>OX352766.1:21300810-24158310 GCA_947095585.1 Nephrocerus scutellatus | reverse complement strand
GCCAGACGTAGAGTGCAGCGATCAAGAAGGGGATCAGACATTCAAGAACGTCTTGATATGCTAAGATTAGCTAGACGAAATTTAAAAAATGCAATTAAAGAAAGCAAGTCGAAGTGCTTCAAACGACTATGTGACGAGGCGGACATCAATCCCTGGGGCACAGCATACAAAATAGTTATGGCAAAGCTAAAAGGCTGTAAGACCCCGCAAATATCATGCCCAACAAAGCTTAGGTCCATCGTAGAACACCTATTTCCGAAAGGACCATATACTATGTGCAACATAATAAGAGAAATTAGCACAGAAAGTATTCCAAGGCTAACAGTTGATGAACTCGTGAACGCAAGTAAAAGAATACGAGACAACAAAGCTCCTGGACCCGATGGCATTCCTAATAAAGCATTGAAAGCCGCCATCCGAAGTAGGCCGGACATGTTCATGACATGCATGCAACAGTGTCTAGATGAAGGAGTTTTCCCTGAACCTTGGAAACTGCAGCATTTAGTATTGCTTCCAAAGGGAAACAAACCACCGGGCGAACCATCATCGTACCGCCCAATATGCCTACTAGATACAATGGGAAAGATACTCGAGCGGATCATATATGACAGATTGCTTAATATAGCGGATAATAAAGGAGCACTGTCAGATCATCAGTTCGGGTTTCGAAAATCGTGCTCGACCGTCGACGCCATAAAGGCGGTGGTCAACATAGCAAAGAATGCGATTGAAGGAAAAAGATGGCGGTGGGACACAAAGGAATATTGTGCAGTAGTGACGCTGGACATAAAAAACGCCTTTAACTCTGCAAAATGGTCCTCAATAAGAAGATCACTCGCCAGAATGGATGCACCATACTATATAAGGAAGATAGTGTCAAGCTACTTTAGTTATAGTAGGTTGAGGTACGAAACCAATGAGGGTACAAAGTACTATAACGTCTCCGCAGGAGTCCCACAAGGATCGGTGCTGGGTCCCACGCACACGCACACGCACACGCACGCACACACACGTGCACGTACACACACACACACACACGTGCACGTACACGCACGTACACATGCACGTACACATGCACGTACACACACGGGCACACTCACACACACACACACGTGCACACACACACACACACACACACACACACACACACACACACACACACACACACACACACACACACACACACACACACACACAAACAAACACACACATACACACACACACACACACACACACACACACACACACACACACACACACACAAACACACACACACACAAACACACACACACACAAACACACACACACACAAACACACACACACACAAACACACACACACACAAACACACACACACACAAACACACACACACACAAACACACACACACACAAACACACACACACACAAACACACACACACACAAACACACACACACACACAAACACACACACACACAAACACACACACACACAAACACACACACACACACACACACGCACACACACACACGGATAACGTTTCGTCGGAAAACAAGAAAAACGACGCTATTTCCAATATACTATTTTTTTTTTTGTGGTTCGTTTTTTTTTTCCTGTATTTCGCTCCACTTGATAAGGAAATTTAGCAAGGACTACAGACATCCTTTATTAATAAATTTATCCTGACCCCTGACATCTCTGTGAAATACCAATCAGGAGGGTTAATTTGAAATCGAAAAGTGAAAAGTGAAAAATCAATCAAAGTGCTCACTGTTTTGGCCTTGTCTAATGATCATTTGGTCAGGCAAGGAAAAAGGAACCCCTTTCGTAAAACGAATAACAAGTGGATCAAAAAAAGTGACTGTCTTTATAATCCTGCTGTCCAATCCGCTTGTTCGTCTCCGGATCGTGGCTATTCTCCCAGAGCTGAAGATCGAATCCCGTAATGAATAGGATGAATTCGCTGCTGACTGTACTCATGTCGTCTCGGATAGCAAGGAATAGGCCAATGCATCAAGCCGTAGTAGTAGCCACGTCTGCTACGACGGCATCTCCTGGATCATCATCACGTGAAGAAAATAAAATTTAAAGGGAAAAGAAAGTGAAGTTTTTTTTTTAAGAAAAGTATATAAATAAAGAAAAGATATAAATCAAAGCCAAAAAGAAAGTGAAGTCTGTTTAAATTTTATTTTAAAGAAAGTTAAAATGCAAGTTTTAAATGGAAAAGATCGTAAATAAAGTTTTTTCGGCCAGTGTCGGCATTCATCGATAGGTAAATCGTCTTTTTACTGTGCGGTTTTTTTTGGAGACCCGCAAGACAATTTCCAACAAATTGATTATTACTAATTGTCTTTTTAGCACCCTATACAGGGTATTCATCGTCATCGACAGCGCTGCCGACGTCGAATGGAAACTCAAGTAAGTGGTTCACTTTATTTTCTGTGTTCGATAAGTGCATATAAGCACTGTTCTGTGTTCCGTTTTTTTTTACTTCGGCTCCGTGATACAGTTTGGCCCAAGCAATAACGGGTGACTATATACTTTTCTTTGCAAAAAATTTTATTATGAGGTTTAATGAAATAATGTTCTTTTCTTTGTAAATAATTTCATGAAATTGAAAGAAATAATTTCGCGAAGTTTAAAGAAATAATAATTTTGAGTGAAGCTCAAATATCGCATATTTTTCCTTATGAAATTTAAATTATTATTTTGAGTGAAGCTCAACTACCAAAATTACTTTATTGTTTTTTGGTTTTTTTTAGTAAATGGCTCAAAGGAATCTAAATAATAACGTCCTGTAAATCGATTTTTTTTTTGCTTATAATAGTTTTCCTTGAATTAGACAAGATATTATATTAAATGAAATATTGAATAAAATTAACATTGTACACTTCTAGAAAAGTTAATTGTTGGTAATTTAAATCGAGATTCTCTTCCAGCTTCGATAATTCCCGAGGCGATGGTAAGGGCATGCACCCAAGAAGGTGGCCCATTTACAGCGGCGCCCACAGGAAGGGTGGGTGTAGACATGATGGGACGGGGTCTGCTGAGCAGACCATAGTACACCGTTCCGACTAGTCACATTCGGACAGGCTGCCAAATAGTAGGCATCGATGAATTGTTCGGATTCAAACGTTTTGTTTTCTTTCTTTCTCTCCTCTCTCTCTTCCTCTTCAAAATTTTATCTTAAATTTCATGCGAATTAAAATTATATGGAACGGAGGCCGCTAACCGACCAAGACCCCACCCCATAAGCCCACGAGCAAGGCCGTACGAGCGCATGCAAACCGGAAGGTTAGTGTCTCAAAGGACAACGTCTGGCAGGAAGGATCACATCTTTCCTCTCAGACACAAACATGCCCCAACGCCTAGGCAATCGCGCGTACATAAATCCATTACATAATGTAAAGGAAAATTGGCGCAAGTTCTTGATTATGTGGAATATATATTCAAAAGCAACAAAGACAAACACCGAAGATGAAAAAATACAGACAGCAAGGTTTCTATCATGTGCCAGAGAACAAACAATTGAAATTTATCAAACTCGACCATTGCCAGAAGCTGAAAAAATTAAATTGATAACGTGATCGAAGCATTTCAATCATACTGCGTCCCAAGAAGTAATGTCGTATATGAACGATATCTATTTTTTCCCCGTTACCAAAAAGAAAGAGAACCGTTTGAAAATTTTTTATCGGATATTATCAAATTAGCAGCGAACTGTGAATTTCAAGAACAAAAGGAATCAATGGTAACAGACGAAATTGTGATGGGAATCTCCGAGCAGAATTTACAACTCCAGTTATTAAAAAACGATGGCCTGACTTTAACTCACAGAATCATAACCAAATTTCTAATTCTTTATTAAACTATAATTCCAGATCATATGTAACAAATCAAAGAGACCAGCAGATAGGTGTTGAACAGAGACAATTGTCTTCAAAATATAAGGGCAATGTGAATGTGTGCAACAAGTGCAGTCAAAATCATCAGTTAGGGAAATGTCCCGCATTTGGAAAAAAGTGTTTAGCTTGCGGAAAACTTAATCATTTTGCTCGGCCTGTAACTCTACGCAAGTTAACAGCGTTAATGTAAATGAGTCAGTCTTTGAAAGCGATAGTGACTGTGGTGAGTCAGTTGTGTACATATGTTGGTGCGATAGGTCAATTTCCAAAAAGTTGTAATAAAAGTAGCTGGTGTGAAACCATTACTGCTGAAAACAGTAAAATTTAATTCAAGCTTGACAGTGGTGCTGAAGCAAATAAAATTTCACTTGAGGCTGTAAAGAAAAGCGGTTGCGAAAATAAGATCAAACCATTTGCTGTTCATTTAGAGGCGTATGGGGGTTCTCCTATTAAAACTGTGGGATATGTTCGTTTGTGCACCCAATATAAAAAGTTGATAAATGATGTCAAGTACATCGTAATAGATAGTAGATCGAAGCCGTTGCTAGGACATGTTAGGACATGTACAGAATTCAATTTGATTCGTCGCGTTCATGAAATAAGTACAAGTGCCCAATTTTTAAATGCAAACAGTGATATATTTTCTGGTGACGGTCGATTCCCTGATAAATGTACATTAGAACTTAAACCTAATACCATGCCTGTAAGTAAACCTCCGCGTAGAATCCCGTTTGGTATCAGAGATAAGGTCAAAGCAGCTCTCGCTGATATGGAGGTACGGTGTATTATAAGTAAATGGGAAGGGCCTACGTCATGGTCACATCAATTGGTAGTAGTTGAAAAATCAAGCGGATCGTTGAGGTTATGCCTTGATCCAAATGCTCTTAATATGCACCTCAAAGATGAGCCTGCATTAATCCAACATTAGATGATTTTACTGAGGCGATGAGAGAATATACTCTCTTTACGGTGTTAGATCTAAAGGAAGGATTTTGGCAGGTCGAGTTGAGCGCTTTTTCCAAACACCTTATAGTTTTAAGTACAATGTTCGGTACCTATGTTTACAATGTGCCTCCTTTCGGTGTGAAGCCCGCAGCTGAAAAGTTTCAAAAGTTAAATATGAAGCACTTTGGTAATTTACCTGGCGTATTTGTATATAAAGTTGATTTTATAATAAGAGGAAGAAATAAGGCACGAGAGATTAATGTCAAATTCAATAAAGCAAAAGTTCAATTTTGTGTTGACAACGTTAGATATTTACGACATATTTTTACTGGTGATACCCCGACCTTAGTCGAGTTGAAGCAATTCTGATTATTAAAGACCCACACGATAAAAAACAATTAGAACGAATAATGGGGATGTTTAACCTTCGTGCATTTATACCCAATTTCTCGGAAATTAATGTTCCACTTCGCGAATTACTAAAAAGAACAACGAATTTCAATGGACAACTACTCATACTGAAACGTTGAATAGAATCAAAAGGGTCCTAGCCAAACATTTTATTCTTCACACATTTGACCCCAACAAGAATATAATTCTCCAATGTGATGTATCTCAGTGTTTGTTACAGGATGATAAACCAGTGGGCGTATGCCTCTAAAAGCCTGACGGCCACCGAGACAAGATATGCACAAGTAAAACACACCATAAAATCGAAACGAGCTTGAAAAAAAGTGCATTTGGTCAATTGTCCGAGGGCGCATTCAATAGTTCGTTGGCTTCGTGTCTGCCGCCAAAAATCTGTGATTCGAAAACTCAACTGTACGCATTTTTCTGCAATCGAAACTAGTTTGGAAAAAGTGCATTTGTACGCATTTTTCTGCTAATAGCAAAAGCGAAGACGAGCTTGAGAAATTCCCTGGCCTCGGATTGCCGCCCAAAAATCATCAATATGAAGAAATTGTCAGTACGAGGAAATCAACGGTTGGAGATAGAAGCAGATTTTGTCGCAAACCACCCCATTTCAGCTTTATTCGGCTTCAGGACGATATACCAATCTCCTTTTTTTTTGCGGTTCTAAATTCCACATTAGTATAGCAATGTTAAGAAAATGTTAAAAATTGAGATCCAAATAAATGAGAGGCTATTTTCTTTTCTTGGGGCTTTCCTCCAAGCAACGCCAGATTCGCCCACAAATAGAGATAGAGAGGAGAGGGCGTTTTCTATTGTTTTTTGCTAATGCCTTTTTTATAGCAGGTACTCTTCACATGCTCGTCGACAGCGCTGCCGGTGGAGATACGGGAGTATTATAAAGCGACGTGAGTACCTATATATATATATATTCAAATTAAATTGATTTTGTTGTTGTTTTATGATAAAATGGCTCGTTTGGAAGGCATTGACACAAAGCATTCCTTACCTTTACTCTCTCTCTAATTTATCAGTCTGTCCTTTGACCTCTTTATATATTCATATACAGTCCGTAACATTTGAATAGCCTCAGACATATTTTTTCTTAAAATCACTTATATTTAGTACGTTCTTAATGTTTACTTAAGTTTTGAATAATGAGAGACAAGCTAAGACTGAGTCGTTGAGATTAAGAGAAGTTCTAATTGGTTTCATAAAGTTAACGGAATTTTCCGAGTTAATTTTGTTTGAGGTAACTCAAATGTGCATTTTTTATTGTAACAGTAGAATAGCCTCAATTAACTTTGTTCTACAGTACGAGCAAAAATTTGTCAGCGTGAGCATCGTAAAGCAATACTGACATGATAAACAGTTTTTTTTTTGTATTTTGGTATTAAAATGGGTAGACAAAGTTCATTGTTTGCAAGAGAAATGGCCAAAATTGATGTCTATCATGAGCAAGGTCTTTCTAATCGCGCTATAGCTCAGAAAATAAATCGAAGTCCAAAAGTTATTTAAAAAATCCATTATTGTACAGAAAAAACTATAAAGGACGTACTTCAACAGTTCTTACTGACCATGACAAGCGACTGGCTTCCAATTCTACCCAGTCTTTGAACAAGATAAGACACGAAGCTGGATTAGAAGTTAGCTGAATGACAATTAGCAGAGTAGAGAGATTTTTATTTTCATGACCGGAGAAAAGAAAAACTGTTTTTGATCGTCATCATAGCCGCGAGGGAGGCGTTATGGTATGGGGCGCGATATCGTTTTGTGGCACAATTGATTTAGTCTTTGTAAGCTGTAAAATGACAGCGACGTACTATAAAACTATATTGGAAACAGCTTTACCTCAGTTTCAAAATATTTTTGGACCACTGCCGAGTTATTTCCAACAGGGCAATGCACCGATTCATACAGCTGGCATTATTAAGACGTGGTTGCAAAGCCAAAATATACAGCAACTACCCTGGCCACTATACTCGCCAGACCTGAACATCATTGGAAATGTATGGGGCTGGCTAGCGCGCACTGTTTATTAAGGTGGGAAACCGTATGCAAGAAAAAAGGACTTAATTGAAGGAATTAAAGCGGCCTGGGCGAATATTTCATTACATTACTTGAATTCTCGGTATGAATCCTTAAAATCGCATTTTTTTAGGTAATTAAAAATTAGGGAGGATGTACAAAGTACTAAAATTATCTTGTTATCTTGTAAAAACATAAAATAAAAGTGAATTTAAAAAACAAAACAATTGGTTTTTGTTTTAACTATTACAAATACAGTGAGGCTATTCTACTGTTACAATAAAAAAAAAAGCACATTTGAGTGACCTCAAACAAAATTAACTCAGAAAATTCCGTTAACTTTAAGAAACCAGTTCGTACTTCTCTTAATCTCCACGGCTCAGTCTTACCATGCCTCACATTATTCAAAACTGTAAGTGAACATCAAGAACGTACCAAAAATAAGTGATTTTAAGAAAAAATATGTCTGAGGCTATCCAAATGTTACGGACTGTATATATTGTCTCCCAAACGCCGCTGTGCACGGTCGTGCTGCTCGCCAGCGTACGCGAGTGAAAAAAATAAACGAAATAATAATAACTGCATCGTGTTGTGTGAATGCGCCAAACCAACGGTTCGCGTGATCGCTTGGTCGATGTCGAAGTGTAAAGTGCAGTGTAAAGTGCAGTGTTGTGCGTCCGTGTGCCCCATCATCACCAGCGCAGCTAAAGAATTTATGTGAAACGTAACTGTCGTATGTTTTTCATGCGGCAGTTTGTTTATGATCTAATTCTTTAGCTTTAAGAATAACGGATTGTGAGTGTTTGTTTCTTTTGGTGATTTAGCTCATTTTGTCGTGAAGGCATAACACTGGCGACAATTTGTGTTAATAATCCAATTTGAGACATACTCTTCTCAATTCGGTTAAAAGAAGCGGTAAGTTGTGTTTTGTGTATTTGTTTTGTGTAGCTATGTGTAGTTTCCGAGTGGATCTCAGCAACATACGTGGGCTGAGAACGAATTTTATCGCTGTATTTGCTTATGTAAATTTCTGGCGAAACTCTTTTAGCTCATGAAATATCTTGAAACCAATGAAATCCTTAGTGACCGGCAGTACGGATTTCGTGGGCAACGTTCCACTGGTGATTTGATGGTATATCTAGCCGAACAGTGGAACCGGTCTTTGCATCAATTTGGTGAAAGCAAAGCTGTGGCACTCGATATTTCTAAGGCATTTGACAGAGTTTGGCATCAAGCTCTTTTGTCAAAAATGCGTGCCTTTGGTGTCGATGATAAACTGCTTCATTGGATTAGAAGCTATCTTTTGGACCGCTCATTTCAAGTTGTTTTGGACGGATTCATGTCTGAATTACACCACATAAATGCTGGCGTTCCCTAAGGCTCTGTTCTGTCCCGACACTCTTTCTCATTTTTATTAATGATCTCTTATCAGTGACTTCTAATCCAATTCACTCTTTCGCTGACGACAGCACTCTCAGCTTCTCATATAAGTTTGATGAACGTCCCTCCACATCTCATGTTAAGCACGTTAAATTCTGACCTAGACAGCATAATAAAATGGGGAGAAAACAATCGAGTAGAATTTAACGCTTCCAAAACCCAATACTGTCTCCTGTCGTCCAAGCGAATCCCAAATCTCATGCCATTATCCATGAATGGCACTTGCATCGAGGAAACTGAAAATCTCGCAATTCTCGGTATGTGCGTCAACGACAAGCTTCATTGGAATGACCACATATTTACCGTCGCCAAAAATGCTGCGAAATGTTTAGGTTTTCTAACCCGGTGCAAGGAATTGTTCACTCCCTCTGACCTGGCTACTATCTACAAGGCCTTTATTCGCCCTCAACTTGAGTACAATTGTCATATCTTGTCTGGTGCGCCTAAAACCACCTTGCATCAGCTAGATAGAATACAAAACCGTGCGATAAAACTTATCGGTGACAAAAACATTTCGAAATCAATTTATTCGCTTAATCACCGCAGGAAATAGCCAGTTGCATGCCACCTCTCCTTGTATTCAACCGAAATACTCGTGGCGCTCTAAATGCACATCAGTTTACCTTTAAGCCCATCTTCGGACGTACAGTAAAGTTCAGGGATTTGTTCTTCAGCCGTAGGTACAACTCTGCCAAGCTCTGTCTTTCCACATCACTATGATCCACAGACATTCAAGACACAACCAGTCATCATCGAGCGCTCAACACGAGCACACGCAGATCACGCATCATATAATATCGTCCAGCTACCTGCTAACGATTTAAAAAAAAAAAAACCAAAACCAAAAGCGAGCATTTCGCTACCTGCTACTTTTTTATTTAATATTATTTCACTAATTATTTTTTAATTTCAGAAGAATTTCTTTTCCAGTTATTAGAATTTATTTTCAGAAAAGGTTTTCCTTTCAATCAGCCCTATAAAATGGGGAAAAAATCAAAAAGGAAGGAAAAAGTCAACGAGGTCTTATCCTTAATTAAGGAACAAGTCACCAACCATGGTGGGGATTTCCTCTTGTCGTTGTACCGAAGGCTGGATGAAGTGAACCAGCTGTGCGATTCAGCGACTTCAGAGGAAGAAACCATGAGCGTAGTCGAGGAATCGGATGCTGAAGCGTCCGAAGCCAGCAGCGGCGGAGAGGATAATTTTAGCGACGAAGATAGTCGCAAGGATCGTTCATCTCCCGAAACCATGCCAGTAAAGGCAAAAAGAAGAAGATTGTCTGCAAGTTCCAGACCTTCATCACCACCAACTTCATCTCCGCCTTCAGTAGCCAATGATGTAAGGATTGCCCCAAAACCAATTGTTGTGGAGAAAACAACAAAACCAACAGAGGTGCAACGTAAAACGATGCAGTCATCACAACCAACCGCTCCAGGCAACAACCACGCAGAGTACTGGACCAGCAACCAAACCATTTGCTATCCCACCAATAATCTGTTTCAGACTGAACGTCGCTGAACTCACAAAGTTCACTAAGAGTGCCCATATTAGTTGCAGAATTCGCAACATCAATAGCAGCAAATCGGTCGTTACGGCCATGAACAAAGACGGCCACCAGCGAATTCGGTCTTTCCTACAGTCGGAAAAGACTGAATTCAACACCTATACCGCTAGGAGGACAGGAAAGAATTGTTGGTCCTTAAAGGTATTCACCACTCCTTTGACACTGAGGATGTCAAGGAAGCGTTGACGGCAGAGGGTGTCCCTGTAGTGGAGGTCAAACCCTTTAAATCGCAGAGGAACGACAGGAAATTTAACCATTTCATTGTCGAACTTGAGAAGAACTGCGATAAGGCAGCAGTTTGCTCAAAAACCCTCCTAATGAACCAGCTGGTGCATTGGGAAAAGCTAAAACCAGCAGGCATTACCAAATGCAAAAATTGCCAAAAGTTTGGACATGTCGCAAGCAATTGCGGCATGAAATATAGATGTGTCAAGTGCAAAGACGAACACTTACCTGGCCAATGCCCGAGAAACGCAGACAACAATAAAGACGACAACGTCTTCTGCACAAATTGCCAAAAAATGGACATCCTGCAAATTATCGAGGATGTCCTAAATATAAGGAGAAGATGGCGGAAAAAGTAAAAACCGCCCAAAAGAAGAAGGTGCAGCATAAGTTCGCCCAGATGTCTGCCTCAAAAGCTATTGTGAAGGGAGTAAGCTTTGCTTCTAGAGCTGCTATGGGGACTGCTAGCAAGCCAGCAACAATCAACAAGCAACCACCAACCATCCAAGAAAACAGCAAACCAGTGAAGAAGCAAGCTTTAAAAACGGCCTCATCTACTGAAAACACTAACATATTTGACGACACTGAAAGGTTATTCGGAGCAGACCTTTTCACAATTTTGCAGAAGGCAAGAAAAGTCGTAAAACTAATAAACCTGACATTCTTCTTTTGCAGGAAACAAACCTCACAGGGAGAAACCCGTTCAGTCCAGACGGATACAATATCCACAGGGTCGACAAAAGCAGTGGACGCTCTGGGACGGCGGTCCTTATGAAGGACACTATGGCAGGCGAGAAGGTACAAATCAGAGGGCTGCGTAGCATGGAAGCAACAGCTGTCAGCATCAAAGTCAACGAGGTTGAGACCTTGCTGGTGATATCTGTGTACAATCACGCAACGCAACGAGGGAAGGTATCCAACGGGATCTGCAAACTGTCTGCGCCATCTCCTCTAGGCACACATACTGTGTGGTTGGACTCATCCACTAGGAAAGGGATTAAAGCCGAGTTCCTCAAGGTTCCTGACTTAGCCCAGTCCTTTTCAACATCTACACGGCGCATCAACCCACCAATACAGCCGGAACAAGCAGCATGCTTTACGAGGATGACTCCATCACGTATGCCGTTTGCCGATCTCCTGAGATAGCTGCCCGAAGAGTGGAGGAACACCTCCGAAATCTTTGGGAGCACTACCTGAAGTGGGGACTGAAGATCAACGCCAACAAATCGGAACTCATCTGCTTCCGAGTGCCAGCAACCGAAACAAGGATAAGAAAAATCGCAAGCCGGTGCAGAGCCTTAAAAATCACCCTTCCGGATAACACGACAATAAACACAAAGTCAGAGACTAAGTACCTGGGAATCAACTTTACTGAGAGGCTCAAGTTTAACTCTCACATCGATAAAACATTGAAAAAAGCGAACTACGCTCTTCATTTGGTGCACCCGCTACTAAGAAGACGAAACGGACTGTCCAACAACACCAGGCTGCTCATCTACAAGCAGCTCATCAGGCCAGTGATAACCTATGGCTATCCCATATGGTTCACCGTCTCACCAACAACGATGAAGAAGATCTTCCTATTTGAAAGGAAGGTACTTAGGATCTGTACAGGACTCTGGAGGGTGCCAAACAGCTATAAGTTTGTGTCGACTGCAAGACTTTACGACGCGGCAGGTCTGCTGCCAATAACCGACCACTTGTTCCAAATGGCAAAGAAATTCGTTGATGGGTTAGAAACACATCCAAGTCCGGAGATGCAAGGACTGAGAATCGAGGAAATCGAGCCAAGCCACCGCTATATAAACATCAGAGGATTCACAGATGCTAGATACAACGACATTCTTAATAATCAAGACGCCTCCCTCTACGAGAAGGCCAACAATCAACATTACAGAGGCTGAAGATCGCCCTGTTTATACCCCCTTTTATATTTTTTTCCATTTTTATTTTATTTTAAAATTTATCGTTTAAAATTAAATTACTTTAAATATAAACATGTAGTAGATTAAGTAGTCAAAAATATTGTTTAATAATAAGCAATACAAAAAAAAGACAATGAAAATCCGTCGGGCCCCTGTTGTTGAGCCGACACTTATTAATAATAGTTATAAGTTTAGTTTTAAGTCAAAATTGTATAATATATAAATGTTTAATAAAAAAATCTTAATCTTAAAAAAAAAAAAATCAAGACACAAGCTCATAGACATCTCCTCTCTTATTCTCCTTTTCCTTAATGCCCGCGCTGTGCCAAGAATATTGCCGAACATAATAAGGGTGCGAACCCCTTTTTGCGTGCGCGAATTATAAAAAAAAATATAAGCTATATTTAGGTGGGTATATACACACTCGCCTTACCTGACACTGACAAAAAAAAAAACTTTTCGTTTATATGCGAGTTTTTGTTTTTGTTTTAAAATTTGATTAATTGTTATATCTCTAGCATAACACAGTAATATATTTGATAAATCCCTATATATTTTTTTATAAAATGCTGGATGAATCCACATTTTATAATATATTTGATAAATTTTTTTTTGTAACAATACTTGATAAAGTCATATTACTTGAACATACGTGGTAAAGTAATATTACTTAGACATACTTGATCAATTCATTTTATTTAAATATACTTTTGAAAGATTAATTATATTTAAAAAAAATGAGAATTTTTTTTATATATATTGTTTGTGGTTAGCATTTAATTGTAGTTTTGTAGTCTTTGAATAAAGAAAATTAGTATGCACATGCTATTTTAAATTTTTTTTAAATAAAATATCTTTCATTTGTCTGGGTAATTTACTAGCTGAAGTTTTTCCCCGGCGACAGTCGTGAGGGTTCGTTGGGTCCCCATATGGGAAGCAGCCCTATTTGGTTCCCTTTTTCCTTCCTTCCTTCCTTCCATCAATAGCAGCAAATCGGTCGTTACGGCCATGAACAAAGACGGCCACCAGCGAATTCGGTCTTTCCTACAGTCGGAAAAGACTGAATTCAACACCTATACCGCTAGGAGGACAGGAAAGAATTGTTGGTCCTTAAAGGTATTCACCACTCCTTTGACACTGAGGATGTCAAGGAAGCGTTGACGGCAGAGGGTGTCCCTGTAGTGGAGGTCAAACCCTTTAAATCGCAGAGGAACGACAGGAAATTTAACCATTTCATTGTCGAACTTGAGAAGAACTGCGATAAGGCAGCAGTTTGCTCAAAAACCCTCCTAATGAACCAGCTGGTGCATTGGGAAAAGCTAAAACCAGCAGGCATTACCAAATGCAAAAATTGCCAAAAGTTTGGACATGTCGCAAGCAATTGCGGCATGAAATATAGATGTGTCAAGTGCAAAGACGAACACTTACCTGGCCAATGCCCGAGAAACGCAGACAACAATAAAGACGACAACGTCTTCTGCACAAATTGCCAAAAAATGGACATCCTGCAAATTATCGAGGATGTCCTAAATATAAGGAGAAGATGGCGGAAAAAGTAAAAACCGCCCAAAAGAAGAAGGTGCAGCATAAGTTCGCCCAGATGTCTGCCTCAAAAGCTATTGTGAAGGGAGTAAGCTTTGCTTCTAGAGCTGCTATGGGGACTGCTAGCAAGCCAGCAACAATCAACAAGCAACCACCAACCATCCAAGAAAACAGCAAACCAGTGAAGAAGCAAGCTTTAAAAACGGCCTCATCTACTGAAAACACTAACATATTTGACGACACTGAAAGGTTATTCGGAGCAGACCTTTTCACAATTTTGCAGAAGGCAAGAAAAGTCGTAAAACTAATAAACCTGACATTCTTCTTTTGCAGGAAACAAACCTCACAGGGAGAAACCCGTTCAGTCCAGACGGATACAATATCCACAGGGTCGACAAAAGCAGTGGACGCTCTGGGACGGCGGTCCTTATGAAGGACACTATGGCAGGCGAGAAGGTACAAATCAGAGGGCTGCGTAGCATGGAAGCAACAGCTGTCAGCATCAAAGTCAACGAGGTTGAGACCTTGCTGGTGATATCTGTGTACAATCACGCAACGCAACGAGGGAAGGTATCCAACGGGATCTGCAAACTGTCTGCGCCATCTCCTCTAGGCACACATACTGTGTGGTTGGACTCATCCACTAGGAAAGGGATTAAAGCCGAGTTCCTCAAGGTTCCTGACTTAGCCCAGTCCTTTTCAACATCTACACGGCGCATCAACCCACCAATACAGCCGGAACAAGCAGCATGCTTTACGAGGATGACTCCATCACGTATGCCGTTTGCCGATCTCCTGAGATAGCTGCCCGAAGAGTGGAGGAACACCTCCGAAATCTTTGGGAGCACTACCTGAAGTGGGGACTGAAGATCAACGCCAACAAATCGGAACTCATCTGCTTCCGAGTGCCAGCAACCGAAACAAGGATAAGAAAAATCGCAAGCCGGTGCAGAGCCTTAAAAATCACCCTTCCGGATAACACGACAATAAACACAAAGTCAGAGACTAAGTACCTGGGAATCAACTTTACTGAGAGGCTCAAGTTTAACTCTCACATCGATAAAACATTGAAAAAAGCGAACTACGCTCTTCATTTGGTGCACCCGCTACTAAGAAGACGAAACGGACTGTCCAACAACACCAGGCTGCTCATCTACAAGCAGCTCATCAGGCCAGTGATAACCTATGGCTATCCCATATGGTTCACCGTCTCACCAACAACGATGAAGAAGATCTTCCTATTTGAAAGGAAGGTACTTAGGATCTGTACAGGACTCTGGAGGGTGCCAAACAGCTATAAGTTTGTGTCGACTGCAAGACTTTACGACGCGGCAGGTCTGCTGCCAATAACCGACCACTTGTTCCAAATGGCAAAGAAATTCGTTGATGGGTTAGAAACACATCCAAGTCCGGAGATGCAAGGACTGAGAATCGAGGAAATCGAGCCAAGCCACCGCTATATAAACATCAGAGGATTCACAGATGCTAGATACAACGACATTCTTAATAATCAAGACGCCTCCCTCTACGAGAAGGCCAACAATCAACATTACAGAGGCTGAAGATCGCCCTGTTTATACCCCCTTTTATATTTTTTTCCATTTTTATTTTATTTTAAAATTTATCGTTTAAAATTAAATTACTTTAAATATAAACATGTAGTAGATTAAGTAGTCAAAAATATTGTTTAATAATAAGCAATACAAAAAAAAGACAATGAAAATCCGTCGGGCCCCTGTTGTTGAGCCGACACTTATTAATAATAGTTATAAGTTTAGTTTTAAGTCAAAATTGTATAATATATAAATGTTTAATAAAAAAATCTTAATCTTAAAAAAAAAAAAAAATCAAGACACAAGCTCATAGACATCTCCTCTCTTATTCTCCTTTTCCTTAATGCCCGCGCTGTGCCAAGAATATTGCCGAACATAATAAGGGTGCGAACCCCTTTTTGCGTGCGCGAATTATAAAAAAAAATATAAGCTATATTTAGGTGGGTATATACACACTCGCCTTACCTGACACTGACAAAAAAAAAAACTTTTCGTTTATATGCGAGTTTTTGTTTTTGTTTTAAAATTTGATTAATTGTTATATCTCTAGCATAACACAGTAATATATTTGATAAATCCCTATATATTTTTTTATAAAATGCTGGATGAATCCACATTTTATAATATATTTGATAAATTTTTTTTTGTAACAATACTTGATAAAGTCATATTACTTGAACATACGTGGTAAAGTAATATTACTTAGACATACTTGATCAATTCATTTTATTTAAATATACTTTTGAAAGATTAATTATATTTAAAAAAAATGAGAATTTTTTTTATATATATTGTTTGTGGTTAGCATTTAATTGTAGTTTTGTAGTCTTTGAATAAAGAAAATTAGTATGCACATGCTATTTTAAATTTTTTTTAAATAAAATATCTTTCATTTGTCTGGGTAATTTACTAGCTGAAGTTTTTCCCCGGCGACAGTCGTGAGGGTTCGTTGGGTCCCCATATGGGAAGCAGCCCTATTTGGTTCCCTTTTTCCTTCCTTCCTTTTTTTTTGCATCCTTCCTGATATACACAATTTTTTTTTTGTAATAGCGGTTGAGAGGGCCCAAGAAAAGAACCCCCCTCCACCCAAAAAAACCGGGTAGCTGGCAAGCGCAACGCCAGGCGTGCAACCCGCCGAAGGCAACACTCTCCCTCTAGGTGGCAACTACCATCAGCTGTCTAGCACCGCAACTAAAATAAATTACACATTACAATAGGAACTGGACGAAAAAGATAGAAACACTAGAGGGACACTTTTTCGAATTAGGTGAACCATTAAAAATTAGAACAGACAACGAATTTAAGTCAGAACATCCATCTGAAAGAGTTCTTTAGAGAACAACAAGTCGAGCTCCACCTTACCAAACCCAATACGCATACAGGCAATAGTGACATAGAAAGATTCCACTCCACATTACAAGAGAAACTAGTAGCTAAGAGAAAATAAGATCTAACACTTATGCAAACAGTACATAGGGCAATACAAAAATATAGCAATAGATACCATTCCACTGTTAAAATGGCACCTGAAGAAGCAATTTTCGCGGATTTTGCAAGTTTAGTTAAAAACATACAGTTACAAAAAAAAAAACGAACCCAACTGCTGAACCAGAATAGGGAAAGTTATCAAGAACAGAGAACAACCAATTAACAATGCTAAAACAAATGGAGGGTGAACACCCAATAAATATTAAAAGACCTCGTATATTTGCCGGTGACACCATCAGTATTTCTCATACTGACAATATTAGTGACAGGACAGACAACGGCAACACTAACGATTGAGAAGATTACAACAGACAATAATAATATTTGGCGCGACAGACCATTGCGGTCCAAGGCCTAACTTCTCGCGACCATTTGTGCTGCACATGTTAATTTTTGGACACAAATGGAAGTGGGCGCCGTGGCTCAGTGGTAGTGCACATGGCTGCTGCGCAGGAGGTTCAGGTTCGAATCCCAGCAACACCAAAAGTATTTTTCACGGTGTCCCACCTCTCGCGAATGGGTGACAAACATTCCGAGAGTAATTAATACCTTGTCACCTTCTCAATTCGCCGTTCGGATCCGGCCTTAAATTGTCGGTCACTTCCATTTGTGTACAACAGACAATATACTTTAATCAACATGGGACAAACGGAAGTTATTAGCGACATTAAAATAATAATACACATAATTAACACTAAGGAAATTCGACAAACAATAGATTCTATAGATACAAATATGCAACAATTACAAATAGGCAATGACCCGACAATAAGGAAAGAGTTAACAATTATTTACGCAAAATTAACAGCAATTGAACCAGACAGAAAACTTAGATCGAAACGCGGACTTATTTACTTGATTGGTGCAGCACAAAAATTGCCGTTCGGCACAATGGACGACATTGACCGACAGGAAATAACAGAACACAATTACAATGCAGTCAACAATTTAAATCAACAAATCGAAATAAACTCCCATTTTAATGACTCCATAATAAACCTTAAAAACAGTATTACTTTAGACAGGAACTAAATTATTAAAATATACGAAGATCTGACAACGAACGAAAACCGAATTATTTAACAACAATTAAAACTGGACCAACTAATAAAGCTACGAATTTTTGAAGAAAAACTTAACCAAATATTAAACAGCATAACATTAGTTAAACATGGATTGGTACATCCAAGCCTTCTCACCGCAACGGAAATTATTGAAACAAAAATGGACTTGTACAAATTAAAAAACGTCAAAATAGGACTTCTTAAATATGACAAAGACAGACTAATACTAGCCATGAAAGTTCCACACACGTACAAACTAGTTGACTTTAAACTCATAACCCTAATACCCACTGTTTTATTAGATTATCTTAATTTCTATATAAATGTACAATGGCAACACTTCAGTTTAGAAGAATCTGTCAAGTAATAATTATTATAGCCATTTTGGCTGTCAGTCGAAAAATTGATTTTGTCAGGCAAGCGACCTGTGCTTGCATTATATTCAAGAAAATTTTGCATAATAATATATCTTCGAATAAATTATTGGAATATCGCATAATTTATAACAAATTATATAACTTAAATTATAGTGAATATTGCGCACAAAAAGGCATTATTTATTTGATTTGTAGTGGCTCATTGTGCTAAAGTGAATGTACTTGAATCAACTTTAGCGTCACCCAATTAGACGCACATGCTTACCTGACTACACCGAATAATCAGGAAACTTTTTGGGAGCAGCCAGGTCATTCATTTTTTCATGGTCCTTCGAACCGGATCTGGAGTAACGGAATCTTTTGAACCGTGCACTGTTAACCAGATCGTCATATCATCGTAAAGCAAAACGTGTGTTTATGACAACAAAAAACAATACCCAAACCAAAACAAAAATAAACGCACTAAGCATATGTTCAATTGTTATGCAACGAATATGGGTCACCGTCAATCGCAATAATATTCAATTGTTGTGTACATACTACGCAGCGAATATGGGTCACCGTCGATCGGACGTTTAACCCATAGTAATTTATTAGCATAGTTGCACAATTATTCTTAGTAAGCATAAATTGCATCGGACGTTTAAGTTGCACAATAATTTAGCTTTTATTCTTTGTAAGCATAAATTGCACAATAACAATTTAGCCTAGTTTAAGTTAATTGTAAGTAATTAAGTAAGCAAATAAATTGTATAAATATATAGGAAATTTGTATAATAAACTCAGAATAAGTTACCTTTTCAAAAAGTCTTGTTTTCATATTAAATAGTTATCCCCCTACCCAAGGTAAGGTGACTATTTAAAGTATTTTAAGTGCAAGGAGCAATATCTTCAAACAGTGGTCCTTCGAGCCTCGACAGTTTTTAACTACCTCCAAGCCATTCTTTCGTATCCTAGTGTTAACCAATTGGGTTGATTTTAAGTGGGCTTTAATTCGCGCCTATACTGTGATGAGAGGTGAAATCCCAACCACTCATTCTCTTGTAGTGTGAACAAGGAAATTCTGCTACCGCAGCTCGATTGAGTGAAGTTGGTGGATTGTGTGAATTATTGCCATTCCACATCAACGGTGATGGCCGCTCGGTCGAGTTCGTGGTGTTAGTTCGTGTGCAAGCTAACAAGTAAAAGTCGTAATCGTATAAGTACTTAATTTGTAATTGGGTTATTAAAGTCGTGTTATTAATTCAGAAGTGGGATCGCCATCGCCTGTATTCCTAAGAAAAGATAATTGTGTAATTTAAATCTTTATCTGGAATGGCTCGGCATAGTGTTTTGAGCTTGATGCAGCCTTCTCTTACTAGGTTCAAGTCGTTTCGGTAGGGCTTCAGGTCGTAGTAAACCACTAAGTTCCATTCATCCGAAATGATATGTGCGTTTCCTAAGTTTTCGAAATGTTTGTATGTAGATGTGTTGTTGGGTCTACTAGCATCGACCAAGGTTCTTATACCTTGACAATAGTTGATGATAATGGTACATAAACCAGTATCACCAATTAGACTTGCAACGTTTGTTTATATTACCCAGTGAATGCAAAGAATGCGAACAATGAACGACGATTTAAAGTAAACTCTTACGAACCTTTTAATTGAATGATGATTTATTTCGTTTTATTCATAGCTTATATACTATGATTTTTTGTCATAAGCATGTATTCGTTGAGTGCAGTGCTAGCATAGCCCAGACAACTCGAACGGATGTTTCACATGAAAAAGTTTCTAGACTAAGATTTGTAACAAAATATTATATGAATGCACAGGTCAGAGGTGTACACCGAACGTGGGAATAAATGACAAAAGTGTGATAAGAAAGTGTGCTACTGAATAAGTCAGCACCTTGCACTGATCGTGTGAATAATTATAAAGACAATTTGGTAACTAAATATACTGTTACATGTGCATGTGTCTATTTTGAATTTTGTACATTTATTTGATAAGGAAATATGTGCAATATGTGCATTTGAGTTTTCTTAATCTAAGTAAGAAAATATGTGCAATGTGTGCATTTAAGTTTTATTAATCTAAGTAATGAAATTTACTATTCTAAGTATCAACATTCTCCGCGCCTTGAACTATTGTTCAAATATGAACGGTAAAGTTGTCTCTATCTCTTGAGATAGTCCTAGGAGCTGGCAGTGGTGTGTTGGTCGTTGCTTGTTTTCGACGACGTTGTATGTTAGTCCAGATTGTGTAGCTCAAGATGATCAGGCAGCAGAAGACAGCGATATATCCAATCGTAAACTGATGGACATCATGGGCTTGTGTTTGGTGCAGTAATTCATTAAGTTGTTGTTGTGTGATGAACTCTTGGATCTTTTCATCTGACTTTCCTGAATACTCTATCGTGTGGTGAACTAAGTATTCTGGATTGCGGATGTTCATGAAGTTGGACAGATTCCCCACCGGCGTGAACCATTTCCTTACTGAGCTGGAATAGACGTTGTGCCCATGGATGGCAACTAAATCGTGTTTAACGGTGCAGTCCGCCCGGAATGGTTATAACGCCAGACCGTTGCAGAATTACTTGACACACGTTCCTTTGGCAAACGACGTTTAACAGAATTTCGTTCCGTAGGGAAAATATCCACTGATTTGAATTTCGTATCTGGACTCAGTACTGGTTGTTTGCGAAATTGATAAACTGACATGATGAGTTGTCGAGAATTTGGTTCAAAAGGTCGACTTCACACTTGCTGACGTTTGACCCCTTTTGATGAATTGGATGTTTTGGCTCGCACATTGTCTCACCTTCCATGATCGAAATGCATGAATGCAACTCATTTTCCGTTAGTGGATAGTATTGGTCTCGATGGAGGCTGATCATTATGTAGTCGGTGGAAGGTTTTATTGGTACGAATGAAGTGTTGACAAGCACGGGTACGGGAATGACTCGATAAAGTTCATATTCTTCAGATGACAGCAATGGTAGCTTTAGTCTAAATATGATAGTGTTTGAGACGATTCTTCCTTCTACCATCATTAATTTGTAGAGCTGTGCGGCCTTTTCAAATGTCTTTGGAAGATGAAGAGAGGCTGGTAAATGGGCCTTAATAGTTGTCAATTCCTGTCGCAGCTGATGCACTGAAATAATTGCGGTGCTTAGCCTTCCATGATGTAGCTCTGTCATTAGGTCCTAGATAGACGATTGAATTTTTTGAAGATTGGTGACAGTGAGGAAAATTTGAAAAGTCTGCGACATTACTAGCTGAGCTAATTGTTGTCGATATATTTGGGTCGTTGAATTGTTGACTTGATCCATTATTTCCTTTATTTCGACGTCGAGATTTTGAAATTGTTTTTTGATTCTTCCTTGGTTGTTTCGGATCAGGTTGGCCGTAGAATTAATAATTGATGTTTGATTTTTCATAAGACGTAAGAGATAATCTTCTCCAGCACGCATATCTATGATGACGCGTGACATGAGTTCGGCATAATCTGAGTCTAAGACTCCAAATAGGGCATTGGCTACATTTCCCACAATATTGAAAGCCCCCCTTTTTGATCGGGAGCATCCTTGTCGCAGTAGTTCATCATTGTCTTCCAATTCCTGATTGAGATGAACGAAGTGTTGTATAGAATTGTTGCAGAAATCTTTATCTGTCATGGCTCGGCATAGTGTTTTGAGCTTGATGCAGCCTTCTCTTACTAGGTTCAAGTCGTTTCGGTAGGGCTTCAGGTCGTAGTAAACCACTAAGTTCCATTCATCCGAAATGATATGTGCGTTTCCTAAGTTTTCGAAATGGATTCCGAGAGTAGAGTTGAATTGGAGTATTTTTACTTCAGACCCCATGACTATTGGTAATAGGAACGAGATGAGTGAGATAGTCGGTAGCGTAACGAGAGGATTGTTTCGAATTTTCTTCTTCGGAGGTGCTTCTGCTTGAGGTAACAGTTCAGGATGTTTACCGATGTGCGGAGTGCTTGAATGTGGCTCTTCAGGAGGAACTGGCGGAGTTTTTCCCAAATATTGAATTTGAACAGGTAGAGGTGACAACCTGTGAATTGGCCTTCGGAAGATGCTGTTTGCTGTTTGTATTTCTGCAACGCGCACTACGCCGTCTTCTTGAAGCTCATGTAAATATTCACTCTGCCATCTTTTCCAAAAGCCTTCTTTGATGTCTGAAATGATCTTCCATCTTGCTGGGAAATTAGCCCTGGAAGGTTCAACGACTGGATCAATGGAGTTTGTTAATGGCTCTCCTATAATGAAATGTCCTGGTGTTAGTGCCATCAAATCGTTCGGATTAGCTGACATCGGAGTGAGTGGTCTTGAATTCATGATGGCTTCAATTTCAATCAACAGTGTTTCTAGATCTTCATAGGTCAATGATGCAGGTTCCATGCTGCGTTGTAGAAAATGTTTTGCCGATTTTACCCTTGCTTCCCAAAGGCCTCCGAAATGGGGTGCCCTAGGAGGAATGAAATGAAATTCAATCCCTCTTGCTATGAATGCGTGGTGTATCTTCGTTCTTGCTTTGTCAGTATGAATCATTTCGCTCAACTCTTGTAATTGATTCTTGGCACCGACAAAGTTGGTTGCGTTGTCACAATACAAGTGACGGCAATTACCTCGCCTTCCAATGAATCGTTTTATAGCCGCTATGAACCCCATGGTCGAGAGGTCCGTGACAAGTTCTAGATGAACTGCCTTTGATGCGAAGTAGCAGAATACTGCGATGTATGTTTTTTGAGAATGCTTTCCCCTCAATTTAAAATGAGTCCTGAATGGACCGCAAAAATCGACCCCCGCATTAACAAATGGACGCGCTGGCTGGACTCTATGCGCAGGAAGATTTCCCATTATTTGCGTGAGCAATTTTGGTTTTGCCCTTGCACACCTGACGCAATTCTGTACGATTGATCGCGCTAATGTTTTGCCTTTGATGGGCCAGAATTTCTGTCTAGTGATAGATAGCAGAGCTTGTGGACCACAATGTAGATTCTCGCTGTGAAGTGACGTCATCAGTAACGTCGTGAATGGGTGTGAATAAGGAAGTAGTAGCGGATGTTTTGTTTCGTAAGGTAGTGATGAGGCTTCCAGACGACCTCCTACTCGGATTGCGCCTCTATCATCAATGAAAGGAGATAAGCTTACGATTGGGCTGTCCTTTGGGGTCTCTGCGAGTTGTTGTAGATGTCGTAAATCCTTCTTGAACTCCTCACCCTGCATAATCTTTATAATACATATTAATGACTTATGCATTTCCATCGGCTTCAAGATACCCGTATCTCCCTTTGGTTCCTTGTTCTTTGTGGCCCTCGAGTAGCTAATAAATCGGAGTACGTAAGCGTAAATGCGTTGAAGTCTTCGGAAGTTGTTTTGATGATCAACATTGTGCATTATACCGTAGGGCTCGGCTGTAGCTGCTAACACATGTTTTGTGATTCTTTTCTCGACGTCGCATTCACCTTTGGAGGGGGCCATGCGGATTCCACTCCATGTAAGTATAGAGGTCCATAAAACCACAGGTTGCATGATGCCAACTTCTCTGCCGGGATTCCACGCGAAAGTATGTCGGCCGGGTTGTCTCTAGATCGTACGTGTCGCCATTGTGGAGCTGATGAGAGCTCCTGGATCTTTGCTACGCGATTAGCGACGAAGGTTTGGAAGGATGACGACGATGAATTAATCCAAGCCAATACTATTTCCGAGTCTGTCCACATATAGGTTAAACACGCTTTGAATCCCAGGTCCTTCTTGATGCGATGGACCAATTCTGCTGCGAGTGTTGCTGCGCATAACTCCAGCCGAGGTGTAGTGAGTTTTTTTTATTGGAGCCACCTTTGACTTGGCACATAGTAGTAGGACTGTGATGATTTTGTCCTTATTGGAAGCTCTAATGTTAATAGCTGCGCCGTATGCCCTTTCAGACGCATCTGCAAATGCATGAATCTGGACAGACTTTGGGATTCTGTGCGAAAATATATGTCGATCAATCTTGACGTCCTTCAGATGCTTGAGCCCTTCGCGAAAATGCTTCCACTCTAATTGTAGTTCCTTGGAAAGAGCAGCGTCCCAATCAACTGCATCCTTCCAGAGTTTTTGAAGAAAAATTGTTGCTGTTACTATTATTGGACTTAAGAAACCCAATGGATCGAAGAGGTGAGCAATGTCAGACAGTACGGTGCGTTTGTTAATTTTTTCGTTAATGCTAGGTTGAATGTTCACGAGGGAAGAATCTGCCTTAGGTATCCATGTTTTCCCAAGCGTTTTGATATGAATAGAGTCATCAACGTCCAGATCAATTTGAAGTGCGATGTCACTTGACGGAAATCTTTTTAATAAGCTCTCATGATTTGAACACCACTTTCGCAGGGTGAAGCCAGCTTTACGAAGCAGCTTATCTGTTTGGTCCTGCATTTCCAATGCTGTACTCAGGCTATCTGAACCTGTCATTACGTCGTCAACGTAGAAGTCCCTTTTTAATACTTCTGCACCTAACGGATAACCCTTGGATTCGTCATTTGCTAACTGTTTTAGACATCTTGTGGCTAGATAGGGCGCGGATGTAATCCCGTACGTAACTGTTTCTAGTTGATAGGTCTGTATGTCTTCTGTAGGGGTGTCTCTCCAAAGAATTAGCTCGAGGCGTTTGTCAGCCTCGTGAATAAGTATTTGCCGATACATCTTTTCGATATCAGCCGTGAAAACATATCTGGGTAGGCGAAAGCGAAGTAGGATTGAGATTAAGATTGCTGGCATCGATTTTTTCCATTTGTCCAAGATTTCTATATTCATTTATGAACTGGTGATATTGCTGTTTGAGGTCTTCTTGTCTTGCTAATTTTCTCTCGAGGGCCAGGTAACGCTGTTGCGCAATCCCTCTTGACTCTCCTAGCTCGCTTGGATCTCCTTTGAAAGGGAGTCTGACAACAAATCGCCCACTGCTATTCCTGTTGGTGTTTTCTGTAAAATGGGTTTCGCACCTTTTCTCTTCAGCTGTGCGACTCCTTTCTTCTGATTGTGGAACTTCTTCTATTTTCCAAAATCTTTCCATATCTTGATTCAATTGGTCTTCAGTGCAAATCCCGATAGTTGCCCATGATTGGGTTACGTCTCCAGCTTTCCCAGCGACTATCCAGCCAAAGTGTGTATTGTGTAGCGTTGGTAAGTCCCTTCCCAGACTTATTTGTCCGACGTCGAGTAAGTGAAAGTAAACTTCAGCTCCAATTAATAGGTCAACATGATCTGGACGATCGAAAAGTGGATCCGCAAGTATAATGTTTTTCGGAATGGCCCATTCCGAAGTTTCGATACTTCGTGTTGGCTGAGGAGGCGTTATTTTTGGTAGGACGAATGCTTCAAGACTTATAGAAAAGTCGGACGTTCTAGATTTCAGGAGCATATTCATTCTTTTGTGTGAATGCCTTGTACCTTCGCCGATTCCTAAGATGCCCATGGTTTCAATCACTTCTGGAAGCTTAAGTCTTCTTGCCAATTTTTCTGTTACAAAATTGAGCTGTGATCCGGAATCTAACAATGCTCTGCATTCTACAACGCCGCCTTGGCTGTCCTCAAGTTTGACTACTACCGTGCTAAGGAACACGTAACATCTTTTGGTTTGCGCCAATGCAGCTGCCGACACAATCGTATTGCCCTGCCCTGTGAGTTTATCTGAATGGATTTCCATAGGGCGTTGTCCACTGGATGTATGAGTTGGCAATGCTGGTGTTTTCTCAAAATGTAACAAGGTGTTGTGCTTTTTTGAACATTTCGTGCAGCCACGGACAGCACATGATGGTGCTATGTGGCCATGTCTCAGGCAATTAATGCAGAGGTTTTTCTTCTTGACGAAGTCCAAGCGGCTTGTCGGTGTCAATTGTGAGAACTTCTGACAATAAAACAATTTGTGGTTGTCACTGGAGCATAGAGGACAATGAGCTCTTTCTGCTGCAATAGACATCAATGCACGTGCAACCGGTTTCTTTTGATGGTCTTCTATAATTCGACCTTTGTTTCCCAATGCCTCCAAGGATTGAAAGCGGACTTCGAGAAATGTTAGGAAGTCTGATAGCACGGGCAATGCTCTGGGTCTCTTCAATGACTGTTCGTACAATGAGTGCGTGTTGGAATCTAATTTTATCGCGTATCGGTTTGACCGCGAGTGAGTGGGTGGATATGTTGGACAACATAAGCCACCTTTACGAATGGGACGATCGGTCTACGTTATTTTACGCATCATTAAGCCTGGAAGAAGCAGCGGCACAATGGCTGACAGCTCAGAGAGGATTGATCACCAGCTAGACTCATTTTAAAACCAGTTTGGTAAAGGATTTTCCTTCTCTGTCGGACGAGAGCGACGTTATAATGAGACTGATGGAAAAACAAAAAGACCCAAACGAGAGTAATGAAAATTATGTATATGCGATGTTTCATTATTTCGGAACTGGGGGATCGAGCGTTAATGGACAATGTCACTATGGCTAAGTGCGAGTCTGTGGGTGAATTGCTTGAGCTATTGCAATCGTTGAAGAAAATTCGGGTACAAGCGGGTACCCGAGAAAAATTTAATAGAGAAATTCAAAAGCCTGAAAATCACCGATTGCAGTACAAATCAAATGTTAGACGGTACGAAGTTCCAGTTAAAACTTCTCAAGAGTATTTGAAAGGACGTCAAATAACATGCTACAAGTGCAAAACTCCTGGTCATTATGCATGAGACGGCAGAAATAATAATCAACTCGCTAAGCCTAAGTTTAACTCCAGCCCTCTTGTAACGCAAATGACGTGTTTTAACTGCAAAGAGCTGGGTCACTTCGCTCGAAACTGTTCAAAGCCAAAAGGACAATCTTTTACGCCATCATTTGGGTCACAAAGCAAGATACGGCGACCTTTGTATAAAGGTGATGAAGGAGGGTTGATGAAACAGGTGAAATTCGGCGATTTTGTTGTTACCGCATTCTTAGACCTTGGAGCCGATTGCTCCACCATAAGGCTCGATGAACCAAACTTAAGTCATTGTAATCGGGAACATTGCAAAATCACGCTCAACGGATTTGGAGGAGGTTATGCTCACTCAATGACAAAAATCAACGAAGCTGTAACAGTTGGAGATGTCACTATGCCTATTGACATATATGTTGTAGATAATAATACCCAAGATGTCCCAATGATTTTAGGGAGGAATTTTCTTGACTCCCCACGAGTTCGAGTTATAAAAGAATTCGTTCGCTTGAAGTCAAACGTGTGAAATCCCCAATGTGACTAGTACGTGGTACAATCGCTCGTGTAGGTAGATTACCAATAAAATGTACTGATTTAGAAACAGACAAGAATACGAATAAAATTGCGATTGGATTACTTGTTGGTCTTTTGAATTAATACCGAACCTGTTTCGCGTCATCGCTAAGTGAATTGGGAAAAACTGATTTAGTTAAAATGCAAATAAATTTAAAAGAGAAGACTATTTTTAGATATAAGCCTTACCGCGTCGCGTATAATGGATCCGCCGAACTCAAGAAAATTGTTAATGATTTATTACTAAACGATATTATAGAAGATTCTTCTTCCGAATATGCCAGTCCAGCTTTGCTAGTCAAAAAGAAAAACGGTACTTGTAGGATGTGCGTAGATTATCGGCGCTTAAACATCACAGTGCGCGAGAATTTTCCTACTCCTAATATCAAAGAGCAAATTAACCTAATGTCGGATGGTAAGATTTTCGTTGTGCTCGATATGATGAGTGGATACTATCAAGTACCGGTCTCCCAAGAGTGTCGACATTTAACAGCTTTCGTTACCCCTCATGGTCATTATCAATTTAAGCGCGTGCCTTTCGGTTTGACCATTGCCCCGGCAACGTTCTTGAGACTTCTAGATTTTGTAATGCGCCGCGTAACTTCAGAGAACATCTTAGTCTATATGGACGATATTGTGTTATTCGGTAAAGATGTCGACACAATTTTTGACACGCTTGAAAATTTATTAATTGTGCTACAAGAATTCAATCTTACCCTAAATTTATCCAAATGCAAATTCTTTCTAAAACTAATGTCCTATTTGGGTCATGAAATCAGTGGTGACGCCATTAGGCCTGGTAGCTACAAGGTGGAAGCAGTAAACGCATTCCCTATTCCTACCGAAATAAAGCACGTCAGACAATTTCTTGGTCTATCAGAGTACTTTAGACGTTTTGTTGCGAATTATCCCAAAATTGCATTCCCACTGCATAAACTGTTGAAGAAAGATACCAAATACGCTTGGTCCCAGGTTGAACAGCAAGCATTTGAAACTCTAAAATCAAAGTTATGCGAAGCACCCATTCTCGTGATGTACAATCCAACTCTTAATCACGAACTCCATACTGATGCCAGTTCCATAGGCCTCGCTGGGGTTTTACTACAAGTCAGTGCGTCAGGAGAAATGCAAGCGGTTTCTTTTTATAGCAGAGCGACTACAGAATTGGAACAGAAATACCATAGCTACGAATTGGAAGCACTCGCTGTAGTGGACAGTCTTCAACGATTTCGATACTATTTACTTGGAAAGCGGTTTACTATCTTCACTGACTGTAACTCCTTGAAAATGACGCAGAGTAAAAAAGACCTTGTACCCAGGATAGCACGATAGTGGCTCAAAATACAGGAATTCGATTGTGATATGGAGTATCGAACGGCAGATCAAATGCAACATGCGGACGCTTAAAGCCGTAATCCGACTGGGGATGCTGCTGAAATGGACGATGCTGGACTAAGCATCAATATCATAGGAATTGAGGATACGGATTGGGTGGCTACATTGCAGTTCAAGGATAAACAACCTTATGACATTAAGCAGATACTAATCAATCACGACAAAAAGGATCCCAAACGAAAATCACTTGAGAAAGAATATTGTTTTAAAACTGGTCGCCTTTTTAAAGTTACGTCCGAAGGATCTCGTTTTGTGGTACCACACGGTGTCCGTTGGAGGATTATTAAAGTTTCACATGACGACATGGGCCATTGCGGAATAGACAGGACAATAGAGCACATCCAGAAACAATATTGGTTTCCCAGAATGCGTCAAATCGTAAGCAAATATCGCAATAGTTGTGTTCCCTGTTTATACAATCAACGCTCTAAAGATGCAACAAGATATCAGATACATCCGATTAAAAAACATCCAGTGCCATTCTTTACAATACATATTGGTCATCTCGGACCATATGTGAAAAGTTTGAAGGGGAATCAGTACATATTAGGAATTGTCGATTCATTTAGCAAATTTTGTTGTTTTAAGAGCTGTAAAAGATACAACATCAAGGGCAGTTGTTCGAACTTTAGTAGATTTGACACAGTTTTTTGGAACCCCATATCGAATTGTTTCTGACAGAGGAACCGCGTAAACATCCAAGCTGTTTAAAAAATATTGCGACGATAATGGAATTAAGCATATCTTTACTGCAGTTTGTACTCCACCGCACCGTAGGAACAGCTATATCAACAATGACCACGAGACCAGATGGAAGAGATTGGGATATCCACCTTTCTGCAATACAGTGGGGACTTAACTGTCTTAAGCATCGTATCAGCAATCAAACGCCACAAGAAATTTTATTTGCTTTCAAACCTAAAAACTCGCTGAGTAATGAGTTGAACATAATGTTACAAGGAGACGATTCTGATGAAGATGAGGAAAATATTCCATTGGCTGTGCTGCGGAAAAAGTTAAGCACAGAATGGATATGTTGCAAGTCAGGCAAGCCGATAAATTCAATGCTGTGCATCGCAAACCTCAAGAATACCAAGTTGGAGATATGGTTTTGATTCCTGCCACGCATGCAGCTACGGGTCAGTCAAGAAAACTTTTGCCACGGTTTAAAGGACCATATGAGGTAAAGTGTGTGTTGCCAAACGATCGGTATCAGATCGGAGATTCATCATCAATGCAAGTATCATAAAGGCCGTACGAGGCAGTCCATTCAGCAGATCGTTTGAAGCTTTGGTGTTCGCTGGATGACTTCTCTTTTGACGATCTAGACGAGGCGGAAAATCTCGGGAATCATGGAGAGGATGATTTTTTTTGTTCTTATCTTTTTGTTTGGCTGTCAATGCATAAACAATTTAACTCGTTAAATATAAACTTTAAATTTGAATATATTTAAATCAGTAATTTGTCAATGAAGTAATTCAATGAAGTAATTAATTTCTTTCTGAATTAGAAGTTTAATTATTATTTAAATAAAACGATTATTCATGTTTGAACAAAAAAAAATGACGACAGATGGACTCGCGAGGAGTTGTGCTTATTTACGCCCATGGTGAGTATTGAAGGTATTGGTAAGTTTTGGGCGTGATCGTGCCGGACCGAAAAGGTCGATATTGGCTGTGATCATGCCGGACCAAGGAAAGGTCGATATTTGCTGTGATCATGCGAAAGATAGGGGCCTTGATCGTGCCGGACCAAAAAGGTCGATATTCGCTGTGATCATGCGAAAGATAGGGGCCGTGATCGTGCCGGACCAAAAAGGTCGATATTCGTTGTGATCATTCGAGAGATCATGCCGGACCCAAGAAATCTGGTCGAGTTTCGCTGAGAATATGAGAATTGTCATATTAACAGACAGATAGATAAAAAAAAAAGTGAGGACATTGAAGCGTCGGATGGCCGAACTGTTAACCAACCGCTCGGTCGAGTTCGTGGTGTTAGTTCGTGTGCAAGCTAACAAGTAAAAGTCGTAATCGTATAAGTACTTAATTTGTAATCGGGTTATTAAAGTCGTGTTATTACTAGTGTGAGGCTGCACTAGGGTGCTTATAAACAGTCGCATAAATAAAAGTAACAGTTTACTTTGCCAAGCATATAAAAAAGTAATAGTTTACTTCATACGAATTTAGAACTTATAGTTTACTTCACCAACGCATTAAAACGCACTTCACTTCAACATGGACCAACTTGGACGAGTTATCGATAATCTACAAGACGTCATCACCCAGCTGGAGGAGGTTAGAGTTAACCTCGTCAAACTGGGATTAGAAAAGCGTTTTCTAGAAACGCTTTCCAGGCAGTACGAAAAGGCTAAGAGCTTACTATGCTAACTTATCTAAGTTAAGCAAAAAAGTCGCTGCCGAATACCTGCCAAAATTCGAGGCAGCCCAAACAATCTTCGCCAAGATTAAAGAGTTCATCAAGAAGAACTCCCCGCAGTTGTTGGATGAGGACAAAACCAACTACGGAAATCCTGGAGATGCAATTGCCCCGACTGATGAGGAAACCAGCCAGGCTCCCGAAGCACAAACGGCCGTATGTTCCAATCCTCAAACAGACGAAAGGAACAATTCTTCCGCTACATCTGTCGATAGCTGCAAGGCGAAGTCCAAGGCGTCTAACGATTCCCAACTCTCCATGCCCGTTCAACCAGTATTTATATACGTGCAAGAAGTTGGGTTTGTGTTACAAAATCCCGCGGGAAGGATGTGTGGTCCGAGACATTTAGCAAAAATTGAACTAGAGGCTATGCTAGTTCTACCACGACGTCCAACAATCCCAGGAAATGCAGAGTCCATAATATCATACATGCACTACACTAAAGGACGGGTCTCCAATCGCAAAAGAAATAAAATAAGTGGAGAACAGATCATGGCCTATTTAATCGAGGTTTAGATCCTATCACACGTGGCAGATTGGACGATTTTTACAACTGTAAAACCAGACTTCCTACCTTAGAGGAAATAGAAGACTTCATGTTCAAGGAATACCAGTATCATCTAGATCAAGACGACAATTGTCAAATTATTCAGTCATCTCATAAGGTACCTAGGAAGGATTTCAGTATGCCGTATACTGTAGTGTACCAACACATGCGTCACATCGATACATGCACCCTACCAATTAACAATAAAACATTTCAATGCCAATACCATACAGTCATCACTACATAGTCTAAGAATAGTCGTAAGATACAAAGTATTAAACAATAAAATTGTTGCATTGTACAATACAAATATCACTACACAGCTCGCACAAGCATTATATGAACAGAGAGTTCACCATTAGGGTGACTCACTAATAAATGTCACCTAGGCAATTATAATCAATAGTTTATGACTCTGTGCGCTACCTCTACAAAGTAGGTCAAGCGCACCGAAATCAAATGTAGAGCAATAGTGTTACTTTGTTTTAATACAAACTCTTTGTTACTTCCTATCCTGACCATAAGAATCTATGTTAGAATTTAAGTATAAAAGGGCCAGCTATTTGAATAAAAGATTCAGAATTAATTTATCAATCAAACTCATCGGCATTTTAATTCTCTGCGATCTTCTGCTTTTGCTTCTTGCAAATAAAGCAATAGAAGATAGGACTAGGCGCAACTAATACGAGTCCTAAACTCTGCTTAAATAATCTTCGTTGCTTGCCAGGATCTCTTGTTATCCTTTTTAATTTTTGAAAGCATAAAGCTTATACATATATATATATAGCAGTAAAAGTTATACCCTGCATATTACACACCAGTTAGGCCAACCTTATTACAATACCAAAGTACATGTTACACTTCAATCGAAAGAAGCAGTAACAAAGGTAACAATGAAGTGCTTCATCTGCACAGAAAACCATCCAGTTGTGGAATGTCCAAAGTTCCTGAGCTCACAGAATCGAGAAGCCATACTACGTGACCACAAGATCTGCATCTATTGCTTAAAGCATCGTTTCGACTCTCACTCTCCTTGCAAATCAAGAGAGTATTTAAAATGCAGAGCCTGTCAAGGACCTCATATTACGGAAATGCATTCGCAACCAAATTCCACGGCTAACCTTCCATTGACGAGTAGCACTTACCTGTGCCAAAATGAGTGCGATGCCTCTTCTAGTGTGCTCCTACCTACAGCAATTGCGACGCTTTTAGTTAACGATGACAACATTCCAGTTCGTTGCTTGCTGGATCAAAGCAGCCAAGCCAATTACATATCCGAAGATTTGGTGCAGAAGTTACGATTGCCTAAAAAACGAACACTTGTCAAAGTAGTTGGAGTAGGAGGGGAGTCCGCTCTATTGCCAATATAAAACTAAAACTTGATAATCCCGATCAACCATTCAAAAACATAAAAGCACTCGTGGTCAAACGAGTTGCCGGATCACTTCCCAGCATGCCCAGTCACATCGCCTGGAAATTCTCCTTTGACAAACCTCTTGCAGATCCGTATTTCAACAAACCAGCATATATTCCTTTGCTATTGGGTAGACCAGTATATTCAACAGTTTTACGACCAGGATTGGAGAAGAAGGAAGGATTTTTACTGCAAAACACATTTCTTGGTGGGTGGATCGTATCTGGAGACCCGGGAAACGGAAGTGGAAAACGAACCTCAGCCTTTACTACACTATCAGAGTTCGAGTCAAATCTAATGGATTTCTGGGACATGCCAATTACCAAAGAAGACATCTGTAAAGTTGAGAGTTCGTACTGCGAAAACTTATTCATTGAAAACCACTATCGAACTAAAGACGGCCGCTACATCGTCCCAATCCCTTGGAAGATTGACGCACCTGAATTGGGAAATTCAGTAAAATTCTTTATTGGACAAGAAAGACGTTGGGAACAAAACGAGACTTAGAAGAAAATATCAAACGAATTTATGGAAGACTATCTCACGTCGCATCACATGTTCCCGGTTCCTGCTGCAAGGCAGCAAGATGAGACCGGAAACGCTTACTACTTCCCATATATAAGCATCATCCGAAAAGATGCTGTTACAACAAAGTTGAGGAACGTTTTTAACGCTAGCGCGCCATCAAGCAACGGAATCTCTCTAAATCAGCCCATCTACCCAGGTCCGAAACTGCAGAGTCATATCTTCGATATCATCCTTCAGAATAGACAGTACGAGTTTACTTACACCAGCGACATGAAACAGATGTTTCGCCAGTTCCTGATCCCGAAACCAGACCGCGAGAAATTTCGAATCCTTTGGCGACCCAACAAAACAGAACCATTGGGCGAATTTTTCCTTAACACTGTGACATACGGCGTGGACTGCACACCATGGCAAGCAATTCGTACTATCCATTAAATCGCAGATGAAACGCACCGGATTTGGAGACCAAGGAGATAATCAAGAACTCTATTTACATGGATGATCTGTTTCACGGAGTTGATAGCATTAAAGAACGTCAAGAGCAAATTGCTAAGATAACAACTAAACTATAGGCCGGTAAGCTATCCCAAACAAAATGGTCATCAAACCACCCAGACGTTCTTCGTTACATAGAAGACAGTAAAAAACTCAGTGCCTACAAAGACACTGCCGATCTAATTATGAAAATCTTAGGGATTAACTTCAATCCAGGAGAGGACACATTTCCCATCCGAATTCCAACTCCAGACCAGATAAAATTCACTAAAAGAGGTCTGCTTTCTATTGCTGCATCGCCTTACGATCCCATGGGTTGGATCTTGCCAGTAATAATGCTTTTCCGTATACGGATCCAAGAGTTGTGGCTACTTAAGTACGACTGGGATGACCAGTTAGACGAGAAAATCCAAAAGAAATTCATCAAACCATTGGAAACTCAATCTCAACTCAGTGACATTAGAATTCCTCGCTAGATGGACGGAACCAAAAGCCCTGCAATTCAGCTCATTGGATTTTGTGACGCCTCAGGGGATGGATACGCGGCAGTGATTTACAGTCGGGCAAAGATCAGGGTACAAGTACAACAACTTCAACAACAATTTTGGGAACGGTTCCACAAGGAGTACCTTCATCAACTACAAAAAAGAAATAAATGGAAGTTCCCTCACCGAACACTCGGCCTCGGAGATGTTGTATTACTTCAAGAGCCAAGTGTTACTCCCGCAGATTGGAAAATAGGGCGAATTATTGAAAGCTATCCTGATAGTAAAGGAGACATCCGCAGAGTTGACGTGAAGACAACCAAACGCGAGGTCGTGCATCGCGCCCCAAATCGTTTGGTCCCATTGTTCCCAGAAGACACCCAGGAGGAGCCTGCCCTACGCAGAAGTAATCGTCAGAAAAATCGCACCACCTCGCTACTAACTCGAGTCCTTTTATGATGGCTCGCTCCTATTACCCCAACAACAAATGGCCTAGAAGTTCACCCACTCACTCCAGGTCTTCACATTCATCGGTTGGGAGACGCTTCCATCAAATATTTCGACTTGGAGTTCTCTGTCGAAACTTCTTTGAATTTAACCTCCGATCTGATTGCCATCGACACGCATATTAAGGACTTCAACGACTACTGCCAACAATTTCCGAGCAGTAACTACTCAGCATTACATCAACATTGCTGGACCCTTCTTCATGGCCTAGAAGAAGCAGTGAAGCCATGACAATTAATGAAGGCATCACTACAAGCTATAGTAGTAAACGGACAAAACTCATTCATAATGCAAGGGGTTTTAAAAGGTATTGTCAAATACGCTCCAATAAATATACTTATGACCAAATACTTATGACCGCCGGCGTAGCCTTTCAAACAGTAGAAAACTATCAACTGGAGCATCAAATCGTAAAATTGGAGGACAGAATTAAAAAAGTTTTAAAAGTGTCCCGCCTCATCACAGACATCAATGACATAGAGTCTAAAACTGTTGACATGCAACTCCATCCACTAGTAGAACAGCAGCAATAGCTCCGAATTCAAGAACAAAGGAATGACTCCTCCTCCAGCATTCATTAACATCCGCCCCGTTGAAGCTTTAACAACGTATGTCAGTAAAATAAACGGTGACTTGAACTTCTGCAGGTTGCCAAACGTATCAGATACATTTATGCTATTCACGTTCAACAAAGTAACAAAAGCTGTCCAAGAAAATATGGTTACCGTGACGTTCAACATTCCTCTGGTTCAACCAAGAATCTTCTCTAAATTTGCTCTTATTAGTGTTCCAGTCTCGAGTCTCATTCGGTTCTTCTAGACCATGAAGACTTTGTTCAACAGGTTGTGCTCAGCAGTGATAACAAAACTTACTTTGATCCAACTCAAGCCATTGATCTTGGGGAAGGAATTTACGAGAAAGTTGAAGAAAACAAACTAACTGACTGCTGGAAAACTGCGTTGAGCCCTACACCAGATTCTCTTTCCGACACCTGCACAGCCAAACAACTTAAAGCGGAATTCAATAAAATATACCTTTTGGATAGTGATCTTTCAGTCATCTATAGAACTGCTACCATCGAAGGTAATATTGTGTGCAACGACACACTGACACCCCTCATAACCACAGTATATCTGGTAAGATTTCCAGGATGCAGAATTTCTGGCTCAATTCAAAGTTCAAATTCAAAATTCACCAAAGGGTTCGAGAAAGTAGAAACCAACATCAAGACTTTTCCAGACGAGGAAAGTTTGTCTCCCTCCAAAATTTATTTAAGCGAGATAATCCCCAAAGATCCTCGCCTCACTATTCTCAAGGAAAAACTCTCAGATGAACTGAACGAATATGACTGGGACACCTTGGATCATCGGTACTGGTATTTTGGAGTAGGATCACTATCTGTTTCATCGTTGCCATACGCAAACAGCGCCAAAGAAAAAAATCAGAGATTGCTAGCGTCAGTTACCTCAATAAAGAAGATAAAATACCCGGAAGGTGGGTACGTGCATACATGATCAATAACGAGTCGATATCCCACATAACAACAGAATCAGTCTAGATGTTTCCTCCCTTACAACCAACAACCTTTTCCCGCCGGGAGTTTGTTTATGACAACAAAAAACAATACCCGAACCAAAACAAAAATAAAGGCATTAAGCATATGTTCAATTGTTATGCAACGCATATGGGTCACCGTCGATCGGACGTTTAACCCATAATAATTTATTAGCATAGTTGCACATTTATTCTTAGTAAGCATAAATTGCATCAGACGTTTAAGTTGCACAATAATTTAGCTTTTATTCTTTGTAAGCATAAATTGCACAATAACAATTTAGCCTAGTTTAAGTTAATTGTAAGTAATTAAGTAAGCAAATAAATTGTATAAATATATAGGAAATTTGTATAATAAACTCAGAATAAGTTACCTTTTCAAAAAGTCTTGTTTTCATATTAAATATTTATCCCCCTACCCAAGGTAAGGTGACTATTTAAAGTATTTTAAGTGCAAGAAGCAATATCTTCAAACACGTGAAAGATTGTATCTTCGGAAATCAACGGTAATTATATAGCTGTTGTGTAACTGTATACCTGCGAGAATTTACCAACGTGGCATCGTCGAGAATTAACGCTGACTTATATAGCTGTTGTATTAAAAACCTTCAAGAATTTTTACATCGTGGGAGCGTCAAAATCAGTCAAAGCCACCTAAAATTTTATATCAACATTAGTAAGCAGTGGATCAAATACATCGGCTTCGAATTCGGTTGATCACATCGATATTCAATATAATCAACCACACAGCATCGCCATAGTAATTATAAAGCAATATACGTTTTGTCCGTGACATTATCAAGTGTCGTGGTCAGTTGTTCCAGTCTTCACAATTGCAGTACATTAAACGGAAGGTGACATCATTAACGGGATTTTACTTCATCGCATCACATATAGCCTATGAGGTCTAGATTTCAACTGAGTAGGTAATTTTAATTTGTATAACTTGTGAACAAATTGTAACAGTCGTATTGGCCGAGAAACATCGCAACTGTCCGCCAAAATTTTTCATCGTATTATTGTTTTTCAAAATGGAGGCTGAAGAATTAGCTAAAATAAATTTATTGAAAAAGCAACGCGCTGCTTTAAAGGGTCAGCTAACGGTATTTAAGAATCAGGTAGTCACAGCATCGTCTCTCGGGTCGTATGAATCGCTATTACGTCGAATCCAGCTTATGTATGAAAAGTATCGCATGGTCCAACTCAACATTGAAACTACCGACGACGCTCAAGCGGGTGATCGTGATAGTTTTGAGGATGAGTACGGCAGACTCGAGGCTACTATATTGAATCGCATCAGCGAATGCAAGAAAGCAGAGGTAGAATCAAATGCATCCACATCATATCATAACAGTTCGATGCATGAATTATCTTCAAACCCCGGAACCACTGGCATTAGTTTACCCGAATTAAAGCTTCGGTCGTTTAGCGGGTTGGAGTCAGAATGATTAGCTTTTCGCGACGTTTTTGTCGACCTTATACATTCTAAGAACATCGAACCCACTATTAAATTTGTTTATTTGACCTCGCATATTCGGTCCGGTTCCTCTTATTGAGCATTTGCCAGTGACGGGCGATAATTACGCAACAGCCTGGAAAACCATTAGTGATCGGTATGATAACGAAGTTGCAATCCAGCGCGTTCATATGAAGGCCATCTATGACATAAAATCGCCTCAAGAGCATAATTCAAAATCTCTTCAACTTTTCGTCGACACACTCGTAAAACATTACAATGCTCTAAAGTCCCTCAAAATTAAAGTGGATGAATGGGATTTAATGCTCACTCACCACCTCACGCAACGGCTAGACAGCATCTCACGTAAGGAGGTCAATAAGAACACGAAGGTAACTAAGCTACTCCAGTTCTCAGAATTGATTGAGCTCCTCCGGAATCGTATTCGAGTACTTAGCGAAATGCAGTCTAGTCTAGTCTAATCCAACCGTATCCTCGTCAAAGTATAAGAAACACATTCGTCCATCGGTTTTGGTGGCTGATTCAAACAAATGTGCCTTTTGCACTGGAAATCATGTGTTAGCTAACTGTTCATCGTTTAGGGATCAAAAATTGTCACCTCAAATGCGTTTAAGATTCATCGAAGATAATCGTTTATGTTCAAATTGCCTGATAGAAAGACATAGCGTACGAGATTGTTCAAGTCCACCTTGTCCTAAATGTTTTTTCAAGCATCATGAACTTCTTCATTTCAGACGGTTTCAAAATTACGAAGATCGGCCCAACGGTATATCCAATCCTGACTCATCGCACGTTAATAGTCAACCGATCATGAAACCTATATCAACTCCAAATAGTAATCAGAACATGGTTCCACTGAATGAAGATCGGATGCCGCAAGTTTCTGCCAGTACACTCTCGTCAGTTCCGCGTGAACCGATAAACGGGGGCGGTCTAGTAATGATCGGTACTGCGCTTGTACTTGCAGAATCATCCAGTGGTCTTCAATTATGTCGAGCTTTGTTGGATAGCGGCTCGCACCTTAACTTCATTACGGTCGAAGCATGTGCTCGTTTAGGGCGAAACGATATCCAACATATAAAACTATTTCGGGAATCAATGGACGAGAATCGGAAATCCGTCATAAAACTTATCTAAACATTAAATCGCGAGTATATTAGATACTCGAGTTAAAGTTTTATATTTTGCCTAAAATTACAAATAACTTACCTTCGATACCGTGTAACTTCAATTTAATGTCAATTCCGGTAGAGTTAAAATTGGCCGATCCATATTTTCACGTCCCTGATCGGATCGATTTGCTACTGGGAGTCGAAATTTACCATCAATTATTCAAACGAAAGCATTTCAAAGTGATGACAGAATTGCCGCCCTTTTATGATACCGAATTGGGCTATGTTGTGTACGGAAAGGCAGATCAAAACCTCGAACGCGAAAAATCGAAAGTCACATGCATTGCATTGTAGCATCGAAAATCTGAGCTCGCAGATGCGTCAATTTTGGGAAATCGAGACTGTTTCGCCCACGAGTTTATATTCCGAAGAAGAAAAGGCATGTGAAGAGCATTACGGTAAACACGTTAAGAGATTGCCTGGCGGTAGGTACTCTGTAGCATTACCTTTCAAACCCAACATTAATCAATTAGGAAGCTCCGATCGATTTGCCCAGCGTCAATTTGTCTCATTGGAGAAAAGGCTCAATAATCGAAATAATATTCATAACTTATACAAAGAATTCATGACAGAATACATGTCATTGGATCATATGGTCATGTCATCTAATATCAGTTCTTCGCCATCGTATTATTTGCCACACCATTTTGTGCTAAAGGATAGCAGTACTACGACCAAACTTCGAGTGGTCTTCAACGCTTCGTCAAAAAGTTCGACTCAGCTGTCATGAAAAGATTGTTTAATGGTAGGTCCCACGATCCAGCAAACCCTGTTTGCCCTCATAGTTCGTTTTAGTAAACACGGTTATGCTTCTTGTGGTGACATTACCAAGATGTATAGGCAGATTCGAGTTCATGACGAACACCAGGATTTTCAACGTATCTGGTGGCGTGACAATGCAAAGAAGCTAATTCAATCATATAAACTATGAACCGTCACCTATGGAACAGCTAGCGCTCCTTTTTTGGCAACATGCACGCTAAAGCAGCTGTCTATAGATGAACAAGTTCGATATCCTCATGCTTCGAACGTCTTAGCAAATGATTTTTAAGTCGACGACGTCTTAACTGGCGCGTCAACTCGTCAAAGATGCAAGGAAACTAAAGGAAGATTTGATACGTTTGTTAAGTTTGGGAGATTTTGAACTTCGAAAATTCCAATCCAATCACACATCACCAGCTTCCGAAGCAGATCTTAATTCAGCCACAGCGTTAGTTCTCGGGTTAACATGGAATACGTCATCGGATACCTTCGTAACTTGTTTAAATAAAATGTCAGTATCCACGTTTAACTCGAAACGAAATGTTCTCTCTGAAATATGTCAGTTGTTTGATCCATTGGGCTTCTGTGCACCCGTGTTAGTAGTCGCAAAACTCGTGATGCAAACGTTATGGTCGTTGCCGAACATTGGTTGGGACGATCCCATACCACAAGAAATTGCAAACGAGTGGATCCGCTACAAAACGGAATTGTCGAACTTAACGCAAATCAATACTTAACGCAAATCAATATTCCACAACATCGAATGGTGTACTATTCCGCCAAGATCGCCTCACTTCGGAGGCCTGTGGGCCGACTGAAAATCTTCGTTGACCATCGAAGAATATTACTTATACTTTAATAACCCAAGTGGAGGCTTGTTTAAACTCTCGACCCCTTACCGCAATGTCTAACGATCCTAACGACTTAACCGCCTTATCGCCAGGTCATTTTTAATAGGTTCTCCCTTGACTTCAATTATGGAACCGTCGTTAGAAAATTTTCCCTTGAAAAGATTATCAAGATTTCAAATTATTCAGCAAAAGTTACTAACTTTCTGGACGCGATGGAAAACGGAATACCTCAGTGACCTCCAGCGTCGTTACAAGTGGCAGTCAGGTAAACAAAACATTCAAATTGGTTCGTTGGTAATTCTTCACGATGAAAATTTACCACCTACACGGTGGAAACTCGGTCGGATAATGGCGGTTTATCCAAAAAAAACAGCACAATCTACGTTTAAACGAGCCACAAAATGAATTAGCATCTTACCCGTCGACAATGAATCGCGACACTTAGACGTAGCTGACGTCTGACGGATTTTATAATTTTTGACATAGATTATCTTAATTTCAACATAAATGTACAATGGCAACACTTCAGTTTAGAAGAATCTGTCAAGTAATAATTATTATAGCCATTTTGTCAGGCAAGCGACCTGTGCTTGCATTATATTCAAGAAAATTTTGCATAATAATTTCCAATAATATTATTCGCATAATTTATAACAAATTATACATATTACTTAAATTATAGTGAATATTGCGCACAAAAAGGCATTATTTATTTGATTTGTAGTGGCTCATTGTGCTAAAGTGAATGTACTTGGAATCAATTTTGGCGTCACCCAATTGGACGCACATGCTAACCTGACTACGCCGAATAATCAGGAAGCTTTTTGGGAGCAGCCAGGTCAATCATTTTTTAAATTCTCTATATTAACTTCGCGTGCCCACCCACTTCCCATGGCCCGATTATATTGAAATTTTGCACACATGTATATGACAATACTTTCTATTAAAGGCCCCTCGGACCTCGGGACGGGGCTCCCATACAAATTTTTTTTTAATTATCAATTTTTAACGCACTTCCTAAAGCCCGATTTTCCAAAAATTTTGTACACATGTATATTTCCGGTGACAATACTTTCTTTTAAAATTTAGAAGGGATCGGGCCCCGGGTTCGTGGGGCTCCCATACAAATTTAAAATAAAAATTACCCGATTTTTTTCACAATAAACAATACTTTTTCTAAAATTTGGTACTTATCGGGCCCCTGGTTTGGCCGCAAGGCCCTTATACATTTTTTAAATATCATAAAGTGGCATCAGATACCATATGTATGTATTTTGTTTACTAATGTCTCTTTCCAATTGCACAAACCGTATCCGAAACCATACCCATAGGTTAGCTTTCAAAGTGACAGAGTTTTCGATGTGAACGAGGTGAGTGCCCAATTGCCGACGGGTAGCAAAGTAACATAATCGGTTATAAAACAAAGGTACATAAAATCAAACCGTACTCCGGGCACAGTTCGCAAATGCAACGTTAAACTGATTCAAATTTGACATCTGATGTCAAATGTCTCTTTCGATTATTTTCTCCTACAATAAAAAAATAAAATAAATAAAAAATGACCCAGGATTGAGGGGCTCCCATATCAATTTCTGCGATTAGAGAATTTAGATGAAAAATTTTAATTTTTATTGGTTGTTTTTTTAAATTCTCTATATTAACTCCGCGTGAACGTGGCAATACACCAATACAATTTCTATTCAAATTTGAAGCCCCTCGGACCAAAAAAAATTTACCCGATTTTCTTTAAATTTTGTACACATGTGTGTCTTCGGTGGAAAACACTTTTTGTAAACATAGGAGTGATCGGCCCCCTGGGGACCCCCATATACATTTTTTAAATATCGCTATATCGCATCAGATCACGGCAAAGTCTGAGCTCTGTGCTTTGTATGCTGCGCTGTTCGCTGCCGCTGCGTTTCATTTGGTGGATGATTTTGCCACAAAACGAGCACGCAGTGTGTATGTGTTAGAGAATTTACAAGAAAGCTTTTAATTTTTATGGGTTGTTTTTTTGTATTCTAACTGAGCTTGCAATAATACTTAATAGAATGGAAAACCATTCGAATAGTCATAAGTCTTTAAGAAGGAACCGAGTAATACGGTTGTGGTACAATAATAAAACTTTATCAGAAAAATAAAAATTAGTTTTTTTTTTTAATTTCCCGCGGAACAAATTACTTTTGTTGTATACAGTGTCAGAGATCAAAAATTCATCGACATAATAAAACACCAGTTACTCAATATAAGCCGCCATATCGACGATTAAGTCACATTAACATGGATCTCATTGGTCCATTACCATTACAACAAGGCTGCCGATACTGTTTGACGCTTATCGATCGCTTTACTCGCTGGCCAGAAGCGATTCCGCTAAGTCATATGACAGCGAATTGGTAAGTCATATGACTGCGGCGTCGGTCGCAAGAGGTCTAGTGACCGGTTGGATTGCTCGTTTCGGATGCCCAGAATATATCACAACTGACCAAGGGACACAACTCTAATCTTTTTTGATGAAAGAAATCTATGGAATCATTGGAGCGGATCGCATTCGAACTACACCACATCATCCGCAATCGAACGGGTTGATAGAGAGATGGCATAGGACGCTGAAATCATCAATTATGGCATCGGGACAAGAGCCTTGGGTTGATAATTTGCCAATTATTATGTTAGGTCTACGTGTATCTTTTAAGAAAGACCTTCTAACGACGCCAGCCGAATTAGTCTATGGCGCTACATTACGGATACCAGGAGAATTCTACGATACTAATAAATCAATGGATACTCAGAGCGAGGTACTGCAAAATTTGCGAGAATCAATGGCAAACGTAAATCCGATGAACACGTCATTCCATATTAGGCAAACGTCTTACATAAACAAGGTTATATGGAATGATTTGCCTGATTCTGTGTTTCCGCATTTTTATGATCTGCAGTCGTTTAAGACACGCGTGCATAGACAACTCATCTTTTTCTCTCCCTAATTTTCTAACGCCCACGCTGTGCTAAGCATTATAAGGGTGCAAACCCCTTTAGCGTGTGTACATTATAAAAAAAAAACAAAAAAAAAAAAAAGGACTTGAGATCGTGTACTCATGTCTTCGTACGCATCGATGCTATCAGAGCGGCCGTAACGCCACCCTACGAAGGACCTTTCGAAGTACTAAGAAGAAGCCACAAATATTACACAATTCGAATGGGCCGTCGCATCGTTAACTTATCCATCGACCGGCTAAAACCAGCTTTTATTTGGATTGATGAACCATCATATCAGTTGTTCCACCGAAAGTAACTAACACTAAGCCAGACCAGCCACAGACATCAGTAAAAAAAAACAGTCGACCCCAACGAAGCGTTCAAATACCACTTCGCTATCGCTGAAGGGGTAGTACTGTGGTGCTAAGCATTTTAGTTTCTTATTTAATATATTCTATTCGCATGAATTAATTTTCGAAATCAAAATAGTTTCACATTTAAATATTTTCATACGTTTTGACTTGTATTCAAAATTTAATGTATAATAATTTTTGTCGCTTGAGTAGTTGAGGCTCCGCCCGTTACATTGTTTTGCTTACCCGCTCACTCGCTTGATATTCATTCGTTAACTTTATTTGGATTGAAATCATTCGTTAAATTGTGTACAAAAAGAAACAGAATACGGTTGTTTAAATGTAAAAAGACCAGCCTCTTGTGAAAACCGAATAAGAAACATTGTAAATAAAATAATGGTGAACACGTTTACTTTTTTAGTTTATATTAATAAACGTTGTGTAGTACGACTATACCACTGACCTTACAAATTTACAGGTACCAAATTGGCTGACGATAATCAGGGTAATGACGATGACAATTAAATTGACAGAATCCACACTAACAATGCCACCGATTCAAACCAACAACGGATACACTACTCTCAACAGGGGACTAGTGGAAATAATAAATAATAGCCAGACTATATTAGATAACATAGCATCTGCTAAACAAGGAATACATCATCCAAGTATTCTGACGGCCAGGGAGATAGTAATATCAAATATTGACTTTTATAATCTTAAACATACAAAAATAGGACTAATGAGTTATGAAACAAGACCGTTTAATTGTAGTTTTTAAGCTACCCAAAGACTAAATTCAGACACAACTTAAAATGGTTATCCCTATCCCTATGCCAAATAAATATAAAAAGTAAATGGATTTCGAAAGCTTTCAAACTACAGAAATAAATAACATAACATTTACATATAATCCGAATAACATATATTTAAAAGAATTAAATGTAAGCAATACGTGTTTAACCCAAAATGAATGTATCTACCGGATACCGGTTCAACAATAAAAAGGAAGTAATTAAAATTGACCGTTTAATATGTCAACATTTGGAAGAAGAACAACTTTTAAATCAATGTGACGACAGAAAAATAAAACTGTCAGGAAAAAATGGAAATTGCTCTGTAAGTGTATCATCTATATATGTATATAAAAATCTCATGTCACGGTGTTTGTTTACCCACTGCTCCAAAACGGCTCGACCGATTGTTATGAAATTGTTTATGTATATTTGGTACGTATGATTAGGGTGTCCCTATCCAGAAAAACATTTGAGAACGACTTGACCGATTTGGCTTACTTTTATTTTATAAATTTGCCATAGTCCGAATAAGGTTTATGCGAAAAAAATTGAAAAGTTGCCCGGAGAATTGTAAAATTCGGAAAAAACTGAAAGTGCTGTTTTCCATAGGATTTTTGTATGAACTCGCGACCATAGCTCATGATTCGAACGATGAATTTGTGTAATTCTTTTTTTGTTTTGTTCGTCATAGTCCTGGGAAACAAAGACAATTACAAAGGAAAGTCGAAAAATTCGGACAAACAACAAAAATTGTTTTGTTCGTTATGCTCCCGGAGATATTTTTATCAAAATATAAAATATCAAAAAAAGAGAATCTTTGCGTAGATGAGATGATGGTACCTTTTAAGGGAAGAACATTTTTGAAAATGTATATGCCAAAAAAGCCCATAAAGTGGGTATATTGAAATTGTTTGTTCTTTGTAGCTTTGATGTTGTGATGCATGATTTCGAAATCTATCATGGAAAAGGAACACTTTCTGGTCACTCAAATATGGGTTTTGTGCGCTGGTATAGTTATGAGATTAGATGAAACAATACCACATTATAAATATTATAAGCTATGTTTTGACAATTATTTCACCGGTTTGGAGCTACTTATAAAACGAAAAGACATGTCAATATGGGTGACTGGTACTATCAGAGCAAATCGGATGGGAAAAGTTGTCTTAAAGTCAGAAAAAGATCTTCGTAAAGTAGGTCCAGGATCATATGACTACCGAATTGAAAAAGAAAAGAAAAACATTTTTAACATGAAGTGGCTGGATAATGGTATAGTACAGATGACATCCACTTTGTATGGGGACAAAAAAGTCGATGTAGTTAATAGATTTTGTCAAAAAGAAAAGAGAAAAATTAATATCCAACGCTCAAATATAGTGAAAATGTACAATAAAAATATGGAAGGTGGGGGGACTTTATTGGATTTTCTTTTATCTCTTTACAAGATACCCATAAAAACAAGAAAGTGGACAGTTCGTTTTTTTGACCACCTGATAGATGTTGCTGTGTGTAACGCATGGTTAGAATACAAAAGGCACTGTGAATTTCTGAAAATTCACCCAAAAGAAAAAATCGACTTTCTTGCGTTCCGAGACGATATTGCCAGTGGACTTTTATCTCAGCCCGAAATTAAAGGTACAAGGAAGCGCGGAAGACCATCAGCAAGTTTAGGTGATCTTACACTGTATTCTGCTACTTCTTCAGCTTCTTCAACATTAACTCGTGACAGCGTCCCTGCAACCTCTACAAGATTCGATCACATAAATCACTCGCCAGTATATGTACCCAACAGATCAAGATGTAAGGTCAAAGACTGCAAGGGCATTAGTAGATTCATATTTACAAAATGCCATGTTCACTTGTGCCTTCTAACTGGCGAAAAGAATTGTTTTATAACTTATCATCATATAATGAACTAATTTAGTTTTATATGATGAAATGAATTAATGTATATCACATTACTATAATAAAAATAAGAAAAAATAAACACGTACGAATAATCTTGTTATTTTTGAGTAAAAAATATGCCATTCAGTCCTAATGTTACCATATGGTAACACTCAACTCAACTCAACTATACAATCATATTTTTCAAAAATTAAAAACGGATTACATTTAATGGAAAATTTCAAATTTTTTTAACGTCAATTATAATTTTTCTACTGAAAGGGTTAATTGGTAGTAAAGAAATAACACTGTATTGGGACAGCAAATAAATAAATAAAAGACAAAAATAAAAGCCGATCAAAAAATTTTGTGAAACCGACTGAATATTTCGTTGAAGGACACTCAGAATAGTATTACTTATCATAATAATATCAAAATTTAATATTTTTTAAATTCAAATCAAAAACTTGTATCAACAAATTCAATACTTTTAAAGACATAATTAAGCAAATTTTAATTGGAATGCAAGGATACGTAGGTTAGGTTAGGTTGGGGTGGCTATCGGCAGGAAGCCGACCAACTTAGACTAATAGATGGTCCATACGTAAGTTCCTAAATATTTAATTAAATGATTAAAAAATATTTAACCCGCATCTTTTAATTTATGTTACCATGCAAAAAGCTGATTTTCTGTGCACAACGTCAATAAACTAAGGTACATATTTGAACAGCTGAAACTAATTAACTCATCTTAATTAATACCCGCATTATGTGAAATATTTTAGCAAAGAAATTTAAAGAGAATTTGATGTTATAATAATAAAAATACAATACTTATTTTATAATATTTATATTAAAATACATTATATACTAATTATAATTGAATACTTGCACTTCTCCGCTTCTCTTGTTCTTCTGCCGATTAGAAACGAATTGATTTACAACCTTTTTTGGTCTTCTCCCTTCTTTGTTGTTATAGTTAGTACCATGGCCTTTTGTGAACCAGCTACTTTTGTCAGCAAGATGATGCTTCATATTCGGCAAACATGGATAATCTACAAATAAATTACATGAATCACAGTTATATATATACAAGTACAAGCACAAATTTAAATTGACTCACTCGTTTTGATTCCAATTATATATGTTAGGTGCTTGAGAAACATATCCAATCTATTAACAAATTTAAATTATGCTTGCAAAAAATAGCAATCGGTTCAGCCGGGGCTATCAGATCTGCGGATAATTTTCGAATGATGTCCTCCTGAAGAATGAAAATATTTTTTATATAATATTTTTCTAAGGTTAAATCATTTCTTACCATTGTATCAATTGCCAGTCCAATTTATCGGCTGTTTCATAAACAGCCATTAATTCGTGTGCCAAATGTAAAACAGACCGTTTTCATGTACATCCATCCATACGTAAATGCAACCGTTTTTAGAGACGGCTACATTCATTCGACATTAGTACCATCGTCTTCTTCCAAGGAGAATATAAGGATTGTATTTGAAGAGTGCAGCAAAAGCATCCAAGTGACTGGTGTTTGTTGTTGTTATTGTTACCATTCTTTTCGCCTGCATCTTTAATATAAACTCATTTCAAGTCAGTAATTTCCAAACAGAAACATATCCAAATTAACAAATCGCATCAGGCGAATAGAAAATGGTCAATTCTGTAGCTGCAATATTAGTGCTTTAATGGTAATCAGTTCAGCAAGAGTTCGTTCTCCGTTGTAGATATCAGATTTGCTAAGAACGGATGTTCTATTGCCTTATTTAAATTTCAAAATATACATTGGAATTCTGCTCCATCAACCGATAAGTAAACATTTTTCATATTGATACAGCCGTTACAAGTTACGTTGATATTCATTTGACAATTTCATTATCATCATATCCTTTGACCAAGACAATTAAATTAATCTGAATTATAGATGATGGTGTGATTTAGGTGTTCCACAAAGGCAACGGTAAAATTTCTGATCTGAAAAAACAAATCGGCGTTAAGTTGACTTCAATCTGATCAATAAAGGGTGTCCCCTAGTTCTTCAAGGATAATTTGGGATTCTATTAATTATTATTCTAATAAAAAAGAAACCTTCTACACAAAGGGTCTATCTCCAATGTAGATTTTTTTTGTTGGTATCGGACGGTTCTGTATTCTGTGAAGCAGATGCAAGGTTGACCTGATCAGAAATGACAGTTATACTCAAGTTTTGGGTGAATGAATGTCTTTTGGATAGTAGCCAGGCGAGTTCAGAGGGAGTAAAATATTTTTTGCGCCGTGTTAAGAAGCCAAGGGGCACTTAGCATTTTTTGCGATGTTGAAATAGTGGTCATTTAAACGAAGCTTTTCGTTGACGAACATATCAAGAATTGCTAGTTTTACAGTTTCCTCCATGCAAGCGCCATTCATGGATAATGGCTGGAGGTTACTATTTCGTTTCAACGACCGAAGATAGCATTGGGTTGTGGAAACGTTCAATTCGACTCTATTGTGTTCTCCCCACTTTGCTATGCTGTCAAGGTCAGAATTTAACGATCTTAACATACGCTGTTGCTTTAGTTCAAAATCCTAAGAGAAAGGACGTGAACCTACGAACATATAAGAGAAGCGAAGAGTACTGTTGTTAGCAAAGGAATGTTTTGGATTAGAAGTTACAGAAAGAAGATCGTTAGTGAAAATAAGAAATAGGGTCGGAGACAGACCACAGCCCGGGTTTCCCACCCGCATTTATACGGTAAATATCAGACTTAAAACCATCCAACACAACTTGGATTGAGCGGTTGAAAGATAGCATTGAGGCAGGGTTACGTCGATTCCAAATGCACGCATTTTAGACAGAAGAGTTTGGTACCAAACGTGTCCAGAGTCCAGAACAGTGGGATAAGTAGAAAAGCTTACCCAATGGTACTTCCAGCGATGAAGAACACCTCTTCATAAGTAATGAGGAAATACCACCTAATCCAGCGGATTGTTGTATGCTGAAGTCGTTAAAAACACTAGAAACTTCACGAGTACGAATGTAAATCTGTCCCATAAGGTGTTAGGCACTCGGAAATACAGATGGATGCAAAGCACAGTCTGAAAGCTAGCTGCATAATGTGCAGCAATCATCAGATTCGGAATGAAACCACCAGTCACATGACTCCTTTCAGAATTCAGTAACAGTGATGATTTGTATTTGCCACCATGGTCAACGATTTTGGACATCTTACAGACTAGACAATCAAGTAGACAGCCAAAGTCTATTGAAAACAGTGATTTCGTCTCATTGGCCACTAACAAGGCACAGGATCCAGCTTCATTGAAAGAAAGACGTGAAGAAATACGGTTTCTCCAGTGGTACGTTATGCTTCTATTGGTTTTTTAATTTCTATGGCTGTGACGCATAGCTTACAGATTGATCAGATAGCTGCAGTAACAGCCTTTTTGCATGGCGAACTAAATGACGAGATTTATATGGTTCAACCACAGCAATTTGATGATGGAACGAAAAAGTATGTCGCTTGAAAAAATCTTTGTACCGGCTCAAGCAGGCTAGTCGCATCTGGAATCAGAAGTTAAATACAAATCTCATAAAATTTGGATTAAATCGATTTTAAGTCGATGAATGCATTTATGATCTAGTTAACGATAAGAACATTTAAATTGTTGCAGTTTATGTCGACGATCTTCTAATATTTTCCAACGATGTCCGAACAAAGAACCAGTCAAAACGGAACCTTCAAGACCAATTCAAGCCGAAGGATATAGAACAGCAAAATTCGTTTTCGGTATGGAAATTACTTGACTTGAAACCACAGGAACCATATCAATCAATCAAACTCATTACATCAAAGAAATGTTGGAAAGATTTGGAATGGCAGACAGTAATCCTGTAAAAAGTCCAACTGACATTTACCATGGAAATGTGCCCAAAAACGAAGTCTCGAAAGAAGAAATCCTCGAAATACCATATCAGGACGCTGTGGGTTGTATTTAATTCGCAGCCCAGCTGACTCGACTAGATATTCAATATGCCATAAATTCCTTTACCAGTTTAATTTAAACACCTGGAATGGAAGATTGGCTTGCAGTAAAGCGCATCATGAGATACATGAAGGGGACCAGTACAAGTTAACGTATCACAAGAATGGTGTGAGTGAATTGCAAGGATATTGTGGTTCCGATTTGGCGGCTGATTCAATAGATAGGCGGTCAACAACTGGTTGTTTCTATGCAACTTGGAGGAGCGATTCCTTGGAGCTTAAAGAAACAGCCAACCATTCTACCAATCTACAACTGAAGCAGAATATATGGCCATGTCCAGTGCCACCCAGGAGCATCTATGGTTGAAAAGCTTATCGAAAGAGGTATTTAAACAAAATGACAAAACTCTTATCATCACGTGTGACAGTAAAGGACTCACCTCATCAAAAAGTCATCGTATCAACTGAGGTCTATTAGGTCATTAGAGAAAAAGACAGTAATGGATGCATCAAGTTTGAATATATTCTAACCGATCATATGCAGACTACCTTACGAAGCCAGTTCTTGCAGAAAAACATTTGTTTTGCTGTAATGAAAATGGAGACAAGTAACCAATCACCATGAGGATTTAGTAGAGGTGTTGAAATTGAACATCCCCATAGAGATTATATTCATTATAATGTGTTCCCCACTTGATTTTTCTGTAATTGACTTTTATACTTAATGACATATCTTTACTTCCTTCTTCTTAATATTACAGGGAGTCCCCTAATTCGCCAACGGTAATTTAGGAAATGATTCTTGGGTATATTGTAAGAAAAAAATGGTTCTACAGTAAGGGTCTTCAATGTTGACATGACTTATCGAGGATTAAAGAAAAAGCTTACTTTGGTGTACCCTGACCCAAGTTAACGGAAATTGCTCTGGTACGTATAGACGTATTTTTTATTTCGCCTATGTATTCTTAAAACAAGTGGGCCCCCGTGGCTCAATGGAAATACACATGGCTACTGAGCAGGAGGTTCGTGGTTCGAATCCCAGTAACACCAAAAGTATTTTTCACGTTGTCCCACCCCTCGCGAATGGGTGAAAAACGTTCCGAGAGTAATAACTTGTCGCGGAAAGCTTCTCAATTCGCCGTTAGGATCCGGCCTTAAATTGTAGGTCCCTTCCATTTGTGTCTAAAAGTAAACATGCGCAAAACAAATGGTCGCGAGGAGCTAGGCCTTGGACCGCAATGGTCTATCGTGCCAGATATTATAATTATTATTCTTAAAACATCCACTGCAAATAACTGAACTTTGCATCACCTCTAATAAAAGAAGTTAAAAATGATCTAATTATTGTTAAAAATATAAGAAAAACTGTAACTTTACACAACTGTAACGAATTCAAAAAAATAATATAAGGAACTTGTTTAATAAAATTTAAAAATTTGTTATGTAGAAATAGAAAATAAAATAAAAATTACGAAGTAAGAATTAACGATCATATTGTACTACCTACCTACCAACTACTACTTGTATCTGTAAATGAAGACACTATGAATACAAAAATCGAATTCGATAATGTTTGTTCGCGTCATCTAGGGATGAATCAATCATCTAGTACATTTGTGATACCAGATGACCTTGATGATGCGAACAAGCCGCAACCACCTTCGCGCCGATCAACAAACTGCCACGAATTGCATAAATCGTTCTGTCGTTCACTTTCTTTTTTGACCATTGTTCTTTTATAAGTATTTTCTGATAGAATAAAGTATTTCTAAAACTATTTAAGTCGGTCTTTGTTTGTAAAGTGGAGTTAGTTTTTAAATTCTCTATATTAACTTCACTTGCCCGTGGCTGGCTGGCTGGCCAAATCTTATGATCAATTTTTAACCCACTTCCTACAGCCCGACAACACTTTCTATTAAAATTTGAGGCCCCTCGGGCCGCGGGGTCGGGGGGCTCCCATACAGATATTTAACAAAATTTACCCGATTTTCTTTAAATTTTTTACACATATGTGTCTTCGATGGAAAACACTTTTTGTAAAAATTTGGAGCGATCGGCCCCTTGGGGACCCCAATATACAATTTTTAAATATCGCTATATCGCATCAGATCACGGCAAAGTCTGAGCTCTGTGCTTTGTGAGCAGCGCTGTTCGCTGCCGCTGCGTCATTTGGTGAATGATTTTGCCACAAAACGAGCACGCAGTGTGTGTGTGTGTATCCCCGATTAGAGAATTTACAAGAAAAATTTTAATTTTTATGGGTCGTTTTTTTTTTATTGTCATATTACAATATTGATTGCAATTACTCGCACACACAAACATTTGGTCCATGTCGAGCCGGATCGATTTGTCGAAAAATCACAACCACGCTACGTCGCAGAAAGTGCACTTGTTTTTTTGGAAGTGTCTGAGTCTGGCCATAGGCCTGCGACTGGAATCTACGTAGAGGTCTGTGGTTCAGCCTATACATTTTTTGGAATTGTACTGCCATCGTTCTGCAGCCGCAGCAAACGAACAATTCTACAATTGTGCCATTTTTTTTGGGATTGCGCTGCCATCGGTGTGCAACCGCAGCCTGTGCCATAATTATGTGGAAGTGTGCTGCCATCATACAGCAGCCACCAGTGCTTTTGTGTGCATTGTCTGCCATCGGCCTGCCGCCGCAACCCTCGGTGCACCGACGCAAATTGCCGCATCAGACGCGTCAACCACCAGTTCTTTTGTGTGTATTTTCTGCCATCGGCCCACCGACGCAACTTGTCGCATCATACATGTACGAGCAACAGTGTTTTGTGGGAACACTTTTGTTACCGTCTGCTACCAGCCGCAACTTCAATCAATTATATAACTGTTCCATAATTCGGAATGTTCGCTCCACTCTCAGCTGTCGCAGCATCTTTACAGCAACAGGAGAGACAACATCAATCTATAACCAGGAGTCACAGTCAACTATCACCGACATTAACAACAGATTCAAATTTTTTATATACCATATTTTAAGCCATTAAAATTCGAGTCTCTAAGATTGATCGCTATTAGGTCTTTGTTTAATAATTCAAATGTTAGCAGGAATGTTTTTAAGCCATATATTACAAAGCAAATATTTATTTAGCATTTAAAAGAGGTAATCATATCTGTCAAGCTGTAAAGAACGGTTGAGCATTCTTCGTTTTCGTTTGTTTCTTTTGTGTTGTTTTGCGTAAGAGAGCAATTACGTATACTTTTATTAGCCTAACGGAAAAACGTACATAATCTTATTCGTCCGAGTGTTTTGTTTGGATGTGCATACCGCTTCATATTTTGTGTCTTGTTCTTTTTAAATTCTCTATATTAACTTCGCGTGCCCGTGTGTTTGTGGGTTTGTGTGTGGTGGAATTTTGCGATCAATTTTTAACCCCCTTCTCAAGGCCCGATTTTATTGAAACATATGTATTTCCGGTGACAATACTTTCCATTAAAATTTGAGGCCCCTCGGACCTCGTGGTCGGGTCAAACTTTTTTTAAAAAAATTATCCCGATTTTCTTTAAATTTAATACACATGTGTATCTCCGATAGACAACACTTTTTGTAAAAAATTTCGAGACCCCGGGCCCGGGTTCGTGGGGCCCCATAACTTTTTTTTAAAAAAATTACCCGATTTTCTTCAAATTTTATACACATGTGTATCTCCGATAGACAACATTTTTTGTAAAAAAAATTTTTTTAAATTATATATACGGGATTCGTGTTCTGTCGAGACCATAAACTTTGCACGGATTATGAACTCTCGACACAAGATCAGGGGTACCATCGCTGTCTCATTCCATTCATGTCTGCTAGAAATTCTCCTTTGTTTTTTTACCTGTTATTTTGATCGGCTGTCTATTCGTCACATTAACCCTCGCATTTTGTATCGGCACTTCGACATGTTTTGTTTGGACATCTCAGTGCGTGAGATCCTAACACAAAAATGTCGCTACTAGCCGATTTTATCTTCTCCGCCGACCAACTGGTAAAATAAAAAATAAAAATAAACTTAAAATACTGCGGTAAAGGAAGTGCCTAAGAGCAATCACACGATAGCGACTCTTGACGCTTGAAGGAGATCTTAAAGAGCTTATGTGTAGATCTAAAAGCCAACTATATTACCTGTATTCGACCCACCCCTGAATTAATGGAAAAGGAGGGTCTAGATCGAGAAACGATTGAGTCCGAATTTGCAAGCTCAAAGGAAACCTATGTTTCGTCTGTTTGGGACTGTTTTTAGAGCTTCAAACGAGCTTGAGAGGTGATCAACTCAAGCCATCCTATTCCGCTCAGTGTTTAGAAGGTTCAGGATTCAATGCAAAAGTAAGGAGAACTTCAAGCTCACATTCTTTAAAGCTTCCTCCGTGCGACACTGAGGTCTTTCGGGAGGATTATTTATCGTGGCCCTCTTTCCGTGTTTCAAGCGGTTTATTCAAATCATATAAATCTGGGAGCCGTTGAGAACCTCTTCCACCTTCGAGCGAAAACTAGTGGCGACGCCAATAGGATAGTGTATAGATTTCCTTTGACTAACGCGAGTTTTGATTTGGCATGGGACGCGCTACGATGAACTTATGAGAATAAGTGAATACTAGTTAATAACCAAGTAAAAATATTATTCAATCTACCTAACGTCAAAGACGAATCTGTCGCGTCCATAAGAAGTCTGCAAAGGAGCATCAATGATTGTAAAGCAGCTGTTCAAGCTCATGATATTCGCACCGAAAGTTTGGACCCCATTCTCATGTTCGCATATTCCAACCGTCTGCATCCCACCACTCTTGCGTTATGCATCCCACCACTCTTGCGTTATGGGAACAATCATTGAAGAAGCCATTTAACAAGGTCAGTAGCTGACCGGATTGACCTTGTTCGTAAAAGCAAGATGTGTTTCAATTGTCTGTCAGGATATCATCTGCTTCCAAACTGCTCACCTGTAATACCTGTAGTAAGCGACACCACTCGCTATTGCATTTACACGTTCTTCAGACCCTGTGAATGTCAGTGAATTCGCCACCTCATCTACACCCTTACAGTCCACTTCTCCACCATTCATACCTAAGGAGGTTCAACACAAATCCTATTTGGTGTACACGCAGAGAAGGATTTTGTTAGCCACTGCCTTGGTAAAGATTCGCGGTCAGGAGGGCAGTCATACTATTCGAGCTCTGATATCGAACCAGGCTCAGAGTCGTCGATCATTACTGAAGTTGTTAAAAAAAGGTTTGAACTTATCAACTTCGGCATCTGATATTTCAATTGTAGCTATTAGCGACGCTCATGCAGCAAAATACAATAAAAAATTTAATTTTTCCCTCATAAATCACGCTACTCCTGAGGAAACAAAATTGGTCCAGGCGATTGTATTAAAGAAATTAACCGGCAGCTTACCTAGGATCCTCAAGCCTTGGAAGGTATGGAACTAGCAGATCCCACCTTAAATCAAGTGTCCGTCCCAGGTAGATTTGCTCTTAGGAGTTGATCTATACCCCAGTATTATAAGAAAGGTGTCAAATACATTTCAAACACCTTGTTAGCGCAACAAACCATTTTTGGATGGATTCTATAAGGACCCATCCCAAGTAATAATGTGAAATCTTTTAGGACTCACGTTGTAGAGCCAAAAAGTACCTCGATTAATCTACAAGTCCGAAAGTTTTGGGAGCTTTCAAATCGACGGCACTATGCTTCAGAATCAGATCAGTATTGCGAAGATCTGTATAAAAAAAAACCACCTATAGGCTTGCAGATGGGAAATACGTCGTCAGACTCCCTCTCTAAAATGATGATACCCTCAGAAAGCTCGGTGATCCTAGAAACAATGCCATTCAGCAGCTCTATCAAATTGAACGCAACCTTGCAAAAAAAGAGCAGGGTAGGCTGTGTCGAGGACACGGCCGTGGGTTTTGAGCGTGACAACGTCTGTCCGGGACGAAAGAAGAGAAAACAAAGATCTTGTTGTCTGTGGGACATAAACACGGACGTATATATTAAAATTTTTTTCTATACTAAATACTAGTCCTACAACTTGCACCGTAGCTCATCACATACATCATCATCACATCACATTATATATAAATTATTTATAAGCGAATTTGAATGTTCATAACCACTTACTGTGAAGTTGCTGAATATTGCATATTGCTGCCCAAACACAGTAATGCAGCTTTTGGTTTCAACTCATAAAAAATTTGAGTAGTTTTAAATTAAATTAGAAGAGAAGAGTAGTGAGTAGTGATGAGCAAAATTGGTCTTGGTCTTGCAGTCTTGTCTTGGTCTTGCAAAAAATGCAAGACCAAGACCAAGACCAATCATTCAGTTGCAAGACCAAGACCAAGACCAACACTGAGTGTGCAAGACCAAGACCAAGACCAAGACCAAAAATATGTCTGCAAGACTGCAAGACTCTTGCATTTAAAGTTATGTAATTTCTCTGTTGATATTTATTTTTAAAACCTACATATGTCGTATGTTTATTTGTATACGAGTAGTTACATATATAATACTACCAAACTTAAAAACACAGACAGAAGATCTTTAGCGAGTCTGTTGTGTCTGTCTGTAGTATTTACAGGCATATGTATGGATGTTCATATACCCATAGATTTAGATTGCTATTTCCTCATAATTTTATATTTTTGGGTTTTTCTTGTTAAAGGTTTTTTCGTGCTAGACAAGTCATATAAAAAACAGACGTCAACAAAGGCGAGTATGTCATGGCATCAGTTGCAAATAGTAGTGTTGAAATTGACTGAGTTATTTTGACAGAATAAGTCTAGACTTTCTTGAACAAATTTTTTTCGAATTAACCGCTAAGTTTAAATGTTGATAGTTTTGTGTGTATATGTATATAGGGTATCCCCTTATTCGTGCACATTAATTTGGGAAATGATTCTTGGGTATATTCTTAGAAAAAAATCGTTCTACAGTAAGGGTCTATCTCCAATGTTGACATCATTTATGGGGGATTTAAGAAAAAGCTTACTTTGGTGCACCCTGACCCATGTTAACGGAAATTGCTCTGTTAATACTTATGGCACTTTGTTTGTAGAATAAATACTAGGCATTGTAACTACGTTAAAATATACGTTGATATCTTGTTCAAGTCTTTAGATATTCAAGTTTAATGTCTGTACAAGTTTTCTTCCCCATGCTTATTTTTGATTTTGACGTTATGCTAGAACAAAAATATGTACATACATACAACCATTTATACATACTTATACAGTTATTATTAAAAAAATAGTTTATTCTGCAAGACCGCAAGGCCAAGACCAAGACTCAGGCTGCAAGACCAAGACCAAGACCAAGACTAATGGCACGAATGCAAGACCAAGACCAAGACTCGACTTGCAAATCCAAGACCAAGACCAAGACCGAGATGAAATGGTCTTGGTCTTGCGTTTGCTCATCACTAGTAGTGAGTAGTGCTGCCCATGCTTCGAAATGGTAAGAATGTCGCTTTCAAACATGCAGGCCAATTATTTCTCATTAAATTTCTTTTGCATTGTTCTCTTATTTCTGTAAATGATCGAATAGTTATTTTGAACCGATGCTTAATGCCATGTATGATATTTGATGGTTGACTCAATGGTCGATGGTGGATTCATTGTTCAGTGGCAGACATCCAACTTACGATCGAACATTTCTTCTTCGACTGAGAGACTGGCATTTTTATAATGTTAAATTTAGCTTTATTTTTATATAAAAAAAATCTGTGTTTAAAATGATTTTTTGTAGAAGATTATTACTTAAATATATTAAAGCTAATATCTGCAATACAAGGAAATATTGTTTAATGTAAATAACAAAAAATAAATTACTGTAATACTTTTAATAATAATTAAAAATGCAGAAACCATTCAAACTTTTGTGCACAAAATGCCAAACAACACTGAAATGAAAATTTCTAAATATAGTCTTCTCTAGGCGATTCTCAAATTTTCAAGTACGATACGCCTTCTTGATATTAAAAAATCAAACCAGCAATCGAACTTACTGTATACATGACTAAGGATAAGATAAGCCAAAAGAAAACGAAATAGCAGCAACAAAATTTGTATTTTTTTTTTCTCTCTCACAGAGCACTGTATCATTTACGCAATGTTGATAGAAAGAGCAGAGCAGAGCACTGATAGAAAATGAAAATTGCAGCTATATTTTGAACCGACTTACGGTCTGCTTGTAGGGCGACAATTTGACATTTACATTTTGCTATTTGCATCCCATTTTAAGTAGCTGCGTAAACTGCACATTAATGCATTGGCTTAAAAGTGAATTTTTGACCAACATGCAGCATAAACTGCGCAGCGGCTGAATTCTTGACCGCAGCCTACTACTGCAAATGTTTGTTTCGTTCTGCTCTACTTGATTGTATGTTATTGGAACCACATATATGATCTTCAATCACATCACATACAACAGAATAAATAATTTATAAGCTGATTTAAGTGTTCATAACCACTAACTGTGAAGTTGCTGCATATTACATTTTACTGCCCAAACACAGTAATGCAGCTTTTGGTTTCAACTCATAAAACATTTGAGTAGTTTTAAATTAAATTAGAAGAGAATGGTAGTGAGTACTGAGTAGTGCTGCCTATGTTTCGAAATGGTATGGTAAGAATGTCGCTTTCAAACATGCAGGCTAATTATTTCTCATTAATTTCTTTTGCATTGTTCTCTTATTTTTGTAGCTTATAGTAGTATTGTTATCTGTTAAACGACCAAACACGAGAGCACTCACTCACAATGTTGATAGAAAGAGCAGAGCAGAGCACTGATAGGAATATTAACAGAGACTATACTATCACTACGGCTGTGGTAAAAAATTAAGTAGCTTCGCAGCTTGTGCTGCACAAAAAAATGGCAGGCAGTCGGTATGCACGAAATTGCGGCTATATTTTGAACCATTTTGAACCGACTTACGGTCTGCTTGTAGGGCGACAATTTGACATTTACATTTTGCTATTTGCATCCCATTTTAAGTAGCTGCGTAAACTGCGCAGTCGATTTTTCTTTAATGCATTGGCTGAAAAGTGAATTTTTGACCAACATGCAGCATAAACTGCGCAGCGGCTGAATTCTTGACCGCAGCCTACTACTGCATATGTTTGTTTCGTTCTGCTCTGCTTGATTGTATGTTATTGAAACCACATACATGATCATCAATCACATCACATACAACGAATAAATAATTTATAAGCTGATTTAAATGTTCATAACAATTTATTGTGAGGTGGGTACATATTAAATATATCATATCACTGCACAAACATAGTAATGCAGTTGCGTCGAATAGTAGTAGGAGAAGTAAGAGCTGTTAAAAAAATATGTGCGTGTAATCTTTACGCGCGGTTGGAGTTAAATTCTTTGACGTTGTGGCCAATATTACGATTAAATTAAAAGGCACGAGTCGCTTGAGAAATTGCTTAGTTCCCGAAATTCCAGACCATAATGATCATACTCCAGAATTCCCATAGGAAGAAGTCTTATAGCCGCATATTAGTCCTGCATTCCGAATCTCATTTCAATCGCTTGAGAAATTGCTTTGTTCCAGAAATTCCAGACCATAATAATCATATTCAAGAATTTCCATAGCAAGAAGTCTTAAGCCGGAACTATAATGTAATTTCATCTCTTTACGCTAGTGTCAAAACCCGACGATTAAATGAGCGAATACAATGAAAATGTATGCTGCGCCCATAATAGCGTTCGCAATACTTTCGTTACTTTGCCAATCGATTAGATGTGCGCTGGCGAGCGCATTTTCTTAAGAAAACTTGACAGTTGTCATATGTTATTTCGTCGAGGTGACAAAACTACATTTTGGTCGGATGAGAAACTTTAGAATCTTTGGAAAGCATTTCGTCGGATTTTGACTTTAACGTAAGGGGGCGAAATTGCATTATAGTTTAGCCTTTATAGTCGCATCTTAGTCCTAAATTCCGAATTTCATGCGAATCGCTTGAGAAATTGCTTTATTCCAGAAATTCCAGACAATAATGATCATATTCCAGAATTTCCATAGGAAGAAATCTTATAGTCACATCTTAGTCCTACATTTCGAATTTCCTGCGAATCGCTTGAGAAATTGCTTTATTCCAGAAATTCCAGACAATAATGATCATATTCCAGAATTTCCATAGGAAGAAATCTTATAGTCACATCTTAGTCCTACATTCAGAGTTTCATACGCATCCCTTGAGAAATGGCTTGGTTCCAAAAATCCCAGACCCTATTGGCCAGATCCTAGAATTTCCATAGGAACAAGTCTTATAGTCACATATTAGTCCTACATTCCGAGTTTCATACGAATCCCTAGAGAAATGGCTTGGTTCCAAAAATCTCAGACCCTATTGGCCAGATCCCAGAATTTCCATAGGAACAAGTCCTATAGTCACATATTAGTCCTACATTCCGAGTTTCATACGAATCCCTTGAGAAATGGCTTGGTTCCAAAAATCCCAGACCCAATTGGCCAGATCCCAGAATTTCCATAGGAACAAGTCTTATAGTCACATATTAGTCCTACATTACGAGTTTCATACGAATCCTTTGAGAAATGGCTTGGTTCCAAAAATCTCAGACCCTATTGGCCAGATCCCAGAATTTCCATAGGAACAAGTCCTATAGTCACATATTAGTCCTACATTCCGAATTTCATGCGAATCGCTTGATAAATTGCTTTGTTCAAAAACTCTAGTTCCTCATGACCAAATCCCATTGGATATTAAAAAACGTTACTTAAAATCTGTTAAAAGCGTAACTTAACATCTGTTAAAAAAACGTTACTTAACATCTGTTAAAAACGTAACTTAACATCTGTTAAAAAACGTTACTTAACATCTGTTAAATAGTGACATTTAACATTTGAGGTTTTGAACATGTACCCTCTTAAACCTTGGAGTGAGACGTTGTTACGTCAAAACTAAACTACAATCGCAGAACACCCGAGTTCTTTCCGAGTATCATACGTTGGATCATATGCGGGAAGTTTCACCGTATGACAGAAACGCTTCATTACTACCGTCATTTTATCTTCCTCACCATGCCGTGATCAAGCCAGAAAGCAGCTCCAATAAAGTACGCGTGGTATTCAAAGCTTCAAGCGCGTCATCCAGCGGCATAAGTCTAAATAAGTCATAAGTCTTCATACCGGCCCTGTTCTGCAAACAGATTTGCCATCACTTCTCATCAAGTGGCGTTTTTTCCGATTCAATTTTAACGCAGCATCGAAAAGATGTACCGCCAAATCTTAGTCCACCCTGACCACACCAAATTGCAGCGTGTTTTATTTAGACCGTCGCCAGGTGAAAGCATCAAACATTTTGAACTATTACCTTTGGAGTGAAGTGTGCTCCCTACCTTGTCATTCGCCACTCTCAAGCAATTGAGTAAGAAAGCTCGGTCTAAGTACCTGTAAAGCGGTTGAGTCAGACTTTTATGTCGATGACCTACTTCCGAGTGCGCAGGATCTACTAACGGCTATGAAAATACAAAATGAACTTATCGAGTTACTCGAGTCAGCCGGTTTCCCCTTGCGTAAATGGATCATTAGATCATCTGCCTCCCCAACACATCTTAAACGAAGAGTTCCTTCAAATTGATTCGGATAGCACAACTAAGACTTTATGGATTCGGTGGAATGCAAAGGACGACGTCATTTATTTCTCTATCGAACCACTCAAATTATCTCCTTCTCCTACTAAACGAGAAGTATTTTCTGAAATCTCACGCCTGTTTGACCCTGCTGGTTGGCTTGCTTCGATCATAGTTTCGGCAAAGATCTTAATGCAACGGATCCGGATAGCGCAAATTAATTGGGATGAACATATCGAACCTTCCACTCTTTTACAATGGAAGTCATTTGCGGAAGCTTTTAACGGAATACAGCTCATTCAAATACCGCGATGGCCTATAAGTTCTCCTAGTGCACCTGAGCGCGAGGATTTAGAAGTCAAACCTCAGCAGGTTATCTTCGTTAACGCGTGGATTCGGAATTTTGTCTTATGCTTCTCACTTGATTCATGGATCACTAAAGATTAAATTCACGGCACAAACCCATGAGTCACATCTCATTTCTCAGTCTGAGATCACATTCATTCAAAATCGCCTTATCTATTGGTGTCAGCTCTCACATTTTCCTCGTTATCAAGCACTCTCACAGAACGTAGCCATCCATTCTAAAATTACCTTTGAATCCAACCTTGGACACAAATCGCCTGCAGAGAAGTCAGGGCCATCTTGATAACGCAAATATCCCAATCATTTTATCGTATGCCGCTCGGTTTTGGTTTCTTCTAGTGAAGTTCGTTCATGATTTAACACTACATGGTGGCAATGCGTTAATGATGCGCGTCATTCGCCAAATGTTTTGGATCCCAAAATTAAAAAACCACCCATAAAAATTAAAAATTTTCATCTAAATTCTCTAATCGCAGAAATTGATATGGGAGCCCCTCGATCCTTGGCCATTTTTTTTATTGTAGGAGAAAATCATCGAAACAGACATTTGACATCAGATGTTAAAATTGAAAACGCTCAGATCATTTTATTCTGAGCACTTAGAGCACGCTCATACTCTGAGCAAATAAGAAACACGAACATTTATCTTGAGAACTCTTTGACTGCTCTGAACTAATTTATGAAAACGCCAAATGACAGAATATTGTGAAAACTTGTTGTTCTATCTGTAAGTTGATATCGACAACAAAAAAAACGACATCAATAAAAATACAATTCAGTATATAATAAAAATGTAAGTTGAAGTAAGCATAAAACATGTATGTCTCGTTTCATTTGCTGGGTTCATTTGTGCGTGCGCTAAGATTTCTCTCTCTCTCCACCACCACCAAAACCATGCAGCGCAGCCGACTGCGCAGCACACACCGCATACATTCCATAAAGGGCGACGAATATCTGATGCCAGTATAGATATTTAAAAAATGTATAAGGGCCTTGCGGCCGAACCCGGGACCCGATCACTACCAAATTCTAAATTGAAAGAGCGTAGCCACCGAACACTAGCCGAATATCTCAGGCACTATGTCGATAAAGACCAGCTTTCTTGGGACACTTGGTTACCCTATTCAATGTTTGTATATAACACAACCCCTCATAACAGTACAAAGTTTAGTCCTTTTGAACTCATCTATGGATTTCCTGCACGGATCCCCAATTCCATAAACCGAAGTCCACAAGTTTCATACAATTATGACAACTATGCTTCAGAGTTAAAAGCCCGTTTACAACACGGTTATCAAATAGCCAAACAGATTTTATTAAACACAAAAGAAAAGTCCACGACATATTACGACAGGGGATCGAAAGGAAAAAAATTTAATGTAGGAGATAAAGTCTTTATAAAAAACCATGCAAGCTCTCTGCATTATGGGAAGGACCTCATGAGGTAACCAACATAGTATCAAACGAGAATACAGAAGTTAAAGTAGGAAACAGATTTAAAATACTCCATAATAATAATATAAAGATTTTGACAGAATAATTCAAATTTACTCCATTCTCATAAGTTTCTAGAATGAAAACAACAAAGTTTTTTTTCTTCTTCTTTCATGTCAGAATGGAGTCGATAGATTGTCTGCCCGACACGTACTGGATTCTGTACAGCATAGTCTCAGATTATGAGATTCCTTTGCGAAAAGGTTTCTCAAAAATCGGGAACGGCTATCCGAATCGTATATCCATTCCCACTGAACTCGTTTCAATTATACACGCTATAATTGAAATAGATGACTGTGAGGAAAATGTTACGGTCAAGGATTGCGAGGGCTCCAGTGGTACCTACGTCAACGGGGTGCAGCTTAGGCCTGGGGAAACCGCCGCGTTGAGAACCGGGGACGTTCTGAGTCTGGGTATTCAACAGGAAGACTTCAGCCTAAGTTTATGCCCCGCATACGTCGTAAGACGGCGACGGCCTTACTCTGGAGCGGGACTCCTGCGAGGATGGGTTCGTGATCTAACGCTTCAGATGCTTGAACATGAGTCCTAGTACTAAAGAAAAAAAAATAAATATAAAAAATTATTATATATACATACATGTAAATTTACCTGCACAAGAATTAAATTTTAATCTGCTTTAAAACAAATTTCGTCCATGATATACTCGCTTTTAGCGGACAATAACCATTTGCCAGGTTGAGAGAGCTGTATCCAAACTACGGATAAAGGTGATTGCTTCACTTGGCAAGCTGAAGGATGTGGGTCTCTTCGTAATAATTGTATTTCACAACTATCTTGGTTAGAGTTAAAGTCATAAAGAGGATGAGTAATCGGACATAGTAGGGAGTCAGTTTGTGCAGTGCATTTGTTTATTTCTTCGAATGTGAGATCATAGAAGTGTTTTTTATCGAAATCTACTATAACGTAGTTCATCTTGGGTTGGATATAGAGGAAGTCATTTTGAATATTAGTGGGAAATGGTAAAATTTTGTAGAGTTGGTATATTTCTTTGAAAGGAATCGGTAATTTAATCTCATATATTATCCGTTTAGATTGGATTGAAGATGTTATCGTACTAATTTTATAGAGGGGAAGTATATCGTTGTGCCGTATGTGGATAGGAAGTTTGGTGTTGCTAGGGATTTCTCTAAGCATAGCTGAAAGGACGGTTTCTAACTGTTCAGGAGATATGATGGCCGGGTGAGGTTTACCGTGACGTACCTCAGTTACTGAGTAGATAACTTCATTCAACAAACTTTGGTGATGCAAAACGGCTAAAGTAGAATAGGATATTAGAGATTCTAGTTCGTTTACTAGTCGCTCATTTTGTACACTATTAGTACAATCGTCTAGTAGTTTTATTATTGAGGAAAATTTAGTGTTCAGTGATTTAAATTGACTGTCTCTAACTTGCTGGGTTCTATTGAAGATGATAATAGTTGTTCCCATGATGTATGTTTGATTTTTTATGAGATTTTTTAGATGCTCCTCGTTGTATTGTAATTTACTAATTTGTCTGTCGTAATAGTTGGCATCCTCTTCCGACAAAGTACCGAAAAGAGATTTGCTGATCATTCCTACCGCATTTAGTAATGCTCGTTTTGCCATTGATTTCATATTTACTTCCAAGTTTAGGAGGCTGCATTTTTGCAGAATGTCCTCGATTACATGATTAAGTTCTACCACCGTACCTTTGCACAAATGCGATATTTGCGTTTCGTTTTTTATTCCGTTGCACAATTTGGTTATTTCAGATGTGTATTGGCTCATGAGCTTAGTTGTCGTTAGTAGACCTTCCAGATCGTAGTATGTTATTATTTTCCATTCATTGGAAAATAAATTGACCCTGTCTAGTTCCTCGAAATACATTCCAGAACCTTGTTGTATAGGCGTGAAAGTTAGATGTCCAAGCGCCATGGTGAACATGAAACACCAAATTGTTACGCTTTTCATTTTTCTGCGTAGGGGAGATAGAGAACAAAGTTCTTTACAAGAACCTTCTTTTTTTTTTCAAGGAGTAAGATGACAGAAGAGAAGTGAAGAATTGAAACAGTGTTTTAAAGCAGATTAAAATTTAATTCTTGTGCAGGTAAATTTACATGTATGTTTATATAATAATTTTTTATATTTATTTTTTTTTCTTTAGTACTAGGACTCATGTTCAAGCATCTGAAGCGTTAGATCACGAACCCATCCTCGCAGGAGTCCTGCTCCAGAGTAAGGCCGTCGCCGTCTTACGACGTATGCGGGGCACAAACTTAGGCTGAAGTCTTCCTGTTGAATCCCCAGACTCAGAACGTCCCCGGTTCTCAACGCGGCGGTTTCCCCAGGCCTAAGCTGCACCCCGTTGACGTAGGTACCACTGGAGCCCTCGCAATCCTTGACCGTAACATTTTCCTCACAGTCATCTATTTCAATTATAGCGTGTATAATTGAAACGAGTTCAGTGGGAATGGATATACGATTCGGATAGCCGTTCCCGATTTTTGAGAAACCTTTTCGTAAAGGAATCTCATAATCTGAGACTATGCTGTACAGAATCCAGTACGTGTCGGGCAGACAATCTATCGACTTCATTCTGACATGAAAGAAGAAGAAAAAAAACTTTGTTTTCATTATAGAAACTTATGAGAATGGAGTAAATTTAAATTATTCTGTCAAAATCTTTATATTATTATTATGGAGTATTTTAAATCTGTTTCCTACTTTAACTTCTGTATTCTCGTTTGATACTATGTTGGTTACCTCATGAGGTCCTTCCCATAATGCAGAGAGCTTATTCTTTCTTGCATGGTTTTTTATAAAGACTTTATCTCCTACATTAAATTTTTTTCCTTTCGATCCCCTGTCGTAATATGTCGTGGACTTTTCTTTTGTGTTTAATAAAATCTGTTTGGCTATTTGATAACCGTGTTGTAAACGGGCTTTTTACTCTGAAGCATAGTTGTCATAATTGTATGAAACTTGTGGACTTCGGTTTATGGAATTGGGGATCCGTGCAGGAAATCCATAGATGAGTTCAAAAGGACTAAACTTTGTACTGCTATGAGGGGTTGTGTTATATACAAACATTGAATAGGGTAACCAAGTGTCCCAAGAAAGCTGGTCTTTATCGACATAGTGCCTGAGATATTCGGCTAGTGTTCGGTGGCTACGCTCTAAAGCTCCGTTCGTTTGCGGATGGTATGGAGTTGTTTGTATCTTTTTGACTTTAAGAAGCTTACAAACCTCCTTAAAAAGGTTGCTTAGAAATTAACACCGCATCGGGTGGTCCAAAACGACATATTATTTTTTCTACAAAACAGCGCGCCACAGTCGAAGCTTCAGCGTTTGGCAGAGGCATAGCCTCAGTGAACTTAGTCAAATCGTCTTGAAACGTAAGTATATATTTATTGTCCTCATAGCTAGTTGGAAGAGGCCCGACAATGTCCAAAGCTACACGCTCAAATGGACTTGTGCTAGTCGTCGTGACTTTCATCGGAATTCGTGGATTTTGCCTTAACTTATTTCTTTGGCAGGATTCGCATTTTCGAATGAATTCCTTTGTGTCTTTGGCCAAAGTAGGCCAATAATATCTACTTCGGATACGTTTGAGGGTTCTTGAGGTTCCTTGATGACCTCCGAAAGGCGAATTATGGAAGTCATGCAAAATTTTTTCGATCTCTTGTGGATCTGTGAGAATGATTCGGTTGTCCGAATACAAATAAATATCGAGCTTTATTTGAGAAAATGCATGTGTTATTGATGATTTTAAAAAATCGAAAAATGGTTCTTGGGGAGGAATTGATACATCGATACTTTTAATTTTTTCTTTTTGACAAAAATCTCGGATCTGTAAAATATGGTTTTCTATAGTTGCCTTTTCTGTAAGATGTACAGGCAAAGAGGTGATAATGTACGTTGATGATTTGGTTGCGCGAGGAAATATTTTTAGTTCGTTAGGATTGGGGCGAGTATACCCCGAAATATTCCTACATAAAGTTTCCTCTTGTCGCGTTCCGTGGGGTAGAAAAAAGATCTGGATCGGAGAATTGTGTTCGGCTAACGTTATGGACTTACACGTCTTAATTATAGTGCATTCAGTCGGTGGCAGCACGATTTCTTCACTCCCTACTACGATTATTTCATCAAGGTTTGGCTGTTTAGCCTTTCTTCTTGTGGTGACTAAAACTTTTACATAGCTTGTGTCATTTTGAGAGTCTCCAGGGATGCGACTGAGTGCATCGGCATTGGCATTACATTTGCCTGGCTTGTATATGATTTCATATTCATATTCCTCTAATGAAATACGCCATCGCGCCAATCTTGATGTAGGATCTTTAAGATTTAAAAGCCATTGAAGCGGCCTGTGATCCGTGAGTATTGTGAACTTTCTGCCGTAAACGTAGGGGCGGAACTGCTTGACTGCAAATATTATTGCTAATAACTCTTTCTCGGTAGTGGTATACTTTGTTTCAGCAACATTTAAGGTACGGCTGACGTAATATATAGGCTTGTCTTGGCCTATTTTTCCTTGAGACAATACGGCTCCTATAGCAAAATCACTTGCATCGGTAGTGATAAGAAATTTTTCTTTAAAATCTGGGTAAATTAGTATTGGCGAGGAGATTAATTTTTCTTTTAAAATTACAAAAGCTAGCACAACTTCTGCGAAGGTAAATCCTATTAAATTGCTTAGATACGATGAAAATAATAATCTCGCGGAAATCTCTTATCAGGTAGATTTGCTAAAGAAAGAGGAAGGGAAAGGTTTGCAAAAGTTAGATAAGCACGATGTTCACCATTATACTGTAATATATAGCTTGACTTTAGTAACATGCATAATGCTGTTGTTAATTTATAAATACAATTCTAAATTGAAAGATATTGTAACTGAAGTTAGAAAGCCAACAGAAAATAAACCAAATGAGGAAATTATTGATGAAGTTTTTGTTGATCAGTCTATTGTACTAGAAGTAGATAATAACAATGCTAACCCAAACCCAAGCCCAAGATTTACATTAACATCATAAATAAGAATACATATACTCTATTAAAAGAAGAAAAAAAAATATATATATATAATCATTAAAATAATTTTTAGAAGTATTAAATAGAGACATAAATAAAATAAACAAAAATTTTTTTTGAAATAGGAAATAAAATCGTAAAACCAATTAAAACAAAAAAAAAAGAATTTTTTAGAATTTACGATATCAAAACATCTATTAATGTTGAAAAATTAATTTTTATTTTAAGAAATATAAATCGTATAAATATAATTAAAACAATTAAGATAAGTATTAGTGTCTAAATGAAAAAAAAATGCATAAAATAAGAAGAAAAATTAGACTACTTTACCTTTTTATTATATTACAAAATTAATATATAATATTTGTAAATAATAATCAAAAAATATATATATATATTATCTTTGACAAACCAATTATGTAATGGCTTTTCAACGAATATGGTTCGAAAATTCCAACCGTGGAATTTCCTTCTTCTAAGGGGGGTGGGATGTAGTGATCGCACTACATATCGACTCTCAAAACACAACTCAACTCAAAATCAACTCTCCTAAACACGATTCTTTCCCACGGCGTCATAATACCGAAAGTACGCCAAGCACGCTACAGCGCTTGCTTTTCATGTCAAACATAAAATACAATGTTTATGAGCTCGTCACCCGATATCCGCTACATCCAATAGCATTTAAATATCCATACACATAATTCACAAATCAGTGGTCTACGTAGCATGGAAGCAACAGCTGTCAGCATTAAAGTCAACGAAGTGGAGACCTTGCTGGTGATATCGGTGTACAATCACTGTAACGCAACGAGGGAAGACATCCAACGGGATTTGCAAACTGTCTGCAACACCTCCTCTAGACACACATACTGTGTTGTTGGAGGTGATTTTAATGCTAGACATACTCGATAACAGGACGAAGTGTGCAATCACAAAGGAAGGGCCATTACAGACTGGATGGACTCAAATCCGCATCAGCACACGATGGCTATAGTTTCACAGCCCCGGAAGACGTACCCTCGGACACCGTCAACTCTGGATTTCTTTCTGGCAACCACAAATTTCTTAAATATTCTCCCAGAATTAAGAAATTATTCCTGCTTGGCGCATGATAGCGACTCGGATCATATGGCCATAGAGCTTCGAGTGAGGCTGAACCAGCGAATTGTGCAAGTCACCCCAACACCTGAACTTCACATCAACTTTAAGAAAATAAACTGGAACCGGTTTGGATCAGAAGTTGAAGCTGAACTTCCTATTCCAGCGGCTTGCAGAAATCTAGAGAATACAGAAATTGATGATGCTATCAGAAATTTTGAGATTACAGATTTACGGACCGACCACCAACGCATCTTCCAGATTTCTTGGAAGAGGTTGAAAGTCTTGTGGAAGACACCACTTCTCCAGGAAATACTATAGTGCAGTTCAGTGAAGAAAATCGCGCCAACGCACCCGTAGACGTCGATATGTTTACCGGAACAGCTGTTGTCAATGATTTGATTATGAGTGGAAACTCAAAAAAATCATCAGGCACAGATGGGATTTCTAACTTTTTGCTTAAAAAGTTACCGGGTATGGCAATTTTGATGTTAACCATCATTTTCAACAATTGCCTAAACAATGGCTACTTTCCAGACAACTGGAAGGTGGCCAAGGTAGTACCAGTACCCAAGAAAACTGACCGCTCCAGCGTAACTGGTTACCGTCCAATAGCTCTACTGTGTTGTATCAGTAAGGTATTGGAATCATTGATCCGTAAAAAGATCAATACGTTTTGTACGGAAAGAAATCTTATTCCTTCCTTTCAGTACGGTTTCCGAGAGAAGCACTCTACGCTGCACCCTCTGCTGAAGCTTCACAGTGACGTCACTAAAGGACTGAACGTCAAAAGTAGTATAGTGGCCTGTTTGCTAGACATCGAAAAAGCTTTCGATAGTGTCTGGATAAACGGGCTACTGTACAAGCTTATTAGTTTTGGTTTCCCCAATTATATTGTGAAAATAATTAAAAATTTTCTTTTTAACAGGGTCTTCTTTGTACAGGTGTACGACCGCCCATCGACAAGGAAAAGGATCGAAGCCGGAGTTCCTCAAGGTTCCAGACTTGGACCAGTCCTGTATAGCATCTTCACGGCGGATCAACCCACAAATACAGCCGGAACAAGGACTATGCTCTTCGCGGATGACTCCATAACGTATGCAGTTTCCCGCTCTCCCGAGATAGCTGCCCGAAGAGTGGAGGAACACCTCAGAAATCTTTGGGACTACTACCTGAAGTGGGGACTAAAGATCAACGCCAATGAAACGGAACTCATCTGCTTCCGAGTACCAGCAACCGAAACAAGGATAAGAAAAATCGCAAGCCGGTGCAGAGCCTTAAAAATCACCCTTCCGGATAACACGACAATAAACACCAAGTCAGAGACTAAGTACCTGGGAATCAACTTTACTGAGAGGCTCAAGTTTAACTCTCACATCGACAAAACAATGAAAAAAGCGAACTACGCTCTTCATTTGGTGCACCCGCTACTTAAAAGACGAAACGGTCTGTCCAACAACACCAGGCTGCTTATCTACAAGCAACTCATCAGGCCAGTGATAACCTATGACTACCCCATATGGTTCACCGTCTCACCAACAACGATGAAGAAGATCTCCCTATTTGAAAGGAAGGTACTAAGGATCTGTACAGGACTCTGGAGGGTGACAAACAGCTATAAGTTTGTGTCGACTACAAAACTATACGAAGCAGCAGGTCTGCTGCCAATAACTGACCACTTGTTCCGAATGGCGAGGAAATTCGTCGACGCATTGGAAACACATCCAAGTCCTGAGATGCAAGGACTGCGAATCGAGGAAATCGAGCCAAGTCACCGGTACATACACATAAGAGGATTCACTGATACTAGATTCGATGACATCTTTAACAATCAAGACGTCTCCTTCTACGAGAAGGCGGGCAACCAATATTACAGAGGCTGAAGATCGCCCTGTTTATACCCCCTTTAATATTATTCTTCATTTTTATTTTATTTTAAAATTTATCGTTTAAAATTAAATTGCTTTAAAAATAAACATGTAGTAGATTAAGTAGTAAAAAATATTGTTTAATAATAAGCAATACAAAAAAAAAGACAATATAAATACGTCGGGCCCCTATTGTTGAGCCGACACTTAATAATAATAGTTATAAGTTTAGTTTTTAAGTAAGAATTGTATAATATCTAAATGTTTAATAAAATATCTTAATCCTAAAAAAAAAAAAAAAAAATCTTACACATAATTCGTTTAGTGCTGTGTGTATCTATATACTGCACTGCAGCTATAGCAGTCCCATTGTTCCATACCGAACGCAATGCTGTACGACGGCGGATACACAAAATCCAAAGTCAAGTACGCTTATGCATTGTAGGTATAGAGAACCAGGGTGAATGAACATCGTCAACAGCAACATCTGGATGTATGAACTATATCCAGAGCCGTTGACGAATGTAATGCTGACACATTTATATTGTGTAATAATTTTCCGGCTTAATCGTTTAGCCTAATATTGTTGGGTAATAATTTAATTGCTTACTCAGTTAATAGTGCATTGCACTATAACTGGAGCATAAATTAATTGATTTATGGATATTGGGAAATATTGCTGATGGGTGCATTTCCATGAACTGCATTGATTTGGGTACAAAGATCGTTCGGATTTGAGAGTATAAAAGGGAAATGAAAACCGGTTGAAAAGTCAGAGTTAATATATCTTTAAAGCTACGAACATCCTAGTAGAGGTCGCAGCCACGCTAAAGACAGCGGGCCTCCCTAAGATTGAAATAAAAAATATAAATATAAAAATATAAAAATATAGCTAGCAGAGGTCGCAGCCACGCCAAAGACAGCGGGCCTCTCTAGTAGTGTATAATAAAAAACCAAAGAAATAAAGAAAAATACAACTTAAAATTTAACAACCGTCCTTTTTATATACACATTAACTCTCCGTCGAAAAAGTATTGTTTATTGGGTATACACATGTGTTTAAAATTTGAAGAAAATCGGGTAAATTTTTTAAAATTTTTGTTTGGGAGCCCCCCGACCCCGCAGCCCGAGGGGCCTCAAAATTTAATAGAAAGTGTTGTCTCCGAAAATACACATGTGTGCAAAATTTCAATAAAATCGGGCCATGGGAAGTGGGTTAAAAATTGATCACAAGAATCCACGACAGACGACCGACGATCGACGACCCACGGGCAAGTGAAGTTAATATAGAGAATTTAAAAAATCTGGTAATATACTGCATTAAGAATTGTAAAACTTGTGTTATCCACAAGAAGCAACTAATGGCAGCGCTACCATCAGAAAGATGGAATTTCTCTCCTCCTTTCACCCATACGGGAATAGACTTCGCAGGGCCATTCGTCATCAAGAGCTTCACGGGACGTAACTGTCGTTTGAATAAGGGCTATGCATGCGTGTTCGTATCCTTTTCGACGAAAGCTATACATCTTGAGGCAGCCAGCGACTTGTCTTCCGAGAGAGGTGTACTCAGATCACGGTACTAATTTCGTTGGGGCAGAAGAAGAAGAAATTTGCGAAATTGCTCACTTCGTTACCGCATTTAAATGCTGCTAAGCACGGTGTCCTAGGTTAGAATTGGAATTTCAGGGGCTCCGCACATGAGGGACCTCTGGGAAGCGGGCGTGAAAAGCTTCAAAACCGACTTTCGCGAACTCGTCACGCACATACATCTTACATTTGAAGAGTGTGCTACCCTTGTAGCTCACATTGAATCCTGTCTTAACTCTCGTCCAATATCTCCGATGTCCAGCGATCCAGGTGATCTTTTGGCACTAACCCCTGGGCATTTCCTCACCGGTAGCCCGTTGCTGGCCTTTCCAGAACTCGACACCACGAAAAGCAACCGATGGATAAAACTCAAATTACTCCGACTGGAATTTAGTAAACGCTGGAAGAACGAATATTTAAGGGAAATGCACAAGATATCGAAATGGCACCATTCGTCCGAGAACACAAAGATCAATGATTTCGTCGTTATCAGACAAGAAAACCTTTCATCTTCGGAATGGCGGTTGGGCCATTTCATTAAAGTATTCCCCGGAAAGGATGGAAGGATTCGAGTGGCCACACTTAAAACCCAGCTCAGGCAAGTCACTCGCCCTATAATAAGTAGAGAGCGAGACCTTTTTACACAACGTACCTACGTACCGTAACTGAAACATTGTGTTCTGTTTGTTTTTTCTAAACATGAGTCGTTAAGCACACGCTGAACATTCACCCTGAACAAATCAGTATTCGTTAATTAATCGTATTAATTAATAAAACAACCCATAAAAATACAATTTTTCATGTAAATTCTCTAATAGGAGATGGGTATGTGCTAAAATTTGAGAAAACCGCGCATATTTTAAAAAAAATTTATATGGATACCACACGGGGTGAGGGCCCGATCAATCCAACAAACTTACAAAAAGGTTTGTCGATCAGTGATACACGTGTGTTTAAAATTTGAAGAAAATCGAGCTAATTTTTAAAACATTTATATGGGCACCCCTCGGGCCTCAGGGCCTCACTCAAAAAACTTTGTCCATCGGAGATACACATGTATATAAAGAAGGAATCTCTGAATTGGTTAGTACGTCCGAAGATAGGCTTAATGGTAGACCCGTGAGCTCGAGTTGAGGCACGGGTATTACGGATGGGTTGGAGAATAGGCGGGATGCATCTGGATATTTCTTTTGAACACCGCTTGTGGAAAAAGCGATAAAACAGTGACAGGCAAGGGCGAATATACGCCTTGTAAATAGTAGCCAGATCTGAAGGATTGAAGAACATCTTGCACCGTTTTAGGAAACCTAAACATTTCATAGCATTTTTGGCGATGGCAAATATGTGGTCGTTCCAACGAAGATTCTTGTTGACGCAAATACCGAGAATTGAGAGCTTTTCAGTTTCTTTGATGCAAAAACCATTCATGGATAAAGGTTGGGGGTTTAAATTACGCTTAGACGACAGAAGACAGCATTGGGTTTTAGAAGCGTTAAATTCAACCCTATTATGTAGTCCCCACCTTGTTATGCTGTCAAGGTCAGAATTTAACGTGCTTAACATACGTTGTTGTTCAAGTTCCACTTGTAACGAAGAGGGTCGTGCAGAAAGCGTGAAGTCATATGAAAAGCTAAGAGTACTGTCATCAGCGAAAGAATGGATTGGATTAGAGGTGGTGGATAGGAGATCATTAATGAAAATTAGAAAGAGTGTCAGAGATAAAACAGAGCCTTGAGGAACACCGGCGTTTATGCGGTGAACATTGGATTTGAATCCGTCCAATACGACCTGGACTGAACGGTCAGAAAGGTAGTTACTAGTCCAATTGAGCAGGGTGTTATTAATTCTATAAGCATTCATTTTCGACAAAAGAGCTTGATGCCAGACTCTGTCAAATGCCTTGGAAATATCGAGTGCAACAACTTTATTTTCACCAAATTTGTGAATAGACTGGTTCCACTTTTCAGTGAGATAAGCCATCAGGTCAGCTGTAGAACGTTGACTACGAAAACCATACTGCTGGTCACTAAGGATTTCACGTGATTCAAGGTATTGCATAAGCTTACGATTGATCACGGTTTTAAATGACCATGGAGAGTATAGATGTTAGTGCAATGGGTCGGTACGAGGAAAGGGATGACGTTTTGCCTTTTTTAGGAACAGGCTGGATAAAGGCTGTTTTCCAATTCCTTGGGACGACTCCAGAAGAATAAGAGAAATGGAAAAGTCTGCGAAGTGGTAATGCCAACGTTGAAGAACAACTCTTCAAAACTATAGCGGGAATGCTATCAGGCCCAGCAGATTTATGAATGTTGAGATCATTTAATACTCTTGCCACTTGACGAGTACGGAAGTAAATCTGTCCCATAGAGGATTCAACTCTTACAAGTACAGGCGGCGACAACGTGCTATCTGGCAGCGTAGAGGTAGCTGCGAAATGTGAAGCAAGCAGATTGGCCTTGTCTTTTGAGCTGACAGTTGGAATTTTCTCAAAAAGTGTTGTCTATCGGAGATACACATGTGAACAGACGTTCGACAGCCGTCCGATTGCCGACCGACATCTGTGCCACGGGAAAGTGAAGTTAATATAGAGAATTTAAAAATGACATATTGTTTAAATTATATATAGATCGTTTGAATTAGTACCTCCATGTTATAATAGAAACGATAATTTATATTTATATTCTGATGGCATAATATGCCAAGGGGGCCGGTAATGCTCACGCCATCTAGGGATGAATCAATCATCTAGTACATTTGTGATACCAGTTGACCTATATGATGCGAACAAGCCGACACAACCTTCGCGCCGATCAACAAGATTGCATAAATCCGGTTATTCTGTCGTTCACTTCCTTTTTTGAGTTCAGCGGAGCAGTTTGTGCACGAGCGCACGACCATTGTTCTTTTATAAGTATTTTCTAATAGAATAAAGTGTTTCTGAAACTACATTAAAGTCGGTCTTTTTTTTGTAAAGTGGAGTAATTGTGTTGATTGTCATATTGCAATACTGATTGCAATTACTCCCACACACAAACAATGTTCATTTACAGAGTATTGAAAATAATAGAAAAGGACATTGTCGAAATCACTAAAACAATTACCTGAAGAATACACTAAACATAGGCACTCTGCTTATTGTAATAATTTTCATTATTGTCGTCTTTGCTATTCTAATGAAAAAACTGTTTGCTCTAAAAACACGGTCATAGTAATAACTTTGTCGGAGCCCAGAGCTAACGGTGGGTGCTTTACACCAAACCCCTTCATTCCATTCCATAAACTCTAAAATTCTTAATAATTGGTTGATCCAAATGTCGCAAGCAGTTATTAAGAATTCTGTCTGAACAACTTCCGCCACATTTAGTCCAAAGAATTAAATGCTCGCTTGCGTTAAATTCTTTTTTGCACCAATTTCGAAAAGCGTTGAGCGGTTGCCGACAACGACAATAAAAGGAAGTTCTAATAAAACATTTAAAACGCGAGTTTTTATTCCTTTGTGGTGGTAAAAATAAAATAAAAATTTATTCGAAGTTACTTCGGATTACATTTCTGCTATACTGCATATGGGCCACATTTTCAAATACGACATTCACCCATGGTGATATACCGTATTTGTAAAAAAAAAAAAAAAGGACATACCTTTCATCCAATAGCCTTTTATCTTTATGTATAAAGCAAAGAAACGTTTTCACGATTGACCATCGATCCATTTGACTTCCATATTTGCAGCTGATTCAGCAATAGCAGACAGAATTTTTGTGTTAATTAGATTAGATAATGCGCAGTGTAACGATCAGTTACACTGTGTTGCGTTGTGACCGGCGACGAACTAGCAAAGAAATACATCACTCAGGGAATTCTGGTAAGCAGTTTCAAATCAAATTTGTCATATTGCGACAAGTACACGAAAACACAAATAATAATAGGCACTCTATAAAAGAAAGAACAATAGAAACTTGAAATGAATGATCTTTTTTGTCCTTTCTTTATTACTTCCTAAGCGAGTTGCTTAAGCAGTTGCCCCAATAAACGCTTAATTTTGCCAACTTATATCTTTGGGAATTTTCTCATTAGAGCGGAAGAGCTTACATTTTATTGATTCGTACATCATCAAACAAGTAGTTATCCATTTTAAAGTTTATTGAAATAAATGTTATTATGTGGACGATTTTTACAGAAGGCACTGTAACATCATTTACCAGACTTGCGACTGGAACTTTGTTGCTAGCAGATAACCTCAAAGCCGGCAAAATCTGTTCGTTATTCCAATTTTGCATTTGCATTTAAAACTTGACATGGGATGTAAATAACTTCTTTCGAATTTTGCAATTGAGAATATATTATGCGAACATTTCCAGCGTTGTTTTAGTTTTAAAAAACACAACTCGATATCGCAGCTTGACACTGTAACCACTATTTATAAACTGATTTTATTAGCAATACGAAATCACAATATACGCATTTCAATGATGCTCACAATTAATAATCACAATTCACAATAAATTAATGACCCGTCCGAATTGTACTCACAAGATAAAAAAATATGCCGCCTTGCTTTTATTCGGTTCGCATTTCGCAAACTTTGCATATAAAAACTACAACGCTTGTCAAAATTGGTTGCTATTTGAGTATAAATGCAAATCAACAGCTCTTACTATATATATACTATGACAGCCAGTATAATTAAAAAAGCAATGCCACATGTATAATATTAAATTAAATCCACATTCAGTAATAGCTGCATTTTATTGCCGAGCGAATTCGGAATTCAAATGTCAAAACCAGCCAAACCATCCAAACAGCAGGTTTTCATATTCCAAAGATGGAATTCGACATTGCAATTGTTGTTGTAATTCCCAATTCGAATTCAATAAAATACAGCTTATATAAACGAACGTAAACGCCACATGGGAACAATTGAATTGTTCATGATTCTACAGTGACAGTATTTTTTTTCATTTTCATTTACCATTGGTGCGAAAAAAAAGGAAAAATAACAACCATAATAAAGAGGTGTTCGTTCGCGATGACAAATGACGGATATACGTTTTCCTATTTACCATTAAGGTTGAATTTCTTTGTTAAACCTTTTTTTACATTTCTTTATCAAAAAATGCTGGATTTTTTAAGATCAAATTTGACAGTTATCGTCTTATCCTAAATTTAATTGATGACTTATATTAAACATATGTAAACAATGAGTTAATATTCGCTGTTGTAGTTGAATATATGCTGTGAATAATTCATTGTGTATTCTTTCGAACTTCGAAATTTGATCTGTTCCCTGAAAAACAAATAAACTCGATATTTTTAAATTAACTAAATTGTAAATTTTATAACTCAAACAAAAAAAAAGTAATTATATTGATATTATTTGTTCCTTCTATTACTAATTTCTTGAATTTTCTAGATTTTTCTGACCAACTGATACTGAAATCCTGAACCGAACTTTTCTATTTTCCACTATACCTAGAGATAGAAACATCTCAAACAAAACAATTTCGACAAAATGTAATATAGGGAAATTCATTAGTTTGATGCAATTTTACAGAACTTCTAATTGTATTTAAAAATAGTTTTGCAAAACAAGGTTTGTATATAAAAACCTTTTTGAAAAATTCACGGGAAATGGTATTTTTGTATGAAAGTCTTATTGAAAAAATGTGACGTTCAGTTTGACAGTTCTGCTGTCACATGTATTAAAAACAACAATAAAGATGTGACGTTCAGTTTGACGTTTCTGCTGTCATATGCTTGCATAACAACAACAACAAATTCCGCATTAAATATTGATATTTTACGGAAACGAACCGATATAAATGTCGATTCTATAGTTTTCGTGGTAGCTGAGGTGAATAGTGATGGGAAGACACCTCGATTGAGAGGGGTGAACGATATTTAAGTTGGTTCTATAATTTTCGGGTTTGCTGATTTAAATAAAAATCAATAAAAACTTTTTTATTTCCCATAAATAATTGTTTTGTTTTCTAACGAAAAGTAAAATTCCTCTTTTTATTCTTAGTTTTTAAATTTCTCCTTTACTTAATTTGTACTTATAAATCTTGGAAAATAAATCAGAATTTATAATTAATGTGTAGGCATTTTTTTTTTAAAAGAAATATTTTAGAAACTATTTATCTGCAGTCACTTAATCATGAACGGGATTAATCTTCATCTAAATCCCAGTGTAAACGAGGTACAATAAATTGACACATTCGTATAAAGCATGCGAATCTGGGTGTCGATTATGTATTTGTCGTATTTCGACTTTCGACTTACGACAATTCGAAATCCTCAGAGCTGTAATTCCGACATATCGCAATTATGTAAGCATGTATGACAAATTTTTTTCGAGCTAAAACTATTGCCCGATAGCGCCATTTCGAATGTATGTTTTGTTTTTCTCTTTCTTTCTTCTTCTTTACTTTTTTGGTTTTTTTGAATAATCAAAAATATTTATATTTTTTTATATATAAAACTACGAAACTAAGCAACGAAATTTGTATTGAAAAATTTATACGTAGTTACTAAAAAACGCCAAAGGTCGGCGCTGCTCGTGTCATTCAAATGAATGTAGCAGAATATTATTTTAAAATTTTTAAATATTTTTTATTATTTTAGTGATAATTTTATAAAGATGATAATATGAAATATATCTTACTGCTCTATATTTTTTTTAATGCATTAAAAAGGAGAAAAAAAATTATTGTCAATTTGTTTTGGGCATTAAATTCACCAAAAATATTTTATGTGCTCTAATTCTGCTTTCTTTCTGAACAATCGCGTTGGTTCTGTCAAGGGTAACACTGACAGTGAATTTTTGCTATATTCTATTATGCACGAACAGCTGCTCGATATTACTGCTGTCTCCTTATATTTACATTTTTTCATTATTTCTTATTATCCGTAATATGATGTAAAAATACTATTATTCTTTTTGTTATGCTATTAACTTTAAAATTTCTCTTTTTGTCGTGAATAAATGAACTTTACATTTCATTTTTGTGTTGGGTTTACGCTGCACGATTTTTAAACTGAAATTTTATAATCCGTAAAATCACACATATTTTATAATCCTTGCTATATGGTGATTTATAAATAAGGAACTTACCAGAGTGATCTGGTGTACTCTATGTTGTTCGAATAGAACACAGTAGACAAGATAAGAACCATAGCGAAGCTTTTTGCTGTTTTGCTTTGGCTTATCCAGCTTTGCTTACAACAAAATCGCATATGCATAAAGCCGAAAATAAATCCAAAAAGTTTTTAGGATTTAGAACTAAAGCCATTTTTAAGTTATAGCGCTCACCGTAAGGCGGTGTTTTGTTTAACACATAACAATTAAAATGCATCGAACATTTAAAGCCAATTTAAAGCCAAAAGCTGTTGCTTTTCTAAAGCCAAGCTGGATTAGCCAAAGCAAAACAGCATTTGATGTACTCTAAACACCCCCCCCCCCTCCACTACCGTTCACGAACCAATCCCCTAGAGCTGTCTTACCATCACCATTCAACTCAGCGACTCATAAAACCACAGAATCGATACTAATATCGTGTCACGTGTCGCGCGTTGCGTGTGGCGTGTGCAATTTTTTTTTAAAATACTTCTTTTAAAACTCGGCGTGCTAGGAGAAAAAAATGTTTTTTTAAAGTAAAATCCTTTTAAGATAATTCAGACTTTAGGCTGAATTACAATTATCCATATGGCGAGCTGAGAAGTTCCGCTTTACTATCTTAACTCTAATTAGTGTACAAAAAAATACAATAATAACATATGATATTATTTGATAAATAGGCTTTTTTCGTTCTGATTCTTGAATTTTCTAGATTTTCGTTACCGACTGAAACTGAAAACCGGATAGTTAGTTGATTACATCCGGCTTTATGTGATACAACACAACAAAATTATTGGTAATAAAGTGTATTTGTAACTTAACATTAATTAATTAACATCCAAAGTAAACTGTCACTTCCGCTTGTCAGATATTCGTCAGAATAAACTGGCACCTCTCAATTTATGTAAAAAGGACCCGCCCACTTTTACGAACGCCCCTTTTGTACTTTCATGAAAAAAAGTTTTTTGGCTCTACTACTGGCAAGGATGGTTTGATTAGTCCCATTTTTTTCATTGATACTTACCTATATTACCTTTCATTTGTTACCAATAAATTCCTAAAGCTCCTTCAAATAAATTAGAAAATGCATTTTTCTGAAAAAAATTGAAACGTTGGATGCCCCTCCTACCTCAAGGGGGCGTTTCCGGCGATTTTCAAAATTTTCTTAGTTAGAGCTTTCATTGGAGGTATGTCCGAAAGGCCAAATCTCGAAACACCTATAATGTAGTTTGCTATTTAACACCTGTTTTTGTATGGGAAAAACTCAATTATATGAAATAACTGCACATAAGCCAAATACAAATTGATCCAGCTTCCGTTAAACTTGGGCCACGCCCATAAACATAATACGGCTGTGTAGAGTTAATTTTTTTCTTTCATTTGACACCAATACCGTAAAAACCTATACTGGAGATATGCCTAAAACAAACAAATCCAGCGTTGTTTTAATTTCACAAAACACAACTCAATTTCGTCGATTGAAACTTACATTACTTACAAGAAAAAAAAATATGCCGATTCTACAAAATTATTTGCCATGTAATTGCAAAATGCATATTGAACAGCGGTTACATAAAAACTATAGGCGTATTTAATTGGCGAGGAATAAGGAATTGGAATTTGAAAACCAGCAACAAAGCAGGTTTTCTTATTCCCAAGAAGGAACAAAATAGTGCAATTGTTGTTGTATGCTGCATTTTATATGGAATCCGAATACGAATTCGAATGACAAAACCAGCCAAACAGCAGGTTTTCAAATTCCAAAGAAGGAATTCGACAGTGCAATTGTGTTGTAATTCCCAATTCAAATTCAATAAAACACATGCTATATTGCTTTGGCAAAGCCGGCTTGACTTTACAAAGCAACAGCTTTTGGCTTTACCGCCTTACGGTGAGTACCATAACTATAAAATGACTTTAGTTTCTTAATCCTAAAATTTTTTGGATTTACTTTCGGCTTTATGCATAAGCTATTTGTTGTTGTTGGTGTTTTGTTTAACACACATAACAATTAAAATGCATCGAACATTTAAAGCCAATTTAAAGCCAAAAGCTGATGCTCTTGCAAAGCCTAGCTGGATTAGCCAAAGCAAAACAGTAATTGTTGTTGAAAGCCAAGCCGGCTTTGCCAAAGCAATATTGCAACAGCTGTAATTGAGTATCTATAATATTAAAAGCGATGCCACATGTATAATATTAACAGCATTGACACATACAGTTAAATAAACGTACCAATTGAATAACATACGATTTTATACCGACAAATTAACATTCGTTTATAGTAATCATGAACATTTTCGAACTCGGATTTTTTACAGATTTACGCATTAGCGAATCTCCTGAGTCAGAAAAAGCAAAAAACAAATATCTGTCTGTCTGACATTGCTCACCTACAGCCCAGACGGTAGAACTTATGATGATATAAATTCACATTTTAGTTTTTTACATAAATTGTGAGGAGAGGTTGATTTTGACGGAAAACTGACAACTCGAAATGACAGTTTACTTGGACAGTTTTTCGAGTTTTTGCAAGTAACTCAAAGAGTATAGCACTTATGACAAATCTGTTGAATGCAAATTAAATTTTAAAAAAAAAATTAAAAAAAAAATAAAAAAAACAAACCCTTAAAAATTTCAATTTTTCGTGTAAATTGTCAAATTGGGGATACACAATGTGCAGTTTGAATAAAATCGGGTACATTTTTTAAAAATTCTGTTAGGGAGCCCTCCGACATCGAGGCCCGATCACATGCGTATAAAATTTTAAGAAAATCGTGTAAATTTTGTAAAAAAATTCTTTATGGGTGCCCAAAATTTTAATAGAGAGTATTGCCACCGGAAATATATATGTGTGCAAAATTTCAATAAAATCGGGCTCTGGGAATTGGGTTAAAAATTGATCAGATAATCTGACCAGCCAGCCAACCAGCTAGACAGCCACGGGCACGCAAAATTAATATAGAGAATTTAAAAATACTTTAATATACATTAACTGAAGATTCAGGCCCCGTCCGTAAAAGAAAGTCCTGTTGTGCCCACACCTACATTTTTCAAAGGTAAAAGTAGTCATTTGCAAAACATATTATTATTGTTAAACAAGACACTAAGTATTAGGAACAAATAGCGGTATTTATTATTGCAAATGTGTAACATTAATAATTGTTTAGCTTCTCATTTGAAAAAATTTAAATTAAAAAATAAATTTAAATTCATTTCGTTCAATATAGCGCCAACAAATTTTGAAAAAATTATCATACTTTTGATTTCCGAAAAAACAATGGGAGTACTTAAGATTTCGCATTTCCTCCAAAACACTATCGACAAGTGGGTGGACGGGGTGCACTCATTTTAGCAATTATAGAGCCTTAAAATATCTCAAATTTTATATTACATAAAGTTGAATTTAAATAAAAATAAATAAAAGCTTTTTTAGTCTACATAAATAATTATTTATTTTGTAAGCATAAAATAAAAATTCCTCTTTTTTGCTTTAATTAATTATATTTGTGCAACACGCCACTTATTAATTATTCCTTGGTATACATTGATAACCAATGTTTAATATACTGTATTTCACTAATTTTGTTCGTATTTTTTTATTACATTATTAAAGTTTTGCTTTAAACAATTAATTATACAAATCCAACTTAATATGCACTAGGAATTTTGCAGGTAAAAATACACTTTATTAGCAATAGCTTTGTTGTGTTGTATCAAATGTTGTATCGGTTCATAGTCATTCAAAAAATCAATATATTTCTTCAGTTTGTTTGTCTGCTTCCTTTTTCCTATAATAGAGTTGAGCTAAATATCGCTACAAAATAATACTCTCATAAAGAATTTCTACTTGATTTCATAACTTTCAATGTGACCAATAAACCAACGAGTAAGTGTAAAATATGTTCTGACATTAAATACAATTGTATAATTTAATTTGTATTACAGATTTCCTTTCGATCTAGGTAGTCGTCATAATTATTTGGAAGAGATGTGAAATATAACGTACAAATAGTTTAGTATAATAAATGGTTTTTGTTCTTATTATGCAATACATAAGGTTGGATGGTTTTAATTACTGTGATGAATATGATGATGATGATGAACCATATTCAAAGAAATAAAAATTTAAAATTTATTTAAACTATTAATAATGCAAGAAGAATCAGAAGGAAAAAAGCCTATTTATCAAATAATATCAATATATGTAATTATTGTATTTTTTGTTTGTACACTAATTAGAGTTTGGATTTAATTTTAAAATATCGAGTTTTTTTTATTTCAGGTAGCAAATCAAATTTCGACGTTCCAAAAAAAAAACAAAAACAAATAATTTATGTCATATATGCAACTACAACAAAAAATATTGACTTATTGTTTCTCAATGTTTACATTCGTTTCCTAGGAGTCATCTATTAAATTTAGAATAAGACGATAACTGTCAAATTTGATCAAAAATATAATATGTACAACATTTTTCGATAAAGAAATGAAAGAAATTATCAGATCAATTTTTGGTAATAATTTTGATCGATTTTTGCCAAAGAATTTCTACCTTAATGTAAAAAAAACGTATTGCCGTCATGTTGCATCGCCCTAATGGTATATTAATTTTATCGACAAAGAACGCGTCTTAATTACGGTCGTTTTTTACTTTTTTATTAGCACCAATGGTAAATGAAAATGCATTTAAGTTTATTTAACTGCATGTGGCATTGCTTTTCATATTATACATGTGGCATTGCTGTTAATATTTACTGGCTGTCATAGAATAACCCTGCTTTAGTTTTTATGTAACAGGTGTTCGATTTGCATTTTGCGCACACTCGGGAAAACAATTTAGAAAAGCATAGCAGTTTTTTATATGCAAAGTTCGTTTATTGCGAAATGCGAATTGCGGACCGAGTAACAGTAAAATCGGCATATTTTTTTCCTTGTAAGTGCAATTCGGACGCGTGTTAGAGCAAGAATTAATGTTCACAGCGTTGTGAGCCTCATTGAAATTCGTGCATATTGCTACTCGTATCGAAGTAATTTATAACAAGTGGTAACAGTTTCAATCGGCGAATTGAGTTGTGAAATTAAAAAAACGCTGGAAATGTTTGTTTTATATTCTAATTGCAAAATTCTAACGTAGTATTTTATTTGCCGAGGAATAAGGAATAAGAATTTGAAAACCAGCCGAACAGCAGGTTTTCTTATTCCAAAGAAGGAGTAAGAATAAGTGCAATTGTTGTTGTAATTCCTTATTCCTCGGCATATAAATACAGCTAACATTAAGTTTTAATTGCAATCACGTTTTACATTTTGCCGGTTTTGAGGTTAGCCACAAAGTTGAAGTCGCAAGCGCGGTGAATCATGTTACAGTGCGTTCCGTAAAAATCGTCCATGTAATAAAAAATATATAACTACCTGTTTGATGATGTGCGAATGACAAAAATGGAAGTGGACTAATATCCCACCAGCAAACTAAGTATCGGAAAATTCAAACGTTTAGCGTTTATTGAGGCGTTGAGGAAGGATTCTCCTGCAACTGGATTGGCAACTCGTTTAGTAAGTAATAATGAAAGGATATAAAAGAGTCATTCATTTCAAATTTCTATTCTTCTTCCTTCTTTACGGTGCCTATTATTATACTGCGTTTGCGAGTACTTGTCGCAATATGACCAATTTGCACAGAATTTACATTTTTCGATATATTGCGCAAGGTGATTGAAGATAACAAAAATGCTGGCTGCTATTGCTGAATCAGCTGCTAACATGGAAGTCGAGGAATCCTGAAAACGTCTGTTTGCTTTTTATATAAAGGAAAACGTATTTTATTGCAGGGCTATTGGATGAAGGGTATGTAATATTTTTTAAAAAAATTCGGTATAAGACCATGGATGAATGTGGTATTTCAAAATGTGGCCCATATGCACTATAGTATCCCACCCCACTGAGTTTATTGATTACTGCAACGTGATCGTGATACTTAAGAATAATAATAGGCACATACTGGGCGCAGCACAGCACAGCAAAGCGTAGGCGATGTTTTCAGGGCATACAATGTTATACTTAATTGCGCACTTTCAAATTTAGTCAAACATTGTTGCTGTAAAAACCTCTGCTAGGCTCTTCTGTGCTAGGCTGCGCTCAATATGCGGCCTAAATCATTATCATTATCCTGAAACTACGGCGTCTGGGTAGTTTCGTTTTCCGGGTACTTAGAAATATTTTGAATATTAGATTTATTTTTCCTACCTAAATCATAATTAAATTTTTTTCTTGTCCAGCCATGTTAATCTACTCTTACTACTACATGAACTCCTTGTCAATTTGGATGCTTTATTCTAATTACATGCACAGCACAAATGGTCAATGCGAGAAGCTAGACCTTGGACCGCAACGGTCTGTTGCGCCGAATATTATTGTTATTATAGCCAAAAAATTGTTCTTCTATTCGTGAGCTTATTTGATTTTAAAGTATATCGAACAAATCTATTATTGTTATAGAATTTTTTTCTCCAAATGTTTAATAGGCGTTTCAAAGATCGTTAAAATATGATTTTAAAACAGTAAATATACTTCGATCTAAGCTGGAATTTCGCTATTTCCAAAATATAAAGCCTTTTATAAAGCAAATGAGAGGTCAGGAATATTACTGATAAGATATGATTGCAATCCTGGCCACTCACTTAGCAATTTTTCGATACATGGTTGTAGCGATAGCCATCGTATCACGACATACCGAGAAAAATCTGTGAAGTTGACGTCCATAAATTGACAAAATTCTTTAAATAATTTTCGTCGCCTATCTAAAATGTTAAAATGAGCATAGCATAGCAATTTGCTTTCACTATATTTTTATTAACTGATTTCAAGTTCGTGTATAAAGAGTGATGACTTCCGAAATTCACATTGGTAAGCTTATAAGCCGGCTTCTCTTAAAAAATATTGTACTATAAGAGGGAAAAACTTTCGGTTCTTGAAGTTAAACTTCTTTGGGCGCGACAAGAGGTAACTGAAATATTATGATGCGATGTGATCTTACGGATGTAGCGGTTGGTGTATATGATATGAAATTAGTTTGTATTAAATACCCTGCGATTAACGCGACATCTACATTATATAAGAAAATTAGAATTTAAATGTGAGCGAATTCCATGATGAACTCACTAAAAATATGACATTGTTTAATGTGAATGTTTTAGTTTAATCGACGACCGCTATATTTTTTTGCCGAATTGGCGCTTCTTTAATAAACTGTTGAGTTTGATAAGTTAATTCTTTATCGATGTTATTGTATAATAATAAATGGGAATATTCTAAAACTTAATTGATTTTAATTTCTGTTCATTTTATATGATTTTACTCACGCGCGTCATTTCCGAAACTAATTTTGTGAGTCAAAATTTTATTGTAAGTGAAGCTACTTTATAAATTCTGTAATTTCTCAAGCGATTTGTATGAAATTCGGTATGTAGGACTAAGATGTGACAATATGTTCATATTATGAACCGCAATATTTAGATCTAAACCATTTATTAAGCTATTTGTGTGAAATTTCTGCAGTTTAATTCAATCGTAATGTCGGCCACAACGTCAAAGAAGTTTCACTTGAACTGTGCGTAAAGGTTGCACGTGTTGTAACGAGGTTTTTTTCCCAGCCGGGGTATCCTCAGCGTGACCAGGGTTCTTAGGTAAAAAGGGCCGTTACAATAAAATTTATTTGTTTCAGGGATATATATTAAATGTTTATTCTTTTCCTTAAAATTATATGTTTATGATAAAACTATATTAAATACGACGTAGGTCTAAGTTGTTAAACTGCGTGTTCCTGGTGTTGTAAAAAGGGTACTTCGCAAGAACTCGTTCCGAGGAGGCTGTGTATCCAAGTGTCTGAACCAGTGATAAGGATACTTTGCAGATCACGTTCAGTGGAGTCTTTTTTGTCTAGTGTTCTGACCAGCGAAAAGGATACTTTGCAGATCACGTTCAGAGGAGTCTTTGTCGGTCTATAGTCTAGAAGGAAGTGAGTGCTTGCATGATTTCTGTTTCCTTTTATACAATTTGAAACGGTTCAGAAATCGTAGAAACCGTGAGAACCCCATGCTTGCTTCGTGTGTGTTGGTCATCTTTTGTGCAGGTTTGCTTGCTAAACTCTATGTGCTCTATGATGCAGTAGTGACGTAGTGATAACTTGTCACATCTGTTGTTTTCCTCGCTCCTCTGGCGGTGCATTAGCTTTTTCGCCATGGTGGGCGGGACTTACTCGCTGTGGTGAGTTTCTAGCCATAATGTCATTGTTCTTCGCTCTAGACGGAGTGTGTATTAGAAATGCCGACGGCATTTTATTTGGGTATGGAATAAAAAAGATTACTTCATGTGGTAATTTAAGTTCCTTTATTTGTAAACTTCTAAAATATAAAAATGATATAAATTTTTGTGTGCGAAATTTGTTATTCACAAAAACTAATATAATTTTTAATTTGTTAACAATAAGTGCACTAAGATGCTAATTATTTCTATCAAAATGATAATAAAAACATTAAATGATTAAATATTTTTTTTTTAATCAGGTGGTGGGACAAACTGTTTTTTAAATTCTCTATATTAACTTCGCGTGCCCGTTGCTGGCGGGTTGGCTGGGTGGTAGAATCTTGTGATCAATTTTTAACCCAATTCTTAAAGCCCGATTTTATTCAAACTTTGCACACGTGTGTATTTTCCATGACAACACTTTCTGTTAAAATTTGAGAGTGATCGGGCCTCGGGGTCGCGGGGCTTCCATACAAATTTTTTACAAAATCTACCCGATTTTCTTCAAATTTTATACGCGTGGTAACTCCGATTGACAACACTTTTTGTAAACATTTGGAAGTGATCGGGCCTAACAATTTTTAAAAACAAAAATTTAAAAAAAATTACCCGATTTTATTCAAACTGCACTTTGTGTATTAGGGAATTTAAACGAAAAAATTTAATTTTTATGGGTTGTTTTATTTAAACTAATGTTGATAGCGCTTAAATTTTCAGCACGTGTTCTCGCTCTGAATGTCAACATTCAACTAGTAGATACAGATAGGGACAGCTCATGAGAACCCAACCGCCAAACCACACTCCAAAAATTAGCGGGGACTTCCGATCCATTTTTCCTGGAAGATTTAAACAATAGAAATAATGATATAGTAAAATGGGAAATCTTACGTGTTGATTTTTTCTTCGTATTCGAACACCATCTTTTCAGCTAATATATTCACGTCAATTAGGTATTCTTTTGTAGAGACATCATCTATCCTTAGTACGATGTTGTTATGACGGTAGTGTACAGTCATTCAATACGTGTTGAATGCTATCAACGTCCGTTTGGCAGAAGCATATGTCCGGGATTTCCTTGATCCTAAATCGACGGAAGTAGCTATTGAATGGTCCGTGTCCTGTTATAAGGTGGACTGCCATTGTTCCAAGCTAGGAGCAGTTGCTGGTTGTTTGTGGCACAGCATCGTGGGTTGGTTGTGGCAATCTTGCAACCAGTATCTTTTCAGATTTGTATGCGCCTCTTCTTTTGCTCTCTCGAGCGTCCTTTGTATGGTTACACTCTCGTTCTCGTTCGGCAGTGTTGCTGCATTTTTGGCAATGTGGTCTGATATTATTATTTGCACTACATCTGGGTTGTGGCCTCTAGTCCAGTGTAGCGCTATGGTGTTCTCGTTTTCCTCGAGTCGTATTAACAATTTCGTGATGGGTATGACAGCTGGGTCGTCATACTTTGGGTAACATATATTCCCAGTGCCACCCGAAAGTCTGTCACAAAGTTTAGTGTTTTTCCTCTAGTATCTGGGTCCAAACATTCCAGTGCTTTCATAACTCCAGTTATTTCAGCCCTGTGGATCTCCAATATCCTTGTGGCAGTTCCTTATTCTTGTTAGGTCAGCCTCTTGTATAAATGCATCTATTTCTGTGGCTCTTTCGGTTGTGGATGCGTCGGTAAAAATGCACATTGTGTAGGCTCCTTTGTCGCATATGTTTTCATTGCAGGTATTATATGTCCTTATTCTCATTTTCGCTGGGTGTAGCCATAGGTTTGGTGGTAATTTTTCCAGGTACTGGCCCGTTTTCCTGGCCACATAGAGCGGCGGCTGGTTCGCCAGTACTTGGATTGACTTATTTGCAGTTTTTCTGTATGCCTTACACAGGGCCAGCAAAAATTGTCTTTGAGCTGCTTCTAATTGCCTTTGCATGTATCTGTTCCCTGGATTCTTACCTCAGATCTCTGCCCCATATGTGGTTTGATGGCTCCTCCATAAATTATTATCAGAATTTCCCTGCTGGTTCCCCAGGACCTTCCTTTGACGATAAATAGCTAATACGCTTTGCCGGAGGCTTTCTTTCTTACAAATTTTGCGATCTCGGTCCATGTTAATCTGTTATCAATAATTATCCCAAGATATTTGATTTTATTGTCTATGGTGACATTTATATTATCGATTCTTATCCGGGGCAATCTTACTGATGACCTTGATGGGGTCAACATTGCCTTTGTTTTCTGTGGCGCATAACTTAATTTGTTATTTTGCGTCCATCTTTTGCAACTTTCCCAGGTTTGTCTTCATAACTACTCGCTCCTAGTGAGGGATGTTCCTGCTATTGTTATGATTTGATCGTCTGCAAAATGCCTGAGTGTGCAAGGACGTATGGGCATATGTTTGCCCTTTTTTATTCTCGTTAAACCAGTGAGATGTTGTTTTCCGATTTTTTTAAAAAGTCCACTCTGGTTTTTCCTAAACATTCTGGGCATCCGGTTTTTGCCAGCAGATGTTTTAGCCTGGAATACCATGCCGACTTAAAAGCGTTCTTTATGTCCATACTTAGGTTAAAGTATGCATCTTGCTTGCTTTATTCTGGTTAATAACATCCAAGATCTTTTTGATTGCTTCGGCGGATCTCCTTGTTTTCCTAAAGCCGTATTGGTTGACGAGAATTTTCCCTCAGATTCCATATGATGTATTAGACGTACTTCTTAGATCTTGTCAAAAATTGGTCTAACTTCGTCTGAATCAGTTTTTGGCAGCCACGCTATTTTGGCTATCTTCCATTTTTCTCAGGCAGAGGTTCAGTACCTCTTTCCAATTTCCCAGCATTGCATCTGCGAACGGCGTCAGTGTCACTATTGGAAATTTGTCCGGGCCTGAGGCTCTTCTATTTCTCCGGGTTTTTATGTCCGCTATTATTTCGTCCTTGGTATTGCTGAAATCTTCTTGTGTTTCCAATTCGCAAGTTTCTTCTTTATCCGCACTGTTTTGTGCAGAGTCATCAGCTGTAGAGTCTGTTGGAAAGTATTTCATCATTTGTTCGTGGACTGTTTCCTCCAAAGTTTGTGCCCATGATCCTTCGGCTTTCTAAATGGACTTTATTTTTGCTCCTGTCCTGCCTTTTGCGTTGATAATCTTATGGGCAATTCCCCCAGGTCCAATTTCCGCATTGTTTTCTCCTAAGGCTCTATTCAAGGATTGGAATTTGGCTTCCCTAATCATCTTATTTAGCTTATTTCTCTGGGCTTTAAATTCGCCAGTTAGAATCGTTTTTTCGATACGGTCCGTGGTCTCTTGCATTTTTCTTGCTTTTTCAGTGTTTTCTTTCGTTTTACTTCGTGATTCCGTGTCTATCATGGATTGTAGTTAACTACAGTCCCTCTGCTTCTCAGAGCCAGAGTATTGGTTAGAGTTCAATTCTTTTTTTTCGAGCTCCAGTATTTTTTGTTGGTTTTCGGCGATGCCCAGCAGCAGTTCCACGAGTTTTCTGTATATTATTTCCTTGTTGGCTGTAATTGACGCTTTAATAACTGGAATATTGTCTGTAGCGCCTTTAATTTTTTCAGTTATTTTTTAATTCTCTATCGTGTTGGTTGCGCTGTTTGGTACCTTTTTTAAATTCTCTATACTAACTTCGCGTGCACGTGGCTGGCTGGTCTGATTTTCTGATAAATTTTTAACCCATTTCCCAAAGCCCGATTTTATTGAAATTGCACACATGTATATTTCCGGTTACAATACTTTCTATTAAAATTTGAGGCCCCTCGAACCTCGGGGTCGGGATGGAAAACAATATTTGTAAAATCTTGGAGATGGAGTGATCGGGCCCCCGGGGTCGGGGGGCTCCCAAACAATTTTTTTTAATTATCAATTTTTAACGCACTTCCTAAAGCCCGATTTTCCTTAAATTAATTGTACACATGTGTATTTCCAGTGACAATATTTTCGTTTAAAATTTGGAAGTGATCGGGCCCCGGGTTCGTGGGGCTCCCATACAAATTTAAAATAAAAATTACCCGATTTTTTTCAAATTTTACACACATGTGTATACCCAATATACCCAATAAACTTTTTCTAAAATTTGGTAGTGATCCGGCCCCGGGTTCGGCCGCAAGGCCTTTATAAATTTTTTTAAATATCATATTATGGCATCAGATACCTTCGTACTTTAATGACTGTGTGCGGTGTGTGCTGCGTAGTCGGCTGCGCCGCTTGGTGGTGGAGAGAGAGAGAAATCTTAGCTCACGCACAAATGAACCCAGCAAATGAAACGAGACATAAATGTTGTATGCTTTATTGAACTTACTTACTTATTTACTGAGTTGTGTTGTTATTGATGTCGTTTTTTTTTGTTGTCGATATCAACTTACAGATAGAACAACAAGTTTTCACAATATTCTACCATATGGCGTTTTCATACATTAGTTCAGAGCAGTCAAAGAGTTCTCATGAAAAATGCTCGTGTTTCTTATTTGCTCAGAATAAAATGATCTGAGCATTTTCAAATTTGACATCTGATGTCAAATGTCTCTTTCGATTATTTTCTCCTACAATAAATAAAAAATGACACAGGATCGAGGGGCTCCCATATCAATTTCTGCGATTAGAGAATTTAGATGAAAATTTTAATTTTTTTATGGGTTGTTTTTTTTTTTACACCTGTCTTTACTTTTGTTAGCACTTTTTATAGTCACGCCCCAGCCACCTGTATTCTTACCTTATTCACTCCCAAGTATAATATGCTTTGTTCCTTTATTTAGTCTTAGCATAAATTTTGTATTCTAAAAGGTTAAACTATTATTTTAATTCCTCTATATTTCACTGCGTCTACCTTTGCTATATTTGAAACCTATGCTACATTTTCAACCCAACCTCATGCACTAATTACTGATTATCTTTAGGTTTTTACCCATTAACACCTCTCTACTATATTTATTTTTGAGCGACTTTATATTTTATTGTTTCCCACAGTTCGGCTTCCTTCTTTTCCACCTGCTTCTCAGAGGGATAGCTGCATTACATGCTGCTGTGGCCAAGTCCTGTAGTTTTGTGGCACCGTCTTCTGCTGACAGGTCCCTTATGTTAGTTCGCCAAGCATGATCTCTAAGGTATTCCTCGAAGCGCGACCAATCTGCTCTTGCTAAATTATAAGTCTGTGCTATTTCTATAGGTTCTATTTTAGTGTTTATACTGAAAGATAGATACCTATGGTCACTAAGTGTTTCAGTTCTTTCGACTTTCAATCTTTCGATGTTAAGATCCTTCGTAATGGTTATGTCTACCCAACTTTTTCCATGGCTCGTAAAAAATGTGGGTTCGCTATCGCAGTTATTCTCTATATGTAGGCCTTCTTTGGCTATAAGGTCCATGAACCGTTCTCATCTCCGGTCTATGGTTTCGCCTCTCCAGAGTGGGTTCTTAGAGTTAATACCTCTGGCTATTAGGATGTTGTTCCTATATTTCCGAGTGATGTTCTCTATCTTTTTGAAGTGTTTTTTCATGCGTGACAGGGGCTCCATATAAAAGGATATCAAACCGACATTCGGCGATCTGTTGTTGATTTTCAACGTCACTGAATTGTCATCCGTGAACTCTGGAAGTAATAGCGCTGAAATTGTAGCATTTCTTGTTATGATTGCCGTCTTAGTATTTAGGTTTTGGGCAGACCTATTGCATTAATCTGCAGTATTTAGCTGCGTGCCCGTAGCCCTGGCATTTGTAACATCTTGCAAGATCAGTGTATTCTTTGATATACACCCAAGAGTAATCTGCCACAATTTTGTCCACTTTTATGAGGATCTTACATATTTCGGGGGTCACTTCAATTTTCCAGTTAACCCGTCTGGAGTTTCTCTTTTTCCCCAGGAATTTAATTTCTTCTTCCATTTTGTTTGCCCCGAATTTTTCTGCGAGGTCTGGGTTGCCGGCTGCGAGGCCTTATTCCTATTTGCTCTTAGTTTATTTCCGCGTTTTCATTTTTTCATTTCACTGTCAGTATATCCTTAGCTTTTTTGGTCAGTGTATTTTGGACTTTTACCCATTGTTCCCTGGTTCCCTGCAGCCGATAAGATCGTCTCCACTACGTAGGGTATCTAGTTTTTTAAGGGGCCCTCCCGTTTTTTTTTTATATCTAAGTTTTTCCTTAGCACTGCGCTTGTTGGCGTTTCTTTTTTTGTTGCTGCAAAAGTGATATCAAAAGCCGTGCTTTTGTTTGAGTTGTCCTTACGGGCCTTTCCCATTTTTGGGTAATGTTTGTTGTAGTCCGCGTTTATTTCGCTAGTTGGCTGTCACAATGGTTGTCTCTATGGCTGTCTTGATCGCTGTCCCGTTGGTTGTCCCATGCGACGAGTATCCCATAAAATTAAATTTTTTTTTGATTATTTCTTCTGCATTTTTTGGGCTTGTTGGGCTCCTCTTGATACCCCCATATTTTTTTGTCTGCACTTTTAACCATGCAATCCGAATCGGCGTCATCCGAGGAAAGGCTTTTTGGCGTCGTATCGTTTGTAGATACCGACTTTCCAACTTTCGAGGTTCAGTTCCTTCGAAAAAGTTACCCAACTTTTCCCGTGGCAAGTGGCTGGTTCACTCTACCAGTTTTTTCTATGTGCAGGCCTTCTTTGGCTATAAGGTCCATAAACCGTTCTCCTCTCCGGTCTACAGTTTCACCTCCCCAAAGTCGGTTTTTTGAATTTATATCTCCGGTTATTCCTATATTTCAGGATAATATGCTCTATCTTTTCGAGGTGTCTTTTCATACGCGAAAACGGCTCCATGTATAGGGATGGCATGATTATGTTCGGGGTAATGTTGGTGATTTTCATCGTCACCTAATTTTCATCCGTGTACTCTGGGAGTAGTAAAGCCGAAATAGTGGCGTTTCTGGTTATGATTGCCGTTTTGGCCTTTAGGGTGGCTGTCTGCCCCCTACTAGTTTTATGGTGCATATAGAGAGTGAAGTTAACTTTCATTCTTTCATATGGTTCTTGAATTAGGGACACATCGATACCCCTTTCCTCCATAACTCGCTCCAGTAGGTTGGTGGCTTCTTTGCCTCTGCCTATGTTTACTTGTATGGTTTTAAATATTACCATAGTCGATGAGTGTTCCTGCCGGTCTCAGCTTCCTGATGAAAATTGGGCATTTGTTATCCCAGGCGCAGTGGTCTGTCTTAACTAGTTTAGGGTCTTTACAATTTACCTATGCAGCAAGGTGTGTTTTGCAGGTGTGGTCCTTTGTATCGGACTTTTCTGCGAATTTTGGGCAGACCTCCTGAGTCGATCTGCAGTATTTGGCCACATGCCCGTAGCCCTGGCATTTATAGCATCTTGCTAGATCTGTGTATTCCTTTATATAGACCAGAGTATAATCGGCAACAATCTTGTCGATTTTTATGAGGACTTTGTAAATTTTAGTTTTCAAATTCATTTAATAATTTGCTTGTGTCTCAATTTATTTTTTTATTAAAGTTTTGGGTCTATTTTCGAATTGGATTTGTCCCTCCTACTTGTCCTGCTAAAATTGGGGACTGGATAGTGTTTATCGTAAAGAGCACGGTTTACTTTGGCTGTCTGTCCTGTTTGTTGACCCATTTGCTGTCTTATTTTTTGTCCCGTGGGCCTATTTGACGCTAAATTGGTCATTGTCCAAACGTCTTTCCAGCTCATGGATCTTTTGTTCTCTGTCACTAAACCCAAGCAGTAGGTCCATGCACATTTCGAAAAAAAATCCGTATTAGGGATGATTGCCTTACTAATTACAGGCACGATATTTGTGAGGGATTTGATGTTCCCTAGCCTCTCTAATATTTTCGAAGAATTAATTGCCGGTTTTTTATTTAAAACTTTCGCGTATGTCATGGTAATATCATTATTATCAAGAACTTCACTTACACTGGATCTTCTTCTCGTCATTATTTTCCGGGGCCGTTCTTCTGGACTAATTTCTTCCTTGCTAGCAGATTCTGTGGGCTGTTCCGGTGATGTCTTCGTTTTTATCCTCTTGGTGGTCTGCTTTTTGTGATGTCTTCCCATTGTCTCTCTATATTTTTTTTAATTTTGTGTGTTTTCACTATTTTCTTCAATTCAAATGCTTAAATGCCGACGGGTTTTGTAATGCCGACAGGTTTATAATTATCACAATTGTTTTTTGCACTTTCCAATTATATGTTCGATTAACTAAAAACAACGACGGGCTTTTACGCACACACTGTAACGTGCTCACTTTATATTTCAGTGCTTTATCACGCGTTGTTTTAATAATGCACGCACCGTACTTGTGTGTGCAGGTTATAAAACTTGTATTTTCGTCCACTGTTATATGTAATAAATGTCTTTTGTCTATCTATCACACTAGCAATAAAAATCGCTTTTTGCGTCGTTTGACTCTGTAGTAATAAAAATTACTTATTTTTGCAGCTGCTGCTGTCGTCTCTGTAATTTTCTGTATCGTCCGTATTGTACAGCACAATAATAAAATCGCTTTATGCGCACTGAAATTTAACACGACTGTTCTGCTGTTGCGACACAACTGGACAGGGACGAATGTCTGTAGAGTTGGGGATTGAGCCCCGCGCTTGCATAGCTTGCGCCATTAAGCATACTCTTGAGAATAAGTACTGTTTCTAGTCCTACTAGTCCTCCCTTAGGAGTAAACCATTTCTTAATATTCCGAGTTGTCCCAAATATCAAATTTATCAGCAAAAGTAAGATACAGCGGGCCCCTTGGGGAGGGTAGACAGGGACGGAAGGAATCTGGTTAATCCATATACGTGCGTCAGTTATTTGATGACAGTAAATTTGTCTATCTTTAGAAAGTCATAATTACTCTCGCCGTTTATCGGCCGTTTCTTTAAAAAAAAATGCACCTGCGGCTAGCTATATATATATATACGGTAGACTTTCAACGCCGCTCTCTACTCTCTTGGCTATGACTTTCAGTGTACTTGTATTAACCAAACTTTGTATCCCTATACATAGTGAACATACTACTTCAGTTTTTCGCCAATCCCTTTGATCTACTTACAAAGTCTACCTAATTTGGTGTGCAAAGCGTTGTTAGTCGTAGGACTAGAGGATCAGTCATCATTCATTAATATAAAAGAACATTTATATAATCTAATTATCACAAAAAATGGAGGTGTGGGCACAACACGACTTTCTTATACGGACGGGACCGGAATCTTCAGTAAATGTATATTACATTTTTTGTTAAATGTTAGCAGTTATGCTAACGTTAAGTGAAAAAATTGTCAAAAAAGCAAGTAAGCCGACTCTTTGCAATTCATCCACAAATTGGTTGGGCTTTGTGAGAGACTTAGTTGGAAAAATAGACTTATCAGTCCCACTAAATAATATTGAACAGTTAGAGCATGCGGCCGAAGTCTTTATGCTGAATATTCAGAACGCAGCATGGAGCAACTCAAAAGTGGTAGAGCATAAAAACGTTAGTAATAAGTACCCAGCTCATGTCATTGAGATGTTAAGACTGAAACGCAGGGCTAGAAGAAAATGGCAGCAGTCACGTCACCCTGATGATAAGAGAACCCTAAATAATAAAACACAGATTTTGAGCAGAGAAATAAAAAGGCTAAAAGAGAATTCTTTTGTTAGCTACATAGAAAACTTGTCTACAACTAAAGAATCAAACTACTCGTTATGGAAAGCTACAAGTAATGTGAAAAGACCGGTTTCTCACATGGCACCTATCAGAAAAGCTGATGGCTCATGGGCGAGGAGTGATTTAGAAAAAGCTGAAGAATTCGGGAGTCATCTTGCTGAAATCTTTACGCCTAATAATATAGACTCTGATTTTGTGTTGGAGCAAGTAGAAAACAGTCGTGAAAGTAACATCCCTCAATTTCGAGTAAAGGAGCTTAAGAAAGAAATTAAAAATCTGAAACTGAACAAAGCTCCAGGCTTTGATCTAATAACAGCAGACATATTAAAGAATCTCCCATCCAAAGCTTTAACATGGTTAAGTTATATAATGAATGCGGCCCTAAAGTTCCGGTGCGTCCCAGGCACATGGAAAGTTGCTGAAATTATCATGATAAATAAACCTGGAAAACCTGCGTATGAAGCTAAATCGTACAGACCGATATCGCTGCTTCCCATGATGTCTAAACTTTTTGAAAAACTATTGTTTAATCCAATACAGCTTTTAATAGAAAGTTGTAATATTATTCCGAACCATCAATTTGGGTTCCGTGCAAAACATTATACCATAGAACAGGTTCACCGAATTACTAATGTTATAGAAAAAACACTCGAAGAAAAGAAAATCTGCTCCACAGTTTTTCTCGATGTGGCGCAAGCCTTCGACAAAGTTTGGCATCCAGGTCTCATTCATAAACTTAATTGCTTTTTGCCTAAAGGTTATGTAGAAATCCTAGAGTCATACTTATCTGAAAGATCGTTTAGGAAATGAATACTCTCCATTAAAAGAAATTAATGCAGGAGTACCCCAAGGCAGTATATTGGGCCCAGTTCTATACTTGATTTACACAAGTGATATCCCACAAACAGATAATGTAATGCTTGCAACATTTGCAGATGACACTTCAGTAATGGCTGTTGGCTCAAACATCAATGAAGCTACGGATAAACTACAAACAGCTGTTAATGTGATCTCTAATTGGTGCAATAAATGGAAAATTAAACTAGATGAAGTGAAATCTACCCACGTAAACTTCACAAATAGGAAAACCGAAACCCTTCCTGTTAAAATAAATGACGTTGTAATTCCACATGATAAGAAAGCAAAATATCTAGGAATGACACTAGATGCAAAACTTAGATGGAAAGAACACATCAAGATAAAAAGGAAAGAGCTCGATTGCAGATACAGAAATATGTATTGGCTGATTGGACGGCGACAAAATTATCGATATACAACAAAATTTTGATTTACAACCAAATTTTAAAACCGGTGTGGACATACGGTATTCAACTATGGGGCTGTGCTAAGCGGTCTAATCTTCAAAGTATCCAAACTTTTCAAAACAAAGTACTACGTAATATACTGAATGCACCTTGGTATGTTCGCAATACTGATATTCATAGAGACATCAAAATCCCATCAGTGGTGGAGGAAATAAAGAAATTTGCTGCAAAGCATAAAGTTCGACTAAACCAACACGTTAATGTGGCAGCATCAAGTTTGCTTCACAATCAAAATGTTGTGAGGCGACTTAAACGAACCAACCCGTTAGAGTTGGGTTAAATTTAAAAAAAAAATTTTAATAGCGCTGGAAAACTAATTAGTTTAGTACCCACATTGGGTCTCTTTCAAGATTTTTTTTTAAATTTCTAAGGTTGTTTCCTCCAGGTTTCCACTGTCTTCTGCTAACCGATGCCTTATGTTAGTTTGCCAAGCATGATCTCGAAGGTATTCCTCGAAGCGCAACTGTTGTTTCGACTTTCCATTTTTCGATGTTAAGTTCCTTCGTAAGGGTTATGTCTACCCAACTTTTTCCATGGCTGGTAAAAAATGTGGGTTCGCTGTCGCAGTTATTCTCTATATGTAGGCCTTCTTTGGCTATAAGGTCCATGAACCGTTCTCCTCTCCGGTGTGTGGTTTCGCCTCTCTAGAGTGGGTTTTTAGAGTTAGGATGTTGTTCCTATATTTCCGAGTGACATTTTCTATCTTTTCGAAGTGCCTTAGCCTTTTCACGCATGACAGGGGCTATATACAAGGATGTCATAACGACATTCGGCGATGTGTTGGTGATTTTCACCGTCACTGAATTGTCATCCGTGAACTCTGGAAGTAATAGCGCTGAAATTGTGGCATTTCTTGTTATGATTGCCGTCTTGGAATTTAGATCTCGGCCTGTCTTTATATGTTGCATGAGAGTGAAGTTTTTTTTAACATTCCTTTCCTCCATTACTCGTTCCAATAGGTTCGTGGCGTCTTTGCCTCTGCCTATGTTGACCTGGATAATTTTAATTATTATTACCTGCTCGTCTCAGTTTCCTTATGTATATTGGGTATCTGCTGTCACAGGCACAGTGGTCTGTACTTGCCAGTTTCAGTTCCTTGTAGTTAATACAGCAGGTAACTTTAGTTTTGCAGGCATGATCTTTTATGTCTGATTTCTAAGCGCATTTTGGGCAAATTTCCGTAGCCTTGACATTTGTAGCATCTCGGTAGCTCCGTGTGTTATCTTATGCGTAATCAGCGACTATTGTAAGTTCTTTGATTTTAACTTTATATATCTCGGGAGCAACCTCCCGAAGATTAAATGTCTTTTTTTCTTAAGGAACTTAATTCCTTCCTCGAGTTTCTTTGCACCGATTTTATCGGTGAGCTCTGGGTTGTATCTCGCCAGATCTTTTTCGATATTTTCCTCGCTCAGGTCTGCGTTTACATCAACCATGATGGGTTTTGAAGCCTTAATAGATTTTACTGTTAAGGCTTCCTTGGCCCTTTTTGTCAGCACTTCCTGAACTTTCGTTTGTTGCACTTTTGATTGTGCCCCAAGAAAATTGTATCCGTATGTATGTGTTTATCTTTAAGGCCCTCCCACGTCCCCGATTTTTTGACCTCCCACAGCTTCTCTTACCAGTTTGCTTGCCTGCTTGAATTGTCCCTATGTTTTTTGCTTACTGGGGGAGAATCTCGTTTGTTGCTGTAGTTCCTAGAGTTGGCTGTCCCCTTGACCTATTTACCGCGGCTTTGATTACTGTCCATATTTGTCTCTCCATGTTCTATGTTTTGCGTTCGGTGTCCCTAATTCCTAGTAGAAGATCTAAGCACATCTCGAAAATTCGCCCAGTATCTTCCGAGATTTTGTGCTTTATCTCGGGAATATTTTCCGTAATAGATTTATGGTTCCCTGTCGCCGTGTTGCCGTTCCTAGTTACTCAGAGCAGCCGGTTTTTTATCAAAAACTTTACCAATCGTAGGTAACAGACAGATTGGTCTGACATCATCCGAATCCGGTTTTGGCAGCCATGCTATCTCGGCTGTTTTCCATATGTCCGGAAATTTGCCTTGTCTCAAGCAGCTGTTTAGCACGTCCTTCCATTCTTCCGGAATTTCTTCTGAAAGTGGTTTCAGCGCTACCGTTTGAAATTTATCCGGACCTGGGGCTTTCCTCTTCGGCCGAGTCTTTATCACAGCTTGTATCTCGTCCCTTGTGATATCCAGACAGTCATGCATTAGCCATACGCATGCTTCTTGTCTGTCCGCACTATTTTGCGCAGAATCATCCGCTCTTGAATCCATTGGGAAGTATTTTCTCATTAATTCCAGAGTTGATTCCTTTAAGGTTTGCGTCCACGATCCATCGGCTCTTTGTATGGACTTTACTATTGTCCTTTTTCTGCTTTTAGAATTTATTATTTTGTGAGTGATTCCCCACGGGTCCATTTCTGCATTATATTCTTCTAAGACCCTATTCAAGGACTGGAATTTAGCTTCTTTGATCATTCTCTTGAGCATATTTCTCTCTATTTTGTACTTAGTTGTGAGAATTGCTCTTGATGGTTCGTGCCTGGTTTCTTTCATCTTCCTTCTTGCTTTCCTTGCTTTCCTCCTTTGTCTCTCTAGATCCCTGGACCACCATGAATTAAAATATTTGGCAACACTGCCGGGTCTCAGTGGCATGGACATATTGCATGCTGCGTTGGCCAGTTCTTGCATCTCTACAGCCTTTACATTAGCTAGCTGACTTCCAGAATTTAATCCCTATCCCTGCCTCGTTGATTTCCGCATTTGCATCAACACCAATGAGGCATGCTCGGGTTTGGTACTTTTAACGCTTTTGATGTGAGAGTTTCCTTTGCTCTCTGTGCCAAGGTCTCTTGCAGTTTTTCCTGATGTTTTTTGGATTGGGTTCCCACCATGATGTTGCGGCTTTTAAGGCTCTTTACTTCTGTAAAGGGCCCTCCCACATCCTCGATTTTCTGTCCTTGTCCGTTGGTCTAACTACAGTAGACCACTTAGTCTTAGAGTTAGACCTGTCCCTGGATTTCCTGTCAAGAGCAGGAGAAGCCCTAACGTATGATCGCTCTTTGTCTTTGGCTGTTCCATTTGTTTAGGCGTCGTTACATTATTCTTTGTCCATGCCTGTCTTTCAAGGTTATGAACTTTCTGTTCATTTCCCCTAATTCCTAAAAGGAGATCTAAATACATCTCGAAAATTTTCCCTGTGTTTCGGTTACCTCGTTTTTTATGTCTTGATATTTGTTCGTTAGTGCCTTAATTTTTCCAAGTGCGCCTTTGATATTGTCGACCGCATCTTCAGGCTTAATTGGACCCATCTTAATTATTCCCTTAATTACCTTATCATTTTTGACTGTACTGTCCGTTTCGGAGTCAGTCAAATCCGATGAGGAATTATCAAAAAAAATAATTAAAAGTAGCAATTGGTCTGTTTTAACGCCGGAGGTAGTAACCGTGCTTCCTTATGGCTAAGGGAAGAGTTACTTAGGTGGAGAGTTAATGTAAGAAACGTTTAATTTTGTTTGGTAAACAATTAAGTATTTATTTTTGCATTAGTTATATATTACTAGGGAGACCCGCTGTCTTGAGCTTAGCTGCGACCTCTACTAGAATGTTCTTGATTAGACTTCGGATTAACTCTGACTTTTCAGCTAGATTTTACTCCCCTTTTATATCCTCAAATCCAATCGATCTTTGTCCCCAAATCAAATGCAGTTCACAGAAATGCACCCATCATCAATATTTTCCAATATCGGTAAATCAAATAAATAATGCTCCAGACATAGTGCAACGCACTATTAAGCAATTAAATTATTTCCCAATATTAGTAATATCGGGATAAACAATTAAGGCCGGTAATTATTGCATCAGCATAAAATTCGTCAATGGCTTTGGATATAGTTCATACACCCAGCTATTGCCTTTGACGATGTCCATTCACCCTTGTTCTCTATACCTACAATTCATAATTGTACTTGACTTTGGATTACGTGTGTATCCGCCGCCGTATAGCATTGTATTTGGTATGGAACAATTGGGAATGTGTATTGCTATTCGTTATAGCTCAGTGTTGTATATACACAGCATTGAATGCAAGGCGATCGCATAAATTATGTGTATTGCTATTTGTTATAGCTGAAGCGGGTATCGGGTGAAGAGCTCATGAACATGAAATATTTATGTCCGACATGAAAAGTGAGCGCTGCAGCGTACTTGGCGTACTTCCGATATTGTGTCGCATTTGACGTCGATGGTCCGAGCACGTCAGCCATTTCTTGCTTAAGTTTACCCATGACCGCTCTGTTAATCTAGATCTTTAGCTTTTTTAATTTGAAGTTAATGTTAAATTGTTTGCAAAACCGGTTTAAACGGTTTTAGAACAGATTCGTTTATTTATTTGCGCGTTTCACGAAGAAAAAAAAAAGGTTTTGAATTTTTTTTTGACCCACACGGTCAAGAGTGTTCGCTCTAAAAAAATTTGTCACACAAAATGACGAACAAGTTTGATGGTCTATGTCCCTCTTAAAATATGGACTGTTTCAGATTTGACTTTAGACCACTTTTGACAGAACCAATGTATTTATCAAAGCCTTATGGGCACACACACGCACTAGTAACCATCTTTTGTAACCCAACCGCACACGTCTAAAAGGTTGGCACACAACCGCACACGGGTAAATGATTGGCAATCAACCAAACACGGGTAAATCGCCTATAGCAAACAATTATTGTCCTTTAACTAATTATTAAATACTTATTTTAACAAATTTTTTTGTTATTATTCCCGGATGGGCCTAGATCTATAGGCAGAAAAATTTTTGTTTATAAAAAACCCACTTTAAAAAAAAAATTATTTTTCAAATTTTCGTTGTTATTTTATGGACTGCCGGCGCACAAGTGTCTGAGATGACACACACAAACTCGTGTATTTTCCCTATGGGGAATTTGCACGAGGCAAAATCATCACTATCGAGTAAACTTGATTTTTTATTCGCGTACTTAAATACTTATATTTTTCAAGTTTTTCCGCAAAAAATACCACTTTTATAAAGCTCCGAAAATCACAAACTGACAAACAAAATCGCAATACGTCTGTATTTAATCAACTGTGTAGATAGGGACAGCTGATATTATTGAGGGCAAGCCCTCTGCTTACCCACCTTCGGTATTAAGCGTTTTATATCGTCCGGCTAAACTACCACACGAGTCCTCTATAAATCCGCTATAAATAGGACAGTATGCTGACATCATTAGATGATCGGCCGACTGTCCCTTTAATTCGCAGTTGCGACAATGCGGCGATTTGTCGCACCGTGCAGCCACGTGTTCTTGGCTACCACAACGGCAACAGACGTTCTCCCATCCAAAATGACGTCCGCAACCACCGGCTCACGACAGCGACGTTCGTCCTCCAGCTTAATTGTTTCTCTGAGATTCTTCTCGTGCAGCTCCGTCATTAGCTCGCTCGTGGCTATCTTGCAAGGTACTGCCAAAAGAGCGATTTTCTTCCTCGGGGTCGGTGTGTTGACCACATCAGTCCAACTTTGGAGAACTTCTCGTTCTTGCCTAGCTTGGCTCGTTCAGCGATGCTTGGGGTTCGGATAACTACGCCCCCGTCTTTCAATTGTTTCACTTCGTGAATCCTTACCCAAAAGGTAGCGTCCTTGTTCTTGCTGCGAACTACGGTTTCGACTGGTTTTGGCACCACAACCTGGGAGACTACTGTAGCCCTGGCTGTTGTTGTAGTGTCTTCATAATTTTTTCCAAGATTTTATCGGTCGAATATCATTATTTTATTTATTTATCGTGCGCCATGTCATGAATAATGTTTTCGTGAGCCTCGAGGATTTTCTTCACCTTTTTGTACGGTATGTGGTCACCATCGTATGCGTCACATTCCTTTTCGAGCTGGACTTGAAGCTCCCCGCATTTTAACATCACATTTTTGCCGTTCTTCCACGTACAGAAAGGTTAATGTTCCTTTTTTCGTTTGTAGCGTGCACCTTAGTTTCCGATTCGAAGTCAAAGTCTACATAGGCGGGCTTTCCTTTGGCGGCATTTTTTTTCTCAACCTCGTTCTTGTTGTTGTCGGCTTCGTTTGCTATCGACTTCCTTCTCGTCATGATTTTTCTTGGCAGCTCGTCTGAGCCGCCTTCTTTGTCGCATGATAACGGGCGTCCTTGGTTTCGTTTCGTTTCCGCGTTTTGTCAAGTAAATTGTCTGTAATTATGCACAATGCGCAAAACAACCTTTCACTTCTGCTGCTGCAACACAACTGAGTAGATAGGGTCAGAAACTGTCTATGAGATTAACGTGGTTACCTGCAAGTTGTGCCTTGGAGGAGACTAATGCCACGGTAGGAACGAGGGTTAGTGCGCACCTTGTCTGGTGACTTCAGCAGCACTACCACTTTAGCGCATTTCCAAGCGGCTGGAAAGTAGCAAGAGACAAAGCACTTCCGGAACATCAACGTTATATGGTCCGGGATAGCACGCCAGATTCTTTTGCACATCTCGCCACTCATCCCGTCCATCCCAGGAGATTTCCGGGACCTTACCGACGCCATGCATTCCCACAACTGAGATGGATCCAGAGATGGAACATCTCCGTATCTAAGCCGATTCATGGGTCCAAATAGCGGCTGTCGGGCACCGGGAAAGAACTCCTCTAGAAGTGCTCTCACACTATCAGCCCATGTATGGCATACATGGTCGTTGACACGAATGCCACAGACCTCTGACACACGTTTTCCCCTACAAATGCGGTACACTTCACCCCATGGATCGCTATTGTTGTTACCAACGAAGCACCTCCAATCGTCCTCTTTTGCTTTGAGAATCATTTTTTGCTATTCACGTGTGCCACGCTGATAAGCTAACCTGAAGTGACTGACCCTCTGCTCATCACCAGCTCTGGCTCTTTGGTGGGCTTTTCTGAGACGCCTCAGCTACGAACGCTTAGTGCTTAACTCAGGATTCCACCATTTAGTACGTTTAGGGTTAATCCTTTTAACCCTATGGAACAAACTATTATTCACGAAGACCATCCAAGCATCGATCAACAAGATTTGTTGGTAAATACTTAGATCGCTGAATCGGCGAAGTGGAAAGCATGATGCTTCCTCTTTTATGCGCTCAGCGTATACGTTCAAGCAAGCATCAACAGCGCGCCACCGTCTTGGAACCACAGTCGGTTGAGCATCCTCGATCCCATCCCGTCTCAATTAAACTATGGTCGCTGATTCCCATCCCAGTGAGTAGCCTCCAGCAAAAATGGAGAGCACCAGCCGAGCGACTACAGAATGACACATCGATGTCACTTACGCCCATAAGACCATCAAACGTGAAACCGCTGGATGGCACGTGACATGAGTTTGCGACGAGCATCTCAGCAAGCTCCTCACCCATGACTGTGCTACGCTGGCTGGACGAGCGTCCAGGCTTGCTAAACCACAGCGGTCAGGATGCATTAGCATTAATGCCATAAATCGTCGGTGTGCCACCTGCTAGTTGCAGTAGGGATTCCATATAAGTCAGATATGGTTCCAAGGGCTCGCTAAACTTGCAGTGAACACTGACAAGGAAAAGTTCCCCAAAAACACCTTTGATCCATACACAGGATCCCCATTCGTCTGTGCTGTCACTGACCGCCAAGCATTCGAAATTAGCGTCATTTACCACGACCGCCGCATTCATCCTGGAATCAGGAAAGATGCGCGCAGTGAACGGTAAACCCCTTATGCCGCCATTAAGAGCATAAGGATCCTGGATAAGTGCGAAGCTGGCTCTTTGGTCGCGAAGATAAACCCCGAAGTTGGACGTAGCTGCAAGCGAACGCTGACAATTTAGTTGTAGAAATACAATCATCAATGTCTTGAATTCGCTCTGGCAAGCAGACTGGTGAGAACTGAACATCCCACTGACATCATTGGATGTCCAGCAGATAGTCCTTTGAAGGCACAATCCCTCCAGTGCGGCTGATTTACGCCTTTGGGTGGTCCTGTTTTACTGCAATGTCTGCAAGTGCTCTCTTTGGCTTTGCATTCAGACACTCTGTGTGTGTAACCTAAGCAACGGAAACATCCCATGACCGGATCATGTGGACGGACCTTGAAGGAGAACCACAGTGCATAGCAGCGTTTCGAGTCGATGAGTTCGTCCACTTTTTGCTTGGTACCTTCAAGAATGACATTGGAGGTTGCTTCTGGGCCTTGCTTGATTGGACGGCTTATTATCTTGATGTTCTTTTTAAAGCACTCGGATGTCATCTTGTCAGCAAAATGGTTATTATGGATCTCCGCCATCAGCTGGTCCGCTGAAGTTGTCGAGGGTACATCGAGCAAAACGACTTTTGGACCTAGTTTTTCGTTGACTTTGACAACTACACTAATTTCCTCAAACTTTTTGTTTTCCTTACATTTGTAATCTTGTCCTCGTATTCACTTGCGAGGTTCATTATGTCTATAGCCATATCCGTGTTAAGGCCACAGCTTTTCAACATTTTGGACATCTGTTTTGATATCGCTCTCATTTTTACGATATCTGCATTTACCGCTTTATTGACATGCCTGTGTGCCTTTATTTTTGTGAGCCACATTGCCAACGGCTGCCAAATTTTTAACAGCAATATCTACACTACTAATATTTGCAAAAGTGGGCGCCGTGGCTCAGCGGATAGGAGCAGGGGGTTCATGGTTCGAATCCCAGTAACACCAAAGTATTTTTCACGGTGTCCCACCTCTCGCGAAAGTTTGACAAACGTCCGAGAGTAATAACTTGTCACTGAAAGCTTCTCAACTCGCCGTTCGGATCCGGCATTAAATTGTACGTCCCTACATTTGTGTGCAAAAATATGCATGCTCAACACAAATGGTTGCGAGAAGTCAGGCCTTGGACCGCATGGTCTTTCGCGCCGATATTATTATTATTAAAATATTTGCAAAAAGACTTACCGCAGATAGATTTTCATCAGTTACAACTTGAGGATCTAACTTCCTCTCTTTACTGGTCCGCACGTGTCTGCTGCATTCCGTTTCGCTAGATACATCGGTGGTTATTCCACCAGCTCTCTCTCTTTTTTCCGTCTCGGCTTCTTTTATGGGTTCAAAATTACTGATGGTTTTACGGTTTTTTTTTCTATTTTTTTTTATTATACACACACACACACACACACACACACACACGAAAAATAACCCTTTTTTAAGGCTTAATTATACCTGTGATAGGGTTTTTCACTTGTTTGCTTTTTCTTTGGTTGTTGCTTGAAGCTTGAAGCTTGCTTGCTTTGGTTTTTCAATTATTTGCGTAACTAGTAATAAGAATTACTTTTTATTTAAGAACTGTTCACCGCGAAAGTCACAGATTGCAAAGCAGACCCTGGCAGCACGTTCGTCCGGAAACTCGTACCCAATCATTTGCCACTAGGATTTCAGTAGATAGGGGCAGAAACTGTCTTAAGAGTTTATCGTGGTTACCTGCAAGAAACGCATTACCCCACGGTCCTCTTCGGACACGGATTCGGCTTTGAAACGCCAATCAACGCCCATCCACAATATATTCTATTGCAGATGTATCAGTATAACTGGTTGTGAGGGCCCAGCGTTCTCACTGATGGGAGCGAGACCTATCTAAATCTCTGCCATTCTATGGGTCACGGCACCCGGTTGGTTCAAACGCAACTCCACGCCGACTATTGTCTTCCCGCTTGGGCATAACCACAGCCACCACGAAAACTCCCCGAAGGGCCGCTCCATCTGCCGGGGACGGACATTCATCCGTGGGCTCCCCGACACCCGTGGTACCAGAAAAATCTCCGGTGGGATTTCGTAGCAACCGCGTGAGCGCCGGCGGCCAGAAGCTAGACTAGCAACCAGCAGCCACCAATCACGCAGCCACTACTCCAGTTGAGTTCCTCACAACTCGGGACTGGTGGCCCATCGTCAGTCAATTTACCGTCCCTAAGTCGTCCAATTCCGTCCAAGTTGTCCATCTGTCCTTTCGTTCGTAGTTAGTCAGTCAGTCTGTCGACGCCGACACCCGCAACACCAAGCTGCCTAGCTCTCCGCCGCCCAAACACCAATATTGCGTACACATTCAAACATTCAACTTGTTCCCTGCAGCTTAAAGCTGATCCAACATCATACACTCCGTTTAGCCTCCGAATTCCCATGGCACTCAGATTTCTAACGTCCGAGTACAACGGACACTCACAAAGAACGTGCTGCCAGTCTTCCCTAGGGAAACCGCAAACACAGCCCTAAACCTCACTGAGGCGCCTTTCATACAAAAATGCATTAAGGCTACCATGACCAGTGAGCAAAAAGCCCAGCTTAAGGCTAAAGCTGAACTCCGTGCTTGCCCCGGCATATTGCACGTCCCTGATGAACCCGTACGTCAACCTTCCTTTAACAGATTCGTTCCACCTGGCCTGCCATTTCGACAACATGCGTTCTTCCAGAAGTACCTTGCACTGGCTAAGGCTCCTGTCAGCCACATCATCTCCCACCAGCCAGTCACACTGCAGGAAGGGCTTATCGCTTCGGACCTTGAAGACTAAGCTTCTTCGGATAACATCCAAGTCAAGAGGAGGAACACCCATTAACACCTGCATTGCCTCCGTCGAGACTGTGCGACAAACCGGCAAGCAGGCAATTAGAACGACCCGCTGAGCGGAATTTATCCTAGCCATGCCCTTAACAAGCATGACTGCCTTGTACCACACAGCAGCCCCATATGCCGCACAGGCAACAAAGAGACCACCGTAAATGATACGCACGGCACGCCTGTCAAGGCCCCATTCACGCCTAAGAACCCGACGCATTGGCCCAATCACACTGAAGAAACGCTTCCTGCGCTCAAGCAGATGAACCCCAAAATTCATACGCTCACTCAAGGTATTTCACTTGCTTGGCATACTTAAGGCAAGTGCCGTTGAATCTGACAGACAGAGGCCTATTGGCAGACAATCTGCCTTTAAGCAGAATCATCTTCGTCTTCTCCAACGAAACACTTACCCCAGTACCAATTCCCCAGCTATGAACAATCGACATGAATTCGACGCTCCTCCGCTCCAGCACAAGCCGCGATTCTCCCTCAACTATGAGGAGTAAATCGTCAGCATACGCGCAACAGTTGCACACCCGTGATAGCTGATCCAAAAGGGTATCCATCATGAGGTTCCATATAAATGGACCACATATGGACCCTTGGGGGCAACCACGAGTGACACTTCTGTACACTCTGTCGATCACTCCCACACAGCAAGCCTGTCTGTCACTGAAGTAGCTCCGCCAGAGAGATAATTCATGACAACCGACTCCGATCAACCTCTCAACCACACTGTCCCAACTCAAGTAGTCAAATGCGCCCTTGAAATCTACGAAGATTCCAAGGACATACTTGCTATCACTTGCATCCACGCAATCTTTAACATATAGCCAGGCATCTTCCGTACTTCGACCCGCTCTGAAGCCGTACTGTCTGTCAGACATCAGACTGGTCACAACTTCCCCCAGCCTCCGCACCATAACCCTCTCCAGCACTTTTCCAAGCACCGGAAGAAGACTAATGCCACGGTAGGACCGGGGGTCGCTTCTGACCTTATCTGGTGACTTCAGCAGCACGACCACCTTCGCAGATTTCCATACAGTGGGAAAGTAACTTTCACGCATACACTTCTCGAAGATCGCTGAGATATAGTCCGGAATGGCCCGCCAGATGCTTTTACAAATCTCACCAGTCATTCCGTCTGGTCGTGATTCATATCCAAGCCGATTCATCGGACCGTACCGCGGTGGATCAGCCTCAGGAAAGAACTCTCCAAGAAGTGCTTCTGCACTACTCGTCCACGTTTGCATCGTGTTGTTACCAACCCTTATGCCACATATATTATCAATCGCCCGCTTTCCCCTGCATATACGATAGACCTGGCCCCAGGGATCATGATTATTGTGTCGCACAAAGCTCCTCCAATCGTCCTCCTTGGCCTTCAATATCATGCCTTGGTACTCACGCCTGCCACGCTGATAAGCGCGCTTGAGTGGAACCACATTCACGGCGTCATTTGCTCGAGCTCTTTGGAAGGATCTACGTAGACTCCTAAGCCACCCACGTTTCAAACTCAGTTCAGCCGTCCACCATTTGGCACGTCTAGCATTCACCCTTCTAACCCTACTAAACATGCCATCGCTGACGGAGACCATCCAACTGTCAATCGTCAGAATCTGACGATCAACACTCAGATTTCTGAACTGATTCACGGGTAAGCCAGCAGCTACCTCTTCCATTCGCCGAGCAAACAATACCCAATCCGCACCACCAATGCGCCATCGTCTAGAACAGTCAACCTCGTGTAGACCAACAGTCCCACAACTGCTAACCAGTAGCAGTACCGAATCCATATAGGCTAGATAGGGCTCCAGAGGGTCGCCATACTTGCAATAGGCACTCACCAAGTAAAGCTCTCCGAATTCACCTTTGACGCAAACACACGATCCCCATTCATTGGAGAGTTCAGGAACGGCTAAACATTCGACATTTACGTCATTCACGACAATCGCAGCATTCAGTCTAGAGTCAGGAAACACACGCATATTGGCTGGTAGACCCCTTATACTGCCATCAGCAGCATAAGGCTCTTGCACCAGCGCAATACTCGCACCACGTTCAGTCATCCATGCACCAAAATCACACATAACGGCATATGAACCCCGACAGTTTTGTTGCAAAAGAACAACCATTAATGTCTGGCGTTCCTCAGGTGATTCTCGTAGAGATCACCCATGAGTTCATCACTTAATATCTCCGCGTGAACCCCCTGAATAACGATCCTCGGACCGAGTTTCTCGGTCACCGAAACGTCCAGGCCTACCTCGCCGAACTTCTTGTTGCCAACAATCTTCTGTCGTTCGGCATTACTCGGGGTGCGTATGACGGCCCCACCGTTCCTCAAGGTTTCACGTCATGAACCCTGACCTTAAGTTCAGGGCCCACTTCCGTGACTACCTTCCTGACCACGTCCTTGGCCGTGGCTCCTGCATCCCTGCTCTTCACGACCAGCGACCAGGTCTCCACCGGTTTCGGCACAGCAGCTGGCGGAACAGCTGGAGCTCCGGCTGGAGGCACCACTTGCGACATCTGGGGAGGGGCCTGGTATGTCCGAGTGGGACCACGGCCACGTCTATCCGCAGCGGCTAACTCCTCATGCACCTTCAGTGCACCCTGCAGGTGTTCGTTGGCAGCAACCAGGGCACAAATCCTGTCTTCGTACCTGCCAACGACACCCAAAATCTTCTGTGCTATCTTGCGATCCACTCCTTCACCCAGGACAATCGCTTGCAATTCTGCAGAAATTGCCCTGAAACCGGACGGATCCGAAAGCCTTCCCTTTGACGTCTTCTTGTTGCCTCTTCCCCGCAACACGTCAGCCCTCTCCCTCTCGGTCATGGAGATCTCCATCTCGGATGAGTCACTCACATGACCGCCATCACCACTACCAAACACCCGAGTACTTACCCCAACAGAGTGGGCACCTACCACCGGCAACAACGGCTTCACCGCCTCCTTATGAGGGGTCTCACCAACGCTGCTCTTCTATTCGCTGTTTAGTCCACCTAACCCAGCAGTGCTGCCTTCCTCAGACGAGCCAGTCAAATTCTTCCTCTTCTTCTTCCCTTTCTGCTTCATGAGAGGCATTTTGGGCCCTTCCATACTGTTCTCGCGAACCACTTTCACAAAAACGCTTTTTTATGGTCTTTCGTCAATATAAAACAACTTTTTTATTATTTTTTCCCGATTCAGCGCACTGAGTAGTACCGGAATCCAAAAATGTAAATTTTAATGGACGGTCAAACCTGACTGACGAAAAAAAAAAAAAAAAAATATTGGTCAAACAAATTTTGCCGTGTATGACCCCCTTTAAATTGAACAAAATGATGGACCAAAACAGCTGTCAAAAGTAAGAATTTCGCAAAAAATTGCTAAAAAAAAAATTGTTCACCCTGGTCGACACACACACTCCGTGTAAATTATTCTCCATACAAAATTGCAGATTTTCTGACACACAAACTTGTATAAAGTTACAAATGTTAGCGTCGACACACGCACTAATGTATTTTGCACCACACACGCACAAATGTAAATTTGGTCGACACACAAACTCTTGTAGTCGCTATGGGTAATAAGCAAAAATGACACACAACCTGTGTAATTTCCCATAAGAAAATCGTCACTATCGAACACTTTTGTTTTTCACTTTTTATCTATTTTTCCTCCGAATTTTCTCAAAATTGTTGGCAATTTAATGCAGTCACACATTAAATTTGATAATAATCTACTTTTAACGCAATTTTTAGCACTTATTTTGCAAAAAAATTTATTTACCACAGAACTGATGTAAATACACCGCGATACCACTACTGCACACTTCAAGCACAAGTACTCAAGTGAGTATATAGGGACAGCTGATATGTTGAGGGCAAGCCCTCCGCTTTCCCACCTTTCGGTATGAAGCCAACATTAGGTCCGTCTAAACCACCACACGAATCCGCAGGCAAGAGAACCCAACCGCCAAACCTCACTCCAACAATTAGCGGGGACTCCCGATCTTTTCCTGAAAACAAATTTAAGTGTTCAAAGCATTAATAGCAAAGGTCTTACCTGTTGGTTTGTTCTTCTTCTCCGTATTCGAAGACCATCCCTTCTGCCAATACATTCACGTCGCTTAAGTATTCTTTTGTAGAGAAATCGTCTATCCTTAGTACGATGTTCTCTTGTCCATATTTTTCTTTGTACTCCCTTCGTGCTTCGACCCTCTGTGGGAGCGTACAGTCATTCAGTATATGCTGAATGCTGTCGACATCCATCTGACATGGGCAGACGTCCGGGATTTCCTTTATCCTAAAACGACGGAAGTATCTGTTGAAGGGTCCATGTCCTGTAATTAGATGGACTGCCTTTGCTCCTAGTTTTGTGCCTTTTTCCGTTGGTTGAGCCACTACGTCGTGTACAGCATGCCCAAGGTGAGAGTTGCTCCATTCTTGTGACCAATTTCTATAAGTTTTTGCTCGATCTTCTTTTCTTGCTGCCTTGATTGGTCTGGCTATATCTGTGCGGCTCATATCCATTGGGTAGTGTTGCTGCAATTTTTGCCATGCGGTCGACTGTTTCCATTTGCACTATATCTGTTTTATGACCTCTGGTCCAGTTTAGTGCAATAGTGTTTTCATTGTCCTCGAGGAGTCCTAACTTTTTGACGATATGTATAATAGCTGGATCGTCAAAGTTAGGATTACATATTTTCTCCAGTGCCACCTTGGAGTCAGACACAATATTCACAAATTTTCCTCTTGTGTTGGGATCCAGGCATTCAAGGGCTTTCAACACTCCTGTAATTTCAGCTATGTGGATCTCTGGTGTCTTTGAAGCGGTCCATTTCTTTACTGTTGTGGTATTTCCGTTTTGAATGATAGCGCTTATTCCTGTGGCTATTTCCGTTGTGGATGCGTCAGTGAAGATCCATATTGTGTTGGTTGCAATTCCTTCTCTGATCTCCTCGAGGCTATTATACGGCCCCGATATCATTTTGCCTGGATGTGGCCACGTGCTTGGTGGCAATTTTTCATCGAATCTGCCAGTTTTCTTGGCCTCGTAAATCTCATACCTCTCTCTGGCTTCCAAGTAGAGAGGTGGCTTGTTGGCCAGTATTTGTATCGACTTATTGGCCGTTGTTCTGTATGCCTTGGTAAGTGCTAAGAGAAATGGTCTTTGGGCTGCTTCAAGGTGTCTTTGCAGGTACCTGTTTCCTGAATTTTTGCCCCAGATTTCTGCCCCATAGGTTAGCAATGGTTTAATAGCACCGTCATAAATCCTTTTTAGAATTTTCCTGCTAGTTCCCCAGGTTTTGCCTGCGGCAATGTAGAGTCGATATGCCTTGGCAGCTGCCTTTCCTCTGATAAATTTCGCATGTTCCACAAATGTGAGTTTGTCATCGATTATCATCCCGAGGTATTTGATTTTGTTACCTATTGGGACACTTATACCATCGATTTTAATGCGAGGTGGTCTTACATATGTCCTCGATGAGATAAACATAGCTGTTGTCTTTTGTGGCGCATAGCTGAGTTTATTATTCTGTGCCCATCTTTTGCAATTTTCCCATGTCTCTTTCCATAATTCTTCGATCCTACTCAGGGATGTCCCCGAAATCGTTCATACTTGGTCATCTGCAAACGCTTGGACATGTAACGATGTAAAAGCTGCAGTTTGAGAGTTTCTCATCTCATCAAACCAGTCTTCCATGATGATCAGCCAAAGAATTGGGCCAAGGCATGACCCTTGAGGGGCGCCTCTTTCCGTTATCAATTCTACACCATTTGATTTAATCTTTCGTTGTTGAAGAAAATCCACTATTGTATTTCCTAGACTTTCTTGGCACCCAGTTTTCGCCAGGAGGAGTTTAAGCCTAGGATACCAAGCTGAGTTGAACGCATTTTTAATGTCCATCGTCACAGCCAGTGTGTGGCGCTTGCAAGCCTTATTTTCCTTTATTACTTCCAGAAGTTTTCCTATTGCTTGTGCTGATGATCTCGTTCTTCTAAAGCCATATTGGTTTGGCGAGAGTTTCCCATTCGACTCCAGGTGGTGTGTTAGGCGGTCTGCAAGGATTTTATCAAAGATTTTCCCGATTGTAGGAAGAAGACAGATTGGTCTGACTTCATCTGTATCCGGTTTCGGTAGCCAAGCTATCTCAGCTACCTTCCAAATCTCCGGAAACTTGCCTTCTCTTAGACACTGGTTCAGCACTTCTTGCCAATTTCTTAGAATTTCTTCTGAGAGTGGCTTTAGTGCTATTGTCGGGAATTTATCAGGGCCTGCGGCTTTTCTCCTTCTGCGAGTTCTTATTACCGCTTTAATTTCATCCTTAGTTATGTCGCATTCCTCTTGCATTTTCCATATGCAAGTTTCCTGCCTATCTGCATTGTTCTGTGCAGAGTCGTCGGCACTCGAGTCTTTTGGAAAGTATTTTCCCATTAGTTCAGTGGTTGTTTCCTCAATGGTTTGTGTCCATGTTCCGTCGGCTCTCTTGATGGACTTTATTTGTGTTTGTGTCCTGCCTTTTGCGTTTATTATCTTATGGGCAACTCCCCACGGATCCATTTCTGAATTATTTTCTTCTAAGACTCTGTTCAAGGACTGAAATTTGGCTTCTTTTATCATCTTTTTGAGCTTGTTTCTTTGACTTTTATACTCATTATTGAGAATTTCTCTTGTGATGTAGTCCGTGGATTCTTGCATCCATCTTCGCCTTTTCCTGGTTTCTCTTCTTTGGGATTGGAGCTCCCTCCAATTCTTATCGGGATAGCTGTATTACATGCTGCTGTCGCCAATGCTTGGAGTTCTGTGGCGCGATCATTTGCTGACAATTCCCTGTCATTCGGTTGCCAATCATGGTTTTGTAGATGTCGCTCGAAACTAGACCAGTCAGCTCTTGCTGTGTTATAGGTCTGGGCTATTCTTATAGCTTCTATTTCAGTGTTGATACTGAATGCTATATACCTATGGTCGCGTAATGTTTCAGTAATCTCGACTCTTTCTTTCGATTCTTAGTTGCTTCGTAAGAGTTATGTCTACCCAGCTTTTCCCATGGCTGGTAGAAAATGTAGGTTCACTGTCGCAGTTATTCTCTATGTTTAGGCCTTCTTTGGCTATGAGATCCATGAAACGTTCTCCTCTCCGGTCTATGGTCTCGCCACCCCATAGTGGGTTTTTAGAGTTAATATCTCCAGCTATTAAGATATTATTTCTATATTTTTGGATGATGCTCTTTATCCTTATAAAATGCCTTTTCATCCGAGAAAGGGGCTCCATGTATACCGATGCTACAATAATATTCGGTATTGTATTGGTAAGTTTTATCGTTACCAAGTTGTCGTCAGTAAATTCAGAAAGAAGCAAAGCCGATATAGTACTGCTTCTTGCAACGATCGCCGTCTTGGCTTTTAGAGCGCCTATTCCATGGTGCATATAGAGAGTAAAGCTCTTACTAACTTTCATTCTTCTATATGGTTCTTGAATTAGTGCTATATCTATATTTCTCTCCTCCATTGTTTGTTCTAATAGGTTTGTGGCCTCTTTGCCTCTGCCTATGTTAACTTGGATAACTTTAATTGTTACCATAGTTAATTAGTGATCCTGCCTGTCTCAACTTCCTTACAAATATTGGGCATTTATTGTCCCAGACGTGGTGTTCTGTGTTTAGAACTCCCAAGTCTTTGCAATTTGCGCAACACGGGGTTGCGCTTTTGCAGGTGTGTTCTTTGGTGTCCGTTTTCTCAGCGCACTTTGGACAAATTTCTTTTATGGACCTGCAGTACTTTGAAACATGGCCGTAGGCCTGGCATTTATAGCACCTTAGTACGTCAATGCTTTCTTTAATGTAGACGAACGAGTAGTCTACGACAATTTTTTCCTCTTTGATAAGGACTTTGTAGACATCTGGAGAAACACTTATTTTCCAGGTTTGCTTCGATGGATTCCTGTTGTCCCTTTTAGCCAAGAATTTGATTTCATTGGTCATTTTTTGTGCCCCTATTTTTTCAGCGAGTTTGGGGTTAGACTCTGCTATTTGTTCTCCGATATGTTCTTCTGAAAGTTCCGTGAATTTGTCGACCCCCATCAGAATTATTGTCGGATTTGGAACGTTCAGTGGCTTGGCAGTGAGTTTTTCTTTACCTTTAACTTCTATAAATTTCTGGAACTTTTCCAGATTGGCCTTTGTTGTTGGGTTTACCATCAGGTTTCCACTTTTGAGATCTTTTGTGCTTCTGAAAGGTCCACCCATGTTTTCCAATTTTTCACCTTTAGTGATGTCTCGGAGAAGTTCTCTGGGATTTTGTTCTGCGTTTGTAGCCTTTAGGACCATTGCGTAGTTGGTCCTATTATTTGACCTGTCCCTGGATGTCCTGCCTAATGCAGGAAAGTTCTTAGAACTATTTATTTTAGTGGGTTGTCCCACAGGTTTGGTCGTCGATATAGCAGTCCTAGCCCATGCTTGCCTTTCAAATTCATGGGCTGTCTTTTCACTTTCCCTAATTCCTAGAAGAAGATCTAAGCACATTTCATAGACTTTCTCCGTATTTCTTATTATTTTGTTTTGTATGTCTGGGTATTTTTTGGTGAGGGCCTTAATATTACCTAATGCGTCTACTATGTTAGCTACCGCATCTTCAGGCTTAGCAACACCCCTTTTTTTAGCTCCCACATCAGAATCTTTACAGTTCCTAACTGTTTTGTCCGATTCCATGTCAGAGGTGTCCGATAAAGATACGAAATTAGATAAAGTTTTTGCACGCTTACCTGCTTGTAAACTTTTAAGTTTAGCTTGCTCATCTGAGTCGCTGTCGTCCCTTATTTCGGCCTTTTTCCGTTGCTTCTTAGGTTCAATTGGTTTGTCCTCATCCGATTTTTTGGTCCTCCTCTTTTTAAAGCCGGATGTTCCCGCCTCATCAATGATTTCGGGCTTATATTTGCCCATAGCTGCACCTGTATATTTCGTTTTCCTTTTTTAAAAAATTTATTAAATTAGTTAACACCGATTTAAACGGGTTAAGAACCGGTTAAATTATTTGCGTGTTTCGCGAAAAATTAAAATTTCGAGAAAAAAAAAAAAAAAAAATTTTTTGCTCTAAGAAAAAATTTTTGTCACACAAAATGTGTGACGAACAAGTTCAATGGTGAAAGCCCTTTAATTTTAACTTAAAATCTGCTGTCAGACAAAAAACGCACGAAATGAAAAAATGTTGTAACGGCCACCAGACGATGCAACCTTATGGCGCACTCACAAACCAATGTATTTCCCCGTATGAAAACAATTTTCGTTAATAATTATTGTTTAAACAAAAATTTTTAAAATTTTTTTCTTTATTATTTCCGAACAGACCTAGATCTATGCACGGAAAAAATATTTTTCGAAAAAACCCGTTTTTAAAAAACCAAATTTTTTGCAATTTTTTGTACTTGCACAAGGCAAATACCACTCTGTCTAGACGAAAACACACACACACTAGTGCTGCCTTATGGCGCAAACAAAAACCAATGTAAATTTTCCTATAGGGAATTTTCACTGATTCTAATCCGCGTTTTTCACGGCGATCCGTCACAATTTTCCGGAAAAAATTTTTCCCCGCCCTCTCGAATAATTATATTTTAAGAAAATATAATTCTTTTCAATTTATTCCGAAAAAATACCACTTTTAATAACTGAATACTGGCAGCGAATTCGCAACACGTATGTATACAGTCTGCTGTTAGAACACAACTGAGTATATAGGGACAGTGAAGTGTCTTTGGATTAACGTGGATACCTCCAGTGAATGGTTTACCCCACGTTCCTCTTCGGACAGGATTGATTTTGAGACGTCAATCAACGCCCATCCATAATATTGCTATTATGAATGTATCAGTATCATTGGAGTATAAGGCTCCAATTTCTCACTGATGAGAGCGAGACCTATCTAAATCTCTGCCGATCTATGGGTCACGGCACCCGGTTGGAAGAACGCAACTCCACGCCGAGTAAGAACTCACGCTGAGTAAATACTCTACCCGCATTTGGGTGTCAACCACAGCCACCACGATGCTCCCACAAGGGGGCCTACCTCATAGCTGGGGACGGAAGAAATCCTTCCGTGGGCTCCCCAGCTCCCGTGGTACCAGACGAATCTCTGGTCGGATTTTCGCAGTTAACAACATAGTTAACTACTGCAGTTGAGTTCCTTATAACTCGGGACTGGTGGCCCTTTATACATCGTTTTACGCACGAAGTTCAGCTTACTGATCAGTCAGCTGGTGCTACGATGGCACGTTCTCTGCTCGCACGTCGTTCAAAAGCATTCTTTGCAAATAATTGTATGCATTCGAAACTTTCCCTAGAGCTTTAGGCAGATTCAAAAATAAATCCGCCATTGCTTAAACTGATGCCCATCGCATGCAAGTCCCTCAAGTCAGAGTAGATGGGACAGTCACATAATACATGCGACCAGTCCTCTCTCGGGAATCCACAATTACAGCTTGCCGATTCACTGAGGCCTCTCGAGTGCAAAAATGCATTCAAACTGCCATGGCCAGTGAGTAGAAAGCCCAGCTTAAGGCTAGGAGCAAAGTACGGGCTCGTTCGGGCGTACAGAACGTCCTTAACGAACTCGAACGTTACTCTGCCATTGGTAGTTTGGTTCCATCTGGACTGCCATCTAGCTAACATAGCATCTTCAATGAGTTCCTTGCATTGGGCAAGGCTGTGATTTTCAACATCACTAGCCGTCAGCCAGTCGCTTTGCAGGAGCGGCCTATTCCTCTTGATCTTGAAGACTAAGCTTCTTCGGATCAATTCCAAATCAAGAGGTGGGACACCCATTAGAACCTGCATAGCATCTGTAGATACTGTTCTACAGACCGGCAAGCATGCGATTAAGGCAACACGCTGGCAAGAGTTTATTTTTCTTCTGCCTCTGACAAGCATAGCAGTCTCATACCAAACAGATGCTCCATATGTTGCACAAGCAACGAATAGGCCACCATAAATGGTACGTACTGCCCGCTTATCCAGGCCCCATTCAGAACGAAGGATTCGACGCATAGGTCCTACAATGCTTAGCAATCGCTTTTTAAGCTCAGAAAGGTGCACAAGGAAGTTCATGCGTTCGCCCATGTGTATACCAAGGTATCTGACTTGGTTGACGTATCTGATGTTAGACCCATTGAGCCTAACCATTGGATGTCGACTGGCCGATAGTTTGCCTTTCAGCAACATCGACACTGTCTTATCCAGTGATATGTCAACTCCAACATCGGACCCCCAGTCATGGACAACAGACATTAGTTCCGCACCCTTCCGTTCAAGCTCAAGCCGCGATTCGCCTTCAACGAGGATGATTAAATCATCCGCGTAGGCACAGCATTTGCAGAGCTCTGCTAGCCGTCCTAGGAGGGTGTCCATCATAACGTTCCAAATAAATGGTCCGCAGAAGGATCCCTGAGGACAGCCACGGGCGACATACTTACTGACACTTCCAGTAGTACCAACACAACACGCTTGTCTGTCAGAAAAGTAACTCAACCAAAGAGGTACTTCACGGCAGCCCAGTTCGATCAGCTTTTCGATTACGCTGTCCCAACTGAGATAGTCGAAAGCGCCCTTGAAATCTACGAAGATAGCAAGAACGTATCGACTTGTACTGCAATGTACGCTGTCTTTTACGAACAGCCATGCATCCTCAGTACTTTTCCCAGTTTTGAAGTCGTACTGCCTGTCAGACATCAGACTCGCTGCGACATCCTCAAGTCTACGCACCATTACTCTCTCCAGCACTTTTCCAAGTACTGGAAGAAGACTAATGCCACGGTATGAGCGAGGATTAGTGCGCACCTTGTCCGGTGACTTGAGCAGCACTACGACTTTAGCGCATTTCCAAGCGGCTGGAAAGTAGCAAGTCTCAAAACACTTCTGAAAAATTGACATGATATGGTCTGGAATAGCCCGCCAGATGCTTTTACACATCTCGCCAGTCATCCCGTCCATCCCAGGAGATTTCCGGGACCTTACCATCGCCATACACTCCCATAACTCAGATGGTTCTAGAGATGGAACATCTCCATATCCAAGCCGATTCATGGGACCGAATAGCGGTGGACGGGCACCTGGAAAGAACTCATCCAGGAGTGCTATGGAGTGTATGGCATACACGGTCATTGACACGAATGCCACAGACCTCTGACACACGTTTTCCCCTACAAATGCGGTATACTTCACCCCATGGATCGCTATTGTTGTTACCAACAAAGCGCCTCCAATCGTCCTCTTTCGCTTTGAGGATAATTTTTTTGTACTCACGCGTGCCATTCTGATAAGCCAACCTGAAGTGATTGACCCTCTGCTCATCACCAGCTCTGGCTCTTTGGTGGGCTTTTCTGAGATGCCTCAGCCATGCACGCTTAGCGCTCAACTCAGGAGTCCACCATTTAGTACGTCTAGGGTTGATCTTTTTAACCCTATGAAACATACTGTCATTGACGGAGACCATCCAAGCGTCGACCAACAAGATTTGTTGGTCAATACTTAGATCACTGAATCGGCCAAGTGGAAAGCTTGATGCTTCATCTTTTATGCTCTCAGCGTAGACATCCCAGTCAGCTCCACCAGTGCGCCATCGTCTTGGAACCACAGTCGGTTGAGCATCCTCGATCCTTTCAGAGTCAAGGATAATCTCAATGAGACTGTGATCACTGCTACTTTCCCCGTTCAGGATCCTCCAGCGATATTGGAGAGCACCAGCAGAGCTATTGCAAAAAGACACATCAATGTCACTTACTCCCAAAGGTCCATCAAACGTGTAACTGTCCGATGGCGTATTAAGGACACGACATGAATTCGAAACAAGCATTTCAGCTAGCATCTCGCCCCTCTCTGTTCTACGCTGACCGGACGAAAGTCCAGGCTTGCTGAACCACAGAGGAGAGGACGACAAGAAAGAACTCTCCAAAATCGCCCCTGACCCAAACGCAGGATCCCCATTCGTCTGTGTTGTCGCTCACTGCCAAGCAGTCGACATTGACGTTATTCACCACCACCGCGGCATTCATCCTAGAATCAGGAAAAATGCGCATGGTGGATGGAAGACCCCTTACGCAGCCATCAACTGCATAGGGCTCTTGAATCAACGCGATGCTGGCGTTCAGCTCACAAAGGCGCTCGCCGAGATCGCACATAACGGCATACGAGCCCTGACTGGAGTTCGCCCTAGCAACAAGAGTGCCGTAAACCGGACATGCAGCTGACATCATTGGATGTGCAGCAGATAGTCCTTTGAAGGCGCAATCCCTACAGTGCGGCTGATTTACGCATTTGGATGCAGTATGTCCTGGTTTACTGCAGTGTCTGCAAGTGCTCTCTTTGGCTTTGCATTCAGACACTCTGTGTGTGTAACCTAAACAGCGGAAACATCCCATGACTGGATCATGTGGACGTACCTTGAAGGAGAACCACAGGGCATAGCAGCGTTTCGAGTCGATTAACTCATCGACTATTTGCTTTGTACCTTCAAGAATGACATTGGAGGTCGCTTCTGGGCCTTGCTTGATTGGACGGCTTATTATTTTGATGCTCTTTTTAAAGCACTCAGATGTCATCTTGTCAGCAAAATGGTTATGGTAAATCTCTGTCATCAGCTGGTCCGCTGAAATCGTCGAAGGTACATCAAGCAAAACTACTTTCGGACCTAGTTTTTCGCTGACTTGGACAACTACACCAATTTCCTCAAACTTTTTGTTTGAGGCAATTTTGCTACGCTCAGCTTGGCTTAGAGTGCTAATTACAACACCCCCAGATTTCGTCGTTTTTACTTCGTGCCCTCTTGTCCCGAAGGAAGGGGCAACTTCATTAATGACCCTTCTTTTGAGCTCATCTGGTGAGACACTTGAGTCATTGCTCTTGACCACCATTGACCAGGTCTCTTTTTGTTTGGGTAGTACCGTCGGGAGAAGCGTCGTTAGTCTCGGAAACGGCATTGATTTAGCAGCAGTTGTGGCCAGGTGACCAATAGAGTCATCTGCCCTTATTTCTTTAAGGCATTCGAGTTTTCCTCGAAGGCGCTCATTGGTAGCAACTAGCATTGTGATTTTGTCCTCATATTCATTTGCGAGGTTCAAAATGTCAATAGCCATTTCCGTGTTAAGGCCACAGCTTTTCAGCATTTTGGACATCTTTTTTGATATCGCTCTCATTTCAATGATATCTTCATTAACCACTTTATTGACATGCTGGGTGCCTTTATTTTTGGTAGCCGCATTGCCAACGACTGCCAAATTTTTAACAGCAATATCTACACTACTAGTTTTTTCAACAAGACTTACCGCAGGTAGATTTTCACCATTTATAACTTGAGGATCTAACTTCCTCTCTTTATTGCCCCGCACGTGTCTGCTGCCTTCCGTGTCGCTCGATAAATCGGTGGTTATTCCGCCAAATCTCTCTTTCTTACGACTTGGCTTCTTTGGCTTCTTTGTAATAGGGTCATTAGTGTCACTATCCATTTCCACTTATATTGGGTTCAAAATTTTTTATTGTCAAAAATTATTTATTGTCAGTTTTCCAAGAAATCGGTACTTTGTTGTTGGTTTTACGGGTTTTTTTTTTTTTTTTTTATTATCCACACACACACACACACACACACGAAAAATAACCTTTTTAAGGCTTAATTATACCTGCGATAGGTTTTTTTTTTTACTTGTTTGTTCGTCTTTGATTGTTACTTGCTTGCTTGGTTTAACAATTATTTTTGTAACTAGTAATAAAAATTACTTTTAATTCACTGCGAATTTTTCCGCACAAGAACTGTTCACCATGAAAGTCACAGATCAACTGAGTATATAGGGACATCGAGTCTTGGTAGAGTTGGGGATTGAGCCCCGCGCTTTCCCACCTTTCGGTTTTAAGCTTACTCCTTTTTTATTTGCTACTTAGCGGTCCTCCCTCGGGAGTAAACCGTTTCTTAATCTATCGCTTTAAGTCTTGCAACATAACTGAGAATATTATGCTGCAGTCGGACCCCACGACCCAGTATATAGGGACATCGAGTCTTGGTAGAGTTGGGGATTGAGCCCCGCGCTTTCCCACCTTTCGGTTTTAAGCTTACTCCTTTTTTATTTGCTACTTAGCGGTCCTCCCTCGGGAGTAAACCGTTTCTTAATCTATCGCTATGTATATAGGGACAGAAGGAATCTGGTTAATCTATATACGTGCGTCAGTTATTTGATGAAGGTAAATTTGTCTATCTTTAGAAAGTCATAATTACTCTCGCCGTTTATCGGCCCTTTCTTTAAAACAATGCACATGCGGTTAGCTATATATATGTATACGGTAGCCTTTCAGAACCGCTCTCTACTCGCTTGGCAACGACTTTCAGTGGTACTTGTTTCGCGTGCTAAGCGTTGATCCCAGATAACAATAACAAAAAAAAAAGAAATGTTTTAGTCGTACGACTAGAGAGGAACAGTAAAAAAAAAAAAAAAATCATTCATTCATTTGATTTGATTCCATTCGATTTCTTTATTTGATAGGTGCTGCTCTAATGATGGCTGTTTTAAGAGAGAGAAAGGCGTTCACTTGAACGTCAATGTTCAATTCTAATTGTCAAAACAAAGTCACCTTAATGTCAATATTTGATTCAAGTAAAGTAATTTAATTTGTGTTTTACTGTTGCTTTACGTAATTACTTGTATTTTGTTTATTAAATATTAACATTAATTAGACAGGCTTTTAGCGCTACGTAGGGACTCCAATACACTGGGATATTTTTTTTATTATCATTTCTTCTTACATTGTATGTTTTCTACAATATAACAAATGCCTTTTGTAAAAAAAACATTGATATAATACTAATACTGGTATTATAAATGTGAAAGTAACTCTGTCTGTCATTCTGTCTGTTACCTTTTCACGGCTAAACGCTTGGACTGTTTTTGCGATTCCATCCCCTTTGACCACCCAACACACCGATTTCCATCCATCACCCCCATCGTTACCCGTAGCTCCCAAGACATAACCCCATCGCCCATTTCCTCCCCACCGACCCCATCCCTGATGATCATCAACATTCCCCGTCATCAACCATCAACACCACCACAAAAAAAAAAAAAAAAAAAAGCTACTAACGATAAATTATTTTCATTCAATCACCGGTTTCGGCACAGCAGCTGGCGGAACAGCTGGAGCTCCGGATGGAGGACCAACCAGCGACATCTGGGGAGGGGCCAGGTCCCAGTGGGACCACGGCCACGTCTATCCGCAGCGGCTAACTCCTCATGCACCCTGCAGGTGTTCGTTGGCAGCAACCAGGGCAAAAAAAATTTTTCCCCGTCTCACTCGCACTTGAATATGAAAATATTTTTAAAAAATATTTCCGCCGACACACACACTAATGATAATCTTTTCCAGTACAAAATTGTTACCAAAAAATTTTCAATATCACTCGTTGATCACGTGATCACTACCAGCACTGGCAGTACAGATCACGCACTGATCACGTGTTATACACACGCACGGCGGATAAACTGGCGACACACACACGCCGTGTGAATTAAAATTCTTACAAAATTTTTCACAAATGGCGATTTGGTGACACACAAACTTGTATAAATTGCGCCGACACACGCACAAATGTATTTTTAATCTAATCGAATTATCGAACACTAAATTAACGAATTTAGGCAGAAATCTTTCAAATTTCTCCGCAAAACTTTCAAATTGTCATCAGACAGACTGGATATACCGATATGTCAACTTTAATTTCCGATTTATAGCGAAAATTTACAACTCGAAATAAATTTTTTGCTAAGCATCGAAAAAGCGCACTGTTCACGATTCACTGACAAAGAGTGAGTGAGTAGATAGGGACATGAAGTGTCTTTGGATTAACGTGGATACCTGCATTGAAAGTTCTACCCCACGGCCCTCTTCAGACAGGGTTGATTTTGAGACGTCATTCAACGCCCATCCATAATTTTACTATTATGAATGTATCAGTATCAATTGGAGTATAAGGCTCCAACTTCTCACTGATGGGAGCGAGACATAAATAAATCTCTGCCGATCTATGAGTCACGGCACCCGGTTGGAAAACGCAACTCCACGCCGAGTAAGAGCTCACGCTGAGTAAATACTCTACCCGCATTTGGGTGTCAACCACAGCCACCACGATACTCCCACAAGGGGGCCTACCTCATAGCCGGGGACGGAAGAAATCCTTCCGTGGGCTCCCCGGCTCCCGTGGTACCAGACGAATCTCTGGTCAGATTTTCATAGTTAGCAACGTAGCTAACTACTGCAGTTGAGTTCCTTACAACGCAGGTATTGGTGGACCTTTAAGCGCCGTAGTTTCACAACTTGAGTCAGCGTGGTCTTACGACCATTTGTTCGGCATTTTAATGCCTGGCATTTGCCCTAGCAACAATTCCGCTATAGATAGGGCAGAGTGCTGACATCATGGGATGGTCAGCAGCCTGACCCTTCAGTTCGCAGTTGCGACAGTGCTGCGATTTGACGTACCGTGCAGCCACGTGCCCTTGGCCGCCAAAACGACGACACACATTCTGCTTCAGAGGGCAGTCTGCCACCCGATGACCAAACGAGAGGCATCGGAAGCAGCCATATCGTGCATCATGTGATCTTACCCCACAAGATGTCCACTTAATATAGCAGCGGCCAGCACCAAGGAGAGAATCAATCAATTGGTCAGAACCCTCCAGAATAACGTCAGCTACTGCATCAATGCCCTCCTTTTTAGGACGGCTTACAACCGAGATGCTCTTCTTGAATACTTCAAGGGTCATAGCATCCTTCAAATTCTTTTCATGGATCTCAGGCATGAGATCCTCGGTGGCTATATCAGCGGGTACATTCTGAATGGCTATCTTCCGCCGAGGGACTGGTGAGTTAACCACATTCAGCCCTACTTCTGAGAACTTCTCATTTTTACATATTTTTGTTCTCTCTGCAACGCTAGGGGTGCGGATAACAACGCCCCCATCTTTCAGCAGCTTGACTTCGTGGATCCTAACTCCAAGAGTAGGGCCCACTTCGGTCCTAACCTTCTTCATTATGTCCTTTAGAGAATCTTCTTTGTTTTTGCTCCGGACAACGATGGACCAGGTTTCAACGGGCTTAGAAACCACTGCCGGGGGAACTACTGTAGCCCTGATTTGGGTTGTAGTAGTTGCAACTCTGGGTGGAGCTTCCATGTTTTTCAACATGTTTGCGATGGATTACTCTATTGTGTTCGTAGCAGCCATGAATGATTTCTTCATGTTACTTATTACCGTTTTTTCGGTTCTTTTGGCAACTATTGAAACTCTAAAAAGGAGCTCATTATACTCTAGGATATCATCAAATATATCACTGTACATGGTGGCTACTTCTTTTGCATCATTTACATCAAACTTACCAGGTACACAAAGTCTTAGCATCTTCTTATTAGCTACATCGCGTCTTGCTATAAACTTATTATATTTATCGCCGATGTAATTATTCATCTCATCCTTATCGTCCGACTCCGCGTCTTTATTTTCTTCTCTTTTCTTTTCTTCGGTAGTGAGAGCAGTACTGGCTTCATCTACTTCAGCACGCTCGGATTTTCTACCAGTAGTTGCTTTTTTGTGGAAGTTCCTCTAAACTTCCTTCATCATCACTAAGTGACAGGCAGGCAGTTTGCTCCAGAGCAGTCTTCGGGTTTTTGCCCTTTTGGCTCTGCATTTTGTCTTTCGTCATTCTATTCCCACTTTGCACTTGTTATAGATGCCGTCGGGATTTTTAAAAAATCTTAGTTTTTCACTGGAATTTACAAATTATACCTGCACGGTATGCGCACACAGAGATCGGCCCAAGGTATCACTTACGGTGTGGTTCACGCTAAAACACACACACGCACACACACACACACACACGATTTTTATGGCCGTTACCGGTTGTAGCCATCATTGGGCGAGCCGTTGTTGGAGCCATAGGAGGCGGCATCATGGGACTATTCGTTGCTGCAATCTGTGCATAGTTAGTCCTACGACCAGCACTACACTCTATCTGGTTTCTCTCCAAATAGTATATCTGGCCTCTTTGGTGCGAGTTTAAAACCTCTTTAATTTTTCTGTCGTAGCTGCTTTTCATCTCAAGGATAAGATGAAACAATTCATCGCTTTCTGACTTGGCTCGAGTCAGTACTTTCATTGATATGTCATCAATGTTTTTCGCGGAAGCTACGTTATTAGAGCCGTTAGCTACTTTATTGCTGTCATCATAATTTCCTTTTTTGCTTAATTCTACTAAACCTTTTGCTTGTGCAGTGAGTACCGCATGTAAATCAGCACCCTGGTTTGTCAACGGTAAATTTAAATTTTTGTGACTTACCCCAGGTATACCTCCAGCGATTGTCATCCGTTTTTTGTTTCTAGAGGCTTCATCCCTGCTGCTTTCACCATCAGTAGAAATGTCTTCGGATTCAACTATGACACCTTCAGCATTTTTCTGTTTTTTGTTCTTCTTCTTGCTCTTGTCCTTCTGTCTGACTGGCTTATCTGGCTTCTCAGACTTGTCAATCTCCTTCAGATTGTCAGCCACTTCCACCGTTTTGTCGATTTCCATAATTACACTATTATTTCGAATGTTTCCACTATTACTTCACTATTATTTTTGTATGTTTCCACTATTATTCTTGACTGCTTTTCTGAAAAACTCGACGGCTTTTCTGAAAGTCTCGTTTTGCCGAAAAATCAGGCTTAACAGTTTTTCTACCTGCGGGTCTGTGATTACACGGTAGTGCGTCGTATTGCGCACACACACACACGTACACGCACGTGCAGGTAACAAAACTCGATGGCTTCACGAAAATCTCGTTTCGCCGAAAATACCGTTCCACTGTTCGCGTCACTTCGCACACACAACACACACACACACACGCACTGTATGTACGCAGGTAGTAGAAACTTGTGCGTTTGAAATGTTCACCAATTTATTATCGTCCGTTTGTTTTGTCTTCGTCTTGTCGTCAATCTCTTTTAGTAATAAAAATTACTCTTGTTTTTAGTAATAAAAATTACTTATGGGCCGTCAATAGTAATAAAAATTACTTTGGTTTTCTACGTATTCGTCGAGTAAATTGTCTGCTGTTAATGATTTTGCTGTTATGCACAATGCGAGCTTCAAATTTTAACAACCTTCCGCTTATGCTGTTGAAACACAACTGAGTATATAGGGACAGCTGATATGTTTGAGGGCAAGCCCTCCGCTTTCCCACCTTTCGGTATAAAGCAAAGTGTATATAGGGACAGATTATATCATTTGAGGGCGAGCCCTCCGCTTACCCACCTTTCGGTATTAAGCATTATGACGTCCTTCTTAACTACCACACGGATCCTCAGCCAAGAGAACCCAACCGCCAAACCGCACTCCAACAATTAGCGGGGTCTTCCGACCCTCTTTTTATACTTACATATTAGTGCCTGGCGTTAGCCCTGGCGACCAGTCCATTATAGATAGGACAACTTGTTGACATCATCTGATGGTCAGCAAGCTGACCCTTCAAATCGCAGTTGCGACAGTGCGGCGCTTTGTCGCACCGTGCAGCTACGTGGCCCTGTCCTCCGCAGCGACGGCAGACATTCTCCTTTAGTGGGCATTCTGCAATCCGATGTCCGAATGCTAAGCATCTAAAACATCCAAAACGAGCATCGTGTGGTCGTACTCTGCAGGAAGTCCATCTGATGTAGCAGCGTCCAGCGTCGAGAAGAAGATCGACCACTTGGTCGGAGCCCTCCAAAACGACGTCCGCCACTGCATCGATTCCCTCCTTTTTCGGTCGGCTAACGACAGAGATGTTCTTCTTGAAGGCTTCCAGATTCATGACGTCCTTCATGTTCTTCTCGTGTATTTCCAGCATTAGATCTTCAGTGCTTATATCGGCTGGTACGCTTTGGACTGCTATTTTTCTTCTAGGTATCGGTGTGTTTTTCACCAACAGGCCGATCTTAGCGAACTTCTCATTTTTGCTCACCTTCGCTTGTTCCGCTATGCTCGGTGTACGTATTATGACGCCACCGTCCTTCAGGGGCTTAACTTCATGGATCCTAACACCGAGTGTCGGGCCCATTTCTGTCATCACCTTCTTGATGACGTCTTTTGCGGTCGCATCTTTGTCCTTGCTGCGGACTACTACCGACCATGTTTCTACTGGCTTTGGCATCGTGATCGGGAGTGCTGCTGGAGCCGTCGCTGGCGTTGCTTTCGTCGGAGGTTGTTGAAGAGCTGGCTTTGTCCCGATGGGGCTTTTGCCTGAGCCCTCCATCTTTTTAACTGTCTCTGCTATTTTTTCCTCCATTTTTGTCATCATTTTTGCCATGAGTTTCTCTGTCGATTCTTCCATCATTTTAGAGTTTTTCTCCAAAATTTTTTCAGTCGATTTGTATCCTCTGATTTTGCCAATAATTTCTTCGTTTTCATGTGCTAGCATCGTTATTTCATCTGTGAACTTCAGACAGATTATCCTTATGTCTTCTATGATATCCTGGTCTTCTATTGTACGATCAAGTTGCTCAACGAGTTCGTTCCAGATTTTTGCGCAGTTTATGATGGCTCTTTTTGCGGTTCTTCCTGAAAGTGTATAATCTTTAGCGTTTCCAACTTTGTCACTTACCGTTGCGGCATTATCCGTTAAGTAGTCGATCTCTTCGTCAACTGGCTTTTCTTTTGCGGCTTTCGCTTTTACATTTTTTCCGTCGTTTTCGTTGGTTTCAGTTTCGTTAGCCATTGATTTTCTCCTCGTCATAATTTTCCTTGGTAGCTCGTCTGAGCTGCCTTCTTCGTCACTCGATAAAGAGCGTCCTTTTTGTTCCGGTGTGATCTTCGTTTTTTTCCCTTTATTTAGCTTCTTCGTGTTTTGCTTATGTCGATCACTCATTTTTAGTGCCGGCGGCTTTGAAAATCTCGACGTCTTTAACGAAAATCCGGTTTTACTGAAAATCCCGTTTTATGATTTTTACGAAAGTCTCGATGGTTTTTACGAAAATCACGTTAGGATGTTTTACTACCTGCGTGGCGTATTACGCACGCAGGTCAAAAAACCTTTCGCGTTTTGGTTTCTCGCACGAACACGCTCGCACACACACGCACTTGTGTATGAAAGTAATAAATCACTTGTGCGTTGGGAATTACCCACTAGTTTCGTTTGTCCGTTGATTTGTTTTGTCCTCCGATAAATCATACGGGGCACATAAGTCATGGTTTTTTATTGAGGTTCTGTTCCTCTACCCTTCCTCCTTTTTCAACTCGGGCTTAGGACCGGCTTTGGCGGAGTTGTGTATATAGGGACAGAAGGAATCTGGTTAATCTATATACGTGCGTCAGTTATTTGATGAAGGTAAATTTGTCTATCTTTAGAAAGTCATAATTACTCTCGCCGTTTATCGACCCTTTCTTTAAAACAATGCACCTGCGGTTAGCTATATATATGTATAAGGTAGCCTTTCAGAACCGCTCTCTACTCGCTTGGCAACGACTTTCAGTGTTACTTGTTTCGCGTGCTAAGCGTTGATCCCAGATAACAATAACAAAAAAAAAAAATGTTTTAGTCGTACGACTAGAGAGGAACAGTAAAAAAAAAAAAAAAAAAAAAAAAAAAAAAAAAAAAAAAAAATTCATTTGATTTGATTCCATTCGATTTCTTTATTGGATAAGTGCTGCTCTAATGATGGCTGTTTTAAGAGAGAGAAAGGCGTTCACTTGAACGTCAATGTTCAATTCTAATTGTCAAAACAAAGTCACCCAAATGTCAATATTTGATTCAAGTAAAGTAATTTAATTTGTGTTTTATTGTTGCTTTAGGTAATTACTTGTATTTTGTTTATTAAATATTAACATTAATTAGACAAGCTTTTAGCGCTACGTAGGGACTCCAATACACTGGGATATTTTTTTTAATTATCATTTCTTCTTACATTGTATGTTTTCTACAATATAACAAATGCCTTTCGTAAAAAAACATTAATATCATACTAATACTGGTATTATAAATGTGAAAGTAACTCTGTCTGTCATTCTGTCTGTTACCTTTTCACGGCTAAACGCTTGGACTGTTTTTGCGATTCCATCCCCTTTGACCACCCAACACACCGATTTCCATCCATCACCCCAATCGTTACCCGTAGCTCCCAAGACATAACCCCATCACCCATTTCCTCCCCACCAACCCCATCCCTGATGATTATCAACATTCCCCGTCATCAACCATCAACCCCACCACAAAAAAAAAAAAAAAAAAAAAAAAAAAAAAAACTACTAACGATAAATTATTTTCATTCAATCACCGGTTTCGGCACAGCAGCTGGCGGAACAGCAGCAGGAGGACCAACTAGCGACATCTGGGGAGGGGCCAGGTCCCAGTGGGACCACGGCCACGTCTATCCGCAGCGGCTAACTCCTCATGCACCCTGCAGGTGTTCGTTGGCAGCAACCAGGGCAAAAAAAATTTTTCCCCGTCTCACTCGCACTTGAATATGAAAATATTTTTAAAAAATATTTCCGCCGACACACACACTAATGATAATCTTTTCCAGTACAAAATTGTTACCAAAAAATTTTCAATATCACTCGTTGATCACGTGATCACTACCAGCACTGGCAGTACAGATCACGCACTGATCACGTGTTATACACACGCACGGCGGATAAACTGGCGACACACACACGCCGTGTGAATTAAAATTCTTACAAAATTTTTCACAAATGGCGATTTGGTGACACACAAACTTGTATAAATTGCGCCGACACACGCACAAATGTATTTTTAATCTAATCGAATTATCGAACACTAAATTAACGAATTTAGGCAGAAATCTTTCAAATTTCTCCGCAAAACTTTCAAATTGTCATCAGACAGACTGGATATACCGATATGTCAACTTTAATTTCCGATTTATAGCGAAAATTTACAACTCGAAATAAATTTTTTGCTAAGCATCGAAAAAGCGCACTGTTCACGATTCACTGACAAAGAGTGAGTGAGTAGATAGGGACATGAAGTGTCTTTGGATTAACGTGGATACCTGCATTGAAAGTTCTACCCCACGGCCCTCTTCAGACAGGGTTGATTTTGAGACGTCATTCAACGCCCATCCATAATTTTACTATTATGAATGTATCAGTATCAATTGGAGTATAAGGCTCCAACTTCTCACTGATGGGAGCGAGACATAAAAAAATCTCTGCCGATCTATGAGTCACGGCACCCGGTTGGAAAACGCAACTCCACGCCGAGTAAGAGCTCACGTTGAGTAAATACTCTACCCGCATTTGGGTGTCAACCACAGCCACCACGATAACTAACTACTGCAGTTGAGTTCCTTACAACTCAGGTACTGGTGGACCTTTAAGCGCCGTAGTTTCACAACTTGAGTCAGCGTGGTCTTACGACCATTTGTTCGGCATTTTAATGCCTGGCATTTGCCCTAGCAACAATTCCGCTATAGATAGGGCAGAGTGCTGACATCATGGGACGGTCAGCAGCCTGACCCTTCAGTTCGCAGTTGCGACAGTGCTGCGATTTGACGTACCGTGCAGCCACGTGCCCTTGGCCGCCAAAACGACGACACACATTCTGCTTCAGAGGGCAGTCTGCCACCCGATGACCAAACGAGAGGCATCGGAAGCAGCCATATCGTGCATCATGTGATCTTACCCCACAAGATGTCCACTTAATATAGCAGCGGCCAGCACTAAGGAGAGAATCAATCAATTGGTCAGAACCCTCCAGAATAACGTCAGCTACTGCATCAATGCCCTCCTTTTTAGGACGGCTTACAACCGAGATGCTCTTCTTGAATACTTCAAGGGTCATAGCATCCTTCAAATTCTTTTCATGGATCTCAGGCATGAGATTCTCGGTGGCTATATCAGCGGGTACATTCTGAATGGCTATCTTCCGCCGAGGGACTGGTGAGTTAACCACATTCAGCCCTACTTCTGAGAACTTCTCATTTTTACATATTTTTGTTCTCTCTGCAACGCTAGGGGTGCGGATAACAACGCCCCCATCTTTCAGCAGCTTGACTTCGTGGATCCTAACTCCAAGAGTAGGGCCCACTTCGGTCCTAACCTTCTTCATTATGTCCTTTAGAGAATCTTCTTTGTTTTTGCTCCGGACAACGATGGACCAGGTTTCAACGGGCTTAGAAACCACTGCCGGGGGAACTACTGAAGCCCTGATTTGGGTTGTAGTAGTTGCAACTCTGGGTGGAGCTTCCATGTTTTTCAACATGTTTGCGATGGATTACTCTATTGTGTTCGTAGCAGCCATGAATGATTTCTTCATGTTACTGATTACCGTTTTTTCGGTTCTTTTGGCAACTATTGAAACTCTAAAAAGGTGCTCATTATACTCTAGGATATCATCAAATATATCACTTTACATGGTGGCTACTTCTTTTGCATCATTTACATCAAACTTACCAGGTACACAAAGTCTTAGCATCTTCTTATTAGCTACATCGCGTCTTGCTATAAACTTATTATATTTATCGCCGATGTAATTATTCATCTCATCCTTATCGTCCGACTCCGCGTCTTTATTTTCTTCTCTTTTCTTTTCTTCGGTAGTGAGAGCAGTACTGGCTTCATCTACTTCAGCACGCTCGGTTTTTTTACCAGTAGTTGCTTTTTTATGGAAGTTCCTCTAAACTTCCTTCATCATCGCTAAGTGACAGGCAGGCAGTTTGCTCCAGAGCAGTCTTCGGGTTTTTGCCCTTTTGGCTCTGCATTTTGTCTTTCGGCATTCTATTCTCACTTTGCACTTGTTATAGGTGCCGTCGGGAATTTTAAAAAATCTTAGTTTTTCACTGGAATTTACAAATTATACCTGCACGGTATGCGCACACAGAGATCGGCCCAAGGTATCACTTACGGTGTGGTTCACGCTAACACACACCTACGCACACACACACACACACACACACACACACACACACACACACACACACACACACTCGATTTTTATGGCCGTTACCGGTTGTAAAAACACGCTTGTGCGATTCAATGTAATTCGTCTCTTGCAGCTGCACGATTGGCGAAAGTAATTAATCTACACTTTACACTGTTAGTAATAAAAATTACTGTTTCACTCCGTTAATTCTTAGAATAAAAATTAAAATATATTTTTATTCTAATTTTCGCAATTTTCACAACTTATGAGCTCACGATTTTAAAAGTCTGTTCGCTATGAGTTCCACAACTCATCTGAGTAGATAGGGACATGAAGTCGTGGTTGGAGTTGGGAATTGAGCCCCGGGCTTACCTGGCTTTCGCCTTTAAGCCACTCCTTATATTTTGCTACTTAGCGGTCCTCCTTTTGGAGTAAACCGTTTCTTATTCTGCCGTTTTAAGTCCTGCAACATAACTGATAGGTATTATGCTGCAGTCGGACCCCACAGCCCAGTAGATTAACATGGATACCTGCATTGAAAGTTCTACCCCACGGTCCTATTCAGACAGGATTGAATTTTAGACGTCAATCAACGCCCATCCACAATATTACTATTGTGAATGTATCAGTATCATTAGAGTGTAAGGCTCCAATTTCTCACTGATGGGAGCGAGACCTATCTAAATCTCTGCCGATCTATGGGTCACGGCACCCGGTTGGAAAACGCAACACCACGCCGAGTAAGAACTCACGCTGAGTAAATACTCTACCCGCATTTGGGTGTCAACCACAGCCACCACGATACTCCCACAAGGGGGCCTACCTCATAGCCGGGGACGGAAGAAATCCTTCCGTGGGCTCCCGTGGTACCAGACGAATATCTGGTCGGATTTTCGCAGTTAACAACGAAGTTAACTACTACAGTTGAGTTCCTTATAACTCGGGACTGGTGGCCCTCTAAACATCGTTTTACGCACGAAATTCAGCTTACTGTTATGATCAGTTAGCTGGTGCTACGATAGCAAGTTATCTACTTGCACGTCGTTCAAATGCATTTTTGGCAAATATTTTATGCATTCAAAGCTTTCCCTAGAGCTTAAGGCAGATTCAAAAGTAAATCCGCCATTGCTTGACCTAATGCCCATTGCATGCAAATCCCTCAAGTCAGAGTAGATCGGCCAGTCACATAACACATGTGACCAGTCCTCTCTGGGGAATCCACAATTGCATCTCACCGTCTCACTGAGGCCTCTCGCATGCAAAAATGCATTCAAGCTGCCATGGCCAGTGAGGCTAAGAGCAAAGCACGGGCTCGTTTGGGCGTACAGAACGTCCTTGACGAACGCGAACATTACTCTGCCGTTTGTGGATTGATTCCATCTGGACTGCCATCTAGCTATCATAGCATCTTCGATGAGTTCCTTACATTGGGCAAGACTGCGATTTTCAAAATCACTAGCCGTCAGCCAATCGCTTTGCAGGAACGGCCTATTCCTCTTGATCTTGAAGACTAAGGATCAATTCCAAATCAAGAGGTTGAACACCCATTAGAACCTGAATAGCATCTGTAGATACAGTTCTACAGACCGGCAAGCATGCGAATAAGGCAACGCGCTGGCAAGAGTTTATCTTTGCTCTACCTCTGACAAGCATAGCAGTATCGTACCAAACCGATGCTCCATATGTTGCACAAGCAACAAATAGGCCACCATATATGGTACGCACTGCCCGTTTATCCAGGCCACATTCGGAACGAAGGACTCGACGCATTGGTCCTACAATGCTTAGCAGTCGCTTTTAAAGCTCAGAAAGGTGCACGAAGAAGTTCATGCGTTCGCTCATGTTAATACCAAGGTATCTGACTTGGTTGACGTATCTAATGTTAGACCCGTTGAGTCTAACCGTTGGATGTCGACTGGCCGATAGTTTGCCTTTCAGCAACATCGACACGGTCTTCTCCAGTGATACGTCAACTCCAACGTCGGACCCCCAGTTATGGACGACAGACATAAGTTCCGCACCCTTCCGTTCAAGCTCAAGCCGCGATTCGCCTTCAACGAGGATGATTAAATCATCCGCGTAGGCACAGCATTTGCAGAGCTCTGCTAGCCGTCCTAGGAGGGTGTCCATCATAAGGTTCCATATAAATGGTCCACAGATGGATCCCTGAGGACAGCCACGGTTGTCACGCTTATTGACGCTTTCAATAGTGCCAACACAGCACGCTTGTCTGTCAGAGAAGTAGCTCAACCAAAGAGGTACTTCACGACAGCCCAGTTCAATCAGCTTTTCAATCACGCTGTCCCAACTGAGATAGTCGAAAGCGCCCTTGAAATCTACAAAGATAGCAAAAACGTATCGACTTCGACTGCAGTGTACGCTGTTTTTTACGTACAGCCATGCATCTTCAGTACTTTTCCCAGTTTTGAAGCCGTACTGTCTGTCAGACATCAGACTTGCTGCAACACCCTCAAGCCTACGCACCATTACTCTCTCCAGCACTTTTCCAAGTACTGGGAGGAGACTAATGCCACGGTAGGAACAAGGGTTAGTGCGCAACTTGTCTGGTGACTTCAGCAGCACTACCACTTTAGCGCATTTCCAAGCGGCTGGAAAGTAGCAGGTGTCAAAGCACTTCCGGAACACCAACGTTATATGGTTCGGGATAGCACGCTAGATGCTTTTACACATCTCGCCAGTCATCCCGTCCATTCCAGGAGATTTCCGGGACTTTACCGCCGCCATGCATTCCCACAACTCAGATGGATCCAGAGATGGGACATCTCCGTATCCAAGCCGATTCATGGGTCCAAATAGCGGCTGTCGGGCACCGGGAAAGAACTCCTCTAGAAGTGCTCTCACACTATCAGCCCATGTATGACATACATGGTCGTTGACACGAATGCCACGCACCTCTGACACACGTTTTCCTCTACAAATGCGGTATAGTTCACCCCATGGATCGCTATTGTTGTTACCAACGAAGCGCCTCCAATCGTCCTCTTTTGCTTTGAGGATCATTTTTTCGTATTCACGTGTGCCACGCTGATAAGCTAATCTGAAGTGATTAACCCTTTGCTCATCGCCAGCTCTGGCTCTTTGGTAAGCTTTTCTAAGACGCCTCAGCCACGAACGTTTAGCGCTTAACTCAGGATTCCACCATTTAGTACGTTTAGGGTTAACCCTTTTAACCCTATGGAACATACTATTATTCACGGAGACCATCCAAGCATCGATCAACAAGATTTGTTGGTCAATACTTAGATAGCTGTATCGGCTAAGTGGAAAGCTTGAAGCTTCCTCTTTTATGCGCTCAGCGTAGACATCCCAGTCAGCATGACCAGTGCGCCACCGTCTTGGAACCACAGTCGGTTGAGCATCCTCGATCCCATCAGGATCAAGGATTATCTCAATCAAACTATGGTCTCTGATTCCCATCCCAGTGAGTAGTCTCCAGCGAAGATGGAGAGCACCAGCCGAGCAACTACAGAATGACACATTGATGTCACTCACGCCCCGAGGTCCATCAAACGTGTAACCGTCTGATGGCACATTAAGCACGTGACATGAGTTTGCGACGAGCATCTCAGCAAGCTCCTCAACCCTGGCTGTTCTACGCTGGCTGGACGAGCGTCCAGGCTTGCTAAACCACCGCGGTGAGGAAGCATTAGCATCAATGCCAAAAATCGTCGGTGTGCCATCTGCCCGTTGCAGTATGGATTCCATATAAATCAAATATGGTTCCAAAAGCTCGCTAAACTTGCAGTAAACACTGACCAAGTAAAACTCCCCAAAGTCACCCTTGACCCACACGCAGGATCCCCACTCGTCTGTGTTGTCACTAACAGATAGGCATTCAATGTTGACATCATTGACCACCACCGCGGCATTCATCCTAGAATCAGGAAAAATGCGCATGGTGGATGGGAGACCCCTTACGCAGCCGTTAACTGCATAGGGCTCTTGTATCAACGCAAGGCTGGCGTTCAGCACATAAAGGTGCTCGCCGAGATCGCACATAACTGCATACGAGCCCTGACAATTAAGTTGTAAAATTACAACCATCAATGTCTGGAGTTCGCCCTAGCAACTAGAGTGCCGTAAACCGGACATGCAGCTGACATCATTGGATGTTCGGCAGGTAGACCTTTGAAGGCACAATCTCTACAGTGTGCCTGATTTTCGCAATTTGAGGCCACATGACCTGGCTTGCTGCAGTGCCTGCACGTAATTTCTTTGGCTTTACTCTCAGATACCCGATGTGTATGGCCAAGGCAGCGGAAACACCCAATAACCGGATCATGTGGACGTACCATGAAGGAAAACCAGAGTACATAGCAGCGTTTAGCATTGACGAGCTCATCAATAATCTGCTTGGTACCCTCAAGGACAACATTCGAGGTTGCATCTGGGCCCTGTCTGATTGGACGGCTTATTATTTTAATGCTCTTTTTGAAGAGCTCCGGAGCCATTTCACCAAAATGATTCGAATGGATATCGGTCATCAGCTGTTCGTTTGAGATGTTAGACGGGACATCAAGCAACACTACTTTAGGGCCGATTTTTTCATTGACTTTGACAGCCAAGCCAATTTCCTCAAACTTCTTATACGAAGCAATCTTGCTGCGTTCGGCCTTAGTAAGAGTACTAAGCAGTATGTCTCCAGACTTCATGGTTTTTAATTCATGGACCCTTACACCAAGGGTAGGCCCTACTTCATTTAAAATCATCTTTTTACTACTTCTGGGGGGATGCTCGAGTCATTGCTTCTCACCACAGTTGCCCAAGTTTCTACAGGTTTTGGTATTACCACCGGTGAAAGCACGGTCAACTTTTGTGCTGGGATCAACTTTGCAGGAGTTGGGGCAAAACGGCTAAGAGGAGCCACTGTTTCTCGCGTTAAGAGGCAGTCTAATTTACCTCGTAGGTGCTCATTCGTGGCAATTAGCGTTGTTATAAAGTCTTCGTACTCATTTGCCACGTTCATGAAATCTAAAACGATATCACCGTCTAATCGTTGGCTTTTCAGCAGTTCTATCATCTTCTGGGAGATAGCTCTTATTGACTCAATGTCCGTGTTTCTTCTTTTGTTTTTTGGAGTCACATTAGTGCTGCAATTTTTTGACTTAATAGCGCTATCAGCTGTTATGCTGGTACTACTATTATCTACTTAACTACGACTTATTAAACAACTTACCCCGGGTAGATTAATCGTGGTCATGGGTTTTTTTTTCTCGCCATTTTCCTAGACTCGGCCTCGTCTCTGCTACTGTGTGCATCAGTGGAGTAGACGTCTTCACCAGCTTCTGATGTTTTTGGTTTCTTCTTATGCTTTGATTTCGTCTTCGGTGGGCCCATATCAGCACAAGTGTCACTTTCCATTTTGGGTTCACTTATAATTTTGTTCAATTAGTTCGTTTTATTTATTCACTTAAAGAAATGCCGACAGTCTTTGATTTTGAAATGCCGACGGCTTTTACACACAATAATAATAGTTCTTCTTCTTTGTTTTATGCAGATCGTTCAGGCTATACCTGCGCGTACACACACCCACCCACCCACCCACCCACACACACACACACACACACACACACACACACACACACACACACACACACACACACACACACACACACACACACACACACACACACACACACACACACACACACACACACGAACGAACGCACTTGTGTTTGCCAGTAATAAATTTTTCTTTTAAGTACTTAGTACTTAAATTTAATTTAAATTTAATCTTTTTCTTTCCCGTGGGTTTTAACAAATTTGATTATCAACTCACTGTTTTTCACTATAGCGCTTAAATTTTTAGCACGTCTGCTTGCTCTGAATGTCACCATTCAACTGAGTAGATGGGGACAGCAGTTATGTTGAGAGCAAGCCCTCTGCTTACCAACCTTTCGGTATTAAGCATTTAAGTTGTGTCTCGTCTTCACCATCACACGAATCCTTCAGGCAAGAGAACCCAACCGCCAAACCACACTCCAACAATTAGCGGGGACTTTCGATCCCTTTTTTTTTATAACATATAAATAAAACTATAAAACTTAATATATTTAAAGATCTTACATGTTGGTTTCTTCTCCGTATTCAAAGACCATTTTTTTCTGCCTTCACCGTCGCATAATGGCGGCTTTTCTGCTGACTCCTCTGGCTTTCTCGGTCTTCTTCCCTTTCCAGCGTTGTTTCCTTTCATTTTCGTGAATACACTGAATAAGTGCCGACGGCTTTTTATAAACGAAAAAATCGCGACGGCTTTTACGAAAATCACGTTTGCTGAAAATCACGTTTTATAACTTTTTATGAAGAACTCGACGGTTTTTAGGAATTTCACGTTTGAATATTTTCTACCTGCGCGACGTACTACGCACTCAGGTCGAAAAATTCTTTCACGTTGTCCCTTTTGTCCCGCACACACACACACACACACACACTTGTGTATGAAAGTAATAAAAATTACTTGTGCGTTTGGAATTTCCCACTAATTTCGTTTGTCCGTTGATTTGTTTTGTCCTCGTCTTGTCTATATCTCTTCTAGTAATTAAAATTACTTTTGTTAAGTAATGAAAATTAATTTTGTGACGGTCTGTAGTAATAAAAATTACTTTTTGGGTTTTCCGTGTTTGTCAAATAAATTGTCTGTTTGGTCCCGTAATAAATTTATTGTTTTCCGCACAATGCGCACTACGAATAAACTCAACCGTTCAGTACTGCTGCTGAAACACAACTGAGTAGATGGGGACAGATTATATAATTTGAGGGCGAGCCCTCCCCTTACCCACCTTTCGGTATTAAGCATTATGACGTCCTTCTTAACCACCACACGGATCCTCAGCCAAGAGTACCCAACCGCCAAACCACACTCCAATAATTAGCGGGGTCTTTCGACCCTCTTCTGTTTCATACTTACATGTTAGTGCCTGGCGTTCGCCCTGGCGACCAGTCCACTATAGATAGGACAGCTTGTTGACATCATCTGATGGTCAGCCAGCTGACCCTTCAAGTCGCAGTTGCGACAGTGCGGCGTTTTGTCGCACCGTGCAGCTACGTGGCCCTGTCCTCCACATCGACGGCAGACATTCTCCTTAAGCGGGCATTCTGCGATCCGGTGTCCAAATGCTAGGCATCTAAAGCATCCAAAACGAGCATCGTGTGATCGTACTCTGCAGGAGGTCCACCTGATGTAGCAGCGTCGAGAAGAGAATCGACCACTTGGTCAGAGCCCTCCAAAACGACGTCCGCAACTGCATCAATGCCCTCCTTTTTAGGGCGGCTAACGATAGACACGTTCTTCTTGAACGCCTCCAGATTCATCACGTCCTTCAGATTCTTCTCGTATATTTCCAACATTAGATCTTCAGTGCTTATATCGGCAGGTACGCTTTGAACTGCTATTTTTCTTCTAGGTATCGGTGTATTCTTCACCGACAGGCCAATCTTAGCGAACTTCTAATTTTTGCTCACCTTCGCTTGTTCCGCTATGCTCGGTGTACGTATTATGACGCCACCGTCCTTCAGGGGCTTAACTTCATGGATCCTAACACCGAGTGTCGGGCCCATTTCTGTCATCACCTTCTTGATGACGTCTTTTGCGGTCGCATCTTTGTCCTTGCTGCGGACGACTACCGACCATGTTTCTACTGGCTTGGGCATCGTGGTCGGGGGTGCTGCTGTAGCCATGACTTGCGTTGCTTTCCTCGAAGATTGTTGGGAAACTGGCTGTGTCCCAACGACACTTTTGCCTGGACCCTCCATTTTTAATAGTCTCAACTATTTTGTCCTCCATTTTTGTCATCATTTTTTCGTACATGGCTCTCATAGATTTCTCCATTTTCTTTGTTAGTTCGTCCATCGTTTTCTCCATTGTTCGGTATTCCTTTAATTTCTCCATAAAGACTTTTATGAAACTCTCGGCGGCTTTTGCGAAAATCACGTTTTGCTGAAAATCACGTTTTATTACTTTTTATGAAGAACTCGACGGTTTTTAGGAATTTCACGTTTGAATATTTTCTACCTGCGCGACGTACTACGCACTCAGGTCGAAAAATTCTTTCACGTTGTCCCTTTTGTCCCGCACACACACACACACACACACTTGTGTATGAAAGTAATAAAAATTGCTTGTGCGTTTCGAATTTCTCACTAATTTCGTTTGTCCGTTGATTTGTTTTGTCCTCGTCTTGTCTATATCTCTTCTAGTAATTAGAATTACTTTTGTTCAGTAATGAAAATTACTTTTGTGGCGGTCTGTAGTAATAAAAATTACTTTTTGGGTTTTCTGTGTTTGTCAAATAAATTGTCTGTTTGGTCCCGTAATAAATTTATTGTTTTCCGCACAATGCGCACTACGAATAAACTCAACCGTTCAGTTCTGCTGCTGAAACACAACTGAGTAGATGAGGACAGTGAAGTGTCTTTGGATTAACGTGGATACCTCCAGTGAATGGTTCACCCCACGTTCCTCTTCGGACAGGATTGATTTTGAGACGTCAATCAACGCCCATCCACAATATCATATTGTGAATGTATCAGTATCATTGGAGTATAAGGCTCCAATTTCTCACTGATGGGAGCGAGACCTATCTAAATCTCTGCCGATCTATGGGTCACGGCACCCGGTTGGAAGAACGCAACTCCACGCCGAGTAAGAACTCACGCTGAGTAAATACTCTACCCGCATTTGGGTGTCAACCACAGCCACCACGATGCTCCCACAAGGGGGCCTACCTCATAGCTGGGGACGGAAGAAATCCTTCCGTGGGCTCCCCAGCTCCCGTGGTACCAGACGAATCTCTGGTCGGATTTTCGCAGTTAACAACGAAGTTAACTGCTACAGTTGAGTTCCTTATAACTCGGGACTGGTGGCCCTCTAAACATCGTTTTACGCACGAAATTCAGCTTACTGATCAGTCAGCTGGTGCTACGATAGCAAGTTCTCTGCTCGCACGTCGTTCAAAAGCATTCTTGGCAAATATTTGTATGCATTCGAAACTTTCCCTAGAGCTTAAGGCAGATTCAAAAATAAATCCGCCATTGCTTAAACTGATGCCCATCGCATGCAAGTCCCTCAAGTCAGAGTAGATCGGCCAGTCACATAACACATGTGACCAGTCCTCTCTGGGGAATCCACAATTGCAGCTCGACGATTCACTGAGGCCTCTCGAATGCAAAAATGCATTCAAGCTGCCATGGCCAGTGAGTAGAAAGCCCAGCTTAAGGCTAGGAGCAAAGTACGGGCTCGTTCGGGCGTACAGAACGTCCTTAACGAACTCGAACGTAACTCTGCCATTGGTAGCTTGGTTCCATCTGGACTGCCATCTAGCTATCATAGCATCTTCAATAAGTTCCTTGCACTGGGCAAGGCTGCGATTTTCAACATCACTAGCCGTCAGCCAGTCGCTTTGCAGGAGCGGCCTATTCCTCTTGATCTTGAAGACTAAGCTTCTTCGGATCAATTCCAAATCAAGAGGTGAGACACCCATTAGAACCTGCATAGCATCTGTACATACTGTTCTACAGACCGGCAAGCATGCGATTAAGGCAACACGCTGGCAAGAGTTTATTTTTGCTCTGCCTCTGACAAGCATAGCAGTCTCAAACCAAACAGATGCTCCATATGTTGCACAAGCAACGAATAGGCCACCATAAATGGTACGTACTGCCCGCTTATCCAGGCCCCATTCGGAACGAAGGATTCGACGCATAGGTCCTACAATGCTTAGCATTCGCTTTTTAAGCTCATAAAGGTGCACAAGGAAGTTCATGCGTTCGCCCATGTGTATACCAAGGTATCTGACTGGGTTGACGTATCTGATGTTAGACCCATTGAGCCTAACCATTGGATGTCGACTGGCCGATAGTTTGCCTTTCACCAACATCGACACTGTCTTATCCAGTGATATGTCAACTCCAACCTCGGACCCCCAGTCATGGACAACAGACATTAGTTCCGCACTCAAGCCGCGATTCGCCTTCAGCGAGGATGATTAAATCATCCGCGTAGGCACAGCATTTGCAGAGCTCTCCTAGGAGGGTGTCCATCATAACGTTCCAAATAAATGGTCCGCAGATGGATCCCTGAGGACAGCCACGGGCGACATACTTACTGACACTTCCAGTAGTACCAACACAACACGCTTGTCTGTCAGAAAAGTAACTCAACCAAAGAGGTACTTCACGGCAGCCCAGTTCGATCAGCTTTTCGATTACGCTGTCCCACTGAGATAGTCGAAAGCGCCCTTGAAATCTACGAAGATAGCAAGAACGTATCGACTTGTACTGCAATGTACGCTGTCTTTTACGAACAGCCATGCATCCTCAGTACTTTTCCCAGTTTTGAAGCCGTACTGCCTGTCAGACATCAGACTCGCTGCGACACCCTCAAGTCTACGCACCATTACTCTCTCCAGCACTTTTTCAAGTACTGGAAGAAGACTAATGCCACGGTAGGAGCGAGGATTAGTGCGCACCTTGTCCGGTGACTTGAGCAGCACTACGACTTTAGCGCATTTCCAAGCGGCTGGAAAGTAGCAAGTATCAAAACACTTCTGAAAAATTGACATGATATGGTCTGGAATAGCCCGCCAGATGCTTTTACACATCTCGCCAGTCATCCCGTCCATCCCAGGAGATTTCCGGGACCTTACCCTCGCCATACACTCCCATAACTCAGATGGTTCTAGAGATGGAACATCTCCATATCCAAGCCGATTCATAGGACCGAATAGCGGTAGACGGGCACCTAGAAAGAACTCATCCAGGAGTGCTTTCACACTATCATTCCATGTATGGCATACACGGTCATTGACACGAATGCCACAGACCTCTGACACACGTTTTCCCCTACAAATGCGGTATACTTCACCCCATGGATCGCTATTGTTGTTACCAACAAAGCGCCTCCAATCGTCCTCTTTCGCTTTGAGGATCATTTTTTTGTACTCACGCGTGCCATTCTGATAAGCCAACCTGAAGTGATTGACCCTCTGCTCATCACCAGCTCTGGCTCTTTGGTGGGCTTTTCTGAGACGCCTCAGCCACGCACGCTTAGCGCTCAACTCAGGAGTCCACCATTTAGTACGTCTAGGGTTGATCTTTTTAACCCTATGAAACATACTATCATTGACGGAGACCATCCAAGCGTCGACCAACAAGATTTGTTGGTCAATACTTAGATCACTGAATCGGCCAAGTGGAAAGCTTGATGCTTCCTCTTTTATGCTCTCAGCGTAGACATCCCAGTCAGCTCCACCAGTGCGCCATCGTCTTGGAACCACAGTCGGTTGAGCATCCTCGATCCTTTCAGAGTCAAGGATAATCTCAATGAGATTGTGATCACTGATACTTTCCCCGTTCAGGATCCTCCAGCGATTTTGGAGAGCACCAGCAGAGCGATTGCAAAAAGACACATCAATGTCACTTACTCCCAAAGGTCCATCAAACGTGTAACTGTCCGATGGCGTATTAAGGACACGACACGAATTCGAAACAAGCATTTCAGCAAGCATCTCGCCCCTCTCTGACCGGACGAACGTCCAGGCTTGCTGAACCACAGAGGAGAGGACGCGTTTGCATCAATGCCGAAAATTGTCGGTGTTCCGTCTGCTAATTGCAATATGGACTCCATATAGACCAAATATGGTTCCAGAGGCTCATTGAACTTGCAGTATATACTGACAAGAAAGAACTCTCCAAAATCGCCCCTGACCCAAACGCAGGATCCCCATTCGTCTGTGTTGTCGCTCACTGCCAAGCAGTCGACATTGACGTTATTCACCACCACCGCTGCATTTCTCCTGGTATCAGGAAAAATGCGCATATTAGATGGAAGACCCCTAACACAGCCATTAAGCGCGTAGGGCTCTTGAATCAATGCGAAGCTGGCATTTTTCTCGCAAAGGTATTGACCAAGATTGCACGTGACGGGATACGAGCGCTGACAATTTAGTTGTAAAATTACAACCATTAGTGTCTTGCATTCGCCTTTTCAACAAGACGTGACGTCATGATGTGTGAAGCAGGCTGTCCTCTCAAGGCGCAGTTACGGCAGTGTGGCACTTTATCACACCGTGAGGCGAGGTGACCTGTGCAGCTACAACGGCGGCAAGTATTTTCTTTTTGCCTGCATTCAGAGACCCTGTGGTCAAAACCCAGGCAGCGGAAACAGCCCATAATAGGGTTTTGTTCCCGAACTACGTACGAGTACCAAAGTACATAACAGCGGCGAGCCTTTAAAAGAACATCTGTTACTTGGCTGGTGAAATCTAATATGACATTAGCCACAGCCTCAGGTCCATCTTTTTTGGGCCGGCTCACGATTCGGGCGCTCTTTTTAAACTTCTCGAAGTTCATAACCTCATTGAGATTTTTACGGTGAATCTCTGCCATTAGGTCATCGTCTGAAATGGCTGACAGGACGCTCTGTAAAACGATTTTTGCTCCAAGTTTCTCTTTCACAGATACGTCAAGCCCAATTTCTTGGAACTTCTTGTTGGATACAATCTTGTTCCGCTCGTTCATTGTAGGGGTGCGAAGTGGGAAGGGCACACTTCCTCCATCACCTTTTCGGCTCATTGTTTCGCCCTAACGTTCTTGTCCCTATTTCTGACGACGATTGACCAGGTCTCCGTCGGCTTTGGGACAGCAGCAGGTGTCGACATTATGGGCATTGTTGTTCTAGCCATCATTGGGCGAGCCGTCATTGGAGCCATAGGAGGCGGCATCATGGCACTATTCGTTGCTGCAACCTGTGCATAGTTAGCCCTACGACCAGCACTACACTCTATCTGGTTTCTCTCCAAATAGTCTATTTGGCCTCTTTGGTGCAAGTTTAAAACCTCTAGGTCTTTAATTTTTCTGTCGTAGCTGCTTTTCATCTCAAGGATAAGATGAAACAGTTCATCGCTTTCTGACTTGGCTCGAGTCAGTACTTTCATTGATATGTCATCAATGTTTTTCGCGGAAGCTACGTTATTAGAGCCGTTACCTACTTTATTGCTGTCATCACAATTTCCTTTTTTACTTAATTCTACTAAACCGTTTGCTTGTGCAGTGAGTACCGCATGTAAATCAGCACCCTGGTTTGTCAACGGTAAATTTAAATTTTTGTAATTTACCCCAGGTATACCTCCAGCGATTGTCATCCGTTTTTTGTTTCTGGAGGCTTCATCCCTGCTGCTTTCACCATCAGTAGAAATGTCTTCGGATTCAACTATGACACCTTCAGCATTTTTCTGTTTTTTGTTCTTCTTCTTGCTCTTGTCCTTCTGTCTGACTGGCTTGTCTGGCTTCTCAGACTTGTCAATCTCCTTCAGATTGTCAGCCACTTCCACCGTTTTGTCGATTTCCATAATTACACTATTATTTTCGAATGTTTCCACTATTACTTCACTATTATTTTCGTATGTTTCCACTATTATTCTTGACTGCTTTTCTGAAAAACTCGACGGCTTTTCTGAAAGTCTCGTTTTGCCGAAAAATCAGGATTAACCGTTTTTCTACCTGCGGGTCTGTGATTACACGGTAGTGCGTCGTATCGCACACACACACACGTACACGCGCGTGCAGGCAACAAAACTCGATGGCTTCACGAAAATCTCGTTTCGCCGAAAATACCGTTCCACTGTTCGCGTCACTTCGCACACACACACACGCACTGTATGTACGCATGTAGTAGTAACTTGTGCGTTTGAAATGTTCACCAATTTATTATCGTCCGTTTGTTTTGTCTTCGTCTTGTCGTCAATCTCTTTTAGTAATAAAAATTACTCTTGTTTTTAGTAATAAAAATTACTTATGGGCCGTCAATAGCAATAAAAATTACTTTGGTTTTCTACGTATTCGTCGAGTAAATTGTCTGCTGTTAATGATTTTGCTGCTATGCACAATGCGAGCTTCAAATCTTAACAACCTTCCGCTTATGCTGTTGAAACACAACTGAGTAGATGAGGACAGCTGATATGTTTGACGGCAAGCCCTCGGCTTTCCCACCTTTCGGTATGAAGCCAACATTAGGTCCGTCTAAACCACCACACGAATCCGCAGGCAAGAGAACCCAACCGCCAAACCTCACTCCAATAATGTATTAATAGTAAAGGTCTTACCTGTTGGTTTGTTCTTCTTCTTCGTATTCGAAGACCATCCCATCTACTAGTACATTCACGTCGTTTAAGTATTCTTTTGTAGAGAAATCGTCTATCCTTAGTACGATGCTCTCTTCTCCATATTTTCCTTTATACTCCCTTCGTGCTTCGACCCTCTGTGGGAGCGTACAGTCGTTCAGTATATGCTGAATGCTGTCGACATCCATCTGACAGGGGCAGACGTCCGGGATTTCCTTTATCCTAAAACGACGGAAGTATCTGTTGAAGGGTCCATGTCCTGTAATTAGGTGGACTGCCTTTGCTCCTAGGTTTGTGCCTTTTTCCGTTGGTTGAGCCACTACGTCGTGTACAGCACGACCAAGATGAGAGTTGCTCCATTCTTGCGACCAATTTCTATACGTTTTTGTTCGCTCTTCTTTTCTTGCTACCTTGATTGGTCTGGCGATATCTATGCGCTCATATCCGTTGGGTAGTGTTGCTGCAATTTTTGCCATGCGGTCGACTGTTTCCATTTGCACTATATCTGTTTTGTGACCTCTGGTCCAGTATAGTGCAACAGTGTTTTCATTGTCCTCGAGGAGTCCTAACTTTTTGACGATATGTATAATAGCTGGATCGTCAAAGTTAGGGTTGCATATTTTTTCCAGTGCCACCTTGGAATCTGACACAATGTTTACAAATTTTCCTCTTGTGTTGGTATCCAGGCATTCAAGTGCTTTCAACACCCCTGTAATTTCAGCCCTATGGATCTCTGGTGTCTTTGAGGCGGTCCATTTCTTTATCGCTGTGGAGATTTCATCTTGAAATATAGCGCCTATTCCGGTAGCTGTTTCCATTGTGGATGCGTCAGTGAAGATCCAAGTTGTGTTGGTTGCTATTCCTTCTCTGATCTCCTCGAGGTTATTATATGTTCTCGCTTTCATTTTGGCCGGATGTGGCCATGTATTTGGTGGCAATTTTTCGGCAAATTTGCCAGTTTTCTTGGCTTCATAGATCTCATACCTCTCTCTTGCTTCCAAGTAGAGAGGTGGCTTGTTAGCCAGTATCTGTATGGACTTGTTAGCCGTTGTTCTGTAGGCTTTTGTTTGTGCCAGGAGGAATGGCCTCTGGGCTGCTTCAAGATGCCTTTGCAGGTATCTGTTTCCTGAGTATTTGCCCCAGATTTCTGCCCCGTATGTTAGCAGTGGTTTGATGGCACCCTCATAAATCCTTTCTAAGATTTTCCTGCTAGTTCCCCATGTTTTGCCTGCGACTATGTATAGTCGGTATGCTTTGGCAGTAGCCTTTCCTCTAATAAATTTCGCATGTTCTACAAATGTAAGTTTGTCATCGATGATTATCCCAAGGTATTTGATTTTGTTACCTATTGTGATGTTTATGTCATCGATTTTAATGCGCGGTGGTCGTACAGATGGCCTTGATGGGATGAACATTGCTGTCGTCTTTTGTGGCGCATAGCTGAGTTTGTTGTTCTGTGCCCATCTTTTACAATTTTCCCATGTTTGTGTCCATAGTTCTTCGATCCTCATTAGGGATGTCCCTGAGATCATTATTACCTGATCATCTGCAAACGCTTGGACATGTAGCGAAACCAAACCAGTCTTCCATGATGATCAGCCAGAGAATTGGGCCCAGACATGATCCTTGAGGGGCGCCTCTTTCTGTTCTTAACTCTGCACCATTTGATTTAATCCTACGTTGCTGTAGGAAATCTATTATGGTCTTTCCTAATTTTTCAGGGCATCCAGTGTTCGCCAAGAGGAGTTTCAGCCTGGGATACCAGGCTGAGTTGAACGCATTTTTAAATTCTCTATATTAACTTCACTTGCCCGTGGGTCGTCGGTCGTCGGTCGTCGGTCGGTCGGTCGTCGGTCGGTCGTCGGTCGTCGGTCGGTCGTCTGTCGTGGATTCTTGCGATCAATTTTTAACCCACTTCCCATGGCCCGATTTTATTGAAATTTTGCACACTTGCGTATTTCCGGAGACAACACTTTCTATTAAATTTTGAGGCCCCTCGGGCTGCGGGGTCGGGGGGCTCCCAAACAAAAATTTTAAAAAATTTACCCGATTTTCTTCAAATTTTACACACATGTGTATACCCAATAAACAATACTTTTTCGAAAATTTGGTAGTGATCGGGTCCCGGGTTCGGCCGCAAGGCCCTTATACATTTTTTAAATATCTGTACTGGCATCAGATATTCGTCGCCCTTTATGGACTGTCTGCGGTGTGTGCTGCGCAGTCGGCTGCGCTGCATGGTTTTGATGGTGGTGGAGAGAGAGAGAGAGAAATCTTAGCGCACGCACAAATGAACCCAGCAAATGAAACGAGACATACATGTTTTATGCTTACTTCAACTTACATTTAAATTATATACTGAATTGTATTTTTATTGATGTTGTTTTTGTTGTTGTCGATATCAACTTACAGATAGAACAACAAGTTTTCACAATATTCTGTCATTTGGCGTTTTCATAAATTAGTTCAGAGCAGTAAAAGAGTTCTCAAGATAAATGTTCGTGTTTCTTATTTGCTCAGAGTATGAGCGTGCTCTAAGTGCTCAGAATAAAATGATCTGAGCTTTTTCAATTTTAACATCTGATGTCAAATGTTTGTTTCGATGATTTTCTCCTACAATAAAAAAAAATGGCCCAGGATCGAGGGGCTCCCATATCAATTTCTGCGATTAGAGAATTTAGATGAAAAATTTTAATTTTTATGGGTTGTTTTTTTAATGTCCAACGTCACAGTCAGTGTGTGGCGCTTACAAGCCTTATTTTCCTTTATTACTTCCATAAGTTTTTCGATTGCTTGTGAGGATGATCTCGTTCTTCTAAAGCCATATTGATTTGGCGAGAGTTTCCCATTCGACTCCAGATGGTGTGTTAGGCGGTCTGCAAGGATTTTATCGAAGATTTTCCCGATTGTAGGAAGAAGACAGATTGGTCTAACTTCGTCTGTATCCGGTTTCGGTAGCCAAGCTATCTCAGCTACCTTCCAAATCTCCGGAAACTTGCCTTCTCTTAGGCAGAGCCAATTTCTCAGAATTTCTTCCGAAAGTGGCTTTAGTGCTACTGTCGGGAATTTATCAGGACCTGCGGCTTTTCTCTTTCTACGAGTTCTTATTACCGCTATAATTTCGTCCTTGGTTATGTTGCACTCTTCTTGCATTTGCCATATGCAGGTTTCCTGCCTATCTGCATTGTTCTGTGGAGAGTCTTCGGCACTCGAGTCTTTTGGAAAGTATTTTCCCATTAATTCGACTGTTTCCATTTGCACTATATCTGTTTTGTGACCTCTGGTCCAGTATAGTGCAACAGTGTTTTCATTGTCCTCGAGGAGTCCTAACTTTTTGACGATATGTATAATAGCTGGATCGTCAAAGTTAGGGTTGCATATTTTTTCCAGTGCCACCTTGGAATCTGACACAATGTTTACAAATTTTCCTCTTGTGTTGGTATCCAGGCATTCAAGTGCTTTCAACACCCCTGTAATTTCAGCCCTATGGATCTCTGGTGTCTTTGAGGCGGTCCATTTCTTTATCGCTGTGGAGATTTCATCTTGAAATATAGCGCCTATTCCGGTAGCTGTTTCCATTGTGGATGCGTCAGTGAAGATCCAAGTTGTGTTGGTTGCTATTCCTTCTCTGATCTCCTCGAGGTTATTATATGTTCTCGCTTTCATTTTGGCCGGATGTGGCCATGTATTTGGTGGCAATTTTTCGGCAAATTTGCCAGTTTTCTTGGCTTCATAGATCTCATACCTCTCTCTTGCTTCCAAGTAGAGAGGTGGCTTGTTAGCCAGTATCTGTATGGACTTGTTAGCCGTTGTTCTGTAGGCTTTTGTTTGTGCCAGGAGGAATGGCCTATGGGCTGCTTCAAGATGCCTTTGCAGGTATCTGTTTCCTGAGTATTTGCCCCAGATTTCTGCCCCGTATGTTAGCAGTGGTTTGATGGCACCCTCATAAATCCTTTCTAAAATTTTCCTGCTAGTTCCCCATGTTTTGCCTGCGACTATGTATAGTCGGTATGCTTTGGCAGTAGCCTTTCCTCTAATAAATTTCGCATGTTCTACAAATGTAAGTTTGTCATCGATGATTATCCCAAGGTATTTGATTTTGTTACCTATTGTGATGTTTATGTCATCGATTTTAATGCGCGGTGGTCGTACAGATGGCCTTGATGGGATGAACATTGCTGTCGTCTTTTGTGGCGCATAGCTGAGTTTGTTGTTCTGTGCCCATCTTTTACAATTTTCCCATGTTTGTGTCCATAGTTCTTCGATCCTCATTAGGGATGTCCCTGAGATCATTATTACCTGATCATCTGCAAACGCTTGGACATGTAGCGAAACCAAACCAGTCTTCCATGATGATCAGCCAGAGAATTGGGCCCAGACATGATCCTTGAGGGGCGCCTCTTTCTGTTCTTAACTCTGCACCATTTGATTTAATCCTACGTTGCTGTAGGAAATCTATTATGGTCTTTCCTAATTTTTCAGGGCATCCAGTGTTCGCCAAGAGGAGTTGAGTTGAACGCATTTTTAATGTCCAACGTCACAGTCAGTGTGTGGCGCTTACAAGCCTTATTTTCCTTTATTACTTCCATAAGTTTTTCGATTGCTTGTGAGGATGATCTCGTTCTTCTAAAGCCATATTGATTTGGCGAGAGTTTCCCATTCGACTCCAGATGGTGTGTTAGGCGGTCTGCAAGGATTTTATCGAAGATTTTCCCGATTGTAGGAAGAAGACAGATTGGTCTAACTTCGTCTGTATCCGGTTTCGGTAGCCAAGCTATCTCAGCTACCTTCCAAATCTCCGGAAACTTGCCTTCTCTTAGGCAGAGCCAATTTCTCAGAATTTCTTCCGAAAGTGGCTTTAGTGCTACTGTCGGGAATTTATCAGGACCTGCGGCTTTTCTCTTTCTACGAGTTCTTATTACCGCTATAATTTCGTCCTTGGTTATGTTGCACTCTTCTTGCATTTGCCATATGCAGGTTTCCTGCCTATCTGCATTGTTCTGTGGAGAGTCTTCGGCACTCGAGTCTTTTGGAAAGTATTTTCCCATTAATTCAGTGGTTGTTTCCTCAATGGTTTGTGTCCATGTTCCGTCGGCTCTCTTGATGGACTTTATTTGTGTTTGTGTCCTGACTTTTGCGTTTATTATCTTGTGGGCCACTCCCCACGGGTCCATTTCTGAATTGTTTTCTTCTAAGACTCTGTTCAAGGACTGAAATTTGGCTTCTCTTATCATCTTTTTGAGTTTATTTCTTTGGCTTTTGTACTCATTATTGAGAATTGCTCTTATGATGTGGTCCGTGGATTCTTGCATCCATCTTCGCCTTTTCCTGGTTTCTCTTCTTTGGGATTGGAGCTCCCTTGTCCACCATGGTTTGTAGTTTGTTATGATTCCTCCCGTTCTTAGCGGGATAGCTGCATTACATGCTGCTGTCGCCAAGGCTTGGAGTTCTATAGCACGATCATTTGCTGACAATTTCCTGACGTTCGTCTGCCAAATATGGTTTTGTAGATGTCGCTCGAAACTGGACCAGTCAGCTCTTGCTGTGTTATAGGTCTGAGCTATTCTTATAGCTTCCATTTAAGTGTTAATACTGAATGCTATGTACCTATGGTCGCTTAATGTTTCGGTAGTCTCGACTTTCCATCCTTTGATGCTTAGTTGCTTCGTAAGGGTTATATCTACCCAGCTTTTTCCATGGCTGGTAAAGAATGTGGGTTCGCTGTCGCAATTGTTCTCTATGCTTAGGCCTTCCTTAGCTATGAGGTCCATAAAGCGTTCTCCTCTTCGGTCTATGGTCTCCCCACCCCATAGTGGGTTTTTAGAATTAATATCTCCAGCTATTAAGATATTATTTCTATATTTCTGGATGATGCTCTTTATCTTTGTAAAGTGTCTTTTCATCCGAGAAAGGGGCTCCATGTATACCGATGTTACAATAATATTCGGTATTGTATTGGTAAGTTTTATCGTTACCAAGTTGTCGTCGGTAAATTCAGGAAGAAGCAATGCCGACATGGTACTATTTCTTGCAACGATCGCCGTCTTGGCTTTTAAAGTGCCTATTCCATGGTGCACATAGAGAGCTTTTACTAACTTTCATTCTTCTATATGGTTCCTGAATTAGGGCTACATCGACATTCCTTTCCTCCATTGTTCTTTCCAATAGGTTTGTGTCCTCTTTGCCTCTGCCTACATTTATTTGGATAACTTTAATTGTTACCATAGTTAATGAGTGTTCCTGCCTGTCTTAGCTTCCTGGCAAGGATTGGGCATCTTTTGTCCCAGACGCAGTGGCCTGTATTGGCTAAGGATATGAACTTGCAGTTTACGCAGCAAGGTGTAGTTGTCTTACAAATGTGGTTTTTTGTGTCAGATTTTTCTGCACATTTTGGGCACACCATCTGAGTTGACCTGCAGTACTTGGCAACGTGTCCAAATCCTTGGCACTTGTAACATCTGGCAAGATCGGTAATCTCACCGATGTACACCCAAGTGTAATCGACCACAATTTTGTCCTCTTTTATTAGGACTTTATAAACCTCTGGAGTTACCTCGATTTTCCAATTAACTCTCATGGGGTTGAAGGTCTTTCTTTTTCCAAGGAATTTTATACCTTCTTCAAAATTTGTAGCTCCAATTTTCTTAGCTAGATCTGGGTTGCAGGCTGCAAAGTCTCTTCCTACATTTTCCTCAATAATGTCTGCGTTAACGTCAATACCCTTAAGAAGCAAGATTGGCTTTGGTGCTCTAAGGGGTTTTGCTGTCAAAGTTTCCTTTGCATTCCTTGCCAAGGTCTCTTGCAGTTTTTCCTGCTGTTTCTTGGAGTTAGTGCCCACCATTAAATTTCCACTTTTTAGGCTCTTCACTTCTGTAAAGGGCCTTCCCACTTCCTCGATTTTTTGTCCTTTTAACGTTTCCCTAAGTAATTTGTTAGTGTCTTGGTCTTTGTCTGTTGCCCTCACTACAGTTGTCCACTTAGTTTTGGAGTTGGACCTATCTCTAGATTTCCTGCCTAAAGCGGGAAAATCCTTAGTGTAGTTAGCACATTTTTCTCTCGACTGTCCAGCAGGTTTTGTTATCTGCACTTTGTTGGTCCATGCTTGTCTTTCAAGCTCATGAACTTTCCTTTCATTGTCCCTAATACCCAAGAGAAGGTCCAAACACATCTCATAAATTTTACCTGTATTCTCGGCAATTTAATTTTTTATACCTGAGTATTTGCCAGTAAGGGTCTTAATATTCCCTATTGCTCCTTTAATTTCTTGTACCGCTTCCTCTGGGCTTACTAAACCCTTTTTCAAAGGCCCCTTTATAATCCTAACGAAATTTTTGACAGTTTCCGAGTCGTTTACATCGGATGAGGAGCTTCCTAAAATTTTAGCTACGCTAATAGGGCGCTTACCTGATTGCAAACCTTTGAGTTGGCTTTGTTCGTCCGTATCGCTATCGTCTGTTGCTGCCATTATTTTTCTTAGTTTTATTTTGTTTTCCAAAGTTTTGTCCTCATCTGACTTTTTTGTCCTCTTCTTCTTTTCCTCCGATTTTCCCGCCTCAACCATCATTACAGATTTGGATTTAACCATATCTACTCGTGCTGATCAAGTTACTTTTTCTTTAAACCGGTTAAACGGTTAAATTTCGAAAAAAAAAAAAAAAATTTTTTTTTTTTTTGCTGTAGAAATATTTTTGTCACACAAAATGTGTGACGAACGAGTTTAGTGGTCTATGGATCCTTTAAAAGCAAAAACCCTCAATCTGCTGTCAAAAAAATCGCGCGAAAATGAAAAATGTTGTAACGGCTGGTAACTTCCACCAGACGATTACACACGCACAAAGGTAAAAGGTTGACACACAACCGCACACGTATAAAACCGCCTATGCTAAACAAAAATCTTGAATAACTTTTGTTTAAACAAATTATTTACAAATTTTTTTCTTTATTATTTCCGGATGGACCTAGATCTATCCACAAAATTTTTTTTTTTTAAAAAAACACTTTTTTAAAAAACACAAATTTTCCGAAAAAAAAATGTTTTTTCCTATCACCTTTAAATCGCTAAATTCACAAATTTAATACACAGAAGCACGTCCGTTTGGTTTTGCTGTTAGAACACAACTGAGTAGATGAGGACATCGAGTCTTGGTAGAGTTGGGGATTGAGCCCCGCGCTTTCCCACCTTTCGGTTTTAAGCTTACTCCTTTTTTATTTGCTACTTAGCGGTCCTCCCTCGGGAGTAAACCGTTTCTTAATCTATCGCTTTAAGTCCTGCAACATAACTGAGAATATTATGCTGCAGTCGGACCCCACGACCCAGTAGATGAGGACAGATTATATAAATGAGGGCAAGCCCTCCGCTTTCCCACCTTTCGGTATAAAGCACGCCGCAAAAACAATCCCCACTTCACCAAATAGCGAATCCACAGGCAAGGGAACCCAACCACCAAACCACCTTCCAATAATTAGCGGGGACTCCTGACTCTTTTATTCCTTGTTTTTATATTAGTCTTCATACTCGAAGACCATATTTTCTGCAAGCAGATTCACTTCCTTGAGGTATTCGTCTGTTGTATCATCGTCTATTGTAAGTACAATGACTTGTTGTCCATATTTTTCTTTAAATTCTCTTCTTGCTTCCTCTCTCAACGGGAGCATACAATCATTCAGTATATGCTGAATATCGTCGACATCCGATTGGCAGGAGCACAGGTCCTGAATTTGCTTAATTCTAAAGCGATGGAAATATCTATTGAAAGGGCCATGTCCCGACAACAGATAGACTGCTTTTGGTCCAAGGAAGGTACACTTAGCAGTGGGTTGTTTCACAATGTCGTGAACAACGCGTCCAAAAGAGGAATTATTCCATTCCTGAATCCAGTTACTCCTCATGTTTCTATGCGCATCTTCTTTTGCTGCATTTCGTGGCCTGGGTATGCATATCCGGTCGTAGTTATTGGGCAGTGTTGCCCCTTTTCTGGCAATGCGGTCTACAGTTTCCATTTGCAACATTGCAGATCCATGTCCTTTGGTCCAGTGTAGTGCTACAATGTTTCCCTTATCTTCTAGACGGTTTAGCCGATTTGTGATTAGCGTTGTATCTGGATCATCGTTATTAGGCTTGCATATTTTTCCAAGAGCTAAACGCGAATCGGACACAATGTTTATTATTTTCCCTCTGATGTTAGGGTCCAGACATTCTATAAATTTACGAATTCCTATTAATTCAACCCTGTGTGTCTCTGGTGTGCTTTGGGCAGTCCATTTCCTTATATGTGAGGCGTTTTCATCTTGTATAACGGCTCCGATTCCTGATGCTGCATCTGTTGTAGATGCATCTGTAAAGACCCACATGACATTTGATCCTATGTCTTCTATCCTTTCGTCGCAGGTATTGTACGTCCTTCTTTTCATTCTCGCCGGATGCGGCCATACACTTGGTGCCAGTTTTTGCAAATATTGTCCAGTTTTCATAGCCTCGTGTATTTCGAACCTTTTTTTGGCTTCCAGATACAGGGGTGGCTGATTTGCCATTAACTGTATTGAATGGTTTGCCGTGGTATTGTAGGCTTTGGTCATCGCTAGAAGGAATGGTCTTTGTGCAGCTTGTAGGTTCCTTTGAATATATCTATTTCCAGAGTTTCTGCCCCATATATCTGCGCCATATAAAAGCATCGGTTTTATAGCCCCTTCGTAAATACTTTTGAGAATTCTCCTATTGGTCCCCCATGTCTTACCTGCGACGATGAATATCCTATGTGATTTAGCTGAAGCTTTCCCTCTAACGTACTTTACGTGTTCTAGCCATGTTAGCTTATCATCCAAGACGATTCCCAAGTATTTAATACTGTTTCCAATAGTGACGCTAGATTCCTCGATTCTAATACGTGGTGGCCTGACTGATGGTTTCGATGGTATGAACATCGCTGAGGTTTTATGTGCCGCGTAACTCAACTTGTTGTTATCTGCCGTTTCGGCAGCCATGCTATCTCTGCTATTTTCCATATATCTGGGAACTTGCCTTCTCTCAAGCAGCTGTTTAGCACCTCTTTCCATTTTTCTAGTATTCCTTCTGCGAGTGGTTTCAGCGCTACCGTTGGAAATTTATCCGGACCTGGGGCTTTTCTCTTATGCCGAGTCTCAACCACTGATTGGATTTCGTCCTTTGTAATATCAGAGTAGTCATCTGTTTCCCATACGCATGTTTCCTGTCTATCGGCACTATTTTGAGCTGTGTCGTCTGCGCTTGAGTCCGTTGGGAAGTATTTGCTCATTAATTCCAGCGTGGATTCCTTTATGGTTTCCGTCCATGATCCGTCGGCTTTTTGCATGGATTTTATTTTTATACGCGGCCTGCATTTTGAATTAATAATTTTATGGGCGATTCCCCACGGGTCCATTTCTGCATTGTTTTCCTCTAGGACTCTTTTCATCGATTGGAATTTGGCTTCCCTAATCATTTTTTTGAACGCGTTCCTTTCTATTCTGTATTCTGTTACGAGAATTGCTCTTGCCGGTTCGTACCTGGTTTCCTGCATTTTTCTCCGTTTTTTCCTTATTTTTGTCCTTTGCCTCTGTAGATCCGCTGACCACCATGAGTTGTAGTTTACTACAGTTCCTCCGGGTCTTAGTGGTATGGACATATTGCATGCTGCATTAGCCAGATCCTGGAGCTCTACAGCCTTTTCATTAGCCAGCTGATTTCCAGCGTTGGTTTCCCAGCCATGGTTGCTGATATGTTCTTTGAAGAGAACCCAATTTGCCTTTGACAAGTTGTAAGCCCTGGTAATGTTTATTGGTTCCTTTTCCGTGTTAACCTTGTATAATAGGTACCTGTGATCACTGAGTGTTTCGCTTCTATCCACTTTCCAGTCTGCGATGTTAAGCTCCTTCGTGAAGGTAACGTCTATCCAGCTTTGCCCGTGGGGTGTAAAGAATGTTGGCTCGCTGTTGCTATTATTTTCTATTTTAAGGCCTTTTTTAGCGATTAAGTCCAAAAACCTTTCACCTCTTCTGTCTGTGGTATATCCACCCCAAATTGTATTTTTGGAGTTTATATCTCCAGCAATTAATATGTTTTTCTTATACTTTTGAAGGATCTTCTCTATCTTTTGAAAGTGCCTTTTCATTCTGGCAAGTGGCTCCATATACAGTGACACCAATATTATATTGGGTACTGTGTTTGTTATTTTTACTGTCACTGAGTTATCATCCGTAAACTCCGGTAGTAAAATTGTTGAGATAGTTTTATTTCTCACCACAATTGCCGTCTTTGCCGTAAGCGACTTCGCTGTCTTATTTGGCAGATGGAGTGTGAAGTTTTGGCTAACGTTCATCCTTCTATAAGGCTCCTGGATTAAAGCAATGTCAATTTTTCTCTCCTCCATAACTTGCTCAAGTAGGTTTGTGGCCTCTTTGCCTCTGCCTACATTAATTTGGATAACTTTAATTGTTACCATAGTTGATTAGTGATCCTGCCTGTCTCAACTTCCTTGCAAAGATTGGGCATCTGTTGTCCCAGGCGCAGTGGTTTGTGTTGGCTAACTTCATTTCCTTACAGTTTACGCAACAAGGGGTCTTAGGCACTTAAAACATCTTGCTAGATCAGTGTACTCTTTAATGTATACCCAGGTATAGTCTGCAACAATTTTGTCCTCTTGTATTAGGACTTTATATACCTCTGGAGTGACCTCTATTTTCCAGTTAACCTTCCTGGGGTTGGCGGTTTTCCTCTTACCCAGGAATTTAATTCCTTTCTCAAAACTTTCTTTACCGATTTTTTTGGCATGATCTGGGTTGCAAGCTGCCAGATCTTTTCGATTTTTTTGGCAAGATCTGGGTTGCAAGCTGCCAGATCTTTTCCTAATTCTTCCACACTAATTTCCGCATTTGAGTCGATACCAATCAGGAGCATATTCGGTTGTGGCGATTTTAGGGCTTTTGTAGTAAGCTTGTCCTTTGCCTTAGTAGCCAGAATCTCCTGCAATTTTTCCTGTTGTTTCCTGGAGTTAGTGCCCACCATCAAATTGCCACTTTTTAGACTCTTAACTTCAGTAAAGGGCCCCCCCACTTCCTCGAGGTTTTGCCCTTTCAGCGTTTCCCTAAGTAGTTTGTTTGTGTCTTTTTCTTTGTCCGTTGCTCTAACTACAGTTGTCCACTTAGTTTTTGAATTGGACCTATCCCTGGATTTCCTACCTAAAGCAGGAAAGTTCTTTGCGTAGTTAATACTTTTATCCCTTAGTTGATCCATACGATTAATAGTCAGTGGGGTAGTCCTTGCCCAAGTTTGCCTTTCAAGCTCATGAATTTTCTCTTCATTGTCCCTTATACCTAAAAGAAGGTCTAGGCACATTTCATAAATTATTTCTGTGTTTCCTATAATTTCATTCTTGATGCCTGAGTGGTTTTTCGTGAGGGCCTTAATTTTGCTTAATGCAGTTTTAATATTTCCTACTGCTTCTTCCGGCTTGATGGGACCATTTTTAATTAACCCAATTTTTGAATCCCTAATTGTTTTGTCTGATTCGGTGTCCGTAATGTCAGATGAAGAGCTAATGTTTAGAGTAACAAAGTTGGTTGCACGCTTACCTGCCTGTAAACCTTTTAGTTTACCTTGCTCGTCCGTATTACTGTCGTCCGATGTTTCCACCAATTTCTTCTGCTTCTTGGCCTCAATCGGTTTTTCCTCATCCGATTTCTTCATACTTTTCTTCTTTCCCTCTGAAATTCCTGCCTCTGCCATAAGTTCAGATTTGGGTTTACCCATTACTGCTCGTGCTAAAAAGTTTATTTCCTTTAATTAAAACCACTTTTCCACGTATTTCGCAAAAGATAAAATTGCTGAAAATTTTTAAAATTATAATATTTGAACCGGTTAAACGCAAATTCCGCGAAAAATAAAATTTTTAAAATTTTTTTCGTTCAAAAAAAATTTTTCACACAAAATGTGTGACGAACAAGATCAATGGTGAAAGCCCTTTATTTTAACTTTAAATCTGCTGTCAGACAAAAAAAAAAACGCGCGAAATGAAAAAATGTTGTAACGGCCACCAGACAATTACACACAAACTAATGCGAACTATAGGCACACACACGAACTAGTGCTAGCCTTATGGCACACACACGAACTAGTGCTAACCTTATGGCGCACACACAAACCAATGTATTTCCCCGTATGAAAACAATTTACGTTAATAATTATTGTTTAAACAAAAATTTTTTAAAATTTTTTTCTTTATTATTTCCGGACAGACCTAGATCTATGCACGGAAAATTTTTTTTTGGAAAAAACCCTTTTTTAAAAAACCAAAATTTTCCGAAATTTTTGTATTTGCTCAAGGCAAATTCCACACTGTCTAGCCGAAAAACACACAAACTAGTGCTACCTTATGGCGCGCACACAAACCAATGTATTTTCCTATGAGGAATTTTCTCAATACTTAATCCGCGTTTTTTAAGGCGATCCGTAACAATTTTCCGGAAAAAATTTTACGCCGTATACTGTGACACTTATATTTTGGAAAAATATAATTATTATTAATTTTCTCCGTAAAAATACCACTTTTATTTGTTGATAACTGAAGAGCGAAATCGCAACACATCTGTCTTCAACTTGCTGTTATAACACAACTGAGTAGATGAGGACGAAGGAATCGGATTAATCTATATACGTGCGTCAGTTATTTGATGAAGGTAAATTTGTCTATCTTTAGAGAGTTATAATTACTCTCGCCGTTTATCGGCCCTTTCTTTAAATCAATGCACCTGCGGGTAGCTATATATATGTATACTACGGTAGACTTTTAGAACCGCTCTCTACTCGCTTGGCAACGACTTTCAGTGTTACTTGTTTCGCGGATGCCAGATAACAATAACAAAAAAAAAATGTTTTAGTCGTACGACTAGAGAGGAACAGAAATAAAAAAAAAAAAAAAAAAAAAAAAAAAAAATTCATTTATTTGATTTGATTTGATTCCATTCGATTTCATTATTTGTTTTAAGAGAGAGAAAGGCGTTCACTTGAACGTCAATGTTCAATTCTAATTGTCAAAACAAAGTCACCCAAATGTCAATATTTGATTCAAGTAAAGTAATTTAATTTGTGTTTTACTGTTGCTTTAGGTAAATACTTGTATTTTGTTTATTAAATATTAACATTTATTTGACAGGCTTTTAGCGCTCCGTAGGGGCTCCAATACACTGGGATATTTTTTTATTATTATTTCTTCTTACATTGTATGTTTTCTACAATATAACAAATCCCTTTCGTAAAAAACATTAATATCATACTAATACTCGTATTATAAATGTGAAAGTAACTCTGTCTGTCATTCTGTCTGTTACCTTTTCACGGCTAAACGCTTGGACTGTTTTTGCGATTCCATCCCCTTTGACCACTCAACACTGATTTCCATCCATCACCCCCCTCGTTACCCGTAGCTCCTAAGACATAACCCCATCGCCCATTTCCTCCCCACCGACCCCATCCCTGATGATCATCAACATTCCCCGTCATCTACACCCCACCACCAATCCAAAAAAAAGCTACTAACGATAAATTATTTTCATTCAATTACCGGTTTCGGCACAGCAGCTGGCGGAACAGCTGGAACTCCGGATGGAGGCACCACTAGTGACATCTGGGGAGGGGCCAGGTATGTCCCAGTGGGACCACGGCCACGTCTATCCGCAGCGGCTAACTCCTCATGCACCCTGCAGGTGTTCGTTGGCAGCAACCAGGGCACAAATCCTTTCTTCGTACCTGCCAACGACACCCAAAATCTGCTGTGCAATCTTGCGATCCACTCCTTCACCCAGGACAATCGCTTGCAACTCTGCAGAAATTGCCCTGAAACCGGACGGATCCGCAAGCCTTCCCTTTGACGTGTTCTTGTTGCCTCTTCCCCGCAACACGTCAGCCCTCTCCCTCTCGGTCATGGAGATCTCCATCTCAGATGAGTCACTCACATGACCGCCAACACCACCACCAAACACCCGGGTACTTACCCCAACAGAGTGAGCACCTACCACCGGCAGCAAGAGCTTCTGCGCCTCCTTATGAGGCCTCTCACCAACGCTGCTCTCATATTCGCTGATTAGTCCACCTAACCCAGCGGTGCTGCCTTCCTCAGACGAGCCAGCGATGTTCTTCCTCTTCTTCTTCTTCATTAGGGTGGCATTTTGGGCCCTTCCATACCGTTCTCGCGAACCACTTCCACAATAAAGCTTATAAAATAAAATAACGGATAACGAATGCCGACGGCTTTTTGAGGTTCACGATTTTTAAATTGCCGACGGCTTTTAGATTTAAGCACTAATTTTATGGTCACAGGTTTTTTATACCACGTATCGTGTATGGATGAGTTTTCACGCACACACACACGCACACTTGCTTCTGCCGGCAATAAGGTTTTATTACCTGCAGCTGCAAATTTGTCAGATTTGGAAAAAACCCTTTTTTAAAAAACCAAAATTTTCCGAAATTTTTGTATTTGCTCAAGGCAAATTCCACACTGTCTAGCCGAAAAACACACAAACTAGTGCTACCTTATGGCGCGCACACAAACCAATGTATTTTCCTATGAGGAATTTTCTCAATACTTAATCCGCGTTTTTTAAGGCGATCCGTAACAATTTTCCGGAAAAAATTTTACGCCGTATACTGTGACACTTATATTTTGGAAAAATATAATTATTATTAATTTTCTCCGTAAAAATACCACTTTTATTTGTTGATAACTGAAGAGCGAAATCGCAACACATCTGTCTTCAACTTGCTGTTATAACACAACTGAGTAGATGAGGACGAAGGAATCGGATTAATCTATATACGTGCGTCAGTTATTTGATGAAGGTAAATTTGTCTATCTTTAGAGAGTTATAATTACTCTCGCCGTTTATCGGCCCTTTCTTTAAATCAATGCACCTGCGGGTAGCTATATATATGTATACTACGGTAGACTTTTAGAACCGCTCTCTACTCGCTTGGCAACGACTTTCAGTGTTACTTGTTTCGCGGATGCCAGATAACAATAACAAAAAAAAAATGTTTTAGTCGTACGACTAGAGAGGAACAGAAATAAAAAAAAAAAAAAAAAAAAAAAAAAAAATTCATTTATTTGATTTGATTTGATTCCATTCGATTTCATTATTTGTTTTAAGAGAGAGAAAGGCGTTCACTTGAACGTCAATGTTCAATTCTAATTGTCAAAACAAAGTCACCCAAATGTCAATATTTGATTCAAGTAAAGTAATTTAATTTGTGTTTTACTGTTGCTTTAGGTAAATACTTGTATTTTGTTTATTAAATATTAACATTTATTTGACAGGCTTTTAGCGCTCCGTAGGGGCTCCAATACACTGGGATATTTTTTTATTATTATTTCTTCTTACATTGTATGTTTTCTACAATATAACAAATCCCTTTCGTAAAAAACATTAATATCATACTAATACTCGTATTATAAATGTGAAAGTAACTCTGTCTGTCATTCTGTCTGTTACCTTTTCACGGCTAAACGCTTGGACTGTTTTTGCGATTCCATCCCCTTTGACCACTCAACACTGATTTCCATCCATCACCCCCCTCGTTACCCGTAGCTCCTAAGACATAACCCCATCGCCCATTTCCTCCCCACCGACCCCATCCCTGATGATCATCAACATTCCCCGTCATCTACACCCCACCACCAATCCAAAAAAAAGCTACTAACGATAAATTATTTTCATTCAATTACCGGTTTCGGCACAGCAGCTGGCGGAACAGCTGGAACTCCGGATGGAGGCACCACTAGTGACATCTGGGGAGGGGCCAGGTATGTCCCAGTGGGACCACGGCCACGTCTATCCGCAGCGGCTAACTCCTCATGCACCCTGCAGGTGTTCGTTGGCAGCAACCAGGGCACAAATCCTTTCTTCGTACCTGCCAACGACACCCAAAATCTGCTGTGCAATCTTGCGATCCACTCCTTCACCCAGGACAATCGCTTGCAACTCTGCAGAAATTGCCCTGAAACCGGACGGATCCGCAAGCCTTCCCTTTGACGTGTTCTTGTTGCCTCTTCCCCGCAACACGTCAGCCCTCTCCCTCTCGGTCATGGAGATCTCCATCTCAGATGAGTCACTCACATGACCGCCAACACCACCACCAAACACCCGGGTACTTACCCCAACAGAGTGAGCACCTACCACCGGCAGCAAGAGCTTCTGCGCCTCCTTATGAGGCCTCTCACCAACGCTGCTCTCATATTCGCTGATTAGTCCACCTAACCCAGCGGTGCTGCCTTCCTCAGACGAGCCAGCGATGTTCTTCCTCTTCTTCTTCTTCATTAGGGTGGCATTTTGGGCCCTTCCATACCGTTCTCGCGAACCACTTCCACAATAAAGCTTATAAAATAAAATAACGGATAACGAATGCCGACGGCTTTTTGAGGTTCACGATTTTTAAATTGCCGACGGCTTTTAGATTTAAGCACTAATTTTATGGTCACAGGTTTTTTATACCACGTATCGTGTATGGATGAGTTTTCACGCACACACACACGCACACTTGCTTCTGCCGGCAATAAGGTTTTATTACCTGCAGCTGCAAATTTGTCAGATTTTTCGCGTACTGCACACACAGTGATGATAAAGTAATTTGCACGATTTTCACTAGTAATTAGGTACTTTAGATATTTGGTCGTGTCGTTGTAGTAATAAAATTGTCTGTTTTATGTAGATTTAGCAATAAAAATCGCTGTTTGTTTTTTTGTAGAATTTTAGCAATAAAAATTGCTGGTTTTGTTGCCTCTTTAAAACTTTCCGTTGAACGTCTGTTCGTGTCGAAGGTATGTCTAAGACTCGAGTAGATGGGGATATAGAAGTGTCATTAGTTTAACGTGGTTACCTCCATAGAATGGTTTACCCCACGGTCCTCTTCGGACTTGGATTAGTTATACGACAGTCAACGTCCATCATAGACTGATGTGCCAGTATTAACTCAATGGTTAGAGCAGGACCTATCTTAAGTCCCTGCCGATCTCTGGTTTTTCGACAACCGGTTGATCTATGCAACTCCACAGAGAGCACATCATCGCACCGGTAACATCAGGACGGTCTTCTGATGCACCAAAGATTTTTGGTAACATCAGGACCTGTACTGATGTTACCATGCTAGTGTTCTACCCGCATTTGGGTAGTAAAATACAGCCACTACGTAGGCCAAAGCCAGAATAAACTGGACCTCAACCAAAGGTTGGCCCAGACTCAGTTAAACCTCCGAGGAGATTAAACCTTGTCTGTGGGCATCCAACCCCCGTAGTACCAACGCGACCTTGGTGAGATCTGTCATCAAGGGACTCAGCTCTTTCAGAATGAGTGCCTGGGCGATTGCAAAAGCAGACCCTGGCAGCACGTTCGTCCGGAACCTCGTATCCTATCATTTGACACTAGGATTTGCCAAGTCCTAGGCCGCCCGGGATATAAACTATCCCAGACACCAACGCTATTGTATGGTAGGAGCGCTTCATGCTTAAAAACAGCGCCCATACTGACATTTTTTAAAGAAGCCCCCTGCCACTATAATCTACCGAGTATGACCAAGTATCAAACTTATAATAACCAGACGATTAAGTAAGATACAGCGGCCCCCTCGGGGGAGTAGATGAAGACAGAAGGAATCGGATTAATCTATATAAGTGCGTCAGTTATTTGATGAAGGTAAATTTGTCTATCTTTAGAGAGTTATAATTACTCTCGCCGTTTATCGGCCCTTTCTTTAAATCAATGCACCTGCGGGTAGCTATATATATGTATACTACGGTAGACTTTTAGAACCGCTCTCTACTCGCTTGGCAACGACTTTCAGTGTTACTTGTTTCGCGGATGCCAGATAACAATAACAAAAAAAAAATGTTTTAGTCGTACGACTAGAGAGGAACAGAAATAAAAAAAAAAAAAAAAAAAAAAAAAAAATTCATTTATTTGATTTGATTTGATTCCATTCGATTTCATTATTTGTTTTAAGAGAGAGAAAGGCGTTCACTTGAACGTCAATGTTCAATTCTAATTGTCAAAACAAAGTCACCCAAATGTCAATATTTGATTCAAGTAAAGTAATTTAATTTGTGTTTTACTGTTGCTTTAGGTAAATACTTGTATTTTGTTTATTAAATATTAACATTTATTTGACAGGCTTTTAGCGCTCCGTAGGGGCTCCAATACACTGGGATATTTTTTTATTATTATTTCTTCTTACATTGTATGTTTTCTACAATATAACAAATCCCTTTCGTAAAAAACATTAATATCATACTAATACTCGTATTATAAATGTGAAAGTAACTCTGTCTGTCATTCTGTCTGTTACCTTTTCACGGCTAAACGCTTGGACTGTTTTTGCGATTCCATCCCCTTTGACCACTCAACACTGATTTCCATCCATCACCCCCCTCGTTACCCGTAGCTCCTAAGACATAACCCCATCGCCCATTTCCTCCCCACCGACCCCATCCCTGATGATCATCAACATTCCCCGTCATCTACACCCCACCACCAATCCAAAAAAAAAGCTACTAACGATAAATTATTTTCATTCAATTACCGGTTTCGGCACAGCAGCTGGCGGAACAGCTGGAACTCCGGATGGAGGCACCACTAGTGACATCTGGGGAGGGGCCAGGTATGTCCCAGTGGGACCACGGCCACGTCTATCCGCAGCGGCTAACTCCTCATGCACCCTGCAGGTGTTCGTTGGCAGCAACCAGGGCACAAATCCTTTCTTCGTACCTGCCAACGACACCCAAAATCTGCTGTGCAATCTTGCGATCCACTCCTTCACCCAGGACAATCGCTTGCAACTCTGCAGAAATTGCCCTGAAACCGGACGGATCCGCAAGCCTTCCCTTTGACGTGTTCTTGTTGCCTCTTCCCCGCAACACGTCAGCCCTCTCCCTCTCGGTCATGGAGATCTCCATCTCAGATGAGTCACTCACATGACCGCCAACACCACCACCAAACACCCGGGTACTTACCCCAACAGAGTGAGCACCTACCACCGGCAGCAAGAGCTTCTGCGCCTCCTTATGAGGCCTCTCACCAACGCTGCTCTCATATTCGCTGATTAGTCCACCTAACCCAGCGGTGCTGCCTTCCTCAGACGAGCCAGCGATGTTCTTCCTCTTCTTCTTCTTCATTAGGGTGGCATTTTGGGCCCTTCCATACCGTTCTCGCGAACCACTTCCACAATAAAGCTTATAAAATAAAATAACGGATAACGAATGCCGACGGCTTTTTAAGGTTCACGATTTTTAAATTGCCGACGGCTTTTAGATTTAAGCACTAATTTTATGGTCACAGGTTTTTTATACCACGTATCGTGTATGGATGAGTTTTCACGCACACACACACGCACACTTGCTTCTGCCGGCAATAAGGTTTTATTACCTGCAGCTGCAAATTTGTCAGATTTTTCGCGTACTGCACACACAGTGATGATTAAGTAATTTGCACGATTTTCACTAGTAATTAGGTACTTTAGATATTTGGTCGTGTCGTTGTAGTAATAAAATTGTCTGTTTTATGTAGATTTAGCAATAAAAATCGCTGTTTGTTTTTTTGTAGAATTTTAGCAATAAAAATTGCTGGTTTTGTTGCCTCTTTAAAACTTTCCGTTGAACGTCTGTTCGTGTCGAAGGTATGTCTAAGACTCGAGTAGATGGGGATATAGAAGTGTCATTAGTTTAACGTGGTTACCTCCATAGAATGGTTTACCCCACGGTCCTCTTCGGACTTGGATTAGTTATACGACAGTCAACGTCCATCATAGACTGATGTGCCAGTATTAACTCAATGGTTAGAGCAGGACCTATCTTAAGTCCCTGCCGATCTCTGGTTTTTCGACAACCGGTTGATCTATGCAACTCCACAGAGAGCACATCATCGCACCGGTAACATCAGGACGGTCTTCTGATGCACCAAAGATTTTTGGTAACATCAGGACCTGTACTGATGTTACCATGCTAGTGTTCTACCCGCATTTGGGTAGTAAAATACAGCCACTACGTAGGCCAAAGCCAGAATAAACTGGACCTCAACCAAAGGTTGGCCCAGACTCAGTTAAACCTCCGAGGAGATTAAACCTTGTCTGTGGGCATCCAACCCCCGTAGTACCAACGCGACCTTGGTGAGATCTGTCATCAAGGGACTCAGCTCTTTCAGAATGAGTGCCTGGGCGATTGGAAAAGCAGACCCTGGCAGCACGTTCGTCCGGAACCTCGTATCCTATCATTTGACACTAGGATTTGCCAAGTCCTAGGCCGCCCGGGATATAAACTATCCCAGACACCAACGCTATTGTATGGTAGGAGCGCTTCATGCTTAAAAACAGCGCCCATACTGACATTTTTTAAAGAAGCCCCCTGCCACTATAATCTACCGAGTATGACCAAGTATCAAACTTATAATAACCAGACGATTAAGTAAGATACAGCGGCCCCCTCGGGGGAGTAGATGGGGACAGTTGATATTATTTGAGGGCAAGCCCTCCGCTTTCCCACCTTTCGGTATTAAGCAAATATTAGGTCCTTCTTAACCATCAGGCGAATCCGCAGGCAAAGGAACCTAACCACCAAACCGCACTCCAACAATTAGCGGGGAAATCCCTGATCATTTTGCAATGATTATTGCTCCACAGTTTGTGCGTCTTCGTAGTCGAAGACCATTTTTTCCGCAAGTGCATTCACGTCGTCTAGGTATTCTTTTGTTGAAGCATCGTCTATTTTTAGTACTATGTACTCTTCTCCATATTTAATTTTGAATTCCCTCCGTGCTTCTATCCTCTGTGGAAGTGTACATTCATTCAATATTTGTTGAATGCTGTCAACATCCGTTTGACAGGGGCAGACGTTTGGGACATCTCTTATCCTAAAACGACGGAAGTAGCTGATAAAAGGTCCGTGGCCCGTTATTAGGTATACTGCCTTTTTTCCCAGGTTGGTGCTGTTCCCTGTGAGCTTCGCAATAGCGTCATGGACCGCCCGTCCAAGGGATGAGTTGTTCCATTCCAGTTGTTGCCCATCCTTTTACGCGCCTCTTGGTTTGCTGCCTTAAGCGGCCTGGCTATGCTTATCCGTTCGTATGTGTTTGGCAACGTTGCCGCCTGTTTAGCCATACGGTCTACTATGTACATCTGTGCTAAATCTGCTTTGTGGCCTCTCGTCCAGTGTAGCGCTATGATGTTTTCGTTTCCCTCAAGGATATTCAGTTTATTAACAATATGTGCAATGTCTGAATCTTCGAAGTTTGGCGTGCATATTTTCCCCAGTGCCACTCGGGAGTCTGACACGATGTTTATCGTTTTCCCCCTTGTGTTGGGGTTTAGGCATTCCAGTGCTTTAATTACTCCTGTTATTTCTGCCCTGTGTGAATCCGGTATTTTTGGGGCAGTCCATTTCCTCATTGATGTGGTATATGCGTCTTGAATGATGGCACCTATTCCTGTCGCAGTTTCCATTGTTGATGCGTCTGTGAATATCCATATTGTGTTGTTTGTTATTTCCTCTATGTTTTCGTCGCAGGTGTTGTAGGTCCTTATTATCCTTTTGGCCGGGTGGGGCGATAGGTTTGGTGGTAGTTTTTCCACGTACTGACCAGTTTTCCTGGCCTCTTCTGTCTCAAATTTCTGTCTTGTCTCTAGATGAAGTGGCGGTTGGTTCGACAGTATTTGGATGGACTTGTTCGCCGTGGTTCTGTAGGCTTTGCTCAAAGCCAGAAGGAATGACCTTTGAGCTGCTTCCAGGTGCTTTTGCAGGTATCTGTTTTTGGGATTTTTGCCCCAGATTTCTGCCCCGTATGTGAGCATTGGTCTGATGGCTCCTTCGTAAATCCTTTTAAGAATTTCCCTACTGGTTCCCCAAGTTTTTCCTGCGACGATGAATATCCTGTACGCTTTGGCTGATGCTTTTCCTCTAACGAACTTTGCGTGTTCGACCCATGTGAATCTGTCATCAATAATTATGCCCAGATATTGGATTTTGTTGTCTATATTGACATTTATGTCGTCGATTTTTATCCGTGGCGGTCTTACTGATGACCTTGATGGTATAAACATTGCCTTTGTCTTGTGTGGGGCGTAACTTAATTTGTTATTCTGCGCCCACTTTTTGCAACTTTCCTAAGTTCGTGCCCATAGCTCTTCGATCCTTCTGAGAAATGTTCCTGAAATGGTCATAATTTGATCATCCGCAAATGCCTTAGTATGTAAAGACGTGTGTGCATCTGTTGACACATTTTTCATCTCATTAAACCAGTCCTCCATGATTTCTAACCAGAGGACTGGGCCTAGGCATGAGCCTTGAGGAGCGCCTCTCTCCGTTGCCAGTTCTATGCCACGTGACTTTATTCTACGATTTTGTAGAAAGTCTACAATGGTTTTCCCTAGCATTTCCGGGCATCCAGTTTTCGCCAAAAGGAGTTTAAGCCTGGGATACCATGCCGAATTAAAGGCGTTTTTGATATCCGTACTGACGGTTAGAGTATGTCTCTTCCTCATTTTATTCGTCTTTATCACTTCCAGTATCTTTCCGATCGCTTCAGTGGATCTTCTTGTCTTTCTGAAGCCGTACTGGTTTGGCGAGAATTTTCCATTTTTTTTCCATGTGGATGTGTCAGGCGGTCTGCCAGGATCTTGTCAAGGATCTTTCCAATTGTTGGTAGGAGACAGATCGGTCTAACTTCGGCTGTCTACCAAATTCCCGGGAATTTGCCTTCATTCAGACAGAGGTTCAGCACCTCTTTCCAGTTTCCTAAAACTGCGTCTGAGAGTGGCTTCAGTGCGACTGTTGGGAATTTGTCTGGGCCTGGGGCTTTCCTATTTCTCCGGGTTTTGACTATCGCCATTATTTCCTCGTTTGTGATGCTGAAAGCTTCTTGCGTTTCCCATACGCAAGTTTCTTCTCTGTCTGCACTGTTTTGTGCAGAGTCATCGAGTGTTAGGTCCGCTGGGAAGTATTTTCTCATTTGTTCATGGATTGTTTCCTCCAGGGTTTGTGTCCATGATCCATCGGCTCTTTGGGTGGACTTAATTTTTGCCCTTGTCCTGCCTTTTGCGTTTATGATCTTATGGGCAACACCCCAAGGGTCCATTTCTATGTTATTTTCCTCTAGGACTCTATTTAATGACTGAAATTTTGCTTCCTTAATCATTTTCTTGAGCTTATTTCTCTGAGCTTTGTAGTCGTTGCTGAGAGTAGCTCTTGCGTTGTTGTGCATAGATTCTTGCATCTTTCTTTGCGTTTTCCTAGTTTTCATTCTCTGTATTTGGAGTTCCCGTGTCCACCAAGGGTTGTATTTTACTACAGACCCCCTGCTTCTTAGTGGGATAGCTGCATTACATGCTGCTGTCGTCAATTCCTGCAGTTTCGTGGCGAGTTCATTTGCTGACGAGTCTCTTGCGTTCCCTTGCCAAGTGTGGTTTCGGAGGTGTTCCCCGAGGCGTGACCAGTCTGCTCTTGCTAGGTTGTAGGCCTGAGCTATTCTAAGGGGTTCTATTTCAGTATTAATGCTGAAGGATAGATACCTATGGTCGCTCAATGTTTCCGTCGTTTCGACGATGAGTTCCTTTGTAAGGGTTATGTCTACCCAGCTTTTTCCATGATTGTTGAAGAAAGTGGGTTCACTGTCGCAATTGTTTTAAATATGAAGACCTTCTTTGGCTATAAGGTCCATGAACATTTCTCCTCTTCGGTCTATGATTTCTCCTCCCCAAAGTGGGTTTTTCGAGTTAACTCCTATATCTTCGGATGATATTCTCTATCTTTTTGAGGTGTCTTTTCATACGAGAGAGCGGCTCCATATAAAGAGATGTTACAACTATGTTCGGCGTTGTGTTTACGATTCTCAACGTCACTGAGTTGTCATCCGTAAATTCTGGCAGTAGTAATGCCGAGATGGTGGCGTTTCTGGTTATGATTGCCGTCTTGGCATTTAGGTCTCGGCCTGTTTTTATATGCTGCATATAGAGAGTGAAGTTTTTGTTAACTTTCATTCTACTATATGGCTCTTGAATTAGGGCTATATCAATGCCCCTTTCTTCTATAACTCGCTCCAATAGGTTCGTGGCCTCTTTGCCTCTGCCTATGTTGACCTGGATAATTTTAATTATTACCATAGTCAATGCGTGTTCCTGCTTGTCTCAGTTTCCTTAAGTATATTGGGCATTTGTTGTCCCAGGCGCAGTGGTCTGTATTCGCCAGTTTAAGTTCCTTGCAGTTAATAAAGCAGGGGACTTTAGATTTGCAGGTGTGATCTTTTGTATCTGATTTCTCAGCACATTTTGGGCAAGTTTCCTTAGAGGATTTGCAATATTTAGCTACGTGCCCGTAGCCTTGGCATTTGTAGCATCTTGGTATCTCCGTGTGTTCTCTTATTTGTAACAGAGCGTAATCAGCAACTATTTTAAGTTCTTTGATTAGAACTTTATATATATCGGGGGTAACCTCGATTTTCCAGGAACTTAATTCCTTCCTCGAGTTTCTTTGCTCCGATTTTCTCGGCGATGTCTGGATTGTATCTCGCAAGGTCTTTGCCGATGTGTTCCTCACTCAGGTCTGCGTTTACATCAACGCCCACGATGACCATAATGGGTTTGGGAGCCTTAGTAGTTTTTACTGTTAAGGTTTCCTTGGTCCTCTGTGTCAGTATTTCCTTGACTTTGGTTTGTTGCACTTTTGAGTGTGCCCCAAGAAAGACGTCTCCGCTTGGTAGGGTGTTGATTTTTTTTAAAGGCCCTCCCACGTCCATTTTCTGACATCCCAGGGCTTCTCTTACCAGTTTGCTTGCTGGTGCGTTTTGGTCCTGTGATTTGCATAGGACTCCATATGCGGTCTTATTTGTCGAGTTGTCCCTACGTTTTTTGACTGTTCGGGGGGAATTTCGTTTTTTGCTGGGGATTCCTATGGTTGGCTGGCCTCTTTGACTATTTGCCGGTGTTTTGGTCCCTGACCATAATTGTCTCTCCATGTCATGTGTTTTCCGTTCGGTGTTCCTAATTCCTAGCAAAAGGTCTAGGCACACCTTGAAAATTCGCACGGTATTTTCCGAGATTTTGTGTTTAATCTCGGGACTATTTTCTGTAATAGCTTTTATATTTCCTATAGCTATTTTTATCTCTTCTACTGCTGTTTCTGGGCTTATTAGCCCCTCTGATTTAGAATTTTTGACAGATTTGTAGCTTTTTACAGTGCTCTGACCGTCTGACTCCATATCAGATGCGTCAGAGGATGATTTGGCTACAACGCTGTCGTTGTCAGTAGAGCTGTTCCCGTCGGTATTAACCGGATTACCCTTTACAACATAAGCAAATGTTGGTATTTTGTCCCCTTTATTTGAACCCTTAGTGTAAATCGATTCACTTACCTTGGAGTTCCTTCGTGTCATTATTTTCCTTGGTGGTTCATCAGGGCTGTTGTCCTCGTCGCTCGAAGAAGGGCACGGATTTTTCACCGATGTCCTTTTGTTTTTTATCCCAGTGATTTTCGTCATCTTTTTGTTTGGTTTCATGTAAAAGCCGCCGGTGATTTAATTTATGCGTATTGTTGTTTTTTTTTTTTTGTTCACGCAAATACACTTAAAAAGCACTTGTTTGGGTTTAAACTCTTTTACGATGATTAGAAACCCGATGGGATTGAGTATACACAAATTTTTACTTTAGTACTTGCGCGCGTTTTATTTGGTTCGAGCACGCGAAACCGCACACGCACACACACACACACACACACACACACACTTTCGTATGCGCAGGTGCAAAACCGTCCGTACGTCCTCGTAGTGTAATTAACGTCGTCTATTTTGTCTATCTCTTTGGTTTAGTAATTAAAATTACTTTTACAGTTGTGGATTTTGTCGCTGGTTTGTATTTCTGTCTTATAGCAATAAAAATTGATTTTCTTGGAAATAGTAATGAAAATTACTTTTGTGGCTGTTGGTAGTAATAAAAATTACTTTTGCTTTTTACGCGTTTGTCAAATAAATTCTCGGTTTGGTCCCGTAATAAATTTCTTTGTTTGTTTGTTTTCCGCACGATGCGCACTTCGAATTAACACAACCGTTCAGTTCTGCTGTTCAAAAATGAGTGGGTAGATGGGGACAGAAACTGTCTAAGAGTTTAACGTGGTTACCTGCAAGAAACGCATTACCCCACGGTCCTCTTCGGACACGGATTCGGTTTTGAAACGCCAATCAACGCCCATCCACAATATATTCTATTGCAGATGTATCATTATAACTGGGTGTAAGGGCCCAGCGTTCTCACTGATGGGAGCGAGAACTATCTAAATCTCTGCCATTCTATGGGTCACGGCACCCGGTTGGTTCAAACGCAACTCCACGCCGACTATTGTCTTCCCGCTTGGGCATAACCACAGACACCACGAAAACTCCCCGAAGGGCCGCTCCATCTGCCGGGGACGGACATTCATCCGTGGGCTCCCCGACACCCGTGGTACCAGAAAATCTCCGGTGGGATTTCGTAGCAACCGCGTGAGCGCCGGCGGCCAGAAGCTGGACTAGCAACCAGCAGCCACCAATCACGCAGCCACTACTCCAGTTGAGTTCCTCAAAACTCGGGACTGGTAGCCCATCGTCAGTCAGATTTCCGTCCCTAAGTCGTCCATTTCCGTCCAAGTTGTCCATCTGTCCTTCCGTTCGTAATTAGTCAGTCAGTCTGTCGACGCCGACACCCGCAACATCAAGCTGCCTAGCTCTCTGCCGCGCAAAGACCTATCTTGCGTACACATTCAGACATTCGACTTGTTCCCTGCAGCATAAAGCTGATCCGACATCATACACTCCGTTTAGCCCCCGTACTCCCATGGCATTCAGATTTCTGACGTCCGAGTAATCACACTCACAAAGAACGTGCCGCCAGTCTTCACTAGGGAAACCGCAAACACAGCCCTCAACTTCACTGAGGTGCCTTTGATGCAAAAATGCATTAAGGCTACCATGACCAGTGAGCAAGAAGCTCAGCTTAAGGCTAAAGTTGAACTCCGTGTTTACACTGGCATATTGCACGTCCCCGATGAACCCGTACGTCACCCTTCCATTAACAGAATCGTTCCACCCTTAAGCAGAATCATCTTCGTCTTCTCCAACGAAACACTTACCCCAGTACCAATTCCCCAGCTATGAACAATCGTCATGAATTCGACGCTCCTCCGCTCCAACACATGCCGCGATTCTCCCTCAACTATGAGGAGTAAATCGTCAGCATACGCGCAACAGTTGCACACCCGTGATAGCTGATCCAAAAGGGTATCCATCATGAGGTTCCATATAAATGGACCACATATGGACCCTTGGGGGCAACCACGAGTGACACTTCTGTACACTCTGTCGATCACTCCCACACAGCAAGCCTGTCTGTCACTGAAGTAGCTCCGCCAGAGAGATACTTCATGACAACCGACTCCGATCAACCTCTCAACCACACTGTCCCAACTCAAGTAGTCAAATGCGCCCTTGAACTCTACGAAGATTCCAAGGACATACTTGCTATCACTTGCATCCACGCAATCTTTAACATATAGCCAGGCATCTTCCGTACTTCGACCCGCTCTGAAGCCGTACTGTCTGTCAGACATCAGACTGGTCACAACTTCCCCCAGCCTCCGCACCATAACCCTCTCCAGCACTTTTCCAAGCACCGGAAGAAGACTAATTCCACGGTAGGAACGGGGGTCGCTTCTGACCTTATCTGGTGACTTCAGCAGCACGACCACCTTCGCAGATTTCCATACAGTGGGAAAGTAACTTTCACGCATACACTTCTCGAAGATCGCTGAGATATAGTCCGGAATGGCCCGCCAGATGCTTTTACACATCTCACCAGTCATTCCGTCCATCCCAGGTGATTTCCGAGATCTCACCAGCGCCATACACTCCAACAACTCGGCAGGATCTAAAGATGGAACATCTTCATATCCAAGCCGATTCATCGGACCGTACCGCGGTGGATCAGCCTCAGGAAATAACTTTCCAAGAAGTGCTTCTGCACTACTCGTCCACGTATGCATCGTGTTGTTACCAACCCTTATGCCACATATATTATCAATCGCCCGCTTTCCCCTGCATATACGATAGACCTGGCCCCAGGGATCATGATTATTGTGTCGCACAAAGCGCCTCCAATCGTCCTCCTTGGCCTTCAATATCATGCCTTGGTACTCACGCCTGCCACGCTGATAAGCGCGCTTGAGTGGAACCACATTCACGGCGTCATTTGCTCGAGCTCTTTGGAAGGATCTACGTAGACCCCTAAGCCACCCACGTCTCAGACTCAGTTCAGCCGTCCACCATTTGGCACGTCTAGCATTCACCCTTCTAACCCTACTAAACATACAACGCTGACGGAGAGCATCCAACTGTCAATCGTCAGAATCTGACGATCAACACTCAGATTTCTGAACGGATTCACGGGTAAGCCAGCAGCTACCTCTTCCATTCGCCGAGCAAACAATACCCAATCCGCACCATCGGACATCGGAAACATCCAAAAACAACATCATGTGAGCGCACCCTGAAGGAGAACCACTTGATGTAGACGCGACCCGTGGCCAAGAGAGCCTCAACCACTCGGCTGGTGCCCTCCAGGATCACGTTCGCAACCGCATCAGTGCCCCCCTAGAAGAACGGCTCACAATCTTGACGCTCTTCTTGAATGTCTCAAGCGTCATCAGGTCCTTCATGTGGTTCTCGTAGAGATCACCCATGAGTTCATCACTAGTGATCTCCGCCAAAACCGCCTGAATGACCACCTTCGGACCCAACTTCTCGGTCACCGATACGTCCAGGCCAACTTCGCCGAAAATCTTATTGCCAACAATTCTCTGTCGTTCGGCGTTACTTGGCGTACGAATAACGGCACCTCCGTTCCTCAAGGGCTTCACATCATGAATCCTGACCTTAAGCTCAGGGCCCACTTCTGTGACTACCTTCCTCACAACGTCTTTGGCCGTGGCTCCTGCGTCCCGGCTCTTCACAACCAGCGACCAGGTCTCCACCGGTTTCGGCACCACAGCTGGCGGAACAGCTGGAGCTCCGGCTGGAGGCACCACCGACGACATCTGGGGAGGGGCCAGGTATGTCCCAGTGGGACCACGGCCACGTCTCTCCGCAACAACTCTCTTCTCGTGCACCTTCAGTGCACCCTGTAGGCGTTCGTTGGCAGCTACCAAGGCACAGATTTTGTCCTCGTATCTGCCGGCGATTGCCAACACTTTCTGGGCAATCTTCCGATCAACCCCATCATCCAGGACTATTCCCTGCAATTCTGCAGAGATAGCCCTAAAATCGGATGTCACAACACCCGCGACAGCTTGCCCTTTAGTGGGCCCCCTAGTGCCTCTTCCTCGATTTCTCGAGTCAGCAATTAAGCCCACCCCGGTCATAGAGCGTCCCATCTCAGATGAGTCACTCATATGACCACTCAAACCACCACCAACAACAACCCGGGTACTTACCCCCACAGGGAGCACACCTATCCCGACCATAGTCGGTACCGCCGACTTCTGCGCCTCCTTATGAGGCCTCTCACCCAGACTGCTCTCATACTCACTGGTTAGACCACCTAACCCAGCAGTACTGCCTTCCTCAGAAGACGCCACCTTGTTCTTCCTCTTCTTCTTGTTCTTCAACTTCTGGGTTACGTTGGACCCCTCCATTACACACGAAAAAGAATCTTTAATGGGCTTTTGAATATTTCTTCCGCACTTATACGCCTCTTTTTTGGCCTTTGGGCTCTTCTCTCGGGCTTACGCCTCTTTTTTGGTCTTATCGCTCTTTTCTCGGGCTAATATAAATTTTAACCCTAAATAAATAAATTATTGCTTGCGTTGCAATTAAAATGTTGTTTTAATATGATAGGAAAAAAAAAAAAATTTAAAAAAATTAAAAAAAAATCGGTACGATGGCGGACCAATGTTGTCAAACTGTTGTTCCGTGTACCCTTTTTTGAGTCCCAAATCCTCACTCAGATGTGGCCTTTAGCAAAAATGTTGGCAATAATTTTACTATTGCCTTCTCGCTCGCACTTCACCGAGGGAACACGTGATTTTTCCCAAAAAAAATTCAAAATCACGCACTGACCACGTGATACCCACACACTGATCACGTGATTTTCACACAAAAATATTTTTCCAATATCACGTGCTGATCACGTGATACACTGATCACGTGATTTTCACCCAAAAATTTCCGTTACCAAGCTGGCAGTAAATACCACGCACTTATCACGTGTTATACACACGCACGGTGTATAAACTTGTAGCACACACACGAACAAATGTATTTTACGCGAAATCGAAATTGTAAAACACTAAAATGAAGTATTTTAGTAAAAATCCTTCGAATTTCGCCACGAAACTTTCAAATTGTCATCAGACACACTGAATCTACCGATTTGTCAACTTTAATTTAAGGTTTATCGCGAAAATTAACAACTCGAAAAGAAATATTTTGATCAGCAAAAAAAACGCACTATTCACAATTCACAGAGTAAAAAGTGAGTGAGTAGATGGGGACAGCTGATATGTTTGAGGGCAAGCCCTCCGCTTTCCCACCTTTCGGTATGAAGCCAACATTAGGTCCGTCTAAGCCACCACACGAATCCGCAGGCAAGAGAACCCAACCGCCAAACCTCACTCCAATAATTAGCGGGGATTCCCGATCTTTTTCCTGAAAATAAATTTAAGTGTTCAATGTATTAATAGTAAAGGTCTTACCTGTTGGTTTGTTCTTCTTCTTCGTATTCGAAGACCATCCCCTCTGCTAGCACATTCACGTCGTTTAAGTATTCTTTTGTAGAGAAATCGTCTATCCTTAGTACGATGCTCTCTTCTCCATATTTTCCTTTATACTCCCTTCGTGCTTCAACCCTCTGTGGGAGCGTACAGTCGTTCAGTATATGCTGAATGCTGTCGACATCCATCCGACAGGGGCAGACGTCCGGGTTTTCCTTTATCCTAAAACGACGGAAGTATCTGTTGAAGGGTCCATGTCCTGTAATTAGGTGGACTGCCTTTGCTCATAGGTTTGTGCCTTTTTCCGTTGGTTGAGCCACTACGTCGTGTACAGCACGACCAAGATGAGAGTTGCTCCATTCTTGCGACCAATTTCTATACGTTTTTGTTCGCTCTTCTTTTCTTGCTACCTTGATTGGTCTGGCGATATCTATGCGCTCATATCCGTTGGGTAGTGTTGCTGCAATTTTTGCCATGCGGTCGACTGTTTCCATTTGCACTATACCTGTTTTGTGACCTCTGGTCCAGTATAGTGCAACAGTGTTTTCATTGTCCTCGAGGAGTCCCAACTTTTTGACGATATGTATAATAGCTGGATCGTCAAAGTTAGGGTTGCATATTTTTTCCAGTGCCACCTTGGAATCTGACACAATGTTTACAGATTTTCTTCTTGTGTTGGTATCCAGGCATTCAAGTGCTTTCAACACCCCTGTAATTTCAGCCCTGTGGATCTCTGGTATCTTTGAGGCGGTCCATTTCTTTATCGCTGTGGAGATTTCATCTTGAATTATAACGCCTATTCCAGTAGCTGTTTCTGTTGTGGATGCGTCAGTGAAGATCCAAGTTGTGTTGGTTGCTATTCCTTCTCTGAACTCCTCGAGGTTATTATATGTTCTCGCTTTCATTTTGGCCGGATGTGGCCATGTATTTGGTGGCAATTTTTCGGCAAATTTGCCAGTTTTCTTGGCTTCATAGATCTCATACCTCTCTCTTGCTTCCAAGTAGAGAGGTGGCTTGTTAGCCAGTATCTGTATGGACTTGTTGGCCGTTGTTCTGTAGGCTTTTGTTTGTGCCAGGAGGAATGGCCTCTGGGCTGCTTCAAGATGCCTTTGCAGGTATCTGTTTCCTGAGTATTTGCCCCAGATTTCTGCCCCGTATGCTAGCAGTGGTTTGATGGCACCGTCATAAATCCTTTCTATGATTTTCCTGCTAGTTCCCCATGTTTTGCCTGCGACTATGTATAGTCGGTATGCTTTGGCAGTAGCCTTTCCTCTAATAAATTTCGCATGTTCTACAAATGTAAGTTTGTCATCGAAGATGATCCCAAGGTATTTGATTTTGTTACCTATTGTGATGTTTATGTCATCGATTTTAATGCGCGGTGGCCGTACAGATGGCCTTGATGGGATGAACATTGCTGTCGTCTTTTGTGGCGCATAGCTGAGTTTGTTGTTCTGTGCCCATCTTTTACAATTTTCCCATGTTTGTGTCCATAGTTCTTCGATCCTCTTTAGGGATGTCCCTGAGATCATTATTACCTGATCATCTGCAAACGCTTGAACATGTAGTGATGTAAAAGCTGCAGTTGGAGAGTTTCTCATTTCGTCAAACCAGTCTTCCATGATGATCAGCCAGAGAATTGGGCCCAGACATGATCCTTGAGGGGCGCCTCTTTCTGTTCTTAACTCTGCACCATTTGATTTAATCCTACGTTGCTGTAGGAAATCTATTATGGTCTTTCCTAATTTTTCAGGGCATCCAGTGTTCGCCAGGAGGAGTTTCAGCCTGGGATACTAAGCTGAGTTGAACGCATTTTTAATGTCCAACGTCACAGTCAGTGGGTGGCGCTTATAAGCCTTATTTTCTTTCATTACTTCCATAAGTTTTTCGGTTGCTTGTGCGGATGATCTCATTCTTCTAAAGCCATATTGATTTGGCGAGAGCTTCCCATTCGACTCCAGGTGGTGTGCCAGGCGGTCTGCAAGGATTTTATCAAAGATTTTCCCGATTGTAGGAAGAAGACAGATTGGTCTGACTTCGTCTGTATCTGGTTTTGGTAGCCAAGCTATCTCAGCTACCTTCCAAATTTCCGGGAATTTGCCTTCTCTTAGGCAGAGGTTCAACACTTCTAGCCAATTCCTCAGAATTTCTTCCGAGAGTGGCTTTAGTGCTATTGTCGGGAATTTATCAGGGCCTGCGGCTTTTCTCTTTCTACGAGTTCTTATTACCGCTGTAATTTCATCCTTGGTTATGTCGCACTCTTCTTGCGTTTGCCATATGCAAGTTTCGTGCCTATCTGCATTGTTCTGTGCAGAGTCGTCGGCACACGAGTCTTTTGGAAAGTATTTTCCCATTAATTCAGTGGTTGTTTCCTCAATGGTTTGTGTCCATGTTCCGTTGGCTTTCTGGATGGACTTTATTTGTGTTTGTGTCCTGCCTTTTGCGTTTAGTATCTTGTGGGCAATTCCCCACGGGTCCATTTCTGAATTATTTTCTTCTAAGACTCTGTTCAAGGACTGAAATTTGGCTTCTTTTATCATCTTTTTGAGCTTATTTCTTTGGCTTTTGTACTCATTATCAAGAATTGCTCTTTTGATGTTGTCCGTGGATTCTTGCATCCATCTTCGCCTTTTCCTGGTTTCTCTCCTTTGGGATTGGAGCTCCCTTGTCCACCATGGTTTGTATTTTGTCATTATTCCTCCAGTTCTTAGCGGGATAGCTGCATTATAAGCTGCCGTCGCTAAGGCTTGGAGTTCTGTGGCACAATCATTTGCTGACAATTCCCTGTCATTTGTTTGCCAAACATGGTTTTGTAGATGTCGCTCGAAACGAGACTAGTTAGCTCTTGCTGTGTTATAGGTCTGAGCTATTCTTATAGCTTCCATTTCAGTGTTGATACTGAAAGCTATGTACCTATGGTCGCTTAGTGTTTCGGTAGTCTCGACTTTTCATCCTTCGATGCTTAGTTGCTTCGTAAGGGTTATATCTACCCAGCTTTCTCCATGGCTGGTAAAGAATGTAGGTTCGCTATCACAATTATTCTCTATGTTTAGGCCTTCTTTGGCTATAAGATCCATAAACCGTTCTCCTCTTCGGTCTATGGTCTCGCCACCCCATAGTGGGTTTTTAGAATTAATATCTCCAGCTATTAAGATATTATTTCTATATTTCTGGATGATGCTCTTTATTTTTATAAAGTGTCTTTTCATCCGAGAAAGGGGCTCCATGTATAACATTTCGGTATTGTATTGGTAAGTTTAATAGTTACCAAATTGTCGTCAGTAAATTCTCGAAGAAGCAATGCCGATATAGTACTGTTTCTTGCGACGATCGCCGTCTTGGCTTTTAGAGCGCCTGTTTCATGGTGCATATAGAGAGTGAAGTTTTTACTAACTTTCATTCTTCTATATGGTTCTTGAATTAGGGCTATATCGACGTTCCTTTCTTCCATTGTTCGTTCCAATAGGTTGGTGGCTTCTTTGCCTCTGCCTATGTTGATTTGTATGGCTTTAATTATTACCATAGTTTACTAGGGATCCTGCTTGCCTTAATTTTCTCTGATAGATTGGACATCTACTGTCCCATGCGTAGTGTACTGTGTTTGGTACCCCCATATCCTTGCAGTTTGCGCAACACGGGGTTGAACTCTTGCAGGTGTGCTCTTTGGTGTCCGTTTTCTCGGCGCACTTTGGGCAGGTTTCTCTCGTGGACCTGCAGTACTTTGCCACGTGTCCATATCCTTGCCATTTAAAGCATCTTGCTATGTCGATGCTTTCCTTAATATATACGAAAGAGTAGTCTATTACAATTTTCTCCTCTTTGATGAGGACTTTATAGACGTCTGGAGTAACGTCTATTTTCCATGTTTGTGTCGATGGATTTCTGTTGTCCCTTTTAGTCAAAAATTTTATTCCCGTTGTCATATTTTCTTTCCCTATTCTCTGAGCGATATTAAGGTTTGATTCAGCGATTTGTTCCCCAATGCGTTCCTCGGAAAGTTCTGCGAATTTGTCGACTCCCAACAGTAGGATTGTTGGGTTTGGAACTTTCAATGGCTTGGCTGTGAGTGTATCTTTACCCTTTACTGCTATGAATTTTTGGAGTTTTTCCAGATTGGCTTTTGTTGTCGGGTTTATCATTAGGTTGCCACTTTTGAGGTCCTTTGTGCCGTCAAATGGTCCACCCAGATCTTCCAGCTTTTCCCCTTTGGTTATTTCACGAAGTAGTTCTCTAGGTGTTTGTTCCGAAATGTTGGACTTTAGAACCATCGCGTAATTAGTGTTATTCATGGACCTGTCCCTAGATTTCCTACCAGGAGCTGAGGGATTTTTGTTGCTGTTTGTCTGGATTGGGCGATTTATGGGCTTTGTATTGTTTGTCATTGTCCTTGTCACGTTTAGTGCCTGTTGTGTCAGTTTTAGAATACTAGCATCCCTGTTAGTAATCTCTATCAAAAGATCAAGGCAATTGCTTCTTATTTCCGATGCATTTTTGATAGTGTCGTTTTTGATTTTCGGATATTTTTCCGTTAAGCGTAAAATTTTTTCTATTGCGCTCTGAATTTTTTCGATCGAGCTCTTTGGTGATTTGTCTTTTCCTGTGTTTGTGTTGTCTGGTTCTTGTCTGGTTTCCCTAACTATGTCTGTAATTTCCGTTATTGAATCGTCCGATAAATTGCTATCAAATAAATTTTCAGGAATAATTTTTTCCTACCTGCGATACGTAGGTCATCTCTTTCCTCTATATCGCTATTGTCCGTGTTGTTTGCTTCGATTTTCAATTGTCTTGATTTCTTTGTGTTATCTGGTAAATCCTCGTCTGAGTGTTTGCTTCCTTTGTTTCTTTTCCTGGAATTTTTCCCCATATTCAGGCACTCGGTATTTCTTTTAGTCGAAGGTTTGTAGAATTTTTAGAATTACAAATGCCGACGGCTTTATGAAAATTACGATTTTTAAACTGCCGACGGCTTTTAGATTTTACCGATGGTTAAAAACTCGGCGAGATTGTGTATACACTGTTTTCACTTTTATACCTGCGCGCGTTTTGTTCGGTTCACTCGCGCAAACGCACACACACGCGCACTTGTCTGGGCACTTTCGTCGTAATAAACGTCTTTGGTCTTTTATCTCTTAGCAATAAAAATTGCTTTTTCTCACTAGAGTAATAAAAATTACTTTTGTTTGCAGCTGCAAAATCCGTTTTGTCGTGTAATTAAAAATATTTTTACTGTCGTTTGTCAGGTTTTAACACTTTAGTAATGAGAATTACTTTTTTTTTTTGGTAACGAGTAATAAAAATTACTGATTTGGTTTTCCGATGTAAATTCCGTATTTTTCGGGTAATATGCAGAATGCGCCCTTCAAATTTAAACGTCTGTTCACCTCGAGTGTCACAATGTAACTGAGTGAGTATATAGGGACAGAAACTGTCTAAGAGATTAACGTGGTTACCTGCAAGAAACGCATTACCCCACGGTCCTCTTCGGACACGGATTCGGTTTTGGAACGCCAATCAACGCCCATCCACAATATATTCTATTGCAGATGTATCAGTATAACTGGGTGTAAGGGCCCAGCGTTCTCACTGATGGGAGCGAGACCTATCTAAATCTCTGCCATTCTATGGGTCACGGCACCCGGTTGGTTCAAACGCAACTCCACGCCGACTATTGTCTTGCCGCTTGGGCAAACCACAGCCACCACGAAAACTCCCCTAAGGGCCGCTCCATCTGCCGGGGACGGACATTCATCCGTGGGCTCCCCGACCCGTGGTACCAGAAAATCTCCGGTCGGATTTCGTAGCAACCGCGTGAGCGCCGGCGGCCAGAAGCTAGACTAGCAACCAGCAGCCACCAATCACGCAGCCACTACTCCAGTTGAGTTCCTCACAACTCGGGACTGGTGGCCCATCGTCAGTCAATTTGCCGTCCCTAAGTCGTCCAATTCCGTCCAAGTTGTCCATCTGTCCCTTCGTACGTAGTTAGTGAGTCAGTCTGTCGACACCGACACCCGCAACACCAAGCTGCCTAGCTCTCCGCCGCCCAAACACCAATCTTGCGTACACATTCAAACATTCGACTTGTTCCCTGCAGCATAAAGCTGATCCAACATCATACACACCATTTAGCCTCCGAACTCCCATGGCATTCAGATTTCTAACGTCCGAGTACAACGGACATTCACAAAGAACGTGCTGCCAGTCTTCACTAGGGAAACCGCAAACACAGCTCTCAACTTCACTGAGGCGCCTTAGATACAAAAATGCATTAAGGCTACCATGACCAGTGAGCAAAAAGCCCAGCTTAAGGCTAAAGTTGAACTCCGTGTTTACCCTGGCATATTGTACGTCTCTGATGAACCCGTACGTCACCCTTCCATTAACAGATTCGTTCCACCTGGCCTGCCATTTTGACAACATGGTTTCTTCCAGAAGAACCTTGCACTGGCTAAGGCTCCTGTCCGCCACATCATCCCCCACCAGCCAGTCGCACTGCAGGAAGGGCTTTTCTCTTCTGACCTTGAAGACTAAGCTTCTTCGGATGACATCCAAGTCAAGAGGAGGAACACCCATTAACACCTGCATTGCCTCCGTCGAGACTGTGCGACAAACCGGCAAGCAGGCAAGTAGAACGACCCGCTGAGCGGAATTAATCCTTGCCATGCCCTTAACAAGCATGACCGCCTTGTACCACACAGCAGCCCCATATGCTGCACAGGCAACAAAGAGACCGCCGTATATAATACGCACGGCACGCTTATCAAGGCCCCATTCACGCCTGAGAACCCGACGCAGTGGCCCGATCACACTTAAGAACCGCTTCTTGAGCTCAAGCAGATGAACTTCAAAATTCATACGCTCACTCATGCTGATTCCAAGGTATTTCACTTGCTTGGCATACTTAATGCAAGTGCCGTTGAATCTGACAGACGGAGGCCTATTGGCAGACAATCTGCCCTTAAGCAGAATCATCTTCGTCTTCTCCAACGAAACACTTACCCCAGCGCCAATTCCCCAGCTATGAACAATCGACATGAATTCGACGCTCCTCCGCTCTAACACAAGCCGCGATTCTCCCTCAACTATGAGAAGTAAATCGTCAGCATACGCGCAACAGTTACACACACCCGATAGCTGATCCAAAAGGGCATCCATCATGAGGTTCCAAATAAATGGACCACATATGGACCCCTGGGGACAACCACGAGTGACGCTTCTGTACGCTCTGTCGATCACTCCCACACAGCATGCCTGTCTGTCACTGAAGTAGCTCCGCCAAAGAGATACTTCATGACAACCCACTTCGATCAACCTCGCAATCACACTGTCCCAACTCAAGTAGTCAAATGCGCCCTTGAAATCTACAAAGATACCAAGGACATACTTGCTACCACTTGCATCCACGCAATCTTTAACATATAACCAGGCATCCTCCGTACTTCTACCCGCTCGGAAGTTGAACTGTCTGTCAGACATCAGATTAGCCATCACGTCCCCCAGTCTCCGCACCATAATCCTCTCCAGCACTTTTCCAAGTACCGGAAGAAGACTTATGCCACGGTAGGAACGGGGGTCGCTTCTGACCTTATCCGGTGACTTCAGCAGCACGACCACTTTCGCAGATTTCCATACAGTGGGAAAGTAACTTTCACGCATACACTTCTCGAAGATCGCTGTGATATAGTCCGGAATGGCCCGCCAGATGCTTTTACACATCTCACCAGTCATTCCGTCCATCCCAGGTGATTTCCGAGATCTCACCAGCGCCATACACTCCAACAACTCGGCAGGATCTAAAGATGGAACATCTTCATATCCAAGCCGATTCATCGGACCGTACCGCGGCGGATCCGCCTCAGGAAAGAACTCTCCAAGAAGTGCTTCTGCACTACTCATCCACGTATGCATCGTGTTGTCACCAACCCGTATGCCACATATGTTATCAATCGCACGCTTTCCTCTACATATACGATACACCTGACCCCAGGGATCATGATTATTGAGTCGCACAAAGCGCCTCCAATCATCCTCCTTGGCCTTCAGGATCATACTTTGGTACTCACGCCTGCCACGCTGATAAGCGCGCTTGAGTGGGACCACATTCATGGCGTCATTTGCACGAGCTCTTTGGAAGGATCTACGTAGACTCCTAAGCCACCCACGTTTCAGACTCAGTTCAGCCGTCCACCATTTGGCACGTCTAGCATTCACCCTTCTAACCCTACTAAACGTGCCATCGCTGACGATGACCATCCAATTGTCAATCGTCAGAATCTGACGATCAACACTCAGATTTCTGAATTGATTCACGGGTACGCCAGAAGCTACCTCCTCCATTCGCTGAGCAAACAACTCCCAATTCGCACCACCAATGCGCCATCGTCTGGAGCAGTCAACATCGTGTAGACCAACCGTCCCATTGAGATTAAAATTAACCTCAATAAGACCGTGGTCACTAAAACCACGGCCACTCACAATTCTCCAGTGAAATTCGAAGACCCTGGCAGCCTGATTGCAAATCGTCACGTCGATATCGCTGACACCTCTGGGGCCATTAAACGTGTACTCGTTTGATGGCTCATTGAGCACCTGGCACGAGTGCGCCACCAGGAATTCACTCAGCATCTCCCCCCTAACCACGTTCGGAAGGCCGGACGTACGTCCAGGCTTCGAGAACCAGAGAGGGGAGGATGCATTAGCGTCCAAGCCTAGGATTACAGGCGTACTGCTAACCAGTAGCAGTACCGAATCCATATAAGCAAGATACGGCTCCAGAGGGTCACCAAACTTGCAATAGGCACTCAACAAGAAAAGCTCTCCGAACTCACCTTTGACCCAAACACACGATCCCCATTCATTGGAGAGTTCAGGAACGGCTAAACATTCCACATTCACGTCATTCACAACAATCGCAGCATTCATTCTGGAATCAGGAAACACACGCATATTGGCTGGTAGACCCCTAATACTGCCATCAGCAGCATAAGGCTCTTGCACCATCGCAATACTCGCACCACGTTCAGTCATCCATGCACCAAAATCACACATAACGGCATATGAACCCCGACAGTTTTGTTGCAAAAGAACAACCATTAATGTCTGGCGTTCGCCCTGGCTACAAGTCCGCAGTAAATGGGACACGCCGTGGACATCATAAGATGCCCAGCAGGTTGCCCCTTAAACGCGCAGTTGCGACAATGTGGCAAATTGCCACACTGCGACACAACATGCCCTGCACCACCACAGCGACGACAGACATCAACTTTGGACTTGCATTTAGCTACCCGATGGTCGAATCCGAGACACCGGAAATATCCAAAAACTACATCATGTGAGCGCACCCTAAAGGAGAACCACTTGATGTAGACACGTCCGTTTGCCAAGAGAGCATTCACCACACGGCTGGTGCCCTCCAGGATCACATTCGCGACCGCATCAGCGCCCCCCCTAGCAGGACGACTCACAATCTTGACACTCTTCTTGAATGCCTCAAGCGTCATCTCGTTCCTCAGGTGATTCTCGTAGAGATCACCCATGAGTTCATCACTTAATATCTCCGCGTGAACCCCCTGAATAACGATCCTCGGACCGAGTTTCTCGGTCACCGAAACGTCCAGGCCTACCTCGCCGAACTTCTTGTTGCCAACAATCTTCTGTCGTTCAGCATTACTCGGGGTGCGTATGACGGCCCCACCGTCCCTCAAGGGTTTCACGTCATGAACCCTGACCTTAAGTTCAGGGCCCACTTCCGTGACTACCTTTCTAACCACGTCTTTGGCCGTGGCTCCTGCGTCCCTGCTCTTCACGACCAGCGACCAGGTCTCCACCGGTTTCGGCACAGCAGCTGGCGGAACAGCTGGAGCTCCGGATGGAGGCACCACCGACGACATCTGGGGAGGGGCCAGGTATGTCCCAGTGGGACCACGGCCACGTCTATCCGCAGCGGCTAACTCCTCATGCACCTTCAGTGCACCCTGCAGGTGTTCGTTGGCAGCAACCAGGGCACAAATCCTGTCTTCGTACCTACCAACGACACCCAAAACCTGCTGTGCAATCTTGCGATCCACTCCTCCACCCAGGACAATCGCTTGCAACTCTGCAGAAATTGCCCTGAAACCGGACGGATCCGCAAGCCTTCCCTTTGACGTCTTCTTGTTGCCTCTTCCCCGCAACACGTCAGCCCTCTCCCTCTCGGTCATGGAGATCTCCATCTCGGATGAGTCACTCACATGACCGCCAACACCACCACCAAACACCCGGGTACTTACCCCAACAGAGTGAGCACCTACCCCAGTCAGCAAGATCTTCTGCGCCTCCTTATGAGGCCTCTCACCAACGCTGCTCTCGTATTCGCTGGTTAGTCCACCTAACCCAGCGGTGCTGCCTTCCTCAGACGAGCCAGCGATGTTTTTCCTCTTCTTCTTCCCCTTCTGCTTCATTAAAGGGGGCATTTTGGGCCCTTCCATGCCGTTCTCGCGAACCACTTCCACAATAAAGCCTTTTTTATGGCACTTGGTCAATACAAAAGCGCTTTATTATTATTTTTTTCCGAGTAAACGCTCTTGATTGTACCGGAATCCAAAAAAAAATTTTTTTAGTCAAAATGATTGACGAAAAAATTTGGTCAATCAAATTTTTGTCAAACAAGTTTTTTCGTGTATGGCCCCCTTTAAAAAAAAAGATGAACCAAAACAGCTCTCAAATGTTTAAATTTCTAAAATTTTTGGCATAAATTTTTTTCCACCTCTGGCGACATACACACTCCGTGTAAATTAGTTTCTATACAAAATTGCAGATTTGCTGACACACAAACTTGTATAAAGTTACAAATGTTAGCGTCGACACACGCACAAATGTAATTCTCACCCCACACGCACAAATGTAATTTGGTCGACACACAAACTCGTGTACTCGCTATGGGTAATATCAAATTACACACAAACCTGTGTAATTCCCATAAGAAATCGTCACTATCGAACACTTTAATTTTCCACTTTTAAACTAGTTTTCCTCCGAATTTCCTCAAATTTTTTTTCAATTTAATGCAGTCACACATTAAATTTGATATATAATCACTTTTTAATCAATTAATAGCACTATTTTTGCAAAAAAAATTTCCAACAACAGAATTGATGAAATACACACCGATACCACTACTGCACACTTCAAGCACAAGTACTCAAGTGAGTCAGTATATAGGGACACGTGGTCTGTGGAGATTAGGGATTAAGCCCCGCGCTTTCCTAGCTTTCGCCTTTAAGCATACTCGTATTTCGTATCTTTTTGGAATCCATTATTTTTTATTCCGTGTTTAGGTCCTGCAACATAACGGTTAGATATTATGCTACAATTTGAACCTCACGGTTCAGTATATAGGGACACGTGGTCTGTGGAGATTAGGGATTAAGCCCCGCGCTTTCCTAGCTTTCGCCTTTAAGCATACTCGTATTTCGTATCTTTTTGGAATCCATTATTTTTTATTCCGTGTTTAGGTCCTGCAACATAACGGTTAGATATTATGCTGCAATTTGAACCTCACGGATCAGTAGATGAGGACATCGAGTCTTGGTAGAGTTGGGGATTAAGCCCCGCGCTTTCCCACCTTTCGGTTTTAAGCTTACTCCTTTTTTATTTGCTACTTAGCGGTCCTCCCTCGGGAGTAAACCGTTTCTTAATCTATCGCTTTAAGTCCTGCAACATAACTGAGAATATTATGCTGCAGTCGGACCCCACGACCCAGTAGATGACGACAGTGAAGTGTCTTTGGATTAACGTGGATACCTCCAGTGAATGGTTTACCCCACGTTCCTCTTCGGACAGGATTGATTTTGAGACGTCAATCAACGCCCATCCATAATATTGCTATTATGAATGTATCAGTATCATTGGAGTATAAGGCTCCAATTACTCACTGATGAGAGCGAGACCTATCTAAATCTCTGCCGATCTATGGGTCACGGCACCCGGTTGGAAGAACGGAACTCCACGCCGAGTAAGACTCACGCTGAGTAAATACTCTACCCGCATTTGGGTGTCAACCACAGCCACCACGATGCTCCCACAAGGGGGCCTACCTCATAGCTGGGGACGGAAGAAATCCTTCCGTGGGCTCCCCAGCTCCCGTGGTACCAGACGAATCTCTGGTCGGATTTTCGCAGTTAACAACGAAGTTAACTGCTACAGTTGAGTTCCTTATAACTCGGGACTGGTGGCCCTTTATACATCGTTTTACGCACGAAGTTCAGCTTACTGATCAGTCAGCTGGTGCTACGATGGCACGTTCTCTGCTCGCACGTCGTTCAAAAGCATTCTTTGCAAATAATTGTATGCATTCGAAACTTTCCCTAGAGCTTAAGGCAGATTCAAAAATAAATCCGCCATTGCTTAAACTGATGCCCATCGCATGCAAGTCCCTCAAGTCAGAGTAGATGGGACAGTCACATAATACATGCGACCAGTCCTCTCTCGGGAATCCACAATTACAGCTTGCCGATTCACTGAGGCCTCTCGAGTGCAAAAATGCATTCAAACTGCCATGGCCAGTGAGTAGAAAGCCCAGCTTAAGGCTAGGAGCAAAGTACGGGCTCGTTCGGGCGTACAGAACGTCCTTAACGAACTCGAACGTTACTCTGCCATTGGTAGCTTGGTTCCATCTGGACTGCCATCTAGCTAACATAGCATCTTCAATGAGTTCCTTGCATTGGGCAAGGCTGTGATTTTCAACATCACTAGCCGTCAGCCAGTCGCTTTGCAGGAGCGGCCTATTCCTCTTGATCTTGAAGACTAAGCTTCTTCGGATCAATTCCAAATCAAGAGGTGGGACACCCATTAGAACCTGCATAGCATCTGTAGATACTGTTCTACAGACCGGCAAGCATGCGATTAAGGCAACACGCTGGCAAGAGTTTATTTTTCTTCTGCCTCTGACAAGCATAGCAGTCTCATACCAAACAGATGCTCCATATGTTGCACAAGCAACGAATAGGCCACCATAAATGGTACGTACTGCCCGCTTATCCAGGCCCCATTCAGAACGAAGGATTCGACGCATAGGTCCTACAATGCTTAGCAATCGCTTTTTAAGCTCAGAAAGGTGCACAAGGAAGTTCATGCGTTCGCCCATGTGTATACCAAGGTATCTGACTTGGTTGACGTATCTGATGTTAGACCCATTGAGCCTAACCATTGGATGTCGACTGGCCGATAGTTTGCCTTTCAGCAACATCGACACTGTCTTATCCAGTGATACGTCAACTCCAACATCGGACCCCCAGTCATGGACAACAGACATTAGTTCCGTACCCTTCCGTTCAAGCTCAAGCCGCGATTCGCCTTCAACGAGGATGATTAAATCATCCGCGTAGGCACAGCATTTGCAGAGCTCTGCTAGCCGTCCTAGGAGGGTGTCCATCATAACGTTCCAAATAAATGGTCCGCAGATGGATCCCTGAGGACAGCCACGGGCGACATACTTACTGACACTTCCAGTAGTACCAACACAAAACGCTTGTCTGTCAGAAAAGTAACTCAACCAAAGAGGTACTTCACGGCAGCCCAGTTCGATCAGCTTTTCGATTACGCTGTCCCAACTGAGATAGTCGAAAGCGCCCTTGAAATCTACGAAGATAGCAAGAACGTATCGACTTGTACTGCAATGTACGCTGTCTTTTACGAACAGCCATGCATCCTCAGTACTTTTCCCAGTTTTGAAGTCGTACTGCCTGTCAGACATCAGACTCGCTGCGACATCCTCAAGTCTACGCACCATTACTCTCTCCAGCACTTTTCCAAGTACTGGAAGAAGACTAATGCCACGGTATGAGCGAGGATTAGTGCGCACCTTGTCCGGTGACTTGAGCAGCACTACGACTTTAGCGCATTTCCAAGCGGCTGGAAAGTAGCAAGTCTCAAAACACTTCTGAAAAATTGACATGATATGGTCTGGAATAGCCCGCCAGATGCTTTTACACATCTCGCCAGTCATCCCGTCCATCCCAGGAGATTTCCGGGACCTTACCATCGCCATACACTCCCATAACTCAGATGGTTCTAGAGATGGAACATCTCCATATCCAAGCCGATTCATGGGACCGAATAGCGGTGGACGGGCACCTGGAAAGAACTCATCCAGGAGTGCTTTCACACTATCATTCCATGTATGGCATACACGGTCATTGACACGAATGCCACAGACCTCTGACACACGTTTTCCCCTACAAATGCGGTATACTTCACCCCATGGATCGCTATTGTTGTTACCAACAAAGCGCCTCCAATCGTCCTCTTTCGCTTTGAGGATCATTTTTTTGTACTCACGCGTGCCATTCTGATAAGCCAACCTGAAGTGATTGACCCTCTGCTCATCACCAGCTCTGGCTCTTTGGTGGGCTTTTCTGAGACGCCTCAGCCACGCACGCTTAGCGCTCAACTCAGGAGTCCACCATTTAGTACGTCTAGGGTTGATCTTTTTAACCCTATGAAACATACCATCATTGACGGAGACCATCCAAGCGTCGACCAACAAGATTTGTTGGTCAATACTTAGATCACTGAATCGGCCAAGTGGAAAGCTTGATGCTTCCTCTTTTATGCTCTCAGCGTAGACATCCCAGTCAGCTCCACCAGTGCGCCATCGTCTTGGGACCACAGTCGGTTGAGCATCCTCGATCCTTTCAGAGTCAAGGATAATCTCAATGAGACTGTGATCACTGATACTTTCCCCGTTCAGGATCCTCCAGCGATATTGGAGAGCACCAGCAGAGCGATTGCAAAAAGACACATCAATGTCACTTACTCCCAAAGGTCCATCAAACGTGTAACTGTCCGATGGCGTATTAAGGACACGACATGAATTCGAAACAAGCATTTCAGCTAGCATCTCGCCCCTCTCTGTTCTACGCTGACCGGACGAACGTCCAGGCTTGCTGAACCACAGAGGAGAGGACGCGTTTGCATCAATGCCGAAAATTGTCGGTGTTCCGTCTGCTAATTGCAATATGGACTCCATATATACCAAATATGGTTCCAGAGGCTCATTGAACTTGCAGTATATACTGACAAGAAAGAACTCTCCAAAATCGCCCCTGACCCAAACGCAGGATCCCCATTCGTCTGTGTTGTCGCTCACTGCCAAGCAGTCGACATTGACGTTATTCACCACCACCGCTGCATTTCTCCTGGTATCAGGAAAAATGCGCATATTAGATGGAAGACCCCTAACACAGCCATTAAGCGCGTAGGGCTCTTGAATCAATGCGAAGCTGGCATTTTTCTCGCAGAGGTATTGACCAAGATTGCACGTGACGGGATACGAGCGCTGACAATTTAGTTGTAAAATTACAACCATTAGTGTCTTGCATTCGCCTTTTCAACAAGACTGCTGTATACAGGGCAGGCTAGTGACGTCATGATGTGTGAAGCAGGCTGTCCTCTCAAGGCGCAGTTACGGCAGTGTGGCACTTTATCACACCGTGAGGCGAGGTGACCTGTGCAGCCACAACGGCGGCAAGTATTTTCTTTTTGCCTGCATTCAGAGACCCTGTGGTCAAAACCCAAGCAGCGGAAACAGCCCATAATAGGGTCTTGTTCCCGAACTACGTACGAGTACCAAAGTACATAACAGCGGCGAGCCTTTAAAAGAACATCTGTTACTTGGCTGGTGCAATCTAATATGACATTAGCCACAGCCTCAGGTCCATCTTTTTTGGGCCGGCTCACGATTCGGGCGCTCTTTTTAAACTTCTCGAAGTTCATAACCTCGTTGAGATTATTACGGTGAATCTCTGCCATTAGGTCATCGTCTGAAATGGCTGACAGGACGTTCTGTAAAACGATTTTTGCTCCAAGTTTCTCTTTCACAGATACGTCAAGCCCAATTTCTTGGAACTTCTTGTTGGATACAATCTTGTTCCGCTCGTTAATTGTAGGGGTGCGAAGTATTACGTCTCCATTTTTGGTAGGCTTAACCTCGTGGATTCTTGTGCCTAGGGAAGGGCACACTTCCTTCATCACCTTTTCGGCTAATTGTTTCGCCGTAACGTTCTTGTCCCTATTTCTGACGACGACTGACCAGGTCTCCGTCGGCTTTGGGACAGCAGCAGGTGGTGTCGACATTATGGGCATTGTTGCTCTAGCCATCATTGGGCGAGCCGTTGTTGGAGCCATAGGAGGCGGCATCATGGGACTATTCATTGCTGCAATCTGCGCATAGTTAGTCCTACGACCAGCACTACACTCTATCTGGTTTCTCTCCAAATAGTCTATCTGGCCTCTTTGGTGCGCGTTTAAAACCTCTAGGTCTTTAATTTTTTTGTCGTAGCTGCTTTTCATCTCAAGGATAAGATGAAACAGCTCATCGCTTTCTGACTTGGCTCGAGTCAGTACTTTCATTGATATATCATCAATGTTTTTCGCGAAAGCTACGTTATTAGAGCCGTTAGCTACTTTATTATTGCCATCATAATTTACTTTTTTGCTTAATTCTACTAAGCCTTTTGCTTGTGCAGTGAGTACCGCATGTAGATCAGCACCCTGGTTTGTCAATGGTAAATTTAAATTTTTTTGACTTACCGCAGATATACCTCCAGCGATTGTCATCCGTTTTTTTTTCTAGAGGCTTCATCCCTGCTGCTTTCGCCATCAGTAGAAATGTCTCCGGATTCATCTATGACGCCTTCAGCATTTTTCTGTTTTTTGTTCTTCTTCTTGCTCTTGTCCTTCTGTCTGGCTGGCTTATCTGGCTTCTCAGACTTGTCAATCTCCTTCAGATTGTCAGCCACTTCCACCGTTTTGTCGATTTCCATAATTACACTATTATTTCGAATGTTTCACTATTTTCACTATTATTTTTGTATGTTTCCACTGTTATTCTTGACTGCTTTTCTGAAAAACTCGACGGCTTTTCTGAAAATCTCGATTTCCCGAAAATCTCGTTTTGCTGTTTTTTTTTTATACCTGCGGGTTTTTATTTATTTTTATTTCACAATATCGCGTCGTTTCACACACACACACACACGTACACTTGTACGCGCAGGTAATAAAACCCTTGCGTGTTTCTAAGAATTTTCGTCCTTGTAATATCGTCTATCTCTAGTAATTAAAATTACTCTTGGGTTTTGCTTGCCAGTAATGAAAATTACTTTATGACTTGCAAAAAGTACGTTTCGTTTGGTCACAGTTTTGTTCTCGTAATAAAAATTTTATTAATTTTTCCACACAATGTGCACTACGGGTAAACACAACCGTCTGCTTCTGCTGTTGTAACACAACGAGTAAATAGGGACAGAAGAAGGAGTAGATGACGACAGAAGGAATCGGATTAATCTATATACATGCGTCAGTTATTTGATGAAGGTAAATTTGTCTATCTTTAGAGAGTTATAATTACTCTCGCCGTTTATCGGCCCTTTCTTTAAATCAATGCACCTGCGGGTAGCTATATATATGTATACTACGGTAGACTTTTAGAACCGCTCTCTACTCGCTTGGCAACGACTTTCAGTGTTACTTGTTTCGCGGATGCCAGATAGCAATAACAAAAAAAAAAGTTTTAGTCGTACGACTAGAGAGTACCAGTAATAAAAAAAAAAAAAAAAAATTCATTTGATTTGATTCCATTCGATTTCTTTATTTGTTTTAAGAGAGAGAAAGGCGTTCACTTGAACGTCAATGTTCAATTCTAATTGTCAAAACAAAGTCACCCAAATGTCAATATTTGATTCAAGTAAAGTAATTTAATTTTTTTTTTTTTTTTACTGTTGCTTTAGGTAAATACTTCTATTTTGTTTATTAAATATTAACATTTATTTGACAGGCTTTTAGCGCTCCGTAGGGGCTCCAATACACTGGGATATTTTTTTTATTATTATTTTTCTTACATTGTATGTTTTCTACATTATAACAAATCCCTTTCGTAAAAAAAACATTAATATCATACTAATACCTGTATTATAAATGTGAAAGTAACTCTGTCTGTCATTCTGTCTGTTACCTTTTCACGGCTAAACGCTTGGACTTGGACCTTTGACCACTCAACACTGATTTCCATCCATCACCCCCATCGTTACCCGTAGCTCCCAAGACATAACCCCATCGCCCATTTCCTCCCCACCGACCCCATCCCTGATGATCATCAACATTCTCCGTCATCAACACCCCACCACCAATCCAAAAAAAAAGCTACTAACGATAAATTATTTTCATTCAATTACCGGTTTCGGCACAGCAGCTGGCGGAACAGCTGGAACTCCGGATGGAGGCACCACTAGCGACATCTGGGGAGGGGCCAGGTATGTCCCAGTGGGACCACGACCACGTCTATCCGCAGCGGCAAACTCCTCATGCACCTTCAGTGCACCCTGCAGGTGTTCGTTGGCAGCAACCAGGGCACAAATCCTCTCTTCGTACCTGCCAACGACACCCAAAATCTGCTGTGCCATATTGCGATCCACTCCTTCACCCAGGACAATCGCTTGCAACTCTGCAGAAATTGCCCTGAAACCGGACGGATCCGCAAGCCTTCCCTTTGACGTCTTCTTGTTGCCCCTTCCCCGCAACACGTCAGCCCTCTCCCTCTCGGTCATGGAGATCTCCATCTCAGATGAGTCACTCACATGACCGCCAACACCACCACCAAACACCCGGGTACCCACCCCAACAGAGTGAGCACCTACCACCAGCAGCAAGAGCTTCTGCGCCTCCTTATGAGGCCTCTCACCAACGCTGCTTTCATATTCGCTGATTAGTCCACCTAACTCAGCGGTGTTGCCTTCCTCAGACGAGCCAGCGATGTTCTTCCTCTTCTTCTTCCCCTTCTGCTTCATTAGGGTGGCATTTTGGGCCCTTCCATACCGTTCTCGCGAACCACTTCCACAATAAAGCTTTTTTATGGTCTTTAGTCAATATAAAACTACTTTTTTATTATATTTTCCCTATTCAGCGCACTTAATTGTACCGGAATCCCAAAAAAAAAAAAAAAAAAGATTGACGAAAAAATTTGGTCAATCAAAATTTTGGTCAAACAAATTTTTCCGTGTATGGCCCCCTTTAAAAAAAGATGAACCAAAACAGCTGTCAAATGTATAAATTTCTAAAATTTTTGGCAAAAAAATTTTTCCCCGTCTCACTCGCACTTGAATATGAAAATATTTTTAAAAAATATTTCCGCCGACACACACACTAATGATAATCTTTTCCAGTACAAAATTGTTACCAAAAAATTTTCAATATCACTCGTTGATCACGTGATCACTACCAGCACTGTCAGTACAGATCACGCACTGATCACGTGTTATACACACGCACGGCGGATAAACTGGCGACACACACACGCCGTGTGAATTAAATTTCTTACAAAATTTTTCACAAATGGCGATTTGGTGACACACAAACTTGTATAAATTGCGCCGACACACGCACAAATGTATTTTTAATCTAATCCAATTATCGAACACTAAATTAACGAATTTAGGCAGAAATCTTTCAAATTTCTCCGCAAAACTTTCAAATTGTCATCAGACAGACTGGATATACCGATATGTCAACTTTAATTTCCGATTTATAGCGAAAATTTACAACTCGAAATAAATTTTTTGCTAAGCATCGAAAAAGCGCACTGTTCACGATTCACTGACAAAGAGTGAGTGAGTAGATAGGGACATGAAGTGTCTTTGGATTAACGTGGATACCTGCATTGAAAGTTCTACCCCACGGCCCTCTTCAGACAGGGTTGATTTTGAGACGTCATTCAACGCCCATCCATAATTTTACTATTATGAATGTATCAGTATCAATTGGAGTATAAGGCTCCAACTTCTCACTGATGGGAGCGAGACATAAATAAATCTCTGCCGATCTATGAGTCACGGCACCCGGTTGGAAAACGCAACTCCACGCCGAGTAAGAGCTCACGTTGAGTAAATACTCTACCCGCATTTGGGTGTCAACCACAGCCACCACGATACTCCCACAAGGGGGCCTACCTCATAGCCGGGGACGGAAGAAATCCTTCCGTAGGCTCCCCGGCTCCCGTGGTACCAGACGAATCTCTGGTCAGATTTTCATAGTTAGCAACGTAGCTAACTACTGCAGTTAAGTTCCTTACAACTCAGGTACTGGTGGACCTTTAAGCGCCGTAGTTTCACAACTTGAGTCAGCGTGGTCTTACGACCATTTGTTCGGCATTTTAATGCCTGGCATTTGCCCTAGCAACAATTCCGCTATAGATAGGGCAGAGTGCTGACATCATGGGATGGTCAGCAGCCTGACCTTTCAGTTCGCTTCACTTGAACGTCAATGTTCAATTCTAATTGTCAAAACAAAGTCACCCAAATGTCAATATTTGATTCAAGTAAAGTAATTTAATTTGTGTTTTACTGTTGCTTTACGTAATTACTTGTATTTTGTTTATTAAATATTAACATTAATTAGACAGGCTTTTAGCGCTACGTATGGACTCCAATACACTGGGATATTTTTTTTATTATCATTTCTTCTTACATTGTATGTTTTCTACAATATAACAAATGCCTTTCGTAAAAAAACATTAATATCATACTAATACTGGTATTATAAATGTGAAAGTAACTCTGTCTGTCATTCTGTCTGTTACCTTTTCACGGCTAAACGCTTGGACTGTTTTTGCGATTCCATCCCCTTTGACCACCCAACACACCGATTTCCATCCATCACCCCCATCGTTACCCGTAGCTCCCAAGACATAACCCCATCGCCCATTTCCTCCCACCGACCCCATCCCTGATGATCATCAACATTCCCCGTCATCAACCATCAACCCCACCACAAAAAAAAAAAGCTACTAACGATAAATTATTTTCATTCAATCACCGGTTTCGGCACAGCATCTGGCGGAACAGCTGGAGCTCCGGATGGAGGACCAACTAGCGACATCTGGGGAGGGGCCAGGTCCCAGTGGGACCACGGCCACGTCTATCCGCAGCGGCTAACTCCTCATGCACCCTGCAGGTGTTCGTTGGCAGCAACCAGTGCAAAAAAAATTTTCCCCGTCTCACTCGCACTTGAATATGAAAATATTTTTAAAAAATATTTCCGCCGACACACACACTAATGATAATCTTTTCCAGTACAAAATTGTTACCAAAAAATTTTCAATATCACTCGTTGATCACGTGATCACTACCAGCACTGGCAGTACAGATCACGCACTGATCACGTGTTATACACACGCACGGCGGATAAACTGGCGACACACACACGCCGTGTGAATTAAATTTCTTACAAAATTTTTCACAAATGGCGATTTGGTGACACACAAACTTGTATAAATTGCGCCGACACACGCACAAATGTATTTTTAATGTAATCGAATTATCGAACACTAAATTAACGAATTTAGGCAAAAATCTTTCAAATTTCTCCGCAAAACTTTCAAATTGTCATCAGACAGACTGGATATACCGATATGTCAACTTTAATTTCCGATTTATAGCGAAAATTTACAACTCGAAATAAATTTTTTGCTAAGCATCGAAAAAGCGCACTGCTCACGATTCACTGACAAAGAGTGAGTGAGTAGATAGGGACATGAAGTGTCTTTGGATTAACGTGGATATCTGCATTGAAAGTTCTACCCCAAGGCCCTCTTCAGACAGGGTTGATTTTGAGACGTCATTCAACGCCCATCCATAATTTTACTATTATGAATGTATCAGTATCAATTGGAGTATAAGGCTCCCTCTTCTCACTGATGGGAGCGAGACATAAATAAATCTCTGCCGATCTATGAGTCACGGCACCCGGTTGGAAAACGCAACTCCACGCCGAGTAAGAGCTCACGCTGAGTAAATACTCTACCCGCATTTGGGTGTCAACCACAGCCACCACGATATTCCCACAAGGGGGCCTACCTCATAGCCGGGGACGGAAGAAATCCTTCCGTGGGCTCCCCGGCTCCCGTGGTACCAGACGAATCTCTGGTCAGATTTTCATAGTTAGCAACGTAGCTAACTACTGCAGTTGAGTTCCTTACAACGCAGGTATTGGTGGACCTTTCAGCGCCGTAGTTTCACAACTTGAGTCAGCGTGGTCTTACGACCATTTGTTCGGCATTTTAATGCCTGGCATTTGCCCTAGCAACAATTCCGCTATAGATAGGGCAGAGTGCTGACATCATGGGATGGTCAGCAGCCTGACCCTTCAGTTCGCAGTTGCGACAGTGCTGCGATTTGACGTACCGTGCAGCCACGTGCCCTTGGCCGCCAAAACGACGACACACATTCTGCTTCAGAGGGCAGTCTGCCACCCGATGACCAAACGAGAGGCATCGGAAGCAGCCATATCGTGCATCATGTGATCTTACCCCACAAGATGTCCACTTAATATAGCAGCGGCCAGCACCAAGGAGAGAATCAATCAATTGGTCAGAACCCTCCAGAATAACGTCAGCTACTGCATCAATGCCCTCCTTTTTAGGACGGCTTACAACCGAGATCCTCTTCTTGAATACTTCAAGGGTCATAGCATCCTTCAAATTCTTTTCATGGATCTCAGGCATGAGATCCTCGGTGGCTATATCAGCGGGTACATTCTGAATGGCTATCTTCCGCCGAGGGACTGGTGAGTTAACCACATTCAGCCCTACTTCTGAGAACTTCTCATTTTTACATATTTTTGTTCTCTCTGCAACGCTAGGGGTGCGGATAACAACGCCCCCATCTTTCAGCAGCTTGACTTCGTGGATCCTAACTCCAAGAGTAGGGCCCACTTCGGTCCTAACCTTCTTCATTATGTCCTTTAGAGAATCTTCTTTGTTTTTGCTCCGGACAACGATGGACTAGGTTTCAACGGGCTTAGAAACCACTGCCGGGGGAACTACTGTAGCCCTGATTTGGGTTGTAGTAGTTGCAACTCTGGGTGGAGCTTCCATGTTTTTCAACATGTTTGCGATGGATTACTCTATTGTGTTCGTAGCAGCCATGAATGATTTCTTCATGTTACTTATTACCGTTTTTTCGGTTCTTTTGGCAACTATTGAAACTCTAAAAAGGTGCTCATTATACTCTAGGATATCATCAAATATATCACTTTACATGGTGGCTACTTCTTTTGCATCATTTACATCAAACTTACCAGGTACACAAAGTCTTAGCATCTTCTTATTAGCTACATCGCGTCTTGCTATAAACTTATTATATTTATCGCCGATGTAATTATTCATCTCATCCTTATCGTCCGACTCCGCGTCTTTATTTTCTTCTCTTTTCTTTTCTTCGGTAGTGAGAGCAGTACTGGCTTCATCTACTTCAGCACGCTCGGATTTTCTACCAGTAGTTGCTTTTTTGTGGAAGTTCCTCTAAACTTCCTTCATCATCACTAAGTGACAGGCAGGCAGTTTGCTCCAGAGCAGTCTTCGGGTTTTTGCCCTTTTGGCTCTGCATTTTGTCTTTCGTCATTCTATTCTCACTTTGCACTTGTTATAGATGCCGTCGGGATTTTTAAAAAATCTTAGTTTTTCACTGGAATTTACAAATTATACCTGCACGGTATGCGCACACAGAGATCGGCCCAAGGTATCACTTACGGTGTGGTTCACGCTAACACACACACACACACGCACACACACACACACTCGATTTTTATGGCCGTTACCGGTTGTAAAAACACACTTGTGCGATTCAATGTAATTCGTCTCTTGCAGCTGCACGATTGGCGAAAGTAATTAATCTACACTTTACACTGTTAGTAATAAAAATTACTGTTTCACTCCGTCAATTCTTAGAATAAAAATTAAAATATATTTTTATTCTAATTTTCGCAATTTTCACAACTTATGAGCTCACGATTTTAAAAGTCTGTTCGCTATGAGTTCCACAACTCATCTGAGTAGATAGGGACATGAAGTCGTGGTTGGAGTTGGGGATTGAGCCCCGGGCTTACCTGGCTTTCGCCTTTAAGCCACTCCTTATATTTTGCTACTTAGCGGTCCTCCTTTTGGAGTAAACCGTTTCTTATTCTGCCGTTTTAAGTCCTGCAACATAACTGATAGGTATTATGCTGCAGTCGGACCCCACAGCCCAGTAGATTAACGTGGATACCTGCATTGAAAGTTCTACCCCACGGTCCTATTCAGACAGCATTGAATTTTAGACGTCAATCAACGCCCATCCACAATATTACTATTGTGAATGTATCAGTATCATTAGAGTGTAAGGCTCCAATTTCTCACTGATGGGAGCGAGACCTATCTAAATCTCTGCCGATCTATGGGTCACGGCACCCGGTTGGAAAATGCAACACCACGCCGAGTAAGAACTCACGCTGAGTAAATACTCTACCCGCATTTGGGTGTCAACCACAGCCACCACGATACTCCCACAAGGGGGCCTACCTCATAGCCGGGGACGGAAGAACTCCTTCCGTGGGCTCCCGTGGTACCAGACGAATCTCTGGTCGGATTTTCGCAGTTAACAACGAAGTTAACTACTACAGTTGAGTTCCTTATAACTCGGGACTGGTGGCCCTCTAAACATCGTTTTACGCACGAAATTCAGCTTACTGTTATGATCAGTTAGCTGGTGCTACGATAGCAAGTTATCTACTTGCACGTCGTTCAAATGCATTTTTGGCAAATATTTTATGCATTCAAAGCTTTCCCTAGAGCTTAAGGCAGATTCAAAAGTAAATCCGCCATTGCTTGACCTGATGCCCATTGCATGCATATCCCTCAAGTCAGAGTAGATCGGCCTGTCACATAAAACATGTGACCAGTCCTCTCTGGGGAATCCACAATTGCAGCTCGCCGTCTCACTGAGGCCTCTCGCATGCAAAAATGCATTCAAGCTGCCATGGCCAGTGAGCAGAAAGCCCAGCTTAAGGCTAAGAGCAAAGCACGGGCTCGTTTGGGCGTACAGAACGTCATTGACGAACGCGAACATTACTCTGCCGTTTGTGGATTGATTCCATCTGGACTGCCATCTAGCTATCATAGCATCTTCGATGAGTTCTTTACATTGGGCAAGACTGCGATTTTCAAAATCACTAGCCGTCAGCCAATCGCTTTGCAGGAACGGCCTATTCCTCTTGATCTTGAAGACGTAAGGATCAATTCCAAATCAAGAGGTTGAACACCCATTAGAACCTGAATAGCATCTGTAGATACAGTTCTACAGACCGGCAAGCATGCGAATAAGGCAACGCGCTGGCAAGAGTTTATCTTTGCTCTACCTCTGACAAGCATAGCAGTATCGTACCAAACCGATGCTCCATATGTTGCACAAGCAACAAATAGGCCACCATATATGGTACGCACTGCCCGTTTATCCAGGCCCCATTCGGAACGAAGGACTCGACGCATTGGTCCTACAATGCTTAGCAGTCGCTTTTTAAGCTCAGAAAGGTGCACGAGGAAGTTCATGCGTTCGCTCATGTTAATACCAAGGTATCTGACTTGGTTGACGTATCTAATGTTAGACCCATTGAGTCTAACCGTTGGATGTCGACTGGCCGATAGTTTGCCTTTCAGCAACATCGACACGGTCTTCTCCAGTGATACGTCAACTCCAACGTCGGACCCCCAGTTATGGACGACAGACATAAGTTCCGCACCCTTCCGTTCAAGCTCAAGCCGCGATTCGCCTTCAACGAGGATGATTAAATCATCCGCGTAGGCACAGCATTTGCAGAGCTCTGCTAGCCGTCCTAGGAGGGTGTCCATCATAAGGTTCCATATAAATGGTCCACAGATGGATCCCTGAGGACAGCCACGGTTGTCACGCTTATTGACGCTTTCAATAGTGCCAACACAGCACGCTTGTCTGTCAGAGAAGTAGCTCAACCAAAGAGGTACTTCACGACAGCCCAGTTCAATCAGCTTTTCAATCACGCTGTCCCAACTGAGATAGTCGAAAGCGCCTTTGAAATCTACAAAGATAGCAAAAACGTATCGACTTCGACTGCAGTGTACGCTGTCTTTTACGTACAGCCATGCATCTTCAGTACTTTTCCCAGTTTTGAAGCCGTACTGTCTGTCAGACATCAGACTTGCTGCAACACCCTCAAGCCTACGCACCATTACTCTCTCCAGCACTTTTCCAAGTACTGGGAGGAGACTAATGCCACGGTAGGAACAAGGGTTAGTGCGCAACTTGTCTGGTGACTTCAGCAGCACTACCACTTTAGCGCATTTTCAAGCGGCTGGAAAGTAGCAGGAGTCAAAGCACTTCCGGAACATCAACGTTATATGGTTCGGGATAGCACGCTAGATGCTTTTACACATCTCGCCAGTCATCCCGTCCATTCCAGGAGATTTCCGGGACTTTACCGCCGCCATGCATTCCCACAACTCAGATGGATCCAGAGATGGGACATCTCCGTATCCAAGCCGATTCATGGTTCCAAATAGCGGCTGTCGGGCACCGGGAAAGAACTCCTCTAGAAGTGCTCTCACACCATCAGCCCATGTATGACATACATGGTCGTTGACACGAATGCCACGCACCTCTGACACACGTTTTCCTCTACAAATGCGGTATATTTCACCCCATGGATCGCTATTGTTGTTACCAACGAAGCGCCTCCAATCGTCCTCTTTTGCTTTGATGATCATTTTTTCGTGTTCACGTGTGCCACGCTGATAAGCTAATCTGAAGTGATTAACCCTTTGCTCATCGCCAGCTCTGGCTCTTTGGTAAGCTTTTCTAAGACGCCTCAGCCACGAACGTTTAGCGCTTAACTCAGGATTCCACCATTTAGTACGTTTAGGGTTAACCCTTTTAACCCTATGGAACATACTATTATTCACGGAGACCATCCAAGCATCGATCAACAAGATTTGTTGGTCAATACTTAGATAGCTGTATCGGCTAAGTGGAAAGCTTGAAGCTTCCTCTTTTATGCGCTCAGCGTAGACATCCCAGTCAGCATGACCAGTGCGCCACCGTCTTGGAACCACAGTCGGTTGAGCATCCTCGATCCCATCAAGGATTATCTCAATCAAACTATGGTCTCTGATTCCCATCCCAGTGAGTAGTTTCCAGCGAAGATGGAGAGCACCAGCCGAGCAACTACAGAATGACACATTGATGTCACTCACGCCCCGAGGTCCATCAAACGTGTAACCGTCTGATGGCACATTAAGCACGTGACATGAGTTTGCGACGAGCATCTCAGCAAGCTCCTCACCCCTGGCTGTTCTACGCTGGCTGGACGAGCGTCCAGGCTTGCTAAACCACCGCGGTGAGGAAGCATTAGCATCAATGCCAAAAATCGTCGGTGTGCCATCTGCCCGTTGCAGTATGGATTCCATATAAATCAAATATGGTTCCAAAAGCTCGCTAAACTTGCAGTAAACACTGACCAAGTAAAACTCCCCAAAGTCACCCTTGACCCACACGCAGGATCCCCACTCGTCTGTGTTGTCACTAACAGATAGGCATTCAATGTTGACATCATTGACCACCACCGCGGCATTCATCCTAGAATCAGGAAAAATGCGCATGGTGGATGGGAGACCCCTTACGCAGCCGTTAACTGCATAGGGCTCTTGTATCAACGCAAGGCTGGCGTTCAGCACATAAAGGTGCTCGCCGAGATCGCACATAACTGCATACGAGCCCTGACAATTAAGTTGTAAAATTACAACCATTAATGTCTGGAGTTCGCCCTAGCAACTAGAGTGCCGTAAACCGGACATGCAGCTGACATCATTGGATGTTCGGCAGGTAGACCTTTGAAGGCACAATCTCTACAGTGTGCCTGATTTTCGCACTTTGAGGCCACATGACCTGGCTTGCTGCAGTGCCTGCACCTACTTTCTTTGGCTTTACACTCAGATACCCGATGTGTATGGCCAAGGCAGCGGAAACACCCAATAACCGGATCATGTGGACGTACCCTGAAGGAAAACCAGAGTACATAGCAGCGTTAAGCATTGACGAGCTCATCAATAATCTGCTTGGTACCCTCAAGGACAACATTCGAGGTTGCATCTGGGCCCTGTCTGATAGGACGGCTTCAGCTGTTCGTTTGAGATGTTAGACGGGACATCAAGCAACACTACTTTAGGGCCGATTTTTTCATTGACTTTGACAGCCAAGCCAATTTCCTCAAACTTCTTATACGAAGCAATCTTGCTGCGTTCGGCCTTAGTAAGAGTACTAAGCAGTATGTCTCCAGACTTCATGGTTTTTAGTTCATGGACCCTTACACCAAGGGTAGGCCCTACTTCATTTAAAATCATCTTTTTTACTACTTCTGGTGGGATGCTCGAGTCATTGCTTCCCACCACAGTTGCCCAAGTTTCTACAGGTTTTGGTATTACCACCGGTGAAAGCACGGTCAACTTTTGTGCTGGGATCAACTTTGCAGGAGTTGGGGCAAAACGGCTAAGAGGAGCCACTGTTTCTCGCGTTAAGAGGCAGTCTAATTTACCTCGTAGGTGCTCATTCGTGGCAATTAGCGTTGTTATAAAGTCTTCGTACTCATTTGCCACGCTCATGAAATCTAAAACGATATCACCGTCTAATCGTTGGCTTTTCAGCAGTTCTATCATCTTCTGGGAGATAGCTCTTATTGACTCAATGTCCGTGTTTCTTCTTTTGTTTTTTGGAGTCACATTAGTGCTGCAATTTTTTGACTTAATAGCGCTATCAGCTGTTATGCTGGTACTACTATTATCTACTTAACTACGACTTATTAAACAACTTACCCCGGGTAGATTAATCGTGGTCATGGGTTTTTTTTTCTCGCCATTTTCCTAGACTCGGCCTCGTCTCTGCTACTGTGTGCATCAGTGGAGTAGACGTCTTCACCAGCTTCTGATGTTTTTGGTTTCTTCTTATGCTTTGATTTCGTCTTCGGTGGGCCCATGTCAGCACAAGTGTCACTTTCCATTTTGGGTTCACTTATAATTTTGTTCAATTAGTTCGTTTTATTTATTCACTTAAAGAAATGCCGACAGTTTTTGATTTTGAAATGCCGACGGCTTTTACACACAATAATAATAGTTCTTCTTCTCTTTTCTTCTTTGTTTTATGCAGATCGTTCAGGCTATACCTGCGCGTACACACACCCACACACACCCACACCCACACACACACACACACACACACACACACACACACACACACACACACACACGAACGCACTTGTGTTTGCCAGTAATAAATTTTTCTTTTCACAACGAACCGCTTCACCGCAATTCTCGGAAAATTTCCAGCAATAAAAGTACTTAAATTTAATTTAAATTTAATCTTTTTCTTTCCCGTGGGTTTTAACAAATTTGATTATCAACTCACTGTTTTTCACTATAGCGCTTAAATTTTTAGCACGTCTGCTTGCTCTGAATGTCACCATTCAACTGAGTAGATGGGGACAGCAGTTATGTTGAGAGCAAGCCCTCTGCTTACCAACCTTTCGGTATTAAGCATTTAAGTTGTGTCTCGTCTTCACCATCACACGAATCCTTCAGGCAAGAGAACCCAACCGCCAAACCACACTCCAACAATTAGCGGGGACTTTCGATCCCTTTTTTTTTTATAACATATAAATAAAACTATAAAACTTAATATATTTAAAGATCTTACATGTTGGTTTCTTCTCCGTATTCAAAGACCATTTTTTCTGCCTTCACCGTCGCTTAATGGCGGCTTTTCTGCTGACTCCTCTGGCTTTCTCGGTCTTCTTCCCTTTCCAGCGTTGTTTCCTTTCATTTTCGTGAATACACTGAATAAGTGCCGACGGCTTTTTATAAACGAAAAAATCGCGACGGCTTTTACGAAAATCACGTTTGCTGAAAATCACGTTTTATAACTTTTTATGAAGAACTCGACGGTTTTTAGGAATTTCACGTTTGAATATTTTCTACCTGCGCGACGTACTACGCACTCAGGTCGAAAAATTCTTTCACGTTGTCCCTTTTGTCCCGCACACACACACACACACACTTGTGTATGAAAGTAATAAAAATTACTTGTGCGTTTGGAATTTCCCACTAATTTCGTTTGTCCGTTGATTTGTTTTGTCCTCGTCTTGTCTATATCTCTTCTAGTAATTAAAATTACTTTTGTTAAGTAATGAAAATTAATTTTGTGACGGTCTGTAGTAATAAAAATTACTTTTTGGGTTTTCCGTGTTTGTCAAATAAATTGTCTGTTTGGTCCCGTAATAAATTTATTGTTTTCCGCACAATGCGCACTACGAATAAACTCAACCGTTCAGTACTGCTGCTGAAACACAACTGAGTAGATGGGGACAGATTATATAATTTGAGGGCGAGCCCTCCCCTTACCCACCTTTCGGTATTAAGCATTATGACGTCCTTCTTAACCACCACACGGATCCTCAGCCAAGAGTACCCAACCGCCAAACCACACTCCAATAATTAGCGGGGTCTTTCGACCCTCTTCTGTTTCATACTTACATGTTAGTGCCTGGCGTTCGCCCTGGCGACCAGTCCACTATAGATAGGACAGCTTGTTGACATCATCTGATGGTCAGCCAGCTGACCCTTCAAGTCGCAGTTGCGACAGTGCGGCGTTTTGTCGCACCGTGCAGCTACGTGGCCCTGTCCTCCACATCGACGGCAGACATTCTCCTTAAGCGGGCATTCTGCGATCCGGTGTCCAAATGCTAGGCATCTAAAGCATCCAAAACGAGCATCGTGTGATCGTACTCTGCAGGAGGTCCACCTGATGTAGCAGCGTCGAGAAGAGAATCGACCATTTGGTCAGAGCCCTCCAAAACGACGTCCGCAACTGCATCAATGCCCTCCTTTTTAGGGCGGCTAACGATAGACACGTTCTTCTTGAACGCCTCCAGATTCATCACGTCCTTCAGATTCTTCTCGTATATTTCCAACATTAGATCTTCAGTGCTTATATCGGCAGGTACGCTTTGAACTGCTATTTTCCTTCTCGGTATCGGTGTATTCTTCACCGACAGGCCAATCTTAGCGAACTTCTAATTTTTGCTCACCTTCGCTTGTTCCGCTATGCTCGGTGTACGTATTATGACGCCACCGTCCTTCAGGGGCTTAACTTCATGGATCCTAACACCGAGTGTCGGGCCCATTTCTGTCATCACCTTCTTGATGACGTCTTTTGCGGTCGCATCTTTGTCCTTGCTGCGGACGACTACCGACCATGTTTCTACTGGCTTGGGCATCGTGGTCGGGGGTGCTGCTGTAGCCATGACTTGCGTTGCTTTCCTCGAAGATTGTTGGGAAACTGGCTGTGTCCCAACGACACTTTTGCCTGGACCCTCCATTTTTAATAGTCTCAACTATTTTGTCCTCCATTTTTGTCATCATTTTTTCGTACATGGCTCTCATAGATTTCTCCATTTTCTTTGTTAGTTCGTCCATCGTTTTCTCCATTGTTCGGTATTCCTTTAATTTCTCCATAAAGGCTTTTATGAAACTCTCGGCGGCTTTTGCGAAAATCACGTTTTATTACTTTTTATGAAGAACTCGACGGTTTTTAGGAATTTCACGTTTGAATATTTTCTACCTGGGCGACGTACTACGCACTCAGGTCGAAAAATTCTTTCACGTTGTCCCTTTTGTCCCGCACACACACACACACACACACACTTGTGTATGAAAGTAATAAAAATTGCTTGTGCGTTTCGAATTTCTCACTAATTTCGTTTGTCCGTTGATTTGTTTTGTCCTCGTCTTGTCTATATCTCTTCTAGTAATTAGAATTACTTTTGTTCAGTAATGAAAATTACTTTTGTGGCGGTCTGTAGTAATAAAAATTACTTTTTGGGTTTTCTGTGTTTGTCAAATAAATTGTCTGTTTGGTCCCGTAATAAATTTATTGTTTTCCGCACAATGCGCACTACGAATAAACTCAACCGTTCAGTTCTGCTGCTGAAACACAACTGAGTAGATGAGGACAGTGAAGTGTCTTTGGATTAACGTGGATACCTCCAGTGAATGGTTCACCCCACGTTCCTCTTCGGACAGGATTGATTTTGAGACGTCAATCAACGCCCATCCACAATATCATATTGTGAATGTATCAGTATCATTGGAGTATAAGGCTCCAATTTCTCACTGATGGGAGCGAGACCTATCTAAATCTCTGCCGATCTATGGGTCACGGCACCCGGTTGGAAGAACGCAACTCCACGCCGAGTAAGAACTCACGCTGAGTAAATACTCTACCCGCATTTGGGTGTCAACCACAGCCACCACGATGCTCCCACAAGGGGGCCTACCTCATAGCTGGGGACGGAAGAAATCCTTCCGTGGGCTCCCCAGCTCCCGTGGTACCAGACGAATCTCTGGTCGGATTTTCGCAGTTAACAACGAAGTTAACTGCTACAGTTGACTGGTGGCCCTCTAAACATCGTTTTACGCACGAAATTCAGCTTACTGATCAGTCAGCTGGTGCTACGATAGCAAGTTCTCTGCTCGCACGTCGTTCAAAAGCATTCTTGGCAAATATTTGTATGCATTCGAAACTTTCCCTAGAGCTTAAGGCAGCTCGACGATTCACTGAGGCCTCTCGAATGCAAAAATGCATTCAAGCTGCCATGGCCAGTGAGTAGAAAGCCCAGCTTAAGGCTAGGAGCAAAGTACGGGCTCGTTCGGGCGTACAGAACGTCCTTAACGAACTCGAACGTAACTCTGCCATTGGTAGCTTGGTTCCATCTGGACTGCCATCTAGCTATCATAGCATCTTCAATAAGTTCCTTGCACTGGGCAAGGCTGCGATTTTCAACATCACTAGCCGTCAGCCAGTCGCTTTGCAGGAGCGGCCTATTCCTCTTGATCTTGAAGACTAAGCTTCTTCGGATCAATTCCAAATCAAGAGGTGAGACACCCATTAGAACCTGCATAGCATCTGTAGATACTGTTCTACAGACCGGCAAGCATGCGATTAAGGCAACACGCTGGCAAGAGTTTATTTTTGCTCTGCCTCTGACAAGCATAGCAGTCTCAAACCAAACAGATGCTCCATATGTTGCACAAGCAACGAATAGGCCACCATAAATGGTACGTACTGCCCGCTTATCCAGGCCCCATTCGGAACGAAGGATTCGACGCATAGGTCCTACAATGCTTAGCATTCGCTTTTTAAGCTCATAAAGGTGCACAAGGAAGTTCATGCGTTCGCCCATGTGTATACCAAGGTATCTGACTTGGTTGACGTATCTGATGTTAGACCCATTGAGCCTAACCATTGGATGTCGACTGGCCGATAGTTTGCCTTTCACCAACATCGACACTGTCTTATCCAGTGATATGTCAACTCCAACCTCGGACCCCCAGTCATGGACAACAGACAATAGTTCCGCACCCTTCCGTTCAAGCTCAAGCCGCGATTCGCCTTCAACGAGGATGATTAAATCATCCGCGTAGGCACAGCATTTGCAGAGCTCTCCTAGGAGGGTGTCCATCATAACGTTCCAAATAAATGGTCCGCAGATGGATCCCTGAGGACAGCCACGGGCGACATACTTACTGACACTTCCAGTAGTACCAACACAACACGCTTGTCTGTCAGAAAAGTAACTCAACCAAAGAGGTACTTCACGGCAGCCCAGTTCGATCAGCTTTTCGATTACGCTGTCCCAACTGAGATAGTCGAAAGCGCCCTTGAAATCTACGAAGATAGCAAGAACGTATCGTCTTGTACTGCAATGTACGCTGTCTTTTACGAACAGCCATGCATCCTCAGTACTTTTCCGAGTTTTGAAGCCGTACTGCCTGTCAGACATCAGACTCGCTGCGAGTATTTGGATGGACTTGTTCGCCGTGGTTCTGTAGGCTTTGCTCAAAGCCAGAAGGAATGACCTTTGAGCTGCTTCCAGGTGCTTTTGCAGGTATCTGTTTTTGGGATTTTTGCCCCAGATTTCTGCCCCGTATGTGAGCATTGGTCTGATGGCTCCTTCGTAAATCCTTTTAAGAATTTCCCTACTGGTTCCCCAAGTTTTTCCTGCGACGATGAATAGCCTCTACGCTTTGGCTGATGCTTTTCCTCTAACGAACTTTGCGTGTTCGACCCATGTTAATCTGTCATCAATAATTATGCCCAGATATTGGATTTTGTTGTCTATATTGACATTTATGTCGTCGATTTTTATCCGTGGCGGTATTACTGATGACCTTGATGGTGTAAACATTGCCTTTGTCTTGTGTGGGGCGTAACTTAATTTGTTTTTCTGCGCCCACTTTTTGCAACTTTCCTAAGTTCGTGCCCATAGCTCTTCGATCCTTCTGAGAAATGTTCCTGAAATGGTCATAATTTGATCATCCGCAAATGCCTTAGTATGTAAAGACGTGTGTGCATCTGTTGACACATTTTTCATCTCATTAAACCAGTCCTCCATGATTACTAACCAGAGGCCTGGGCCTAGGCATGAGCCTTGAGGAGCGCCTCTCTCCGTTGCCAGTTCTATGCCATGTGACTTTATTCTACGATTTTGTAGAAAGTCTACAATGGTTTTCCCTAGCATTTCCGGGCACCCAGTTTTCGCCAAAAGGAGTTTAAGCCTGGGATACCATGCCGAATTAAAGGCGTTTTTGATATCCGTACTGACGGTTAGAGTATGTCTCTTCCTCATTTTATTCGTCTTTATCACTTCCAGTATCTTTCCGATCGCTTCAGTGGATCTTCTTGTCTTTCTGAAGCCGTACTGGTTTGGCGAGAATTTTCCATTTTTTTCCATGTGGATGTGTCAGGCGGTCTGCCAGGATCTTGTCAAGGATCTTTCCAATTGTTGGTAGGAGACAGATCGGTCTAACTTCGGCTGTCTACCAAATTCCCGGGAATTTGCCTTCATTCAGACAGAGGTTCAGCACCTCTTTCCAGTTTCCTAAAACTGCGTCTGAGAGCGGCTTCAGTGCGACTGTTGGGAATTTGTCTGGGCCTGGGGTTTCCTATTTCTCCGGGTTTTGACTATCGCCATTATTTCCTCGTTTGTGATGCTGAAAGCTTCTTGCGTTTCCCATACGCAAGTTTCTTCTCTGTCTGCACTGTTTTGTGCAGAGTCATCGAGTGTTAGGTCCGCTGGGAAGTATTTTCTCATTTGTTCATGGATTGTTTCCTCCAGGGTTTGTGTCCATGATCCATCGGCTCTTTGGGTGGACTTAATTTTTGCCCTTGTCCTGCCTTTTGCGTTTATGATCTTATGGGCAACACCCCAAGGGTCCATTTCTATGTTATTTTTCTCTAGGACTCTATTTAATGACTGAAATTTTGCTTCCTTAATCATTTTCTTGAGCTTATTTCTCTGAGCTTTGTAGTCGTTGCTGAGAGTAGCTCTTGCGTTGTTGTGCATAGATTCTTGCATCTTTCTTCGCGTTTTCCTAGTTTTCATTCTCTGTATTTGGAGTTCCCGTGTCCACCAAGGGTTGTATTTTACTACAGACCCCCTGCTTCTTAGTGGGATAGCTGCATTACATGCTGCTGTCGTCAATTCCTGCAGTTTCGTGGCGAGTTCATTTGCTGACGAGTCTCTTGCGTTCCCTTGCCAAGTGTGGTTTCGGAGGTGTTCCCCGAGGCGTGACCAGTCTGCTCTTGCTAGGTTGTAGGCCTGAGCTATTCTAAGGGGTTCTATTTCAGTATTAATGCTGAAGGATAGATACCTATGGTCGCTCAATGTTTCCGTCGTTTCGACGATGAGTTCCTTTGTAAGGGTTATGTCTACCCAGCTTTTTCCATGATTGTTGAAGAAAGTGGGTTCACTGTCGCAATTGTTTTAAATATGAAGACCTTCTTTGGCTATAAGGTCCATGAACATTTCTCCTCTTCGGTCTATGATTTCTCCTCCCCAAAGTGGGTTTTTCGAGTTAACTCCTATATCTTCGGATGATATTCTCTATCTTTTTGAGGTGTCTTTTCATACGAGAGAGCGGCTCCATATAAATAGATGTTACAACTATGTTCGGCGTTGTGTTTACGATTCTCAACGTCACTGAGTTGTCATCCGTAAATTCTGGCAGTAGTAATGCCGAGATGGTGGCGTTTCTGGTTATGATTGCCGTCTTGGCATTTAGGTCTCGGCCTGTTTTTATATGCTGCATATAGAGAGTGAAGTTTTTGTTAACTTTCATTCTTCTATATGGCTCTTGAATTAGGGCTATATCAATGCCCCTTTCTTCTATAACTCGCTCCAATAGGTTCGTGGCCTCTTTGCCTCTGCCTATGTTGACCTGGATAATTTTAATTATTACCATAGTCAATGCGTGTTCCTGCTTGTCTCAGTTTCCTTAAGTATATTGGGCATTTGTTGTCCCAGGCGCAGTGGTCTGTATTCGCCAGTTTAAGTTCCTTGCAGTTAATAAAGCAGGGGACTTTAGATTTGCAGGTGTGATCTTTTGTATCTGATTTCTCAGCACATTTTGGGCAAGTTTCCTTAGAGGATTTGCAATATTTAGCTACGTGCCCGTAGCCTTGGCATTTGTAGCATCTTGGTATCTCCGTGTGTTCTCTTATTTGTAACAGAGCGTAATCAGCAACTATTTTAAGTTCTTTGATTAGAACTTTATATATATCGGGGGTAACCTCGATTTTCCAGGAACTTAATTCCTTCCTCGAGTTTCTTTGCTCCGATTTTCTCGGCGATGTCTGGATTGTATCTCGCAAGGTCTTTGCCGATGTGTTCCTCACTCAGGTCTGCGTTTACATCAACGCCCACGATGACCATAATGGGTTTGGGAGCCTTAGTAGTTTTTACTGTTAAGGTTTCCTTGGTCCTCTGTGTCAGTATTTCCTTGACTTTGGTTTGTTGCACTTTTGAGTGTGCCCCAAGAAAGACGTCTCCGCTTGGTAGGGTGTTGATTTTTTTTAAAGGCCCTCCCACGTCCATTTTCTGACATCCCAGGGCTTCTCTTACCAGTTTGCTTGCTGGTGCGTTTTGGTCCTGTGATTTGCATAGGACTCCATATGCGGTCTTATTTGTCGAGTTGTCCCTACGTTTTTTGACTGTTCGGGGGGAATTTCGTTTTTTGCTGGGGATTCCTATGGTTGGCTGGCCTCTTTGACTATTTGCCGGTGTTTTGGTCCCTGACCATAATTGTCTCTCCATGTCATGTGTTTTCCGTTCGGTGTTCCTAATTCCTAGCAAAAGGTCTAGGCACACCTTGAAAATTCGCACGGTATTTTCCGAGATTTTGTGTTTAATCTCGGGACTATTTTCTGTAATAGCTTTTATATTTCCTATAGCTATTTTTATCTCTTCTACTGCTGTTTCTGGGCTTATTAGCCCCTCTGATTTAGAATTTTTGACAGATTTGTAGCTTTTTACAGTGCTCTGACCGTCTGACTCCATATCAGATGCGTCAGAGGATGATTTGGCTACAACGCTGTCGTTGTCAGTAGAGCTGTTCCCGTCGGTATTAACCGGATTACCCTTTACAACATTAGCAAATGTTGGTATTTTGTCCCCTTTATTTGAACCCTTAGTGTAAATCGATTCACTTACCTTGGAGTTCCTTCGTGTCATTATTTTCCTTGGTGGTTCATCAGGGCTGTTGTCCTCGTCGCTCGAAGAAGGGCACGGATTTTTCACCGATGTCCTTTTGTTTTTTATCCCAGTGATTTTCGTCATCTTTTTGTTTGGTTTCATGTAAAAGCCGCCGGTGATTTAATTTATGCGTATTGTTGTTTTTTTTTTTTTTTTGTTCACGCAAATACACTTAAAAAGCACTTGTTTGGGTTTAAACTCTTTTACGATGATTAGAAACCCGATGGGATTGAGTATACACAAATTTTTACTTTAGTACTTGCGCGCGTTTTATTTGGTTCGAGCACGCGAAACCGCACACGCACACACACACACACACACACACACTTTCGTATGCGCAGGTGCAAAACCGTCCGTACGTCCTCGTAGTGTAATTAACGTCGTCTATTTTGTCTATCTCTTTGGTTTAGTAATTAAAATTACTTTTACAGTTGTGGATTTTGTCGCTGGTTTGTATTTCTGTCTTATAGCAATAAAAATTGATTTTCTTGGAAATAGTAATGAAAATTACTTTTGTGGCTGTTGGTAGTAATAAAAATTACTTTTGCTTTTTACGCGTTTGTCAAATAAATTCTCGGTTTGGTCCCGTAATAAATTTCTTTGTTTGTTTGTTTTCCGCACGATGCGCACTTCGAATTAACACAACCGTTCAGTTCTGCTGTTCAAAAATGAGTGGGTAGATGGGGACAGAAACTGTCTAAGAGTTTAACGTGGTTACCTGCAAGAAACGCATTACCCCACGGTCCTCTTCGGACACGGATTCGGTTTTGAAACGCCAATCAACGCCCATCCACAATATATTCTATTGCAGATGTATCAGTATAACTGGGTGTAAGGGCCCAGCGTTCTCACTGATGGGAGCGAGAACTATCTAAATCTCTGCCATTCTATGGGTCACGGCACCCGGTTGGTTCAAACGCAACTCCACGCCGACTATTGTCTTTCCGCTTGGGCATAACCACAGACACCACGAAAACTCCCCGAAGGGCCGCTCCATCTGCCGGGGACGGACATTCATCCGTGGGCTCCCCGACACCCGTGGTACCAGAAAATCTCCGGTGGGATTTCGTAGCAACCGCGTGAGCGCCGGCGGCCAGAAGCTGGACTAGCAACCAGCAGCCACCAATCACGCAGCCACTACTCCAGTTGAGTTCCTCAAAACTCGGGACTGGTAGCCCATCGTCAGTCAGATTTCCGTCCCTAAGTCGTCCATTTCCGTCCAAGTTGTCCATCTGTCCTTCCGTTCGTAATTAGTCAGTCAGTCTGTCGACGCCGACACCCGCAACATCAAGCTGCCTAGCTCTCTGCCGCGCAAAGACCAATCTTGCGTACACATTCAGACATTCGACTTGTTCCCTGCAGCATAAAGCTGATCCGACATCATACACTCCGTTTAGCCCCCGTACTCCCATGGCATTCAGATTTCTGACGTCCGAGTAATCACACTCACAAAGAACGTGCCGCCAGTCTTCACTAGGGAAACCGCAAACACAGCCCTCAACTTCACTGAGGTGCCTTTGATGCAAAAATGCATTAAGGCTACCATGACCAGTGAGCAAGAAGCTCAGCTTAAGGCTAAAGTTGAACTCCGTGTTTACACTGGCATATTGCACGTCCCCGATGAACCCGTACGTCACCCTTCCATTAACAGAATCGTTCCACCCTTAAGCAGAATCATCTTCGTCTTCTCCAACGAAACACTTACCCCAGTACCAATTCCCCAGCTATGAACAATCGTCATGAATTCGACGCTCCTCCGCTCCAACACATGCCGCGATTCTCCCTCAACTATGAGGAGTAAATCGTCAGCATACGCGCAACAGTTGCACACCCGTGATAGCTGATCCAAAAGGGTATCCATCATGAGGTTCCATATAAATGGACCACATATGGACCCTTGGGGGCAACCACGAGTGACACTTCTGTACACTCTGTCGATCACTCCCACACAGCAAGCCTGTCTGTCACTGAAGTAGCTCCGCCAGAGAGATACTTCATGACAACCGACTCCGATCAACCTCTCAACCACACTGTCCCAACTCAAGTAGTCAAATGCGCCCTTGAAATCTACGAAGATTCCAAGGACATACTTGCTATCACTTGCATCCACGCAATCTTTAACATATAGCCAGGCATCTTCCGTACTTCGACCCGCTCTGAAGCCGTACTGTCTGTCAGACATCAGACTGGTTACAACTTCCCCCAGCCTCCGCACCATAACCCTCTCCAGCACTTTTCCAAGCACCGGAAGAAGACTAATGCCACGGTAGGAACGGGGGTCGCTTCTGACCTTATCTGGTGACTTCAGCAGCACGACCACCTTCGCAGATTTCCGTACAGTGAGAAAGTAACTTTCACGCATACACTTCTCGAAGATCGCTGAGATATAGTCCGGAATGGCCCGCCAGATGCTTTTACACATCTCACCAGTCATTCCGTCCATCCCAGGTGATTTCCGAGATCTCACCAGCGCCATACACTCCAACAACTCGGCAGGATCTAAAGATGGAACATCTTCATATCCAAGCCGATTCATCGGACCGTACCGCGGTGGATCAGCCTCAGGAAATAACTTTCCAAGAAGTGCTTCTGCACTACTCGTCCACGTATGCATCGTGTTGTTAACAAACCCTTATGCCACATATATTATCAATCGCCCGCTTTCCCCTGCATATACGATAGACCTGGCCCCAGGGATCATGATTATTGTGTCGCACAAAGCGCCTCCAATCGTCCTCCTTGGCCTTCAATATCATGCCTTGGTACTCACGCCTGCCACGCTGATAAGCGCGCTTGAGTGGAACCACATTCAAGGCGTCATTTGCTCGAGCTCTTTGGAAGGATCTACGTAGACCCCTAAGCCACCCACGTCTCAGACTCAGTTCAGCCGTCCACCATTTGGCACGTCTAGCATTCACCCTTCTAACCCTACTAAACATGCAACGCTGACGGAGAGCATCCAACTGTCAATCGTCAGAATCTGACGATCAACACTCAGATTTCTGAACTGATTCACGGGTAAGCCAGCAGCTACCTCTTCCATTCGCCGAGCAAACAATACCCAATCCGCACCACCAATGCGCCATCGTCTAGAACAGTCAACCTCGTGTAGACCAACAGTCCCATTGAGATTAAAATTAACCTCAATAAGACTGTGGTCACTAAAACCACTGCCTTTAACTATTCTCCCGTGAAATTCGAAGACCCCGCCTGCAGCCTCATTGCAAATCGTCACATCGATGTCGCTAACACCTCCGGGACCATCAAACGTGAAATTGCTTGATGGCTCGTTGAGCACCTGGCACGAGTGCGCCACCAAATATTCACTTAGCATCTCTCCCCTAACCACGTTCGGAAGGCCGGATGTTCGTCCGGTCTTCGAGAACCAGAGAGGGGAGGATGCATTAGCGTCAAAGCCAAGGATTACAGGCGTACTGCTAACCAGTAGCAGTACCGAATCCATATAGGCTAGAGGGTCGCCATACTTGCAATAGGCACTCACCAAGTAAAGTTCTCCGAATTCACCTTTGACGCAAACACACGATCCCCATTCATTGGAGAGTTCAGGAACGGCTAAACATTCGACATTTACGTCATTCACGACAATCGCAGCATTCAGTCTGGAGTCAGGAAACACACGCATATTGGCTGGTAGACCCCTTATCCTGCCATCAGCAGCATAAGGCTCTTACACCAGCGCAATACTCGCACCACGTTCTGTCATCCATGCACCAAAATCACACATAACGGCATAAGAACCCTGACAGTTTTGTTGCAAAAGAACAACCATTAATGTCTGGCGTTCGCTCTGGCCACAAGTCCGCAGTAAATGGGGCACGCTGTAGACATCATAAGATGTCCAGCAGGTTGCCCCTTAAACGCGCAGTTGCGACAGTGGGGCAAATTGCCACACTGCGACACAACATGCCCTGCACCACCACAGCGCCGACAAACATCAACTTTAGACCTACACTCGGCCACGCGATGGTCAAATTCGAGACATCGGAAACATCCAAAAACAACATCATGTGAGCGCACCCTGAAGGAGAACCACTTGATGTAGACGCGACCCGTGGCCAAGAGAGCCTCAACCACTCGGCTGGTGCCCTCCAGGATCACGTTCGCAACCGCATCAGTGCCCCCCCTAGAAGGACGGCTCACAATCTTGACGCTCCTCTTGAATGTCTCAAGCGTCACCAGGTCCTTCATGTGGTTCTCGTAGAGATCACCCATGAGTTCATCACTAGTGATCTCCGCCAAAACCGCCTGAATGACCACCTTCGGACCCAACTTCTTGGTCACCGATACGTCCAGGCCAACTTCGGCGAACTTCTTATTGCCAACAATTCTCTGTCGTTCGGCGTTACTTGGCGTACGAATAACGGCACCTCCGTTCCTCAAGGGCTTCACATCATGAACCCTGACCTTAAGCTCAGGGCCCACTTCTGTGACTACCTTCCTCACAACGTCTTTGGCCGTGGCTCCTGCGTCCCGGCTCTTCACAACCAGCGACCAGGTCTCCACCGGTTTCGGCACCACAGCTGGCGGAACAGCTGGAGCTCCGGCTGGAGGCACCACCGACGACATCTGGGGAGGGGCCAGGTATGTCCCAGTGGGACCACGGCCACGTCTATCCGCAGCGGCTAACTCCTCATGCACCTTCAGTGCACCCTGCAGGTGTTCGTTGGCAGCAACCAGGGCACAAATCCTGTCTTCGTACCTGCCAACGACACCCAAAATCTGCTGTGCAATCTTGCGATCCACTCCTTCACCCAGGACAATCGCTTGCAACTCTGCAGAAATTGCCCTGAAACCGGACGGATCCGCAAGCCTTCCCTTTGACGTCTTCTTGTTGCCTCTTCCCCGCAACACGTCAGCCCTCTCCCTCTCGGTCATGGAGATCTCCATCTCGGATGAGTCACTCACATGACCGCCAACACCACCACCAAACACCCGGGTACTTACCCCAACAGAGTGAGCACCTACCCCAGTCAGCAAGATCTTCTGCGCCTCCTTATGAGGCCTCTCACCAACGCTGCTCTCGTATTCGCTGGTTAGTCTACCTAACCCAGCGGTGCTGCCTTCCTCAGACGAGCCAGCGATGTTTTTCCTCTTCTTCTTCCCCTTCTGCTTCATTAAAGGGGGCATTTTGGGCCCTTCCATGCCGTTCTCGCGAACCACTTCCACAATAAAGCCTGTTGTAAATATAGCAGTGTAATCAATTATGCGCTCTCACTGAACAGAGCTACTTTGACATTTCTGTTACATGTTACCTTCTTCTTAATAAAAACCACCGTGCTACTAGCACATATATTTCTCAGTACAAAATATATATTGCTATTTTTTAAATTCTCTATATTAACTTCACTTGCCCGTGGGTCGGTCGTCGGTCGGTCGTCTGTCGTGGATTCTTGCGATCAATTTTTAACCCACTTCCCATGGCCCGATTTTATTGAAATTTTGCACACATGTGTATTTCCGGAGACAACACTTTCTATTAAATTTTGAGGCCCCTCGGGCTGCGGGGTCCCAAACAAAAATTTTAAAAAATTTACCCAATTTTCTTCAAATTTTACACACATGTGTATACCCAATAAACAATACTTTTTCAAAAATTTGGTAGTGATCGGGTCCCGGGTTCGGCCGTAAGGCCCTTATACATTTTTTAAATATCTGTACAGGCATCAGATATTCGTCGCCCTTTATGGACTGTGTGCGGTGTGTGCTGCGCAGTCGGCTGCACTGCATGGTTTTGGTGGTGGTGGAGAGAGAGAGAGAAATCTTAGCGCACGCACAAATGAACCCAGCAAATGAAACGAGACATACATGTTTTATGCTTACTTCAACTTACATTTTTATTTACTGAATTTTGTCGTTTTTTTTGTTGTCGATATCAACTTACAACAAGTTTTCACAATATTCTGTCATTTGGCGTTTTCATAAATTAGTTCAGAGCAGTCAAAGAGTTCTCAAGATAAATGTTCGTGTTTCTTATTTGCTCAGAGTATGAGCGTGCTCTAAGTGCTCAGAATAAAATGATCTGAGCTTTTTCAATTTTAACATCTGATGTCAAATGTTTGTTTCGATGATTTTCTCCTACAAAAAAAAAATGGCCCAGGATCGAGGGGCTCCCATATCAATTTCTGCGATTAGAGAATTTAGATGAAAAATTTTAATTTTTATGGGTTGTTTTTTATAATTAAATAATATCAGGTTATGGGCCCAGATAGCTTGTATTATTAATTAAATTAATTTATTTTTATTAAGAAGAAAGAGTTCCAGTCGATTATAGTGGATTTTTGCTGTGCGCAAAAACGTTTGCATTGGTCATTGAGGTTAGTTAATTTTTGTCTATACGCAAATGCCAAAGGCAAAAAAAACAGACGAGTCATTAGAAGAAGAAATACCAACTGTATCCGTAAACGTAAAATTGGAAACATTACCAAAAATCGTATCAACAATTGTAGTTGATAGTGAAAATATCGAAATGTCGGCGTCAATTTTATCATCGATTGAGAAGCTGCAAGGCCGAGATAATTATTCGTCTTGGAAATTTTCTATGGAAAATTATTTAGCGTTAGAAGGCTTGACAAAATGTATTACGGGTGAAGAAACCGATGAGAAAAAGAACGCTAAAGCGAAAGCATCGATTATTTTAAGCATCGACAAAGTGCATTTTGTTCACATTAGATCAGCTACAACAGTGAAAGAAGTGTGGTTAAATTTGAAGACGACATTTGAAGATAAAGGAGCAGTGCGTAAAGTGACATTAGTGCGCAATATAGTCAACACAAAATTGGAAAGTTGTGAGACGATGGATGTTTACGTGACAGAAATCATCTCTACGGCGCATAAACTCACAGAGATAGGTTTTGAGGTGCCTGACGAATGGTTGGCGATTTTTTTATTGGCAGGGCTGAGCGAAGAATATGCACCGATGATTATGGCAATGGAGAGTAGCGGTAAGCAACTTTCGAGCGACGATGTGAAGACAAAACTGTTACAAGAGTCATCGAGCAAAACGTCGGCCGATCAAAAGGCATTTTTTGCAAAAAACCGTAAGTCTTTTCATAAGAAAAAGGAATTAATTTGTTATTCTTGTAGACAAAAGGGCCATAAATCATTTAGCTGTCCGGAAAAACTGAGGAAAACAGATGAAAATTCGCAAAGACAAAATAAGGGAAATATATCGAGCGATCATAAAAATGCTCTAATCACTTTTAGTGCGGTTTTTCTTAGCGGAAAGTACGGCGAAAACAACTGGTATGTCGATTCAGGCGCGACAAGGCACATGACAATACACAACGACTGGATAAAGGGATCGAAAACGCATGAGGCAAGTAAGATTCGAGCAGCTAATGGAGAGTTGATGAAAGTAGAAAGTACGGGAGCTGTTAAGTTTTGCGTTAATGTTGAAAACGAACGCAAGCAAGTCAATGTTGAGAATGTACTGTGTGTACCGGATTTAACTGCAAACCTTCTTTCGGTCAGCCAAATTACATCTAAAGGAAATGAAGTTACTTTTTATTCCAAGGGTTGTGTGATTCGTAATTCACACGGTAATATATTGGCTACAGGAACCATGTCAAATGGGCTTTATCAATTAGATGGTTTACATAACTCAAGTATCTCGACGGGTTCGAATGAAACAGCACTTGCAGTTCTGGTGCAGCAATATCATGGCTAAGTAAAAAACAGCAAACAGTAGCACTTAGCACGGCAGAATCTGAATATATGGCATTGTCAACTGCAAGTCAAGAAGCATTGTGGTTAAGCCAATTAAAAGAAAAGAAAGAAAGAAAGAAAAGAAGGCGATCCAAATCAAATGTGACAACAAAGGCGCCGTTTATCTCACCGAAAACGGAACTTACAGCGCAAAGACAAAGCACATCAATATAAGGCATCACTTTATAAGAGATCTTGTTGTCAAGAATGAAATACAGGTCAAACACGTCAACACACAACAGATTATAGCAGACAGTCTAACAAAGGCAGTGCCAATTCAAAAACATAAGTTCTGTTCAATTGGAATGGGATTATCTTAAAAAAATGTAGTTATAATTATAGATAATTGATTAAGAGGGAATGTTGTAAATATAGCAGTGTAATCAATTATGCGCTCTCACTGAACAGAGCTACTTTGACATTTCTGTTGCATGTTACCTTCTTCTTAATAAAAACCACCGTGCTACTAGCACATATATTTCTCAGTACAAAATATATATTGCTATTTTTAATTAAATAATATCAAAGCCTTTTTATGGCACTTGGTCAACATAAAAGCACTTTATTATTATTTTTTTCCGAGTAAACGCACTTGATTGTACCGGAATCCAAAAATGATTGACCAAAACAGCTGTCAAATGTTTACATTTCTATAATTTTTGGCATAATTCGATTCGGTTTTGGAACGCCGATCAACGCCCATTTACAATATATTCTATTGCAGATGTATCAGTATAACTGGGTGTAAGGGCCCAGCGTTCTCACTGATGGGAGCGAGACCTATCTAAATCTCTGCCATTCTATGGGTCACGGCACCCGGTTGGTTCAAACGCAACTCCACGCCGACTATTGTCTTCCCGCTTGGGCATAACCACAGCCACCACGATAACTCCCCGAAGGGCCGCTCCATCTGCCGGGGACGGACATTCATCCGTGGGCTCCCCGACACCCGTGGTACCAGAAAAATCTCCGGTGGGATTTCGTAGCAACCGCGTGAGCGCCGGCGGCCAGAAGCTGGACTAGCAACCAGCAGCCACCAATCACGCAGCCACTACTCCAGTTGAGTTCCTCACAACTCGGGACTGGTAGCCCATCGTCAGTCAGATTTCCGTCCCTAAGTCGTCCATTTCCGTCCAAGTTGTCCATCTGTCCTTCCGTTCGTAATTAGTCAGTCAGTCTGTCGACGCCGACACCCGCAACACCAAGCTGCCTAGCTCTCCGCCGCGCAAAGACCAATCTTGCGTACACATTCAGACATTCGACTTGTTCCCTGCAGCATAAAGCTGATCCGACATCATACACTCCGTTTAGCCCCCGAACTCCCATGGCATTCAGATTACAAAGGACACTCACAAAGAACGTGCCGCCAGTCTTCACTAGGGAAACCGCAAACACAGCCCTCAACTTCACTGAGGTGCCTTTGATGCAAAAATGCATTAAGGCTACCATGACCAGTGAGCAAGAAGCCCAGCTTAAGGCTAAAGTTGAACTCCGTGTTTACACTGGCATACTGCACGTCCCCGATGAACCCGTACGTCACCCTTCCATCAACAGAATCGTTCCACCTGGCCTGCCATTTTGACAACATAGCTTCTTCCAGAAGAACCTTAGTCTGGCTAAGGCTCCTGTCCAACACATCATCCCCAACCAGCCAGTCACACTGCAGGAAGGGCTTACCTCTTCTGACCTTGAAGACTAAGCTTCTTCGGATAATATCCAAGTCAAGAGGAGGAACACCCATTAACACCTGCATTGCCTCCGTCGAGACTGTGCGAAAAACCGGCAAGCAGGCAAGTAGAACGACCCGCTGAGCGGAATTTATCATAGCCATGCCCTTAACAAGCATGACTGCCTTGTACCACACAGCAGCCCCATATGATGCACGGGCAACAAAGAGACCACCGTAAATGATACGCACGGCACGCCTGTCAAGGCCCCATTCACGCCTAAGAACCCGATGCAGTGGACCAATCACTCTTAAGAACCGCTTCCTAAGCTCAAGCAAATGAACCCCAAAACTCATACGCTCACTCATGCTGATTCCAAGGTATTTCACTTGCTTGGCATACTTAAGGTAAGTGCCGTTGAATCTGACAGACGGAGGCCTATTGGCAGACAATTTGCCCTTAAGCAGAATCATCTTCGTCTTCTCCAACGAAACGAAGATTCCAAGGACATACTTGCTATCACTTGCATCCACGCAATCTTTAACATATAGCCAGGCATCTTCCGTACTTCGACCCGCTCTGAAGCCGTACTGTCTGTCAGACATCAGACTGGTCACAACTTCCCCCAGCCTCCGCACCATAACCCTCTCCATCACTTTTCCAAGCACCGGAAGAAGACTAATGCCACGGTAGGAACGGGGGTCGCTTCTGACCTTATCTGGTGACTTCAGCAGCACGACCACCTTCGCAGATTTCCATACAGTGGGAAAGTAACTTTCACGCATACACTTCTCGAAGATCGCTGAGATATAGTCCGGAATGGCCCGCCAGATGCTTTTACACATCTCACCAGTCATTCCGTCCATCCCAGGCGATTTCCGAGATCTCACCAGCGCCATACACTCCAACAACTCGGCAGGATCTAAAGATGGAACATCTTCATATCCAAGCCGATTCATCGGACCGTACCGCGGTGGATCAGCCTCAGGAAAGGACTCTCCAAGAAGTGCTTCTGCACTACTCGTCCACGTATGCATCGTGTTGTTACCAACCCTTATGCCACATATATTATCAATCGGCCGCTTTCCCCTGCATATACGATAGACCTGGCCCCAGGGATCATGATTATTGTGTCGCACAAAGCGCCTCCAATCGTCCTCCTTGGCCTTCAATATCATGCCTTGGTACTCACGCCTGCCACGCTGATAAGCGCGCTTGAGTGGAACCACATTCACGGCGTCATTTGCTCGAGCTCTTTGGAAGGATCTACGTAGACTCCTAAGCCACCCACGTTTCAGACTCAGTTCAGCCGTCCACCATTTGGCACGTCTAGCATTCACCCTTCTAACCCTACTAAACATGCCATCGTTGACGGAGACCATCCAATTGTCAATCGTCAGAATCTGACGATCAACACTCAGATTTCTGAACTGATTCACGGGTAAGCCAGCAGCTAACTCTTCCATTCGCCGAGCAAACAATACCCAATCCGCACCACCAATGCGCCATCGTCTAGAACAGTCAACCTCGTGTAGACCAACAGTCCCATTGAGATTAAAATTAACCTCAATAAGACTGTGGTCACTAAAACCACGGCCTTTAACTATTCTCCAATGAAATTCGAAGACCCCGCCTGCAGCCTCATTGCAAATCGTCACATCGATGTCGCTAACACCTCCGGGACCATCAAATGTGAAATTGCTGCTAACCAGTAGCAGTACCGAATCCATATAGGCTAGATAGGGCTCCAGAGGGTCGCCATACTTGCAATAAGCACTCACCAAGTAAAGTTCTCCGAATTCACCTTTGACGCAAACACACGACCCCCATTCATTGGAGAGTTCAGGAACGGCTAAACATTCGACATTTACGTCATTCACGACAATCGCAGCATTCAGTATGGAGTCAGGAAACACACGCATATTGGCTGGTAGACCCCTTATACTGCCATCAGCAGCATAAGGCTCTTGCGCAATACTCGCACCACGTTCTGTCATCCATGCACCAAAATCACTCATAACAGCATAAGAACCCCGACAGTTTTGTTGCAAAAGAACAACCATTAATGTCTGGCGTTCGCTCTGGCCACAAGTCCGCAGTAAATGGGGCACGCTGTAGACATCATAAGATGTCCAGCAGGTTGCCCCTTAAACGCGCAGTTGCGACAGTGGGGCAAATTGCCACACTGCGACAGAACATGCCCTGCACCACCACAGCGCCGACAAACATCAACTTTAGACCTACACTCGGCCACACGATGGTCAAATCCGAGACATCGGAAACATCCAAAAACAACATCATGTGAGCGCACCCTGAAGGAGAACCACTTGATGTAGACGCGACCCGTGGCCAAGAGAGCCTCAACCACTCGGCTGGTGCCCTCCAGGATCACGTTCGCAACCGCATCAGTGCCCCCCTAGAAGAACGGCTCACAATCTTGACGCTCTTCTTGAATGTCTCAAGCGTCATCAGGTCCTTCATGTGGTTCTCGTAGAGATCACCCATGAGTTCATCACTAGTGATCTCCGCCAAAACCGCCTGAATGATCACCTTCGGACCCAACTTCTCGGTCACCGATACGTCCAGGCCAACTTCGCCGAACTTCTTATTGCCAACAATTCTCTGTCGTTCGGCGTTACTTGGCGTACGAATAACGGCACCTCCGTTCCTCAAGGGCTTCACATCATGAACCCTGACCTTAAGCTCAGGGCCCACTTCTGTGACTACCTTCCTCACAACGTCTTTGGCCGTGGCTCCTGCGTCCCGGCTCTTCACAACCAGCGACCAGGTCTCCACCGGTTTCGGCACCACAGCTGGCGGAACAGCTGGAGCTCCGGCTGGAGGCACCACCGACGACATCTGGGGAGGGGCCAGGTATGTCCCAGTGGGACCACGGCCACGTTTCTCCGCAACAACTCTCTTCTCGTGCACCTTCAGTGCACCCTGTAGGCGTTCGTTGGCAGCTACCAAGGCACAGATTTTGTCCTCGTATCTGCCGGAGATTGCCAACACTTTCTGGGCAATCTTCCGATCAACCCCATCATCCAGGACTATTCCCTGCAATTCTGCAGAGATAGCCCTAAAATCGAATGTCACAACACCCGCGACAGCTTGCCCTTTAGTGGGCCCCCTAGTGCCTCTTCCTCGATTTCTCGAGTCAGCAATTAAGCCCACCCCGGTCATAGAGCGTCCCATCTCAGATGAGTCACTCATATGACCACTCAAACCACCACCAACAACAACCCGGGTACTTACCCCCACAGGGAGCACACCCATCCCGACCATAGTCGGTACCGCCGACTTCTGCGCCTCCTTATGAGGCCTCTCACCGAGACTGCTCTCATACTCACTGGTTAGACCACCTAACCCAGCAGTACTGCCTTCCTCAGAAGACGCCACCTTGTTCTTCCTCTTCTTCTTGTTCTTCAACTTCTGGGTTACGTTGGACCCCTCCATTACACACGAAAAAGAATCTTTAATGGGCTTTTGAATATTTCTTCCGCACTTATACGCCTCTTTTTTGGCCTTTGGGCTCTTCTCTCGGGCTTACGCCTCTTTTTTGGCCTTATCGCTCTTTTCTCGGGCTAATATAAATTTTAACCCTAAATAAATAAATTATTGCTTGCGTTGCAATTAAAATGTTGTTTTAATATGATAGGGAAAAAAAAAAAATTTAAAAAAAAATTTTTTCCGACGAACATCGGTACGATGGCGGACCAATGTTGTCAAACTGTTGTTCCGTGTACCCTTTTTTGAGTCCCAAATCCTCACTCAGATGTGGCCTTTAGCATAAATTTTGGCAATAATTTTACTATTGCCTTCTCGCTCGCACTTCACCGAGGGAACACGTGATTTTTCCCAAAAAATTTTCAAAATCACGCACTGACCACGTGATACCCACACACTGATCACGTGATTTTCACACAAAAATATTTTTCCAATATCACGTGCTGATCACGTGATACACTGATCACGTGATTTTCACCCAAAAATTTCCGTTACCAAGCTGGCAGTAAACACCACGCACTTATCACGTGTTATACACACGCACGGTGTATAAACTTGTAGCACACACACGAACAAATGTATTTTACGCGAAATCGAAATTGTAAAACACTAAAATGAAGTATTTTAGTAAAAATCCTTCGAATTTCGCCACGAAACTTTCAAATTGTCATCAGACACACTGAATCTACCGATTTGTCAACTTTAATTTAAGGTTTATCGCGAAAATTAACAACTCGAAAAGAAATTTTACTGAGCAGCAAAAAAAACGCACTATTCACAATTCACAGAGTAAAAAGTGAGTGAGTAGATGGGGACAGCTGATATGTTTGAGGGCAAGCCCTCCGCTTTCCCACCTTTCGGTATGAAGCCAACATTAGGTCCGTCTAAACCACCACACGAATCCGCAGGCAAGAGAACCCAACCACCAAACCTCACTCCAATAATTAGCGGGGATTCCCGATCTTTTTCCTGAAAATAAATTTAAGTGTTCAATGTATTAATAGTAAAGGTCTTACCTGTTGGTTTGTTCTTCTTCTTCGTATTCGAAGACCATCCCCTCTGCTAGTACATTCACGTCGTTTAAGTATTCTTTTGTAGAGAAATCGTCTATCCTTAGTACGATGCTCTCTTCTCCATATTTTTCTTTATACTCCCTGCGTGCTTCAACCCTCTGTGGGAGCGTACAGTCGTTCAGTATATGCTGAATGCTGTCGACATCCATCTGACAGGGGCAGACGTCCGGGATTTCCTTTATCCTAAAACGACGGAAGTATCTGTTGAAGGGTCCATGTCCTGTAATTAGGTGGACTGCCTTTGCTCATAGGTTTGTGCCTTTTTCCGTTGGTTGAGCCACTACGTCGTGTACAGCACGACCAAGATGAGAGTTGCTCCATTCTTGCGACCAATTTCTATACGTTTTTGTTCGCTCTTCTTTTCTTGCTACCTTGATTGGTCTGGCGATATCTATGCGCTCATATCCGTTGGGTAGTGTTGCTGCAATTTTTGCCATGCGGTCGACTGTTTCCATTTGCACTATACCTGTTTTGTGACCTCTGGTCCAGTATAGTTTCTTTATCGCTGTGGAGATTTCATCTTGAATTATAACGCCTATTCCAGTAGCTTTTTCTGTTGTGGATGCGTCAGTGAAGATCCAAGTTGTGTTGGTTGCTATTCCTTCTCTGATCTCCTCGAGGTTATTATATGTTCTCGCTTTCATTTTGGCCGGATGTGGCCATGTATTTGGTGGCAATTTTTCGGCAAATTTGCCAGTTTTCTTCGCTTCATAGATCTCATACCTCTCTCTTGCTTCCAAGTAGAGAGGTGGCTTGTTAGCCAGTATCTGTATGGACTTGTTAGCCGTTGTTCTGTAGGCTTTTGTTTGTGCCAGGAGGAATGGCCTCTGGGCTGCTTCAAGATGCCTTTGCAGGTATCTGTTTCCTGAGTATTTGTCCCAGATTTCTGCCCCGTATGTTAGCAGTGGTTTGATGGCACCCTCATAAATCCTTTCTAAGATTTTCCTGCTAGTTCCCCATGTTTTGCCTGCGACTATGTATAGTCGGTATGCTTTGGCAGTAGCCTTTCCTCTAATAAATTTCGCATGTTCTACAAATGTAAGTTTGTCATCGATGATTATCCCAAGGTATTTGATTTTGTTACCTATTGTGATGTTTATGTCATCGATTTTAATGCGCGGTGGCCGTACAGATGCCCTTGATGGGATGAACATTGCTGTCGTCTTTTGTGGCGCATAGCTGAGTTTGTTGTTCTGTGCCCATCTTTTACAAATTTCCCATGTTTGTGTCCATAGTTCTTCGATCCTCCTTAGGGATGTCCCTGAGATCATTATTACCTGATCATCTGCAAACGCTTGGACATGTAGCGATGTAAAAGCTGCAGTTTGAGAGTTTCTCATTTCGTCAAACCAGTCTTCCATGATGATCAGCCAGAGAATTGGGCCCAGAGATGATCCTTGAGGGGCGCCTCTTTCTGTTCTTAACTCTGCACCATTTGATTTAATCCTACGTTGCTGTAGGAAATCTATTATGGTCGTTCCTAATTTTTCAGGGAATCCAGTGCCAAGAAGAGTTTCAGCCTGGGATACCAGGCTGAGTTGAACGCATTTTTAATGTCCAACGTCACAGTCAGTGTGTGGCGCTTACAAGCTTTATTTTCCTTTATTACTTCCATAAGTTTTTCGATTGCTTGTGAGGATGATCTCGTTCTTCTAAAGCCATATTGATTTGGCGAGAGTTTCCCATTCGACTCCAAATGGTGTGTTAGGCGGTCTGCAAGGATTTTATCGAAGATTTTCCCGATTGTAGGAAGAAGACAGATTGGTCTAACTTCGTCTGTATCCGGTTTCGGTAGCCAAGCTATTTCAGCTACCTTCCAAATCTCCGGAAAACTTGCCTTCTCTTAGGCAGAGGTTCAACACTTCGAGCCAATTTCTCAGAATTTCTTCCGAAAGTGGCTTTAGTGCTACTGTCGGGAATTTATCAGGGCCTGCGGCTTTTCTCTTTTTACGAGTTCTTATTACCACTATAATTTCGTCCTTGGTTATGTTGCACTCTTCTTGCATTTGCCATATGCAGGTTTCCTGCCTATCTGCATTGTTCTGTGGAGAGTCTTCGGCACTCGAGTCTTTTGGAAAGTATTTTCCCATTAATTCAGTGGTTGTTTCCTCAATGGTTTGTGTCCATGTTCCGTCGGCTCTCTTGATGGACTTTATTTGTGTTTGTGTCCTGCCTTTTGCGTTTATTATCTTGTGGGCCACTTCCCACGGGTCCATTTCTGAATTGTTTTCTTCTAAGACTCTGTTCAAGGACTGAAATTTGGCTTCTCTTATCATCTTTTTGATATTATTTCTTTGGCTTTTGTACTCATTATTGAGAATTGCTCTTATGATGTGGTCCGTGGATTCTTGCATCCATCTTCGCCTTTTCCTGGTTTCTCTTTGGGATTGGAGCTCCCTTGTCCACCATAGTTTGTAGTTTGTTATGATTACTCCCGTTCTTAGCGGGATAGCTGCATTACATGCTGCTGTCGCCAAGGCTTGGAGTTCTATAGCACGATCATTTGCTGACAATTCCCTGACGTTCGTCTGCCAAATATGGTTTTGTAGATGTCGCTCGAAACTAGACCAGTCAGCTCTTGCTGTGTTATAGGTCTGAGCTATTCTTATAGCTTCCATTTCAGTGTTAATACTGAATGCTATGTACCGGTATGTATCGGTAGTCTCGACTTTCCATCCTTTGATGCTTAATTGCTTCGTAAGGGTTATATCTACCCAGCTTTTTCCATGGCTGGTAAAGAATGTGGGTTCGCTGTCGCAATTGTTCTCTATGCTTAGGCCTTCCTTAGCTATGAGGTCCATAAAGCGTTCTCCTCTTCGGTCTATGGTCTCCCCACCCCATAGTGGGTTTTTAGAATTAATATCTCCAGCTATTAAGATATTATTTCTATATTTCTGGATGATGCTCTTTATCTTTGTAAAGTGTCTTTTCATCCGAGAAAGGGGCTCCATGTATACCGATGTTACAATAATATTCGGTATTGTATTGGTAAGTTTTATCGTTACCAAGTTGTCGTCGGTAAATTCAGGAAGAAGCAATGCCGATATGGTACTATTTCTTGCAACGATCGCCGTCTTGGCTTTTAAAGTGCCTATTCCATGGTGCATATAGAGAGTAAAGCTTTTACTAACTTTCATTCTTCTATATGGTTCCTGAATTAGGGCTACATCGACATTCCTTTCCTCCATTGTTCTTTCCAATAGGTTTGTGTCCTCTTTGCCTCTGCCTACATTAATTTGGATAACTTTAATTGTTACCATAGTTAATGAGTGTTCCTGCCTGTCTTAGCTTCCTGGCAAGGATTGGGCATCTTTTGTCCCAGACGCAGTGGCCTGTATTGGCTAATTTCATATCCTTGCAGTTTACGCAGCAAGGTGTAGTTGTCTTACAAATGTGGTTTTTTGTGTCAGATGTTTCTGCACATTTTGGGCACACCATCTGAGTTGACCTGCAGTACTTGGCAACGTGTCCAAATCCTTGGCACTTGTAACATCTGGCAAGATCGGTAATCTCACCGATGTACACCCAAGTGTAATCGACCACAATTTTGTCCTCTTTTATTAGGACTTTATAAACCTCTGGAGTAACCTCGATTTTCATATTAACTCTCATGGGGTTGAAGGTCTTTCTTTTTCCAAGGAATTTTATACCTTCTTCAAAATTTGTAGCTCCAATTTTCTTAGCTAGATCTGGGTTGCAGGCTGCAAGGTCTCTTCCTATATTTTTTTCAATAATGTCTGCCTTAAGAAGCAAGATTGGCTTTGGTGCTCTAAGGGGTTTTGCATTCCTTGCCAAGGTCTCTTGCAGTTTTTCCTGCTGTTTCTTGGAGTGCCACGTGCCCACCATTAAATTTCCACTTTTTAGGCTCTTCACTTCTGTAAAGGGCCCTCCCACTTCCTCGATTTTTTGTCCTTTTAATGTTTCCCTAAGTAATTTGTTAGTGTCTTGGTCTTTGTCTGTTGCCCTCACTACAGTTGTCCACTTAGTTTTGGAGTTGGACCTATCTCTAGATTTCCTGCCTAAAGCGGGAAAATCCTTAGTGTAGTTAGCACTTTTTTCTCTCGACTGTCCAGCAGGTTTTGTTATCTGCACTTTGTTGGTCCATGCTTGTCTTTCAAGCTCATGAACTTTCCTTTCATTGTCCCTAATACCCAAGAGAAGGTCCAAACACATCTCATAAATTTTACCTGTATTCTCGGCAATTTAATTTTTTATACCTGAGTATTTGCCAGTAAGGGTCTTAATATTCCCTATTGCTCCTTTAATTTCTTGTACCGCTTCCTCTGGGCTTACTAAACCCTTTTCCAAAGGCCCCTTTATAATCCTAACGAAATTTTTGACAGTACTGCCAGATTCCAAGTCGGTTACATCGGATGAGGAGCTTCCTACAATTTTAGCTACGCTAATAGGGCGCTTACCTGATTGCAAACCTTTGAGCTGGCTCTGTTCGTCCGTATCGCTATCGTCTGTTGCTGCCATTATTTTTCTTTGTTTTATTTTGTTTTCCAAAGTTTTGTCCTCATCTGACTTTTTTGTCCTCTTCTTCTTTTCCTCCGATTTTCCCGCCTCAACCATCATTACAGATTTGGATTGAACCATATCTACTCGTGCTGATAAAGTTACTTTTTCTTTAAACCGGTTTAAACGGTCGTAGAAAACGGTTCGCGAAAAATTAAAATTTCGAGAAACAAACAAAAAAAAATTTTTATTTTTGCTGTAGAAATATTTTTGTACACAAAATGTGTGACAAACAAGTTTAGTGGTCTATGGATCCTTTAAAAGTAAAAACCCTCAATCTGCTGTCAAAAAAAAATCGCGCGAAAATGAAAAATGTTGTAACGGCTGGTAACTTCCACCAGACGATTACACACGCACAAAGGTAAAAGGTTGGCACACAACCGCACACGTATAAAACCGCCTATGCTAAACAAAAATCTTTAATAACTTTTGTTTAAACAAATTATTTACAAATTTTTTTCTTTATTATTTCCGGACGGACCTAGATCTATCCACAAAAATTTTTTTTTAAAAAACACAAATTTTCCGAAAATTTTTTTTTTCCGATCACCTTTAAATCGCTTAATTCGCAAATTTAATACACAGAAGCACGTCCGTTTGGTTTTGCTGTTAGAACACAACTGAGTAGATGGGGACATAGGTCGGTCGAGATTAGGGATTATACCCCGCGCTTACCCAGCTTTCGCCATTAAGCTTACTCTCTAATTACATATCTAAAGTCTCGCTTGAAACCATTATTTTTTATTACGTGTCTAGGTCCTGCAACATAACGGTTAGATATTATGCTGCAATTGGAACCTCACGGTTAGTAGATGGGGACAGTGAAGTGTCTTTGGATTAACGTGGATACCTCCAGTGAATGGTTTACCCCACGTTCCTCTTCGGACAGGATTGATTTTGAGACGTCAATCAACGCCCATCCACAATATCATATTGTGAATGTATCAGTATCATTGGAGTATAAGGCTCCAATTTCTCACTGATGGGAGCGAGACCTATCTAAATCTCTGCCGATCTATGGGTCACGGCACCCGGTTGGAAGAACGCAACTCCACGCCGAGTAAGAACTCACGCTGAGTAAATACTCTACCCGCATTTGGGTGTCAACCACAGCCACCACGATGCTCCCACAAGGGGGCCTACCTCATAGCCGGGGACGGAAAAAATCCTTCCGTGGGCTCCCCGGCTCCCGTGGTACCAGACGAATCTCTGGTCAGATTTTCATAGTTAGCAACCTAGCTAACTACTGCAGTTGAGTTCCTTACAACTCAGGTACTGGTGGACCTTTAAACGCCGTAGTTTTACAACTAGAGTCAGCGTGGTCTTACGACCATATGTTCGGCATTTTAATGCCTGGCATTTGCCCTGGCAACCACTCCGCTGTATATAGGGCAGAGTGCTGACATCATAGGATGGTCAGAAACCTGACCCTTCAGCTCACAATTGCGGCAGTGCGGCGATTTGTCACACTGTGCAGCCACGTGCCCTTGCCCACCACAACGCCGACAGACATTCTGCTTAAGAGGGCAGTCTGCCACCCGATGACCAAACGAGAGGCATCGGAAGCAGCCGTTTCTTGCGAATTTCTCTTTAGTTGTCCTCGTAGACCTCACGCGCTTCTTCTTGTCTGGCACTCATGTTTTTGTAGTACGTATTTGCCGCAGTTATTAGTTTAACAATAACCGGAGGAATGTCTGTTATGGCAGCATCCTTATCTTCAGAAGCCTTGGCGCAGTCATCGTTGGGCTTCAGAGATGAAACACCATCCCCATCAGGGAGAATGCCCTGCATTCCATCTTCACACATGTTGTTACAATCGTTTTTATCAACCAAACTTACCCCAGATTTGCTCGTTGTTTTTACCTTCCTGGGGAGTTCCTCAGGACTTCCCTCATCTTCGCTGGTAGACAAGCGAACGTTTGGCTGCGGAGTTGTTTTAATCTTCTTTCCCTTTTGCGGCTTCATGTTGGTCTTAAGACCACTCATTTGCACTTATTTTCACTGCTCACTTAAAATACTGACGGTGTAAAAAGAAAGATCTTTAAAACTTTGCAAAACCCCGACGGCTCTTTATGAAGATCCCGACGGCTTTTGTGAAATTCGCGTTTTAATGTTTTTCGGTTTAACGGCTTTTTCTAAAAAACTCGACGGCTTCTCTGAAAGTCTCGTTTTATTAAATTTCCGTTTTACTGTTTTTACCTGCGTGATGGAAAAATCGCGTATACTAGTTTCGCACACAACACACACACACACACGTACACTTGTACGCGCAGGTAATAAAACCCTTGCGTGTTTCTAAGAATTTTCGTCCTTGTAATGTCGTCTATCTCTAGTAATTAAAATTACTCTTGGGTTTTGCTTGCCAGTAATCAAAATTACTTTATGACTTGCAAAAAGTACGTTTCGTTTGGTCACGGTTTTGGTCTCGTAATAAAATTTTTATTAATTTTTCACACAATGCGCACTACGAGTAAACACAACCGTCTGCTTCTGCTGTTGTAACACAACTGGAGTAGATGGGGACAGAAACTGTCCTAGAGATTAACGTGGTTACCTGCAATAAAAGCATTACCCCACGGTCCTCTTCGGACTCGAATTGTACGACAATTGACGGCCATCAACAGATGTACCAGTAGTCAAGTTACTGGTAGAAGCTGAGCCTATCTTACACCCATGCCGATTTAAGGGATGACGGCAACCGGTTGTATGAAGCGCAACTCCTCGCCGAGCAACTCCGTACTGGTAACATCAGCCGGTCTTACTGTGTTACCATGATTGGCAACATCAGGGACGTATCTGATGCTACCAATACCATGCTCTACCCGCATATGGGTAGTTGAACCACAGCCCCCACGTAACATCCCCAGAACAAACTAGGTCCGCATCCTTAGTTGTCCACAGACCGGTCAACCTTACGGTCAATCCGGTCCGTTGGGCGAGACAACTCCCGTGGTACCAAATGCAATCTTGGTGAGATTAAGTATCAATGATCTCGGTTCGTTCAGATATGAGTGCCTGGGCGATTGTAAGGCAGACCCTGGCAGCACATTCGTCCGGAACCTCGAAACATATTTACTACTAGGACTATACGGCAAGCTCCACCAAGCAGTCCTAGGCAGCCTAGAATAAATTCTAGGCTCTCAAGCGGTCAACGGTGTAAGAACAAGCCACTAATACGAAGAGTCTACCCAAAAAAATTAGTCTCCAAGTACCAGTAGCCCATTCTCGGCCGCTAAGGTACGAAGACAATGCCCAATCATGAGCATAATCTAAGTACCCGCGGCCCTGTTATTTTCTATCGTAGAAGAGCCCCGCATCACAAACCAATGGATAAAGATGCTGTTGGATCAAACACGAAATGGAATTTTAGAGGACTCTTACCCCAGGCATCCCGTGCCGCGGTGTTTTCTATACCCCCCACCGCCGGGGTCAGTAGATGGGGACATGAAATGTCTTTTAGATTAACGTGGATGCCTCCAGTGAATGGTTTACCCCCCGGTCCTCTTCGGACTTGGATTAGTAATACGACAATCAACGTCCATCAAAGACTGATGTGCCAGTATTAACTCAATGGTTAGAGCAGGACCTATCTTAAGTCCCTGCCGATCTCTGGTGTCACGACAACCGGTTGATCTATGCAACTCCACAGAGAACGCATCATCGCACCGGTAACATCACGAAGGATACTGATGTTCCAAAGATTTTTGGTAACATCAGTCCCCACGCTGATGTTACCATGCTAGTGTTCTACCCGCATTTGGGTAGTAAACCACAGCCCCCGCGTTGCATCCCCAGAACGAGCTGGGTCCTCAACCACAATTGTCCTCAGACTGGTCGAGCCTTGCGGCCGGCCTTGTTGTCTGTGAGCACGGACAATTCCCGCGGTACCAAACGCAACCTTGGTGAGGTCAGGCATCAAGGGACTCAGCTCTTTCAGAATGAGTGCCTGGGCGATTGCAAAAGCAGACCCTGGCAGCACATTCGTCCGGAACCGCGAACCCCATCATTTGCCACTAGGATTTCCCAAGTCCTAGGCCTTTGGAATCAAAGATTCCCGTCTGTCCCCATCACAGACCTGTGTTGTATGAAATGAACCACTAAATACGAAGACTTGCTCATAAAGAGATTCTAAGTACCAGTGCTCCACTTCGGGTCGCAAGTACTAGACATTACCCATCCTGAGTATACTCTAAGCACCGACGACCCTTTGTTTATATTCCGTGGTAAGGTCCTGCAACATAACGGTTAGATATTATGCTGCAATTGGACCCCCACGGGGAAGTAGATGGGGACAGCTGATATGTTTGAGGGCAAGCCCTCCGCTTTCCCACCTTTCGGTATAAATACCAGGCTGAGTTGAAAGCATTTTTAATGTCCAACGTCACAGTCAGTGTGTGGCGCTTACAAGCTTTATTTTCCTTTATTACTTCCATAAGTTTTTCGATTGCTTGTGAGGATGATCTCGTTCTTCTAAAGCCATATTGATTTGGCGAGAGTTTCCCATTCGACTCCAGATGGTGTGTTAGGCGGTCTGCAAGGATTTTATCGAAGATTTTCCCGATTGTAGGAAGAAGACAGATTGGTCTAACTTCGTCTGTATCCGGTTTCGGTAGCCAAGCTATTTCAGCTACCTTCCAAATCTCCGGAAAACTTGCCTTCTCTTAGGCAGAGGTTCAACACTTCGAGCCAATTTCTCAGAATTTCTTCCGAAAGTGGCTTTAGTGCTACTGTCGGGAATTTATCAGGGCCTGCGGCTTTTCTCTTTTTACGAGTTCTTATTACCACTATAATTTCGTCCTTGGTTATGTTGCACTCTTCTTGCATTTGCCATATGCAGGTTTCCTGCCTATCTGCATTGTTCTGTGGAGAGTCTTCGGCACTCGAGTCTTTTGGAAAGTATTTTCCCATTAATTCAGTGGTTGTTTCCTCAATGGTTTGTGTCCATGTTCCGTCGGCTCTCTTGATGGACTTTATTTGTGTTTGTGTCCTGCCTTTTGCGTTTATTATCTTGTGGGCCACTTCCCACGGGTCCATTTCTGAATTGTTTTCTTCTAAGACTCTGTTCAAGGACTGAAATTTGGCTTCTCTTATCATCTTTTTGATATTATTTCTTTGGCTTTTGTACTCATTATTGAGAATTGCTCTTATGATGTGGTCCGTGGATTCTTGCATCCATCTTCGCCTTTTCCTGGTTTCTCTTCTTTGGGATTGGAGCTCCCTTGTCCACCACAGTTTGTAGTTTGTTATGATTACTCCCGTTCTTAGCGGGATAGCTGCATTACATGCTGCTGTCGCCAAGGCTTGGAGTTCTATAGCACGATCATTTGCTGACAATTCCCTGACGTTCGTCTGCCAAATATGGTTTTGTAGATGTCGCTCGAAACTAGACCAGTCAGCTCTTGCTGTGTTATAGGTCTGAGCTATTCTTATAGCTTCCATTTCAGTGTTAATACTGAATGCTATGTACCGGTATGTATCGGTAGTCTCGACTTTCCATCCTTTGATGCTTAATTGCTTCGTAAGGGTTATATCTACCCAGCTTTTTCCATGGCTGGTAAAGAATGTGGGTTCGCTGTCGCAATTGTTCTCTATGCTTAGGCCTTCCTTAGCTATGAGGTCCATAAAGCGTTCTCCTCTTCGGTCTATGGTCTCCCCACCCCATAGTGGGTTTTTAGAATTAATATCTCCAGCTATTAAGATATTATTTCTATATTTCTGGATGATGCTCTTTATCTTTGTAAAGTGTCTTTTCATCCGAGAAAGGGGCTCCATGTATACCGATGTTACAATAATATTCGGTATTGTATTGGTAAGTTTTATCGTTACCAAGTTGTCGTCGGCCGTCTTGGCTTTTAAAGTGCCTATTCCATGGTGCATATAGAGAGTAAAGCTTTTACTAACTTTCATTCTTCTATATGGTTCCTGAATTAGGGCTACATCGGCATTCCTTTCCTCCATTGTTCTTTCCAATAGGTTTGTGGCCTCTTTGCCTCTGCCTACATAAATTTGGATAACTTTAATTGTTACCATAGTTAATGAGTGTTCCTGCCTGTCTTAGCTTCCTGGCAAGGATTGGGCATCTTTTGTCCCAGACGCAGTGGCCTGTATTGGCTAATTTCATATCCTTGCAGTTTACGCAGCAAGGTGTAGTTGTCTTACAAATGTGGTTTTTTGTGTCAGATGTTTCTGCACATTTTGGGCACACCATCTGAGTTGACCTGCAGTACTTGGCAACGTGTCCAAATCCTTGGCACTTGTAACATCTGGCAAGATCTGTAATCTCACCGATGTACACCCAAGTGTAATCGACCACAATTTTGTCCTCTTTTATTAGGACTTTATAAACCTCTGGAGTTACCTCGATTTTCATATTAACTCTCATGGGGTTGAAGGTCTTTCTTTTTCCAAGGAATTTTATACCTTCTTCAAAATTTGTAGCTCCAATTTTCTTAGCTAGATCTGGGTTGCAGGCTGCAAGGTCTCTTCCTATATTTTTTTCAATAATGTCTGCCTTAAGAAGCAAGATTGGCTTTGGTGCTCTAAGGGGTTTTGCATTCCTTGCCAAGGTCTCTTGCAGTTTTTCCTGCTGTTTCTTGGAGTTAGTGCCCACCATTAAATTTCCACTTTTTAGGCTCTTCACTTCTGTAAAGGGCCCTCCCACTTCCTCGATTTTTTGTCCTTTTAACGTTTCCCTAAGTAATTTGTTAGTGTCTTGGTCTTTGTCTGTTGCCCTCACTACAGTTGTCCACTTAGTTTTGGAGTTGGACCTATCTCTAGATTTCCTGCCTAAAGCGGGAAAATCCTTAGTGTAGTTAGCACTTTTTTCTCTCGACTGTCCAGCAGGTTTTGTTATCTGCACTTTGTTGGTCCATGCTTGTCTTTCAAGCTCATGAACTTTCCTTTCATTGTCCCTAATACCCAAGAGAAGGTCCAAACACATCTCATAAATTTTACCTGTATTCTCGGCAATTTAATTTTTTATACCTAAGTATTTGCCAGTAAGGGTCTTAATATTCCCTATTGCTCCTTTAATTTCTTGTACCGCTTCCTCTGGGCTTACTAAACCCTTTTCCAAAGGCCCCTTTATAATCCTAACGAAATTTTTGACAGTACTGCCAGATTCCAAGTCGGTTACATCGGATGAGGAGCTTCCTACAATTTTAGCTACGCTAATAGGGCGCTTACCTGATTGCAAACCTTTGAGCTGGCTCTGTTCGTCCGTATCGCTATCGTCTGTTGCTGCCATTATTTTTCTTTGTTTTATTTTGTTTTCCAAAGTTTTGTCCTCATCTGACTTTTTTGTCCTCTTCTTCTTTTCCTCCGATTTTCCCGCCTCAACCATCATTACAGATTTGGATTGAACCATATCTACTCGTGCTGATAAAGTTACTTTTTCTTTAAACCGGTTTAAACGGTCGTAGAAAACGGTTCGCGAAAAATTAAAATTTCGAGAAACAAACAAAAAAAATTTTTATTTTTGCTGTAGAAATATTTTTGTCACACAAAATGTGTGACGAACAAGTTTAGTGGTCTATGGATCCTTTAAAAGTAAAAACCCTCAATCTGCTGTCAAAAAAAAATCGCGCGAAAATGAAAAATGTTGTAACGGCTGGTAACTTCCACCAGACGATTACACACGCACAAAGGTAAAAGGTTGGCACACAACCGCACACGTATAAAACCGCCTATGCTAAACAAAAATCTTTAATAACTTTTGTTTAAACAAATTATTTACAAATTTTTTTCTTTATTATTTCCGGACGGACCTAGATCTATCCACAAAAATTTTTTTTTAAAAAACACAAATTTTCCGAAAAATTTTTTTTTTTCCGATCACCTTTAAATCGCTTAATTCGCAAATTTAATACACAGAAGCACGTCCGTTTGGTTTTGCTGTTAGAACACAACTGAGTAGATGGGGACATAGGTCGGTCGAGATTAGGGATTATACCCCGCGCTTACCCAGCTTTCGCCATTAAGCTTACTCTCTAATTACATATCTAAAGTCTCGCTTGAAACCATTATTTTTTATTACGTGTTTAGGTCCTGCAACATAACGGTTAGATATTATGCTGCAATTGGAACCTCACGGTTAGTAGATGGGGACAGTGAAGTGTCTTTGGATTAACGTGGATACCTCCAGTGAATGGTTTACCCCACGTTCCTCTTCGGACAGGATTGATTTTGAGACGTCAATCAACGCCCATCCACAATATCATATTGTGAATGTATCAGTATCATTGGAGTATAAGGCTCCAATTTCTCACTGATGGGAGCGAGACCTATCTAAATCTCTGCCGATCTATGGGTCACGGCACCCGGTTGGAAGAACGCAACTCCACGCCGAGTAAGAACTCACGCTGAGTAAATACTCTACCCGCATTTGGGTGTCAACCAAAGCCACCACGATGCTCCCACAAGGGGGCCTACCTCATAGCCGGGGACGGAAGAAATCCTTCCGTGGGCTCCCCGGCTCCCGTGGTACCAGACGAATCTCTGGTCAGATTTTCATAGTTAGCAACCTAGCTAACTACTGCAGTTGAGTTCCTTACAACTCAGGTACTGGTGGACCTTTAAACGCCGTAGTTTTACAACTAGAGTCAGTGTGGTCTTACGACCATATGTTCGGCATTTTAATGTCTGGCATTTGCCCTGGCAACCACTCCGCTGTATATAGGGCAGAGTGCTGACATCATAGGATGGTCAGCAACCTGACCCTTCAGCTCACAATTGCGGCAGTGCGGCGATTTGTCACACTGTGCAGCCACGTGCCCTTGCCCACCACAACGCCGACAGACATTCTGCTTAAGAGGGCAGTCTGCCACCCGATGACCAAACGAGAGGCATCGGAAGCAGCCGTATCGTGCATCATGCGCTCTTACCCTACATGAGGTCCACTTGATATAGCAGCGGCCAGCACCAAGGAGGGAATCAACCAGTTGGTGAGACCCTTCCAGAATGACGTCCGCTACTGCATCAATGCCCTCTTTTTTTAGGACGGTTTACAACTGAGATGCTTCCCTTGAAAACTTCAAGGGTCATAGCATCCTTCAAGTTTTTCTCGTATATATCCAACATGAGTTCTTCAGAGGGTATTTCTGCTGGTACACTCTGAATAACGATCTTTCGCCGAGGGACTGGTGTGTTCACCACATTCAGCCTAATCTCAGAGAACTTCTCATTCTTGCTGATCTTTGATTGTTCTGCAATGCTTGGTGTACGTATAACTACGCCCCCGTCTTTAAGCGTCTTCATTTCATGGATCCTAACTCCAAGAGTAGGACCCACTTCGGTCATGACTTTCTTGATGACATCCTTGGCAGAAGCATCTTTGTTCTTACTCCGAACAACAACCGACCAGGTTTCAACTGGTTTCGGGACTGTAGCTGGAAGTACAGCAACTCTTGCTGGGGCTGCAATTAGTGGCGTCTTAATAGGAGCAGCTTGCGTCTTTGTGAAACCACGAAGAGCTCCCTCCATTTTCCTTGTCATGTCTTCCATGGTTTTTAAAACCATGTTGTTGCTGTCATTTATTGTCTTTTCCATAAATCGTCTGGACTCTTCTTCCCTTTTTTTGGCGGCTATCAGGTCTTCATTAAGGCGATGGTTTTCGACTATCATATCAGTCACTATGTCATCGTATTTTGAGTACAACTCGTAGAACTTGTCAAACATTTCGCCATGTTTCTTGCGAATTTCTCTTTAGTTGTCCTCGTAGACCTCACGCGCTTCTTCTTGTCTGGCACTCATGTTTTTGTAGTACGTATTTGCCGCAGTTATTAGTTTAACAATAACCGGAGGAATGTCTGTTATGGCAGCAGCCTTATCTTCAGAAGCCTTGGCGCAGTCATCGTTGGGCTTGAGAGATGAAACACCATCCCCATCAGGGAGAATGCCCTGCATTCCATCTTCACACATGTTGTTACAATCGTTTTTATCAACCAAACTTACCCCAGATTTGCTCGTTGTTTTTACCTTCCTGGGGAGTTCCTCAGGACTTCCCTCATCTTCGCTGGTAGACAAGCGAACGTTTGGCTGCGGAGTTGTTTTAATCTTCTTTCCCTTTTGCGGCTTCATGTTGGTCTTAAGACCACTCATTTGCACTTATTTTCACTGCTCACTTAAAATACTGACGGTGTAAAAAGAAAGATCTTTAAAACTTTGCAAAACCCCGACGGCTCTTTATGAAGATCCCGACGGCTTTTGTGAAATTCGCGTTTTAATGTTTTTCGGTTTAACGGCTTTTTCTAAAAAACTCGACGGCTTCTCTGAAAGTCTCGTTTTATTAAATTTCCGTTTTACTGTTTTTACCTGCGTGATGGAAAAATCGCGTATACTAGTTTCGCACACAACACACACACACACACGTACACTTGTACGCGCAGGTAATAAAACCCTTGCGTGTTTCTAAGAATTTTCGTCCTTGTAATGTCGTCTATCTCTAGTAATTAAAATTACTCTTGGGTTTTGCTTGCCAGTAATCAAAATTACTTTATGACTTGCAAAAAGTACGTTTCGTTTGGTCACGGTTTTGGTCTCGTAATAAAATTTTTATTAATTTTTCACACAATGCGCACTACGAGTAAACACAACCGTCTGCTTCTGCTGTTGTAACACAACTGGAGTAGATGGGGACAGAAACTGTCCTAGAGATTAACGTGGTTACCTGCAATAAAAGCATTACCCCACAGTCCTCTTCGGACTCGAATTGTACGACAATTGACGGCCATCAACAGATGTACCAGTAGTCAAGTTACTGGTAGAAGCTGAGCCTATCTTACACCCATGCCGATTTAAGGGATGACGGCAACCGGTTGTATGAAGCGCAACTCCTCGCCGAGCAACTCCGTACTGGTAACATCAGCCGGTCTTACTGTGTTACCATGATTGGCAACATCAGGGACGTATCTGATGCTACCAATACCATGCTCTACCCGCATATGGGTAGTTGAACCACAGCCCCCACGTAACATCCCCAGAACAAACTAGGTCCGCATCCTTAGTTGTCCACAGACCGGTCAACCTTACGGTCAATCCGGTCCGTTGGGCGAGACAACTCCCGTGGTACCAAATGCAATCTTGGTGAGATTAAGTATCAATGATCTCGGTTCGTTCAGATATGAGTGCCTGGGCGATTGCAAGGCAGACCCTGGCAGCACATTCGTCCGGAACCTCGAAACATATTTACTACTAGGACTATACGGCAAGCTCCACCAAGCAGTCCTAGGCAGCCTAGAATAAATTCAAGCGGTCAACGGTGTAAGAACAAGCCACTAATACGAAGAGTCCACCCAAAAAAATTAGTCTCCAAGTACCAGTAGCCCATTCTCGGCCGCTAAGGTACGAAGACAATGCCCAATCATGAGCATAATCTAAGTACCCGCGGCCCTGTTATTTTCTATCGTAGAAGAGCCCCGCATCACAAACCAATGGATAAAGATGCTGTTGGATCAAACACGAAATGGAATTTTAGAGGACTCTTACCCCAGGCATCCCGTGCCGCAGTGTTTTCTATACCCCCCACCACCGGGGTCAGTAGATGGGGACATGAAATGTCTTTTGGATTAACGTGGATGCCTCCAGTGAATGGTTTACCCCACGGTCCTCTTCGGACTTGGATTAGTAATACGACAATCAACGTCCATCATAGACTGATGTGCCAGTATTAACTCAATGGATAGAGCAGGACCTATCTTAAGTCCCTGCCGATCTCTGGTGTCACGACAACCGGTTGATCTATGCAACTCCACAGAGAACGCATCATCGCACCGGTAACATCAGGAAGGATACTGATGTTCCAAAGATTTTTGGTAACATCAGTCTCCACGCTGATGTTACCATGCTAGTGTTCTACCCGCATTTGGGTAGTAAACCACAGCCCCCGCGTTGCATCCCCAGAACGAGCTGGGTCCTCAACCACAATTGTCCTCAGACTGGTCGAGCCTTGCGGCCGGCCTTGTTGTCTGTGAGCACGGACAATTCCCGCGGTACCAAACGCAACCTTGGTGAGGTCAGGCATCAAGGGACTCAGCTCTTTCAGAATGAGTGCCTGGGCGATTGCAAAAGCAGACCCTGGCAGCACATTCGTCCGGAACCGCGAACCCCATCATTTGCCACTAGGATTTCCCAAGTCCTAGGCCTTTGGAATCAAAGATTCCCGTCTGTCCCCATCACAGACCTGTGTTGTATGAAATGAACCACTGAATACGAAGACTTGCTCATAAAGAGATTCTAAGTACCAGTGCTCCACTTCGGGTCGCAAGTACTAGACATTACCCATCCTGAGTATACTCTAAGCACCGACGACCCTTTGTTAATATTCCGTGGTAAGGTCCTGCAACATAACGGTTAGATATTATGCTGCAATTGGACCCCCACGGGGAAGTAGATAGGGACAGATTCTATATTTGAGGGCAAGCCCTCGCTTTCCCACCTTTCGGTATAAAGCATTCAAAATTGTCTCATCTGAACTACCACACGAATCCGCAGGCAAGAGAACCCAACCGCCAAACCGCACTCCAATAATTAGCGGGGACATGAGTTCCCTATTCGTGTTGATCTGTTGATTTGCTTCCTCTCAGTATTCGAAGACCATATTATCAGCGAGAGTATTAACGTCGTTTAAGTATTCCTTGGTTGTGGCATCGTCTATTCTTAGTACGATGTCGTCATGACCATATTTGTCTTTGTATTCCTCTCGCGCTTCTGTTCTCTGCGGAAGCGTGCAGTCATTCAGTATGTGCTGAATGCTGTCGACATCTGTCTGGCAGGGGCAGATGTTCGGAATATCTTTGATCATGAAACGACGGAAGTAACTGTTGAAAGGTCCATGGCCCGTAATGAGGTGGACTGCTTTTGTTCCCAGGCTGTTGCATTTTCCTGTCGGTTGTTTTATGACGTCGTGAACTGCGCGTCCGAGAGTGGAATTATTCCACTCTAGTATCCAGTTGGTATTCATTGTTTTGTGTGCCTTTTCCTTTGCTATTTTTAGCGGCCTTGGGATGCTTATCCGCTCGTATATGTTTGGAAATGTAGCCGCTTTTCTTGATATAAGGTCTGCTTTTTCCATTTGCATTACGTCAGCTTTGTGACCTCTTGTCCATTTTAATGCTATACTGTTTCCGGTTTCTTCTAAGTATTTTAACTTGTTGACGATGTTAATAATATCTGGGTCGTCAAATTTGGGTTTACATATTTTTCCTAATGTAACCCGTGAGTCCGACACGATATTTATTGTTTTCCCACATATATCAGGGTTCAAGCATTCGAGGGCTTTCATGACCCCTGTTGTTTCTGCTCTATGGATTTCCGGTGTTCTTACAGCAGTCCATTTTCTTATTGACGTTGTGTATGCATCTTGGATTATGGCACCTATTCCAGTCGCGTCTTCTATTGTGGATGCAGCCGTGAAGATCCATATTGCGTTAGCTGCAATATCTCCGATGCTCTCGTCGCAGATATTATAAGTCCTTGTTTTCATTTTGGCCGGATGTGGCCACAGGTTTGGCGTCGGTTTCTCCAGGTACTGGCCAGTTTTCCTTGCTTCCTGTATCTCGGATCTTTCTCTTATTTCAAGATAGAGCGGTGGTTGGTTTGCCAGTATTTGGATAGCTTTGTTCGCCGTTGTCTTATAGGCTTTACAAAGGGCCAGGAGGAATGGCCTTGGTCTGCTTCAAGATGCCTCTGCAGGTACCTGTTATTTGAATTTTTGCCCCAGATTTCTGCCCCGTATAACAGTAGTGGTCGGATGGCTCCCTCGTATATTGTTTTCAGTATTTCCCTGCGTGTTCCCCAAGTTTTCCCTGCAACGATGAATAGCCTATACGCCTTAGCAGAGGCCTTTCCTCGAACGAATTTTGCGTGTTCAACCCATGATAGTTTGTCATCAATGATTATTCCCAGGTATTTGATCTTCTTATCGATGGTGATATTCATGTTATCGATTAGTATCCGTGGGGGTCTTACTGATGGCTTTGATGAGATAAACATAGCCTTAGTCTTGTGTGGTGCGTAGCTTAGCTTGTTATTATGCGCCCATTTTTTGCAGCTATCCCAGGTTAGTGACCACAATTGCTCGATTCTAGCAAGGGATGATCCTGAAATGGTTACGATCTGGTCGTCGGCGAATGCTTGGATGTGTAAAGAAATAAAGGCATCTGTTTGTACGTTTTTTAGTTCGTTAAACCAATCCTCCATGATGAGCAACCATAGGACTGGGCCTAGGCATGAGCCTTGAGGAGCACCTCTCTCGGTTGTCATTTCTACGCCATTTGATTTGATCCTGCGGTTGTGTAGGAAATCTACGATTGTTTTTCCTAGTCTTTCTGGGCATCCAGTTTTTGCCAACAGAAGTTTAAGTCTAGGATACCATGCTGAATTAAAAGCATTTTTGATGTCCATTGTGATGGTAAGGGAATGCCTATTCACCGCTTTGTTTGCCTTGATTACATACAGTATGTTTTCAATTGCTTGCGTGGTTGTCCTTGTTTTCCTAAAACCGTATTGGTATGGCGAGAGTTTTTCATTTGACTCAAGGTGGTGCGTTAGGCGATCTGCCAGAATTCGGTCAAAAATCTTTCCAATGGTTGGAAGAAGGCAGATTGGCCTCACCTCGTCAGTGTCTGTTTTTGGCAACCAGGCTATTTCGGCTGTCTTCCATTTATCCGGGAATTTGCCCGCTCTCAGGCAGAGGTTAAGTACCTCTTCCCAGTTTCCAATAATTGCTTCTGATAGCGGCTTTAACGCTGCTGTTGGAAATTTGTCAGGGCCAGGACTTTTCCTATTTTTCCGGGTCTGAACGATCGCTCTGATTTCGTCTTTGGTAATGTTGTGATCTTCTTGCGTCTCCCAAACGCAAGTTTCTAGTCTGTCTGCACTATTTTGAGCAGAGTCATCGGCTGTAGAATCTGTTGGAAAGTATTTCCTCATTTGTTCAAGCGTTGTTTCTTCTAGGGTTTGCGTCCAGGATCCGTCGGCTTTCTGCATGGACTTTATTTTTGTTCCTGTCCTGCATTTGGCATTTATTATCTTATGGGCGACCCCCCAGGGATCCATTTCTGCGTTATTATCTTCTAGGATTTTCTTCAAGGATTGGAATTTGGCTTCCATGATCATCTTTTTGAGCTTATTTCTCTCAATTTTGTATTCGCTGCAGAGAATTGCTCTTGCGATATGTTGTGTGGAGTTTTGCGTCTTCCTTCAAGCTTTCCTGGTTTTCCTTCTTTGTACTTGGAGCTCACGTGTCCACCATGGGTTGTAGTTTACTACAGTCCTTTTGTTTCTCAGTGGGATAGCTGCGTTGCATGCTGCTGTTGCCAACTCCTGTAGTTTCGTCGCACGATCGTTTGCTGACAGGCTTTCTGCGTGCCTTTGCCCAATATGGGTTTGGAGATATTCTTTAAAGCATGACCAGTCTGCTCTAGCTACGTTGTACGATTGAGCTAGTCTTAAAGGTTCTATTTCAGTGTTTATTCTGAATGATATATACCTATGGTCGCTTAACGTTTCAGTCGTTTCGACTCTCCAGTCTTCGACGTTGAGTTCCTTTGTAAGGGTTATGTCTACCTAGCTTTTTCCGAGATGGTTGCAGAAGGTGTGTTCGCTGTCGCAATTGTTTTCGATATTCTTTGGCCTTCTTTGGCTATTAGGTCCATAAACCTTTCTCCTCTTCGGTCTATAATTTCACCTCCCCAAAGTGGATTTTTGGAGTTTATATCTCCGGTTATTAGGATGTTATTCCTATACTTTCGGGTGATATTCTCTATCTTTTTGAGGTGTCTTTTCATACGAGAGAGCGGCTCCATATACAGAGATGTTACAACTATGTTCGGTGTTGTGTTGGTGTTTGCCGCCTGGAATATGGTTCCAAGAGCAATTTGCTAATTTGTAGACAGACTTCCGTCGAATATGATATCTGCGTTTAAAGATAAATAAAAACAACACAATTTTTTTTATTCTTCTATTGATTATGTAATTTTTTCTTTATTCTATAATTTACTGTCTAATACTAGTGATTAACTTGATGATAATATTTAATTGAAGACGGACGGTGGCGAAGATTTTATTCGATGACGGACGATTGAAAAGGCGCGATGTTCTGATGTAGACGATGGATGACGACTCAGTACTCCTTCTTCGCTTTCAGTTCAGTAATTTGTACCATGCTATGAACTTCCATAGCTCATTTACACCGTATATAACGCCCGAAATGCCAACGAATGCCATCGCATATTTAATTAATGATGACATGGCTGATTATGAATACTTGCATTTGCCCACCGTGTGTTTGTTTATATAGCGTACAAAGTATGTCGCCCGCATGATTCAGTTTGGTGTCGGATGGGCTGGCAATGCGATAGACTTGTGGAGTGTAATTAGATAAAAATTGCGACGCAGCGAATATTTTATAGTCTCTTCTTCGATGAATTGGAGTTGCTGCTGGTATTTGCTGACGCATTTTCTTTTGAATTTGATGATGCCGCTTTGTTGCTTTGCAACATCCTGCCGGGCGCCGGAAAGTTTGTCGATGGTTTCGGCTGTCGTCTACATCTTCCTCTGTTGTTCACGGCCTTGATGATTCTCCCTGGTGTTAGGAAGGCTTATTAGGTGATCCGCTCCGCATGATCCATTCGCGAATATGCAACATGAAATAACAAAGAAGGTAGGTACTGTCAATGGTGTGTGGCAATGATGGGTTATTATAGAAGGTAAATTAAATTAGTAAGTTATATATGTGTGCTATTGATAATTGGTAGACGAATTTGGTTATTGCTTGTGTGTGTGTGTGTTCTCTTCGTCTTTGACCATTGGCAGAAGGCAGAGTTTAGTGACCGGGCGCTTTAGTATGTTTGTTGCTGTTTTAATAGTGGCTACACGAACCCTTCCATCTGATCCAGGGTGTGTTTCCAAAATTCTGCCGAGACGCCAAATTGTAGGAGGTGTTGCCTCTTCTGGCAATATTACCACTTGTCCTATCTGTAGATCGGGTGTAGGGGTTAACCATTTCGAACGGCGTTGGAGTCGACCGAGGTACTCGGATTTCCAAATCTTCCACAGATCTTGGTGAATTTTCTGCAACAGTTGCCATCTGTCCAAATGATTTGATTTGATGTCGGTTAAGCTCCTTTCTGGTAAAGTGTGTAGTGATGAACCAATTAGGAAGTGTCCTGGTGTCAAAATTGATAGATCCTCGGGGTCTTCGCTAATGGGACAGAGCGGTCGCGAATTGAGGCAAGCTTCCACCTGTGTTAGTATGGTTACGTACTCCTCGAAGGTGAGAGTGTAATGCCCTACAATTCTCTTCAAATGGTGTTTCATTGATTTTACTCCCGCTTCCCAGAGCCCCCCAAAATGTGGTGCTGCCGGAGGGTTGAAGTGCCACGTAGTTCCGTTTTTCTGCAGTTGAGTCGCGATGTCTTCGGCCCACTGCCTTAGTAGATGTGGTTTTTCTAGATCAATGATTTTTGCGGCTCCTTGGAAATTAGTTCCACAATCACTATAGAGGTCGGTGCAAATGCCTCGCCGGGCGGTAAAGCGCTTGAATGCTGCTAGAAAGGCAGACGTACTGCAGTCGCTTACCAGTTCAAAATGAACTGCTTTCGTACAGAAACAGATAAAAATAGCAATATAGGCCTTCGTGATTTTGTCCCTTCCATGCCTTTAGTTGTACGGGTCCAGCATAATCCACCCCAGATGTTTGGAATGGTCGAGCTTCATTCACTCGCGGGGCTGGGAAGTTTCCCATTTTTTGCTGCTTCATCGTTGCCGTGTATCGAAAACATCTGAGACACTTGTGGATGCATTTTTTAACATTTGATTTTAGTTGAAGGACCCAATATTCTGCGCGAAGAGTTGCCATCATTAATTGTTGACCAGCATGCAACAGTTTCATGTGAACATCATGGATTATGAGTGTGGTTAGAATGTTCTGTGAAGGTAAAATTATAGGATGACGTTGAGAGTAGGGCAAGTCCGCATTCTCCAACCGTCCACCGACTCTCAGTATATTGTAGTCATCTAAGATAGGCGAAAGTCTAGCCAATTTACTGCCCTTAGGCACTATTTCATTGTTGGCGATTTGACTAATCTCCTCACTGAAGAACTCCTGCTGTACTATAAATATCAGTCGCCTTTTAGCATAAGTTAGTTCTTCTACTGAGAGCGGCCCAGACGCTGGTTCCGATGTTTTACGAGTTTTATTGATGAAGCGGAGCCAATACGCTGTAGTTCGTATTAGTCGCTGTAATGATAAAAATCTGGACAACAGTTCATTAACCTCCCATGAGTGAACATGTGCGCAAATGTGGAAAATATTTGCTATGGTTGGTCCGGATTCAATGAAATCGTTCCTTACCTTAGGAAATTTGGACGCTTTCGTCTCAAGATCTGTATGGTCTATATCGTACATGGGGTAAGATTTCTCTTCAAATGTTTGTAGGTATTCCGGGCCTTTCCACCACTGATCCTTAGTGATCAGCTCCCTTGGCGACAGCCCCCTTGATGCGATGTCCGCTGGATTGTCTTTGGACGGGACGTATCTCCAGCATTTAACATCAGTCAGTTCTTGGATTTCAGCAACTCTGTTGGCAACAAATGTCGTTCGCGTATATGGTGCTGCCTTTATCCAAGCCAGAGTGATTTGTGAATCTGACCAAGCGTAGATTCGTGCCCTTTGTAGTTCCATGGTCTCGATGGTGTGTACCAACAAATGTGACAATAGTACAGCTCCGCACAATTCTAACCGTGCAAGAGATTTGGTTTTTAGAGGTGCGACTCTAGTTTTTGACAACAGTAAACTAGTGTGTATTGACGTTCCGTTGATAGCACGAATATACACTGCTGCAGCGTATGCCCTTTCGGAAGCGTCACAAAATCCGTGGATTTCAATAATAGATTCGTTGGTGCAATGTATCCATCGTGGAATTTCTATGTCGTTTAGTGTTATAAGTTCTGCTTTCAAGGAACACCACGTCGTAACGATTGCTTCTGACAGTTCCTCATCCCATGATTGGTGTGCCTTCCATATTTCTTGCATTAGGATTTTGCCAAGAATGACGCACGGGGAAATCCATCCCAAGGGGTCATAGAGCCGAGCGATGTCTGAGAGAATTGTTCTTTTTGTAGCTTTCATTTGTTCTGGAAGCCTTATCTTGAAGGAAAATGTGTCTCTCCCTGGATGCCATTGGATTCCCAAGGTTTTAATTGAGTTATTGTCATCAAATGACAATGGTATCTCTATTTCTCGGTCTTCTTCTGGAACGGCCTCTAACAACCTTGCGCTGTTACTTGCCCATTTCCTTAGTGGAAATCCTCCCATGTTCAACATGGAGATGAGTTGGTGCTGCATCTCCAGAGCCTCACTGACCGAGTCTGCCCCATGAATGATATCGTCTACGTAGAAATTTTCCTTGGCAATTTTCGATGCCAGCGGATAGTCGTCTCGTTCATCTGTAGCCAGTTGTTGCAATGTGCGAACAGCCAAGTATGGTGCTGCAGCCGTGCCAAAGGTGACGGTATTCAGACGGTACGCTTTTATATCTTCGTCATTTTTATCTCTCCACAAGATGAGTTGATAAGCCAAATCATTTGGAGGCACCCGAATTTGCCTGTACATTTTATTGATGTCGGCTATAAATGCGACCTTATGTTTTCGAAATCGAGTGACGTGTTCGAGTATGTCGTCTTGCAACCTTGGACCAACGAGTAAATGGTCGTTTAGTGACGTACCATCTGACGTTTTGCAAGATGCATCAAATACAATTCGCATTTTCGTGGTGGAACTGGATTCTTTTATGACCGCGTGGTGTGGAACGAAATAGTGGTCTCCCAACGACATGGTATTTATCTCTGTCATATGGCCCAAGTCTTTATATTCATCAATGACCTTTTTGTATTCCTGATGGAAAAATTTATTGGAATGGAATTTTTTCTCCAATTGCAGATATCTTATCCTCGCTGAGTTGTACGATCGTCCGATTGGGGGTCGCCTTCCTTCCTTGAATGGGAGCTGAACCTCATATTTCCCATCAGCCTGACGTTGATGAGTTCGACAAAAGTGTAATTCACACTGTTTATCTTCTGGTGAAAGCAACGACTTCTTTGCTATTTCTTCTAGTTCCCAAAACTTCGAAAGAATTTTGTCTATATCTTGATCCTCAGCGGTAATGTGAAGAGATGTTATCGAATTATTTGTCGGGAGAACACCACCGGACAACACCCAACCTAACTCAGTGTTTTGAGCCATAGGCGTGCCCGGTGTACACTTCACGATACCCTCCAGAATGATTGATGGAAACACGTCTGCACCAAGCAAGATGTCGATTTTGCTTCGTTTACTAAAAGTCGGATCTGCTAATTGCAGACTTCGGAGGTGATTCCAGTCAGCACTCTGAATATTTCTCATTGGCAAATCAGATGTGACCTTAGGTAGAATCAATGCTGTTATATGTAATTTGAATTGGTTATTGATACATGAATTTATCGTCGAAGGATACTTTGTGTTTGGAGACCCCCGTGTTCGTTCCTCCGACTCCCAGAACCATTACGGTGGCCTTCTCTTTTTTCAATTTTAGTAATTGGAAAGCAGATTCTGAGATTAGGGATGTTTCTGATCCCGGATCTAAAAGAGCACGCAAGACTACCGGTTGGCCAACTTTCGGGACTACCTTAATCAGTGCAGTAGCGATAAGCACAGTCTGAATTGTCTTGGACTCGGCTAAGTAAGTGCTATATGTTGACATCATTTGGGTGGAATCAGTTGGCTGTTCTGGTGAAGCGAGTTGTGGTTTTTGTGCATACGATTCTGCTTGTTGAGCTGATGACTGGGTTGTTCCCGTTGACCACAAATCTTTAGTCTGTGTTGAATTTGTTGCTTCATTGTGCAAAAGCGAATGATGCTTTTGCTTACATTTATAACACGTGAAGCTACTTGTACATGCTCTGGTATAGTGAGTATTAGAGAGACAGTTAAAGCATAGCTTATATCTTTTCACTATGTCCTGTCTCTTTGCGGGGCTTAGAGCTTTAAATTTGGGACAGTTTCGGATCGCATGTGACCCTTGGCACATGGGACATTTTAAAATTGTGGAGTTATGTGTACGCACTGTACCTGGAGTGAATTTCTTTGATTTCGACGAAACTACTCCTGACGAGGATTGACCGATGACTTCTAGTGTTCTGGCTCTCATCAAAATGAACTCCTCTAGTGTGTTGTATGTTGGATAATCCACATGCGTCGCAATGTGGGATTCCCAAATACCGCGAGTGGTAGACGGAAGCTTTTGTACTGTGTGATAAATCAGCACATCTTCCCATGCATCTACTGAAACACCAAGATTTTTTAAAGATTGTTTGGCTTCGTTTGTGGTGTCAAGAAGCAGTTTTAAATCATCAGGTGATTCTTGAAACATTTTCTGCTGCTCAAACAGCAACTTGAACTGATTGTCCTTTAACAATCGGACGTTTTGAAAACGCTTCACTAGCAAAGCCCATGCGGTTTCAAAATTAGTATCAGTGTTTCGTAACATACGCGCTGCTTCACCGCTTAGGTTGCCCTTTAAATACTGAAGCTTTTGTGCCTCAGAAATTGAAGTATTTTTGGCGACTAGGCTTTCGAATAAAGCCTTGAATTCGGGCCACAGATTTAAAGAGCCATCAAAATTGGGGATTATCATCGGAGGGAGCTTTAGTTCAACCGACGGAATCTTTGATACGGCCATCGATTTGTTGAGGAAGCTTGGGCTCTCGGCGGTTGTGAGCTGCTCCTTTAAATCACACTGATATGCGAAAAACAGTTCCTTTAATTCATGGAATGTGCGAGCTTCCATGTATTTTGTTTTTGCTTCTTCACTGGGAGCTTCCACAATTTTCTGGTGTAAAGTTTTCGCTTCTGCAAACGAGGTCTCTAGGTTCGTCAGCCGCGCCTCATTCATGTGGACTGATTGTTTTCGCACACCTAACTTTTGATAAGCCTCGTAGTCAGACTTCAACTCTAATGCGATTGTCTGAATCGCGTCTATTACCGCGGACATTTTCGTTTTACTCATGACAACAATAATATGATATACTCACACACACAAGTCTTAATTGATTGATGGTTTATGTTTTTTTTTTTTTAAATTATAAAAAATGTAAAGAAAATTGCCACACACCTGAATTTTGGTCGTTGCTCCCCCGTTGTACCAGCCTCTTTCCGTTGTTTGTGTTAGGTTCAGTTGAAAAGTTCCTCGATAACACTCACTGTGTTATATTAAGCTGATGACACTCACTGTGTTGATCAGTCGAAGTTCCCTTATAACACTCACTGTGTTATATTAAGCTGAAGACACTCACTGTGTTGATCAGTCGAAGCTCACCGAAGAATATGCCGATAACACTCACTGTGTTGTATTAAACTGATGACACTCACTGTGTTGATCAGTCGATTAGTTCACCGACGAATATACCAATAACACTCACTGTGTTGTATTAAACTGATGACACTCACTGTGTTGATCAGTCGTTTAGTTCACCGACGAATATACCAATAACACTCACTGTGTTGTATTAAACTGATGACACTCACTGTGTTGATCAGTCGATTAGTTCACCGACGAATATACGGATAACACTCACTGTGTTGTATTAAATTCGTTGCGCACTTAAATCCTTAAATCTTTAAGTCCTTAAATCCTTAAATCCTTAAGTCCTTAAATCCTTAAATCCGGCTCGAAGGACCAATGTTTGCCGCCTGGAATATGGTTCCAAGAGCAATTTGCTAATTTATAGACAGACTTCCCTCGAATATGATATCTGCGTTTAAAGATAAATAAAAACAACACAATTTTTTTTCTTCTTCTATTGATTATGTAATTTTTTCTTTATTCTATAATTTACTGTCTAATACTAGTGATTAACTTGATGATAATATTTAATTGAAGACGGACGGTGGCGAAGATTTTATTCGATGACGGACGATTGAAAAGGCGCGATGTTCTGATGTAGACGTTGGATGACGACTCACTACTCCTTCTTCGCTTTGCCAACTCTCAAGTCGAAAACCAATCTAACAAATTCCACACTTTTAATTTGTTCAGTAATTTGTACCATGCTATGAACTTCCATAGCTCATTTACACCGTATATAACGCCCGAAATGCCAACGAATGCCATCGCATATTTAATTAATGATGACATGGCTGATTATGAATACTTGCATTTGCCCACCGTGTGTTTGTTTATATAGCGTACAAAGTATGTCGCCCGCATGATTCAGTTTGGTGTCGGATGGGCTGGCAATGCGATAGACTTGTGGAGTGTAATTAGATAAAAATTGCGACGCAGCGAATATTTTATAGTCTCTTCTTCGATGAATTGGAGTTGCTGCTGGTATTTGCTGACGCATTTTCTTTTGAATTTGATGATGCCGCTTTGTTGCTTTGCAACAGTTGGCGATTCTCAACGTCACTGAGTTGTCATCCGTAAATTCTGGCAGTAGTAATGCCGAGATGCTGGCGTTTCTAGTTATGATTGCCGTCTTGGCATTTAGGTCTCGACCTGTCTTTATATGCTGCATATAGAGAGTGAAGTTTTGGTTAACTTTCATTCTTCTATATGGCTCTTGAATTAGGGCTATGTCGATGCCCCTTTCTTCCATTACCCTTTCGAGTAGGTTAGTGGCCTCTTTGCCTCTGCCTATATTGACTTGAATAATTTTAATAATTGTCATAGTCGATGAGGGTTCCTGCTTGTCTCAGCTTCCTTCTGAAGATAGGGCATTTGCTGTCCCAGGCGAAGTGGTCTGTGCTGGGTTGCTTAATTTCTTTGCAGTTTATGCAGCAGGGGATCGCGGTTTTGCATGTGTGGTCCTTTGTGCTAGATTTCTCTGCGCACTTTGGGCAAACCTCTTGCGTTGATCTGCAGTATTTGGCTACGTGTCCGTAGCCCTGGCATTTGTAGCATCTTGCGAGGTCGGTATATTCTTTAATGTATACCCACGTGAGATCTGCAATAATTTTCTCCTCTTTAATTAGAACTTTGTAAATTTCAGGGGTTACTTCTAATTTCCAGTTGGCCCTTCTGGAGTTATAATTTTTCTTTTTTCCCAGAAATTTGATTCCCTCTGCGAATTTGCTAGCCCCGATTTTTTCCGCAAGGTCTGGGTTGCAAGCTGCAAGGTCTTTTCCAATGTTTTCCTCGCTTAGGTCATTGTTTTCATCAATGCCCATGAGTAGCATAATGGGCTTAGGTGCCTTAATAGGTTTCACTATTAGCGTGTCCTTGGCTTTTTTTGTCAGCGTAGATTGGACTTTTGTCCACTGTTCTCGGGAGTGGCAGCCTACCATGACATCCCCGCTTCGTAAGGTGTCGATGTTTTTAAGGGGCCCTCCTACTTCTTTAATGTTTAGTGCTTCTCTTAGCACTTTGCCTGTTGGGATGTCTTGGATGAAACCGCGACTTTAAAGGCTGTCCTATTTGTTGAGTTGTTCTGCGTATTTTTTTAAATTTGGGAAAATTTTGGTCGTAGTTAGCGTTGTTAGCCCTGCCTGTTTGTCCCTCTTGCTGTACCGTTTGTGGTCTCCTTGGCTTTCCCGTTGTCTGTCCGCTTTGTTTCTTCATTAGTGAGTTGGTTAGTGTCCAGTTTTGTCTTTCCAAGTCTAATGTTTTTTGTTGATTTTCTGTTATGACCAGAAGAAGTTCCACTAGTTTTCTATAAATTATTTCCGTCTTTGCTGTTATTGTTGGCTTTAGAATAGGGAAATTGTTCGTTACGTCTTTAATATTTTCTAGTTCGGTTTTAATTGCCTCTATGGCATTTGATGGGCTTTTTGGTCCCCTTTTGCTACCTCCGTCTTCGTTTATGCTGGTATTCACAACAGTACCGTCTGAGCCGACACCTGCATCATCCGAGGGGCAGCTTTCGTCATCATTTTGGCTGCTGTTGTCCGAAAAAATTTGGTCATTGTGGTCTGCTGGTTTAATCTTAGCAGCGTCTGCGTACGTTCCTTTGTCCATCCCAGAAATATTATCAGGCTGACTTACCGTTGACATCCTCCTTGTTACCATTTTCCTTGGTGGTTCTTCCGGAGGGCTGTTGTCCCCGTCGCTCGAAGAAGGGCACGGATTTTTCACCGACGACCTTTTATTTTTGTTCCCAGTACTTTTCGGCATATTTTCTGCTCTCGTTTTACTGAAAGTCGCGTTTTACAGTTTTTCAGCTTGACGGCTTTTTCGAATATCTCGATTGCTTTTAATAAAAACACGTTTGAATGTTTTTCTACCTGCACGGCGTATTACACACACGGGTCGGAAAAAATCTTACGCGTTGTTATTTTCTCGCGCACGCACACACACACACGAACACTTGTGTACGCAAGTAATAAAAATTACTTGTGCGTTTAAAAATTTTTTTACTAATTGCGTTTGTCCGTTGGTTTGTTTTGTCCTCGTCTTGTCTTATCTCTTTTTAGTAATAAAAATTACTTTTTGTTAGCAATTAAAATTGCTCTTGGCACAGTCGAAAGTAATAAAAACTACTTTTGCAGCTGTGAGTTTTGTCGCTGGCTTATTTGTCGGTTCAATAGCAATAAAAATTTCTTTTTTGTCTTTAGTAATTAAAATTACTTTGGCTGTGGGTTATTGTGTTTTGTCAATAATTATGATCGTCCAGAACACTTTGATGCGCACTAAAATTGTGAGCGTCTGTTCGCTTTGAATGTTACCACTCGAGTGAGTGTAGATAGGGACAATGAAATGTCTTAGGATTTACGTGGATACCTCCAGTGAATGGTTTACCCCACGGTCCTCTTCGGACTTGGATTCGTTATACGACAATCAACGTCCATCATAGACTGATGTGCCAGTATTAACTCAATGGTTAGAGCAGGACCTATCTTACGTCCCTGCCGATCTTTGGTTTTTCGACAACCGGTTGATCTATGCAACTCCACAGAGAACGCATCATCGCACCGGTAACATCAGGACGGTCTTCTGATGCACCAAAGATTTTTGGTAACATCAGGACCTGTACTGATGTTACCATGCTAGTGTTCTACCCGCATTTGGGTAGTAAACCACAGCCACTACGTAGGCCAAAGCCAGAATAAACTGGACCTCAACCAAAGGTTGGCCCAGACTCAGTTAAACCTCCGAGGAGATTAAACCTTGTCTGTGGGCATCCAACCCCCGTAGTACCAACGCGACCTTGGTGAGATCTGCCATCAAGGGACTCAGCTCTTTCAGAATGAGTGCCTGGGCGATTGCAAAAGCAGACCCTGGCAGCACATTCGTCCGGAACCTCGTATCCTATCATTTGACACTAGGGTGGTTTCAAGCCCTAGGCCGCCAGGGATAGAAACTATCCCAGGCACCAACGCTATTGTATGGTAGGAACGCTTAATGCTTTAAAAACAGCGCCCATACTGACATTTTTTAAAGAAGCCCCCTGCCACTATAATCTACCGAGTGTGACCAAGTATCAAACTTATAATAACCAGACGATTAAGTAAGATACAGCGGCCCCCTCGGGGGGTAGATAGGGACAGCTGATATGTTTGAGAGCGAGCCCTCTGCTTACCCACCTTTCGGTATTAAGCGTAATATATCGTCCGTCTTGACTACCACACGAGTCCTCAGCCAAGAGAACCCAACCGCCAAACCACACTCCAACAATTAGCGGGGTTTTCAGACCCTGTTCAAATACTTACTAATGCCTGGCGTTTGCCCTGGCAACCAGTCCGCTATAAATAGGACAGTATGCTGACATCATTTGATGGTCAGCCGACTGTCCCTTCAATTCGCAGTTGCGACAATGCGGCGATTTGTCGCACCGTGCAGCCACGTGTCCTTGGCCACCACAACGGCCCATCCTTCAATGGGCACTCCGCAATCCGGTGTCCAAATGCAAGGCATCTGAAACAGCCAAATCTGGCATCGTGTGTTCGCACCCTGCAGGAGGTCCACAGTATGTAGCAACGGCCGGCTGCAAGGAGAGTTTCGACCACTTGGTCAGACCCCTCCAAGATGACGTCCGCAACCGCACCAGCGCCCTCCTTCTTAGGCCGGCTCACAACAGCGACGTTCTTCTTGAAGTCCTCCAACGTCATTGCTTCTTTGAGGTTCTTTTCGTGGAGCTCCGTCATTAACTCGCTCGTGGCTATCTCGGAAGGTACTCCCAATATAGCGATTTTCTTCCTTGGTGTCGGTGTATTGGCTACGTCCAGTCCAACGTTTGAGAACTTCTCGTTCTTGCTTATCTTGGCTCGTTCGGCGATGCTTGGGGTGCGGATAACTACACCCCCGTCCTTCAGTTGTTTTAAATCGTGAATCCTCACCCCAAGGGTAGGACCCACTTCGGTCATCACCTTTTTTAGTACGTCCTTTGCGGTAGCGTCCTTATTTTTGCTACGTACTACCACAGACCATGTTTCAACGGGTTTTGGCGCCACAACCTGGGGTACTCCTGTAGCCCTGATTGTAGCTGTTGTGGACGACGTTTTTGGAGGAGCTGGTGAGGTTCCAATGGGACCATGACCGGCGCCTTCCATCTTCTTCATCATTTTTTCCATGAGTTTCTCGAACATGTCTTCCATTTTCTTTGTCATCTTTTTTATTGCAGCTTTGGTTGAGTCCTCCAGATTCTTCATCTTCTTTACTATTGCTCTTTTCTCGGTTTTCAGCTTGAGGTATGTCTTTTCATTGTCGACGGCCATATCCATGACAATTCTTTGGTAGGCAGCAGTGAGCGTTAACATGTCTTCGGCTTGTGGTTTTCCACGCATTAACTTTTGTACCGCGTCGTTGATTTTGCTGCTTCTTTCTAAGAATTCCCTCGACTTTGGCTTCGATATTACTATATTGCCGGCTGCGATGGCTTCCCTAGTTTCTTCGTCCGTTTCTTCAAGCTCAGAATCGCCTATGTCAGAGTCAGAAGAACTGCTGTCTTCTGCGTTGGCAGGCTGCTGCTCGGGTTTCGTCTTTGTTCCCTCTCCGCCGCTGGAAATATTTTTATCAGCAATTTGACTTACCGTCGTATTTCTTCTGGTCATTATTTTCCTCGGACGTTCTTCTGGACTTGCTTCTTCGTCGCTTGAAGCAGGGCGTTCTTTTTGCTCCGGTATCATCTTCGTTTTCTTCCCTTTATTACATTTCGTCGCGTTGGTCTTGTCACGGCCACTCATTTTATTTGTCGAAATGCCGACGGCTTTCTTAAAATTTTGGGAAAAATTTGCGAAATCCCGACGGCTTTTGTGAAAATCCCGTTTTACTGTTTCGGCTTTTTACAAAAATCTCGGCGGCTTTTTACGAAAGTCTCGATGGCTTTCAAGAAAATTCCGTTTGAATGTTTTCTACCTGCGCGACGTACTACGCACTCAGGTCGAAAAATTCTATCACGTTGACCCTTTTGTACCGCGCACACACACACACACGCACTTGTGTACGAGAGTAATAAAATTACTTGTGCGTTTTGAATTTCACACTAATTTCGTTTGTCCTTTGATTTGTTTTGTCCTCGTCTTGTCTATATCTCTTTTCTTACTGTTGGTTAGCAATAAAAACTGCTCTTGGCACGGTCTCTAGTAATAAAAATTACTTTCAGTTTTTCCGCGTATTGTCAAGTAATTGGTCTTTTTATTTTGTGCACAATGCGCAAAGCAACCTTTCGCTTCTGCTGTTCAAACACAACTGGGTTAGATAGGGACAGAAACTGTCTAAGAGTTTAACGTGGTTACCTGCAAGAAACGCATTACCCCACGGTCCTCTTCGGGCACGGATTAGGTTTTGAAACGCCAATCAACGCCCATCCACAATATATTCTATTGCAGATGTATCAGTATAACTGGTTGTGAGGGCCCAGCGTTCTCACTGATGGGAGCGAGACCTATCTAAATCTCTGCCATTCTATGGGTCACGGCACCCGGTTGGTTCAAACGCAACTCCACGCCGACTATTGTCTTCCCGCTTGGGCAAACCACAGCCACCACGAAAACTCCCCGAAGGGCCGCTCCATCTGCCGGGGACGGACATTCATCCGTGGGCTCCCCGACACCCGTGGTACCAGAAAATCTCCGGTCGGCAGGCACGCTGAGCGGAATTTATCATAGCCATGCCCTTAACAAGCATGACTGCCTTGAACCACACAGCAGCCCCATATGCCGCACAGGCAACAAAGAGACCACCGTAAATGATACGCACGGCACGCCTGTCAAGGCCCCATTCACGCCTAAGCACCCGACGCAGTGGACCAATCACTCTTAAGAACCGCTTCCTAAGCTCAAGCAAATGAACCTCAAAACTCATACGCTCACTCATGCTGATTCCAAGGTATTTCACTTGCTTGGCATACTTAAGGTAAGTGCCGTTGAATCTGACAGACGGAGGCCTATTGGCAGACAATTTGCCCTTAAGCAGAATCATCTTCGTCTTCTCCAACGAAACACTTACCCCAGCACCAATTCCCCAGCTATGAACAATCGACATGAATTCGGCGCTCCTCCGCTCCAGCACAAGCCGCGATTCTCCTTCAACTATGAGAAATAAATCGTCAGCATACGCGCAACAGTTACACACACCCGAAAGCTGATCCAAAAGGGTATCCATCATGAGGTTCCAAATAAATGGACCACATATGGACCCTTGGGGGCAACCCCGAGCGACACTTCTGTACGCTCTGTCGATCACTCCCACACAGCAAGCCTGTCTATCACTGAAGTAGCTCCGCCAGAGAGATACTTTATGACAACCGACTTCAATCAACCTTTCAATCACACTGTCCCAACTCAAGTAGTCAAATGCGCCCTTGAAATCTACGAAGATTCCAAGGACATACTTGCTATCACTTGCATCCACGCAATCTTTAACATATAGCCACGCATCCTCCGTACTTCGACCCGCTCTGAAGCCGTACTGTCTGTCAGACATCAGACTGGTCACCACTTCCCCCAGCCTCCGCACCATAACCCTCTCCAGCACTTTTCCAAGCACCGGAAGAAGACTAATGCCACGGTATGAACGGGGGTCGCTTCTGACCTTATCTGGTGACTTCAGCAGCACGACCACCTTCGCAGATTTCCATACAGTGGGAAAGTAACTTTCACGCATACACTTCTCGAAGATTGCTGAGATATAGTCCGGAATGACCCGCCAGATGCTTTTACACATCTCACCAGTCATTCCGTCCATCCCAGGTGATTTCCGAGATCTCACCAGCGCCATACACTCCAACAACTCGGCAGGATCCAAAGATGGAACATCTTCATATCCAAGCCGATTCATCGGACCGTACCGCGGTGGATCAGCCTCGGGAAAGAACTCTCCAAGAAGTGCTTCTGCACTACTCGTCCACGTATGCATCGTGTTGTTACCAACCCTTATGCCACATATATTATCAATCGCCCGTTTTCCCCTGCATATACGATAGACCTGGCCCCAGGGATCATGATTATTGTGTCGCACAAAGCGCCTCCAATCGTCCTCCTTGGCCTTCAATATCATGCCTTGGTACTCACGCCTGCCACGCTGATAAGCGCGCTTGAGTGGAACCACATTCACGGCGTCATTTGCTCGAGCTCTTTGGAAGGATCTACGTAGACCCCTAAGCCACCCACGTCTCAGACTCAGTTCAGCCGTCCACCATTTGGCACGTCTAGCATTCACCCTTCTAACCCTACTAAACATGCCATCGCTGACGGAGACCATCCAACCGTCAATCGTCAGAATCTGACGATCAACACTCAGATTTCTGAACCGATTCACGGGTAAGCCAGCAGCTACCTCCTCCATTCGCCGAGCAAACAATACCCAATCCGCACCACCAATGCGCCATCGTCTAGAACAGTCAACCTCGTGTAGACCAACAGTCCTACTAAGATTAAAATTAACCTCAATAAGACCGTGGTCACTAAAACCACGGCCACCCACTATTCTCCAGTGAAATTCGAAGACCCTGGCAGTCTGATTGCAAATCGTCACGTCGATGTCGCTAACACCTCCGGGACCATCAAACGTGAAATCGTTTGATGGCTCATTGAGCACCCGGCACGAGTGCGCCACCAGGAATTCACTCAGCATCTCTCCCCTAACCACGTTCGGAAGGCCGGATCTAAGTCCGGTCTTCGAGAACCAGAGAGGGGAGGATGCATTAGCGTCCAAGCCTAGGATTACAGGCGTACTGCTAACCAGTAGCAGTACCGAATCCATATAAGCGAGATACGGCTCCAGAGGGTCGCCATATTTGCAATAGGCACTCACCAAGTAAAGCTCTCCGAATTCACCTTTGACCCAAACACACGATCCCCATTCATTGGAGAGTTCAGGAACGGCTAAACATTCCACATTCACGTCATTCACAACAATCGCAGCATTCATTTTGGAATCAGGAAACGCACGCATATTGGCTGGTAGACCCCTAATACTGCCATCAGCAGCATAAGGCTCTTGCACCAGCGCAATACTCGCACCACATTCAGCCATATATGCACCAAAATCACACATAACGGCATACGAACCCTGACAGTTTTGTTGCAAAAGAACAACCATTAATGTCTGGCGTTCGCTCTGGCTACAAGTCCGCAGTAAATGGGACACGCTGTGGACATCATAAGATGCCCAGCAGGTTGCCCCTTAAACGCGCAGATGCGACAATGTGGCAAATTGCCACACTGCGACACAACATGCCCTGCACCACCACAGCGACGACAGACATCAACTTTGGACTTGCATTCAGCTACCCGATGGTCGAATCCGAGACACCGGAAACATCCAAAAACTACATCATGTGAGCGCACCCTAAAGGAGAACCACTTGATGTAGACACGTCCGTTTGCCAAGAGAGCATTCACCACACGGCTGGTGCCCTCCAGGATTACTTTCGCGACCGCATCAGCGCCCCCCTAGCAGGACGACTCACAATCTTGACACTCTTCTTGAATGCCTCAAGCGTCATCTCGTTCCTCAGGTGATTCTCGTAGAGATCACCCATGAGTTCATCACTTAATATCTCCGCGTGAACCCCCTGAATAACGATCCTCGGACCGAGTTTCTCGGTCACCGAAACGTCCAGGCCTACCTCGCCGAACTTCTTGTTGCCAACAATCTTCTGTCGTTCGGCATTACTCGGGGTGCGTATGACGGCCCCACCGTTCCTCAAGGGTTTCACGTCATGAACCCTGACCTTAAGTTCAGGGCCCACTTCCGTGACTACCTTTCTAACCACGTCTTTGGCCGTGGCTCCTGCGTCCCTGCTCTTTACGACCAGCGACCAGGTCTCCACCGGTTTCGGCACAGCAGCTGGCGGAACAGCTGGAGCTCCGGATGGAGGCACCACCGACGACATCTGGGGAGGGGCCAGGTATGTCCCAGTGGGACCACGGCCACGTCTCTCCGCAACAACTCTCTCCTCGTGCACCTTCAGTGCACCCTGTAGGCGTTCGTTGGCAGCTACCAAGGCACAGATTTTGTCCTCGTATCTACCGGCGATTGCCAAAACTTTCTGGGCAATCTTCCGATCCACCCCATCGTCCAGGACTATTCCCTGCAATTCTGCAGAGATAGCCCTAAAATCGGATGTCTCAACACCCGCGACAGTTAGCCCTTTAGTGGGCCCCCTAGTGCCTCTTCCTCGATTTCTCGAGTCAGCAATCAAGCCCACCCCGGTCATGGAGCTTCCCATCTCAGATGAGTCACTCATATGACCGTTACCACCACCACCAACAACCCGGGTACTTACCCCAACAGGGAGCACACCCACCCCGACCATAGTCGGTGCCGCCGACTTCTGCGCCTCCTTATGAGGCCTCTCACCGAGACTACTCTCGTACTCACTGGTTAGCCCTCCTAACCCAGTAGTACTGCCTTCCTAACAAGACCCAGCCTTGTTCTTCCTCTTCTTTTTCCCCTTAAACTTCAGGGTCAAGTTGGACCCCTCCATGTTGTCAGTAGTTTAAAATGTTAAAAATGGGCTTATTTTTTTGAAACACTTGTGGGCTATAGCCTCTTTTCCCTGCCTTATTGCCTCTTTTTTGCCTTTTGGCTTTTTTCTTTGGGCGTCTTGCCTCTTTATGCCTTTAGGCTTTTTTCTCGGGCTTCTAGCCTCTTTTTCTTTCCACAATTACTAAAATCGTGATCGGCAGACTTTTAAGATCAAAATAGAAAAACAAAATTTTTTTTTTTGACGAACATCGGTTCGATGGCGGACCAATGTTGTCAAACGGTTGTGTCGTCTATCCTTTTTTGAGTCCCAAATCCTCACTCAGATGTGGCCTTTAGCGAAAATTTTGGCAATAATTTTTCTATTGCCTTCTCGCTCGCACTTCCACGTGATTTTTCACAAAAAATTTTTCACTAACACGTGCTGATCACGTGATATACACACACGGTTCACGTGATTTTTCACCAAAAAATTTCTTCCACTATCACGTGCTGATCACGTGATACACACACACGGTTCACGTGATTTTTCACCAAATAAATGTTTAAATCACGTGCTGATCACGTGATCACTACCAAACTGGCAGCACCAAACACGCACCGATCACGTGTAATCCGACACACGAACTCGTGTACTTGCTTGGGCGACACACACACGCCGTGTGAATTAAATTTCAACCGCAATATTCAATGGCGATATAAGCGACACACGCACAAATGTATTTTTAGTTGAAAAGAATTTTTTTCCAACACTAAATTACAGATTTTAGCTGGAAATCTTCCGAATTTCTCAGCTAAACTTCTAAATTAATACCAGAAACACTAGATATACTGATATATCCACTTTAAATCACGATTTATTACGAAAATTTACCTCTCAAATAAATTTTCTGCTAAGCAGCGAAAAAAAACACTATCAGCGATTCACTTAGTAAAAGTGAGTGGTAGATAGGGACAGAAACTGTCTAAGAGATTAACGTGGTTACCTGCAAGAAACGCATTACCCCACGGTCCTCTTCGGACACGGATTCGGTTTTGGAACGCCAATCAACGCCCATCCACAATATATTCTATTGCAGATGTATCAGTATAACTGGGTGTAAGGGCCCAGCGTTCTCACTGATGGGAGCGAGACCTATCTAAATCTCTGCCATTCTATGGGTCACGGCACCCGGTTGGTTCAAACGCAACTCCACGCCGACTATTGTCTTCCCGCTTGGGCAAACCACAGCCACCACGAAAACTCCCCGAAGGGCCGCTCCATCTGCCGGGGACGGACATTCATCCGTGGGCTCCCCGACACCCGTGGTACCAGAAAATCTCCGGTCGGATTTCGTAGCAACCACGTGAGCGCCGGCGGCCAGAAGCTAGACTAGCAACCAGCAGCCACCAATCACGCAGCCACTACTCCAGTTGAGTTCCTCACAACTCGGGACTGGTGGCCCATCGTCAGTCAATTTGCCGTCCCTAAGTCGTCCAATTCCGTCCAAGTTGTCCATCTGTCCCTTCGTACGTAGTTAGTGAGTCAGTCTGTCGACACCGACACCCGCAACACCAAGCTGCCTAGCTCTCCGCCGCCCAAACACCAATCTTGCGTACACATTCAAACATTCGACTTGTTCCCTGCAGCATAAAGCTGATCCAACATCATACACACCATTTAGCCTCCGAACTCCCATGGCATTCAGATTTCTAACGTCCGAGTACAACGGACATTCACAAAGAACGTGCTGCCAGTCTTCACTAGGGAAACCGCAAACACAGCTCTCAACTTCACTGAGGCGCCTTAAATACAAAAATGCATTAAGGCTACCATGACCAGTGAGCAAAAAGCCCAGCTTAAGGCTAAAGTTGAACTCCGTGTTTACCCTGGCATATTGCACGTCTCTGATGAACCCGTACGTCACCCTTCCATTAACAGATTCGTTCCACCTGGCCTGCCATTTTGACAACATGGTTTCTTCCAGAAGAACCTTGCACTGGCTAAGGCTCCTGTCCGCGACATCATCCCCCACCAGCCAGTCGCACTGCAGGAAGGGCTTTTCTCTTCTGACCTTGAAGACTAAGCTTCTTCGGATGACATCCAAGTCAAGAGGAGGAACACCCATTAACACCTGCATTGCCTCCGTCGAGACTGTGCGACAAACCGGCAAGCAGGCAAGTAGAACGACCCGCTGAGCGGAATTAATCCTTGCCATGCCCTTAACAAGCATGACCGCCTTGTACCACACAGCAGCCCCATATGCTGCACAGGCAACAAAGAGACCGCCGTATATAATACGCACGGCACGCTTATCAAGGCCCCATTCACGCCTGAGAACCCGACGCAGTGGCCCGATCACACTTAAGAACCGCTTCTTGAGCTCAAGCAGATGAACTTCAAAATTCATACGCTCACTCATGCTGATTCCAAGGTATTTCACTTGCTTGGCATACTTAAGGCAAGTGCCGTTGAATCTGACAGACGGAGGCCTATTGGCAGACAATCTGCCCTTAAGCAGAATCATCTTCGTCTTCTCCAACGAAACACTTACCCCAGCACCAATTCCCCAGCTATGAACAATCGACATGAATTCGACGCTCCTCCGCTCTAACACAAGACGCGATTCTCCCTCAACTATGAGAAGTAAATCGTCAGCATACGCGCAACAGTTACACACACCCGATAGCTGATCCAAAAGGGCATCCATCATGAGGTTCCAAATAAATGGACCACATATGGACCCCTGGGGACAACCACGAGTGACGCTTCTGTACGCTCTGTCGATCACTCCCACACAGCATGCCTGTCTGTCACTGAAGTAGCTCCGCCAAAGAGATACTTCATGACAACCCACTTCGATCAACCTTGCAATCACACTGTCCCAACTCAAGTAGTCAAATGCGCCCTTGAAATCTACAAAGATACCAAGGACATACTTGCTAGCACTTGCATCCACGCAATCTTTAACATATAACCAGGCATCCTCCGTACTTCTACCCGCTCTGAAGCCGAACTGTCTGTCAGACATCAGATTAGCCATCACGTCCCCCAGTCTCCGCACCATAATCCTCTCCAGCACTTTTCCAAGTACCGGAAGAAGACTTATGCCACGGTAGGAACGGGGGTCGCTTCTGACCTTATCCGGTGACTTCAGCAGCACGACCACTTTCGCAGATTTCCATACAGTGGGAAAGTAACTTTCACGCATACACTTCTCGAAGATCGCTGTGATATAGTCCGGAATGGCCCGCCAGATGCTTTTACACATCTCACCAGTCATTCCGTCCATCCCAGGTGATTTCCGAGATCTCACCAGCGCCATACACTCCAACAACTCGGCAGGATCTAAAGATGGAACATCTTCATATCCAAGCCGATTCATCGGACCGTACCGTGGCGGATCCGCCTCAGGAAAGAACTCTCCAAGAAGTGCTTCTGCACTACTCATCCACGTATGCATCGTGTTGTCACCAACCCGTATGCCACATATGTTATCAATCGCACGCTTTCCTCTACATATACGATACACCTGACCCCAGGGATCATGATTATTGAGTCGCACAAAGCGCCTCCAATCGTCCTCCTTGGCCTTCAGGATCATACTTTGGTACTCACGCCTGCCACGCTGATAAGCGCGCTTGAGTGGGACCACATTCATGGCGTCATTTGCACGAGCTCTTTGGAAGGATCTACGTAGACTCCTAAGCCACCCACGTTTCAGACTCAGTTCAGCCGTCCACCATTTGGCACGTCTAGCATTCACCCTTCTAACCCTACTAAACGTGCCATCGCTGACGATGACCATCCAATTGTCAATCGTTAGAATCTGACGATCAACACTCAGATATCTGAATTGATTCACGGGTACGCCAGAAGCTACCTCCTCCATTCGCTGAGCAAACAACTCCCAATTCGCACCACCAATGCGCCATCGTCTGGAGCAGTCAACATCGTGTAGACCAACCGTCCCATTGAGATTAAAATTAACCTCAATAAGACCGTGGTCACTAAAACCACGGCCACTCACAATTCTCCAGTGAAATTCGAAGACCCTGGCAGCCTGATTGCAAATCGTCACGTCTATATCGCTGACACCTCTGGGGCCATCAAACGTGTACTCGTTTGATGGCTCATTGAGCACCTGGCACGAGTGCGCCACCAGGAATTCACTCAGCATCTCCCCCCTAACCACGTTCGGAAGGCCGGACGTACGTCCAGGCTTCGAGAACCAGAGAGGGGAGGATGCATTAGCGTCCAAGCCTAGGATTACAGGCGTACTGCTAACCAGTAGCAGTACCGAATCCATATAAGCAAGATACGGCTCCAGAGGGTCGCCAAACTTGCAATAGGCACTCACCAAGAAAAGCTCTCCGAACTCACCTTTGACCCAAACACACGATCCCCATTCATTGGAGAGTTCAGGAACGGCTAAACATTCCACATTCACGTCATTCACAACAATCGCAGCATTCATTCTGGAATCAGGAAACACACGCATATTGGCTGGAAGACCCCTAATACTACCATCAGCAGCATAAGGCTCTTGCACCAGCGCAATACTCGCACCACGTTCAGTCATCCATGCACCAAAATCACACATAACGGCATATGAACCCCGACAGTTTTGTTGCAAAAGAACAACCATTAATGTCTGGCGTTCGCTCTGGCTACAAGTCCGCAGTAAATGGGACACGCTGTGGACATCATAAGATGCCCAGCAGGTTGCCCCTTAAACGCGCAGTTGCGACAATGTGGCAAATTGCCACACTGCGATACAACATGCCCTGCACCACCACAGCGACGACAGACATCAACTTTGGACTTGCATTCAGCTACCCGATGGTCGAATCCGAGACACCGGAAACATCCAAAAACTACATCATGTGAGCGCACCCTAAAGGAGAACCACTTGATGTAGACACGTCCGTTTGCCAAGAGAGCATTCACCACACGGCTGGTGCCCTCCAGGATCACATTCGCGACCGCATCAGCGCCCCCCCTAGCAGGACGACTCACAATCTTGACACTCTTCTTGAATGCCTCAAGCGTCATCTCGTTCCTCAGGTGATTCTCGTAGAGATCACCCATGAGTTCATCACTTAATATCTCCGCGTGAACCCCCTGAATAACGATCCTCGGACCGAGTTTCTCGGTCACCGAAACGTCCAGGCCTACCTCACCGAACTTCTTGTTGCCAACAATCTTCTGTCGTTCGGCATTACTCGGGGTGCGTATGACGGCCCCACCGTTCCTCAAGGGTTTCACGTCATGAACCCTGACCTTAAGTTCAGGGCCCACTTCCGTGACTACCTTTCTAACCACGTCTTTGGCCGTGGCTCCTGCGTCCCTGCTCTTCACGACCAGCGACCAGGTCTCCACCGGTTTCGGCACAGCAGCTGGCGGAACAGCTGGAGCTCCGGATGGAGGCACCACCGACGACATCTGGGGAGGGGCCAGGTATGTCCCAGTGGGACCACGGCCACGTCTATCCGCAGCGGCTAACTCCTCATGCACCTTCAGTGCACCCTGCAGGTGTTCGTTGGCAGCAACCAGGGCACAAATCCTGTCTTCGTACCTGCCAACGACACCCAAAATCTGCTGTGCAATCTTGCGATCCACTCCTTCACCCAGGACAATCGCTTGCAACTCTGCAGAAATTGCCCTGAAACCGGATGGATCCGCAAGCCTTCCCTTTGACGTCTTCTTGTTGCCTCTTCCCCGCAACACGTCAGCCCTCTCCCTCTCGGTCATGGAGATCTCCATCTCGGATGAGTCACTCACATGACCGCCAACACCACCACCAAACACCCGGGTACTTACCCCAACGGAGTGAGCACCTACCCCAGTCAGCAAGATCTTCTGCGCCTCCTTATGAGGCCTCTCACCAACGCTGCTCTCGTATTCGCTGGTTAGTCCACCTAACCCAGCGGTGCTGCCTTCCTCAGACGAGCCAGCGATGTTTTTCCTCTTCTTCTTCCCTTTCTGCTTCATTAAAGGGGGCATTTTGGGCCCTTCCATGCCGTTCTCGCGAACCACTTCCACAATAAAGCCTTTTTTATGGCACTTGGTCAATACAAAAGCACTTTATTATTATTTTTTTCCGAGTAAACGCACTTGATTGTACCGGAATCCAAAAAAAAAAAAAAAATTTTTTTTTTTAGTCAAAATGATTGACGAAAAAATTTGGTCAATCAAATTTTTGTCAAACAAGTTTTTTCGTGTATGGCCCCCTTTAAAAAAAAGATGAACCAAAACAGCTGTCAAATGTTTAAATTTCTAAAATTTTTGGCATAAATTTTTTTCCACCTTGGGCGACACACACACTCCGTGTAAATTAGTTTCTATACAAAATTGCAGATTTGCTGACACACAAACTTGTATAAGGTTACAAATGTTAGCGTCGACACACGCACAAATGTAAATTTGGTCGACACACAAACTCGTGTACTCGCTATGGGTAATACCAAATTACACACAAACCTGTGTAATTCCCATAAGAAATCGTCACTATCGAACACTTTTATTTTCCACTTTTAAACTAGTTTTCTTCCGAATTTTCTCAAATTTTTTTTCAATTTAATGCAGTCACACATTAAATTTGATATATAATCACTTTTTAAGCAATTAATAGCACTATTTTGCAAAAAAAAATTTCCAACAACAGAATTGATGAAATACACACCGATACCACTACTGCACACTTCAAGCACAAGTACTCAAGTGAGGTAGATAGGGACAGAAGGAATCTGGTTAATCCATATTCGTGCATCAGTTATTTGATGACAGTAAATTAGTTTATCCTAAGAGAGTCATAATTACTCTCGCCGTTTATCGGCCCTTTCTTTAAAACAATGCACCTGCGGTTAGCTATATATATGTGTACGGTAGACTTTCAGAACCGCTCTCTACTCGCTTGGCAACGACTTTCAGTGTTACTTGTATTAACCAAACTTTTTCATATAGTGTAGCCAATTTCGCGTGCTAAGCGTTGATCCCAGATAACAATAACAAAAAAAAAAGAAATGTTTTAGTCGTAGGAACAGTAAAAAAAAAAAAAAAAAAATTCATTCATTTGATTTGATTTGATTCCATTCGATTTCTTTATTTTATATGTGCTGCTCTAATGATGGCTGTTTTAAGAGAGAGAAAGGCGTTCACTTGAACGTCAATGTTCAATTCTAATTGTCAAAACAAAGTCACCCAAATGTCAATATTTGATTCAAGTAAAGTAATTTAATTTGTGTTTTATTGTTGCTTTAGGTAATTACTTGTATTTTGTTTATTAAATATTAACATTAATTAGACAAGCTTTTAGCGCTACGTAGGGACTCCAATACACTGGGATATTTTTTTAAATTATCATTTCTTCTTACATTGTATGTTTTCTACAATATAACAAATCCCTTTCGTAAAAAAACATTAATATCATACTAATACTCGTATTATAAATGTGAAAGTAATTCTGTCTGTCATTCTGCCTGTTACCTTTTCACGGCTAAACGCTTGGACTGTTTTTGCGATTCCATCCCCTTTGACCACCCAACACACCGATTTCCATCCATCACCCCCATCGTTACCCGTAGCTCCCAAGACAAAACCCCATCACCCATTTCCTCCCCACCGACCCCATCCCTGATGATCATCAACATTTCCCGTCATCAACACCCCACCACCAATCCAAAAAAAAAGCTACTAACGATAAATTATTTTCCTACCGTGTCTATTGATACTATTTCGAAACTAGTGTTAGGAGTGTCTGTTACTGTTAGAGGTTCTTTTGTATGTTTTGTCTGTTTGTTTCTAGCACAGAGATCGCAATTAGTTATAAATTTCTTAACCATTTGGGCCAAGTTTTTCCAGTTATATCTTTAATTAAGTTTGATAATTGTTTTTCTGACTCCGAGATTTCCGCCATGTGTGTGCTTATGAAATTCGTCAATTAGTTTGTATTTTGTTAAATCATCGTTTATTTGTTTGGGGGCGATATATATTAATATTTTTAGTTGAGGATTCCTGTTATTTATCTTTATATTTGCATATGCTTTGATTAGTTCTTCTTTTGTGTACACATTAAATATATTATCATCATATCCTAGCGCTAGGTTTTTTATATTTTCTTTTTCCATTCTTTGTGCAAGCTTTCTCAGAGTCGAATCTGGATTCGCTGATTTATCGCTGCAGCTTACGTGTACATAATTATTTTCAATATTTATTCTGCAGTTTTTTATATTTTTGTCGACATTAAATTTTAATTTCCTCATATTCTTTATTTCATTAATGGATGTGCATTCCCACATTTGAAGTTGATCAGACTTCTGTTGAGAGCTGCATTTCTCCGTACTATCCTTTTTCTTATCGTTTTTGGTCATTCCCCTTGTAATTATTAATGCTTTCTTGGCTTTTTCATCTATTTTATGCGGTATCATCTCCTTTAATATATCCGAGTCTAGTTGTATTCGCGATAATGCATTCGCGTTCGTATTCAATTTTCCTTGTTTGTAGACTATTTCAAAATCATAGTCACATAAGTCTAATCGTATTCTTGTCATTTTTTATTATTATTATTATTATTTTATTATTAAAAGAGTAATATAATTACAAATTTAAACGGAAGGATTAAGCTAGCACGAGCGACATGGCCTTCAGCTTTAGCTTTAATTAATTAGTTACATTGTTTGAAAGAGAAAGAAAAGTGTTTATACTATTGTAAGATATAATTAGATATTGCCTGTTAGATTTAATTTACGTAATAGAAAAGAAAATTGTTTAATATTGTCTTCGGATGGGTTTTGAAGAAGGGTTTCCATCGGTGGAAGATTGAATTTTTTTCGGATTGACTCGAATACTTGGCATTCAAAAATTAAGTGGCGTATTGTCATTCGGTTGGAGGGGCAGCAAGTACAATCTGGTGGAGGATCTTTGGTAAACAGGTGTTGGTGTGTGATTTTGGTGTGTCCTATACGAAATCTAGTGTAATCAATAGTTTTTTTTCTTGAGATTGACACTGGGTAGATAGGTTGTGTTTGGTTGGGGTTAAGGAGTTTGTATGTGTGGGTGTAGTTAGTCCAGTCTATTTTGTTGCAAACAAGAAGTGCTGAATCGACTGCATTCCGTAGGTCTTTTTTGTTATGACAGTTGGTGGTGATTAGTGGGGAGATGGTTGCGATTTTTGCTGCTGTATCCGCGGCTGTGTTACCTTTAATGCCCACATGACTAGGCACCCAGAGTAGCTTTATTGATGGGTTTGCTCTTATTAAAATATCCCTTATTTGTGATGTTGTTGAATCAACGTTGTTAACGTTAAGGACGGCTTTAATTGTAGCTAGTGAATCAGTACAAATCATGATCTTGCTTTTTCTTTTGTAAGCTATTTCTGCAGCGATGAGGATGGCTGTAGCTTCGGCTGAGAAAGATGATGCATAGGATGGTAGAGATCCTTGTCTTAACGTGGTGTTGTTGTCATCTACTACGCTGAAGGCCGTCGAAGATTTGGTTTTTGATCCATCGGTGTAGATGAAGTTCCAGTCCGAGTAGGTTTCGACCAAAGATAGGAATTTTTTTCGATATGATATTGCATTTGTTGCTTCCTTCTGTGACGTATGTAGCGTTAGCAATACGCTATTTTGTTGAAGGAGCCATGGAGGAGAAGAGAGAGGTGGTCTTGGCATAGGGGTTGCGTTTATGTTGAGTTCCTTAGCTTGCTTGATAACTTGGTATAAGACTGAAGGTTTTTTCGGAGCTCGCTTTCGCCTTAACAGTCTATGTACGTGGTTATATATATCAACGCCATTTGAGTGGATAATTTTTGGGATTAACCGCCCGATTTGGTGTTTACGTCTGTAGTCAAGGGAGGGAAGTCCGGATTCGGTAAGGATGTTAAGAATCGGAGAGGATCGAAAGGCTCCCAGTGCCAACCGAATCGATGCGTGGTAAATAGTTTTGATTTTTTGCATGTTTTGTTTGGATGTTACCCCATATATCGCTAGGCCGTAGTCTATTTTTGAGAGTATAGTTGATCTTACAATTTCTATTAGTGAGTTACAGTTACATTCAAGATTATAATTACTTAGACATTTTATAATATTTATTCTGTTATTTAAGGATTTACAAAGAAAATCGACATGATTGTGCCATAAGTATTTATTGTTGAATATAATGCCTAGTATCTTAAGAGCTGTGACATTTTTGATAGTTATGGTGTTTAGATTAATGTGAAAATTAGAACAGTTTTGTTTTCTACAGATGTGGAGATGACTGCATTTCTCTAGAGATATTTTTGTCCCGCTATAATCACTCCACGTTGTTATTTCGATAAGAAGTTCTTTCAATTTACTTAAAAATGTTGAAACATTATTAAGATTGCAGTAAATATATAGGTCATCAGCATAAATAGTGTGCTTAAAGAATTTTTTATTGTTTACAATACTTGAAATGTTGTTGCAGGCTATGAGGAAAAGGACTACTGACAAGGGGGAACCCTGTGGAATCCCGTTATGTAGTGGCCATATATTGGAAAAGGTGTTGTTAGTTTTAACCCTTATTTTTCTCTTTGAAAGAAAGCTTTTTATAAAGTTAATAATGTTTGGACCAAGCTTCCACTTAATAAGGTTATCAATTATGGTATGTGTCCCCACTCGATCGAAGGCTTTTTCGGCGTCTATTGAAATGAGGGAGAAATGACTTCTTGTTGAGATGCTATCAGATATTGATTGGTCAAGTGAGAGTAGTGCATCCATGGTGCCTTTACCTTTTTTATAAGCTGTTTGATTAGGTGTTAGCACTTTTTCTTGGGTAAGAAACCAGGCTAATCGTTTAGCGACTATCTTTTCCAGAACTTTGCTTGTACATGACAGGAGAGATATTGGTCTGTAACTGGAGGGATTGGTGGAATCTTTATTTGGCTTTAGAATGGGGACTATGGTGGCAACCTTCCATTGCTGCGGTAAAGTGTGATTGGAAAAAAACTTGTTGTAAAGGCTGCAAATAACTAATTGGCCAGACATTGGTAAATTTTTTAATATGGGATAGGACAACTTATCATAGCCCGGCGTCTTACCTTTCAATGTGTTCAGGCATGCCTGCAATTCGAAAATGGTAATAGGTTGCTCTATTTTCTTGGCACGATTTCGTACTATGTAAGGGGTAGAGATACGGACTGGAAGATCATTCTTTTTTTGGTTAAAAGTGCTTGTGAAATTAGAGTCGTTTGAATATGTAGACCACGATTTTGCCAGTATGTTGGCAATATCTTGAGGGTGACTGACATTGATGCCATCTGAATTTTTTAAACATTCAATTTTTGATAACCGGCTGCAATTTGACAGGCAGCGAACTTTATCCCACAATATTTTTGACGGAGTAGAAGGGTTGATATCCTTTGTGAAGTTTATAAAGTTAGATCTTTTTGATATCTTAACTTCCCTCTTAAATTTTGCGTTGGATTTTTTGTAAGCTAGAAGGTTTTGCGTGTTGGGAAACCTTTTAAAGATAATCCATTTATTTTTCTTATCCTGTTGAAGGATACTTAGCTCGTTGTTCCACCAATGCACGCACTTTTTTTGAAACTTGTTTGTAGTCCTTGGGATGGACATGTTGGCGCTTTTTATTAGAAGTTTTTGAAACTTAGCTACTTCCCTATTTATGTTGTTTATTTGCTGGTCAAAAGTATTTATCTCGTAAGAAACTAGGTCTCGAAATTTAGCCCAGTTCGCTAGATCTGTCCTGTATTTAACCCGAATTCGGCCAGAAACATTTTTTTTTCATTTTTTTTTTTTTTTGCACCGAATTCTATTTATTGATGGCATTAGGGCCCTTCTACATTAACGATTTTTTTTTAAAATAATACACTTTTCTAGAAAAGGGTGTTTTAGGGACGATACCATATGGTATCACTGGCCGATCAGCGATGATTAAATTTCATCGAAAAATTTTAATACTGAATGAAAATACGTTTTATATTATGATAAACTTGTAAACTATATTTTGTATTTCAAATTTTTGAAGCTGAATTTTTATTGTATACATGTTTTGTTTACCTATATTATTTTAGTTATTGTTAATTAGTAGTATGATACCCCTCAAAACACTTAACACAGAGGCCTTTGTCGCATTTGCCGCAAATTGTTCGACCAAACGATGAACAGTTTATGCCAGCGCATCTACGTCTATTGTTTATAGGTCGCACATAATGACCAACGTTATCAAAACGTAATGCATCCGACGAGGTTTGATTACGCTTTATATTCCCAGTGGACTTAGGAGCTGAACCATAGTGTACACAGTAGTAGGTAGCCAATTCTCGTCTGAACTGTTTATGGCTGATAGCCTGTTGTGTTCTGTGTAATTGCCATGCGTTGTGAATGGATGCGTCGATCAACCAAGTAAAAATGCAGCTCCACCACTTTTTCCCTTTTATACCAATACGGTACAAGCTAATGTTTTGGTCCATTTTATCTACTCCACACATATTTTTGTTATAAAAATCAACAACGCATGGTCGAGGTACTAATATTTTTTTTTTTGCAGCTGCAGAGTATCTTTGCACTTGCGACACTGGATTTATTCCAAAAGAAGTTGATGCTAAACAAACCACTGCATTATCAACCCATTTCGTCAAATGAATATCGGAACCTTTAATCGATTTGCTGGTCATGAACCCCCGATCTTTTGATTTGAGATCAGCTTTTTTCAACAGTGGGCAATTTTTTGGAATTCGATTTTCACGAATCGTTCCTGTTGCATCGTACCCACGAGATTTTAAATATGCTAATGCTGGAATCCCAGTAAATAGGTTGTCGAAGTAGAAAGAAAATGGGAGCAGTCTTACATCGGAATCAAAATCATCTATCATATTGAACAATGGTGCAATACATTTACCAAAGCTTTCCTCATATGCCGTATTAGCTCTAGGGTTTTTCCCTTGGTATATTTCAAAATTTACTAAGTAACCGGATGGAGTGCAAAGAGACCATACCTTGTAACCGAAACGTAGTGGTTTGCCTTTTATAAATTGTTTGCATCCGTGACGACCGAAATAAGCGATCATGCTTTCATCGAACGATAGGTTTCGTTCAGAATGAAAATGCTTGATCATATTAGATTTCAAATGATCCGTAATTGAACGAAGCTTCCACATTTTATCACTACCGCCATTCTTGTTACTATCTTCAAAATGAAGAAACCGTGATATTTCTTTGAATCGATTTTTTCTCATGGAATTATATATCATTTCATTGCGTAAATCTGATTCACTTGACCAATAGGATTCGGAATTTGATTGAAGAGAATATCCACTTATTATTAGTATCCCGATAAACACTTTTATTTCAGCTAAAGTTATATTTGGATTTGGTTTGCCAAGAAAAATTGCATATTTAGTAGACTCGCGAATAATAAGTTCTAACAAATCATTATCGCAAAACTTTTCAAATTGTTCATGCGGATTAATATTAGCACAGTCTCTATAATTCGTTTGAGGAAATATTGGCTGAGCAGCGTTTGATGTTGCGTTTATCCAAACAACGTCATTGGCATTCTTAGAACGTTTTGGTGGTGGTAAACCTGAAGCTATGAACCGTTTTTTGCTAGTTGATGTTGAGGGCAGATCTTTTTCGGTTAAACTATCTGTGCCGGAAAATACCGCGTCGTTCGGGCCTGACAAATTTGGAATTCCTTCGAATATTTCAATATCTTCACAATGAGTATTGTCATCGGCAAAATCGGATGATATTCGTTCTCCACTATTAAAAACAATTTCACAATTTGATTTCAATTGAGCTGCACACACATTATCAGGAGTACCTTCTCCGTCTTCCACATCGTCATCTTCTCCACTGATAAATCCATTTTCGTTTGCGGGAGGTTCAATATATAAAGCCTGTGGTACTGTATTAGATTCATCATCGGAAGCAATTTCCTCCAAATAGTCCAGTGCTTCTTTGAGTGTTAATTTTCTATAAAAATCGTGTAATTACATTTTAATTTTGACATCTATAATATATATTTATAATATACATACAGCAACCCACATATATATACAACAACACAGCTTTATAACGGCGTCAATGTATTCAATATACAACACTTCGCACAAAACACATAGTAAATAAAAATATCAAGGAAATGGCCAGTGCTACCATATGGTATCACGGCTAAAAAACGTAAAATATCAAGGAAATGGCCAGTGCTACCATATGGTATCACGGCTAAAAAACGTAAAATAATTAGGTCAAAATAATTTTTTTTTTTTTAAATAACTATCCCACAACCAGCTAATATATTTAGAAGTAAAATAATTTATTATTACAAAACAAAATAACAATATTTAAATAAAAATACAATATTTTACCGTTTCATGTAATCCATTTTGTCTATTTTGACCAAAAATAAAATATCACCAATTTTAAACACTTGTCACCTTGAAATGCAACACCGAACTGACGAAAAAACAACGCAGGTGTTCGATGCCATTTGTAATAAAAAATTATTCATACTCACACATTCAAAAATTATTTTCGTTGTGTCAAAATTCTTCCGTTTATTGCAGTATTGCAATGATACCATATGGTATCTCTGGCCAAATTCGGGTTAATGTTCTTGGATGGTCTAAAGTTTTGATGACTTGTAAATAGCTTAATAGTGATGGGAAAATGATCACTACCATGAAGTAGGTCGTCTATTCCCCAAGATGCGGAGAGGTTAATAGGCGGACTGCAAAGTGAAAGGTCAACGTGCGTTAAAGTTGAGCGAGTAGAAAGGTGAGTGGGAGAATTGTCGTTGAGGGTAACAAGGTTGCTGTTCTGAATGAAGCGAGTTATTATTCTTCCCTTTTTGTTATACTTAGGTGACCCCCACAAGGGGCTCCATGCATTAAAATCTCCAACAATAATGACAGGTTTGTTAATATTTACAAGTACATTATGTAGGTCATTTTCACTCAAGAAGTCATTTGGTGATAAATAAATATTTACAATTATAAATGTTATTTCACATTCAATTTGTACCGCTAGCGATAAGAGATTTGTTGTTAAATGGATAATTTTATGTTGGACGTTTTTTTTTACTAAAATGGCAACTCCTCTCTTTGCTTGCTGATTAGTATTAACGTCATTTTTATGATATAGTACAAAGTTCTTAGGAATATAAGAACTATGCGGGTAGGAAAGAAAGTGAGTTTCTTGAAGCGCAATAATTTGGGGGTGTTTGTGATTGATTAAAAGCTGCAGCTCATTGAAATTGTTTTGGTAACCATTGAGATTCCACTGGAGAACATTAAGTACCATATTAGAAACCGAGAGAAGATCTCAATTTAATGTATACATCAAGTATATATAAAAGAGATATATTATTTTCTGCAGTTGGAAGAGTTGTTGGTGGAGAGAGCTGCTGTTTTTGTTTTTGTTTGCTGTAGATGCTAAGTGTGAAATGTAAGTGTAAATTAAGAGAAAATGTAATGTATTTTATTATTTTGCTGTGTCAGAGGATTTGCTTAAGGATTGGGAGAGTATGGAGTTGAGTAGGAGATTAGTTTGCGTAAAATTTGGATCGGTGTGGGTTGTGGTGATGTGGTGGTGGGTATTTTTTTAATGTTTTGTGTTGTAGTTGATGTTGGGGTATTGGTGGAGGTATTTGTTGATGAGGTATTAGTGATGTTATTTGATCTTGATGTTTGTGAAGATGCCAAAGTAAATGTATTATCTTTATCATATGAAGAGTTTTTTTGTTGCTCTGAGAGTTTCTGTTTTGTAATAATGTTATTTGGGTTATTAGGCTCAGTGTAGTTGGGTATTTGATTTTTATGCTGCATTGTGTAAGAAGTTTGTGGAGAGGGGGTTTGGGGTTTGTTTTGGGTTTTGTTTTTTTCGTGGTATGTTGGGTTCTCGACAAGTTTTTGGGTAGATGAGCTGCTTTGGAGCATTGTGTGGTCCGCTGCTGCGGCTACTGTTGCAAAAGAGAGAGACGAATTTTGTTGTGCAGGATTTTGTAATTTGTACAGTTGCTTTGCTTCATTTATTGAACATTTTTTTTGTGTTTTAATCTTTATAACCTCTTTGGCTTGTAAAAACTTTGCGCATATTTTGGAAGATGCAGGGTGATCAGAATGGCAGTTGGCGCAGAATGTACGGGTACATGAAACGGGGCTATGAGGAGGCAAGTTACAGTTATCGCATGATGGAACATTTCTACAGCGTTTTTGTGTGTGGCCTAGGATTTGGCAGTTTTTGCAGCGCATGGGATTGGGAAAGTATTCTCTTACCTTTGTTGAGTACCAGGCAATTTCTACTTGTTCGGGCAAGTAATATAGATCAAAAGTTAGTAGAATTACTCCAGTCGGAAGTATGTTTCCGTCGATTTTTTTTTGAAATTTATATACCGATGATACACCTTGTGAGCGCATCTCCCGGACAATTTCTTCATCAGTTGCGTTATTAAGGCAAGGGGCATAAATTGTTCCTTTGGTGCTATTTAAATTGTCATGCAATTTCACAGAGATGGAACAGAGGCCAAAGAGATCTTTTGCAGCTAAAAATTTGTCAGCAATTTTTTGATTTTTAACTAATACAAGTAAAGAATCATCTCTTAATTTTGAGATCGATATAACTTCTTTGCTGATGATGTCTAGGGATTTTTTTATAGCAAAAACTGTAAAAGTAGATAGCGGTTTTTTATCGTCACTTGAGGCGATCACAACAAATCTTGGGTTTTCTTTTTGCACGAATGTAGTTAGTGGCAGAGAGGGGAATTATAGATCTGCAGTGGAGGTTAGTTTTTTCTTTTTCCTGTTTGGTTCGGGTATGTCTGCTAGAGCAGAAAACCGATTCCCAATTAAATTTGGTGGCCCGGGGGCCATTTTGCACACAAATACTATAAGAAAGAATTAAGATTAACTTTCGAAAAAGAAAACAAATATAAAGGTTGGAAAAAAAAAGTGATGTGAGGAAAGAGTCTATTAGTGGAGACTTAAAAGCAAAACAAATCACTCGGAATAACTGTAGACGACGCGATGTGATCGGTTTGACGATTTAAGGTCGACTGTCTTGTCATTTTTAATGATGGGTTACTGTGTGTAAACAGTGATACCAAAGGTCTGTGGTCCGTGACTACAGTGAATCTTCTACCGTATAGGTATGGTTTAAAAAAGTTTATACTCCAATGTATTGACGGGTTTGTTTAGGTCGTGTTTTTGCAGTGACTTACTGGCATACGATATAGGTAGGTCTTTGCCAATTTCGCCTTGTGATAGTACTGCACCTAAAGCAAAATTTGAGGCGTCAGTTGTTACAATGAATGGTTTATCGAAATTTGGATATTGCAGAATTGGTGATTTAATGAGCTGTTCTTTTAGTGTATTAAATGCGGTTTGACATTCTGGTGTCCAGTTGAATTTTGTGTTCTTTTTTTAGTAATGCGTTTAAGTCTTTTGCTATGTCTGCAAAATTTGGTATGAAACGTCGGTAATAGTTACAAAATGCTATGAATCTTCTCGTGTCGTCTGCGTTTTTTGGTATGGGGTATTCATGAATTGTTTTGAATTTGGCGGGGTCTGTCTGTACTCCTTCTTTGGTGATTAGATGACCGAGATATACTACTTATGGTCTTAGAAAACAACATTTGTCGGGGTTTAGTTTTAACTTATAATGTTTAAGTCTGTCAAGTACTCTAATTAGATTTTCATTGTGGTGATTTAGGCTGCATCCGTAGATGATTATGCCATCTACATATAAAAATGCTTCGGATTCTAAACCTGAAAGTGCTATAGTTAGCATTTTTTATAAACTATTTGATGAAATTTTTAGTCCAAAGGGTAGTCTTTTGAATTGGTAGTGTCCGTTTGATGTAGAAAAGGCTGTTAGGGGTCTTGAATCTTTATCTAAGTTAATTTGGTGAAAGGAACTGGTCATGTCTAAAGTCGAAAACCATTTGGCTCTGCCTAATTTGTGTAAGATGTCCTCTAGTCTCGTTAATGGGAATTTGTCATTTACTATCTTGTCGTTTAATTTTCGAAAATCCACTACTACTCTCCATTTCTTTTTGTCGGGACAGTTTTTCTTTGGGACTAAGAGAAGAGGTGAGTTATATGGGCTTACTGATGGTTCTATAATTTTATCTTTGAGCATTTTGTTTACTTGCTCATTTTTTGGCTTCTATGTTCGAATGGGGTAATCTGTAGTTTTTGATATATACTGGGGTATTGTCATGAGTTGAGATTTTTTGTGTGTAAAAATTATTTACTGTTAGAGGTTCATTTTCTAAATGCTGATGGTATTGTCTAATAATATTTATTAGTGAAAGTTTTTGATTGTTCGTCATTACTGTCGATTTTTAAAGAATTTATTATGTGTTGTATTCGTTTTTCTTTTGAAACATTTTGTGTTTCGTATTTTAGTATGGTGTCGTCTCTATTTTAATGTTTTCTAATGTAATTTCTGTGTTATTTGTGTTTAGGATTTTTATATGTGTCATGCCTGATTTGCGTGCAATAGAGTTGCTAATGAAAACGCCTTGTACTAATTCTTTATTGAGTATAACTGTATCTTCTTTTAGATCAAGTTTTATTAGTTGAATAATTTCGGTTCTAGGGGGAATTTTTATTTTTAGAGTTTGGAGTGGCTTGGTGTGCATAGGTAGCACGAAGTTTGTGTCGTTGATCTGGAAAGTGATAGTGAATGTTTCATAGTCTATCTTGCTAAAAAAAACGTTTTAAGAAATCTCTACCTAATATTCCGTCGGTGTCTATTGGGAATTTTTCGTCTACCAATTGAAAATCGTGGGTGCATTCTATATCACCAATCGTCAATTTTAGTTCTATTACTCCGCATGAGTATATTTCTTCGTTCGTTATACCAGTCAATTTGCATTTTTCTTCCGGGTAGTATGGCTCACTTAATACATTTTTCGATACTTTACATAGGGAGATATCAGCTCCGGGTCTATTAGAAAAGTCATTGTTTTGCCTCTGCTTTTTATTACGACATAATTTGTGTTGTCATTTGATATTCTGTATATTTTTATTCTTGGCTGTCTGGGGAAAACACGTACCCCGCGCCTCGTTCGTTTCCCTGTTGGTTGTCGTCATGTATGATTCTTATATTGTTATTTGGTCGTTGTCTAAAATTTGAATTGTTAAGATGGTAATTGCCATTGCGCTGGTTTGTATTGCGCCTGTAATTTTGTCCATGCGTATTGTTGTTGTAATTATTCCTGGGTTCTGTGTAACCATTAGCGTTGTTGTATCGGTTATTGTTCTGGTTATGGTGGTATCGGGACCTTCTATTGTTGTCGTAGTTTCTGTTGTTGTTGAATGGGGTTTGTTTTTGTTGGTAATTAAAATTTCTAGGTCGATTCGAGTTGACGTGCATGATATTGTTTGACTGTTCTTTCTCTATTTTCATAGCTAAGTTTGAAGCTTCAGTCAATGTTTTTGGTTGTGCCGCGAAAATTGTAGTTTTTATTGATTCTTTTAGTCCATTTTTAAAGATAGTGAGAGCATATTGGTCATTCATTTTTGTGACTATCGTTTTTTCTGTTGTTGTAACAGAGCTGTCTAGGTCGTTTATCTGTAATTTGTTTAGGTCTGATATTAGCGTTAGGATTTTGTCTTTATATACAGAGACTGAAAGGTTTCTTTGAGATATGTTTGCAAGGGATGTGTGAATTTGTGGTATTGTGGTTTGTATTTTATATTTTTCTTTTAATTGTTTAGTTAGTTCTACAAGTGACTCTGGTTGGGAAATTAAGTCTGTCTTTACATTGTTGCTTAATTTTATATGGTATACAAATTCTAAAAGGGATTCCTTTGCGGTTTGTGCTAAAGGTTTATCTATCAGTTCTATTATTTTCAGAAAACTATCTAATTCTTTATAGTTTCCTGAAAATATGGGTATAGCTTTCATAACTATGTCTAAACTAAAAGTCGTCATTCTTAAACTGATGTAGTAGAATTGATCTACTAAGCATCAATTTATATGAATATAACAATTTTGTCTGAAAAAAAAATTTTAGTTGATGAATTTAATATTATTATGCTATAGGTTACATTTTTTTTATTTGTCCTAATACAAGGAATATATATAACAAGATTTCCATGTTTAAATGATTTTAGTTGTTTATTAACTTTCTGCTTTGATTGTTGTCTCCTTTTATAACACGTTGCCAGGGTTGTTGAATGTTGTTGTCATGTTATTGGTTGATATTGAGAATTAGTATCTAGTCATTATTTTTTTATATATTGTAAAAATTGTTTTTTTTTCGGACCTAAGGTCCAGTTCTTTTGAATTTTTATCCGCTTCGTATTTTTGTATGTTTGAAAATAAATGTTGTCCGTGTTTTAGATCAGACTAGATATAATCAAGGTCTGCATGTTCGCATGAAAGTAGGATCGCAGGTTTCGTCAGAATTTGTTCAGGATCTGGATATCTTCTTCTAGAGTTTGGGTTCTATGTCGATGCAATTTCTTAATTCAGTCCTCAGTAATAATTCTGTATATTAATGGAATCTGAATTCGTTCTTGTTGGTGATTCGGTCCGCAGGATCGCCATGTAATGAAAAACGAATGAATTCCTGAAATTTGAATTCGTAAAGTTGTAACGTTCGAATGGATGAAAAATTAATCTATGGATGCGACTAATTAGAGTGATATCAATGATGAGATTTGGACTCGGTTTGTACGATCGTAATTAACACTATAACACTATTTATAGCTGTCAGGTGACACGAGCACACGAGACCGGTGACATATAATGTGGTACGGTTACGCACAACACACACACACACACACACACACACACTCACACAATCACACCATCATTTTTGGCTGACTTGCTGGCTGGCTGGTCAGATTTTCTGATCAATTTTTAGCCCACTTCCCATAGCCCGATTTTATTGAAATTTTGCACACATGTATCTCCGATTAGAGAATTTACAAGAACAATTTTAATTTTTATGGGTTGTTTTTTTTCTTTTCCAATTTTTTTCTGCAATTTTGGGGTTGTATCTGGAAATGTCGCTGCCGATGGTTGTCTCATTTAGGTCGGCGTTTTGAATGATCTTGCTTTAAGTTTCCCGTTTGCGTTGTTCAGTTGTGTTTGTAGTTCTTCCTGTTGTTTTTTTTGTTTCCGTTTGCATGATCACGCTTCCATTTCTTATTGTGTTCCATATAAAAATTGGTGGTAGGTTGGTGTCTTTAATGACCTTCTTGATCTCTGTTTTAGTGTTAGCGTCTTTGTCAGTCGCGCTAACTATCGTTGCGATTTTGGTTTTATTACAAGATCGGTCTATTGATTTTCGACCTGGTACGCTGCCTAGTATCGGGTAATTTTGATTGTATCCTGGTGGTGTTGCCCTATGCACCCGTGGTAGTCCCTTCGTTCTTGTTCCCGCCTGTTTCGCGCTTAGCCAAATTCTTTTTTCTATCTCATGGAGTTTTTGGCGTAGATCGCATATCTCTGTCTCCTTGTCGCTAATTGTTGCGACAAGGCCGAGACAGGTTTCCAGAATTTCCCCTTTATTGAAAAAGAATGACTGTTTTATTGTTGTTGTGTTAGGATAGTTATCGAGTTGGTTCTCGATATTTTTAAGGCTCCTTTAATTTTGTCTGCTGCGTTCTTAGGTTTGGGGACCGCGTTTTTATTATTTTCCCCGTTTTTATTTGTCCCTTTGTCGTCCGTGTTTTCATTGTTGGTTACTAAGTCTATATTATTTTCAGGAAAGTTCACTCTCTTACCTGTTTTCCCTGCGTTGTTGTTGCCTCTTGTTCTTCGTCCATCGATTTGCCTGAAGTGTCACTATTTGCTTCTCTTTTTTTCTTCGAGGAGATTCCCCGAGTTTCGATCAGAGTTTTTGTCCTTTTCTGCTTCCTTTCAATGGATTTGTGTTTGCACAGTGGTTTCACTGCTTTTGGCTCCAGTTTCTCACTGTCGCTATTTTCCACAATTTTTTTTTTTCACTAAATTTAATTTTGCCGACGCTTTTAATTTTTAAGCAAAAGCGCACTTCGATGTCAGTTTACTTAGCGTTTGTTTTGGGTCGCGCACACGCACACTCTCGTCTGTGTGTCGCTAATTAGGCACCTGGATGATTTTTGGGTAGTTTGGGTCGTTATCGTTTGTCTTGTCTGGTTTCGTCCAATGTATGTTGTAAATGTGCACTTTAAATTAGGGTAAGTTCACAGTAACGTCACAAGTAGTTAAAAAAATTGTTATTTCACAAAAAATAAAATTTTCACAGTGTTTTTATAAGGTAGTAAAAAAATTACTGTTTAACGAAATATTTCACAATATTTCACTTTTTCCGCTCCAAGAAATTCACAACCTTTCGGCTCTGCTGTTTGTCTGAAACTGAGGTAGATAGGGAAAGTAGTAGTAGAGTTGGGGACGAGCCCCGCGCTTATTCACCTTGCGGTATAAAGCATATTCATTGTATATCTCCCATCTAGCGTTGCTCCCTTGCAGGGGTAACCCTTACAGCCCCATGTTGCATCCCCAGAACGAAACTGGGCCCGCACCATTGTTGTCCCAGTCCAGACAGACCTCCGAAGAGTTCCATCTGGTCTCAGACTCAGACGAAGGTCAACCTCATCAGTTGGGCAAGACAACACCCGTGGTACCCATTTAACCTTGGATAGGGCCTGACATCAATGACTTCGGAAATTTCAGGTATGAGTGCCTGGGCATTTGACAAGGCAAAACCCTAGCAGCACATCCATCCGTAACCTAAGCCATCTCACTTGTCATCAGGATAGCAAGCTATCCCGAGTTTTCCAAACGCGACCTTGATCAGATCTGGCATCAAGGATCACCCATTCGTTCAGGTATGAGTGCCTGGGCATTTGGCAAGGCGAAACCCTGCCACAGGACCTTCTCACATATGTTAGACTTGACCACTTAAATACGAAGAGTTTGCCCACATGTAAGCATTTCTAAGCACCAGTGGCCCTTTCTAGGTCGCCAAGTGCGAAGAGCATGCTCTAAGTACCCGCAACCTTTTATTTATCTTCCGTGAAAGATCCCTGCAGCATAAACCAGATAAAAATAAAGATGCTGCTGGATCCCAACACCGAATGGAATTTTAGAGGACTCTTACCCCAGAAATTTCGTACCGCGGTGTTTTCTATACCCCCCACCACCGGGGTAGGTGGATAGGGACAGCTGATATGTTTGAGGGCAAGCCCGTCGCTTTCGCACCTTTCAGTATAAAGCCAACATTAGGTCCGTCTAAACTACCACACGAATCCGCAGGCAAGAGAACCCAACCGCCAAACCGCACTCCAATAATTAGCGTGGAGACCCTTGTTAACTTTTCTGCAATTTTATCCGTTCGGTTGGTCGTCGTCGTATCTGAAGACCATCCTTTCGGCAAGTAAGTTTACGTCGTTTAGGTATTCTTTCGTAGAGACGTCGTCTATCCTTAGTACGATGTTCTCTTGTCCGTATTTTTCATTGTATTCCCTTCGTGCTTCAACCCTCTCTGGGAGCGTACAGTCATTCAGTATATGCTGAATGCTATCGACATCCATCTGGCAAGGGCAGACGTCCGGGATTTCCTTTATCCTTAAGCGACGGAAGTATCTGTTAAAAGGTCCATGTCCTGTAATTAGGTGGACTGCCTTTGTTCCTAGGTTGGTGCATTTTTCCGTTGGTTGTGCCACTACGTCGTGTACAGCACGACCAAGGTGAGAGTTGCTCGATTCTTGCGACCAATTTCTGTACGTTTTTGCTCGCTCTTCTTTTCTTGCTGCCTTGATTGATCTGGCTATGTTTATGCGCTCATATCCATTGGGTAGTGTTGCTGCAATTTTTGCCATACGTCGACTGTTTTCATTTGCTCTATATCTGTTTTGTGATCTCTAGTCCAGTATAGTGCAATAAATAAATAACATAATAATTGTCGTAGTAGTTAGTCGTTTTTCGGAATTAAATTTTTAAATTTTTAATTGTTTCTTTTTAAATCATAAAAATTTAAAAGAAAAGAATCAAATTACAAATCTTAATGAAAGGGGCCTGAGTTGGAGGAATAAACGAGAAACCGCAAAGAATCTTAAAGAGATCCTTTTGAGTCCAGCTTTCTCGCTCATCCTTGGTGTAATGTTTGGCGTTGGAGCTTATCGGCTCGATAGTTGTGCGTGCCTCTTTCGTTTGTTAGGCCTGGTACTACAAACGAATCCGGTGCAATTAACTGTCGAGTTGTGGGCATTCAAGTAAGAAGTCAGCTAGTTCCTGATAGACCGAATTTTTCAATAGAGGCTCCAAGAATTTTCAAGGCTCACGTATGTCATTTTTTTTTGTAATATTTTCTTGGTCAAGGTTTTTTGTAGTTCTCTTTGACCATGATCCATTCATTAAAGCATTAGGACTCGCGTCGTTTTAGTTTCGTGAACGTTTTTTTCCGTATTGCTTTTTTCAATGAATCAGGGAGGATTCCGAGAAAATAAAATTGAAACCGGCTACAAACGTGAGAAATGTGATGTATTGTAAATCACATTTCTCCGATTTAATTCTTAATTTTAATAAAGGGCTTAGCCCACCTTTTTGCCGTGGCGCAAGTCGTTCAGGGAGTAAATATATAAAAAAAAAATCATTCATTCATTTGATTTGATTCCATTCGATTTCTTTATTTGATAGCTGCTGCTCTAATGATGACTGTTTTAAGAGAGAGAAAGGCTTAGATATAAGCACTCACAATTTTTCATAGGTGTCAGAACATTTATACATTTATATAATCTAAGTAGATAAACATTACATTGGGAACTAAAACATTTCACTTGAATGTCAATGTTCAATTCATTGATACAATCTAGTTGTCAAAACAAAGTCACCCTAATATTAATATTTGATTCAAGTAATGTTGTAACGATGTTTGCTCGGGTGACGCTCGCCGGTCACCCAGGGTTCTTCTCCTCTGCTTCGGTTGTTACAAATTGCATTTTTGTTGTTTAAATTATAAGTTTGGTTATTTCAGGTTTTTGTTCTGCTATTTTTTTTTTCTTTTTTAACTTTAACTTCACTTGACCGTGGCTGGCTGGCTGGCTTGTGATCAATTTTTAACCCACTTCCTTCAGCCCGATTTAATTGAAATTATGCACACATGTTTATCTCTCATGACAACACTTTCTATTAAAATTTGGGCCCTTCGGGGCGCGGGGTCAGGGAGAGCTCCCATACAAATATATTACAAAAAGTACACAAATCTTATAAAAAAAAGTATACCCGATTTTTTTCAAATTTTACATGCATGTGTATTTCCGATGGACACCACTTTTTGTAAATGTTTATGAGTGATCGGGGCCCGGGGTCGGGTGGCACCCATACAAAATTTATAAAAAATAGTACCTGATTTTCTTAAATATGTACACGCGAGTGTATCTCTGACGCACAACACTTTTTGTAAAAATTTGGGCCTCGGAGACGGAAGGCCCCATTAACATTTTTAAAAATTTACCCGATTTTCTTCAAATTTTATACACACATGTTTAATCCTATGGACAACGCTTTTTGTAAAAATTTTGAAGTGGCCCCTAGGCCGAGGGGCTACCATATAAATTTTTAAAAATTAGCCCGATTTTATTTTAATTTTATAGACATGTGTATCTCCGATCGAAACACGTTTTGTAAAAATTTTGGAGTGATCAGGATAAGAGGGCGTTGCACTTTGTGTATCAATTAGAGAATTTACACGAAAAATTTTAATTTTTACTGGTTGTTTTTTTCTTCTTTCTCCTCGGTACTTATGCTAGTTTTACAGGTTTCTGGTATATACTTAAAGCTAAGATAACTATCTACATACTTATATACGGGTGTTTGCCTAAGTCCAATTCCCTGAAATTTTCAACTAGAGACGACCTCGAGGAAGAAAAGGCGATTGAATCAACCTATTTCTTGTTAAAGCACTACAAAAGCTGTTTAATATATTTGGGGTTCAGTAGACGGCTATCGTTCCCTTTCAATAGTGTGTTCGTGTAGAACTGGGAGAGACGTATACCTGGGTGGGTATTGTGAATTTCTCTCTCCAGGCATACGCCTGGTAGTATGCCTATTGAATGGAATTATTCTGCGGCATACTTATTTCATTGACATTATTCTTTTTATCCCTAAATGGTTACCCCTGAAACTATGTTCGAATTATGTGGTAATTGTGCGCGTATTAGAGCACTGCGCGGATACGTTTTTTTCCTATCCGCATCCGATCCGCATCCGCAAAAAAATGAAAAAAAAATCCGCGAAAAATCTTGAAATCCGCATCCGCAAAATAGATTTTTTTTACAAATTTTATTGTATTAACTTCGCTTTTCAAAAAAATATTTTTTAAAATAATAAGATCATATAGTCTTCTAAGTATAACAAAAAAAAACACTTCATAAAAGTTTTGTAGTTTTCTTTTAATATCGTTGTCCTGTATAGTTCTGAACAATACTAAGAAGATTACTCGATCTAACTTACTTGATTTAAAAAAATTATAAATTTGAAATTGGAACTCGACCCGATGGATTTTTTAGGAAAACGCAGCTATTAATTAACTTTAGAAAGTAAAAAAAAACAATCTCGTTTGTCTTTTTTATCAGTAATTTTTATTTCAAGTTGTAAAATAATTAAAAGGGTTAGTTAAAATTCTTTAATTCAATTTTTTATTTTATATTTAAATTTATAACCTTTAATTAATTTATAATAAGTCCCAATTGCTTTTACCTATTAGGATATCATCCACAAGATCAGGATCAATCGCACATCTTTTATCGGTCATAATGTTACCTGATGTAGAAAAAAGGCGCTCGTTTGAGTGCAAATGTTGATTCAATCATATCACTACATAGTATAAAACAAAGTCGCTTTCTCTGTCCCTATATCCCTATGTATGCTTAGATCTTTAAAACTACGCAACGGATATTGATGCGGGTTTTTTAATAGATAGAGTGATTGAAGAAGAAGGTTTATATGTAAATAACATCCATTAAGTAGTGGAGAAATACTGTTATTTTTGAGGTTTTTAATGTGATGTCGTAAATAATAATATTTTTTCCGCTTACATTGCAAACGCAGGCTGAACCCAACGAGATTTATCAATTGCGGGACATAGCGTTTCTCTTTTGTTGTTGGTGATTGTTGATTATCTTTTGTATGTATATAAAAATGAATGTCTGTTTGTTTGTAATACGACATTAAAACTCAAACTGCAACTTTCACAGAATCTTAACAAGAAATCGGTAAACCACACACACACATTTCACCATCCACAATAGCTTTTTCTTCCAATACTCAATATTGAGATATTTGTATTTGTTATAATGCATGCGGATACAATGGAATATCCGCGACATGCGGATAAGATTTCTAAATCCGCATCCGCACTCATCCGCCAAAAACTATTGTCGTTATATCCGCTTTAATCCGCGGATAGCCGATAATTGCGGATATCCGCGGATATTACTATCCGATGCAGGGCTCTAGCGCGTATACATCGTACTTATATACTTTAAGGCGCAGGTGGGTGCTATGTGTAGCGTTTCTTAACGATTTGGGGTTGTTTTTATTTTTAACCATAGAGGACGAAGGGCTTCGCATGTGTTTTTATTGTTCAGCATTTATAGTGGAATTCAGTTTACTTTTGGTTATTAGAGACATACCAAATTTTTATTTTTATGGGTGGTCTTTTTTATTTACGAAAAAATATTAGGTACATGTTATATTAGGTATGCAGAGTTTCGTCACCAGTATCCACAACGGAGAGAATGCCAAAGTTCGCCTTGAAAATAAGAATATTCGATTAAATATTGAATAAAAACCCGGGAGATATCGAAAATCGGTCTACAAATTGGCGAAAGTATTTTTTTTCCCAGAAGAAAGGTTATTCCTCACATAAAGGTAAGATAGAACTTATTTTGGTTTAAACCTTGCATGTTGCAGGTTGCATGAAAAAATAATAATAATGGAAAGTGCCCACTGTGACATTTTGTTGTAGTTGCCCATTTTTGGAATATATATCCCTACTAATCCCTACTAATATTATAAATGTAAAAGTAGCTCTGTCTGTCTGTCTGTTACCTTTTCACGGCTTAACGGCTGGACCAATTTGGATCATTTTTTTATTAAATTTTTTTAAAAGCACGGAAATTATTAAAGGAACCTGGAAAATTGGAAAATTTGGCACAACCTTGGAAAATTCGGGAAACACTGACAAAATGTCGTTTTCCATGGGATTTATGTATAAACTCGCGACCAAAACTCACGATTCAATAGTGTGCGGTGGTTTCAGTGGGGGATCGGTCAGTTGTGTTCGGTCAGTAGGGTGTGAGGGGCAGCCAGGCAGCGCTTGTTATTTTAGCTTTTGGAGAGTCTAAACGGTGTCTTGGAGGTGGTGGTCGGCGGGTGGCGGAGTGGCCGGGAATGCCAGTAACATGTATAAATTAGTTGCATTCGATAAAAAGTTTTTTTAATTATTATTTAGTCATTGGTCTAAGTGTTTTAATGGTCAGAAATCAACTAATTCGCATACGTACGATAATTTGCTTAAAACTAAACTAGCACTAAGTCTGCTTTTGCTAAATCAGCGCCTCGTGCGAATATCATATATCGGACGATATGCTTTAGTGCAATGCCCGCAGCTAAGTCGTCAGCGCTATTGAGCAACATTCGCAATTTTTGCTGATGATGCATAACCTTTGTTGTTTTTAATGCCAGCAATTATGTTGCTGTTGGATACGATAACGAATTCGTTAACTTATATATATATATATATATGTATATACCAGGGCGCTCTGCCACCCGCACACATGAATCCTCGACTTGCCCTCACTACCACGGCAGGGGTGTTCTATTGCCTAAACCTAAACAAAGCACCACCTCGTATTCGCACTATGTGGCTTACCGAGTTTTGGTTAAGATTATGTCGTATTACAAACCAACAGACTTACTTTTATATATATATATAGATTACAGTACGTACAAAGTAGCGCAACATATAGCACACAGTCATTATGGCGTGATGTCCGTACAGCACAGAAACAGCGCAGCACACAGCCATTTTGATGCCCGACCGTTTTTTGGGCAACTTTAATTATTTGGTTACAAAATTGGTCGCCACGAAATAATTATAATATTCGGCGTGACAGACCATTGCGGTCAAACGCCTAGCTTCTTCCGACCATTTGTGTTGCGCAGGTATATTTTTTCACACAAATGGAAGGGACCTACAAGTTAAGGACGGATCCGAACGGCGAATTGAGAAGCTTTCAGTGACAAGTTATTACTCTCGGACGTTTGTCAAACTTTCGCGAGAGGTGGGACACCGTGAAAAATAATTTGGTGTTACTGGGATTCAAACCACGAACCTCCTGCTCAGTAGCCCCGCGAATTTCCACTGAGCCACGGCGCCCACGAAAGGCACTTTTATTAAAACCATATAATATATAGCATATGTTCACTCTAAAAGTCGATTCTAAATATTGGTGAAAGAATTTTTTAAATCGGTCTGGTAGTTTCGAAGATCACCTCCTACACACAAACTAACCTTTTCTCTTTATAATATTAGGATAGATGTAGCGCCGTAACTCAGTGTTTACGTGCATGGCTGCTGAACAGGAGGTTCGTGGCTCGAATTCCAGTAACACCAAAATAATTTTGCGCAAAAATAACCATGCATACCCCAAATGGTCGCGAGAAGGAGCTAGGCCTTGAAACGCAACGGTCTGTCGCGCCGAATATTATTATTATATGTTTTGGAATACAAGGATTTATTTTTGTGTTGTTTGCACTTTTGGTCGTATTTATCCATATGTCTATTCAATATTCAGTGCTGGAAAAAATTAAATTTAATCGACCACTGACCTTTTACTATCTCGCATCATTCACACCCCTCCAAGTTCTCTCCTCTTTCTTTCTAGTTGTTTTAATATGGGTTGTGGGATATAACGATTGACATATAGAGTGCTCACTTCTACGATTGTGATATTTTCTCTTGTATTCACATTTAATTAATTAATTTTTCAAGTCCTAAACGTATTATTCTAACTTATTCTAAGAGTTTTTGAAATTGAAGATCAAAATGTTAACTTATTGTTGTTAAATGTTTGCCTATTGCTGTTACTTGTTTACTATATTCTTTATGCTTTATATGCTTTAATATATTTGAATATATCAAAGCGGTTGCATTACCTTTTAGTATATGTGAATGTATTGATATTTTAATTAAAATTGTTGCCTAAGAATTGTTTTAATCCGCACATTTTTGTTAACTGTTCAAAATTGTTACCACGATTAACGTTGGACTAATATTCGTTTTCATACTCTTTTGTATATTAAAACGGATGCGGTATACATATGTATTATATACCTTTTAATACTGAACGTAAAATAGAAGGGTGTCTTTCAAAACTCTCCTCGAGACAACCAGCTTGTAGTGTATCTCCTGGCAGGTTGGCTATGTAATGTAATGAGTTCTATGATGGCTGGACTTGTGTAATTTATTTTGGTGATCTATATTGTTTTCTTTATTCTGTTTGGTAATTTTTATTTTTGGATTTTTTGTTGTTTGGTATGAATGCATCTTTATGGTGTGAATGCCTCTATATTTTCTATATTTTTATTTGGAAATATTTTACAAAATTTACCCGATTTTCTTAAAATTTTAAAGACGTATGTATCTCCATGGACAACACTTTTTGTAAAAATTTTGGAAACCCCGGGCCCCAGGGTCATGGGGCCCAAAACCTTCTCTATAGAAAGCCCAACTCTATAGAGAAACCCATCCAAAACGCATCTGTGTTTGTGGGATGTGAATACAGTGTACAAAAAAGAAGTAGTCGCAAATAGCGAGAAACTTAAGATGTGTTAGTGGGAAACAGAAAATTTTTATATGGATTTTGCTCTTTAGTTGATTACTAATACAAATACGTTTTGGATGAATCTAAGCATGTATCTGTGTACGATCGGAACACTTTTTGTAAAATTCCTGGAAACCCCGGGCTCCAGGGTCATGGGGCACCATAGATATTTTTTAAAAAATTAACCCGCCTTTCTTTAAATTTTACACACGGGTGTACCTTCGATGTGCAACAATTTTAAGAAATATTTTGGAGACCCCGGACCACGGGGTCTTGGGCTCCATACAAATTTTTTAAAAAATTAACCCGACTTTCTTCAATTTTTATACACGTGTGTATCTCCGATGGACAACACCTATTGTAAAAATTTTACAGATGCCGGGCCCTGGGGTCGTGGGGCCTCGTAAAAAATTTAAAATAAAAATTAACCCGATTTTGGTAAAATTTTATACACATGTGTATCTCCGATGGACCAATCTTTGTGGACATATTTTTTTGATGGATTAACGTTTTTGTAAAATTTTTGGAGCGAGGGGCCAAAATTTTTTTTAAAAAATTAGCCAGATTTACTTTAAATTTTAAACATATGTGTATCTCCGATAGACCGAACTTTTTGTTCTTTTGATTTGAATTTTTTTCCCATACAAATTTTTTTTACACATGTGTATCTCCGGTGAGAATAATTTTTGAAAAAATTTTCAAGTGAAGGGAGCTCTAATATTATTTTTTCCAAATTAACCCGGTTCAAACTTTGCACACTTATGTATCCCCTATTAGAGAATTTACATGAAAATTTTTGTATTTTTTATAGGTTGTTTTTATTAAAACGAGGAATTTACAGTTTAACATCTAAGTTTTGAAAATGTGGAAAATTCAAATTATTGTCCAATTCCCTGAAATGACACTCTTCCAGAAATCGATTGCTGTATTTATATTTACTACTTAATGTCAGCAATTAAAAATTTATGAAATTAAAGTTATGTCATATCTGCATTAGCGTTGAAACTATTAACAACATTTTTTACTGTTTTATAATTCTCGTTAGTTTCAGTTACTTATCAAACATACCTAGTAGGTCACTGAATCTTTAGTTGATTGGCTAATTATTCTTAATTTAATTCCTTTGTGGAAATAGTTCTCATCACATATTAAAAAAAAATAAGTTAGCTATGCGGTATGTAAAAAACTGCCAAATTTTTAAACGTGACTGACTGACTTCAACTGTAGCAGCCGATAACAGCATGGAACCAGAAATACGCGCACGGTTGCTTAAAGCCAACAAAGCCTACTTCATACTGAGAGTAATAATAACTGGAGCAGGGTAGAATTATAGTAGTCTGGCAGTTGGAAAATTGGCGCTAAGTGGTAATTAAAAATTACCAAACCACAATGTTAATTAGTTGACTTAAAAGCTTGTCACAAGATAGAATTAATATATTATCTTATTTTAATTTAATAAGGTACTCCCCATCGTTGCAAGACATATTTCTGTGAAAAGATTTTATTTTGATTAATCAACATTGATAAAACCATATTTTTAATTTTTTTCAGGTTAATAGTTTTCAACATAACTTTGTTTACTGGTCTGGTCCACTTAGTGTACGCAGTACTCTGCTCTGAACAAAATCACGTAATACATTTTCCTCGTTTTGTTGTGTTTCAATAAAAGCTTTTATGTCCCGCTTTTATATATTATAGTAACAGCTAAAGTCGACTTATTGAAATTACTTATAAACTAAAAATTAATATCAGCATATGTCGACTTCAGCTTTACAGAGATGCCGGTTAAACTAAGTCATCTGTTTTGTCAGATCAGTTGGGACGGAAGAATATTCAGACTTTTGTGCGAAAATAAGCACTTAAATGGTTCAACACCTTGTTCAACCATTCAGACCGGACGTCAGTCATAAAAAGGCGTCAATCTTTTCCTTTAATGTGTTCCTATTCCGTTAAGTGGGCATAACTAATGTGCCTCTTCTCTTTCTATAATTCCTGCTTTCCTTCTTTCCTAAAGCGGCCGTAGTCAATAAGTAGTCCTTCTTTCTTAGACGTAAGCTATTTTTTATTCAATAGTTGTAAGTCATTTGTAGAAATCTTGAAATTTTGACACCAACGAAGGAGCCGAAACCGATGAATGACGGATTTGTGGTGTAAGATGAGTACGTAACTAAGCCAAAGTCAAAGATGGACTTCAACTCAATGATATGGCGTGGTATTGAATAAAGCGTGCGGTGATAAATCACAAATAAAGTAAACTAAGATCATTAGATGAACAAAATTGACCACATTTATAGATGGTGTACCAGCTAGGTCATGCAGCCACAGCAGACTGGTCAAACGTCCAAATGACCAGCAGATTGGTATCGACCAACCAGCTTAATATTTGCTTATATTTAATACCATTGACGGGTATGACGGACAGCCAATTTAGGATTATTGGATGGACGCCGCACCTCTCATGTGTATACCAGCCAAGGTACTGCAGCTGCCGGGAAAAAATCCTAACAGGATCTCAATAACTAAAATTAGCTTCAGAGTCAAATACATAGCCACCACCAGTTACAAAGCAGTCAAAATCACAGCTCCTGATGCAGTTACAACAACTTTTACAAAATATTTTTCCACATTCAGTGACCAATCAAGAAGAAGTAATATATTCAGCACCAGCCCGAGTGTCATTGCATTCACCATTATAACTTAAACATAACATAAACATTTTTCATAAATGGCCCTGCAACAGTTAGCCAGTTACCGCTCCATTCTAGCATCACCATCAAGACTTAATGCTACAGAGTGTCATCAGAAATACCACTGTCGACCAATACGTCCGCAGCAGCAGCAATCGGTGACTGGTGCTGTTCCAACTTCAACCACTCTGTCCGACATCACTATCGACCCATACATAAGCAACAACAGAAAAAATTGCGATGCCAAGTGCTGTTTAACTCCAGCAACTCCGTCCAACGTCACCACAACAATCGCTCTATCCGTTATCGCTGATATAACAGCAAACACTTTTCCTCATACTGCGCCACCGGAGAGAGGCCAATTCGGTAGGCAATTAATTATCAAGCGAAAAACGCCGAAGGGATATCAACATCTGAACTCAGCTTAAGCGTCAAATGCAGGGCCAGCACCAGGTACAAAGCAGTCAAAATCACAGTTCCTGAACCAGTTGCAATAACTTTAACAAATAATTTTCCACCATCTGTGGCCAATCAATCAAAAGGCGCAGATTCAGAACCAGCCCGATTTTTATTGCATTTATTTATTATTTCTCCAGCTTAAGTGTCCAATCCATCAGGATTCACAGTTTCCACCAGTCAGAGTTCAATCGCAAATACTATTTCAACTTCATCTTCATCCCTATCGTCAAAATCATTAGCCATTAAGCTAACTGTCAGAAATAATTTCTTCTTCATCAGAGAACAACCTATCAAGATTAACAGCTCCACTGCTGGTCAGAATGTAATCGAAATTACCACAGTCCACTGATTCGCAGCAAAATTCCGTCGCCAATAATTTCAAGTTGCAAGTCTAGCAACGTCACCAATACTGTCGCTCTGATGGTCGTCGATTCAGCACCGCCAGTCAGAGTGTCATCAAGAACACCACAGCCAATCGATACGTCAGAAACAGCAGAAAAAATTACGGCGCCAGGTTTTTTTTTCTAACTACAGCCGCTCCGCATCGCCACAACAGTCTCTCTATCCTATCGTCCGTCGTTAGATTTAAAGAATTGGCAATATAAAGCATGCTAATACTGCTAAAGAAACTCAAAGTCGATACTGCAAAAAGCCTCGATGGGATGTAAACAACTTTACACAATTTGAGAGCAAACTACAATGCCATCAGTAGGTAGGGGCAGTCCAATCATAGTTGCCTAACCAGTTACAACAATAGTTACAAATTTTGTTACCAGCATCAGCGACCAATCCATTAGGATACACAGCTCCAGCAAAAGTCAACCATTCAAACTTCAACTTCATCCCTATCAACATTATTCACAACAGCCCTCAAATACCATCGTCCACCGATTCGTCGGCAACAAAATTCCGGCGCTAATTTCCAAATCCAACTCCAGCCACTCCATTCAACGTCACTACCACAGCCTACATCGCTGCAACATTGTCCGTCGTCAAACAACTGGCGTTATAATAACGTCCACAGCACCATCTACCATCTCAAAACCCACACTGCATTTCCAAAATAAATTGTAAAATTTTTAGTTGTATATCTTGAAAGAAAAATTAAAATAAAAAATAATTTAAAAAACGTCCAAAAAATAAAAAGAAAACTCAATAAATAAAAAAAAAACTGCAAAAAAAATAATTAAAATATTTAAAAAACAAGCAAAAACAAATGATTTTAGTAGAAGCACACCAAATCAATATATATAACAAGACAACCGAAAACTAGCGACTAGACACTTAAGACTTAGTTACAATAATAGCTCATAAGTTATTCATTGTATGAAGTAAAAAACTTAAAAATCCTTTGTTACTACGGCTTTTCCTTTATCCTTAAGCGGTAGCTTATACGCCGTGCTTTTCCAACTTACCTTTCTATCTTTCTGCGGTAATTAAGAATATCTTAGCCGTAAGCTTTGCATTAGTTTTAATATATTAATTATTTTTAGAATTTATAATTAATATATGATAGGTTAATTTTTGATAGGTTTGTATCATTTAGACACATAAAAATAAAACTGAAATAAAGTGTATGTTTGTAATAAAAACAACATAAAAAATACTGTAATATCGTAAACAATATTAATAATATTAATTGGTATTCCAATAAAAAAAAAGTCTTTAATTTTGTAATTAAAAGAAAATAAAAATTTTTGATTAGTAACGAACAAATTTAAAAGTTTTTGTTATATCTTATACATTGTTAATTATAATTATGTTGTATAATATACAATTTACATTGTAAACGAAAAACTAAGCATTTTAAATAAAAACAGAACAAACAAAATAATTAAGCATTCAATAACAATTAATAAAAAAAAAAATTTATATCTAATTTATTGTAAATAATATAAAAAATAATAAATAAAAATTAAATTTGGTATGTTATATTCAATTTAGGTATTGCAAACGTTTTTAAATAAAAACAAAACAAATTTATAATTAAATAAATTAAAAATTTAACCATTAAAAATAAAGAAAAAATTAAAACCCTAAAAATTTTTAAGACCTACACAAAATTTGTAATAATTTTTTATTAAAATTGTGGCCGGGTATTTCCGGCGGGAAATTAATTTTTCCGTTCAAAACAAATCGAAAACGGTAAGTTTTTCTGCTCTTTGATTAGTGAAGTGTGCTTTATAGACTGTTCTATAGCCGATACCCGTTCGTTAGGGCGTAGTTTTTATATTAAACTAGCTGAAATACCCAGCGTTGCCTGGCTGCCCTCACTACACTGTTCCAACTACACTACTCCACCCCAAGTGACCGCCAAGATAGACCTACTTCAAGACCCACCTTAAGACACCGCAAACCCACTTCCACCACATACGAGCAGTCCGTGACTTTTTAAATGAAAAACTGGTTTTCGGATAAAAACCCATTTTGTATTTCAACATAGGCTCCTTGGAGCTATATACACTTTGTCTAACGTTTCTCCAATTTTTTTACCCCTTCTAAAAAATAACATTTGTCGAGGTCATCAAAATACGTATTTGTTTGTGAGATGATTTTATCGTTGAAGTCAAATCTCTTTCCGCCGAGCTATTCCTTCAGGTTTGGAAACAAGAAATAGTCACTCGGGGCTAAATCCGGAGAATATGGTGGATAAGGGAGCAATTCGTAGCTCAATTTAAGGATTTTTTCCATGGTTACTACACGTGTGCACCCGTGCATTGTCTTGATGGGACATCACTTTTTTATTCGACAAATGCGGTCGTTTTAGCTTCAAATCAATATCGAATCTGTCTTCGCCGGTGATCGTTTTAACCTTTTCAAGTCAATCGATGTGAATGACACCGCGTGAATCCAAAAAACACTGTGGCCATGACCTTGTTGGCCGACAGACCCACCTTGGCCTTCTTTCGCACATGTTCACTCGGAGAAATCCACTGTGTTGATTGTTCTTTGGTCTCTGGTATATTGTGGCGCAGCTTGTTAAAATTTTGACAGTAGTCAACTGACAGATGGCTGTTGACGGGAGCAGTGTCACCCTTTCAGTTAAGAGGCGGGAAATTAAAAAAGTTACGGACATATTGACCCGTCCTCGTATATCACCTCTTTCTATCAAATCTTGGAGCCTTTGAGTGAATATCATACAAACTATACATAGCCACCTACCATGTCAACCCGCTCAACCTCAAGTTTCAGCCATATCGGATAAACGGTGTTCGAGGTAATTGCGAACAGATATACAGACAAACTTTTATTTTTTTATACAGGGTGTTCCCTAATTCGGCAGGTGATAATTTGGGAAATGATTTTTGGGTATATTCTAAAAAAACAGTTTTACCTCTAATGTTGACAGTTATCGCGAATTGAATAAAAAGCTTACTTTGTTGTGTACCCCGACCCATGTTAACGAAAATTGCTCTGTTAATACTAACGATAGCAACTTACACGTATCGAATCGCGTCATTACAGGCCACCAACAGCGTATGTTCCGAGTAAGAGTCAAGTTTGCTATATACTATTACATCTACAAACAGAATATTAGGTAGAATTAAGGATTTCACCAGGGGATCTGCATTGCGATTGATCGGGAAACTACTGACTGCTCAAAACTTGGTTTGGGCCAGTAGCGCAACAATCAAGTTCGTGATGTAGTGCTTGCTCTACCTCCTCGTGGTGGTCCCCGGGCAACTATGTGTATAAATCCTTTTACATGTAGGCTAAAACTGCAAGTGCGAACGGTCTAGCGTTTCTAGTCTAGGTAACGTGGGCTAGCACCCTGCGGTACCGAAAAATACCCGCTACTGAAACTGACACAACGCCTCGGATAAGTAATGATCGAATAATGACGACTTTTGGCTATTGTACCCGGACTAAGATTGGTTTCTGGAATGTGAGGACGCTCCTTGACTCTGGGAGTGAAGGACCTCAAAATTCCAGATTTCTTCAACTGGAACGCGAGTTTCTTCGATACAATATGGACATACTGGGAGTGAGTGAAGTAAGATGGTTCGACGCGGGAGAGTACCAATCCCCAACGTGTAACACTGTGCTACTCTACTCTGGCAAACCCTCTGGCAGTCCCCGTGAATCTGGAGTGGGTCTGCTGCTAACGCCAACAGCACCTAGAGGCCTAATTTCCTGGCACCCGCATAGTGATAGGATCTTATCCGCCAGATTTCGGACTAGAGTACGGCGCGTCACGATCATACAGTGCTACGCCCCAACGAATCCTTCGACTGAGGATGAAAAGGACAACTTCTACAGTCAACTAAACGCTGTATTCAACGCAACGCCGAACGGAGATATCGTCATTGTAATGGGGGACTTGAATGCCAAGGTTGGCAACGACAATGAAGGACTCAAGCATGTGATTGGGAAGCACGGCCTCGGCGAACGAAATGACAATGGTGAAAGATTTGTTGATTTCTGCAACACCAATAACCTTGTGATAGGAGGCACCATGTTTGAGCATAAGACTTGCCACAAGGTCAGCTGGGTGTCAACTGACAGGCAATCATCATCCAACCAAATCGACCATATGGCGATCAGCCGACGTTTTAGGAGCTGTCTGTTAGACGTCCGAAACAGACGAGGAGCCGATATGGGTATGGTACGTGATCATCATCTTATGATAGCTACTGTCCAGTTACGTACTGCATCAGTTCATAGAATCCGCAATATCATCCGAATGCCTAGGTATAACATCGACCGGCTAAAGATCCCCTCAGTACGCCAGCAATTAAGGGATCATTTATCGCAAGGAGTGAAAGCAATCAGCAGCTCACTGCCGACAACCATCCAGGAGCATTGGAAGGTTGTGAAAAATGTTTTCACATCTGGAGCGGAAAGTAGTATTGTTGGTAGAAGCCAGGCAAGGCACAGCACGTGGCTTACCGAAGATACCTGGAGGCGGATTGAAGAACGTAAGCTACTTAAAGCTCGTATTGTAGATATCCCAGCAGCAGCGAGGATCGAGCTAGAGTCCATGTATCGAAGAAAAATGAGTGAAGTGCAGCGTAGTGTAACGTGACAAGCGTAACTATATTAACAACCTGGCCTCAGGAGCAGAGGAAGCAGCGAGCAGGTGCGATAGCAGAACCGTTTACAGAATCACCAAAGAGCTGACTGGTGGTCACCGCTCTAGCCAACATCCGGTGAAAGGCCTAGATGGTGCCGTACTCGTTTCAGATGAGGATCTGCTCAAGCGATGGAAGGAGCATTTCTCTACGGTCCTTGTATTTGCTAACGATATGCACCTAAATCAAACGGAGCTGCCGGAAGTAATAATTTCCAGAATTCGCACCTCAACTCCCAGTAAAGACGAGATCGCTACCGCGATTAACGCACTAAGGAACAACAAGTCGGTAGACTAGATTGTATACCCGCAGAGCTTCTGCGTGCAGCTCCAACGACATCAGCGGAGCTTTTATATCCTCTTGTAGAGAGAGCTTGGGAGGTAGAAAGATTCCCCGACAAGTGGAAGAAGGGAATGATTGTCAAGCTTCCTAAAAAAGGTATTCTTATGGAGTGCAAAAACTGGAGAGGCATTTGCGTTCTCCCTGCAGTTGCAAAAGTAATAGCCAAAGTAGTACTTGAGCGTATTAAGGAACATCTGGAAGATACACTCGATGCCGAACAAGCAGGTTTCCGCACTGGATCCTCCTGTGTAGACCACATAAACACCCTGCGGATCATTATTGAACAGTGCGTTGAATTCCGGTCACCACTGCACCTACTATTCATCGATTTTGAGAAGGTGTTTGACAGTGTCAACAGACAGTTTATCTGGCTCGCCTTGCGCAGGAGAGGTATACCCGATAAACTAATAGCTATTATTAAAACAACCTATGATGGCTCTAAATGTCATGTGCTACATAGAGGAAAGCTGTCGGAGGAATTCGAGATCCTAAGTGGGGTACGACAAGGTTGCATTCTATCGCCGATACTTTTTTTGTTGGTGATTAGCGATGTAATTCGCGCAGCTTTATCTACTGGAAACAGAGGATTTCGTTGGACTCTTACATCTCAACTCAAACATCTGGATTACGCTGACGACGTTTGTTTACTCTTACACAGAATTATGGAGCTGCACCAAATGACAACAAATGTGGAGAGGGAGGCAAATGTTGCGGGTTTGAAGATAAATACTGCCAAAACCAAAATCATCAACCTCGGCACTAACTCACTTACTCATGTTAACATTGCTGGACAGCCGGTAGAGAGAGTATAGAGTTTCCAATATCTAGGGAGTATTGTCTCGACCGAAGGTGGAACCAAACAGGACATTGTCAACCGAATCGGCACAGCAAAATCGGTGTTTGGAATGATGTCCATGATATGGCGAAGCAATGCGATCAGCTTAAACACCAAGCTGCGACTGTTCCGCTCAAATGTTAAATCTGTGCTGTTGTATGGGTGCAGCACTTGGAAGGTGACCGCTACTATCACAAAAAGACTACAAACATTCGTAAATAGGTGCCTACGGAACATCTTAAGGGTTTTCTGGCCTAATCGTATCTCTAACGAACATCTTTACAAGAGAACGGGTCGTCCGAGAAATACATGGCGCAGAACAGTTGAAGAGGAGGCACGGCAATTGGGGAAGAGTTGGAGAGAGCTGAAGCTTATTGCCAGGAACCGCACGCGATGGCGCGTAGGCGTAGTATAGGCCCTAGGACCCACAAGGGGATACAGGTTTTCAATGGTGTAAACTACAAGTTAGCCATAACTTGCGCAATATACCATATATGCGACCGACAATAAAGTTAATATGGTTAGAGCAAGAAAGATCACTATTTATTTTTATCCCCAGGCTGGTAAAACAGTTAGAAAAAGTTAGCCGGTTGATGGCCAGGTGAAAAGGGGAAGGTTGGAAACATCATGTGAAATTGCAATAATCTGCTACTTTATAGGATTTAATTTCAAACCAAAGTTGCAAGACCATAAGGAAATGGCGTCCAAATCCTCATTTAAACGACAAACGAGATCTTCAATAAGGCCTATTGGCCTTGAAATGTAAATTTGAACATCATCAGAATAAAGGTGATAGTTACAGTTTTTAAGAACCCAAGTCGTTTATATAAATGCAAAATAGAACCGGACCCAAAATGGAGCATTGTGGAACGCCGGCCTCAACTCGACAGTAAGAAGAGTAAGAATCGCCAACAAGAACTCTCTGAGACCTGTTAGAGAGATAGTCAATTAAAAGCTTAACAGTTGGGTCAAGTTGACAGTCAAATGGAACTTTGTCCCCAATACCAATATCGCGAAGATTTCTCCACAGTTGTTTCAATGGGAAAGAGGGACACAATTTTGAAGAGAAGTAGTTCCGTTTTGCATAACGGATAGTTAATGTCGCAGAATTACGTGCCAGACGGTATAATTTCCAATTGTATTCGGACGGAAACCGCCTCCAACAAAGATATTTTTTGCGACGAAGTTGGATATAATGCAAAACAGTGGAAGTGAACCACGGTCTTTGAACATTGCTCACCCTAACGGACTTAAGAGGAAAGTACTTTTCAAACAGATAAGAAATCAAGGTATTGAAATAAATAATTTTATTGTCCGCCTCTGCAATACTTCAGCAATAACTCCATGGAAGTGCAAAAGCTTCTGCCAAGAGAGATGGAAGAGTTATTCTGTTAAAATCACGATAGGAAAAGGAGAGGGTTAGGGAAAAATTTAAGTTGAATAAGTGCAGAATATTAAAACGTGATCAGATATTGATTCCATACTAACTTGATCTTTAATAAGACTAAGGAAGGGTCAGAAACTAATACCACGTCTAATAAGCTAGGAGTAGCATTAGGGGCATAACAAGTAGGAAAATTGTTAATGACAGATAATCCACATGCAGAAACATAATCAAAAGTCTGACAAGCGTAACAATCATTTTATAGCAAGTCTGTGTTCAAATCTCCACAAACAATAATATAAGTGTAACGAGCTGAAAAAGAAGATATTGAGGTAAAAAAAAGGTTCGAGAGAACAAGTGTGATTCGGGTTGTAGACGCATGCCACAAGACATTTAACATGATTATCAGAAATTTCAGCAATTATGAATTCCACCCCGCAGCCAACCGAATTTTCCAAAACAGCGCACCTATGTCCCGTCCTACAGTAAATAGCAACCCCACCACCAAAAGTATTTGTTACACGGTCATTTCTGTGTAGTTTGAAATTATTAATGTTATAGGAACTATCGTTGATGTGTGGATTAGACCACGTTTTACTTACACATAAGACATCAACACTAGACTTACCAATTATGTAACTTAAGTAATCAATTTTTGTTTGGTTTAAACTACACAGTTTGAAGCCCCTTTGTGCATTGCATAGTATTGAAAACATCACTCTTGCTGACTCGTTAGTGCCACCAGCAGACATCCCGCTACCGCACATAACGAATAAGAGTAAATGAAATAAATACGCAAGCAAGCAGAAAAAGAACATCTACATCACTGTAATTTGCAATAAGAGATGAAAGTGGAGTAGAAAAATAGTACGAAAAAAACAACCCATAAAAATTAAAATTTTTCATCTAAATTCTCTAATCGCAGAAATTGGTATGGGAGCCCCTCGATCCTGGGCCATTTTTTTTATTGTAGGAGAAAATCATCGAAACAGACATTTGACATCAGATGTTAAAATTGAAAATGCTCAGATCATTTTATTCTGAGCACTTAGAGCACGCTCATACTCTGAGCAAATAAGAAACACGAACATTTATCTTGAGAACTCTTTGACTGCTCTGAACTAATTTATGAAAACGCCAAATGACAGAATATTGTGAAAACTTGTTGTTCTATCTGTAAGTTGATATCGACAACAAAAAAAACGACATCAATAAAAATACAATTCAGTAAATAAAAATGTAGGTTGAAGTAAGCATAAAACATGTATGCCTCGTTTCATTTGCTGGGTTCATTTGTGCGTGCGCTTAGATTTCTCTCTCTCTCTCCACCACCAAAACCATGCAGCGCAGCCGACTGCGCAGCACACACCGCACACAGTCCATAAAGGGCGACGAATATCTGATGCCAGTATAAATATTTAAAAAATGTATAAGGGCCTTGCGGCCGAACCCGGGACCCGATCACTACCAAATTTTCGAAAAAGTATTGTTTATTGGGTATACACATGTGTGTAGAAAATCGGGTAAATTTTTTAAAATTTTTGTATGGGAGCCCCCCGACCCCGCAGCCAGAGGGGCCTCAAAATTTAATAGAAAGTGTTGTCTCCACATACACATGTGTGCCAAATTTCAATAAAATCGGGCTGTAGGAAGTGGGTTAAAAATTGATCGCAAGAATCCACGACAGACGACCGACGACCGACCCACGGCAAGTGAAGTTAATACATATAGAGAATTTAAAAATTAAGTAAGGAGAAAAAGAGGAAGTTATTATTGCATTTTAATGCAAAACTGAAAAAGCAAATAATGTATGAAATATAATTATAGTAAAAAGTCAGATGAGGAATGATAATAAATTTCGTTCTCCTATTGAATGCTTGGGTCAACGACATCTACGATCTCCTCTAGCTGATTTGCAGGTTCTCGCTCCAGCAATAAAGAGAGGTTCTCCTCACTAACATAACGAATAGGATTATCGGTTTCTCTTAATCTGACTTATATTGAGCCGCGCCAAGAGAAAGCTGAGTGCAGCTTCCTCTTGTTTTTTAGTTTTATTGCAGCACGTAAAACAGATCGAGCGTGAACAGACAGACTCTCGTTGATATAGATGGGTAGGTCAGAGTCCAGTCCAATACATCGAAGATTTAACGGTTGCCCAGTATTCTTTCGATGAGATGCAGCAGATTTTAGGAAGAGCGTTTTGTCATACGGTGTATAAAATTTTATAACGACCGGGTGGGTTATAGAATTAAGTTTTATTCTAGTCCGGAAGACTGTAGAAATTAAACAATAATAATTAGTCAATTAAATAAAAAATACGATGATTACTAAAAAGATACTTGATAATAATATTTTATTTTTCACAGGTAGCGACGTTCATATTTACAGAGAAGGAAACGGGAATGTCAGAATGACTTTTATTATAAATGAAATAAAATGTATTTAATAAATAAATATAAATATAAATTTATTATTTATTTCAACACTTCTCCTCACTCAAATAATCCGGCAGCCTCCCGAAATTTTCGAATCTTCGCTTTTGGTAATGGCTTCGTCATCATGTCGGCTACCATGTTATCCGTAGGGCAATAAACACATTTGATAATACCTTTATCAACACTCTCTTTAACTGAATGTGCTTTGATGTCGATATGCTTCGATCTGTCTGAATACTTCTCCTCTGTAGCAAATTTGAGACAACTTTGATTGTCTTCGAAGAGCACAATGGGTTTATTTATGTTGACACCAAAATCATTTAATAATCGTTTTAACCAGTTTACTTCTTTAACTGCATCACACAATGCAATGTATTCTGCTTCCATTGACGACAATGCAATAAGATCTTGTTTCTTGCATCGCCAGCTAATTGTTGCACCAAACGTTTTAAATATGAATCCACTATTCGATTTACGTGTTTGCCGGCATTCAGCAAAATTAGCATCGCAATAACCGATCAATTTTGTAATGGTCTGGCTTGGAAAGTTCGCAGGTATAGCGTAGCCAGTTGGCTGAGGTGTGATTATGCACCCTATAAAATGTAGGAAAGTTCGCTGTAAATTGCAATGGTCGGCTGAACACGATGCGTTCTCGCGAGAGAAAACCCCAATTCACCCAATGCTGGTACAGTCACTATTTGTACCCATGTAATATCAATACATTCGGCTTGCTATTCCCAGGGCGTCACTTCAACACACACACACCGTCCGTGAAGAAACTGAATGTAGTTCGTTAAGTGCTAACTCAAAAGACAGCGCTATCGATAAGTACCGCAAAATCGGATGTTCTAGTTGTCCCTTCTCTCTCAGCCCTGCATTAGCTACAGTGGTAATACGCCGTAGGATCACGTGATTGTTGTCCACCAGTAGCATGATGCTTGAAAACTGTATGTACATATGTACACACAGGCATTTGTCCTCTGCTTGCATATGAGTTGCGAAAAGGGAGAACACAAAAATTACCGATGGGGAAAATACCAGTACCTACGAGTGATCACGATATGCTTGGTGAACTGAGAATATTTAGAATCAAAAAGAGTCAGCCTGGTTTTGGGCATTGAAGATTGAAGTTGTCTACTCGGAGTATTTTTTTTTTGTGACTGCTACGGTACAGTTTTGTTTGAAAGAAATTTTTTTTATTGGAGCAGAATGGTACGTGTCTGATGACGCAAACCAACGGTTGACAATATTCTTCAAGTTCTATGGTTGGTTCGGTGCGCTACTCGGAAAAATCGGAAGAAAACCCTGCCGGTTCGTTCGTGTTCCCAGATCGGATAAAGCTAACGCCGCGGGGCGCAACTATTGCTCGAGTGCGTTCTGGCGTTGAGTCGTCCACCGGGCGAAACTGCGCATCAGGACGTCAGTACCTCCGTATCTTGGAGTGACCCAACACACCACTCTACAGGCTAGAGGGGTGCTCCGACACCTTGATAGCCCAAACTCTAGTGTGTGTAAATGTATTCACTGCAACAAGCGCTAAATACGTAGGCAACCAGATATCAATGGCGGACACCTGCTCGAATGTGGACAGTGTCACAAAGGCTATCATTCGCACAAAATTAGCCCAGTAGTTCATCGATTCCAAAATGTGGTTGGAAATGCAGGCGCTGCAGAATTGATTCCGAGTGTGCTTAGGCCCAGTTTTTTTACGGTTGGCCCTTGCCTTTTACTGTTCGTGACTCCCGTCATCATCATGGGAACAAACGTTTTTTCTCCGAATTGCCTCGAAGTTATCGAGCCGCAGCGTAGAAAGAATTGGAGAAATGCAGTTCGTGCAACAGATTGGTTCCAGTACCTGTGATCCCGAGTCAAAATACTCCGATTGACCCATAAAAAATGAATTAATCCATATCTCTACTCTGTGCTAAAATTTAAGTTATGATTCGTAAAAAGAAACAAAAAAAAAAAAGAAAGATAAATGCAAAAAAAAAAAAATCTAAATCCAAAACGTAAAAAAGTTAAAAATGCTAATTTCGTGGAAACGGGTTCGTAAATGTAAAGTCGCCATTTTGTTCGGCCAGTGTCGGTATGCAGCAACAAGTATAGCCTCAGTAGTGTACGGTTTTTTTGGGAGTCCCGAAAGACGATTTCCAACGCATTGAATTTTTTAATAGTCCTTTTTTTCAGCACCCTACACAAGGGTATTCATCGTCATCGACAGCGCTGCCGACGTCGCATGGAACCGCAAGTAAGTGGTAAAATATTTTTTTCCGGTTCGATAAGTTATACGCACTGTTTCGGGTTCCGTTTGATTTCTGTTCCGCGATACCGTTGGCCTAACAATGACGGTCGACGGTAATTTTCTATTAATTTCACGATAACTAAATTAAATAATTTGCCGAAATTAATTTTAGATTTTCGATCAATGATCGATATAATTTTAGAATTTGGATTTGATCTATATAATTTAAGAAAATTGATTTAATCGAAATTAATTTAAGATTTTGCTATTCATTCATATTTAAGATTTCGATTATAGTTCCATGATCGATTTAGTTTTGAGAAATTTGAATATCGATCTATGATCCAATAAATTTAAGATTGTGCTATCGTTCTATAATCGAATAAATTTAAGATTTTGATTATCGCTCAATGACTGATTTGATTTTGAGAATTTTAATTATCGACCTAGTATCCACTAATTTAAGATTTTGCTATCGATCTATAATCAAATTAATTTAAGATTTTGATTCTGAAATTCCTTATGCTTATCATTGGTTTGCTGTTTTTTTATGTTAGATAAGAAAAAAAAATATATAAATGAACTATAAAATAAATTGAACCCAATGCTAGTCCAGAAAATGAATTGTTGCTAAATTATTTGTGACTCTCCTCCAGTTTCAATGATTCCCTCGGCGATGGTAGGGGCTTGATCCCAATGAGGGGGCCCACAGGAAGGGTGGGTGTAGAAGTGATGGGACGGGGTCTGCTGAACAGACCATGGTACGCCGTTCCTACTAGCCACATTTGGACAGGTAGCCAAATAGAAGGCCCCGATGAATGGTTCGGATTCAAAGTTGTGTTTTCTCTCTTTCTCTCCCCTCTCTCTTCTCTTCGAAATTTTAACTTACGTGCATGCGAATTAAAATTATATGGTACGGAGGCCGCTAACCGACCAAGACCCCACAGCACTAAGACGACGAGCAAGGCAGTACGAGCGCATTCAAAAAGGAAGGTTAGCGTCTCTAAGGGCAACGTCTGGCAGGAAGGATCCCATCCTTCCTCTCAGACCCAAAATGCCCCAACGCCCTAGGCAATCGCCCGTACAAATACCATTACAATTTTTCTTCATTAACAGAAATATTTAAATTTAATTTGATCGAGATAGTTCCTTTTAAATATTTCAAGATACGTTTTGCCTCGTTCCAGTCTTCTTGCGTTGGGTTTGATGCCTTTTGTGACAAAATTGCAACACTTGCAGCAATATCTGGTCTCGAGTTTGTTGAACTATATAATAAACTTCCAATAAGTCTTCCGTATTTATTGTTATCGTGTCTCAGTGGAAGTACACATGGCTGCTAAGCAGGAGTTTCAGGTTCGAATCCCAGCAACACCCAAAAGTATTTTTCACGGTGTCCCACCTCTCGCGAATGGATGACAAACGTTCCGAGAGTAATACCTTATCACGGAAAGCTTCTCAATTCGCCGTTCGGGTCCGGCCTTAAATTGTAGATCCCTTCCATTTGTGTCCAAAAATTAACATGTGCAGCACAAATGGTCGCGAGAAGTTAAGCCTTGGACCGCAATGGTCTGTCGCGCCGAATATTATTAATATTATTAATTGTTATCACGTAAAATTTCTGATTCATTACTCTTTTCATAATTCACGCTGAGTGGAATATCAGAATTATTTGCATTAGTCATACCAAATTCGTTCAATACTTTGTTGATATATTTCCACGGTGAGCAAAATGCGAAATGTCTTTTGTCTAACGACAGGTGCAAACACTTCGTCGTAATCAAATCCATATCGTTATTTAAAGCTTTGTGCTACTAATCTGGCTTTATATCGCTTAGCTTCACCCTTTTCATTTTTTTTAATTTTATAAACCCATTTAGAACCAATAGGTGTTCGGTCTGTAGGTAAATTCACTAATTCCCATGTTTTATTTTCACGTAATGAATTCATTTCATCTTCCATTGCATGGACCCATTTTTCTTTGTCTTCGCCTTTCATAGCTTCGTTGTATGTTAATGGTTCTGTCAACATTTCGTCCATTAAGTAAGCTTGATCACGATACCGTAACGGTAGTACACCTTTATTTAACCGATTTGATCGTCTCAAACCATCATCTGTTTCTTCAGCGGTTTCCTCAATATCTGATAAATCGGCAAAAGTTAAATCATTACCACTAAAATAAGTTTCACTGTCGGTAAATGATACTCCATGTGGGCACAATGTGTCATCGAGATCCAAATTACTTTCATTTAAGTCTGCAGTTACTTCAGTAATTTGCACAGTTTCATGATAAGTACCGTTGTCATGTGAAACAACAACAATATTCTCATTACTTTTATTTTCCGGCTTTGGAATTTTATTACAAGAAACTAGTTTTAATGCATTCAAATTACGACTTTTGTTGACAAATTTCACATCACGGCTAACAATCACCTTCCGATTTTTCGGATTAAAACATCGATACGCCTTCTAAATGTCATCATAGCCCACCATAATTGCGTACATGCCTTTTGGTTCCAATTTCGTTCTTCTTTCCGGTGGAATTCGAACGATCCGTTCTTAAAACCTTAAATTTCTTTCCAAAATATGTTTTCACCATTTCGACAAAATGCTGGAGTTTATCGAATGACTCTGATTTATTTTTCAGCAAAAATCGTTGTAAATCTCGAACGATCGTCGATTAGCGTTGATATGTACCGCTTTCCCGATGGCGTTTGTGTATTCATCGGTCCACAAACATCCGAATGAATTAAATCAAGCACATTTTCAGTACGCGAGGCATTTTTCGGAAATTTAGTTTGCGTTTTTTTTTCCTTCAAAGCAGACTCTACAATTTTCATCACAACACTTACATTCATCTGCGCACGGTATAATTTTTACACCCTTGACGTTTCCAATTGTTGATAATGTTTTAACAACCTCGATGTCACGATGTCCTAAAATTCGGTGCCAAAGATGAATACATCCCGAATGAGGAGCAGACTCAGCATTCTCATCCATTTTTGTGTGTGTGTGTGTGTGCAATTAAAACCCTGTTTACTTACTTTAACAGAAATAATCCTCCGTACCCGAAACCAACTGCTATTTGTTGTCTTTTGAGTGTGATTTCAACTCGTTTGTTCCGACGCCTTTGTCATTTAATTTATCCACAGAAATTAAATCTGTAACGATAGTAGGAGCCCAATATACGTCATCAATTTAAAAGACATTTTCTTTATTGAATTTGTTCATAACCTCAATTGAAACCGTTTACCCATTATTTTGATAATTTTACCACTGGCACATTTAACTTCATGTCGAAAATTAGTATCCAAATTATCGAACAACGCTTTGTTTCATGTAATATGTGACGTTGAGCCTGAATCAATAAACCATCCGCTTGTGGTTCCGATTATTGTGAACATAAATTCTTGACGGGTTGGTGTATTTTCATAATTATCACTTTCAGTTGTTAAATTTACTTTCTTCTTGAAAGCAGATTTATTTTCTTTATCGATTACCTGTGCTGTATATTTATTCGCAAAATGACCTGGACCACCACAGCGATAACACAACTTCTCCTTTTTCTTATGATTTGATGCCTTTTTATGTTTGTGTGTAACTTTCAGTGCGCTCGCTTCACCGTTATCGAATCCATTTCTTTCTTTTCGTCGCTTATATTCATCAATTAATTTTGATTGCACTACTGCCGATGTCAATTCACTTTCTTTGCGCGATTCCAAAGCAGTAATCAACGTATCATAGCTTTCGGGCAGACTTCCCAACATAGTAGCCGATTTCCAGTCTTCGGGTTTCATTTCGATGTTTAAATCAACTATTTGTTGAAACAATTCATTAATGCGTTCCAAATGTGCTTCCATGTCGCCGCCCTCTTCCAATCGTAGTCTCATAATAGTTTTCATCAATCGCACTTTGCTGTTTGCAGTACTTTTGTCATGATAATCTTGCAACAATGTCCAAGCCTCTTTCGACGTTGTAGCCTTACGAATGTGAATTAATTGATCGTCACACACTTACCGTTTCCGTAGGCGCTATAGTTGCAATACAATTCCACGTGTAAAACACACTTACACAATAACTGCACTTACGTTTGCCGAACGCGCCCGTTTTGTAGATCGTCGATGACTAGACTGACATCCAGCCGGCATCTACACACGCTGGCAAGCTGCGCAGTGCAGAGCCTTTCCCGTAAGAAAAGGCGTTTAACGAAGAGACGGGATTTTGTCTCTTAACCAGTAGGAATACACCCATTGGCTTATTCTCTTAACTTAAGAAATTAGCTAATAACTCGGCCATCCGACAAAATCACTGTCCACAGTGACCAGTAGAGGCACAAATCATTGATCAAATCTATCAGTAGATCCCATAACAGCGGATAGATTTCTCAGGAAGATCACACAGTAACCTGAATTGTTGAAGCACACAGCATTGGCTAAACCTCTCAGAAGATCACACAGCAACTGATACATTTCTCAGGAAGACCCCACAGCAACCTGAGTTGTTCATGCACATAGCATTGGCCAAACCTATCAGAAGATCACACAGCATCTGATAGATTCCTCAGGAAGATCACACAGCAACCTGAGTTGTTCATGCACATAGCATTGGCCAAACCTATCAGAAGATCACACAGAGTCTGATAGATTCCTCAGGAAGATCACCCAGCAACCTGAGTTGTTGAAGCACACAGCATTGGCTAAACCTATCAGAAGATCACACAGCAACTGATAGATTCCTCAGGAAGATCACCCAGCAACCTGAGTTGTTGAAGCACACAGCATTGGCTAAACCTATCAGAAGATCACACAGCAACTGATAGATTCCTCAGGAAGGTCACACAGCAATCTGACTTGTTCATGCACATATCATTGGCCAAACCTATCAGAAGATCACACAGCATCTGATAGATTCCTCAGGAAGATCACACAGCAACCTGAGTTGTTAATGCACATAGCATTGGCCAAACCTATCAGAAGATCACACAGCATCTGATAGATTCCTCAGGAAGATCACACAGCAACCTGAGTTGTTCATGCACATAGCATTGGCCAAACCTATCAGAAGATCACACAGAATCTGATAGATTCCTCAGGAAGATCACACAGCAACCTGAGTTGTTCATGCACATAGCTTGGCCAAACCTATCAGAAGATCACACAGCATCTGATAGATTCCTCAGGAGGATCACACAGCAACCTGAGTTGTTGAAGCACACAGCATTGGCTAAACCTATCAGAAGATCACACAGCAACAGATAGATTCCTCAGGAAGATCACACAGCAACCTGAGTTGTTGAAGCACACAGCATTGGCTAAACCTATCAGAAGATCACACAGCAACAGATAGATTCCTCAGGAAGATCACACAGTAACCTGAGTAGTTGAAGCACACAGCATTGGCTAAACCTATCGAAGATCACACAGCATCTGATAGATTCTTCAATTTAACGAAGATAAATTATTACTTATTTACATACCAAAATAAAAATTCTTCAAACATTTACGATATCATCATCAGCACTACTGTGGAGTTCATTGATTTCGAAATCCAATAAATGGCACCAAGGTTTCATCTTGTCCGCTGCGTACACTGACTTAAAACTCTTTTTACTTACTTGAGTTGTATCCGTATCAGATATAACATATCTGTCGTTTCCTAGCACCTTTTTGACTATGTAAGGACCCTTGTAACGGGCAAGTAACTTCCATGATTCACCGGTTGCCGCATGTTCAGCGCGTAGAAACGCAAGATCTCCTTCCTGATAGTTTTGTGGACTTTTCCGTTGTCTATTAAATTGTAAAGCTTGTTTCTCTTTTTTCTCCTTGATGTGTGCTCGTACTTTCTCCCGGAGCTCTGCTAAAGGTATTGTATCATCTTCGCCTTCATCATCGGATATGTCTTGGTTAATAGCATTGCTTAGTTGGTTGTTAAACTGATTCCGAGGGGTGTAAGAAAAACAAGAGCTCTTGCAGAGTCTGGCCAGTGATTCGGTGTCTTAGGCTGTTTAAGCCCCATTGGATTTCTGGCAAATGATCTACCCAATCGCGTCCATGAGGTTGTGTAGTCATGCTTTGGAGGGACGATTCCCCTGGGCATAACAAAACGAGCCCCATTTTAAGTTTTCTTAAACAGTCGTTCAGCTTTGATGACGTCCTCTTTATCGTAGTGCTTTCGATTATTCCCTGCGTGTACCTGTCGAGCTAGTACATACATGATCTCCTGAAGGTTTCGGTCTTGACGTTGTAGGGTGGAAAACCAGTCGTGCTTCTGCATTTCAATGATCATTACTTCATTTCCAACCCTATTCTGAGTTTCCTTGAGAGAACTACAGTCGGTATATATTTTAAACCGTTTACCAAGCAAATAATAACGAAATCGTTGCAAAGATTCTACCACCGCTGAAGCTTCGAGTTCATAACTGTGGTACTTACTCTCCAACTCTGTAGAAGCACTACTATAAAACGCCACAGCTTTTTTTATTCCTTCAGTACTCAATTGTATAAGCACCCCAGCTAATCCTATTGAACAAGCGTCAGTATGTAGCTCATGTTGAAGGTGTGGTTCATATATTGCTAATATTGGCTTTTCGCAAAGTCTTGATTTTAAAGAACCCAATGAATTTTGTTGCTCTTCACCCCACTTGAAATTAATATTCTTTTTAAGAAGTGAATTTAGGGGCGCTGCGATTTTTGCGTAATTTTCAACAAACGACGGAAGTAACCGGTCAGGACAAGAAATTGTTTAACAGCGCGCACGGTTGTTGGTACAGCAAACATTTGAATAGCAGCTATCTTTGCATCTCCCGGCGAAACTCCTTTCTTACTAATTTAATGTCCCAGGTACGTGATAGTATTTTTGAAAAACGCGCACTTCTTCGGATTTAATGTCAGATTTAGTTCTTTTAGCACGAGCAATAAATTTTATAATTCCTTTATTAATAAAGCAACACTTTGACCATGTATTACGATATCGTACATATCTATTAAGATGTGCTCACTTTTAAATTTTCGTTTAACGATATCCATAAGTCGCTGCTGGCGCATTTGTTAAACCGAATGGCATTCTTTTGAACTGATATTGCCCGCTTGGAGTGACGAATGCTGTTAGGTGTCTGCAAGCTTCTTTAAGAGCAATTTGATAATACCCACTCATTAAGTCCAGTACAATAAAGAACTCGCTACCACTAATCGTGTTGATACACTCTTCTATATTTGGCATTGGAAAGTTTTCTCGCGACGTTATGGAATTAAGCTTGCGATAGTAAATGCACATGCGATAACCACCATCTTTTTTTGGAATTAATATGGTGGGACTGGAAAATTCTGAGGTTGAGCACTCAATAATGTTACACTCGAGTAGTTCTTACTAGTAGTTTTACTGTCTAAAATATTTCGTAGATGATATGGAACTCTATATGGCTTACATCTAAAAACTTGTTTTTCTTTTAATATAATATTCATTTCTACTCATTTCCGATATAACGCGAATTCCCGAATGTTTTAAAAGATTTCGTCCGAGGATCATTTGAAATTCTTGAGCAGAATCACTAACCACAATAATATCTATACTTGTTACACTTTGCACTTTGATCAATTTAGATAGTATCTGCTTCATCTGCCATCCATATTTATTTACTATGGAGATCTTTATCGTTGAGCAATCGCTTCCCAAATCTAAGAACGCTTCAACACGCTTTTCCTCAATTAACTTGTAAAATATTTTGGTCACCATCGTCTACAGCTAATCGTGCAATTTTTCTTGAACGGGTTTGTGTATTACCATTATTCCCCTCAAATGGTCTTTTTCGAGATTTCTTGCAGTCTCGAGCGATATGATTAGGCTGACGACAGTTGAAACAGAATTGTTTATGAGGGTTATTTTTATAATTGCGATAACCGTTGTCATAAAACGATCTTTGTTTGTTTTCAATTCTTTGTCGATTATTATGGCGAATCTCTGGCGCGTTTGTTGTTGTTCTAGCGGAAAATTTTTCGGTACGCGCAAACAACTCACGGCTTTTTTCCTGCTCTTTCATGAGGGCATACAATTTTATCTTTTCTAACAATTCGCTTAGAGTCTTGCTTGTTGACGCCATGAGGACATTTATTATTTCTTTGTCCCGAAACCCTGAAATTATGTAGCTCATTGCCGTCGACTCGCTCATACCTGCTTGTCTAGTCATCGCCAACACTTCGTAAAAATAGTTTTCTACGCTCTCATCTGATCGTTTCGTTCTCCTCATTAATTTTGCAAACAACGATGCCTCATCCGGAATAGATGGAAATGTATTTACAATCTCTCTTTTGAAATCCGTCCATGTCCTTAGCAATTGTTGTTGCGCTTGGAACCAGTTAGACGCTGCTTCCTCTAAACGAAGAGAAGCATAAAACAATACTGTTCGATCGTCCAATTCAAACATAAGCTTAAAATTTTCCACGGCATTTATCCATCTCGTTGCCGTTAACCCATTCGAAAGAGAAGGATTGAATACTGCAATCAATTTTCTTCCTTCGGATATTCCAAAGTGAAAAGAGTTCGCTGACACTGTTGACACACACACTTCAGTAGCCTCAACCGAATATGCTGAAGTTCCGCTTTCAGCTGATGTTTGCGATACCGATGACGAAGAACCTTTCTGCTTTTCTTCAAAAAGTTTTTCCCTTTCAATCAATTTTCTCTCTCTATCTAACAAGTCTCTCTCGCGAAGAAGCAAGTCGGTTTCTCTGCCTTCGCCAACCCTTGACAAATCACTTTGAACAACGGCTTCAGAAGTTGTTGTTGGTATCTTTTTCTTACGTTGCTTTGTTGGTGCCATGTTTTTCAAGGTCTAACAGAGGTTTATCTTTAGAAAGAAGAAAGACTACTCGACGCCAGCAAGAAATCTTACTGATAATTTTTTATTTACACAGCTGCGTATAGCCGCGAACTATTTTCGGTTCAGTTCTAAAGTAAATAATTTGACCGATTGGAAAACAAGAGTAAACACACTAGTTTTCTAAATGCAACACTATTGTTTATTTAATGATGTAGATATGGTTTTTATCACACTCTATTTATGCACTGAATAGAGCTCTTCAAATATAAAACTGTTTTTTTATCTTTTGTAGGTCTTTATTAATATCTCACTTCTGATTTGTAAAACACACTTATACAAAAACTGCACTTACGTTTTCCGAACTTGCCAACGCGCCCGTTTTGTAGATCGTCGATAACTAGACTGACATCCAACCGGCATCTACACACGCTGCAGAGCCTTTCCCGTAAGGAAAGGCGTTTAACGTAATGACGGGATTTTGTCTCTTAACCAGTAGGAATACACCCATTGGCTTATTCTCTTAACTTAAGAAATTAGCTAACACACGTATTTTCCTTTACCATCAGCATTTTTATTTTAAATTTCCATAAAAAATAATTTGTGTTGTCCAGCTTCGCAATGCTGTACTTCGTTTCCACTGACGACATTTTTGTATGGCTGATGAATACCGCGTGCAACTCACAATTCTTATGATGAAAATTATCTCGCAATAAATTTTTAATTCAATGAAAATATTATTGGCATTGGGTTTCTGGGCCCATAACATGTAGAAATTTAACAATAATAATTAGCCAATTAAATAGAAAAGACGATGATTACTAAAAAGACACTTGATAATTATATTTTATTTTTCACAGATAGCGACGTTCATATTTGAGAGAAGGAAACGGGAATGTCAGAATGACTTTTATTATAAATGAAATACAACATGTTTTACTTCGTTTACATGCAGGGTTGAGAGTTTGACTTACGGATGATTTTAATGTATTAAATAAATAAATATAAATTTATTATTTATTTCAACACATTCATCATAGGAGACGGTCGAAGAGCAAAAGTGTGACAAAGATGGTTTACATAGAGCTTAAGGTTCTCTTCTACATATGCTGAAATATTGAAAATTACTACGTCAGCTGTGACATCAGCGAGAGTTTTTTCATGTAACGCAGCTTTCTCTCTCATTATTATTATTTCTCATTGTAAGCCTTATTCCCCAACACCTGATTTAGTTTGGAATGAATATCACTCCGATCTGCTTCTAAAGAGCTGACCAAAGATCCAATAGAATCAAGACTTGCCTTTATTGCAGCAAGTTCGCCGGCTATTTTATTTTTTACACGCTGCTCACTCTCATCCATCTTTTCCAGAAGTAGCGACGTCTGCTCTTTGAGCTCTATGGAAATAACAGAGTCTGAAATTGCTCGCGTAGACTTACGAGCAGGCGTGGCACACTTATCACACCAGAAGGGGGGAAGTATTATTGGCAGTTGTTGGAATGGGTCGCAGACATCTTTCTCCTTTTTGCCTTTTTGGATTATTCATGCTGATACACAAAAATAATAGACGTAAGAAGTTCCAAGGTTTATTAAAGGTAGAATCACTACAAATTACCACTTCACACTTGGTGTGTTATCAAATATCAGATTAAAAAGATTGATTAGGAAATTAACTGAAGTGAAGAAAACAACAAAACTGCGAAGCGAGTTAAAACGCGTCTAGTTGCTAGCAGACATCACAGTCAACATCTGTCACAATTTTTGCCGTCGTACAACGTAACTTCGCTGTGTGGTTGCCCCGAAACACCCCGCTGCCGTCGTCGTCCACTGCATCTGTCACAATTCTTGCCGTCGTACGACGTAACTTCAAGCTCACGCTCACGCATCGCTCAGGATTCACGCTTGTCTCAGGCTTACGCTTACGCATCGGCTAGGGCGCACGCTCGTCTCAGGCTCACGCTCACGCATCGCTCAGGATTCACGCTTGTGTCAAAATTACGGTTACGCATCGCCTAGGGCGCACGCTCGTCATCAGACTCAAGCCCAAAAATCGCTCAGGATTTACGCTTGCCTCAGGCTCCCGTCCAGCGATCGCTCACGATTGACGCTCGTCTCAGGCTCCCGCCCGTCGATCGCTCACGATTGACGCTCGTCTCAGGCTCCCGCCCGTCGATCGCTCATGATTGACGCTCGTCTCAGGCTCGCGCCCGTACATCGCTCAGGATTTACGCTCGTCTTAGGCTCAGGCTACACATCGGTCTGGCTAGCGCATCGGTAAACCAATACATTATAAGTTACAAGGAAAATAAAGAAAATAATTCGAAGAGTCAACAAATAGAAATTTTATTGTAACGACCCCTTTCCTCTGAACCCTGGTCACGCTGAGCTTACCCCGGCTGGGAAAACTCTCTTACAACCTGTTCCAGTTTTCTTGCCTATGCTAATTTTTGATTTTGAGGTCCATTATCTCAAAAAAAATGTGTAATAAATATAACGTTTTATGACTTTTTTCTTATGAACAATAATAAAAATAAAAATCACCAACAAGTTTGCGGAAAAACCCATAGATTTTCTGATAATTGGGAAAACCTGCAGCAGGAAAAATTCTAGTAAAGGTTTTTTTTGCTTTAAGCCCCAAAGGCTATTAATAAAAAATGATTTTGTGTAGTTTTAGATAATTTTATTTTATGTGTGTACTAAAACAGTTGTTATAAAATTGTTATGACTTCTATTATTATTATAATAACTATTATTTGTGCTATGCACATTTGTTATGTTATATTATTATAACAATTGTTTGTTGTTAAATTGTTAAAATAATATTTATCATTTGTTTGTTGATGTGTCCTTTATCAACTGTATAAAAACATATATTCATATACAAAAGGTAAAAGGCAAAGTGAAATTTAACAACGCCCCAACAGAAGAGGTGTAAGAGGTGAATCTTTGCAGTGACTGCAACGAATTCACACTGCGTTTATCGCTAGGGCAACAGGCAGTGCTTAACCAATGAGAAGACCTTCAGTTTTGACGTGACAACGTCTCACTCCAAGGTTTAAGTGGGAACATGTTCAAAAACTCAAATGTTAAATGTCACTATTTAACAGATTTTATGTTGCGTTTTTAAGTGATGTTAGGGAACGTTTTTAACAGATGTTATGTCAAACTTTTAATATCCACTAGGATTTGGTCATGAGGAACTAGAATTTTTTGAACTAAGCAATTTCTCAAGCGATTCGTATGAAATTCGGTATGTGGGACTAAGATGCGACTATAAGACTTGTTCCTATGGAAATTCTGGAATATGATCATATGGGAATTTTTGGAACAAAGCAATTTCTCCAGCGATTCGCATGCAATTCGGAAATTTGGAAGGATTAAGATGCGGTTATAAGATTTCTTCCTATGGAAATTCTGGAATATGATCATTATGGTCTGGAATTTCTGGAACAAAGCAATTTCTCCAGCGATTCGCATGCAATTCGGAAATTCGGAAGGACTAAGATGCGGTTATAAGATTTCTTCCTATGGAAATTCTGGAATATGATCATTATGGTCTTGAATTTCTGGAACAAAGCACTTTCCCAAGCGATTCGCATGAAATTCGGAATGTAGGACTAAGATGCGACTATAAGACTTCTTCCTATGGAAATTCTGGAATATGATCAATATGGTCTGGATTTTTTGGAGCAAAGCAATTTTTCAAGTGATTCGCATGAAATTCGGAATGTAGGACTAAGATGCGAATATAAGACTTGTTCATATGGAAATTCTGTAATCTGATCATCATTGGCTGGAATTTCGTGAACTAAGCAATTTCTCAAGCGACTCGTGCCTTTTAATTTAATCGTAATATTGGCCACAACGTCAAAGAATTTCACTTAAACCGCGCGTAAAGATTATACGCACATATTTTTTTAACAGCTCTTACTTCTCCTACTACTATCGACGCAACTGCATTACTATGTTTGTGCAGTGATATGCATTATTTAATATGTACCCACCTCACAACAAATTGTTATGAAAATTTAAATCAGCTTATAAATTATTTAATCTGTTGTACGTGATGTGATTGATGATCATGTTTGTGGTTTCAATAACATACAATCAAGCTCATAGCTTGAGCAGAACGAAACAAACATATGCAGTAGTAGGCTGCGGTCAAGAATTCAGCCGCTGCGCAGTTTATGCTGCATTTTGGTCAAAAATTCACTCTTCAGCCAATGCATTAAAGAAAAATCGACTGCGCAGTTTACGCAGCTACTTAAAATTGGATGCAAATAGCAAAATGTAAATGTAAAATTGTTGCCCTACAAGCAGACTGTAAGTCGCTTCAAAATATAGCCGCAATTTCGTGCATACCGACTGCCTGCCATTTTTTGTGCAGCACAAGCTGCGAAGCTTCTTAATTCTTTACCGCAGCCGTAGTGACAGTATAGTCTCTGTTCATTTTCTATCGGTCCTCTGCTCTGCACGATACAGTGCTCTCCTGACGAGCAGAAAAACAAAACAAAAAACCATAAGTTACAAAAAACAATGAAAACCTGCAAGCTTCTTTGCAACTATTTCCTATTTCTTTTCGCTTATTTTATCCTTAGTCATGTTTACAGTAACTAGAGTAAATAACTCTTCGATCAATTACAGAAGAAAGAGGTCCAAGCAAAAGAAATTTAATCACGGCTGCATGTATCAAAGCGAAATTCTACTCTCTACAATTTCACTTCTCTTAAAATTTATTTTAAAATGACTCAATCTTTTTAAATTCTCTATATTAAGTTCACTTGCCCGTGGGTCGGTCGTCGGTCGTCGGTCGTCTGTCGTGGAATCTTGCGATCAATTTTTAACCCACTCCCCAAAGCCCGATTTTATTGAAATTTTGCACACAGCACTTTCTATTAAAATTTGAGGACCCTCGGGCCACGGGGTCGGGGGGCTCCCATACAAATATTTTACAAAATTTTACTAGACTTTCTTCAAATTTTATACACATGTGTATCTCTAATGGACAACACTTTTTGTAAAAATTTTGGAGACCCCGGGTTCGTGGGACCCCATAAAATTTTTTAAAAAAAATTAACCCGATTTTCTTCAAATTTTATATAAACGTGTATCTCCGATAGACGACACTTTTTGTAAAAATTTTGGAGACCCCGGGCCCCGGGTTCGTGGGACCCCATAAAATTTTTAAAAAAAAATTAACCCGATTTTCTTCAAATTTTATACACATGTGTATCTCCGATAGACAACATTTTTTGTAAAAAATTTTGAGACCCCGAGCCCGGGTTCGTGGGGTCCATAAATTTTTTAAAAAAAATTAACCCGATTTTCTTCAAATTTAATACACATGTGTATCTTCGATAGACAACACTTTTTGTAAAAATTTTGGAGACCCCGGGCCCCGGGTTCGTGGGACCCCATAAATTTTTTTTTAAAAAAAATTAACCCCATTTTCTTCAAATTTTATAAACGCGTGTATCTCCGATAGACAACACTTTTTGTAAAAATTTTGGAGACCCCGGGCCCCGGGTTCGTGGGACCCCATAAATTTTTTTTAAAAAAAATTAACCCCATTTTCTTCAAATTTTATAAACGCGTGTATCTCCGATAGACAACACTTTTTGTAAAAATTTTGTAGACCCCAGGGTTTTTGGGCCCCAAATTTTTTTTTAAAAAATAAACCCGATTTTTTTTAAATTTTATATATGTGTGTATCTCCGATGAACAACACTTTTTGCAAAAAACTTTTTTTAAATTTGTTGGAGTAATAGGGCTCTGGGACCCGTGTGATGTTCATGTACATTTTTTAAAAATTAGCCCGTTTTTCTTCAAATTTTAACACATACCCATCTCCTTTTAGAGAATTTACATGAAAAATTTCAGTTTTTATGGGTTGTTTTTTATAAATTGAATAACTCTTTGATCTATTACAGAAGGGAGAGAACCATGCAAAAGAAATTTAATCACGAATAATTGGCCTGCATGTTTCAAAGCGACATTCATAGCATACCATTTCGATGCATTGGTTAGTGCTGCTCACTTCTCTTCTCTTCAAATTTAATTTAAAACAACTCAATTTTTTTTATGAGTTGAAACCAAAAGCTAATTACTCTGTTTGGGCAGTGATATCCAATATGCAGCCACTTCACAGTTAGGGGTTATGAACATTAAAATTAAAATTTATAATGTGATGTGATGAACTACGGTGCAAGTCGTACGACTTGTATTTAGTATAGAAATTTTTTTTAATATATCCGTCCGTGTTTATGTCCCACAGACAACAAGATCTTTGTTTTCTTTTCTTTCGTCCCGGACAGACGTTTTCACGCTCAAAACCCACGGCCGTGTCTTCAACACAGCCTACCCTTCTCTTTTTTTTTTTTTTAAATTGAGCCACGCCCTTAAGAATAGCATGGCTATGTAGACCTAATCATCACCTTTAAGCACGCCCCTTTTTACACTTTTATGGAAAAATCTGTTTTTTACTCTTACTCTGTCGAGGGGGGTTCTATTGGCCCAATACTTAGAAAAATGCATTTTTCTAAAAAAAAAAAACCTCAAAACTTTGGATGCCCCTCCCACCTAAAGTGGGCGTCTCTCCCAAACAAGATGGCGATTTTCGCAATCTGCTTAATAAGGGCTTTCAGGAGAGGGGTATAAAAAAGGCCAAATCGAGAAATACGTGTACCGTAGTTTAGCCATTCCTCCCTTCTTTAGATAAGAGGATTATTCTTGGAAGAGGAATAATTCTCCAGGTTTTAGATTATTTTTTTAAGAAAATAAGTTATTGTTAAAAATTCCTTTTTTTTTAATTCTTATACTAATGATACACATATAAACGATATATGTATTTTCATTATTTATTTTATTTAAAATTCATACGATATATTTATATATTTTTGGTGTGAAACTACTTTAGCGACGGTAAGGAGAAAAATTTTCGTGTTTGTGTAGCTTATTCTAACGATGTATGCAAGATATATGTCTTCTGTCTTTGTTTTTATCTATTTTAATTAATGCAGGCGGTATTGGTGTCCTCTTAAGGTACCGCAATGTCTGTAATTTTTTCATGTAATTTTCTTATTACTTTTTTTTTATTCAGACAGGTATTTAAATTTACTTCAGTTTTGTTTACTGACTTTTTTGTTAATTTAAACGCATCTATTTTTTTTAATTAAATAATATATTTCGATAAATACATATTTTTGGTATTGTAATCTAGTCACTTGGACTAATAAACAATTTTAATTTAACTTAATTTACTACGGTTTACATCTATGAATACTTCCCATTGGAGCTGAATAATGATTGAGTAAAATCAAGCATTCGATACAGCCACATCTTTGTCGTGGAAATTATTTCTTACTATTTAGATTAATTCGAAAGGTTTAGTTCTTTTAAGCCTGCGTATTACATTGCTGTTGTCTAATAGCTTAGTTGCCTCCATGTTCACATGTTGGTGGAGTCTTACTCTGTGTCTTTCTGCAATAACCCGAGCTTCCTCGGTTACAAGAACAATTTAAGGAACTCTATAAAGATCATTGTTTCTGATGTACCACGGTGCATCAACGATGTTCCTTCATACCTTATTTTGAAATCTCTGGATGATATTCTTGTTGCTCTGTTTGGTACAGCCCCAAAGTTGAATGCCATAAGTCCAAACCGGTTTTAATATTTGCTTATAAAGTAGAAGCTTGTTGTGTGTTGATAGAGCAGAGTTCTTTCCTATCAGCCAATACATATTTCTATATTTGAGTCCAAGTTCGTCCTTTTTCTGTTTGACATGTGATTTCCACCGGAGTTTTGCATCTAGAGTCATGCCGAGATATTTTGCTGTGTTCGCATACGGAACAATTTCTGGATTAATTGTAACCGGAATATATTCCAACCGTTTGTTTGTGAAATTGATGTGAACTGACTTGGCTTGATTAAGTTTGATTCGCCATTTTTTAGTCCATATATATTTTATTTATAGCTGTTTGTAAACTCTGCGATGATTCTTCATTGGTTTTTCCAACTGCAAGTATCGCCGTGTCCTCAGCGAATGTCACTACAATATTGCGCTCTAATACAGGAAGATCATTGGTGTATAATAGGTAAAGGATCGGTCCAACACACTGCCTTAAGGTACTCCCGCTTTAATTTGTTTCAATTCAGAATATGTATCATCTAGTTTAATTCTGAAGAATCTTTCGCTTAGGTATGATTTTAGAATTTCTGCATATTGTAAAGGGAGAAGAGCTCTCAGCTTTTAGTTCAATCCTTCATGCCAAACTTTATCAAAAGCCTGTGCAACAACCAGAAATATAGTTGCACAGATTCTCTTCTAAAGCTTTTTCAATAGTATTGGTTATTCTATGTATTAGATCAATTGTTAAATGTTTTGTGCGAAAAACAAACTGATGATTTGGGATCAAATTTTTCCTCTCAATGATCGGATTTAACCTTTTTAAATTCTCTATATTAACTTCACTTTCATTTGGCACACATGTGTATTTCCGGAGACAACACTTTCTATTAAATTTTGAGGCCCCTCGGGCTGCGGGGTCGGGGGGCTCCCACACAAAAATTTTAAAAAATTTACCCGATTTTCTTCAAATTTTACACACATGTGTATACCCAATAAATAATACTTTTTCGACATTTTTTAAATATCTATACTTGCATCAGATATTCGTCGCCCTTTATGGACTTTGTGCGGTGTGTGCTGCGCAATCGGCTGCGCTGCATGGTTTTGGTGGTGGAGAGAGAGAGAGAAATCTTAGCTCACGCACAAATGAACCCAGCAAATGACACGAGACATACATGTTTTATGCTTACTTCAACTTACATTTTTATTATATACTGAATTGTATTTTTATTGATGTCGTTTTTTTTGTTGTCGATATCAACTTACAGATAGAACAACAAGTTTTCACAATATTCTGTCATTTGGCGTTTTCGTAAATTAGTTCAGAGCAGTCAAAGAGTTCTCAAGATAAATGTTCGTGTTTCTTATTTGCTCAGAGTATGAGCGTGCTCTAAGTGCTCAGAATAAAATGATCTGAGCATTTTCAATTTTAACATCTGATGTCAAATGTCTGTTTCGATGATTTTCTCCTACAATAAAAAAAAATGGCCCAGGATCGAGGGGCTCCCATACCAATTTCTGCGATTAGAGAATTTAGATGAAAAATTTATTTATTTTTATGGGTTGTTTTTTATCAATAACTTTTCAAAAAGTTTAGACATAACAGGCAGTATTGATATAGGTCTGTATGATGTAGTTTCATGCGGTGGCTTTCCTGGTTTGGGAATCATGATAACTTCTGCTATTTTCCATAGGCTGGGGACATATTTGATTCTAAAAGCAGCATTTATTAGGTTAGTGAGTTTCACTAAGGCTTTTCTCGGTAGTCTCTTTAGAATTTCTCCAGTGATAAGATCGAAGCCTGGGGCTTTTTTCGGATTTATATTGGTTTTAATTTCATTCATGACTTCGGTAGGTGTAGTTAATGGGATATCTTCACTTTCTTGAAATCCATCTTCATGCATTATTTAAGTTTCCAAGGAGTTGTGTGGTTGTTTTGATTGGTGAAATCTGCATTATTGGTTGCTTTATTTTTTTTTGTTGCTTTTCAAAGGGAATAATCAGTACTAATGTCATTAGTTAAGTTTCTTAGATAGTTACTGATTGTATCATTTTTAAAATCTTTGAATTCTCTTCTTAATTGTTGAGTAAGATTGTTCAATTTAGTTTTATCTTGGGGGAACCTTGTTTGCTGCCATTGCCTCCTTGCCTTTCTTTTTTCAGCAAGAAGTTTTCCGAATGCGCTAGGGTAATTATTGCCCTGAGTTTTTTTTTATTGAGGGAATATTTTCCCAGGTCGATTGTTGAATATTATGTACTAATGTTTGTACTTCTTTTTCCAATTGGTCCTCATTTTTTAGCGGAACCTTAAGATCGATTTTTTCGTCTAAGGATAGTGCAAAACAATCCCAGTCTATATATTTATTTATTAATGTTGCATTTATTTCTTTCGGTATACATTTTTCACTTAATGTCAGGATAATCGGAGAATGATCGGAACTTAAGTCGCGAAATTCATCAACTTGAACATAAATAGTAGACACGTTTTTGATTATGAAGAAATCAATTAGATTTGGAACTTTGTTTGGGTCGGTTGGCCAGTACGTCGGTTTCCCATGTGACAAGGCTTCACACCCGTACTTTCTAATGGCATTCAATAGTTGTTTACCCGTAGTTTTAGTGGATGTTTTTAGCAATTGAATCACCTCCAACTACGAATCTTTTTCCTAGTTTACCGAAGAATACCAGATAGATAGATAGATAACAGCACTCCCACCTCTGGCCGAATTTCCGGGATGTATGGTGTGATATACTTTGAAATTTGTAAATTTTATATAAGATTGTCGAGTTAAGTGTGTTTCCGATAGAAGGCATATATCGATTTTTTCAGTGTCCAGGACCACTTGCAATTCTAGTTGATGTTGCAAAAGTCCATTGGCATTCCAATATAAAATTTTAAGATCACTAAGATCCTTTATTGCTATATTCTAATTATTGCAATCTCTAATCAAATATATTGAGTTTGTTTATAATTAACTGTAGTTGCTGTTTTATATCATCGTTTTGTACAATATAAGCTTTTTTTGTTACTTGGGCGTAGGTCATTTCCCCTATTTCCCCTTGTGTGGCTGCATATGCTATTGCCGTTTGCTTTTCTCCCATTTCAGGTTGTTTTACCTTAATAGGTTGATTCATGATTTTATTTATTCTTTTATCACTTATTTTTATGTTTTTAATTTTTTGAAGGTCGATTGCAACACTGCATTCCCTATGGTTATCAGGGTGATTTTCTCCACAGTGTACGCACTTAGGTCGAGCCTCTATAGGTTTATCACAATCCTTTGTTAGATGTCTACCTGAACATTTAACACACCTCGGTTCCTTATTACAGCATTTTTGGCTATGTTCATATCCTTGACAACGTTTGCAGTGAGGAATAATCTTAGATTTTCGTATTGGTTGAATATCTTCTTTACACCCCAAGATGTTTTTAATTTTATAAATATTGTGACGAAAAGTAGTTAGTAGCGCATATAATGGAATTATAATAATAAGATAAATCGAAAGTTAAATACTGTAGGATTTGATACCGCCACTGTAACTACGCACTCGACCAGACGCAGACGAAACACACAGCCGCAGACAGGACAGACACAGACAGAACACACAGCCAGAAGACACAGACAGAACACACAGCCGCAGATAGAACACACAGCTAAGAGCCAAACAATCGTCTCTCCTTTTTCCTCTCTTTTCAATTATAAAATAAAGTATGTATAACAAGTTCGCCTGGCTCATCCTATTCGTATCAAGCGAAGGTATGACAAGTATTTTACGACAAGTAACATGAGTTAGTTGAATTCAAGCAGCCAAACCACTAATGTGCATCAACACTCGTTTGTTAATTTTAATTCAATAAAATAATAAATAAATTGGAAATTGGTTGTTTTTGTTTTAACTTAATCCTACATTTTTGGGGGCTCAACCGGGATGAACTGTGGATATTTCAAGAAGTTAAATGTTTTATGTGCGGTTCGAGTCAATTGAATATTTAGTTAAAACCTAAAATACACGTTTCGTTTTACAAATATTAGTAAAAAGTGTGAGTAATAACGGCGTTTAAGATTTTAATAACGCATAAAAATCAACAACGACATAAAAAGAACACGCATTGCAACAACAACGTCGTAGTTCTAGAAAGTTTTTGACGACGCAAAAGATGAAAGCAGATTTATAAATTAAGAAGATTACTTAAGAAGAAGACGAAAGAAGAAAACGACGAAAGAAGAAGACGACTAAAGAAGAAGACGAAAGAGGATTTACGAAAGAAGAATTTCGAAAAAGATTTTTGAAATAAGACGAAAGAAGAAAAAGGAGATTTACGAAGAAGACGACGAAAAGAATATAGAATAACATTTATGTTTATTTGTGAGTTTTCATTTAAATATTATAGTTTGTTTGCAAAGTATTGCAAAAACGTTTCTAAGTTTTCACTTTAAGCATAAAGTTATTGTATTTCATTTTACTATAATATTATATTATAAAATTGATTTAAAGTTGAAAGTTTGCTTTTAAAAAAAAAATTATAAAACAGTTAATTTCTAAGAGAAAAAGAGATATAGATAAAATGAATGTTGAGGACATTAAACGTCTAACGGTTGACGAGATGAAAACTCGTCTTAGAGAACTAGGACAGCCGGTTACTGGAAATAAGGAGACTTTAACGAAGAGACTATTGGTATCAGCGGGTATAGACAGTGACGAGGACGACAACAATGACAGCAGCGTAGGATACGATACAGACGATAAACAGAGACAGATGTGCATCAACACAACAGTCTAATGGACGAACACGTAATTTCGAACAAATTCAAATACGCGATAGTAATGCTAGCGTACCAATTTTTACATTCAAAGATGTAGAAGAGAGTATTTCTGCTTTTACCGGTGCAAGCGGAGAAAATATACAGCGTTGGGTTGTCGAATTTGATGATGTTAGTCGCTTGGTTGGTTGGGGTGAGTTGCAAAAATACATTTACGCAAAACGCCTGATACGAGGAGCAGCGAACCTCTTCGTAAACGGAGAGTCTGGCATTTATGATTGGCAAACTTTAAGAGAATCTCTGCAAAAAGAATTCTCTGAGGTTATAAATTCAGCAGAAGTTCACAAAAAGCTGAGAACTCGTCGTAAACTTGCTCATGAATCCTTAACGGCCACATTATTCACTCGGTTTAAATTTGGTTTATTTTAAACCATGGTTTAAATAATTTTAAACCAAATTTTTTCTGAAATTTCATATTATTCACTTGGTTTAAAAATTTAAACCAAAATTTTTTAACCAATTGGCCGATAAACCATGATAAACCACGCCGAATTTAAACCACACTCCGACGGCCGGTTTATTGACATTTTCGTTGGTTTAATTGTTTTCATATTATTCACTCATTTTTCAATCCAAGCAGTTGTGTTGTGAAAAACAGTTTTTTAAAATTAAATTTTTTTTTTGAATGTATATTCATCATTTTAGTGCCGTTTTGCTGTGCATTGACAGAATAGAAAAAAAATCTGTGAATTTTGTCAAATTAAATTTATTTTATTGAAGGTAAGTTCATCGTTTTATTTTGCCATTTTAGTGCACTTTTGCTGTGCATGGACACAATGAAAAGAAAAAATATATCACTCTTTACTTTATAATTTTTATATAATTCAGAAATGGATGTATTAGATGAAATTGACGACATTTTGATGTCCTCCACGTCGTCATCAGAGGGAGAAGGAGGTGTACGACAAGTGCGACATGCGGTGCGACGTCCTTACCGCGCCCACAAGCGCTCCAAGGTCGACAACTACGACGACGTTGACTTCCGAAAATACTTTCGGCTCAACAAGGACGCTTTTTGGCGACTGCACGCCATGGTTCGTAACAGCATCGATGGCGATCCGCGTCGGAATGTAATTCCATCATATTTTTTAATATTTTCGGTATTCCTATTGTTTATTTTCTGTTTCTATTTCTTCAGTTCACGTGAGTTGACCGCAGAACACAAATGTCTAGCTGTACTCCGTATGCTGGCCTGCGGCAACTTTGAGCAAACGGCAGCCGATTATATTGGCATTTCCCAGCCAACAATGGCCAATATTCTGCCCCCGGTAGGGATATATATGTTTTTTTTAGATTTTTATTCATTTCGCTCATTGTTTCATCTTGATTATTATTTCTACAGGTGTGCAACGCGATCTTGCAAAACTTTCATTCTATCGTTAGAATGCCGCGAAACGAAGATGAGCGTTTGGGAAAAGCAGCAGCATTTGCGGCGTTAGCTGATTTTCCCCGGTGCATCGGTGCAATCGATTGCACACACATTAAAATAAGTTCACCGGGTGGAGATATTGTGTGTTTTCATTTTAATATAATTAACTTCATTTTATTCATTCACAAATCGATCCTATGTTTGTTTGGTTATTTGCAGAGCGAAGCGTTCCGAAATCGTCACGGGTATTTCTCGCTGAATGTCCAGACAATATCCGATGCCCGTTTGCGGATTCAAAACGTCGTTGCTCGCTGGCCTGGCTCGACTCATGACTCGACCATATTTTGCAACTCCTTTGTCCACCAACAATTCGAAGCTGGCGAATTTGGGGAGTACGTGATCGTTGGGGATGGTGGCTATGGTAACACACATTACTTGTGCACGCCATTCACACGCCACCGTAACCCTGAGCAATTTAGTGATGCTCAGAGGGCGTATCAGCGGTAAATTCAATCATTCCATTTAATTGAAATTTTACTTCTTTACCCGTTTCTTTTTATTTTGATTCCTTTTTGCAGAGCAATACTCTCTACGCGCAACGTGGTCGAACGCTCATATGGGCTGCTAAAACGACGCTTTCCGATTCTCATGTCAGGCATGCAGCTGCACCGATTGGACTTGATCCAAAAAATCATTTCTGTGTGCTGTATGCTGCACAACATCTGCATTGACATGGGTGACATAGACGTGAACGATTTGCCATGTCCAGCAATCTTGGCGGATCAAGAAGTCGTTGTGGAACCTGTTGAACATGTTGTAGCTCCACTACCTCAAATTGGACGTGCTCGGCGCACAATTGCACGGGATAAATTTGTTGAAACCTTCGCCCAACGTTTGGCTGCTGGTGCCCGCATCATTGATGCGCGCGAACGTCGTGAGGAGACTCGCCGCCAAAGACTAGTGCCATAAAAAAACATTATTTCAAAGAGAAACCCAACGAGAGTTGTATGAAAACCAACTCACAATTTATAATAAGATTTATAATTATTTAAATTAATTTTTAATAAAATAATTTAATAAAAAAAATATTATTATTAGTATAGTAGATTTTTCTGATTAAATTTTTTTGCAGGATTTACAAATCATCATCTTCATTTTCCACGTACTCGATAATAGTGTCGGCCATATCTACTGAGGTTTCAGTATTCGCAGAACCTCCATCTTTTTGCCGATTTTTTCGAATTTGGTCTGCATAGGATAGGGAGTAATCCACTGGATTTTCGGTCGATCGCAGTGAACTAACAAGGTTCGCAATATCTCCGATTGATGCCTGTATGAAACAAAAAGTAAAAAACCAGTTGACAACAAAATTGATTATTTGTATAAATACTGAGTTCTGCTGTAATGTGGTCAGTGCTACATCCCACAATTGGGATTGTTTTCTTTTAATCACCAACTCTTCCCGTTTGATCGCCAATTCTTCCTTTTTTATGTCTGCGCAGAGGGAGTGCCATTCGTTACGGCGACGATTCTCGTCAGCCACTAACTTAGATTTCGCTTCGTAGTAGTTGTCACGAGGCACTTCAGACGAATTCGAGCTGCCGGACTGCTGCGAGACTTGCCTATTCATTTTTCGTTTCCGCTGTTTTTGGGTGGCAAAGTATTGCTTTGATGGTCTATCTACTGTTCGACTGACAGTCGTTTGCATTGCAATTTCAACCTGCGAATTCGATGCCACTGGCGTACTTGATGGAATCGCACTCCAAGGCGATGATGTTGCCATTTGTTCTTTATCCACGTTTGGCGACCGTGCTGTCTCCTCCGTCGAAACCGGGGCATCGCTGTCAGTTTGTCCAAGCTTTAAAACTGGGGCATCGCTGTCAGTTTGTCCAAGCTTTAAAACCGGGGCATCGCTCTCAGTTTGCCCAAGCTTTAAAACCAGATCATCGCTTTCAGTTTGCCCAAGCTTTAAAACTGGAGCATCGCTGTCTGTTGGCCGAAGCCCAGCCAGCTTCACCTGAAGCGATGCCGCAAATTCTTTCACGGCCTCCGAAAGATCAAATGACACTTTCGGAGGCTTTGCCGGAGGCAGCAGCCCCCCTCCAGTGGCCATTGTGCAAGCCATTGTGTGCTGTGTTAACTTTTTTAAATCTTTTTTGATGTTGTTTGTCCGCTCTTTTAAGGCACTTGCGTCTCGTTGCTGGACCCCGGGCGAAGCATTGAATACTTGGGCGATATCGTTCCAGCCCGCCAAACGATCATGGATGTTTGTTTTATTGGTTACCATGCTGCAGATATCACTCGACAACACCAAACGACGACACAACAAATTGGTTTCTATTTGTGAGAACCGCTTGGAGCGTAAATGTTTTGCTGGTTTCATCAATTTATTAAGAAAATTGCCGTCCTCCATATCTCTTTCTGATTTAGAGACAATAAATACAAATTTATTAAATAAAAATGCACAAAACAAAACTTTCTACCTTAACTTCCTCAAATGATGAAATAATAATTTTTTTTTAATATTTCTATTGCTGCAATTGCGTTTACCTCGACAATTTTCTGTTTATTTCACTATAAAACGAAAGTATTTTCGAAAAAAGAATTTCCACAGTTTTTTGTTTTAGATTACTAAGGAAAAAACCTAACGTGAAATTTCAAATGGCTGTCAAATAGTTGTCAAATCGAGCAAATCTGACATTTCATTGCCGTCTAACTGGTTAAGAAAATAAACCAATGGCGAAATAAACCAAAATAAACCAAACAGATTTAAACCAGAAAAGTAGTGAATAATATGGACATGGTTTAAAATTTTCTGGTTTAAAATCGGTTGGTTTATTTTGGTTTATTTTTTTGGTTTAAAAGTGTTTAAACCACGTTTTTTAACCGAGTGAATAATATGGCCATAAGAGAGTACTTATACACCATGATAGAGATAGCAAAACCAATTGATCTAGACGCTGAATTCCTTATTGAATATTTTATTGACGGCGTCAAAGACGAAAAAATAAATAAGATGGCCTTGTACGAAGCAAGTTCGATTGAAGAGCTAAAAAAGAAAATACGTGTGTACGAGAGGATGAAGCAGTCAAGCAACGTTATGCCGTTCAACAAGAATTTCACTGCAGCAACGTTTACTACAGCAGTCAAGTCGGAGGCGATGATCAAGAGAGAAAAGCGATGTTTTAAGTGCGGTGATGCACAACATTTGTCGAATGCTTGCCCTAATAAAAGCTTCAAATGTTTTAGATGGAATGAATTCGGATATCGTTCATTCGAATGTAAACAAAAACCCAGATCGCAACATGTGGCAGCAGAAAAGTCAAGCTCAGTTGCACTGGCGAAGAAGAAAGAAAATTCATATAAGAGGTACAGAGCTAACTGTGCTTGTTGATACAGGGTGTGATATCTGTATTTGTCGAAGAGATATGTTATTTATTCTTCCTAAAATTGAAGTTATAAATTCAACAACTGTATTTAGTGGGCTAGGTAACAAAGACGTCATATCCTCAGGATATTTTATTGCGACGGTTGTCATTGATAACTTGCAGTTTAAAATAAAGTTTCATATTGTGAATGAACGAGATATGTTGTTTCCTTTTATTATTGGTAATGATATATTGTCAGAAGCCACCGTACTCATCGATGACAGTGGTATTCATTTTTATAATAAAAACAACGCCGATCAGTTGGAGCTGAAGAATCATCCCATCAAGAATGATTCGAACGCTGATACGAAAGAAAAGCAAGAAGATCTAATTTCATCTGAATTTAAGCAGCTGTTGTATAGCACAGAATTTTTCAAATGAAGATGACGATTTGCAAGCAAAGATAAATCATGTACCAAGTAAATTTCAAGACGACATTAAGAATTTAATACAATCATATACGCCTGAAGCAAATGCAAACTGTCCCGTTGAAATGAAAATTATTTTACAAGATGAGATTCCTATCTATGAACGTCCAAGACGAATGGCAGAGGTGGACAAAATGGAAGTCAAAAAACAAATTGATGAATGGTTGCAAGATGGCATTATCAGTCCCAGCAATTCAGAATTTGCGGCTAATGAGCAAACGCGTGCAATAGATGAAGACGACGAAGAAGGTGAAGATGAAGATGAAGACGACGGAGAAGGTGAATACGAAGATTTCTTTTTGAAAAATGACGTATTGTACAAAGATTTTACCAAAGAGTTGGTCGTTATACCAACTGTTATGGAAAATGAAATTATTCAGACAACTCATCAAGAAGGTCATTTCGCAGCCAGTAAAACTCAAGATTTGATAGAAAGAACATATTATATTCCCGATTTATCTAAAAAGGTTTCAAAATTCTTAAAAGGATGTATCGAATGCTTGATGGCAGAACGAAAAACAGGTAAACTTGAAGGATGGCTAACCCCAATTGACAAAGAAGACTGCCCATTACAGACATATCATTTGGATCATGTTGGACCGATGGAAAACACAAAGAAACAGTATAACCATGTGTTAGTTGTGATTGATGGATTTTCGAAGTTTGTGTGGCTCTACCCTACTCGGAGTACAGGAACTGAAGAAGTCCTAAATCGTCTGAAAAAGCAAGCTGCAATATTTGGAAATCCGCGTAGAGTAATAACAGATCGTTGAACTGCTTTTAACTCAATTGCCTTTAAGCAATATTGTGAACAGGAAGACATAACTCATCACTTAATTACGACTGGGGTACCAAGAGGAAATGGACAGGTCGAAAGAGTCCATCGAATATTGATTCCATTGCTTACGAAGATGTCGCTAAACAATTCTGCAAGCTGGTTTAAGAATATTGATAAAGCACAACAGCTCATTAATAGTTCGCCACCAAGAAGTACTAAGATTTCACCCTTCCGAATTCTGATAGGCATAGAAATGCGGTAAAAGACAACACCAGAACTACAAGAGATGCTCCACCAAGAACTTCTCGAAGAACTGGATTATGAAAGAAAACAAACACGAGAACAGGCGAAGACTAATATTGCTAAGTTGCAACGCGAAAATTATATCGGAGCTAATCGGAAGAGGAAGGAGGCACGTAGGTACAAGATGAACGATTTAGTAGCTGTAAAGCGTACTCAGTTTGGACCTGGTCTGAAATTAAAGCCAAAATTTTTAGGACCATATAAAGTCACACAAGTCTGCAAGCACGACAGGTATGCAGTAGAGAAAGTTGGCGATCACGAAGGTCCTGGTAAATCGACCGCTGCAGCCGATGGTATGAAGATTTGGCCTGGAACATTCGGGTCGAATGTAAAGCCAGGAAGGCCGAATGTAGGATTTGATACCGCCACTGTAACTACGCACTCGACCAGACGCAGACGAAACACACAGCCGCAGACAGAACACACAGCTAAGAGCCAAACAATCGTCTCTCCTTTTTCCTCTCTTTTAAATTATAAAATAAAGTATGTATAACAAGTTCGCCTGGTTGATCCTATTCGTATCAAGCGAAGGTATGACAAGTATTTTACGACAAGTAACATGAGTTAGTTGAATTCAAGCAGCCAAACAACTAATGTGCATCAACACTCGTTTGTTAATTTTAATTCAATAAATTAATAAATAAATTGGAAATTGGTTGTTTTTGTTTTAACTTAATCCTACAATACTGCATACTAAAAATAAGCACTTTTGTGTTGCATACTTTTAGGCTCTAACAGTATTAGATTATTTGAAATGTAAGTTTCTGGAAGCTTATGATTGAGTACAAATTGAGGCGTTAAGCGGAAGTAAGATGGATTCGTTAATAGGATTTTAACCGGTGAAGTTGTAAAAGTTCTTGTAAAGTAATACTGCTATCTCCTTAGAGAATTATTGTGATGTACCACATATCATAAGTGTTTTTTTGTACTGTGAAAAGTAATCACCAATATAAACTGTGAACTTGAGTTATTATTACTGTTGTCATTAAAGTTGTTATTTATAACGGGTGTTTTTTTAAGAGGTTGCCGATTTTTTTTTTGAATAAAACACATATAAAATTATGAAATGACCAAAATTTTTTTTTATTTGGTAGATCATTTTTTGGCATTTAACATTTTAACACAATTTCTGGCATATGGCTACCACGACTATTTTTCACAAATGTCATTCTGGAGGTCCAATTTTCCAGCACTTTTTCAAGCATTTGAGGGCGTATGTCAGCAATGACACGTTGAATATTGGTTTCCAAAGCGTCAATCGATTGAGGTTTATCCACATAAACCAATGACTTCACGTATCCCCACAAAAAGTAATCGAGTGGCATCAAATCGCACGAACGCGGAGGCCAATTCACCGGACCATTTCTCGAAATAATGTTGTCGTTGAAAGTTTCTTTCAATAAGTCGATTGTTTCACGTGCTGTATGGCAAGTGGCACCATCTTGTTGAAACCACATTTCATCCATATCCATATCTTCAAGATTTGACAACAAAAACTCATTTAACATGGTTCTGTATCGATTTCCATTCACGGTAACGCGTCGTCCTTCCTCATTTTTAAAGAAATATGGACCGATGATCCCACCAGCCCATAGACCGCACCAAACAGTACATTTATCAGGATGCATTGGTAATTCTTGAACGGCGTGTGGATTATCTTTGCTCCAAATGCGACAATTTTGTTTGTTGACGTATCCATTTAACAAAAAATGCGCCTCATCACTGAAGAGAATTTTACGGTAAAAAAATGGATCTTCGTTCAATTGATTTAACGACCAATCACTGAATTCACGGCGCAAACGATGGTCGTGTGGCTTTAATTCTTGCACCAATTGAATTTTGTATGGCACCAAACCCAAATCTTTACGTAAAATTTTCCATAAAGTCGATGGACAAAGTCCAATTTGCTGAGCACGACGACGAATCGATAAATTGTCGTTTTCTTCGACACTGGCCTCAACGACAGCAATATTTTCTTCTGTACGAACTCTTCTCATTCTTGTCGGTGGCTTGGCATCCAAAAGAGTGAATGTAGACCGAAATTTGGTAATTACGTTCTTTATGGTGGTCTCTGACGGACGATTATGTGCACCATAAAATTCACGAAGTGCTCTATAAACATTTTTAATTGAACACTGATTTTGAAAATAAATTTCCACGATTTGAAAACGTTGTTCTGGAGTTAACCTATTCATAATGATTTGCCAAACAATACTGAGTAGAAATGCCACTTTGAGCTGTCAAAACAACTGTCATAAAATAAAACGACATCTATCGGAAAAACAAACCTCCTAAAAAAACACCCTTTAAATTAATTAACTTCTGTTGTGTTTTAATTGCAAAATCCTTTACGAACTCGAAAGCCTGAATTTCGTAACAATATGTTCAATAATTTTTTTTGAGCTGAATGTCAACATGAACATATTGAGAGGTTCCTTACTTTGTCTTTTTAGCTTAATTGATGCTTCCACTGCATTAAACCCTTGCGATTTCAGATCATTGGTTCTATTTGATTCTTCATCATTTACATTGATTTTTAGGTTGTTTCTACTCATCAATTTGGTATTGAACTTGTCTTTTGATACAACTGTTTTCAATTGTTCATAGATTGAATCATAGTTACTAACGCCATCTAATATTATCGGTGGTGGTGGTGGTATTTTTTTCCGTTCCTTTAGGATTATTTTAGGAGCTGCAACCTTTACTAACACATTTTGATTAGTTTTGGAACCGATTTCTTTCTTTTTATATATTTCTTTTAGTTGCTCTGTCTTTTCCAAGTCAGATTCCTTTGGCTTAGGTGGACTAGGTGTGGTATTTCGCTTCATTTTTTTCGAAGATTTTAAGCCCGTATCCCCTGGGTTTCCTTGGCTAATTGCTCTTCGTCTGTTTCGTAAGTAACTTTTTCTTGAACTTCCACATCAGTTTGGCAGTCCATTGTAACATGTTGTTTAAGTTGTCTTACTTGCCCTTCAAGAATTTCAATTTGCTCCTGCATCCATTGTATTGTTGCATTTAATGCTTTGTTCTCTTGTCTTGATTCAAATAAAGGTTTGGTTATTTCTTCTAATTGCGTACTTATGTTTTCTACAGGCTCTGGTGGTAGTTTAGAACTACTTATCTTTTTAATCGTTAGAGTAGTTGATCTTACTACCTTTTTACTCGATTGAAATATAGTTATCCTTTTTTTTTTTGTTTTTGTTTGTTTTTTACGATATATGTTAAATATATGTCTTCTGCCTTTGTTGTTTTAATTACAGGCGATATTGTTATCCTCTTTGGGTACCGCTTTTTTCTGTATGTGTTCATTTGCAATTTTTTTCCTTTTAGACAGGCAATTTTGATTTAACTCAGTTTTGTTTATAAAATCTAGTAATTTTGTATTTTTTAAAAACTGAAATAGTAACGACGTATGTAATATGTATTGTTTTTTGGTTTTGTTTATAAGAATATTTAATAACATGTACCTGTTAACATTTATTTTTATTATTAGGAAAAATGTTGTTGTTTTTACTTGATTTATTTGAGATTATTTTTTACTAAACAACATTGTGGCATATCTTGCTATATTATAACTTACATTATTTTATAATATTTACCCTACTAAACAGTGTCGGTGATTGAGTTAGTTGGCTTTTAGGTTTGCTATCCACTTGACCAAGACGTGAAGGTGAGATTTCACGAAGTTCCGAAATATTGGGAGAGATTTCTATAGTCTCCATTTCTATATCTTCTGCAAGCGTTATCTTACCCTGCAGGTTTTTTAGAAGTATGGGGAAAGTTTTAACCACAATATATGCGATTAGCCCTATTATTAGCAGACTGGATATAGAGAAAGAGGCCAAGGACAAGGTGTGGTGATTAATAGACTTTTGATCCTTGTTCAGTTGCTCTAGCTTATTATTGATTTCTTCCAGTGATTGAGTGCTTTTATGTATGACAACGTTCGTATCAGGGTTTGTAATTAGTTGTGTTGGGGTGGAATGCGAAATATTGGAAATAAGTTTCGTAAGGTTAAGTTGGGATAGTTCGTCATTAACAATGTGGAAATACGGTGGTTTTATATCGTTGACATGGGCATTGCGTCTCCCTGATAATAAATTGTATGATCTTGAATTTCTACTTGGCAAGGATGGTTTATTGTGAGGATGCCCTGACCGATTAATTTAGGTGTTAATAAACTCATTAAACAGAGTATACGTATTATGGATGGTTTGGTAACCGAATATAGCCAAGTGTTAGGTCTAGTCATTTTAATGAAAGAATCTTGTGAGGGGACTTGAATTCGGTAGTGACATTGAGTACTATCATTTAGTGGGTTGAAAAATATTTTAACTACGCACTCTTTGGTGGCCGTTGCACGCGTTATGGGACTTTCGAGTTTTCCTACGTAGTTGGTTGTGTTTAGACCATGCGTGATTTTAACAAAAATTTGGACACCACCAGAATGGAGTAGAGAGTAGAATAAACTCTTGAGTTTCCGTTTGAGCAGACAACTTGTGGTGGAAACGTACTGTTTAGACTTAGTTAAAATTACCGCAGCCAGAATACTCTGCATAAATATAATAAGCAATTATAATGTATTATGGCATTGTTCCCATCAAATTATTATCTGTGCACCTTCTACAGGTGCTCTCCTCACATTCCTAAATCCAACGGCAGACATAAACGATATTGTCAGCATTATCATGTATCATTGCCTTTCCCACCAAATTATTATCTGTGCACCGTCTACAGGTGCTTTCCTGATATTCCTAAATCCAACGGCAGACATAAACGATATTGTCAGCATTATCATGTACATTCCCATTCCCATGAAATTGTTATCTGCACAATACTCGCCTCTCTCATTTCAACTTTATTCCCACAGAATAAATTGCTGACACATAATTTTATCTTGTAAATTAGAATATAAATAGACATAAGCGTTAATAAATAAATTCACTTTGCATTCAGAAGTCAGATAAGTATTTTTATTTGCTACCCCCCACCCGAGGTAAGGAGCATTTAGAAAAGTAACATTGGAATCAAAAGAGGTTCCAAGTCAAAACATTGGTGACCCCGACGTGATAGAGATATTCAGCGTAGACTAGCTTCCCCCACCAGCGGTAAGAAGTAATTCACCCTCTCATCACCACAATAGTTAGAGTGACTTACTTCTCACTCCCAACAAAGCGATCTTCAAAATCGTGGCCCGACAGAAGGCCATTACAGAGGAAGAGATTCAGAGATTTAAAATTAATATAGGCAAGGACGGACCCGACCGCAAAACTGCCGCCTATAAGAAGAAGAAACACCAGGTTCTGGAAGCACTATGGTTCCATGTTCCATGATAATCACGAAAGAATTAAGGATTTCGTGAAGGCAGACACTCCATATGTTCAGGCAAAAACGTATGAAACAGTAAAGAGGGCTTGCGGCGAAATAAGGCTCACTCTGGATTCAATTCGGCCTACTGATGTTGAAGAACGCCATGAAGAACCGATGGGAGCAATTGGTGGAACAAAGTATCCAGACACGGGAACAAAGCCAAAGATTCCTACGCTTTCATTAGAGGGATTTGCAGCGAAGAGAACAACGGAAGACCACCAGACCAAAGAGTACCCAGTAACCCCATCCAACAATATGACGGAATTTGTCAGAATCATCAGAAGACAGAATTCAATCGCACAGTCAATACAGCGATTGTTGTTAAGTCTTAAAAATATGGCAGCAGATACCTGGAGCTCGATCTTCGGCAACGTAAAGTTAAATGCACTTCACAAGTATTGGACGGAATTGGAAGAAACTCATCGATTAGTTAACGAACTATCCGAAGACCCAGCCGAGCATGGATACAACACTGCGGAATATTTTCAGCTAGAAGACGAAGTCCAGAATTGTATAATTGAGCTTACGACCAAACTACAAGAATCAACAGTTCATGGTCCACCATTATTCTGTCCAATTACAACACCAACTTCTGTCAACCTACCTAGGGCAACTTTAAATCTACCGAATATCACTTTGCCCAAATTTGATGGAAACTATATCCAATGGACACAGTATAGTGATCTGTTTACGGAACTATCCAACTGCCAAAAGCTGTTTTACTTAAAAACGACATTAACAGGCGAGGCAGAAAAACTCATCAGACACTTTACTACGTCTGGTGTCAATTACAGTGCAGCATGGCAAGTAATAACCGATCGATTCGATAACCCGCGTCTATTAGTAACAGCGCAGGTTAATAAACTGCTGAGCCAACCTGCGATCCAGAATGAAGGTTCAAACGCAATTAAGGTAATGCACGACACCACACAAGAATGCCTGCTCAGCTTAAAAGGACTTCAAGTGGACACCAGCAATTGGGATCCTCTTCTACTAAGCATTCTGCTCAAAAAACTTGACAGAAGTACACTGACACTTTGGAAACAGTCTCTTAAACAACCAAAGGCACTGCCATTCTTGACGGACTTCCTATCATTCCTAGAGGTACGATTCCAGTCATTAGAAGCACTGGGAGCTAAAACAGGCAGAACAGAAGACTTCAACAGAAGGTCTTGCATCCACAAAAGAAACCAGTAGATGCGTAATTTGTGGACAACAAAAACATGCCATTTTCTTGTGCACAAAGTTTTTGCTATTCGCACCACAAGAAAGACTACAGAGGATAAAATCGCTTAATCGGTGCACAAATTGCTTACGTTTCGGACACCAAGCTCCAACATGTAGAGCAACGCACTGCACCAAATGCAACAAATATCACCACACCCTGCTTCATGTAATAGCAGGGAATCAGAATCAACAAGCTCCGATAATTGACAATAGAACTAGCCTCTCAGCAATCACCAGAAGTACCAAGGCGTCTAAATATGTGCTGTTAGGAACAGCCGTTGTGACCATACTGAATCGGATAAATAACGCCATTTGGGCAAGAGCATTGCTCGATTCTGGCTCTCAAATTAGCTTCATAACCGAGAAGCTAGCCAGAAAATGAACCTCATTACGAAACATGAAATCTTTGAAGTCTCCGGAATGGGAAATAGACCACTTAAAATAAGCAAAAAGGTCAATATTAATCTTCAATCTTAAGTCACTGGGTACAGTACACAAATCCAAGCTTTTGTGCTGGATAAAATAACAACCCAGCAACCAAACCAGTTCATTGATACCAGCCAGTGGAACATACCCTAAAACATCCAATTAGCAGACAAAGGCTTTAATCTACCTCAAGATATTGATCTTCTTATCGGAGCAGAACTGTATCCCGAAATACATTCTGTATGCCGAATAAAATTAAATCAAACTGGCCCTACGTTACAAAACACTTTATTAGGATGGGTCGTGATGGGAAAAACTATCACTGGAATTTCTTTAACGCTATTTTGTGGCATAGGAGTATAGACTTCCTCTCATAACTTAGACAATCTGGTTGAACAATTTTGGAACTTAGAAGAAAATCTAGCTTCCCCATCACAAAAAACTGAAAGGCATTTAACTAAAGAAGAACAGCATTGTGAGGACACTTTTTCTAAAACTACAACAAGAACGAAATCTGGACGTTACGTCGTAGCTCCACCATTTTCAAATGATCCAAGCAGTCTGGGAGAATCAAGGGAAATAGCTGTTCGAAGATTCCTCAACCTGGAGAAGAGACTTCAAAGGAACCCAGAAATTCAAGAACATTACATTGAATTCATGCGGGATTACATTGCCTTAAGACACATGGAAGAAATATCATACAGGTCAATCTCCTATAAAAAAACCACAATATTTTCTTCCACATCATTGTGTCCTGCGCCCCGAAAGCACTTCAACAAAATTAAGAGTGGTATTCGATGGATCATCAAAGACATCCTCGAATATATCCCTCAACAACATTCTACACACCGGATCAGCTCTACAGAATGATCTGTTTTCAATTCTACTGCGCTTCCGTGCTCACAAGTATGTATTCACGGCTGATATTTCCAAGATGTATCGTCAGATACTTGTGAACGACTATAGTAAACGATTCCAGCGAATCGTTTGGCGGGAATCTATCACTCAACCTCTAAAGACGTATCAACTAAACACCGTGACTTATGGTACCAAATCTGCACCGTACCTCGCCATCAGATGTCTTCACGATCTAGCGAAAGGAGCAGAAAACCAGCATTCACTAGGAGCTACTATCATCCTTCAGGATATATACATGGATTATATATTGACAGGTAGCAACGACCTTAAAACCGCTCTACAAATGCAGTCAGAGCTGAAAAATCTTCTAGGTGAAGGGAAATTTGAACTACGAAAATGGTGCGCCAATACACCAGCTCTTCTTGAGGGGATACCAAAACAAGATTGTGAAACGGAAACTATTCTACACGACCAAAAGGAAGGATCCATCAAAACATTGGGGTTAACTTGGATACCTGCATCGGACACATTTCTTTTAAAAACGAATTGTAATGAAACAAAACGGGTAACTAAACGAGACATATTATCGGATACTGCACATATTTTTGATCCGCTTGGAATTGTGAGTCCCGTAATAGTTTTGGCTAAAATTTTCATCCAAGAACTATGGGCTTTAAAACTGGATTGGGATGCAGCACTACCTATGGATAGGAACACAAAATGGACAGCCTTCCGGAAAGACCTTCTTAAGTTAAACAACCTCAAAATTCCTAGACATATGATAGTGAGAAATGCAATCAATATAGAGCTTCATGCATTCTCAGATGCCTCGCAACGAGCGTATGGAGCCGTAGTGTACTTAAAGTCAACTAATCAAAAGGGAGAAGTCAACGTTCATTTGGCGTGCTCCAAAACTCGAGTCGCACCAATTAAACAGCAAACTATTCCCCGCCTAGAACTTTGTGCTGCAAAACTATTGGTACAGTTAGTGAAATTAGTTAAGGAAAGCCTGTCAATCGAAGTCGGGCAAACAACATATTGGACAGACTCACAAATTGTATTAGCCTGGATAAATACAAAGTCACCACTTAAAACCTTTGTCGCCAATCGTATTACCGTAATCCAGGACGAAACATCAAAATCGCAATGGAAGTTTATTAGCTCAGAACTGAATCCAGCCGACTTACTATCCCGAGGAGTTTTTCCAGAATAGTTGTTGAACTCCAAAGTTTGGTTCCATGGCCCAGCATTTCTAAAGAAACTCCTAGCAGAATGGCCAAAACAACCATTAAGGCAACAAGAAGGGGAAGTTCCAAAAACAAAAATTATAAAGACCATTCTATTTACTAGCAGTATCACCGGATCATTTTCTTGAACGCATTAATCACAAAAACTCCTTTAAGCAGCTACAACGGGTAACAGAATATGTTATACGTTTCATCAGTAACCTTAAGCGAGCAAAAAATTATCGACTGCTAGATAAGGTGATATCGATACAGGAACTTAAAGCAGCAACAACAACTATAGTAAGACACGTACAGGAAATATCCTTTCCAGAAGATTTAGAATCACTGACTAAATCTGGTTGTGTTCTTCAAAACAGCCATTTAAATTCACTCACTCCATTTCTTGACGATAGAAATGTGTTTAGAGTAGGAGGACGATTAGAAGCTTCTAATCTCTTCTAATCTCTCCCATACGATGCAAAACATCAAATGATCCTTCCAAACTCACATAAGTTTACGAGATTACTTATGACAAAGCTACACAATGAACATAAGCATCCTGGGCCCCAAGCCTTACTTGCAATTGCACGACAGTATTACTGTATTCTACGAGGAAAACGTTTAGCGCAAACTATAGTTAACAACTGCATGAGATGCTTTAAAGCAAAGCCGAGAAGTATTGAACAATTAATGGGAAATTTACCATCAGAACGTGTTCAACCTACAAGACCATTCATAAATGTTGGTGTTGACTTCTTAGGGACAGTACAAATTCACTATAGAATCCGGGGTAAGCAAGCTACTAAGGCATATGTTGCGGTCTTTATATGCTTCGCAACAAAGGCGGTAAATTTCGAACTGGTTACAGACTTGACAACTCAAGCATTCCTAGGAGCATTAAAACGATTTGTGGCAAGGCGAGGATGTCCAGCAAAGATCTTTACAGACAATGCGACAAACTTCATGGGTGCTCGAAACGAACTCAAAGAGCTCTATTCAAACGTTTTTACTGAAGAAGGCCAGATTGGAAACCAATACCTCCACGCCTCGCCTTCGCCTCACTTCGGAGGTTTATGGGAAGCAGCAGTTAAATCCGCTAAACACCATATGAAGCGGATATTTTCCAGTGCATCCTTAGCCCAAGAAGAATTAACCACAGCTCTTGCTCAAATCGAAGCTGTACTTAACTCCCGACCACTGACACCTATGATCCAAATGATCTGGAAGCTATCACCCCAGGCCATTTTTTGATTGGGGCACCACTGACTGCCATGATTGATCCTGAATTAAAATCATCTCAACTAACTTATATTGCTAGATGGAATCATCGAGAATCATCAATGCATCGAGAATTCTGGCGCAGGTGGGCGCACGAATATTTGCATGAACTTCAACAGAGGCATAAGTGGAAATATCCTAAAGAAGATATTCAACCAGGAACACTTGTTCTTATTAAGGAAGATAATCTTCCTCCACTTAAATGGCTGATGGGACGAGTTTTAAGAAATATCCCAGGAAAAGACAACCTCGCTCGGGTGGTTGATATTAAAACTGCTACTAGGGAAATAAGACGATCAATCGCAAAAGTTTGCCCTCTTCCTACAGAGGTTCAACCAAATAAACTATCTGAAGCCGCTAGCAAACCTGAGCTGACTGCAGTGCAAACAAACACAGCAGCCGAATCTACAAGCCAGTCTCAAGGCCTAAGAAAGGGAAACAGGGTATAACAACCACTTAAAGGACATTCTCTACCAATACAGAAGCAACATGAACCCATTGACAAACCTAATCGCAAGCGATGTAATCCAGAACCACCTTGAACGGATGTGTAATATAACATATAATTTTATTGAAAAAATTGATGAAGCTGCTCTGCGGTCCATAAGTAAGTGAACGAGAGAGAGAAAAAATTTAATAGCTTGAGCTGATCAGCTTATAAAAAAGTGCTAATCTAATTTCACATAAAAGTGCTGAATACTTCTACTGCCTATTGTTAGTTAAACTAATCAAACATAGAGATTCATGAGTGTGAATGACAATTCTAAACGTCAAAGAATAGCTGCTTTCATTCAATATTTTTAGGTAAGTAATTGATTTAACAAAATTCATAAATATAAATGCATATTACCTAATTTACAATTTTATCTATTCTAGAAAAATATTGGAAAACAGCTGTAATTGACAGTAACATGGCTAACACCACAAAATCATTAAGTGGAATTCAATTGTATTAATTACTAATTTTCATTTCAGCTTCTGATCCTGAACATCCCGCGCCGGTTGGCTCACCAGAGCCAGTAGGTAGAATACATATTTTTGAAACTGGCCTTTTAATTTCACCCAGTTTTGTTTTGATGATGACAACTCTAATTAAACCACCCAGACCTGGAATCACCGATATAATACGTCCCATGAGCCATTTTGTTGGTGGAACATCATTATCCATTACTACTACCAGATTTCCGATGCTTGGATTTATTATGGGATACTTCTATTTATGGCGTTGCTGTAATGTTAATAAATATTCTTTGTGCCATCTCTGCCAAAAATGCTGCACCATCCTTTGAATGTGCTGCCAACATTATAACCGGTTCTCTTTTAAAGGTAATAGATTGGGTTCCGGTATCAGATTAATAGGAAAATGACCTGGTGTGAGGGGATCCACTTCATCCGCTGACCTCTCACACAGTGGTCGTGAATTCAGTATAGCTTCTATTTCCATTAACAATGTCACCATTTCTTCATAGGTAAGCCGTGATTCTCCAAGTACCCGCTTCAGGTAGAATTTCGTTGATTTAATGGCTGCCTCCCATAAACCACCAAAGTTAGGAGCAGCTGGAGGAATAAAATGCCATTCGATTTTGTTTGTAGTGATGTACCTCATAATTGCCTCATCTTTAGATAGCATTTCTAAATTTCGTTGTAGCTCCTTTTGGGCACCTACAAAATTCGTCTCGTTATCACTATATATGTGACTGCAAATGCCGCGCCGAGAATGGAACCGTCGTAGAGCTGCCAAAAACGCTTCCGTCGTCATATCGCCGACTAATTCCAAATGTACAGCCTTGTTCGTAATACAAACAAAAAGTGCCAGATATGCTTTGATTAATTTGGCACCTTGCAATTTGGACGCTTTGATAAGCATAGGCCCTGCATAATCCACACCCGTGGACATGAATGGACGATGAATTGTGACTCTGCATTGCGGTAGTTGACCCATCAGTTGATGTTGTTGTTTCGCCTTCAACCGGACACATTTGACGCATTTCCCAATGACTGCTCGAATTTGATCCTTGCATCTAAGTATGTGAAATTTCTGCTTGAGTGTTGACATTAAATAGGTTTGGGCTGCATGGAACTGCCTAAGATGTTCCCCTCTTATAATTAATGTTGTCACTTGATGCCCTGCTGGTAAGATAATCGTATGCTTCTGGTCATATGTAACCTTCGCATTAGACAATCTGCCTCCAACTCGTAATAAACCAATTTTGTCTAGAAATGGAAAGAGAGAGGTTAGTTTTGAATTTTTACAAATTGGTTTTTTATTGGTGAGCGCATTTATTTCTGATGGAAAACTGTTCAATTGTATTCGTCAGATTACGAAATTTAACGCATCAGTCTTGGCCTCGTTCTCAAATCGCAACAACTCGAGCTTCTTAGCTGCTCTGCTCTTTGCTTTTCTTCTAAACAGCATCAGAATTCTAGTAATGGTAAATATTACTTTCGAGAATCTCGAACAGCGGTCAATGAGTCTAGACACCCAATCGTTTCTATCATCTTCAATTGTTGTGCTCAACACCACTGAATTAATCTTTTGCTCCCGTAGTGCGGCTTCTGATAGATCAGTATTTAGCTTCGTTTGACTTGGCCACTCCTTTGCGACTTTCTTCAACCAATACGGACCATTCTACCATAACTTGTGATTCAGCAACTCCTCCGGAAATAAACCTCTTGACGCGCAGTCAGCCGGGTTATCGTTTGAGGATACATGGCTCCATTGACTTCGGTTTGTATGCTCCAGGATGAATGATACTCTATTTGCTACGTACGTCTGCCATCTCCTTGGACATGATGATAACCAGCTGAGTACAATCGTGGAGTCTGTCCACAAACGATAAGTTGTAACGACGTTGCTCTTAAATATTTCCATTACGGACATTAATAATTTTGTCAGTAATGTAGCGGCACATAGTTCAAGACGTGGAATGCTGAGCGATTTTATTGGTGCCACCTTTGTTTTCGCAGTAACTATGTTGGTCTTGTATTCATCTTTGGTCTTCACCCTGTTATAAATTACTGCAGCGTAGGCTAGTTCGGAGGCATCCGCAAATCCGTGCAATTCTATTTCTCCCTCTGTGTACTGATGTCCTCTATTCGCTTCAAATGGATCCTAATTGGTTCGTACTCTTGATAAACTGGGTCCGGTAGGAGTTTATCCGAATCGATTCCTATTAGCCACAATTTCTGGAAAATGATCTTGATTTTAATTACTGTTGGTGATAACCAACCTATAGGGTCAAAAATCTTCAACGCCTCAGATAACATATACCGTTTCGTTAGCTTCTGATCTTCTAATTTGACTTTAAATTGGAAACAATCCTTTTTGGTCGAGTATCTCACTCCAAGTATCGAAATAGGTTGTGACCCATCTAGAATATCCAAAATTGTGGTGGCTCGGTTTTTTTTCAGGAATGACACGCATGAGTTCTTCACAGTTAGATACCCACTTCCGATGATTAAATCCTCCTTTATTCATTATGCTTATTAGATCCTGAACTATGACTTTAGCATCATTTAGGCTGTTCGTCCCCGACATTAGATCATCGACGTAGAAATCTCGTTCTACTATTTTCGCGGCTTCTGGATATTCTTCCTTATAATCCAACGCAAGTTGATTTAGCGTTTGCGTGGCTAAAAAAGGAGCTGATGACGTACCATACGTTACAGTAAGTAGCTTGTACACGTGCAATTTTTCAAAGGGCTTCTTTCTCCATACAATTTTTTGGTAGTCGCTATCTCTTCGGTTGACCCAGATCTGCCGATACATCTTTTCGATGTCGGCCGTAAAGATAATTTTGTGAGTGCGAAATCTTAATAACAGCTCGAATAAACTTGATTGCACCTGCGGTCCTACTGCTATTTTGTCATTCAGTGAGCTCCCTTCCAATGTCTTGGCTGACCCATCAAATACAACCCGCAGCTTCGTGGTCGTACTTATTTCCTTAATCACCCTATGATGCGGTAAAAAATACTGTTGGCTACCAATGTCTCTTGACATCTCCATATGACCCAACTGGCGATATTCATCCATGAATTCGATGTACTGCCGTTTAAATTCAGAGTCGCGAGTGAATTTTTTCTCTGTCTGGTTCATCCGTTTTACTGCCATCATTTTTGAATTGCCCCGATTAGGTAAACCTGCCTTGAACGGCAAACTTACTATATATTTTCCATCTGTTGCCCTTTGAATCGTATTTTGATAGTGCTCTATACAAAATTTCTCTTCGTCGGTGTACGGAATAGTATTCTTGATTTCTTCGAGCTCCCAAAATTTTCGAAGAGTCGAGTCAATATCCATATGTAGGTTTACCGAAAATGCTTTGACACTATCACTCTGCATTGGCGTTCCTGCTATGACCCACCCCAACCTCGTATTCTGTGCTATTAGCCTGGAATTGGGAATGTACCTCTTGCCATCAAAAAGTAGCTCGAAAAACACATCACTGCCTAATAGGATATCTATTCTTCTGTTCTTGTAGAATTTTGGATCCGCGAGTTTCAAATTGTCCAAGCTTCGTAGATCGCCTAATCCTGTCATCGATGGTTGATATGAAGATATCTTTGGTGCTATAAGCACTTTTGCTGTGGTCCTATAGTTATCATTCTGGAATCTGGATTTAATGCGTATGCTTGAAATGCCCTTTGAAATTCCTGACGTAACATCGTTTAATCCTTGAATCCAAATTCGACCATTTTGCTTTTTTAAACCGAGACGTTGAAAACATTCCTCGGTTACAAAAGATATTTGTGACCCGGAATCCAGCAGCGCACGACAGTGTTCCCAGTCTCCATTATGACGTTCTATTTCCAATTGTACTGTGGGAAGAATCGTATTATTCACTAAATTGGCATGACTACACGTAGTTTTCTCCGAAGTACTTACAGAGGTTTCCAAATGTAAAATGTCATGATGCTTTTTCTGGCACAAATTGCATCTTCGCCCTGATTTGCATTGAAATACCAAGTGGTTATTTTTGAGACAGTTGTAACATAGTGAATTTTCCTTCACATAGTCTCTTCGTTCCTGGATCTCAAGGGCTACAAATTTAGTACACTCAGTTAAATTGTGGTCTTTACCACAAAATGCACAATTTACTGTGACTGTAGTGTGCATTGTCTTTAAGTGCTGCGATTGTCTCATAGAGGATCGGTTTCCACGGTTTTCTTGCTTGATTCATTGTAGAGCATCCATTCGTTTCATTAAAACTATTAGCAAATTGTCGATTGTAGGATATTCCAGCTCCGTTGTTTCCAATATCCACATTTGCCTCGTTTCGGGATCCATCTTCTGGGTAGCTATGTAGATGAGCCATGGATCTCGACTCTCTGCTTCCGTACCAAGTGCCTTAAGCCCACGTATCACTTCATCGCACATATCATGTAAACGTGCAATTGATTGTGCTGTTGCGTGATTCACATTTGGTTGATCGAAAAATGTTTGAACAAATGACTCAACAATATATCGTTTTTTTATCGTACCTTTTACACAATTTTTGATATGCCTCAATGTAATTAGCATCATTTATTGGGAAATGCCGAATAAGTGCTAACGCTTCGTCTTTTAAATGTCCCTTAAGTAGCTGGAATTTTTGGGCAGGCGACAGGTTTGGGTTCTCATGCACCGTCGAACCAAATAGGTCAAAAAACGATTGCCATTCCTTAAAATTCCCATTAAAGGGAGGAATAGTAATACGTGGTAGACGGAAATCGCTAGACGCCGAGTGTGTCGTATTTAGCGTTTGGTCTAAGTTTGGCACGAGTGGAAACACATTCCTTTTACGTATAGCAGTTTGTAATTTAGGAACGATGCTATAGTATTGAGCATCGACGCTTTCGATGTCAGTCTGCACTACATCCGAAATATCAATCATTTGATGTTCGATGTCAACGAAATCTTTATATAACTGATGCATTTTCTCTAATCTGACCGTTAATTCCTCTACACTCATGTCGTCCTTAATTGAACGAACAAATTTTTCGAGTCTGGAAATTTGTCCCTTAACATAGGTCCTTTTTCCTTTTAGGGCCTCCATCTTAAAATGGCTGATGCATAATTTTTCACTACCGAGAGAGCACAATAATTACTACAAAGTAACACGTGGGAATAAGAAAGAACGCTTGAGAATTCAACTAATAGCTCATTGAATTAATCAAATTAGCACTATGTTAATGATTTTCACTTGCACACAAGCAATTATAGTTCACGCGGATTTAGGAAAGTTCGTTCAATATGCGATGTAACTAGTAGAATTTCACTAAATGATTTGCACGATCAATGCGTTTTTATTTTCTGGATGCTTCCATTCCATGTGGTTTTGTCTGTATTTTCTTCAATTCTGGATCTTAAACAGCTATCCGGCTCGAAGGACCAAAAATGAACGGATGTGTACTGATTAATTAATTAATTTTTGAAGAAAAGAAGAATCAACAAAAAAACATATAATTTTATTGAAAAAATTGATGAAGCTGCTCTGCGGTCCATAAGTAAGTGAACGAGAGAGAGAAAAAATTTAATAGCTTGAGCTGATCAGCTTATAAAAAAGTGCTAATCTAATTTCACATAAAAGTGCTGAATACTTCTACTGCCTATTGTTAGTTAAACTAATCAAACATAGAGCGCTACTTTATATTATCAAATGCCGAGAAAAAAAACTTTCCTACATTGTCATGAGTGTGAATGACAATTCTAAACGTCAAAGAATAGCTGCTTTCATTCAATATTTTTAGGTAAGTAATTGATTTAACAAAATTCATAAATATAAATGCATATTACCTAATTTACAATTTTATCTATTCTAGAAAAATATTGGAAAACAGCTGTAATTGACAATAACATGGCTAACACCACAAAATCATTAAGGGGAATTCAATTGTATTAATTACTAATTTTCATTTCAGCTTCTGATCCTGAACCCACCTTCTTTGTCAAAACGGAAAATAAAAATAAATCCTTACCTCGGTCCCATTAAAACGCTACTGATGACTTTATTTATACTAGGCACTGCCTTGGGACAAACCACAAAACCTAGTACAGTAAAAGTTCAGCACCAGGATTATACTTTGAAGAATGATGAATTCCAAGGACTTCAAAAGGGTGTAACCCAACTAAAAGAAAAATGTAAGGAACTACAGACTCACCATCCAAATAACTTTTGCAATGCAATCATAAGTCTCCTGGAAATGCGCCTTGTGGAATCAGAAAATCTGAATGAGATCTTGAATCACAGAAACGGTTGGGGTTCTTGACCAAGAGTATGCTCAATACATAGAAGACAATATTCAGATGGCCTACAATAATGAAAAACATCTACTGGACTTAAGTAAAAATCAAACTTCTATTATTGAATCAACAAGCAAAGTTCTAAATAAATCATTAACGTCTATAAAGGAACTGTTTAATATTGTTAAACAGCAACTAACAATAGTTTATGATTCCAACACTTAATCAAACGTCACAGAGAACAGATGTGTTTAACTATGTCACCATCTATATTACTCAAATAATGGACGAACTCAAATAGCAATCCTCGAGTTAATATCCGACACACATCAAGGAAGAATAAATCCTCTACTACTTTCCCCAAGACAACTATTAACGGAACTAGACAAAATTCGCAAGATGATACCAACACACACAATACCACATTAACACTGCCTGGATACGATGAATACAACCTTCCTAAACTGTACGAGCTGCTAAGAGTCAAAACACGAGTAACATCAGCGGCAATTTTGTTTCGCGTCAAACTGCCGTTATTAAATACTCAGATATTCCAGCTGTTCAAACTAATACCATTGCCTGTTCAGCAAAATAACTCTTTCATCTTTCTCCAACCATCATCATCGTTTTTGGCTATAACTCCGTATAGAGACCAACATTTTGCATTATCACAAACGGAATACCAGAGCTGTATAAACACCGATGAAAGAAAATATCTCTGCAAGCAGCGACATCCAATTTTCAATACGCATTCCATAGAGAACAGATGCGAAATTGACATGCTTAACCACAAATAGCAGCTATTATCATACTGTGTTCTTAAGTCCATCAATCCTGGAAAGATATGGATCCAACTTCACAATCGGAATCATTGGATATTTGCCGTTCAACAAGAAGAAGAACTGTCAATACTATGTGGGTCTACTATTTTAACTACGGAGGTAAAAGGAGTAGGACTTTTAAAACTCGCTTCGAACTGCGTCATAAAGCAAACAACCATGACGATAAATGCCCACAATTTTTACACGTATAAATCCGCGGTGTCCTTTTTGCCAACACTTAACCTAAGCCAGGTTTTGAATTAATCCCAACTGGTACCACTAGAGGAAGCAATTTGGAACAACAAGGAAGTTATCATTAAGGAGACGATGACTTAGCATTACTAAGGAAGGAAATATCAACCCAAAAAACTCAGCAAACATTGCCCAACTCCATCTCTCACCATGATGTTCATCAGTACTTTGTCGAATACTTATCACTATTTACTATTTTGATCCTGATCATCTTAGTTCTACTTAAACAAAGGAATAGAAAGACTATCGGATCTCCAAGCGACATAGGATTTGAGCTCAAAGATCTCAATGCCGAGGAGAATGTTTAGACTTAGTTAAAATTACCGCAGCCAGAATACTCTGCATAAATATAATAAGCAATTATAATGTATTATGGCATTGTTCCCATCAAATTATTATCTGTGCACCTTCTACAGGTGCTCTCCTCACATTCCTAAATCCAACGGCAGACATAAACGATATTGTCAGCATTATCATGTATCATTGCCTTTCCCACCAAATTATTATCTGTGCGCCGTCTACAGGTGCTCTCCTCATATTCCTAAATCCAACGGTAGACATAAACGATTTTGTCAGCATTATCATGTACATTCCCATTCCTATGAAATTGTTATCTGCACAATACTCGCCTCTCTCATTTCAACTTTATTCCCACAGAATAAATTGATGACACATAATTTTATCTTGTAAATTAGAATATAAATAGACATAAGCGTTAATAAATAAATTCACTTTGCATTCAGAAGTCAGATAAGTATTTTTATTTGCTACCCCCCACCCGAGGAAAGGAGCATTTAGAAAAGTAACATTGGAATCAAAAGAGGTTCCAAGTCAAAACACGTACGAGTCGAGTTGTAGGGTCTTGAACATTAAAAATTCCTTTTAACGGCTTGTGATCAGTGTAGACCGTAAATTGTCGCACTTGGAGGTACATCGAACATTTTTGGGAGCCCATACAATGGCTAACAACTCTTTTTCTATTGTTTAGTAATTTTGTTCGGCTTTATTCAGAGTACGACTAGCGTAAGCAAAGTGTTGGTCTTTACCAACGTCTCCTTGTAAAAGTACAGCTCCGATTGCTTCGCCGCTTTCGTCAGTGGTGAGGTTAAAGGTTGGGTAAAATCGTGATAAATCAAAAGAGGAGGTGAGATTAAACGTTGTTTGATTTGATGGAATACGTTTTGACATTTTTCTGTCTATGTAAACTTTACGTCTTTGCGGAGGAGATTGGTCAGTGGTCGTTCTTTTTTAGAAAACTGTGGGATACATTTACGGTAGTAATAGCAAGCCCCAAAAAAGACTGTACTTGTCTTATTGTTCGCGGAACAGGAAAGTTTTGAACGCAGGCTGTTTGCTGGGGTCTGGAAGTGCTCCTTTTTCTGTGAATATATTCCCCAAATAAACGACTTCCATTCGCAGGAATTTGCAATTTCCGGCTTCAATTTGAGATTATGTTCTCTTAATCTGTCGAAAACCTTTTTTAGTTTGGCATTGTGATCGTTAAGATTTTTGCCGTTGATGACTATATCATCCAGATATACTAAACATTCAAGACCATTGTAGACCAGTAAGGACACAACGTGGAAGGCAACAGAACCGAAGAAACAACGGTACACCACGATACATCAGAGAACGCAGCAAAACGCCAGTAAACCCAGATGATTGCTGGTACCATCAAACATAACGTCGTAACGCACGCAAATGTCGCAGCCCATGTCGTCACAAGCGCACAACAACGGCCGAAACAAGAACTCAACGATGACTTACCGCTGCCACTAGCGCCACAGAAAATCACGACAAACAACAACGAAGTGACGCTAGCATAATCAGACTAACAATAGCCGATAGCCAAACAACCGAACGATACCTAATCGACTTAGGCGCAGACGTATCAGCACTATCCTGACGCAATAGCAAAACACAGCCCACCGCAACGCTCCTATACGCAGCAAACGGAACAAAAATCAAAACATACGGACGACAACGCAAAAGCATCGACCTCTGACTTCGCTGCATATTCGTCTGGGAATTTATCATATCACTTACCGCCCATGCTGTTTCAAAATTGTTGTCGCCTCCGGGTCATCTGACCGTGACTGAAGTGTGTTGCCTCTGGGCTCACGTTTAGTTGCGGACAGGGGTTGTGAGTTTCAAAACCTAGGTGCGGAGTGGATCACGCTAAATGACAGCAAATGGGACGGATCAAGGTGTCATGCGAACCGAGTTGAGGATCGACCAGACTGGGGGCCTATAAATAGCCCAGTCTCTATCGGAGCCATGTGGATACCTGGCGACCTCTAGATGTATCCTGTCTTACTTGCGTATATGGATATATGCGCGGGTGGACCACCTTTTCTTCAACACTCATGGGACTAAAAATACAGCACACAAAAAATGTATTTTCAAAAACCGAAACCGGCACTCATTAAATGCCGAAACAAACCGAGACCAGCACTCACCAAAGGCTGGAAACAAGTGTGGCAAGTGGCTCTCACTGTAAAGGTGGGGTCCCAGCCGCTAAAAATAAGGTAGTGTTGGATCCTAAGGCCACAACACCAGGGACCAGCACCAGCAGCAAAACCGAAGCCGATAACAGGTCACGCAACATACCGCTGATGAAGAAACTATACCGGGATCGTCGCGCGGCTTTAGAGTCCTGGAAAAGTTGGCTGATATCCCTGAGGAGCAGCTAACGAAGGGACAAAAGGAGTCCGTAGCATGGGCGAAGTGGTGGTGGTGGAAAAAACCCCGCCAAGGACCTAGGGCCGAAAAGGCAAAGGTCTCAGGAGGAGGTAGAAGCCGGAAGCAGTAAACGAGCTAAGGTGCAAGCGGGGACTCCACCGGTGGCTCTTAAGACAGATAAGATGAAATCGTTTAGTGACGTCGTCAAAGAGCACGGTTTGATGCTAGCCGTCATTGACAATAGTCATGAGGATGGGAGCATCACGCCGGAAAAATGGAAAACAGTGTTTAAAGCGCTTAATTTCTGAAGGCTCTGAGAGAGAATCCAGGACCTCCTCCTTCCTACAGAGATGCAGGTTGGCATCAATGGCGCGTTAAGCTGACGGCGTTCTCGGATCAGAGATCGGTTGATCTCTATAAAAAAAAAAGATGGCCATGTGGGTGAAGTTTGGTCAGGAGCAAAGCTTGTGGCCGTAAGCAGGAAGAAATTGCTAGCAGACCAAGGGCGCGCGTCTGGCTTCCTACCGAACCTACCAACGCATAAGCTATTATGGAGATCATCGAAGTCAGCAATCCAGATCTTCCTACATCAAGTTGGAAGTTGGCTCCTCTTGCAAATACTAAGGGAGCTATCAACTTCGGTTTCGGGTCGATAACTCTCAAGGTTAAAGAAGCAGACATTCCGATAACGGGGGTTTCGACTGCCCTGAAGACATCGGGCTAGCCCTAGATTCCGATAGCCGGTCCAGCGAATCCTCTCTGGTATCGAGGATGTGCAACCTATTTACCGTGGAGTCTGACGAGGAAAACTTGTCGGACTTGTCGGCTAATGATAGGATGAAGCTAAGTAGAATGATGTTAAACATAATTTAGATAAAAGTTCACCATACCAAAACTGCTTCGGCAGCTCTTCTACTTAAACAAGCAAAAACGGGGGAAGATCTCGTCCTAATCCAAGATCCATGGATAAATGGAGCTAAGATTTGTGGACTCGTACTTAAAGGGTATAAAGTCCTATACTCTGGTAAGTCAGAGAAGATTAAATCTTGTATTATGGGTAAAATTAACCTGAATATATTTCTTTTATGACAATATAGTGACGGCGACATAACTGCGGCCAGCATTGAAGTCGGAAACGAAAATGCTGGCTGGTTCCTGCATACATGGACCAGGAGAAGCAGACTCTGCCAGAAATACTGGAGGAGCTCATCTCTGATGCAGAGAAAAGGAAAAGGGTGCGATCCTAGGATGCGATGAAAATGCTCACCACACCACAGGGCAGCACCGATGTAAATGAGAGAGGTGAGTAATTTTTTGAATACTTACTAAATACGAACCTCGCTAAATGTAATATTGGGCAAGAGCCCACTTTCATAACAAAGAATAGGCGAGAACTACTTGATGTAACTCTTTTATCATCGTATCGTAAGAGAATGGAAGGTTGCCAATAAACACTCATACTCAGACCATCGCTATTTAATCTTCAAGTTAGACATCAAACCTGGGATAGGGAGACGCTGAGAAGTTACTACCGGTAGCTCCAAAGCCACCAGTCACTATAAAGGAGATACATACCATGGTAGATACTGTAACAGGTGCCATGAATAGCTCATTTGATGCTGCCTACTAAAACCAAGGGGCAAACAAAAGCTGAGTTAGGGACCTATCAGAAGGCAAGCAGGAAAGCATTCAATAATGCCAAAAGAACGAGACTTGCTCTTGATTGGGAATCCTACAAGGAACATCTCAGAAATTATAAGAGGAAACTAAGAAAATCACAAAGGAAGTCCTGGAGGCTCTTTTGCGACAAAATGGAAGTGGCCTCGGAGACCTCTCGCCTACGAAAGATTCTCTCTATGACAAAAACCACTCGAAGTTATTAAAAAAAACCGGATGGTTCATGGACGATCTCGAGTGAGGGATCGTTGGAACTGCTCATTGAGATTCACTTTCCTGAATCAACTCGACTGTGTAAAACCAAGCAGTTGGGCAAAGTCCCAACATGCTTACTTCAAGGGGAAGTCTGTGGACACAGCCTTACCTTACCTTAGTAAGCAAACTTTATAAATCAATATTCTCCCAGAACTATACACTTGTAGCATTCTTTGACATAGAGGGTGCGTTCAATAATGTTAAAACAGAGGCAACCTGTAAGGACTGTCGCACCTAGAGATGGACTACCCTATAAGCCGACTAATTAATCATATGCTTCTAGGCAGGATTATTAGTGCGGAGCTGGAGGTTATGCTCCACCTTATCCTCCTAGATATATTTGGCAAACAGAAAGCGGCAATTACAGCTTCGCGATTGTTAGCTGTCAATCAGTGGAAAAGTCTTCAAAAGGGGCACGTCACCATAACTAAATCGCTAAAGCAAGAGCTGATGAAACTTGATTACATAACACCAGTGTTATGTTTTCAAAAAGGTTTTCGGACAACAATACCCTTCCCAGAGAAGACGGAACGAGTGGATCCGTAACCTATAATGAAACAATACAGTTTTTCACGGATGGCTCTAAGCTTGACGGTAAAGTAGGAGCAGGAGTCTTCTATGATAAGCTGAAAGTAAGCATCCCTGTCCGTCTACCTGATCGCTGCAGCGTATACCAGGATGAAGTGATAGCGATTTAAGAGTTGGCTGAACTCCAATGTACTATCTTCAAAGAAGATTATCATTTACGTGGACAGTCAGGCGGCCATGAAATCGTTGGAGGCGGTCTCGCTGAAATCTAATGTCGCGTTGAGCGTCATCTCTTAACGAGATGAGTAGGCAGTTAAATATAAGGATCATTTGGGTCCCGGGCCACACGGATGTTGAGGGTAACTGCAGAGCGGGCGAGTTAGCTAGACGTGGTACGACTCTCCAGCTGCTACCGGAAAGGGTAGAGGTAGGGAGTCCTATCACGACACTGAAACTTGAGTTTCGGAAAGAGGCAGAAACAATAGCAAATGTAAGGTGGGAAAACACCGAGACTTGTAATAATTTAAGACAGGTCTGGTCGAAGCTGGACTTGAAGTGCTCAACTGCGCTTGTTTCCCTAAAAAGACGTGAACTAGGAACGGTTGTAAGGAGAATGAAAGGACACTGCCTTCTTGGGAAACACACGAGAAGGATGGGTGTCGAATATATTGACTTCTGCAGAAGCTGCATGGGCGAAGAGGAGAAGGAGACCATAGAACATCTTCTCTGCTCATAAGCGGCACTAATGCACAGAAGGCACAAAAACTTATGTAAGTGGTTATTGAATAACCTATCAGATCTTTAAAATGGCAAAATGCGGGACATACTTCGATTCATTAAGAGCTCCGAATGGATCTTTTAAAAAGGAAAAAGGTATAAGATCCTGTGGTAACACAAAGGACCGCAAATGGTCTAAGTGAGCATTAGGACACCGCAACCTAACCTAACCCAACCTACCGCCCATGCGGTGATTATCGCCCGGTCAACGCAAAAAGGGTACACGATTGTTACCCCATACCATATATAGTTACAAGATTAAACGCACATGCTCGACGAATGCACAATATTTTCGAAAGCGGACCTAGATAAAGCATACCATCAAATACCAATCCACCCAAACGACGTTCAGAAGACACCCATCATGACACCATTCGGCCTTTATGAGTACCTATACATTGTTGTTCGATAGCTCAGTACAAAAACACAATGAAAATGAAATTACAATGAAAATGCACCATTAGATTGTTTAATTGAAAAGTGGACTGTATTTTTTGATTTAATATAATTGGCACAAGGAAAAAGAAACGCACTGGAAAAAAAAACAACCCATAAAAATTAAAATTTTTCTTGTAAATTCTCTAATCGGAGATACACACACACACACACACACTGCGTGCTCGTCTCAAAACCTTCTCTATAGAAAGCCCAACTGTTCCGATCGTACACAGATACATGCTTAGATTGAGACCAAACGTATTTGTATTAGTAATCAACTAAAGAGCAAAATCCATATAAAATTTTTCTGTTTCCCACTACCACATCTTACGTTTCTTGCTCTTTGCGACTACTTATTTTTTGTACACTGTATGCTGGAGCTTATGCTCCACCTTATCCTCCTAGATATATTTGGCAAACAGAAAGCGGCAATTACAGCTTCGCGATTGTTAGCTGTCAATCAGTGGAAAAGTCTTCAAAAGGGGCACGTCACCATAACTAAATCGCTAAAGCAAGAGCTGATGAAACTTGATTACATAACACCAGTGTTATGCTTTCAAAAAGGTTTTCGGACAACAATACCCTTCCCAGAGAAGACGGAACGAGTGGATCCGTAACCTATAATGAAACAATACAGTTTTTCACGGATGGCTCTAAGCTTGACGGTAAAGTAGGAGCAGGAGTCTTCTATGATAAGCTGAAAGTAAGCATCCCTGTCCGTCTACCTGATCGCTGCAGCGTATACCAGGATGAAGTGATAGCGATTTAAGAGTTGGCTGAACTCCAATGTACTATCTTCAAAGAAGATTATCATTTACGTGGACAGTCAGGCGGCCATGAAATCGTTGGAGGCGGTCTCGCTGAAATCTAATGTCGCGTTGAGCGTCATCTCTTAACGAGATGAGTAGGCAGTTAAATATAAGGATCATTTGGGTCCCGGGCCACACGGATGTTGAGGGTAACTGCAGAGCGGGCGAGTTAGCTAGACGTGGTACGACTCTCCAGCTGCTACCGGAAAGGGTAGAGGTAGGGAGTCCTATCACGACACTGAAACTTGAGTTTCGGAAAGAGGCAGAAACAATAGCAAATGTAAGGTGGGAAAACACCGAGACTTGTAATAATTTAAGACAGGTCTGGTCGAAGCTGGACTTGAAGTGCTCAACTGCGCTTGTTTCCCTAAAAAGACGTGAACTAGGAACGGTTGTAAGGAGAATGAAAGGACACTGCCTTCTTGGGAAACACACGAGAAGGATGGGTGTCGAATATATTGACTTCTGCAGAAGCTGCATGGGCGAAGAGGAGAAGGAGACCATAGAACATCTTCTCTGCTCATAAGCGGCACTAATGCACAGAAGGCACAAAAACTTATGTAAGTGGTTATTGAATAACCTATCAGATCTTTAAAATGGCAAAATGCGGGACATACTTCGATTCATTAAGAGCTCCGAATGGATCTTTTAAAAAGGAAAAAGGTATAAGATCCTGTGGTAACACAAAGGACCGCAAATGGTCTAAGTGAGCATTAGGACACCGCAACCTAACCTAACCCAACCTACCGCCCATGCGGTGATTATCGCCCGGTCAACGCAAAAAGGGTACACGATTGTTACCCCATACCATATATAGTTACAAGATTAAACGCACATGCTCGATGAATGCACAATATTTTCGAAAGCGGACCTAGATAAAGCATACCATCAAATACCAATCCACCCAAACGACGTTCAGAAGACACCCATCATGACACCATTCGGCCTTTATGAGTACCTATACATTGTTGTTCGATAGCTCAGTACAAAAACACAATGAAAATGAAATTACAATGAAAATGCACCATTAGATTGTTTAATTGACAAACCACAAAACCTAGTACAGTAAAAGTTCAGCACCAGGATTATACTTTGAAGAATGATGAATTCCAAGGACTTCAAAAGGGTGTAACCCAACTAAAAGAAAAATGTAAGGAACTACAGACTCACCATCCAAATAACTTTTGCAATGCAATCATAAGTCTCCTGGAAATGCGCCTTGTGGAATCAGAAAATCTGAATGAGATCTTGAATCACAGAAACGGTTGGGGTTCTTGACCAAGAGTATGCTCAATACATAGAAGACAATATTCAGATGGCCTACAATAATGAAAAACATCTACTGGACTTAAGTAAAAATCAAACTTCTATTATTGAATCAACAAGCAAAGTTCTAAATAAATCATTAACGTCTATAAAGGAACTGTTTAATATTGTTAAACAGCAACTAACAATAGTTTATGATTCCAACACTTAATCAAACGTCACAGAGAACAGATGTGTTTAACTATGTCACCATCTATATTACTCAAATAATGGACGAACTCAAATAGCAATCCTCGAGTTAATATCCGACACACATCAAGGAAGAATAAATCCTCTACTACTTTCCCCAAGACAACTATTAACGGAACTAGACAAAATTCGCAAGATGATACCAACACACACAATACCACATTAACACTGCCTGGATACGATGAATACAACCTTCCTAAACTGTACGAGCTGCTAAGAGTCAAAACACGAGTAACATCAGCGGCAATTTTGTTTCGCGTCAAACTGCCGTTATTAAATACTCAGATATTCCAGCTGTTCAAACTAATACCATTGCCTGTTCAGCAAAATAACTCTTTCATCTTTCTCCAACCATCATCATCGTTTTTGGCTATAACTCCGTATAGAGACCAACATTTTGCATTATCACAAACGGAATACCAGAGCTGTATAAACACCGATGAAAGAAAATATCTCTGCAAGCAGCGACATCCAATTTTCAATACGCATTCCATAGAGAACAGATGCGAAATTGACATGCTTAACCACAAATAGCAGCTATTATCATACTGTGTTCTTAAGTCCATCAATCCTGGAAAGATATGGATCCAACTTCACAATCGGAATCATTGGATATTTGCCGTTCAACAAGAAGAAGAACTGTCAATACTATGTGGGTCTACTATTTTAACTACGGAGGTAAAAGGAGTAGGACTTTTAAAACTCGCTTCGAACTGCGTCATAAAGCAAACAACCATGACGATAAATGCCCACAATTTTTACACGTATAAATCCGCGGTGTCCTTTTTGCCAACACTTAACCTAAGCCAGGTTTTGAATTAATCCCAACTGGTACCACTAGAGGAAGCAATTTGGAACAACAAGGAAGTTATCATTAAGGAGACGATGACTTAGCATTACTAAGGAAGGAAATATCAACCCAAAAAACTCAGCAAACATTGCCCAACTCCATCTCTCACCATGATGTTCATCAGTACTTTGTCGAATACTTATCACTATTTACTATTTTGATCCTGATCATCTTAGTTCTACTTAAACAAAGGAATAGAAAGACTATCGGATCTCCAAGCGACATAGGATTTGAGCTCAAAGATCTCAATGCCGAGGAGAATGTTTAGACTTAGTTAAAATTACCGCAGCCAGAATACTCTGCATAAATATAATAAGCAATTATAATGTATTATGGCATTGTTCCCATCAAATTATTATCTGTGCACCTTCTACAGGTGCTCTCCTCACATTCCTAAATCCAACGGCAGACATAAACGATATTGTCAGCATTATCATGTATCATTGCCTTTCCCACCAAATTATTATCTGTGCGCCGTCTACAGGTGCTCTCCTCATATTCCTAAATCCAACGGTAGACATAAACGATTTTGTCAGCATTATCATGTACATTCCCATTCCTATGAAATTGTTATCTGCACAATACTCGCCTCTCTCATTTCAACTTTATTCCCACAGAATAAATTGATGACACATAATTTTATCTTGTAAATTAGAATATAAATAGACATAAGCGTTAATAAATAAATTCACTTTGCATTCAGAAGTCAGATAAGTATTTTTATTTGCTACCCCCCACCCGAGGAAAGGAGCATTTAGAAAAGTAACATTGGAATCAAAAGAGGTTCCAAGTCAAAACACGTACGAGTCGAGTTGTAGGGTCTTGAACATTAAAAATTCCTTTTAACGGCTTGTGATCAGTGTAGACCGTAAATTGTCGCACTTGGAGGTACATCGAACATTTTTGGGAGCCCATACAATGGCTAACAACTCTTTTTCTATTGTTTAGTAATTTTGTTCGGCTTTATTCAGAGTACGACTAGCGTAAGCAAAGTGTTGGTCTTTACCAACGTCTCCTTGTAAAAGTACAGCTCCGATTGCTTCGCCGCTTTCGTCAGTGGTGAGGTTAAAGGTTGGGTAAAATCGTGATAAATCAAAAGAGGAGGTGAGATTAAACGTTGTTTGATTTGATGGAATACGTTTTGACATTTTTCTGTCTATGTAAACTTTACGTCTTTGCGGAGGAGATTGGTCAGTGGTCGTTCTTTTTTAGAAAACTGTGGGATACATTTACGGTAGTAATAGCAAGCCCCAAAAAAGACTGTACTTGTCTTATTGTTCGCGGAACAGGAAAGTTTTGAACGCAGGCTGTTTGCTGGGGTCTGGAAGTGCTCCTTTTTCTGTGAATATATTCCCCAAATAAACGACTTCCATTCGCAGGAATTTGCAATTTCCGGCTTCAATTTGAGATTATGTTCTCTTAATCTGTCGAAAACCTTTTTTAGTTTGGCATTGTGATCGTTAAGATTTTTGCCGTTGATGACTATATCATCCAGATATACTAAACATTCAAGACCATTGTAGACCAGTAAGGACACAACGTGGAAGGCAACAGAACCGAAGAAACAACGGTACACCACGATACATCAGAGAACGCAGCAAAACGCCAGTAAACCCAGATGATTGCTGGTACCATCAAACATAACGTCGTAACGCACGCAAATGTCGCAGCCCATGTCGTCACAAGCGCACAACAACGGCCGAAACAAGAACTCAACGATGACTTACCGCTGCCACTAGCGCCACAGAAAATCACGACAAACAACAACGAAGTGACGCTAGCATAATCAGACTAACAATAGCCGATAGCCAAACAACCGAACGATACCTAATCGACTTAGGCGCAGACGTATCAGCACTATCCTGACGCAATAGCAAAACACAGCCCACCGCAACGCTCCTATACGCAGCAAACGGAACAAAAATCAAAACATACGGACGACAACGCAAAAGCATCGACCTCTGACTTCGCTGCATATTCGTCTGGGAATTTATCATATCACTTACCGCCCATGCTGTTTCAAAATTGTTGTCGCCTCCGGGTCATCTGACCGTGACTGAAGTGTGTTGCCTCTGGGCTCACGTTTAGTTGCGGACAGGGGTTGTGAGTTTCAAAACCTAGGTGCGGAGTGGATCACGCTAAATGACAGCAAATGGGACGGATCAAGGTGTCATGCGAACCGAGTTGAGGATCGACCAGACTGGGGGCCTATAAATAGCCCAGTCTCTATCGGAGCCATGTGGATACCTGGCGACCTCTAGATGTATCCTGTCTTACTTGCGTATATGGATATATGCGCGGGTGGACCACCTTTTCTTCAACACTCATGGGACTAAAAATACAGCACACAAAAAATGTATTTTCAAAAACCGAAACCGGCACTCATTAAATGCCGAAACAAACCGAGACCAGCACTCACCAAAGGCTGGAAACAAGTGTGGCAAGTGGCTCTCACTGTAAAGGTGGGGTCCCAGCCGCTAAAAATAAGGTAGTGTTGGATCCTAAGGCCACAACACCAGGGACCAGCACCAGCAGCAAAACCGAAGCCGATAACAGGTCACGCAACATACCGCTGATGAAGAAACTATACCGGGATCGTCGCGCGGCTTTAGAGTCCTGGAAAAGTTGGCTGATATCCCTGAGGAGCAGCTAACGAAGGGACAAAAGGAGTCCGTAGCATGGGCGAAGTGGTGGTGGTGGAAAAAACCCCGCCAAGGACCTAGGGCCGAAAAGGCAAAGGTCTCAGGAGGAGGTAGAAGCCGGAAGCAGTAAACGAGCTAAGGTGCAAGCGGGGACTCCACCGGTGGCTCTTAAGACAGATAAGATGAAATCGTTTAGTGACGTCGTCAAAGAGCACGGTTTGATGCTAGCCGTCATTGACAATAGTCATGAGGATGGGAGCATCACGCCGGAAAAATGGAAAACAGTGTTTAAAGCGCTTAATTTCTGAAGGCTCTGAGAGAGAATCCAGGACCTCCTCCTTCCTACAGAGATGCAGGTTGGCATCAATGGCGCGTTAAGCTGACGGCGTTCTCGGATCAGAGATCGGTTGATCTCTATAAAAAAAAAAGATGGCCATGTGGGTGAAGTTTGGTCAGGAGCAAAGCTTGTGGCCGTAAGCAGGAAGAAATTGCTAGCAGACCAAGGGCGCGCGTCTGGCTTCCTACCGAACCTACCAACGCATAAGCTATTATGGAGATCATCGAAGTCAGCAATCCAGATCTTCCTACATCAAGTTGGAAGTTGGCTCCTCTTGCAAATACTAAGGGAGCTATCAACTTCGGTTTCGGGTCGATAACTCTCAAGGTTAAAGAAGCAGACATTCCGATAACGGGGGTTTCGACTGCCCTGAAGACATCGGGCTAGCCCTAGATTCCGATAGCCGGTCCAGCGAATCCTCTCTGGTATCGAGGATGTGCAACCTATTTACCGTGGAGTCTGACGAGGAAAACTTGTCGGACTTGTCGGCTAATGATAGGATGAAGCTAAGTAGAATGATGTTAAACATAATTTAGATAAAAGTTCACCATACCAAAACTGCTTCGGCAGCTCTTCTACTTAAACAAGCAAAAACGGGGGAAGATCTCGTCCTAATCCAAGATCCATGGATAAATGGAGCTAAGATTTGTGGACTCGTACTTAAAGGGTATAAAGTCCTATACTCTGGTAAGTCAGAGAAGATTAAATCTTGTATTATGGGTAAAATTAACCTGAATATATTTCTTTTATGACAATATAGTGACGGCGACATAACTGCGGCCAGCATTGAAGTCGGAAACGAAAATGCTGGCTGGTTCCTGCATACATGGACCAGGAGAAGCAGACTCTGCCAGAAATACTGGAGGAGCTCATCTCTGATGCAGAGAAAAGGAAAAGGGTGCGATCCTAGGATGCGATGAAAATGCTCACCACACCACAGGGCAGCACCGATGTAAATGAGAGAGGTGAGTAATTTTTTGAATACTTACTAAATACGAACCTCGCTAAATGTAATATTGGGCAAGAGCCCACTTTCATAACAAAGAATAGGCGAGAACTACTTGATGTAACTCTTTTATCATCGTATCGTAAGAGAATGGAAGGTTGCCAATAAACACTCATACTCAGACCATCGCTATTTAATCTTCAAGTTAGACATCAAACCTGGGATAGGGAGACGCTGAGAAGTTACTACCGGTAGCTCCAAAGCCACCAGTCACTATAAAGGAGATACATACCATGGTAGATACTGTAACAGGTGCCATGAATAGCTCATTTGATGCTGCCTACTAAAACCAAGGGGCAAACAAAAGCTGAGTTAGGGACCTATCAGAAGGCAAGCAGGAAAGCATTCAATAATGCCAAAAGAACGAGACTTGCTCTTGATTGGGAATCCTACAAGGAACATCTCAGAAATTATAAGAGGAAACTAAGAAAATCACAAAGGAAGTCCTGGAGGCTCTTTTGCGACAAAATGGAAGTGGCCTCGGAGACCTCTCGCCTACGAAAGATTCTCTCTATGACAAAAACCACTCGAAGTTATTAAAAAAAACCGGATGGTTCATGGACGATCTCGAGTGAGGGATCGTTGGAACTGCTCATTGAGATTCACTTTCCTGAATCAACTCGACTGTGTAAAACCAAGCAGTTGGGCAAAGTCCCAACATGCTTACTTCAAGGGGAAGTCTGTGGACACAGCCTTACCTTACCTTAGTAAGCAAACTTTATAAATCAATATTCTCCCAGAACTATACACTTGTAGCATTCTTTGACATAGAGGGTGCGTTCAATAATGTTAAAACAGAGGCAACCTGTAAGGACTGTCGCACCTAGAGATGGACTACCCTATAAGCCGACTAATTAATCATATGCTTCTAGGCAGGATTATTAGTGCGGAGCTGGAGGTTATGCTCCACCTTATCCTCCTAGATATATTTGGCAAACAGAAAGCGGCAATTACAGCTTCGCGATTGTTAGCTGTCAATCAGTGGAAAAGTCTTCAAAAGGGGCACGTCACCATAACTAAATCGCTAAAGCAAGAGCTGATGAAACTTGATTACATAACACCAGTGTTATGCTTTCAAAAAGGTTTTCGGACAACAATACCCTTCCCAGAGAAGACGGAACGAGTGGATCCGTAACCTATAATGAAACAATACAGTTTTTCACGGATGGCTCTAAGCTTGACGGTAAAGTAGGAGCAGGAGTCTTCTATGATAAGCTGAAAGTAAGCATCCCTGTCCGTCTACCTGATCGCTGCAGCGTATACCAGGATGAAGTGATAGCGATTTAAGAGTTGGCTGAACTCCAATGTACTATCTTCAAAGAAGATTATCATTTACGTGGACAGTCAGGCGGCCATGAAATCGTTGGAGGCGGTCTCGCTGAAATCTAATGTCGCGTTGAGCGTCATCTCTTAACGAGATGAGTAGGCAGTTAAATATAAGGATCATTTGGGTCCCGGGCCACACGGATGTTGAGGGTAACTGCAGAGCGGGCGAGTTAGCTAGACGTGGTACGACTCTCCAGCTGCTACCGGAAAGGGTAGAGGTAGGGAGTCCTATCACGACACTGAAACTTGAGTTTCGGAAAGAGGCAGAAACAATAGCAAATGTAAGGTGGGAAAACACCGAGACTTGTAATAATTTAAGACAGGTCTGGTCGAAGCTGGACTTGAAGTGCTCAACTGCGCTTGTTTCCCTAAAAAGACGTGAACTAGGAACGGTTGTAAGGAGAATGAAAGGACACTGCCTTCTTGGGAAACACACGAGAAGGATGGGTGTCGAATATATTGACTTCTGCAGAAGCTGCATGGGCGAAGAGGAGAAGGAGACCATAGAACATCTTCTCTGCTCATAAGCGGCACTAATGCACAGAAGGCACAAAAACTTATGTAAGTGGTTATTGAATAACCTATCAGATCTTTAAAATGGCAAAATGCGGGACATACTTCGATTCATTAAGAGCTCCGAATGGATCTTTTAAAAAGGAAAAAGGTATAAGATCCTGTGGTAACACAAAGGACCGCAAATGGTCTAAGTGAGCATTAGGACACCGCAACCTAACCTAACCCAACCTACCGCCCATGCGGTGATTATCGCCCGGTCAACGCAAAAAGGGTACACGATTGTTACCCCATACCATATATAGTTACAAGATTAAACGCACATGCTCGACGAATGCACAATATTTTCGAAAGCGGACCTAGATAAAGCATACCATCAAATACCAATCCACCCAAACGACGTTCAGAAGACACCCATCATGACACCATTCGGCCTTTATGAGTACCTATACATTGTTGTTCGATAGCTCAGTACAAAAACACAATGAAAATGAAATTACAATGAAAATGCACCATTAGATTGTTTAATTGAAAAGTGGACTGTATTTTTTGATTTAATATAATTGGCACAAGGAAAAAGAAACGCACTGGAAAAAAAAACAACCCATAAAAATTAAAATTTTTCTTGTAAATTCTCTAATCGGAGATACACACACACACACACACACTGCGTGCTCGTCTCAAAACCTTCTCTATAGAAAGCCCAACTGTTCCGATCGTACACAGATACATGCTTAGATTGAGACCAAACGTATTTGTATTAGTAATCAACTAAAGAGCAAAATCCATATAAAATTTTTCTGTTTCCCACTACCACATCTTACGTTTCTTGCTCTTTGCGACTACTTATTTTTTGTACACTGTATGCTGGAGCTTATGCTCCACCTTATCCTCCTAGATATATTTGGCAAACAGAAAGCGGCAATTACAGCTTCGCGATTGTTAGCTGTCAATCAGTGGAAAAGTCTTCAAAAGGGGCACGTCACCATAACTAAATCGCTAAAGCAAGAGCTGATGAAACTTGATTACATAACACCAGTGTTATGCTTTCAAAAAGGTTTTCGGACAACAATACCCTTCCCAGAGAAGACGGAACGAGTGGATCCGTAACCTATAATGAAACAATACAGTTTTTCACGGATGGCTCTAAGCTTGACGGTAAAGTAGGAGCAGGAGTCTTCTATGATAAGCTGAAAGTAAGCATCCCTGTCCGTCTACCTGATCGCTGCAGCGTATACCAGGATGAAGTGATAGCGATTTAAGAGTTGGCTGAACTCCAATGTACTATCTTCAAAGAAGATTATCATTTACGTGGACAGTCAGGCGGCCATGAAATCGTTGGAGGCGGTCTCGCTGAAATCTAATGTCGCGTTGAGCGTCATCTCTTAACGAGATGAGTAGGCAGTTAAATATAAGGATCATTTGGGTCCCGGGCCACACGGATGTTGAGGGTAACTGCAGAGCGGGCGAGTTAGCTAGACGTGGTACGACTCTCCAGCTGCTACCGGAAAGGGTAGAGGTAGGGAGTCCTATCACGACACTGAAACTTGAGTTTCGGAAAGAGGCAGAAACAATAGCAAATGTAAGGTGGGAAAACACCGAGACTTGTAATAATTTAAGACAGGTCTGGTCGAAGCTGGACTTGAAGTGCTCAACTGCGCTTGTTTCCCTAAAAAGACGTGAACTAGGAACGGTTGTAAGGAGAATGAAAGGACACTGCCTTCTTGGGAAACACACGAGAAGGATGGGTGTCGAATATATTGACTTCTGCAGAAGCTGCATGGGCGAAGAGGAGAAGGAGACCATAGAACATCTTCTCTGCTCATAAGCGGCACTAATGCACAGAAGGCACAAAAACTTATGTAAGTGGTTATTGAATAACCTATCAGATCTTTAAAATGGCAAAATGCGGGACATACTTCGATTCATTAAGAGCTCCGAATGGATCTTTTAAAAAGGAAAAAGGTATAAGATCCTGTGGTAACACAAAGGACCGCAAATGGTCTAAGTGAGCATTAGGACACCGCAACCTAACCTAACCCAACCTACCGCCCATGCGGTGATTATCGCCCGGTCAACGCAAAAAGGGTACACGATTGTTACCCCATACCATATATAGTTACAAGATTAAACGCACATGCTCGATGAATGCACAATATTTTCGAAAGCGGACCTAGATAAAGCATACCATCAAATACCAATCCACCCAAACGACGTTCAGAAGACACCCATCATGACACCATTCGGCCTTTATGAGTACCTATACATTGTTGTTCGATAGCTCAGTACAAAAACACAATGAAAATGAAATTACAATGAAAATGCACCATTAGATTGTTTAATTGACAAACCACAAAACCTAGTACAGTAAAAGTTCAGCACCAGGATTATACTTTGAAGAATGATGAATTCCAAGGACTTCAAAAGGGTGTAACCCAACTAAAAGAAAAATGTAAGGAACTACAGACTCACCATCCAAATAACTTTTGCAATGCAATCATAAGTCTCCTGGAAATGCGCCTTGTGGAATCAGAAAATCTGAATGAGATCTTGAATCACAGAAACGGTTGGGGTTCTTGACCAAGAGTATGCTCAATACATAGAAGACAATATTCAGATGGCCTACAATAATGAAAAACATCTACTGGACTTAAGTAAAAATCAAACTTCTATTATTGAATCAACAAGCAAAGTTCTAAATAAATCATTAACGTCTATAAAGGAACTGTTTAATATTGTTAAACAGCAACTAACAATAGTTTATGATTCCAACACTTAATCAAACGTCACAGAGAACAGATGTGTTTAACTATGTCACCATCTATATTACTCAAATAATGGACGAACTCAAATAGCAATCCTCGAGTTAATATCCGACACACATCAAGGAAGAATAAATCCTCTACTACTTTCCCCAAGACAACTATTAACGGAACTAGACAAAATTCGCAAGATGATACCAACACACACAATACCACATTAACACTGCCTGGATACGATGAATACAACCTTCCTAAACTGTACGAGCTGCTAAGAGTCAAAACACGAGTAACATCAGCGGCAATTTTGTTTCGCGTCAAACTGCCGTTATTAAATACTCAGATATTCCAGCTGTTCAAACTAATACCATTGCCTGTTCAGCAAAATAACTCTTTCATCTTTCTCCAACCATCATCATCGTTTTTGGCTATAACTCCGTATAGAGACCAACATTTTGCATTATCACAAACGGAATACCAGAGCTGTATAAACACCGATGAAAGAAAATATCTCTGCAAGCAGCGACATCCAATTTTCAATACGCATTCCATAGAGAACAGATGCGAAATTGACATGCTTAACCACAAATAGCAGCTATTATCATACTGTGTTCTTAAGTCCATCAATCCTGGAAAGATATGGATCCAACTTCACAATCGGAATCATTGGATATTTGCCGTTCAACAAGAAGAAGAACTGTCAATACTATGTGGGTCTACTATTTTAACTACGGAGGTAAAAGGAGTAGGACTTTTAAAACTCGCTTCGAACTGCGTCATAAAGCAAACAACCATGACGATAAATGCCCACAATTTTTACACGTATAAATCCGCGGTGTCCTTTTTGCCAACACTTAACCTAAGCCAGGTTTTGAATTAATCCCAACTGGTACCACTAGAGGAAGCAATTTGGAACAACAAGGAAGTTATCATTAAGGAGACGATGACTTAGCATTACTAAGGAAGGAAATATCAACCCAAAAAACTCAGCAAACATTGCCCAACTCCATCTCTCACCATGATGTTCATCAGTACTTTGTCGAATACTTATCACTATTTACTATTTTGATCCTGATCATCTTAGTTCTACTTAAACAAAGGAATAGAAAGACTATCGGATCTCCAAGCGACATAGGATTTGAGCTCAAAGATCTCAATGCCGAGGAGAATGTTTAGACTTAGTTAAAATTACCGCAGCCAGAATACTCTGCATAAATATAATAAGCAATTATAATGTATTATGGCATTGTTCCCATCAAATTATTATCTGTGCACCTTCTACAGGTGCTCTCCTCACATTCCTAAATCCAACGGCAGACATAAACGATATTGTCAGCATTATCATGTATCATTGCCTTTCCCACCAAATTATTATCTGTGCGCCGTCTACAGGTGCTCTCCTCATATTCCTAAATCCAACGGTAGACATAAACGATTTTGTCAGCATTATCATGTACATTCCCATTCCTATGAAATTGTTATCTGCACAATACTCGCCTCTCTCATTTCAACTTTATTCCCACAGAATAAATTGATGACACATAATTTTATCTTGTAAATTAGAATATAAATAGACATAAGCGTTAATAAATAAATTCACTTTGCATTCAGAAGTCAGATAAGTATTTTTATTTGCTACCCCCCACCCGAGGAAAGGAGCATTTAGAAAAGTAACATTGGAATCAAAAGAGGTTCCAAGTCAAAACACGTACGAGTCGAGTTGTAGGGTCTTGAACATTAAAAATTCCTTTTAACGGCTTGTGATCAGTGTAGACCGTAAATTGTCGCACTTGGAGGTACATCGAACATTTTTGGGAGCCCATACAATGGCTAACAACTCTTTTTCTATTGTTTAGTAATTTTGTTCGGCTTTATTCAGAGTACGACTAGCGTAAGCAAAGTGTTGGTCTTTACCAACGTCTCCTTGTAAAAGTACAGCTCCGATTGCTTCGCCGCTTTCGTCAGTGGTGAGGTTAAAGGTTGGGTAAAATCGTGATAAATCAAAAGAGGAGGTGAGATTAAACGTTGTTTGATTTGATGGAATACGTTTTGACATTTTTCTGTCTATGTAAACTTTACGTCTTTGCGGAGGAGATTGGTCAGTGGTCGTTCTTTTTTAGAAAACTGTGGGATACATTTACGGTAGTAATAGCAAGCCCCAAAAAAGACTGTACTTGTCTTATTGTTCGCGGAACAGGAAAGTTTTGAACGCAGGCTGTTTGCTGGGGTCTGGAAGTGCTCCTTTTTCTGTGAATATATTCCCCAAATAAACGACTTCCATTCGCAGGAATTTGCAATTTCCGGCTTCAATTTGAGATTATGTTCTCTTAATCTGTCGAAAACCTTTTTTAGTTTGGCATTGTGATCGTTAAGATTTTTGCCGTTGATGACTATATCATCCAGATATACTAAACATTCAAGACCATTGTAGACCAGTAAGGACACAACGTGGAAGGCAACAGAACCGAAGAAACAACGGTACACCACGATACATCAGAGAACGCAGCAAAACGCCAGTAAACCCAGATGATTGCTGGTACCATCAAACATAACGTCGTAACGCACGCAAATGTCGCAGCCCATGTCGTCACAAGCGCACAACAACGGCCGAAACAAGAACTCAACGATGACTTACCGCTGCCACTAGCGCCACAGAAAATCACGACAAACAACAACGAAGTGACGCTAGCATAATCAGACTAACAATAGCCGATAGCCAAACAACCGAACGATACCTAATCGACTTAGGCGCAGACGTATCAGCACTATCCTGACGCAATAGCAAAACACAGCCCACCGCAACGCTCCTATACGCAGCAAACGGAACAAAAATCAAAACATACGGACGACAACGCAAAAGCATCGACCTCTGACTTCGCTGCATATTCGTCTGGGAATTTATCATATCACTTACCGCCCATGCTGTTTCAAAATTGTTGTCGCCTCCGGGTCATCTGACCGTGACTGAAGTGTGTTGCCTCTGGGCTCACGTTTAGTTGCGGACAGGGGTTGTGAGTTTCAAAACCTAGGTGCGGAGTGGATCACGCTAAATGACAGCAAATGGGACGGATCAAGGTGTCATGCGAACCGAGTTGAGGATCGACCAGACTGGGGGCCTATAAATAGCCCAGTCTCTATCGGAGCCATGTGGATACCTGGCGACCTCTAGATGTATCCTGTCTTACTTGCGTATATGGATATATGCGCGGGTGGACCACCTTTTCTTCAACACTCATGGGACTAAAAATACAGCACACAAAAAATGTATTTTCAAAAACCGAAACCGGCACTCATTAAATGCCGAAACAAACCGAGACCAGCACTCACCAAAGGCTGGAAACAAGTGTGGCAAGTGGCTCTCACTGTAAAGGTGGGGTCCCAGCCGCTAAAAATAAGGTAGTGTTGGATCCTAAGGCCACAACACCAGGGACCAGCACCAGCAGCAAAACCGAAGCCGATAACAGGTCACGCAACATACCGCTGATGAAGAAACTATACCGGGATCGTCGCGCGGCTTTAGAGTCCTGGAAAAGTTGGCTGATATCCCTGAGGAGCAGCTAACGAAGGGACAAAAGGAGTCCGTAGCATGGGCGAAGTGGTGGTGGTGGAAAAAACCCCGCCAAGGACCTAGGGCCGAAAAGGCAAAGGTCTCAGGAGGAGGTAGAAGCCGGAAGCAGTAAACGAGCTAAGGTGCAAGCGGGGACTCCACCGGTGGCTCTTAAGACAGATAAGATGAAATCGTTTAGTGACGTCGTCAAAGAGCACGGTTTGATGCTAGCCGTCATTGACAATAGTCATGAGGATGGGAGCATCACGCCGGAAAAATGGAAAACAGTGTTTAAAGCGCTTAATTTCTGAAGGCTCTGAGAGAGAATCCAGGACCTCCTCCTTCCTACAGAGATGCAGGTTGGCATCAATGGCGCGTTAAGCTGACGGCGTTCTCGGATCAGAGATCGGTTGATCTCTATAAAAAAAAAAGATGGCCATGTGGGTGAAGTTTGGTCAGGAGCAAAGCTTGTGGCCGTAAGCAGGAAGAAATTGCTAGCAGACCAAGGGCGCGCGTCTGGCTTCCTACCGAACCTACCAACGCATAAGCTATTATGGAGATCATCGAAGTCAGCAATCCAGATCTTCCTACATCAAGTTGGAAGTTGGCTCCTCTTGCAAATACTAAGGGAGCTATCAACTTCGGTTTCGGGTCGATAACTCTCAAGGTTAAAGAAGCAGACATTCCGATAACGGGGGTTTCGACTGCCCTGAAGACATCGGGCTAGCCCTAGATTCCGATAGCCGGTCCAGCGAATCCTCTCTGGTATCGAGGATGTGCAACCTATTTACCGTGGAGTCTGACGAGGAAAACTTGTCGGACTTGTCGGCTAATGATAGGATGAAGCTAAGTAGAATGATGTTAAACATAATTTAGATAAAAGTTCACCATACCAAAACTGCTTCGGCAGCTCTTCTACTTAAACAAGCAAAAACGGGGGAAGATCTCGTCCTAATCCAAGATCCATGGATAAATGGAGCTAAGATTTGTGGGCTCGTACTTAAAGGGTATAAAGTCCTATACTCTGGTAAGTCAGAGAAGATTAAATCTTGTATTATGGGTAAAATTAACCTGAATATATTTCTTTTATGACAATATAGTGACGGCGACATAACTGCGGCCAGCATTGAAGTCGGAAACGAAAATGCTGGCTGGTTCCTGCATACATGGACCAGGAGAAGCAGACTCTGCCAGAAATACTGGAGGAGCTCATCTCTGATGCAGAGAAAAGGAAAAGGGTGCGATCCTAGGATGCGATGAAAATGCTCACCACACCACAGGGCAGCACCGATGTAAATGAGAGAGGTGAGTAATTTTTTGAATACTTACTAAATACGAACCTCGCTAAATGTAATATTGGGCAAGAGCCCACTTTCATAACAAAGAATAGGCGAGAACTACTTGATGTAACTCTTTTATCATCGTATCGTAAGAGAATGGAAGGTTGCCAATAAACACTCATACTCAGACCATCGCTATTTAATCTTCAAGTTAGACATCAAACCTGGGATAGGGAGACGCTGAGAAGTTACTACCGGTAGCTCCAAAGCCACCAGTCACTATAAAGGAGATACATACCATGGTAGATACTGTAACAGGTGCCATGAATAGCTCATTTGATGCTGCCTACTAAAACCAAGGGGCAAACAAAAGCTGAGTTAGGGACCTATCAGAAGGCAAGCAGGAAAGCATTCAATAATGCCAAAAGAACGAGACTTGCTCTTGATTGGGAATCCTACAAGGAACATCTCAGAAATTATAAGAGGAAACTAAGAAAATCACAAAGGAAGTCCTGGAGGCTCTTTTGCGACAAAATGGAAGTGGCCTCGGAGACCTCTCGCCTACGAAAGATTCTCTCTATGACAAAAACCACTCGAAGTTATTAAAAAAAACCGGATGGTTCATGGACGATCTCGAGTGAGGGATCGTTGGAACTGCTCATTGAGATTCACTTTCCTGAATCAACTCGACTGTGTAAAACCAAGCAGTTGGGCAAAGTCCCAACATGCTTACTTCAAGGGGAAGTCTGTGGACACAGCCTTACCTTACCTTAGTAAGCAAACTTTATAAATCAATATTCTCCCAGAACTATACACTTGTAGCATTCTTTGACATAGAGGGTGCGTTCAATAATGTTAAAACAGAGGCAACCTGTAAGGACTGTCGCACCTAGAGATGGACTACCCTATAAGCCGACTAATTAATCATATGCTTCTAGGCAGGATTATTAGTGCGGAGCTGGAGGTTATGCTCCACCTTATCCTCCTAGATATATTTGGCAAACAGAAAGCGGCAATTACAGCTTCGCGATTGTTAGCTGTCAATCAGTGGAAAAGTCTTCAAAAGGGGCACGTCACCATAACTAAATCGCTAAAGCAAGAGCTGATGAAACTTGATTACATAACACCAGTGTTATGCTTTCAAAAAGGTTTTCGGACAACAATACCCTTCCCAGAGAAGACGGAACGAGTGGATCCGTAACCTATAATGAAACAATACAGTTTTTCACGGATGGCTCTAAGCTTGACGGTAAAGTAGGAGCAGGAGTCTTCTATGATAAGCTGAAAGTAAGCATCCCTGTCCGTCTACCTGATCGCTGCAGCGTATACCAGGATGAAGTGATAGCGATTTAAGAGTTGGCTGAACTCCAATGTACTATCTTCAAAGAAGATTATCATTTACGTGGACAGTCAGGCGGCCATGAAATCGTTGGAGGCGGTCTCGCTGAAATCTAATGTCGCGTTGAGCGTCATCTCTTAACGAGATGAGTAGGCAGTTAAATATAAGGATCATTTGGGTCCCGGGCCACACGGATGTTGAGGGTAACTGCAGAGCGGGCGAGTTAGCTAGACGTGGTACGACTCTCCAGCTGCTACCGGAAAGGGTAGAGGTAGGGAGTCCTATCACGACACTGAAACTTGAGTTTCGGAAAGAGGCAGAAACAATAGCAAATGTAAGGTGGGAAAACACCGAGACTTGTAATAATTTAAGACAGGTCTGGTCGAAGCTGGACTTGAAGTGCTCAACTGCGCTTGTTTCCCTAAAAAGACGTGAACTAGGAACGGTTGTAAGGAGAATGAAAGGACACTGCCTTCTTGGGAAACACACGAGAAGGATGGGTGTCGAATATATTGACTTCTGCAGAAGCTGCATGGGCGAAGAGGAGAAGGAGACCATAGAACATCTTCTCTGCTCATAAGCGGCACTAATGCACAGAAGGCACAAAAACTTATGTAAGTGGTTATTGAATAACCTATCAGATCTTTAAAATGGCAAAATGCGGGACATACTTCGATTCATTAAGAGCTCCGAATGGATCTTTTAAAAAGGAAAAAGGTATAAGATCCTGTGGTAACACAAAGGACCGCAAATGGTCTAAGTGAGCATTAGGACACCGCAACCTAACCTAACCCAACCTACCGCCCATGCGGTGATTATCGCCCGGTCAACGCAAAAAGGGTACACGATTGTTACCCCATACCATATATAGTTACAAGATTAAACGCACATGCTCGATGAATGCACAATATTTTCGAAAGCGGACCTAGATAAAGCATACCATCAAATACCAATCCACCCAAACGACGTTCAGAAGACACCCATCATGACACCATTCGGCCTTTATGAGTACCTATACATTGTTGTTCGATAGCTCAGTACAAAAACACAATGAAAATGAAATTACAATGAAAATGCACCATTAGATTGTTTAATTGAAAAGTGGACTGTATTTTTTGATTTAATATAATTGGCACAAGGAAAAAGAAACGCACTGGAAAAAAAAACAACCCATAAAAATTAAAATTTTTCTTGTAAATTCTCTAATCGGAGATACACACACACACACACACACTGCGTGCTCGCCTCAAAACCTTCTCTATAGAAAGCCCAACTGTTCCGATCGTACACAGATACATGCTTAGATTGAGACCAAACGTATTTGTATTAGTAATCAACTAAAGAGCAAAATCCATATAAAATTTTTCTGTTTCCCACTACCACATCTTACGTTTCTTGCTCTTTGCGACTACTTATTTTTTGTACACTGTATTCACATCCCACAAACACACATGCGTTTGGTCTTGGTTTACAGCATTAGTATGCGTAGAGTTGGGCTTTCTATAGAGAAGGTTTTGGCTCGTCTTGTGGCAAAATCATCCACGAAATGACTCAGCGGCAGCGAACAGCGCTGCTCACAAAGCACAGAGCTCAGACTTTGCCGTGATCTGATGCGATATAGCGATATTTAAAAATTGTATATTGGGGTCCCCAAGGGGCCGATCGCTCCAAATTTTTACAAAATTTAAAGAAAATCGGGTAAATTTTGTAAAATATTTGTATGAGAGCCCCCCGAACCCGAGGTCCGAGGGGCCTCAAATTTTAATAAAAGTATTGTCACCGGAAATATACATGTGTGCAAAATTTCAATAAAATCGGGCCATGGGAAGTGGGCTAAAAATTGATCAGTAAATCTGACCAGCCAGCCAGCCAGCCACGTGCACGCGAAGTTAATATAGAGAATTTAAAAATGATTGGTAACTGCTCTGCTCTGTTGCTTCAAAGTGAGTGAAAATGTATTTTTGCGCAATGCATTAGCGCAGTCGGCTCGGCTTGTCGAGGCACCAAAACCACCACCTTTTGTATGCAGTGAGGTGGTGAGAGCAGCGCAGCATGTACAAGTAGAGCACACAGCGCTCAGTGCATAGCGCAGTCGGCTCGTCTCGTATGGTGTGATCGGCTTGATAGCTGCTGTCTGGTGTATTAGCACACACGTAGATAGCGCACATTACTCGCCTGGCAGTGTAGCACCATAATGTGGCCTGATGCATACAGGAAAATTATTGGCTGTACCAGCATGGCGTGATGTTTAGCAGTGTGGCTGGTATGGTTTTTTTTGCTCGTTGTTGCGCACTGCAATTTATATCGCTATTGCTCTTTCCTTTTTCTCTTTGCACCGTGGGGCGAAATGTGACTCCGGCACGGTGGAGCAATCCCTATGAACTCGTAACAATGGTATTCGGGCTACGTAACGCCGCACAATCATTTCAACGACGAATACCCGAGGTTCTTTGAGGACTACCATTTATATTTATCATATATCGACGACGTACTAATTGCATCGAAATTGCCAGAAGAACATCAAGAGCACATACGCACAGTTTTCAAACCATTATTATATTGACCATAAATGTCGTCAAATGTGTATTTTGCGTAAGCCATGTAACATTCTTAAGGCATTTAATAACACCATAAAGGTATTTCACTGTTTTCAGAAAAGGTCGAAGCAATAAAAAATTACCTGAAATGGCTAAAGAATTAAAAAAAATCATTGCCACAGTAAAATTTTATCGCAAATTCTCACCGATCACAAACCACTAACGTTCGCATTCAAACATAATGCGGAAAAAGCAACCCCACGGCAACAACGCCATCTAGACTTCATCGGCCAATTTTCAACAGATATAAGACACATTGATGGCCGGGAGAACATAACCGCGGATGTTTATTGGATAACAAAACGAAAAATAGTATTTTTACATCATATTATGTACTGATAATAAGAAATAATAAAAAAATTTAAATATAAGGAGACTGCAGTAATATCGAGCAGTTGGCCACGTATAATAGAATACAGCATATAATCACTGTCACTGCTACCCTTGACAGAACCGACGCGACCGTAGGTAGAAAGAAAACAGAATTAGAGCACATAAAATATTTTTGGTGAATTAAGTGCCCAAAAAGTCAACTTTTTAATGTTTTGTGAAGTTTTTTAACTATATGAAAGACAGCCTAAATTCCGTTTGACACTACATTTTTTTGTCATTTTCAATTCATTAAAAATAAAAATAGAGCAGTAAGATATATTTCACATTCAATTTTCCAGTAGGTTATAGTGCGTACATAACAGTCATAAAAATACGAAAACGTCATAAATATGCATTGAAAATCTACTTCAGAATATATCTTTTTGAGCAGCTTGAAAAATTTCTAAAAAACCAGGGAAGAGAGCTTTGATTAACATAGGTCTGTTATTTATTTTCAAAAAATAACTTGATATCTCGTTTATGCGTGACTACTTTTCAATAAATTTGAAATAAAAAATTAATGTAGTGTTATACCAGCTTTAGTAGTAAAATAAAATCAATCAAGAAAGACAAAACGTACCGGATCCGCATTGAATTAATTATACGAGTACGTCAATTTATTGCACCTCGTCTACACTGGATTTTAATGAGGATTAATTCCGTATGACAAATGCTCACACATTTGTATTAAAATCTGATATATTTTCCAGATATATAAGTTTAAAGGCGAAATTTAAAAACAAAGAAAAAAGAGGAATTTTTACTTTTCGTTAGAAAATAAAACAATTATTTATGAGGAATAAAAAAGTTTTTATTGATTTTTAATTAAATTCAACTTTTGTGAAATACTATAGTCAACATATATTTTCTCAAGGAACACTAGCTGTGTTAATACCATTCATAGTTTCCATTAAAACTACTAGAAATATATATGTTTTAAAATCAATATATGTGTATTTCACTAATATTGCTCCACATCTGTTCCACTGACCCACTCCCGCATAGTGGTGATTTACCATCAAAATAGTGACTGGCATTGCAACTTTGTAAAATATGACAAAACGTATTCCCCCTCACCAACACCCCTTTCCTTAGAGATGTCTTACCGCCACTTTTCACGTCAGCGACCCCGAAAACTATAGAACCACCTTAAATATCGTTCACCCCCTCCTAATAGAGGTGTCTACCAGCACTATGAACCTCAGCTACCCCGAACACTATAGAACCGATATATATAGGTTCTTTTCCGCAAAATATCAATATTCAATACGGAATTTGTTGTTTTTATGAAAACATATGACAGAAGAAATGTCAGCCTGAACGTCACATTTTTATTGTTGTTTTGAATTAATGTGACAGCATAACTGTAACACTGAACGTCACATTTTTATTGTTGTTTTGAATACATATGACAGCAGAACTGTCAAACTGAACAACACATTTTTTTCTTTAGATTTTCATACAAAAATACCGTTTCCGGTGAATTTTTCAAAAATGTTTTTATATACAAACCTTGTCCTGACAATTATAACGAAAACAAAAGAAATCTGCAAATCGGTCAATCGGTCAAGTGATGACCTTTCATACATGCGGCAATTGATTTTTATTTATATTGATAAAATTTGAGTTATTTTAAATATTTAAAGAGATATATTAAGAAAAGGTATTTATTGGGAATCAAAAAAAAGGTAACATTTTTGCGGGAGTTATTCATTAGTGCTAAAATGAGCACCACCCTGTCCGCCCACTTATCGATAGTGTTTTAGGGGGAAAGTTAGAAATCTGAAGTACAAACTCCCATCGCTTTTTCGGATTTTTATAGTATGTCAAAAATATGATAATTATTTCCTTAAGATATCGAGATGGCTGTTTTGTTTCACTGTTAGTTTGAATAAGGTAAACATTTTACAGTAATTTTAAATACAATTAGAAGTTTCTGTAAAACTGCATAAAACTAATAAATTTTCCTACTTATAATGTTATTTTTTTTTTAAAATTGTTTTGGTTGGGATGTTTCTATCTCTAGGTATAGTGGAAAATAGAAAGGTTCGGTTACGGTTTTAAGTATCATCTGGTAAGCAAAATCTAGAAAATTCAAGAAATTAGTAACAGAATGGCTATTTATCAAATAATATTAGTATAATTACTTTATTTTTTGTTTGAACACCAATTAGAGTTATAAAATTTACAATTTAGTTAAATTAAAAATATCGAGTTTATTTGGTTTTTAGGGAACAAATCAAATTTCGATGTTCCAAAGAATACACATTGAATTTTTTATAGCATATATGCAACTACAACACCAATATCCACTTATTGTTTCTCATTGTGTACATATGTTTAATATAAGTCATCATTTAAATTTAGGATAAGAGGATAACTGTTAAAAATCCTAAAAAATCCTAAAAAATCCAGCATTTTTCGATAAAGAAATGTAAAAAAATGTTTGCGAAAGAAATTCTACCTTAGTGGTAAATAGGAAAACGTATATCCGCCATGTGTCATCGCGAACGAACACCTCTTTATTATATTATATTATTTATATTTTTTACTTTTTTTCACACCAATTATATATAAATGAAAATGAATCCCATGTGGCGTTTACGTTCGTTTATTTAACTGAATGTGTATTTTATTTAATATTATACATATGGCATTGCTTTTAAAATTAAACTGGCTGTCATAGTATAACCCATGCTTAAATTTATATGTAACAGCTGTTGATTTGCATTTCGCACTCAAATGGCAAACAGTTTTGACCAGCGTTGTAGTTTTTATATGCAAAGTTTGCGAAATTGCGAAAGGCGGCATATTTTTTTTTTCTTGTGAGTACAATTCGGACGGGTCATTAATTTATTGTGAATTGTGATTATTAATTGTAAGCATCATTGAAATGCGTATATTGTGATTTCGTATTGCTAATAAAATCAGTTTATAAATAGTGGTTACAGTGTCAAGCTGCGATATCGAGTTGTGTTTTTTAAAACTAAAACAACGCTGGAAATGTTTGCATAATATATTCTGAATTGCAAAATTCGAAAGAAGTTATTAACATCCCATGCCAAGTTTTATATGTAAATGCAAAATTGGCAGAACGATCAGATTTTGCCGGCTTTGAGGTTATCTGCTAGCAACAAAAGGCGTATTTTATATGCCGAGGAATAAGAAAGTCGAATGTCAAAACCAGCAAAACAGCAGGTTTTCTTATTCCAAAGAAGGAATAAGATAGTGCAATTGTTTTTGTAATTCCTTATTCCTCGGCAAATAAAATACAGCTAAAGTTTCAGTCGCAAGTCTGGTAAATTATGTTACAGTGCCTTCTGTAAAAATCGTCAACATAATAACATTTATTTCAATAAACTTGCGTGTACTTGTCGCAATATGACAAATTTGATTCGAAACTGCTAACCAGAATTCCCTCAGTGATGTATTTCTTTGTTGGTTCGTCGCCGGTCACAACTGCAACATGCAGGAAAAACCAGACACAAAACCTTAATTGTTCGTTTCACTGCGCAAAGTGATAAAAGATTAAATCTAATCTAATTTTCACAAAAATTCTGGCTGCTATTGCTGAATCAGCTGCAAATATGGAAGTCAAGGAATGGTTTGATGGACAACCGTGAAAACGTGTCTGTGCTTTATACATAAAGACAAAAGGCTATTGCATGAAAGGTATGTACTTTTTTAATTCTCTATATTAACTTCGCGTGTCCGTGGATGGCTGGCTGACACACCAAATCTTGTGAACTTGTGATCAATTTTAAACCCACTTCCTTAAGCCAGATTTTATTGAAATTTTGCACACATGTGTATCTCCAATGACAACACTTTCTATTAAATCTGGGCCCCTCGAGACGCGGGGTCCCATACAAATATTTTACAAAAAGTACCCGAAATTTTTTTTATAAAAATGTTTATCATGTTTATCTCCGATGGACAACACTTTTTGTAAATATTTAGTAGTGATCAGGCCCCGGGGGTCAGGGGGCACCCTTACAAATTTTATAAAAAAAAGTTAACGATTTCCTTCAAATTTTATACGCATATCTCCGTTGTATCTCCGTTGGGCAACACTATTTGTAAATATTTGAAAGTGATCGGGCCCCGTGGTCGGTGGGCACCCACGCAAATTTCATAAAAACAAGTGGGCAGAATCTTGTGATCAATTTTTAACACACTTCCTAAAGTCAGATTTTATTCAAATTTGGCACACATGTGTATTTCCCATTACAATACTTTCTATTCAAATTTGGGGCACCTCGGGCTTCAGGGTCAGGGGGCTCCCATACATATTTTTTTAAAATTTAACCGATTTTCTTCAATTTTTTTGCGCATGTGTACAACGATGTACAACACTTTCTGTAATAATTTGGAAGTGAACGGGCCCCTGGGTTGGGGGGCACCCATCAATTTAAGCGTTGTCCATCATAGGATTAAACATGTGTGCATAAAATTTGAAGAAAATCGGGTAAATTTCTAAAAATTTTAATGGGGCCTTCCGTCACCAAGGCCCGATCACGCCAAATATTTTTACAGAAAGTGTTGTCCGTCAGAGAAATTTAAGAAAATCAAAAGATCACTACCAAATATTTACAAAAAGTGGTGTCCATCGGAGATACACATACGTATAAAATTTGAATAAAATCAGGTACTTCTTTTAATAAAATTTGTATGGGTGCCCCCCGACCCTGGGGCCCGTTCACTTCCAAATTTTTACAAAAAGGGTTTTTCATTGGAGATACATATGTGTATAAAATTTGAAGAAAATCCGGTACTTTTTATAAAATACTTGTATGGGGGTCCCCCGACCCCGCGGCCCGAGGGGCCCCAAATAATAGAATGTGTTATCATGGGAGATACACATGTGTGCCAAATTTCAATAAAATCGGGCTGTAGGAAGTGGGTTAAAAATTGATCACAAGATTTGGTGTGCGAGCCAGCCACGGGCAAGTGAAGTTAATATAGAGAATTTAAAAATGGTAATTTTTGCTTAGTTACGGATTGTGTTAAATCAAGTTATTATGCCAGTCTTTGAAGCATCTACCTGCGCATAATGGGGTGGGAGTGTCACAACTTTTGAATTAAAATTAAGTTTCATTCCTATTCTTGTTTTTCGAACATTCTTTATTCCGTAGAAAATATGTCTTCTGTTTGTAATTTGCTGGAATTGGTAGTTTTGCTAAATATTGCTACTTTAAAGTGCACGTTCGAAATTGAAGAAGTTGAAACCATTGGAGTTCTGTCCAGTAAGGTTTTTTGTACATTCATACTTTTATCACGAATATTTAGTAACTGACTTATAATAACTTGTCACGGAAATATTGTCACTCGCCTTTCGGATGTAGCATTGAATTGTAGATCCTTTTCATTTGTGCGCAAAAATATAACACGCACAACACGCAGAAAAAGCTAAGCCTTCGACTGCATCGGTCTTTCGCGCCAAATATTATTATTATTATAATAGGATAATTTTAAAATAGATAGTTAAAATGGATAGTTATAAGATAACTAAAAAATATTATGGTATTGTTATCGAATGATTATGGGATTATTACAGGATAATTAGAAGATAAACTAAAAAATTATTAGAGGATAAGTAGAAGATTATTATAGCATGACTATAGAAAGACTATATTAGGATCATAGAATGATTATAGGATTATGATAGGATGATGATCAATTAAAGGATGTTTATAGTGTGATTGGTAATTACTCGATGATTATAAATGATAATATGATGATGATATGATGAACATAGGATTAGTTTATTATTTATTATGTTAATTTTAGTATAATCCAACGATTGTTATGGTATGATTTCAAGTATTACTTCCTTATATGGATGATTATAGCAGGGTTATAAGATGGTTTAGGATGATTATAGAAAAATTATAGAAATAGAAAAGTTACTAGAGGATGACTATAGAGTATTTATAGTATTTATTATGGTACTTATAAGATAATTTCAAGAAACTAATAAAATGATCATGTACGTTTATATAAATGTTATAGGATTGTAACGAAGAATATATACAAAATTTGCGCCACCACTTGCACATAGCACAGTAGCCGAACCGGTTAAGCTACCGTCCGAATATTTTACCAAGTCATGGGTTCAAAGATCTTTTTTTTAAAGAAAATACCACATAAATGTAAATATAAGACCGACAAATAGTGCTATGATGCATGTGAAGCAAAATGGTTGAATGAGTTAGACTGCCGAGTAACGTCTGAACGTCTTTCCGGATTCCCACCCAAGGAAATTGTGTAGAAAACACACAAGCATTCGGAGCATAGTTTCCAAAAAGTTCACACTGAACTTCGAATCTCTTGATCCTACTTTTTTACTTTAAATATTTTCCTGGGTTAATGGAGTCGTAGCGTACGCCTTCGCCATTTATGGCAGGCCAGACTTTCCGTCCAAATCGCCTACTGCTAGTTTAACGCTACAGTAGTCACTCCAGTACAAATCTTGCCTTTTGCTTGAGTAGTCTGGTGGAGTCATAGCGTATTCCTTCGCCACTACATTACTCCGAACCTCTCCCGTGCTAAGTACACCGAAATGCCGAACCTAATAACCAGCATTATCGAGGAAAAGTTAGGTGAGGTTAAGCTCACACGCACAGTTTTGTGAGGATTAACCCCTAAACCACAGCGATCTGCCCAGCAAGTTAGCTTGTTGAGAGCACTTTGCAGGAGTTCCTTTAAGGTATTCGGTTATTTTCCTGAGACGCCAATAGCAACGTCATCCGCATAACCGATTAGTCTGCAGACCTCACCTCTTAGGCATACCAGCAGTTCATTCACCGCTAAGTTCCATGGAAGGGGGGGACAGGACTCCACCTTGTGGCGTTACTCTGCGACAGATCTTCTGGCAGACGACACGTCCACCTTTGAATTAATATTCCTACTTGTGAGCAGACGATTAATCAATTCGCCAAGCAAGCCGTCCACCCTCAAAGTCGGCAGCGCATTCGTAATCGCAGATGTTTTGACGTTGTCAAAAGTGCCTTCAATGTCAAGGAATATCATAATTGTGTACTCCTTGTGGTGAAGGGAATGTTCAAAAGAACGCACCACTGTGTGCAGAGCTGTTTCTACAGACTTACCTTTACAATTCGCGTGCTTACCTGTAGACAGGAGTTTTTTAACATGCGAGTATTTGCCGGCTTTGGGTATGCAAACCACGTTTACTTCTCTCGATAAAACTGGAATATCGAGACAACTCTTAAGAATTGTTTCCAGCGAAGGAAGTATAATATCCGAAGTCCTTTGCAGCTCGGCTGGAATTATGCCATCAGGTCCTGCAGATTTGTATGGTTTGAAGCTTTGTAGTGTCCAAAGCAGTTTGTCCTTATTTATCAGATCGTTGGAGATAGTTGTACGAGTGTCTGCCCTATCAACGCCAACCTTACTTAACACATGTGAGCTTCCCGTGAAATAGGTATCTAAAAGCAGATTGAGCGATTCTTCGCTTGAAGTAGTCCACGAGCCATCTGCCTTTTGCAGGCAGCTCGGCATTATTGGATTGGATGCGATGATTTTTCGTAGCTTAGACGCCTCAGAAGATTCTTCTATTTTATCAAAGAAGTGTCTCCAAGAAGAGCGCTTGGCTGTCCTTAATACTCTTTTATAAAGTTTGAGAGATGCTTTGTAAGCATCCCAGTCAGGTTCTAATCTAGTAGCCTTGGCTACGTTGAATAGCTTCCTGCAGCTTGTCTTGAATTCTTCCGTTTTAACTGGTTATTTGTTCTGACATCGTTGGGAAAGTATTAGAAGATTGTCGACATATCCTGCAACAATAAAAATGCTCTTATCAACTTTAGATCGATTTAATCCAAATTTAATGAGATTTGTATTTCACTTCTGATTCCAGATGCGACTAGCCTGCTTGAGCCCGTACAAAGATTTTTTCAAGCGACATACTTTTTGCGTTCCATCATCAAATTTTTGTGGTTGAGCCATATAAATCTCGTCATTTAGTTCGCCCTGCAAAAAGGCTGTTACTGCATATATCTGGTCAATCTGTATGTTATGCTTCACAGCCATAAAAAATAAAAAAAACAAATAGAAGCATAACGTACCATTGGAGAAAACGTCTCCTCGTAGTCTATTCCTTTACGTTGCGCACATCCCTTCACAACCAAACGCGTCTTATTTTGGTTCAGTGCTCCGTTTGAATTGCATTTCGTCTTAAACACATATTTGCAGTAAATTTGCGGTTTGCAGGGATATTAACCAATGTCCAAGTTTCATTTTGCATAAGTGAGTCATATTCACTTTGAATAGCTTGCCGCCATTTCGATGCATTAGGTGAAGATAAGGCTTCCTTCACTGTAGCTGGATTGTGTGCCTTGTTAGAGGCCAATGAGATGAAATCACTCTGTTTTCAATAAGCTTTGGCTGTCTACTTGATCGTCTAGTCTATAAGTTGTACAAAATCGTTGACCTTGGTGGCAAATACAAATCATCTTCTTCCTGATATGTTACAGAATTCTGAAAGGAGTTATAGGACTGGTAGTTTGATTCCAAATCTGATGATTGCTTTGCTTCCACCTGTACTTCCGAGTGCCGAACACCTTATGGGACAGATTTACATTCGTGCTCGTGAAGTTGCTAGAGTTTTTAGCGATCTCAGCATACAACAATCCGCTGGAGTAGATGGCATTCCCAATTACTTCTGAGGAGGTGTTCTTCATCGCTGGCATTACCATTACGTAAGCTTTTCTACTTAACTTCTACTTAACCTGTTTTTCTGGACTCTTTCCGAGTAGTTGAAAAACAGCATTTGTCCAGCCTATACCCAAAAAAAACAAACCATCTGACCGTCTGACCGTCTGATCAACCGTCATCTTATGAAATACATTGAATCACGAGAACTACTCGATGACCGCCAATATGGTTTCCGTGGACAACGTTCTACTGGGGATCTGATGGCATATCTCACCGAAAAGTGGAACCAGTCTTTTCACAAGTTTGGTGACAGCAAAGTTGTAGCACTTGATATTTCAAATGCATTTGACAGAGTATTGCATCAAACTCTTCTGTCTAAAATGCGTGCAAAGCTATCTTTCAAACCGTTCAATCCAAGTTGTGTTAGATGGTTTTACCGGCTTACCGCATAAATGCGGGTGTCCCCCAGGGCTTTGTTTTGTCTCAGACACTCTTTCTTATTTTCATTAACGATCTTCTACTTATAACTTTTAATCCAATACATTCCTACGCTGATGACAGTATTTTTAGCTTTTTTTATATGTGCGCATGTTCACGTCCTTTCTCTTTGGATGTGGAACTAAAACAACAGCGTATGTTAAGCTCGTTAAATTCTGACCTTGACAGCATAGCAAAGTGGGGAGAACACAATAGAGTCGAGTTGAACGTTTCCAAAAACCAATGCTGTCTTCGGTCGTTGAAGCCATTATCCATGAATGGCGCTTGCATCGAGGAAAATGAAAATGAATGATATTTCACTCCCTCTGATCTCGCCTGGCATTCAGTCGCCCCAAATTGAGTATAATTGTCATTTCATAGCTAAATCTAAAGATTCGCTAGAAAATTGCAGGAATATTGCCTGCTTGTCACTGTTTTATCGCTTCTTCCACCAGCTTTGCTCAAGATAAATAGCCAATTACATGCCACCTCTCCTTGAATTAAACCACAATACCTGTGGCGTTCTATATTCTCATCAGTTTACCCTCAAGCCCATCGTCGGACGTACTGTTAGCTTGAGCGACTCTTTCTTTAGTCGTACAAGACGAATGTGGAATGCTTTACCAAGGTATGTATTACCTCATCAATATGATCCACAGGCATTTAAAATGCATGCACAATGACGGCTCCTCTTTCCTTCCTTGATACCTTAGTTCCCACTCTGTGCCTAGTTATATAAGGGTTTAGACCCCTTGAGCGTGTGCCAACGAAAAAAAATCAACATTGGAGATAGACCCTTTGTGTAGAAGGATTTTTTTTATTAGAATATATTCAAGAATTCCATATAATAATTGACGAATTAGGGGACACCCTGTATAGATCAGATTGAAGTCAACTTAACGCCATTTTTTTTTCAGATCAGAAAATTAACCATTGCCTTTATGGAACACCTAAATCGCACCATCATATATAATTCAGAATTATTTTAATGTTTTGGTCGAAGACGATGATAATAATGAAATTGTCAAATGAATGTCGACGTCATTTGTAACGGCTGTATGTATATGAAATATATTTACCTGACAGCTGGTTATGGAACATCATTCCAAAGTATTTTGCGAAATTTTAATAAAACAATGAAACATCCGTTCTTAACAAATCTGATGTCTACTACGGAGAACGAACCCCTGCTGAACGGATTTTTATGGAAGCACTTAAATCACAGCTTAAACGATTTTATGGTATTGTTCCTTTTCTATTCGTCTGATGCGATTTGTTAATTTGGAGTTTATCTTTGGAAATTAGTGATTGGAAATGAGTTTGTTATAGCTAAGGTTAAGTTAAGCCAAGAGCATGGTAACAATAACAACAACAAACACCAGTCACGTGGATGAATTTGCAGCATCCTTCAAATACAATCCTTATTTTCCTTTGGAAGAAGAGGAAAGTACCAATGTTAAATGGATGTTGCCGTCTTTTGAACGGTTACATGAAAACAGTTCGCTTTACATTTGACACATAAACTGAGATGGCTGTTTATGAAACAGCCGACCAATTGGACTAACAATGGTAAAAAATGCTTAACAGTTAGAAAAATATTATAAAAAAAAGATTTTACGTTATCCAGGTGGACATCATTCGAAAGTATTTTGGGAAATCATAATTATCCACAGATCTGAAAGCCTTGCCTTGCAAGCAAAATTTAAATCTGTTAATGAATTTGGATAAGTTTCTCAAGTATACCATACCTATACATTTGGAATCAAAACGAGTGAGTCAATTTAAATTTATGTTTGTACTTGCATATATAAAACTGTGATTCTTATATGTACTTCTTTTGTAGATTATCCATGTCGTCGAATATGAAGCATCATCTTGCTGACAAGAGTAGCTGGTTCATAAAAGGCCTTTTAAAACCATGGCTCTAACTAAAACAACAAAGAAAGGAGAAGATCAAAAAGGTTCCAAAAATAGGCGAAAAGAATTCAAAGCAAAAAGTTAAAAAAATGGTTACTGGGTAGGAGAGAAAATTCCTTGATTTCCGAAGAACAACAAGTGCAAGTATTCAATTATTATTAGTATAGTTTGTATTATAATTATATTATTATAAAATTAGTATTATTTTTTTATATATATTATATTATTATAACACCAAATTCTCCTTTAATTTCTTTGCTAAAACATTTCACCTAAATCGGGTATTAATTAAGATGAATTAATTAGTTTCGATTGTTCAAATATGTACCTAAGTATATATTGACGTTGTGCAGAGAAAAATAGCTTTTTGCATGGTAACATACGTTGAAAGATGCAGGTTAAATATTTTTTAATCATTTAATTAAATATTTAGGAACTTACGTATGGACCATCTATTAGTTTAAGTGGGTCGGCTTCTTGCCGATAGCCACCTCAACCTAATCTAACCTGCGTATCCTTGCATTTCAATTATAATTTGCATAATTCTAACTGTCTTTAAATGTCACATTTCCTTTAAGTCGTTTGCAATATAATTGAATTTGTTGATACAAATTTTAAATTGAATTTAAAAGAATATGTCAATTGAAAATTTTGATATCATAATTACTTTCCAATTGTCCTTTACCGAAATATTCGGTCTGTTTTATCATTTATTTATTTATTTGTTGTACCAATACAGTGCCATTTCGTTACTGAAAATTAATGCTAAATGTTGGGATTTTAGAACATAATTTGTAGATATTAAACGATCGATTACGATTACTGCCTTGTAGGCTGTATTTTCTGTAGTCTGTAATGTAAAATTATTAAGCGGTTCTTGTTTGTTGTTGTTGTGCTAGGTAGCGGGGCGTTGCCTTATTTGCGGAGTGGTTCCTTCAGCGGGGTGCACGCCTAGCGTTGTGCTTGCCAGCATATATGCATTCATTGGTGTGAAAGCAAAATATCGTTCTCGGTTGATAAAATATTGTACGCCATATGATAAAAAAAAAACAACTTTTACTTTAGGTCATACGAAATTCAATCGATCAAAAACTATTAAATAAAATTCAATCATATGGCTCGTACGCATATGACTTAAAAGAAACTGTATACGAGAATAAAAATTGGATACGCCATCCGTTAGTTAACAATAGAGGAACAATCAAACTATACGGTCGGCATATACGAATACCGCAGAAAGTAATGTACAAACAAAATGTATGGTTCGTCCATTTAATAACCAATAAAAAAGAACAATTTTTAATCCTTTTATGCGGACTACGCGTACACTCCATTAATTTGTAAACAACACATTTAAAGATGTATAGCAATTTATTATCTTAAGAATAATCATCACCCGCTTCAACAACTTATAACTGTCTTCGATAAAGTGCAAAATTCAACTAACAAACTACCAACTAAATTTCACAAAATGCCCGATTGTCGTTCGCCTGTGTATTGGTGGGTCATATCTGTCTGCCCTTGGCCATGGTTTGTTTCTGTCTGTATGTGCATGTTCATTACATGTCTGTCGCGACGTTTTCGATTGTCTGCCTATGCAGGCAAAATGTGCCGCATCGTCTGTTGCCATAATTTTCATTTCGTTTTCGTCGTTTTTTCCCGTACAATCTGTGACACAATCTATAGGACTCGTTTCCGACACCAAAAAAAAAAGAAATTCCTTTGTCCTTTTTTTTCTCTTTTCTAGCTTATCTTTTCTTTATCACCAGATGGGTGGGGTTTTGGGTTTTGGCATGCGAAGCGGAACCATGGGTATATAAGTTAAATCTTTTAGTTATAAAAGATTGAAAAAAATATATTTTCTTGACCACTTGGTCTTTATTAAAAGAGAATCAAAGACTAAATTACAGTGAGCTTATTATCTGAAAAGAAAACTACGCATCCGATCTTGAGTGGCCGCAATCTGTTGACTCTGCATTATTTGTGCGTCGGACGTCTGATAATCGATTGGGTGATATTTGCTGATTTTGCATTAGCTACGCGCTACGGTACTGATGAACAAGAATCGGCATGAATCGATGGGGAGAAATCAGCTGATTTTGCATTATCTGTCCGCTTGGTTACTGATCATCATAATGGGGTAAAATATGCTGATTTTGCATTTCCCAAGGGAACGGCAATCGTGGCGGCTTATGGAGTGTTGTGATTGTTGTGTTTTTGATGAGTGCGTGTCTATGGTAGTTTCATTGTAAGATGTTGCGTTAACTTATATATAGAAAAAAAAAACTGCAATACGGTTGATGTTGTTGTTGTAGCAACTCCAGGCCTGAAACGAGATCAGGAGGAAACCCTCACTGTTGAGATATTCGTGGATTGCAGAAGAAATAAATGATGAAGTCGGAAGTAGAAGAAGGATAACGAAAAAGATTTGATTTACGGTCAAATCTATATTCACCAAAATTTGCGTCGGCATACCCAAATAGAGTCTTTTCTCTCTTTTAGAAGTTGCTTAGTTAAAGCTTCAGTGTCAATGTTCCCTTCAGATATTTGACTACTCGCTACAGCTGTGACCAGTCTTTCTGTGTTGGAGGTGAAACCTTTTGTGCCAAATTGCTCACGCTTGCTGATATGTGAGATCTTGCATTTACGGACAAATTATAATAATCGTCCAATCAACTTCTGATAATCCGTATTATTCAACAGCTTGTCTGATATACCTGTTTTTCCATAATTTAATTCCATCGGTGTCTTGACCGGTTTTGCGTTGTGCAGTCCATAGTCCAGTGCGATTTTTTGAATATAATTTGACTCCGTACTGTCTTTCGAAATGGTCATTCCCAAATAATGTTTGATTGGTCCAATATTTTAAATTTCAAATTTTGACGATAAAATCACTTCAACAACTTTCAGATGTTTATCGTTTTTGCAAGCCAGTACCATATCATCAACATATATGAGCAAGTAACACCAGCTCCCGTATATGTTTTTCGAATACAAACACAATTCAACTTTGATTAAATCTCGCTTTAATCAGGACGCTGTGAATCGCATGGTTCTATGATGGTATTACCATATAAAATATATAAAATACGGAAAAAGTCACATGGACTCGTGGCTGCTTTTAACCATCAAATTCCAATAAACAATCTTTGAAGAAAAACTCAATTCAAAATAACAATATGAAAAACGAATTATCTTTTTATTTCTAAAAAACACTTTAGATATTTATAAAAACAAATACTGGTAAGATTAAGCACTTAAATTGCAATTTTATAAAAAATCTTTTTTAGCAAGCAAAATGACAGACTTCTTTTGTGGTTGAATTATTGGAAGTAAGTGAAGTTAGTAGTATTTTAATTCTTCTTTATCGAAATAGACAACGAATTTGGCAATGTGTTGACACATTAAGGTGTCAATTATAATATAATAAAATAAATTAAATAAATTCATATATGTAATCACCACATATACTCCCCTACCAGTAATTTCGGAGAAATTGCGAAATCAATAAAAATAAAGACTACAAAATAGTTCGAACAGTGGATTCGAATGTTAAAAAATCATTAATCGAATTTACAAACTTTTGAGGAATTTTAATAACTCTGCCTGACTTAGTTTATGTCGATTTTGGAATGTACTTAATTTCAGGCTGATCCTTAAAAGAAACCGATTTTTTAATTTTGACTAATTTTGTTTCAGCAAGAGGAGCTGATTTTTCAGAAAAATTCGTTAACGTGGCTGCTGAGCGACGAGATTCGATTCGAAATTGGAAACCTCCTCGTAACAAGGTTTAAGTCTATTTATGGAAATTTTGATTGGTTTATCATTAATTTCTATAGTAAAGTTTTTGTCCGTACTTTGTGAGGTCCAGTATAAGGTGGTTGAAGAGATTTTCGAACAGCATCGGTACGTAAAGAAACATGAGAGCAACTAGCTAAATCCTTGCTCACAAAGACATAAGGAGAATCATGTTTAGATGCAGGCGTAGGTCTAATCTCATCGAAATGGTTCTTCAACTCCTTGACAAATTCAGATTGAGGGGTAAAATATCCCGAAGATGAATCCAAAAACCTACCAGGAACGCGCAAAGAACAGCCAAAGGTAAGTTCGGCTGGTGTTGTTTGCAGTTCCTCACTAAATGAAGTTCTTAGTCCCAGAAGAACTAAAGGCAGTATTCTAGTCCAATCGGGACAATTATAACACATGATAGCAGATTTAATTGAGCGATGCCATCTTTCCAAAATACCATTACATTTAGGATTGTAGCTTGTGGTTCTGAATCTTTGAAAACCGAGGAGATTGGCTAATTCGGAGAAAAGTTGCGATTCAAATTGGGTTCCTTGATCAGTAACAATTGAACACCAAAATGCGCAATCCATGAATTATATACAGCAAATGCAACGGTGGCGGCAGAAATATCCGGAACAGGTATCGCTTCAGGCCAACGTGTGTAACGATCAATTAGTGTAACACAATAACGTTGATTTTCCGAAATAGGAAGAGGACCTATGATGTCCAGGTGTATGTGTGAAAAACGTTGTGAAGATAATTTAAAAGTACCAAGTGGTGATTTAGTATGCCTATTTACTTTTGATTTTTGACATGCTAAACATTGTTGTGCAAAATTGTTCACATCTTTGTTGATAGATGGCCAAATCACATTTTTGGTTAATAGTTTAATGGATCCTTTAACACCTGGATGGGAAAGGTTATGAAAACAATCGAAAACATTTTTTCGAAAACTAAGTGGAATGAATGGCCTTGGTACATCCGTTGTTATGTCGCAATGAATTGACTTAGATTCATTGAATGAAATCAGAAAGGTTTTAAATTTCAAAGTAGAATAAGAAAGCAGAATTTGTTGAAATTCAATATCCTTCGCTTGAGCGTCGGCGATTGCAGTATAATCAATTTTTTCAGGAATGTGAATTTGATTAATGCGAGATAGAGTGTCAGCTACAACGTTATCTAAGCCGGAAATATGTTGAATTTCAGTGGTAAATTGACCAATGAAGTCCAAATGCCTAAATTGTCTAGGAGATGCTTTCTCGGATTTCTGATTGAAAGCAAAAATGAGGGGTTTGTGATCAGTAAACAAAGTAAATTCACGACTCTCAAGTAAATACTTAAAATGCTTAATTCCAGAGTAAGCTGCAAGAAGCTCTCTATCATACGCACTGTATTTTTTCTGGGCGTCATTAAGACGAACCGAAAAAAAACTAAGTGGTTGCCAAGCTCCTGTGACGAATTGCTGTTCCACTGTCCCGATTGCTGTGTCTGAGGCGTCGACCATAATTGCTAGTCGAGCCGAAGACGATGGATGAACGAGAAGAGTAGCATTACATAGTTTGTCCTTACAATAATCAAAAGATTGAATAGCTTCAGGTGTCCAAGTAATAGAAATTTTACTGTTTTTTTTTGTAGTTTTTTAAAAAATCATTCAGTAATATTTGATCTGCTGCGGCATTAGGTATAAAACGCCGATAGAAATTAACAATGCCCAAAAATCGTTTGAGTTGCTTGACTGTACTGGGACGTTCGAAGTTACTGATAGCTCGTACACGTTCCGGATCAGGAAATATACCATGTTCGGACACCATGTGTCCTAAAAATTTAATTTCAGATTCCGCAAAAACGCATTTTTCTAAGTTAATTATCAAACTGTTCTCGGAAAGTTTTTGAAAAATAACCTGAAGATGTTCCAAATGTTCCTCAAGAGAATTTGAGGCAACTAAAATGTCATCCAAGTACACATAACAAAAACTTAATCCGAATAGCATTGAATGCATCAATCTCTGAAAAGATTGAGCGGCATTTCTGAGTCCAAATGTCATCTTGCAAAATTCAAAAAGACCAAATGGGGTAGAAATCGCAGTTTTTGGAATATCATCTGGATTTATCGGAATTTGGTGGTAAGCCTGAATAAGATCTATTGATGAGAAAATTTTGCATCCCTCTAACTGATGTGAAAAATCTTGTAGATGAGGAATGGGATATCTATCTGGAACGGTGATCTTGTTTAATGCACGGTAATCACCGCAAGGCCTCCAGTCTCCATTTTTCTTCTTAACAAGATATAATGGGCTTGACCAAGAACTGCTACTCGGTCTACAAATACCTTGAGCCATCATTGTTGTGAATTCTGTTTTGGCAATCTTAAATTTATCAGGAGCCAGACGACGAGGTTTACAAGAAACAGGTGTACCGACAGTTTCCAAGTAATGAAATACATTATGCTTAACTTTAGTTGAAGCAGTGTTCCGATTCGTGATTTCTGGAAATTTTGATAATACATTTTGAATTTCCAAAGATAAAACGGTTTTATTAATAAATGAAAGGGAGGTTTCTTGATGCGAAGAAATATTTCCCATAGTAAACAAAGAGGTTGATGGATCAATGAAGTTCTGTCTTCGAATATCTACGAGTAAACCAGATTGTTTCAAAAAATCAGAACCAATAATGGGAATTGATACATCGGCTATTATAAACTCCCAGGTGAAATTGCGGCGCAGTCCGATATTTAAATTCAAAAATTTTGTGCCGTAAGCAGAAATCGGTGTTCCATTAGCAGCAAGTAATTTGAAAGAAGAAGTAACTGGTTTAATTTGGGCTAATTTCAGAGGAATCACAGAAACATCGGCACCAGTATCGATTAGGAAATTAATATTAGTAAAGTATATGTGAATGACGAGGCGATTTAAAGATTGTTCATCAATACTCATCGTTGAATACTGATGAACTGTTACTGGTTTTTTGAACCAACAGAATCATTTTTAGTTGAAAATTCCGAAAAATGTTTACAGCCGTGAACGCATTTTAATGCTTTATTGCCGAATTTGTAATGATACCAACAGTCTTCACGTTTTGGTATTGGACTACCGGTTGATGCTGATCTGTCCGAGTTTCTATTACTAGATCTTGATCTGAAGCGTGAATTTGCATTGACATTTATGATTGCCATAAGGTTATTCATTTGTGATTTCAAATCGGAAATCTGCTCAGAAAGTGCTAATCCCTTGGGATTGGAATCTAAACAGGAAGAATTTGAAGTAACACCAATCAGAGATGATTTAGAATTAGATGCAGAATCAAAAGCTTCAATAGTACAAATATTTGTTTGAGATAAGGTTTCCATAACGTTATCAGCACGTTCAGCGAGAACCGCTAGTGAAACATCGTTCTCAAAAGGGGTAAGGACCACCTGAACTTGCTGGGGAAGACGCTTCATCCACAACTGTTGGATTGTCTTTTCGTTAAAAACATTACCAGAATTTAGTCTAAATTCACTCAGCAATTGGGAAGGTTTCCGATCATCTAATGATAATTTATGTAATAAATTATTCAGTTTGGCCTTTTCGGATTCGCCCAAAACGCGAGTTATTTCGTCTTTGAAAACTGAATAAGGATTATCACCCTTGTTACGAAGAATTAGGTCCGCAAATTGATTATGTAATCTCGAATCTTACGCTCCCACGGCATGCGAGTACATTGTTGTTTCTAATTTAATATTAGAAACATTAAATTGTTGCTCAAGAATGCTAAACCAAACGGCTGGATTTTGTGAAAACAATGGTTGCGGAGGTTACGTGATTAACAAAACTTTTACCTTCAGAATAATTTAAATCGGTTGCTGTTAATTTTTCAACTTTAGCACCAGAACCCGATGGTGCGACTTTATTGTGTTGATAATTTCGAATTTTTGATTCAATTAATTCGTTTAATTTCGAAACGGTAATTGTAATCGATGGATCTTCGTCCTTAAAATCAAGACCCACCGAAGGAGGTAAAGCAGTTGTGGCACTTTCGTCCGTCATATTGATTTAAATTGCAATAATATTTTTAAAATTGAAAGTATAAAACTATAATAACCTGAATTGGCAATTGCAAAAGAAATATTTAAAGTACTTACAAATTTGATAATACGGAAGCGAATTGATGATGATGACGATGATAATGATGATGATGATAATGATGATGATGATAATTCAGCGCGCAATGATTAAGTTGTCTTCGGCACGTACAATGGCGAACATTAGGTGAGATTCCAATTATTTCGATCCAATGAATTCCAATGTTAAATTTTAATCCAATAAATTATTGCGTTTAACTGTTCGCAAAACGGGGTCGCCAGATATAAAGTATAAGATGGGACCAGGATTTATCCTTGTTTTGCTTGTCGGGGTCACCAATTATATGGTGGTAGTACCATATAAAATATATAAAATACGGAAAAAGTCACATGGACTCGTGGCTGCTTTTAACCATCAAATTCCAATAAACAATCTTGAAGAAAAACTCAATTCAAAATAACAATATGAAAATCGAATTATCTTTTTATTTCTAAAAAACACTTTAGATATTTATAAAAACAAATACTGGTAAGATTAAGCACTTAAATTGCAATTTTATAAAAAATCTTTTTTAGCAAGCAAAATGACAGACTTCTTTTGTGGTTGAATTATTGGAAGTAAGTGAAGTTAGTAGTATTTTAATTCTCCTTTATCGAAATAGACACCTTAATGTGTCAACACATTGCCAACTAACAAAACGAAATGATTATATTAAATAATAAATTCGACTGTTTACAATGCACCTCAAATAATCAATTCCAACTGCCAATTTAAATTATATAATTATAATATAATAAAATAAATTAAATAAATTCATATATGTAATCACCACAGTTCTATACTTTAGCTGCATGTTTCAAGCCGTAAATGCTCTTCTTCACTAAGCAAACTTTTGTTGAATCGCCCTTTGCAAAGCCAGCAGGCTGTTTCATGTAAAAGGTGTCTGTAAGCTTCCCATTCAAAAATTCTGTTTTTGCGTCTAAATGGTGTACTATCATATTTTGTTTCGCTGCAACAGACAACAGCAAACGAAATGTTGTCTGTTGAACTACTGGAGCAAAAACCTCATCGTAATCTTCACCAAATTTCTGCGAGAAACCTTGTGCGACCAGGCGGGCTTTGCATCGATGAATGCTATTGTCTGTATTTGATTTCCACTTATAGTTATACCCACTTGCTTCCAACTGTTTTTCTATCTTCTGGTAAATCGCACAATTTTCTAGTGAATTCATCTCCTCCTGATCGCTTTGATCCAATGTTCCTTTTCGTTGCAAGAAAATGCTTCATTATAACTACATAGTTGGTTCAACTATTTCTTTTGCTATTTGTATCTGCTCGATCAGTCGTGTTGGTGGAATTCTCTACGTCGAACGTTGTGAAATGCCGGTTTACTGATTTTCTGAAAGTTCTTCATTTAAAACTTCATGGCGATTCTCTTTAATATACGTTTTCTCCTCTTGAATTGATGTCGACTGTATTTTGCGTTTGAAACATTTACCCTTTCATTCGAATCAATTTCTATCTAAATGTGTCTGTTTGTGTCTGCGAGTTGATACTGAACCTCACATCACGCTTATAATAATAATATTTGGCGCGACAGACCATTGCGGGCCAAGGCCTAACTTCGCGCGACCATTTGTGCTGCACATGTTAATTTTTGGACACAAATGGAAGGGACCTACAATTTAAGGCCGGATCCGGATTTTGCATTAGCTACGCGCTACGGTACTGATGAACAAGAATCGGCATGAATCGATGGGGAGAAATCAGCTGATTTTGCATTATCTGTCCGCTTGGTTACTGATCATCATAATGGGGTAAAATATGCTGATTTTGCATTTCCCAAGGGAACGGCAATCGTGGCGGCTTATGGAGTGTTGTGATTGTTGTGTTTTTGATGAGTGCGTGTCTATGGTAGTTTCATTGTAAGATGTTGCGTTAACTTATATATAGAAAAAAAAAACTGCAATACGGTTGATGTTGTTGTTGTAGCAACTCCAGGCCTGAAACGAGATCAGGAGGAAACCCTCACTGTTGAGATATTCGTGGATTGCAGAAGAAATAAATGATGAAGTCGGAAGTAGAAGAAGGATAACGAAAAAGATTTGATTTACGGTCAAATCTATATTCACCAAAATTTGCGTCGGCATACCCAAATAGAGTCTTTTCTCTCTTTTAGAAGTTGCTTAGTTAAAGCTTCAGTGTCAATGTTCCCTTCAGATATTTGACTACTCGCTACAGCTGTGACCAGTCTTTCTGTGTTGGAGGTGAAACCTTTTGTGCCAAATTGCTCACGCTTGCTGATATGTGAGATCTTGCATTTACGGACAAATTATAATAATCGTCCAATCAACTTCTGATAATCCGTATTATTCAACAGCTTGTCTGATATACCTGTTTTTCCATAATTTAATTCCATCGGTGTCTTGACCGGTTTTGCGTTGTGCAGTCCATAGTCCAGTGCGATTTTTTGAATATAATTTGACTCCGTACTGTCTTTCGAAATGGTCATTCCCAAATAATGTTTGATTGGTCCAATATTTTAAATTTCAAATTTTGACGATAAAATCACTTCAACAACTTTCAGATGTTTATCGTTTTTGCAAGCCAGTACCATATCATCAACATATATGAGCAAGTAACACCAGCTCCCGTATATGTTTTTCGAATACAAACACAATTCAACTTTGATTAAATCTCGCTTTAATCAGGACGCTGTGAATCGCATGGTTCTATGATGGTATTACCATATAAAATATATAAAATACGGAAAAAGTCACATGGACTCGTGGCTGCTTTTAACCATCAAATTCCAATAAACAATCTTTGAAGAAAAACTCAATTCAAAATAACAATATGAAAAACGAATTATCTTTTTATTTCTAAAAAACACTTTAGATATTTATAAAAACAAATACTGGTAAGATTAAGCACTTAAATTGCAATTTTATAAAAAATCTTTTTTAGCAAGCAAAATGACAGACTTCTTTTGTGGTTGAATTATTGGAAGTAAGTGAAGTTAGTAGTATTTTAATTCTTCTTTATCGAAATAGACAACGAATTTGGCAATGTGTTGACACATTAAGGTGTCAATTATAATATAATAAAATAAATTAAATAAATTCATATATGTAATCACCACATATACTCCCCTACCAGTAATTTCGGAGAAATTGCGAAATCAATAAAAATAAAGACTACAAAATAGTTCGAACAGTGGATTCGAATGTTAAAAAATCATTAATCGAATTTACAAACTTTTGAGGAATTTTAATAACTCTGCCTGACTTAGTTTATGTCGATTTTGGAATGTACTTAATTTCAGGCTGATCCTTAAAAGAAACCGATTTTTTAATTTTGACTAATTTTGTTTCAGCAAGAGGAGCTGATTTTTCAGAAAAATTCGTTAACGTGGCTGCTGAGCGACGAGATTCGATTCGAAATTGGAAACCTCCTCGTAACAAGGTTTAAGTCTATTTATGGAAATTTTGATTGGTTTATCATTAATTTCTATAGTAAAGTTTTTGTCCGTACTTTGTGAGGTCCAGTATAAGGTGGTTGAAGAGATTTTCGAACAGCATCGGTACGTAAAGAAACATGAGAGCAACTAGCTAAATCCTTGCTCACAAAGACATAAGGAGAATCATGTTTAGATGCAGGCGTAGGTCTAATCTCATCGAAATGGTTCTTCAACTCCTTGACAAATTCAGATTGAGGGGTAAAATATCCCGAAGATGAATCCAAAAACCTACCAGGAACGCGCAAAGAACAGCCAAAGGTAAGTTCGGCTGGTGTTGTTTGCAGTTCCTCACTAAATGAAGTTCTTAGTCCCAGAAGAACTAAAGGCAGTATTCTAGTCCAATCGGGACAATTATAACACATGATAGCAGATTTAATTGAGCGATGCCATCTTTCCAAAATACCATTACATTTAGGATTGTAGCTTGTGGTTCTGAATCTTTGAAAACCGAGGAGATTGGCTAATTCGGAGAAAAGTTGCGATTCAAATTGGGTTCCTTGATCAGTAACAATTGAACACCAAAATGCGCAATCCATGAATTATATACAGCAAATGCAACGGTGGCGGCAGAAATATCCGGAACAGGTATCGCTTCAGGCCAACGTGTGTAACGATCAATTAGTGTAACACAATAACGTTGATTTTCCGAAATAGGAAGAGGACCTATGATGTCCAGGTGTATGTGTGAAAAACGTTGTGAAGATAATTTAAAAGTACCAAGTGGTGATTTAGTATGCCTATTTACTTTTGATTTTTGACATGCTAAACATTGTTGTGCAAAATTGTTCACATCTTTGTTGATAGATGGCCAAATCACATTTTTGGTTAATAGTTTAATGGATCCTTTAACACCTGGATGGGAAAGGTTATGAAAACAATCGAAAACATTTTTTCGAAAACTAAGTGGAATGAATGGCCTTGGTACATCCGTTGTTATGTCGCAATGAATTGACTTAGATTCATTGAATGAAATCAGAAAGGTTTTAAATTTAAAAGTAGAATAAGAAAGCAGAATTTGTTGAAATTCAATATCCTTCGCTTGAGCGTCGGCGATTGCAGTATAATCAATTTTTTCAGGAATGTGAATTTGATTAATGCGAGATAGAGTGTCAGCTACAACGTTATCTAAGCCGGAAATATGTTGAATTTCAGTGGTAAATTGACCAATGAAGTCCAAATGCCTAAATTGTCTAGGAGATGCTTTCTCGGATTTCTGATTGAAAGCAAAAATGAGGGGTTTGTGATCAGTAAACAAAGTAAATTCACGACTCTCAAGTAAATACTTAAAATGCTTAATTCCAGAGTAAGCTGCAAGAAGCTCTCTATCATACGCACTGTATTTTTTCTGGGCGTCATTAAGACGAACCGAAAAAAAACTAAGTGGTTGCCAAGCTCCTGTGACGAATTGCTGTTCCACTGTCCCGATTGCTGTGTCTGAGGCGTCGACCATAATTGCTAGTCGAGCCGAAGACGATGGATGAACGAGAAGAGTAGCATTACATAGTTTGTCCTTACAATAATCAAAAGATTGAATAGCTTCAGGTGTCCAAGTAATAGAAATTTTACTGTTTTTTTTTGTAGTTTTTTAAAAAATCATTCAGTAATATTTGATCTGCTGCGGCATTAGGTATAAAACGCCGATAGAAATTAACAATGCCCAAAAATCGTTTGAGTTGCTTGACTGTACTGGGACGTTCGAAGTTACTGATAGCTCGTACACGTTCCGGATCAGGAAATATACCATGTTCGGACACCATGTGTCCTAAAAATTTAATTTCAGATTCCGCAAAAACGCATTTTTCTAAGTTAATTATCAAACTGTTCTCGGAAAGTTTTTGAAAAATAACCTGAAGATGTTCCAAATGTTCCTCAAGAGAATTTGAGGCAACTAAAATGTCATCCAAGTACACATAACAAAAACTTAATCCGAATAGCATTGAATGCATCAATCTCTGAAAAGATTGAGCGGCATTTCTGAGTCCAAATGTCATCTTGCAAAATTCAAAAAGACCAAATGGGGTAGAAATCGCAGTTTTTGGAATATCATCTGGATTTATCGGAATTTGGTGGTAAGCCTGAATAAGATCTATTGATGAGAAAATTTTGCATCCCTCTAACTGATGTGAAAAATCTTGTAGATGAGGAATGGGATATCTATCTGGAACGGTGATCTTGTTTAATGCACGGTAATCACCGCAAGGCCTCCAGTCTCCATTTTTCTTCTTAACAAGATATAATGGGCTTGACCAAGAACTGCTACTCGGTCTACAAATACCTTGAGCCATCATTGTTGTGAATTCTGTTTTGGCAATCTTAAATTTATCAGGAGCCAGACGACGAGGTTTACAAGAAACAGGTGTACCGACAGTTTCCAAGTAATGAAATACATTATGCTTAACTTTAGTTGAAGCAGTGTTCCGATTCGTGATTTCTGGAAATTTTGATAATACATTTTGAATTTCCAAAGATAAAACGGTTTTATTAATAAATGAAAGGGAGGTTTCTTGATGCGAAGAAATATTTCCCATAGTAAACAAAGAGGTTGATGGATCAATGAAGTTCTGTCTTCGAATATCTACGAGTAAACCAGATTGTTTCAAAAAATCAGAACCAATAATGGGAATTGATACATCGGCTATTATAAACTCCCAGGTGAAATTGCGGCGCAGTCCGATATTTAAATTCAAAAATTTTGTGCCGTAAGCAGAAATCGGTGTTCCATTAGCAGCAAGTAATTTGAAAGAAGAAGTAACTGGTTTAATTTGGGCTAATTTCAGAGGAATCACAGAAACATCGGCACCAGTATCGATTAGGAAATTAATATTAGTAAAGTATATGTGAATGACGAGGCGATTTAAAGATTGTTCATCAATACTCATCGTTGAATACTGATGAACTGTTACTGGTTTTTTGAACCAACAGAATCATTTTTAGTTGAAAATTCCGAAAAATGTTTACAGCCGTGAACGCATTTTAATGCTTTATTGCCGAATTTGTAATGATACCAACAGTCTTCACGTTTTGGTATTGGACTACCGGTTGATGCTGATCTGTCCGAGTTTCTATTACTAGATCTTGATCTGAAGCGTGAATTTGCATTGACATTTATGATTGCCATAAGGTTATTCATTTGTGATTTCAAATCGGAAATCTGCTCAGAAAGTGCTAATCCCTTGGGATTGGAATCTAAACAGGAAGAATTTGAAGTAACACCAATCAGAGATGATTTAGAATTAGATGCAGAATCAAAAGCTTCAATAGTACAAATATTTGTTTGAGATAAGGTTTCCATAACGTTATCAGCACGTTCAGCGAGAACCGCTAGTGAAACATCGTTCTCAAAAGGGGTAAGGACCACCTGAACTTGCTGGGGAAGACGCTTCATCCACAACTGTTGGATTGTCTTTTCGTTAAAAACATTACCAGAATTTAGTCTAAATTCACTCAGCAATTGGGAAGGTTTCCGATCATCTAATGATAATTTATGTAATAAATTATTCAGTTTGGCCTTTTCGGATTCGCCCAAAACGCGAGTTATTTCGTCTTTGAAAACTGAATAAGGATTATCACCCTTGTTACGAAGAATTAGGTCCGCAAATTGATTATGTAATCTCGAATCTTACGCTCCCACGGCATGCGAGTACATTGTTGTTTCTAATTTAATATTAGAAACATTAAATTGTTGCTCAAGAATGCTAAACCAAACGGCTGGATTTTGTGAAAACAATGGTTGCGGAGGTTACGTGATTAACAAAACTTTTACCTTCAGAATAATTTAAATCGGTTGCTGTTAATTTTTCAACTTTAGCACCAGAACCCGATGGTGCGACTTTATTGTGTTGATAATTTCGAATTTTTGATTCAATTAATTCGTTTAATTTCGAAACGGTAATTGTAATCGATGGATCTTCGTCCTTAAAATCAAGACCCACCGAAGGAGGTAAAGCAGTTGTGGCACTTTCGTCCGTCATATTGATTTAAATTGCAATAATATTTTTAAAATTGAAAGTATAAAACTATAATAACCTGAATTGGCAATTGCAAAAGAAATATTTAAAGTACTTACAAATTTGATAATACGGAAGCGAATTGATGATGATGACGATGATAATGATGATGATGATAATTCAGCGCGCAATGATTAAGTTGTCTTCGGCACGTACAATGGCGAACATTAGGTGAGATTCCAATTATTTCGATCCAATGAATTCCAATGTTAAATTTTAATCCAATAAATTATTGCGTTTAACTGTTCGCAAAACGGGGTCGCCAGATATAAAGTATAAGATGGGACCAGGATTTATCCTTGTTTTGCTTGTCGGGGTCACCAATTATATGGTGGTAGTACCATATAAAATATATAAAATACGGAAAAAGTCACATGGACTCGTGGCTGCTTTTAACCATCAAATTCCAATAAACAATCTTGAAGAAAAACTCAATTCAAAATAACAATATGAAAATCGAATTATCTTTTTATTTCTAAAAAACACTTTAGATATTTATAAAAACAAATACTGGTAAGATTAAGCACTTAAATTGCAATTTTATAAAAAATCTTTTTTAGCAAGCAAAATGACAGACTTCTTTTGTGGTTGAATTATTGGAAGTAAGTGAAGTTAGTAGTATTTTAATTCTCCTTTATCGAAATAGACAACGAAGTTGGCAATGTGTTGACACATTAAGGTGTCAACACATTTCAACTAACAAAACGAAATGATTATATTAAATAATAAATTCGACTGTTTACAATGCACCTCAAATAATCAATTCCAACTGCCAATTTAAATTATATAATTATAATATAATAAAATAAATTAAATAAATTCATATATGTAATCACCACAGTTCTATACTTTAGCTGCATGTTTCAAGCCGTAAATGCTCTTCTTCACTAAGCAAACTTTTGTTGAATCGCCCTTTGCAAAGCCAGCAGGCTGTTTCATGTAAAAGGTGTCTGTAAGCTTCCCATTCAAAAATTCTGTTTTTGCGTCTAAATGGTGTACTATCATATTTTGTTTCGCTGCAACAGACAACAGCAAACGAAATGTTGTCTGTTGAACTACTGGAGCAAAAACCTCATCGTAATCTTCACCAAATTTCTGCGAGAAACCTTGTGCGACCAGGCGGGCTTTGCATCGATGAATGCTATTGTCTGTATTTGATTTCCACTTATAGTTATACCCACTTGCTTCCAACTGTTTTTCTATCTTCTGGTAAATCGCACAATTTTCTAGTGAATTCATCTCCTCCTGATCGCTTTGATCCAATGTTCCTTTTCGTTGCAAGAAAATGCTTCATTATAACTACATAGTTGGTTCAACTATTTCTTTTGCTATTTGTATCTGCTCGATCAGTCGTGTTGGTGGAATTCTCTACGTCGAACGTTGTGAAATGCCGGTTTACTGATTTTCTGAAAGTTCTTCATTTAAAACTTCATGGCGATTCTCTTTAATATACGTTTTCTCCTCTTGAATTGATGTCGACTGTATTTTGCGTTTGAAACATTTACCCTTTCATTCGAATCAATTTCTATCTAAATGTGTCTGTTTGTGTCTGCGAGTTGATACTGAACCTCACATCACGCTTATAATAATAATATTTGGCGCGACAGACCATTGCGGGCCAAGGCCTAACTTCGCGCGACCATTTGTGCTGCACATGTTAATTTTTGGACACAAATGGAAGGGACCTACAATTTAAGGCCGGATCCGAACGGCGAATTGAGAAGCTTTCCGTGACAAGGTATTAATTACTCTCGGAACGTTTGTCACCCATTCGCGAGAGGTGGGACACCGTGACACCATGTGCATTACCACTGAGCCACGGCTTATGATAACCATTTTTATAGGATTGTAGCTCGATATACCTTTGAATTGTTATCGTAACCAAGGAAGATCACTTCGATCCCTGTACCGTCCAACTTTTGTCTTTTATCTGTGGGTGCATGAGCAAAGCATTTAGAACCAAAAATATGAAATGAAGTGATATCTGGTTTGACGTTGTTCCAAAGTTCAAATAGAGTTGTGTTCGTTGCTCTTGTTATGACTCTATTTTGAATAAAAGTTGGTGTTGGTATAAGGCAAATTTGCATCGATTAACATGCATGATGCCAATCAAATCTGGAGCGATTAAGACATCACATGCTTTTGCTGTATGAATCTTTCCTTTGTCATCTACAAAATTTAGATTTCCGCTGCCAATGCCTTGTACTGGTGTTGTTGTTCCGTTTGCTGTTCCGTTCTGTAGGATTCATTTAATTCGTCAAAGAATCGCCTGTCATTAACAACATGCCCAGTTGTTCCAGAGTCCAAAATCAACCCATTTTGTTGTTTTCCAACCACAAACAAGAAATCGATCAATTCAGACCTTTGTCTTTCTTGTGCACTTTGATTTGTTAGCTTTTCTTCGACTGAATTAACCTTGTTGTTACCTTTACTGATTCTTTCTCTTTTTTTATTGCCACCGCATTTTGAAAGCCACTCTAGATATTTACTGCAATTTTTCTTTTGATGACCTGCTCTCTTTCAAATGAAACGAAGACTTTTATTTGCAACAATCCTTAAAACCGCTTCATGCGAATTACTATTCGCATACATGCGCCTCTAAAATTCGGAAATAACCTTTTCTTGAACTGTTGAGAGCGTTGATTGCGATCTCGACTGGTTGATTATCCAAAATTAATAGCGTTCTTTATTTTCTATAATATATAATACAAAGATTCATTTATTTTATAATAGATACCAGATTATTTTAAAATGTCGGGTTCCTTGGCTGCTCTCTGAATCCAAAATGGTCGATTCTCAAAAAGGAATGAAATACGTAAAGAAGTATAGACTGTCAGAGGATAGTCAACTTTTTCTTTTGTGACGTTTGTTTTTCACCGAGCGTCAGGTGCTGCCAAGTTTGTTAATACTCCCCCCTGGTAAGCTGGTTGCTTTGAGCCGGCTTCCCATCGTTGTCAAACTGGGCCACATCTAGCACAGCGAGCTTTGACGTGGGTCTCGTATAAACGCCGTTTTGAGTTTGTACCACGGCGCACCTAACTCGACCATCTCTTCCAGGAATAACTTTTATTACCTTTCCTTTCGGCCACGAACGTAACTGATTGTTAGGATCGACTATTAGGACGATATCACCCTCTTGGATTGACTTCAGTTCTGTATACCATTTTGTACGTTTTGTCAAGTCGGGCAAATATTCAGGTATCCATCGTCCACCTCAGCGAACATGCTCAACAGTAATTTTCGGAGGGTTTCCTTTTCGTAGTTATGCTATTTAGTGTTTGTTTTACCGATTTAACCAATTTTTCGCAGCTTCCCAGCATATGGGGGAAGGAAGGGGGAATGACCGTCCATTTGAAATTCGGTCCGTCGAATGTATCTGCCAGTTCGTTTGCTTCGACGTGTTTCATGGCTTCTTTCAACTCTTCACTGGCACCTCGAAAATTTGTACCGTTGTCGCTAAGGACTTCCAAGGGCATGCCTCTTCTTGAAATTAACCTTTTTAGTGCTATACTAGCAGGAGTCAGTTGATAAGCTTGCCGCGACCTCGAGGTGTATGACATGGACAGTAAGACATGTTAGCAACACTCCCCATCGTTTTTCGACCCATACATTGGTCCGAAGTAGTCTAGGCCTACATATGAAAATGGTCTAGTAAATGCCATAAGTATGGCTGGTGGCAGTTCCGCCAATTTCGGCGGTTTCGGAATGCTTCTCAGATTTTTGCAGTGCTGACAGCTTTGTAGTTTTTTCAACAGGACTCGAAGCGAAGGTATTTTTGATGCAGTTCGTTAACGACTGTTTCGTTATTTTGGTGACAGAAATGACGGTGAAGTTCGTCTATTACCAAATTAGTTACGGAATGTTTTTTCGGCAAGATTATGGGACGTTTTTTACTTCAGGGAGCACCGACGGCAGCATCTATGCGTCTTTTGTTTCTCATTACTGAATTTTCATCCAAATCTACTAGTGTTATATTCGAAGGTTTTTCGCCACTTGGTAGCTCCATCAGCCACGTTGATTTTGCTAGGAATCCATTTCCATTCTCTTGCAGCCGTTCCTTCTAGTATTTCACTTATTCGGAATGCGACGAAATGTTTGTACTTGCGCTGATCTGAATTTATCCAGCTCAATACGGTTTTTGAGTCAGACAAAAAGATTTTCTCTTTTATTCGTATAGAATGTCCGGAAGAGATGGTTTTACATAGCCTCACACCTAGAATGGCAGCTTCCAATTCTAGTCTGGGTATTGAAATAGGTTTCATAGGCGCGATTTTTGTTTTTGCAGCGACTAGACTGCACTCAATTGCTTCGCCATATGAAACTCTAGCTTTTTTGGTCAAATTTTAGGATGCCTAGGTATGGTCTTTTTATGTAAACCTTCCTAATTTCTGGTAATAGACTTAACCATTTTTTCCATTATTCAAAGTGCTGCGGATGTATTTTTTCATCCCAGTCGGCTGCACAGCTCCATATATCTCTTAGTAATATTTTCAATAGCACCAGGAAGTTTGCGACAATCCCATTGAGTCGAACATCGACATAAGAGTTCTCAGAACTTCTCGTTTGTTTGGGTAAGTAAGCATTTCCTGTTGCTATATTTTGTTTTATTCCCTGTGTTCTTAAGTCGAAGGAAAATATGTCTTGTGCGGGTAGCCACCACATGGCGAGTATTTTTTCTTGGTCACACAACAAACTCCGAGACGAAATTCTCTTTTTTTGGATTGCAGCTTTCTCTTTCAGGTTTGCAAGTACCTTATGTGAATTTGAGACGAAATTCCTGATTTCATACCCGGCACTTCTGTGGATGCCTGTCACCTCTTTTGACAATTTAATTGCCTCGGGTTCGTTAGACACTGTCGAGGTAGTCGTCAACATAATGGTGTTCGATGAGCGCTTTCGACGCTCTTGGGTACTTTGTGTGTGCATTTTATCATCGTTAAAACGTTAAAATTGAAATTTGAGGTTTTTTCACTTTCATTTTTGCTAGAAATTGTTCCGTAGACTGTCCATCCAAGACGTATTTTCGCAGCGACTGGCTGGTCTTGTCCACCTTCGCGAACTTGCAACGGAATACCTAGCTTCCAATGGTCCAGGCCAATTAGCAGTTGCGACTTTGCATTCTTGTATGAGTTAACTGGAATATTTCGTAACTGTTTGAATTTTCGAGACAACTCGAATATATTCATTGCTTGTTTTGGTAAATCTAGTGACTTTAATGTGTGAACATTTGTTAGAGTAAACTTGTTAGTCGACACTTTGGCCAAAATTTCTACGTTTACTAATTTTGAATTCATTTCAGTGCGATGCATATCGGATGTCCATTTTATACAAAGTGGCTTAACTTCGCCTTGTGTTCCCAGCAAGTCGGCAAGTTCGTCGTCCATCAGCGAGACGGAGGAGCCGTCGTCGAGAAAGGCAAATGTATCAATCTTAGAATCTTGCGTATACAGTGCTTTACAGGTTTTAAGTGTTTGATGGGCACCGTTAAAGTTGGAATCGTTGTTATTTAATGTATAGCGGTTCTTATGTAGAAGCGGATGATGTTTAAACACACAATCATCGATCGACGCCACAGTTTTTAATCGAAATACAACGATTTTTGCCGTGTTGTCGAAGGCACGTGCGGCAGATCGTATGTTGTTTTTTTGCCTGCCACTTACTATTGAGGTCCATTGTTGTGAACTGTGGACACTGGTTTGCTTTGCAAATTGGGCATTTGGATATGGGAGGCTGCTTTTGCTGTGCTCCCCTTCAAGTGTTTGATGTACATTAGGGAATTCGTTATGTGTTTTCCTTTCGCTTTTTATTTCTAATGAGCTTGGAGAAGGTACGGTCGTTTCAACCAATGCTGCTGCTAAAAACTGGCAGATTGACTATGCATATGCTTTGTCGGTACATTCCCCAGTTTAAACGAATTTGTAGATGTAATTTTGCGGTTAGTTCTTGCAGCTGATATGGATTATCCAAATGCGATTTTAATCCGCTAGCGGCCATAGTGTCACACAAGTTTTGAACGGCTAGAGAATAGTTTATTATAGTGTCTAGTTTTTCAGCCTTTGGTGCTGGTTCGTTACGAACTTTTGTTATAAGGTTCTGAATTATTAGTTCTGGGCGCCCAAATAACATTTATAGTGTGTTGATGACGCTTGGAACTTGGTTGGGCAACAGTAGCCTATATCTTACTGACTCCAAGGCTCTTCCTTTTAGTCAGCCTTGAAGTCGAATTATTTGCCGCAGCAGAGCATACTTTCGCTCAACGTATTCCTTGTTGAGTTACTCTCGGAGTTGTTTCTCCTCGTCGAGCCTCTGTAGTTGGAGCGAAAATATGTGTTCTTGTTTTGTTGATTTGTGCAATTGATTTATTGTTACATTGTTAGTTGCTGTTGCTTGAACGAAAGCAGTTGCTCAGTTTTTGCAGATCTCAGCCCTAGCAAAGATAAGACTCTGTCTAGACTCTAGAGCCTAATGCATTTGCTTTGCACTATACTATACGTCTTTGGTACGTATAGTAATAGAAATTGATGTATGTGTAGAAATAAAAAGAAAGATAACGAGTAAATATACAGTATGTCTATGTATTACACATTACACACACACACATTTCGCCATCCACAATAGCTTTTTCTTCCAATAGTCAATATTGAGATATTCGTATTTGTATTTGTTATAATGCATGCGGATACAATGGAATATCCGCAACATGCGGATAAGATTTCTAAATCCGCATCCGCACTCATCCGCCAAGAACTATTGCGGTTATATCCGCTTAAATCCGCAGATAGCGGATAATTGCGGATATCCGCGGATATTACTATCCGATGCAGGGCTCTAGTCCAGACGATCGATGCTCCATAATAGCTGGGGTACTCCAAAGGCGTTGGTGTGCTCCAGTATTGTTGGGGTGCTCCAAATTGTTGCAGATTAATTTGATTGGAGATTATCCAAGAAACAAAAATTAATCGCCACAAAAAATTAAAGAATGTCGAGAGCGCTGATTGCGATCTCGACTGGTTGATTATGAAAAATTAATAGCGTGCACTTAATACAAATACAAAGTTTTAAATGTAGGCGTAGAGACGACGCTTTAATTTTTGTTTCTTTATTTTCTATAATATAAATGTACAAGTTTGTTAGAATTATTTTTTATAATACAAAGATTCATTTATTTTATAATAGATACCAGATTAATTTACAATGTCGTGTTCCTTGGCTGCTCTCTGAATCCAAAATGGTCAATTCTCAAAAAGGAAGGAAATACGTAAGGAAGTATAGACTGTCAGAGGATAGTCAACTTTTTCTTTTGTGACGTTTGTTTTTCACCGAGCGTCAGGTGCTGCCAGGTTTGTTAACATTGAACCATTGAAAAACTCAGTTTACCTTCTGGTTGTTAAAAATCGCAATCGATTCTTGGGCTACGAAATTTAATTTCTCGAAAACGTCATCCGACTTTCGGAAAAAATTTATTTCTAAAAATAACTTCATTATTATATGCGATGTAGAAGTAATAAATTGTCTTACCGTGGTATAGCTGCCCAACTCGTCGAATGCTGCGATGTTAATGAAAATGGCCGGCCGGAAATTCTATGGTATAAGCACGTTTAGCAAACGCAAGTGTCAAACGCGATGCATTCGCTTCTTTTTCATTCAACGAGTTGAGTAGAAAAGCCATTTACATTCAGACTTTTTTCTGGCGGAGTTGCCGTTCTGCAACATTCCCGCCCCCGTGAACCGACTGGATTCACCAGATTCTACGTCCAGAACGGCCAGCTTGGAAACCGGTCGGCGCAGTATTCCCTTCTCCGTTCGTACATCAGCTCGCCTTATCTCTCCATCGACGCCTGGATACACCTTCTCGACTCGACCTCGCCTCCACTCCCGTCGTGGCAGATTAATATCGCACACTATGACCAGATCTCCAACTTCTATCGGCTTGGTTCTGTTGCACCACTTTGCACGACGCGTTAAGGTTGGAAGGTATTCCATTATCCAGCGTTTCCAAAAATGATTGCGAAGTTGCGCAATGCACCACTGCTTTCGTGAAACTTGTAGACTATTTGAGGAACTTTCGCAAGCTGGAGTCTGAGCGGTATTGGCACAACCTAGAAGAAAGTTGTTCGGAGTGATGGGTTCTTCATCTTCAGTTGCGACTGGAACATGAGTTAATGGTCGTGAGTTTACAATGTTTTCTTCTTCTATTAAGAAACTTTGCAGGGTGTGTTCCTTCGGTGCCACTTCATTCAGTGTCTGCTTAAGTACTCGCTTTACACACCTGACCATTCTCTCCCATACGCCACCTTCCGCTGGGTTGATTGGACAGTTGAGCAACCATTCCACATTCTTGGATGACAATTCGTCTTGAATGGGTCCGCAATCGAAGACATCACTGAATCGTTCAGCATGTCCTTGTAAACCAACAAAATTCTTCCCGTTGTCGCTACGAATTCTTACTGGTGTTCCTCGGCGATTAATGAAATTTCGTATCGCCAGGATGCAGGCATCTGTTGACAGGCCATAGGCTATCTCAAGATGTATGGCTCGAATCGTTAAGCAGGTAAAAGGCGCGATCCATCTCTTTTCGCGGCGACGTCCGATAGATACCAACAGTGGGCCAAAGTAATCAAGACCTGTATATGTAAAAGGTCGCACGTATGGCGTCAATCGATCTTCTGGCAACGGGCCAATTGGCGGCACGGATGGTTTGGCGCGTGCGATCTTGCATGCGATGCATGCGCCAACGACCTTTCGTAGTACTTGACGCAACCTCTGAATCCAGTACCTTTGTCGTATTACGCCAACGGTTGCTTCGAGAATCTGGTGTAGCATTCGATTGTGGTAGTGTTGCGTTAAAAGCGTTGTTACAGTATGCTCTGGCGGTAATATTATTGGGTGTTTCGTGTCGTACGGCAAACATCCAGCTATATTGATTCTTCCATTCACTCTCAAAACTTCATCGACATCTTTATATGGCATGAGATTGTAAATGGATGATCCATTCAGCAGCGGTTCATTTTTGTCAATACACTGGATTTCCAGGGAAAAGGCTTGAGATTGAACGGGGCGAAAAATTACCTTATCAGCGGCGCGCAGTTCAGCTACTGTTAAGGCGGGCGAGTTTTTTTGATCTGCATAAATTTTTACAGGAATTTATAAATCTTAGCACCCAAGCGGTTGACCTCCTCAGTTTGGTGAATGACGAGAAGCGGCGAAATTCAATTACTGAGCGATTCAATGTAAAGAAAACGAACTCGTCGATGACCTCGACATCGTTGTCGTAGGCTGAAGCAGATGTTTCAAGTCCGGTAGGCCAACTCTCGGGATTTCCCATCAAAAATTTAGGTCCGGAAAACCAACGGGTTTTTACGTCGAAATCTACTTGGCAGTGTGGTCTTGTGGCATCATCAGCAACGTTCATCTGTGTAGGCACCCACCTCCAGTCTTTAATTTTAGTGGTGCTTAAAATCTCATTTATTCTGTGGGCGACAAATGGCTTATATCGACGATTCTTTGATTGAATCCACTTGATGACTGTTGACGAATCGCTCCACAGATGGCAGCTGTCGACAGTCAATTTATGTTCTCGCAAGATGGTTTGCATTAGTCGCGCTCCCAGGACTGCGGCTTGCAATTCCATTCTAGGCACAGTAAGTAGTTTTTGTGGCGCACATCTCGACTTAGCGCACACAAGTGTGACGTCAACACAGTTTTCGGCGCTCGTACTTCGCCAATATGCAGCAGCAGCAAATGCGACTTCACTTGCATCGACAAATATATGAAGTTGCAGCTCCTTAGGCAACCCGTTTGCAAAATAACATCTTTGGATCTTTACTTGATCTACGTGCTTCAGGCCCTATCTCCAGTCCATCCAAGCGGAATTTATTTTGTCAGGAATAGGATGATCCCAGTTAATATCGTTCCTCCAGACATCTCGCATTAGTAACTTGGTGGAGATCATCAGTTGACTCATAAGCCCAAGTGAGTCAAAGACGGACATTATGACATTATGGTGGGCGTTCTCATTCCAGTGATGACTTCTTTGTTGACACGATAAAAGTTGAGATGATAACGAAACGTATCACTTTCTGGATGCCAAAACATACCCAATACCTTTTCTGTGGCCAACGCTCCAGCACTTTCGACGGCAGCAGTACCTTGATCGCCATTCAAGATCCTGGCCACTGATTTTGAGTTTGACGTAAACCCACGTAGTTCAAAACCAGCGTCTGCGTGGATTCTTCTTACTTCTTTGGCGATGCTTAGAGCGAGATCGACTGATTCGAAATTATCAACAAAGTCGTCGACATAATGGTTTTCTAGAATGGCATTAATAGCACGCGGACTGCAATTAGCGTGTTGTTTGGCATTCTCAGTCTTGACGTACTGAGCGGCACATGGCGAGCATGCTGCACCGAACGTCATCACGGTCATCTCGTAGACTTTTGGAGGTCGGTCTTCGTCTCCATTACGCCACAAAAATCTCTGAGCACACCTGTCTTCTGGCTGAATAACAATCTGGTGAAACATCTCTTTGATGTCTCCACACACACCAATGTGACCTACTCGAAAGTTGAACATGACTGACGGCAATGGTTGATACTCTTGGGGTCCCTTCAATAGATGCATGTTAAGTGATACATTTTCAACGGTCGCGGCTGCATCGAACACCAGACGAAGTTTCTTCGGCTTATTCAAATTTACCACGGCGAAGTGTGGTAGATACCAAGTCTTAGGGCTATTCTGCTTGGCTTCTGCAGACGACAATATACGGGCATACCCTTTTTCGATGTAACCATTGATGGCTGTACAGTAGGCATCGGCAAACTCTGGATCTCGTTTCATTTTCTTCTCTATGTTAATAAGCCTCTGCTTAGCCATAGCAAAACTATCAGGTAGTTGTGTATTTTCATCTTTCCAGAGCAAACCTGTCTGGAACCTGCCGTTGATATTCCGAGTAGTAGTTTTCAATATGTGGCGGGCTCGTATGTCATCATCACTTTCGATAACAGGTGCCGGACGGACACCAAAGGCCTCAGTGGTAAAGTTTTCTGTCATCATGTCATGCAAGACTTCACGACCAGTTGGTTTTATTAAAAGACACGACGGTGATGTACTCGACACTCCTTTCGACGGTCCGAAGACTACCCAACCAAGCTTAGTGTTTGCGGCAAACGGTCCATCAATTTGTAATTGGACTATTTCTGTTGACAGACTTAAGTGACAATTGTCAAGTCCGATAAGTAACCTTGGCTTGGCTTTTATATACTCTGGAACTGGCGGTAGGGTACAGTGTTTGGCAGACATTGAAATATCGGATTTCTCAAAACTTTGAATTGGCAGACAGAGATTTCGTACGGCATGTACGTGGCGTAAGACATATTTTTCCTTTTTACCGATGCCATTGATGAGGACGTCGACAACTATCATGTTCTCCTTGGCAGCTCTTCCTCCGATCCATTGTAGATCTAGTTCACTTAGGCTTCCCTTCAAACCAAGCTCTTCGATTAGTGGCTTGTCTATCAGTGTTATTGATGAACCTTCGTCGAAAAGTGCATACGTGGAGACTTGGCCCTTTGGTTCATGAAGTATGACTGGTACGACACGAAAGAGCAGCTTGTCCACCTTTGACTTGGTAGCACAACTTAATACTGCTTGTGTAGCTGCTGGCTCGTAATTTGTTTTAGAAGTTTGTGTATTGCTACCGTAATCCTCGTGCAGTAATTTGTTGTGGTATCTTTTACAACCTTTGGCTGAACATCGTTTTCGTCGACGACAATCTTGACTGGAGTGTCCCTTGGCGAGGCACGAAAAGCAAAGCCTGGCACGCTTCACTTCTTCCCATCTATCCCGAATACATTTGCTGAGAAACTTCTGGCAATCATAAATTTTATGCTGTTCTTTGCAGTAGTAACACGCGTTGGATTTGGTCCGGCTAGGTACATTGGTGTGCATGACAGTATGTTTCTTATGCTCTGAAGGTTCGCCTTTTAACTCCGATATGACACATATAATGTTCGCTAGTTCACTTAGCCAGTTGCTAAAGTCTAGCACTGTTGGATAAGGCCTTATTGACGCAGCAAATCTCGCCCACTCAATCTTCTTGCTAACTGGCAATTTGGCGACTAGTTCTTCTAAAAGAGTGGGGTTGACTAAGTGGTTGTGTGCGTTGGCTGCTTGCAGAAACACAACGAGGTTTTTTGCTTTTGTCGCAAAGGGTATCAATCTCGCAACAGCTGCTTCTGATATTGGCGCAACTTCGCGTATATCGCGTAGTTGACTGGCTATTAGCATTTCCGGACGCCCAAAGCGAAACTCCAGTTGATCTATGACGGAGGAAACGTTATCCGGGTGGATTAGTAATGACTTGACTGTTTCATATGCCTTTCCCTTGAGGCTTCTTTGAAGACGCTGACAGTTCTCAAAGTTTGAATACTTATATGCGGCTGTTGAATGGCGATAAGCGTTCGGAAATAATGGCCATGTCTCGGGGTCACCTTTAAATTCTGGTAGATCCATTAATTTTTTCGGCATTGATTGGCACGAATTTGACGGGTAAATATTTCTATCGAATTCTCCTTGCGATGCGTAGACTTCCGCCGTATTACCCGAATGAAAAGGCATTCTCGTATTTATATGGGTTTGGACTGCATTACCCGAGTTATTCGGGTCCGCAGCTGCAGAGAAGTACTGCCCTGCACTGGTCGAGATGAGACGCGGAGTTCTCGAATCGTTTATGATCGAAGGGTGTTGATCGTTACCGCTAGAATCAGCGTTCGGCATCTTCTTCATATTAGTCTCTTGCATGATACTTGCGCGCGGTTGCTGAACGACGTTGGAGGACGATGTATTTATGGCCAACTGTCTCAGCGTTTGCGTTAGCATTACCTGCAATGCATCGATGCATCGATTTGTCTTTGCATATTCAGTACGCTGTCTTCATGAACATTCTCTAGCTTATTATGTTGGTGGGATGCGCTATGCATGTTGGCGTTGATATCCCCAGAAGCTGTGGCGTTTAGCGAAGGATCACCGGCGGCGAGTGTTGAGATGTCGCTAGCTGGCATGACGGAATCGTTTGGAAACACGTTCCCAAAGGCGTTGGATGCTGTTGCTACTGATACGGTAGTGTGAGCTGCGGTAGCGACAGCGTCACTGAAACAGATGTCTGTTGATAGTAGGGAGTTTGGTGACACTTCGACGTTAGAGCCCTGGCAGGATTCATTGTTTGCGTTGGCGATTCTGGGACTCCTTCTCGGCGGGGTGCGTTCCATTATGAATTTAAAGGTTGAAAGTTGTAAATCACAAATTTTATTGAAAACGGCGAATGTTCCAATTTACAAATTTAATTGAAAAAGGCGAAAGTTCCCAATTCACGAGTTAAATTGAAGATGGCGGAATTCCAAGTCACAAATTAAAATGAAAATGGGAAATTTTTCAAATCACTCAGAATTTTAATTAAAGGCGGCAAAGTTCCAAAACTCACAAAATAAATTGAAGATGGCGGAATTCCAAGTCACGAATTAAAATGAAAATGGGAAATTTTTCAAATCTTCTCACAATTTTAATTGATGGCGGCAAAGTTCCAAAATTCACAAAATAAATTGAAGATGGCAGAATTCCAAGTCACGAATTAAAATGAAAATGGGAAATTTTTCAAATCTTCTCACAATTTTAATTGATGGCGGCAAAGTTCCAAAATTCACAAAATAAATTGAAGATGGCAGAATTCCAAGTCACGAATTAAAATGAAAATGGGAAATTTTTCAAATCTTCTCACAATTTTAATTGATGGCGGCAAAGTTCCAAAATTCACAAAATAAATTGAAGATGGCGGAATTCCATATCCCGTTGAAGTGAAAATGGCAAATTTTTCAAATTACAATTTTAACTGAAGGCGGGAAAGTTCCAAATTCACAAGTTAAATTGAAGATGGCGGAGTTCCAAGTCACGAATTAAAATGAAAATGGGAAATTTTTCAAATCTTCTCACAATTTTAATTGATGGCGGCAAAGTTCCAAAATTCACAAAATAAATTGAAGATGGCGGAATTCCATATCACGAATTAAAATGAAAATAGTAAATTTTTCAAATCACAATTTTAATTGAAGGCGGCAAAGTTCCAAAATTCACAAGTTAAATTGAAGATGGCGGAATTCCCAGTCAGGAATTAAAATGAAAATGGGAAATTTTTCAAATCACAATTTTAATTGAAGGCGGCAAAGTTCCAAATTCACTTTTTCCAAATCACAATTTTAATAGAAGGCGGTGAAGTTCCAAACCATGCCACTAAATACGATGGCAAGTTAGTATCGCTGGCTGCGAACAATGGTGGCAGGGTGCTCCTTTGCCCGAGACTTCCGTAACACAACTTACTGATGCAGGTACAAATAATGCTGCTTCCACTAAATAAGTGGTTGCGGCGGCAAGACATATATGTCGCTGACTGCGAGCAATGGCGGCAGGGTGCTCCTTTGGCCGAGACTTCCAGGACGCAAGTTACTGGTACAGGTACAAATAATGCTGCTTCCACTAAATAAGTGGTTGCGGCGGCAAGACATATATGTCGCTGACTGCGAGCAATGGCGGCAGGGTGCTCCTTTGGCCGAGACTTCCAGTTAATAAAATTGCAAGTTGCACGAAATAAAGCTGTTAAAAATCGCAATCGATTCTTGGGCTACGAAATTTAATTTCTCGAAAACGTCATCCGACTTTCGGAAAACAATTATTTCTAAAAATAACTTCATTATTATATGCGATGTAAAAGTAATAAATTGTCTTACCGTGGTTTTGCTGCCCAACTCGTCGAATGCTGCGATTTTAATGAAAATGGCCGGCCGGAAATTCTATGGTATAAGCACGTTTAGCAAACGCAAGTGTCAAACGCGATGCATTCGCTTCTTTTTCATTCAACGAGTTGAGTAGCAAAGCCATTTACATTAAGACTTTTTTCTGGCGGAGCTGCCGTTCTGCAACAAAAGTATCGTAACTTCTTGGTAAGCTACTCAATTAAAATCCCACGCTCTACTTATCTGTTAACGCCTCCTCGTTGTAATGATTCTGATTCTGGTCTTAGAAATGATCACCAGTCGAGGTGAAGAGAGGTGGAAATAGTGCGCGGTCCTCATTACGTCAGGTCACCCTTAGGTGACAGTTCAGCACCATACTTTACTGCCCTCCAGGGCGCCATAATTCGGTAAACACTTGGAAATGAGTTAATGTGCTTTCGACTCATCCAACCTCCCTTGGGATTCATGGGCAACCGCACGCGGTAAATACGGCCATGCTCGTCGGCAACCGGGGTGGGATCTTGGATAGCTCATGTCCTCCATTATCATCACACAAAAAAAAAATCGCGTGCTAAATAACCGAAATAACTGAAAAGACTGGGGTGGGACAATAGAGAGTCAAAGAAAGAAGCAAGGAAAAGAAAAGGAAACGCTGAGGGAAATGCTTGGATGGAAATAAGAAAAAAGAACCAACAAGGAAAATAAGTTATACCTAGTCCTGGATGCACCATTTACAAGGTAGATGGTTGTTTACGAACTAATACGCAAATATGAACTTGACATTTTCTCATCGGAATTAAAATGTATATACAAATTTAACGCATTTATTTAACCAAGCTTACATTTTGGGAACTTCTATTTTGGATATTCTATATATAATATAATTGTGGGCGCCGTGGCTCAGTGGAAGTGCACATGGCTGCTGAGCAGGAGGTTCGTGGCTCGAATCCCACCAACACTAAAACTATTTTTCACGGTGTCCCACCTCTCGCGAAGAGTAATACCTTGTAATACCTTGTCACGGAAAGCTTCGCAATATACATGCGCAGCACAAATGGTCGCGAGAAGTAAGGCCTTTGACCGCAATGGTCTGTCGCGCCGAATATTATATTATATATAATATAAAATTGTTAATATTTAATTATCTAAACGTATTTTCTGGGAATCAAATTACCAATATAAAGTCAATTCAATTAAAATATCTTAATTTTAGATTTACGGAAATAACGTGTTCTAAAGAAAAATATTCATTCTAATCTGATTCGAAAGTGATGAGGCAGAATTAGGCGATACCTAAGGGTATTATTTTTTCTGTAACCCCGTTAGATATGCCGGCCATAGGGCACCAAAAAAAAATATATATATATAGATAAGTATACTAACCACCTTTGGTTCATTACTCTAAGACAAAAAAATTATTATTTTATTTCGTTCAACCAAAAGGGAAATGAAATCTTTACCAAGATACCATTAGGTGGACAAGTCATCCTCGGTAGAATGGCTGCATCTAGAGAGACCTTCGCAAATTCCAAATGAATTTCCATGTATCGGCACCGGGCCTTACAATTGTTTGCCTCCGAAATGTGATACGGCAAGATAACAAAAAAACAACAAAATTTAAAAGTACAATACCCAACACGCAGAGTGAGAGCTTTTTTCCATTAAATAGCCCTTTAGGCCACCGCATCGCGGTCGTAAGGCACACCATAGAAACAGAAAATTATAAAAAGAATGAAACTTACTTGATTTGTTGCTTCCGGACTTCGGCAGCGCTGTCGATGACTGGGAGGATATATGCTGAAACAAGTGGTTAGTGATTTAGGTATATATAGAAACTCATGTCGGAACTGTCATTCAACCAAGATTAACAGAAACTAAATTCTATCACTCGACGGAATTGGGCGTCATACGCGAACTCAAACAAAACATTATATATAAAAAATTTCCATTTTTATTTTTTTTTCCAAAGGGAAATCGGTCTGCGGTGCCGACATGACTGGGCCTTACGCGTAAAGGAGAACCACGATACCGGAGCAAATTATTAATGAGCGAGATGGCAATTTTGGGAACGAAATTTTCCTTCTGGTCTGCTGGTAATTTCCCAGTAATAATTCTTTACAGATAGTTGCATGAGATAACAAAATTTCAATATTGCATTTTTCCTAAAACTATGATGTATTAGGCGTTTATTCGTTTGGTGGATCCCTCGCTGCACTTAAGACTCCAGTGTCTGGACTTCGTAGGTGTTTTCTAATGTTGAAGTGTGTGTAGCGTCGGTACACGCAGAAAGCTATAAAGCATCCAAGGAAATTTCGAGAACGTTCAAAGCCCTGGCATTTTTCTTGGTTTAGCCCTTAGATCTGCGCGAGTAGTTGCAATTAGGTGGTTCGTGTTGATAGAGAAATTCATTTTCTTTCGAGGTCTGGTATATATCTAGGTCGATATCGAAATGGCCGCTATGATGTGACGCCGATTGCAACCACACCCTTTAACGCAAGTTCCTCCGCAGTAAAACCAATAAATGTAGGGGGAGGGGTGACAATTACTACACTTTGGGTTTCCTCCCGGTTTCCGGGTTTTCCCTTTTTTTTTGATTGGGGGGGGGGGAATTTTCGGTCAACCGAAATTTGCTAACTCACACACTGGCCGCCATTGCACTTTCTCTTTTGCGTTCCACGTGTACATGGGTTACGCGGATATATATCGGCAGGAAGGTTCTTAATTCGACGGAAATTAAACCTTATTTAACTCGACTTTTGTTCACTCGTAATCTTCGCGGCCACCAAGGGAAAAGCAAAAAAAAAAATCTCCAGGAAACGAAAATCGTTATATCAGGGAAAAAAAACCTATTTTCTTAAAGTCACGCAACAGGGTTTTTCTTTCTTTTTCAACAAGTCCGACTCAACAGCGACCCAACCGTCTCCGAACAGCACCCAAAATTGACTTGACTTCAGTCTAGCATTTTGTTACTTACTCACCATCGCACCTAGCGCAACAGGTTTGGTTGTTGTTGCTATCGCTGTGTGATGACTTTGGAAGTTGGAATGCATTACAAAACGTATGCCTGTATGTGTAATTTACGCTTCATAGCACCATTAGGTAGAGGCCGACAAAAGGTGGTTGGTCGAAAGTATCGCCTGATAATACGGTGCCCTTCCAGGCCAACTCACTCCCAGTGGTATGGATGAAACGCAAAGCACGCTTGCCGACGTGGCATATCCTCATTCGAGCACTCTAGATGAAACGTCGTACGATTGCAAATTCTGCTTTCAGAAACAGAACTCGAAGGAAGTTTATGTGTAGTTTTTGCACCAAGTCATCGATGACAATTTTATCATCGCTGTTTTTGTAGTCTTTTACGCATTTCCAGTTGCCAAGTCAAACAAAATCGAAATAAGTAAATCCCAGCATACCGTAGTGGAGGGTCACGGTGACAGAATCCACCATTACATCGTCGATGTCGCATAATTTGACAAGCAAATCCTGCATTTGATTTGTATGAATACGTGCATCGCCACCCTCGCTTAATTTCAAAGAACAAATTGAGCGCATCAAATAAACTTTATTTGTCAGTGTGTTCTTCTCGTAGTAGCTTTTAATTGCATTCCACGTTTCTAACGCTGTTTTCACTGATGCTTTGCGAATGTGTGTCAACTGATTGTCTTCGATAGCAAGACCAATTGTTGCTTTTGCCTATTCATCAGCATCATTCCATTCCTCCATTTTTTTATATTCTTTGGTGTTGTATTCGTTTCTGACGTTTCTGACTTGGAATAGGCTCTCGTCCTGCTTGTTCTATTACCTTCTTCCATAGATGCTGCTTTCTAAGGAGCAACTCCATTTTGAATTTCCAGTTTGAATAATTACCATTATTCAATTTATCAATGCAACCGTATGTAACATTTATTAATTATTTTGCAAACTGAATTCTACAATCCTGGGCCCATAACCTGTTGGGATATTCGTTGATTGCAGAAGAAATAAAATATCTATTTTGTAGTCTGAAGTCGGAAGTAGAAGAAGGATAAAGAAAAAGAATCGAAAATGACACAGTCATATGACTGCGTTGTGTACAAACTAGACAAGGTGACTACGTTCACCCAAACCAATTCAAACGTTGTTGAACGTTTCGTTTTACACCTCAATCTCAATATATTAAACTCTCATTCACAGCACAAATAAACCCATTCAATTTCGCAGTGTACTTAAATTAACTAAAGGCTAATGGCAGGCAAAGCAGATAGAAAATAAATGTTTCTATTATAATTAGATGAGCTAAAGGTGGTGGTTAGTCATTGAGTTATGTTGACAGGCCAAGAAAAGAGGCCGTGCCAACAGGGTTGGACCACAGATCAGCAACGTCAAAATCCGTTGGGTATAGGGGGCGAAGGAATAGGTGCGGTAGGTGGTATGGGTGCCTTGGTTGCAGTCGGGGCAGAGATCATTAGTGCCAGGGATAATGCCAGCTTTATAGCTCTGAAGTATATGACAACCAAATTTATAGGGGGAATGTGTACCAAGAACCCTGATAACCCTGCTTGAGGAGACTGTATCATAGTGTATACTATTTGAGGGTGAGCGGACAGTGGCGGGATTCCATGTGGCCGGTATGACTGGGTTTATACAGTCTCTGTACGTCATGATATCTTGACGAATGCAGCGTGGTGGCATCTCACTGACAGTGATTTCGTGAACTTCGTGTCCGGGGTTGTGGCTGGCTGACAAAAACGGCTTTGATAGCACTTCATTGTGTTGCCTGACGGGGAGCATGCTCGTTTCGTCATGAAGATGATCAGGGTTGGTTATGGAATGGCACCTAGTTGCGATGCGAAGGGCTGTATTTTGTCTGGACTGTTTATTATTCCATTGAGTGTCACTTAAAAATGACGTCTATGTGTATCTCCGATGGAAACACTTTTTGTAAAAATTTTGGAGTGATCAGGATGGGCTCCCTTTGCACTTTGTGTATCAATTAGAGAATTTACACAATTAACAATTTTAGTTTTTATGATTGTTTTTTGTTTGTTTTTCTTTTAATTCCGTTAAATTCAGTAAGTTTTAATACGTAATGACGATAAACGTTTAAATTATTTATCTATAAATTTTTCTTTAATTACTTTTAAATTATTATGGGATCATTGTGCTAAAAAAGTTTCTTCCAAAAAGATAATTATTTGTGAGTTAAATTAAAGCGATGTTTATTCATCCGAATCCTCTTACTAACTGGTTTACATTTTTTGTTTTGTGCTAATGCAAAAATATTAACACGCGTTAGAACGAGACGACGATAGTGCTCTGAGAAGCGTAACACTATGCGTGTCATCCAAGAATGTTCTATACAGTTATTTATTGAAAGATAAGCAAAAATATTAATGTAAACAATCGAACGATGCAAATAAGAAACGCGTTCAAAATTGAATCAAATTAAATGCTTAAGTATTTGTGTCACCACAGTACTTCCCCCGTAGTGCTAAGGTTATCGATTGCGTGACGGAATCTTAACACGACGTCCAGATCTAGCCGTGATTATTGGTGTGGGACTTCCTTCTTTAGAGTGATCTTTGTTCGATTACATCGTTGGTTGTTCTTCATTCGCATTATCATTTGAATTTCTCGTTGTGTTTGATGTGCATCGAACGTCAGTTTCACTTTTCGTTGTCCGATCAATGAATTTGATCTTGAAATATTTTTCATAACGTTTGATTACCTCCTATGGACCATTGTAAGGCGATTGGAGCGGTGTCTTAACGGCGTCATTAACTGTTTCTGAACGAAAATTGTCGATTGACAATGATGTGTTGCTGCTGTTGGTCGAATATTTTGCATCGTACGCTTCAAACTTTTGAGAAATTTTGTTTCGTTTCCTTCTTCTTTCGTTTGTTGGAAAAATTCACCACCTGGAATTCTTAATGTTGTTCCGTATAGCATCTCGGCTGGTGTGCTATTGATGTCTTCTTTGAACGTTGAGCGCAATCCCAAGAGAATCAATGGTAGTGCATCATACCAGTCACTAGTTTCGTATGCTTTGATAGATGACTTCAATGTTCGATGCCAACGTTGTTCTATCATCCCATTTGACTGTGGTTGATATGGAGTTGTTATGAAATGTGTTGTTCCCAACAATTTCGTGAATTCTCGAAATAGATCGGATTCGAACTGTCTACCCAAATCGCTTGTGATTCTAACTGGTGTTCCATAACGAGAAACCCAATTTGTGATGAATTCACGTGCAATTGTTTCTGCTGTGATGTCAGCAATTGGAAAAGCTTCAGGCCATCTTGAGAATCGATCGATGCATGTTAAAACATAACGCTTTTCCCTACTGATAGGCAATGGTCCAACGATATCGATATTTACGCGTACGAAACGACTATCTGGCGTCACAATTTCAGAAAATGCAGTTTTGTTATGTTTGTGCACTTTGCTGCTTTGACATGCAATGCATGTACGTAAAAATTCACAGCAATCTTTATTCATGTTAGGCCAAAAATATTTTTGTCGAAGCAATTTGCTTGTTGAACGTGAACCAGGATGTGATAAATTGTGAATTTTCATCAAAATTTTCTTGCGAAAACTTTCCGGAACGAATGGTCGAATTGAATTGTTCGAAGCTTCACATATTAATGATTCGTTCGAATCTGGAACGGCAAAAGATTTTAATACGATATTTGATTTCATTGGGTTTTTTAATTCTTCGTCAGCTCGTTGTATTCTCGCCATTCCTTCGAAATCGATGACAATGTTGATAAAACGTCAGCTACCGTGTTATCTCTTCCAGCGATGTGAATGATTTTCGTAGTAAATTGACCAATGTAATCAATCTGTCGTGTTAGAGGTGGTGCTGTTTTCTCCAAGTTTTGTTTGAACATGTATGTCAATGTCAGTGAATATGCTAAATTCTCGTGCTTCGAGCATATAACGGAAATGCTTCAAAGCTTGATACATTGCAAGTAACTCTCTATCGTATATACTATACTTCTTTTGCGTTTCATTCAATTTTTTCAAATAGAAACCCAATGGTTCGATTTTTTTTTGCCTTGTGTACTGTTCGTACGCTTAATGCTAGTTGAGCATCTGGTCTAGGATGAGCTAAAAGTACCGATTCAATTAAATTATTTTTACAATTTTCAAATGCTGTTTTCGCTTCGTCGGTCCAGATGATTGCGATTTTATCATTCTTCTTATTACCTACAATCTGCTTTTGTAGAACCATTTGATTGTTGACAGCATGTGGAATAAATCGTCTGTAAAAGTTGATCATACGCCAAAAATATTTTCAATTGCTTAGCTGTTTTAAGTAAGTTGCATTTTTCGATGGCTTCAATGCGTTCTGGTAATGGTTTGATTCCAGCTGGTGTCACCAAATGACCAAGAAATTTCACTTCTGATTTCGCCCATTGACATTTCGAAACATTGATGCTTAACGAATATAGCGCTGAAGTCGCTGTAGAACGATTTTTACCTGTTGTTTGTGTTCCTCTGTTGAACGTGATGCTACGAAAATATCGTCCAAATAAACAAATACGAAGTCAAGTCCACGTAAAACTTCATCAATGAATCGTTGAAATGTTTGCCTGCTCCACATAATCCAAATGCCATGTATATGTATTCGAATAAACCAAAAGGGGTTATTATCGCTGTTTTTGGAATATCTTCAGACTCAATTGGAATTTGATGATATGCTTTCTGTAAATCGATGACGGTGAAAATCGTTCGATTAGCTAAAAAATGTGTGAAGTCTTGAATGAATGATATTGGATAATTATCTCGTGTTGTTTTTGCGTTTAACGCTCGATAATCACCACAAAATCGAAAATCTCCATTTGGTTTCGGCACTATGTGTTCCCTGTTTAAGAAGATACTGAAATTCTGCTTTCGCTGCTTTCAACTTTTCTGGTGATATTTTTCTAGCTTTCGAACAACATGGTGGTCCGTTCGTAGTAATGTGATGAGTAGTTTTACCAATCTTGCCTTTTTAAATTTTTTATATTAACTTCGCGTGCACGTGGCTGGCTGGCTGGGTGGCTGGCTGGCTGGTCAGATTTTCTGATCCCATACAAATTTTATGAAAAAAGTTCCCGGTTTTCTTCAGATTTTATACGCATGTGTATCTCCGATGGACAAAACTTTTTGTAAAATTTTTGAAGCGATCGTGCCCCGGGGTCGGGGGGCTCCCATCCATTTTTTTTTTATTTTGAATTATCAATTTTTAACGAACTTTCTAAAGCCCGATTTTCCTGAAATTTTGTACACATGTGTATTTCCGGTGACAATACTTTCTATTAAAATTTGTGGCCCCTCGGACCTCGGGTTCGGGGGGCTCCCATACAAATATTTTACAAAATTTACCCGATGTTCTTTAAATTTTGTACACATGTGTGTCTTCGATGGAAAACACTTTTTGTATTTGGAGTGATCGGCCCCCTGGGGACCCCTATATACAATTTTTAAATATCGCTATATCGCATCAGATCACGGCAAAGTCTGAGCTCTGTGCTTTGTGTGCAGCGCTGTCCGCTGCCGCTGCGTCATTTAGTGTATGATTTTGCCACAAAACGAGCAAGCAGTGTGTGTGTGTGTGTGTGTGTGTAATTTTTTTAATTTTTATGGGTTGTTTTTTTATTGGTTTGATTAGAAGACTGTCATAGGTTTCGTTTGTTGTTAATGGAATATTTATGATATAGAGTAAGGCTGAGCTATTGCTTATAAATTTTATCTGTGAGAAGTCCAAAGCTTCCTCTATTGAATTTTATGGTAGCTTTTGTTTATTAAGAATGTCTGTAGCAAGTTTTATTTCGTTTTTTGATAAAATAAATGAATTTATCATACCTAACTTAGCCCAATGAATGGCATAATTGATATTTTCTAATTCTTCTTTAACTAGTTTAATTTTATATTGAATGTTCGTTATGATTTCAAAGTTTAGTTTATTGTCTTCTTTTAGTAATTTTTGTATCTCGTTTTGAACTCTAGTGATATTATTCATTCTTTCATTATATAATTGGTTTATTATAAATTGCCTGTTGTTATTTCTTAAAACATCTGTAATTTTTTCTTTTATGGTGACGAAGTCGTCATGGTCTGGATTGCCAGCCATCCACTTCCACGCACTTCCAATGAATTTTAATGAACGTTTTGTAATACGCGGTCTCAAGTTACGCAAAAGATTTCGAATTTGTTTCAGCTCATGTGATAGCAAAGGGAATATTGTAGGGTTATGGTCGTACTGTCCTAGGTCGATGACGTGTATAAGTTTGAAGTTTCCGTCTTGTATTTTCGTCTATCCTATGTGAAAGATTATTATTTGTGAATTTGAAAAGTCCAAAATTTGGAATGAAGTTTGGCAGGTGCAAAAGGCAAGGGTTAATTTCTAATGTTACTCTTGTGAATTGTTCTCCAGATTCGGTTATTATTGTAGAGTTTTTATTGTCTTTAACTATTTCCTGTCGATATCTGCCTGTTAATTTTGAACCTATTCGTTTATTATTTTTTACGTAAATAACTTGTCCTATCTGATAGTCTTTGTTGGGTTTCCTTTTTTTGTTATGATATTTGTTGTCTTTTTCCTGTTTGATTTTAAGTTTTTCTACATTAGCCAACCGTGTTTTTTCGAATTGTCCGGGATTAAGCCTAGGTATTCGTCCGTAAAAAAGTTTAATGGGTTTCTTTCCTGTGGTTGAGAGAAAAGTGAAGTTATACTCGTTGACAGCCCGTTCTAGGAGTTCTTCAAATGACCGTGGAGGTCCGTCAGATTTCAGACATCTCATAATTTCCGAAAAAGTGGAGTGAAAACGTTCAACTTGACCAGGTCGTCTTCCATCATTGAGGTTATAGATGCTGAATTTAACGCTTTTTCGTTGTCTATAACGACAACTTCAGGTACGCAAAAGAAGAATAGAATATCTCTTAGTGGACGTCTAATGTCTTCGATAGAACGAGAACTTCAGGTACGCAAAAGAAGAATAGAATATCTCTTAGTGGACGTCTAATGTCTTCGATAGAACGTGATGAGATAATTTTAGCCTGAGCGAATTTCGTGAATTTGTCGACAGCTGTTAAAACGAGTCGTTTTTCTGTGGAAAAGATATCAACGTGAAGGGTATGTCCTGGATAATTGGGGAAGGGTGTAGGATTAAGGTGTGGCTTGTTGGGATGTCTGTCGTATTTATTTTCCTTACAAGTTGCACAGCGGCTTACTATTGCTTTGATTTTCGAAGACATTTTAGGGAAATAGAAATTTTCTAATAGCTGAATTCGGTTTTCTTCAGCATTGCGATGAGCTCTTCGGTGTGTCTTTATGATTTTTTCCTCTTTCTCAATTTCGTTAGGTAGATCTTCTACAAGTTTTTGTGTGAATCTTATACGGTAGTCTTTAAAATGGAGCGGATAAATTTCCTGAATTTTTCCCATAGTTTCTTCATGTGCTTAAAGACCGTTGATAGTGTTAGGGTTCAAATATCTTTTGAATATGTTAATTAAATCAATTTCTGTGTATTCTGGTTTGATAAGGATGTGTCTATTGTAACTTTCAAATGGATTTTTAATTTGGTAGCTGTCTTCTTCTCCCATTTTTAGTACTAATTGGTTGCGGAATACATTAATAGGCGTTTCAATTGTGGGGATTAGATTGTGTGCAGATTGCAGAACTATCGTCACTATGTTCGGTTGGGGTCATCGAGTGGATTTCGCTTACTGGAGGGGGCCTTGAAAGAGAGTCGGCTACTACATTTGCTTTCCCTGGCTTGTATTTGAGCTCATAGTCATACTCCTCTAATATGGCTTTCCACCTTTTCATCTTACTATTAGTATTTTTGTTACTTAGAGCGTATGTGAGCGGCTTGTGATCTGTACAAATTTTCACTTTTCGGGATCCGTAAAGGAAGTTTCTTAATAAGTTTAAGCACTATATAATAGCCAACATTTTCATTGGTGGCGTAATGTTCCTCAGTTTTATTTAATGTTCTGGAAAGAAATGAAATTGGTTTGCTGTCTTGTGACAGAACTACTCCGATGGTGTAGTCAGAAGCATCCGTTGTTAGCTCGAATTCTTTTTCAAAGTTGGGATATGACAGAATGACTTCTGCCGAAACAAGTGAGCTTTTTACTTTATTGAAGGCCTCCAAAGCTTCTTTATCTAAATGAATAGGTTTGTTTTTGAAATATTTTTGGACACTCGTCCATCTTCCCCTCTTAAAAGGGATGTCAAGGGTTTTGCTATTTTGGCATAATCTTTGATGAATCGCCGATAGTACCCTGACATACCGAGAAATGAGCGGAGGTCTTTCAGATTTTTTGGGGCAGGTCGATCAACGATCGCCAGAAACTTTTTGGGATTGGTTTTAATTCCTTCCCTACTAACGACAAAGCCTAAGAATTCAATTTCTTCCTGGAAGAATTCGCATTTGTCCAACTGAATTTTCATATTAGCAGCCTCGAGGGTTTTGAACACTTTTTGCAGGTTTTTAAAGTGTTCAGTCTCATCTTTTCCAAAGATGACGATATCATCAATATAGACGTAGCAACATTTTCCAATGTGGTCTTTCAGAATGTCGTCTAGAGCTCTTTGAATGATGGAAGGGGCATTTTTCAAGCCGAAGGGGAGGCGATTAAATTCAAATTTTCCGTTGTTTACGGAAAAGGCTGTTTTTCGATATCGGATGCTTTGAGTGGGATTTGATGAAAGCCACTTTTGAGATCGATTATTGTGAACCATTTATTTTTGCCAAGGTTGGCAAGTACCTCGTTGATCTCGGGAATCGGGTACCTGTCTGCGACGGTAACGGAGTTTAGTTTACGGTAGTCAATAACCATGCGAAATTTTCTTTCTCCAGAGGCATCCATTTTTTTTGGGACGACCCAAACTGGAGAATTATAGGGTGATTTTGATGGTCTAGTTATGCCGTCTTCTAATAGTTCGTTTATTTGTTTCTCGACTTCTTGCTTAAGAGCCATGGGGTAAGGATACGACTTCGAGTAAACGGGATCATTGGTTGTGGTTCGAGATTCTCCTTTTACGGTAGTAGTGTAGGTTAATTTTTTGTCTGGGTCGGAGAAAAGATTAGGGCAATCATTGATTATGCTAGTAAGTTTGCTAGACTGGTCTGTATTCATGTGTGATGTTCTAAGGGTAACGTTGTTGATAGTTTGTGAAGTATGCTGCTTGAGAGGTATTATTATGTTTGGGTGGATAGTCATATAGCTTTCTTTGGTATAAATGACCGCATTTAATTTTCTTAGCGTGTCATTGCCCATTATACCATCGAACGAAATAAAGCTAGGAAGAATAAAAAATTGTATTTGTATCAGGGCCAAATGGACGAAGGAATGGTGTGTAATTTTTACGTCCCCTCCCGATTGATTTAACGTAAAAGCTTCTTTCATTCGAGATAGGGTTTCTGATAAGACGGGGGTGAACGTAATCTTTATTGGATCCTGCATCTATTAAGAATCTTAGTGTCTCTCCGCTTCTTGCAATGTGTTCGAAGTAGGGAAGCGAAGAGGGCCTCAATCTAAAAAATAGATGTCGTCGAGTTGTTCAGGTTTTTCAGGGTAAGGGTCTTCTCTTGCGTCAGTATAACCGGCTAATGTCTGGTCATGATTTTGATCTTTCTGATTTATCTCGCCTTCATATTCCTCCAATGTATTCTCGTTTGGATCGGACTCTTCGGTGTGGTAAACTCTCTGCTTTTAATACGGTTGGTGGACTTGTTGAGAGTGTTGACGTTTCTGTACATACTGCTGCTGATTCCGATGTCTGTTTTGATAATTGACCTTTTGGGATTTGATGGAGTGGTCAATGTCCATTGGTTTAGGAGGAAGTGGACGCTGATTTGGCGGTTGTCGTTGCTGTGGATATTGATAATATGGTTGGTATTGTGCTTGCCTGTAAAATTGAGGTGGTTGAGAATTTCGAGGATTATGAAGTAACTCTAGGTGAAACTCGCGTCTAGGAGCAGATACTGGTGTTGGTCCCGAGTAAGATAGGTTGTTTCTCCGAGCAGGAACTGGAGGTGGTGTTTGGTGATATGTTTTCCGAGTGCTGGATTGCGAATTGTTAGCATGCTGAGCCCGAAAATCGACATTTTGCAATTTGAGGCACAAATGAAGAGCTTGTGCGAGGTCGGCAGGCTCTCGGATGCTAAGTAGCCTAGGCAGGTCGCCCCTTCAGACCTCTCACGAAAGTATCGAGCGCTTTTCCTCGATAGCACTGAGTCATGTTGTTCATGGATTCTTGACTCATATCCATGGATCCAAGCTTATTCAGGAGAAGCGACAAATGGTGGTAGACTGCCTGATAGAACTCGGGGATCGTGCTTCTACTCTGTACTAGAGCCCTGCATCTGATAGTAACATCCGCGGAATTCCGTTATCCGCGGATTGAAGTGGATATATATGGATAGTTTTTGGCGGATGAGTGCGGATGCGGATTTAGAAATCTTATCCGCATGTTGCGGATATTCCATTATATCCGCATGCATTATAACAAATACAAATACAAATATCTCAATATTGAGTATTTATTGGAAGAAAAAGCTATTCTGGATGGTGAAATGTGTGTGTGAGTAATGTGTAATACATAGACATACTGTATATTTACTCGTTATCTTTCTTTTTATTTCTACACATACATCAATTTCTATTACTATACGTACGAAAGACGTATAGGATAATGCAAAGTAAATGGATTAGGCTCTAGAGTCTAGACAGAGTCTAGAAGTTAACAACTTGGTCAATCCCAATTTGTTTTTAAAAAAAGACAAAACTTTAATTATTTTAATCAAAACTTTATTAATAACAGAGTGTGATCTGTATGTCTTTCTACTCAGTCAGTTGTCAATCAACTAACTTTACAATCTTCTTAATTCTACTTTTATTCTCTAAAATGCATATGTATTCTTATTCTATCTGGTTTACTGTACCCACATGTATCTTTATTTACTCGTTGTGCTGCGAAGAATATTCTAATCTAAATTAAATGCAATGCGAATTAGTTATCTTGATATTCGTATTGCGTTTTGTCTGGAAGGGTGATTTTGATGTTCGTATTGTTTTTTAACCTTGAGACTCGTACTGCGTTTTGTCTGGACGAGTGTTGTTCAGACAGAGTTCTTAATAATCTATACAGGGAGGAAGGGGTTTGCTATAACTCCCCCACCATTAGCTTGAGGCTCCGACGAAGATATATCTATGACTGTAGTTTTTGAACAAAGATATTTGTTTTTTATTAAAAGAGCAAAAACTACCGAAATTAAAATTGTTATAATGAGCAAAGTGCTTATATTTAAAGTGTTTTTTGTAAAATTATTCTTATTGATTTCTGTAATGTCCTTTCTATTATTTTCGATATTTTGTAGGTGAAAATTATCAAATTCAATCTTTGTATTTAAGGTGTCTTCCTTGGTAGATACATGTAGATTCGGTAATATTATATGGTCTTTTATCTTTATTTCAAAATTTTTAAAAGTTATATTATTAATTTCAATATAACAATTTTCAAATTTAATTATATACGTTCCCTCTATAATAGTTTTAAAATTGTTACAATTATGTAAAATTACAGTTTCTTGTATATTTTTCGTAATAATTAATCCTTTTCTTATTTCTTTTATTTGAGTGATTGTATCCTCCTTAAAATTACATTTAGCTTCTGTAGCTTCAGATAAGGTGCAAACCAAATCAGTTGTTGAAAAGACTATCGGAACTTAAACCAATACTCTTTAGCGCTACTAATCGTATATGTGTCCAGCGAGGAAATATAGGCACTTAAACCAATACTCAATCTGTGGACGTTGATGGTCTGATTTGTCCAGTACAAATTCAGACAATGCAGCGAGTACTAGCACTTTAACCAATACTCAATGCACAGCGAAATCAAAACACACAAGGTTGAATTTGATCTAATTTATTAATTTTGAAATTTGGTGGCTTTTATACCCAAAAAATGCTTACCATACAATATACAATTAATTAAAATAACATAAACAATAAAAATACAAAAATCGACATTTAGGCTGATGCGGCAAATAACTATTGTCACCGTCGTGCTGTTATGTGAGTATTATCAAAGGCAAAACAAAATTGTTAACTCATCAATAACTGCAGTGCTTGCTGTTGTGCTGCAATAGAATCCACCTGACGATGCAGTGACAAGTGTTTTTTGCTGTAGACGCAAGGTCAGCAATTTGAATGATATGTTGGCTTTGATGTAGTTCGTTGTCCGTTGCACCTGCATTTAATGCTGATCCAAACAGCTTCTTTTATTTTAAAAATGTTATATATGCATTCATTTTCCAATTTTCTTAAATTTCTTTTTAAATTTTGCAATACCTCCGCATGATATATATTGCCGTGGTTGTCTGTAATAATTTCATTTTCTTTCAAATACAAGGACTTCTTATCTTTATTGGGTATGGGTTCTATAAGAATTTTTGAGTAATTATTTCCTACGAAAGTCTACTATTGAGAAGAATCTGTTCTATATCGTCTATGTGATTTATAAGTAAAGTGATGTCGTAATTAATTTGATAAAGATATTGCATGTATTTTACTTCATCTTATATTGATATTATTCTATTGCCAACTTCATCTGACCATGTTCTTACAATCTCTTTTATTGTCGTTTCTTGTCGTTTAATGTGGTCTGTGATATTTTGAATTTGTCTAATTATGTCTGTATTAATGCGTACTTGTTTATTATTTTCCGTAATGAGGTTTTTATTATTTTCTCTTAAAGTTTCAAGTTGTTCAATTATTTGTTTTTCGTCATCCGCGTCCATAGTTCCGGTAATAAATTTGAGGCCTTTTCCGATTATGTTAAAGAGTCCTCGTTTGTTTCTTGTCTGCGGGAGTAAATTGTGTAATTTTACTTCTAAGTTTCTATAGTTGTGTAAAACTGAATTTAGCATTGGTCCTTTTAAGTTTGGTTTTTTTATCATTAATTTAATATTGTCCCAAATATGTTCCTTCGTCTCTTCGTATTCTGTCACGTTAATTATGTGGAGTACTTTTTCTTAGTTCGAGATAAGATTGATATTTTCCATCTTTATATTGACAAATCCGTTATTTTCGTTCAGATTTCGAACCTCTAGTGTCTTTGAAAATATCGTCGTTATAAATATCGTCAACATAATTAAAATTATCATAGATGTGTCCATTTCAACAAAATTTTATATACTTGATGTAGATGATGATATGCTGCAATGTGTGTTAAAGATGTTTAGTTGTTTAGAGATGTTTTGTTGATTTTTGTTTTATAAAGATGTCTTCAAATTTGTTAAACAATGGTCTGCTACTTTCTTGTTTGCTGATTTGATGATGAATCCTTCTTTTTTTTGTTGTTTGATTGAGAAGTTTTATTTTTAGTTCACACTTCCTAATTTTAATGTCAATGTTTTTGTTATTTGGTTTAGAGTTACTTAAAAAAAATTGTTCGTTGCTTTTGCACTAATTCTCTCAACGTACAGAATTTGAATTAAACAATTTATTATTATTTTCACTGATCAATGTTCACTGATTTTTATAGAAATAGTTTCTATATTTCGTTTTTCACTTAATTAGAAATAGTTTCTAATTGTCACTTATAGAAATAGTTTCTATATTTTACTTTTCGTTAATTTAGAAATGGCTTCTAACTTCACGTATAGAAATAGTTTCTATATTTTATTTTTCGTTATACCTGGTAAAGTGTTAAAACACAATGTAATTTTTTAATATTCCTATATTAATGTATCCCATCCTCGTAGCCAGTTAACAACTTGGTCAATCCCAATTTGTTTTTAAAAAAAGACAAAACTTTAATTATTTTAATCAAAACTTTATTAATAACAGAGTGTGATCTGTATGTCTTTCTACTCAGTCAGTTGTCAATCAACTAACTTTACAATCTTCTTAATTCTACTTTTATTCTCTAAAATGCATATGTATTCTTATTCTATCTGGTTTACTGTACCCACATGTATCTTTATTTACTCGTTGTGCTGCAAAGAATATTCTAATCTAAATTAAATGCAATGCGAATTAGTTATCTTGATATTCGTATTGCGTTTTGTCTGGAAGGGTGATTTTGATGTTCGTATTGTTTTTTAACCTTGAGACTCGTACTGCGTTTTGTCTTGACGAGTGTTGTTCAGACAGAGTTCTTAATAATCTATACAGTTTGCTATAACTTCTAGACACACAATTTGCGACATATTTTTATTGTGCAATATGATTGAATCAACATTTGCTCTCAAACGAGCGCCTTTTTTTTACATCAGGTAACATTATGACCGATAAAGATGATCTTGTGGATGATATCCTAATAGGTAAAAGCAATTGGGACTTATTATAAATTAATTTAAGGGTATAAATTTAAATATAAAATAAAAAATTGAATTAAAGAATTTAAACTAACCCTTTTAATTATTTTACAACTTGAAATAACAATTATTTATAAAAAAGACAAACGAGATTGTTTTTTTTTACTTTCTAAAGTTAATTAATAGCTGCGTTTTCCTAAAAAAGCCATCGGGTCGAGTTCCAATTTCAAATTTATAATTTTTTTAAATCAAGTAAGTTAGGTCGAGTAATCTTCTTAGTATTGTTCAGAACTATATATGATCTTATTTATTTGTTTTAAAAAATGTTTTTTTTCAAAAGCGAAGTTAATACAACGAAATTTGTAAAAAAGAATCTATTTTGCGGATGCGGATGAGTGCGGATGCGGATTTCAAGATTTTTCGCGAGTGCGGATTGTAATGGATTGAATCATATCCTTGATTCGAATCGCCAATTTATGTAATGATCGCTAACGTGCTAAACACTCCACAAAAGAAAGAAGTGGGACTTCAACAAAAAAATCAGAAGAACCAACCCCTCTTCGAGCCACGTTAGGCGTCATTTTATGTAACTGATACGAATCGATGAATCGCCACCTTGTAGAGTGAACGACCTTGAAGGACTAGGGGTTGCTGACCGGACGTCAAGCAACTACCCCTGGGAAGTTTGAGATCAACCGGGGCGCACGCGATAATTTCGGCCATGCTCGTCGGCAACCGGGGTGGGATCTTGGTTGACTCATTCTTTCTTCATCATCATAAATAATTTTCGCGTGCTGCATACAAAAATAATAGGAAGCTAAAACAATATAAAACCCAGTAAAGAAAAGGTTTAATAAATTTCGAAACGAGGCTGAAAAGACTAACGCCGATTGCTTGGGTGTGGGTTGGAGCTGGGGTCACGCCTACAGGTGATATCCCGCCCCTTGTCTACACCCACCCTGCCATTGGACCCTGATATAATTGGGCCCCCTATAGGGGCTAAAACCCCACCACTGCTACTGGAATCATCTATGCTGAAAGAGAGAGGTCAAAAGAAAACTCACCAAAAGTTCATTCTAGACTTATAATTAGGTTTATTCAAATGTCATTAATAATGATATATCTTATGTTATTATAAAAGTGATTCGAGTTCAATAACCCAGTGGTATATATATATAATAGGTGTGCATAACCTAGAGATAAGCGAGCAATCTAATAAATTCATTAAATTAAAAGTTAAATCAAAACGTCTACATCTATATATATGATGGAATTGAACAAGGTAATACTAATTAACCCGAATGAATCAATCGTATATGTGTTTACATATTATTTAAATCAAAAAAAAAAACTAATCAAAGTAATCTTAGTTACTTAGAACTAATCAGGGCGTATTAATATCTACATTTAAATGATTTTTTTCTGGAACTACCCAAAGTAAGCTAACAGAATATATCAACCATAATTCTATATTTATAATATAAAATTCTTTCGAGAATTTAAACAAAAACAAATCAAACCCATTTATAGGAATATCCGCGGGTTCTCGCGCAAGAAGTTTCCTATCTTATTATAAGTTGGCGGGATTTTCCAAAGAAATCACGTCACGCAATACCGCTCAACTACGACATAACCTTCAATCGGTTCCGAGGACGGAGCCAATACCCAATTAACTAAAGACACCAGCACTTTATCACCGAGTATGCTCGAGTACGATCAAAACTGTCCCATATTAATTATGGGTCTATATATTACCAACTCAAATGGCGCGGTTTAATTTTTTTTTTATTACTGTCGATAGAAACAAAAAAAATCCACACAAAATATAACATCACTTACTTGCTTAACATTCTCCATGACGTCGGCAGCGCTGTCGATGTTGGTGAAGGCCTAGGCTGTAAGAGGGTGGTTATTTTAAATTAGACAAGTAGCAAAAAAAAACCCATGCAGAGTCGTAGCTGGACTGCCGCGTAATCAAACTTCGGATATACTGGGGTGTTGCCCTGACAAACTTCATCATAAAATTTTCAAACTCAAGACACTCGGCGGCAAAGGGTGCACCTTAACTAACTAACTAATTAATATTTAAAGATTGCCTCTTTTTTCTTTATAATTTAACATCGTATGCACCGAGCAAATTTACTATTAAAGTAGAACTAATTTAGGGTGATGCAATAGCATAGTTTCCTCGGCGGTATATTTTCCTATAGTGACCGTGTAGAGGGTTTTAATTTTGTAGTTTTTTTTTTTTTTTTTGAACAGCTCAGCTACCCGAACTCATAGCTGCCTTCTCGACTGCTGCTGTTTCCGTTGTTGCTTATACTGCAAGGAATTTTCCATGCGGGATTTCCGGCGTGTGGCCATCTCGTCGCCGAGTCATTGCTTCTTGGAAGTCTCAATATAGGTGATGTTGGTTCCTTAGTTAAATTCTTTATCGCCCAAAATTAGCGATTTTTGAATTGCTCGATATTCGATATTCTTTATCATAAATTTTTCCTTTTCTTTTCGACGAGGAGGAAACAACCAAAATTACACGTGTGGAATTGTAAGGAGAATAGCGCTGGTCCACTGAAATGGTGACCTCTAGCGAAACCCAATAAGGTTTCAACACTGTACTGTCGACACAACAATTACTAAACCTGCTGGAATTAGTCGAACTCTCCGGTTTATACCGCACTTTTACTGCTGGGACAAACAAACAAAAATCACGTGTAGCAGTACTAGTATTACGGAACGACAATAATTTATTAAATTTTTGGTCAGCGGAGGCGCTCAGAATAGCGACCGAGAGCTGCCTGTGCACACAATCTCAATGGAGATCGTTCGAAATAAAGAAAACGCGTTCTTTTTTTTATAGTTTATGAAATTCCGCGGCTGGTGGTGTAATGAAGTTATTCTCTGTTTATCAACAGAGGTGAATCGCATATATATATATATATCGTTTAGCAATTCTGCATCGAATGGGAAGGTACGGGGTGCACGTTTTGACTCCTTGCTCGGGTCTAGCTCGCCGAAATGGGTGGATTCTTGCACCACCATTCGTTGCCCACTTCTTCATAAAAAAAAAATTTACGTGCACGCTACGGGGAATAGGAAAAAAAACAAATTTGAATATTAGCCCACCGTCTGACAGGTGGTTTCTATCACGGTCTGGCCCAAACCGGCCATTCGCCACACCTGGAAATAGGATAGGGGGGAGCAAACGACAGAGAGAGAGAAAGAGACAACTCGTCCTTATTAATAATAAGACATTTTTTTGTTATTTGTGCTTTTAGCTAAGCAAAAATAAATTTTGCATTTTTTTTTTTATTTACTTCAATTCAACTAATTTGTTAGTATATCTTTAATCTATTTATTAAATTCCCTTTTTTTTGGCTTTAATAATAACTATTTGGACGAATGAATAGATCCTTAATTTATACAAATCAAATTACTTTAATATCAACTTTTTTTAAGAATAACATATATATAAAAAAATTTGTTTTCTTTTAAATAACGAGCGGTGAAGGAAATGGGCCTGGCCGGGTATATCCCTACCGGAAGGGGTTTATAGGGGGAGCATAAAAATTTCCTTTAGCGTGTAACAATATAGTAACAAAAAAATTTCTTTTACATGCATATTCCACGTAGTTCGACGTCGTCGTCGCCAGCGCTGTCGAAGCCGAAGTACGAAGCTGTGGGAGCAATGGTTAGGTTTAATGAAATTTGAGGGCTAAATAATATGTACCGGGGACCTTCTTTCACCGCTATCGAAATCATAGACTCCAGTACCAAAATTTAAGTTTAAGTTAACTAAAACCAATAACTATATAATCAAAAAAAAAACAAATTCTGTGATCGAACAAAAGGTTAGGATAATAAGAAAAAAATTCTACGCCACAGGGAATAATAACCTAGCTCTACTGATATATTTTTATTTTTATTATATTTTTTTTTTGTATCAATATTAAGAAGATTAATAATTTAATCAACAGGGTTGAATGTGAAGGCGTAGCACACTTTTTTTTCTCAGGATTCCAAGGAATTTTTGTATAATCACCCGGTAATAATCTTTAAATCATATTGGCATTAAGAACAAATTCGTCAGCAAAACTAAAGATGTTGTTGCAAACAATTGAACAATTGATTGCCGGATTCGGAAACTGTTAATGACGCGACGCTCACTTACAGGACCACCATTTTTAAAAGAGTTTAACTTTTGTACAGTAGCTACCATCTTTTTTTTCGGTAAGTATAAATTTATTTTTATTCAATCAATACACAGGAAATTTTGTATAATCACCCGGTAAGTATTTTTAAATTATAGTGGCATTTACGCCAAGAACAAATTCGTCAGCAAAATTAAAGATGTTGTTGCAAACAATTGAACAATTGATTGCCGGATTCGGAACTGTTAATGACGCGACGATCACTTACATGACCACCATTTTTAAAAGAGTTTAACTTTTGTACAGTAGCTACCATCTTTCTTTTCGGTAAGTATAAATTTATTTTTATTCAATCAATACACAGGAAATTTTGTATAATCACCCGGTAAGTATTTTTAAATTATAGTGGCATTTACGCCAAGAACAAATTCGTCAGCAAAATTAAAGATGTTGTTGCAAACAATTGAACAATTGATTGCCGGATTCGGAACTGTTAATGACGCGACGATCACTTACATGACCACCATTTTTAAAAGAGTTTAACTTTTGTACAGTAGCTACCATCTTTCTTTTCGGTAAGTATAAATTTATTTTTATTCAATCAATACACAGGAAATTTTGTATAATCACCCGGTAAGTATTTTTAAATTATAGTGGCATTTACGCCAAGAACAAATTCGTCAGCAAAATTAAAGATGTTGTTGCAAACAATTGAACAATTGATTGCCGGATTCGGAACTGTTAATGACGCGACGATCACTTACATGACCACCATTTTTAAAAGAGTTTAACTTTTGTACAGTAGCTACCATCTTTCTTTTCGGTAAGTATAAATTTATTTTTATTCAATCAATACACAGGAAATTTTGTATAATCACCCGGTAAGTATTTTTAAATTATAGTGGCATTTACGCCAAGAACAAATTCGTCAGCAAAATTAAAGATGTTGTTGCAAACAATTGAACAATTGATTGCCGGATTCGGAACTGTTAATGACGCGACGATCACTTACATGACCACCATTTTTAAAAGAGTTTAACTTTTGTACAGTAGCTACCATCTTTCTTTTCGGTAAGTATAAATTTATTTTTATTCAATCAATACACAGGAAATTTTGTATAATCACCCGGTAAGTATTTTTAAATTATAGTGGCATTTACGCCAAGAACAAATTCGTCAGCAAAATTAAAGATGTTGTTGCAAACAATTGAACAATTGATTGCCGGATTCGGAACTGTTAATGACGCGACGATCACTTACATGACCACCATTTTTAAAAGAGTTTAACTTTTGTACAGTAGCTACCATCTTTCTTTTCGGTAAGTATAAATTTATTTTTATTCAATCGGAGATCCAAGAAAAATTTCAATTTACTTTTTTTTTTGTTTAAACAAAATTAACAATGCTGATGCACTAAAAGGTTTTATTCACTTCCAATTTGTAAACCGTAATTACAAGCAAAATCAAAGAACCGGGCGCTAGTTGGTCACGCAAATCCACCATTCGACACTCTCCGATCTCTATCCCCAACTGACTTGTTAAGTTTTAAGTGTCCTCTACGACGTGGTGTACTTCGACCATCAGACTAGCATTCGTCTTGGCAAAAATGTACTCTCTCGCCTCTCTTTTCTTTATTTCCTTCTTCGACGGTGGTGCTAGCCACTTGTTGGTGACTCTTGACAATGAATGTCTGCCATCGAAGCGGCATAGCAGGAGAGAGAAACAGCAGCAGCGTTGGTGCACAAGCTATTTAGCGGCGACATCAGTGTTGATGCGTAATTTTATTTTTCAAAGGCAGGTTGATCAAAACCTTCTCTATAGAAAGCCCAACTCTACGCATACTAATGCTGTAAACCAACACCAAACGCATGTGTGTTTGTGATCCAGATGTAAGTCAGTGTAAGTGTGATATCCGCTGCATCCAGTGAGGTGTCGGAATGTGAGACCGTTGGTAAAAATTTTTTTTCGAGAGAGTGTATAACATTCTCCAGGCATGATGTTTAACTACTGTAGGTAGTAGTGGACTCTGAACAATTTTTTAATTTCCAATGATTCAATTTCGATATAAACCAAAAACAAATCAAGGTAAATCGACCACAATGCGGCATTTTATATAAAAATTGTTTTCTTTAGGTGATGCGTCGTCGCCACCACAGTGGTTGGACAGTTGTCTAGCCTTTTGTTTCAATTTTCGCGATTTTTAAGAAATATTCTCTAGCCCGGTAAACTGATAACTAAAGTTTTTGCAAAATGTAAAATATAAGGTACAGGCTAACAGCCTTGAACTCGAACACTCGTTTTTATGCGATCCAACTTGTCGTCTTCACTGTGCTGTAGACAAAAACTTAATAATCCATTTTTCTTGTCTCGTTCGTCTCGTATGTCCCAACAGCGCTGGCTTTTGCATCGGTATGTATGAGTGTTGGTAGATGACGCTATGATTTTAACGTTAGCAAGAAATCATACGATTTATGCGGCCAATCAAAAATAGTCTTTTAAAAATTCTTGTCCCAAAAGTTTGTGCACTAATACATTGACATATCGCTGGTGTAAAGCGTACGTGGCAAACGAGCTAACATTACTGGAAATCATGCGATTTCTGTGGCCAATCGAAAGGAGTTTTTGAAAAATTATTGGCCAAAATTCCTGTTGCACTAAGTCAATGACATACTCGTAACTATGCCGATGCTGGTGCATGTAATCGAACTTCTAAAGCAACAGTTACTTAGGTTGCCATGCAGTGCAATTCTTAACGAATGCATATATCATATAGGGTGACTTATCTTGATCGTCTAACCTTTATTTTTGGTCGATTTAGTAAAACCAAAAATTCTCCCATTACAGGATGCGGATTTTTTTTTTATTTTTTTTGCGGATGCGGATACAAAAAAACGTATCCGCGCAGGGCTCTACTCTGTACCAGGGTTGTCATCTGGTATTCGAGGGTTCCGAAGTCCCTTTTGTCCGCGTAGTGCAAGGTTAGGCACTTGAATATTTTATCCCAATTTAGCGGCGTGTTATAAGACTCTATGGCTACTACTACTAGGGCTAATAGGGAATTAATTCGGTATGAGAAAGAAGGAGAAAAAAAAGGTACGGATTCGCTATTCAGTATTTTCACGATTGATAATTTGTTTTGGTTAAGACAATTCGTGTAATTTATTTATGTTTAAGGGATACCATTAAAATTTAATTTTGTTCAAACTGGTAACATAAGTATGTGCTTTTGTTTTTATTTAAATCTTGAGTAATACAAGTTTAAATTTTTAATTATTGACTTACAGTAATATTATAATAACTTCTTGTAGCATTTCTTGTTAAGGTTTTTTTTTTTTTTTTTGTAGGTTCCGTGCTGCTTTCTGCTGGTTAGGGTGGCTGTCAGACTTTCCTGACTCCTTTTTGTTCCTTTGATTAGTATAGCGACTCGGGTGCCTTTATATTTCCCTATCAATCCACTGTTTTCTTGATGGCTTGGTTATCCACACTTTTTAATTCACAGTTGGTGGTTTGATTATCCACGCTTTTTTATTCACTGTTGGTGGTTTGGTTACCCACTCTTCGAGTTAATTATTCGCTAACACTTTTTTTACAGTAGCGCAGAATGCAGCCCCACGTTGGGCGCCAGTTAATTAAATAACTACAAGTGCTTAATTGTCGCTTTACTAATTCAATTATAATTGTCGCTTTAATTATTTCAATTATATTTTCACAATTTATTACTTTAAAAGATGAGAATGAATGTTTAATTATTAATTCGTAGCAATTATGTAATTTGCTCTTTTACATCCTTAATTTTACGTTAATCAAATTTTAACAAATTAAAAAAAGAAAGAAATTGGTGCAAGTTTCTATTAATTTAACTTATTTTACAAGAATACATTAGAGCAAGTTTTCTATGATAAGGCTGCCAGATATGAAAATGGTCAAAGCATGACATTTTATGGATTTCTGATATAAAGGTGGGATAGGGAGGGACATGTTTTAAATTGTGCATAAAGAAGGGCAAACTGTACAAAAAGCATGAAAGCAGGACAAAGAGGGACATAATTTCTTGGAAGAACATACGCTGCCAAAACGGGGCTGCCCCTCCAAAAACGGGACGTATGGCAGCCTTATCTATGAGGACCTTTTTTAAAATGAATTGCAATACGATACTTTTTCGTTGAAGCTAGCTGCGATTGATGCTATATAGGCACATCAATTAAGGCGCGATCGATGATATGCCAGAACTCGAAATTCAACTTTTAATTGTTCCGATTTCCATGTTTAATTTAATGACGTTTCGCCCTAACAACAAGAATAGTATAAAAAAAATCAAAGGTAGAATGCCTTTTGCTTTATTCAATGATATTTTTCTTATTGATGCTCTGTGCTAGCTCGTCGAGATGTGGGGGGGTTCTTGCCTGCCACTCACCCATTTTATTACATAAAATTTTTGCGTGCACTATTCGCAAAGAAGCCAAATGAAAAGAAATTAATACGGACAAACCCCGAAGAGGTTAAAAGCAACGAAGAAAAGACCTGTTATATGCCACGGTTGGAGCTGGTAACAGGGGAAACATTGCGAGTCAGAAGGGAACCCACGACTGTCCTTACCCACTAGTGAGCGCTGCTTACCTTCGGGGATCAAGCAAGAGGAGAGATGCCAGAAAAGTGTTAAACACCACTCATTGTTAACTTCATCTGTTTTTCAAATTAAAAAAAAATTCCTTTTTCCTTATGTTATTTGTTTATTTCGTTTTTTTTTTGTTTCACCTTTTTTTTTTTATTTTTTTGTATAGATATATAGGTATCCAAGAAAAATGTAATAATGTAATAATGTAATACTAGTACTAATAATAAGGTATGATACGTTCTTATTTAAAAAGGATTCTTAGTGGTGTATTTATATTTATATAACAATACGACCCTTAGGTTGGTCCTAGTATTAAGGTAGATATAATTGTTTTCTACCAAAAAAAATAATTTACATGGCATATAACAAAAAGATTTTTATTGTAACCATAAATGTACCAGAAAAGGGCCTTTCTAATATTAAGGTATGTTCGTACTCTTTTTTTTATAGATTTGAAAACAAAGCAACTAAATAGTGTAGCGAAAAAAAAAGGTAGCACTTTTCCTATTTTTATATCTATACTATCACTAGGGTTTTCCTAGTATTAAGGTATGTAAATATTTTTGAAATAAAAATTTAAATGATATATAACAAAATGAATGAAGTTCCCTTTTCTTTTTCATAAATGTACCAGACAATAGGCTTTATAATAATAAGGTAAATTTCACTTTTGTTTCATAGATTTGAAAACCAGTTAAATAGAGTAGCAAAGAAGAGTAGCATTTTCTTTTGGTTTCTTTTCCCTTTTTTTTCTTTCTCTATAATAATTTTTCAAATAAATAATTTATCTTTTTAAGCAGGGGGTAACCCTGCACATCTCCTTGGGCAGCGCTGACGAGAATGATGTTGAGGATCTGTGGGTTCAAAGGTTAGTTAGATTGATAAATTAAACACGCAATTCGATAAGTATCCACGAAAAAAAAGGAGTAAGAAACCCGCGAAATAGCCCCAAAGAAATCTACGTACTCTAGCCCCTTTCGTTAGACTTTTTTTTGTTTTTCTTTTTATATAAACTATAAAAAAAAACCCACGTGGTAAGTTCAGTATAGTTTTGAGAGTTTTCCATATTAAATTACCGACATAAAACGAGAAATTACGGAATCCGATTTGTATTTTAATTAAACTTTACTTTATTTGAAATTTGTTCGAGACAAAAGTGATAGGACGCCCACTGTCCAGTGACGCGAAATTGTCGATGCCGATGCACAACCAAAAAAAAATCATGACCGCTCTCTGCGGCTTTAATATGCGCACTCGTTTCTTTTCACTTTTATATGTAAGCATAATGCTTTGCATTTATTTAATCTTACTTAAATTGGTTCCTCTACAGGAAATTTTGTCGAGACCGCGGCCATTTTGGTAATAGAAAAATGGCTGGCGCAGCCCTTTCAATAAAAACCACATGGTAATTTCAGTATAGTTTCGAGATTTTTCTATATAAAATTACCGACAAAAAAACGAGAAATTACGGAATCCGATTTTTAATTAAACTTTTCTTTATTTGAAATTTGTTCGAGACAAAAGTGATAGGACGCCAACTGTCCAGTGACGCGAACTTGTCGATCCCGATGCACAACCAAAAATCATGACCGCTCTCTGCGGCTTTAATATGCGCACTCCCTTTTCCAGTAAAAATTTCCACTCATCTTGCCATTGTAGCTTTTCGATTCCTACTCTCGCACCGACAAGCCCTTGAAGTTGCGTTTGACCGCTCTCTTTTTTTTCTTTGTTTCGAGCATCGCCTGACTTTGCGGCAAAATTCCCATGTGGGAATTTGAGTGCAAGTGTACCGAAGAAAATATATTAATCTATAAGCTGTATATTATTTGGGATCCGCATAAGGAATTCGACAGTGCAATTGTTGTTGTAAATTACTTATTCTTCAGCAAATAACATACGGCTATATTGGCGGTCGCTAGGCCACAGGGTGTAGCAAAAAATCAAAAGGCGACTCTACACGCTTGGTCAGTATTTCCGTTCTATTTGGTGTTCGTGCATGCAGGTGTCGTTCACACCGTCTGCTGGTGTTAAGTTATATAAGTAACAGCTGCGGCCGCTAGGAATAGTCCGCAAGAACCCACGATGGTATGCCGAATGTTATAATGATGATGCTGGTTAGGAGGTCTCTCTGTTCAGCCTTAATATGGTTATGTAGGCCTTCAAGTTTCAAGATATGTGTGCTGACATTGACACGAGTAGTATTGTGACGAAGTGCTTGCAGATGTGTGAGATCGGGTAGACTTATAGCTTGGTAGAATCTGGTTTGTGATAGCCGAATATTGCTTGAATATATGGCTGCAGTGTTAAGAGGCCAGTTCCACTAATTGTAATAAGCGATGGTTGTCGTTCACATACTACATTCAGTAGAGTTTCGTTCATTACCGCATATATCCATTGGTTTGCGTTTGGAATTTTTGACCAGTTTGAACGGCCTTTAATCTACATGTTGAAAGTGATGGTATGTTGTTAAGCAGATTGACTTCACACAAGCTGGTGTTTGAACCCCGGCGATAAATTGGATGGGTTTGTGTGCATAGATACATTGCGTTTTCTATCATGGTACATGATGCTAGGCCGTCATCGGATAATGAATAATACTCGTCCTGATGAGTGTTTATCGCAAGATATGTGGAAGATGGTTATATGGCGATGAGCGTATTGTTTGTGATTGATGGTTGCTCAAGATTCGTCCTTCTGTCACTATAAGTTTGTAGAGTGCTAGTATGTTGCTAAGTTCAATAGATAGGTAAATGCCTAGTGGTAAGTGGTTTTAAATTTTGACGGCTTTGACGGTGGTGAAATTTGTAATTAGTTGATTCGATCATTTTATTGGATGATTTGTCACGAGTTTTTGACTGCTTTCCTCGTTTGCGATCTTGAGCGGCTACATATGGCTGGTTTTGATTTAGATCATCTGCTGATGATGGTTGTTCATCTACGGTTACATCATCCTTGACAAGTGGGGCCAGTTTGTGTATTGTTCGCTTAAGGACTCCTGATTTTGTGCGCACATCTGCTACTCTGATGAAGCCGTCGGTACCGCTATACACCTTGACAATTCTGCCCAGTGGCCGCTTCATAATTGGGATATTATCCTCCCTGATGATGACCACCGTGCCGATTTCAATATTTTTCGATGAAGTCTTCCATTTGCTCCGGTGCCTCCGTGCTCCGGACCATCGTTTCCACAAATCTTCCTTGATGTGTGAAACTATCCATCTGCTGCTAAGACTTCCTTGTAATGGTTCTTCATGAGGATCAGCTATAGCTCTAAGCGGCTCTCCTATAAGGAAATGGCCAGGAGTTAATGCGGTAATGTCGTTTGGATTAGTAGAGAGAGCAGTAAGTTGTCTTGAATTCAGGATATCTTCGGCGTCTACAATTAGAGTACACAGCGCCTCATATGTTAATGAAGCTGATGCGATCTTTTGCTGAAGCAGATAGGTACTTTGCCGACTTTACGGCTGCTTCCCATATCCCTCCGAAATCGGGAGCCCTTGGGGGAATAAAATGGAACTCTATTCCTCTCGAGCTGCAAGTGGATGAAATCTTGAACCTGGTTTAAGTATATGGCTGTTTGCAACTCAGTCAATTGATTCTGCGAACGAACGGTAATGGATACATATTGGACCACAAAAATCTACTCCGCAATTGATTAAGGGACGTGCTGGTTGAACTCTATTTGGAGGTAAGTTTACCATAATCTGAGAATACATTTTTGGCTTAGCCTTGATGCAGTGTGTGCATTGCTGGACAATTGAACGTGCTATATTATTTCCCTTTATTGGCTAAAAGCGTTGTCTGGTTATAGCTAAAAGTCCTTGAGGACCCACATGCAGATTTTCTGAATGTATATCTGTCATAAGCATTTTGACAACTGGGTGTGCATAAGGCAATAATATAGGATGCTTGGCGTCGTAAGCTAAAGTGGATGATTTTAACCTTCCTCCCACTCGCAAGAGCTCGTTTTGATCCAAGAACACTGAAGGTCTTTGCTTTTTGTGTCTAAATCTTTGTATTTCCTTAAATGAATGATGTCTGCCTTGAATTCACATTCTTGGACGTTCTCAAAATGAGTTGAATGTTGTGAATGTGAATGTCTAAACGCATGGATTTTAGAACGAAACTGACCATTCTTAATCAATCCAATGAATCGTCTGAAATAAGCTATTATCCTCTTAAGCTTGCACAATGAATTTGAATGTTTTATTTATTTGAAAAGATCTTCCGGCCTTGTCACGCTGACAGATAGTGATGTCGTCTTTCTTTCTTCTGCACACTGGCTGTGATTTGCATATGGTAGTGGCCAGATTGATTCCGTTCCACTTAAGAATCTTGGGCCGTAGAACAACAGGTTGTGTTCTTGTAACTTCTCTGGGGTAATTCCTCTTGATAACACATCTACTGGATTGTCATTTGATCGGACGTGTCGCCACTGCATGGTGCTGGAAAGTCGCTGAATGGTTGCGAGACGACGACCCACAAATGCTGTGTACACTCAGAGAAAAATCCCATAAATTAAATATGATTTCATATTGCTTCAATAGTTTTTTACTATTGTTATTTGTCAATAGGATGAATACCTTTAAAACAATTATTTGCAAAGTATTGAATTAATACCGGTTTTGTACTATTATTTTGATGGTATTATCATTTTGAATAAATATGACGTACTTTAAATTTTTAATTGTATATACTATAATTTCAATACCATGCATCGTGTTACTTTAAAAAGACATACCCCATTGCAATATAATGGGGTAACTGTTGAAATAAAAGGATAGTCGTATTGAAAAGGCTTATTTAATTTTAATAGTGGACATTATTACTTTAATGGAGCAAATACTATTGTAATATAAGTAATAGGGATTACTATTAAAACAAAAAGATAGTCGTATTTAATTAGCTTATTTTATTTTAATGGTGAACCATTTTACTTAATGAGACAAACCCTATTTCAATATAATAGGGTAACTATTAAAACAAAAGTATATTCGTATTGAACACGCTAATAGTATATTTCACGGTATATTTAACAGCATGTTTATTCTTTGTTAAATGTAATATTGCTTTGATATACAAACCCTAGAAAATAAAAATCAGGTAACATTGAGAGAATTTAAAATAAAACAATCAAAAAAATATATTTTAAAAATGTTTTATTTATTACTGTTTATATAATTATTTTTGATTATACATTGAAAATTAAAGATTAATGTATTTAATTTTGCTTCATTTTTCACATTTTACTTACTATATACGTATACATTAATTTTTTTTTTCCTAAAGGCCTTTATCCCATTATTAAGTAGATGTAAGTGAATTGGCGGACCGTCAAACTTAAGAAGGTTGTTTAAAGAAAAAAATCCATAGTTTTATCTACTATATATGATTGGTAATGTTCACTAAAATAATTAGTATAATAATAATAATAAACAGATGTTGTGAAATTATAAGGTAAAACGTTACCACTTGGTTGAATCGTGCTACATGACATTTCGATGTACAATCGGTTGACCCCGGGCTATGGTCCAAGTTTTTACAAAAAGTGTTGGCCATCTGAGATACACATTTATATGAAGAAAATCTTGCTTTAGGGAGTGGGTTAAAAATTGATCGCAATCGCAGCCAATGCAGAATCAATAAAACAGTCCAAAATTTTTAAGTTTTCACTTCACGTATGATATCACTTCAAAACACAAGAATTAGTAAATAATGTTTACACAAAGAGAAGCCTTTCGTCTTCCACAAATACTGAAACGCAAGTGATGATTTTGTCTGTGCAAAGACGCAACAAGTTATCCAGACATAACGGATTAAAAATTAGTCGCTAATAATGGAATCTTTTTGTTTTAATAATATATACTATTAATATAATAGTATGTACTATTCAATCAATAGTCTGTACTATTATGTTAATAATATGTACTATTAAAATAATATTGTGTACTATTATGATTATAATACGTAGTATTAAATCAAAAGCATGCATACTATTGAGGGGATACTTCAGTTGATTTCTATTGCCACGTGAGAGCTATAGGCAGAGAGTTGCAATAGTTAAACGTAGATGCCTCTTTGGCATTGAAAAAAACACGCATCAGGCGCTCCACACCCGACCCGCGAGACGCGTAACACACGGGATCTCAGAACTGTCCTACGAGATTAAGCTGGTCACGAAATTGCACCTCTCCAGCACATGTGAATGCGGATTAAAATGATCTCAAATAAATCGAAGAAAACCATGCATAACACGCGCCAACCGCAGTTCTCGAAACGTCACACGCGGTATCTCATAAATGTCGTACGAGTCTAAATTTGAAAATAGACTCGAATGTATGTATATAAAAGTATGTTTATTATAATCTATATTAAATACACAGAAACAACTAGCAACGGATTTAGAAGCAGAATCAGAAGGAAGAAGGTATAACCTTTTAAGTATTTCAGGGACCGATTAGACTGCTAAACTAAGGTCATCCCTATTGACTCCAAAGGATGTACATAAATAATTCAATAAGACATTTACTATTAATAAATAACTATTTTAGGACATTAAAATAATAATGTAGTCCTATAAATACAATATGGAAGAAACTATGAATTCAATGGGTTTTCCAGTTATATTAATTATGTGTATAATCAAATAGCAATATTATCTTCCCTATTAAATTAATAGTATATAAAATTGGAAAACCATTGAATTAATATGAAAAACTCTTTAATATCCATACTTAAACATCAATAACTGTCCTATTAACACATTAATAGGACACTTTTTTCTGAGTGTATGATTCTGCGTTTGAGTTGATCCAATATAGTCCAGAAATGTGTGGATGCTCCATCAATATGTAAATCGGATTTCACCCGGTTAGACAATTCTGCGGCTAACACGGCAGCACATAGTTCGAATCTGGGTATGGTTAATGAACTTATTCCTGAAGATGTCTTTGTAGCTGGTGCTATTCTCGATTTGGAGCATAGAAGTCGAACTATTACCACGCCAGTTTTGTTGGTGGATCTCACGTAAACCGCAGCACCATAAGCCTTTTCGGATGAATCAGCAAATGTGTGTATTTGTGCTGACGTAGGAACAAATTGAGCAAACACATGCCTTGGAATTCGAATTCGGTCTAAGGTCTGCAACTGCTTACGATACGTGCACCATCTGGTGAACATTTCTACTGGAAGGGCAGCATCCCAATCGTACTTCAGTTCCCATAATTCTTGAAGAAATAGTTTGGCCACTGTCACTACTGGCGCAACAATTCCGAGTGTATCAAAAAGTTTTGCTATATCAGATGCCACTGATCTCTTAGTGCTTCGTTTTGGTGAGTCACTATTTATTTTTATGCTGAATACGTCTGATTTCGGTAACCATATCAATCCAAGAGTTTTCACAAACCCTTCTTGTTGCCTTCGTCAATGCTGATTTCTAATGGAACGTTTTTCAGTTAGTTGTTCATGGTTTGCACACCATTTCCGTAATTTGAATCCCCCTTCTTGAAGTGGGGCTTACAATTCCGCCTGAAAAGCCTTTGCCATGGTTAAGCTATCTGCGCCAGTCATCGCATCATCTACATAGAAGTCCCTCTGCAACCCCTTTGAGCCTAATGGATAGTTAATCTCGTTGTCTTGAGCCAGCTTCTGTAGACACTAAGTTGCCAAGTATTGTGCTGCTTTTGTTTCGTATTTTACTGTATTAAGTTGATAGCATTTTACCGGTTGATTTGGATCTGCTCTCCACCAGATTAAGTTATACCATCTATCTTCTGAGTGTACCCAAATCTGCCGATACATTTTTTGAATATCAGCTTTAATGACATACCTTGGCAGCCTAAATCGCATCAAAATTTTGAATAACTCTTCCTGGATAGTTGGACTAGCATACATAATATCGTTCAAAGAATTGTTTGTGAAAGTTTTTGCTGATGCATCAAAAACAACTCTTAGCCTTGTGCTGCTACTATCTGAGCTTACCACTCCATGATGTGGCAACTAGCAATGTGGTACCCTGAGAGAATTGTAGTCAATTTCTTGCATGTGACCTAGGTTATAGTAGTCCTCCATAAACTCAATGTACTGCTTCTTCAAGTTGACATCTTTTGCTAATCGGCGTTCCTATGCATAGAACCTACTCAATGATATGTCCATAGATACACTCAATTTTGTTGTTTCCATGGAGAGAGGCAACTTTACAACAAATCTTCCCTAAGCGTCCCTTTTGGTCGTTTTATTGAAAATTTCTTCGCATCGCTGTTCTGATAAAGTGCAGGTGATATTAGCCTCCGGTAGTTTTTCAATTTCCCAGTCACTCAGTCGTTACTTGAGAAAAGAAAGAAAACAAAACGGAGGGAATCCGTAGTGTTTCAATGATGTTCAGCTGAAAATGGTGTTATCCAGCACATACTCAGTCGGAGATCATATAATAAAAAAATGAAAAGAACTATTTTATACGAATAGTCGCGGTGAACGAATATAACTGGGAATTCGGTATGAATTCCCTCGAAAATCGACAGTTCTGAGTATTCTACTCTTGTCGAAGTTTTTACTTTGAGTGACTGTACTCAAGGCGGTTTGGTGTATTGCACCAAAGGCGTGTTTGTGAAAACGAGCACACTTATTTCCCGGTCGCAGGCGTCAGGTCATAATTTATTCTTCACGACAATTTGGGAATCATATTGTTGTGAAAATTTAAAATAATATTTACAAGGAAAGACTTGGAAAGTTGTTTGTTGTTAAGTAAGGTTGTTGTTAACTTCTACCCACCCACTGTTTGGGTGTTCCGCCTTGTTTTCTGGCCGTTATTTGCCAGATCTAATTTATGTTTGTTAAAAGAAAAATATTTTATATTTTCCCCATCTGGTCGGAATTGGGATTCGAAGCTGTACTGAAGGTGCCGATCGCATGCCGCGTAGGCAGGCTATTCAGCTGTATGCGGTACGGTTGTAGTTTGGTGTACATTAGTCGTACGGTATGTGGCGAATATAGTCATATGTCATATGGCTACCTTCGTTACGTTTTGTGCAATGCAAAGAAGCTGATGAAAATATTCTGCTCCGATTATTAGATCAATGCGGTTGGTTTTGTTGAATTCTGGATCTGCGAATTTAATAATTATTACTTGTGATCCGGAGTCTAGGATGGCACGACACTGTATAATGGTTCCACTGTTGCTTACTAATTTCACTAACACTGTGGTAAGGAAGACATATCCTTTCTTGTATTTTTGCCAACTGCCGTTAATGAAATGTTGGTTTGAGAGTCGATTGTTAGATTGTTTGCGTGTTGAGCAACGCTAGCTATATTCGACGACATCGGGATTTCCTCTGTTGAAGTTGAGTTGATTGAATTTATTGAGTCAATTTCATGAACCCTTTTTCTAGTTGGTCTGTTTGATGTGCTCTTAGAGGCAACTGATGAGCTCCGAACTGCGTTCTCCAGATGTAGTAATGTGTTGTGTTTCTTTGAACAAAGTCTGCACCCCCGTGATGAACATTTAGATGATGTATGTCCGTCCCTAAGGCAATTTATGCAGCTATTTGATGATTTTACCAGTGCCAACCGTTGGACTGGTGTCATTTGCAAAAATTTATTACAAGCGAACAATTGATGATTTTCCTTGCAACATTTGCATGAATATGAATTATATGTGGTTGATGTCGTCACGAGCGATTTTTGATAAAGCAATCGCCTGTTCAGCGAATTTAGATTTTCCACCTAATGCTTCCAAGGACTGGAACCAAAAATTCAAGAAAGTCTTTTTGTGGTTGCAGTACTCTAGGTTGCCTTAGCGACTATTCCCATAATGTGTGGGTGTTTTTGTCTATTTTCTTTCTTTATAATGTGGAGGAGTATTGGATCGCAGGATGCTATGTCGATTCCTAGGCCTCCTAACGCCAAGAGACATTCTTTAGTAATGTCGAGGAGAGTTTTTATTGAATTTGTGCTCTCAATGGTTGATGTCTGCTGTGTCAGAAGCTTGTTGAGGACAGCGTGGACAAGGAGGCGTTTGTTTTCATACCTGTCGTTGATTATCTTCCAGGCCGCGTCGTAATTTGCTTCAGTGGGAGCCATTTAACGTATCCATCGATCTGCTTCACCGGACAAGCTTGTCTTAAGGAAGTTCATCTTTTGATATTTAGCAATCAGAAAACTGCCGCCACTTCATGTAGTCGCCAACGAACCTTGCTAGGATGATCTTTGGCAAATCTAGAGTCGCGTTTGACAGATTCTGAGCAGGAGTCGAGGTTGCGGCTCGTGACATATTCGGCTGATTCGTAAACTGTTCCAATTTGGACGTCAATGCGAAAAGATAATTGTTCACTTTATCTTCCAATTGAAGATAATTTGATAGCCTTCTGCAAGAGGGTCTTCCACCAGTTCTGTGACTGATTGATTCATTTTCTCCATCTGCCCCCAATATTTGTTTAAACCATTTATTTTGAGGTGACAGAATGGAGAACTCCAAGCTTCCATTGAACCTTCATCAATATTGATGAACAACCGTTGTAATGTTTGTGTGATTGATTTTTGAGGTCGAATAATTTTCACGATTTCTGATATTGGTTCTTTGGATTGTGTGGATCGTGCTGGTGATTGAGTGGATCGCGCGGCTGGCACTGGATTAGACCCAGCCTTGTCTTCTGATTGAGATGACCCAGTCAATTCTGAGTCGTCCGGAATAGATGATAGGTATTCTTTAATTTCACCATACCTCTGCTTCACCTTAATAATTGTGCTTTGGATGTATGGTGAGTCTGCATTGACGATGTCTTTGACTCGTTCGTGGTTATGTGTGAACTCCTGCCACAAGTCTTCAATGGTTTTTAGCCGTTTGTCCCTGTATGCGGATGTTTTCCTGGCGAGACCGTCGTTGCCTATGTTAACTTGTAGTTTCTGCAGCTCCTCTGCTAAGCCCCTTTGCCTAGCAATGATGCGGAAAACCTCTACTTTGTCCCTAATGAATGCTCCGGCAGGTGATATGTTGAGAAATTCGCTCTGGTGTAGCTTCTGAGATAAGTATGGCGAAACTTGGGATTCTTTGCCTAGTTATAAAGCTACCAGTACGCTTTTGTTAGTTATTTTAGTGAAATTTACCCCTTATCACTGGTAGGGGAAGTAAAAAATCACACCGGGGTCACCAAAAAATGTAACGATTCTTTTATCGCTATGTACTTCAGACCAAGATTCTTGTATCTTGGCTGATTGATGAATAGTGTTACTGATGGTGCATCGGAACACACAAACGTTGGGATACTATCTTAAAGCTCTAAGCAGACTAACTTTGAATAATTAAAAAGTCTTGAACAACTGCTTTATAATATCTGATCACTCAGTCTTTATTCAACATCTATTTATACAAAAATATTCTTAGCCTAGCATATAAAATTGTATTACATGATACATCAATGCAACATTTGCTTACGCGACAATTACCAATAATAAAAATTTGAAGGTGGAAGTCGTTCCCACGAATAAATGTATGGACGTCTTGTTATCGGTCTGGATCGGGCGATGTTTCGAAATAATGATCAACTTAAATTATTTTAACGACTATTTATTTGGAATGTAACACTTAACAAGAAAAATGACTTTTATATTTATAATCAATAAAACTACAAAAACAAAATGAAAATAATGATAAGACCAAAATGGATGTCGACTCGTCTCGTCTGCGTTGATATCGGAAGTGGATATTAATTTCCTCCGTCCGGCAAGGTTCGTTTGTTCGACTTTCGGTGAGGTTCGTTCGTTTGATTTTCTCACATAGTGTTTGTTTTGTTGCATTGTGTGAATTGACGTTGACACCGGAGTGCCGCCACAAATGTATTCCGCAGACATAGCGTCAGCAGAAATGTTTAGTAAATCGACGTGCAAACTAAAATAGGTGTTTTCTTACGAGCAAATTGTGCATGGTGCGATATGATCTATATTTGTTGTGTGGAATGTGTAGGTTATTTTTGTCGATGTTGAAGGTATGCATGGCATAAGAAATTTATTTCTCTTTACTTTTTGTATGTATAATAACGTGTTTATTGTAATGCTAGTATGTATTTCCTAAAACTATATAATTTTATGATAATATAAATTCTAAAACTAAACACCAAGCATAATGGTTGGAAGAACTTTAATCCAATCCGGTGGGTTATGACACATAATAGCAGGCTTGATGATATACGATGACATCGTTCTATCATGCCTCTATATTTTGTATTGTAACTAGTAGTTCTTCTTCATTCGAAACCCAAAAGTGATGAAAGTTCCGATAAAATTTGTGATTCGAATTGGGCTCCTTGATCTGTTGTAATGCGTATCGCGATGGACACTAGCAAAAACGATGGAGACGTGCTATCCACAAAAATAAAATGCGAACTGAAATTTTCCGGTTAAATTAAAAAACTTCGGTTTCTTTTTGATGTTTTATTAAATACTATTTAATTCAAAATTTAAGTTTACAATAAAAACCAGAATGTCAACAAACAAGATAATTACAATTTGCGGTTTACACTATCAGAATTTTCACAAAAGAACAAGAGTACAATTTAATTTTAATTATATTTCACAATTCAAAGGCGATTATTTCCGTTGCCGCTGTTGGTAGTCAGTAGACTCGTCAGTAGACTGATTTGATCGCGGACAGTGATCGCCAGTCGCAGTCACCACCAGTCCCACACATTCCAAAGGTGTAACTTTGTCAGTACTTTGTACCATGTCAGCAATTTCCACAGTTCGTTGAGTAGATAGATGCCGCCGAATATGCCGATGACTGCTAATGCGACGTATACTCGAGACATGCTGATTGTGCTTATGGTGCACATTACTTGTGGTCGTCCGTTCTTAAACATAAACAATTAGGTCGAGTGAGCGATGACTCGCATGCTCACAACGATATTTGATGATGCTCATTGTGTTGCTACAATGTGACGAGTCACTTGTGCGATGAAATATGACGATGCGCACGATTGTGTTGCAACAAAGTAATGATTATTGTGATGGCGATAGGGAACTGGTGGTGGTTCATTGTCCTTGAATCGATGAGTCGATCGAGTCGTTGATGAAGATGACTCAGTCCAACGACTATACCCGTCAATCAATGTAACACAGTATCGTTGATCATCAGTAACCGGTAACGGACCAACGATATCTAGATGAATCTCCGGAAAGCGTTCAGACGTTAATTTATAAGAACTAAGGGGAGACTTTGTGTTGTATAGCGAAAAACTCTTTTGTTGCCCGCTTGAGGAATTAATAAAGCCGCAATTTCTATCTGAATAATAACTCATTTTATTTATCACTTTATTTTATACTTAAATCAAAGTACATTCAAAAGGGTTTAGTTGGTAAATAACTGATTTAAGCTAAAGTGCGATTTTGACAGAGAAGCGTATGTAAGGTATAGTGAAAAGTGTGTTATTGAAATACTGTAATAAAGTGCATTTGTGGTTCAGTATTGCCAATAACGCTAAAGTGTTGAATTGACAATAAAATATGTGTAATACATAAGAGAGAAATGCAGATTTGGGTCATTATTTACGATGAGTTTGTTGCTGTTGCCACAGCCGATAATGCGATTTGCAGTATTTTGCAAAGTAATGCATAATTGCTTAATTCGCATATCGTAATATGCAACATACTCCACCCGTGGAAGCATTCAACATTAATGGTGGTTGTCCACCGAGTTTGAAATGTACCCTTTTTGCTCAGGGTTTCAGGTTTAGTTGTAGACTTTTTACTACGTCGTTGTATGGCAAACATTATCACGGTGGCCGCTACTGTGGCTACCGTTACGTACCGAACTGCAAAATGATGAATGTTTCTGGCATCAAATTTCCTCGGAAGTTTTTGTTGTTCTTTCATTTGATGTATTGCCGACTGCAAATTTGTTATTGCGTGTGAATTATTTTGGGTGATTAATATGTGTGGCTTGATCGTTTTTTCTTGTTGCTGGATATGAGTGTTAATGATGTTTTCGCTCAAATTTAGAGAAGGAATAAAGGATTAATTTAGGCTGCTACTATACTGGTTATGAGCACTTATAGTTAGGGTGACATATTTGAACACACAATTCTGCCAAAATCTTAAAACTCCTCCTTCGGCTATTGTTATTTGAAAGGTTGTTATGCCACATACCACATTAAGAGTGTAACTTTGATCCAATACATAAATCCACGCGTTGGAATCATATAACGTTATCCAGAAACGATCTTTTTCCTGAATCAAGTACGCAGCTCTTCTCAATCGAGTCAACTCGGTTGAATAGTTGAATTTCGCATTGCTCGGGGCCAGCGTCTTTGTCTGCATATGTGTTTTCCCTGGAAGGTAGGAGTGCATGCAGCTAACTCATTTGCAGAGATATCGTTATATTGATCCCTATGCAAGTTTACGGCAAGAAACTCAGTGTGAGCTGCTATACTCCACAAATCCTTTGTTATGATTGATTGCTACCAACTTTGAAGATATCAAATGGTTCGTTGCTTAGTAATGTATAGTTTTAACAGAAAAACTAGGCTGCTCTCTGTTACTCGGGACTGTGCTGTCATTAAGCTGTAGGGTTGTAGTAGGTTTAAGTGATCAGAGTCTCCTTGTATTCGTAGTGTTATCGGGAGGTTGTCCCGAATGTTATTCAGTTCGGTCTTTAATTGGTCGGCTGTTACTACATAAAAGAGGGTTAATCTTCACATTACGACAATCTGTTAGTACATCGAGGATTATAGATTGAGTTCTTTAATATCTGGACATAATCAACAAAGTATAGATTGACAGAGCATTGAATTTTTCGAGAATATTTTGCTCAGCAACAATTCTGTTGGTGCCAAGGATTCTATGGTTGATCTCATCCAAAAGGTTGTCGATGATATGGTATTGCTTGTTGGTAAATTCGCTATCCTTTCGTATAATGTTTTCAGTTGAGTCCAATATCGATGTTTGATTATTTATTAGTTGAAGCAAATATTGCTCGTTAATACTGGATTCTTTGATCGTTCTTTCCATTACAACAGCATATTCCTGGTCAAGTTTGCCAAATGCCTTGTTGGCTATTGTCCCAATGAAGTCGAATGGAGAGCGTCTCATACGGGTTTTGTCAGGGTATCAATGAGGTTTTATTAACAGATCATTAGCGTCTTTTATTGATCGGCTATGGTGGTACAATACTTGCTGAAATCGGTCATCGTACTGCATATACCTTTGAGTCGTTTCAGTTGTTCCGCTAGCATGGAAGCTTCCTGTCGATAGGTTGTTAGATCGTAGTGTATGCCTATGCTCCAAGAGTCAGTGGCTAGTACAGCTTGACCAATGTTTTCAAAGTATATCCCGGGTGGTTTGTTAAAAGGTGATAGATATACCAATACCGTACATAATGACAGTATGAGATTGAATTCCATGATTTTAGAATTAGCACCCTTGGGATGGGTGTTATGACGGTTTTCTGATGTTTGTTATTTGCTGAGCTTGGAACGCCTCATCGCATCGGGATTCTGTAGCGAATTGGAATTTATGGGCAAGATTTTTCATGTCCTTGATGGTGAGGTGCTGGACGTTGGATTTTTAGATGAGATGTGCTTAGTGCTGTTGCCTGCTGTGGTAACTTTGCAAGCGCTTTCTTCGGAGGCTGCCAAGGGTGTGTACTTTTTGTCTCTTGACTAAGGACTACTTTACTATCGATTTGGGTAGGGGAGCTGATTTGGGGCAATTTATCTTTAATGGGTAAGGGACACAACTTGTGAAAAGCTCGTCTGAAAGTGACCTTTACGGTTGAGTGGTTGGCATTTTTTTTGCGCATGGATTGACAACTGAGGTGAGAGGCTCGCCAATCAAAAAATTTCCTGGTGTCTGTGCTTGCGGATCGTTGGGATTACTCGACAAGCTGGTAAGTTGTCTGGAATTTTAAATTCCTTCTATCGCTGTTACTAGGGTACGAAGTTCTTCATGGGTGAGTGAAGAAGCGCTACTGTTTTCAGATAATACTTCGCCGATTTCACTGCAGCTTCCCATAGTCCTCCAAAATGAGGTTATCTTGGTGGAATGAAGCACCATTGAATTTGTTCTTCTGAACACCTTTTTTATATCTTCTTGTGCTTCGTCGTTATAGAAGAACTTGTAAAGCTCTTGAAAAGTTCGTTCCGGGCCCCTACAAAGTTGGTTGCATTGTTGGAAAATATTTTCGAAGGTCGTCCCCTTCTCGCAATGAATCGCTTCAGGGCACCTAAGAACGCAGCTGTTGTTAGCTCGCATACGATCTCCATATGCTTTGCTTTGGTTGCAAAACAAATAAATATAGCAATGTACGCCTTGGTGGGTCTTTTTCCTCTCTGCTTGTAATAAACTTATACTTGTGCGCAAAAGTCTATTCCAGAGTTTACGAATGGTCGGCTTGGCTGTACTCTTTCCGGGGGAACATTCCCAATTAATTGAGTGCGGTTTAGTTCTCGCGCATCTTAAGCAATTGTAAACGGTATGTTGAGCAAGCGCCTTCATTCGTAATTGCCTAAATCGCTGCCTGGTTATCGCTACCAGTGCTTGTTGACCCGCATGCAGATGTTTTCCATGGAGATGTCGCACTAACAATTTGACAATTGGACTTTCGTGTGGTACCACTATTGGGTATTTGGCATCAAATAACACGAATTATTCCTTGATAATCAACAAATGGTACCAATGAACTCAGCTCGCTGCTGGGCAGTGTTAGCAACCTCGAAGACGGCGACTATCGTACCAGCAGCGTACAATTATCGTATTTGAGCAGAAATTATCTTAATTTTTATGTATATATAACAAAAGTATTTTGTTCCGCGGGAAAACAAAAAAAACAAATTTTTATTTTTCTGATTAAGTTTATTAAGGAATCACGACCGTACTACTCGGTTCTAGACGTACAGACTTATTGACTATTCGAATGGTTTTCCATTCGCTTATATCTATTTAATATTATTGCAAGCTCAGTTAGACTACATAAAAAAGGCAAAAAATGGGTTTAGTTTTATAATTATTACTGTGCTGCAATTCAGCATAATTTTACTTGCGCGTGCATTGGTGAACTTTATGAGTTCGCCAGTGCAGCGAATTGTAATTTAAAACTTCCTAAATTGCGAAATTATGTGGGAACCGAAAATATGGAGAAATCACAAGTATATAAATATTTATATATATATATACTTATATCTTGAAAAATGTTTAAGAAATCAAAGTAAATTCAATTTAAATTAATTAATATTTATTAAAAATAACTGATTCGCAATTATTTTATTGCGAATATTATTATTATTATTACAAAACATTTATTAACGTAAATAAATTACATAAATAAACTTAAACACATTAAGTGCACTAACAACTAAAGGTCTTCGGCACGATGATCAATGACATTAGTAAAGATTAGTAAAGTAAGATTAGGTTAGAAATTATAAATTAGGTGTATCAGTCCGGTTTTTTTTTTTTTTTAAATTCTATAATAAGAATTATGTTATTTACTGATATGTGCTCTTGCAATGCGATGATGGATGGAGAAATGTCTTTTATGAGAAGTTGAAGCTCGTCGCAGGTATTTCGGTACCCGTTCAAATTCCATTGCAGAATATGAGAGACCATAAATTAAATTACAAATTACACCGTAGTAGTTAACGGGGACTACTGAAGAGAATTTTAGATTTACAATTAAGTAGATTGCTGATTAATGGTGAATGAGTAATCTTTTATTTTTAAGTTCGATAGCAGATCTGTTGATTTTTTTATGTTTTGGGGGGCAAAGTTTATTTTAGAGTTGGGATTACGAGATGCGAGATTTGGCTCGGTGTTGAAACTGTCGTTAGGTGGAATGTTTGAAATACATTAACTCTCTCCGTTAGTTGCGAAGTCGGTTATTATTGCTTTGCTTGGTTGTATTTGAGTTGAGGGAGAGGATATTTGATTATTGTATGTAATTGCTAAGTTTTCTTCTATATTTGGGAGTGCTGAATTGTAAAAGTGATTAACGTGTTGGTTCTCTTTTTGATTGTGATATGTAGAAGAGGTGTTGGTGTCCGGTAAATTTTGAATATATGTAGGGTCATTTGAAATTTGTGTAGATGTGTTTACTTTAACGGGAGTTGGATTTCTTGATATGATATGATTAGTTTAAGAGTTATTGGTGTGCGGTAAATTTTGACCATATGTAGTGTTGTTTGAAAATTGTGTAGTTGTTTTTTCATTTTTTTTTTCTTAGTTTTTAGCTATGAATGCATAAGGAGAGGTTGAATCAGCTTCCAACGGGTTATGGATCTTGTAGAGCCCTTTGGCTTCGCCGATCGAACATTTATTTTGCGTTTTGATTTTTATGATTTCTTTGGCCTGTATGTACTTTGTGCATGATCTAGACGAAGCAGGGTGATCAGCATGGCAGGAAGCGCAAAAAGTGCGAGTGCATGGGCTTTGGTTGTGTGGTGGAAGGAAGCAGTTATTGCAGGATGGGCTGTTTTTGCATCGCTTTTGTGTGTGGCCAAGGATTTGACAATTTCTGCATCGCATAGGATTCGGGATATACTCGGTGACTCTTGCAGAGAGCCAAGCAATTTCTACTGATTCAGGTAGATGATATAGATGAAAAGTAAGAAGAATAACACCAGAGGGAAATTTTTTACCGTCTATTGTTTTTAAACATTTGTACACTGATGTTACACCCTGTGCACTCATCTCACTTATTATTTCTTCTTCGGTAGCATTGTTGAGGCATGGTGCGTATATAGTTCCTTTTGTGCTGTTGAGATTTTCCTGCAGTTTTACGGAAATGGGGCACAAGCCGAAAAGTTCTTTCGATTGCAAAAATTTGTCAGCGATTTTTTGGTTTTTTAGCAGAAGGAGTAGAGAGTCGTCACGTAGTTGGGATATTGACATAACATCTTTGCTAATCATGTCAAGAGAGTTCTTAATGGAGAAAACTGTAAATTTTGAGAGTTGTTTTTTTTCATCACTGGGAGAAAAGGTTTAGGGAGTTCAGGAAACTTTTCTAATGGAGATTGTTTTTTTCTTTTTTCTGTGTGGTTCAGCAGACTCCGCCAAGGAAGCGAACCTGTTACCCACTAGATTGGGCGGCCCTGGGGCCATGATATTGGTTGCACTCGCGATATGTGCTTCTTTACTTACGAAAAACACGAGTTGAAAAGAAGTAGAGTTAATTTAAAAAAACGAGCGGGAAAGAGACAGACAAAAAGGCACAGAAATCGGTAGAAAAATACTCGCGCTACTCTGCGACTGTATTGCGAATATGTAGCACGAGTGTAAAATGAAAAAACCAAAAAATAAATTTAGCTTAAAAACAGATACAGCAAAACTTTTATTATTTCTTATTTTTTAACTCATAAATTTTTTACTTTTGATTAATTGTGGATTTGACCAGTAAATGAGGGTGGACGATTAAAGACCGACTGACAGCGACTTGAAAGCGACTTGACACGAAGAGAATTCATGCTTGTGCTTTTATTCAAAAAAGGTCGAAGAGATCCCAGACACGAAAAAATCTCAGCACCCTATACCATACAAAAGCTTAAAAATAAAGTTGAACGCGAGCAGCGCAGCAACGAAGCCGAATGTTCTAAGCACTGCCTTTACGTTTGGCATTTTTACGATCAAAATGATTCAAAAAAGATTACATCAGCATTTTATATGCATATGAAATTGGTGCAAAGGTAAAATGATACGAGTACGTACGCTGTAGCCAAGCGATGAGTTCTCCACGTCTTTGTTTACATGAAAAATTAAAAGGCACCAGAATGCTTAATCGCATTATTAATGCAATACATTGTGGCCTAATAATGTGCAACATTAGCCAATAAATAAGGACTTTTTTTTTTTTTTTTTTATTTATATTTATTATCTTCTTTTCTTGAATACATTACACATAAATTATTACATATAAAAATTTAATTAACAACAAAAAAAGAGCCAATTATAAACATTTAAGATTTAACTGTAACATAAATGTTCAATTAAGTTATGAAAATTAAAAATTTGTGGTCTCGCGAGAGGTGTGACACCGTGAAATAGAACAAGTTAAAATGCAGCACCCGTCATCAACACCCCACCACCACCCAAAAAAAAAGAACCACTAACGATAAGTTATCTTTATTTTCATTCAACCAAATATTACAGTTGTAATCTCTTATCCTGAATTAGATTATTGTTTACTTACTTTTATTATACCGGAATTGTATATTCAAGAAGAGAATTAGATGATATCTGTGATCACAAAGGATCAGTATAGATATCACCACATAGCATATTAAATTGAAAAGAAGCAGTGGGGAAGCTGCTACACATTTATACAATATACAATTTCAAACGCATTTATCAATATAAATGAAAAATAAACATAAATTTTAACAGATAAACTTATCAAACTAATTAAAAATAATATGAAAGCACATTCATTTCAACGTGAGAAAAAGAAATTCAATATCATCTTGTAATGCGTTTGTCTACACAACATGTATATATATATATATATATATATATATTTGGATTTGGGAAGAGACGATCGGCGCTGTGCACGCCTAGCGATGCTCTAGCTCAAGCTCGTCGGGTTGTGGGAGAGGGTCCTTGCCGGTCCTGCCCAAATCATCTACATTACAAAAAAAATTATTATTATGCGTGCACTATGTGCCAACTCTCACTCCAGTGAGAGTAGGCCAGTTAACGAGCAGACCTGTTCGACAGCGGACTTAAGGTTGCCCGGTCGAAACTATTACCTGGTGGAAGTGGTGTGCTAACCCACTGTGAGTGGAATTACTAAGGCCATCGTTGGAGAGAGAGGAAACCGAGAAATGCCACCATTGATTCAAATTTAATTAGAACTCATTGCGGTTTAAGTTATAAACAGAGGAATAATAGTGAACTTTTATTTAAATCTAAAATTTTCATATACGCAAGAATTAGTTTATTTACATATGTTTCTTATATATATATATTTTTTTCTAGATCTATTTATATCCATAGGTATACATTCAATAAGGATAAGCACAAAAAAAAGGAAAAGAAAAATTGATTGTCGCATTATATAAAAAAAATATATAAAATCAAAACTTGAAGGCCTTAAACCATATTCAAAAATAACCCGCCACAAATTTAATAATAAAATTTTTGGTTGTTAATCACTCTATAATGATTAGCACCCAAAAGAAATTCTTTTTCGGGTGATTCTTATTTAAGTAATTATTTGAGGGATATTATTTTAAAAAAAAAGGAAATTAAAAAAAACGTAAATTTTACTGTCGGCTTTAACCACTATACGGTCAAGTAATCGCGAGGACTTATGATGATTCAGATTGTTGTTCTGAACATATTATACACTAGTCAGTGGCTCGGTGGTGCGAAAACGTATTGAGTTTAACGAAAACCGAAAAGAACCCTTTTGTTGAATGACCAGAGACTTGGCACCAATATACCAATTTTGAGTTAAATTAAAAATTATATATATTAAACGAGACTTACCCTGTTGACCATCACATTTCCTCCGACAGCGCTGACGAGAACGATGTGCTGGAATAAAAGGGGTTAAAACATACTAATAAAGCAAGGATTAAACGATCCTCTACGAATGTTATTCGCGTCCCGAACAAAGAAAGCCGATAATAAGTGGGGAGACCGACCTCCTCAACACGACTTAACGGTGTCGCTCTCATCGCCCTCCGAACCATCGACCACAATCGATATTACAGGGCCGGACAACCCCGGTTTTAAACAAGAAAAGAATTTCTTTTCAAGTAATTGAACAAAAAAAAAAGAATATAATTTTTATTTTATTCTTCTCTCCTTTTTTTTTTTTTGATTATTTATGTGACATGAAACTCTAAGTGTGTAAATGATGCAAGACATCGGAATCTGCTTCAGGCCATTAGCCTAGGTCTAATTTCCTGGTTGAATGATGTTTTACTGGACGCCCGTCCGAAGTGAATCAGGACCATAATTATCTATGGTCGATCTCCTCGATATCTGGTGCTCGACAAAAAGAAAATTTCCTTATGAACTGTATTGGCTGGATCCGCCATTTTTTTTTTTTTTTTTTTTTCCAACCAAAAAAAAAATGAAATTTATGGCCGGAGAAAAGGTTCTCGAACAAACTGACCAGTATGGCCGCACGCTATAGGTGCCACGTTGCAAAAATTTGCCAATTGATTTTTATTTGAGAAGTCGAAAATTTTATTTGCGAACATGTTCAACACGCCGTGCCACATTAATATTTTAATTTATAAATTTTCACAACCGTATGGTTTAAAATTTTTTACCAATTATATATTTTTCGATTTTTTTGAAATGTCGCTAAGTCCGCCATTACTGTTGGCCACTTTTCAAATATTAATTCTTTTGCGAGCAAATAACCCTGACCGCACGCGACAAGTAGAAGAAGCGAACTATTTCTTTCTTTAACATGTCGTGTAATTTTACGAACATGTTATAATGCGCCATTGCGCATTCCAAATTAAAGAAGAATTGCACGATGAGAAAAGTTCTCGAACAAACTATTCAGCATGGCCGCACGCTATAGGTGCCACGTTGCAAAAAAAATTGCCAATTGATTTTTTTTTTATTTGAAAAGTCGAAAATTTTATTTGCGAACATGTTCAACACGCCGGGTCGCATTAATATTTTTATTTATAAATTTTCACAACCGTATGGTTTAAAATTTTTACCAATTATATATTTTTCGATTTTTAGAAATGTTGCTAAGTCCGCCATTACTGTTGGCCACTTTTCAAATATTAATTTTTTTGCGAGCAAATAACCCTGACCGCACGCGACAAGTAGAAGAAGCGAACTATTTCTTTCTTTAACATGTCGTGTAATTTTACGAACATGTTATAATGCGCCATTGCGCATTCCAAATTAAAGAAGAATTGCACGATGAGAAAAGTTCTCGAACAAACTATTCAGCATGGCCGCACGCTATAGGTGCCACGTTGCAAAAAAAAATTGCCAATTGATTTTTATTTGAAAAGTCGAAAATTTTATTTGTGAACATGTTCAACACGCCGGGTCGCGTTAATATTTTAATTTATAAATTTTCACAACCGTATGGTTTAAAATTTTTACCAATTATATATTTTTCGATTTTTTTGAAATGTTGCTACGTCCGCCATTACTGTTGGCCACTTTTCAAATATTAATTTTTTTGCGAGCAAATAACCCTGACCGCACGCGACAAGTAGAAGAAGCGAACTATTTCTTTCTTTAACATGTCGTGTAATTTTACGAACATGCACTCTCCTTTGTTCATATACGATGCCTCAAAAAAAAATTTTGCAAACCCCTCACTCAATACCTGAGATCGGTTCTCTATATCGTTTTCCTTCTCCAGCTTGTGTGTGTTGCTGACTCCTAATATTGCCGTAAAATTTTTATTAATTTTTTTTTTTTTTCATTGTTTTGGGGCGACCGAATACACTCTCCTGTTTCTTCTTGTTCAACTTTGGTGAGGCTTACCCTTGTTGGTAATTCTCTAGGTTACCATGCATCATATATAAATTCGTTTAGATGTTTAAGCCGACCGAGAGAGGGAGGGGAGAAACATGAGCACAACCTCATGGTTGGACAATTTCACCACAGCGTTTTGACCTAATGCATCGTAACAGAGAATCAATCGTAGCCATTGGGAAATACATACCTAATTGGTTACTGACAATTCCAATATAATTTTTTCTTTCTCTCAGTATCCGTTCTACGTATGAGTGTCGTTTCTTGGTGGACATGAGGATAAAAGCTACATGCAATCTCGCTCTTTCCACTACAGGGTTATTAAGGTGGTGCGTATTGGGTGCTTATGCTATTTCCTAATTATCAGTCGCCACCACAAAACAGGATTTCCGGGGGGTTTTATCATAAAGGCCCCGAAAGGCTGAGAACAGGCGACTACACCGCAGTGCCATTCCTACTGTTTTATATCTTTCGCATGGTACACGCCGATTTGTTTCCCCTGGTGATCTTCTAGCATGTAGTAGCAACTTCCCAACTTGTGCTTAATGCGGGCCTTCAGGAAAGTGGGCGCCAATTTCGCGTTAAAACCTTTATGCCAATCACTCTGGGCGAAGTTGCGTCGATATACTTCTTGTCCCACTCGAAAGTCGATCGGTCTTGACCTGGTATTATAGTTTCGTTCATTTACTTCGTAGGCCTTTCTCATTCGTTCTTTGGTTTTGCTACGAACCTGGGCCAATCCCTCTTCGTGAGATATCGGAGTGTCGGGTGGTTCTAATAGTTCCAGCTGCCGCAGAAGCGCATAACTGTCACCGTGTACCATCATGTTCTGGCCAAACGTCAAAAAGTATGGCGAAAATCCCGTGGCAGCATGTACGGAGCTCCGTAGAGAGCAGCTTATGTGACAGAGGTTCAGATCCCAGCATGAGTGGTCATCCCTGAGGAAGCTTCGAATGGCCGCGATCAAAGAACGATTTACTCGCTCCGACGCATTCGCTTGGGGAGAATAGAGCGCTGTATAAGTATGCTTAACGCCATACCTGGTCAATAAATTGTTGAAGTCATTGCTTTTGAACTGTACTCCGTTGTCCGTAACGATGGTTTCGGGCACGCCGAAGGTTGGAAAAATGTGGTTTCTTAAGTATTCCACAATGGGTTTTGTAACGAACTTCTTAAGCGGCCACAGGAAATGAAATTTGGTGAAATGATCTAGGATAATTAGCAACCCGATGTGTCCTGCCTTGGATCGTGGAAAAGGACCAATTAAATCCAGGTATAACCGTTGAAAGGGTCTTTCTGAAGTATTTTGTCGACCCATGTATGGTCTTAGGGTAACATTAGGGTGTTTAGTGGTTTTGCACACGGTACACTGAAGGACATAATCCCGTACTTCGGCAAACATATGCGGCCAAAAAAAGTATTTCCGTATCCTTTGTAAGGTTTTGTTTATGCCACCGTGTGCTGACGTTGGAGAGTCGTGCGCTCGTTCGATCACCTGTCTCGTGAGGTTTTTTTGAACCCATAGCTTCCACCCTGATTGTTCTTGTATCTCCTCACCACTGCAGAATTCGGTCCGCTTGTAGAGATGTCGGTTAACCACTATTAAATCTGGTAGTTTATCGTGGTTCTCCAGGACTTTTCGCTTTCGGTCTTCGTATTCTGGGGAGGTAAACTCCGAAGAATCCAGATCGATTTCCGGTGATAACAAATCAATCGAAGCGATAAAATCTTCATGTATCCTCGACAACGCATCCGGGACCTTGTGCTCCGATCCTTTCCGATGCCGGATTTCAAATTTGAAGCCTTGGAGTTTAAGTGCCCATCTTCCCAGCCTACCACTAAGATCCGTTTGGCGCATAAGCCACTGTAGTGACGCGTGATCAGTAATCACCGTGAAATCGAGGCCCTCTACAAAGGGGCGAAAGTGTTTGATGCTGAGCACTGCGGCCAGGCATTCTTGCTCTCTTACGCTATAATTACGTTGGGCCTTATTGAGCTTTTGTGACCAATACGCAATTGGCACTTCGGAACCGTCGTCCAAGGTTTGTACGAGGACACTACCAACTCCTGATTGACAGGCATCACACTGAATCAAAAATGGTTTGGTGAAATCAGGTGTATACAACACGGGTGAAGAGGTAAGTTTAACCTTCAGTGCTTCGAATGCCGCCTGGGCCTCACCATTCCACTGTAGGCCTTTGGATTTTTTTTAGTAAGTCCGTCAACGGGGTACAAGTTACTGCGAAATTCGAAATGAATTTCCTATACCAGCCAGCCATGCCGAGGAAGCGACGTAGCTGGCGCACTGTTTTGGGGACAGGGTATTCCACAATTGCTTGGATCTTTTCGGGATCGGTTCTTAGTCCACCATTTCCGATGATATGGCCAAGATAACGCACCTCTGTAAGACAGAATTTACTTTTAACGACATTTAATGTTAGACCAGCTCGACGCAGATGTTTTGCGACATCCTGAAGTGTATTCACATGGCTATCAAAATCTTCGGTTATGACCAACAGATCATCTAGGTACACGAAAACCCTGTCGTGGAGGTCAGCGGGGATGACTTTATCCATCAGACGACACATGGTTTGAGGAGCGTTACATAGCCCAAATGGCATAACCTTAAACTGGTATAACGGGCGCTTAGGAACCGAGAAAGCAGTCTTCTGTCGAGAATTTAATTCCAGCGGAATTTGCCAAAATGCATCTTTTAGATCTAAACTCGATATGAATTCGGCCCGTGGCAACCTACTCAGAATTCCTTGGATGTGTGGAAGGGGGTACGCATCCGTAACCGTTACAGCATTTAATTTCCGCGAGTCTAGGCAAAGCCTCACCTTACCCGGTTTTCGGACTAGTACTACTGGGGAGCTCCACGAACTTTGGGACTCTTCAATCACTCCCAATTTCAGCATCCGATCTAGTTCGTCAAAAATCTGTTTCTCGATGGCGGGTGACACCGGGTAGTGCCGCTGTTTTATGGCTTTACATCCGTTTGTGTCTATTATGTGTTCCACCAGTGAAGTTTTCCCCAAACCCTCGGTGTCGTAAGATGGAAATAAGTTTTTCACTGCCTCCATCCTAGTTGATTGCGAATCATTCAAATGGTGTCTATTTTTCAAATCATCTTCCGTTTGGCAGATGGCTATCTCCGAAACGATGTCAGGAGCTAAACCGAATACCCTCCAAAAGTCGATTCCCAGGTATAAATCTTGGGCCAAAGAAGGTACTACATACAGCGTGAGCCGCTTGGTCTTGTTCCGAAAAGTTATGTCCACTTGGAAGAACCCGCAGACAGTTTGAGACTTCCCATCAGCTGTTTTGAGGGGTGACACGAAACGCTTAAGTGCCACTTTGCTGTTTAGGACGCTAGTTGCCAGTGAACCACCGATGCAACTAATGGAAGCACCACTATCCAGTAATCCTAATTGTTCCTTACCCAGCATTGTGACTGAAGCATACGGTCGGGTATCATTTGTTTTGCTTAGGATCGTACTCATTACCAAGATTCGGTTTTCTTTGACCTTTTTCCAAAACGCCTTCATCCGTCTGGAGGATCTGTTGGGTGGGGTCGGTTCTAGCTCTTCTATCGACTCGAAAATTCTTGCACGGGCCAGCTGGTAATCATTGATACGGTTGCAATATGGCTTAAAGGGGGTCCATGTCACATCTGCTTTCCTACGAGACGAATCAAGATCTGGGACTTTAGGGTTTCTCCTCAGGATCACCTTCGATGGTGGTGGTCTTAGCCCCCCTAAGTTGTCAATCCGGGTAGTGTTTGGGTTTAACGTGGGTGTGAACTGGTGTTTCTGTTCACACCCCTCGTCCAGTTTCCCTGCCGCGTACATTTTTGGCAGTTTGGTTTGTAAGTATTCTTTGCACCACACCCATAACAGAAGATTCTCCGCTGTTCAAGGCACATGTCAAATCGGTGACCTTCGGTGTCGCAATTCCAACAAGTTATTTTCTGGATCTGCTGACCTTCGCGGTTAGTGGGCCTTGGAGGATCCGGTGGCGAGGAAATCGTTAAAGGACTAACTTCCTTGTCCATGGGTCGATTCAACTCGGCGATCTGACGCCTCGGATATGTTGGTTTTATGATTGGCGTAGTCCGATAGACATCATTCAAGAACCGTTCCCGACGCTGAACAACCCGCCGCAGCATGGACACTGAAGCAACTTCCAAATGGAGGATCTCGTGCCGTACTTCGGAACGAAGGTTTCTTATCAAAATTTCTACCAAGTCCAATTCAGCGATCGGTTTTCTGAGCCTATCTGTCAGCCTAACGATCGAGTCATAATATTCATCAAAGGTCTCTTTGTCTCGTTGTTTCCGGCATCTGATAGCTTCGCGAATGTCATAGTCCGACCGGCTGTCCTTGTATTGCTGTCGCAGGTAGTCAATTAAATCGTCCCATAGGAAGAACGGGTGCGACCGGTGGAGCCTCCAAAACCATTCCTTGGCTCTACCCCTGAACAGGAGATGTGCGTTTTTGCACAGTAATTCAAAATTTCCATCCAGGCTTTGCTGGGTCAAGGACTGCACTTGATAGATGAAGTTATCCACCGTTAGACCATCGGACGATCCCTCGAATTGGAGGTGCCAGCTCGAGATGATGTTGGATACTTTTACGGCGGTGTTTATGTCTAATTGAGACGAGCGAGTAGGGTACGAAGTCTGCTGATTTTGGTCCCGTCGCTCGAATGGTATATCGTGCGGCCACGGATAGTTTTCGACGTCCGGCGTGTTAGCTGGAGCTTCGAATGTCCTCGGGTCGTTTTCCTGTAGTTTTAACCTTTCAAAACATCGTTCGACGTTGGTCTCGATAATCTGTGAGATGTCTTTGGTGATATGGTGTAACATTGACCCTTGAATCTGGTCAATGGAGGCATTAACCACATGCTGTACTGTATTCACCAGACTTGAGTCTCGCCGACTTTGTCGGACGGTGTTGTCTGGTAGAGATAGTCGGGTGCGCAGTTCGGTGACAGTGGCGCGGGAGTTTCGTTGCACTCCCTCACCGGTTAACTGATCATTATTTCGCTGAGCACTCTGTGCACTCTGTTGGAGTCGAAGTGGAGGTTTCCTTTTCGATCTGTGGCGCGTGTTATGGGTATTGGTACTATCCATTACTTCGTTACCACCCTCGCTACTGGGACCAGGTCGGACCAACAACGATCGCAACGTACTCAGAAAGCACGGCTGATTGCACTCGGGGCAGGTTTCCTTGCTTTTGAGGACTTCCGCCAGGCAATATCGGTGGAAACCGTGATTACAATTGGTGATAACGCTCTCCGCACTACCGTCGATAGCAATCTTGCACAGTGGGCACTCTAGTGACTCGTGAACAAACACCTCTGAAGGTACTATAGGCCTTTTAATACCTTCTAGGCTACGCCGGAACGCCATGTCGAGTTTTAAATAAATTCGAACAAAAATAATTGATTTGGTCAATAGGAGCGCGAGCAATCTGGATGTTCCTTAACAGATTAACGCGAGAAGTCGAACGTACAGCGCCACGATTTGGCGCAGGAACAAAATGTACCCTTACTCGACAAAAAAAAAGGTTTCTTGGCGAAAAAAAAATATATAACTTTCTCTTAGTCTTCTAGAGACTAGCAAGTTTGCTGGACACACTCTTTGGCCCCTTCACGAAAAATAGTAAACAGGGTTCAACCCTATTATTCAAAAAAAAAAAATTCAAATGAAGATAGTATTAATAAGAAGCAAGCCCCGGGTTTCACGGAATCTGCATTAAATTTAGCGGTCTTAAATTAAAATTCAAAAAAAAAAAAAAAAAGGCCCATAGGCGCCACTAACGCGCTCTATGATTGGCGAATATACGTACCGGAATACGTTATCTTACTTTTCCTAGGGTGGACGAAAAAAAATCTAAGAAGAATTTCTTCAAAAATTAAAATTAAAATCTATATAACTTGTGTAATATTTACTGAAGGTTTCGAATGGGACTTATCCAAGTCTGCCGTCAATGTCTTCCAGTTATCACCGAAAAAATTAGTAAAAATAACAAACTTTGCAATCAAGGTAATTGCCAAAAAAAATTATTTCGCACGATTTATAATGGGTTCAAGGTGGACATTTCTCTCTCTCTCTTTCTCTCTCTCTCTCATCGACCGGGACCATTCCCCTGTCTTCCAGGTCTGTCGAGACCAAAGAAAATCAAAGTCTAATGGACTAAACATCTAATTAGTCTGAAGAGTCGTTAGTTGAGTAACAGTGGTTTCGTAAAAAAACTAAGTTTGTCAACTGAAGGAAAAGTTAATATTCAAAAACAATTACTGATCGAGCACAGTCTTCCGTTCCAGTGTACTGCAAGATTTTTCTGGTCAGGTATTCAGTAAATGCCAAATCCTGTAATTCCGAGTCCAATCTAACAGCTCTAGTGCGAAATCTCTACCCTGGTTCGTCCTGCGCGAGTCTATGTCCCACGTCCTAAACCTATCGGAACGATCAAACAAATAAGAAAGTCCAAACTTTGAAGAAATCACCGGTCAGGTATCCAGCCGTTGTACGCCAGATCACCTGCAACTCCGAATGAGATCGAGTTTACACTGCTCTCAGAGGAACCAATCATACGAACCCAAAAGCATCGGTCAGGTATCCAGCCGTTGTTCGCCAGATCACCTGCGTTTCCAGATGCAATCCTAAGCAACCCAGTGGCATTGGTCAGGCACTCAGCAGTCGGACGCCAAATCGCCTGTATTTCCCGAATACAACTGGACGGCCATTCTATTGCTGGACAGCTAGCCTCCCGTTGGACGAACAGTAGAGAATACCAATAGGTCTTCCAACACCGATCATGATCAAACCCTTATTAAGCTTCGTTAAAGTTTGCAAAGGGGAGAAAATTAGGTTTTGAACCTACACGGGATGGCGAAACCTTCATCACCGTTGGTTGAAATAACAAGTGTGTGAAACCCAAAAGAGTTTAGACTTACGTCTAAACCCATTCGGGCCCCACGTTGGGCGCCATTTTATGTAATGATCTTTGTCTTCACAACATGTATATATATATATATATATATATATATTTGGATTTGGGAAGAGACGATCGGCGCTGTGCACGCCTAGCGATGCTCTAGCTCAAGCTCGTCGGGTTGTGGGAGAGGGTCCTTGCCGGTCCTGCCCAAATCATCTACATTACAAAAAAAATTATTATTATGCGTGCACTATGTGCCAACTCTCACTCCAGTGAGAGTAGGCCAGTTAACGAGCAGACCTGTTCGACAGCGGACTTAAGGTTGCCCGGTCGAAACTATTACCTGGTGGAAGTGGTGTGCTAACCCACTGTGAGTGGAATTACTAAGGCCATCGTTGGAGAGAGAGGAAACCGAGAAATGCCACCATTGATTCAAATTTAATTAGAACTCATTGCGGTTTAAGTTATAAACAGAGGAATAATAGTGAACTTTTATTTAAATCTAAAATTTTCATATACGCAAGAATTAGGTTATTTACATATGTTTCTTATATATATATATTTTTTTCTAGATCTATTTATATCCATAGGTATACATTCAATAAGGATAAGCACAAAAAAAAGGAAAAGAAAAATTGATTGTCGCATTATATAAAAAAAAATATATAAAATCAAAACTTGAAGGCCTTAAACCATATTCAAAAATAACCCGCCCCAAATTTAATAATAAAATTTTTGGTTGTTAATCACTCTATAATGATTAGCACCCAAAAGAAATTCTTTTTCGGGTGATTCTTATTTAAGTAATTATTTGAGGGATATTATTTTAAAAAAAAAAGGAAATTAAAAAAAAAGTAAATTTTACTGTCGGCTTTAACCACTATACGGTCAAGTAATCGCGAGGACTTATGATGATTCAGATTGTTGTTCTGAACATATTATACACTAGTCAGTGGCTCGGTGGTGCGAAAACGTATTGAGTTTAACGAAAACCGAAAAGAACCCTTTTGTTGAATGACCAGAGTCATTCTTGGCACCAATATACCAATTTTGAGTTAAATTAAAAATTATATATATTAAACGAGACTTACCCTGTTGACCATCACATTTCCTCCGACAGCGCTGACGAGAACGATGTGCTGGAATAAAAGGGGTTAAAACATACTAATAAAGCAAGGATTAAACGATCCTCTACGAATGTTATTCGCGTCCCGAACAAAGAAAGCCGATAATAAGTGGGGAGACCGACCTCCTCAACACGACTTAACGGTGTCGCTCTCATCGCCCTCCGAACCATCGACCACAATCGATATTACAGGGCCGGACAACCCCGGTTTTAAACAAGAAAAGAATTTCTTTTCAAGTAATTGAACAAAAAAAAAAGAATATAATTTTTATTTTATTCTTCTCTCCTTTTTTTTTTTTTGATTATTTATGTGACATGAAACTCTAAGTGTGTAAATGATGCAAGACATCGGAATCTGCTTCAGGCCATTAGCCTAAGGCCTTTATTTTATAGTGCTAAGGACCATATAATGTAGGTCAAACCAGCGTCTAAGAATGCGAAGACCATTATTAATCTTCTGAGTATTAACATCACTACTCTTGGAGCTATAAACCAATCCCACATCATCAGCAAAGCCAACTGAATGGCCTTCTAATTTCAATTGGAAAATTGAATTGATATAAATGAGAAATTAGATTGGTCCTAAAACTGAGCCCTGCGGCACTCCGCACTTGACTTTTCTAAAATCGCCAATACAGCTCGAAATTTTTACCCCTTGTTGTCTATCTGAAAGATAAGAACGAAACAAGTCATTCGCAATGCCGCGAATTCCAGCTTTATCTAACTTTATTAATAATAAGTCATGATCCACAGTGTCAAATGCTTTTGTAATGTCTATAAAATTTACTGCAGCAGATTGATCATTATTCAGCGACAATACAATACGATTTACAAGCTCTAGCCTGTCTAAAACCAAATTGACTATTTGAAAAGAAAAAAAAATTGCATTTTGCAAGAAATTAAAGTAAATGTTTTTTGATTATTTTCTCCAAAAGTTTAGAGAAAACTAAAGTAACGAAATTGGACGATAATACCCAATTTGAGGGAATCACCTTTTTTATAGAGTGGTACTACAACAGCGGTCTTGAGAACCTCAGGAAAAACACCGCTTGACATGCTAAGATTACAAACAAAAGATAACACAGGTGAAACGAGCGGCCCAACAGATTTGATTAGAGAAATGCTTATGTTATCGTCACTACAAGCCATTGAATTATTTAAAAAGGTAATGATATCGTATATCTCAATGTCATCAGTTGGAGTAAAGAAAAACGATTTCTGCTGTACTGTAGGAAACAAATACTGCGACTCTTCTAATGCAGTTGGAGTTCTACGCGAGTTAGATATTGGAGCTAAATCCATTAATAATTAAACATTGTAGAATATTATTGCATCACCCCAATATTTTACATTGTTGTACACACATTAAATTTATTGCACCAACCCCATTAAATTTTATAGTTTCTTCTTATCTAAACATTCTATCCCATTATCCCAACAGTCTACAATGTTCTACAATGTTGTCAAATAAGTTCCGACCCAACTATACATTAAGCATTAAGCATTCCTATCATTATATAAACATTCTTACTCGTAGACTAAACAATATGTTGATGTTGCAAAATACGCAGCTGCTGAGACGATTTGCAACACATCAATTTATCTTGGGTCGCAACTTATAATGTAAACAAAATATTACTTACTATGTAAACCGAATAAGATTTCATTCTCCTTAGTGGTGGCACTTGGTCACTATATAAAGAAGAGCTTTTGACACTTCTAGTTTAGTTTTAGATTTAACTTCAACTCTGTACAATCAATAAGTAGTGCAGCCTCGCTAAAGACAGCGGCTACTATTGATTTAATTAAATATAATATATCAAGCAATTGGTAGTGTAGCCTCGCTTAAGACAGCAGCTACCATTGTTTTAATTAAATAATATATATATATATATATATATATATATATACAGTCGAACCTGGTTAAGTGGAATCCCTTGGGCCATTTATTTGAGTCTCACTTATAGAGGTATTCCAGTTACCCGGTTTCTTACTTATCCAGGTAAAGCAGATATTTATTCCACTAAAGGAGGTTTTACAAGCAAATTAAAAAAATACAATTTTCAGCTAGTTAGCTATTAAAATAACTTTATTTTAATCATTATAAAAAAAACAACCCATAAAAATTTAAATTTCATGTAAATTCTCTAATATGAGATGGGTATGTGTTAAAATTTGAAGAAAATCGGGCTAATTTTTAAAAAATTTACATGGACACCACACGGGTCTCATGGCCCTATCACTCCAACAAATTTACAAAAAGTTATGTCCATCAGTGATGTTAAAAATTTGAAGAAAATCGAGCTAATTTTTAAAAATTATATGAGCACCCCTTGGGCCTCAGGGACCTTTCACTCCAAAAACTTTACAAAAAATTTTGTTTATCGGAGATACAGAGGTGTATAAAATTTGAAGAAAATCGGGTTAATTTTTTTGAAAATTTTTTATGTGGCCCACGACCCCGGCCACCAAAATTTTTGCAAAAAGTTTTGTCCATCGGAGATACACGCGTATATAAAATTTGAAGAAAATCGGGTTAATTTTTTTTAAAATTTTTTTATAGGGCCCCACGAACCCGGGGCTCGGGGTCTCCAAAATTTTTACAAAAAGTGTTGTCCATCAGAGATACACATGTGTATAAAATTTGAAGAAAATCGAGTAAAATTTTGTAAAATATTTGTATGGGAGCCCCCCAACCCCGTGGCCGACGGGCCTCAAATTTTAATAGAAAGTGTTGTCTCCGGAAATACACATGTGTGCGAAATTTCAATAAAATCGGGCTTTGGGAAGTGGGTTAAAAATTGATCGCAAGATTCCACGACAGACGACCGACGACCGACCCACGGGCAAGTGAAGTTAATATAGAGAATTTAAAAAACACATACATACTTAGATGAATATGGCAAAACAGAAAGTAATTAAAAAAAAATTAAAATTAAAAAATAGAAGGAACACAAATTTTACGCATTTAATATTTTAAAAATAATCGGTCAGTTTGTTTTGTATAAGAGTGTTTATTTTCATAACATTTGATTCAAGTTCATAAATTTTATCAAACACATTTTGGTCAATATCAACGGTTAGGATCACGTTTAGTAGGAAGCACCTGTTCCTGTACTTCAATACCACCTCGTCATTGTCAATATCTTCTCCATTTGTGCGGAAGAAGAGGGACCGTAGGCTTCAATAATGTCGTCTTCAGTTTGCTCACCGGAAATCAAAGCTTCAGTGTCCACAGCAACGTAGTCATCAAAACTCGGCCGATCTTCATGTTCGTTGTTAAAAAGTGTATTCCAGTCATCCGCATTAACTTCTGGTTTAGTATTTTCTTCCACCTCCTCTTCTTGAGTGTATTTCAGTAATTCTAAACCCAGATCATTTAAATCAGTTCTTTATTGTGGTTTCGCTAACACAGTAACAAGCTTTCCTCGCAAATTTCATGGCTTTGTTCCATGGATTTAAGAATATAATACACGACTTCTTTTGCTCGTAGTGTTAGCGGGTAAAAAGCAAACCTTAATGAATCTTAGATCTGGTAAGTTCATGTGGGCTGGCCAAATAGCAAAATCTTTCTGTTTTTCATTTTGATTTGCCTATCAAATTTTTTAAGCCAATATGTGAAGATTTCGTACGTCATCCATGCTTTTTTATTCTTTTTGTAGTCTACTGGAAGAGTTTTAACACCTCTAAAGCATCTTGGTTAATTCGATCGCCCAATCAGAAGAATGGGAAGATTTTCAGTGCCAGACATATTGGCACATAAATGCACTGTAACACGTTCTTTGCTAAATTTCCCTCCATGGCATTGTTTTCCTTTGAATATAAACGTTTTATCTGGAAGGCACTTGAAGAATAAAGCGATTTCCAAATTCCGCATTAAAAATGTCTTCTGCGGTATAACCACTTATAAGAGATGGAAGATCTTCAATCCAACTGTTGCATAGACTGGGATCAACAGCATTGCTTTCACCGCACATTTTTTTTAAACTAAATCATTTCTTTTTTTAAAACCTTCCAACCAACCGTTACTTGCCCGAAATTGCGCGATGTTTAGTCTCTGCGCAAAGTGTTGAGCCTTTTCTTTAAGGAGAGGCCCAGCTATCGGAAGATTTTTATTTAAACACTGTTTTATCCAGGAAACAACACATGCTTCAAGTTCATGATGTTCAGGGGCACGATTCGATTTCAAATTTCCATGACCTTCACCACATTCCAATTGAATTATCTCCCGATTTTTTAAAATCCTACAAAAAGTTGATTTATGCACGTTAAATTCTTTACATATTTCTTCCCGCGATTTCCCATTATCAAACTCGTTTAATAGCTTTAATTTCACACTTATTGACAAACAGTTTAACTTTCGCTTCGAGATTTTTAAGAACGCACTAAACACGAAAGAAAAATGAACTGAACAGCAACTGAGCGATACAAATTTGACGTCGAGATACTCAATCTACATGGTGTCTAGACAGACGTTTTAACTGTTAACGTAACTGTTTTGGAAGTTTGAAGCGAAAAAATATTATTTTTTTACAAATATGTCTCACTTGCAGAGATTCAAACAAAAAATTCCACTTAAAGAGGTAAATTTATAAAATATGAGTTTCACGTATAGAGGTGTGAAAGTTTCACTTATAGAGTATTTTTTTGAGAAAAACTACGGTGCACCACAATTTGGCCCACTTGTAGAGGTGTTCCATTTAACCAGGTCCCACTTAACCAGGTTCGACTGTATAACAGTTGGAAGTGCAGCCTCACTTAAGACAGCGGCTACCTCTGTTTAATTTAAATAAAGATTATACTTACAAAAAAAGAAAATTAATAATAAAGAGAAAAGTTCTTTTTAAAAAAAGGTTTTCAACGAGTATAAATTTAATTCGCGCGATACTCCCTTTAAGATCCTCAATGACGTTAACAAAATAATTATTGAATTCGTTGGCAACTTTTAGTTCTTCTTCCAGAATTTCATTATTCTCGGTCATTATGGACGCAATAGGGACTTTTTCCTTATTACCGTTTAAAAATTCGTTTACAAGACGCCATTGAGTTTTTAAGTCTTTTTTACAGTTGTTAGAACGTCGGTAATAATAAAGTTCCTTTTCTATTGGAATAGCTGAATTTATTGAAGTGAAACTACTTTAGCGACGGTAAGGAGAAAATTTAGTAGGGTATAAAAATAAAATTGTGTTACGTTTTTGTGTTCGGATTTTGTGTTCCCTTTTTGTGTCGTATAATTGAATTGGGAACTAAGCCATTTCTAAAGAAATTCGTATGAAACTCGGAATGTAGGACTAATATGCGACTATAAGATTTGTTCCTATGGAAATTCTGGGATATGGCCAAAAGGGTCTGGAATTTTGGGAACCAAGCCATTTCTCAAGGGATTCGTATGAAACTCGGAATGTAGGACTAATATGCGACTATAAGATTTGTTCCTATGGAAATTCTGGGATCTGGCCAGTAGGGTCTGGAATTTTGGGAACCAAGCCATTTCTAATCGTCATCTCATCTCATCATTAATCGTAATATCGGCAACAACATCAAAAAAGTTTCACTTCAACCTCTTTTTTTTTCTCTAAGATCTTTATCCTATGAAATAATTTAATGTTTCTGGGATGTTTCCGAATGGACTTTAAGCGTTTTTTTTTTTCAAATCAATCATTTTAGACAAAGAAAATGAAATCCATGGACGGATTTTTTTAGTTTTTAGTTTAACCCGGTAATATGAACTGAAAAGGTGTTGAGAAATTTATTGAATGCTTGATTTGGATCTTGTTCAGTAAACACGTGGATCCAATTCTCTAGACTAAAAACCTCTTTTAACTTGGAAAGTTCAACCCTCCGTTTAGGAAAAAATTCAATTGACCTATTCAATCGCTTAAAGTTATCCTTAGTGATTTCAAGAGATAACATACGATGGTCAGATAATTTATAATCTAAAACTTCTGCATTCGCAATTAGTTTAGAATTCTTATTTAATCTCAAAAAAATGTGGTCAATAGTACTCGAAGAAGTATCAGTAACTCTAGTAAAATCCTGAATTAGAGAGATCAGTCCAAATGAAGACAACATTTGAAGATATTTATTGACATCACTACCAATCCAAACCTCTGAGAAAAACATAATATCAGGCAAGGTGGTATAGGAACTGAGATGTGCAAACATTTTGTTACGATTTTTTTCGTAAACTACGAGAATTTTGGTGAATTATACAAATTAATTTTTGCTCGTCGTATGCTCTTTTGAGCACAATGAAACAACGATTTTCATCTCCTTATTGGAGTTTTAACGTTTTCTATATTTTATTTAATGAATTAGAATTAATCACTATCACTAGTTTATTTATATTATAATATAATTTAGATTTGATTTATCTTAATAAAAATTAGAAGAAATAATAACTTTATTTTATTAATATTTTAACTGAGTTGCTCACTATGTGAGGTATCAAAAATGCAAGTTTGTATAAATTGCTAACTGGGGTATGATGTGCGTGTTAGGCACACGAGTTTTAAGACGAATTTCGTCGTTGGGAGATAAGATTTTTCTGCAACGCAGCGAAAAATTAATGTTCGCTGCTTACTGAATGTGTCGTACCTTAACTGTTCCCCCCTTTAAGCATCAGACGTCCTCGGCTGATCATAATTACGAAGGATATTGTTAATTTCTAGTTTGCGTTGCCATTTGATGAGGACGTACGCGGCGCAAATTATGAGGATTAAGGCAAATAGAGAAGCAGAGGTGTAACAAACTCCTCTGACCTTAAGGTGTAAATTTGAAATGTGTTCCACATTCTTAATGTTTAGCTCGTGCAGATACTGTAGTGACAAAGTGGAAGTGTGGTCCGTGATATTCACAGTGTGGGCTATAGGAGTTTCGGGGCTTTTAAAAGCAATTTTTCGCAGATTTTGAAACTTTGTTGAATTTATAGTTAATGTGTCTTCAAATGTTATTAGAAAGGTGCCCTTTTGAAGAGTTCTTGTTTCATCCCTACTAATCACCTCAGCGGGCTGATCATTAATAATGACGATACCATCGTCAACTTCTGTTATTAATGGCACATTGTGTGCGAGATTTGTGTTACAAGTAGTAGTGTAATTATTTAGTAGGTTGTTTAGGCATGAATACTTTTTGTTGTTAAGGAGTCGGCAAAATGAAGTTGAAGATCTCTTTGTACAATTATTTAAAAGCTCGTATTTAGAGTCACATTTTGCGACATCGTTCGTTTCAAATGATAGTTTTTTATTCTGGTGAACAACAGGATAAATCAGCTTTTTACTACAGACTAATTTTATTTTTGGAAATTTAATTAGAAATTTTACAATATTTTCATCCTGTAAAATTTTTAATTTAGAATTTATAATAATTTCGCTTATGCTAATGCTTAACTCTATTTCGGATTTTAAAATAAAATTTATTTCTGAACTATCTAACAAAATGGGATTGACTATTTGTAATTTTCCCAGAGCTAAGGACAAGGCTATATTGTCTAATTCCCTGGTTATTACTCTATTTCTTACGCTGAGTAAGTCGTACAAATGATCCGTGTCAATTTCCATTGTTTTTGCTTTGTTCAGTAGTATGTTGACTGTGCGAGTTAGGTTGTTTATTTGGTTTTGTATTTCTGTATTAATTCTTATTTGGGCGTTGCTTGCCGTTATTATCTCGTTTTGTTTGCTGCGAACTTCAGCAAAATCGTCATAATCTGGTGTGCCAGCTATATATTTCAATGCTGTTCCAAGAATATTGATACTACGTGCATGTCTATGGTGTATGCGAAGAGAGGCTATTGCTTTAAGTATCTGATCTACTTCGGTCTCTAATAGTTTCTGTGTGTGTGATTTCGGTAGCAGTTCGATTAGATGCTTTGTGTCCTTGGCTATATCTATAAAATCGGTCAAATTTGTAATGTGAGCTAACATTCCATATCCGTCAAAGATGGCCACATTCCCGTCTGCTACTGGTATGTAATGTGAGGTACTGTAATCCAGAATGGTAGCACGATTAAGGAGTATTTTAGTAAGGAACATCAGGATGCTGTAATGAGGAATCGAACATTATCTTTATGGACTATTTTACCGTCAATTTTAAGCGTTGTCCCAAGGTCTTGCTGTACTTCTTTTTCAACAAAAACTTTGCTAAATTTATTTCCTAATCGTTTATTCGTCTTAACATAAACTTTTTCCCCAGGACGGTATGTCTTAACTACTGTTTTTCTGTTGTGATAAGCCAAGTCAGACTTCTGTTTGGCGAGAATTTTCAACCGGATTTTTTCTTTCAAGTCTTCTGGTATGGATTGTATTAAGTCAATAGGTCTGAGATCAATGGTAGAATGAATGGACCTATTATATTTTGCAGTGGCCAAAAGGATTAGATCTGTGGAATCTTCTATTGCATACTCTAATTTTAGGCATCTAGCTATTTCGGTTAGGGTTCCATGGAATCGTTCAACTTGGCCATTTGAGGTGCTATGCATTGGCGGGCTTGTATAAATATCGGCTCCAAAATTATTTTTAGTTAGGGATCTTATGGTTTGTGAATTTAGAGATTTCTCGTTATCGCAGACTATTGTTTTTGTTTCTTTGAAAAAGTTAAGGATCTCTATAAGTGCTGGTTTGACGTCAATTATAGCTCTAGAGGCTATTGGCTTTACTATGGCGAATTGAGAAAATTTGTCTATGCAAGTTAAAAAAAATTTCTTGTCTGTATTGTAAATGTCTATATGAAGGATTTCTCCTGGAAAGGACGGTATGGGGGTTTCGCCCAGTTCGTGTTTTTGTGGATGCCTCTGGTATTTGGCTGTGTGACAAATTTTGCAGTTTTTTGTAATTTCTTTTAGCTTTTTCCTAATATCTGGAAAATAATAATCTTGGAGGACTTGCTTTGTATTTTCTACAACTGATCGATGTGCTCTATTGTGTTCATTTGTTAGGATTTCAATTTGATCATTGGGGTTAAAAATGTCTGTCACAAATTTATTTGCGAATCGGAATTTTACGGACGAATAGTTTGCAATGAGGAAGTGTTGAATTTGAGCTAGGGTGCGTAAGTCACAGTGGATTGCGTTAACTACTTGCGGGTTAACGCAGTACTTGATTGCATCCAAAAAGTCTTTAATTTCCTTGTATGTAATATAATGTCGAATTCGGTTTTTAAAAAGGATTTTTGTTTCCTTCTTTAATTCGGAACCCTGAGTAAGGATTATTTGGTTCTTGAAACAATTAATCGGGTTTTCAACAGCAGGGATAACTGCGGTAAGTGACATTTCACTTTGGCAGGCTTGAATTGAGCTTATGGACGTGGAGTCCGTGGTAATATTAACAAATTGCCTAGAAAGGGCGTCGGCTACTACGTTGTCTTTGCCGGGTTTGTAAAATGTTGGAGAGTATTCCTCGATAAAAGCTCTCCATCGTTTTAATTTTGCATTCGGATTTTTATCGGATATTGAGAATGTTAGGGGCTGGTGATCGGTGAAGATATTAAGCTTATTTACTCCATACAGATAATGTCTAAGATTTTTCAGGGCCCATACAATAGCTAAAAGTTCACGCTCGTTCGTCGCGTAGTTTTCTTCTGTGGATGATAGTGTCCTAGATATCATAGTGATAGGACGTCCATTCTGCGAAAGGACGGCTCCTATAGCTTGAGATGAGGCGTCTGTTGTAAGATCAAAGGGTATTTCAAAATTTGGGTATAAAAGTAGGACGTCTTCAGATGAAAGAATTTTTTTAATTCTTTCAAAAGAACTTAGGGCATCTTTATCTAAATAAATCTTAACCTGTTTTGAATGTTTTGTTCCGACGTGTCCATTTTCTCCACGCAAGTATTTAGTCAGGGGTTTTGCTATAGCTGCGTAATCCTTAACGAACCTCCTATAGTAGCCTGCTAGTCCTAAAAATGACCTAAGGGCTCTTAAGGTTGTGGGGGTTTTGTAATTTACGATAGCTTCTATTTTTTTAGGACAAGTTTTAATTCCATCAGTAGAAACAACGAATCCCAAATATTCTACTGAGGTTTTGAAAAACTTCGATTTTTCCAATGATACTCTCATGTTAGCGTTATAAAGTCTCTTTAATATTGTGTCAATGTCATCGATATGTTTCTGCTCAGAGTCAGAAAATATGATGATATCATCTATGTACACGTGACATATTTTCCCGATTTTTTCACGTAAAACGTCGTCGATGGCCCGCTGAAAAATACTTGGTGCGTTTTTTAAGCCAAATGGCAAACGGCAAAATTCGTATTTTCCATTATTTACGCTAAAAGCGGTCTTTTCGCGATCGCGTTCAGCCAAATTAATTTGGTGGAAGCCACTCTTCAAGTCTAATGTGGTGAAAAACTTAGACTTTCCAAGATTCGCTAGAATAACAGACGGGTCAGGAATTGGGTATTTGTCAGGAATAGTTTTTAAGTTAAGTTTTGTGTAGTCAAATACAAGTCGTTTGTTGGGCTTGCCACTTTCGTCTGTTCCTTTCTTATCGACAACCCAAACAGGGCTATTATAAGGAGATCGTGACGGCCTTATTATGCCGTTCTTTAAAAGCTCCTTGACTTCTTTATTGACAAATTCTATCATTGGAATGGGGTAGGATTGATATTTTGAATAGATGGGTTCCTGGTCTTTAGTCCTAATTGTTGCGGAAATTTTCGTGTTAAAAGGCAAGGCTTCGTTCGGGTTGGCGAAAACGCCAGAGTTTTCATTAATTATTTTGTAAAAAAAATTTTCAATATATTTTGGAATACATGTATTTTCTACTAAAGCATTAACTGCATTTAAGTCTAGGTATTTCAATTTTTCTTGACCATTATCAAGGTAGATAATGGCCCCTATTCCGGCGACAAAATTTTATCATGTTATCATGTTATTATGTTATATAAAATGAAAAATGCTTTTTTGGTATTCCGGTCAGTTTCAATTTTATTATTTTATGTTATTTTCTATGTTATTTTGACATAACATAAAAGTCATAAATTAGGTGCTTTTATGAAATGTTATAGACAAAAACTGATTCGAATATGTCAAATTGTGTGATAGGGACAAATTGTTTTGTAACATTTTTTTAAAATAGGCAAATAATTAAAAAAAGTCGCCAAAATTAGAAAATGTCATACATTCTACGATATACCAGAGAACGAAACGAAAGACGTGCCAGGTACGTAAATGCATTCCTGATTTATTTAGGATTATAAAATTTTCTTCATTAGAATTCAACACCGCGCCAATCTACGGATGCTCCGAGATGCAAGTGATCCTTATGAATTGCCCTCATTCCGATTCAAGAAATTGTTTAGGCTTAATAAGCGAACAGTGGAATTTTTAATACTAAAGTTGGAGCTAAGGTCATGGAAATCCAAAATCCCCTTCAGAATTAAATTACTGTGTGCTCTACATTTCCATGGTCATGGGTCATATCAGGTAGCAGCTGGAAGTTGCCATATTCTAGCCGTATCGCAGCCAAGCGCATCCCGTTGTATAAAAGAAGTCACAAGTCTAATATGCACTTATTTATTAGATGATGTCATAAAGTTCCCACAAGATGTTCTTTATCAAGCGGAAACAAAATTGGGCTTTTCAAGAAAATATGAAATGGACGGAGTGCTTGGCGCGATTGATGGATGCCACGTTGCAATAATTGCACCACCTGAGGATGACGAATTTTTTCGTGGGAATTTATTTCGCAACAGAAAAGGATACCACAGTATAAATGTAGTTGCTTGTTGCGATTCAAAAATGCGTATTAATTATGCAAATGCACGGTTTCCAGGTTCGGTACACGACTCGGCAATCTGGATGACATCGCAACTACGGAAATATTTTGTGGATAATTTCTCAAATATTTCTAACCAAACAAACATTCTACTAGGTGATTCCGGGTTTCCCCTGGAACCTTGGTTGCTTGTTCCTTGCAATAATCCGGTAAATGGAAGTAGGGAATTTCGATACAACGAAAAATTTATAAGAGCGAGGAATATTGTCGAGAAATGTTTTGGTCTCGTAAAATCGAGGTTCCGATGCCTACTACGGCATCGTACGCTACATTACCACCCAACGGCTGCATGTAAAATTATATATGCAGTATTTGTGCTACATAATTTATGTTTGGATTATTCGAGTCTGAACGATGAAATGGATGCAAATGAAGTCTCAGAGGACAGTGATGTACCCGAAGACGAATTAAACCCCGAAAATAATATAAGAGATATCATGGATGAGGTTGACTTGTCGTCAGCAAATTCAGAAAATGGAACTTGGTATAATTTAGGTTGCAGATTACGGGAAACGTATATAAACAAATATTTTAATTAATTAATTTTTTTAATTATTTTTATTTCAAATAAATAAATAATAAATATAAATAATAAATTATTTTTTTTCCAAAATTTCGATACAGACTTCAGTGGCGTCTTTGATGCTATTGGCTATATCGTGCATAGCATTTGCTATTTTGTCAAACCCTTCCCTCATTACTTCAATTTTTTGTTTTTTTAACTCCAGATATTTCTTTTCGAAGTCTTCTATAATATTGAAAATTTAATTATTATTAAATTAAATTAATTAAAAGTAATCATGCATGATTATTTCATACCATTATCCTTTTTTATTTTTCGGGTCACTTTCGGTGGATAGGTACAGCACAAGAAGGTGATGGTTCTGTCGTCTCTGGGGATGGTTGTTGGACAACCGAAGTTGAAGCAAACCCAGCTTCCATTGTTATGGCACCTTCCACCACAATCGCCCCCCAGACACCAAGTGCACGCTCTTCTAAATTGCTCAATGGTAATTGGTTTGTTTCTCCGCCACCAGTTTTATTTAAACTTATTAAACATTTTCTTTTTTTATGCCGCACAGCATTACGCCAGTTTTCAAAAATCTAAAAGTAAAATTTATATCAATAAGTATATATCAATATTTTTACTTTTGTATTTAAAACCTTTTTCCACTGGTTTTTATTTCGTGTAGCCCCTACGGCTGCATTTAACATATTCACCAATTCATCCCATAGTTCTTGAACTGAATCATCAGAATCCTTTTTAATGCATAACTCTGCATGTGTTTCAAGATATGATACGTATATATCATATTGCTCGCGGGTTGTTTTGGGTTGGCGTGTAACTTTTTCTAAAATTTAATAAGTGTAAAAATCAAAAAATAACAACTATAAATAACCGAAAAAGTTTTTATACCGACCTTTAATTGCTGCCATTCCGTTAATATAAATATTTTTGAAAACTACGTATAGAAACACAAGACAAAAACAATGTACTAGATGTTTTTAATTCAATTGCACAAGATCATGTTACACTGAAAGTTAAAATAACATAACATGGTTAGAATACCGAATTAAAAAAAATTGTATGTTACCTCCTTTTTAAAAATTATAACATAAAAAAATAACATAAAATTTTGAAATGCCGGAATACGGGCCAATATCTTTTTCAGTGTCAATAACCGCCTTTATGCTTCTCATAAAATTAAACCCTATGATGCCATCGAATAAGGACAGATTTGGAAGGATAAAAAATTTTTCAGTTCTATTAAGGACGTTAATTAATATTTTTTGATTGATTATGTCGGCACCATGAATTGACTTAACTAAAAATGGTTTTTCTAATTTTTTAATATGTTTTAATTCGCTAACGTTGGTAATATAGCTTTTTGAAGCTCCAGTATCTATTAAGAGTTTGATGTGTCTACCACCTATCATTCGTTCAATATAGGGGAGAACTGATTTACCCCTAAAAAATTGATTTCGTCTTCAAAGGATGGGTCAGATGGTTGGTTTTCTGGTTGGCTGCGATAATCGAAGTTTTCTTGTTGAGATTTATTTTGTGGTGTTTCCTGTCCAAGGTGGTTGATCCTCTGGATTTTTCTAGGAATTTGCTTATCGGATGATATGCCCCTTTTCTGTGCTTGAAAACCTTGAAAATTATTGGTTTGCACTGTTCGCATGCTTACGTCGGTAGGTTGGGACGTTGGTAGAGGTTGAGAAGTCTGTTGATTTCCTGGTTGAGTTCGGGTAAAGTTGCGAAGATTGGGATAGGTTTGGAAATTAGAATTTATGGCATTGTAACGTTGAGACTGATTTGGTGATTGTGGAGGACGATTTTGATAAAATGGTGTGTATTGTTGCCCAAAATGGCTTTGAAAGGCTTGAGGATGATTAGGCTGTTGGTTATAAGGATTCTGCCTAGTATTTTGCAGGTTTTGTCTTGGAAGTGGCTGAGCCGAAAAGTTTTGTGAAGACCTGTTTAGTCCGTTATTGTAAATGGCTGCGAAGTGGTAACGGTTTTGGTTAGTTTCTAACTCTTGAGCTAATGCTAAAGCTGTTGGTAAGTCTACAGGTTTACAAGAAAAGAGCGTATCGCATAACGGTTTGTTAAGTCCGGAGACAAACACTCGCAATGCATCTTCGCGGTATTTCTGATTTAGTGAATTAATCAGATGAGTCTCACCTTCATGCGACATGATGACTTTATTAACGATGGCAGTCAACTTACGTTCTACTTCGTCATAGAATTGAATTATCATTCTCCGTCCTTGTCGAAGTGTGGACAGTTCTTGTTCCAAAGTAAAGATGGACTTCTTGTCCATATAAGTAAAGTCTAATCGAGCTATGATAGCTTTAAAATTAAGGACGGTATTATAGGCGCTTAACGCGGCATCCGCATTTCCTACAACTTTATTTCTCAAAATAGCCACCGCTTGGTAGTATTAGGAACTTCCTACATACGATTCGAAAAGTTTGTGCGCTGTCATAGCGGCTTGGCGCCAGGAGACATATCTATTGGGGTCGCCCCTGAATTCTGGGACGGACTTCACAATGTCTAACGGTTCGTCGCATTTTACAACATCTGGTAAAATTTGTATTTCTTTATATTCCTCCACAGCGGAAGGAGGCTCTAAACTATTGATTCTCGCGGTTAAATTATCTATCGTAGTTTGGAAATCTGGCTTAGTTATTTGAACGGCTTGTTGAATAGCGGTATCTAAAAGTATTTGTAAGTTTAAAGAGTCCATGGTGTTTCTAGTTCTTGTCGGTTGGTCAGAAATTCTTAACACTCGTAGTCTAGCTAGTAGTTCTTCTGTGTCCGTGTGAGCTGTCCCACCTTGCATGAACTTAGGGAAAATTACAAATTACGCTTCAGCAAGAAAAAAAAAATTTCAAGTGATATTATTTTTGTATTCGGGGAAAAAGGGAAATTTAAAATTTTTAACTTAATTCACTAAGTAAGCTAATTTACTTTTTTTCAGAGTTTAATTTATTTTAATTTGATTTAAAAAAAAAGGTTCATTTACTGATATTCAAATTTCCAGACCTTTATTTCTACTCGAATTTAGTTTAGAACTTACATAAAAATATACATGACGATGATTTATGTTGATTGGTTTTAAAGATGATTTTGGTGATTTTTTTGTAAAGATGGTTACTCTGATTTTTTTAATGATGGTCTTCTGTTTTTTGTAAAGATGGTCTTCTGTTTTTTTGTAAAGATGGTCTTCTGTTTTTTGCAAAGATGGTCTTCTGTTTTTTGTAAAGATGGTCTTCTGTTTTTTTGTAAAGATGTTCTTCTGTTTTTTGTAAAGATGGTCTTCTGTTTTTTGTAAAGATGGTCCTCTGTTTTTTTGTAAAAATTATTCTGAGTGAACTTATTTCTTATATTTGGTAAGCTTTCTAAGATTTTCGTTCACCGTTCGCACAAAAATTTGCTTGAAACTTATTATTGTCTTCTATGAAGACGTTTATTTTTCACTTTATGGTGAATTGCACTTTTTTTTGTTGGGCGCCAATTAATTTTTGCTCGTCGTATGCTCTTTTGAGCACAATGAAACAACGATTTTCATCTCCTTATTGGAGTTTTAACGTTTTCTATATTTTATTTAATGAATTAGAATTAATCACTATCACTAGTTTATTTATATTATAATATAATTTAGATTTGATTTATCTTAATAAAAATTAGAAGAAATAATAACTTTATTTTATTAATATTTGAACTGAGTTGCTCACTATGTGAGATCTAACTTTATTTAATGAATATTTGAATTGAATTGCTCACTATGTGAGATTAACTTTATTTAATCAATATTTGATTGAGTTGCTCACTAACTCAACTGCACTAACTTAAGGACTCGAGCGAACTGCGCAAAGATATCCCCCATATTCATCCAGATCTCTTCAACGATGATGCGATGCCTTTTTGCTGTGTCAGCAAACGTCGAAGGAAATAACAATAACGATCAAGCACGCTGGCCAGCACAGCGATCGTTAAAATGAAGATAAACAAAAAAGGCAACTTAGCATTAAATGCTAGTTAGGGTTTGGTGCGCGTGTTAGGCGCACAAGTATTTTGGCACAGCGAATGTTGAAACGATTATAAACAAAAATGTAACAAAGTATCAAAAATGCAAGTTTGTATAAATTGCTAACTGGGGTATGATGTGCGTGTTAGGCACACGAGTTTTAAGACGAATTTCGTCGTTGGGAGATAAGATTTTTCTGCAACGCAGCGAAAAATTAATGTTCGCTGCTTACTGAATGTGTCGTACCTTAACGTACACAAGGAGTTTTTGTCTTTGGAAGTAGAGCAAATATTCGTTGATGAGAGATTTAACAGTTGAGTATGACCATTTACATTAGACATCTAAAAAGAAAAAAATGTTAAGCAAAAAAAATTTATAATTTTATAATTTGTGAAGGTGTTCCCTGTCTCTGATTTCAAGTCTATCACTCCCATCAGTTTTCCTCATGAATATCTTGGCATTCCGTACCCAAAGATATTTATAATCCTTTTCCTGTTTTGCGGTTTTAGCTAAAAAAAGTAATTCACGCAATTTGAGGCTTAGAGTTTCGTTGATGTAAATAGCGTTGTTTGATTGAATGCCACAGTCCGACGCCTTAAGATGTTTTTTGTTTTTAAATTTTCTTTTCATCACTTCAACTTTGGTATTGCGACGACAAAACTTTACACAAATTTTTCCACTTCCTGATCCAGAATTTCTATGTTTCAAACGATATGAATGATTTATATCCGTGGAATGAATTTGCAAGCCCAAGCCATCGTTTAGGATGCGCATAACAATTTCTTCGGAGTTTTCATTTTCAACAAATGGAACTCCAATCAGATCGATTGAGTTTTGATACTCAAGCTGCTCTAAGGCATCGATTCTCTTCTGCATTGTTGTAACTTTCTCTCTCCATGAGGTTTATTTTTTTACAAAATTTTCAATTTTTTCCTCCAAAGCTTTGTAATTTTCTGTTGATTCATTTCTGAGCTGTTTAATTTCACTTGATATTGAATCAACAGCTGATTGATTGATCAACGGCTGTTCTGGTGTTATTGAATCAATTTACCGTTGGTTTTGTTTTTAAATTCTCTATATTAACTTCACTTGCCCGTGGGTCGTCGGTCGGTCGGTCGTCTGTCGTGGATTCTTGCGATCAATTTTTAACCCACTTCCCATGGCCCGATTTTATTGAAATTTTGCACACATGTGTATTTCCGGAGACAACTATTTCTATTTCTATTAAATTTTGAGGCCCCTCGGGCTGCGGGGTCGGGGGGCTCCCAAACAAAAATTTTAAAAAATTTACCCGATTTTCTTCAAATTTTACACACATGTGTATACCCAATAAACAATACTTTTTCGAAAATTTGGTAGTGATCGGGTCCCGGGTTCGGCCGCAAGGCCCTTATACATTTTTTAAATATCTGTACTGGCATCAGATATTCGTCGCCCTTTATGGACTTTGTGCGGTGTGTGCTGCGCAGTCGGCTGCGCTGCATGGTTTTGTTGGTGGTGGAGAGAGAGAGAGAAATCTTAGCTCACGCACAAATGAACCCAGCAAATGAAACGAGACATAAATGTTTTATGCTTCAACTTACATTTTTATTTACTGAATTGTATTTTTATTGATGTCGTTTTTTTTGTTGTCGATATCAACTTACAGATAGAACAACAAGTTTTCACAATATTCTGTCGTTTTCATAAATTAGTTCAGAGCAGTCAAAGAGTTCTCAAGATAAATGTTCGTGTTTCTTATTTGCTCAGAGTATGAGCGTGCTCTAAGTGCTCAGAATAAAATGATCTGAGCTTTTTCAATTTTAACATCTGATGTCAAATGTTTGTTTCGATTATTTTCTTCTACAATAAAAAAAATGGCCCAAGATCGAGGGGCTCCCATATCAATTTCTGCGATTAGAGAATTTAGATGAAAAATTTTAATTTTTATGGGTTGTTTTTTTTCTTTTTCTCACAAACCGTACAAGACCACTTTTTTTTTGTACGGTGAAGATAATCAATATCGATATCAGTTAATGCCACACAAGACCGATGGAATAAAAAATTACACATTTCGCCAGAGATTATTTTATCCGAATCTCTATAAACTTTCAAATTGCAAGTATTGCAAGACATATTTATTATGTTGGTATTTTAAATATAGTTAGTTGATGATAACTTTATATTAATTATTTGTCAGATATTAATTACGTTTGCAGTTTGCACTTTTAGAGAACAATGAATGACACTTGCGTTAATTATTGCACATAAGCTTCAATAAATATCCACTATTGTAATTTTAAACGATGCACAAGTACATATTTATATAAAAATAAACAAACTGCAGTTTGAGTAACTTGAAACTTAAAATTTATTTTTTATTTTATTAACTTATTAGTAATTTTTGTTTTGTAGCTGTTATTTTTCGATGTTGTGTAATGTACAATTTGCGGTAATTATATTTGCGCGGTATAAGGCAGCCGATGGTAATTGCCACCTAAAAGGAGAGTGGAGCCTTTTGGCGGGGTGCACGCCTAGCGTTGCGCTTGCCAGCTCGCCGGGATAGAGGGGCTGTTCTTGCCTTGGGCCCACTCAACCGCCATTACAAACAAAATTTTTGCGTGCATCAGGAGAAAAAATAGGAAGGAAAGGGGAAAGGAAGAGAAGGAATCAGATACCAGAGCGGAAGCTTACCCGGGTAGGTAGGCACGCCCCCTCACGACTCTAGCCTGGGAAGGCCTTATCTATCGACTTATTTGGAGAAATAAAACATTTTTAGGGTTATCTTTTCAATGATAGGTATAAACAGAGTGTTTATTTCATTCATAATTTAAAGTCATGCGCGGGAATTCAATGGCCTTTACTGTACCATGTGCAGTAAGAATATTGCCAATCAAAAAATATCAAAAAGTAGAATATATCAACAAAACTGGATATTCAATATACAATGTTAAGTTAAACATATGAATTCTTATGCAGTTACTGTACCATGGGCAGTAAGTATCCTGCTAATCAAATATATCAAAGAGGCGAAGCACATTAAACAAACTGTTATTCAATATATATGATAAAGTTAAGCATATGAATTTTTATGTAGTTAATGTATCATGTGCAGTAAGTATACTGTCAACCAAAAATAAAAAAAAAAAAAAAAAAAAGGTAAAATATATTAAACAATCGGTTATTTACCATAGATATTAAACAAACCGTTACTCAATATATATCCTAAATTTAAGCATAAGAATAATCAAATATATCAAAAGGTGAAATATATTAAATAAACTGTTATTTAATATATTATTTAAATTTAAGCATATGAATTCTTATGCATTCGCTACACTATGTGCAGTAAATGAACTATTGTTCAAATATAACAAGAAAATACAATTTGAAATTGAAACGAAAAACGTCCTACATATTTACTGTAGGGTAGTAAATACCGGTATATAGCCATTATCGAACATAAGTAGTTGTCAAAATTTAAAAGTGCAACTTTTTCTTTTATACCCAGCCAGCCACGGGCACGCGAAGTTAATATAGAGAATTAAAAACATTAAAAACATTATCTCAAGAATAACATTTTATTTTTATTTCTTCGATAATCAAAATTATCGTACTTCAATGATGTGTAATCGTACATCGTACGCGGAGTGAAATTATCGTACATGTAAGTTAAAAGTCCTCCTTTTTGTTTGTTTTTAATTATTTTATTAAATTTGTTTTATTAAATTTTGGTTTACTAAAATATTAATTTTGGAGATTAACGATGGAGAAATTTCTTTTTTTCTTGAATTTTTAAAAGATTATTCTTATTTTTGATTTACAAGACCAATGTTTTTATTAAATTATTAAACCTAATGATTATACTTATTTATTGAATATTTCCAATAACTTTAATTTAAAAAAAACAACCCATAAAAATTAAAATTTTTCATCTAAATTCTCTAATCGCAGAAATTGATATGGGAGCCCCTCGATCCTGGGCCATTTTTTTTTATTGTAGGAGAAAATCATCGAAACAAACATTTGACATCAGAAGTTAAAATTGAAAAAGCTCAGATCATTTTATTCTGAGCACTTAGAGCACGCTCATACTCTGAGCAAATAAGAAACACGAACATTTATCTTGAGAACTCTTTGACTGCTCTGAACTAATTTATGAAAACAGCTATGAAAATATATTAGTAAGATTTAATATGAAAAACGTGTGCTGCATAAGTACAGTAGATAATTGATGCATGAGTAGATACATTGTTATTTTAAATCTTACTTGCCAAATGACAGAATATTGTGAAAACTTGTTGTTCTATCTGTAAGTTGATATCGACAACAAAAAAACGACATCAATAAAAATACAATTCAGTAAATAAAAATGTAAGTTGAAGTAAGCATAAAACATGTATGTCTCGTTTCATTTGCTGGGTTCATTTGTGCGTGAGCTAAGATTTCTCTCTCTCTCTCTCCACCACCAAAACCATGCAGCGCAGCCGACTGCGCAGCACACACCGCACAAAGTCCATAAAGGGCGACGAATATCTGATGTCAGTATAGATATTTAAAAAATGTATAAGGGCCTTGCGGCCGAACCCGGGACCCGATCACTACCAAATTTTCGAAAAAGTATTGTTTATTGGGTATACACATGTGTTTAAAATTTGAAGAAAATCGGGTAAATTTTTTAAAATTTTTGTTTGGGAGCCCCCCGACCCCGCAGCCCGAGGGGCCTCAAAATTTAATAGAAATAGAAATAGTTGTCTCCGGAAATACACATGTGTGCAAAATTTCAATAAAATCGGGCCATGGGAAGTGGGTTAAAAATTGATCGCAAGAATCCACGACAGACGACCGACGACCCACGGGCAAGTGAAGTTTATATAGAGAATTTAAAAAATATTCTTGTGTTTCCTCTTATGTGGAACTGTGTTTCTCTTGGTCCGTCAAAAGACTGCCGAACAAAAGTTAAAATTTATTTTAGATTAGCTGAGTCTTGCGAGACAAAACAAAGAAGGCAAACAAAGAAGGCAAAACAGATTAAAAACGTCAGCGCATTCATTGGCCAGGCATACCGCGCTGCCGAGAGAAGGTATCGCATTATTGCAACGGAAAGTTTTTGCAACAATGGAAAATGTATTTCGTGAAATAAAATGAGCCGAACGAGGGTATCGCGTTACCGCGATAAGGAAAATTCAAAGCAAGCACCAAACCCCACCAAGTAAAAGTTACCTTGTACGATAATTATCGCACGGTTCCGAACGCTGCTGCTGGGTGAAACACAGCTTGTTTTCGTTAATTTTGCCATGTCTTCTGAGAAGTATTTCGCCTGAATTTTCCTCAGTATGAAAATCTCAGCTTCGTGTTGTTCTGTCGCTTCCAGTGCCTGCCCGCATATTCTATTATGTCTCCTTGCGCTCTGGCAGAATCTGCGAATGTATGCAATGATTTGTCTTAGCTTGTGAATGTGGTCTATAGAGTCAATCCTTTATTTTTTTCCCTTTGATCAGATGTTGGAATAATGGGTTCTGAGGGCCATTCGTATTCTGGCTCTCGTAGAAATCCTGGCCCTTCGGTTACGGTGTTATCAAGAGTTATTGTGATTTGGAAGATTCTCGTTTTGACACATGGCTTTCTTCACCTCTTAATAAAGTTGTCAAGGGTTTGGATAATTTAGCGTAATCTTTTATGAATCGACGATAGTAGCCGGAGAGACTAAGGAAAGATCTTAAGTTTTTTAAAGTTTTTGGTATTGGAAAGTTAATTATTGCTTCAACCTTTTTTGGATTGGTTTTGATGCCAGTTTGTGATATTACAAACCCTAAGAACTCCACTTCTTGTCTAAAGAAATGACATTTGTCGAGCTGTTGGGTTAATTACTAAGCCGTTTCCCTTTTTTTGAACAAAATGTATAATTTTATTTTAATACTTTGTGCGCACAGCGACAGCAGTCGAAAAAGAATATAAAAAAATGTAATGGTGTTGTTATAATTTTCAGTAACGTTGAAGCAGCTGCGACTTAGGCCTGGTGTGCACGCCTAGCATACGGTCTAACCAGCTCGCCGGAATGGGGTGGGGTCTTGGCCCGTCACCTGCTTCCACCATCATAAATATCTTCAATACGTGCACCAGGCCCCGTTGACCTATATCTTAATTCATAGGCGACGAGATCTATTTATTTCATCATTAAGTGTTATATTAAGTACGATATTACCTCAACATTAATTCTACATCATTTCCTTAGGTGTTGAAAAGGTAAGCGAATTGAATAATTCTTATAATCTATAATAATTAGGAAAGTGTAATAAGGTAAGTATAGAATAATTCTTGTAATCTCAATATAATTAGAAAGTGTAAAAAGGTAACTGTATGGAATAATTCTTATAATCTATAATAATTATAAACAGTGTAGTAAGGTAAGTATTTTGAATGATTCTTATAATCTATCATAGTTTGAATAGTTTGAAAAGGTAAGTGTATTGAATATTTTTGAAAATATAAAAGTATTCCTGTCATATCGAATTCTCAACTTATAAGGCTTGAAGTTTGGGTGGGAGACTAGCGAAGGTAGTTGGGTAGCTGCATTCAGCGAACACAAATCCTTGAATCCGATGGAGTGGTTGGGGCACTGTTGTCGATCAACACCGATGAGCGGGCCATGTTCAACACATACCTTTTTCCTTTTTTTTTGCTATCTTCTTTTCCTTTCTAGCATTCCTTTTATTAATATTTTTAGGATGTCCAATTATCGCTGCTTGGTTTCATTCCAATTAACAATCTTTTTTCTCCAATTCTAATTTTCGACAGCGCGATTCCCTTTTCGTGTTATCTCCTCGCTGACTATATTGAAAAGAAATTCCTTTTGCCAATATTTCCTGCAACAAGTCGTCTTGACCCCTTGATGGGTGTTAGACTGAGACGACGGTCATTTCTGCATTTCGCAATGTCTCTGTACAGAATCATTCACAATGGCTTATTTGGTACTTATTTACACGGCGCGCAAGGGAACCGGTAGTGAACGTTGTGAGTTATGTTGCATCGAATACTTTTGGTGGGAAATTTCTGTGCAGCAATTTATGTTTTCTTAAATGCATAGCTTTTGACATTCTTTCGCTTAATGCAAGTGCACCATTAATAATGAGGATGATGAATGAGGATGGTATAAAACAATTTACGAGTAAATAAATACGACAAAGCCCAAACAATCGGGTTCAATGTTTTAGTTTGGCTGTGACGTGTATTGGGGAGTTTGACCTTGTGTTTCCTGTTGATTGTGGAGTGATTAATCAAGGGGTCTGAACGGAATCCTCTTGGTGTGAAATTGGAAGCATGACCAGTTTACTTGTAGGCCGTTTCATTTCTCCAGATTTGGTTATTAGTGTAACAACTCTGGTTACGCCATCGGGTCCAGGGTGTAGCTTTGCGAACTTTCCTAACGGCCACTGATTGACCGGGACATTTTCTTCCTTTCTTTCTTTCGAATTTCTCCATTTAGATTTGGATTGCAACGATGGGAGGTATTCAATATTCCAGCGTTTCCAGGAGTGTTGGGCCATTTGTTGTACCATTTGCCATCGAGTTAGATGCGAAAGTTTCAGGTGGGTGATATCGATTTCAGGAATTTTAGTCGCGGGATGACCAATCAGGAAATGAGATGGTGTTAGGACATAAACATCTGCGGCGTGTGGGAGTGGGAGTTTGTAATTAAGTATGTGTGTTTCGGTGTGGAAGTTTGGATGTCGAAGTAAAACCTGCTCCAATATTTTTCTTTCCACAATTCGGCAGCGAATGAGGAGGCGCAGGGTGCACGACTTGCTTCATTGCTCGGGTCTTGCTCGTCGAAATGGGTGGGTTCTTGTACCACCATCCGCTACCCACTTCACCATAAAAATTTAATCACGTGCATGTTGAGAGAAAAAAAAACCCCCCATTTCGAGTCCGTCGTAGTCCACGGAGGATCGTTCGGGGTTGTGTGGCCCATAACCGCTATACCACAAACCTGGAAGAGAGAGGAAAAAAGCGACCCGAGGAGAGACAGACGCCGCCTAGTTCTTCAATGGAAACTCATTTCTTAATACGGTGCTAATTAAGAGAATTGTTCTTTATTATTCAATTATTATTCAATCAAAAAAAATGCCTGTTCTCCCTTGAGAGATATAAAATAGTTTTACAAGCAAAAAAAAAAAACAATTCTTCTTATTCCTTTTATTTCATTTACTTATGTCGGTGAATGAACCGATTCAACCAGCACCTAGGTGCTCGAGAGCTAAACAACAAAAATTTTACTATTTACCTTATATACGCAGTCTTTGGGAACACCCCCTCAGCAGCGCTGACGAGTCTGTGTACCTATACATGCTGAAAGAATTAATGGTTAAGAGAAACAAGAATTTCGTCAACAACAAGGAAAGGATCTAGTAATTTTAATAAGGTCAAAATTCGCTTCGTGTACCGGTACAGCAAGTCAATTATTGAGTTAATATCATATCCTATCAGTTTTGTATCAAAACAACAAAAAAAAACGTTATTCAAAGTAATGGTATTTAACTATTGAATGGCAACCATGTAACTATAGAAAGAAAATTTTCTTTAATCTATTAATCATATATATCATAGCAAAAAAAAGGTTTTTACTTCAAATTAAAAAAAACAACCCATAAAAATTAAAATTTTTCATCTAAATTCTCTAATCGCAGAAATTGATATGGGAGCCCCTCGATCCTGGGCCATTTTTTTTATTGTAGGAGAAAATCATCGAAACAGACATTTGACATCACATGTTAAAATTGAAAAAGCTCAGATCATTTTATTCTGAGCACTTAGAGCACGCTCATACTCTGAGCAAATAAGAAACACGAACATTTATCTTGAGAACTCTTTGACTGCTCTGAACTAATTTATGAAACGCGAAATGACAGAATATTGCGAAAACTTGTTGTTCTATCTGTAAGTTGATATCGACAACAAAAAACGACATCTATAAAAATACAATTCAGTAAATAAGTTGTAAGTTGAATTAAGCATAAAACATGTATGTCTCGTTTCATTTGCTGGGTTCATTTGTGCGTGATCTAAGATTTCTCTCTCTCTCGACCGCCAAAACCGAGCAGAGCAGCCGACTGCGCAGCACATGTGTGTAAAATTTGAAGAAAATCGGGTACATTTTTTAAAATTTTTGTATGGGAGCCCCCCGACCCCGCAGCCCGAGGGGCCTCAAAATTTTATAGAAAGTGTTGTCTCCGGAAATACACATGTGTGCCAAATTTCAATAAAATCGGGCTGTACGAAGTGGGTTAAAAATCGATCGCAAGAATCCATCACAAATCCACAAACCCACAAGCCCACAAACCCACAAACACACGGGCAAGAGAAGTTAATATAGAGAATTTAAAAAAAGGAAATATTTCTTTGTTTATTCAAAGTAATGGTATTTAACCATTGAATGGCAACCATGTAAATATAGAAGGAACATTTTCTTTACTTTATTAATTATATATCCTAGCAAAAAAATTAATTTTTTTCTCAAATCAAACCATCGGATGGCAACCATGTAATAAGAGAAAGAAAATCTTTCCTTAATTTATTAATTATATATATCTTAGTAAAAAGAATTGTTGCTTCAAATCAATGGTATTTACCCATCGAATGGTAACCATGTAATTATGCATAAATGTATATAAAAGTATATGAGGAAAAAAAATTTTACATATATATATAGGAATACTAATATATTAATTAAAAAAAAAGTTTATCAATGTAGTTACAAAGTTTTCCGTTTCTTTTTCTTTTGTCCTATTGGGCCCAGGCAAAAAAAGATGTAAAGCTGATATTTTTTTTCCGTATTTAGGCAATGATCTCAATATACAGCGAAGGCGTGGGGATGCGTCAGCCATTTTTAAAAGTTGAGCACTTGTAGGTCAAAGAATTTTTCCGTTTTCGAAACACATTTATTAAAATTTAACAAATTAAATGTTATGCAACAAAAGGATCTTCGTAAATTCGATTTAAGTTGAATTACGAGTTTCTTTGTTCTTTTTCCGGATTGTCTTTCACTGTCCAGCGAAGGCGTGGGGCTGCGTCAGCCATTTTTAAATTTGAGCACTTGTAGGCCAAAGAATTTTTCCCTTTTCGAAATACAACACCGAGCCCGATGAGCAAAAAATACCGACTGCCACTTGTGAGTTGAAATTCCAAACTGATCATCGTCCAAGCTTCAATCTCCCTTTTTCTCCCAGCCCATCCATGGTGTTGCGTACTTCGACCATGCGACTGACATTCGTGTCGGTGAAGTCGGCTAAATTCGCACTCTCTCCTCACTTTTTTTTCTCTACAGTGGTGTTAGCCACTTGTTGGTGTTGTTTATTGTTACCCGACGTCTATTCAAGGATTGTAGCATAAAAAAGGAAAATAAGGGGGGGGGGGGGTTTGGCACACAAACTATTCGTCGATTTTTTTTTCGCAATTGGTTGATGGGAAATGCCCGTTTGTTCGCACCATTTCCAGTGAAACTTTCTCTCTGCTCTGAATTTGGCAAAACACACAAGGGCATTATGGTGGCGCACAGCGGGTGTTTATGCCATTTTCTCTTCCTTTATTTTATTTGTACTGTGTCGTCGCCACCACAAGTTGAGCGATTTCGATTTCTGCGAGTAAAGTACCAATTTCCTCGAAGGTGAGTATAGTCTTTCCGACAACTCGCTTCAAATGGAATTTGGCAGATTTGACACCCGCTTCCCAAATGCCGCCGAAGTGCGGTGCGCTGGGAGGATTGAAGTGCCATGATATGTAGAGACTAGAAGAAAAATCAGAAATCATTTGCGAGTCTTTGATTAATTTATTAAAGCTCTGCCGTAATTGATTGTTGGCACCGATGGAACTAGTGCCGTTGTCACTGTATATCTCTTGACAAACTCCACGTCTAGCCACGAATCTTTTTAGAGCACCCAAGAACGCCTCGCTGGTCATCTCACCGACCAAAGGAATGGCCTTGGTGCTTAAGCAAATATACAAACATATGTATGATTTATACGTTCTTTGACATCGTCCCCTTCGCATATGGATTGACATTGGGCCGGCGTAGTCAACACCAACCTTTAAAAATGGGCGAACGTATTCGACGCGACAGCTTGACAAGTTACCCATCAGTTGATTATTTGTCTGCGCCTTAAACCTTGCGCAGGTCACGCAGTTGCGTATAATTTGTCGAACTATATTTCGACCACTTAAATCCAATAATACTGTTTGGTAATGGCTAATGTTAAAGATGGACCAGCGTGCTTATTTCTTTTCTGAGTGTCTTCCACTATTAATTTGGCAAGTTGGGACCTTGGGTGTAAAATTATTGGAGGTTTTGTTGAAAATGACGCTTCGGAATTTTCTAGGCGCACGCCAACGCGAATGAGACGGAATTCATCCAGGAAAGGACTAAATGGCTCGAGCTTGCTTGTTGTGCTTATTTCCCCTTTTGTTTTGACTTGCGCTATCTAGTCTGGGTAGAGCTTCTGTTGATGCATTTGACATAGTTTGTGCATTGCGTAGAACAATTCCTCTCTCGTTACACAGATCGGTTTGAGTCTCGATGCCATTTTGGGCCTTGTGTTTGAAATGAACCTTAATACATACGGTAAAGTTCGTTGCAATTTTGTGAAGGACGAATATTTCAAGGTTAATTCGTCGAACCATGGGGAAATGGTTGTCCATGCAAAGGTGAATAATTGAGCGTTTGCTTCTTAGTTTGATTCATAATTGGTTTGTTGTAAGGGCCAGAACTCAGCTGAACGTTCGAGCCAGCAAGGCCCGTCCCACCACAGGAAATGCTCTTGTATCTTATCAGGAAGTAAGCCTCTGGAGGCACAATCGGCTGGGTTATCTGCTGAAGTTACGTGGTTCCAATGCTTGCGTGGTAACAGGGTTAGAAATTCAGCCGTCCTGTTGCCCACAAAAGTGCTCCAACGCCTAGGTTGACTAGCAAGCCAATCCAAGACTACCTTGGAGTCCGTCCATGCATGCTTTTCTGAGAATTGTAAGCGTGATTCATTTTTTATTCATTTTATTAAATTAGTTAATAACACTGCAGCACAGAGTTCAAGGCGGGTTAAAGAGACCTGGTTGATAGGAGCAACTTTCGTTTTCGCTGAGATTACTTTTACAATCGCTTCTCCAGATGATTTTTCTATCCTTACGTAGACAACGGCTGCAAAGGCGTCTTGGCTGACATCGGCGAATCCATTTAATTGGATGGTGTCGCTTATGGTTGTTTAAATGAATCTAGGTATAGTTATCTGTCAAACATTCTCCAACTGGCTTCATATTGTTTGCCAACGTTTGGAGATTTCTTCGGGAAGCAGTTGATCCCAATCCAGATTACCGGCCCACAATATTTGGATGAAGATTTTAACCTTGATGATGACTGGCGCCAACCACCCTAAAGGATCGAAGAGTCGACTAGCTTCGGATACAACTGACGGAATCCTTTAATTGCGTTACTTCGGCTTCGGTGTTGGCTCCGGTCATTAGATCGTCACCATAGACATCCTGGCTAATTGCGTTAGCTGCCATTGGAAAAGATGATTGGTTGTCATCAGCTATCTTTCTTAGGACTCTCTTAGCAAGAAATGAGGAGGGAGTTAATCCGTAGGTAACCGTAGTAAGCCAAAAATGGCGTATTGGCTCGGATGGGTGCTTGCGCCAGACTATTTTTTGTAAATTTGTATCCTTGCCCTCAATTCTGATCTACCGATACATTTTTTCGACATCGGCGGTCACGACATATTTATGCTCGCGGAATCTAAAAATGATTCCGTATAACGTTGCTTGTACGGTCGGACCGATAGTTAAACAGTCATTCAGGGACACTCCCGTTGATGTTTTTGCCGACCCGTCAAAAACCACTCTCAATTTTGTCGTTAAGCTGGAACGCTTGAGGACTCCGTGATGCGGCAAATATTATCCTGTGTGTACTTCTGACTGTGGTACTTCTTCCATGTGATTGAGTTTCTCATATTCCACAATGAGCTCTTGATACAGTTTTTGGAACTCAGGATCACGGGAAAATCGACGTTCTATACCCCTCAATAGAATTTCTTAGTTATTTCGGTGACTTCTTAAAAGGCAGGCTTACGATAAATCTTCCTTCTGGGGACTGTTTAACGTTTTCGGAGAAGTCTTTCTTACAAAATGGTTCTTCGAGAGACATCTTTGTTGCTAGGCTTGGGATTGATTCTAACTCCCAAAATTTGCGCAAAGCGCGATCCAAATCAATGTCGGCGTTGTTAGTTGCAACCATGGATACTATGTTATCATTTTGGAATGATTTAATCTTTCCCGAAACCACCCAACCGAGTATGGTTTTATGTAAAATTGGGGCCATCTTCAGTTATTGTGATTTGCCCCTGTTGCAATAGCTTGAAGAAGTAGTCAGCTCCAATTAAAATATCTTTGTGTGCAGATTTATAAAAATATGGGTCGGCTAAGTACAGTTTTGGCCAATCAATCATGTTGATCTCCTTAATCGTTTGATGAGGTACGTTTGACGTTATCTTAGGTAAAATTAGTGCATCAATCACGAATTCTGGATCTTGTTTTGGGCGAATGGAAACCGTGACTAGTGATTGCAAATTTGGGATAAAATTATAAAACCGGTTTTTCGGTTTTAATTTCCCCAAAAAACCGGAAACCGGTTTTAAAACCGGTTTTTTTTAAATTAAAATATATAAAAAAAACTATAATTCAAACAAAATCTATTCAAGCTTTTCACGTTTATTTTAAATGTAATAATAAATAATTCAGTCAAAAATACAAAACAAAACTAACAAAAATATTGTTTTAATAACATAAAAATAAAATCCGATTTATACAAAACATTATTTACTTTTCTGTTCCAGGAAATGCGATCTCATTAAACATAACATGTTTATTGTGTCATCAGCTAGACGTGACCGAATTTTTGTACATATATTTCCTGACGCCGAAAACGCTCTTTCTGCTTCGACGCTTGTCGGTGGAATCGACAAAAGAGATTTATACACTCTCTCGAGTTCTGGGCCTCTAACCCCATCCGATTCAAACTGGGTTAACTCCCGGCGAACTTTAGTAGTTGGTCTTCTTTCTGTGGTTGGACCGTTATTTGATGGTCAAAAGCTTTTTGTAATAAATCCTTCATTACATCCGCTGTTGGTGGATCATAAATTTCTTCCACAGGTTGGGATAGCTCATCTTCCACTTCGATAATATCGTCACCTCTTGCCAAAATTGGTTCATTAATTGATTTGCTAGACATTCTTTCTGGGATTTTTACAATAAGTTTAAATATCGATGCTTTCGGAAGTTTCTGAAAAATATCAGCATGTGATTTTTTTCACCATCCACCACCTGGTATTTGTTATGGAGATACTGAAGTAAACTAGATAATTCGGTTCGTCGTTCTTTAATTCGGTGTAATAGCTCCATTTTAATATTGCAAGCCAGCTGGCCACTACTTTTCTCCAACTGTGAGAGTATAAAGTTAAAGGTCGCATCGGCAGATAAAAGGCTTGCATCTCGCCGGCAAAGCGACTCGACTCCCAATTTTATGGGTAAAAGAACAGCAATAGTTTCTGAAAGAAGTTTAAATTCATCATCTGAAAAAGAATAAGATGATTTCATATCAATTAATGATTTTTGAACGCATGTTCGTAATTCATAAAATCGCTCGAACATGAAAAGTAAACTGTTCCAACGCATCTTCGAGTCCAATACTAATTTTTTTTCTTTTCCAAAAAACAAAGCTGTTGTTAAGCTTCAAGTAGTCTTCCAATGTTTCTCATAACTGACGCATCATCTGTAGTTACGCAAACAATGTCGCTTGACAGACAAATACCAAATTTCGTTAGCTTTTCTTCCAAGATCTGTATACACGTTTCAGCTGGCAAACTTCCTATAATGCGAATTAATCCAAGGCTCCAAAACTGTTGTTTAGTGTGAATGTTGATGTTTAAATAGCGACGATTTGATATTGATGTCCACTCATCGAACGTCAAACTAAAACCACAACCTTGTTTTTTCATGTCTGAGAGATTTTTTTTAATTACATCGCAAATATTTTGACCGTAATTTAAAGCGTTTTTCCCAATTTGACGATTTTGGAATATTTTGAAATCCTTTCGATGCAAGTAACGATCTTAAATCATCCGATGTACAAAATAAATAAAATGCCAGACCATCTTTCGCAGTCATGCGTGATATAACCGCTGCCAAAGAATCGTCACTTTTATTAAGAAAATATCCTGTAATTTTCTTTTTACAAGAAGAAGGGATTTCGGTTGATGGTGTAGACAAATTTGTGAACGTTCCACCGCTTCCACCACAATCATCAAATCCTCTTTTCACAGCAGTAACTTTGTGTGCTGTTCGCAAATGCGAATGATACACTAGTTGATCCACCCGTGCATTTAATAACTTTCGAACATGTTTTGCATTTCGCCACTTGACCATTTCTCTCTCGAAGGAAGTATGCCCAAAGTGATTTGTTGTTTTCAATACCTTTCTTGTATTCCTCGAATTTGTAATCCATATTTATTATGGTCTGTCTCTAAAAAACAAATATTAAAAAACCCCAAATTAAAATTAAACGATTAACAAATTTTGATATCACGGCCATTTACAACATTTACAATTTTTCTTACACTTCCTTGATATTTTATAATAATGTATTTTATTTGCAACACGAGAATGAAAAATCTTATTTCTTCTTATTTTAACATAAATTATATTTATATTTCAAACACACACTCTTTTAATATTCTAAAAATATTGTTTCATCAACAAACAACAAAATTGAAATTTGACAGTCATTTGGTGGAAAAATCATAAATAGAATAGAATCGGGGATTTACCCAGTTACATAAGTCAAAACAATGTCGGATTCTTTCCACCTGAACTGAACTGAACTGAACTAAATCATTATCTACTATGGAGACTTCAGTTTTAAATTCTCTATATTAACTTCGCGTGCCCGTGTGTTTGTGGGTTTGTGTGTGGTGGAATCTTGCGATTAATTTTTAACCCACTTCCCAAGGCCCGATTTTATTGAAATTTTGCACACATGTGTATTTCCGGTGACAATACTTTCCATTAAAGGCCCCTCGGACCTCGGTGTCGGGGGGCTCCCATACAAATATTTTACAAAATTTTACTCGATTTTCTTCAAATTTTATACACATGTGTATCTCTGATATACAACAATTTTTGACAAAATTTTGGAGACCCCGGACCCAGGTTCGTGGGGCCCCATAACTTTTTTTAAAAAAATTATCCCGATTTTCTTCAAATTTTATACACATGTGTATCTCCGATAGACAACATTTTTTGTAAAAAAATTTGAGACCCCGGGCCCGGATTCGTGGGGCCCCAAACCTTTTTTTAAAACAATTAACCAAATTTTCTTCAAATTTTAACACATACCCATCTCTTATTAGAGAATTTACATGAAAAATTGTATTTTTATAGGTTTTTTTTTTATTGAGTTTAGTTTCTTTGTGGTGGAAAGAACTCCATTTCCACAAGACATAGGGAAAACGAAAAAAACATAGAATTGACGAATGGTAAAGTTGAAAAAGCGCTTCAGGCGGACAATAGTGAACTAAGTAAATCCTATAACAAACATCTGCTGTATTTTATATGAAAATAGTGTCTATTTAATTTTAATTTTTATTTATTAAAATTGTAATGATTAGAAAATCTAATTAATCGAATATTTAGCCTAAAGTGTGATTTTGTATATTTGATTCATTTGGTACCATTTTATCGTTTTAAATGTTAGAATCTTTTGATTAAATATCGCACAAATTTCATATTACTAATAACATAAATGTAGCTTCAGATTAGGTGCAAACCAAATCAGTTGTTGAAAAGACTATCGGAACTTAAACCAATACTCTTTGGCGCTACTAATCGTATATGTGTCCAGCGAGGAAATATAGGCACTTAAACCAATACTCAATCTGTGGATGTTGATGATCTGATTTGTCCAGTACAAATGCAATGCAGACAATGCAGCGAGTACTATCACTTTAACCAATACTCAATGCACAGCGAAATCAAAACACACAAGGTTGAATTTGATCTAATTTATTAATTTTGAAATTTGGTGGCTTTTATACCCAAAAAATGCTTACCATACAATATACAATTAATTAAAATAACATAAACAATAAAAATACAAAAATCGACATTTAGGCTGATGCGGCAAATAACTATTGTCACCGTCGTGCTGTTATGTGAGTATTATCAAATGCAAAACAAAATTGTTAACTCATCAATAACTGCAGTGCTTGCTGTTGTGCTGCAATAGAATCCACCTGACGATGCAGCGACAAGTGTTTTTCGCTGTAGACGCAAGGTCAGCAATTTAAATGATATGTTGGCCTTGATGTAGTTCGTTGTCCGTTGCACCTGCATTTAATGCTGATCCAAACAATAAATGTTTTAAAGATATTAAATTTTAGCTTGTATTTATTCATCAAAACGTCATAAAACCCAAAGAAATTTTTATAGCGAATTTACTTTAAATTTCTGTAATTTTTCAGCAATCTAGCATTTAAAATGTTAAAATTGTTCCAAATCGATCAAACGTACAAAACTCACACTTTAAACTATTGATTAGATTAATTATATTTTCCAATCATTACAATTTTAATAAATAAAAAAACAACCCATAAAAATTAAAATTTTTCATCTAAATTCTCTAATCGCAGAAATTGATATGGGAGCCCCTCGATCCTGGGCCATTTTTTTTTATTGTAGGAGAAAATCATCGAAACAAACATTTGACATCAGATGTTAAAATTGAAAAAGCTCAGATCATTTTATTCTGAGCACTTAGAGCACGCTCATACTCTGAGCAAATAAGAAACACGAACATTTATCTTGAGAACTCTTTGACTGCTCTGAACTAATTTATGAAAACGCCAAATGACAGAATATTGTGAAAACTTGTTGTTCTATCTGTAAGTTGATATCGACAACAAAAAAACGACATCAATAAAAATACAATTCAGTATATAATAAAAATGTAAGTTGAAGCATAAAACATTTATGTCTCGTTTCATTTGCTGGGTTCATTTGTGCGTGCGCTAAGATTTCTCTCTCTCTCTCCACCACCAACAAAACCATGCAGCGCAGCCGACTGCGCAGCACACACCGCACAAAGTCCATAAAGGGCGACGAATATCTGATGCCAGTACAGATATTTAAAAAATGTATAAGGGCCTTGCGGCCGAACCCGGGACCCGATCACTACCAAATTTTCGAAAAAGTATTGTTTATTGGGTATACACATGTGTGTAAAATTTGAAGAAAATCGGGTAAATTTTTTAAAATTTTTGTTTGGGAGCCCCCCGACCCCGCAGCCCGAGGGGCCTCAAAATTTAATAGAAATAGAAATAGTTGTCTCCGGAAATACACATGTGTGCAAAATTTCAATAAAATCGGGCCATGGGAAGTGGGTTAAAAATTGATCGCAAGAATCCACGACAGACGACCGACCGACGACCGACCGACGACCGACCGACGACCCACGGGCAAGTGAAGTTAATATAGAGAATTTAAAAATTAAAATTAAATAGTCACAATTTCCTTATAACTTCCTTTAGTAAACTTTTGTAATAGGATTTACTTAGTTCACTATTGTCAGCTGAAGCACACCGTACCATTCGTCAATAAGGCTTACAAAAATAATCAAGAAATTAATAGAAGATTTAGATTTAAAAACAACTCATAAACAATTTCAGAATAAAAATTATGTAAAGAGTTTTTGTTTAATTAATAAAACCGGTTTTTCGGTGAAGTAAAATAACAAAAAAAACCGGTTTTTCGGTTACCGGTTTAACCGACCAACCGGTTAACCGTGACCAAACCTTTTGTCGAACCTCCACTAGAACCACCTAAGCCAACAACGGAGAATCGACCATTTCTTTTCCTTAAACCGAGTCTCTGCACACATGATTCTGTTATAAAGCTTGGGCTTGGGAGCCGGAATCTAATAAGGCGGGGCATGAAACTAAGTTCCCGGAATGATCTAATACATCAATCAAAGCGGTTGGTAGTATGGAATGCGCCAATATGCTTTGAGAATAATTGGAAGTCACTGGTTCTATTCTGGTTAATGGATCATTGTTGGTTGCCATTGGCTCGATGCGTTCAGCCAAATGCACCAAGTTGTGATGCTTTTTCTTGCAATGTAGGCAGCGACGATTGGAAGTGCATTTGGAAACTGAGTGCCTACTACTTAAGCAGTTAAAGCAACGTTGATTAGTTTTGGCCCAGTTTCTTCGTTGATGTACATTCATTTCATTAAATTGTTGCATGAAGACAAGGAATGGTCCTTTTCTTGGCATACATCGCATGTGATACCTGTTTCTCCGGTTGCGAAGTGGCTTTTAAGATTAGTCTTTGACATTGGCCTTTTAAGAGAAAGTGTAACGGTGTACGTGCGGGTGCATACAAAACAAAAACAAATACTGTTGCATACGATCCGACAACAGCAGTGCTTAGACCGCATGACTAATGCGAGTGTATGCCGCGTTGGATGGTGGAGAGTAACAAACAAACAGAGGCATAGCGCGCATGACAGACTACCGAGGGTGCGTCTTCTCGTTCGCGCTTTGTTGTATCTGATGGTCACAGCGTCCGTCGCAAGTCACTCTGGTTGTTTCGATTTGAGACGACGATCGGCTGCGTGCACGCCAAGCGGTGTGCTAGCTTGAGCTCGTCGGGATGTGGGGGGGTTCTTGCCGGTAATCTCAAACCCACTACATGTTACACAAAAAAATTTGTTATTTGCGTGCACTTAATGAATTAAATCTGAAAAGCCGGGTGGGAGAAAAGGGGGAGGAGAAAAAAATAAGCAAAAAAAAGTAAAAGACATCACAAATCCAATTGGAACGCGGTGAGCGGGTTTTCCTGGGTCCACCTACGAGGGCCATTTCGACCGATCAGATCCTAAAGCAAAATAAATCAAAATTCTTCACCACGATTTCCGGTTTTCCCATGGTAGAGAAGAAGGGTTGGGAGATAAGATGAATTAGACTTAATTACCAATAATTTTTTTTTGTTTCATTTTATTAACTCAAATTTAACAATGCTAAAGATATTTAAATGCAAAGAAAATTATTTTGTTTGTTTTTTAATTTTTCTTTAAGCTTAATGAGAAATGTAAACTAATCTAGTGACTAATGCTATTAATGTTATGAAAAAGTATCTAATACACTCTACTTGAGTTGGAGATACCAGGAGAGAGAAAAAAAAGACAATTCCATCGGTACTTAGGGGGCTCAATTTGGAGGAAGCCCAAACTGGATTCAATGGAAACCAAAGACAAAAAAAACTATAATTTAAATGTAGCATAATTCCACTTACTTGATAAACCGTCACGTGTACTCCGGCAGCGCTGGCGAAATTCGATGTGGCAGGTGACCAATTCTATTGGAAAAAGAATTATTAGTTAATTCTACGGAATCGTAATCCGGTTCCGAATTCCCGACCGGTTGAACCATAAGCCTCATGTACCTTGTTTTTTTTTCTTTTTTTTCTCTTTCCTATTGGTCACAATAAATTCGATTTTTATTTTTTTTCTATACAACTAATTATTTTAGAGATGGGTTCCAGCATAAATACTATAAGAAAAAAAAATAGTTCGATGGAACGAAATCAAAAAAAAAAAAAAAAACTCCAAAAATTATTGATGACGGCGATCCCGCGTTGCTACCGCTTCTGGTAGGTAAGGGGTGAAGACTTTTTTACCTCATTCGGTTCTTCAGGGCATATCCAGGAAGTAAAAAATGGCGACGTTACGGTGCTAATGCCATTTTTTTTTTTTACAAACACCGGTTTATCAACCTCGCGGATGGTCAGGAACAAAAGTATATACAAGGGGCAGCCATCTTTTAGTGACATGTGGCCCGTAAGGAAATTTCCAAGACGACCGCGTGTCGCACAAGATAAGTTAATAAACTTCTTTTATAAAAAGTTTTATGAAATAGCCATACTAAGCTAGTCACCCCTTTTTTTATACACTAACAACTTCTTTTTAGGGATTAATGAATAAAAGTTCAAATATTCGCGCACCATAAAATTAATGAACGATGCGCCATTTTTTTTTTTTTTGCGTGTCCGCAAAATTTCTTCATACGACCGCGTGTCGCAACAGTTTTTATAAAATTCGTTTTTTTTTTATAAAAATTTTAATATATATGGTGTAGCTATGCTCAGCTAGACACCCTTTTTTTTCAAAAAAAAATCATAGACTCATTTTTTTGAGAAATTATGTAAATTAAAATTTCCGCGCACCACAAGGAATATAATTGAGACGCCATTTTCTGGCGTGGCCGCAAAATGTCCACATTCGATCGCGGGTCGGAACAGTTTTAGAAATATCGTTTTTATAAAAAATTTTAATATATGTGGTGTAGCTATGCTCAGCTAATCACCAATTGTCGCGAAATCATAACTTCCTCTTAGGTATTAATGATTTAAAAAAAATATTAAAATTTTCGGAAAACAGAAGAACGAAGCGGCCATTTCACTCATGTGACCGAGCTTTAAGCGTCGCGACGACCGCTTATCACCAAAGTTACTTACTGACTGTCTTCATCATTCTTAACTTGTTTCTCATCACTCAAAAGAAAAATTTTCGTTTTCTTTTTAGTCGCAGGTAAGATCGATTGTCTCCCCTTTGCTTGTTGGCAGTACGTACATTGTGTCAACCTTCGTATTCTCCCTTCCTCAAATATTTTGGTAATTGCCTCTTCGTAATGCTCTCCATGCCCGTTGAGTGATAACACGAGTTGCATGCTAGTAGTGGTGCAATGGATTTCGTCGCTTAGAGAGTGCGAAGTTTGAGCATGACATTGTCTACAGTCTACGTGGCCACATCGACTCTTTGTTGCTATACATAAACCCACTAACAAAAACACGAACATTCCACTACTGGAATTTGTACTACCCCAGACAGGCTGTTAATAGCTTTCGATAGGGCTATGAAAGTCAATTTCTGATGCATATGTGAGAAGGAAACAAAAACCCAACGAAGCCAAAGAGTCATCACAATACTCAGATGTGCCGCAATCGTATATTCTCTCGGATTTCTGCTAGGTAGGTGACTTGGGCCGCCCGCCAACAGGGTGTTGAGTAAAAAAAAAAACAAAATTTTTTTAAAAAAAACACAGCCTCCACAAAACAGGCTTTTCGTGGTTCACATCTCGGAGCCTCAAAACGGCTGAGAAAGGCTACAATTATTGTCGCAAAGGGCTACTGTTTAATGTCTTTGGCATGGAAAGTACCCAAACTTTTCCCTTAGTGGTCCCCCAAGGCATAGTAGCAATTTCCCAATTTCTCCTTAATGCGAGCTTTCAGGAAAGTTGGCGCGAACTTCGCGTTGAACCCTTTCTGCCAATTGCTTTGCGTGAAGTTTCGCCGATAAACTTCTTGCCCTACCCGAAAGTCTATCGCTCTCGCCCGAGTGTTATAGTTCCGCTCATTAACCTCATAAGCCCTTTTCATTTGATCTTTTGCCTTACCACGGATCTGCGCCAAACCTTCCTTGTGGGGGACAAAGGTATCTGGTGGTTCCAGTAAGTCTAATTTCCGCAGGAGTTTATAGCTGTCACCGTGCACCATCATATTCTGGCCGAACGTCAGAAAGTAAGGCGAAAATCCTGTAGAAGCATGCACAGAACTCCGCAGTGAACAGCTTACGTGGCAGAGGTTCAAATTCCAGCTTGACTGATCATCCCTGAGAAAGGTTCGAATGGCCGCGATCAAAGAACGATTTACTCGCTCCGACGCATTCGCTTGCGGGGAATATATCACTGTATAAGTATGCTTTACCACGTACATGGCCAATAACTTGTTGAAATCATTGCTTTTGAACTGTACCCTGTTGTCCGTAACGATGGTTTCGGGCACGCCGAAGGTTGGGAAAAGATGGTTTCTCAAGTATTCTACAATATGTTTTGTAACGAACTTCTTAAGCGGCCACAGGAAATGAAATTTGGTGAAATGATCCAGGATAATAAGCAACCCGATGTGTCCTGCCTTGGATCGTGGAAAGGGCCCAATTTAATCCAGGTATAATCGTTGAAAGGGTCTTTCTGAAGTGTTTTGTCGACCCATGTATGGTCTTAGGGTAACATTAGGGTGTTTAGTGGTTTTGCACACGGTGCACTTAAGGACATAATCCCGTACTTCGGCAAACATATGCGGCCAAAAGAAGTATTTCTTTATCCTTTGTAGGGTTTTATTTATGCCACCGTGTGCTGATGTTGGAGAGTCGTGCGCTCGTTCGATCACCTGTCTCGTGAGGTTTCTTGGAACCCATAGCTTCCACCCTGATTGTTCTTGTATGTCCTCACCACGGCAGAATTCGGTCCGCTTGTAGAGATGTCGGTTGACCACTCTTAAATCAAAATTCCCTGAATTTGTGGAAGAGGGTATGCGTCGGTAACCGTTACTGCATTTAGTTTCAGTGAGTCGAGGCAGAGCCTCACCTTACCAGGTTTACGGACTAGGACTACGGGGGAGCTCCATGAGCTTTGGGACTCTTCGATCACTCCCAGTTTCAGCATTCTATCCACTTCGTCAAAGATCAGTTTCTCAATCGCTGGCAACACCGGGTAGTGACGCTGCTTTATGGCTTTACAGCCGTTTGTGTCTATTACATGTTCTACCAGTAAAGTTTTCCCCAAACCCTCTGTGTCGTATGATGGAAATAGTGTCTTCACTGCCTCTATTCTAATTAATTGTGAGTCATTTAAATTGTGCCTCTCGGTTGGATCATCGGGTGTCTGACTTACGGCTATCTCTGAAACGATTTCGGGAGCTAGGTCAAACAACTTCCAAAAGTCAATGCCAAGATATAGATCTTGGGCTAATGAAGGAACCACATACAAAGGGAGCCGCTTGGTCTCGTTCCGAAACATAATGTCCGCCTGGAAAAACCCACAAACAGTTTGTAAATTTCCATCCGCCGTTCTTATGGGCGACACAAAACGCTTAAGTTTCATTTCGCTGTTTAGGACTTTGGTCGCCAGTGAACCGCCGATGCAACTTATGGACGCGCCGCTGTCCAGTAATCCTAATTGTTCCCTACCTAATAGAGTGACTGATGCATATGGTCTGACATCATTAGTTTTGCTTAAGATCGTGCTCATAACTAATAGTCGGTTTTCTCGTATCCTTTTCCAAAAATTCTTCATCCGCCTGGAGGATCTGCTAGGCAGGGTCGGTTCCAACGCGGACATCGACTCAAAAATCCTTGCCCGGCCCAAATGGTAATCGGTGACACGCCTGTTATACGGTTTAATGGGGTTCAATGCAACATCGGTTTTTTTATGGGACAAAGCAAGATTAGGGACTCGGCACTTTTTTACCAGGATCACCTTCGGTGGCGTTGGTTTTAGACCACCTAGGTTGTCAATGTGAGTAGTGTTTAAGTTTAACGTGGGTGTGAGCTTGTGGTTCGGTTCACACCCCTCTCCCAGTTTCCCTGACGATTACATTTTGGGCAGTTTGGCTTGTACGTGTTCTTTGCGCCACAACCATAGCAAAAAACTCTCCGCTGTTCAAGACACATATCGAATCGGTGACCTTCGGTGTCGCAATTCCAACAAGTTAATTTCTGAGACTCATGAACTTCGCGGTTAGCGGTATTCCGATAGACGTCATTCAGGAAACGTTCCCGACGCTGAACAACCCGTCGCAACATAGACACAGAGGAAATTTTCAAATGAAGAATCTCATGCCGTACCTCCGAACGAAGGTTTGTTATTAAAATTTCTACCAAGTCCAATTCAGCGATCGGCAGTCGAAGCCTATCAGTCAGCCTAACGATTGAGTCATAGTATTCATCAAAGGTCTCCCTATCTGGTTGCTTACGGCATCTTATAGCTTCGCGAATGTCATAGTCCGATCGACTGTCCTTATATTGCGACCGCAGGTAATCAATTAAATCGTCCCACGAGAACAACGGATGCGACCGGTGAAACCTCCAAAACCATTCCTTGGCTCTGCCCTTGAATAACAGATGTGCGTTTTTGCACAGCAGCCCGAAATTTCCATTTAGACTTTTCTGAGTTAACGACTGCAGTTGGTAAATGAAACTATCGACTGTTAGCCCATCGGACGATCCTTCGAACTGGAGATGCCAACTTGAGATGATGTTGGACACTTTTACGGCGGTGTTGATGTCCAATTGAGACGAATGGGTTGGGTAAGTGGCCCGAAGATCTTGATCCCTTCGCTCGAATGGCATATCCTGTGGCCAAGAATAGTTTTCGAATTCTGGCGTGTTAGCTGGCACTGCATTAGCCCTTGTATCGCTCTCCTGCAGGTTCAACCTGTCAAAGCACCGTTCAACGTTGGTTTCGACTAGCTTTGAAAGGTCTTGCGAAATTTGATGCAACATTGACTCTTGAATATGGTCGAGGGAGTCATTAACCACTCGCTGGATCTTTGTCACATGGCTGTACTCTCTCCGGTTCTGTTCAACCGTGCTGATAGGCAACGAAAGTCGCGTACGAGTTTCAGTGATAGTGGCACCACCAGGTTTTTTCCCTAGACCTTCACCTGCCAATTGATCTACAAGGCGCTGGCCCCTTTGCGCAGCCTGTTGGATTCGGAGCGGGGGCTTCCTTTTTGACCTATTGCGGGTGTTGTGGACATTTGTGTTATCTGCCGCTTCGTTGGCACCTACGCCATTGGGACTAAGTCGAACAACGAACGGTCGCAACGTGCTTAGTACGCAAGGCTGATTGCACTCCGGACAGATTTCCGAACTTTTGAGTATTTCGGCTAAGCAGTATTTGTGGAATACGTGCTTGCAAGTGGTGATCACGCTCTCCGCACTATCGATTTCGATCTTACACAGTCGGCATTCGCATGACTCGCGGGGCCATCAAGGCTACGTCGGACTGCCATGCCGAGGTAGATCAGTGTGTAAAATGGTTAACGGGTTAATCAAGAAAAGATATTACTGAATGGGAAGTTTTTTTGCTAGATTACTACAAAGAAGCGAGCGTTTCTTGTCGTAGTTTGGCAAAAGAAAAGCAATTATACTAGGCAATTGTTAAAAGAATAAAGGTTATTAGCCAAGAAAAGGAGAGAGAAAAAATCCTCGACTTAATCTTCCGGAGATTAGTGGGTTTAACGTGCGCAAAGCAAAGCCTTTCTTGGCAGCACTTGTAAGCAACCCCAATACTCAAAACTTCGAAGGAAGGTATAATACCAAAGAACAAAGCCCAAATTCACGGATTCGGTCTTAATATTAGGTCTTAACTTAAATTTAACAATGCCAGTAAGCGCAGCCAAAATTAACAAAACAAAAATAAAACTTATGATTTCGAGGTATGATGTTTTACAACCAGAAAGTTTTCGGATTCAGTACACTGATTAAAGTCCAAGGTACCAACATTTTACTTGTATACTAAGTAAGCGTTAGTAATTACTTGGCATATAAGAAAAAAAATCAGATTAATGCTGACGCAGATATTTAACTAAGGGTACGTACCAGATCAGCTAAATGCATATAAGAACCGTGTCAAATTACTAGTCGACCCCGGTCAAGTACCGGCGATAATCTGTCGCCAGTTCGTTCAAGGAATTACTTGAACAAAGATAATAAAAAAAAATTTTAATAATATAAGTATAAGTAACGTATACTAATTATGATGATAAAACTCAAGGGTTCATCCATCTCCCGACCTTCCTCTCTTTCGGGCACCCCGCCTTAGAGGGGAATCCAAAACGAACAGATCTAATCACGATTTGCTACCAAGCAATGATGTACTTCATGGTAAAAAAAATCAAACACAGGATCAGAGAAACCTTCTGCTTCTGCGGAAAAGTCTATGAAATCAAAGGCAGGACAAAAAACAACGACTCAGCAACGAAAATACTAAGAGCAAAAGCAAATCAACTCCTACTCAATCGTCCTCAACGTCCATAGTTCCATCCGGGAAAACCACGTCTCACAGACAACGAAATTTTAATAAAAGAGAAGGACTTACTTCCGTTTTATCAGACTGCCAAGTATTTGACTGGTCAGATATTCAGCCGATGCCGAAAACTTCTGCTTTTTCCGGTCAAATAATTAACAAGTTCAAAAACGAAAAAAACATTAAAAAAAAAAATTCATGCTTAAGCTAGCGGAGGATACACCCAGGACCGTCAAAATTTCTCAAAAAAAAAAAAAACAACTTCGGACAAGTGTCATCGGTCAAGCATCTGGCAATCAAACGCCAGATCACTTGCATTTCCTGATTAGACTAGCCAAAGAAGACGAGGCAACCTCAAAGAATAAGACACAATTTGGCTTTATCTATTATTAGACCGAAATTATCCTGGGTGAATTTGTCAGTTCAATTACTACAATCATGACGTCTCTCACTAAGACAAATGAAAGGAGGGGGGGGGGGGGGGTGGGGAATTTACAAGCTTCAATTTCCTTGAACCGCCCGGTCAGAGTTATGTACCAGGTTTCAAACTACACCCTTCATTTCCTAGTCAGGACAGTTCAAGGAATGGAAGGCCAACAAATAAAAACACAATTAACTTTGATCAATCTAGCGTCAAATATCCTTTAACAGAAAACATCTTCCGAATAGTGAAGTCGGTCAGGTATCCAGCCGTCAAACGCCAAATCACTTGCGATTCCAGATGGCCTGAGCCACTTTACACGCTTGGCCAAAGAAAATATGTACCATGTCATTAAGACCTTGATCTTTTAATTTTTTTTTTCTAACCGCTTAGTAAAGTTTTGGGATGAGAAATAAAAGTTTTGTTTGAATCCGAAAGAATCTGCTAACGCAATTCCCTTCGAGCTCCTGGGGGTTTAAATACAGCAATGTATGGGACTTGACTGGAGTAGGGAGCTACCAACCCCGTCGGGCCCTACGTTGGGCGCCATTTTATGTAACGGTGTACGTGCGGGTGCACACAAAACAAAAACAAATACTGTTGCATACGATCCGACAACAGCAGTGCTTAGACCGCATGACTAATGCGAGTGTATGCCGCGTTGGATGGTGGAGAGTAACAAACAAACAGAGGCATAGCGCGCATGACAGACTACCGAGGATGCGTCTTCTCGCTCGCGCTTTGTTGTATCTGATGGTCACAGTGTCCGTCGCAAGTCACTCTGGTTGTTTCGATTTGAGACGACGATCGGCTGCGTGCACGCCAAGCGGTCTCAGCTTGAGCTCGTCGGGATGTGGGGGGGTTCTTGCCGGTCATCTCAAACCCACTACATGTTACACAAAAAAATTTGTTATTTGCGTGCACTTAATTATTTAAATCTGAAAAGCGGGGTGGGAGAAAAGGGGGAGGAGAAAAAAATAAGCAAAAAAAGTAAAAGACATCACAAATCCAATTGGAACGCGGTGAGCGGGTTTTCCTGGGTCCACCTACGAGGGCCATTTCGACCGATCAGATCCTAAAGCAAAATAAATCAAAATTCTTCACCACGATTTCCGGTTTTCCCATGGTAGAGAAGAAGGGCTGGGAGATAAGATGAATTAGACTTAATTACCAATCAGTTTTTTTTGTTTCATTTTATTAACTCAAATTTAACAATGCTAAAGATATTTAAATGCAAAGAAAATTATTTTGTTTGTTTTTTAATTTTTCTTTAAGCTTAATGAGAAATGTAAACTAATCTAGTGACTAATGCTATTAATGTTATGAAAAAGTATCTAATACACTCTACTTGAGTTGGAGATACCAGGAGAGAGAAAAAAAAGACAATTCCATCGGTACTTAGGGGGCTCAATTTGGAGGAAGCCCAAACTGGATTCAATGGAAACCAAAGATAAAAAAAAAACTATAATTTAAATGTAGCATAATTCCACTTACTTGATAAACCGTCACGTGTCCTCCGGCAGCGCTGGCGAAATTCGACGTGGCAGGTGACCAATTCTATTGGAAAAAGAATGATTAGTTAATTCTACGGAATCGTAATCCGGTTCCGAATTCCCGACCTGTTGAACCATAAGCCTCATGTACCTTGTTTTTTTTTCTTTTTTTCTCTTTCCTATTGGTCACAATAAATTCGAATTTTTTTTTCTATACAACTAATTATTTTAGAGATGGGTTCCAGCATAAATACTATATGAAAAAAAACTAGTTCGATGGAACGAAATCAAAAAAAAAAAAAAGCTCCAAAAATTATTGATGACGGCGATCCCGCGTTGCTACCGCTTCTGGTAGGTAAGGGGTGAAGACTTTTTTACCTCATTCGGTTCTTCAGGGCATATCCAGGAAGTAAAAAAAATTTAAATGGCGACGTTACGGTGCTAATGCCATTTTTTTTTAACAAACACCGGTTTGTCAACCTCGCCGATGGTCAGGAACAAAAGTATATACAAGGGGCAGCCATCTTTTAGTGACATGTGGCCCGTAAGGAAATTTCCAAGATGACCGCGTGTCGCACAAGATAAGTTAATAAACTTCTTTTATAAAAAGTTTTATGAAATAGCCATACTAAGCTAGTCACCCCTTTTTTTATACACTAACAACTTCTTTTTAGGGATTAATGAATAAAAGTTCAAATATTCGCCATTTTTTTTTGCGTGTCCGCAAAATTTCTTCATACGACCGCGTGTCGCAACAGTTTTTATAAAATTCGTTTTTTTTTTATAAAAATTTTAATATATATGGTGTAGCTATGCTCAGCTAATCACCAATTGTCGCGAAATCATAACTTCCTCTTAGGAATTAATGATTTAAAAAAAAATAATATTTTCGCGCACCACAAAGAATACAATTGAGACGCCATTTTCTGGCGTGGCCGCAAAATTTCCACATTCGACCGCGGGTCGGAACAGTTTTAGAAATATCGTTTTTATAAAACAATTTAATATATGTGGTGTAGCTATGCTCAGCTAATCACCAATTGTCGCGAAATCATAACTTCCTCTTAGGTATTAATGATTTAAAAAAATATTAAAATTTTCGGAAAACAGAAGAACGAAGCGGCCATTTTACTCATGTGACCGAGCTTTGAGCGTCGCGACGACCGCTTATCACCAAGTTACTTACTGACTGTCTTCATCATTCTTAACTTGTTTCTCATCACTCAAAAGAAAAATTTTCATTTTCTTTTTAGTCGCAGGTAAGATTGATTGTCTCCCCTTTGCTTGTTGGCAGTACGTACATTGGGTCAGCAGTCCTTTGAGATACTGGAATTTTAGTACCAGACTTAGTGAATCATGGATCGTGCTTGAGAATAAATCATGAAATGAATGCCATTCCGTATATTCTCGCGAAAAAGACGGTATGTTAATTTTCGGCAAGTTGATTTCATGACTAGAGTTTGCGTGAGTTGCGTTGAGTGACATTTCAGGTGATGAACTGCCAGCGGCCATTGCTTTGGATTGAATCCATATGTTTAAACCCGTAACAGCATTATAACAATTTTCTTCGTATACGTAGTCGGATTGTTCCTCGGGATCAATCGAGAAAATCTTTGCCTCGATGCTCGATTTGGTAAATTCGGACATTAAAGTTTCGACCCGCCAAATTCAATTTAGAAGAATAAGACGGAACAAGGATGTACCACCTGCCACTACTTAATGGCTGTTTAATTTTGGGACATGAGCTGCAGTGTCTATATGAATTTACTCCTTTGTCCTGTATTAAAATGTACTTTAGTCTTGTACTGCTTAAAATCTGCTGTGAAAATGCGCGTGGATGATGATTCTGCTCAAAATGGCGAGCCTTTTGTTTTCTTGCTCAATAGGGCGAGCTTTAATTATAACTTGACGTATGTTCCCAACGATGAAAATCTTATAATTTTATATAATGGAAACTCATTTGTGTTTCAGAGCTTACCTTTGTACCGCTTTGCAATATTATTGAGTATAGCAACTGTTTGAATTATATACGTGGCGCTCCTGCTTCTACATATTTGTAAGAATTGCGTGCATACAAATTATGTTTTGAGATGTTGCAATGCTGAATTTTATGAAATCCACTGAACACCAGCAACTATAAACAGCGAAAAACTATAAGAACAATACAAACAGCCGCCACGGAAAAATATGGTTTTTTCTTTATTATTCCGTTCACAACAAATGCTAAAACCTTTTATTCTGGGTGCTACTTGCGGCAAAAGATGGCCACTGAGTAGAAAATGTTGTTTTTTGATTATTTGATGAATAAATTTTACATCGTATGCTGCTTACAATATCCGGCTCGAAGGACCAGAATGTTTGGTTAATTAATTTTTGAACAAAATGTATAATTTTATTTTAATACTTTGTGCGCACAGCGACAGCAGTCGAAAAAGAATATAACAAAAGAAGAATGAGGCGACAACTCCAACAGAGAATGCAGACTGCCTTTCCACAAGGGTCGATGGTGTAGTTTTTTTTTACACGATTATCGTCCAGTGGAGTTGTCGTTCAATTCGATAACAATTGTAGTTCAGTGGAATTACAGTTCACTTCTACAATTATTATCGAACTGCACCTTTAAGCAGGGATGGTATAAAACAATTTACGAGTAAATAAATACGACAAAGCCCAAACAGAGCTGTATTTTCATATTGGCATCTTCCAGAGTTTTAAAAATGCTTTTGACGTACGTGCTCCTCCTCTTACTTAATGTACACGACGTCGTCTATGTAAACGTAACATATTTTCCCGATTAAGTCACGGAGGATGTCGTCTAATGCACGCTGAAATATCGAAGGTGCGTTCTTTAAGCCAAATGGCAAACGTGTAAACTCATACTTTCCATTATTTATGGAAAATGCTTTTTTTTTCTACATCAGTTACCTTTAGTGGGATCTGGTGGAAACCGCTTTTGAGGTCGACAACTGAAAAAAACTTGCTATTACCTAGCTGTGACAGGACGTCAGCTATCTCTGGGATAGAGTATCTGTCGGATATTGTCAGTGAATTTAATTTCTATATTGTTTTTTCAATTGTAGTTCAGTGGAATTACAGTTCACTTCCACAATTATTATCGAACTGCACCTTTAAGCAGGGATGTGTAATGACTCATCGTTTGGTCGTTCTTTGACAAAAAAAAGAAGAAAGTAAGCAATTCTAGTCTATACACAAGAGTAGACAGCTGGTGTTGGTTGCCACTTTTTTTTTTTGTTTTGAAGAGCAGTTCCTTTAGCGGTGCACGCCTAGCGTTGCGCTTGCCAGCTCGCTGGTTTTGGAGGGGGGGGGGGGTTCTTGCTTCGGACCTGCTCGACTGTCGTCACCATAAAAATTGCGTGCACGGGGTTTAGGGGCTGCAGTAGAGAAGGGGGAAAGTAGCGAAAGGGGGAAGAGAGAAAAAAAAAAAAACCAGAAATGGAAGCTTACCCGTAATGGTGGGTCTGATCCCACCCGACTCTGGACCAGGGAGACCTCAACGTACCCTTTACCGGATTAAATAAGGCATGAGTAAGGTTAGGTTTAATTAATCGAGAAAAAAATTTTTTTATTACTACAAATTCTTAGGGTTAGTAACCCTTTTTGACTTTAGGGATTGGACATTGTATATTTGTATGGTAAGTATACGATATAACATCGATAAGCATAAATGATCTTGATACCCTTTTTGGTATCCTTTTGCTTATATATTTAAATATATATATACAAGATCGAATAAAGAATTAAATGATTATTTAAAGTTAATAAATGTATTCGATACCCTTTTTGGTATCCATTTGCTTATATATTTAAATATATATATAAGATTGAAAATGATTTAAATTATCATTTAAAATTAAGAAAGGAATTTGGTACCCTTGTTGGTATCCATTTGCTTATATATTTAAATATATATATAAGTTCAAATAAAGAATCAAATGATTATTTAAAGTTAATAATTGTATTCGATACCCTTTTTGGTACCCATTTGCTTATATATTTAAATATATATATATAAGTTCAAATAAAGAATTAAATGATTATTTAAAGTTAATAAATGTATTCGATACCTTTTTTTTTGTATTCATTTGCTTATATATTTAATATATATATAAGATTGAAAATGATTTAAATTATCATTTAAAATTAAGAAAGGAATTTGGTACCCTTGTTGGTAACCATTTGCTTATATATTTAAATATATATATATATAAGTTCAAATAAAGAATTAAATGATTATTAAAAGTTAATTAATGTATTCGATACCTTTTTTTTTTTGTATCCATTTGCTTATATATTTAATATATATATAAGATTGAAAATGATTTAAATTATCATTTAAAATTAAGAAAGGAATTTGGTACCTTTTTTGGTAACCATTTGCTTATATATTTAAATATATATATATATAAGTTCAAATAAAGAATTAAATGATTATTTAAAGTTAATAAATGTATTCGATACCCTTTTTGGTAACCATTTGCTTATATATTTAAATATATATATAAGATTGAAAAGGATTTAAATTATCATTTAAAATAAAGAAAGGAATTTGGTACCCTTGTTGGTAACCATTTGCTTATATATTTAAATGATATAATCGCGACAATTAAGAACTGGAAATGATTGAGAGAATGGGATTATCAGTGGCATATAGGATTACCACTCTGAAACAATGGCAAGTATAGTTTACTTACTTGGACAATATACATGTACTCATTAATCGGCATCTCCTCCGGCAGCGCTGTCGACGAAGGTGTGACGAATGATCCGACTGAAATTTAAGGTGTATTAATTATTAAATGCTTTTGTTCCATTCTCTCTCTCTTTGGCCCAGCAGTCATAGGAAGGACTGAGGTTGTAAATAAAAGATTTGTGGTTATACGAATTCATGATTGAAAGAAATTTTTTTTTTTTTTCCCAGTTAAGCGAAAGCAAAAATGGTTAAGCTACTATTACTTTACGTAGGCAAAAAAAAAATTTTTTTTTCTCTTTTTTTTTTTTTTTTTTTTTTTTTTAATACTGCAAGGCTATCTTGTTACAGACGTATGCTGCTGCACGGCTGCTGATGGTGGTGTTTTGCCACTGGTGGAATAGGTTGTTGCTGCTGCTGGGCAGCTGCACGGCTGCTGATGGTGGTGGTTGGCCACGGCTTAAATAGGTTGGAGGCAAAACGATCGAAGGAGTTAACAATGTAGAGATATTTAATGTTCTTTTGGGCTAGGCAAGCATGGACTTCCCCAAATTCCAAAGGTCGAAATTGAAGCTTTCGGATAGCACCATTAAAATTATTTCTACATTCACAGAATTTTCGCGCTTTTGCACTGGCTATTGAATACCATTCAAGAAATTTTTCTCAACACTATTTTTTTTTTCCCCTTTTTTTTTGTAACACCACCCTCATCTCCTTTTTAGCAACAACATTTACGCGTGCACACTTTTCGAACATATAATCTTTTAATGAAATCACAAATTCGTGTTTTAAATCGTCAATAGATAATTTAAAGCAAAAAAAAATATACTGCCAAGGATGGGCGCGCAAAAAAAAACTAACTAAATAGAGATCCGGACTAACAGTCGGCACCGTCCGCACCGGCCAGCAAGTAAAACACAACTCTCGTTGCACTCCAAGTTCTTCATTTCAGTCTCCTTTTTCCAGACGCATACCCAACCTGTTCGCTGCAACAGCGAGACTTGCGAGACAGTTGCCAATGTGTCTGAAGGGGATGGGGAGTGACGCCACCAAACCCAAAGCGAAAAGAATATGTATAAATTTTGTTTGTTTATACGTATTATTTTGTGCATACAACAATACTATATAGGAAACAATTAATATCGCCTAATTTCATGAAATAGACGACAATACGAGAAAGTGGGATGGGGAGTGACGCCACCAAACCAAAGCGAAAGAAATATAATATGTATACTAATATAGGGCATACAACATTGATATATATATGGAAACAATTAATATCGCCTGATTTCATGAAATAGACGATAATACGAGAAAGTGGGATGGGGAGTGACGCCACCAAACCAAAGCAAAAGAAATATATATAATTTGCATGCTCAACATTATTATACATAAATACGAAAATTTAATCAATCCGAATAGGGTTGCCAGGGGTTTCCTAAAAACAAATTACAATCAAAACAAGGTGTCCGCTACAAAACAGATAATAAGCGCGAACTATGTTCAGTGCTTCATTAGCTGGAAACGGACTTTTCGTGTACCTTGCACTTTTGTAGATCCTTTGCATGATACACGCCTAAGAGTTTTCCGTTCGCATTTTCGATCTCGTAATAGGCTGTGCCTAACTTTTTCCTTACTTTGGATTTGACGAAAGTTGGGGCCAATTTGGCACTAAACCTTTTTCCCGCGTTACTTTGTACCAAGTTACGACTGAAAACTTCTTCTCCGACGTCGAACGTAATGGGCCTAGATCGCAAATTATAGCGTTGGGAGTTTTTCTCATGTGCAACGTTCATGTTTTCTTTGGCCTTTTGCCTGAGCAGAGCAAAAGCATCCTGACGAGCAAAACGAGAGTCTTCGTCTGAGGGGAGTAAGTTCAAGTCCTGCAGTAATCGATATTCCGAGCCATGCGTAACCATGTTTTGTCCAAAACGAGATTATATGGAGTGAAACCGGTGGATTGGTGGATGGTGTTCCTAAGGGAACAGGAAATGGCACTTACATTTAAGTCCCAGGACGTGTGATCCTTGCCGAGATATGCCCTAATCGAAGATAAGATTGATCGGTTTACCCTTTCCGATGAGTTTGCTTGGGGAGAGTAGATAGCCGTGCACATATGCGATATGCCATACTTGGTCAAGAACGATTCAAATAAGTTAGACTTGAATTGGGATCCATTATCAGACAAGATAGTCTGAGGAACCCCGCAGAAATGGAAGATATTCTCCTCAAGGAAATCACAAATGCCAGGGGAAGTAAACTTCTTGAGGGGTTTCAAAAACGGAAACTTCGTTAGATGATCAAGCACAATCAGCAATCCTATATTTCCATGTTTGGATCTGGGGTAAGGTCCCAACAGGTCTATATACAATCGTTGGAAAGGGCGATCGGCAGTCAATGGTCTTCCCATCGGAGGTCTGAGAACAATATTAGGGCTTTTTACACAACGACAAATTTCGCACTGCGTGACATAGTCTCTGACTTGTTTTACCATGCCAGGCCAAAAGAGATGTCGACGAAGTTTCTCAAGCGTTTTTGCAATTCCGCAAGGAGCGGAGGTTGTTGAATCATGCGCATGACTCAAAACTTCAGCCGTCAAACCTGTCGGCACCCACAATTTCCATGAATTCGATTCTTGGTCTATATTTCCGGTAGCATACTCATTGCGTTTGTAGATGTAATTATCGACATTCTTTAAGTCAGGGAACTTTGACTGATTTTCAACGATCTTCTTTTTCAACTCGTTGTACTCCACGGAGGAAAACTGATTAGAGGACAAGTCAATCACAGGTTCTACATTTCCTATTGCATTCACTTCATAGCCCTTGCGCGATAAGGCATCGGCAACGACGTTTTCTGAGCCAAGACGGTGTTTTATCGAAAAAACAAAACCTTGGAGCTTTAGTGCCCATCTAGCGAGTCTGCCACTGAGATCTTTTTGGTTCATTAACCATTGAAGGCTAGCGTGATCGGTGATGATTGAAAACTCTTGTCCCTCGACATAGCACCGGAATTTCTTTACGCTTTGAACAGCTGCAAGGCATTCCTGCTCTGTCACTGAATAGTTTCTCTGTGCCTTATTCAATTTTTGCGAAAAATACGCAATCGGTGCTTCGATGCCTTCATTGTTCAATTGGGCTAGAACGCTTCCGATTCCCCATTGACTTGCATCGCAGACAATGGTAAAAGGACGAGAATAATCTGGAGTGGCCAGAACAGGGGCTGTAGTCAGCAACGATTTTAATTCATCAAAAGCAATTTGGGCTTGCGGATTCCATTCAAACTTTCTGCTCTTTTTCAAAAGCTCAGTGAGCGGACAGGTAACAGTCGAAAAGTTAGGAATAAATCGTCTGTACCACCCTGCTAGTCCTAAGAAACGACGCATTTGCCGAACAGAGGTGGGAACAGGAAAGTCAGAAATCGCAGTGATCTTATCTGTGTCAGTTTTCAAAGTTCCATTTCCGATAATAAAACCTAAGTATTTGACCTCTTTCATGCAAAACTTACTTTTGCGGATATTGATCGTAAGACCAGCCCTTTTTATCAGCAGTGCCACTTCTTGTAACAGACACAGATGTTCGTCGAAAGTTTCAGACAACACGAGCAGATCGTCCAGGTAGACGAAGACTTTCTCCCGCAAGGTATTCGGAATGACACGATCCATTAGTCTTGACATGGTTTGTGGTGCATTGCACAGTCCGAAAGGCATTACCTTATATTGGTAAAGGGGCCGGTTCGGTACTGTGAACGCAGTCAGACAACGAGAGTTTTTCTCTAAAGGTATCTGCCAGAAGGCATCCTTTAGATCCAAGCTACAAATGAATCTTGCCTTCGGTAGTCGGCTCAGCATGCCATCGATATGAGGCAATGGGTATGCATCTTTCAAAGTAACCGAGTTGACTTTGCGGGAATCCAGACACAATCTGACTTTGCCCGGTTTTCTAACTAGAACGACTGGTGAACTCCAAGGACTACTGGATTCTTCGATTATTTCTAATTGAAGCATGCGATCGATTTCTTTAAACATTTCCTTTTCCACGTTTGGGGAAATAGGATAAAAGCGTTGTTTAATAGGCTTCGCGTTGCCGACATCGATTACATGTTCGATTAGGTTCGTTCTACCAAGTCCTTCCTCTTCAAAAGATGGAAACATTCTCTTGACGTTTTCCAATTTTTGCGTCTGGATTTCCGATAAGTCGTGCAGAGTCATATGATCTTTTGGGACTGGTTCACTCACGTTAATCTCCGAGATAATGTTTGGAGCTAGCTGGAAGGCCCTCCAGAAATCTACTCCCAAGTACAAGTTTTGCGATAAAGTCGGAACAAGGAAAAGTTTTATTTTATGCGTCTCTTCGCGAAAAGTGACATCGGTCAGGATATAGCCTAGTACTGGTTGTCGTTTTCCCTCAGCGGTACTTACAGAACTGTTGATTTTTTTAATATTGTCAACTGAGTTTAACAATTCAGATGCAAGTTTCGAGCCGCAGCAGCTAATAGACGCGCCGGAATCAAGGAGTCCGCTATGACTCTTGCCAAAAATACTAACTTCAGCATACGGTCTTATATCTGAATTGGAAAACACAGCCGAAAGCAACAATTTGTGGGTGTTCTTGATCTGTCGATAAAAGTTTCGCATACGCACCGTGGGTCGTTTTCGTCTAGGTGGGACTTTCTGATTATCGATCGGTTTGTCATTGAAAATTCGCTCGCGCGTTTTGTCATACGTTAACAGTCGTTCATGATATGGAACTATAGGGTGCAAAAGTGGCATCCGTTCCGTAGATGGGTTCGAAAGAATCGAAATTAGGTCAGTTTGTGTGGACTGCTCCGTAGTGGTAATTTCTTGGAATATTAATGGGTCCTTGTTCTCGGATACGACTGGGTGTTGGTTGCCGCATCCTTCCGTCCGTTTCCCTGTGGGTTACATTTACGACAATTCGGTTTGTAGGTGTTTTTCAAGCCACATCCGAAACAAAATATCGTGCGATTTTCTACACAGTCATGGTACGTGTGACCAGTGCCTTCACAATTCCAGCATACAAGTTTCGCATCCGAACGATTTCGATCTAGTTCGGAAATTGATTCGGGTTCAACAAAATCATTGTCAAACGAACGAGCTATTTCGGAAATGTTCCGACGAAATGGATTCAACTTAGAAGGTTGCGTAGTACGCGGGGTTTCGGAAAAGAAAAGTTCGTGACGACGAACGGTTTCGCGTAATTTATCAATCGTACGAATGTTCAAATGCAAGATTTCGTAACGCACGTCTGTCTTCAGATTTCTAGACAACATTTCTACGAGTTCTGGTTCATTCAGAGGAGTTCGCAATCTATCAGTTAACTCGACAATAGACAGGTAAAATTCATCAAAATCTTCGCGGTCTTTTTGTTTGCGATTTCGGATCAATTCCATAACATCAAAATCAGTTCGCATGTCTTGATATTGTCGCTTGAGTTCGCAACACAGCTGGTTCCAGTTAAATTGCCGACTGACTCGATGAAACCTCCAGAACCAATCTCGTGCTTTTCCCGTAAACAGTAGATGAACATTGTCACAGAGTAGATTATAATCGCTATTCAGGTTCTGATCAGTCATTGCCCTGATTCAATATATAAACTCTTCGACAAGCATTCCTTTCGATGAACCATCGAAATGAATATTCCAGCTCATAATTATACTGGTTACTTTGTTAGGGTTATTCACGAGACTGTTCTCCAGCCAGTCGCTCACTCGGGTTTAATAAGCGAGGAGGCATGTCTTGAGGCCAATCAGGGGTTACGGCTGTCATGGGAGTGTTTGCAGGTGGTACCGCACCAGTGAGTAGCGTTAAGCCGTCAAACTGTCGCTGTACAGAAGTTGAGATCGTTTCATTGATAAACGAAGCCAACTCATCCCGAAATGGTCTCTGCTCTTCGCGAATCGCCGCTTGAACCAGTCCTAGGAGTTCTTTCCTTGACATAGGCGAGTTCTCTTGAGCAGGGAAGCTAGAAGGAGGCTGAGGTCTGTTTGCCGAAGCCGAATCGTGTGCAGCTGTAGGGCTAGTAAATCTAACGCGCTGGTCCAAGATACTAGAGTCATTCAAAGACCAGTCAACACCATTTCGTTCTTTGTTTGATCTAGTTGATCGGGCAATCGTGGAAGGATTCGGTACGGCACCTTTTCCTTTACCTCTCGGAAGCGAACTTCCTCGTTGCAATGCGCCATTAGTTGGAGTCCTTGTTTTGTCTCCACTTATGGTTAGTTGAGACAACTCGCATATTTGACAACAGTTTGGACACGAATTAGAGGTTTTTAACCAGTCAAGTATACAGCTTTCGTGAAAAGTATGATGACACTTGGTCACGACTAGGATCTGTCGATCATCCAAGATATCCCGACATACTACACAGGATTCTTTATCCTTATTCAGGTTCAAGTCTACCAAGTTTTCCATACTACGGTGTACGGCCATTTTGACCCGAGTAAATCGATATATACTGATAATGGACTATGAAAGAAATCACGAGGACGCTATTAGTCCGAGATAAGACAACAAGATACACCGCGAGGTCAGCCAAAAGTCACGACAAGTCGGAAATAAAAATGAATATACGAGAAAATTCGCTACCACAGAAGGTAAGCCATTAACTCTATTCAGTAAGCCAATAAACGAGAGGTTATCTCAATTCGATAAAAAAAAATACAGTATATGGTTTTATAAGATACGAGAAAAAAATTCGATATGATAAAAAGCGAATATATATAAAATATGGTTCAATCAGAATATTTGAAGTTTTTCCCCAGGTCAGATTCGGAGGGTTCGTTGGAAACAAGAAAGAAGTTGAATAATATCGGGACTAATATCTTTATTTTTAAACAGGCAACTTAGTTCTGGACGAACACTTAAAGTCGATAAAACGTGCTCCAAATAGATATGTAAAACCAAGGGTCGCAACATCTCCATTAAGGAAGATATACGAATTCCGAAAAGACATATCATTGGAGTCAATAAGACTTCGACCCAAGTCTGTCCAGATATAAACTTAATCTCAGGAAATGCTCCTATCAGCCACCACTCAACAATCACGACGAATGAAACGTCCGTTGATCTTGGGTTGATGCTACCAATTAGCGATATACGAGTATCATCCAACTCCAAAAGAGACGAATGCCCTATCGTCGCGTGAATATGACGAAGGCTGACAAGTAGCATTCCCAAAATAAACAAAGAATTTTCATTAAGGGTAAAATGATTGAAAGGTAACTACTTTATTTAAGGTAAAAGAAAAATCATCGATCAGGTTGGTTGAGCCCGTGCATCACTTTCGATTCGTTTAGAATCAATTGGTCTCAGAATTTCAAAAGAAAAGAAATTTTGAGTGAATTCCTACAAAAGGTAAACTATCGGAGTCGTACACGTGGTCCTTCCAAGTACCATCTATTTACAAGTTATACGGCTGATTTTCGATATCCACTGCGTCATACGTGCACACCAAATTAAACGATCGGTTGCCTTTGGTCGATGATATCAAACGGAGATAAGTCATCGAAGTTCCAAAGGAGACGAACGACTTAATGAAGTGACGAGGATATCGCAAGTCGACGACTGAATCTCAAACCGAATTAACAGGGGTTAAATTTAGGAAAAAGGGAGACAAGCAAGAGTGTGGAACCCGTAAAGGAAATCAGAAGATACTAAACTTCTTTCGGGCCCCACGTTGGGCGCCATTTTATGTAATGACTCATCGTTTGGTCGTTCTTTGACAAAAAAAAGAAGAAAGTAAGCAATTCTTGTCTATACACAAGAGTAGTCAGCTGGTGTTGGTTGCCACTTTTTTTTTGTTTTGAAGAGCAGTTCCTTTAGCGGTGCACGCCTAGCGTTGCGCTTGCCAGCTCGCCGGTTTTGGGGGGGGGGTTCTTGCTTCGGACCTGCTCGACTGTCGTCACCATAAAAATTGCGTGCACGGTGTTTAGGGGCTGCAGTAGAGAAGGGGGAAAGTAGCGAAAGGGGGAAGAGAGAAGAAAAAAAAAACCCAGAAATGGAAGCTTACCCGTAATGGTGGGTCTGATCCCACCCGACTCTGGACCAGGGAGACCTCAACGTACCCCTTACCGGATTAAATAAGGCATGAGTAAGGTTAGGTTTAATTAATCGAGAAAAATTTTTTTTTATTACTACAAATTCTTAGGGTTAGTAACCCTTTTTGACTTTAGGGATTGGACATTGTATATTTGTATGGTAAGTATACGATATAACATCGATAAGCATAAATGATCTTGATACCCTTTTTGGTATCCTTTTGCTTATATATTTAAATATATATATACAAGATCGAATAAAGAATTAAATGATTATTTAAAGTTAATAAATGTATTCGATACCCTTTTTGGTATCCATTTGCTTATATATTTAAATATATATATAAAATTGAAAATGATTTAAATTATCATTTAAATTAAGAAAGGAATTTGGTACCCTTGTTGGTAACCATTTGCTTATATATTTAAATGATATAATCGCGGAACTGGAAATGATTGAGAGAATGGGATTATCAGTGGCATATAGGATTACCACTCTGAAACAATGGCAAGTATAGTTTACTTACTTGGACAATATACATGTACTCATTAATCGGCATCTCCTCCGGCAGCGCTGTCGACGAAGGTGTGACGAATGGTCCGACTGAAATTTAAGGTGTATTAATTATTAAATGCTTTTGTTCCATTCTCTCTCTCTTTGGCCCAGCAGTCATAGGAAGGACTGAGGTTGTAAATAAAAGATTTGTGGTTATACGAATTCATGATTGAAAGAAAATTTTTTTTTTTTTCCCAGTTAAGCGAAAGCAAAAATGGTTAAGCTACTATTACTTTACGTAGGCAAAAAAAAATTTTTTTTCTCTCTCTTTTTTTTTTTTTTTTTTTTTTAATACTGCAAGGCTATCTTGTTACAGACGTATGCTGCTGCACGGCTGCTGATGGTGGTGTTTTGCCACTGGTGGAATTGGTTGTTGCTACTGCTGGGCAGCTGCACGGCTGCTGATGGTGGTGGTTGGCCACGGCTTAAATAGGAGTGTGCTGCTGCAGGGCAGCTGCACGGCTGCTGATGGTGGTGGTTGCCCACGGCTTAAATAGGTTGGAGGCAAAACGATCGAAGGATTTAACAATGTAGAGATATTTAATATTCTTTTGGGCTAGGCAAGCATGGACTTCCCCCAAATTCCAAAGGTCGAAATTGAAGCTTTCGGATAGCACCATTAAAATTATTTCTACATTCACAGAATTTTCGCGCTTTTGCACTGGCTATTGAATACCATTCAAGAAATTTTTCTCAACACTATTTTTTTTTTCCCCTTTTTTTTTGTAACACCACCCTCATCTCCTTTTTAGCAACAACATTTACGCGTGCACACTTTTCGAACATATAATCTTTTAATGAAATCACAAATTCGTGTTTTAAATCGTCAATAGATAATTTAAAGCAAAAAAAAATATACTGCCAAGGATGGGCGCGCAAAAAAAACTAACTAAATAGAGATCCGGACTAACAGTCGGCACCGTCCGCACCGGCCAGCAAGTAAAACACAACTCTCGTTGCACTCCAAGTTCTTCTCTTCAGTCTCCTTTTTCCAGACGCATACCCAACCTGTTCGCTGCAACAGCGAGACTTGCGAGACAGTTGCCAATGTGTCTGAAGGGGATGGGGAGTGACGCCACCAAACCCAAAGCGAAAAGAATATGTATAAATTTTGTTTGTTTATACGTATTATTTTGTGCATACAACAATACTATATAGGAAACAATTAATATCGCCTAATTTCATGAAATAGACGATAATACGAGCAAGTGGGATGGGGAGTGACGCCACCAAACCAAAGCGAAAGAAATATAATATGTATACTAATATTGTGCATACAACATTGATATATATATGGAAACAATTAATATCGCCTGATTTCATGAAATAGACGATAATACGAGCAAGTGGGATGGGGAGTGACGCCACCAAACCAAAGCGAAAGAAATATAATATGTATACTAATATTGTGCATACAACATTGATATATATATGGAAACAATTAATATCGCCTGATTTCATGAAATAGACGATAATACGAGCAAGTGGGATGGGGAGTGACGCCACCAAACCAAAGCGAAAGAAATATAATATGTATACTAATATTGTGCATACAACATTGATATATATATGGAAACAATTAATATCGCCTGATTTCATGAAATAGACGATAATACGAGAAAGTGGGATGGGGAGTGACGCCACCAAACCAAAGCAAAAGAAATATATATAATTTGCATGCTCAACATTATTATACATAAATACGAAAATTTAATCAATCCGAATAGGGTTGCCAGGGGTTTCCTAAAAACAAATTACAATCAAAACAAGGTGTCCGCTACAGATGGTATAAAACAATTTACGAGTAAATAAATACGACAAAGCCCAAACAGAGCTGTATTTTCATATTGGCTTTTGACGTACGTGCTTCTCCTCTGACTTAATGTACACGACGTCGTCTATGTAAACGTAACATATTTTCCCGATTAAGTCACGGAGGATGTCGTCTAATGCACGCTGAAATATCGAAGGTGCGTTCTTTAAGCCAAATGGCAAACGTGTAAACTCATACTTTCCATTATTTATGGAAAATGCTTTTTTTTTCTACATCAGTTACCTTTAGTGGGATCTGGTGGAAACCGCTTTTGAGGTCGACAACTGAAAAAAACTTGCTATTACCTAGCTGTGACAGGACGTCAGCTATCTCTGGGATAGAGTATCTGTCGGATATTGTCAGTGAATTTAATTTCTATATTGTTTTTTCAATTGTAGTTCAGTGGAATTACAGTTCACTTCCACAATTATTATCGAACTGCACCTTTAAGCAGGGATGGTATAAAACAATTTACGAGTAAATAAATACGAAAAAGCCCAAACAGAGCTGTATTTTCATATTGGCATCTTCCAGAGTTTTAAAAATGCTTTTGACGTACGTGCTCCTCCTCTGACTTAATGTACACGACGTCGTCTATGTAAACGTAACATATTTTCCCGATTAAGTCACGGAGGATGTCGTCTAATGCACGCTGAAATATCGAAGGTGCGTTCTTTAAGCCAAATGGCAAACGTGTAAACTCATACTTTCCATTATTTATGGAAAATGCTTTTTTTTTCTACATCAGTTACCTTTAGTGGGATCTGGTGGAAACCGCTTTTGAGGTCGACAACTGAAAAAAACTTACTATTACCTAGCTGTGACAGGACGTCAGCTATCTCTGGGATAGAGTATCTGTCGGATATTGTCAGTGAATTTAATTTCTATATTGTTTTTTCACTTTGTAGTCTGGTTTTTTATCTATGATCCATACCGGGGAGTTATAGGGTGAGCGCGATGGTCGTGTTATGCCGTCGCTTAGGAGCTTACTGATTTGTTGTTCTACTTCATTTTTGAAAGCGGCTGGATATGGGTAAAATTTGTTATAAACAGGAGTGTTCTTTGAGGTTCGGATCTCTCCGATGACCTTTGTGGTGTATGTTAGTTTTTCTTCAGGTTCTGAAAAAAGTTTTGGGAATTGTTTGACTAAGGCGTTTACTGTTTCCTTCTGATTTTCTGTCATTTGTTCGTCACGTAGTCCGATGGAATTTATGCTTTGATTATTAAGTTGCTTAAGTCGGATTTTAGTCTGGCTGCGAATGATCATAAAATTTTTATTAGTATGAATAACTGCATCCAAGTCTTTTAGGCTATCATTCCCTAAAATTCCATGGAAGGATTTGAGGGTAGGCATAAGGTAAAATTTGAGTTTGTCATTTAAATTGAATAAGTTAATAAAGGTGTGGGACTGAATTTTTATGTCGCCTGCAACTGCAAAAAATGGAGTGTCGTTTGGAATCACTTTTTAGCTAGGCTCGGCTGAATATAATTTTAGCTAGTGCCCGTATCTACTAAACATTTTAACACTTCGTTTGGCATTCGAAATATGGAAGCGAAGAGTATTCTAAAAAATGTATGTCACTTAGTACTAATTCTGTTTCTTCGTTCTTATCTTCCGATTCTATGGAGTCGATGTAATCAGCCAATGTCTGGTCATAATTGTAATTTTCTTCATAAGTGTCGTGGCCGTCTGCGTCAATATCAAATGCTTTTTCCCTATAAGTCTTCGTAAGTAGACTTAGATCTTCATTTCCTGCCCCTAGGCAGCCTAGCTCATTGAGAATAAGGGACAGATGGGAGTATACTGCCTGATATAACTCTTGTAGCGTAGAGTTGCCCTGAATGAGTCCTGTCATCTGGTACTCTAATGTTGACACTCCTCGTTTGTCCGCGTAGTGTAACGTCAAACATTTTGAAATGGCGGCCCAATCTAACGGGGTGTTATAGGATTCCAACGCGGTATCCGCGTTTCCGACAATCTTGTTTCTTATTATGTTCAGGATGCCATAATATTTAGGTGTTCCCCTGAGGGGCTCATTAATCCCAAGCATCCTTTCTACACTTTTTTTTCAGGAATTAAATTCCCCTGGTTTCCCTGAGAACTCTCTCAAACATTTTATGACGTCAGGAATTTTGTCAAGATCAGTCAAATTATTAAGATGCTGTTCCTCTACTGTTTGGTCAACCATATTAGAAGGATTGGCATTTGGGTTAAGTGCTGCCTGCAAAATTGTTGGTGCTTGGCTGTTAAGCACTTCTAGGGCTATCTGAGATATTATTGTTCTTAGATCTGATAAATTTAATTGTCTATGTGGGGCTGAAGGATCATTGGAACCTGATGGGTTAGAGTCATTTGGTGGACTAGCGTTTAGATCGGCTGGGCGTATAAGATTGCTCGGGTTCGACATGATTTCGAATTGGAAATTGGTGCACTATTTTTTGCTTTTAAAAGAAAAAATTGCTTTTATTCTTTTTTTTTTTTTAAATTTTACGATTAAAAGTCTTTTATTTTCACTTGTTTCGTTATTTTTTGTTAAGAAATCGTTACAATTTATTACAGGACTGAGTTCTTTGCAGTCACGAAATATGAGCTTAGAAAATTAGTTTCTCAAGCACTGGTGGTTACCATAAATACTCTTCTATATATATAAAAGTGAAACTTTGTATGTGTGCATGTATGTGCGGTATGGACTGCCAAACCCTTTGTAATGTTGGTCCTAACCGAAGCCAAGTTTGCTGTTAGATTTTATATCAACCTTGATTCTTGACTGTGTTCGGCGTGTTGCCGTATAACCACTAACCCAAAAGCCGGAGCTCCTTAGGGCGTCAGTATCAGGACGATATGTTTACGAGGAAAAAATAAGACGACGAGGTTTTTACTTTCAACGTTCACTTTTTGGAAATGAATGCATTTATTTGATAATTTTTCCTTCTTTTATACCAATTTACTGATCGATTTTTGACCATACATCGACTCTGGAATGCCTACTCTTCGATATTCATATTTTCCCTAATATTGCCTTATCAGCATAGTGCATGTATGTATGTACGTAATTTATGACCGACCGCGTCAAGTGTTTTTGGGTTCGCTCGTCTATTCTGCTGTGTTGACATATTTGTTTCCACAAGCGAACGACCTTATTATTTCATTACCATTTCCATGCGCCGCTTACTAAGCACATTGCATGGAAAGGGTAATTAACGTTCTAAGCGGTCGGCGCTCGTTTGCCCATGATGCTTAGACTGCATATTTATTTTCATAGGCGAGCGACCGCTGGTCATAAATTATGCTATTGGAGATGTTTTATATTTTTTGTTCCCATGCACCGAGTGTGCTATTAAACAATACGTGTGGGTTTTGTTTGCTTTTGTTTTTCATGCACCATGTGTGCTGTTAACCAATACGTTGTATTGGTTTGTGTGTGCGTTTATTTTCGTGCACCGAGCGTGCTATTAATTAATGACTGCATATCTAAGATTTTATTTTGAGAGGCACTAGAGTCGATGTAGGGTCAAAATTTTGTATGCTTAATTCAATTAAAATGTTGTATGCTTTTAGGCATAGTATTTATGTGGTCGCTGGTGCGATCCCTCACACCTTCAACAGATCGCGTTCTAACTTTGCATATGGGTTTTGCAAGTTGTCAGACTCTGAGGTCAAGGGGTCACCATACGATTTTTTTTATTGTTTTTACAAATTGCATGTTTTTATGAATCGATGGCGTTCAAACTTTGCATAGGGGTTTTATACCATAATGAACACATAACAGGCATATTTTGAAAGTGGTCAGACTTCTGAGTCAAAGAGTCTTCATAAGAATTTTTTTTATTGTTTCTACAAATTGCATGTTGTTACGTTGCCATATTTCGCCCTTTAAAAAGGGGGCGCTGTTAGCCTCGCAACCTGAGAACCTTCTTTGTTCTGTTGCATGACGAAATGTGACGCCGCTGTGCCGGAAGTCTAGGCGTCGCTGTAAATAAATTTTAATTCCCGGCTATGGAACGTGGGCTGCACCATGACACCGACACTAACAGTTTCAACTTCACTTGGATCCTGATTGCGAGTCTTCCGCCTCGCAAACGCCGCGTTGCCTCCTCTCATCCGAACCGACTTCTCGTCCTAACTACATAACGTTTTTATTCAAAATCAGTATTTGAAATATTCTTTTTGTCTTGAAAGCCCTATCTTGCACGAACTCAATGTCAGCAAACGAAGGGAAACCTACAACGAAGAAAAAAAGAAAAAAAGGAGAAACGAATATTTGGAGATGCTGTCCTTGTACAGCTTTGAAAGACTTTTATTTTATCTCAAACAATATTAGTATATAAAAAAAATGTCGCTTGGACTTAAATTTCATTTAATATTTAATGTCTAAAACTAAGAAATCCTAATAATTAATTAAGCAAATTGGGTTAGTGATAAGCTTCTCGTCGAGTAACGAGAGACAGATTTAAATATCGGTATGACAATTGAATAATTTAACTTATAATAACAGTATTAGAAAAAAGTAAATTATGCGATTGGCATGAATTAATGACAAACGAAATTTATGTTTCCGAACGAATAATTTATGGGGTTTGAATCATCCTTCACTAAACCATTATGAGTAAGAACTCCCATGACCGACAGGTTCTCAATCACACGTCATTATTTTCTTTTCTTTTCTTTTATTTTTATTAAATTTTATGCAAAATTGAATTTAGATTAAACAACAAGATTACTCACGGTTTTTTTTTTCCTTTTTTTTTGCTGGAGCAGCCGACGTGGTGTACACATCACTTCGGTATAGCTGTTTTTACAAGAAAAATTTATCTGGAATGGTGAAGGATGTTATTTATTTGTTTTGCAAGAAAAATATAGTGCGGAACGTTTAAAAAAATCACGATCTCACATTAACAAAAGGGTGGGGGGGGGGGGGAACTGGCGTTTGTCACCAATCGCCTCACATGAGTCGCATTTATTTTTAAATTCTCTATATTAACTTCACTTGCCCGTGGCTGGCTGGCCAAACCTTGTGATCAATTTTTAACCCACTTCCTACAGCCCGATTTTATTGAAATTTTGCACACATGTATATCTCCCAAGACAATACTATCTATTAAAATTTGAGGCCCCTTTGGGCTGCGGGGTCGGGGGGCTCCCATACAAATATTTTACAAAATTTACCCGATTTTCTTTAAATTTTGTACACATGTGTGTCTTCGATGGAAAACACCTTTTGTAAAAATTTGGAGCGATCGGCGCATTTGGGACCCCAATATACAATTTTTAAATATCGCTATATCGCATCAGATCACGGCAAAGTCTGAGCTCTGTGCGCTGTTCGCTGCCGCTGCGTCATTTGGTGAATGATTTTGCCACAAAACGAGCACGCAGTGTGTGTGTGTGTGTGTATCCCCGATTAGAATTTAGAAGAAAAATTTCAATTTTTATGGGTTTTTTTTTTATGTTTACATTAGACCGAAAAATAGAGATATTTATGACAAGACTACATGAAACAATGGACACTGCTCTCGATCTAAAATCTATTTATTTAAGTGACTCCCCTGCTCGTGTTTACTCCTGGTCTACTGCATGCCTCTAATTTTTGTAAGGGCGTCATCAAAGTGCACGACGAAGGCGGAGATGACGACGACGACTATAGACAGAACTGATTGTTGGCCAATTGGACTTATGCCCTATGTCACCACCCGTTCGAACAAAAAACAAAGCAAATTGTAATAAAAGATGAAATGGTCACATGGCTGTGCGGCTACTTGGAGGGAGCACTGTAGATATTTTATATCAAGTATCCGAGGCAAACCTTCACTGATTTCTGCACTCCGCACTCTGCAATTCTCTTCTTCCGCGTTTTATTTCGTATCTTGATTTAAAGTCCTTTATGTCTCCTCCGGTCTCTGCTTACGAACCTTTCAAATCCTACCATTTGTCGCTTACCGATAGTCCTTTATTGATTTAATGACACATTGGTGCGGCGACCGGATGTAATTGGATTTTTTTCTTTATAACTTTGATGATAATGTGCCACAAAAAAACTTTAACACGCCTTCTTGGTCTGAGCAGCGGTTTAGTTGCTTCGACTGCAGTACATATATACCTTAATATGTATAATATACTAGCACCAATACTATGGCGGCTGCTCCTTCCGTTAGTCGGACTTAAGATTCCCACAGCGAATCCAAGAAGTGCGGCTTTAATAATTTGACTACGACACCCACGATGAGCGCGTCCAAGACACTATTGGTAACAACGAAAGCAGGAGCGGCGGCTGATGTGACGCCAATATCCCGATCAATATTTGAACTACTGTCCAGAAGCTGACACGACGGCAAACAGATAAAACACTGCTTTGGTTGACTATAACCCAGATATTTTTAACAAAAAAGGAAATGCCTTCAAGTCACAAAAAAACTTTTACTTGGTTTTGGCACGTGACGGCGATTCTTCTTTTTCAATAATTTAATTTTATTTATTGTTTTCTGCAAAAAAAAACTTTCTCGTGATTATCAGCACGTCCACCTTACTCGGATGTCAAACGCAGCAGAAAACTTTTTGCAAAGCCGGAAAGTTGGAAAGTTGGGTCTTAGTCCCAACAAAAAATGTCGATATTTAGCCCGTTTTAGAGCCTAAGCTTTCTTACGAAAACGAACAGGATCATCGCAGCATCTGAGGTCAGAGGTCCGTTGGCTGGCGGTCAGATGGTGGTGGGTCAGTGGGCAGGGGTCAGTGGGATGGGGCAGCCGGGAAACGCCGGGTATTTCCGCTAGATATATTATTGGCAGGTAGGGGAAAGTTATAGGTATAGATGGAAGGGGAGAAAGTAAAAATTTAACATGACATTTACAAACGTATTTTTAAAAAAATGTCAACGTAAACTATTGGCAGTTGAGAGAAGGTTATAGGCTATAGTCACCCCGGGGGTTCATGTGTGCGGGTAGCAAAGCGCCCGGGAACAGCTAGTATAATAATAAAAACTACAATTGAAATTCAAGTTAATTGAGTAGTTTTCTAAAGACTAACAGTTAAAAATTGTGGACCTCATGTTTTCCTGCGTGTTGGGCGATGTTGCTAAGCTGCTGCAGATGAAAAAGATGATTCTTTTAAGTTGACGCTTGATTTTTCCTTCTTGTTGTTGCTGTTGATAGATTCAGTGATTGGTGATGATGCTTCTGCTGCTTGATGGATACTTTGCTTGAAATTAATGTCGATTGCGTTGGTTGTAGAATGTAGATGATCCTTGGAGTAGGTGTGAGGAATATTTTTAATTTTGTAAAATATTTGATTGATTTTCCGTTTAATTTTCTTATGAGATTTTTGCGAACGAAAATTTCTTATATTTTTTATTTTAATTTGCTGATTGATAATTGTTTCTCTCGAATGCCTTTTTTTGGAACACTATGATTGCTTTACATTCACTTATTAAAAAAAAACTACACTGAAAAAACGATTTTGTTCTTCTTATCGAAAGAAGTTTTTGTCTTTTCAAGTTCTTCTTATCAAAAGAAGTTTATCAAAATAAGTTTTTTGTTTCGCGAGCAAGGCGGCTTACGTTCAGACGCATCCTTTTTTTCCTTTTTTCTCAAAAGGTTACTCAGGGGCCTCGTTCCTTGCAATGCGCGTAACTCGGGTAACTTTATGTTTTCAAAACATTTAATTGCTCGGGCGCCAGTTATGTTTCCTTGTGCGGAAACGGTTAAAAAAAAGAAAAGGTGTTTTCTCTAAGACTTAATGCGCGGTACGTCCGCGCTTCTTTATTGCTAAAATCTAACTCAACTACATTACATTCCTTACTGAACATTACACCTAAAGAATAACTTAACTGCTATACGGAAGTTATTGCAATAATTAATTGTTTGAGTCAGGCGCTACGTAAGCATGATTTGTTGATTTGGAAATTGAAGGAAAAAGAAAAGAATTGCGTCAATCAAGTGGAAAGTGAAATAACGAAAAAACTGAGCTGCGCAACCGTTTGCGCGTGTGCTAAGTGTGTCAACTGTATGTTTGTTAAGTAAGTTAACGTTTTATGCTGAATTGCGCAATTGTGTGCGCGTGTGTTAAGTGTGTCAATTGTAATTTTGTAAAATAAGTTAATATTTTATGTGTTAATTGAAAGTTAATGTTTTATGTGTTAACTTACACAATCAGGCCTGTATAGGCATCGGGTGTTAAACAACCTATTGTTCTTTAGCAACTGATCCGAAGATATTTCACGTTACTCAGCAAGGTAGCGCAAAGCCGAAGAAAAATTTAATATGCATAAAAAAAATATGGCTCTATCGAACTATAAGAGTCGAAATGTCCCGTTCCAAGTAAGAAAAAGTTATATAAAAAAAATTAAATTAACGTTTTTTGACAATTTTCATGTCCACGCAATTACCAGAAGTGGGAAAGGTTGTAGCAATTGCTATTTTAGCTGCTTTCCATCAATAGAACTATTCACTTTAATTTATTTCAAAAGGATCGAAAGACGCTACGAATATGGCGCACTTCCACACTTCCAAATTTCGGTGCGAATCACTTTGAAACGATAGGCGCACATGTTGTGGCCAACAAATCAAGGTACATTCAAAATGAGGCCTTTAATTAATTAGAATGCACAGTTTAAGTTAAACACCAACTTAATCCAAAAAGTGTGGACTCAGTGGAAAAGAGCATGGCTACTGAGCAGGGGGTTCGTGGTTCGAATCCCAGCAACACCCAAAAAGTATTTTTCAGGGTGTCCCACCTCTCGCAAGTGGGTGACAAACGTTCCGAGAGTAATAACTTGTCACGGAAAGCTTCTCAATTTACCGTTCGGAACCGGCCTTAAATTGTAGGTCCCTTCCATTTGTGTCCAAAAATATACATGCACAACACAAATCGTCGCGAGAAGCTAGGCCTTGGACCTTGGTCTGTCGTGCCGAATATTATTATTATTAATCCAAAAAGTAAAAAAAATCAGGTCGTTAGCGTGTACAAACACAAATATTCGTCAGGTTTGGATTAATAGCTGAGGCGCGGCGGCAGCCACCACTCGAGCATCCGCTCAATTAAAGGTTTTCGTGTCGACTCTTGTAAAACAACAACCAAAAATTGGCGAAACCGAGCAACCGGTGAAGTCAACGATTTAGCGTCGACTGACTACTCTCCGCAAACGCAGTGCAAAATAAAAACAGGTCTCGCACTCCTCGCACTCAAGACCAACAAAATATCTTTTATATTTTTCTTTTGAAATAAAACTCACATTTATTTCATTATACTTATAAATATTTGAAAAAAAGACTTTATTATTTTTGATGAATCAAACAATATAATAAATGCAAATATACTCAGATGGAGCACCGACGTCGACCTTCTTACTCAACGATCACTAAAAAACGCTCACTCTATTGTCACTCCGTTTTCTTTATGCCTTGGTCATTGCTGCATCTTATCTTTATGACTCCTACACAACATTCTGAACTTCTGCTTATTCGGCAGGAATTAGCTGTGCCGTCAGAGAGCCGCTTTACTTTATGATTGTGCCTTTGTCTTTGTGGCTCCGCAATTTAATATTGTTCAAATCAAATGCAGATGCAATCGCAAAAGTTCTTTCGGCAAACTGCTGAGTACGACAAATTAGTGTATCTGCGGATCGAATTTGATCGTGTTGGCATGCATTTATCACTCGCGCACAAACAGTAGATATCTTATTGTTCCCAATTTTTAGATAAAAAGATGTGCGCCGTTGACTCTAACAAGTTGCCAAAATGTATGGTGTTAACTCCTTCCGTCTTCCCGTCTTAAATGCTGACGTCCTCGGAAGCGATATAGAAATTTTTTTGTTTGTTAACTTCTGGGACTTCTATTTTGACCAGTCCATGACCAGTGATGTATTTATCTGTTTTTTATTTTTCCATAGGTTCCAGGTTATGAATATCAGGATCAATAATAATAATATAGAAAGGCTGAAATTTATTGAAGTACCGATCTTATCATTTTGGTCAATTAATTTGATTTGGTTGGTATTATTGATGTTTAACTCTTTCATCATTTGTAATGAAAGTATTTTCTCTACTATGCTTTGATTTGCTGTAGGTTGAATTATTACAGGGAGAGGTTTTATTCCATGAATTTCTATTGACGAAAATATTTTATTTCTGCTTTTGATTGTAGTTTGAAAGTGAAATGGTTTTATTGTCAACTGAGATGGGACAATCCATCTATTATCGATTTCTATTTCTGTATTATTGCCTTTCTTTACTTTTGTCGTGATCCCTCGATCCGCTGGAGCACGCCGTCTATATAAAGGATAACCATTCATTTCCTGTTTGTGTCTCTTTAAGCAGTTTTCTTGGGTACTTTTTGGTACACTTTCCATCCTTCATACACGGCGAATTGGGATTAATATTTCCACATGGTCCATGAATCATGTTTTTCTTAATCACTTCAAAAAGTTCAGGATCTTTTGTTGGGTCAGGCAACTCAGCCGATATAACGTCATCGATTTTTGTGGGCTGAATTTTTTCCGCTAACCAGATTAAATTGTGTGAGTGTGGCATTCCTCGCTTTTGCCATTCAATCGTGTACATCCAGCATCTTGGCACTCCAAAGACATGACTCTTTGTTATAATTTCAATTAGTTTCAACTGCTTCTGTTTGAATAATATCGCAATCAAGTCGTGGCGCTCATTCGGTAATTGACCATTGGTAAGCATCTCCTTGATCTCTTTCCAAGCCGGATTACACGTGAAGGTGATAAATAAATCTGGTCTTCCGTACGTCCTTACGTACGTCATAGCATCTTGCGTGGATTCGTGCATGTGTCTGGGACTGCCTGTAAACGTAGCTGGTAGTATGACAAAGGCACCACGATTTTCAACATTAACGTCATTTACCACAGCATCTCTCAGGTGAATATATTCTTCAACTCTCAGTTTACGTTGATTTAGACGAATGTAAAGAAGACGCTCACTTTCGATTTTTGCATACATATCAACGATGAATTGATGAAACAATTGTCTCTGCAGTTTAATATGTGGTTCTGTTCCTCTTGAACCATTAGTCTGTATATGCATAGAAATCCATCGCTGAAACTTTTTTGCTAGTTGTGTTACCTGTCGTTGGGCTGACCTGCCTCAGATTAAAGTGATATCCATCTTCACCACGGGGAAACATCACTGCGTACTGGAGACCATCATAAGATCGATGTGTTTGTGTGAAATGCGCTGCAATGATACGCTTCTTCGTTGAATTACGATATCCCGTTGATCAAACTCATCACCTGATATAACCACCGCGACTTCATCTACCTGAGGAGCATTGAAGCGGCGTTCGTGTTCGCCTGCTGGTCTTCGGTCTGCTCTTATGACAACTTTATATTCATCCGTTGGCATACGTTCCAATGACGTTTTAAAAGTTTTAATCAGATCATTGTGCTCATGAAACATTTTCTGTAAGTTTGACACTATCGGACGTCTTGTTCCAGATATATAGGTACACCTCTGGTCAGTTTCCATTTGTTCGTTTCCAATAAAATATAATTGTAGAAATCTTGGTGGTTGATCTGGTAGCGGAAGCAGCGATCCCGCCTTATGGTAAATCTGTCCTTGCACCGTAAATGTTGATGGTAATCCGGGCTGATAAATAACTGTTGTGGCGCCGAACGATGTCATTTGGAAACATGAATTGTATTTTGTGATGTTACAGAGAAAATGCTTTGACTCCGACGTGGCTCCTTATGTGTAACTCAAAAGTTCTTGTGGTGGTGATTTTAATGGAAAGAGTTTCACTTTTCCATTTTTGCAGCAAATACCAGGTGACTCTGATTTAAACTTTCTTGCTTGACAGTAACTACAAACCATTTCCATTTTTCCGATGGTAACACTTTCATACTGTGAGTAGTCTATGTGTGGATCATAGTGAAATCCTTCCAATGCTAAGCTCAATTGTTCTGCAGTCCGTAATCGTCTGCGTCTATGCCTCATTTCCTGCACTCGGGTCCCCCGCTGTTGTACTGTCTCTAAAGCTTTGAATGTAGTAGCTCTTTCTCTCTGATCCTCTAGTCGGGCTTCACGCTGTTGTCCGGTCTCTGAAGCTCTAGATGTAGTAGCTCTATTTCTCAGATCATCTAGTCTGGCTTCACTCTGTTGTCCGGTCTCTGCAGCTATAGATGTAGTCGTTCTTTCTCTCTGATCCTCTAGTCGGGCTTCACGCTTTTGTCTTGTCTCTATAGCTCTAGATGTAGTAGCTCTATCTCTCAGAACATCTAGTCGGGCTTCACGAAGTTGTTCGGTATCTGAAGCTCTAGACGTAGTAGCTCTATCTCTCAGATCATCTAGTCGGGCCTCACGCTGTTGTCCGGTCTCCGAAGCTCTAGATGTAGTAGCTATATCGCGCTGCGTCGCAAGTCTTCTATTAGTTTCCTCTGGAGTTTCTTGTCTTCGCTGTTGTTTAATTTGTTTAGCCTTTGCTTGCACTTGGCCAATCCCTTTACGTTTCCTTGGCTGCATTTTTAAAAAAGGCACACTCTAACTGAACAATGGAATTTAAAAATAAACAAAATTATAAACAACAGAAAAAAAAGAAATTTAAAAATTATAATGTACTTACATCCGTGTAAAAATATAAACCCTTTACAAAAACAAAAAAGGTATCAACTTTATTTTAAATGAGTAAAATACACACTCACAAAGTTGAAAGTACAAAAATTGATATCAGTAACTTTATTTTTAAACTTCAATATAATTGCGTATTTGTTGTAATAATAACAATGTTCGGCGCGACAGACCATTGCGGTCCAAGGCCTAACTTCTCGCGACCATTTGTGCTGCGCATGTTAATTTTTAGACACAAATGGAAGGGACCTATAATTTAAGGCCGGATCCGAACGGCGAATTGAGAAGCTTTCCGTGACAAGGTATTACTCTCGGAACGTTTGTCACCCATTCGCGAGAGATGGAACACCGTGAAAAATACTTTTGGTGGCACTGGAATTCGAACCTGAACCTCCTGCTCAGCAGCCATGTGCACTTCTACTGAGCCACGGTGCCCACATTTATTGTAGCACACTTGAATTATATTTAAGAACTGTTTTTATATTTAACAGATTTGTGTTTATATACAAAATTCTTACAATAATTATCCTCAATATAAGGAAGGGATGAATAAATATGTAAATATGTTTACATTATAAGGTAAAAGTAATTAGTAGTAATAAAAGTTCATGTGTCTTGCAGTGGTACGGATTTATTGACACGACTGCTCTTATTTGGTTTTTACCAGCATATGCTAAAAATACATACATTGAATTTGTATATATACATTAGTAGGTAAAAATAATTAGTAGGTAAAAAAGTTCGTGTGTGCCGCAGTGCTACATAGTTCCTTTTCAGACAGCTACACATATTTGGGTTTTAGCAGCATATGTAAAACAGACAATTCATCAGGTATACATATATTTTATGACATCGTGTTTACCAAGAAATGTAAAACATGTAATTACAATATTATAATTTTTCCTTTTAGTTGACTGTATTACAAAATTTTACAGTTGTTATCTGTGTAGAAATATAAAAACTCTTCACATATTTAAAAAATATTAGGCACGCATTAGACACGTCTGTAATGTATTCTTTATACAACGTTTCAATTGATCTTTAGATAGATGAAAGTGAAGGAGTATTGGCAATGCCTTCTAACCACAACTATTTATTTCATCCACCCCGAAAACTATAGAATCGACTCTAATACTAATACTATCTTACACTAATATCAGTCTTCCCCCCCTCAGCTATCGACCCCATCACCCTAGAGCTGTCTTACCATCACCATTCAACTCAGCGACCCCGAAAACCATAGAATCGACACTAACATCGGTCACCCCCCCCCCCCCTGCATCCGTTATCGACCCCATCCCCCTAGAGCTGTCTTACCATCACCATTCAACCCAGCGACCCCGAAAACCATAAAATCAACACTAACATCGGTCACCCCCCACTAACATCGGTGTTTGATTCCACATAGTAAATAATATGTATACCAAGTTTGGTTGAAATTGGTCAAGGCGTTCCAGAGCTAGTTAGGCACAAATATATATACAAATATACAAATAAATTCTCTACTTTATATATATAGATGTAAGCCGTGTCATTGATTAGAAAAAAAAATATAGGTGTGGGCATAACACGACTTTCTTTTACGGACGAGGCCGGAATCTTCAGTAAATGTATATTATAGATCACACCGTACTATAGTGACTGTGTGCGCTATGTGTAGCGCTTCTTAACAAGTTGGGTTGTTTTTATTTTTAACCATAGAGCACGCAGTGCTTCGCATGTGTTTTTTTTTACCATTTATAGTGGAATTCAGTATACTCTTGGTTATTAGAGAATTTACAAATAAAATTTAATTTTTATTGTTAATTCATTTATTTACGAGCAAATATTAGGTACATGGAATTATGTATGTAGAATTTCGTCACCAATATCCGCAGCGGAGAGAATACCAAAGTTCGCCATGAAAATAGGAATATTCGGTTATATATTGAACCAAAAACCGGGAGATATCGAAAATCAGTCTACAAATTGGCGAAAGTATTTTTTTCCCAGAAGAAAGGTTATTCCTCACATAAAGGTAAGATAGAACTTATTTTTGTTTACTATGGAAAGTGCCCACTGTGTCATTTTGTTGTAGTTTACCATTTTTGGAATATATATCCCTACTAATATTATAAATGTGAAAGTAGCTCTGTCTGTATGTCTGTTACCTTTTCACGGCTAAGCGGCTGGACCAATTTGTAAAAGCCCGGGAATTATTATAGGAACCTGGAAAATTGGAACATTTGGCAAAACCTTGGAAAATTCGGTAAACACTGACAAAATGCCGTTTTCCATGGGATTTATGTATTAACTCGCTGTGGTTTCAATGGGGGATCAGTCAGTTGAGTTGGGTCAGTACGGTGTTAGGGGCGGCCAGACAGCGCCGGTTATTTTGGCTATTGGTGGGTCTAAATGGTGTCTTGGGGGTGTTGGTCGTCGGATCGTTGTCTGCGGGTGGCGGAGTTCCCGGGAAAAGCCAGTATATATGTATAAATTAGTTGTATTCGATAAAAAACTTTTTTAACTTTTATTTAGTCGTTGGACTGAGTGTTTTAATGGTCAGAAAGCAACTAATTGGAATACGTAAAATAATTTCCTTAAGACTAAACTAGCACTAAGCCTACTTTTTCTAAATCAGCGCCTTGTGCGGATATCATAAATCGGACGATATGCCTTAGTGCAATGCCAGCGACTCAGCCGTCAGCGCTATTGAGCAACATTCGTAATTTCTGCTGATGATGCATAACATTTTTCGTTTTAATTACCAGCAATTGTGTGGCTGGTGGATGCGATAACGGATTCGTTAACTTATATATATATACTAGCTTTTCCAGGGTGCTTTGCCAACCGCACACATCTCCGACTTGCCCTCACTACCACGGCAGGGTGTTCTATTTGCCTATTGAGTATATGAGGACATTGAGGCATATTCTGTGAAAGTTTCAGCTCAACCGGCTGTCTAGTTTTTTGAATTTTAATGTCGTATTACAAACGAATAGACTTACTTTTATATATATATAGCACACAGTCATTATGGCGTAATGTTCGTAGAGCACAGGAACAGCGCAGCATACAGCACACAGTCATTATGATGACCGACCGTTTTGTTCGCCACGAAATAATAATAACATTCGGCGCGCCAACGCCTAGTTTCTCGCGACCATTTGTGTTGCGCATGTATATTTTTCGACACAAATGGAAGGGACCTACAATTTAAGGCCGGATCCGAACAGCGAATTGAGAAGCTTTCCGTGACAAGTTTTTACTCTCGGAACGTTTATCACCCATTCGCGAGAGATGAAAAAGACTTTTGGTGGCACTGGGATTCGAACCACGAACCTCCTGCTCAGTAGTTAAGGTTTCTACCGGGAGGCTTTGCAAAAAAAAACACAATTAGTTTTGGGCAGTGTAACGCTGTATTCAAATTTATTCACAAGACTTCGATTCTGAAAGTTTTACCTGGTGTTCTATACATTTTATGCTTACTTTGCAATACAAATTTTATGGGCAAGTGCATTGATTGATTTGAGGTGAACAAAGTGTAATTTGATAAATGCGAAATAAGGATAATTTAAAAGTATGCAAGGTATGATACAAGGTAAACAATATGTATAGGTGCTGGGCTGTTATGGGTACGTAACTCGCGCATTTCCAGTGAGCCACGGCACCCACGAAAGGTCCTTATGTTAAAACGGTACAACATAAAGCCTATGTTTACTCTAAAATTTAATTTTAAATATCGTTGAAAGAATTTTTTAAATCGACCTAGTATTTTCGAAGATAACCTCATACACACAAACTAAATTTTTCCTCTTTATAATATTAGTATAGATGTGGCGCCGTGCCTCAGTGGATAAGTGCATGGCTGCTGAGCAGAAGGTTCGTGGTTCGAATCCCAGTAACACCAAAAGTATTTGTGCGCAAAAATAAACATACATAACCCAAAAGTTCGCGAGAAACTCTGCCTTGGAACGCAACGGTCGGTCGCGCGGAATATTATTATTATTATGTATTGTGGAATACAAGGATTTATTTTTGTGTTGTTTCCACTTTTGGTCGTATTTATCAATGTGTCTATTCAATATTCAGTACTGGAAATAATAAATTTAATCGACGTACCTTATACTATCTCGCATCATTCACACCCCTCCAAGTTCTCTCCTCTTTCTTTCTAGTTGTTTCAATATGGGTTGTGGGATATAACGATTGACATACGATTGTGATTTTTTCTGTTGTCTTTACATTTAATTAATTAATTTTTTTTCGTAGTCCTAAACGTATTCTTAGAATAAGTTTTTGAAATTAAAGATCAAAATGTTGACTCATTGTTGTTAATTGGCTATTGTTGTTTGGCTATTGTTGTAACGTGTGTACTATATTCTTTATGCCTTAATATATTTGAATATATCAAAGCGGTTGCACTACCTTTTAGTATAAGTGAGTGTATTAATTAAAAGTGTTGCCTAAGAATTGTTTTAATCTGTACATTATTTTTAACTCTTCAAAATTGTTAACACGATTAACGTTGGACTAATATTCGTTTAAATACTGTTTTGTATATTAAAACGGATGCGGCATACATATGTATTATATACCTTTTAATACTGAATGTTAAATAGTAGGGTGTCTTTCAAAACTATCCTCGAGACTACCAACTTGTGGTGTATCTCCTGGCAGGATGGTTATGTAATGTAATGAGTTATTTGATGGCTGGACTTTTGTAAATTATTTTGGTGATCTATATTGTTTTCTTTATTCTATTTGGTAGTTTTTTGTAGTTGGGTAGTGTGTGTATATTTTTGTGTATATTTTTTTTATAGTAACATGGTGAATACGTCTTTATGGTGCGGGTTTACTTGAAGGTAGGTCTCGATATTTTGTGTACTAATTTAGATGTGGCACCGTAGCTCAGTGGATAAGAGCATGGATTTCTGAGCAGGGGGTTCGTGGTTCGAATCTCAGTAACACCAAAAGTATTTTTCACGGTGTCCCACCTCTCTCGAATGGGTGACAAACGTTCCGAGAGTAATAAACTTGTCACAGAATGCTTCTCAATTCGCCGTTCGGATCCGGCAATAAATTCTAGGTCTTCTCCAGATGCAAGGCCTTGGGCCGCAATGGTCTGTCGCACCGAATATTATTATTATTAAGGTGAGTTTTTATGTAACAACAATAATATTTTATTATTCCACTAATAACAAAAAAAGCAAAGTTCAAGAGCACTATTTGAATAACTTTCATCAATTCGCTCGTAACAATAGTGTCACATACCTAGATTTTTAAAACGATGAATTTACAGTTTGACATCTACGTTAAGAAATGTTGAAAATTCAAATTTAAATCCAAATATCCGAAATGACACTCTTCCAGAAAAAGTTTACTATATTTATATTTACTACTTATTGTCAGCAGTTAAAAATTTATGAAATTACAGTTATGACATTTTTGCATGAGCGTTGAAACTATTAACAGCACTTTTTACTGTTTTATAATTACTCGTAAGTTTCAGTTATTTATTTAACATACCTGGTAGGTAACTGAATCTTAAGTTGATTGGCTAATTATTTTTAATTTAATTTGCATATCTTTGTGAGCAACATCGAATTGGAAATAGTTCTCATCGCATATTAAAAATGAATTAGTTAGCTATGCGGTATTTAAAAAAACTGCCAAATTTAGTTCATTTTCAAACGTGACTGACTGACTGACTGAGATGAATAAAGTGGAAATAAGAATAAGAATAAAGCCAAATTCTATTGTCTATTAAAACAAATAAAATAAAATAAATGTCTTACGTGATTAACTGGAGCAGGACAGAAATTTAGTAGTCTGACAGTTTGTTGTGACCACACACAACTCCTTAGACATGTGCTACGCACATTTCATAATATCCTTCCTTTCCCAAACATGTGCTATGCACATTTCCTATTTTTTCTAATGTTACATTATCCATAATGTAACATTACCCATTTTTCCAATAACCCAAATCCATTATCCTAAATCCGACGACCCACCGCGGCGTCTACAATTCCTATTATTCTAAATCCGACGACCCACCGCGGCGTCTTCAATCTATCCTTTTTTTCCCAAATCCTAAATCGGATACCGACGACCCACCGCGGCGTCTACATTTTCTATTGTCAATTGCATTCTCGCATTCGCTTGTTCGTACAACGACTGCGAGAATGGTGATGCGTAAACATGCAGGTCAACAGAACGGTTCAGTTTGACCTGCACTAAAAAATCAAGTCAAAGGCATGGAGGAAGAAATGGAACGATGGATGAGGGAGTCAATTTCAAACATCCGATTAGGCAAGTTGCCTAGCGGTCAGATCATTAAACACTTTATATAAACTAATCCATCTGTGTTTTATTTTTCGATATATTACCACGACCCAACATTTGGTGGCAGCGGTGGGATTACTAGGTAAAGCATCTGCCTAGTATCCCGATTTTTTTTTCTTTTTTTTAATGTTTTTAAACGCGAATTGTGATTAGTGAGACAACAAAATTAAATGTGTGATTGTGTCGTAGTAAAATTTTATAATCCGTGGTTTTTATATATGCGTAATTAAAGCTGTTTTTAAATATGCAATGAGCTTTCCATAATTTCTCAACGTTCGAGATTATTTATAACTTTTCACGATGAATAATTTGTGCCGAATTTTTTTTGAATACAAAGAAAGCACATGGCAAATACCATGTTTTTCCATAACTACGGAAATCAGAATTACGAAGACAATACTACGCTAAATTCAACCATGATTTGCGATCTACCAACCATAACCACATCCGACAAGCTAAAGCAAGCGAGACTGAACACCGATGCAGTAGCTACAGTAATAGCAACAACAATGGCCCGGAAATTCATCAATCAATATCATCAATTGTCATCAACATCATTACCAGCATCCAGCACATCACAGAGGGCAACATCCAACAACAACAAAAACATGAATTTGTAAGAATTCTATTTTCTTTTTTTTTCTTAAACTTTATGAATTTTTATTTAAAAAATATTTCAATCTTTATCTAATTTAAAATATATAAAAAGACAAATAAAATCTTATAAAAGATGAACTGAAGGAAGTCAAAGAAAAAAAATTAAGAGTTTATTTCTATAGTAGTTAACCATTTCCTAACACATATCTTATGTGCTAAATAAAAAAGTTCACTTATAAATATTTTTCTATCCATGTCCAAAACATATATTTCATGTAAAAAAAAAGTTTGAACACAATTAACCGAAACGATAACAAAATCTTTACAAAAATTCAAATAAATATACATATAGAAATTTTTTAGTAAAACATAAGTATTCACGAATGAGGCAAACATAACAAAAGAGACTTTCCCTTATTCTAAACCCATCAAATCCAACCCCTTTTCTCCGAATTTTTTTTTATTTTATGGTAGTAATTGATTTCCGAAGTTCCGAGAGAAGACTCAAAGTTAATTGACAATCCGATAGTAGTTAAAGCTCCCCAAGTATCTTTAGATAAGAAATTAAAAATGACTACAAGTCGTTTTAACCCCTCACACGCCATCAAGCTAATTCCTGAGTTTGATGGATTAGCCAAAAACTTAGATCGATTCATTCAACTAGTTGACCTGCAGTCAAAAAAAGCGATTGACGATGCAGACAAATTAGAATTAGTTGACATAGTGAAGTCAAAGTTAACTGGCAGAGCCTACAATGTTGTAATAAAATACAACGATTATAACGGATGGCCAGAACTTAAAGACGCACTAGTAAAAAATTTTAGAAAATGTCGATCGGTTCAGGTGATTCAGACAGAAATGTTTCAATTTAAGCAAGGCTACAGGGAAACAGTTGCTTCATACGCGGAAAGAGCCAATGCGTTGTGCGATGAATTAAACAACGCAAACGCAAACACTGAGGATGATTCATCCAATAAAGCAATCCGTTCGCTAAACAGCGCAATGATGCTGAATAGTTTTTGCAATGGTTTAAATCCACAAATAAAACTTCTTGTTAAAAGTGCACGATGTAAAGAGTTCGACGAAGCAGTCGAAATAGCGATGGAAGAAGAAAAACTTCTTGCATCCACAAGTAATCGGTACCAAAACCAAAATAACATGTACTGTAAACACTGCAAAACGAAAACTCACAATACCAGTGAATGCCGCACAATCAGAAATTATAATTTCAGCCCCGGTGACGTTAGGTTTTTAAATAACACAAACCACAGACCAAATATACAAACCACGCAACCTTTTGTAAATAGGCCTACTCTAAACTACACTCAACCATTAACAAATAGGTCTGGTGTAGATACAATCCGCAGTGACATAATTTGTAAGTACTGTAGAAACCAAGGTCACTCTATAGAACAATGCCGAAAAAGAGTTTTTAATAACAATAGGAACTCCGGTAACGAAAATAATTATTCGAATCAGGGAAACTCTCAGCGACCTGGCCCGACAAGCACTCGGAGTCAGGTAAAAGACATCAAACCTTGTGCGTAAATCAAAATCAAAATCAAAATCAAAATCAAAATCAATATCAAAATCAAAATCAAAATCAAAATCAAAATCAAAATCAAAATCAAAATCAAAATCAAAATCAAAATCAAAATCAAAATCAAAATCAAAATCAAAATCAAAATCAAAATCAAAATCAAAATCAAAATCAAAATCAAAATCAAAATCAAAATCAAAATCAAAATCAAAATCAAAATCAAAATCAAAATCAAAATCAAAATCAAAATCAAAATCAAAATCAAAATCAAAATCAAAATCAAAATCAAAATCAAAATCAAAATCAAAATCAAAATCAAAATCAAAATCAAAATCAAAATCAAAATCAAAATCAAAATCAAAATCAAAATCAAAATCAAAATCAAAATCAAAATCAAAATCAAAATCAAAATCAAAATCAAAATCAAAATCAAAATCAAAATCAAAATCAAAATCAAAATCAAAATCAAAATCAAAATCAAAATCAAAATCAAAATCAAAATCAAAATCAAAATCAAAATCAAAATCGAAAAACGAATTCTCAAAATCAAATTCAAATCGAGCTGTCTCAAAAATATAAATCCGATAGTTTAAATCGAACTATTCCACATGCAAAGTCTGAGAAAGTTCCTGGCCATAGAATGCCTAACAGAGACTCAAATCCGGAAAAAGTCCGAAAGCAAACAATAAAACAAAATATTCTGCTAAATGAACACCACCATCAAAATCGAAGCCAAAGCCAAATCCGAAGGCTACATCAATTTCTAACCAGAAGTCTAGATACTGAATCAAGTTCAGCTAAACAAATAGCCAATATCTCATCTATAAACAGAGCATCTACTTTTAAAAGCGAGATAAAAATAAAGTCTCAGGAATCAAAGGCTAAATCTAATATTATGCTGCTCGATACGGGGGCAAGCCTTAGTTTAATAAAACTCGGAACATTAAAACTAAATGCCGAGGTAAACTTAAAAAATGTTATTGAACTGACAGGTATAGGCAAAACGTCTACGTCAACGCTAGGTACAATACTACTAAACATCGAAATTACACCAGGTCAACATCTCAAACATCCTTTTCACATAGTACCACAAAACTTCCCTATTACGCAAGATGGAATCATAGGTGAAGATTTTTTTAGAAAATTTAATGCGATAGTGGATTACAATGACAATATATTTGTATACCACTACAAAAACAGACAATTTACAGTAGACTTCAGCAACGAATGGAAGACCTTAACAATTCCAGCTAGAACTGAAAAGTGGGTAAAATATGGACCAGTAAAAGAGAAAATGGAACAAATATATTTTTCTCAGGAAATAGCTCCACGCGTGTATTCGGCATCAACGATAACAGCACCCAAAGACGGTTACGTATTCATATCCATTTTAAATACCAACAACGAAGATGTTAGTATAAAAAACTTAAGCCTTAAATCTGAAAACATGGACCATTACACAGTGTATAACCTAAACTCGATATCAACCGACCAAGTAGTCGAAGAAAGATTAGAAAAACTTAAAACAGAATTAAATCTTATTCACTTAAATCTAGAAGAAAAGCAATCCATAGAGGAAATCTGCAGAAATTTTAATCACTTATTCTTTATTGAAGGCGACAAATTAAGTACCACATCAGGAATAAAGCATTCCATTAAGACAGAAAACACTGTTCCTGCAAACATACGCCCATATCGCCTAGCAGAAATCCACAAACAGGAGATAAGAAAACAAGTTAATAAAATGCTTCAAGATGACGTAATTAGACCCAGTACTAGTCCGTGGAATGCGCCACTTCTGGTAGTCCCCAAAAAAGGAGATCAAAAATGGAGAGTCGTAATAGACTACCGAAAATTAAATGAGGCTACAATTCCAGACGCATACCCAATCCCCAATATCGAAGACATTCTTGGGCAACTTGGAGACTCCAAGTACTTTACTACGCTAGATCTGGTGGATGGTTTCCACCAAATCGAAATTACTGAAGAGGATAAAGAAAAAACAGCGTTTAGTACTACCAACGGTCATTTCGAGTTCAACAGAATGCCGTTTGGTTTACGAAATGCTCCGCCAACATTCCAGAGACTTATGAACGTTGTTCTCTCTGGATTGCAAGGTTTTATGTGTTTAGTATATCTTGACGACATTGTGATTTACGGAAAAATTTGCAAGATCACAACAAGAAGCTTATTGAAGTTTTTAAAGCTCTAGACAAATTCAATCTAAAAATCAAATTATCTAAATGCAAATTCCTTCAAACAGAAGTTATGTATTTAGGACACGTCATTACAGCAGACGGTGTTAAACCAGATCCCGATAAGATTGCAGCGATTAATAATATCGAAATTCCTAAAACCCAAAAACAAATAAAATCATTTCTAGGTCTGTCCGGGTATTACCGAAAATTTATTAAAAATTATTCACAAATTGCAAATCCGCTGAATAAACTTCTTCGTAAAGACGTACCTTTTAAGTGGGACGCTTTTTGTGACGAATCCTTTAGAAAACTAAAGAAGTCTATAGTTCAACCACCTATACTCATTTACCCAAATTTTGCAAAAACTTTTTATATCACTTCCGACGCTAGCAACGAAGCTATAGGCGCGGTATTATCCCAGCGAGATTCAAACGATAATGATCTACCAATAGCGTTTGCCAGTAGAATACTAAACAAGGCCGAAAAAAACTATTCTACTATCGAGAAGGAAGCTCTTGCAGTAGTCTGGGCAGTCACACACTTTAGACCATACGTTTTCGGACGCCACTTTGAAGTCATTACCGACCATAAGCCACTGGTATGGATGTTCAACCTGAAGGATCCTTCTTCGAGAATAATGCGCTGGCGCATAAAACTAGAGGAGTATGACTTCACGGTCTCGCATAAAGCGGGACATCTAAATACGAATGCGGATGCTTTGTCGCGTTTAAATGTACCAGAAATTAATGTGGTAACCCGTAGTTGTAGCAAGATGACGCCAGGCGAACCTGAGCAGGACAATCATGTTACAGAAATCACAGACCCAGTGAAAATAAAGCAAATACTGTTTGAATTTCACGACACACCCTTAGGAGGTCATCAAGGAGTTAAACGCACACTAAAGCGTATCAGAAAGGCGTACAAATGGAAAAATATGTATGTAGACATAAAGAAATACATCATGTCTTGTGAACTATGCCAGAAGAATAAAGTATATACACGCAACAAAATCCCTATGGTCATCACTACAACAGCGAAAGTTCCATTCGAAAGAATAGCTCTTGATATAGTGGGACCACTGCCAATTACTGAAAACAATAACAAATATATACTTACATTTCAGGATGATTTAACGAAATTCGTCCAAGCAATAGCTATACCCAACCAAGAAGCCAGAACGGTGGCTGAAGCACTGATAAAGAAAATAGTTTGCACCTTTGGAATACCACAAACAATACTTACGGATCAAGGAACGAATTTCACAAGTGAATTATTCAAAAATATTTGCAAAACACTAAAGATTCATAAAATACAAACAAGCCCATACCATCCTCAGTCAAATGGCTCACTCGAAAGATCGCATAGAACTTTAGGCGACTATCTAAGAAATTATGCAAGTAAAGATCAAGCAAATTGGGATCAGTATATGGATTATGCGATATTTTGCTATAATACCACCTCACATTCAAGCACAAATTACAGCCCATTTGAAGCCCTATACGGATTCGAAGCTCCAATTCCCTCAACTCTTAACAGAAGCGTACAGCCTACATACAACTACGATGATTATGTCGCTGAGATAAAAGAAAAAATGCAAACCGGCTATGAAATAATTCGTAATAACCAAATAAAAGCGAAAGAAAAGTCAAAAACCTATTACGATCAAAACTGCAAAGAAACTAACTTTAACGTAGGAGACAAAGTTCTACTAGAAATAAAAAATAGGGTTAACAAAAAACTTACCCCCATCTTCGAAGGACCCTACGAAATCGTAGAAATTCTATCCCCAGAGAATTCTAGAATTAAAATTGGTAGGAAGGAAAAAGTCATACACAATAATTTAATTAAACCATACACACAAGCGCACACAAATACATAAACACTTAACATGACACACACAAAATACCAAAATATTAAAACACGAATTTTCTGTGTTTTCAATTTCAGTTACTTAATCCTTGTTTGCGCACTAAGTGCGGCTGCAGCGCAGCTACATCAACAACTACCACTAAACACTACAGGTGTTTATTTGGAACCCATAGGCGTACTCGAAAAATCCTTCACAAAATGGACATTCCTATTCTATTTTAATAATTCAATAACAAATACCAATGCCAAAACCTTAAAGAAAAACATTAACACGCTCTCGGATCTATGCGAGAATACGACAAAAGAGTATCCTATAGGCCGCTGTAAAATGACCCTACAAATGCTGAAACACTCTCTTAACGAGGTACAGCAAAATAATAGGATGCTGGATGGTATCCTATTGGGGACAAGACTTACTAAAAGAAGTACGACAATTACAAACGGAGGTTTATTTAACGGTATAGGTTATATCCAGAAATTCCTTTTCGGAACAATGGACTCTCAAGACGCTGTAAAGATAGAAAACGCATTACAAACCCTCTCGGAAAACCAAAATAGCCTCTACCACATGACAAAAGAACAATTGACTATAATATCAAACGTTTTTGATGCACTTAATGACACGACACGTAACGTAAATAATAACTTTAATTTAATAACCAAAGAAATTAAAGAAAATTCAGCTAAGCTGGTAAATCTCACGAACTTTGAAAAAATACTTCACAGTTTTGACGAAATGTCATACCTTATATCCATATGCGCTTCCCAAATTTTGACAAAACAAGCAGAATTACTTGACATTTTGCAAGAGGCAAAATTAGGAAGATTAGACAGCAGATTTTTAAATTCAGACATTTTTATTGCTACGTTAAACCAGATACAGGCCGAACTCCCGCACAACGTAAGGTTTCCACAGAAAATTTCCAGGTTAAATCTACCTATAATCAATTCACTAGCAACAACGACACCCATTTATGTAAATGGAAATTTTATGATTCAGGTCAGCATACCGATGGTTAACGAAGAATTTAATCTATTTAGAATTACCCCTCTCCCCACAAAATATCTAGAGCACACATATCGATACGTCTCAACTGGTAGCGAACTCGTTGCCGTTAACGAGAACTACAGGAGATACATATTTTTGAGCATTAATGATTTGGAAAAATGTATCACAAGCGAACCAGAACATTTCGTGTGCCAACAAAATTTCGTTATACATAATTATGACATGAATAATTGCATAATACAGCTAATATCAGGAAACCCAAATCCACAGATTTGTGAATATCGAGTATTCCAACTCAAACACGAGTTATGGTTCACGTTGAAGAACAAAAACTCATGGCTATATGTTATGCCAGAACCAAAAAACGTACGAATCATATGTGGCGATACTCCACACACAATAAAATTATCAGACAGCGGAATCCTTAAAATAAAGCCATACTGCAAGGCAGTAACGAACGAAATTTACTTGCAGGCGTCAAATGACATTTACAACAAGGTCCCTATTCTCTACCATTTCCAGGCCATACCCGTAATTGAAAAAATCGATATCCCCAGTAACCTATCCCAAATCTCATCCCACATAATACATGTTGAAAAGTTAAATTTGGATAAATTCAGTATTAACGTAAAAGATTTAGTAAGAAAAGATACATCATTTATAACAATAAAACATGAAACTTTATATATTTCGACCTCTACCCTCATTGCCATATGTCTAATTTGCATATTAATACATGTAATAAAGAAATACTTTAAAATAAAAGTCTCGGTGAACAAAGAAGCAGGAGAAAATGTAGCAGAAAATCCATAAAAAAAAAAATTCAAAATAACATCTCAAAAAAAAATTTCCAATTTGTAATCATTTATATATATATTAAAAGAAAATACATATATATACAATCATTTCTTATCAATAAAAAAAAAGAAATACAATATTATTATTATCATTTCAAACAAATTATAAATATAAAATTATAAACTAAACAAAAAAAAAAAAAAAAAAAAAAAAAAAAAATAATAAAATATTGTACACGTGTATAAGCGTGCTAGGCAAACAAAAATTGTTTAATAAATATCTATTTCATATCGTATAGCAGAATCACTAAACTACATTCATCGTTCATTGACTCCTACATGCCATATGCCGAAAGTCTTCTCTCCTAACGTCGCGCGTCTTTCGTATTCTAAGGGGGGAGGAGTGTTGTGACCACACACAACTCCTTAGACATGTGCTACGCACATTTCATAATATCCTTCCTTTCCCAAACATGTGCTATGCACATTTCCTATTTTTTCTAATGTTACATTATCCATAATGTAACATTACCCATTTTTCCAATAACCCAAATCCATTATCCTAAATCCGACGACCCACCGCGGCGTCTACAATTCCTATTATTCTAAATCCGACGACCCACCGCGGCGTCTTCAATCTATCCTTTTTTTCCCAAATCCTAAATCGGATACCGACGACCCACCGCGGCGTCTACATTTTCTATTGTCAATTGCATTCTCGCATTCGCTTGTTCGTACAACGACTGCGAGAATGGTGATGCGTAAACATGCAGGTCAACAGAACGGTTCAGTTTGACCTGCACTAAAAAATCAAGTCAAAGGCATGGAGGAAGAAATGGAACGATGGATGAGGGAGTCAATTTCAAACATCCGATTAGGCAAGTTGCCTAGCGGTCAGATCATTAAACACTTTATATAAACTAATCCATCTGTGTTTTATTTTTCGATATATTACCACGACCCAACAAGTTGGAAAATCAGCGCTAAGTGGTAATTAAAAATTATCAAACCACAAAGTTAATTAGTTGACTTAAAAGCTTGTCACAAGATAGAATTAATATAGTATCTTATTTTTCTTTAATAAGGTACTCCCCTTCGGTGCGAGACATATTTCTGTGAAAAGATTTTATTTTAAATTATCAACATTGACAAAACCATATTTTTAATTTGTTTTAAGTTTTCAACTTAACTTTGCTTACTGGTCAACTTAGTGTACGCAGTACTATGCTCTGAACAAAATCGCGTAAAACATTTCTTCCTCGTTTCGTTGTGTTTCAATAAAAGCTTTCATGTCCCGCTTTTGTATATTATAGTAACAATAGTAACAGCTAAAGTCGACTTATTGAAATTACTTGTAAATTAAAAATTAATATCAGCATATGTCGACTTCAGCTTTACAGAGATGCCGGTTAAACGAAGTCAACTGTTTTGTCAGATCAGTTGGGACGGAAGAATATTAAGACTTTTGTGCGAAAATAAGCACTTAAATGGTTGAACACCTTTTTGAACCGTTCAGACCGGACGTCAGTCTTAAAAAGGCGTCAATATTTTCTTTTATTCTGTTCCTATTCCGTTAAGTGGGCATAACTAATGTGCCTCTTCTCTTTCTACAATTCCTTCTTTCCTTCTTTCCTAAAGCAGCCGTAATCAATAAGTAGTCCTTCTATCTTAGACGTAAGCTATCTTTTATTCAATAGTTGTAAGTCATTAGTAGGAATCATGAAAGTAGGACATATGTATTTTAAGCAACACATAAACACCAAAGAAGGAGCCGAAAATGATGGATGACGGATTTGTGGTGTAAGATGAGTCAAAGATTTACTTCAAGTCAATGCCTGCCTGGTATAGAAAAAACCGTAAGGGGATAAACCACCAAACTACGTACGAAGAATAAAGTAAACAGAGATTGTCAACATTTATAGATGCTTACATGTTAGATGCCACAATCAGTGGCCAATCAATTAGAAGTCACATATTCAGCACCAGCCCGAGGTGCATGCAATGGCACCATTTGAACTTCAACTTCATGTCTAACATAACTATTTTTCCAAAATGCCCAACAGTTAGCCAGATACTGCTCCAGTGTAACATCACCATCAAGATTCAAAACTACAGCGTCAGTAAGAGTGTCGTCAAAATAACCACTGTCGACCGATACGTCAGCAGCGACAGAAACAATTCGGGCCACACACACAGACACTCTATCAATCATCGCTGCAACATATTTCGGCGTCACTTATAACCAACTGGCCTTATAAAGCCGCACTTCTCATATGTGTAAAATCCAGCACTTATGATAACAAGGCGACAACGAAGTAGCCATAAATTATTTCTCCAGCTTTAGTCACGAATCACAGTTTCAGGACCAGTTTAAGTTCCATCGCGAATACCATCTCAACTTCAACTTCATGAACGTAATTAACTACAGACCCTAAGTTAGCCACTTAGCGCTTATGTTACCAAACCATTAAAAATTGGTTTTCCAGCATCTGTGACAAATTCAACAAGAATCAAAATTCCAGTGCTGGTCAGAATGTCATCGAAATTACCGCAGTTCATCGAATCGACAGCAGCAGCAGCAATCGGTGACTGGTCCGTCACCCTGCAACAACGTCCGTTGTCAAGTATAATCAACTGGCCTTATAAAGCCACACCTCTCATGTGACAAACAGCCAACATTTCTGGTCATACTCCGTCAACAAAGAAAGTTACAAATAATTTCTCCAGCTTAAGTGGCCAATCCATTAGGATTCACAGTTTCCACCAGTCAGAGTTTAATCGCAAATACCATTTCAACTTCATCTTCATCATTATCGTCAAAATCATTAGAGACCAACCTATCAAGATTCACAGCTCCAGCGCTGGTAAGAATGTCATCGAAATTACCACAGTGCACCGACTCGCAGAAAGCAAAATTCCGTCGCCAATAGTCTAGCAACGTCAACAACAATGTCACTCTGATGGTCATCGATTCAGCACCGCCAGTCAGAGTGTCATCAAAAATACCACAATCAATCGAGTTTTTTTCTAACAACAATCGCTCTGTATCGCAACAACAGTCTCTCTATCCTATCGTCCGTCGTTAGATTTAAAGAACTGGCACTAGAAACTCTGCTAATACTGCCAAACAAACTCAAAGTCGATACTGCGAAAAACCTCGATGGGATGTCAACTACTTTACACAATGGGAGAGCAAACTACAATGCCATCAGTAGGTAGGGGGCAGTCACAATCATACTTGCCTAACCAGTTACAACAATAGTTACAAATTTTGTCACCAGCATCAGTGACCAATCCATTAGGATACACAGCTTCAGCAAAAGTCAACCTTTTCAACTTCAACTTCATCCCTGTCAACATTATTCACAACAGTCCTAAACACCATCGTCCACCGATTCGTCGGCAACAAAATTCCGGCGCCAATTGCTGCTACAACTCCAGCCACTGCATTCAACGTCACTACCACAGCCTACATCGCTGCAACATCGTCCGTCGTCAAACAACTGCAAACAGCATCATCTACCATCTCAAACAACACCGCATTTACAAAATCAATTGCCAAAATTTTTGTATGTATATAATGAAAGAAAAATTAAAATAAAACATTATTTATAAAAAGAAAAATCAATAAATCAAAAAAAATCTGTAAAAAATAATTAAAATATTTACAAAACAAACAAAAACAAATGATTTTAGTTAGAGGAAACCAAATCAAAATATAAAACAAGACAACCGAAAAATGTGACACAAAATGACGCTTAGTTATAATAATAGCCCATAAGTTATTCATAGTTTGAAGTAAAAAATTTAAAAATCCTATGTTACTACGGCTTTTCCCTTATCCTTCAGCGGTAGCTTATACGCCGTGCTTTCACTTCTTACCTTTCTATCTTTCTGCGGTTATTAGGTATATCTTAGTCGTAAGCTTTGCAGTAGTTTTAATTTATTAATTATTTTTAGAACTTGTTTGATGAATAATTAATTTATGATAGGTTTGTATAATTTAGACATATAAATAAAACTGAAATAAATAAAATATTAATTGGTATTCCAAATAAAATAACAAGTCTTTAATTTTGTAATTAAAAGAAAATAAAAAATTTAGATTAATAACGAAAAAAATTAAAAGTTTTTGTTATATCTTATATACATTGTAAATAATATAAAAATATCTTTATATAAAAATTAATTTTTTTGTATAATATACAATTTCCGTTGTTAACAAAAAACTTAGCATTTTAAATAAAAACAAAATAAAATCTCTTAAAATTAATATTACAAACAAAATAAATAATTAAGCATTCAATATCAATTTATAAAAAAAATTTCTTTTATCTAACTTATTGTAAATAATGTAAAAAATAATAAATAAAAATTAAATTTGGTATGTTATATTCAATTTATGTATTGCAAACGTTTTAAATAAAAAAAAAGTTAAACATTTCATAGAAAAATTAAAACCTTAAAATCAAATAAAAATAAAAAATTAATAAAACTACAAAAAATTTGTAATAATTTTTTATTAAAATTGTGGCCTGGTATTTCCAGAGGGATATGAATTTCTCCATTTAAAACGAATCGAAAACGGTAAGTTAAACTTCGAACGGAAGAAGAAATGTCATAGCATAGTACCATAGTATTGTGGTTGAGATGGGTTTTGGAACAATCTAGTGTTAAGCTAGCTCTGCCCTCTGATTAGTGAAGTGTGCTTGATAGACTGTTCTATATAAGATAACCTTTCCATAGGGCGTTAGCTGAAATACCCAGCGTTGCCTGGCTGCCCTCACTACACTGTCCCAACTATACTACTCCCTCCCAACTGACCACCAAGATAGTCCTACTCCAAGACCCACCTTAAGACACTGCAAACACAGTCCGTCACGCAGTCCGTGACTTTTTTAATAAAACACAGGTTTTGGATAAAAAATCATTTTATTTTTCAACATAGTCTCCTTTGAGCTCTATACACTTTGTCCAGCGTTTCTCCAATTATTTTATCCCTTCCAAAAAATTAGATTTGTCGACGTCATCAAAATAGGTATTTGTTTGTGAGATGATTTTATCGTTGGAGTCAAATCTCTTTCCGCCGAGCCATTCCTTCAGGTTTGGAAACAAGAAATAGTCACTTGGGGCTAAATCCGGAGAATATGGTGGATGAGGGAGCAATTCGTAACTCAATTTAAGGATTTTTGCCATGGTGACTACACACACGTGCACCCGTGCATTGTCTTGATGGGACATCACTTTTTTATTCGCAAAATGTGGTCTTTTTTGCTTCAAATCAATATCGAATCTGTCTTCGCCGGTGACAAAAAAAACTCTGGCCATGACCTTGTTGGCCGACAGACCCACCTTGGCTTTCTTTCGCGCAGGTTCTCTCGGTGAAACCCACTGTCTTGATTGTTCCTTGGTTTCTGGTGTGTTGTGATGGATCCACGATTTGTCCACGATTACGAAACGGCATAAAAACTCGTTCGGATTGTGGCTGAACATCGCCAAACACTCCTTTGAAGTGGTCATACACAAAATTCACTTTTTTCCTTTTTCGTTTAAATTCACGAGGTTGTCTGCTTTCAATGGCTGTCAAACACAAACTAAATGAGTTTATTAAAATGTTGACAGGAGTCAACTGACAGGAGTCAACTGACAGATGGATGTTGTCGCCCTTTCAGTTAAGAGGAGGAAAATTCAAAAAGTCACGGACTTATTCACCCTCCCACGTATTTCACGTCTTTCTATCAAATCTTTGAGTCTTTGAGTCAATATCATTCAAACTATACACAGCCACCCACCATGTAAACCTGCTCAACCTCAAGTTTTAGCCATACCGGATAAACGGTGTTCGATGTAATCGCGAACAGAAATACAGACAAACTTTTTTTTTTATACAGGGTGTCTCCTAATTCATCAGGGATCATTTGGAAAATGATTCTTGGGTATATTCTAAGAAAAAAATCGTTTTAGCTCCAATGTTGACATCAGTTTTCTCGAATTTAAGAAGAAGCTTACTTTGTTGTGTAGCCTGAGCTATGTTAACGGAAATTGCTCTGTTAACTAACGATATTTAAGACTTTGTTTTTAGAAAAAATACCAGCCTTTGTTACTGCGTTTAAATAAAGTTGATATCTTATTTGAGTCTTTAGATATCCAACTTCTATACCTTGTGAGGACCAAAATTCTTGTGGCTGAATTTTGTTCACACAAAACATGCCATATACTTTTTTCCGAATTCGGGTGCACTCTGTATTCACGCAGTGCAGCCCACAAACGGATATGAAAGTAAAATGACAACAGCAACATCACGCCACCGGACTGGCCAATCACATCGCAGCACGTGACTTAAAGATTTTGCAACGCAAAATGGTATAAAAGGGCGAGCACGCAGGCGATCGCTCTCTTGGCCGCTTTCTCTAGTTGGCATTGCGCTACCTGGATCACGCCTCGGTAAGTGCTAGAAAATTTAATCTACATAAATACAACCTTGCCTTGCATTTCGCAGTCGAAGTCAGTTACATATTCGCTGTCGGCGTCACTACTCATCCGCTGCTGACGTCTTCTCCATATTCTATATCGACGTCACTACTCATCCGCTGCCGACGTCCTTAGAATATCGCTGCCGACGTCGTCTACCTGCATTCGTCAATTCTTGCCATCGTACAACGTAACATCACTGTGTGGTTGCCCCGCAGGTCTTACGCTGGTACATCTCAGCATATCGCTGCTGACGTCGTCCACTGCATCTGTCACAATTCTTGCCGACGTACAACGTCACTTCAAGCGCGCGCTCACGCATCGCTCAGGATTCACGCTTGTCTCAGGCTTAAGCTTATGCATCGCCTAGGGCGCACGCTCGTCATCAGGTTCACGCCCAGAAATCGCTTAGGATTGACGCTCGTCTTAGTTTCACGCTCACGCATCGTTCAGGCTATCGTATCGGTAAACCAATACATTATAAGTAATAAGGAAAATAAAGAAAATAATTCAAAGAGTCACCAAATAGAAATTTTATTGTAATGACCCCTTACCTCTGAACCCTGGTCACGCTGAGTTTACCCCGGCTGGGAAAACTCCTTTACAACCTGTTCCAGTTTTCCTGCCTATGCTAATTTTTGATTTTGAGATCCATTTTCTCCAGAAAATGTGTAATAAATATAACGTTTTACTAATTTTTTCTTATGGACGTAACAATAATGAAAATAAAAATCAACAACAAGTTTGCGGAAAAACTTATAGATTTGCCGATAATTGGGAAAAGCTGCTGCAGGTAAATTTTTTTAGAGAAGGGTTTTTTGCTTTACGCTCCAAAGGCTATTTATTGTATGTGTGTACTAAAACAGTTATAACAGGTGCCCAAAGTGTCCTCCTTGGCACTTATGTGCCTCTTACAAGTTGCAAGCGACATTGATATTTGATACTGTTCTCTTTGCATACGCTGCTGCTCATACTTTTCACGAAGTGGAATAAAACCTTCTATACAGAAAGCCCAACTGTACGCATACTAGTGCTGTGAAAAAATAACAAAAGCAGCTGTATTTGTATTATGTGAATATAGTGTAGAAACAATAAACAGACGCATTTTATGAAATGGTTAACTGAAGAGAGGGAGAAACGTAGGTTGTAGCAGACAGAAACATTTTTATGGATTTCTTTCTTTCATTGATTACCAATGCATCTAATAATGTTAATTTTTAAGCATGGATCTATCAATCAGAAAAAGAGACATTTATCAATAACCAGTTCTTGAGCACTTAAGCGTTGTAATGAATCAGACAGTGGTTTGTTGACGATTCCTATTTATCAACTCGTCCGCTGGAAGACATGGTCGAACCGGGCGCACGCGTTTAATCCAGCCATGTTCGTCGGCAACCGGGGTGGGATCTTGGTTGTCCCATGACTTCCTCCATTATCAAAAAATAATCCGCGTGCTACAAAATAAAACCAAAGCTAGAAGAATTAGAACGAGATAGAAGGAGAGAGATAGAGACGGAAGCTTGGCCCTGATGACTTGACGCCTGGGGAGAGACTGTGGGAAGCGTATCCTACAACGCCACCCACCCACTTTCTTAACCCACCCTACCATGGGTCCCGATGTCCTTGGGACCCCCTTGTTTTCTTAAGCCACCGTTGACCCAGGGATTACCTGTGCCGGGAGGACAAAAGATAATGAAGTACTATACACACATTTTCAACCCTTTAACAACTTATTTATTTCCATCGATTTCAATGACGATATTCAAATGCCTCGTAATTCAAAGCAAAAAAAAAACCATATTATCGGTTTGAAATTTTACAATCCTTAATGGGAATTACCATATCGAGTCGAATCTGTCAAACAAAACAAATTTATAAACGATTCAAAATACATTTATTCTAGATTATAAGAAAGATTTAATCTACTGTCAAAAAAATACTTTATGATGATTGGGAAGTTAAGTTATCCATCAGAAACATCATTAATTCGGAATTTAAATCTATTCTTGGGATATACAGCTGATTTACAATTCAAATCTAATAGTAATAACATTATTATCGATTTGAGACTCAAAACGATTAATAAGAAAGCAAGTAATCGATTTTCAAATTTAACTTTGATATTAATACGCAGTGTGAAACGATAGGGAAAGTCAATACGACTAATAAGCATTTATATAATCGATATGGGATTTAAATTTACTTATGCGATTGATATGCAAACTTAAATTTAATAATAGGGAACAAGCTAAACCGATTATAAAGTCTAATATAATCTGTCGAATATTTAATCGATATGAAATTTAAATATAATAATATTACTTATGCGATCGATATGCAAACTTAAATGTAATGTTACGGAACACGGTAAACCGATATGAGAGTTAAATCTAATCTATCGAATATTTAATAGATTTGAAATTTAAATATAAAATATTAAACGATATGAAAAGTCAAAACGATTCAACAGCCGAATTGACTTCGGAGTCCCAAACACTCACAACCTGAAGTAAGCAGACACGCTAAAATGAATAACCAGCATTCGAATAAAGGAGAATCTGAAAATACACTTACTTGTATACGCGTAGATCCGTGCTTCGTCGCCAGCGCTGTCGAGTTGGGCAGAATCCAGGCTGTATTGAAAGAATGTTAATTGGAAATCATAATTTTCCTATCTTAAATTGAGACGATCCGCGCGCCCACCTCAGGCTACCAGGGTTTGGTGGACCGTTACAAAATATATAATAATTCTTTTGTTGTTTCCTTTTTTTTTGTAATCAAACTACGATAAGGGACTATATAAGAATAAGGTTACGGGATCTGCTGAGGAGGTAGCAAGATCGACTGCTGCCGTTGGTAATTTATAGCTGTTGATAGTAACTAAAGATGCTGGTCATCAAGGATGCTGAGGATAATTTAGAGATGCAATTGGGGACGATTTCATCCAGATTACTCGAATTCAGGCTCTCCTATTCCTCCCCGTTACATAGTCAACGCAATACCGTTAATGCTCACGACCAAAGTTTGACCATAATTTAACAAGTAAGTGACGCGATAACCCTAATACTCCGACCAAAGGGTGTCTACCAGACAACCAAACAGCGCACCAGAGGCGATAGAAGGTGCTATTGGAAACGGGTATTGATTCAGCTTGCGCGGTCACTATCGAGGGGGTGTGTGGGGGGGGGGCAAGGATGCCAAAGCGTAACTACAGAACGGTCTGCGCTGCTGTATTTCCCGTTCCGCACAACAGAATTTCTACTGATGCCGCTGCCGCTGACTTTGCTCTTCGGTAGTTGTGACAAATTCTGCCGCTGGACACTTTACGTAGAGTTCACCGTAATACTTTTTTTTTTCTTGCCCTGTACAGTTCAAACGGGTAGTGTACGAATGAAACACTGGGGCTAAACTTCGTAGCACTTATCGGCCACCACGTTTGTAGCTTTCGCTTGAACCATCCTTTTTACAGGTACAAACAAGTACGATATTATTTTATTTTTTTGCACGATAAAGAGCCACGCAAACACAAATGATGTGGGCCACTCGTTAGGTGGAAATGAATTAATGCAACTTTGCGTACTTTGCGTACGTTGCTTGCACTCAAAGGGTATTTCACGACTTTCCACTGAAATTTCATTAGGAATTCGCTTTTTATCAAAAAAAAATTTTCTGCACTTTCGAAATTCTTTGCCCTTTGCGTAGTCAGTGAATTATTTCCGATTTCTTGCATTCGGTTGCACGCGGCACTTGTTTAAAAAAAAACAAATTGAATTTTCCTTTTTTTTTTTTTTCAAGTTTTACCAACTACCGGACAAAATTCTTTGGCGACCGCTTGGTTCAAATAACAGGGACACAATGCCTTTTGCTTTTTCCATTTTTCGCCTCGTAGGTCACAGCAGTGCCAGTACGGGTGAAGGTAGATGACGCTATTCTCTCATCATACGGAGCCAATCAAAATTGGTCTTTTAAATTTTTTGTTCGACTTTTGGATGTCTACTACATTGACATAACTATGCCGATGCAGGAGCATGTAAGCCTACGTGGCATACCAGCTATGGCTGTTAGCAAGAAATCATGCGATTTCTGGGCCAATCAAAAGGAGTCTTTTAAATTTCTCGACCAGCATTTTGATAACTACTACATTGACATATTTATGTCGGTGCAAGTACGTGAAGTCGGCATTAAGAGCAGCGGTTATTTTTGTTGCAATGCAATTGGAATTCCACTGAACGCATTTCGCGCATAGGGTGGCTCAGATTTATCTGATAACGTTTGACAAAAAAAAATTATTCTTTCTTGTCTTCAGACAAAACAAAAAAAATCTCCCATTACACAACAAATAATAGGACCCGCTTACTTCTTTCGAAGAGTAAGGGTACTATTCTTTGAAAGAGTGGGATACCCAAGCTTAAGTCATTGCCGAATGTCTTTGGCGTGGTAAGTACCCAACAGCTTCCCGGATCTATCTTCTAGAACGTAATAAGTATTACCTTTCTTCTCCCGAATTCGGGCGGGAAGAAATAAGGGGGCCAATTTGGCACAGAACCCTTTCGCGAAATTGCTTTGGGCGAAGTTCCTCCTAAAAATCTCCTGACTTACCCTGAAATCTACGTTGCGGCTTCTAGTGTTGTATGTGCGAGTATTGGTATCGTGGGCCTGTTGTAACCTTTCCTGAACCTTTTCCCGAATGTTTCCAAGTTTGTCGTTCAATGGGATAATCACCTGGTGATCCTCTAACAAATTCAGGCTACGCAGCAAGCGATAGTCGGAGGCGTGGTGAATCATATTCAATCCGAACAGGACATAGTACGGAGCAAATCCGATGGACGCATGATAAGAACTACGCAAAGAACAGCTGATGCCACTAAGACTTTTGTCCCAGTCCTTCTGATCGTTCTTAATATATGCGCGTATGGCAGCTATGATAGAGCGATTCACACGTTCGGATGCGTTAGACTGCGGCGAGTACAGGGCCGTGTACACATGTCTTATACCGTACTTAGTAAGAAGTGAATTAAAGATGACTGATTTGAATTGAACGCCGTTATCCGTCGCGATTGTCTCGGGAACTCCGAAGGTGCGGAAGATGTAATCTTCCAAATAACAACAGATAGACGTTGCACAAAACTTTTTAAGGGGTTTCAGAAAGTTGTATTTTGAGAGGTGGTCGAGTATTATCAGTATCCCAATAGCACCTGATTTAGATCGAGGATATGGACCTAACAAATCCATGAACAGTCGTTGAAATGGTCGGGCTGATTGTACCAGCTGACCCATTGGTGGACGCAAGACGACATTGGATGGCTTAGTGCATTTACATGTTTCACAATTAGAGATGTATTCCTTGATTTGTTTCGACATATGTGGCCAGAAGAAGTGTCGCTTAATTCGCTCGGTGGTCTTTCCTATACCTCCATGAGCACCAGTTAGACGACAGTGGGCTTGCTGAATAACCCCGTTGGTCAACGATTGGGGAACCCAGAGTTTCCAAGAGTCATTTTCTTGTACATCACTACCAGTTGCGAATTCGGTACGCTTGTACAGATATTTTCCTACGACTTTAAGATCGGGCAACTTGCCCTGATGAACTAACACCCTGGTCTTTAAGATGCTGTATTCCGTACTATCGAACTCAGTGGAGTCCAAGTCGATTTCGGGACCTACTTCGCTGAATTCGCATAATTCATCAGTATACACTCTGGATAGGGTATCTGGAACAACATTCTCAGACCCCTTTCGATGTTTAATCGAAAATTGGAAACCCTGTAGTTTCAAAGCCCACCGCGCCAACCTGCCACTGAGATCAGTCTGTCGCATCAACCACTGCAAGCTTGCGTGGTCTGTTACCACTGTGAACTCCTGTCCCTCAATGTACGCGCGGAATTTCTTAATACCTAGGACAACGGCCAGACATTCCTGCTCAGTAACGCTGTAGTTCCTTTGCGCCTTATTCAACTTTTGTGACATAAAAGCCACAGGAACCTCATCGCCACTACTGTTTACTTGGGCAAGAACGCTGCCAATTCCGTCCTGGCTTGCGTCGCATTGCAGGACAAAGGGTCGAGTAAAGTCTGGATTGCCCAGTAGAGGTGCAGAAGTCAGTCTTCTTTTCAGCTCGTTAAAAGCTTTTTCGGCTTCGTCCGACCAATTGAAGGATTTAGACTTCCTAAGTAATTCTGTGAGAGGATGAGATACTACCGAGAAGTTGCTTATGAAGCGACGATACCAGCCAGCCATACCAAGAAAACGTCTCAATTGTCGAACCGACCTGGGCCTAGGAAACTCAGTTATCGCCACGAGTTTGTCTGGATCTACTTTAAGCACTCCGTTTCCGACTACGTATCCCAGATACTTGACTTCTCTCAAACAGAATTTACTTTTATTTACATTGATCGTGAGACCAGCCTTCCGCAAGTGTAAAGCGACCTCCTCCAGGACCAACATATGCTTGTCGAAAGTATCTGTGATGACCAGCAGGTCGTCAAGATACACGAACACGAAGTCCCTAAGTTGGGGTGGAATAACTTGGTCCATCAATCTACAAAGTGTCTGGGGTGCATTGCATAGTCCGAATGGCATCACCCGATATTGATACAAGGGCATTTTAGGAACAGTGAAAGCGGTTTTTTCACGAGAACCTAATTCCAACGGAATTTGGTGGAAAGCCTTTTTCAAATCTAGACTCCAAATAACCTCCGCAGGCGGTAATCGACTTAAAATCCCATTGATATGAGGTAGGGGATAGGCGTCCTTGACCGTCACTGCGTTGACTTTCCACGAGTCCAGACAGAGTCAAACCTTCCCTGGTTGACGTACCAACACGACAGGCGAGCTCCAGGAACTTTTTGATTCCTCGATGATCCCTTGAGCTAGCATTACATCCAGTTCCGCAAAAATCAATCTCCCGATAGCCGGAGATACTGGATAATGCCGCTGCTTTATTGGCTTTGCATCCTGAACATCGATAACGTGTTCAACCAGTGTCGTTTTTCCCAATCCATCTTTATCGAAAGAAGGAAAACGTGACTTAACCACTTCCAATCTATTCAATTGACCAGTCGTCAAAACGAGTGATTTTGTGTTATCACCTTTGCCCACCTCGACATTCAAACTATGTTGCACTTCGCTAATGATTCCAGGCGCTAACTTAAATGCTCTCCAGAAATCAATACCCAGGTACAAATCTTGGGAAAGGTTAGGAATAAGATACAATTCGATTTCTCGAATCTGTCCTCGAAATTCAATGTCGACCTTTACCTTTCCTTTCACAGGTTGGCGATTTCCATCAGCCGTTTTAATACTGCTAACAAACTTGATCACGTCGCGACCATCACTCAAAATACTCTCTGCGACTCTTGAACCAACACAACTTATGGTAGCACCACTATCGAGCAGTCCTAGCATAGTACGATCTAAAAATGTCACCTCCGCATATGAACGAACATCATCTCCCCTGTTGACAATTGCATCTATAAATCTCCGACGGCTTTGTAACACAGACTTCCAGAAGGTTCGCAACCTAAGCGTCGAACGCTTACTCTTTTGCTTCACCGTGGGAGTGTCTTCACCAAAAATTCGACCTCGTGCTCTCTGATAAGCATCAAAACGATCGTGATATTGCTTAATTGGATACAGGGTCGGTCTTCCGCTATTGGATTCGCCGGTCGTTTTGTCTTCATTGATTAAAAGTAAGGCAGTGGGAGCGTGAACTTCACCACCAATGGCACCAAAACTAGTGTCGATAGGTGGAATCACATCCAAGGTTGATTTTACATGGGGTGCGGGTTTCGCTGTCGAAGCTGGGCCACACCCGGTCGGAAGTTTCCCGACGCCCTACACTTAGCACAGTTGGGTTTGAAGACATTAACGGCGCCACACCCATAGCAGAAGATCCGCCGTTCCTTTAAACAATCTAAATACCTGTGACCAGGCTCGTCACAGTTCCAACAAAGGAGAGTATTACCCTCGCCTAAAGCACAAATTCCACTCTCATTACTTGGTGTCAGACTTCCCTCCTTTGGTAATTCAAAATCGACGTCAACCTCGGAGATGTTGCGTCGAAGGACCGGGTTTCGTAATCCCGTAGAACCGCGGTTAACCTCAGCAAAGAAACGTTCACGTTTCCGGCAGATATCACGGAGTTGCGCTACAGAGCCAATGGTCAGATATAAGATCTCATGTCGAATATCCGGTCTAAGGTTGCGTGCTATGATCTCAACGAGTTCCTTTTCGCTTATTTGAGAGTTTAGTCGGTTTGTTAAAACAGAAATTGAATCAAAATACTCGTCGAAAGTTTCTCGATCTCTCTGTTTCCTTGGCCGAATACTCTCAAGGAGATCATAATCTGTGCGACAATCCTTGTATTGCGTGCGCAATGCTTCGCAAAGGTCGAACCAATTGCAATTGAGCACGCCCCTGTGATAACGCCAAAACCATTCACGCGCCTTTCCGTAAAGTAACATGCGAAAGTTGTTACAGATCAACGAAAAATCTCCGTACAAAGTCTGGTTCGTCAGAACCTGTATGCGATACAAAAACTCGTCAACCGTGAGACCGTCTACCGAGCCGTCAAATCGTATTTGCCATTTCTGTATCAGGCTGGTGATACGATCGGACTTGCTTAAATCGAGTGAACGATCATTGATCATTGAGTGATCAGGTGCGAACGAAACGCTGCGTGAATTGGATGGAAACCCCTGCTTCATATGTGCATTAGGACCGGTTGTTGGAGGATAACGAGAGAATTCCCCAGGACCATTTAGTGGAATGCCCGGTAGATTAGCACGAACTTCTGTGGATCGAAGATTAAAATTTTCGAAGCACCGCTGGACGTTAGAGGCAACCACATCAGACATTTTGCTGGTCAAACAATCGACCATCTCCGTCTTCTGCTGTTTCCAAGCTACGTCAATCAAGGCCTTAACTTCCTCGGTCGTGAGACCTTTATCTGTGCTTGAAATCGCCCGATTACCAGAAATTCGTTGACTATCCTCAAAAAGATTATCTTCATCCAGAAGTTCTCTGTCCGGATTTCGATTAGGCTCTCCAGCCCATACGTTTTCGTTCCTCGTCCAGTCCAACTGGTTTCGCCCCTTGGCCTTGCCTTTTCGCCCAGTGTTCGTACTTTGTGTCTGCATAGTTTTCGGTATTGCTCCCATGGATGCTGGTGTCCTTTTGATAGACTGGTTTCTACCCGACGTGACAGTATTAGCAGGCACAACCGTAACTTCTATCGGCTTCAAATCTTCCACCAAGCACGGCTCTTTGCAAGTTGGACAATTGTTCGAAGTCTTCAAATACTCTGTGATACACGATTGGTGAAAAACATGTTTACACAGGGTAACCAAGCTTGCGACCTCAGGAACCAGTTCAGCCTTGCATACCTGACAAACTATGCTGGGGTTGAGGCGACTCAAGTCCTCGTTACTACGAACGGTGAACATGTCTACTCAAATTCAAGAAAGATGATCCCTACCCCAAGATTCAATAATCTTCACAACACTCGAAGCGCAAATCGATGATCGAAACCCAGATTCGGAGCCGCAACCGCCCCATAAAACAAACAATAAATCGAATTTCGAGAAATTCAACCAAACGAAATTATCCTGAATAGTCGAAATCAGAAATGTCTTAACCGGAAATTTACGATATGGAGTTTTCCTCAAATTCGATAGTCAATACTAAAGGTGATTGTCGATACTAAAACCCACAAGATAATACTCCAAAATTCATAATAAAAAAAAATGACAGGTTCTAAAACCCAGCAAACTGTGTACAAACAACTAACTTTCTTCGTCCTCCCGCCAGGCAATACCTTCGGTCGTTTGGTGGTTTTGCCTCCCCCTCACATCAAGGCATCAGTTCAAAAAAAAACTTTCAGTAAAATAACAGTATATCCGTTTAGTCCATGTATGAAGTCAACAATGACTTCCTAGTCTAAGGTCGGCCTATCGTCGACGTTGGCAATTCCAGACTGACATGTGCAGAATTGAGAAGCGAGAAAGAATTCCCTCAGGGGAGATACATAAAACGATCTAAAATTCCAGCTATTGGAAATAATGCCATGAGAGCTCTGGTCTAGCACTCGTGGGATGACAAATGACTAGTAATTCCACAAGATGATGCATTTTATTAGTAATCGAAAAGCATTCCGGTCCAAGGTTCGCGCAATACGATCCCTGGTTATCCCAGAACGCTGGCATATAAGGTTATCGAAACTTAAGTAACATTAACGTTGAAGCGGGCGGATTCTGCTACAAATTCGGCTGAACCGATGGTTTTCTGGTCAGATCGACCACCCAGGCAAGACGCCTGAAAATCCAATGAAAAGCACATCCAATTCGCCCTTACTTGCAACGAAAAAAAAAAACCCCGCCGATAAGAGAAGGGTTCTGTGGTGAGGTAGCCTTTAACGTCAGCTGTGCGGCCAGGAACCAAAAAAAATCAGAACCCGAAATTCCGCAAGACCTAGTTCCAAGGCCTCAACCAGAACTAGAAGAGGGATCGTCTTTAAGACGAACAATAATCTACCAAGTGATTAAATCGAACAAGAGAAATCGAATAGGGGAAATTATGAACAATCAGCTTTCAAGAGTCCCGCCGATTCTTTGGTCAGCTCTTCCGCTTCTAGCAAAAGGTCTGCGATTCCAAAAGGAAGAGAGGGGCCTTCTTGATCAGACGACTGAGGTCCAGATAGAAAGAAGAAAAGAATTCTGGTGTGGGACAATCCGAGTACCATAGGAGGGTCCTAAGGGTTTTTGCCAGACAAGTATTTTGGTCAGGAACACGGCCAAAGGTGCCAAGTTACCTGCGATTCCTGTCTAGCTGCCCACACTCGGTTGCAAAAATGAAGTCCTAAAGACAACTATATATATTAAAATATAAGGGAAAATTTTAAAGCGAAAATAGTTTGTGGAACCCAAAAGCATTAGCGCGATGCCAATATCTCTCGAGCCCCACGTTGGTACTAGCCAACGAGGTTTCTACCTAAAGTGTGTGACTTAAGAAAGTCCTGGAACAACCCCAAAACTTCTTCGAGCCCCACGTTGGGCGCCAATTTTATTGTAATGAATCAGACAGTGGTTTGTTGACGATTCCTATTTATCAACTCGTCCGCTGGAAGACATGGTCGAACCGGGCGCACGCGTTTAATCCAGCCATGCTCGTCGGCAACCGGGGTGGGATCTTGGTTGTCCCATGACTTCCTCCATTATCAAAAAATAGTCCGCGTGCTACAAAATAAAACCAAAGCTAGAAGAATTACAACGAGATAGAAGGAGAGAGATAGAGACGGAAGCTTGGCCCTGATGACTTGACGCCTGGGGAGAGACTGTGGGAAGCGTATCCTACAACGCCACCCACCCACTTTCTTAACCCACCCTACCATGGGTCCCGATGTCCTTGGGACCCCCTTGTTTTCTTAAGCCACCGTTGACCCAGGGATTACCTGTGCCGGGAGGACAAAAGATAATGAAGTACTATACACACATTTTCAACCCTTTAACAACTTATTTATTTCCATCGATTTCAATGACGATATTCAAATGCCTCGTAATTCAAAGCAAAAAAAAACCATATTATCGGTTTGAAATTTTACAATCCTTAATGGGAATTACCATATCGAGTCGAATCTGTCAAACAAAACAAATTTATAAACGATTCAAAATACATTTATTCTAGATTATAAGAAAGATTTAATCTACTGTCAAAAAAATACTTTATGATGATTGGGAAGTTAAGTTATCCATCAGAAACATCATTAATTCGGAATTTAAATCTATTCTTGGGATATACAGCTGATTTACAATTCAAATCTAATAGTAATAACATTATTATCGATTTGAGACTCAAAACGATTAATAAGAAAGCAAGTAATCGATTTTCAAATTTAACTTTGATATTAATACGCAGTGTGAAACGATAGGGAAAGTCAATACGACTAATAAGCATTTATATAATCGATATGGGATTTAAATTTACTTATGCGATTGATATGCAAACTTAAATTTAATAATAGGGAACAAGCTAAACCGATTATAAAGTCTAATATAATCTGTCGAATATTTAATCGATATGAAATTTAAATATAATAATATTACTTATGCGATCGATATGCAAACTTAAATGTAATGTTACGGAACACGGTAAACCGATATGAGAGTTAAATCTAATCTATCGAATATTTAATAGATTTGAAATTTAAATATAAAATATTAAACGATATGAAAAGTCAAAACGATTCAACAGCCGAATTGACTTCGGAGTCCCAAACACTCACAACCTGAAGTAAGCAGACACGCTAAAATGAATAACCAGCATTCGAATAAAGGAGAATCTGAAAATACACTTACTTGTATACGCGTAGATCCGTGCTTCGTCGCCAGCGCTGTCGAGTTGGGCAGAATCCAGGCTGTATTGAAAGAATGTTAATTGGAAATCATAATTTTCCTATCTTAAATTGAGACGATCCGCGCGCCCACCTCAGGCTACCAGGGTTTGGTGGACCGTTACAAAATATATAATAATTCTTTTGTTGTTTCCTTTTTTTTTGTAATCAAACTACGATAAGGGACTATATAAGAATAAGGTTACGGGATCTGCTGAGGAGGTAGCAAGATCGACTGCTGCCGTTGGTAATTTATAGCTGTTGATAGTAACTAAAGATGCTGGTCATCAAGGATGCTGAGGATAATTTAGAGATGCAATTGGGGACGATTTCATCCAGATTCAGGCTCTCCTATTCCTCCCCGTTACATAGTCAACGCAATACCGTTAATGCTCACGACCAAAGTTTGACCATAATTTAACAAGTAAGTGACGCGATAACCCTAATACTCCGACCAAAGGGTGTCTACCAGACAACCAAACAGCGCACCAGAGGCGATAGAAGGTGCTATTGGAAACGGGTATTGATTCAGCTTGCGCGGTCACTATCGAGGGGGTGTGTGGGGGGGGGGGCAAGGATGCCAAAGCGTAACTACAGAACGGTCTGCGCTGCTGTATTTCCCGTTCCGCACAACAGAATTTCTACTGATGCCGCTGCCGCTGACTTTGCTCTTCGGTAGTTGTGACAAATTCTGCCGCTGGACACTTTACGTAGAGTTCACCGTAATACTTTTTTTTTTCTTGCCCTGTACAGTTCAAACGGGTAGTGTACGAATGAAACACTGGGGCTAAACTTCGTAGCACTTATCGGCCACCACGTTTGTAGCTTTCGCTTGAACCATCCTTTTTACAGGTACAAACAAGTACGATATTATTTTATTTTTTTGCACGATAAAGAGCCACGCAAACACAAATGATGTGGGCCACTCGTTAGGTGGAAATGAATTAATGCAACTTTGCGTACTTTGCGTACGTTGCTTGCACTCAAAGGGTATTTCACGACTTTCCACTGAAATTTCATTAGGAATTCGCTTTTTATCAAAAAAAAATTTTCTGCACTTTCGAAATTCTTTGCCCTTTGCGTAGTCAGTGAATTATTTCCGATTTCTTGCATTCGGTTGCACGCGGCACTTGTTTAAAAAAAAACAAATTGAATTTTCCTTTTTTTTTTTCAAGTTTTACCAACTACCGGACAAAATTCTTTGGCGACCGCTTGGTTCAAATAACAGGGACACAATGCCTTTTGCTTTTTCCATTTTTCGCCTCGTAGGTCACAGCAGTGCCAGTACGGGTGAAGGTAGATGACGCTATTCTCTCATCATACGGAGCCAATCAAAATTGGTCTTTTAAATTTTTTGTTCGACTTTTGGATGTCTACTACATTGACATAACTATGCCGATGCAGGAGCATGTAAGCCTACGTGGCATACCAGCTATGGCTGTTAGCAAGAAATCATGCGATTTCTGGGCCAATCAAAAGGAGTCTTTTAAATTTCTTGACCAGCATTTTGATAACTACTACATTGACATATTTATGTCGGTGCAAGTACGTGAAGTCGGCATTAAGAGCAGCGGTTATTTTTGTTGCAATGCAATTGGAATTCCACTGAACGCATTTCGCGCATAGGGTGGCTCAGATTTATCTGATAACGTTTGACAAAAAAAAATTATTCCTTCTTGTCTTCAGACAAAACAAAAAAAATCTCCCATTACAGCGTGTACCTCATAAAATTTAAAAACCTACTGTTCAACTTCAACTTGACAGCATAATTACATTACCCATGAATGTGCATCGCTTTTGACGTGACAACGTCTCACTACAAGGTTTAAGGGGTACATTTTCAAAAAGTTGAATGTTTAATGTCACTATTTAGCAGATGTTAAGTTGCATTTTTAACAGATGTTATGTCACACTTATAATATCTACTGGGATTTGGTCATGAGGAACTAGGATTTTTTTAACTAAACAATTTCTTAAGCTATTGGTCATACCAATGTATGTAGGACTATGATGCGACTATAAGACTTGTTCATATGGAAATTCTGGGATCTGCCCATTAGGGTCTGGAATGTTGTTGACCAAGCCATTTCTCAAGCGATTTGTATGAAATTTGGTATGTAGGACTAAGATGCGACTATAAAAATTGATCCTATGGGAAATCTGGAACGTACGCTCACTGAATAGAGCTCGAGCTGCACAACAGCTAGCCGATACATTGTCCAAATATAATGCTGACATAACAGCAATCAGGAGATGGTGTCTTACAAAATCAGAATATGACATAAATTACAGCTGTCATGCAAACATCATGTGCTCGGCGTGGGGTTTCTATTCAGCAAAAGAATGAAACCCACCGTTAACGGCTTTAAAGCAGTAAATAAACGGCTATGCAACCTTCGCGTGCCGGGCAGATTTAAAAACATAATAAACGTTCACGCATCAACAGAGCATTCCCCAGATGATGAAAAAAAAAAGAATTCTTTGAATCAGTCGAACGGGAACTCCATGCCTGTCCTCAGTGGGGAAAAACACAAGCGTTTTTGTGCTTAAGAATTTTATATTACGGCAAACCACTTTATTAATTTACATTTACATTTATTTTAACAAAAAAGTAATTTCCAAAACAAAAAACAAACAAATATTTTTTCTCTCTAAAGTAAAGGTTTGGTTTTACCCATGACAACGGAACAAAGGAAAAGCAACACATATCAAAAAATATGACATTAAATCAAAAACTTTAGAACCTTTTTTTTAGTAATAAATGTGAACGTGTACCATTACACCATTCAGCTTGTTTTAATTCACAATGAAAACTGGTAAATGGCAAACATTAAAGGAAACAAAAATTATAATGACATTTTTAAGTAAATGATTCTTTTTGTGGTTTCCTATTTTTCCAGGTTATGGCGTTTGCCAGCTGAGACGAATTTGATGCTGTTTGATGTTGCTTCAACACTCAGTATGACGTAAGAATCATTGTCGGGGATATGAATGCCAGTATGGAGCCAGTATTCAGGCAGTACATTGGCACCACTAGCTTACACGAAAACAATAATGACAATGGACAACGAGTCATAGAGCAAACAATATCCACAAAGCCACCTGGGTATCTCTTGGTGGAGTCACTCCCAACCAGATAGACCACGTGTTGATAGACCGCCGCCCCGAATGTGATGACGGTACGAACGTACCGAGGTGCCAACGTCGACTCGGACCACTACTATCTTGTTGGTATGGTGCTCCGAGTGCGGATTGCATCATCCAGTAAGACAGCATACGCGAATCAGATTTGAGTCAACACGGCTGCCCTTCGCAACGAAGCGACCAGAAACAACTACGGTCAAGCGATATGACTCGCCCTAAATGCAGGAAGAGTAAGTCCTGGGGCTGAGATGCCGGGCGTAGAAGAGAAATAGATACGCCTTAAGAATACTGTCATTTGTACTGCTGACTCCATCTTAGGAAGAATATCGTCCGTGAACTAGAACCGTATAGAGAGCGAGGAAGTTCTACCAATGAGTCCGCGGTATGACGCAATATGACGCAAAGAGGGTAATCTGATCGCCGATCTCAAAGGCGTCTTAGAGCAATGGGAAGAGCACTTTCATGAGTTGCTTAATTGCCAGCTAACTGAGAAATTAGAGGTTCCACCAATGACCGAAGAGCACACTATGCTGCCGCCACCAAGCATAGACGAAGTTAGCAGAGCGATAAAACGGCTTAAAAATAATAAGGCTCCGTGATCAGACGGCATCCTAGCGGAGCTAATTAAAACTAATAGTGCAAGTATGGGAGTAAGAAGCGATGCCAGAAGACTGGCGAAGAGGCATCGTGGTATAACGTTGTTGAGTACCGCGTATAAGATATTCTCCTCTATCCTTCAAAAAAAGATAGCCTCTTACGCTAAGGTCATCAATGGTCCATACCAGTGTGGCTTCATCCCAGGCAAATCAACAACTGATCAGATTTACACCCTTAGGCAGGTGATGGAAAAATGTCTAGAGTTTCAAAACTCACTACACCATCTTTTTATAGACTTTAAAGCCGCCTATGATAGCATAGCCTGAGTAGCACTTTGCAAAGCCATGAGAGAATTCGGCATCCCAAATAAACTGACATGACTATGTAGGTTGACCATGACCAATGTTATAAGCCAAGTAAAAATATCCGGATCACTATCATGCCCATTCAACATCTGTAACGGGCTCCGACAAGGGGATGGACTGGCCTGCGTCCTCTTCAACCTGGCGTTGGAGAAAGTGATTCGAGACTCTGACGTAACGGCGAGAGGAACAATCATCTATAAGTCCATTCAGATACTGGCTTACGCAGATGATATTTACATCGTTGGTAGAAACCGAAGAGCTGCACAGTAAGCTTTCATCCATATAGAGCAGGCGGCACGAAATCTGGGGCTGCACATAAATGAGAGCAAACCAAAGTACATGGTGGCCACGTCTGCGAGTATACGATCCAACATTGGTCCCTCAATTCAAATAGTGGAGCGCGAAATTAAAGTTGTGCAATCCTTTAACTGTCTCGGGTCAACTGTAGCAGCCGATAACATCATTGAACCAGAAATAGAGCCAACAAAGCCTACTATAGTCTGTGAAGACTCTTCAAATCCAGGAATTTAACCATATCATCCAAGCTGCTGGTTTGTAAGACAAGGGTCATACCAGTACATACATATCGATCCGAGACTTGTGTGCTTAGCATAAAGCATTCTGACCTCTTAGCCGCGTTCAAGAGAAAAGTCTTAGGGAGAATTTTTGGCCCCGTATGTGAAGAAGGACGATTCCGGAGACTCTACAATAATGAGATCTACGAGCGTTACTGCGATGTCGACAACGTGAAGAAAATTAAGCTCGGTAGGCTCCGGTGGGCAGGACACGTAGCTCGCATGAGCGAAGAGGATCCAGCTCGGAAAGTCCTTTGCGGTAGGATTTATGGAACACGACAGCGAGGCCGGCCAAGCCTAAGCTGGAAGCATGCTAAGACCTAGACGCCCAGACTTAAGGGATGCCAAACTGGATGACATTGGCTCGAAGTCGGGACCGGTGGAGAGATTTTTTGCGGGAGGCCAGGACCGGACAGCGGTTGTAGAGCCAAATATGAGGATGATGATTATTCTGATCGTCATATATCAGAAGCTTTAACTTGGCTCTGCTCATAGGTACATTTTTTTGTTTGATTGTGAAAAAATCCTGAATGAATATTTTTACAGAATAACTTTTGCATTTTATTTTATAACAAAAGAAATCCTTAGTTCTCAATTGTCATGTAAAATAAAGAAATTCAGTCGATTGAAACTAATTAAATTTTCTCTTTGGATGAATTTTTGTAGCCCTGAAAAGAGCTTTTTGTTATGTTAACTTCAAATTATTTTTGTTGAAAATCTAACCGTCTGGAAAATTATACAATTTACTTTATAGGTGCTGCTTTCTTCAATGCTGTAGCGGGTTTTTTTGGTTTAGCTGCAGCAACGGTAACAGCTATTGGTTTAGCAGCCGCTTATAACACTAAAAGCAGTAGCTTTTGGTTTCCTTGTTTTAGCCTTAACAGCACCACCTGCCTGTTTTAGTTTTAGCTTTTTCCGTTTTTTTTTTCTTCTCTACCACTTTTTTAGTAGCTGCAGATTTTTTCACTTTCTTCTCGCCGGATCCGGCTGTAAATTTTTTCACTGCTGTTGCTGGCTTCTTGTTAACTGTGCTGACTGCCTTTTTCTTCACAGAGGATTTTGCCTTTGGCGCTTTAGGTTCCGTATTAGCAGCAGCGGGTAATTTAAACGAGCCAGAGGCACTATTACTTCTGGTTTGGATCAACTTTCCACTGGCAACGGAATTTTTCAAGTAATTTTTAATGAAAGGAGCTAGTTTTAAATAAATTTTTAATTCTAAAACAGTCCTTTGATGACACAATTGGACTTCGAAATAAGTGCGTTACATATTACAATTGAGAAGGTCAAGAAATTACGAGCTCTATAATATGCATTTTGTGAGCTAATTTTATGAAATGGTTTCAAGTTTCAAATTTGATTGAATTTTTAATTCTAAAACGGTCCTTTGATGACACAATTGGACTTAGAAATAATTGCGTTACATATTACAATTGAGAAGGTCAAGAAATTACGAGCTCTATAATATGCATTTTGTGAGCTAATTTTATGAAATGGTTTCAAGTTTCAAATTTGATTGAATTTTTAATTCTAAAACAGTCCTTTGATGACACAATAGAACTTAGAAATAATTGCGTTACATATTACAGTTAAGAAGGTCGAGAAATTACGAGCTCTATAATATGCATTTTGTAAGTTAATTTTATGAAATGGTTCCAAGTTTCAAATTTGATTGAATTTTTAATTCTAAAACAGTCCTTTGATGACACAATAGAACTTAGAAATAATTGCGTTACATATTACAGTTAAGAAGGTCGAGAAATTACGAGCTATATAATATGCATTTTGTAAGTTAATTTTATGAAATGGTTCCAAGTTTCAAATTTGATTGAATTTTTAATTCTAAAACAGTCCTTTGATGACACAATAGAACTTAGAAATAATTGCGTTACATATTACAGTTAAGAAGGTCGAGAAATTACGAGCTATCTAATATGCATTTTGTAAGTTAATTTTATGAAATGGTTCCAAGTTTCAAATTTGATTGAATTTTTAATTCTAAAACAGTCCTTTGATGACACAATAGAACTTAGAAATAATTGCGTTACATATTACAGTTAAGAAGGTCGAGAAATTACGAGCTATCTAATATGCATTTTGTAAGTTAATTTTATGAAATGGTTCCAAGTTTCAAATTTGATTGAATTTTTAATTCTAAAACAGTCCTTTGATGACACAATAGAACTTAGAAATAATTGCGTTACATATTACAGTTAAGAAGGTCGAGAAATTACGAGCTATCTAATATGCATTTTGTAAGTTAATTTTATGAAATGGTTCCAAGTTTCAAATTTGATTGAATTTTTAATTCTAAAACAGTCCTTTGATGACACAATAGAACTTAGAAATAATTGCGTTACATATTACAGTTAAGAAGGTCGAGAAATTACGAGCTATCTAATATGCATTTTGTAAGTTAATTTTATGAAATGGTTCCAAGTTTCAAATTTGATTGAATTTTTAATTCTAAAACAGTCCTTTGATGACACAATAGAACTTAGAAATAATTGCGTTACATATTACAGTAAAGAAGGTCGAGAAATTACGAGCTATATAATATGCATTTTGTAAGTTAATTTTATGAAATGGTTCCAAGTTTCAAATTTGATTGAATTTTTAATTCTAAAACAGTCCTTTGATGACACAATAGAACTTAGAAATAATTGCGTTACATATTACAGTTAAGAAGGTCGAGAAATTACGAGCTATCTAATATGCATTTTGTAAGTTAATTTTATGAAATGGTTCCAAGTTTCAAATTTGATTGAATTTTTAATTCTAAAACAGTCCTTTGATGACACAATAGAACTTAGAAATAATTGCGTTACATATTACAGTTAAGAAGGTCGAGAAATTACGAGCTATCTAATATGCATTTTGTAAGTTAATTTTATGAAATGGTTCCAAGTTTCAAATTTGATTGAATTTTTAATTCTAAAACAGTCCTTTGATGACACAATAGAACTTAGAAATAATTGCGTTACATATTACAGTTAAGAAGGTCGAGAAATTACGAGCTATCTAATATGCATTTTGTAAGTTAATTTTATGAAATGGTTCCAAGTTTCAAATTTGATTGAATTTTTAATTCTAAAACAGTCCTTTGATGACACAATAGAACTTAGAAATAATTGCGTTACATATTACAGTTAAGAAGGTCGAGAAATTACGAGCTATCTAATATGCATTTTGTAAGTTAATTTTATGAAATGGTTCCAAGTTTCAAATTTGATTGAATTTTTAATTCTAAAACAGTCCTTTGATGACACAATAGAACTTAGAAATAATTGCGTTACATATTACAGTTAAGAAGGTCGAGAAATTACGAGCTATCTAATATGCATTTTGTAAGTTAATTTTATGAAATGGTTCCAAGTTTCAAATTTGATTGAATTTTTAATTCTAAAACAGTCCTTTGATGACACAATAGAACTTAGAAATAATTGCGTTACATATTACAGTTAAGAAGGTCGAGAAATTACGAGCTATCTAATATGCATTTTGTAAGTTAATTTTATGAAATGGTTCCAAGTTTCAAATTTGATTGAATTTTTAATTCTAAAACAGTCCTTTGATGACACAATAGAACTTAGAAATAATTGCGTTACATATTACAGTTAAGAAGGTCGAGAAATTACGAGCTATCTAATATGCATTTTGTAAGTTAATTTTATGAAATGGTTCCAAGTTTCAAATTTGATTGAATTTTTAATTCTAAAACAGTCCTTTGATGACACAATAGAACTTAGAAATAATTGCGTTACATATTACAGTAAAGAAGGTCGAGAAATTACGAGCTATATAATATGCATTTTGTAAGTTAATTTTATGAAATGGTTCCAAGTTTCAAATTTGATTGAATTTTTAATTCTAAAACAGTCCTTTGATGACACAATAGAACTTAGAAATAATTGCGTTACATATTACAGTTAAGAAGGTCGAGAAATTACGAGCTATCTAATATGCATTTTGTAAGTTAATTTTATGAAATGGTTCCAAGTTTCAAATTTGATTGAATTTTTAATTCTAAAACAGTCCTTTGATGACACAATAGAACTTAGAAATAATTGCGTTACTTATTACAGTTAAGAAGGTCGAGAAATTACGAGCTATCTAATATGCATTTTGTAAGTTAATTTTATGAAATGGTTCCAAGTTTCAAATTTGATTGAATTTTTAATTCTAAAACAGTCCTTTGATGACACAATAGAACTTAGAAATAATTGCGTTACATATTACAGTTGAGAAGGTCAAGAAATTACGAGCTCTATAATATGCATTTTGTAAGTTAATTTTATGAAATGGTTCCAAGTTTCAAATTTGATTGAATTTTTAATTCTAAAACAGTCCTTTGATGACACAATAGAACTTAGAAATAATTGCGTTACATATTACAGTTAAGAAGGTCGAGAAATTACGAGCTATCTAATATGCATTTTGTAAGTTAATTTTATGAAATGGTTCCAAGTTTCAAATTTGATTGAATTTTTAATTCTAAAACAGTCATTTGATGACACAATAGAACTTAGAAATAATTGCGTTACATATTACAGTTGAGAAGGTCAAGAAATTACGAGCTCCATAATATGCATTTTGTAAGTTAATTTTATGAAATGGTTCCAAGTTTCAAATTTGATTGAATTTTTAATTCTAAAACAGTCCTTTGATGACACAATAGAACTTAGAAATAATTGCGTTACATATTACAGTTAAGAAGGTCGAGAAATTACGAGCTATCTAATATGCATTTTGTAAGTTAATTTTATGAAATGGTTCCAAGTTTCAAATTTGATTGAATTTTTAATTCTAAAACAGTCATTTGATGACACAATAGAACTTAGAAATAATTGTGTTACATATTACAGTTAAGAAGGTCGAGAAATTACGAGCTATCTAATATGCATTTTGTAAGTTAATTTTATGAAATGGTTCCAAGTTTCAAATTTGATTGAATTTTTAATTCTAAAACAGTCCTTTGATGACACAATAGAACTTAGAAATAATTGCGTTACATATTACAGTTAAGAAGGTCGAGAAATTACGAGCTATCTAATATGCATTTTGTAAGTTAATTTTATGAAATGGTTCCAAGTTTCAAATTTGATTGAATTTTTAATTCTAAAACAGTCCTTTGATGACACAATAGAACTTAGAAATAATTGCGTTACATATTACAGTTAAGAAGGTCGAGAAATTACGAGCTATCTAATATGCATTTTGTAAGTTAATTTTATGAAATGGTTCCAAGTTTCAAATTTGATTGAATTTTTAATTCTAAAACAGTCCTTTGATGACACAATAGAACTTAGAAATAATTGTGTTACATATTACAGTTAAGAAGGTCGAGAAATTACGAGCTATCTAATATGCATTTTGTAAGTTAATTTTATGAAATGGTTCCAAGTTTCAAATTTGATTGAATTTTTAATTCTAAAACAGTCCTTTGATGACACAATAGAACTTAGAAATAATTGCGTTACATATTACAGTTAAGAAGGTCGAGAAATTACGAGCTATCTAATATGCATTTTGTAAGTTAATTTTATGAAATGGTTCCAAGTTTCAAATTTGATTGAATTTTTAATTCTAAAACAGTCCTTTGATGACACAATAGAACTTAGAAATAATTGCGTTACATATTACAGTTAAGAAGGTCGAGAAATTACGAGCTATCTAATATGCATTTTGTAAGTTAATTTTATGAAATGGTTCCAAGTTTCAAATTTGATTGAATTTTTAATTCTAAAACAGTCATTTGATGACACAATAGAACTTAGAAATAATTGTGTTACATATTACAGTTAAGAAGGTCGAGAAATTACGAGCTATCTAATATGCATTTTGTAAGTTAATTTTATGAAATGGTTCCAAGTTTCAAATTTGATTGAATTTTTAATTCTAAAACAGTCCTTTGATGACACAATAGAACTTAGAAATAATTGCGTTACATATTACAGTTAAGAAGGTCGAGAAATTACGAGCTATCTAATATGCATTTTGTAAGTTAATTTTATGAAATGGTTCCAAGTTTCAAATTTGATTGAATTTTTAATTCTAAAACAGTCCTTTGATGACACAATAGAACTTAGAAATAATTGCGTTACATATTACAGTTAAGAAGGTCGAGAAATTACGAGCTATCTAATATGCATTTTGTAAGTTAATTTTATGAAATGGTTCCAAGTTTCAAATTTGTAATTTTGTAATATGTAACGCAATTATTTCTAAGTTCTATTGTGTCATCAAAGGACTGTTTTAGAATTAAAAATTCAATCAAATTTGAAACTTGGAACCATTTCATAAAATTAACTTACAAAATGCATATTATAGAGCTCGTAATTTCTTGACCTCCTTAATTGTAATATGTAACGCAATTATTTCTAAGTTCTATTGTGTCATCAAAGGACTGTTTTAGAATTAAAAATTCAATCAAATTTGAAACTTGGAACCATTTCATAAAATTAACTTACAAAATGCATATTAGATAGCTCGTAATTTCTCGACCTTCTTAACTGTAATATGTAACGCAATTATTTCTAAGTTCTATTGTGTCATCAAAGGACTGTTTTAGAATTAAAAATTCAATCAAATTTGAAACTTGGAACCATTTCATAAAATTAACTTACAAAATGCATATTAGATAGCTCGTAATTTCTCGACCTTCTTAACTGTAATATGTAACGCAATTATTTCTAAGTTCTATTGTGTCATCAAAGGACTGTTTTAGAATTAAAAATTCAATCAAATTTGAAACTTGGAACCATTTCATAAAATTAACTTACAAAATGCATATTAGATAGCTCGTAATTTCTCGACCTTCTTAACTGTAATATGTAACGCAATTATTTCTAAGTTCTATTGTGTCATCAAAGGACTGTTTTAGAATTAAAAATTCAATCAAATTTGAAACTTGGAACCATTTCATAAAATTAACTTACAAAATGCATATTAGATAGCTCGTAATTTCTCGACCTTCTTAACTGTAATATGTAACGCAATTATTTCTAAGTTCTATTGTGTCATCAAAGGACTGTTTTAGAATTAAAAATTCAATCAAATTTGAAACTTGGAACCATTTCATAAAATTAACTTACAAAATGCATATTAGATAGCTCGTAATTTCTCGACCTTCTTAACTGTAATATGTAACGCAATTATTTCTAAGTTCTATTGTGTCATCAAAGGACTGTTTTAGAATTAAAAATTCAATCAAATTTGAAACTTGGAACCATTTCATAAAATTAACTTACAAAATGCATATTATAGAGCTCGTAATTTCTTGACCTCCTTAATTGTAATATGTAACGCAATTATTTCTAAGTTCTATTGTGTCATCAAAGGACTGTTTTAGAATTAAAAATTCAATCAAATTTGAAACTTGGAACCATTTCATAAAATTAACTTACAAAATGCATATTAGATAGCTCGTAATTTCTCGACCTTCTTAACTGTAATATGTAACGCAATTATTTCTAAGTTCTATTGTGTCATCAAAGGACTGTTTTACAATTAAAAATTCAATCAAATTTGAAACTTGGAACCATTTCATAAAATTAACTTACAAAATGCATATTAGATAGCTCGTAATTTCTCGACCTTCTTAACTGTAATATGTAACGCAATTATTTCTAAGTTCTATTGTGTCATCAAAGGACTGTTTTAGAATTAAAAATTCAATCAAATTTGAAACTTGGAACCATTTCATAAAATTAACTTACAAAATGCATATTAGATAGCTCGTAATTTCTCGACCTTCTTAACTGTAATATGTAACGCAATTATTTCTAAGTTCTATTGTGTCATCAAAGGACTGTTTTAGAATTAAAAATTCAATCGAATTTGAAACTTGGAACCATTTCATAAAATTAACTTACAAAATACAAAATGCTCGTAATTTCTCGACCTTCTTAACTGTAATATGTAACGCAATTATTTCTAAGTTCTATTGTGTCATCAAAGGACTGTTTTAGAATTAAAAATTCAATCAAATTTGAAACTTGGAACCATTTCATAAAATTAACTTACAAAATGCATATTATAGAGCTCGTAATTTCTTGACCTCCTTAATTGTAATATGTAACGCAATTATTTCTAAGTTCTATTGTGTCATCAAAGGACTGTTTTAGAATTAAAAATTCAATCAAATTTGAAACTTGGAACCATTTCATAAAATTAACTTACAAAATGCATATTAGATAGCTCGTAATTTCTCGACCTTCTTAACTGTAATATGTAACGCAATTATTTCTAAGTTCTATTGTGTCATCAAAGGACTGTTTTAGAATTAAAAATTCAATCAAATTTGAAACTTGGAACCATTTCATAAAATTAACTTACAAAATGCATATTAGATAGCTCGTAATTTCTCGACCTTCTTAACTGTAATATGTAACGCAATTATTTCTAAGTTCTATTGTGTCATCAAAGGACTGTTTTAGAATTAAAAATTCAATCAAATTTGAAACTTGGAACCATTTCATAAAATTAACTTACAAAATGCATATTAGATAGCTCGTAATTTCTCGACCTTCTTAACTGTAATATGTAACGCAATTATTTCTAAGTTCTATTGTGTCATCAAAGGAGAAATTACGAGCTATCTAATATGCATTTTGTAAGTTAATTTTATGAAATGGTTCCAAGTTTCAAATTTGATTGAATTTTTAATTCTAAAACAGTCCTTTGATGACACAATAGAACTTAGAAATAATTGCGTTACATATTACAGTTAAGAAGGTCGAGAAATTACGAGCTATCTAATATGCATTTTGTAAGTTAATTTTATGAAATGGTTCCAAGTTTCAAATTTGATTGAATTTTTAATTCTAAAACAGTCCTTTGATGACACAATAGAACTTAGAAATAATTGCGTTACATATTACAGTTAAGAAGGTCGAGAAATTACGAGCTATCTAATATGCATTTTGTAAGTTAATTTTATGAAATGGTTCCAAGTTTCAAATTTGATTGAATTTTTAATTCTAAAACAGTCCTTTGATGACACAATAGAACTTAGAAATAATTGCGTTACATATTACAGTTAAGAAGGTCGAGAAATTACGAGCTATCTAATATGCATTTTGTAAGTTAATTTTATGAAATGGTTCCAAGTTTCAAATTTGATTGAATTTTTAATTCTAAAACAGTCCTTTGATGACACAATAGAACTTAGAAATAATTGCGTTACATATTACAGTTGAGAAGGTCAAGAAATTACGAGCTCTATAATATGCATTTTGTAAGTTAATTTTATGAAATGGTTCCAAGTTTCAAATTTGATTGAATTTTTAATTCTAAAACAGTCCTTTGATGACACAATAGAACTTAGAAATAATTGCGTTACATATTACAGTTAAGAAGGTCGAGAAATTACGAGCTATCTAATATGCATTTTGTAAGTTAATTTTATGAAATGGTTCCAGTTTCAAATTTGATTGAATTTTTAATTCTAAAACAGTCCTTTGATGACACAATAGAACTTAGAAATAATTGCGTTACATATTACAGTTAAGAAGGTCGAGAAATTACGAGCATTTTGTATTTTGTAAGTTAATTTTATGAAATGGTTCCAAGTTTCAAATTCGATTGAATTTTTAATTCTAAAACAGTCCTTTGATGACACAATAGAACTTAGAAATAATTGCGTTACATATTACAGTTAAGAAGGTCGAGAAATTACGAGCTATCTAATATGCATTTTGTAAGTTAATTTTATGAAATGGTTCCAAGTTTCAAATTTGATTGAATTTTTAATTCTAAAACAGTCCTTTGATGACACAATAGAACTTAGAAATAATTGCGTTACATATTACAGTTAAGAAGGTCGAGAAATTACGAGCTCTATAATATGCATTTTGTAAGTTAATTTTATGAAATGGTTCCAAGTTTCAAATTTGATTGAATTTTTAATTGTAAAACAGTCCTTTGATGACACAATAGAACTTAGAAATAATTGCGTTACATATTACAGTTAAGAAGGTCGAGAAATTACGAGCTATCTAATATGCATTTTGTAAGTTAATTTTATGAAATGGTTCCAAGTTTCAAATTTGATTGAATTTTTAATTCTAAAACAGTCCTTTGATGACACAATAGAACTTAGAAATAATTGCGTTACATATTACAGTTAAGAAGGTCGAGAAATTACGAGCTATCTAATATGCATTTTGTAAGTTAATTTTATGAAATGGTTCCAAGTTTCAAATTTGATTGAATTTTTAATTCTAAAACAGTCCTTTGATGACACAATAGAACTTAGAAATAATTGCGTTACATATTACAGTTAAGAAGGTCGAGAAATTACGAGCTATCTAATATGCATTTTGTAAGTTAATTTTATGAAATGGTTCCAAGTTTCAAATTTGATTGAATTTTTAATTCTAAAACAGTCCTTTGATGACACAATAGAACTTAGAAATAATTGCGTTACATATTACAATTAAGGAGGTCAAGAAATTACGAGCTCTATAATATGCATTTTGTAAGTTAATTTTATGAAATGGTTCCAAGTTTCAAATTTGATTGAATTTTTAATTCTAAAACAGTCCTTTGATGACACAATAGAACTTAGAAATAATTGCGTTACATATTACAGTTAAGAAGGTCGAGAAATTACGAGCATTTTGTATTTTGTAAGTTAATTTTATGAAATGGTTCCAAGTTTCAAATTCGATTGAATTTTTAATTCTAAAACAGTCCTTTGATGACACAATAGAACTTAGAAATAATTGCGTTACATATTACAGTTAAGAAGGTCGAGAAATTACGAGCTATCTAATATGCATTTTGTAAGTTAATTTTATGAAATGGTTCCAAGTTTCAAATTTGATTGAATTTTTAATTCTAAAACAGTCCTTTGATGACACAATAGAACTTAGAAATAATTGCGTTACATATTACAGTTAAGAAGGTCGAGAAATTACGAGCTATCTAATATGCATTTTGTAAGTTAATTTTATGAAATGGTTCCAAGTTTCAAATTTGATTGAATTTTTAATTGTAAAACAGTCCTTTGATGACACAATAGAACTTAGAAATAATTGCGTTACATATTACAGTTAAGAAGGTCGAGAAATTACGAGCTATCTAATATGCATTTTGTAAGTTAATTTTATGAAATGGTTCCAAGTTTCAAATTTGATTGAATTTTTAATTCTAAAACAGTCCTTTGATGACACAATAGAACTTAGAAATAATTGCGTTACATATTACAATTAAGGAGGTCAAGAAATTACGAGCTCTATAATATGCATTTTGTAAGTTAATTTTATGAAATGGTTCCAAGTTTCAAATTTGATTGAATTTTTAATTCTAAAACAGTCCTTTGATGACACAATAGAACTTAGAAATAATTGCGTTACATATTACAGTTAAGAAGGTCGAGAAATTACGAGCTATCTAATATGCATTTTGTAAGTTAATTTTATGAAATGGTTCCAAGTTTCAAATTTGATTGAATTTTTAATTCTAAAACAGTCCTTTGATGACACAATAGAACTTAGAAATAATTGCGTTACATATTACAGTTAAGAAGGTCGAGAAATTACGAGCTATCTAATATGCATTTTGTAAGTTAATTTTATGAAATGGTTCCAAGTTTCAAATTTGATTGAATTTTTAATTCTAAAACAGTCCTTTGATGACACAATAGAACTTAGAAATAATTGCGTTACATATTACAGTTAAGAAGGTCGAGAAATTACGAGCTATCTAATATGCATTTTGTAAGTTAATTTTATGAAATGGTTCCAAGTTTCAAATTTGATTGAATTTTTAATTCTAAAACAGTCCTTTGATGACACAATAGAACTTAGAAATAATTGCGTTACATATTACAGTTAAGAAGGTCGAGAAATTACGAGCTATCTAATATGCATTTTGTAAGTTAATTTTATGAAATGGTTCCAAGTTTCAAATTTGATTGAATTTTTAATTCTAAAACAGTCCTTTGATGACACAATAGAACTTAGAAATAATTGCGTTACATATTACAGTTAAGAAGGTCGAGAAATTACGAGCTATCTAATATGCATTTTGTAAGTTAATTTTATGAAATGGTTCCAAGTTTCAAATTTGATTGAATTTTTAATTCTAAAACAGTCCTTTGATGACACAATAGAACTTAGAAATAATTGCGTTACATATTACAATTAAGGAGGTCAAGAAATTACGAGCTCTATAATATGCATTTTGTAAGTTAATTTTATGAAATGGTTCCAAGTTTCAAATTTGATTGAATTTTTAATTCTAAAACAGTTCTTTGATGACACAATAGAACTTAGAAATAATTGCGTTACATATTACAATTAAGGAGGTCAAGAAATTACGAGCTCTATAATATGCATTTTGTAAGTTAATTTTATGAAATGGTTCCAAGTTTCAAATTTGATTGAATTTTTAATTCTAAAACAGTCCTTTGATGACACAATAGAACTTAGAAATAATTGCGTTACATATTACAGTTAAGAAGGTCGAGAAATTACGAGCATTTTGTATTTTGTAAGTTAATTTTATGAAATGGTTCCAAGTTTCAAATTCGATTGAATTTTTAATTCTAAAACAGTCCTTTGATGACACAATAGAACTTAGAAATAATTGCGTTACATATTACAGTTAAGAAGGTCGAGAAATTACGAGCTATCTAATATGCATTTTGTAAGTTAATTTTATGAAATGGTTCCAAGTTTCAAATTTGATTGAATTTTTAATTCTAAAACAGTCCTTTGATGACACAATAGAACTTAGAAATAATTGCGTTACATATTACAGTTAAGAAGGTCGAGAAATTACGAGCTATCTAATATGCATTTTGTAAGTTAATTTTATGAAATGGTTCCAAGTTTCAAATTTGATTGAATTTTTAATTGTAAAACAGTCCTTTGATGACACAATAGAACTTAGAAATAATTGCGTTACATATTACAATTAAGGAGGTCAAGAAATTACGAGCTCTATAATATGCATTTTGTAAGTTAATTTTATGAAATGGTTCCAAGTTTCAAATTTGATTGAATTTTTAATTCTAAAACAGTCCTTTGATGACACAATAGAACTTAGAAATAATTGCGTTACATATTACAGTTAAGAAGGTCGAGAAATTACGAGCATTTTGTATTTTGTAAGTTAATTTTATGAAATGGTTCCAAGTTTCAAATTCGATTGAATTTTTAATTCTAAAACAGTCCTTTGATGACACAATAGAACTTAGAAATAATTGCGTTACATATTACAGTTAAGAAGGTCGAGAAATTACGAGCTATCTAATATGCATTTTGTAAGTTAATTTTATGAAATGGTTCCAAGTTTCAAATTTGATTGAATTTTTAATTCTAAAACAGTCCTTTGATGACACAATAGAACTTAGAAATAATTGCGTTACATATTACAATTAAGGAGGTCAAGAAATTACGAGCTCTATAATATGCATTTTGTAAGTTAATTTTATGAAATGGTTCCAAGTTTCAAATTTGATTGAATTTTTAATTCTAAAACAGTCCTTTGATGACACAATAGAACTTAGAAATAATTGCGTTACATATTACAGTTAAGAAGGTCGAGAAATTACGAGCATTTTGTATTTTGTAAGTTAATTTTATGAAATGGTTCCAAGTTTCAAATTCGATTGAATTTTTAATTCTAAAACAGTCCTTTGATGACACAATAGAACTTAGAAATAATTGCGTTACATATTACAGTTAAGAAGGTCGAGAAATTACGAGCTATCTAATATGCATTTTGTAAGTTAATTTTATGAAATGGTTCCAAGTTTCAAATTTGATTGAATTTTTAATTCTAAAACAGTCCTTTGATGACACAATAGAACTTAGAAATAATTGCGTTACATATTACAGTTAAGAAGGTCGAGAAATTACGAGCTATCTAATATGCATTTTGTAAGTTAATTTTATGAAATGGTTCCAAGTTTCAAATTTGATTGAATTTTTAATTCTAAAACAGTCCTTTGATGACACAATAGAACTTAGAAATAATTGCGTTACATATTACAGTTAAGAAGGTCGAGAAATTACGAGCTATCTAATATGCATTTTGTAAGTTAATTTTATGAAATGGTTCCAAGTTTCAAATTTGATTGAATTTTTAATTCTAAAACAGTCCTTTGATGACACAATAGAACTTAGAAATAATTGCGTTACATATTACAGTTAAGAAGGTCGAGAAATTACGAGCTATCTAATATGCATTTTGTAAGTTAATTTTATGAAATGGTTCCAAGTTTCAAATTTGATTGAATTTTTAATTCTAAAACAGTCCTTTGATGACACAATAGAACTTAGAAATAATTGCGTTACATATTACAATTAAGGAGGTCAAGAAATTACGAGCTCTATAATATGCATTTTGTAAGTTAATTTTATGAAATGGTTCCAAGTTTCAAATTTGATTGAATTTTTAATTCTAAAACAGTCCTTTGATGACACAATAGAACTTAGAAATAATTGCGTTACATATTACAGTTAAGAAGGTCGAGAAATTACGAGCTATCTAATATGCATTTTGTAAGTTAATTTTATGAAATGGTTCCAAGTTTCAAATTTGATTGAATTTTTAATTCTAAAACAGTCCTTTGATGACACAATAGAACTTAGAAATAATTGCGTTACATATTACAGTTAAGAAGGTCGAGAAATTACGAGCTATCTAATATGCATTTTGTAAGTTAATTTTATGAAATGGTTCCAAGTTTCAAATTTGATTGAATTTTTAATTCTAAAACAGTCCTTTGATGACACAATAGAACTTAGAAATAATTGCGTTACATATTACAGTTAAGAAGGTCGAGAAATTACGAGCTATCTAATATGCATTTTGTAAGTTAATTTTATGAAATGGTTCCAAGTTTCAAATTTGATTGAATTTTTAATTCTAAAACAGTCCTTTGATGACACAATAGAACTTAGAAATAATTGCGTTACATATTACAGTTAAGAAGGTCGAGAAATTACGAGCTATCTAATATGCATTTTGTAAGTTAATTTTATGAAATGGTTCCAAGTTTCAAATTTGATTGAATTTTTAATTCTAAAACAGTCCTTTGATGACACAATAGAACTTAGAAATAATTGCGTTACATATTACAGTTAAGAAGGTCGAGAAATTACGAGCTATCTAATATGCATTTTGTAAGTTAATTTTATGAAATGGTTCCAAGTTTCAAATTTGATTGAATTTTTAATGCTAAAACATGTAACGAGGTTTTCCCAGCCGGGGTATCCTCAGCGTGACCAGGGTTCGTTGATTTAAAGGGTCGTTACAATAAAAGATTTATTTTGTTAGGAACTCTGAATTCGATGTTTTATTTTCCTTTCGTTTTTAAAAAAGATGAAAATTGATTTTTGGAAAAATAATTAATTTGACTTAGGTCTTAGATGTGTCCTGTGTGTCCTGCGGTTTTGATGCCTTGGTCCAGCGGGATCGAAGTAAATCGTCTGCGTTTCGTCCAAGTGCTGACCAGCGAAAAGAGGATGCTATGCTCAATTCGTTGCCAAAGAGTTGCTGCGTTTTCGTGAGTTGACCCGCGAAAAGAGGATGCTACGCTCGATTCGTTGCCAAAGAGTTGATACGTTTCCGTGAGTTGACCAGCGAAAAGAGGATGCTACGCTCAATTCGTCGCCAAAGAGTTGCTGCGTTTTCGTGAGTTGACCAGCGAAAAGAGGATGCTACGCTCAATTCGTCGCCAAAGAGTTGCTGCGTTTTCGTGAGTTGACCCGCGAAAAGAGGATGCTATGCTCGATTCGTTGCCAAAGAGTTGATACGTTTCCGTGAGTTGACCAGCGAAAAGAGGATGCTATGCTCGATTCTTTGCCAAAGAGTTGATACGTTTCCGTGAGTTGACCAGCGAAAAGAGGATGCTACGCTCAATTCGTTGCCTAAGAGTTGCTGCGTTTTCGTGAGTTGACCCGCGAAAAGAGGATGCTACGCTCGATTCGTTGCCAAAGAGTTGATACGTTTCCGTGAGTTGACCAGCGAAAAGAGGATGCTACGCTCAATTCGTTGCCAAAGAGTTGCTGCGTTTTCGTGAGTTGACCAGCGAAAAGAGGATGCTATGCTCAATTCGTCGCCAAAGAGTTGCTGCGTTTTCGTGAGTTGACCCGCGAAAAGAGGATGCTACGCTCGATTCGTTGCCAAAGAGTTGATACGTTTCCGTGAGTTGACCAGCGAAAAGAGGATGCTACGCTCAATTCGTCGCCAAAGAGTTGCTGCGTTTTCGTGAGTTGACCCGCGAAAAGAGGATGCTATGCTCGATTCGTTGCCAAAGAGTTTTTGTGTCTAGGTAGCTTGATCAGTGAAAGAAGGATGCTACGCTTGATTCACTGTCAGGAGTCGGTCAGATGTCCAAGAGTCGGTCAGATGACGAAGAGACTAAGAGTAAGAGGAGGGTATGCTGGGCTTGTGTCCCCTTTTATATCATCTGCACCGGTTTAAAACGTCGAACCAGGCTGTTCCGTTTCCATGAATACGTACGGTAAATTACCGTTGTTGCTATGCCAATTGGTTTTAATTTCCTCGGAACTGCAGTGCGTATGCGTCATTCGTTGTTGTTGTTCGTGAATGTACGCTGCAAAATGTTGACGGAATCCCCTGTGTATTTTGTTGTTGCATTTTTGCCAATTGAGTTGTCTACTGTCGTTGTTCAGAAAAATGTTGACAAAATTGCCTATATATTTTGTTGTTGTATTTTCTCCTTCTAATTTTGTCTATTGTCGACGTCATCGTTGCTTGCAAAAAGCGTTGGCGGAGTTTCCTGTACGTTTTGTTGTTGTAGGGAATTCCGTTGTGATGATTCTTTTGTGCATAGAATTGTGGTGTCGTTGTGTGTGTTGCATTTGGTCTGCGCTTCTTGGTCGTTGACCTCAGTGTCGGGTTTTTTGCTCATTCGCTTGTGCTGTCGATATTGTGTATGCGTTTGTTATTTGTGGGTTTTTCTGCCTACTCTCCTGTGCTCCTGGCTGTACACCGAATTTGGTATGCAGTATGTGCTGTCTCTCTCTCCCTCCTCTATTGCTCTATTATGGTGGTTGCAGTGGAGGTGCGGCTATTCGATACTCAATGTATTGCTTTCGATCGGTGTCCCAAAAATGGAGGTGTGGCCTACTGATCGCATTTATGCATTGAAGAAGTGCAGTCGATCTGAGCAGAGATGCCGTCGGTGTTTTCAGTTTTTGAATATTGATAGAAATAATAATGTGTAGATATATATATTTATATAGAAATGTGTGGGGTGAATTTGTTGCCAAATTGACTCCTTACACTTCCCGGTCACGTCGGACGAAGCGGAATCTTCCGGTCTTGGTTACGAGGTCCGTTAACAAAATGTTGCCTGGTCTGTGTTTTCTATGGATTTGAGCATGTTTCTGGACTGTTGTCGGTGGATTCATGTGCGGATGCTGTTCCCTATGGTAGGCACCTTTGCTTGTGTCGATTTGGGGGTTTTGGTGGAACTGTTTCAGTTCTCCTACGTGGGCGGTACGTTACTTGGTCTGACCGCATAGCCTTAGTTTAGCAATGACCGGCGAGACGAAATCTACTACTTGATATGGTCCGTCGTACTTTGGCGCGAGCTTGCTGGCAAATCCTTCAAGTGCGTTGGACAGATGATGCTGTTTGACCAGGACAAGTTGCCCGACCTCCGGTTTCCAGTGGCGTCGTCGAAGATTATAGTGTCGCGCCTGTTCTCCTGCTGCTCGTTCCATATTGCGTCGAACTATTACGAACACTTCCGACAATTGTTTCGCTCTGTCATCTGGTGTTTTGGGCAGTGTGCCGGTTGCAGTGGTGACTTCGTCGAAAAGCGTGTGTGGGAGGCGTGGTTCTCGACCTTGCGTCAGGAAGATTGGGCTGTAACCCGTCGAGTCTTGTTGGCTTGAATTGATTGCCAACATGATTTCCGGTAGTTTCTCGTCCCACGTGCGCTGTTGGGTACCGGACAGTTGTGCGATTATCGTTTTGACGGTGCGGTTTGCCCTTTCAGTCGGGTTTTCTTGCGGGGTGTATGGGGCGGTGTACTGATGTCGTACTCCCATGCTCTGGAGAAACCGTCGAAATGCCCTACTTGTGAACTGGGCGCCGTTGTCGGTGATGAGGACTTTGGGTACCCCATATCGTGCCAGTATGCGTTCGCGAAACGCTTTTTGTAGTCCGTCGGTGGTTGCTCGTCTCATTGGCACTAGCTCGACCCATTTCGAGAAACGGTCGAAGAATACCAATAACATTGTGTTCCCATGTTTCGATCGTGGTAGTGGCCCAACGAAGTCGGCACATAGCATGGCCCATGGTTCTTCTGCCACCTGCGTGAGCATCTTCCCTGCCGCTTGCTGCTGATTCGGCTTGTAGCGTTGACAATTCTCGCAACGTTTGACGTGCTTGTGGATATCGCGGAACATCCCTGGCCAGTAATAACGGGCACATATCCGCGCAGTCGTCTTCCGGATGCCTAGATGGCCTGCCGATGGGTTGTCGTGGTTTTCCCTGAGAACTTGGTCACGAAGTGCGATCGGGACACAAAGTTTCCAAGGCGTTGTGTCTTCGTCTCCAGCTCGCTGTTCTATGTGGCGATATAGCTGCCCAGCTTCTATCACGTAGTCGGGATACTTTTTGGGGTCTTCTTTGATGTGGTTTACCTTTCTCTCCAGCCATTTACACTTGGAACTCAGTGTGTTGTCGTCAGAACTTGCCATCAATAAGTCGTGTGGTTGGCGTGATAATGCATCCGCTACGACGTTCAGTTTCCCACGTCTGTACTGAACGTCGAACGTGTACTGTTGAAGTTCGAGTGCCCAACGGGCGATTCGTCCGGAGGGGCTCGTAATGGAATTTAACCATTTGAGAGAAAGATGGTCAGTGATTACCGTGAAGCGGTACCCTTCTAGGTATGGCCGCATTTTCCTGATACCCCAAACTATCGCTAGGCACTCCTTCTCGGTGGGGGAATAGTTCTTCTCGGCTTGGTTGAGATGTCGGCTGGCGTATGCTATTACGCGTTCGTTGCCGTCTAGCTCCTGCGTCAGCACTGCTCCTAGCCCATAGTCGCTGGCGTCTGTCTGGAGTGAAAACTTTTGTGAGAAGTCCGGACATGCGAGGATTGGGGCTTCAGTTAATCTGGTTTTTAACTTATCGAACGCTGTTTGTTGTTCCTCTGTCCACTTCCAGTGTTTTCCTTTCTTCAATAGGGCGGTCAGTGGTCGCGTGGTCTCCGAGAAGTCAGGGACGAAACGACGATACCAAGACGCAATCCCCAAGTATCGTCGTACCTCTCGTACGTTGCGTGGTGGTTGCAGTTCCCTGATAGCTGCGACCTTTTCTGGATCGGTATGAATTCCTTCTCTTTTGACTACGTGTCCCAGGTACTTCAGTTCCGTCTTGCAGAACTCGCATTTTTCTGGGTTGATCTTTAGGTTCGCCGCTTGTAGTCGTCTGAACACCTTGCGTAGATTTGACAAATGTTCCTCGAAAGTCCTCCCGATGATGATGATGTCATCGAGGTATGCAAATGCGTGTGGCTCCATCTCTGGCCCGATAACCCGGTCGAGTGCCCGCTGAAAAGTGGCCGGTGCGGAATGCAACCCGAAGGGCATCACTCGCCACTGAAATAGGCCACGCCCTGGTACTGTGAAGGCAGTATATTTCTTGCTGTTTGCTTCCATGGGTATTTGCCAGTACCCGTTCCGTAAGTCCAGGCTGCTTATAAATTGAGCGCCTCGTAGTCGTTCCAGAATGTGCTGGATTCGGGGCAATGGGTATGCGTCGGGTGTTGATCGTGCATTGAGTTCACGATAGTCAACGCAAAGCCTCCATTTTCCCGTCTTCTTCTTGACGAGCACGATAGGTGCGCTGTGAGGGCTGCGCGAGGGTTCGATACAGCCTTTTGCTAGCAGTTCGTTGATCTCCGAGTTGATGATTTCCTGCATTGCCGGGTTTCGGGGGAAGTATCGCTGCTTGATTGGTCGCTCATCATGCATCAGGATCTTATGTTCTGTGATGTTAGACACCGCTGGTAACTTGTCAAACTTTTGGAATTCCTCTTGGAGAAAAACTGCGAGTCTCTCGTGATCCGTTTTTAGTTCCGGTTGGACTCTTATACCGCGCAGAGTTTCAGACTGCTGTTCTGCCTTTTCGTGAAGCTGTAGTGTTTGGCCGCCACAACTCACTTTGGCTTTCACTTTTAAAAGAAAGTCTAGTCCGAGGACGATACTGTCCACAGCTTCCGGGAGTACCAAAAAGTTGAGTCGGGTGTGTTCTCTTCCAATTCGTACGTCAAAGGTTAGGGCTTCTCGGATAACTCGGGGTGTGCCCTCAGCCATCCTGACCGTCATGTTGACGGGTACGCTATTTGACGCGCTCCTTCTGTCTTCCGCATACTGCTCGCTAATGAAACTCTTTGTCGCACCCGTGTCGATCGTAGCGGTGACAATTTCGTTCCCTAGGCTGATGGTGGCGTAGACTCGAGTTGCGTCGAAGTGTAGACAGTCTACTGGGTTTGAGGTGTCATCGTCTGGGGTCCCGCCACACCTCTGTTCCGGCGGTCCCCGCGGTCGTTTCCCGCTTGTCTTCGACAACATTCTGTCGTCCTTATGTTTCGGCGGCCGCATTCCCAGCAGAAGAGAATTTGTTGATTCTGACAATCTCGTCTTCTGTGCCCGTCCTGGCCGCATCGCATGCAGGCTGTCCTCACGTTTATGCGTCTCTCGCCGTCGCGTGCTATCATACCGTTTCTCTCCATCGGTTTCGGTCGGTGGGTGGGTCTGTTTGGTCCTGCCATTCCAGCTATACTCTCAAAATCTTCTGCTAGTTCGATGAGGTCGTTCAGTGAATTGAAATCTTTTCGCTTAATGTAGTATTGATATTCCTGGCGACAATTTCTGAATATCCTTTCTACCTGCTGTACCGCTGTGTAGTCGGCGTGCCTCATCAAGTTTTGCATTGCTATGACGAAATCTTTAAAACTTTCATTCCCTGTCTGGCGTCGTTGGCGGATGTCGTCGTCCAAATGTTCCCAATACCTTGTGGGCAAAAAGAATTTGAGGAAGTCTCCCTTAAACGCTCTCCAGCTCTGCCATCTCTGGTTGTTACTCCGGAACCACATCAATCCACGGTCGCGAAGCAGTTCGGGCATAGTTCTCAGGAGCAGATCCTTGTCTAAAGAGTATGCGTCGGCCAGCTCCTCAAGTCTTTCGACAAATGACAGTGGGTCTTTGCCTCCGTCGTAACGAACTGACCATTTTCTGACTTGGTCGATCACCATCGCGTATGATATACCAGGTGGTACCGTTGTTCCTCGGTTCGATGCTCGGTCCGTGACCGCTGAAGTGTGCGTTGATGGTGGGATTGTTAACCCCGGTGTTTTGACTTTCTCGCCTTCTATCGTGTCATATAGATTTAATTGTGGTGTGGGCGTTGGTGAAGGGTTGCGGTGGTGTCTTGCCTCCAGTTCCGCCAGGCGAAGTTCGTCGTCTGAGGTCACATCTCGTCCCGTGATGAACGTCGTGAAACGCTTCCTCAACTCATCTACTCCGCCGTTAACGTCCAGCCTAAATTCTGCCATATAACTTTGTAGGTTGTCCTTCGTAAGATTATAGACCCAACTAGTCTTTACCATCTTGGCTAATTTCGTTTTCTTCGTTTGTTATTTGTTTTTCCAGAGTCCCTGCTCGGGCGCCAATTGTAACGAGGTTTTCCCAGCCGGGGTATCCTCAGCGTGACCAGGGTTCGTTGATTTAAAGGGTCGTTACAATAAAAGATTTATTTTGTTAGGAACTCTGAATTCGATGTTTTATTTTCCTTTCGTTTTTAAAAAAGATGAAAATTGATTTTTGGAAAAATAATTAATTTGACTTAGGTCTTAGATGTGTCCTGTGTGTCCTGCGGTTTTGATGCCTTGGTCCAGCGGGATCGAAGTAAATCGTCTGCGTTTCGTCCAAGTGCTGACCAGCGAAAAGAGGATGCTATGCTCAATTCGTTGCCAAAGAGTTGCTGCGTTTTCGTGAGTTGACCCGCGAAAAGAGGATGCTACGCTCGATTCGTTGCCAAAGAGTTGATACGTTTCCGTGAGTTGACCAGCGAAAAGAGGATGCTACGCTCAATTCGTCGCCAAAGAGTTGCTGCGTTTTCGTGAGTTGACCCGCGAAAAGAGGATGCTATGCTCGATTCGTTGCCAAAGAGTTGATACGTTTCCGTGAGTTGACCAGCGAAAAGAGGATGCTATGCTCGATTCGTTGCCAAAGAGTTGATACGTTTCCGTGAGTTGACCAGCGAAAAGAGGATGCTACGCTCAATTCGTTGCCAAAGAGTTGCTGCGTTTTCGTGAGTTGACCCGCGAAAAGAGGATGCTACGCTCGATTCGTTGCCAAAGAGTTGATACGTTTCCGTGAGTTGACCAGCGAAAAGAGGATGCTACGCTCAATTCGTTGCCAAAGAGTTGCTGCGTTTTCGTGAGTTGACCAGCGAAAAGAGGATGCTATGCTCAATTCGTCGCCAAAGAGTTGCTGCGTTTTCGTGAGTTGACCCGCGAAAAGAGGATGCTACGCTCGATTCGTTGCCAAAGAGTTGATACGTTTCCGTGAGTTGACCAGCGAAAAGAGGATGCTACGCTCAATTCGTCGCCAAAGAGTTGCTGCGTTTTCGTGAGTTGACCGGCGAAAAGAGGATGCTATGCTCGATTCGTTGCCAAAGAGTTTTTGTGTCTAGGTAGCTTGATCAGTGAAAGAAGGATGCTACGCTTGATTCACTGTCAGGAGTCGGTCAGATGTCCAAGAGTCGGTCAGATGACGAAGAGACTAAGAGTAAGAGGAGGGTATGCTGGGCTTGTGTCCCCTTTTATATCATCTGAACCGGTTTAAAACGTCGAACCGGGCTGTTCCGTTTCCATGAATACGTACGGTAAATTACCGTTGTTGCTATGCCAATTGGTTTTAATTTCCTCGGAACTGCAGTGCGTATGCGTCATTCGTTGTTGTTGTTCGTGAATGTACGCTGCAAAATGTTGACGGAATCCCCTGTGTATTTTGTTGTTGCATTTTTGCCAATTGAGTTGTCTACTGTCGTTGTTCAGAAAAATGTTGACAAAATTGCCTATATATTTTGTTGTTGTATTTTCTCCTTCTAATTTTGTCTATTGTCGACGTCATCGTTGCTTGCAAAAAGCGTTGGCGGAGTTTCCTGTACGTTTTGTTGTTGTAGGGAATTCCGTTGTGATGATTCTTTTGTGCATAGAATTGTGGTGTCGTTGTGTGTGTTGCATTTGGTCTGCGCTTCTTGGTCGTTGACCTCAGTGTCGGGTTTTTTGCTCATTCGCTTGTGCTGTCGATATTGTGTATGCGTTTGTTATTTGTGGGTTTTTCTGCCTACTCTCCTGTGCTCCTGGCTGTACACCGAATTTGGTATGCAGTATGTGCTGTCTCTCTCTCCCTCCTCTATTGCTCTATTATGGTGGTTGCAGTGGAGGTGCGGCTATTCGATACTCAATGTATTGCTTTCGATCGGTGTCCCAAAAATGGAGGTGTGGCCTACTGATCGCATTTATGCATTGAAGAAGTGCAGTCGATCTGAGCAGAGATGCCGTCGGTGTTTTCAGTTTTTGAATATTGATAGAAATAATAATGTGTAGATATATATATTTATATAGAAATGTGTGGGGTGAATTTGTTGCCAAATTGACTCCTTACACTTCCCGGTCACGTCGGACGAAGCGGAATCTTCCGGTCTTGGTTACGAGGTCCGTTAACAAAATGTTGCCTGGTCTGTGTTTTCTATGGATTTGAGCATGTTTCTGGACTGTTGTCGGTGGATTCATGTGCGGATGCTGTTCCCTATGGTAGGCACCTTTGCTTGTGTCGATTTGGGGGTTTTGGTGGAACTGTTTCAGTTCTCCTACGTGGGCGGTACGTTACTTGGTCTGACCGCATAGCCTTAGTTTAGCAATGACCGGCGAGACGAAATCTACTACTTGATATGGTCCGTCGTACTTTGGCGCGAGCTTGCTGGCAAATCCTTCAAGTGCGTTGGACAGATGATGCTGTTTGACCAGGACAAGTTGCCCGACCTCCGGTTTCCAGTGGCGTCGTCGAAGATTATAGTGTCGCGCCTGTTCTCCTGCTGCTCGTTCCATATTGCGTCGAACTATTACGAACACTTCCGACAATTGTTTCGCTCTGTCATCTGGTGTTTTGGGCAGTGTGCCGGTTGCAGTGGTGACTTCGTCGAAAAGCGTGTGTGGGAGGCGTGGTTCTCGACCTTGCGTCAGGAAGATTGGGCTGTAACCCGTCGAGTCTTGTTGGCTTGAATTGATTGCCAACATGATTTCCGGTAGTTTCTCGTCCCACGTGCGCTGTTGGGTACCGGACAGTTGTGCGATTATCGTTTTGACGGTGCGGTTTGCCCTTTCGGTCGGGTTTTCTTGCGGGGTGTATGGGGCGGTGTACTGATGTCGTACTCCCATGCTCTGGAGAAACCGTCGAAATGCCCTACTTGTGAACTGGGCGCCGTTGTCGGTGATGAGGACTTTGGGTACCCCATATCGTGCCAGTATGCGTTCGCGAAACGCTTTTTGTAGTCCGTCGGTGGTTGCTCGTCTCATTGGCACTAGCTCGACCCATTTCGAGAAACGGTCGAAGAATACCAATAACATTGTGTTCCCATGTTTCGATCGTGGTAGTGGCCCAACGAAGTCGGCACATAGCATGGCCCATGGTTCTTCTGCCACCTGCGTGAGCATCTTCCCTGCCGCTTGCTGCTGATTCGGCTTGTAGCGTTGACAATTCTCGCAACGTTTGACGTGCTTGTGGATATCGCGGAACATCCCTGGCCAGTAATAACGGGCACATATCCGCGCAGTCGTCTTCCGGATGCCTAGATGGCCTGCCGATGGGTTGTCGTGGTTTTCCCTGAGAACTTGGTCACGAAGTGCGATCGGGACACAAAGTTTCCAAGGCGTTGTGTCTTCGTCTCCAGCTCGCTGTTCTATGTGGCGATATAGCTGCCCAGCTTCTATCACGTAGTCGGGATACTTTTTGGGGTCTTCTTTGATGTGGTTTACCTTTCTCTCCAGCCATTTACACTTGGAACTCAGTGTGTTGTCGTCGGAACTTGCCATCAATAAGTCGTGTGGTTGGCGTGATAATGCATCCGCTACGACGTTCAGTTTCCCACGTCTGTACTGAACGTCGAACGTGTACTGTTGAAGTTCGAGTGCCCAACGGGCGATTCGTCCGGAGGGGCTCGTAATGGAATTTAACCATTTGAGAGAAAGATGGTCAGTGATTACCGTGAAGCGGTACCCTTCTAGGTATGGCCGCATTTTCCTGATTCCCCAAACTATCGCTAGGCACTCCTTCTCGGTGGGGGAATAGTTCTTCTCGGCTTGGTTGAGATGTCGGCTGGCGTATGCTATTACGCGTTCGTTGCCGTCTAGCTCCTGCGTCAGCACTGCTCCTAGCCCATAGTCGCTGGCGTCTGTCTGGAGTGAAAACTTTTGTGAGAAGTCCGGACATGCGAGGATTGGGGCTTCAGTTAATCTGGTTTTTAACTTATCGAACGCTGTTTGTTGTTCCTCTGTCCACTTCCAGTGTTTTCCTTTCTTCAATAGGGCGGTCAGTGGTCGCGTGGTCTCCGAGAAGTCAGGGACGAAACGACGATACCAAGACGCAATCCCCAAGTATCGTCGTACCTCTCGTACGTTGCGTGGTGGTTGCAGTTCCCTGATAGCTGCGACCTTTTCTGGATCGGTATGAATTCCTTCTCTTTTGACTACGTGTCCCAGGTACTTCAGTTCCGTCTTGCAGAACTCGCATTTTTCTGGGTTGATCTTTAGGTTCGCCGCTTGTAGTCGTCTGAACACCTTGCGTAGATTTGACAAATGTTCCTCGAAAGTCCTCCCGATGATGATGATGTCATCGAGGTATGCAAATGCGTGTGGCTCCATCTCTGGCCCGATAACCCGGTCGAGTGCCCGCTGAAAAGTGGCCGGTGCGGAATGCAACCCGAAGGGCATCACTCGCCACTGAAATAGGCCACGCCCTGGTACTGTGAAGGCAGTATATTTCTTGCTGTTTGCTTCCATGGGTATTTGCCAGTACCCGTTCCGTAAGTCCAGGCTGCTTATAAATTGAGCGCCTCGTAGTCGTTCCAGAATGTGCTGGATTCGGGGCAATGGGTATGCGTCGGGTGTTGATCGTGCATTGAGTTCACGATAGTCAACGCAAAGCCTCCATTTTCCCGTCTTCTTCTTGACGAGCACGATAGGTGCGCTGTGAGGGCTGCGCGAGGGTTCGATACAGCCTTTTGCTAGCAGTTCGTTGATCTCCGAGTTGATGATTTCCTGCATTGCCGGGTTTCGGGGGAAGTATCGCTGCTTGATTGGTCGCTCATCATGCATCAGGATCTTATGTTCTGTGATGTTAGACACCGCTGGTAACTTGTCAAACTTTTGGAATTCCTCTTGGAGAAAAACTGCGAGTCTCTCGTGATCCGTTTTTAGTTCCGGTTGGACTCTTATACCGCGCAGAGTTTCAGACTGCTGTTCTGCCTTTTCGTGAAGCTGTAGTGTTTGGCCGCCACAACTCACTTTGGCTTTCACTTTTAAAAGAAAGTCTAGTCCGAGGACGATACTGTCCACAGCTTCCGGGAGTACCAAAAAGTTGAGTCGGGTGTGTTCTCTTCCAATTCGTACGTCAAAGGTTAGGGCTTCTCGGATAACTCGGGGTGTGCCCTCAGCCATCCTGACCGTCATGTTGACGGGTACGCTATTTGACGCGCTCCTTCTGTCTTCCGCATACTGCTCGCTAATGAAACTCTTTGTCGCACCCGTGTCGATCGTAGCGGTGACAATTTCGTTCCCTAGGCTGATGGTGGCGTAGACTCGAGTTGCGTCGAAGTGTAGACAGTCTACTGGGTTTGAGGTGTCATCGTCTGGGGTCCCGCCACACCTCTGTTCCGGCGGTCCCCGCGGTCGTTTCCCGCTTGTCTCCGACAACATTCTGTCGTCCTTATGTTTCGGCGGCCGCATTCCCAGCAGAAGAGAATTTGTTGATTCTGACAATCTCGTCTTCTGTGCCCGTCCTGGCCGCATCGCATGCAGGCTGTCCTCACGTTTATGCGTCTCTCGCCGTCGCGTGCTATCATACCGTTTCTCTCCATCGGTTTCGGTCGGTGGGTGGGTCTGTTTGGTCCTGCCATTCCAGCTATACTCTCAAAATCTTCTGCTAGTTCGATGAGGTCGTTCAGTGAATTGAAATCTTTTCGCTTAATGTAGTATTGATATTCCTGGCGACAATTTCTGAATATCCTTTCTACCTGCTGTACCGCTGTGTAGTCGGCGTGCCTCATCAAGTTTTGCATTGCTATGACGAAATCTTTAAAACTTTCATTCCCTGTCTGGCGTCGTTGGCGGATGTCGTCGTCCAAATGTTCCCAATACCTTGTGGGCAAAAAGAATTTGAGGAAGTCTCCCTTAAACGCTCTCCAGCTCTGCCATCTCTGGTTGTTACTCCGGAACCACATCAATCCACGGTCGCGAAGCAGTTCGGGCATAGTTCTCAGGAGCAGATCCTTGTCTAAAGAGTATGCGTCGGCCAGCTCCTCAAGTCTTTCGACAAATGACAGTGGGTCTTTGCCTCCGTCGTAACGAACTGACCATTTTCTGACTTGGTCGATCACCATCGCGTATGATATACCAGGTGGTACCGTTGTTCCTCGGTTCGATGCTCGGTCCGTGACCGCTGAAGTGTGCGTTGATGGTGGGATTGTTAACCCCGGTGTTTTGACTTTCTCGCCTTCTATCGTGTCATATAGATTTAATTGTGATGTGGGCGTTGGTGAAGGGTTGCGGTGGTGTCTTGCCTCCAGTTCCGCCAGGCGAAGTTCGTCGTCTGAGGTCACATCTCGTCCCGTGATGAACGTCGTGAAACGCTTCCTCAACTCATCTACTCCGCCGTTAACGTCCAGCCTAAATTCTGCCATATAACTTTGTAGGTTGTCCTTCGTAAGATTATAGACCCAACTAGTCTTTACCATCTTGGCTAATTTCGTTTTCTTCGTTTGTTATTTGTTTTTCCAGAGTCCCTGCTCGGGCGCCAATTGTAACGAGGTTTTCCCAGCCGGGGTATCCTCAGCGTGACCAGGGTTCGTTGATTTAAAGGGTCGTTACAATAAAAGATTTATTTTGTTAGGAACTCTGAATTCGATGTTTTATTTTCCTTTCGTTTTTAAAAAAGATGAAAATTGATTTTTGGAAAAATAATTAATTTGACTTAGGTCTTAGATGTGTCCTGTGTGTCCTGCGGTTTTGATGCCTTGGTCCAGCGGGATCGAAGTAAATCGTCTGCGTTTCGTCCAAGTGCTGACCAGCGAAAAGAGGATGCTATGCTCAATTCGTTGCCAAAGAGTTGCTGCGTTTTCGTGAGTTGACCCGCGAAAAGAGGATGCTACGCTCGATTCGTTGCCAAAGAGTTGATACGTTTCCGTGAGTTGACCAGCGAAAAGAGGATGCTACGCTCAATTCGTCGCCAAAGAGTTGCTGCGTTTTCGTGAGTTGACCAGCGAAAAGAGGATGCTACGCTCAATTCGTCGCCAAAGAGTTGCTGCGTTTTCGTGAGTTGACCCGCGAAAAGAGGATGCTATGCTCGATTCGTTGCCAAAGAGTTGATACGTTTCCGTGAGTTGACCAGCGAAAAGAGGATGCTATGCTCGATTCGTTGCCAAAGAGTTGATACGTTTCCGTGAGTTGACCAGCGAAAAGAGGATGCTACGCTCAATTCGTTGCCAAAGAGTTGCTGCGTTTTCGTGAGTTGACCCGCGAAAAGAGGATGCTACGCTCGATTCGTTGCCAAAGAGTTGATACGTTTCCGTGAGTTGACCAGCGAAAAGAGGATGCTACGCTCAATTCGTTGCCAAAGAGTTGCTGCGTTTTCGTGAGTTGACCAGCGAAAAGAGGATGCTATGCTCAATTCGTCGCCAAAGAGTTGCTGCGTTTTCGTGAGTTGACCCGCGAAAAGAGGATGCTACGCTCGATTCGTTGCCAAAGAGTTGATACGTTTCCGTGAGTTGACCAGCGAAAAGAGGATGCTACGCTCAATTCGTCGCCAAAGAGTTGCTGCGTTTTCGTGAGTTGACCGGCGAAAAGAGGATGCTATGCTCGATTCGTTGCCAAAGAGTTTTTGTGTCTAGGTAGCTTGATCAGTGAAAGAAGGATGCTACGCTTGATTCACTGTCAGGAGTCGGTCAGATGTCCAAGAGTCGGTCAGATGACGAAGAGACTAAGAGTAAGAGGAGGGTATGCTGGGCTTGTGTCCCCTTTTATATCATCTGAACCGGTTTAAAACGTCGAACCGGGCTGTTCCGTTTCCATGAATACGTACGGTAAATTACCGTTGTTGCTATGCCAATTGGTTTTAATTTCCTCGGAACTGCAGTGCGTATGCGTCATTCGTTGTTGTTGTTCGTGAATGTACGCTGCAAAATGTTGACGGAATCCCCTGTGTATTTTGTTGTTGCATTTTTGCCAATTGAGTTGTCTACTGTCGTTGTTCAGAAAAATGTTGACAAAATTGCCTATATATTTTGTTGTTGTATTTTCTCCTTCTAATTTTGTCTATTGTCGACGTCATCGTTGCTTGCAAAAAGCGTTGGCGGAGTTTCCTGTACGTTTTGTTGTTGTAGGGAATTCCGTTGTGATGATTCTTTTGTGCATAGAATTGTGGTGTCGTTGTGTGTGTTGCATTTGGTCTGCGCTTCTTGGTCGTTGACCTCAGTGTCGGGTTTTTTGCTCATTCGCTTGTGCTGTCGATATTGTGTATGCGTTTGTTATTTGTGGGTTTTTCTGCCTACTCTCCTGTGCTCCTGGCTGTACACCGAATTTGGTATGCAGTATGTGCTGTCTCTCTCTCCCTCCTCTATTGCTCTATTATGGTGGTTGCAGTGGAGGTGCGGCTATTCGATACTCAATGTATTGCTTTCGATCGGTGTCCCAAAAATGGAGGTGTGGCCTACTGATCGCATTTATGCATTGAAGAAGTGCAGTCGATCTGAGCAGAGATGCCGTCGGTGTTTTCAGTTTTTGAATATTGTTAGAAATAATAATGTGTAGATATATATATTTATATAGAAATGTGTGGGGTGAATTTGTTGCCAAATTGACTCCTTACAAACAGTCCTTTGATGACACAATAGAACTTAGAAATAATTGCGTTACATATTACAGTTAAGAAGGTCGAGAAATTACGAGCTATCTAATATGCATTTTGTAAGTTAATTTTATGAAATGGTTCCAAGTTTCAAATTTGATTGAATTTTTAATTCTAAAACAGTCCTTTGATGACACAATAGAACTTAGAAATAATTGCGTTACATATTACAGTTAAGAAGGTCGAGAAATTACGAGCTTTATAATATGCATTTTGTAAGTTAATTTTATGAAATGGTTCCAAGTTTCAAATTTGATTGAATTTTTAATTCTAAAACAGTCCTTTGATGACACAATAGAACTTAGAAATAATTGCGTTACATATTACAGTTAAGAAGGTCGAGAAATTACGAGCTCTATAATATGCATTTTGTAAGTTAATTTTATGAAATGGTTCCAAGTTTCAAATTTGATTGAATTTTTAATTCTAAAACAGTCCTTTGATGACACAATAGAACTTAGAAATAATTGCGTTACATATTACAGTTAAGAAGGTCGAGAAATTACGAGCTCTATAATATGCATTTTGTAAGTTAATTTTATGAAATGGTTCCAAGTTTCAAATTTGATTTAATTTTTAATTCTAAAACAGTCCTTTGATGACACAATAGAACTTAGAAATAATTGCGTTACATATTACAGTTAAGAAGGTCGAGAAATTACACGAGCTATCTAATATGCATTTTGTAAGTTAATTTTATGAAATGGTTCCAAGTTTCAAATTTGATTGAATTTTTAATTTTAAAACAGTCCTTTGATGACACAATAGAACTTAGAAATAATTGCGTTACATATTACAGTTAAGAAGGTCGAGAAATTACGAGCTCTATAATATGCATTTTGTAAGTTAATTTTATGAAATGGTTCCAAGTTTCAAATTTGATTGAATTTTTAATTCTAAAATAGTCCTTTGATGACACAATAGAACTTAGAAATAATTGCGTTACATATTACAGTTAAGAAGGTCGAGAAATTACGAGCTCTATAATATGCATTTTGTAAGTTAATTTTATGAAATGGTTCCAAGTTTCAAATTTGATTGAATTTTTAATTCTAAAACAGTCCTTTGATGACACAATAGAACTTAGAAATAATTGCGTTACATATTACAGTTAAGAAGGTCGAGAAATTACGAGCTCTATAATATGCATTTTGTAAGTTAATTTTATGAAATGGTTCCAAGTTTCAAATTTGATTGAATTTTTAATTCTAAAACAGTCCTTTGATGACACAATAGAACTTAGAAATAATTGCGTTACATATTACAGTTAAGAAGGTCGAGAAATTACGTGCTCTATAATATGCATTTTGTAAGTTAATTTTATGAAATGGTTCCAAGTTTCAAATTTGATTTAATTTTTAATTCTAAAACAGTCCTTTGATGACACAATAGAACTTAGAAATAATTGCGTTACATATTACAGTTAAGAAGGTCGAGAAATTACGAGCTCTATAATATGCATTTTGTAAGTTAATTTTATGAAATGGTTCCAAGTTTCAAATTTGATTGAATTTTTAATTCTAAAACAGTCCTTTGATGACACAATAGAACTTAGAAATAATTGCGTTACATATTACAGTTAAGAAGGTCGAGAAATTACGAGCTCTATAATATGCATTTTGTAAGTTAATTTTATGAAATGGTTCCAAGTTTCAAATTTGATTTAATTTTTAATTCTAAAACAGTCCTTTGATGACACAATAGAACTTAGAAATAATTGCGTTACATATTACAGTTAAGAAGGTCGAGAAATTACGAGCTCTATAATATGCATTTTGTAAGTTAATTTTATGAAATGGTTCCAAGTTTCAAATTTGATTGAATTTTTAATTCTAAAACAGTCCTTTGATGACACAATAGAACTTAGAAATAATTGCGTTACATATTACAGTTAAGAAGGTCGAGAAATTACGAGCTCTATAATATGCATTTTGTAAGTTAATTTTATGAAATGGTTCCAAGTTTCAAATTTGATTGAATTTTTAATTCTAAAACAGTCCTTTGATGACACAATAGAACTTAGAAATAATTGCGTTACATATTACAGTTAAGAAGGTCGAGAAATTACGAGCTCTATAATATGCATTTTGTAAGTTAATTTTATGAAATGGTTCCAAGTTTCAAATTTGATTTAATTTTTAATTCTAAAACAGTCCTTTGATGACACAATAGAACTTAGAAATAATTGCGTTACATATTACAGTTAAGAAGGTCGAGAAATTACGAGCTCTATAATATGCATTTTGTAAGTTAATTTTATGAAATGGTTCCAAGTTTCAAATTTGATTGAATTTTTAATTCTAAAACAGTCCTTTGATGACACAATAGAACTTAGAAATAATTGCGTTACATATTACAGTTAAGAAGGTCGAGAAATTACGAGCTCTATAATATGCATTTTGTAAGTTAATTTTATGAAATGGTTCCAAGTTTCAAATTTGATTGAATTTTTAATTCTAAAACAGTCCTTTGATGACACAATAGAACTTAGAAATAATTGCGTTACATATTACAGTTAAGAAGGTCGAGAAATTACGAGCTCTATAATATGCATTTTGTAAGTTAATTTTATGAAATGGTTCCAAGTTTCAAATTTGATTTAATTTTTAATTCTAAAACAGTCCTTTGATGACACAATAGAACTTAGAAATAATTGCGTTACATATTACAGTTAAGAAGGTCGAGAAATTACGAGCTATCTAATATGCATTTTGTAAGTTAATTTTATGAAATGGTTCCAAGTTTCAAATTTGATTGAATTTTTAATTTTAAAACAGTCCTTTGATGACACAATAGAACTTAGAAATAATTGCGTTACATATTACAGTTAAGAAGGTCGAGAAATTACGAGCTCTATAATATGCATTTTGTAAGTTAATTTTATGAAATGGTTCCAAGTTTCAAATTTGATTGAATTTTTAATTCTAAAATAGTCCCTTGATGACACAATAGAACTTAGAAATAATTGCGTTACATATTACAGTTAAGAAGGTCGAGAAATTACGAGCTCTATAATATGCATTTTGTAAGTTAATTTTATGAAATGGTTCCAAGTTTCAAATTTGATTGAATTTTTAATTTTAAAACAGTCCTTTGATGACACAATAGAACTTAGAAATAATTGCGTTACATATTACAGTTAAGAAGGTCGAGAAATTACGAGCTATCTAATATGCATTTTGTAAGTTAATTTTATGAAATGGTTCCAAGTTTCAAATTTGATTTAATTTTTAATTCTAAAACAGTCCTTTGATGACACAATAGAACTTAGAAATAATTGCGTTACATATTACAGTTAAGAAGGTCGAGAAATTACGAGCTATCTAATATGCATTTTGTAAGTTAATTTTATGAAATGGTTCCAAGTTTCAAATTTGATTGAATTTTTAATTCTAAAACAGTCCTTTGATGACACAATAGAACTTAGAAATAATTGCGTTACATATTACAGTTAAGAAGGTCGAGAAATTATGAGCTATCTAATATGCATTTTGTAAGTTCATTTTATGAAATGATTCCAAGTTTCAAATTTAATTTAATTTTTAATTCTAAAACAGTCCTTTGATGACACAATTGGACTTCGAAATAAGTGCGTTATATATTGCAATTGAGAAGGTCAAGAAATGACGAGCTCTATAATATGCATTTTGTAAGTTAATTTTATGAAATGATTCCAAGTTTAAAATTTAATTTAATTTTTAATTCTAAAACAGTCCTTTGATGACACAATAGAACTTAGAAATAATTGCGTTACATATTACAGTTGAGAAGGTCAAGAAATTACGAGCTCTATAATATGCATTTTGTAAGTTAATTTTATGAAATGATTCCAAGTTTAAAATTTAATTTAATTTTTAATTCTAAAACAGTCCTTTGATGACACAATTGGACTTCGAAATAAGTGCGTTATATATTACAGTTGAGAAGGTCAAGAAATTACGAGCTCTATAATATGCACTTTGTAAGTTCATTTTATGAAATGATTCCAAGTTTCAAATTTAATTTAATTTTTAATTCTAAAACAGTCCTTTGATGACACAATTGGACTTCGAAATAAGTGCGTTATATATTACAGTTGAGAAGGTCAAGAAATTACGAGCTCTATAATATGCATTTTGTAAGTTCATTTTATGAAATGATTCCAAGTTTCAAATTTAATTTAATTTTTAATTCTAAAACAATCCTTTGATGAAACAATTGAACTTCGAAATAAGTGCGTTATATATTGCAATTGAGAAGGTCAAGAAATTACGAGCTCTATAATATGCATTTTGTAAGTTAATTTTATGAAATGATTCCAAGTTTCAAATTTGATTGAATTTTTAATTCTAAAACAGTCCTTTGATGACACAATTGGACTTCGAAAAAAGTGCGTTATATATTACAGTTGAGAAGGTCAAGAAATTACGAGCTCTATAATAGCACTTTGTAAGTTCATTTTATGAAATGATTCCAAGTTTCAAATTTAATTTAATTTTTAATTCTAAAACAATCCTTTGATGAAACAATTGAACTTCGAAATAAGTGCGTTATATATTGCAATTGAAAAGGTCAAGAAATTACGAGCTCTATAATATGCATTTTGTAAGTTAATTTTATGAAATGATTCCAAGTTTAAAATTTAATTTAATTTTTAATTCTAAAACAGTCCTTTGATGACACAATTGGACTTCGAAATAAGTGCGTTATATATTACAGTTGAGAAGGTCAAGAAATTACGAGCTCTATAATATGCACTTTGTAAGTTCATTTTATGAAATGATTCCAAGTTTCAAATTTAATTTAATTTTTAATTCTAAAACAGTCCTTTGATGACACAATTGGACTTCGAAATAAGTGCGTTATATATTACAGTTGAGAAGGTCAAGAAATTACGAGCTCTATAATATGCATTTTGTAAGTTCATTTTATGAAATGATTCCAAGTTTCAAATTTAATTTAATTTTTAATTCTAAAACAATCCTTTGATGAAACAATTGAACTTCGAAATAAGTGCGTTATATATTGCAATTGAGAAGGTCAAGAAATGACGAGCTCTATAATATGCATTTTGTAAGTTCATTTTATGAAATAATGTGAAGGGAGCATACCAGCGCTAACACTTGCGGTGTATGACGTTGACCGAACATGCAATAAAATTATAAACAATGTAGGTCACTTGCCTGTGCTGGTAAATATGTCACATCAGCAATATATAGGCAAGCGACCTGAAGCAATTAAGAATGTTCGGCATATTGGTATGCAATAATGCCAAAATGCTGACCAGCACTAATCGATCTACCTAGTATACATGTGTATACTTTTCTATGTATTCCTATTAAATTGTGTAGTATGTTTTAAGTCTTTGACCACCTATAAATAAGCAACAAGAATCAAATAAAAATCACTTCTAGTTCGAACTTCAGACTAGAAAGCAAAAGCAATACCACCAGTGTTTTCTTAGGCTTGCGAGCCTTAAACCCTAAAGGCATTAGCAGGAACCTCTAGTTGAATTCCTACCTTGAGAGCAGGAAATTGCCCCAAAGGTTCAAGTCTCTGGCGTAATAGCCTTGACTAGTGGAACCCGTTACTAGACATCAAGGAGCATTATACAGTACATGGAAATAAAGCCCTAAATTGCTCCTAGCGTTTCAATCAGCAATAGCGTTACAGTTACTAATCTTTACAATAATTCCAAGTTTCAAATTTAATTTAATTTTTAATTCTAAAACAATCCTTTGATGAAACAATTGAACTTCGAAATAAGTGAGTTATATATTGCAATTGAGAAGGTCAAGAAATGACGAGCTCTATAATATGCATTTTGTAAGTTCATTTTATGAAATGATTCCAAGTTTCAAATTTAATTTAATTTTTAATTCTAAAACAATCCTTTGATGAAACAATTGAACTTCGAAATAAGTGCGTTATATATTGCAATTGAGAAGGTCAAGAAATTACGAGCTCTATAATATGCATTTTGTAAGTTAATTTTATGAAATGATTCCAAGTTTCAAATTTGATTGAATTTTTAATTCTAAAACAGTCCTTTGATGACACAATTGGACTTCGAAATAAGTGCGTTATATATTACAGTTGAGAAGGTCAAGAAATTACGAGCTCTATAATATGCATTTTGTAAGTTCATTTTATGAAATGATTCCAAGTTTCAAATTTAATTTAATTTTTAATTCTAAAACAATCCTTTGATGAAACAATTGAACTTCGAAATAAGTGCGTTATATATTGCAATTGAGAAGGTCAAGAAATGACGAGCTCTATAATATGCATTTTGTAAGTTCATTTTATGAAATGATTCCATGTTTCAAATTTAATTTAATTTTTAATTCTAAAACAATCCTTTGATGAAACAATTGAACTTCGAAATAAGTGAGTTATATATTGCAATTGAGAAGGTCAAGAAATTACGAGCTCTATAATATGCATTTTGTAAGTTAATTTTATGAAATGATTCCAAGTTTCAAATTTGATTGAATTTTTAATTCTAAAACAGTCCTTTGATGACACAATTGGACTTCGAAATAAGTGCGTTATATATTACAGTTGAGAAGGTCAAGAAATTACGAGCTCTATAATATGCATTTTGTAAGTTAATTTTATGAAATGATTCCAAGTTTCAAATTTAATTTAATTTTTAATTCTAAAACAATCCTTTGATGAAACAATTGAACTTCGAAATAAGTGCGTTATATATTGCAATTGAGAAGGTCAAGAAAATAACGAGCTCTATAATATGCATTTTGTAAGTTAATTTTATGAAATGATTCCAAGTTTCAAATTTAATTTAATTTTTAATTCTAAAACAATCCTTTGATGACACAATTGAACTTCGAAATAAGTGCGTTATATATTGCAATTGAGAAGTTCAAGAAATGACGAGCTCTATTATATGCATTTTGTAAGTTCATTTTATGAAATGATTCCAAGTTTCAAATTTAATTTAATTTTTAATTCTAAAACAATCCTTTGATGACACAATTGAACTTCGAAATAAGTGCGTTATATATTGCAATTGAGAAGGTCAAGAAATGACGAGCTCTATAATATGCATTTTGTAAGTTAATTTTATGAAATGATTCCAAGTTTCAAATTTAATTTAATTTTTAATTCTAAAACAATCCTTTGATGACACAATTGAACTTCGAAATAAGTGCGTTATATATTGCAATTGAGAAGGTCAAGAAATGACGAGCTCTATAATATGCATTTTGTAAGTTCATTTTATGAAAATTTGAATGAATTTTTAATTTTAAAACAGTCCTTTGATGACCCAATTGGACTACGAAATAACTGCGTTATATATTACAGTTGAGAAGGTCAAGAAATTACGAGCTCTATAATATGCATTTTGTAAGTTAATTTTATGAAATGATTCCAAGTTTCAAATTTAATTTAATTTTTAATTCTAAAACTATCCTTTGATGAAACAATTGAACTTCGAAATAAGTGCGTTATATATTGCAATTGAGAAGGTCAAGAAATGACGAGCTCTATAATATGCATTTTGTAAGTTCATTTTATGAAAATTTGAATGAATTTTTAATTTTAAAACAGTCCTTTGATGACCCAATTGGACTTCGAAATAACTGCGTTATATATTACAGTTGAGAAGGTCAAGAAATTACGAGCTCTATAATATGCATTTTGTAAGTTAATTTTATGAAATGATTCCAAGTTTCAAATTTAATTTAATTTTTAATTCTAAAACTATCCTTTGATGAAACAATTGAACTTCGAAATAAGTGCGTTATATATTGCAATTGAGAAGGTCAAGAAATTACGAGCTCTATAATATGCATTTTGTAAGTTAATTTTATGAAATGATTCCAAGTTTCAAATTTAATTTAATTTTTAATTCTAAAACTATCCTTTGATGACACAATTTAACTTCGAAATAAGTGCGTTATATATTGCAATTGAGAAGGTCAAGAAATTACGAGCTCTATAATATGCATTTTGTAAGTTAATTTTATGAAATGATTCCAAGTTTCAAATTTAATTTAATTTTTAATTCTAAAACTATCCTTTGATGACACAATTTAACTTCGAAATAAGTGCGTTATATATTGCAATTGAGAAGGTCAAGAAATTACGAGCTCTATAATATGCATTTTGTAATTTAATTTTATGAAATGATTCCAAGTTTCAAATTTAATTTAATTTTTAATTCTAAAACTATCCTTTGATGACACAATTTAACTTCGAAATAACTGCGTTATATATTGTAATTGAGAAGGTCAAGAAATTACGAGCTCTATAATATGCATTTTGTAAGTTAATTTTATGAAATGATTCCAAGTTTCAAATTTAATTTAATTTTTAATTCTAAAACTATCCTTTGATGAAACAATTGAACTTCGAAATAAGTGCGTTATATATTGCAATTGAGAAGGTCAAGAAATTACGAGCTCTATAATATGCATTTTGTAAGTTAATTTTATGAAATGATTCCAAGTTTCAAATTTAATTTAATTTTTAATTCTAAAACTATCCTTTGATGACACAATTTAACTTCGAAATAAGTGCGTTATATATTGCAATTGAGAAGGTCAAGAAATGACGAGCTCTATAATATGCATTTTGTAAGTTAATTTTATGAAATGATTCCAAGTTTCAAATTTAATTTAATTTTTAATTCTAAAACTATCCTTTGATGACACAATTGGACTTAGAATTAAGTGCGTCCCGTATTACAACTGAGAAGGTCAAGAAATTACGAGCTCTATAATATGCATTTTGTAAGTTCATTTTATGAAATGGTTCCAAGTTTCAAATTTGATTGAATTTTTAATTCTAAAACAGTCCTTTGATGACACAATTGGACTTCGAAATAAGTGCGTTATATATTACAGTTGAGAAGGTCAAGAAATTACGAGCTCTATAATATGCATTTTGTAAGTTCATTTTATGAAATGATTCCAAGTTTCAAATTTAATTTAATTTTTAATTCTAAAACAATCCTTTGATGACACAATTGAACTTCGAAATAAGTGCGTTATATATTGCAATTGAGAAGGTCAAGAAATGACGAGCTCTATAATATGCATTTTGTAAGTTAATTTTATGAAATGATTCCAAGTTTCAAATTTAATTTAATTTTTAATTCTAAAACAATCCTTTGATGAAACAATTGAACTTCGAAATAAGTGAGTTATATATTACAACTGAGAAGGTCAAGAAATTACGAGCTCTATAATATGCATTTTGTAAGTTCATTTTATGAAATAATTCCAAGTTTCAAATTTAATTTAATTTTTAATTCTAAAACAATCCTTTGATGAAACAATTGAACTTCGAAATAAGTGAGTTATATATTGCAATTGAGAAGGTCAAGAAATTACGAGCTCTATAATATGCATTTTGTAAGTTAATTTTATGAAATGATTCCAAGTTTCAAATTTGATTGAATTTTTAATTCTAAAACAGTCCTTTGATGACACAATTGGACTTCGAAATAAGTGCGTTATATATTACAGTTGAGAAGGTCAAGAAATTACGAGCTCTATAATATGCATTTTGTAAGTTCATTTTATGAAATGATTCCAAGTTTCAAATTTAATTTAATTTTTAATTCTAAAACAATCCTTTGATGACACAATTGAACTTCGAAATAAGTGCGTTATATATTGCAATTGAGAAGGTCTAGAAATGACGAGCTCTATAATATGCATTTTGTAAGTTCATTTTATGAAATAATTCCAAGTTTCAAATTTAATTTAATTTTTAACTCTAAAACAATCCTTTGATGAAACAATTGAACTTCGAAATAAGTGCGTTATATATTGCAATTGAGAAGGTCTAGAAATGACGAGCTCTATAATATGCATTTTGTAAGTTCATTTTATGAAATAATTCCAAGTTTCAAATTTAATTTAATTTTTAACTCTAAAACAATCCATTGATGAAACAATTGAACTTCGAAATAAGTGAGTTATATATTGCAATTGAGAAGGTCAAGAAATTACGAGCTCTATAATATGCATTTTGTAAGTTAATTTTATGAAATGATTCCAAGTTTCAAATTTGATTGAATTTTTAATTCTAAAACAGTCCTTTGATGACACAATTGGACTTCGAAATAAGTGCGTTATATATTACAGTTGAGAAGGTCAAGAAATGACGAGCTCTATAATATGCATTTTGTAAGTTCATTTTATGAAATAATTCCAAGTTTCAAATTTAATTTAATTTTTAACTCTAAAACAATCCTTTGGTGAAACAATTGAACTTCGAAATAAGTGCGTTATATATTACAGTTGAGAAGGTCAAGAAATTACGAGCTCTATAATATGCATTTTGTAAGTTCATTTTATGAAATGATTCCAAGTTTCAAATTTAATTTAATTTTTAATTCTAAAACAATCCTTTGATGACACAATTGAACTTCGAAATAAGTGCGTTATATATTGCAATTGAGAAGGTCAAGAAATGACGACCTCTATAATATGCATTTTGTAAGTTCATTTTATGAAAATTTGAATGAATTTTTAATTTTAAAACAGTCCTTTGATGACACAATTGGACTTCGAAATAAGTGCGTTATATATTACAGTTGAAAAGGTCAAGAAATTACGAGCTCTATAATATGCATTTTGTAAGTTAATTTTATGAAATGATTGCAAGTTTCAAATTTAATTTAATTTTTAATTCTAAAACAATCCTTTGATGAAACAATTGAACTTCGAAATAAGTGAGTTATATATTACAACTGAGAAGGTCAAGAAATTACGAGCTCTATAATATGCATTTTGTAAGTTCATTTTATGAAATGATTCCAAGTTTCAAATTTAATTTAATTTTTAATTCTAAAACAATCCTTTGGTGAAACAATTGAACTTCGAAATAAGTGCGTTATATATTGCAATTGAGAAGGTCAAGAAATTACGAGCTCTATAATATGCATTTTGTAAGTTCATTTTATGAAATGATTCCAAGTTTCAAATTTAATTTAATTTTTAATTTTAAAACAGTCCTTTGATGACACAATTGGACTTCGAATTAAGTGCGTTATATATTACAGTTGAAAAGGTCAAGAAATTACGAGCTCTATAATATGCATTTTGTAAGTTAATTTTATGAAATGATTGCAAGTTTCAAATTTAATTTAATTTTTAATTCTAAAACAATCCTTTGATGAAACAATTGAACTTCGAAATAAGTGAGTTATATATTACAACTGAGAAGGTCAAGAAATTACGAGCTCTATAATATGCATTTTGTAAGTTAATTTTATGAAATGATTCCAAGTTTCAAATTTAATTTAATTTTTAATTCTAAAACAATCCTTTGGTGAAACAATTGAACTTCGAAATAAGTGCGTTATATATTGCAATTGAGAAGGTCAAGAAATTACGAGCTCTATAATATGCATTTTGTAAGTTCATTTTATGAAATGATTCCAAGTTTCAAATTTAATTTAATTTTAAATTTTAAAACAGTCCTTTGATGACACAATTGGACTTCGAAATAAGTGCGTTATATATTACAGTTGAAAAGGTCAAGAAATTACGAGCTCTATAATATGCATTTTGTAAGTTAATTTTATGAAATGATTGCAAGTTTCAAATTTAATTTAATTTTTAATTCTAAAACAATCCTTTGATGAAACAATTGAACTTCGAAATAAGTGAGTTATATATTACAACTGAGAAGGTCAAGAAATTACGAGCTCTATAATATGCATTTTGTAAGTTAATTTTATGAAATGATTCCAAGTTTCAAATTTAATTTAATTTTTAATTCTAAAACAATCCTTTGGTGAAACAATTGAACTTCGAAATAAGTGCGTTATATATTGCAATTGAGAAGGTCAAGAAATTACGAGCTCTATAATATGCATTTTGTAAGTTCATTTTATGAAATGATTCCAAGTTTCAAATTTAATTTAATTTTTAATTCTAAAACAATCCTTTGGTGAAACAATTGAACTTCGAAATAAGTGCGTTATATTTTGCAATTGAGAAGGTCAAGAAATTACGAGCTCTATAATATGCATTTTGTAAGTTCATTTTATGAAATGATTCCAAGTTTCAAATTTAATTTAATTTTTAATTTTAAAACAGTCCTTTGATGACACAATTGGACTTCGAAATAAGTGCGTTATATATTACAGTGGAAAAGGTCAAGAAATTACGAGCTCTATAATATGCATTTTGTAAGTTAATTTTATGAAATGATTGCAAGTTTCAAATTTAATTTAATTTTTAATTCTAAAACAATCCTTTGATGAAACAATTGAACTTCGAAATAAGTGAGTTATATATTACAACTGAGAAGGTCAAGAAATTACGAGCTCTATAATATGCATTTTGTAATTTAATTTTATGAAATGATTCCAAGTTTCAAATTTAATTTAATTTTTAATTCTAAAACAATCCTTTGATGAAACAATTGAACTTCGAAATAAGTGAGTTATATATTACAACTGAGAAGGTCAAGAAATTACGAGCTCTATAATATGCATTTTGTAAGTTCATTTTATGAAATGATTCCAAGTTTCAAATTTAATTTAATTTTTAATTCTAAAACAATCCTTTGGTGAAACAATTGAACTTCGAAATAAGTGCGTTATATATTGCAATTGAGAAGGTCAAGAAATTACGAGCTCTATAATATGCATTTTGTAAGTTCATTTTATGAAATGATTCCAAGTTTCAAATTTAATTTAATTTTTAATTCTAAAACAATCCTTTGGTGAAACAATTGAACTTCGAAATAAGTGCGTTATATTTTGCAATTGAGAAGGTCAAGAAATTACGAGCTCTATAATATGCATTTTGTAAGTTCATTTTATGAAATGATTCCAAGTTTCAAATTTAATTTAATTTTTAATTTTAAAACAGTCCTTTGATGACACAATTGGACTTCGAAATAAGTGCGTTATATATTACAGTGGAAAAGGTCAAGAAATTACGAGCTCTATAATATGCATTTTGTAAGTTAATTTTATGAAATGATTGCAAGTTTCAAATTTAATTTAATTTTTAATTCTAAAACAATCCTTTGATGAAACAATTGAACTTCGAAATAAGTGAGTTATATATTACAACTGAGAAGGTCAAGAAATTACGAGCTCTATAATATGCATTTTGTAATTTAATTTTATGAAATGATTCCAAGTTTCAAATTTAATTTAATTTTTAATTCTAAAACAATCCTTTGATGAAACAATTGAACTTCGAAATAAGTGAGTTATATATTACAACTGAGAAGGTCAAGAAATTACGAGCTCTATAATATGCATTTTGTAAGTTCATTTTATGAAAATTTGAATGAATGTTTAATTTTAAAACAGTCCTTTGATGACACAATTGGACATCGAAATAAGTGCGTTATATATTACAGTTGAGAAGGTCAAGAAATTACGAGCTCTATAATATGCATTTTGTAAGTTAATTTTATGAAATGATTCCAAGTTTCAAATTTAATTTAATCTTTAATTCTAAAACAATCCTTTGATGAAACAATTGAACTTCGAAATAAGTGAGTTATATATTACAACTGAGAAGGTCAAGAAATTACGAGCTCTATAATATGCATTTTGTAAGTTCATTTTATGAAAATTTGAATGAATGTTTAATTTTAAAACAGTCCTTTGATGACACAATTGGACATCGAAATAAGTGCGTTATATATTACAGTTGAGAAGGTCAAGAAATTACGAGCTCTATAATATGCATTTTGTAAGTTAATTTTATGAAATGATTCCAAGTTTCAAATTTAATTTAATCTTTAATTCTAAAACAATCCTTTGATGAAACAATTGAACTTCGAAATAAGTGAGTTATATATTACAACTGAGAAGGTCAAGAAATTACGAGCTCTATAATATGCATTTTGTAAGTTCATTTTATGAAAATTTGAATGAATGTTTAATTTTAAAACAGTCCTTTGATGACACAATTGGACATCGAAATAAGTGCGTTATATATTACAGTTGAGAAGGTCAAGAAATTACGAGCTCTATAATATGCATTTTGTAAGTTAATTTTATGAAATGATTCCAAGTTTCAAATTTAATTTAATTTTTAATTCTAAAACAATCCTTTGGTGAAACAATTGAACTTCGAAATAAGTGCGTTATATATTGTAATTGAGAAGGTCAAGAAATTACGAGCTCTATAATATGCATTTTGTAAGTTCATTTTATGAAAATTTGAATGAATGTTTAATTTTAAAACAGTCCTTTGATGACACAATTGGACATCGAAATAAGTGCGTTATATATTACAGTTGAGAAGGTCAAGAAATTACGAGCTCTATAATATGCATTTTGTAAGTTCATTTTATGAAAATTTGAATGAATGTTTAATTTTAAAACAGTCCTTTGATGACACAATTGGACTTCGAAATAAGTGCGTTATATATTGCAATTGAGAAGGTCAAGAAATTACGAGCTCTATAATATGCATTTTGTAAGTTAATTTTATGAAATGATTCCAAGTTTCAAATTTAATTTAATTTTTAATTCTAAAACAATCCTTTGATGAAACAATTGAACTTCGAAATAAGTGAGTTATATATTACAACTGAGAAGGTCAAGAAATTACGAGCTCTATAATATGCATTTTATAAGTTAATTTTATGAAATGATTCCAAGTTTCAAATTTAATTTAATTTTTAATTCTAAAACAATCCTTTGATGAAACAATTGAACTTCGAAATAAGTGAGTTATATATTACAACTGAGAAGGTCAAGAAATTACGAGCTCTATAATATGCATTTTGTAAGTTAATTTTATGAAATGATTCCAAGTTTCAAATTTAATTTAATTTTTAATTTTAAAACAATCCTTTGATGAAACAATTGAACTTCGAAATAAGTGAGTTATATATTACAACTGAGAAGGTCAAGAAATTACGAGCTCTATAATATGCATTTTGTAAGTTCATTTTATGAAATGATTCCAAGTTTCAAATTTAATTTAATTTTTAATTTTAAAACAATCCTTTGATGAAACAATTGAACTTCGAAATAAGTGAGTTATATATTACAACTGAGAAGGTCAAGAAATTACGAGCTCTATAATATGCATTTTGTAAGTTCATTTTATGAAATGATTCCAAGTTTCAAATTTAATTTAATTTTTAATTTTAAAACAGTCCTTTGATGACACAATTGGACTTCGAAATAACTGCGTTATATATTGCAATTGAGAAGGTCAAGAAATTACGAGCTCTATAATATGCATTTTGTAAGTTAATTTTATGAAATGATTCCAAGTTTCAAATTTAATTTAATTTTTAATTCTAAAACAATCCTTTGGTGAAACAATTGAACTTCGAAATAAGTGCGTTATATATTGCAATTGAGAAGGTCAAGAAATTACGAGCTCTATAATATGCATTTTGTAAGTTAATTTTATGAAATGATTCCAAGTTTCAAATTTAATTTAATTTTTAATTTTAAAACAATCCTTTGATGAAACAATTGAACTTCGAAATAAGTGAGTTATATATTACAACTGAGAAGGTCAAGAAATTACGAGCTCTATAATATGCATTTTGTAAGTTCATTTTATGAAATGATTCCAAGTTTCAAATTTAATTTAATTTTTAATTTTAAAACAATCCTTTGATGAAACAATTGAACTTCGAAATAAGTGAGTTATATATTACAACTGAGAAGGTCAAGAAATTACGAGCTCTATAATATGCATTTTGTAAGTTCATTTTATGAAATGATTCCAAGTTTCAAATTTAATTTAATTTTTAATTTTAAAACAATCCTTTGATGAAACAATTGAACTTCGAAATAAGTGAGTTATATATTACAACTGAGAAGGTCAAGAAATTACGAGCTCTATAATATGCATTTTGTAAGTTCATTTTATGAAATGATTCCAAGTTTCAAATTTAATTTAATTTTTAATTTTAAAACAATCCTTTGATGAAACAATTGAACTTCGAAATAAGTGAGTTATATATTACAACTGAGAAGGTCAAGAAATTACGAGCTCTATAATATGCATTTTGTAAGTTAATTTTATGAAATGATTCCAAGTTTCAAATTTAATTTAATTTTTAATTTTAAAACAATCCTTTGATGAAACAATTGAACTTCGAAATAAGTGAGTTATATATTACAACTGAGAAGGTCAAGAAATTACGAGCTCTATAATATGCATTTTGTAAGTTCATTTTATGAAATGATTCCAAGTTTCAAATTTAATTTAATTTTTAATTTTAAAACAATCCTTTGATGAAACAATTGAACTTCGAAATAAGTGAGTTATATATTACAACTGAGAAGGTCAAGAAATTACGAGCTCTATAATATGCATTTTGTAAGTTCATTTTATGAAATGATTCCAAGTTTCAAATTTAATTTAATTTTTAATTTTAAAACAGTCCTTTGATGACACAATTGGACTTCGAAATAACTGCGTTATATATTGCAATTGAGAAGGTCAAGAAATTACGAGCTCTATAATATGCATTTTGTAAGTTAATTTTATGAAATGATTCCAAGTTTCAAATTTAATTTAATTTTTAATTCTAAAACAATCCTTTGGTGAAACAATTGAACTTCGAAATAAGTGCGTTATATATTGCAATTGAGAAGGTCAAGAAATTACGAGCTCTATAATATGCATTTTGTAAGTTAATTTTATGAAATGATTCCAAGTTTCAAATTTAATTTAATTTTTAATTTTAAAACAATCCTTTGATGAAACAATTGAACTTCGAAATAAGTGAGTTATATATTACAACTGAGAAGGTCAAGAAATTACGAGCTCTATAATATGCATTTTGTAAGTTCATTTTATGAAATGATTCCAAGTTTCAAATTTAATTTAATTTTTAATTCTAAAACAATCCTTTGGTGAAACAATTCAACTTCGAAATAAGTGCGTTATATATTGCAATTGAGAAGGTCAAGAAATTACGAGCTCTATAATATGCATTTTGTAAGTTAATTTTATGAAATGATTCCAAGTTTCAAATTTAATTTAATTTTTAATTCTAAAACAATCCTTTGGTGAAACAATTGAACTTCGAAATAAGTGCGTTATATATTGCAATTGAGAAGGTCAAGAAATTACGAGCTCTATAATATGCATTTTGTAAGTTAATTTTATGAAATGATTCCAAGTTTCAAATTTAATTTAATTTTTAATTCTAAAACAATCCTTTGATGAAACAATTGAACTTCGAAATAAGTGAGTTATATATTACAACTGAGAAGGTCAAGAAATTACGAGCTCTATAATATGCATTTTGTAAGTTAATTTTATGAAATGATTCCAAGTTTCAAATTTAATTTAATTTTTAATTTTAAAACAGTCCTTTGATGACACAATTGGACTTCGAAATAACTGCGTTATATATTGCAATTGAGAAGGTCAAGAAATTACGAGCTCTATAATATGCATTTTGTAAGTTAATTTTATGAAATGACTCCAAGTTTCAAATTTAATTTAATTTTTAATTCTAAAACAATCCTTTGATGAAACAATTGAACTTCGAAATAAGTGAGTTATATATTACAACTGAGAAGGTCAAGAAATTACGAGCTCTATAATATGCATTTTGTAAGTTAATTTTATGAAATGATTCCAAGTTTCAAATTTAATTTAATTTTTAATTCTAAAACAATCCTTTGATGAAACAATTGAACTTCGAAATAAGAGAGTTATATATTACAACTGAGAAGGTCAAGAAATTACGAGCTCTATAATATGCATTTTGTAAGTTAATTTTATGAAATGATTCCAAGTTTCAAATTTAATTTAATTTTTAATTCTAAAACAATCCTTTGATGAAACAATTGAACTTCGAAATAAGTGAGTTATATATTACAACTGAGAAGGTCAAGAAATTACGAGCTCTATAATATGCATTTTGTAAGTTAATTTTATGAAATGATTCCAAGTTTCAAATTTAATTTAATTTTTAATTCTAAAACAATCCTTTGATGAAACAATTGAACTTCGAAATAAGAGAGTTATATATTACAACTGAGAAGGTCAAGAAATTACGAGCTCTATAATATGCATTTTGTAAGTTAATTTTATGAAATGATTCCAAGTTTCAAATTTAATTTAATTTTTAATTCTAAAACAATCCTTTGATGAAACAATTGAACTTCGAAATAAGAGAGTTATATATTACAACTGAGAAGGTCAAGAAATTACGAGCTCTATAATATGCATTTTGTAAGTTAATTTTATGAAATGATTCCAAGTTTCAAATTTAATTTAATTTTTAATTCTAAAACAATCCTTTGATGAAACAATTGAACTTCGAAATAAGAGAGTTATATATTACAACTGAGAAGGTCAAGAAATTACGAGCTCTATAATATGCATTTTGTAAGTTAATTTTATGAAATGATTCCAAGTTTCAAATTTAATTTAATTTTTAATTCTAAAACAATCCTTTGATGAAACAATTGAACTTCGAAATAAGTGAGTTATATATTACAACTGAGAAGGTCAAGAAATTACGAGCTCTATAATATGCATTTTGTAAGTTAATTTTATGAAATGTTTCCAAGTTTCAAATTTAATTTAATTTTTAATTCTAAAACAATCCTTTGATGAAACAATTGAACTTCGAAATAAGTGAGTTATATATTACAACTGAGAAGGTCAAGAAATTACGAGCTCTATAATATGCATTTTGTAAGTTAATTTTATGAAATGATTCCAAGTTTCAAATTTAATTTAATTTTTAATTCTAAAACAATCCTTTGATGAAACAATTGAACTTCGAAATAAGAGAGTTATATATTACAACTGAGAAGGTCAAGAAATTACGAGCTCTATAATATGCATTTTGTAAGTTAATTTTATGAAATGATTCCAAGTTTCAAATTTAATTTAATTTTTAATTCTAAAACAATCCTTTGATGAAACAATTGAACTTCGAAATAAGTGAGTTATATATTACAACTGAGAAGGTCAAGAAATTACGAGCTCTATAATATGCATTTTGTAAGTTAATTTTATGAAATGACTCCAAGTTTCAAATTTAATTTAATTTTTAATTCTAAAACAATCCTTTGATGAAACAATTGAACTTCGAAATAAGAGAGTTATATATTACAACTGAGAAGGTCAAGAAATTACGAGCTCTATAATATGCATTTTGTAAGTTAATTTTATGAAATGATTCCAAGTTTCAAATTTAATTTAATTTTTAATTCTAAAACAATCCTTTGATGAAACAATTGAACTTCGAAATAAGTGAGTTATATATTACAACTGAGAAGGTCAAGAAATTACGAGCTCTATAATATGCATTTTGTAAGTTAATTTTATGAAATGACTCCAAGTTTCAAATTTAATTTAATTTTTAATTCTAAAACAATCCTTTGATGAAACAATTGAACTTCGAAATAAGTGAGTTATATATTACAACTGAGAAGGTCAAGAAATTACGAGCTCTATAATATGCATTTTGTAAGTTCATTTTATGAAATGATTCCAAGTTTCAAATTTAATTTAATTTTTAATTTTAAAACAGTCCTTTGATGACACAATTGGACTTCGAAATAACTGCGTTATATATTGCAATTGAGAAGGTCAAGAAATTACGAGCTCTATAATATGCATTTTGTAAGATATTATGAAAATTTGAATGAATTTTTAATTTTAAAACAGTCCTTTGATGACACAATTGGACTTCGAAATAAGTGCGTTATATATTACAGTTGAGAAGGTCAAGAAATTACGAGCTCTATAATATGCATTTTGTAAGTTAATTTTATGAAATGTTTCCAAGTTTCAAATTTAATTTAATTTTTAATTCTAAAACAATCCTTTGATGAAACAATTGAACTTCGAAATAAGTGAGTTATATATTACAACTGAGAAGGTCAAGAAATTACGAGCTCTATAATATGCATTTTGTAAGTTAATTTTATGAAATGATTCCAAGTTTCAAATTTAATTTAATTTTTAATTCTAAAACAATCCTTTGATGAAACAATTGAACTTCGAAATAAGTGAGTTATATATTACAACTGAGAAGGTCAAGAAATTACGAGCTCTATAATATGCATTTTGTAAGTTCATTTTATGAAATGATTCCAAGTTTCAAATTTAATTTAATTTTTAATTCTAAAACAATCCTTTGGTGAAACAATTGAACTTCGAAATAAGTGCGTTATATATTGCAATTGAGATGGTCAAGAAATTACGAGCTCTATAATATGCATTTTGTAAGTTCATTTTATGAAATGATTCCAAGTTTCAAATTGAATTTAATTTTTAATTTTAAAACAGTCCTTTGATGACACAATTAAACTTCGAAATAACTGCATTATATATTGCAATTGAGAAGGTCAAGAAATTACGAGCTCTATAATATGCATTTTGTAAGTTCATTTTATGAAAATTTGAATGAATTTTTAATTTTAAAACAGTCCTTTGATGACACAATTGGACTTCGAAATAAGTGCGTTATATATTACAGTTGAGAAGGTCAAGAAATTACGAGCTCTATAATATGCATTTTGTAAGTTAATTTTATGAAATGTTTCCAAGTTTCAAATTTAATTTAATTTTTAATTCTAAAACAATCCTTTGATGAAACAATTGAACTTCGAAATAAGTGAGTTATATATTACAACTGAGAAGGTCAAGAAATTACGAGCTCTATAATATGCATTTTGTAAGTTAATTTTATGAAATGATTCCAAGTTTCAAATTTAATTTAATTTTTAATTCTAAAACAATCCTTTGATGAAACAATTGAACTTCGAAATAAGAGAGTTATATATTACAACTGAGAAGGTCAAGAAATTACGAGCTCTATAATATGCATTTTGTAAGTTAATTTTATGAAATGATTCCAAGTTTCAAATTTAATTTAATTTTTAATTCTAAAACAATCCTTTGATGAAACAATTGAACTTCGAAATAAGAGAGTTATATATTACAACTGAGAAGGTCAAGAAATTACGAGCTCTATAATATGCATTTTGTAAGTTAATTTTATGAAATGATTCCAAGTTTCAAATTTAATTTAATTTTTAATTCTAAAACAATCCTTTGATGAAACAATTGAACTTCGAAATAAGTGAGTTATATATTACAACTGAGAAGGTCAAGAAATTACGAGCTCTATAATATGCATTTTGTAAGTTAATTTTATGAAATGACTCCAAGTTTCAAATTTAATTTAATTTTTAATTCTAAAACAATCCTTTGATGAAACAATTGAACTTCGAAATAAGAGAGTTATATATTACAACTGAGAAGGTCAAGAAATTACGAGCTCTATAATATGCATTTTGTAAGTTAATTTTATGAAATGATTCCAAGTTTCAAATTTAATTTAATTTTTAATTCTAAAACAATCCTTTGATGAAACAATTGAACTTCGAAATAAGTGAGTTATATATTACAACTGAGAAGGTCAAGAAATTACGAGCTCTATAATATGCATTTTGTAAGTTAATTTTATGAAATGACTCCAAGTTTCAAATTTAATTTAATTTTTAATTCTAAAACAATCCTTTGATGAAACAATTGAACTTCGAAATAAGTGAGTTATATATTACAACTGAGAAGGTCAAGAAATTACGAGCTCTATAATATGCATTTTGTAAGTTAATTTTATGAAATGATTCCAAGTTTCAAATTTAATTTAATTTTTAATTCTAAAACAATCCTTTGATGAAACAATTGAACTTCGAAATAAGAGAGTTATATATTACAACTGAGAAGGTCAAGAAATTACGAGCTCTATAATATGCATTTTGTAAGTTAATTTTATGAAATGATTCCAAGTTTCAAATTTAATTTAATTTTTAATTCTAAAACAATCCTATGATGAAACAATTGAACTTCGAAATAAGTGAGTTATATATTACAACTGAGAAGGTCAAGAAATTACGAGCTCTATAATATGCATTTTGTAAGTTAATTTTATGAAATGACTCCAAGTTTCAAATTTAATTTAATTTTTAATTCTAAAACAATCCTTTGATGAAACAATTGAACTTCGAAATAAGTGAGTTATATATTACAACTGAGAAGGTCAAGAAATTACGAGCTCTATAATATGCATTTTGTAAGTTCATTTTATGAAATGATTCCAAGTTTCAAATTTAATTTAATTTTTAATTTTAAAACAGTCCTTTGATGACACAATTGGACTTCGAAATAACTGCGTTATATATTGCAATTGAGAAGGTCAAGAAATTACGAGCTCTATAATATGCATTTTGTAAGATATTATGAAAATTTGAATGAATTTTTAATTTTAAAACAGTCCTTTGATGACACAATTGGACTTCGAAATAAGTGCGTTATATATTACAGTTGAGAAGGTCAAGAAATTACGAGCTCTATAATATGCATTTTGTAAGTTAATTTTATGAAATGTTTCCAAGTTTCAAATTTAATTTAATTTTTAATTCTAAAACAATCCTTTGATGAAACAATTGAACTTCGAAATAAGTGAGTTATATATTACAACTGAGAAGGTCAAGAAATTACGAGCTCTATAATATGCATTTTGTAAGTTAATTTTATGAAATGATTCCAAGTTTCAAATTTAATTTAATTTTTAATTCTAAAACAATCCTTTGATGAAACAATTGAACTTCGAAATAAGTGAGTTATATATTACAACTGAGAAGGTCAAGAAATTACGAGCTCTATAATATGCATTTTGTAAGTTCATTTTATGAAATGATTCCAAGTTTCAAATTTAATTTAATTTTTAATTCTAAAACAATCCTTTGGTGAAACAATTGAACTTCGAAATAAGTGCGTTATATATTGCAATTGAGATGGTCAAGAAATTACGAGCTCTATAATATGCATTTTGTAAGTTCATTTTATGAAATGATTCCAAGTTTCAAATTGAATTTAATTTTTAATTTTAAAACAGTCCTTTGATGACACAATTAAACTTCGAAATAACTGCATTATATATTGCAATTGAGAAGGTCAAGAAATTACGAGCTCTATAATATGCATTTTGTAAGTTCATTTTATGAAAATTTGAATGAATTTTTAATTTTAAAACAGTCCTTTGATGACACAATTGGACTTCGAAATAAGTGCGTTATATATTACAGTTGAGAAGGTCAAGAAATTACGAGCTCTATAATATGCATTTTGTAAGTTAATTTTATGAAATGTTTCCAAGTTTCAAATTTAATTTAATTTTTAATTCTAAAACAATCCTTTGATGAAACAATTGAACTTCGAAATAAGTGAGTTATATATTACAACTGAGAAGGTCAAGAAATTACGAGCTCTATAATATGCATTTTGTAAGTTAATTTTATGAAATGATTCCAAGTTTCAAATTTAATTTAATTTTTAATTCTAAAACAATCCTTTGATGAAACAATTGAACTTCGAAATAAGAGAGTTATATATTACAACTGAGAAGGTCAAGAAATTACGAGCTCTATAATATGCATTTTGTAAGTTAATTTTATGAAATGATTCCAAGTTTCAAATTTAATTTAATTTTTAATTCTAAAACAATCCTTTGATGAAACAATTGAACTTCGAAATAAGAGAGTTATATATTACAACTGAGAAGGTCAAGAAATTACGAGCTCTATAATATGCATTTTGTAAGTTAATTTTATGAAATGATTCCAAGTTTCAAATTTAATTTAATTTTTAATTCTAAAACAATCCTTTGATGAAACAATTGAACTTCGAAATAAGTGAGTTATATATTACAACTGAGAAGGTCAAGAAATTACGAGCTCTATAATATGCATTTTGTAAGTTAATTTTATGAAATGACTCCAAGTTTCAAATTTAATTTAATTTTTAATTCTAAAACAATCCTTTGATGAAACAATTGAACTTCGAAATAAGAGAGTTATATATTACAACTGAGAAGGTCAAGAAATTACGAGCTCTATAATATGCATTTTGTAAGTTAATTTTATGAAATGATTCCAAGTTTCAAATTTAATTTAATTTTTAATTCTAAAACAATCCTTTGATGAAACAATTGAACTTCGAAATAAGTGAGTTATATATTACAACTGAGAAGGTCAAGAAATTACGAGCTCTATAATATGCATTTTGTAAGTTAATTTTATGAAATGACTCCAAGTTTCAAATTTAATTTAATTTTTAATTCTAAAACAATCCTTTGATGAAACAATTGAACTTCGAAATAAGTGAGTTATATATTACAACTGAGAAGGTCAAGAAATTACGAGCTCTATAATATGCATTTTGTAAGTTAATTTTATGAAATGATTCCAAGTTTCAAATTTAATTTAATTTTTAATTCTAAAACAATCCTTTGATGAAACAATTGAACTTCGAAATAAGAGAGTTATATATTACAACTGAGAAGGTCAAGAAATTACGAGCTCTATAATATGCATTTTGTAAGTTAATTTTATGAAATGATTCCAAGTTTCAAATTTAATTTAATTTTTAATTCTAAAACAATCCTATGATGAAACAATTGAACTTCGAAATAAGTGAGTTATATATTACAACTGAGAAGGTCAAGAAATTACGAGCTCTATAATATGCATTTTGTTAGTTAATTTTATGAAATGATTCCAAGTTTCAAATTTAATTTAATTTTTAATTCTAAAACAATCCTTTGATTAAACAATTGAACTTCGAAATAAGTGAGTTATATATTACAACTGAGAAGGTCAAGAAATTAAGAGCTCTATAATATGCATTTTGTAAGTTCATTTTATGAAATGATTCCAAGTTTCAAATTGAATTTAATTTTTAATTTTAAAACAGTCCTTTGATGACACAATTGGACTTCGAAATAACTGCGTTATATATTGCAATTGAGAAGGTCAAGAAATTACGAGCTCTATAATATTCATTTTGTAAGTTCATTTTTTGAAAATTTGAATGAATTTTTAATTTTAAAACAGTCCTTTGATGACACAATTGGACTTCGAAATAAGTGCGTTATATATTACAGTTGAGAAGGTCAAGAAATTACGAGCTCTATAATATGCATTTTGTAAGTTAATTTTATGAAATGATTCCAAGTTTCAAATTTAATTTAATTTTTAATTCTAAAACAATCCTTTGATGAAACAATTGAACTTCGAAATAAGTCAGTTATATATTACAACTGAGAAGGTCAAGAAATTACGAGCTCTATAATATGCATTTTGTAAGTTAATTTTATGAAATGATTCCAAGTTTCAAATTTAATTTAATTTTTAATTCTAAAACAATCCTTTGATGAAACAATTGAACTTCGAAATAAGTGAGTTATATATTACAACTGAGAAGGTCAAGAAATTACGAGCTCTATAATATGCATTTTGTAAGTTCATTTTATGAAATGATTCCAAGTTTCAAATTTAATTTAATTTTTAATTCTAAAACAATCCTTTGGTGAAACAATTGAACTTCGAAATAAGTGCGTTATATATTGCAATTGAGATGGTCAAGAAATTACGAGCTCTATAATATGCATTTTGTAAGTTCATTTTATGAAATGATTCCAAGTTTCAAATTGAATTTAATTTTTAATTTTAAAACAGTCCTTTGATGACACAATTAAACTTCGAAATAACTGCATTATATATTGCAATTGAGAAGGTCAAGAAATTACGAGCTCTATAATATGCATTTTGTAAGTTCATTTTATGAAAATTTGAATGAATTTTTAATTTTAAAACAGTCCTTTGATGACACAATTGGACTTCGAAATAAGTGCGTTATATATTACAGTTGAGAAGGTCAAGAAATTACGAGCTCTATAATATGCATTTTGTAAGTTAATTTTATGAAATGATTCCAAGTTTCAAATTTAATTTAATTTTTAATCCTAAAACAATCCTTTGATGAAACAATTGAACTTCGAAATAAGTGAGTTATATATTACAACTGAGAAGGTCAAGAAATTACGAGCTCTATAATATGCATTTTGTAAGTTCATTTTATGAAATGATTCCAAGTTTCAAATTTAATTTAATTTTTAATTTTAAAACAGTCCTTTGATGACACAATTGGACTTCGAAATAACTGCGTTATATATTGCAATTGAGAAGGTCAAGAAATTACGAGCTCTATAATATGCATTTTGTAAGATATTATGAAAATTTGAATGAATTTTTAATTTTAAAACAGTCCTTTGATGACACAATTGGACTTCGAAATAAGTGCGTTATATATTACAGTTGAGAAGGTCAAGAAATTACGAGCTCTATAATATGCATTTTGTAAGTTAATTTTATGAAATGTTTCCAAGTTTCAAATTTAATTTAATTTTTAATTCTAAAACAATCCTTTGATGAAACAATTGAACTTCGAAATAAGTGAGTTATATATTACAACTGAGAAGGTCAAGAAATTACGAGCTCTATAATATGCATTTTGTAAGTTAATTTTATGAAATGATTCCAAGTTTCAAATTTAATTTAATTTTTAATTCTAAAACAATCCTTTGATGAAACAATTGAACTTCGAAATAAGAGAGTTATATATTACAACTGAGAAGGTCAAGAAATTACGAGCTCTATAATATGCATTTTGTAAGTTAATTTTATGAAATGATTCCAAGTTTCAAATTTAATTTAATTTTTAATTCTAAAACAATCCTATGATGAAACAATTGAACTTCGAAATAAGTGAGTTATATATTACAACTGAGAAGGTCAAGAAATTACGAGCTCTATAATATGCATTTTGTAAGTTAATTTTATGAAATGACTCCAAGTTTCAAATTTAATTTAATTTTTAATTCTAAAACAATCCTTTGATGAAACAATTGAACTTCGAAATAAGTGAGTTATATATTACAACTGAGAAGGTCAAGAAATTACGAGCTCTATAATATGCATTTTGTAAGTTCATTTTATGAAATGATTCCAAGTTTCAAATTTAATTTAATTTTTAATTTTAAAACAGTCCTTTGATGACACAATTGGACTTCGAAATAACTGCGTTATATATTGCAATTGAGAAGGTCAAGAAATTACGAGCTCTATAATATGCATTTTGTAAGTTAATTTTATGAAATGTTTCCAAGTTTCAAATTTAATTTAATTTTTAATTCTAAAACAATCCTTTGATGAAACAATTGAACTTCGAAATAAGTGAGTTATATATTACAACTGAGAAGGTCAAGAAATTACGAGCTCTATAATATGCATTTTGTAAGTTAATTTTATGAAATGATTCCAAGTTTCAAATTTAATTTAATTTTTAATTCTAAAACAATCCTTTGATGAAACAATTGAACTTCGAAATAAGAGAGTTATATATTACAACTGAGAAGGTCAAGAAATTACGAGCTCTATAATATGCATTTTGTAAGTTAATTTTATGAAATGATTCCAAGTTTCAAATTTAATTTAATTTTTAATTCTAAAACAATCCTTTGATGAAACAATTGAACTTCGAAATAAGTGAGTTATATATTACAACTGAGAAGGTCAAGAAATTACGAGCTCTATAATATGCATTTTGTAAGTTAATTTTATGAAATGACTCCAAGTTTCAAATTTAATTTAATTTTTAATTCTAAAACAATCCTTTGATGAAACAATTGAACTTCGAAATAAGAGAGTTATATATTACAACTGAGAAGGTCAAGAAATTACGAGCTCTATAATATGCATTTTGTAAGTTAATTTTATGAAATGATTCCAAGTTTCAAATTTAATTTAATTTTTAATTCTAAAACAATCCTTTGATGAAACAATTGAACTTCGAAATAAGTGAGTTATATATTACAACTGAGAAGGTCAAGAAATTACGAGCTCTATAATATGCATTTTGTAAGTTAATTTTATGAAATGACTCCAAGTTTCAAATTTAATTTAATTTTTAATTCTAAAACAATCCTTTGATGAAACAATTGAACTTCGAAATAAGTGAGTTATATATTACAACTGAGAAGGTCAAGAAATTACGAGCTCTATAATATGCATTTTGTAAGTTCATTTTATGAAATGATTCCAAGTTTCAAATTTAATTTAATTTTTAATTTTAAAACAGTCCTTTGATGACACAATTGGACTTCGAAATAACTGCGTTATATATTGCAATTGAGAAGGTCAAGAAATTACGAGCTCTATAATATGCATTTTGTAAGATATTATGAAAATTTGAATGAATTTTTAATTTTAAAACAGTCCTTTGATGACACAATTGGACTTCGAAATAAGTGCGTTATATATTACAGTTGAGAAGGTCAAGAAATTACGAGCTCTATAATATGCATTTTGTAAGTTAATTTTATGAAATGTTTCCAAGTTTCAAATTTAATTTAATTTTTAATTCTAAAACAATCCTTTGATGAAACAATTGAACTTCGAAATAAGTGAGTTATATATTACAACTGAGAAGGTCAAGAAATTACGAGCTCTATAATATGCATTTTGTAAGTTAATTTTATGAAATGATTCCAAGTTTCAAATTTAATTTAATTTTTAATTCTAAAACAATCCTTTGATGAAACAATTGAACTTCGAAATAAGTGAGTTATATATTACAACTGAGAAGGTCAAGAAATTACGAGCTCTATAATATGCATTTTGTAAGTTCATTTTATGAAATGATTCCAAGTTTCAAATTTAATTTAATTTTTAATTCTAAAACAATCCTTTGGTGAAACAATTGAACTTCGAAATAAGTGCGTTATATATTGCAATTGAGATGGTCAAGAAATTACGAGCTCTATAATATGCATTTTGTAAGTTCATTTTATGAAATGATTCCAAGTTTCAAATTGAATTTAATTTTTAATTTTAAAACAGTCCTTTGATGACACAATTAAACTTCGAAATAACTGCATTATATATTGCAATTGAGAAGGTCAAGAAATTACGAGCTCTATAATATGCATTTTGTAAGTTCATTTTATGAAAATTTGAATGAATTTTTAATTTTAAAACAGTCCTTTGATGACACAATTGGACTTCGAAATAAGTGCGTTATATATTACAGTTGAGAAGGTCAAGAAATTACGAGCTCTATAATATGCATTTTGTAAGTTAATTTTATGAAATGATTCCAAGTTTCAAATTTAATTTAATTTTTAATCCTAAAACAATCCTTTGATGAAACAATTGAACTTCGAAATAAGTGAGTTATATATTACAACTGAGAAGGTCAAGAAATTACGAGCTCTATAATATGCATTTTGTAAGTTCATTTTATGAAATGATTCCAAGTTTCAAATTTAATTTAATTTTTAATTTTAAAACAGTCCTTTGATGACACAATTGGACTTCGAAATAACTGCGTTATATATTGCAATTGAGAAGGTCAAGAAATTACGAGCTCTATAATATGCATTTTGTAAGATATTATGAAAATTTGAATGAATTTTTAATTTTAAAACAGTCCTTTGATGACACAATTGGACTTCGAAATAAGTGCGTTATATATTACAGTTGAGAAGGTCAAGAAATTACGAGCTCTATAATATGCATTTTGTAAGTTAATTTTATGAAATGTTTCCAAGTTTCAAATTTAATTTAATTTTTAATTCTAAAACAATCCTTTGATGAAACAATTGAACTTCGAAATAAGTGAGTTATATATTACAACTGAGAAGGTCAAGAAATTACGAGCTCTATAATATGCATTTTGTAAGTTAATTTTATGAAATGATTCCAAGTTTCAAATTTAATTTAATTTTTAATTCTAAAACAATCCTTTGATGAAACAATTGAACTTCGAAATAAGAGAGTTATATATTACAACTGAGAAGGTCAAGAAATTACGAGCTCTATAATATGCATTTTGTAAGTTAATTTTATGAAATGATTCCAAGTTTCAAATTTAATTTAATTTTTAATTCTAAAACAATCCTATGATGAAACAATTGAACTTCGAAATAAGTGAGTTATATATTACAACTGAGAAGGTCAAGAAATTACGAGCTCTATAATATGCATTTTGTAAGTTAATTTTATGAAATGTTTCCAAGTTTCAAATTTAATTTAATTTTTAATTCTAAAACAATCCTTTGATGAAACAATTGAACTTCGAAATAAGTGAGTTATATATTACAACTGAGAAGGTCAAGAAATTACGAGCTCTATAATATGCATTTTGTAAGTTAATTTTATGAAATGATTCCAAGTTTCAAATTTAATTTAATTTTTAATTCTAAAACAATCCTTTGATGAAACAATTGAACTTCGAAATAAGAGAGTTATATATTACAACTGAGAAGGTCAAGAAATTACGAGCTCTATAATATGCATTTTGTAAGTTAATTTTATGAAATGATTCCAAGTTTCAAATTTAATTTAATTTTTAATTCTAAAACAATCCTTTGATTAAACAATTGAACTTCGAAATAAGTGAGTTATATATTACAACTGAGAAGGTCAAGAAATTAAGAGCTCTATAATATGCATTTTGTAAGTTCATTTTATGAAATGATTCCAAGTTTCAAATTGAATTTAATTTTTAATTTTAAAACAGTCCTTTGATGACACAATTGGACTTCGAAATAACTGCGTTATATATTGCAATTGAGAAGGTCAAGAAATTACGAGCTCTATAATATTCATTTTGTAAGTTCATTTTTTGAAAATTTGAATGAATTTTTAATTTTAAAACAGTCCTTTGATGACACAATTGGACTTCGAAATAAGTGCGTTATATATTACAGTTGAGAAGGTCAAGAAATTACGAGCTCTATAATATGCATTTTGTAAGTTAATTTTATGAAATGTTTCCAAGTTTCAAATTTAATTTAATTTTTAATTCTAAAACAATCCTTTGATGAAACAATTGAACTTCGAAATAAGTGAGTTATATATTACAACTGAGAAGGTCAAGAAATTACGAGCTCTATAATATGCATTTTGTAAGTTAATTTTATGAAATGATTCCAAGTTTCAAATTTAATTTAATTTTTAATTCTAAAACAATCCTTTGATGAAACAATTGAACTTCGAAATAAGAGAGTTATATATTACAACTGAGAAGGTCAAGAAATTACGAGCTCTATAATATGCATTTTGTAAGTTAATTTTATGAAATGATTCCAAGTTTCAAATTTAATTTAATTTTTAATTCTAAAACAATCCTTTGATGAAACAATTGAACTTCGAAATAAGTGAGTTATATATTACAACTGAGAAGGTCAAGAAATTACGAGCTCTATAATATGCATTTTGTAAGTTAATTTTATGAAATGACTCCAAGTTTCAAATTTAATTTAATTTTTAATTCTAAAACAATCCTTTGATGAAACAATTGAACTTCGAAATAAGAGAGTTATATATTACAACTGAGAAGGTCAAGAAATTACGAGCTCTATAATATGCATTTTGTAAGTTAATTTTATGAAATGATTCCAAGTTTCAAATTTAATTTAATTTTTAATTCTAAAACAATCCTTTGATGAAACAATTGAACTTCGAAATAAGTGAGTTATATATTACAACTGAGAAGGTCAAGAAATTACGAGCTCTATAATATGCATTTTGTAAGTTAATTTTATGAAATGACTCCAAGTTTCAAATTTAATTTAATTTTTAATTCTAAAACAATCCTTTGATGAAACAATTGAACTTCGAAATAAGTGAGTTATATATTACAACTGAGAAGGTCAAGAAATTACGAGCTCTATAATATGCATTTTGTAAGTTAATTTTATGAAATGATTCCAAGTTTCAAATTTAATTTAATTTTTAATTCTAAAACAATCCTTTGATGAAACAATTGAACTTCGAAATAAGAGAGTTATATATTACAACTGAGAAGGTCAAGAAATTACGAGCTCTATAATATGCATTTTGTAAGTTAATTTTATGAAATGATTCCAAGTTTCAAATTTAATTTAATTTTTAATTCTAAAACAATCCTATGATGAAACAATTGAACTTCGAAATAAGTGAGTTATATATTACAACTGAGAAGGTCAAGAAATTACGAGCTCTATAATATGCATTTTGTTAGTTAATTTTATGAAATGATTCCAAGTTTCAAATTTAATTTAATTTTTAATTCTAAAACAATCCTTTGATTAAACAATTGAACTTCGAAATAAGTGAGTTATATATTACAACTGAGAAGGTCAAGAAATTAAGAGCTCTATAATATGCATTTTGTAAGTTCATTTTATGAAATGATTCCAAGTTTCAAATTGAATTTAATTTTTAATTTTAAAACAGTCCTTTGATGACACAATTGGACTTCGAAATAACTGCGTTATATATTGCAATTGAGAAGGTCAAGAAATTACGAGCTCTATAATATTCATTTTGTAAGTTCATTTTTTGAAAATTTGAATGAATTTTTAATTTTAAAACAGTCCTTTGATGACACAATTGGACTTCGAAATAAGTGCGTTATATATTACAGTTGAGAAGGTCAAGAAATTACGAGCTCTATAATATGCATTTTGTAAGTTAATTTTATGAAATGATTCCAAGTTTCAAATTTAATTTAATTTTTAATTCTAAAACAATCCTTTGATGAAACAATTGAACTTCGAAATAAGTGAGTTATATATTACAACTGAGAAGGTCAAGAAATTACGAGCTCTATAATATGCATTTTGTAAGTTCATTTTATGAAATGATTCCAAGTTTCAAATTTAATTTAATTTTTAATTCTAAAACAATCCTTTGGTGAAACAATTGAACTTCGAAATAAGTGCGTTATATATTGCAATTGAGATGGTCAAGAAATTACGAGCTCTATAATATGCATTTTGTAAGTTCATTTTATGAAATGATTCCAAGTTTCAAATTGAATTTAATTTTTAATTTTAAAACAGTCCTTTGATGACACAATTAAACTTCGAAATAACTGCATTATATATTGCAATTGAGAAGGTCAAGAAATTACGAGCTCTATAATATGCATTTTGTAAGTTCATTTTATGAAAATTTGAATGAATTTTTAATTTTAAAACAGTCCTTTGATGACACAATTGGACTTCGAAATAAGTGCGTTATATATTACAGTTGAGAAGGTCAAGAAATTACGAGCTCTATAATATGCATTTTGTAAGTTAATTTTATGAAATGATTCCAAGTTTCAAATTTAATTTAATTTTTAATCCTAAAACAATCCTTTGATGAAACAATTGAACTTCGAAATAAGTGAGTTATATATTACAACTGAGAAGGTCAAGAAATTACGAGCTCTATAATATGCATTTTGTAAGTTCATTTTATGAAATGATTCCAAGTTTCAAATTTAATTTAATTTTTAATTTTAAAACAGTCCTTTGATGACACAATTGGACTTCGAAATAACTGCGTTATATATTGCAATTGAGAAGGTCAAGAAATTACGAGCTCTATAATATGCATTTTGTAAGATATTATGAAAATTTGAATGAATTTTTAATTTTAAAACAGTCCTTTGATGACACAATTGGACTTCGAAATAAGTGCGTTATATATTACAGTTGAGAAGGTCAAGAAATTACGAGCTCTATAATATGCATTTTGTAAGTTAATTTTATGAAATGATTCCAAGTTTCAAATTTAATTTAATTTTTAATTCTAAAACAATCCTTTGATGAAACAATTGAACTTCGAAATAAGTCAGTTATATATTACAACTGAGAAGGTCAAGAAATTACGAGCTCTATAATATGCATTTTTTAAGTTAATTTTATGAAATGATTCCAAGTTTCAAATTTAATTTAATTTTTAATTTTAAAACAGTCCTTTGATGACACAATTGGACTTCGAAATAACTGCGTTATATATTGCAATTGAGAAGGTCAAGAAATTACGAGCTCTATAATATGCATTTTGTAAGTTCATTTTATGAAAATTTGAATGAATTTTTAATTTTAAAACAGTCCTTTGATGACACAATTGGACTTCGAAATAAGTGCGTTATATATTACAGTTGAGAAGGTCAAGAAATTACGAGCTCTATAATATGCATTTTGTAAGTTAATTTTATGAAATGATTCCAAGTTTCAAATTTAATTTAATTTTTAATTTTAAAACAGTCCTTTGATGACACAATTGGACTTCGAAATAACTGCGTTATATATTGCAATTGAGAAGGTCAAGAAATTACGAGCTCTATAATATGCATTTTGTAAGTTCATTTTATGAAAATTTGAATGAATTTTTAATTTTAAAACAGTCCTTTGATGACACAATTGGACTTCGAAATAAGTGCGTTATATATTACAGTTGAGAAGGTCAAGAAATTACGAGCTCTATAATATGCATTTTGTAAGTTAATTTTATGAAATGATTCCAAGTTTCAAATTTAATTTAATTTTTAATTCTAAAACAATCCTTTGATGAAACAATTGAACTTCGAAATAAGTCAGTTATATATTACAACTGAGAAGGTCAAGAAATTACGAGCTCTATAATATGCATTTTGTAAGTTAATTTTATGAAATGATTCCAAGTTTCAAATTTAATTTAATTTTTAATTCTAAAACAATCCTTTGATGAAACAATTGAACTTCGAAATAAGTCAGTTATATATTACAACTGAGAAGGTCAAGAAATTACGAGCTCTATAATATGCATTTTTTAAGTTAATTTTATGAAATGATTCCAAGTTTCAAATTGAATTTAATTTTTAATTTTAAAACAGTCCTTTGATGACACAATTGGACTTCGAAATAACTGCGTTATATATTGCAATTGAGAAGGTCAAGAAATTACGAGCTCTATAATATGCATTTTGTAAGTTCATTTTATGAAAATTTGAATGAATTTTTAATTTTAAAACAGTCCTTTGATGACACAATTGGACTTCGAAATAAGTGCGTTATATATTACAGTTGAGAAGGTCAAGAAATTACGAGCTCTATAATATGCATTTTGTAAGTTAATTTTATGAAATGATTCCAAGTTTCAAATTTAATTTAATTTTTAATTCTAAAACAATCCTTTGATGAAACAATTGAACTTCGAAATAAGTCAGTTATATATTACAACTGAGAAGGTCAAGAAATTACGAGCTCTATAATATGCATTTTGTAAGTTAATTTTATGAAATGATTCCAAGTTTCAAATTTAATTTAATTTTTAATTCTAAAACAATCCTTTGATGAAACAATTGAACTTCTAAATAAGTCAGTTATATATTACAACTGAGAAGGTCAAGAAATTACGAGCTCTATAATATGCATTTTGTAAGTTAATTTTATGAAATGATTCCAAGTTTCAAATTTAATTTAATTTTTAATTCTAAAACAATCCTTTGATGAAACAATTGAACTTCGAAATAAGTGAGTTATATATTACAACTGAGAAGGTCAAGAAATTACGAGCTCTATAATATGCATTTTGTAAGTTCATTTTATGAAATGATTCCAAGTTTCAAATTTAATTTAATTTTTAATTTTAAAACAGTCCTTTGATGACACAATTGGACTTCGAAATAACTGCGTTATATATTGCAATTGAGAAGGTCAAGAAATTACGAGCTCTATAATATGCATTTTGTAAGATATTATGAAAATTTGAATGAATTTTTAATTTTAAAACAGTCCTTTGATGACACAATTGGACTTCGAAATAAGTGCGTTATATATTACAGTTGAGAAGGTCAAGAAATTACGAGCTCTATAATATGCATTTTGTAAGTTAATTTTATGAAATGATTCCAAGTTTCAAATTTAATTTAATTTTTAATTCTAAAACAATCCTTTGATGAAACAATTGAACTTCGAAATAAGTCAGTTATATATTACAACTGAGAAGGTCAAGAAATTACGAGCTCTATAATATGCATTTTTTAAGTTAATTTTATGAAATGATTCCAAGTTTCAAATTTAATTTAATTTTTAATTTTAAAACAGTCCTTTGATGACACAATTGGACTTCGAAATAACTGCGTTATATATTGCAATTGAGAAGGTCAAGAAATTACGAGCTCTATAATATGCATTTTGTAAGTTCATTTTATGAAAATTTGAATGAATTTTTAATTTTAAAACAGTCCTTTGATGACACAATTGGACTTCGAAATAAGTGCGTTATATATTACAGTTGAGAAGGTCAAGAAATTACGAGCTCTATAATATGCATTTTGTAAGTTAATTTTATGAAATGATTCCAAGTTTCAAATTTAATTTAATTTTTAATTTTAAAACAGTCCTTTGATGACACAATTGGACTTCGAAATAACTGCGTTATATATTGCAATTGAGAAGGTCAAGAAATTACGAGCTCTATAATATGCATTTTGTAAGTTCATTTTATGAAAATTTGAATGAATTTTTAATTTTAAAACAGTCCTTTGATGACACAATTGGACTTCGAAATAAGTGCGTTATATATTACAGTTGAGAAGGTCAAGAAATTACGAGCTCTATAATATGCATTTTGTAAGTTAATTTTATGAAATGATTCCAAGTTTCAAATTTAATTTAATTTTTAATTCTAAAACAATCCTTTGATGAAACAATTGAACTTCGAAATAAGTCAGTTATATATTACAACTGAGAAGGTCAAGAAATTACGAGCTCTATAATATGCATTTTGTAAGTTAATTTTATGAAATGATTCCAAGTTTCAAATTTAATTTAATTTTTAATTCTAAAACAATCCTTTGATGAAACAATTGAACTTCGAAATAAGTCAGTTATATATTACAACTGAGAAGGTCAAGAAATTACGAGCTCTATAATATGCATTTTTTAAGTTAATTTTATGAAATGATTCCAAGTTTCAAATTGAATTTAATTTTTAATTTTAAAACAGTCCTTTGATGACACAATTGGACTTCGAAATAACTGCGTTATATATTGCAATTGAGAAGGTCAAGAAATTACGAGCTCTATAATATGCATTTTGTAAGTTCATTTTATGAAAATTTGAATGAATTTTTAATTTTAAAACAGTCCTTTGATGACACAATTGGACTTCGAAATAAGTGCGTTATATATTACAGTTGAGAAGGTCAAGAAATTACGAGCTCTATAATATGCATTTTGTAAGTTAATTTTATGAAATGATTCCAAGTTTCAAATTTAATTTAATTTTTAATTCTAAAACAATCCTTTGATGAAACAATTGAACTTCGAAATAAGTCAGTTATATATTACAACTGAGAAGGTCAAGAAATTACGAGCTCTATAATATGCATTTTGTAAGTTAATTTTATGAAATGATTCCAAGTTTCAAATTTAATTTAATTTTTAATTCTAAAACAATCCTTTGATGAAACAATTGAACTTCTAAATAAGTCAGTTATATATTACAACTGAGAAGGTCAAGAAATTACGAGCTCTATAATATGCATTTTGTAAGTTAATTTTATGAAATGATTCCAAGTTTCAAATTTAATTTAATTTTTAATTCTAAAACAATCCTTTGATGAAACAATTGAACTTCGAAATAAGTCAGTTATATATTACAACTGAGAAGGTCAAGAAATTACGAGCTCTATAATATGCATTTTGTAAGTTAATTTTATGAAATGATTCCAAGTTTCAAATTTAATTTAATTTTTAATTCTAAAACAATCCTTTGATGAAACAATTGAACTTCGAAATAAGTCAGTTATATATTACAACTGAGAAGGTCAAGAAATTACGAGCTCTATAATATGCATTTTGTAAGTTAATTTTATGAAATGATTCCAAGTTTCAAATTTAATTTAATTTTTAATTCTAAAACAATCCTTTGATGAAACAATTGAACTTCTAAATAAGTCAGTTATATATTACAACTGAGAAGGTCAAGAAATTACGAGCTCTATAATATGCATTTTGTAAGTTAATTTTATGAAATGATTCCAAGTTTCAAATTTAATTTAATTTTTAATTCTAAAACAATCCTTTGATGAAACAATTGAACTTCGAAATAAGTCAGTTATATATTACAACTGAGAAGGTCAAGAAATTACGAGCTCTATAATATGCATTTTGTAAGTTAATTTTATGAAATGATTCCAAGTTTCAAATTTAATTTAATTTTTAATTCTAAAACAATCCTTTGATGAAACAATTGAACTTCGAAATAAGTCAGTTATATATTACAACTGAGAAGGTCAAGAAATTACGAGCTCTATAATATGCATTTTTTAAGTTAATTTTATGAAATGATTCCAAGTTTCAAATTGAATTTAATTTTTAATTTTAAAACAGTCCTTTGATGACACAATTGGACTTCGAAATAACTGCGTTATATATTGCAATTGAGAAGGTCAAGAAATTACGAGCTCTATAATATGCATTTTGTAAGATATTATGAAAATTTGAATGAATTTTTAATTTTAAAACAGTCCTTTGATGACACAATTGGACTTCGAAATAAGTGCGTTATATATTACAGTTGAGAAGGTCAAGAAATTACGAGCTCTATAATATGCATTTTGTAAGTTAATTTTATGAAATGATTCCAAGTTTCAAATTTAATTTAATTTTTAATTCTAAAACAATCCTTTGATGAAACAATTGAACTTCGAAATAAGTCAGTTATATATTACAACTGAGAAGGTCAAGAAATTACGAGCTCTATAATATGCATTTTTTAAGTTAATTTTATGAAATGATTCCAAGTTTCAAATTGAATTTAATTTTTAATTTTAAAACAGTCCTTTGATGACACAATTGGACTTCGAAATAACTGCGTTATATATTGCAATTGAGAAGGTCAAGAAATTACGAGCTCTATAATATGCATTTTGTAAGTTCATTTTATGAAAATTTGAATGAATTTTTAATTTTAAAACAGTCCTTTGATGACACAATTGGACTTCGAAATAAGTGCGTTATATATTACAGTTGAGAAGGTCAAGAAATTACGAGCTCTATAATATGCATTTTGTAAGTTAATTTTATGAAATGATTCCAAGTTTCAAATTTAATTTAATTTTTAATTCTAAAACAATCCTTTGATGAAACAATTGAACTTCGAAATAAGTGAGTTATATATTACAACTGAGAAGGTCAAGAAATTACGAGCTCTATAATATGCATTTTGTAAGTTCATTTTATGAAATGATTCCAAGTTTCAAATTTAATTTAATTTTTAATTTTAAAACAGTCCTTTGATGACACAATTAAACTTCGAAATAACTGCATTATATATTGCAATTGAGAAGGTCAAGAAATTACGAGCTCTATAATATGCATTTTGTAAGTTCATTTTATGAAAATTTGAATGAATTTTTAATTTTAAAACAGTCCTTTGATGACACAATTGGACTTCGAAATAAGTGCGTTATATATTACAGTTGAGAAGGTCAAGAAATTACGAGCTCTATAATATGCATTTTGTAAGTTAATTTTATGAAATGATTCCAAGTTTCAAATTTAATTTAATTTTTAATCCTAAAACAATCCTTTGATGAAACAATTGAACTTCGAAATAAGTGCGTTATATATTGCAATTGAGATGGTCAAGAAATTACGAGCTCTATAATATGCATTTTGTAAGTTCATTTTATGAAATGATTCCAAGTTTCAAATTGAATTTAATTTTTAATTTTAAAACAGTCCTTTGATGACACAATTAAACTTCGAAATAACTGCATTATATATTGCAATTGAGAAGGTCAAGAAATTACGAGCTCTATAATATGCATTTTGTAAGTTCATTTTATGAAAATTTGAATGAATTTTTAATTTAAAACAGTCCTTTGATGACACAATTGGACTTCGAAATAAGTGCGTTATATATTACAGTTGAGAAGGTCAAGAAATTACGAGCTCTATAATATGCATTTTGTAAGTTAATTTTATGAAATGATTCCAAGTTTCAAATTTAATTTAATTTTTAATTCTAAAACAATCCTTTGATGACACAATTGAACTTCGAAATAAGTGCGTTATATATTGCAATTGAGAAGGTCAAGAAATGACGAGCTCTATAATATGCAATTTTTAAGTTGATTTTATGAAAATTTTAATGAATTTTTAATTTTAAATTAGTCCTTTGATGAACCAATTGGACTTCGAAATAACTGCGTTATATATTACAGTTGAGAAGGTCAAGAAATTACGAGCTCTATAATATGCATTTTGTAAGTTAATTTTATGAAATGATTCCAAGTTTCAAATTTAAATTAATTTTTAATTCTAAAACAATCCTTTGATGAAACAATTGAACTTCGAAATAAGTCAGTTATATATTACAACTGAGAAGGTCAAGAAATTACGAGCTCTATAATATGCATTTTGTAAGTTAATTTTATGAAATGATTCCAAATTTCAAATTTAATTTAATTTTTAATTCTAAAACAATCCTTTGATGAAACAATTGAACTTCGAAATAAGTCAGTTATATATTACAACTGAGAAGGTCAAGAAATTACGAGCTCTATAATATGCATTTTTTAAGTTAATTTTATGAAATGATTCCAAGTTTCAAATTGAATTTAATTTTTAATTTTAAAACAGTCCTTTGATGACACAATTGGACTTCGAAATAACTGCGTTATATATTGCAATTGAGAAGGTCAAGAAATTACGAGCTCTATAATATGCATTTTGTAAGATATTATGAAAATTTGAATGAATTTTTAATTTTAAAACAGTCCTTTGATGACACAATTGGACTTCGAAATAAGTGCGTTATATATTACAGTTGAGAAGGTCAAGAAATTACGAGCTCTATAATATGCATTTTGTAAGTTAATTTTATGAAATGATTCCAAGTTTCAAATTTAATTTAATTTTTAATTCTAAAACAATCCTTTGATGAAACAATTGAACTTCGAAATAAGTCAGTTATATATTACAACTGAGAAGGTCAAGAAATTACGAGCTCTATAATATGCATTTTTTAAGTTAATTTTATGAAATGATTCCAAGTTTCAAATTGAATTTAATTTTTAATTTTAAAACAGTCCTTTGATGACACAATTGGACTTCGAAATAACTGCGTTATATATTGCAATTGAGAAGGTCAAGAAATTACGAGCTCTATAATATGCATTTTGTAAGTTCATTTTATGAAAATTTGAATGAATTTTTAATTTTAAAACAGTCCTTTGATGACACAATTGGACTTCGAAATAAGTGCGTTATATATTACAGTTGAGAAGGTCAAGAAATTACGAGCTCTATAATATGCATTTTGTAAGTTAATTTTATGAAATGATTCCAAGTTTCAAATTTAATTTAATTTTTAATTCTAAAACAATCCTTTGATGAAACAATTGAACTTCGAAATAAGTCAGTTATATATTACAACTGAGAAGGTCAAGAAATTACGAGCTCTATAATATGCATTTTGTAAGTTAATTTTATGAAATGATTCCAAGTTTCAAATTTAATTTAATTTTTAATTCTAAAACAATCCTTTGATGAAACAATTGAACTTCGAAATAAGTGAGTTATATATTACAACTGAGAAGGTCAAGAAATTACGAGCTCTATAATATGCATTTTGTAAGTTCATTTTATGAAATGATTCCAAGTTTCAAATTTAATTTAATTTTTAATTCTAAAACAATCCTTTGATGAAACAATTGAACTTCGAAATAAGTCAGTTATATATTACAACTGAGAAGGTCAAGAAATTACGAGCTCTATAATATGCATTTTGTAAGTTAATTTTATGAAATGATTCCAAGTTTCAAATTTAATTTAATTTTTAATTCTAAAACAATCCTTTGATGAAACAATTGAACTTCGAAATAAGTCAGTTATATATTACAACTGAGAAGGTCAAGAAATTACGAGCTCTATAATATGCATTTTGTAAGTTAATTTTATGAAATGATTCCAAGTTTCAAATTTAATTTAATTTTTAATTCTAAAACAATCCTTTGATGAAACAATTGAACTTCGAAATAAGTCAGTTATATATTACAACTGAGAAGGTCAAGAAATTACGAGCTCTATAATATGCATTTTGTAAGTTAATTTTATGAAATGATTCCAAGTTTCAAATTTAATTTAATTTTTAATTCTAAAACAATCCTTTGATGAAACAATTGAACTTCGAAATAAGTCAGTTATATATTACAACTGAGAAGGTCAAGAAATTACGAGCTCTATAATATGCATTTTTTAAGTTAATTTTATGAAATGATTCCAAGTTTCAAATTGAATTTAATTTTTAATTTTAAAACAGTCCTTTGATGACACAATTGGACTTCGAAATAACTGCGTTATATATTGCAATTGAGAAGGTCAAGAAATTACGAGCTCTATAATATGCATTTTGTAAGATATTATGAAAATTTGAATGAATTTTTAATTTTAAAACAGTCCTTTGATGACACAATTGGACTTCGAAATAAGTGCGTTATATATTACAGTTGAGAAGGTCAAGAAATTACGAGCTCTATAATATGCATTTTGTAAGTTAATTTTATGAAATGATTCCAAGTTTCAAATTTAATTTAATTTTTAATTCTAAAACAATCCTTTGATGAAACAATTGAACTTCGAAATAAGTCAGTTATATATTACAACTGAGAAGGTCAAGAAATTACGAGCTCTATAATATGCATTTTTTAAGTTAATTTTATGAAATGATTCCAAGTTTCAAATTGAATTTAATTTTTAATTTTAAAACAGTCCTTTGATGACACAATTGGACTTCGAAATAACTGCGTTATATATTGCAATTGAGAAGGTCAAGAAATTACGAGCTCTATAATATGCATTTTGTAAGTTCATTTTATGAAAATTTGAATGAATTTTTAATTTTAAAACAGTCCTTTGATGACACAATTGGACTTCGAAATAAGTGCGTTATATATTACAGTTGAGAAGGTCAAGAAATTACGAGCTCTATAATATGCATTTTGTAAGTTAATTTTATGAAATGATTCCAAGTTTCAAATTTAATTTAATTTTTAATTCTAAAACAATCCTTTGATGAAACAATTGAACTTCGAAATAAGTCAGTTATATATTACAACTGAGAAGGTCAAGAAATTACGAGCTCTATGATATGCATTTTGTAAGTTAATTTTATGAAATGATTCCAAGTTTCAAATTTAATTTAATTTTTAATTCTAAAACAATCCTTTGATGAAACAATTGAACTTCGAAATAAGTGAGTTATATATTACAACTGAGAAGGTCAAGAAATTACGAGCTCTATAATATGCATTTTGTAAGTTCATTTTATGAAAATTTGAATGAATGTTTAATTTTAAAACAGTCCTTTGATGACACAATTGGACTTCGAAATAACTGCGTTGTATATTACAGTGGAGAAGGTCAAGAAATTACGAGCTCTATAATATGCATTTTGTAAGTTAATTTTATGAAATGATTCCAAGTTTCAAATTTAATTTAATTTTTAATTCTAAAACAATCCTTTGATGAAACAATTGAACTTCGAAATAAGTGAGTTATATATTACAATTGAGAAGGTCAAGAAATTACGAGCTCTATAATATGCATTTTGTAAGTTAATTTTATGAAATGATTCCAAGTTTCAAATTTAATTTAATTTTTAATTCTAAAACAATCCTTTGATGAAACAATTGAACTTCGAAATAAGTGAGTTATATATTACAATTGAGAAGGTCAAGAAATTACGAGCTCTATAATATGCATTTTGTAAGTTAATTTTATGAAATGATTCCAAGTTTCAAATTTAATTTAATTTTTAATTCTAAAACAATCCTTTGGTGAAACAATTGAACTTCGAAATAAGTGCGTTATATATTGCAATTGAGATGGTCAAGAAATTACGAGCTCTATAATATGCATTTTGTAAGTTCATTTTATGAAATGATTCCAAGTTTCAAATTGAATTTAATTTTTAATTTTAAAACAGTCCTTTGATGACACAATTAAACTTCGAAATAACTGCATTATATATTGCAATTGAGAAGGTCAAGAAATTACGAGCTCTATAATATGCATTTTGTAAGTTCATTTTATGAAAATTTGAATGAATTTTTAATTTTAAAACAGTCCTTTGATGACACAATTGGACTTCGAAATAAGTGCGTTATATATTACAGTTGAGAAGGTCAAGAAATTACGAGCTCTATAATATGCATTTTGTAAGTTAATTTTATGAAATGATTCCAAGTTTCAAATTTAATTTAATTTTTAATTCTAAAACAATCCTTTGATGACACAATTGAACTTCGAAATAAGTGCGATATATATTGCAATTGAGAAGGTCAAGAAATGACGAGCTCTATAATATGCAATTTTTAAGTTGATTTTATGAAAATTTTAATGAATTTTTAATTTTAAATTAGTCCTTTGATGAACCAATTGGACTTCGAAATAACTGCGTTATATATTACAGTTGAGAAGGTCAAGAAATTACGAGCTCTATAATATGCATTTTGTAAGTTAATTTTATGAAATGATTCCAAGTTTCAAATTTAATTTAATTTTTAATTCTAAAACAATCCTTTGATGAAACAATTGAACTTCGAAATAAGTGAGTTATATATTACAATTGAGAAGGTCAAGAAATTACGAGCTCTATAATATGCATTTTGTAAGTTAATTTTATGAAATGATTCCAAGTTTCAAATTTAATTTAATTTTTAATTCTAAAACAATCCTTTGATGAAACAATTGAACTTCGAAATAAGTGAGTTATATATTACAATTGAGAAGGTCAAGAAATTACGAGCTCTATAATATGCATTTTGTAAGTTAATTTTATGAAATGATTCCAAGTTTCAAATTTAATTTAATTTTTAATTCTAAAACAATCCTTTGATGAAACAATTGAACTTCGAAATAAGTGAGTTATATATTACAACTGAGAAGGTCAAGAAATTACGAGCTCTATAATATGCATTTTGTAAGTTCATTTTATGAAATGATTCCAAGTTTCAAATTTAATTTAATTTTTATTTCTAAAACAATCCTTTGATGAAACAATTGAACTTCGAAATAAGTGAGTTATATATTACAACTGAGAAGGTCAAGAAATTACGAGCTCTATAATATGCATTTTGTAAGTTAATTTTATGAAATGATTCCAAGTTTCAAATTTAATTTAATTTTTAATTCTAAAACAATCCTTTGATGAAACAATTGAACTTCGAAATAAGTGAGTTATATATTACAACTGAGAAGGTCAAGAAATTACGAGCTCTATAATATGCATTTTGTAAGTTCATTTTATGAAATGATTCCAAGTTTCAAATTTAATTTAATTTTTAATTCTAAAACAATCCTTTGATGAAACAATTGAACTTCGAAATAAGTGAGTTATATATTACAACTGAGAAGGTCAAGAAATTACGAGCTCTATAATATGCATTTTGTAAGTTCATTTTATGAAATGATTCCAAGTTTCAAATTTAATTTAATTTTTATTTCTAAAACAATCCTTTGATGAAACAATTGAACTTCGAAATAAGTGAGTTATATATTACAATTGAGAAGGTCAAGAAATTACGAGCTCTATAATATGCATTTTGTAAGTTAATTTTATGAAATGATTCCAAGTTTCAAATTTAATTTAATTTTTAATTCTAAAACAATCCTTTGATGAAACAATTGAACTTCGAAATAAGTGAGTTATATATTACAATTGAGAAGGTCAAGAAATTACGAGCTCTATAATATGCATTTTGTAAGTTAATTTTATGAAATGATTCCAAGTTTCAAATTTAATTTAATTTTTAATTCTAAAACAATCCTTTGATGAAACAATTGAACTTCGAAATAAGTGAGTTATATATTACAACTGAGAAGGTCAAGAAATTACGAGCTCTATAATATGCATTTTGTAAGTTCATTTTATGAAATGATTCCAAGTTTCAAATTTAATTTAATTTTTATTTCTAAAACAATCCTTTGATGAAACAATTGAACTTCGAAATAAGTGAGTTATATATTACAACTGAGAAGGTCAAGAAATTACGAGCTCTATAATATGCATTTTGTAAGTTAATTTTATGAAATGATTCCAAGTTTCAAATTTAATTTAATTTTTAATTCTAAAACAATCCTTTGATGAAACAATTGAACTTCGAAATAAGTGAGTTATATATTACAACTGAGAAGGTCAAGAAATTACGAGCTCTATAATATGCATTTTGTAAGTTAATTTTATGAAATGATTCCAAGTTTCAAATTTAATTTAATTTTTAATTCTAAAACAATCCTTTGATGAAACAATTGAACTTCGAAATAAGTGAGTTATATATTACAACTGAGAAGGTCAAGAAATTACGAGCTCTATAATATGCATTTTGTAAGTTCATTTTATGAAATGATTCCAAGTTTCAAATTTAATTTAATTTTTATTTCTAAAACAATCCTTTGATGAAACAATTGAACTTCGAAATAAGTGAGTTATATATTACAATTGAGAAGGTCAAGAAATTACGAGCTCTATAATATGCATTTTGTAAGTTAATTTTATGAAATGATTCCAAGTTTCAAATTTAATTTAATTTTTAATTCTAAAACAATCCTTTGATGAAACAATTGAACTTCGAAATAAGTGAGTTATATATTACAATTGAGAAGGTCAAGAAATTACGAGCTCTATAATATGCATTTTGTAAGTTAATTTTATGAAATGATTCCAAGTTTCAAATTTAATTTAATTTTTAATTCTAAAACAATCCTTTGATGAAACAATTGAACTTCGAAATAAGTGAGTTATATATTACAACTGAGAAGGTCAAGAAATTACGAGCTCTATAATATGCATTTTGTAAGTTCATTTTATGAAATGATTCCAAGTTTCAAATTTAATTTAATTTTTATTTCTAAAACAATCCTTTGATGAAACAATTGAACTTCGAAATAAGTGAGTTATATATTACAACTGAGAAGGTCAAGAAATTACGAGCTCTATAATATGCATTTTGTAAGTTAATTTTATGAAATGATTCCAAGTTTCAAATTTAATTTAATTTTTAATTCTAAAACAATCCTTTGATGAAACAATTGAACTTCGAAATAAGTGAGTTATATATTACAACTGAGAAGGTCAAGAAATTACGAGCTCTATAATATGCATTTTGTAAGTTAATTTTATGAAATGATTCCAAGTTTCAAATTTAATTTAATTTTTAATTCTAAAACAATCCTTTGATGAAACAATTGAACTTCGAAATAAGTGAGTTATATATTACAACTGAGAAGGTCAAGAAATTACGAGCTCTATAATATGCATTTTGTAAGTTCATTTTATGAAATGATTCCAAGTTTCAAATTTAATTTAATTTTTATTTCTAAAACAATCCTTTGATGAAACAATTGAACTTCGAAATAAGTGAGTTATATATTACAATTGAGAAGGTCAAGAAATTACGAGCTCTATAATATGCATTTTGTAAGTTAATTTTATGAAATGATTCCAAGTTTCAAATTTAATTTAATTTTTAATTCTAAAACAATCCTTTGATGAAACAATTGAACTTCGAAATAAGTGAGTTATATATTACAATTGAGAAGGTCAAGAAATTACGAGCTCTATAATATGCATTTTGTAAGTTAATTTTATGAAATGATTCCAAGTTTCAAATTTAATTTAATTTTTAATTCTAAAACAATCCTTTGATGAAACAATTGAACTTCGAAATAAGTGAGTTATATATTACAACTGAGAAGGTCAAGAAATTACGAGCTCTATAATATGCATTTTGTAAGTTCATTTTATGAAATGATTCCAAGTTTCAAATTTAATTTAATTTTTATTTCTAAAACAATCCTTTGATGAAACAATTGAACTTCGAAATAAGTGAGTTATATATTACAACTGAGAAGGTCAAGAAATTACGAGCTCTATAATATGCATTTTGTAAGTTCATTTTATGAAAATTTGAATGAATTTTTAATTTTAAAACAGTCCTCTGATGACACAATTGGACTTCGAAATAAGTGCGTTATATATTACAGTTGAGAAGGTCAAGAAATGACGAGCTCTATAATATGCATTTTGTAAGTTAATTTTATGAAATGATTCCAAGTTTCAAATTAAATTTAATTTTTAATTCTAAAACAATCCTTTGATGACACAATTGAACTTCGAAATAAGTGCGTTATATATTACAGTTGAGAAGGTCAAGAAATGACGAGCTCTATAATATGCATTTTGTAAGTTCATTTTATGAAAATTTGAATGAATTTTTAATTTTAAATTAGTCCTTTGATCACACAATTGGACTTCGAAATAACTGCGTTATATATTACAGTTGAGAAGGTCAAGAAATTACGAGCTCTATAATATGCATTTTGTAAGTTAATTTTATGAAATGATTCCAAGTTTCAAATTTAATTTAATTTTTAATTCTAAAACAATCCTTTGATGAAACAATTGAACTTCGAAATAAGTGCGTTATATTGAGCAATTGAGAAGGTCAAGAAATTACGAGCTCTATAATATGCATTTTGTAAGTTCATTTTATGAAATGATTCCAAGTTTCAAATTTAATTTAATTTTTATTTCTAAAACAATCCTTTGATGAAACAATTGAACTTCGAAATAAGTGAGTTATATATTACAACTGAGAAGGTCAAGAAATTACGAGCTCTATAATATGCATTTTGTAAGTTAATTTTATGAAATGATTCCAAGTTTCAAATTTAATTTAATTTTTTATTCTAAAACAATCCTTTGATGAAACAATTGAACTTCGAAATAAGTGAGTTATATATTACAACTGAGAAGGTCAAGAAATTACGAGCTCTATAATATGCATTTTGTAAGTTAATTTTATGAAATGATTCCAAGTTTCAAATTTAATTTAATTTTTAATTCTAAAACAATCCTTTGATGAAACAATTGAACTTCGAAATAAGTGAGTTATATATTACAACTGAGAAGGTCAAGAAATTACGAGCTCTATAATATGCATTTTGTAAGTTAATTTTATGAAATGATTCCAAGTTTCAAATTTAATTTAATTTTTAATTTTAAAACAGTCCTTTGATGACACAATTGGACTTCGAAATAACTGCGTTATATATTGCAATTGAGAAGGTCAAGAAATTACGAGCTCTATAATATGCATTTTGTAAGTTAATTTTATGAAATGATTCCAAGTTTCAAATTTAATTTAATTTTTAATTCTAAAACAATCCTTTGGTGAAACAATTGAACTTCGAAATAAGTGCGTTATATATTGCAATTGAGAATGTCAAGAAATTACGAGCTCTATAATATGCATTTTGTAAGTTAATTTTATGAAATGATTCCAAGTTTCAAATTTAATTTAATTTTTAATTCTAAAACAATCCTTTGATGAAACAATTGAACTTCGAAATAAGTGAGTTATATATTACAACTGAGAAGGTCAAGAAATTACGAGCTCTATAATATGCATTTTGTAAGTTCATTTTATGAAATGATTCCAAGTTTCAAATTTAATTTAATTTTTAATTCTAAAACAATCCTTTGGTGAAACAATTGAACTTCGAAATAAGTGCGTTATATATTGCAATTGAGAAGGTCAAGAAATTACGAGCTCTATAATATGCATTTTGTAAGTTAATTTTATGAAATGATTCCAAGTTTCAAATTTAATTTAATTTTTTATTCTAAAACAATCCTTTGATGAAACAATTGAACTTCGAAATAAGTGAGTTATATATTACAACTGAGAAGGTCAAGAAATTACGAGCTCTATAATATGCATTTTGTAAGTTAATTTTATGAAATGATTCCAAGTTTCAAATTTAATTTAATTTTTAATTCTAAAACAATCGTTTGATGAAACAATTGAACTTCGAAATAAGTGAGTTATATATTACAACTGAGAAGGTCAAGAAATTACGAGCTCTATAATATGCATTTTGTAAGTTAATTTTATGAAATGATTCCAAGTTTCAAATTTAATTTAATTTTTAATTCTAAAACAATCCTTTGGTGAAACAATTGAACTTCGAAATAAGTGCGTTATATATTGCAATTGAGAAGGTCAAGAAATTACGAGCTCTATAATATGCATTTTGTAAGTTAATTTTATGAAATGATTCCAAGTTTCAAATTTAATTTAATTTTTAATTCTAAAACAATCCTTTGATGAAACAATTGAACTTCGAAATAAGTGAGTTATATATTACAACTGAGAAGGTCAAGAAATTACGAGCTCTATAATATGCATTTTGTAAGTTCATTTTATGAAATGATTCCAAGTTTCAAATTTAATTTAATTTTTAATTCTAAAACAATCCTTTGGTGAAACAATTGAACTTCGAAATAAGTGCGTTATATATTGCAATTGAGAAGGTCAAGAAATTACGAGCTCTATAATATGCATTTTGTAAGTTAATTTTATGAAATGATTCCAAGTTTCAAATTTAATTTAATTTTTAATTCTAAAACAATCCTTTGATGAAACAATTGAACTTCGAAATAAGTGAGTTATATATTACAACTGAGAAGGTCAAGAAATTACGAGCTCTATAATATGCATTTTGTAAGTTAATTTTATAAAATGATTCCAAGTTTCAAATTTAATTTAATTTTTAATTTTAAAACAGTCCTTTGATGACACAATTGGACTTCGAAATAACTGCGTTATATATTGCAATTGAGAAGGTCAAGAAATTACGAGCTCTATAATATGCATTTTGTAAGTTAATTTTATGAAATGACTCCAAGTTTCAAATTTAATTTAATTTTTAATTGTAAAACAATCCTTTGATGAAACAATTGAACTTCGAAATAAGTGAGTTATATATTACAACTGAGAAGGTCAAGAAATTACGAGCTCTATAATATGCATTTTGTAAGTTAATTTTATGAAATGATTCCAAGTTTCAAATTTAATTTAATTTTTAATTCTAAAACAATCCTTTGATGAAACAATTGAACTTCGAAATAAGTGAGTTATATATTACAACTGAGAAGGTCAAGAAATTACGAGCTCTATAATATGCATTTTGTAAGTTCATTTTATGAAATGATTCCAAGTTTCAAATTTAATTTAATTTTTTATTTTAAAACAGTCCTTTGATGACACAATTGGACTTCGAAATAACTGCGTTATATATTGCAATTGAGAAGGTCAAGAAATGACGAGCTCTATAATATGCATTTTGTAAGTTAATTTTATGAAATGATTCCAAGTTTCAAATTTAATTTAATTTTTAATTCTAAAACAATCCTTTGGTGAAACAATTGAACTTCGAAATAAGTGCGTTATATATTGCAATTGAGAAGGTCAAGAAATTACGAGCTCTATAATATGCATTTTGTAAGTTAATTTTATGAAATGATTCCAAGTTTCAAATTTAATTTAATTTTTAATTCTAAAACAATCCTTTGATGAAACAATTGAACTTCGAAATAAGTGAGTTATATATTACAACTGAGAAGGTCAAGAAATTAAGAGCTCTATAATATGCATTTTGTAAGTCCATTTTATGAAATGATTCCAAGTTTCAAATTTAATTTAATTTTTTATTTTAAAACAGTCCTTTGATGACACAATTGGACTTCGAAATAACTGCGTTATATATTGCAATTGAGAAGGTCAAGAAATTACGAGCTCTATAATATGCATTTTGTAAGTTAATTTTATGAAATGATTCCAAGTTTCAAATTTAATTTAATTTTTAATTCTAAAACAATCCTTTGGTGAAACAATTGAACTTCGAAATAAGTGCGTTATATATTGCAATTGAGAAGGTCAAGAAATTACGAGCTCTATAATATGCATTTTGTAAGTTAATTTTATGAAATGATTCCAAGTTTCAAATTTAATTTAATTTTTAATTCTAAAACAATCCTTTGATGAAACAATTGAACTTCGAAATAAGTGAGTTATATATTACAACTGAGAAGGTCAAGAAATTACGAGCTCTATAATATGCATTTTGTAAGTTAATTTTATGAAATGATTCCAAGTTTCAAATTTAATTTAATTTTTAATTCTAAAACAATCCTTTGATGAAACAATTGAACTTCGAAATAAGTGAGTTATATATTACAACTGAGAAGGTCAAGAAATTAAGAGCTCTATAATATGCATTTTGTAAGTCCATTTTATGAAATGATTCCAAGTTTCAAATTGAATTTAATTTTTAATTTGAAAACAGTCCTTTGATGACACAATTGGACTTCGAAATAACTGCGTTATATATTGCAATTGAGAAGGTCAAGAAATTACGAGCTCTATAATATGCATTTTGTAAGTTCATTTTATGAAAATTTGAATGAATTTTTAATTTTAAAACAGTCCTTTGATGACACAATTGGACTTCGAAATAAGTGCGTTATATATTACAGTTGAGAAGGTCAAGAAATTACGAGCTCTATAATATGCATTTTGTAAGTTAATTTTATGAAATGATTCCAAGTTTCAAATTTAATTTAATTTTTAATTCTAAAACAATCCTTTGATGAAACAATTTAACTTCGAAATAAGTCAGTTATATATTACAACTGAGAAGGTCAAGAAATTACGAGCTCTATAATATGCATTTTGTAAGTTAATTTTATGAAATGATTCCAAGTTTCAAATTTAATTTAATTTTTAATTCTAAAACAATCCTTTGATGAAACAATTGAACTTCGAAATAAGTGAGTTATATATTACAACTGAGAAGGTCAAGAAATTACGAGCTCTATAATATGCATTTTGTAAGTTCATTTTATGAAATGATTCCAAGTTTCAAATTTAATTTAATTTTTAATTCTAAAACAATCCTTTGGTGAAACAATTGAACTTCGAAATAAGTGCGTTATATATTGCAATTGAGAAGGTCAAGAAATTACGAGCTCTATAATATGCATTTTGTAAGTTCATTTTATGAAAATTTGAATGAATTTTTAATTTTAAAACAGTCCTTTGATGACACAATTGGACTTCGAAATAAGTGCGTTATATATTACAGTTGAGAAGGTCAAGAAATTACGAGCTCTATAATATGAATTTTGTAAGTTAATTTTATGAAATGATTCCAAGTTTCAAATTTAATTTAATTTTTAATCCTAAAACAATCCTTTGATGAAACAATTGAACTTCGAAATAAGTGAGTTATATATTACAACTGAGAAGGTCAAGAAATCACGAGCTCTATAATATGCATTTTGTAAGTTCATTTTATGAAATGATTCCAAGTTTCAAATTTAATTTAATTTTTAATTCTAAAACAATCCTTTGGTGAAACAATTGAACTTCGAAATAAGTGCGTTATATATTGCAATTGAGAAGGTCAAGAAATTACGAGCTCTATAATATGCATTCTGTAAGTTCATTTTATGAAATGATTCCAAGTTTCAAATTTAATTTAATTTTTAATTTTAAAACAGTCCTTTGATGACACAATTGGACTTCGAAATAACTGCGTTATATATTACAATTGAGAAGGTCAAGAAATTACGAGCTCTATAATATGCATTTTGTAAGTTAATTTTATGAAATGATTCCAAGTTTCAAATTTAATTTAATTTTTAATTCTAAAACAATCCTTTGGTGAAACAATTGAACTTCGAAATAAGTGAGTTATATATTACAACTGAGAAGGTCAAGAAATTACGAGCTCTATAATATGCATTTTGTAAGTTCATTTTATGAAATGATTCCAAGTTTCAAATTTAATTTAATTTTTAATTCTAAAACAATCCTTTGGTGAAACAATTGAACTTCGAAATAAGTGCGTTATATATTGCAATTGAGAAGGTCAAGAAATTACGAGCTCTATAATATGCATTCTGTAAGTTCATTTTATGAAATGATTCCAAGTTTCAAATTTAATTTAATTTTTAATTTTAAAACAGTCCTTTGATGACACAATTGGACTTCGAAATAACTGCGTTATATATTACAATTGAGAAGGTCAAGAAATTACGAGCTCTATAATATGCATTTTGTAAGTTAATTTTATGAAATGATTCCAAGTTTCAAATTTAATTTAATTTTTAATTCTAAAACAATCCTTTGATGAAACAATTGAACTTCGAAATAAGTGAGTTATATATTACAACTGAGAAGGTCAAGAAATTACGAGCTCTATAATATGCATTTTGTAAGTTAATTTTATGAAATGATTCCAAGTTTCAAATTTAATTTAATTTTTAATTCTAAAACAATCCTTTGATGAAACAATTGAACTTCGAAATAAGTGAGTTATATATTACAACTGAGAAGGTCAAGAAATTACGAGCTCTATAATATGCATTTTGTAAGTTCATTTTATGAAATGATTCCAAGTTTCAAATTTAATTTAATTTTTAATTCTAAAACAATCCTTTGATGAAACAATTGAACTTCGAAATAAGTGAGTTATATATTACAACTGAGAAGGTCAAGAAATTACGAGCTCTATAATATGCATTTTGTAAGTTCATTTTATGAAATGATTCCAAGTTTCAAATTGAATTTAATTTTTAATTCTAAAACAATCCTTTGGTGAAACAATTGAACGAAATAAGTGCGTTATATATTGCAATTGAGAAGGTCAAGAAATTACGAGCTCTATAATATGCATTTTGTAAGTTCATTTTATGAAATGATTCCAAGTTTCAAATTTAATTTAATTTTTAATTCTAAAACAATCCTTTGATGAAACAATTGAACTTCGAAATAAGTGCGTTATATATTGCAATTGAGAAGGTCGAGAAATAACGAGCTCTATAATATGCATTTTGTAAGTTCATTTTATGAAATGATTCCAAGTTTCAAATTTAATTTAATTTTTAATTCTAAAACAATCCTTTGATGAAACAATTGAACTTCGAAATAAGTGCGTTATATATTGCAATTGAGAAGGTCGAGAAATAACGAGCTCTATAATATGCATTTTGTAAGTTCATTTTATGAAATGATTCCAAGTTTCAAATTTAATTTAATTTTTAATTCTAAAACAATCCTTTGATGAAACAATTGAACTTCGAAATAAGTGCGTTATATATTGCAATTGAGAAGGTCGAGAAATAACGAGCTCTATAATATGCATTTTGTAAGTTCATTTTATGAAATGATTCCAAGTTTCAAATTTAATTTAATTTTTAATTCTAAAACAATCCTTTGATGAAACAATTGAACTTCGAAATAAGTGAGTTATATATTACAACTGAGAAGGTCAAGAAATTACGAGCTCTATAATATGCATTTTGTAAGTTCATTTTATGAAAATTTGAATGAATGTTTAATTTTAAAACAGTCCTTTGATGACACAATTGGACTTCGAAATAACTGTGTTATATATTGCAATTGAGAAGGTCAAGAAATTACGAGCTCTATAATATGCATTTTGTAAGTTCATTTTATGAAAATTTGAATGAATGTTTAATTTTAAAACAGTCCTTTGATGACACAATTGGACTTCGAAATAAGTGCGTTATATATTGCAATTGAGAAGGTCAAGAATTTACGAGCTCTATAATATGCATTTTGTAAGTTAATTTTATGAAATGGTTCCAAGTTTCAAATTTGATTTAATTTTTAATTCTAAAACAGTCCTTTGATGACACAATTGGACTTCGAAATAAGTGCGTTATATATTGCAATTGAGAAGGTCAAGAAATTACGAGCTCTATAATATGCATTTTGTAAGTTCATTTTATGAAATGATTCCAAGTTTCAAATTTAATTTAATTTTTAATTCTAAAACAATCCTTTGATGAAACAATTGAACTTCGAAATAAGTGCGTTATATATTGCAATTGAGAAGGTCGAGAAATAACGAGCTCTATAATATGCATTTTGTAAATTCATTTTATGAAATGATTCCAAGTTTCAAATTTAATTTAATTTTTAATTCTAAAACAATCCTTTGGTGAAACAATTGAACGAAATAAGTGCGTTATATATTGCAATTGAGAAGGTCAAGAAATTACGAGCTCTATAATATGCATTTTGTAAGTTCATTTTTTGAAATGATTCCAAGTTTCAAATTTAATTTAATTTTTAATTCTAAAACAATCCTTTGATGAAACAATTGAACTTCGAAATAAGTGCGTTATATATTGCAATTGAGAAGGTCGAGAAATAACGAGCTCTATAATATGCATTTTGTAAGTTCATTTTATGAAATGATTCCAAGTTTCAAATTTAATTTAATTTTTAATTCTAAAACAATCCTTTGATGAAACAATTGAACTTCGAAATATGTGCGTTATATATTGCAATTGAGAAGGTCGAGAAATAACGAGCTCTATAATATGCATTTTGTAAGTTCATTTTATGAAATGATTCCAAGTTTCAAATTTAATTTAATTTTTAATTCTAAAACAATCCTTTGATGAAACAATTGAACTTCGAAATAAGTGCGTTATATATTGCAATTGAGAAGGTCGAGAAATAACGAGCTCTATAATATGCATTTTGTAAGTTCATTTTATGAAATGATTCCAAGTTTCAAATTTAATTTAATTTTTAATTCTAAAACAATCCTTTGATGAAACAATTGAACTTCGAAATAAGTGCGTTATATATTGCAATTGAGAAGGTCGAGAAATAACGAGCTCTATAATATGCATTTTGTAAGTTCATTTTATGAAATGATTCCAAGTTTCAAATTTAATTTAATTTTTAATTCTAAAACAATCCTTTGATGAAACAATTGAACTTCGAAATAAGTGCGTTATATATTGCAATTGAGAAGGTCGAGAAATAACGAGCTCTATAATATGCATTTTGTAAGTTCATTTTATGAAATGATTCCAAGTTTCAAATTTAATTTAATTTTTAATTCTAAAACAATCCTTTGATGAAACAATTGAACTTCGAAATAAGTGCGTTATATATTGCAATTGAGAAGGTCAAGAAATTACGAGCTCTATAATATGCATTTTGTAAGTTCATTTTATGAAATGATTCCAAGTTTCAAATTTAATTTAATTTTTAATTCTAAAACAATCCTTTGATGAAACAATTGAACTTCGAAATAAGTGCGTTATATATTGCAATTGAGAAGGTCAAGAAATTACGAGCTCTATAATATGCATTTTGTAAGTTCATTTTATGAAATGATTCCAAGTTTCAAATTTAATTTAATTTTTAATTCTAAAACAATCCTTTGATGAAACAATTGAACTTCGAAATAAGTGCGTTATATATTGCAATTGAGAAGGTCGAGAAATAACGAGCTCTATAATATGCATTTTGTAAGTTCATTTTATGAAATGATTCCAAGTTTCAAATTTAATTTAATTTTTAATTCTAAAACAATCCTTTGATGAAACAATTGAACTTCGAAATAAGTGCGTTATATATTGCAATTGAGAAGGTCAAGAAATTACGAGCTCTATAATATGCATTTTGTAAGTTCATTTTATGAAATGATTCCAAGTTTCAAATTTAATTTAATTTTTAATTCTAAAACAATCCTTTGATGAAACAATTGAACTTCGAAATAAGTGCGTTATATATTGCAATTGAGAAGGTCGAGAAATAACGAGCTCTATAATATGCATTTTGTAAGTTCATTTTATGAAATGATTCCAAGTTTCAAATTTAATTTAATTTTTAATTCTAATACAATCCTTTGATGAAACAATTGAACTTCGAAATAAGTGCGTTATATATTGCAATTGAGAAGGTCGAGAAATAACGAGCTCTATAATATGCATTTTGTAAGTTCATTTTATGAAATGATTCCAAGTTTCAAATTTAATTTAATTTTTAATTCTAAAACAATCTTTTGGTGAAACAATTGAACGAAATAAGTGCGTTATATATTGCAATTGAGAAGGTCAAGAAATTACGAGCTCTATAATATGCATTTTGTAAGTTCATTTTATGAAATGATTCCAAGTTTCAAATTTAATTTAATTTTTAATTCTAAAACAATCCTTTGGTGAAACAATTGAACGAAATAAGTGCGTTATATATTGCAATTGAGAAGGTCAAGAAATTACGAGCTCTATAATATGCATTTTGTAAGTTCATTTTTTGAAATGATTCCAAGTTTCAAATTTAATTTAATTTTTAATTCTAAAACAATCCTTTGATGAAACAATTGAACTTCGAAATAAGTGCGTTATATATTGCAATTGAGAAGGTCGAGAAATAACGAGCTCTATAATATGCATTTTGTAAGTTCATTTTATGAAATGATTCCAAGTTTCAAATTTAATTTAATTTTTAATTCTAAAACAATCCTTTGATGAAACAATTGAACTTCGAAATAAGTGCGTTATATATTGCAATTGAGAAGGTCGAGAAATAACGAGCTCTATAATATGCATTTTGTAAGTTCATTTTATGAAATGATTCCAAGTTTCAAATTTAATTTAATTTTTAATTCTAAAACAATCCTTTGATGAAACAATTGAACTTCGAAATAAGTGTGTTATATATTGCAATTGAGAAGGTCGAGAAATAACGAGCTCTATAATATGCATTTTGTAAGTTCATTTTATGAAATGATTCCAAGTTTCAAATTTAATTTAATTTTTAATTCTAAAACAATCCTTTGATGAAACAATTGAACTTCGAAATAAGTGCGTTATATATTGCAATTGAGAAGGTCGAGAAATAACGAGCTCTATAATATGCATTTTGTAAATTCATTTTATGAAATGATTCCAAGTTTCAAATTTAATTTAATTTTTAATTCTAAAACAATCCTTTGGTGAAACAATTGAACGAAATAAGTGCGTTATATATTGCAATTGAGAAGGTCAAGAAATTACGAGCTCTATAATATGCATTTTGTAAGTTCATTTTATGAAATGATTCCAAGTTTCAAATTTAATTTAATTTTTAATTCTAAAACAATCCTTTGATGAAACAATTGAACTTCGAAATAAGTGCGTTATATATTGCAATTGAGAAGGTCGAGAAATAACGAGCTCTATAATATGCATTTTGTAAGTTCATTTTATGAAATGATTCCAAGTTTCAAATTTAATTTAATTTTTAATTCTAAAACAATCCTTTGATGAAACAATTGAACTTCGAAATAAGTGCGTTATATATTGCAATTGAGAAGGTCGAGAAATAACGAGCTCTATAATATGCATTTTGTAAGTTCATTTTATGAAATGATTCCAAGTTTCAAATTTAATTTAATTTTTAATTCTAAAACAATCCTTTGATGAAACAATTGAACTTCGAAATAAGTGCGTTATATATTGCAATTGAAAAGGTCAAGAAATTACGAGCTCTCTAATATGCATTTTGTAAGTTAATTTTATGAAATGATTCCAAGTTTCAAATTTAATTTAATTTTTAATTCTAAAACAATCCTTTGATGAAACAATTGAACTTCGAAATAAGTGCGTTATATATTGCAATTGAGAAGGTCAAGAAATTACGAGCTCTCTAATATGCATTTTGTAAGTTCATTTTATGAAATGATTCCAAGTTTCAAATTTAATTTAATTTTTAATTCTAAAACAATCCTTTGATGAAACAATTGAACTTCGAAATAAGTGCGTTATATATTGCAATTGAGAAGGTCAAGAAATTACGAGCTCTCTAATATGCATTTTGTAAGTTCATTTTATGAAATGATTCCAAGTTTCAAATTTAATTTAATTTTTAATTCTAAAACAATCCTTTGATGAAACAATTGAACTTCGAAATAAGTGCGTTATATATTGCAATTGAGAAGGTCAAGAAATTACGAGCTCTCTAATATGCATTTTGTAAGTTCATTTTATGAAATGATTCCAAGTTTCAAATTTAATTTAATTTTTAATTCTAAAACAATCCTTTGATGAAACAATTGAACTTCGAAATAAGTGCGTTATATATTGCAATTGAGAAGGTCAAGAAATTACGAGCTCTCTAATATGCATTTTGTAAGTTCATTTTATGAAATGATTCCAAGTTTCAAATTTAATTTAATTTTTAATTCTAAAACAATCCTTTGATGAAACAATTGAACTTCGAAATAAGTGCGTTATATATTGCAATTGAAAAGGTCAAGAAATTACGAGCTCTCTAATATGCATTTTGTAAGTTAATTTTATGAAATGATTCCAAGTTTCAAATTTAATTTAATATTTAATTCTAAAACAATCCTTTGATGAAACAATTGAATTTCGAAATAAGTGCGTTATATATTGCAATTGAGAAGGTCAAGAAATAACGAGCTCTATAATATGCATTTTGTAAGTTCATTTTATGAAATGATTCCAAGTTTCAAATTTAATTTAATTTTTAATGCTAAAACAATCCTTTGATGAAACAATTGAACTTCGAAATAAGTGAGTTATATATTACAACTGAGAAGGTCAAGAAATTACGAGCTCTATAATATGCATTTTGTAAGTTCATTTTATGAAAATTTGAATGAATGTTTAATTTTAAAACAGTCCTTTGATGACACAATTGGACTTCGAAATAACTGCGTTATATATTGCAATTGAGAAGGTCAAGAAATTACGAGCTCTATAATATGCATTTTGTAAGTTCATTTTATGAAAATTTGAATGAATGTTTAATTTTAAAACAGTCCTTTGATGACACAATTGGACTTCGAAATAAGTGCGTTATATATTGCAATTGAGAAGGTCAAGAATTTACGAGCTCTATAATATGCATTTTGTAAGTTAATTTTATGAAATGATTCCAAGTTTCAAATTTAATTTAATTTTTAATTCTAAAACAATCCTTTGATGAAACAATTGAACTTCGAAATAAGTGCGTTATATATTGCAATTGAGAAGGTCAAGAAATTACGAGCTCTATAATATGCATTTTGTAAGTTCATTTTATGAAATGATTCCAAGTTTCAAATTTAATTTAATTTTTAATTCTAAAACAATCCTTTGATGAAACAATTGAACTTCGAAATAAGTGCGTTATATATTGCAATTGAGAAGGTCGAGAAATAACGAGCTCTATAATATGCATTTTGTAAGTTCATTTTATGAAATGATTCCAAGTTTCAAATTTAATTTAATTTTTAATTCTAAAACAATCCTTCGATGAAACAATTGAACTTCGAAATAAGTGCGTTATATATTGCAATTGAGAAGGTCGAGAAATAACGAGCTCTATAATATGCATTTTGTAAGTTCATTTTATGAAATGATTCCAAGTTTCAAATTTAATTTAATTTTTAATTCTAAAACAATCCTTTGATGAAACAATTGAACTTCGAAATAAGTGCGTTATATATTGCAATTGAGAAGGTCAAGAAATTACGAGCTCTATAATATGCATTTTGTAAGTTAATTTTATGAAATGATTCCAAGTTTCAAATTTAATTTAATTTTTAATTCTAAAACAATCCTTTGATGAAACAATTGAACTTCGAAATAAGTGCGTTATATATTGCAATTGAGAAGGTCAAGAATTTACGAGCTCTATAATATGCATTTTGTAAGTTCATTTTATGAAATGATTCCAAGTTTCAAATTTAATTTAATTTTTAATTCTAAAACAATCCTTTGATGAAACAATTGAACTTCGAAATAAGTGCGTTATATATTGCAATTGAGAAGGTCGAGAAATAACGAGCTCTATAATATGCATTTTGTAAGTTCATTTTATGAAATGATTCCAAGTTTCAAATTTAATTTAATTTTTAATTCTAAAACAATCCTTTGATGAAACAATTGAACTTCGAAATAAGTGCGTTATATATTGCAATTGAGAAGGTCAAGAAATTACGAGCTCTATAATATGCATTTTGTAAGTTCATTTTATGAAATGATTCCAAGTTTCAAATTTAATTTAATTTTTAATTCTAAAACAATCCTTTGATGAAACAATTGAACTTCGAAATAAGTGCGTTATATATTGCAATTGAGAAGGTCGAGAAATAACGAGCTCTATAATATGCATTTTGTAAGTTCATTTTATGAAATGATTCCAAGTTTCAAATTTAATTTAATTTTTAATTCTAAAACAATCCTTTGATGAAACAATTGAACTTCGAAATAAGTGCGTTATATATTGCAATTGAGAAGGTCGAGAAATAACGAGCTCTATAATATGCATTTTGTAAGTTCATTTTATGAAATGATTTCAAGTTTCAAATTTAATTTAATTTTTAATTCTAAAACAATCCTTTGATGAAACAATTGAACTTCGAAATAAGTGCGTTATATATTGCAATTGAGAAGGTCGAGAAATAACGAGCTCTATAATATGCATTTGTAAGTTCATTTTATGAAATGATTCCAAGTTTCAAATTTAATTTAATTTTTAATTCTAAAACAATCCTTTGATGAAACAATTGAACTTCGAAATAAGTGCGTTATATATTGCAATTGAGAAGGTCGAGAAATAACGAGCTCTATAATATGCATTTTGTAAGTTCATTTTATGAAATGATTCCAAGTTTCAAATTTAATTTAATTTTTAATTCTAAAACAATCCTTTGATGAAACAATTGAACTTCGAAATAAGTGCGTTATATATTGCAATTGAGAAGGTCGAGAAATAACGAGCTCTATAATATGCATTTTGTAAGTTCATTTTATGAAATGATTCCAAGTTTCAAATTTAATTTAATTTTTAATTCTAAAACAATCCTTTGATGAAACAATTGAACTTCGAAATAAGTGCGTTATATATTGCAATTGAGAAGGTCAAGAATTTACGAGCTCTATAATATGCATTTTGTAAGTTCATTTTATGAAATGATTCCAAGTTTCAAATTTAATTTAATTTTTAATTCTAAAACAATCCTTTAATGAAACAATTGAACTTCGAAATAAGTGCGTTATATATTGCAATTGAGAAGGTCGAGAAATAACGAGCTCTATAATATGCATTTTGTAAGTTCATTTTATGAAATGATTCCAAGTTTCAAATTTAATTTAATTTTTAATTCTAAAACAATCCTTTGATGAAACAATTGAACTTCGAAATAAGTGCGTTATATATTGCAATTGAGAAGGTCGAGAAATAACGAGCTCTATAATATGCATTTTGTAAGTTCATTTTATGAAATGATTCCAAGTTTCAAATTTAATTTAATTTTTAATTCTAAAACAATCCTTTGATGAAACAATTGAACTTCGAAATAAGTGCGTTATATATTGCAATTGAGAAGGTCGAGAAATAACGAGCTCTATAATATGCATTTTGTAAGTTCATTTTATGAAATGATTCCAAGTTTCAAATTTAATTTAATTTTTAATTCTAAAACAATCCTTTGATGAAACAATTGAACTTCGAAATAAGTGCGTTATATATTGCAATTGAGAAGGTCGAGAAATAACGAGCTCTATAATATGCATTTTGTAAGTTCATTTTATGAAATGATTCCAAGTTTCAAATTTAATTTAATTTTTAATTCTAAAACAATCCTTTGATGAAACAATTGAACTTCGAAATAAGTGCGTTATATATTGCAATTGAGAAGGTCGAGAAATAACGAGCTCTATAATATGCATTTTGTAAGTTCATTTTATGAAATGATTCCAAGTTTCAAATTTAATTTAATTTTTAATTCTAAAACAATCCTTTGATGAAACAATTGAACTTCGAAATAAGTGCGTTATATATTGCAATTGAGAAGGTCGAGAAATAACGAGCTCTATAATATGCATTTTGTAAGTTCATTTTATGAAATGATTCCAAGTTTCAAATTTAATTTAATTTTTAATTCTAAAACAATCCTTTGATGAAACAATTGAACTTCGAAATAAGTGCGTTATATATTGCAATTGAGAAGGTCAAGAAATTACGAGCTCTATAATATGCATTTTGTAAGTTAATTTTATGAAATGATTCCAAGTTTCAAATTTAATTTAATTTTTAATTCTAAAACAATCCTTTGATGAAACAATTGAACTTCGAAATAAGTGCGTTATATATTGCAATTGAGAAGGTCAAGAATTTACGAGCTCTATAATATGCATTTTGTAAGTTCATTTTATGAAATGATTCCAAGTTTCAAATTTAATTTAATTTTTAATTCTAAAACAATCCTTTGATGAAACAATTGAACTTCGAAATAAGTGCGTTATATATTGCAATTGAGAAGGTCGAGAAATAACGAGCTCTATAATATGCATTTTGTAAGTTCATTTTATGAAATGATTCCAAGTTTCAAATTTAATTTAATTTTTAATTCTAAAACAATCCTTTGATGAAACAATTGAACTTCGAAATAAGTGCGTTATATATTGCAATTGAGAAGGTCAAGAAATTACGAGCTCTATAATATGCATTTTGTAAGTTAATTTTATGAAATGATTCCAAGTTTCAAATTTAATTTAATTTTTAATTCTAAAACAATTCTTTGATGAAACAATTGAACTTCGAAATAAGTGCGTTATATATTGCAATTGAGAAGGTCAAGAATTTACGAGCTCTATAATATGCATTTTGTAAGTTCATTTTATGAAATGATTCCAAGTTTCAAATTTAATTTAATTTTTAATTCTAAAACAATCCTTTGGTGAAACAATTGAACGAAATAAGTGCGTTATATATTGCAATTGAGAAGGTCAAGAAATTACGAGCTCTATAATATGCATTTTGTAAGTTCATTTTATGAAATGATTCCAAGTTTCAAATTTAATTTAATTTTTAATTCTAAAACAATCCTTTGATGAAACAATTGAACTTCGAAATAAGTGCGTTATATATTGCAATTGAGAAGGTCGAGAAATAACGAGCTCTATAATATGCATTTTGTAAGTTCATTTTATGAAATGATTCCAAGTTTCAAATTTAATTTAATTTTTAATTCTAAAACAATCCTTTGATGAAACAATTGAACTTCGAAATAAGTGCGTTATATATTGCAATTGAGAAGGTCGAGAAATAACGAGCTCTATAATATGCATTTTGTAAGTTCATTTTATGAAATGATTCCAAGTTTCAAATTTAATTTAATTTTTAATTCTAAAACAATCCTTTGATGAAACAATTGAACTTCGAACTAAGTGAGTTATATATTACAACTGAGAAGGTCAAGAAATTACGAGCTCTATAATATGCATTTTGTAAGTTCATTTTATGAAAATTTGAATGAATGTTTAATTTTAAAACAGTCCTTTGATGACACAATTGGACTTCGAAATAACTGCGTTATATATTGCAATTGAGAAGGTCAAGAAATTACGAGCTCTATAATATGCATTTTGTAAGTTCATTTTATGAAAATTTGAATGAATGTTTAATTTTAAAACAGTCCTTTGATGACACAATTGGACTTCGAAATAAGTGCGTTATATATTGCAATTGAGAAGGTCAAGAATTTACGAGCTCTATAATATGCATTTTGTAAGTTCATTTTATGAAATGATTCCAAGTTTCAAATTTAATTTAATTTTTAATTCTAAAACAATCCTTTGATGAAACAATTGAACTTCGAAATAAATGCGTTATATATTGCAATTGAGAAGGTCAAGAAATTACGAGCTCTATAATATGCATTTTGTAAGTTAATTTTATGAAATGATTCCAAGTTTCAAATTTAATTTAATTTTTAATTCTAAAACAATCCTTTGATGAAACAATTGAACTTCGAAATAAGTGCGTTATATATTGCAATTGAGAAGGTCAAGAAATTACGAGCTCTATAATATGCATTTTGTAAGTTCATTTTATGAAATGATTCCAAGTTTCAAATTTAATTTAATTTTTAATTCTAAAACAATCCTTTGATGAAACAATTGAACTTCGAAATAAGTGCGTTATATATTGCAATTGAGAAGGTCGAGAAATAACGAGCTCTATAATATGCATTTTGTAAGTTCATTTTATGAAATGATTCCAAGTTTCAAATTTAATTTAATTTTTAATTCTAAAACAATCCTTTGGTGAAACAATTGAACGAAATAAGTGCGTTATATATTGCAATTGAGAAGGTCAAGAAATTACGAGCTCTATAATATGCATTTTGTAAGTTCATTTTATGAAATGATTCCAAGTTTCAAATTTAATTTAATTTTTAATTCTAAAACAATCCTTTGATGAAACAATTGAACTTCGAAATAAGTGCGTTATATATTGCAATTGAGAAGGTCGAGAAATAACGAGCTCTATAATATGCATTTTGTAAGTTCATTTTATGAAATGATTCCAAGTTTCAAATTTAATTTAATTTTTAATTCTAAAACAATCCTTTGATGAAACAATTGAACTTCGAAATAAGTGCGTTATATATTGCAATTGAGAAGGTCGAGAAATAACGAGCTCTATAATATGCATTTTGTAAGTTCATTTTATGAAATGATTCCAAGTTTCAAATTTAATTTAATTTTTAATTCTAAAACAATCCTTTGGTGAAACAATTGAACGAAATAAGTGCGTTATATATTGCAATTGAGAAGGTCAAGAAATTACGAGCTCTATAATATGCATTTTGTAAGTTCATTTTATGAAATGATTCCAAGTTTCAAATTTAATTTAATTTTTAATTCTAAAACAATCCTTTGATGAAACAATTGAACTTCGAAATAAGTGCGTTATATATTGCAATTGAGAAGGTCGAGAAATAACGAGCTCTATAATATGCATTTTGTAAGTTCATTTTATGAAATGATTCCAAGTTTCAAATTTAATTTAATTTTTAATTCTAAAACAATCCTTTGATGAAACAATTGAACTTCGAACTAAGTGAGTTATATATTACAACTGAGAAGGTCAAGAAATTACGAGCTCTATAATATGCATTTTGTATGTTCATTTTATGAAAATTTGAATGAATGTTTAATTTTAAAACAGTCCTTTGATGACACAATTGGACTTCGAAATAAGTGCGTTATATATTGCAATTGAGAAGGTCAAGAATTTACGAGCTCTATAATATGCATTTTGTAAGTTCATTTTATGAAATGACTCCAAGTTTCAAATTTAATTTAATTTTTAATTCTAAAACAATCCTTTGATGAAACAATTGAACTTCGAAATAAGTGCGTTATATATTGCAATTGAGAAGGTCAAGAAATTACGAGCTCTATAATATGCATTTTGTAAGTTCATTTTATGAAATGATTCCAAGTTTCAAATTTAATTTAATTTTTAATTCTAAAACAATCCTTTGATGAAACAATTGAACTTCGAAATAAGTGCGTTATATATTGCAATTGAGAAGGTCGAGAAATAACGAGCTCTATAATATGCATTTTGTAAGTTCATTTTATGAAATGATTCCAAGTTTCAAATTTAATTTAATTTTTAATTCTAAAACAATCCTTTGGTGAAACAATTGAACGAAATAAGTGCGTTATATATTGCAATTGAGAAGGTCAAGAAATTTCGAGCTCTATAATATGCATTTTGTAAGTTCATTTTATGAAATGATTCCAAGTTTCAAATTTAATTTAATTTTTAATTCTAAAACAATCCTTTGATGAAACAATTGAACTTCGAAGTAAGTGCGTTATATATTGCAATTGAGAAGGTCGAGAAATAACGAGCTCTATAATATGCATTTTGTAAGTTCATTTTATGAAATGATTCCAAGTTTCAAATTTAATTTAATTTTTAATTCTAAAACAATCCTTTGATGAAACAATTGAACTTCGAAATAAGTGCGTTATATATTGCAATTGAGAAGGTCGAGAAATAACGAGCTCTATAATATGCATTTTGTAAGTTCATTTTATGAAATGATTCCAAGTTTCAAATTTAATTTAATTTTTAATTCTAAAACAATCCTTTGATGAAACAATTGAACTTCGAAATAAGTGCGTTATATATTGCAATTGAGAAGGTCGAGAAATAACGAGCTCTATAATATGCATTTTGTAAGTTCATTTTATGAAATGATTCCAAGTTTCAAATTTAATTTAATTTTTAATTCTAAAACAATCCTTTGATGAAACAATTGAACTTCGAAATAAGTGCGTTATATATTGCAATTGAGAAGGTCGAGCAATAACGAGCTCTATAATATGCATTTTGTAAGTTCATTTTATGAAATGATTCCAAGTTTCAAATTTAATTTAATTTTTAATTCTAAAACAATCCTTTGATGAAACAATTGAACTTCGAAATAAGTGCGTTATATATTGCAATTGAGAAGGTCGAGCAATAACGAGCTCTATAATATGCATTTTGTAAGTTCATTTTATGAAATGATTCCAAGTTTCAAATTTAATTTAATTTTTAATTCTAAAACAATCCTTTGATGAAACAATTGAACTTCGAACTAAGTGAGTTATATATTTTAACTGAGAAGGTCAAGAAATTACGAGCTCTATAATATGCATTTTGTAAGTTCATTTTATGAAAATTTGAATGAATGTTTAATTTTAAAACAGTCCTTTGATGACACAATTGGACTTCGAAATAAGTGCGTTATATATTGCAATTGAGAAGGTCAAGAATTTACGAGCTCTATAATATGCATTTTGTAAGTTCATTTTATGAAATGATTCCAAGTTTCAAATTTAATTTAATTTTTAATTCTAAAACAATCCTTTGATGAAACAATTGAACTTCGAAATAAGTGCGTTATATATTGCAATTGAGAAGGTCAAGAAATTACGAGCTCTATAATATGCATTTTGTAAGTTAATTTTATGAAATGATTCCAAGTTTCAAATTTAATTTAATTTTTAATTCTAAAACAATCCTTTGATGAAACAATTGAACTTCGAAATAAGTGCGTTATATATTGCAATTGAGAAGGTCAAGAAATTACGAGCTCTATAATATGCATTTTGTAAGTTCATTTTATGAAATGATTCCAAGTTTCAAATTTAATTTAATTTTTAATTCTAAAACAATCCTTTGATGAAACAATTGAACTTCGAAATAAGTGCGTTATATATTGCAATTGAGAAGGTCGAGAAATAACGAGCTCTATAATATGCATTTTGTAAGTTCATTTTATGAAATGATTCCAAGTTTCAAATTTAATTTAATTTTTAATTCTAAAACAATCCTTTGGTGAAACAATTGAACGAAATAAGTGCGTTATATATTGCAATTGAGAAGGTCAAGAAATTACGAGCTCTATAATATGCATTTTGTAAGTTCATTTTATGAAATGATTCCAAGTTTCAAATTTAATTTAATTTTTAATTCTAAAACAATCCTTTGATGAAACAATTGAACTTCGAAATAAGTGCGTTATATATTGCAATTGAGAAGGTCGAGAAATAACGAGCTCTATAATATGCATTTTGTAAGTTCATTTTATGAAATGATTCCAAGTTTCAAATTTAATTTAATTTTTAATTCTAAAACAATCCTTTGATGAAACAATTGAACTTCGAAATAAGTGCGTTATATATTGCAATTGAGAAGGTCGAGAAATAACGAGCTCTATAATATGCATTTTGTAAGTTCATTTTATGAAATGATTCCAAGTTTCAAATTTAATTTAATTTTTAATTCTAAAACAATCCTTTGGTGAAACAATTGAACGAAATAAGTGCGTTATATATTGCAATTGAGAAGGTCAAGAAATTACGAGCTCTATAATATGCATTTTGTAAGTTCATTTTATGAAATGATTCCAAGTTTCAAATTTAATTTAATTTTTAATTCTAAAACAATCCTTTGATGAAACAATTGAACTTCGAAATAAGTGCGTTATATATTGCAATTGAGAAGGTCGAGAAATAACGAGCTCTATAATATGCATTTTGTAAGTTCATTTTATGAAATGATTCCAAGTTTCAAATTTAATTTAATTTTTAATTCTAAAACAATCCTTTGATGAAACAATTGAACTTCGAAATAAGTGCGTTATATATTGCAATTGAGAAGGTCGAGAAATAACGAGCTCTATAATATGCATTTTGTAAGTTCATTTTATGAAATGATTCCAAGTTTCAAATTTAATTTAATTTTTAATTCTAAAACAATCCTTTGATGAAACAATTGAACTTCGAAATAAGTGCGTTATATATTGCAATTGAGAAGGTCGAGAAATAACGAGCTCTATAATATGCATTTTGTAAGTTCATTTTATGAAATGATTCCAAGTTTCAAATTTAATTTAATTTTTAATTCTAAAACAATCCTTTGGTGAAACAATTGAACGAAATAAGTGCGTTATATATTGCAATTGAGAAGGTCAAGAAATTACGAGCTCTATAATATGCATTTTGTTAGTTCATTTTATGAAATGATTCCAAGTTTCAAATTTAATTTAATTTTTAATTCTAAAACAATCCTTTGATGAAACAATTGAACTTCGAAATAAGTGCGTTATATATTGCAATTGAGAAGGTCGAGAAATAACGAGCTCTATAATATGCATTTTGTAAGTTCATTTTATGAAATGATTCCAAGTTTCAAATTTAATTTAATTTTTAATTCTAAAACAATCCTTTGATGAAACAATTGAACTTCGAAATAAGTGCGTTATATATTGCAATTGAGAAGGTCAAGAAATTACGAGCTCTCTAATATGCATTTTGTAAGTTAATTTTATGAAATGATTCCAAGTTTCAAATTTAATTTAATTTTTAATTCTAAAACAATCCTTTGATGAAACAATTGAACTTCGAAATAAGTGCGTTATATATTGCAATTGAGAAGGTCAAGAAATTACGAGCTCTATAATATGCATTTTGTAAGTTAATTTTATGAAATGATTCCAAGTTTCAAATTTAATTTAATTTTTAATTCTAAAACAATCCTTTGATGAAACAATTGAACTTCGAAATAAGTGCGTTATATATTGCAATTGAGAAGGTCAAGAAATTACGAGCTCTATAATATGCATTTTGTAAGTTAATTTTATGAAATGATTCCAAGTTTCAAATTTAATTTAATTTTTAATTCTAAAACAATCCTTTGATGAAACAATTGAACTTCGAAATAAGTGCGTTATATATTGCAATTGAGAAGGTCAAGAAATTACGAGCTCTATAATATGCATTTTGTAAGTTCATTTTATGAAATGATTCCAAGTTTCAAATTTAATTTAATTTTTAATTCTAAAACAATCCTTTGATGAAACAATTGAACTTCGAAATAAGTGCGTTATATATTGCAATTGAGAAGGTCAAGAAATTACGAGCTCTATAATATGCATTTTGTAAGTTCATTTTATGAAATGATTCCAAGTTTCAAATTTAATTTAATTTTTAATTCTAAAACAATCCTTTGATGAAACAATTGAACTTCGAAATAAGTGCGTTATATATTGCAATTGAGAAGGTCAAGAAATTACGAGCTCTCTAATATGCATTTTGTAAGTTAATTTTATGAAATGATTCCAAGTTTCAAATTTAATTTAATTTTTAATTCTAAAACAATCCTTTGATGAAACAATTGAACTTCGAAATAAGTGCGTTATATATTGCAATTGAGAAGGTCAAGAAATTACGAGCTCTCTAATATGCATTTTGTAAGTTAATTTTATGAAATGATTCCAAGTTTCAAATTTAATTTAATTTTTAATTCTAAAACAATCCTTTGATGAAACAATTGAACTTCGAAATAAGTGCGTTATATATTGCAATTGAGAAGGTCGAGAAATAACGAGCTCTATAATATGCATTTTGTAAGTTCATTTTATGAAATGATTCCAAGTTTCAAATTTAATTTAATTTTTAATTCTAAAACAATCCTTTGATGAAACAATTGAACTTCGAAATAAGTGCGTTATATATTGCAATTGAGAAGGTCGAGAAATAACGAGCTCTATAATATGCATTTTGTAAGTTCATTTTATGAAATGATTCCAAGTTTCAAATTTAATTTAATTTTTAATTCTAAAACAATCCTTTGATGAAACAATTGAACTTCGAAATAAGTGAGTTATATATTACAACTGAGAAGGTCAAGAAATTACGAGCTCTATAATATGCATTTTGTAAGTTCATTTTATGAAAATTTGAATGAATGTTTAATTTTAAAACAGTCCTTTGATGACACAATTGGACTTCGAAATAACTGCGTTATATATTGCAATTGATAAGGTCAAGAAATTACGAGCTCTATAATATGCATTTTGTAAGTTCATTTTATGAAAATTTGAATGAATGTTTAATTTTAAAACAGTCCTTTGATGACACAATTGGACTTCGAAATAAGTGCGTTATATATTGCAATTGAGAAGGTCAAGAATTTGCGAGCTCTATAATATGCATTTTGTAAGTTAATTTTATGAAATGATTCAAAGTTTCAAATTTAATTTAATTTTTAATTCTAAAACAATCCTTTGATGAAACAATTGAACTTCGAAATAAGTGCGTTATATATTGCAATTGAGAAGGTCAAGAAATTACGAGCTCTATAATATGCATTTTGTAAGTTAATTTTATGAAATGATTCCAAGTTTCAAATTTAATTTAATTTTTAATTCTAAAACAATCCTTTGATGAAACAATTGAACTTCGAAATAAGTGCGTTATATATTGCAATTGAGAAGGTCAAGAAATTACGAGCTCTATAATATGCATTTTGTAAGTTCATTTTATGAAATGATTCCAAGTTTCAAATTTAATTTAATATTTAATTCTAAAACAATCCTTTGATGAAACAATTGAACTTCGAAATAAGTGCGTTATATATTGCAATTGAGAAGGTCGAGAAATAACGAGCTCTATAATATGCATTTTGTAAGTTCATTTTATGAAATGATTCCAAGTTTCAAATTTAATTTAATTTTTAATTCTAAAACAATCCTTTGATGAAACAATTGAACTTCGAAATAAGTGCGTTATATATTGCAATTGAGAAGGTCGAGAAATAACGAGCTCTATAATATGCATTTTGTAAGTTAATTTTATGAAATGATTCCAAGTTTCAAATTTAATTTAATTTTTAATTCTAAAACAATCCTTTGATGAAACAATTGAACTTCGAAATAAGTGAGTTATATATTACAACTGAGAAGGTCAAGAAATTACGAGCTCTATAATATGCATTTTGTAAGTTCATTTTATGAAATGATTCCAAGTTTCAAATTTAATTTAATTTTTAATTCTAAAACAATCCTTTGATGAAACAATTGAACTTCGAAATAAGTGCGTTATATATTGCAATTGAGAAGGTCGAGAAATAACGAGCTCTATAATATGCATTTTGTAAGTTAATTTTATGAAATGATTCCAAGTTTCAAATTTAATTTAATTTTTAATTCTAAAACAATCCTTTGATGAAACAATTGAACTTCGAAATAAGTGAGTTATATATTACAACTGAGAAGGTCAAGAAATTACGAGCTCTATAATATGCATTTTGTAAGTTCATTTTATGAAAATTTGAATGAATGTTTAATTTTAAAACAGTCCTTTGATGACACAATTGGACTTCGAAATAACTGCGTTATATATTGCAATTGATAAGGTCAAGAAATTACGAGCTCTATAATATGCATTTTGTAAGTTCATTTTATGAAAATTTGAATGAATGTTTAATTTTAAAACAGTCCTTTGATGACACAATTGGACTTCGAAATAAGTGCGTTATATATTGCAATTGAGAAGGTCAAGAATTTGCGAGCTCTATAATATGCATTTTGTAAGTTAATTTTATGAAATGATTCAAAGTTTCAAATTTAATTTAATTTTTAATTCTAAAACAATCCTTTGATGAAACAATTGAACTTCGAAATAAGTGCGTTATATATTGCAATTGAGAAGGTCAAGAAATTACGAGCTCTATAATATGCATTTTGTAAGTTAATTTTATGAAATGATTCCAAGTTTCAAATTTAATTTAATTTTTAATTCTAAAACAATCCTTTGATGAAACAATTGAACTTCGAAATAAGTGCGTTATATATTGCAATTGAGAAGGTCGAGAAATAACGAGCTCTATAATATGCATTTTGTAAGTTCATTTTATGAAATGATTCCAAGTTTCAAATTTAATTTAATGTTTAATTCTAAAACAATCCTTTGGTGAAACAATTGAACGAAATAAGTGCGTTATATATTGCAATTGAGAAGATCAAGAAATTACTAGCTCTATAATATGCATTTTGTAAGTTCATTTTATGAAATGATTCCAAGTTTCAAATTTAATTTAATTTTTAATTCTAAAACAATCCTTTGATGAAACAATTGAACTTCGAAATAAGTGCGTTATATATTGCAATTGAGAAGGTCGAGAAATAACGAGCTCTATAATATGCATTTTGTAAGTTCATTTTATGAAATGATTCCAAGTTTCAAATTTAATTTAATTTTTAATTCTAAAACAATCCTTTGATGAAACAATTGAACTTCGAAATAAGTGCGTTATATATTGCAATTGAGAAGGTCGAGAAATAACGAGCTCTATAATATGCATTTTGTAAGTTCATTTTATGAAAATTTGAATGAATGTTTAATTTTAAAACAGTCCTTTGATGACACAATTGGACTTCGAAATAACTGCGTTATATATTGCAATTGAGAAGGTCAAGAAATTACGAGCTCTATAATATGCATTTTGTAAGTTCATTTTATGAAAATTTGAATGAATGTTTAATTTTAAAACAGTCCTTTGATGACACAATTGGACTTCGAAATAAGTGCGTTATATATTGCAATTGAGAAGGTCAAGAATTTACGAGCTCTATAATATGCATTTTGTAAGTTAATTTTATGAAATGATTCCAAGTTTCAAATTTAATTTAATTTTTAATTCTAAAACAATCCTTTGATGAAACAATTGAACTTCGAAATAAGTGCGTTATATATTGCAATTGAGAAGGTCAAGAAATTACGAGCTCTCTAATATGCATTTTGTAAGTTAATTTTATGAAATGATTCCAAGTTTCAAATTTAATTTAATTTTTAATTCTAAAACAATCCTTTGGTGAAACAATTGAACGAAATAAGTGCGTTATATATTGCAATTGAGAAGGTCAAGAAATTACGAGCTCTATAATATGCATTTTGTAAGTTCATTTTATGAAATGATTCCAAGTTTCAAATTTAATTTAATTTTTAATTCTAAAACTATCCTTTGATGAAACAATTGAACTTCGAAATAAGTGCGTTATATATTGCAATTGAGAAGGTCGAGAAATAACGAGCTCTATAATATGCATTTTGTAAGTTCATTTTATGAAATGATTCCAAGTTTCAAATTTAATTTAATTTTTAATTCTAAAACAATCCTTTGGTGAAACAATTGAACGAAATAAGTGCGTTATATATTGCAATTGAGAAGGTCAAGAAATTACGAGCTCTATAATATGCATTTTGTAAGTTCATTTTATGAAATGATTCCAAGTTTCAAATTTAATTTAATTTTTAATTCTAAAACAATCCTTTGATGAAACAATTAAACTTCCAAATAAGTGCGTTATATATTGCAATTGAGAAGGTCGAGAAATAACGAGCTCTATAATATGCATTTTGTAAGTTCATTTTATGAAATGATTCCAAGTTTCAAATTTAATTTAATTTTTAATTCTAAAACAATCCTTTGATGAAACAATTGAACTTCGAAATAAGTGCGTTATATATTGCAATTGAGAAGGTCGAGAAATAACGAGCTCTATAATATGCATTTTGTAAGTTAATTTTATGAAATGATTCCAAGTTTCAAATTTAATTTAATTTTTAATTCTAAAACAATCCTTTGGTGAAACAATTGAACGAAATAAGTGCGTTATATATTGCAATTGAGAAGGTCAAGAAATTACGAGCTCTATAATATGCATTTTGTAAGTTCATTTTATGAAATGATTCCAAGTTTCAAATTTAATTTAATTTTTAATTCTAAAACAATCCTTTGATGAAACAATTGAACTTCGAAATAAGTGCGTTATATATTGCAATTGAGAAGGTCGAGAAATAACGAGCTCTATAATATGCATTTTGTAAGTTCATTTTATGAAATGATTCCAAGTTTCAAATTTAATTTAATTTTTAATTCTAAAACAATCCTTTGATGAAACAATTGAACTTCGAAATAAGTGCGTTATATATTGCAATTGAGAAGGTCGAGAAATAACGAGCTCTATAATATGCATTTTGTAAGTTCATTTTATGAAATGATTCCAAGTTTCAAATTTAATTTAATTTTTAATTCTAAAACAATCCTTTGATGAAACAATTGAACTTCGAAATAAGTGCGTTATATATTGCAATTGAGAAGGTCGAGAAATAACGAGCTCTATAATATGCATTTTGTAAGTTCATTTTATGAAATGATTCCAAGTTTCAAATTTAATTTAATTTTTAATTCTAAAACAATCCTTTGGTGAAACAATTGAACGAAATAAGTGCGTTATATATTGCAATTGAGAAGGTCAAGAAATTACGAGCTCTATAATATGCATTTTGTTAGTTCATTTTATGAAATGATTCCAAGTTTCAAATTTAATTTAATTTTTAATTCTAAAACAATCCTTTGATGAAACAATTGAACTTCGAAATAAGTGCGTTATATATTGCAATTGAGAAGGTCGAGAAATAACGAGCTCTATAATATGCATTTTGTAAGTTCATTTTATGAAATGATTCCAAGTTTCAAATTTAATTTAATTTTTAATTCTAAAACAATCCTTTGATGAAACAATTGAACTTCGAAATAAGTGCGTTATATATTGCAATTGAGAAGGTCAAGAAATTACGAGCTCTCTAATATGCATTTTGTAAGTTAATTTTATGAAATGATTCCAAGTTTCAAATTTAATTTAATTTTTAATTCTAAAACAATCCTTTGATGAAACAATTGAACTTCGAAATAAGTGCGTTATATATTGCAATTGAGAAGGTCAAGAAATTACGAGCTCTATAATATGCATTTTGTAAGTTAATTTTATGAAATGATTCCAAGTTTCAAATTTAATTTAATTTTTAATTCTAAAACAATCCTTTGATGAAACAATTGAACTTCGAAATAAGTGCGTTATATATTGCAATTGAGAAGGTCAAGAAATTACGAGCTCTATAATATGCATTTTGTAAGTTAATTTTATGAAATGATTCCAAGTTTCAAATTTAATTTAATTTTTAATTCTAAAACAATCCTTTGATGAAACAATTGAACTTCGAAATAAGTGCGTTATATATTGCAATTGAGAAGGTCAAGAAATTACGAGCTCTATAATATGCATTTTGTAAGTTCATTTTATGAAATGATTCCAAGTTTCAAATTTAATTTAATTTTTAATTCTAAAACAATCCTTTGATGAAACAATTGAACTTCGAAATAAGTGCGTTATATATTGCAATTGAGAAGGTCAAGAAATTACGAGCTCTATAATATGCATTTTGTAAGTTCATTTTATGAAATGATTCCAAGTTTCAAATTTAATTTAATTTTTAATTCTAAAACAATCCTTTGATGAAACAATTGAACTTCGAAATAAGTGCGTTATATATTGCAATTGAGAAGGTCAAGAAATTACGAGCTCTCTAATATGCATTTTGTAAGTTAATTTTATGAAATGATTCCAAGTTTCAAATTTAATTTAATTTTTAATTCTAAAACAATCCTTTGATGAAACAATTGAACTTCGAAATAAGTGCGTTATATATTGCAATTGAGAAGGTCAAGAAATTACGAGCTCTCTAATATGCATTTTGTAAGTTAATTTTATGAAATGATTCCAAGTTTCAAATTTAATTTAATTTTTAATTCTAAAACAATCCTTTGATGAAACAATTGAACTTCGAAATAAGTGCGTTATATATTGCAATTGAGAAGGTCGAGAAATAACGAGCTCTATAATATGCATTTTGTAAGTTCATTTTATGAAATGATTCCAAGTTTCAAATTTAATTTAATTTTTAATTCTAAAACAATCCTTTGATGAAACAATTGAACTTCGAAATAAGTGCGTTATATATTGCAATTGAGAAGGTCGAGAAATAACGAGCTCTATAATATGCATTTTGTAAGTTCATTTTATGAAATGATTCCAAGTTTCAAATTTAATTTAATTTTTAATTCTAAAACAATCCTTTGATGAAACAATTGAACTTCGAAATAAGTGAGTTATATATTACAACTGAGAAGGTCAAGAAATTACGAGCTCTATAATATGCATTTTGTAAGTTCATTTTATGAAAATTTGAATGAATGTTTAATTTTAAAACAGTCCTTTGATGACACAATTGGACTTCGAAATAACTGCGTTATATATTGCAATTGATAAGGTCAAGAAATTACGAGCTCTATAATATGCATTTTGTAAGTTCATTTTATGAAAATTTGAATGAATGTTTAATTTTAAAACAGTCCTTTGATGACACAATTGGACTTCGAAATAAGTGCGTTATATATTGCAATTGAGAAGGTCAAGAATTTGCGAGCTCTATAATATGCATTTTGTAAGTTAATTTTATGAAATGATTCAAAGTTTCAAATTTAATTTAATTTTTAATTCTAAAACAATCCTTTGATGAAACAATTGAACTTCGAAATAAGTGCGTTATATATTGCAATTGAGAAGGTCAAGAAATTACGAGCTCTATAATATGCATTTTGTAAGTTAATTTTATGAAATGATTCCAAGTTTCAAATTTAATTTAATTTTTAATTCTAAAACAATCCTTTGATGAAACAATTGAACTTCGAAATAAGTGCGTTATATATTGCAATTGAGAAGGTCAAGAAATTACGAGCTCTATAATATGCATTTTGTAAGTTCATTTTATGAAATGATTCCAAGTTTCAAATTTAATTTAATATTTAATTCTAAAACAATCCTTTGATGAAACAATTGAACTTCGAAATAAGTGCGTTATATATTGCAATTGAGAAGGTCGAGAAATAACGAGCTCTATAATATGCATTTTGTAAGTTCATTTTATGAAATGATTCCAAGTTTCAAATTTAATTTAATTTTTAATTCTAAAACAATCCTTTGATGAAACAATTGAACTTCGAAATAAGTGCGTTATATATTGCAATTGAGAAGGTCGAGAAATAACGAGCTCTATAATATGCATTTTGTAAGTTAATTTTATGAAATGATTCCAAGTTTCAAATTTAATTTAATTTTTAATTCTAAAACAATCCTTTGATGAAACAATTGAACTTCGAAATAAGTGAGTTATATATTACAACTGAGAAGGTCAAGAAATTACGAGCTCTATAATATGCATTTTGTAAGTTCATTTTATGAAATGATTCCAAGTTTCAAATTTAATTTAATTTTTAATTCTAAAACAATCCTTTGATGAAACAATTGAACTTCGAAATAAGTGCGTTATATATTGCAATTGAGAAGGTCGAGAAATAACGAGCTCTATAATATGCATTTTGTAAGTTAATTTTATGAAATGATTCCAAGTTTCAAATTTAATTTAATTTTTAATTCTAAAACAATCCTTTGATGAAACAATTGAACTTCGAAATAAGTGAGTTATATATTACAACTGAGAAGGTCAAGAAATTACGAGCTCTATAATATGCATTTTGTAAGTTCATTTTATGAAAATTTGAATGAATGTTTAATTTTAAAACAGTCCTTTGATGACACAATTGGACTTCGAAATAACTGCGTTATATATTGCAATTGATAAGGTCAAGAAATTACGAGCTCTATAATATGCATTTTGTAAGTTCATTTTATGAAAATTTGAATGAATGTTTAATTTTAAAACAGTCCTTTGATGACACAATTGGACTTCGAAATAAGTGCGTTATATATTGCAATTGAGAAGGTCAAGAATTTGCGAGCTCTATAATATGCATTTTGTAAGTTAATTTTATGAAATGATTCAAAGTTTCAAATTTAATTTAATTTTTAATTCTAAAACAATCCTTTGATGAAACAATTGAACTTCGAAATAAGTGCGTTATATATTGCAATTGAGAAGGTCAAGAAATTACGAGCTCTATAATATGCATTTTGTAAGTTAATTTTATGAAATGATTCCAAGTTTCAAATTTAATTTAATTTTTAATTCTAAAACAATCCTTTGATGAAACAATTGAACTTCGAAATAAGTGCGTTATATATTGCAATTGAGAAGGTCGAGAAATAACGAGCTCTATAATATGCATTTTGTAAGTTCATTTTATGAAATGATTCCAAGTTTCAAATTTAATTTAATGTTTAATTCTAAAACAATCCTTTGGTGAAACAATTGAACGAAATAAGTGCGTTATATATTGCAATTGAGAAGATCAAGAAATTACTAGCTCTATAATATGCATTTTGTAAGTTCATTTTATGAAATGATTCCAAGTTTCAAATTTAATTTAATTTTTAATTCTAAAACAATCCTTTGATGAAACAATTGAACTTCGAAATAAGTGCGTTATATATTGCAATTGAGAAGGTCGAGAAATAACGAGCTCTATAATATGCATTTTGTAAGTTCATTTTATGAAATGATTCCAAGTTTCAAATTTAATTTAATTTTTAATTCTAAAACAATCCTTTGATGAAACAATTGAACTTCGAAATAAGTGCGTTATATATTGCAATTGAGAAGGTCGAGAAATAACGAGCTCTATAATATGCATTTTGTAAGTTCATTTTATGAAAATTTGAATGAATGTTTAATTTTAAAACAGTCCTTTGATGACACAATTGGACTTCGAAATAACTGCGTTATATATTGCAATTGAGAAGGTCAAGAAATTACGAGCTCTATAATATGCATTTTGTAAGTTCATTTTATGAAAATTTGAATGAATGTTTAATTTTAAAACAGTCCTTTGATGACACAATTGGACTTCGAAATAAGTGCGTTATATATTGCAATTGAGAAGGTCAAGAATTTACGAGCTCTATAATATGCATTTTGTAAGTTAATTTTATGAAATGATTCCAAGTTTCAAATTTAATTTAATTTTTAATTCTAAAACAATCCTTTGATGAAACAATTGAACTTCGAAATAAGTGCGTTATATATTGCAATTGAGAAGGTCAAGAAATTACGAGCTCTCTAATATGCATTTTGTAAGTTAATTTTATGAAATGATTCCAAGTTTCAAATTTAATTTAATTTTTAATTCTAAAACAATCCTTTGGTGAAACAATTGAACGAAATAAGTGCGTTATATATTGCAATTGAGAAGGTCAAGAAATTACGAGCTCTATAATATGCATTTTGTAAGTTCATTTTATGAAATGATTCCAAGTTTCAAATTTAATTTAATTTTTAATTCTAAAACTATCCTTTGATGAAACAATTGAACTTCGAAATAAGTGCGTTATATATTGCAATTGAGAAGGTCGAGAAATAACGAGCTCTATAATATGCATTTTGTAAGTTCATTTTATGAAATGATTCCAAGTTTCAAATTTAATTTAATTTTTAATTCTAAAACAATCCTTTGGTGAAACAATTGAACGAAATAAGTGCGTTATATATTGCAATTGAGAAGGTCAAGAAATTACGAGCTCTATAATATGCATTTTGTAAGTTCATTTTATGAAATGATTCCAAGTTTCAAATTTAATTTAATTTTTAATTCTAAAACAATCCTTTGATGAAACAATTAAACTTCCAAATAAGTGCGTTATATATTGCAATTGAGAAGGTCGAGAAATAACGAGCTCTATAATATGCATTTTGTAAGTTCATTTTATGAAATGATTCCAAGTTTCAAATTTAATTTAATTTTTAATTCTAAAACAATCCTTTGATGAAACAATTGAACTTCGAAATAAGTGCGTTATATATTGCAATTGAGAAGGTCGAGAAATAACGAGCTCTATAATATGCATTTTGTAAGTTAATTTTATGAAATGATTCCAAGTTTCAAATTTAATTTAATTTTTAATTCTAAAACAATCCTTTGATGAAACAATTGAACTTCGAAATAAGTGCGTTATATATTGCAATTGAGAAGGTCAAGAAATTACGAGCTCTCTAATATGCATTTTGTAAGTTCATTTTATGAAATGATTCCAAGTTTCAAATTTAATTTAATTTTTAATTCTAAAACAATCCTTTGATGAAACAATTGAACTTCGAAATAAGTGCGTTATATATTGCAATTGAGAAGGTCGAGAAATAACGAGCTCTATAATATGAATTTTGTAAGTTCATTTTATGAAATGATTCCAAGTTTCAAATTTAATTTAATTTTTAATTTTAAAACAATCCTTTGGTGAAACAATTGAACGAAATAAGTGCGTTATATATTGCAATTGAGAAGGTCAAGAAATTACGAGCTCTATAATATGCATTTTGTAAGTTCATTTTATGAAATGATTCCAAGTTTCAAATTTAATTTAATTTTTAATTCTAAAACAATCCTTTGATGAAACAATTGAACTTCGAAATAAGTGCGTTATATATTGCAATTGAGAAGGTCGAGAAATAACGAGCTCTATAATATGCATTTTGTAAGTTCATTTTATGAAATGATTCCAAGTTTCAAATTTAATTTAATTTTTAATTCTAAAACAATCCTTTGATGAAACAATTGAACTTCGAAATAAGTGCGTTATATATTGCAATTGAGAAAGTCGAGAAATAACGAGCTCTATAATATGCATTTTGTAAGTTCATTTTATGAAATGATTCCAAGTTTCAAATTTAATTTAATTTTTAATTCTAAAACAATCCTTTGATGAAACAATTGAACTTCGAAATAAGTGCGTTATATATTGCAATTGAGAAGGTCAAGAAATTACGAGCTCTCTAATATGCATTTTGTAAGTTCATTTTATGAAATGATTCCAAGTTTCAAATTTAATTTAATTTTTAATTCTAAAACAATCCTTTGATGAAACAATTGAACTTCGAAATAAGTGCGTTATATATTGCAATTGAGAAGGTCAAGAATTTACGAGCTCTATAATATGCATTTTGTAAGTTCATTTTATGAAATGATTCCAAGTTTCAAATTTAATTTAATTTTTAATTCTAAAACAATCCTTTGATGAAACAATTGAACTTCGAAATAAGTGCTTTATATATTGCAATTGAGAAGGTCAAGAAATTACGAGCTCTATAATATGCATTTTGTAAGTTAATTTTATGAAATGATTCCAAGTTTCAAATTTAATTTAATTTTTAATTCTAAAACAATCCTTTGATGAAACAATTGAACTTCGAAATAAGTGCGTTATATATTGCAATTGAGAAGGTCAAGAATTTACGAGCTCTATAATATGCATTTTGTAAGTTAATTTTATGAAATGATTCCAAGTTTCAAATTTAATTTAATTTTTAATTCTAAAACAATCCTTTGATGAAACAATTGAACTTCGAAATAAGTGCGTTATATATTGCAATTGAGAAGGTCAAGAATTTACGAGCTCTATAATTTGCATTTTGTAAGTTCATTTTATGAAATGATTCCAAGTTTCAAATTTAATTTAATTTTTAATTCTAAAACAATCCTTTGGTGAAACAATTGAACGAAATAAGTGCGTTATATATTGCAATTGAGAAGGTCAAGAAATTACGAGCTCTATAATTTGCATTTTGTAAGTTCATTTTATGAAATGATTCCAAGTTTCAAATTTAATTTAATTTTTAATTCTAAAACAATCCTTTGGTGAAACAATTGAACGAAATAAGTGCGTTATATATTGCAATTGAGAAGGTCAAGAAATTACGAGCTCTATAATTTGCATTTTGTAAGTTAATTTTATGAAATGATTCCAAGTTTCAAATTTAATTTAATTTTTAATTCTAAAACAATCCTTTGATGAAACAATTGAACTTCGAAATAAGTGCGTTATATATTGCAATTGAGAAGGTCAAGAATTTACGAGCTCTATAATATGCATTTTGTAAGTTAATTTTATGAAATGATTCCAAGTTTCAAATTTAATTTAATTTTTAATTCTAAAACAATCCTTTGATGAAACAATTGAACTTCGAAATAAGTGCGTTATATATTGCAATTGAGAAGGTCAAGAAATTACGAGCTCTATAATATGCATTTTGTAAGTTCATTTTATGAAATGATTCCAAGTTTCAAATTTAATTTAATTTTTAATTCTAAAACAATCCTTTGATGAAACAATTGAACTTCGAAATAAGTGCGTTATATATTGCAATTGAGAAGGTCAAGAAATTACGAGCTCTATAATATGCATTTTGTAAGTTCATTTTATGAAATGATTCCAAGTTTCAAATTTAATTTAATTTTTAATTCTAAAACAATCCTTTGGTGAAACAATTGAACGAAATAAGTGCGTTATATATTGCAATTGAGAAGGTCAAGAAATTACGAGCTCTATAATTTGCATTTTGTAAGTTAATTTTATGAAATGATTCCAAGTTTCAAATTTAATTTAATTTTTAATTCTAAAACAATCCTTTAATGAAACAATTGAACTTCGAAATAAGTGCGTTATATATTGCAATTGAGAAGGTCAAGAATTTACGAGCTCTATAATATGCATTTTGTAAGTTCATTTTATGAAATGATTCCAAGTTTCAAATTTAATTTAATTTTTAATTCTAAAACAATCCTTTGGTGAAACAATTGAACGAAATAAGTGCGTTATATATTGCAATTGAGAAGGTCAAGAAATTACGAGCTCTATAATTTGCATTTTGTAAGTTAATTTTATGAAATGATTCCAAGTTTCAAATTTAATTTAATTTTTAATTCTAAAACAATCCTTTGATGAAACAATTGAACTTCGAAATAAGTGCGTTATATATTGCAATTGAGAAGGTCAAGAAATTACGAGCTCTATAATATGCATTTTGTAAGTTCATTTTATGAAATGATTCCAAGTTTCAAATTTAATTTAATTTTTAATTCTAAAACAATCCTTTGGTGAAACAATTGAACGAAATAAGTGCGTTATATATTGCAATTGAGAAGGTCAAGAAATTACGAGCTCTATAATTTGCATTTTGTAAGTTAATTTTATGAAATGATTCCAAGTTTCAAATTTAATTTAATTTTTAATTCTAAAACAATCCTTTGATGAAACAATTGAACTTCGAAATAAGTGCGTTATATATTGCAATTGAGAAGGTCAAGAAATTACGAGCTCTATAATATGCATTTTGTAAGTTCATTTTATGAAATGATTCCAAGTTTCAAATTTAATTTAATTTTTAATTCTAAAACAATCCTTTGATGAAACAATTGAACTTCGAAATAAGTGCGTTATATATTGCAATTGAGAAGGTCAAGAAATTACGAGCTCTATAATATGCATTTTGTAAGTTAATTTTATGAAATGATTCCAAGTTTCAAATTTAATTTAATTTTTAATTCTAAAACAATCCTTTGATGAAACAATTGAACTTCGAAATAAGTGCGTTATATATTGCAATTGAGAAGGTCAAGAATTTACGAGCTCTTTAATATGCATTTTGTAAGTTAATTTTATGAAATGATTCCAAGTTTCAAATTTAATTTAATTTTTAATTCTAAAACAATCCTTTGATGAAACAATTGAACTTCGAAATAAGTGCGTTATATATTGCAATTGAGAAGGTCAAGAAATTACGAGCTCTATAATATGCATTTTGTAAGTTCATTTTATGAAATGATTCCAAGTTTCAAATTTAATTTAATTTTTAATTCTAAAACAATCCTTTGATGAAACAATTGAACTTCGAAATAAGTGCGTTATATATTGCAATTGAGAAGGTCAAGAAATTACGAGCTCTATAATATGCATTTTGTAAGTTCATTTTATGAAATGATTCCAAATTTCAAATTTAATTTAATTTTTAATTCTAAAACAATCCTTTGATGAAACAATTGAACTTCGAAATAAGTGCGTTATATATTGCAATTGAGAAGGTCAAGAAATTACGAGCTCTATAATATGCATTTTGTAAGTTCATTTTATGAAATGATTCCAAGTTTCAAATTTAATTTAATTTTTAATTCTAAAACAATCCTTTGATGAAACAATTGAACTTCGAAATAAGTGCGTTATATATTGCAATTGAGAAGGTCAAGAAATTACGAGCTCTATAATATGCATTTTGTAAGTTCATTTTATGAAATGATTCCAAGTTTCAAATTTAATTTAATTTTTAATTCTAAAACAATCCTTTGATGAAACAATTGAACTTCGAAATAAGTGCGTTATATATTGCAATTGAGAAGGTCAAGAAATTACGAGCTCTATAATATGCATTTTGTAAGTTCATTTTATGAAATGATTCCAAGTTTCAAATTTAATTTAATTTTTAATTCTAAAACAATCCTTTGATGAAACAATTGAACTTCGAAATAAGTGCGTTATATATTGCAATTGAGAAGGTCAAGAAATTACGAGCTCTATAATATGCATTTTGTAAGTTCATTTTATAATATGATTCCAAGTTTCAAATTTAATTTAATTTTTAATTCTAAAACAATCCTTTGGTGAAACAATTGAACGAAATAAGTGCGTTATATATTACAATTGAGAAGGTCAAGAAATTACGAGCTCTATAATATGCATTTTGTAAGTTCATTTTATGAAATGATTCCAAGTTTCAAATTTAATTTAATTTTTAATTCTAAAACAATCCTTTGATGAAACAATTGAACTTCGAAATAAGTGCGTTATATATTGCAATTGAGAAGGTCAAGAAATAACGAGCTCTATAATATGCATTTTGAAAGTTCATTTTATGAAATGATTCCAAGTTTTAAATTTAATTTAATTTTTAATTCTAAAACAATCCTTTGATGAAACAATTGAACTTCGAAATAAGTGCGTTATATATTGCAATTGAGAAGGTCAAGAAATTACGAGCTCTATAATATGCATTTTGTAAGTTCATTTTATGAAATGATTCCAAGTTTCAAATTTAATTTAATTTTTAATTCTAAAACAATCCTTTGATGAAACAATTGAACTTCGAAATAAGTGCGTTATATATTGCAATTGAGAAGGTCAAGAAATAACGAGCTCTATAATATGCATTTTGTAAGTTCATTTTATGAAATGATTCCAAGTTTCAAATTTAATTTAATTTTTAATTCTAAAACAATCCTTTGATGAAACAATTGAACTTCGAAATAAGTGCGTTATATATTGCAATTGAGAAGGTCGAGAAATAACGAGCTCTATAATATGCATTTTGTAAGTTCATTTTATGAAATGATTCCAAGTTTCAAATTTAATTTCATTTTTAATTCTAAAACAATCCTTTGATGAAACAATTGAACTTCGAAATAAGTGCGTTATATATTGCAATTGAGAAGGTCAAGAAATTACGAGCTCTATAATATGCATTTTGTAAGTTCATTTTATGAAATGATTCCAAGTTTCAAATTTAATTTAATTTTTAATTCTAAAACAATCCTTTGATGAAACAATTGAACTTCGAAATAAGTGCGTTATATATTGCAATTGAGAAGGTCGAGAAATAACGAGCTCTATAATATGCATTTTGTAAGTTCATTTTATGAAATGATTCCAAGTTTCAAATTTAATTTAATTTTTAATTCTAAAACAATCCTTTGATGAAACAATTGAACTTCGAAATAAGTGCGTTATATATTGCAATTGAGAAGGTCAAGAAATTACGAGCTCTATAATATGCATTTTGTAAGTTCATTTTATGAAATGATTCCAAGTTTCAAATTTAATTTAATTTTTAATTCTAAAACAATCCTTTGATGAAACAATTGAACTTCGAAATAAGTGCGTTATATATTGCAATTGAGAAGGTCAAGAAATTACGAGCTCTATAATATGCATTTTGTAAGTTCATTTTATGAAATGATTCCAAGTTTCAAATTTAATTTAATTTTTAATTCTAAAACAATCCTTTGATGAAACAATTGAACTTCGAAATAAGTGCGTTATATATTGCAATTGAGAAGGTCAAGAAATTACGAGCTCTATAATATGCATTTTGTAAGTTCATTTTATAATATGATTCCAAGTTTCAAATTTAATTTAATTTTTAATTCTAAAACAATCCTTTGGTGAAACAATTGAACGAATTAAGTGCGTTATATATTGCAATTGAGAAGGTCAAGAAATTACGAGCTCTATAATATGCATTTTGTAAGTTCATTTTATGAAATGATTCCAAGTTTCAAATTTAATTTAATTTTTAATTCTAAAACAATCCTTTGATGAAACAATTGAACTTCGAAATAAGTGCGTTATATATTGCAATTGAGAAGGTCAAGAAATAACGAGCTCTATAATATGCATTTTGAAAGTTCATTTTATGAAATGATTCCAAGTTTCAAATTTAATTTAATTTTTAATTCTAAAACAATCCTTTGATGAAACAATTGAACTTCGAAATAAGTGCGTTATATATTGCAATTGAGAAGGTCAAGAAATTACGAGCTCTATAATATGCATTTTGTAAGTTCATTTTATGAAATGATTCCAAGTTTCAAATTTAATTTAATTTTTAATTCTAAAACAATCCTTTGATGAAACAATTGAACTTCGAAATAAGTGCGTTATATATTGCAATTGAGAAGGTCAAGAAATAACGAGCTCTATAATATGCATTTTGTAAGTTCATTTTATGAAATGATTCCAAGTTTCAAATTTAATTTAATTTTTAATTCTAAAACAATCCTTTGATGAAACAATTGAACTTCGAAATAAGTGCGTTATATATTGCAATTGAGAAGGTCGAGAAATAACGAGCTCTATAATATGCATTTTGTAAGTTCATTTTATGAAATGATTCCAAGTTTCAAATTTAATTTCATTTTTAATTCTAAAACAATCCTTTGATGAAACAATTGAACTTCGAAATAAGTGCGTTATATATTGCAATTGAGAAGGTCAAGAAATTACGAGCTCTATAATATGCATTTTGTAAGTTCATTTTATGAAATGATTCCAAGTTTCAAATTTAATTTAATTTTTAATTCTAAAACAATCCTTTGATGAAACAATTGAACTTCGAAATAAGTGCGTTATATATTGCAATTGAGAAGGTCGAGAAATAACGAGCTCTATAATATGCATTTTGTAAGTTCATTTTATGAAATGATTCCAAGTTTCAAATTTAATTTAATTTTTAATTCTAAAACAATCCTTTGATGAAACAATTGAACTTCGAAATAAGTGCGTTATATATTGCAATTGAGAAGGTCAAGAAATTACGAGCTCTATAATATGCATTTTGTAAGTTCATTTTATGAAATGATTCCAAGTTTCAAATTTAATTTAATTTTTAATTCTAAAACAATCCTTTGATGAAACAATTGAACTTCGAAATAAGTGCGTTATATATTGCAATTGAGAAGGTCAAGAAATTACGAGCTCTATAATATGCATTTTGTAAGTTAATTTTATGAAATGATTCCAAGTTTCAAATTTAATTTAATTTTTAATTCTAAAACAATCCTTTGATGAAACAATTGAACTTCGAAATAAGTGCGTTATATATTGCAATTGAGAAGGTCAAGAAATTACGAGCTCTATAATATGCATTTTGTAAGTTAATTTTATGAAATGATTTCAAGTTTCAAATTTAATTTAATTTTTAATTCTAAAACAATAACAATTGAACTTCGAAATAAGTGCGTTATATATTGCAATTGAGAAGGTCAAGAAATTACGAGCTCTATGATATGAATTTTGTAAGTTTATTTTATGAAATGATTCCAAGTTTCAAATTTAATTTAATTTTTAATTCTAAAACAATCCTTTGATGAAACAATTGAACTTCGAAATAAGTGCGTTATATATTGCAATTGAGAAGGTCGAGAAATAACGAGCTCTATAATATGCATTTTGTAAGTTCATTTTATGAAATGATTCCAAGTTTCAAATTTAATTTAATTTTTAATTCTAAAACAATCCTTTGATGAAACAATTGAACTTCGAAATAAGTGCGTTATATATTGCAATTGAGAAGGTCAAGAAATTACGAGCACTATAATATGCATTTTGTAAGTTCATTTTATGAAATGATTCCAAGTTTCAAATTTAATTTAATTTTTAATTCTAAAACAATCCTTTGATGAAACAATTGAACTTCGAAATAAGTGCGTTATATATTGCAATTGAGAAGGTCAAGAAATTACTAGCTCTATAATATGCATTTTGTAAGTTCATTTTATGAAATGATTCCAAGTTTCAAATTTAATTTAATTTTTAATTCTAAAACAATCCTTTGGTGAAACAATTGAACGAAATAAGTGCGTTATATATTGCAATTGAGAAGGTCAAGAATTTACGAGCTCTATAATATGCATTTTGTAAGTTAATTTTATGAAATGATTCCAAGTTTCAAATTTAATTTAATTTTTAATTCTAAAACAATCCTTTGATGAAACAATTGAACTTCGAAATAAGTGCGTTATATATTGCAATTGAGAAGGTCAAGAATTTACGAGCTCTATAATATGCATTTTGTAAGTTAATTTTATGAAATGATTCCAAGTTTCAAATTTAATTTAATTTTTAATTCTAAAACAATCCTTTGATGAAACAATTGAACTTCGAAATAAGTCGTTATATATTGCAATATATTGCAATTGAGAAGGTCAAGAAATTACGAGCTCTATAATATGCATTTTGTAAGTTAATTTTATGAAATGATTCCAAGTTTCAAATTTAATTTAATTTTTAATTCTAAAACAATCCTTTGATGAAACAATTGAACTTCGAAATAAGTGCGTTATATATTGCAATTGAGAAGGTCAAGAAATTACGAGCTCTATAATATGCATTTTGTAAGTTAATTTTATGAAATGATTCCAAGTTTCAAATTTAATTTAATTTTTAATTCTAAAACAATCCTTTGATGAAACAATTGAACTTCGAAATAAGTGCGTTATATATTGCAATTGAGAAGGTCAAGAAATTACGAGCTCTATAATATGCATTTTGTAAGTTCATTTTATGAAATGATTCCAAGTTTAAAATTTAATTTAATTTTTAATTCTAAAACAATCCTTTGGTGAAACAATTGAACGAAATAAGTGCGTTATATATAGCAATTGAGAAGGTCAAGAAATTACGAGCTCTATAATTTGCATTTTGTAAGTTAATTTTATGAAATGATTCCAAGTTTCAAATTTAATTTAATTTTTAATTCTAAAACAATCCTTTGATGAAACAATTGAACTTCGAAATAAGTGCGTTATATATTGCAATTGAGAAGGTCAAGAATTTACGAGCTCTATAATATGCATTTTGTAAGTTAATTTTATGAAATGATTCCAAGTTTCAAATTTAATTTAATTTTTAATTCTAAAACAATCCTTTGATGAAACAATTGAACTTCAAAATAAGTGCGTTATATATTGTAATTGAGAAGGTCAAGAAATTACGAGCTCTATAATATGCATTTTGTAAGTTAATTTTATGAAATGATTCCAAGTTTCAAATTTAATTTAATTTTTAATTCTAAAACAATCCTTTGATGAAACAATTGAACTACGAAATAAGTGCGTTATATATTGCAATTGAGAAGGTCAAGAAATTACGAGCTCTATAATATGCATTTTGTAAGTTCATTTTATGAAATGATTCCAAGTTTCAAATTTAATTTAATTTTTAATTCTAAAACAATCCTTTGGTGAAACAATTGAACATAATAAGTGCGTTATATATTGCAATTGAGAAGGTCAAGAAATTACGAGCTCTATAATATGCATTTTGTAAGTTCATTTTATGAAATTATTCCAAGTTTCAAATTTAATTTAATTTTTAATTCTAAAACAATCCTTTGATGAAACAATTGAACTTCGAAATAAGTGCGTTATATATTGCAATTGAGAAGGTCAAGAAATTACGAGCTCTATAATATGCATTTTGTAAGTTCATTTTATGAAATGATTCCAAGTTTCAAATTTAATTTAATTTTTAATTCTAAAACAATCCTTTGGTGAAACAATTGAACGAAATAAGTGCGTTATATATTGCAATTGAGAAGGTCAAGAAATTACGAGCTCTATAATATGCATTTTGTAAGTTAATTTTATGAAATGATTCCAAGTTTCAAATTTAATTTAATTTTTAATTCTAAAACAATCCTTTGATGAAACAATTGAACTTCGAAATAAGTGCGTTATATATTGCAATTGAGAAGGTCAAGAAATTACGAGCTCTATAATATGCATTTTGTAAGTTCATTTTATGAAATGATTCCAAGTTTCAAATTTAATTTAATTTTTAATTCTAAAACAATCCTTTGGTGAAACAATTGAACGAAATAAGTGCGTTATATATTGCAATTGAGAAGGTCAAGAAATTACGAGCTCTATAATATGCATTTTGTAAGTTAATTTTATGAAATGATTCCAAGTTTCAAATTTAATTTAATTTTTAATTCTAAAACAATCCTTTGATGAAACAATTGAACTTCGAAATAAGTGCGTTATATATTGCAACTGAGAAGGTCAAGAAATTACGAGCTCTATAATATGCATTTTGTAAGTTAATTTTATGAAATGATTCCAAGTTTCAAATTTAATTTAATTTTTAATTCTAAAACAATCCTTTGATGAAACAATTGAACTTCGAAATAAGTGCGTTATATATTGCAACTGAGAAGGTCAAGAAATTACGAGCTCTATAATATGCATTTTGTAAGTTAATTTTATGAAATGATTCCAAGTTTCAAATTTAATTTAATTTTTAATTCTAAAACAATCCTTTGATGAAACAATTAAACTTCGAAATAAGTGCGTTATATATTGCAATTGAGAAGGTCGAGAAATAACGAGCTCTATAATATGCATTTTGTAAGTTCATTTTATGAAATGATTCCAAGTTTCAAATTTAATTTAATTTTTAATTCTAAAACAATCCTTTGATGAAACAATTGAACTTCGAAATAAGTGCGTTATATATTGCAATTGAGAAGGTCAAGAAATTACGAGCTCTATAATATGCATTTTGTAAGTTAATTTTATGAAATGATTCCAAGTTTCAAATTTAATTTAATTTTTAATTCTAAAACAATCCTTTGATGAAACAATTAAACTTCGAAATAAGTGCGTTATATACTGCAATTGAGAAGGTCAAGAAATTACGAGCTCTATAATATGCATTTTGTAAGTTAATTTTATGAAATGATTCCAAGTTTCAAATTTAATTTAATTTTTAATTCTAAAACAATCCTTTGATGAAACTATTGAACGAAATAAGTGCGTTATATATTGCAATTGAGAAGGTCAAGAAATTACGAGCTCTATAATATGCATTTTGTAAGTTCATTTTATGAAATGATTCCAAGTTTCAAATTTAATTTAATTTTTAATTCTAAAACAATCCTTTGGTGAAACAATTGAACGAAATAAGTGCGTTATATATTGCAATTGAGAAGGTCAAGAAATTACGAGCTCTATAATATGCATTTTGTAAGTTCATTTTATGAAATTATTCCAAGTTTCAAATTTAATTTAATTTTTAATTCTAAAACAATCCTTTGATGAAACAATTGAACTTCGAAATAAGTGCGTTATATATTGCAATTGAGAAGGTCAAGAAATTACGAGCTCTATAATATGCATTTTGTAAGTTCATTTTATGAAATGATTCCAAGTTTCAAATTTAATTTAATTTTGAATTCTAAAACAATCCTTTGGTGAAACAATTGAACGAAATAAGTGCGTTATATATTGCAATTGAGAAGGTCAAGAAATTACGAGCTCTATAATATGCATTTTGTAAGTTATTTTATGAAATGATTCCAAGTTTCAAATTTAATTTAATTTTAAATTCTAAAACAATCCTTTGATGAAACAATTGAACTTCGAAATAAGTGCGTTATATATTGCAATTGAGAAGGTCAAGAAATTACGAGCTCTATAATATGCATTTTGTAAGTTCATTTTATGAAATGATTCCAAGTTTCAAATTTAATTTAATTTTTAATTCTAAAACAATCCTTTGATGAAACAATTGAACTTCGAAATAAGTGCGTTATATATTGCAATTGAGAAGGTCAAGAAATTACGAGCTCTATAATATGCATTTTGTAAGTTCATTTTATGAAATGATTCCAAGTTTCAAATTTAATTTAATTTTTAATTCTAAAACAATCCTTTGATGAAACAATTGAACTTCGAAATAAGTGCGTTATATATTGCAACTGAGAAGGTCAAGAAATTACGAGCTCTATAATATGCATTTTGTAAGTTAATTTTATGAAATGATTCCAAGTTTCAAATTTAATTTAATTTTTAATTCTATAACAATCCTTTGATGAAACAATTGAACTTCGAAATAAGTGCGTTATATATTGCAATTGAGAAGGTCAAGAAATTACGAGCTCTATAATATGCATTTTGTAAGTTCATTTTATGAAATGATTCCAAGTTTCAAATTTAATTTAATTTTTAATTCTAAAACAATCCTTTGATGAAACAATTGAACTTCGAAATAAGTGCGTTATATATTGCAACTGAGAAGGTCAAGAAATTACGAGCTCTATAATATGCATTTTGTAAGTTAATTTTATGAAATGATTCCAAGTTTCAAATTTAATTTAATTTTTAATTCTAAAACAATCCTTTGATGAAACAATTGAACTTCGAAATAAGTGCGTTATATATTGCAATTGAGAAGGTCAAGAAATTACGAGCTCTATAATATGCATTTTGTAAGTTCATTTTATGAAATGATTCCAAGTTTCAAATTTAATTTAATTTTTAATTCTAAAACAATCCTTTGATGAAACAATTGAACTTCGAAATAAGTGCGTTATATATTGCAATTGAGAAGGTCAAGAAATTACGAGCTCTATAATATTTAATTTAATTTTTAATTCTAAAACAATCCTTTGATGAAACAATTGAACTTCGAAATAAGTGCGTTATATATTGCAACTGAGAAGGTCAAGAAATTACGAGCTCTATAATATGCATTTTGTAAGTTAATTTTATGAAATGATTCCAAGTTTCAAATTTAATTTAATTTTTAATTCTATAACAATCCTTTGATGAAACAATTGAACTTCGAAATAAGTGCGTTATATATTGCAATTGAGAAGGTCAAGAAATTACGAGCTCTATAATATGCATTTTGTAAGTTCATTTTATGAAATGATTCCAAGTTTCAAATTTAATTTAATTTTTAATTCTAAAACAATCCTTTGATGAAACAATTGAACTTCGAAATAAGTGCGTTATATATTGCAATTGAGAAGGTCGAGAAATAACGAGCTCTATAATATGCATTTTGTAAGTTCATTTTATGAAATGATTCCAAGTTTCAAATTTAATTTAATTTTTAATTCTAAAACAGTCCTTTGATGACACAATTGGACTTCGAAATAAGTGCGTTATATATTACAGTTGAGAAGGTCAAGAAATAACGAGCTCTATAATATGCATTTTGTAAGTTAATTTTATGAAATGATTCCAAGTTTCAAATTTAATTTAATTTTTAATTCTAAAACAATCCTTTGATGAAACAATTGAACTTCGAAATAAGTGCGTTATATATTGCAATTGAGAAGGTCAAGAAATTACGAGCTCTATAATATGCATTTTGTAAGTTAATTTTATGAAATGATTCCAAGTTTCAAATTTAATTTAATTTTTAATTCTAAAACAATCCTTTGATGAAACAATTGAACTTCGAAATAAGTGCGTTATATATTGCAATTGAGAAGGTCAAGAAATTACGAGCTCTATAATATGCATTTTGTAAGTTAATTTTATGAAATGATTCCAAGTTTCAAATTTAATTTAATTTTTAATTCTAAAACAATCCTTTGATGAAACAATTGAACTTCGAAATAAGTGCGTTATATGTTGCAATTGAGAAGGTCAAGAATTTACGAGCTCTATAATATGCATTTTGTAAGTTAATTTTATGAAATGATTCCAAGTTTCAAATTTAATTTAATTTTTAATTCTAAAACAATCCTTTGATGAAACAATTGAACTTCGAAATAAGTGCGTTATATATTGCAATTGAGAAGGTCAAGAATTTACGAGCTCTATAATATGCACTTTGTAAGTTAATTTTATGAAATGATTCCAAGTTTCAAATTTAATTTAATTTTTAATTCTAAAACAATCCTTTGATGAAACAATTGAACTTCGAAATAAGTGCGTTATATATTGCAATTGAGAAGGTCAAGAAATTACGAGCTCTATAATATGCATTTTGTAAGTTAATTTTATGAAATGATTCCAAGTTTCAAATTTAATTTAATTTTTAATTCTAAAACAATCCTTTGATGAAACAATTGAACTTCGAAATAAGTGCGTTATATATTGCAATTGAGAAGGTCAAGAAATTACGAGCTCTATAATATGCATTTTGTAAGTTCATTTTATGAAATGATTCCAAGTTTCAAATTTAATTTAATTTTTAATTCTAAAACAATCCTTTGGTGAAACAATTGAACGAAATAAGTGCGTTATATATTGCAATTGAGAAGGTCAAGAAATTACGAGCTCTATAATATGCATTTTGTAAGTTAATTTTATGAAATGATTCCAAGTTTCAAATTTAATTTAATTTTTAATTCTAAAACAATCCTTTGATGAAACAAATGAACTTCGAAATAAGTGCGTTATATATTGCAATTGAGAAGGTCAAGAAATTACGAGCTCTATAATATGCATTTTGTAAGTTAATTTTATGAAATGATTCCAAGTTTCAAATTTAATTTAATTTTTAATTCTAAAACAATCCTTTGATGAAACAATTGAACTTCGAAATAAGTGCGTTATATATTGCAATTGAGAAGGTCAAGAAATTACGAGCTCTATAATATGCATTTTGTAAGTTCATTTTATGAAATGATTCCAAGTTTCAAATTTAATTTAATTTTTAATTCTAAAACAATCCTTTGATGAAACAATTGAACTTCGAAATAAGTGCGTTATATATTGCAATTGAGAAGGTCGAGAAATAACGAGCTCTATAATATGCATTTTGTAAGTTCATTTTATGAAATGATTCCAAGTTTCAAATTTAATTTAATTTTTAATTCTTAAACAATCCTTTGATGAAACAATTAAACTTCGAAATAAGTGCGTTATATATTGCAATTGAGAAGGTCAAGAAATTACGAGCACTATAATATGCATTTTGTAAGTTCATTTTATGAAATGATTCCAAGTTTCAAATTTAATTTAATTTTTAATTCTAAAACAATCCTTTGGTGAAACAATTGAACGAAATAAGTGCGTTATATATTGCAATTGAGAAGGTCAAGAAATTACGAGCTCTATAATATGCATTTTGTAGGTTCATTTTATGAAATGATTCCAAGTTTCAAATTTAATTTAATTTTTAATTCTAAAACAATCCTTTGATGAAACAATTGAACTTCGAAATAAGTGCGTTATATATTGCAATTGAGAAGGTCAAGAAATTACGAGCTCTATAATATGCATTTTGTAAGTTAATTTTATGAAATGATTCCAAGTTTCAAATTTAATTTAATTTTTAATTCTAAAACAATCCTTTGGTGAAACAATTGGATGAAATAAGTGGGTTATATATTGCAATTGAGAAGGTCAAGAAATTACGAGCTCTATAATATGCACTTTGTAAGTTAATTTTATGAAATGATTCCAAGTTTCAAATTTAATTTAATTTTTAATTCTAAAACAATCCTTTGATGAAACAATTGAACTTCGAAATAAGTGCGTTATATATTGCAATTGAGAAGGTCAAGAAATTACGAGCTCTATAATATGCATTTTGTAAGTTCATTTTATGAAAATTTGAATGAATTTTTAATTTTAAAACAATCCTTTGATGACACAATTGGACTTCGAAATAAGTGCGTTATATATTGCAATTGAGAAGGTCGAGAAATAACGAGCTCTATAATATGCATTTTGTAAGTTCATTTTATGAAATGATTCCAAGTTTCAAATTTAATTTAATTTTTAATTCTAAAACAATCCTTTGATGAAACAATTGAACTTCGAAATAAGTGCGTTATATATTGCAATTGAGAAGGTCAAGAAATTACGAGCTCTATAATATGCATTTTGTAAGTTCATTTTATGAAATGATTCCAAGTTTCAAATTTAATTTAATTTTTAATTCTAAAACAATCCTTTGATGAAACAATTGAACGAAATAAGTGCGTTATATATTGCAATTGAGAAGGTCAAGAAATTACGAGCTCTATAATATGCATTTTGTAGGTTCATTTTATGAAATGATTCCAAGTTTCAAATTTAATTTAATTTTTAATTCTAAAACAATCCTTTGATGAAACAATTGAACTTCGAAATAAGTGCGTTATATATTGCAATTGAGAAGGTCATGAAATTACGAGCTCTATAATATGCATTTTGTAAGTTAATTTTATGAAATGATTCCAAGTTTCAAATTTAATTTAATTTTTAATTCTAAAACAATCCTTTGGTGAAACAATTGAACGAAATAAGTGGGTTATATATTGCAATTGAGAAGGTCAAGAAATTACGAGCTCTATAATATGCACTTTGTAAGTTAATTTTATGAAATGATTCCAAGTTTCAAATTTAATTTAATTTTTAATTCTAAAACAATCCTTTGATGAAACAATTGAACTTCGAAATAAGTGCGTTATATATTGCAATTGAGAAGGTCAAGAAATTACGAGCTCTATAATATGCATTTTGTAAGTTCATTTTATGAAAATTTGAATGAATTTTTAATTTTAAAACAGTCCTTTGATGACACAATTGGACTTCGAAATAAGTGCGTTATATATTGCAATTGAGAAGGTCAAGAAATTACGAGCTCTATAATATGCATTTTGTAAGTTCATTTTATGAAATGATTCCAAGTTTCAAATTTAATTTAATTTTTAATTCTAAAACAATCCTTTGATGAAACAATTGAACTTCGAAATAAGTGCGTTATATATTGCAATTGAGAAGGTCAAGAAATTACGAGCTCTATAATATGCACTTTGTAAGTTCATTTTATGAAATGATTCCAAGTTTCAAATTTAATTTAATTTTTAATTCTAAAACAATCCTTTGATGAAACAATTGAACTTCGAAATAAGTGCGTTATATATTGCAATTGAGAAGGTCAAGAAATTACGAGCTCTATAATATGCATTTTGTAAGTTCATTTTATGAAATGATTCCAAGTTTCAAATTTAATTTAATTTTTAATTCTAAAACAATCCTTTGATGAAACAATTGAACGAAATAAGTGCGTTATATATTGCAATTGAGAAGGTCAAGAAATTACGAGCTCTATAATATGCATTTTGTAGGTTCATTTTATGAAATGATTCCAAGTTTCAAATTTAATTTAATTTTTAATTCTAAAACAATCCTTTGATGAAACAATTGAACTTCGAAATAAGTGCGTTATATATTGCAATTGAGAAGGTCAAGAAATTACGAGCTCTATAATATGCATTTTGTAAGTTAATTTTATGAAATGATTCCAAGTTTCAAATTTAATTTAATTTTTAATTCTAAAACAATCCTTTGGTGAAACAATTGAACGAAATAAGTGGGTTATATATTGCAATTGAGAAGGTCAAGAAATTACGAGCTCTATAATATGCACTTTGTAAGTTAATTTTATGAAATGATTCCAAGTTTCAAATTTAATTTAATTTTTAATTCTAAAACAATCCTTTGATGAAACAATTGAACTTCGAAATAAGTGCGTTATATATTGCAATTGAGAAGGTCAAGAAATTACGAGCTCTATAATATGCATTTTGTAAGTTCATTTTATGAAAATTTGAATGAATTTTTAATTTTAAAACAGTCCTTTGATGACACAATTGGACTTCGAAATAAGTGCGTTATATATTGCAATTGAGAAGGTCAAGAAATTACGAGCTCTATAATATGCATTTTGTAAGTTCATTTTATGAAATGATTCCAAGTTTCAAATTTAATTTAATTTTTAATTCTAAAACAATCCTTTGATGAAACAATTGAACTTCGAAATAAGTGCGTTATATATTGCAATTGAGAAGGTCAAGAAATTACGAGCTCTATAATATGCACTTTGTAAGTTAATTTTATGAAATGATTCCAAGTTTCAAATTTAATTTAATTTTTAATTCTAAAACAATCCTTTGATGAAACAATTGAACTTGGAAATAAGTGCGTTATATATTGCAATTGAGAAGGTCAAGAAATTACGAGCTCTATAATATGCACTTTGTAAGTTAATTTTATGAAATGATTCCAAGTTTCAAATTTAATTTAATTTTTAATTCTAAAACAATCCTTTGATGAAACAATTGAACTTCGAAATAAGTGCGTTATATATTGCAATTGAGAAGGTCAAGAAATTACGAGCTCTATAATATGCACTTTGTAAGTTAATTTTATGAAATGATTCCAAGTTTCAAATTTAATTTAATTTTTAATTCTAAAACAATCCTTTGATGAAACAATTGAACTTCGAAATAAGTGCGTTATATATTGCAATTGAGAAGGTCAAGAAATTACGAGCTCTATAATATGCATTTTGTAAGTTCATTTTATGAAAATTTGAATGAATTTTTAATTTTAAAACAGTCCTTTGATGACACAATTGGACTTCGAAATAAGTGCGTTATATATTGCAATTGAGAAGGTCAAGAAATTACGAGCTCTATAATATGCATTTTGTAAGTTCATTTTATGAAATGATTCCAAGTTTCAAATTTAATTTAATTTTTAATTCTAAAACAATCCTTTGATGAAACAATTGAACTTCGAAATAAGTGCGTTATATATTGCAATTGAGAAGGTCAAGAAATTACGAGCTCTATAATATGCATTTTGTAAGTTCATTTTATGAAATGATTCCAAGTTTCAAATTTAATTAAATTTTTAATTCTAAAACAATCCTTTGGTGAAACAATTGAACGAAATAAGTGCGTTATATATTGCAATTGAGAAGGTCAAGAAATTACGAGCTCTATAATATGCATTTTGTAAGTTCATTTTATGAAATGATTCCAAGTTTCAAATTTAATTTAATTTTTAATTCTAAAACAATCCTTTGATGAAACAATTGAACTTCGAAATAAGTGCGTTATATATTGCAATTGAGAAGGTCAAGAAATTACGAGCTCTATAATATGCATTTTGTAAGTTAATTTTATGAAAATTTGAATGAATTTTTAATTTTAAAACAGTCCTTTGATGACACAATTGGACTTCGAAATAAGTGCGTTATATATTACAGTTGAGAAGGTCAAGAAATTACGAGCTCTATAATATGCATTTTGTAAGTTAATTTTAGGAAAATTTGAATGAATTTTTAATTTTAAAACAGTCCTTTGATGACACAATTGGACTTCGAAATAAGTGCGTTATATATTGCAATTGAGAAGGTCAAGAAATTACGAGCTCTATAATATGCATTTTGTAAGTTCATTTTATGAAATGATTCCAAGTTTCAAATTTAATTTAATTTTTAATTCTAAAACAATCCTTTGGTGAAACAATTGAACGAAATAAGTGCGTTATATATTGCAATTGAGAAGGTCAAGAAATTACGAGCTCTATAATATGCATTTTGTAAGTTAATTTTATGAAATGATTCCAAGTTTCAAATTTAATTTAATTTTTAATTCTAAAACAATCCTTTGATGAAACAAATGAAGCTCTATAATATGCATTTTGTAAGTTAATTTTATGAAATGATTCCAAGTTTCAAATTTAATTTAATTTTTAATTCTAAAACAATCCTTTGATGAAACAATTGAACTTCGAAATAAGTGCGTTATATATTGCAATTGAGAAGGTCAAGAAATTACGAGCTCTATAATATGCATTTTGTAAGTTCATTTTATGAAATGATTCCAAGTTTCAAATTTAATTTAATTTTTAATTCTAAAACAATCCTTTGATGAAACAATTGAACTTCGAAATAAGTGCGTTATATATTGCAATTGAGAAGGTCGAGAAATAACGAGCTCTATAATATGCATTTTGTAAGTTCATTTTATGAAATGATTCCAAGTTTCAAATTTAATTTAATTTTTAATTCTTAAACAATCCTTTGATGAAACAATTAAACTTCGAAATAAGTGCGTTATATATTGCAATTGAGAAGGTCAAGAAATTACGAGCACTATAATATGCATTTTGTAAGTTCATTTTATGAAATGATTCCAAGTTTCAAATTTAATTTAATTTTTAATTCTAAAACAATCCTTTGATGAAACAATTGAACGAAATAAGTGCGTTATATATTGCAATTGAGAAGGTCAAGAAATTACGAGCTCTATAATATGCATTTTGTAGGTTCATTTTATGAAATGATTCCAAGTTTCAAATTTAATTTAATTTTTAATTCTAAAACAATCCTTTGATGAAACAATTGAACTTCGAAATAAGTGCGTTATATATTGCAATTGAGAAGGTCAAGAAATTACGAGCTCTATAATATGCATTTTGTAAGTTAATTTTATGAAATGATTCCAAGTTTCAAATTTAATTTAATTTTTAATTCTAAAACAATCCTTTGGTGAAACAATTGAACGAAATAAGTGGGTTATATATTGCAATTGAGAAGGTCAAGAAATTACGAGCTCTATAATATGCACTTTGTAAGTTAATTTTATGAAATGATTCCAAGTTTCAAATTTAATTTAATTTTTAATTCTAAAACAATCCTTTGATGAAACAATTGAACTTCGAAATAAGTGCGTTATATATTGCAATTGAGAAGGTCAAGAAATTACGAGCTCTATAATATGCATTTTGTAAGTTCATTTTATGAAAATTTGAATGAATTTTTAATTTTAAAACAGTCCTTTGATGACACAATTGGACTTCGAAATAAGTGCGTTATATATTGCAATTGAGAAGGTCAAGAAATTACGAGCTCTATAATATGCATTTTGTAAGTTCATTTTATGAAATGATTCCAAGTTTCAAATTTAATTTAATTTTTAATTCTAAAACAATCCTTTGATGAAACAATTGAACTTCGAAATAAGTGCGTTATATATTGCAATTGAGAAGGTCAAGAAATTACGAGCTCTATAATATGCACTTTGTAAGTTAATTTTATGAAATGATTCCAAGTTTCAAATTTAATTTAATTTTTAATTCTAAAACAATCCTTTGATGAAACAATTGAACTTCGAAATAAGTGCGTTATATATTGCAATTGAGAAGGTCAAGAAATTACGAGCTCTATAATATGCACTTTGTAAGTTAATTTTATGAAATGATTCCAAGTTTCAAATTTAATTTAATTTTTAATTCTAAAACAATCCTTTGATGAAACAATTGAACTTCGAAATAAGTGCGTTATATATTGCAATTGAGAAGGTCAAGAAATTACGAGCTCTATAATATGCACTTTGTAAGTTAATTTTATGAAATGATTCCAAGTTTCAAATTTAATTTAATTTTTAATTCTAAAACAATCCTTTGATGAAACAATTGAACTTCGAAATAAGTGCGTTATATATTGCAATTGAGAAGGTCAAGAAATTACGAGCTCTATAATATGCATTTTGTAAGTTCATTTTTTGAAAATTTGAATGAATTTTTAATTTTAAAACAGTCCTTTGATGACACAATTGGACTTCGAAATAAGTGCGTTATATATTGCAATTGAGAAGGTCAAGAAATTACGAGCTCTTTAATATGCATTTTGTAAGTTCATTTTATGAAATGATTCCAAGTTTCAAATTTAATTTAATTTTTAATTCTAAAACAATCCTTTGATGAAACAATTGAACTTCGAAATAAGTGCGTTATATATTGCAATTGAGAAGGTCAAGAAATTACGAGCTCTATAATATGCATTTTGTAAGTTCATTTTATGAAATGATTCCAAGTTTCAAATTTAATTAAATTTTTAATTCTAAAACAATCCTTTGGTGAAACAATTGAACGAAATAAGTGCGTTATATATTGCAATTGAGAAGGTCAAGAAATTACGAGCTCTATAATATGCATTTTGTAAGTTCATTTTATGAAATGATTCCAAGTTTCAAATTTAATTTAATTTTTAATTCTAAAACAATCCTTTGATGATACAATTGAACTTCGAAATAAGTGCGTTATATATTGCAATTGAGAAGGTCAAGAAATTACGAGCTCTATAATATGCATTTTGTAAGTTAATTTTATGAAAATTTGAATGAATTTTTAATTTTAAAACAGTCCTTTGATGACACAATTGGACTTCGAAATAAGTGCGTTATATATTACAGTTGAGAAGGTCAAGAAATTACGAGCTCTATAATATGCATTTTGTAAGTTAATTTTATGAAAATTTGAATGAATTTTTAATTTTAAAACAGTCCTTTGATGACACAATTGGACTTCGAAATAAGTGCATTATATATTACAGTTGAGAAGGTCAAGAAATAACGAGCTCTATAATATGCATTTTGTAAGTTAATTTTATGAAATGATTCCAAGATTCAAATTTAATTTAATTTTTAATTCTAAAACAATCCTTTGATGAAACAATTGAACTTCGAAATAAGTGCGTTATATATTGCAATTGAGAAGGTCAAGAAATTACGAGCTCTATAATATGCATTTTGTAAGTTAATTTTATGAAATGATTCCAAGTTTCAAATTTAATTTAATTTTTAATTCTAAAACAATCCTTTGATGAAACAATTGAACTTCGAAATAAGTGCGTTATATATTGCAATTGAGAAGGTCAAGAAATTACGAGCTCTATAATATGCATTTTGTAAGTTAATTTTATGAAATGATTCCAAGTTTCAAATTTAATTTAATTTTTAATTCTAAAACAATCCTTTGATGAAACAATTGAACTTCGAAATAAGTGCGTTATATATTGCAATTGAGAAGGTCAAGAATTTACGAGCTCTATAATATGCATTTTGTAAGTTAATTTTATGAAATGATTCCAAGTTTCAAATTTAATTTAATTTTTAATTCTAAAACAATCCTTTGATGAAACAATTGAACTTCGAAATAAGTGCGTTATATATTGCAATTGAGAAGGTCAAGAATTTACGAGCTCTATAATATGCACTTTGTAAGTTAATTTTATGAAATGATTCCAAGTTTCAAATTTAATTTAATTTTTAATTCTAAAACAATCCTTTGATGAAACAATTGAACTTCGAAATAAGTGCGTTATATATTGCAATTGAGAAGGTCAAGAAATTACGAGCTCTATAATATGCATTTTGTAAGTTAATTTTATGAAATGATTCCAAGTTTCAAATTTAATTTAATTTTTAATTCTAAAACAATCCTTTGATGAAACAATTGAACTTCGAAATAAGTGCGTTATATATTGCAATTGAGAAGGTCAAGAAATTACGAGCTCTATAATATGCATTTTGTAAGTTCATTTTATGAAATGATTCCAAGTTTCAAATTTAATTTAATTTTTAATTCTAAAACAATCCTTTGGTGAAACAATTGAACGAAATAAGTGCGTTATATATTGCAATTGAGAAGGTCAAGAAATTACGAGCTCTATAATATGCATTTTGTAAGTTAATTTTATGAAATGATTCCAAGTTTCAAATTTAATTTAATTTTTAATTCTAAAACAATCCTTTGATGAAACAAATGAACTTCGAAATAAGTGCGTTATATATTGCAATTGAGAAGGTCAAGAAATTACGAGCTCTATAATATGCATTTTGTAAGTTAATTTTATGAAATGATTCCAAGTTTCAAATTTAATTTAATTTTTAATTCTAAAACAATCCTTTGATGAAACAAATGAACTTCGAAATAAGTGCGTTATATATTACAGTTGAGAAGGTCAAGAAATTACGAGCTCTATAATATGCATTTTGTAAGTTAATTTTATGAAAATTTGAATGAATTTTTAATTTTAAAACAGTCCTTTGATGACACAATTGGACTTCGAAATAAGTGCGTTATATATTGCAATTGAGAAGGTCAAGAAATTACGAGCTCTTTAATATGCATTTTGTAAGTTCATTTTATGAAATGATTCCAAGTTTCAAATTTAATTTAATTTTTAATTCTAAAACAATCCTTTGATGAAACAATTGAACTTCGAAATAAGTGCGTTATATATTGCAATTGAGAAGGTCAAGAAATTACGAGCTCTATAATATGCATTTTGTAAGTTCATTTTATGAAATGATTCCAAGTTTCAAATTTAATTAAATTTTTAATTCTAAAACAATCCTTTGGTGAAACAATTGAACGAAATAAGTGCGTTATATATTGCAATTGAGAAGGTCAAGAAATTACGAGCTCTATAATATGCATTTTGTAAGTTCATTTTATGAAATGATTCCAAGTTTCAAATTTAATTTAATTTTTAATTCTAAAACAATCCTTTGATGAAACAATTGAACTTCGAAATAAGTGCGTTATATATTGCAATTGAGAAGGTCAAATAATTACGAGCTCTATAATATGCATTTTGTAAGTTAATTTTATGAAAATTTGAATGAATTTTTAATTTTAAAACAGTCCTTTGATGACACAATTGGACTTCGAAATAAGTGCGTTATATATTACAGTTGAGAAGGTCAAGAAATTACGAGCTCTATAATATGCATTTTGTAAGTTAATTTTATGAAAATTTGAATGAATTTTTAATTTTAAAACAGTCCTTTGATGACACAATTGGACTTCGAAATAAGTGCATTATATATTACAGTTGAGAAGGTCAAGAAATAACGAGCTCTATAATATGCATTTTGTAAGTTAATTTTATGAAATGATTCCAAGATTCAAATTTAATTTAATTTTTAATTCTAAAACAATCCTTTGATGAAACAATTGAACTTCGAAATAAGTGCGTTATATATTGCAATTGAGAAGGTCAAGAAATTACGAGCTCTATAATATGCATTTTGTAAGTTAATTTTATGAAATGATTCCAAGTTTCAAATTTAATTTAATTTTTAATTCTAAAACAATCCTTTGATGAAACAATTGAACTTCGAAATAAGTGCGTTATATATTGCAATTGAGAAGGTCAAGAAATTACGAGCTCTATAATATGCATTTTGTAAGTTAATTTTATGAAATGATTCCAAGTTTCAAATTTAATTTAATTTTTAATTCTAAAACAATCCTTTGATGAAACAATTGAACTTCGAAATAAGTGCGTTATATATTGCAATTGAGAAGGTCAAGAATTTACGAGCTCTATAATATGCATTTTGTAAGTTAATTTTATGAAATGATTCCAAGTTTCAAATTTAATTTAATTTTTAATTCTAAAACAATCCTTTGATGAAACAATTGAACTTCGAAATAAGTGCGTTATATATTGCAATTGAGAAGGTCAAGAATTTACGAGCTCTATAATATGCACTTTGTAAGTTAATTTTATGAAATGATTCCAAGTTTCAAATTTAATTTAATTTTTAATTCTAAAACAATCCTTTGATGAAACAATTGAACTTCGAAATAAGTGCGTTATATATTGCAATTGAGAAGGTCAAGAAATTACGAGCTCTATAATATGCATTTTGTAAGTTAATTTTATGAAATGATTCCAAGTTTCAAATTTAATTTAATTTTTAATTCTAAAACAATCCTTTGATGAAACAATTGAACTTCGAAATAAGTGCGTTATATATTGCAATTGAGAAGGTCAAGAAATTACGAGCTCTATAATATGCATTTTGTAAGTTCATTTTATGAAATGATTCCAAGTTTCAAATTTAATTTAATTTTTAATTCTAAAACAATCCTTTGGTGAAACAATTGAACGAAATAAGTGCGTTATATATTGCAATTGAGAAGGTCAAGAAATTACGAGCTCTATAATATGCATTTTGTAAGTTAATTTTATGAAATGATTCCAAGTTTCAAATTTAATTTAATTTTTAATTCTAAAACAATCCTTTGATGAAACAAATGAACTTCGAAATAAGTGCGTTATATATTGCAATTGAGAAGGTCAAGAAATTACGAGCTCTATAATATGCATTTTGTAAGTTAATTTTATGAAATGATTCCAAGTTTCAAATTTAATTTAATTTTTAATTCTAAAACAATCCTTTGATGAAACAATTGAACTTCGAAATAAGTGCGTTATATATTGCAATTGAGAAGGTCAAGAAATTACGAGCTCTATAATATGCATTTTGTAAGTTCATTTTATGAAATGATTCCAAGTTTCAAATTTAATTTAATTTTTAATTCTAAAACAATCCTTTGATGAAACAATTGAACTTCGAAATAAGTGCGTTATATATTGCAATTGAGAAGGTCGAGAAATAACGAGCTCTATAATATGCATTTTGTAAGTTCATTTTATGAAATGATTCCAAGTTTCAAATTTAATTTAATTTTTAATTCTTAAACAATCCTTTGATGAAACAATTAAACTTCGAAATAAGTGCGTTATATATTGCAATTGAGAAGGTCAAGAAATTACGAGCACTATAATATGCATTTTGTAAGTTCATTTTATGAAATGATTCCAAGTTTCAAATTTAATTTAATTTTTAATTCTAAAACAATCCTTTGATGAAACAATTGAACGAAATAAGTGCGTTATATATTGCAATTGAGAAGGTCAAGAAATTACGAGCTCTATAATATGCATTTTGTAGGTTCATTTTATGAAATGATTCCAAGTTTCAAATTTAATTTAATTTTTAATTCTAAAACAATCCTTTGATGAAACAATTGAACTTCGAAATAAGTGCGTTATATATTGCAATTGAGAAGGTCAAGAAATTACGAGCTCTATAATATGCATTTTGTAAGTTAATTTTATGAAATGATTCCAAGTTTCAAATTTAATTTAATTTTTAATTCTAAAACAATCCTTTGGTGAAACAATTGAACGAAATAAGTGGGTTATATATTGCAATTGAGAAGGTCAAGAAATTACGAGCTCTATAATATGCACTTTGTAAGTTAATTTTATGAAATGATTCCAAGTTTCAAATTTAATTTAATTTTTAATTCTAAAACAATCCTTTGATGAAACAATTGAACTTCGAAATAAGTGCGTTATATATTGCAATTGAGAAGGTCAAGAAATTACGAGCTCTATAATATGCATTTTGTAAGTTCATTATATGAAAATTTGAATGAATTTTTAATTTTAAAACAGTCCTTTGATGACACAATTGGACTTCGAAATAAGTGCGTTATATATTGCAATTGAGAAGGTCAAGAAATTACGAGCTCTATAATATGCATTTTGTAAGTTCATTTTATGAAATGATTCCAAGTTTCAAATTTAATTTAATTTTTAATTCTAAAACAATCCTTTGATGAAACAATTGAACTTCGAAATAAGTGCGTTATATATTGCAATTGAGAAGGTCAAGAAATTACGAGCTCTATAATATGCACTTTGTAAGTTAATTTTATGAAATGATTCCAAGTTTCAAATTTAATTTAATTTTTAATTCTAAAACAATCCTTTGATGAAACAATTGAACTTCGAAATAAGTGCGTTATATATTGCAATTGAGAAGGTCAAGAAATTACGAGCTCTATAATATGCACTTTGTAAGTTAATTTTATGAAATGATTCCAAGTTTCAAATTTAATTTAATTTTTAATTCTAAAACAATCCTTTGATGAAACAATTGAACTTCGAAATAAGTGCGTTATATATTGCAATTGAGAAGGTCAAGAAATTACGAGCTCTATAATATGCACTTTGTAAGTTAATTTTATGAAATGATTCCAAGTTTCAAATTTAATTTAATTTTTAATTCTAAAACAATCCTTTGATGAAACAATTGAACTTCGAAATAAGTGCGTTATATATTGCAATTGAGAAGGTCAAGAAATTACGAGCTCTATAATATGCATTTTGTAAGTTCATTTTATGAAAATTTGAATGAATTTTTAATTTTAAAACAGTCCTTTGATGACACAATTGGACTTCGAAATAAGTGCGTTATATATTGCAATTGAGAAGGTCAAGAAATTACGAGCTCTATAATATGCATTTTGTAAGTTCATTTTATGAAATGATTCCAAGTTTCAAATTTAATTTAATTTTTAATTCTAAAACAATCCTTTGATGAAACAATTGAACTTCGAAATAAGTGCGTTATATATTGCAATTGAGAAGGTCAAGAAATTACGAGCTCTATAATATGCATTTTGTAAGTTCATTTTATGAAATGATTCCAAGTTTCAAATTTAATTAAATTTTTAATTCTAAAACAATCCTTTGGTGAAACAATTGAACGAAATAAGTGCGTTATATATTGCAATTGAGAAGGTCAAGAAATTACGAGCTCTATAATATGCATTTTGTAAGTTCATTTTATGAAATGATTCCAAGTTTCAAATTTAATTTAATTTTTAATTCTAAAACAATCCTTTGATGAAACAATTGAACTTCGAAATAAGTGCGTTATATATTGCAATTGAGAAGGTCAAGAAATTACGAGCTCTATAATATGCATTTTGTAAGTTAATTTTATGAAAATTTGAATGAATTTTTAATTTTAAAACAGTCCTTTGATGACACAATTGGACTTCGAAATAAGTGCGTTATATATTACAGTTGAGAAGGTCAAGAAATTACGAGCTCTATAATATGCATTTTGTAAGTTAATTTTATGAAAATTTGAATGAATTTTTAATTTTAAAACAGTCCTTTGATGACACAATTGGACTTCGAAATAAGTGCGTTATATATTACAGTTGAGAAGGTCAAGAAATAACGAGCTCTATAATATGCATTTTGTAAGTTAATTTTATGAAATGATTCCAAGTTTCAAATTTAATTTAATTTTTAATTCTAAAACAATCCTTTGATGAAACAATTGAACTTCGAAATAAGTGCGTTATATATTGCAATTGAGAAGGTCAAGAAATTACGAGCTCTATAATATGCATTTTGTAAGTTAATTTTATGAAATGATTCCAAGTTTCAAATTTAATTTAATTTTTAATTCTAAAACAATCCTTTGATGAAACAATTGAACTTCGAAATAAGTGCGTTATATATTGCAATTGAGAAGGTCAAGAAATTACGAGCTCTATAATATGCATTTTGTAAGTTAATTTTATGAAATGATTCCAAGTTTCAAATTTAATTTAATTTTTAATTCTAAAACAATCCTTTGATGAAACAATTGAACTTCGAAATAAGTGCGTTATATATTGCAATTGAGAAGGTCAAGAAATTACGAGCTCTATAATATGCATTTTGTAAGTTAATTTTATGAAATGATTCCAAGTTTCAAATTTAATTTAATTTTTAATTCTAAAACAATCCTTTGATGAAACAATTGAACTTCGAAATAAGTGCGTTATATATTGCAATTGAGAAGGTCAAGAATGTACGAGCTCTATAATATGCACTTTGTAAGTTAGTTTTATGAAATGATTCCAAGTTTCAAATTTAATTTAATTTTTAATTCTAAAACAATCCTTTGATGAAACAATTGAACTTCGAAATAAGTGCGTTATATATTGCAATTGAGAAGGTCAAGAAATTACGAGCTCTATAATATGCATTTTGTAAGTTCATTTTATGAAATGATTCCAAGTTTCAAATTTAATTTAATTTTTAATTCTAAAACAATCCTTTGGTGAAACAATTGAACGAAATAAGTGCGTTATATATTGCAATTGAGAAGGTCAAGAAATTACGAGCTCTATAATATGCATTTTGTAAGTTAATTTTATGAAATGATTCCAAGTTTCAAATTTAATTTAATTTTTAATTCTAAAACAATCCTTTGATGAAACAAATGAACTTCGAAATAAGTGCGTTATATATTGCAATTGAGAAGGTCAAGAAATTACGAGCTCTATAATATGCATTTTGTAAGTTAATTTTATGAAATGATTCCAAGTTTCAAATTTAATTTAATTTTTAATTCTAAAACAATCCTTTGATGAAACAATTGAACTTCGAAATAAGTGCGTTATATATTGCAATTGAGAAGGTCAAGAAATTACGAGCTCTATAATATGCATTTTGTAAGTTCATTTTATGAAATGATTCCAAGTTTCAAATTTAATTTAATTTTTAATTCTAAAACAATCCTTTGATGAAACAATTGAACTTCGAAATAAGTGCGTTATATATTGCAATTGAGAAGGTCGAGAAATAACGAGCTCTATAATATGCATTTTGTAAGTTCATTTTATGAAATGATTCCAAGTTTCAAATTTAATTTAATTTTTAATTCTAAAACAATCCTTTGATGAAACAATTGAACTTCGAAATAAGTGCGTTATATATTGCAATTGAGAAGGTCAAGAAATTACGAGCACTATAATATGCATTTTGTAAGTTCATTTTATGAAATGATTCCAAGTTTCAAATTTAATTTAATTTTTAATTCTAAAACAATCCTTTGGTGAAACAATTGAACGAAATAAGTGCGTTATATATTGCAATTGAGAAGGTCAAGAAATTACGAGCTCTATAATATGCATTTTGTAGGTTCATTTTATGAAATGATTCCAAGTTTCAAATTTAATTTAATTTTTAATTCTAAAACAATCCTTTGATGAAACAATTGAACTTCGAAATAAGTGCGTTATATATTGCAATTGAGAAGGTCAAGAAATTACGAGCTCTATAATATGCATTTTGTAAGTTAATTTTATGAAATGATTCCAAGTTTCAAATTTAATTTAATTTTTAATTCTAAAACAATCCTTTGGTGAAACAATTGGATGAAATAAGTGGGTTATATATTGCAATTGAGAAGGTCAAGAAATTACGAGCTCTATAATATGCACTTTGTAAGTTAATTTTATGAAATGATTCCAAGTTTCAAATTTAATTTAATTTTTAATTCTAAAACAATCCTTTGATGAAACAATTGAACTTCGAAATAAGTGCGTTATATATTGCAATTGAGAAGGTCAAGAAATTACGAGCTCTATAATATGCATTTTGTAAGTTCATTTTATGAAAATTTGAATGAATTTTTAATTTTAAAACAATCCTTTGATGACACAATTGGACTTCGAAATAAGTGCGTTATATATTGCAATTGAGAAGGTCGAGAAATAACGAGCTCTATAATATGCATTTTGTAAGTTCATTTTATGAAATGATTCCAAGTTTCAAATTTAATTTAATTTTTAATTCTAAAACAATCCTTTGATGAAACAATTGAACTTCGAAATAAGTGCGTTATATATTGCAATTGAGAAGGTCAAGAAATTACGAGCTCTATAATATGCATTTTGTAAGTTCATTTTATGAAATGATTCCAAGTTTCAAATTTAATTTAATTTTTAATTCTAAAACAATCCTTTGATGAAACAATTGAACGAAATAAGTGCGTTATATATTGCAATTGAGAAGGTCAAGAAATTACGAGCTCTATAATATGCATTTTGTAGGTTCATTTTATGAAATGATTCCAAGTTTCAAATTTAATTTAATTTTTAATTCTAAAACAATCCTTTGATGAAACAATTGAACTTCGAAATAAGTGCGTTATATATTGCAATTGAGAAGGTCAAGAAATTACGAGCTCTATAATATGCATTTTGTAAGTTAATTTTATGAAATGATTCCAAGTTTCAAATTTAATTTAATTTTTAATTCTAAAACAATCCTTTGGTGAAACAATTGAACGAAATAAGTGGGTTATATATTGCAATTGAGAAGGTCAAGAAATTACGAGCTCTATAATATGCACTTTGTAAGTTAATTTTATGAAATGATTCCAAGTTTCAAATTTAATTTAATTTTTAATTCTAAAACAATCCTTTGATGAAACAATTGAACTTCGAAATAAGTGCGTTATATATTGCAATTGAGAAGGTCAAGAAATTACGAGCTCTATAATATGCATTTTGTAAGTTCATTTTATGAAAATTTGAATGAATTTTTAATTTTAAAACAGTCCTTTGATGACACAATTGGACTTCGAAATAAGTGCGTTATATATTGCAATTGAGAAGGTCAAGAAATTACGAGCTCTATAATATGCATTTTGTAAGTTCATTTTATGAAATGATTCCAAGTTTCAAATTTAATTTAATTTTTAATTCTAAAACAATCCTTTGATGAAACAATTGAACTTCGAAATAAGTGCGTTATATATTGCAATTGAGAAGGTCAAGAAATTACGAGCTCTATAATATGCACTTTGTAAGTTAATTTTATGAAATGATTCCAAGTTTCAAATTTAATTTAATTTTTAATTCTAAAACAATCCTTTGATGAAACAATTGAACTTCGAAATAAGTGCGTTATATATTGCAATTGAGAAGGTCAAGAAATTACGAGCTCTATAATATGCACTTTGTAAGTTAATTTTATGAAATGATTCCAAGTTTCAAATTTAATTTAATTTTTAATTCTAAAACAATCCTTTGATGAAACAATTGAACTTCGAAATAAGTGCGTTATATATTGCAATTGAGAAGGTCAAGAAATTACGAGCTCTATAATATGCACTTTGTAAGTTAATTTTATGAAATGATTCCAAGTTTCAAATTTAATTTAATTTTTAATTCTAAAACAATCCTTTGATGAAACAATTGAACTTCGAAATAAGTGCGTTATATATTGCAATTGAGAAGGTCAAGAAATTACGAGCTCTATAATATGCATTTTGTAAGTTCATTTTATGAAATGATTCCAAGTTTCAAATTTAATTAAATTTTTAATTCTAAAACAATCCTTTGGTGAAACAATTGAACGAAATAAGTGCGTTATATATTGCAATTGAGAAGGTCAAGAAATTACGAGCTCTATAATATGCATTTTGTAAGTTAATTTTATGAAATGATTCCAAGTTTCAAATTTAATTTAATTTTTAATTCTAAAACAATCCTTTGATGAAACAATTGAACTTCGAAATAAGTGCGTTATATATTGCAATTGAGAAGGTCAAGAAATTACGAGCTCTATAATATGCATTTTGTAAGTTCATTTTATGAAATGATTCCAAGTTTCAAATTTAATTTAATTTTTAATTCTAAAACAATCCTTTGATGAAACAATTGAACTTCGAAATAAGTGCGTTATATATTGCAATTGAGAAGGTCAAGAAATTACGAGCTCTATAATATGCATTTTGTAAGTTCATTTTATGAAATGATTCCAAGTTTCAAATTTAATTTAATTTTTAATTCTAAAACAATCCTTTGGTGAAACAATTGAACTTCGAAATAAGTGCGTTATATATTGCAATTGAGAAGGTCAAGAAATTACGAGCTCTATAATATGCATTTTGTAAGTTCATTTTATGAAATGATTCCAACTTTTAAATTTAATTTAATTTTTAATTCTAAAACAATCCTTTGATGAAACAATTGAACTTCGAAATAAGTGCGTTATATATTGCAATTGAGAAGGTCAAGAAATTACGAGCTCTATAATATGCATTTTGTAAGTTCATTTTATGAAATGATTCCAAGTTTCAAATTTAATTTAATTTTTAATTCTAAAACAATCCTTTGGTGAAACAATTGAACGAAATAAGTGCGTTATATATTGCAATTGAGAAGGTCAAGAAATTACGAGCTCTATAATATGCATTTTGTAAGTTCATTTTATGAAATGATTCCAAGTTTCAAATTTAATTTAATTTTTAATTCTAAAACAATCCTTTGATGAAACAATTGAACTTCGAAATAAGTGCGTTATATATTGCAATTGAGAAGGTCAAGAAATTACGAGCTCTATAATATGCATTTTGTAAGTTAATTTTATGAAATGATTCCAAGTTTCAAATTTAATTTAATTTTTAATTCTAAAACAATCCTTTGATGAAACAATTGAACTTCGAAATAAGTGCGTTATATATTGCAATTGAGAAGGTCAAGAAATTACGAGCTCTATAATATGCACTTTGTAAGTTAATTTTATGAAATGATTCCAAGTTTCAAATTTAATTTAATTTTTAATTCTAAAACAATCCTTTGATGAAACAATTGAACTTCGAAATAAGTGCGTTATATATTGCAATTGAGAAGGTCAAGAAATTACGAGCTCTATAATATGCATTTTGTAAGTTCATTTTATGAAAATTTGAATGAATTTTTAATTTTAAAACAGTCCTTTGATGACACAATTGGACTTCGAAATAAGTGCGTTATATATTGCAATTGAGAAGGTCAAGAAATTACGAGCTCTATAATATGCACTTTGTAAGTTAGTTTTATGAAATGATTCCAAGTTTCAAATTTAATTTAATTTTTAATTCTAAAACAATCCTTTGATGAAACAATTGAACTTCGAAATAAGTGCGTTATATATTGCAATTGAGAAGGTCAAGAAATTACGAGCTCTATAATATGCATTTTGTAAGTTCATTTTATGAAAATTTGAATGAATTTTTAATTTTAAAACAGTCCTTTGATGACACAATTGGACTTCGAAATAAGTGCGTTATATATTGCAATTGAGAAGGTCAAGAAATTACGAGCTCTATAATATGCATTTTGTAAGTTCATTTTATGAAATGATTCCAAGTTTCAAATTTAATTAAATTTTTAATTCTAAAACAATCCTTTGGTGAAACAATTGAACGAAATAAGTGCGTTATATATTGCAATTGAGAAGGTCAAGAAATTACGAGCTCTATAATATGCATTTTGTAAGTTAATTTTATGAAATGATTCCAAGTTTCAAATTTAATTTAATTTTTAATTCTAAAACAATCCTTTGATGAAACAATTGAACTTCGAAATAAGTGCGTTATATATTGCAATTGAGAAGGTCAAGAAATTACGAGCTCTATAATATGCACTTTGTAAGTTAATTTTATGAAATGATTCCAAGTTTCAAATTTAATTTAATTTTTAATTCTAAAACAATCCTTTGATGAAACAATTGAACTTCGAAATAAGTGCGTTATATATTGCAATTGAGAAGGTCAAGAAATTACGAGCTCTATAATATGCATTTTGTAAGTTCATTTTATGAAATGATTCCAAGTTTCAAATTTAATTTAATTTTTAATTCTAAAACAATCCTTTGATGAAACAATTGAACTTCGAAATAAGTGCGTTATATATTGCAATTGAGAAGGTCAAGAAATTACGAGCTCTATAATATGCATTTTGTAAGTTAATTTTATGAAATGATTCCAAGTTTCAAATTTAATTTAATTTTTAATTCTAAAACAATCCTTTGATGAAACAATTGAACTTCGAAATAAGTGCGTTATATATTGCAATTGAGAAGGTCAAGAAATTACGAGCTCTATAATATGCATTTTGTAAGTTAATTTTATGAAATGATTCCAAGTTTCAAATTTAATTTAATTTTTAATTCTAAAACAATCCTTTGATGAAACAATTGAACTTCGAAATAAGTGCGTTATATATTGCAATTGAGAAGGTCAAGAAATTACGAGCTCTATAATATGCATTTTGTAAGTTCATTTTATGAAATGATTCCAAGTTTCAAATTTAATTAAATTTTTAATTCTAAAACAATCCTTTGGTGAAACAATTGAACGAAATAAGTGCGTTATATATTGCAATTGAGAAGGTCAAGAAATTACGAGCTCTATAATATGCACTTTGTAAGTTAATTTTATGAAATGATTCCAAGTTTCAAATTTAATTTAATTTTTAATTCTAAAACAATCCTTTGATGAAACAATTGAACTTCGAAATAAGTGCGTTATATATTGCAATTGAGAAGGTCAAGAAATTACGAGCTCTATAATATGCATTTTGTAAGTTCATTTTATGAAAATTTGAATGAATTTTTAATTTTAAAACAGTCCTTTGATGACACAATTGGACTTCGAAATAAGTGCGTTATATATTGCAATTGAGAAGGTCAAGAAATTACGAGCTCTATAATATGCATTTTGTAAGTTCATTTTATGAAATGATTCCAAGTTTCAAATTTAATTTAATTTTTAATTCTAAAACAATCCTTTGATGAAACAATTGAACTTCGAAATAAGTGCGTTATATATTGCAATTGAGAAGGTCAAGAAATTACGAGCTCTATAATATGCATTTTGTAAGTTCATTTTATGAAATGATTCCAAGTTTCAAATTTAATTTAATTTTTAATTCTAAAACAATCCTTTGATGAAACAATTGAACTTCGAAATAAGTGCGTTATATATTGCAATTGAGAAGGTCAAGAAATTACGAGCTCTATAATATGCATTTTGTAAGTTCATTTTATGAAATGATTCCAAGTTTCAAATTTAATTAAATTTTTAATTCTAAAACAATCCTTTGGTGAAACAATTGAACGAAATAAGTGCGTTATATATTGCAATTGAGAAGGTCAAGAAATTACGAGCTCTATAATATGCACTTTGTAAGTTAATTTTATGAAATGATTCCAAGTTTCAAATTTAATTTAATTTTTAATTCTAAAACAATCCTTTGATGAAACAATTGAACTTCGAAATAAGTGCGTTATATATTGCAATTGAGAAGGTCAAGAAATTACGAGCTCTATAATATGCATTTTGTAAGTTCATTTTATGAAAATTTGAATGAATTTTTAATTTTAAAACAGTCCTTTGATGACACAATTGGACTTCGAAATAAGTGCGTTATATATTGCAATTGAGAAGGTCAAGAAATTACGAGCTCTATAATATGCATTTTGTAAGTTCATTTTATGAAATGATTCCAAGTTTCAAATTTAATTTAATTTTTAATTCTAAAACAATCCTTTGATGAAACAATTGAACTTCGAAATAAGTGCGTTATATATTGCAATTGAGAAGGTCAAGAAATTACGAGCTCTATAATATGCACTTTGTAAGTTAATTTTATGAAATGATTCCAAGTTTCAAATTTAATTTAATTTTTAATTCTAAAACAATCCTTTGATGAAACAATTGAACTTCGAAATAAGTGCGTTATATATTGCAATTGAGAAGGTCAAGAAATTACGAGCTCTATAATATGCACTTTGTAAGTTAATTTTATGAAATGATTCCAAGTTTCAAATTTAATTTAATTTTTAATTCTAAAACAATCCTTTGATGAAACAATTGAACTTCGAAATAAGTGCGTTATATATTGCAATTGAGAAGGTCAAGAAATTACGAGCTCTATAATATGCACTTTGTAAGTTAATTTTATGAAATGATTCCAAGTTTCAAATTTAATTTAATTTTTAATTCTAAAACAATCCTTTGATGAAACAATTGAACTTCGAAATAAGTGCGTTATATATTGCAATTGAGAAGGTCAAGAAATTACGAGCTCTATAATATGCATTTTGTAAGTTCATTTTATGAAATGATTCCAAGTTTCAAATTTAATTAAATTTTTAATTCTAAAACAATCCTTTGGTGAAACAATTGAACGAAATAAGTGCGTTATATATTGCAATTGAGAAGGTCAAGAAATTACGAGCTCTATAATATGCATTTTGTAAGTTAATTTTATGAAATGATTCCAAGTTTCAAATTTAATTTAATTTTTAATTCTAAAACAATCCTTTGATGAAACAATTGAACTTCGAAATAAGTGCGTTATATATTGCAATTGAGAAGGTCAAGAAATTACGAGCTCTATAATATGCATTTTGTAAGTTCATTTTATGAAATGATTCCAAGTTTCAAATTTAATTTAATTTTTAATTCTAAAACAATCCTTTGATGAAACAATTGAACTTCGAAATAAGTGCGTTATATATTGCAATTGAGAAGGTCAAGAAATTACGAGCTCTATAATATGCATTTTGTAAGTTCATTTTATGAAATGATTCCAAGTTTCAAATTTAATTTAATTTTTAATTCTAAAACAATCCTTTGGTGAAACAATTGAACTTCGAAATAAGTGCGTTATATATTGCAATTGAGAAGGTCAAGAAATTACGAGCTCTATAATATGCATTTTGTAAGTTCATTTTATGAAATGATTCCAACTTTTAAATTTAATTTAATTTTTAATTCTAAAACAATCCTTTGATGAAACAATTGAACTTCGAAATAAGTGCGTTATATATTGCAATTGAGAAGGTCAAGAAATTACGAGCTCTATAATATGCATTTTGTAAGTTCATTTTATGAAAATTTGAATGAATTTTTAATTTTAAAACAGTCCTTTGATGACACAATTGGACTTCGAAATAAGTGCGTTATATATTGCAATTGAGAAGGTCAAGAAATTACGAGCTCTATAATATGCATTTTGTAAGTTCATTTTATGAAATGATTCCAAGTTTCAAATTTAATTTAATTTTTAATTCTAAAACAATCCTTTGATGAAACAATTGAACTTCGAAATAAGTGCGTTATATATTGCAATTGAGAAGGTCAAGAAATTACGAGCTCTATAATATGCACTTTGTAAGTTAATTTTATGAAATGATTCCAAGTTTCAAATTTAATTTAATTTTTAATTCTAAAACAATCCTTTGATGAAACAATTGAACTTCGAAATAAGTGCGTTATATATTGCAATTGAGAAGGTCAAGAAATTACGAGCTCTATAATATGCACTTTGTAAGTTAATTTTATGAAATGATTCCAAGTTTCAAATTTAATTTAATTTTTAATTCTAAAACAATCCTTTGATGAAACAATTGAACTTCGAAATAAGTGCGTTATATATTGCAATTGAGAAGGTCAAGAAATTACGAGCTCTATAATATGCACTTTGTAAGTTAATTTTATGAAATGATTCCAAGTTTCAAATTTAATTTAATTTTTAATTCTAAAACAATCCTTTGATGAAACAATTGAACTTCGAAATAAGTGCGTTATATATTGCAATTGAGAAGGTCAAGAAATTACGAGCTCTATAATATGCATTTTGTAAGTTCATTTTATGAAATGATTCCAAGTTTCAAATTTAATTAAATTTTTAATTCTAAAACAATCCTTTGGTGAAACAATTGAACGAAATAAGTGCGTTATATATTGCAATTGAGAAGGTCAAGAAATTACGAGCTCTATAATATGCATTTTGTAAGTTAATTTTATGAAATGATTCCAAGTTTCAAATTTAATTTAATTTTTAATTCTAAAACAATCCTTTGATGAAACAATTGAACTTCGAAATAAGTGCGTTATATATTGCAATTGAGAAGGTCAAGAAATTACGAGCTCTATAATATGCATTTTGTAAGTTCATTTTATGAAATGATTCCAAGTTTCAAATTTAATTTAATTTTTAATTCTAAAACAATCCTTTGATGAAACAATTGAACTTCGAAATAAGTGCGTTATATATTGCAATTGAGAAGGTCAAGAAATTACGAGCTCTATAATATGCATTTTGTAAGTTCATTTTATGAAATGATTCCAAGTTTCAAATTTAATTTAATTTTTAATTCTAAAACAATCCTTTGGTGAAACAATTGAACTTCGAAATAAGTGCGTTATATATTGCAATTGAGAAGGTCAAGAAATTACGAGCTCTATAATATGCATTTTGTAAGTTCATTTTATGAAATGATTCCAACTTTTAAATTTAATTTAATTTTTAATTCTAAAACAATCCTTTGATGAAACAATTGAACTTCGAAATAAGTGCGTTATATATTGCAATTGAGAAGGTCAAGAAATTACGAGCTCTATAATATGCATTTTGTAAGTTCATTTTATGAAATGATTCCAAGTTTCAAATTTAATTTAATTTTTAATTCTAAAACAATCCTTTGGTGAAACAATTGAACGAAATAAGTGCGTTATATATTGCAATTGAGAAGGTCAAGAAATTACGAGCTCTATAATATGCATTTTGTAAGTTCATTTTATGAAATGATTCCAAGTTTCAAATTTAATTTAATTTTTAATTCTAAAACAATCCTTTGGTGAAACAATTGAACGAAATATGTGCGTTATATATTGCAATTGAGAAGGTCAAGAAATTACGAGCTCTATAATATACATTTTGTTAGTTCATTTTATGAAATGATTCCAAGTTTCAAATTTAATTTAATTTTTAATTCTAAAACAATCCTTTGGTGAAACAATTGAACGAAATAAGTGCGTTATATATTGCAATTGAGAAGGTCAAGAAATTACGAGCTCTATAATATGCATTTTGTAAGTTCATTTTATGAAATGATTCCAAGTTTCAAATTTAATTTAATTTTTAATTCTAAAACAATCCTTTGGTGAAACAATTGAACGAAATAAGTGCGTTATATATTGCAATTGAGAAGGTCAAGAAATTACGAGCTCTATAATATGCATTTTGTAAGTTCATTTTATGAAATGATTCCAAGTTTCAAATTTAATTTAATTTTTAATTCTAAAACAATCCTTTGATGAAACAATTGAACTTCGAAATAAGTGCGTTATATATTGCAATTGAGAAGGTCAAGAAATTACGAGCTCTATAATATGCATTTTGTAAGTTCATTTTATGAAATGATTCCAAGTTTCAAATTTAATTTAATTTTTAATTCTAAAACAATCCTTTGGTGAAACAATTGAACGAAATAAGTGCGTTATATATTGCAATTGAGAAGGTCAAGAAATTACGAGCTCTATAATATGCATTTTGTAAGTTAATTTTATGAAATGATTCCAAGTTTCAAATTTAATTTAATTTTTAATTCTAAAACAATCCTTTGGTGAAACAATTGAACGAAATAAGTGCGTTATATATTGCAATTGAGAAGGTCAAGAAATTACGAGCTCTATAATATGCATTTTGTAAGTTAATTTTATGAAATGATTTCAAGTTTCAAATTTTATTTAATTTTTAATTCTAAAACAATCCTTTGATGAAACAATTGAACTTCGAAATAAGTGCGTTATATATTACAATTGAGAAGGTCAAGAAATTACGAGCTCTATAATATGCATTTTGTAAGTTCATTTTATGAAATGATTCCAAGTTTCAAATTTAATTTAATTTTTAATTCTAAAACAATCCTTTGGTGAAACAATTGAACAAAATAAGTGCGTTATATATTGCAATTGAGAAGGTCAAGAAATAACGAGCTCTATAATATGCATTTTGTAAGTTCATTTTATGAAATGATTCCAAGTTTCAAATTTAATTTAATTTTTAATTCTAAAACAATCCTTTGGTGAAACAATTGAACGAAATAAGTGCGTTATATATTGCAATTGAGAAGGTCAAGAAATAACGAGCTCTATAATATGCATTTTGTAAGTTAATTTTATGAAATGATTCCAAGTTTCAAATTTTATTTAATTTTTAATTCTAAAACAATCCTTTGATGAAACAATTGAACTTCGAAATAAGTGCGTTATATATAGCAATTGAGAAGGTCAAGAAATTACGAGCTCTATAATATGCATTTTGTAAGTTCATTTTATGAAATGATTCCAAGTTTCAAATTTAATTTAATTTTTAATTCTAAAACAATCCTTTGGTGAAACAATTGAACGAAATAAGTGCGTTATATATTGCAATTGAGAAGGTCAAGAAATTACGAGCTCTATAATATGCATTTTGTAAATTCATTTTATGAAATGATTCCAAGTTTCAAATTTAATTTAATTTTTAATTCTAAAACAATCCTTTGGTGAAACAATTGAACGAAATAAGTGCGTTATATATTGCAATTGAGAAGGTCAAGAAATTACGAGCTCTATAATATGCATTTTGTAAGTTCATTTTATGAAATGATTCCAAGTTTCAAATTTAATTTAATTTTTAATTCTAAAACAATCCTTTGATGAAACAATTGAACTTCGAAATAAGTGCGTTATATATTACAGTTGAGAAGGTCAAGAAATTACGAGCTCTATAATATGCATTTTGTAAGTTAATTTTATGAAAATTTTAATGAATTTTTAATTTTAAAACAGTCCTTTGATGACAGAATTGGACTTCGAAATAAGTGCGTTATATATTACAGTTGAGAAGGTCAAGAAATTACGAGCTCTATAATATGCATTTTATAAGTTAATTTTATGAAATGATTCCAAGTTTCAAATTTAATTTAATTTTTAATTCTAAAACAATCCTTTGATGAAACAATTGAACTTCGAAATAAGTGCGTTATATATTACAGTTGAGAAGGTCAAGAAATTTCGAGCTCTATATGAAAAATTATGAAAATTTTAATGAATTTTTAATTTTAAAACAGTCCTTTGATGACACAATTGGACTTCGAAATAAGTGCGTTATATATTACAGTTGAGAAGGTCAAGAAATTACGAGCTCTATAATATGCATTTTGTAAGTTAATTTTATGAAAATTTTAATGAATTTTTAATTTTAAAACAGTCCTTTGATGACACAATTGGACTTCGAAATAAGTGCGTTATATATTACAGTTGAGAAGGTCAAGAAATTACGAGCTCTATAATATGCATTTTGTAAGTTAATTTTATGAAATGATTCCAAGTTTCAAATTTAATTTAATTTTTAATTCTAAAACAATCCTTTGATGAAACAATTGAACTTCGAAATAAGTGCGTTATATATTACAGTTGAGAAGGTCAAGAAATTTCGAGCTCTATAATATGCATTTTGTAAGTTAATTTTATGAAATGATTCCAAGTTTCAAATTTAATTTAATTTTTAATTCTAAAACAATCCTTTGGTGAAACAATTGAACGAAATAAGTGCGTTATATATTGCAATTGAGAAGGTCAAGAAATTACGAGCTCTATAATATGCATTTTGTAAGTTAATTTTATGAAATGATTCCAAGTTTCAAATTTAATTTAATTTTTAATTCTAAAACAATCCTTTGATGAAACAATTGAACTTCGAAATAAGTGCGTTATATATTACAGTTGAGAAGGTCAAGAAATTTCGAGCTCTATAATATGCATTTTGTAAGTTAATTTTATGAAAATTTTAATGAATTTTTAATTTTAAAACAGTCCTTTGATGACACAGTTGGACTTCGAAATAAGTGCGTTATATATTACAGTTGAGAAGGTCAAGAAATTACGAGCTCTATAATATGCATTTTGTAAGTTAATTTTATGAAAATTGTAATGAATTTTTAATTTTAAAACAGTCCTTTGATGACACAATTGGACTTCGAAATAAGTGCGTTATATATTACAGTTGAGAAGGTCAAGAAATTACGAGCTCTATAATATGCATTTTGAAAGTTCATTTTATGAAATGATTCCAAGTTTCAAATTTAATTTAATTTTTAATTCTAAAACAATCCTTTGGTGAAACAATTGAACGAAATAAGTGCGTTATATATTGCAATTGAGAAGGTCAAGAAATTACGAGCTCTATAATATGCATTTTGTAAGTTAATTTTATGAAAATTGTAATGAATTTTTAATTTTAAAACAGTCCTTTGATGACACAATTGGACTTCGAAATAAGTGCGTTATATATTACAGTTGAGAAGGTCAAGAAATTACGAGCTCTATAATATGCATTTTGAAAGTTCATTTTATGAAATGATTCCAAGTTTCAAATTTAATTTAATTTTTAATTCTAAAACAATCCTTTGGTGAAACAATTGAACGAAATAAGTGCGTTATATATTGCAATTGAGAAGGTCAAGAAATTACGAGCTCTATAATATGCATTTTGTAAGTTAATTTTATGAAAATTTTAATGAATTTTTAATTTTAAAACAGTCCTTTGATGACACAATTGGACTTCGAAATAAGTGCGTTATATATTACAGTTGAGAAGGTCAAGAAATTACGAGCTCTATAATATGCATTTTGTAAGTTAATTTTATGAAAATTTTAATGAATTTTTAATTTTAAAACAGTCCTTTGATGACACAATTGGACTTCGAAATAAGTGCGTTATATATTACAGTTGAGAAGGTCAAGAAATTACGAGCTCTATAATATGCATTTTGTAAGTTAATTTTATGAAATGATTCCAAGTTTCAAATTTAATTTAATTTTTAATTCTAAAACAATCCTTTGATGAAACAATTGAACTTCGAAATAAGTGCGTTATATATTACAGTTGAGAAGGTCAAGAAATTTCGAGCTCTATAATATGCATTTTGTAAGTTAATTTTATGAAATGATTCCAAGTTTCAAATTTAATTTAATTTTTAATTCTAAAACAATCCTTTGGTGAAACAATTGAACGAAATAAGTGCGTTATATATTGCAATTGAGAAGGTCAAGAAATTACGAGCTCTATAATATGCATTTTGTAAGTTAATTTTATGAAATGATTCCAAGTTTCAAATTTAATTTAATTTTTAATTCTAAAACAATCCTTTGATGAAACAATTGAACTTCGAAATAAGTGCGTTATATATTACAGTTGAGAAGGTCAAGAAATTTCGAGCTCTATAATATGCATTTTGTAAGTTAATTTTATGAAAATTGTAATGAATTTTTAATTTTAAAACAGTCCTTTGATGACACAATTGGACTTCGAAATAAGTGCGTTATATATTACAGTTGAGAAGGTCAAGAAATTACGAGCTCTATAATATGCATTTTGTAAGTTAATTTTATGAAAATTGTAATGAATTTTTAATTTTAAAACAGTCCTTTGATGACACAATTGGACTTCGAAATAAGTGCGTTATATATTACAGTTGAGAAGGTCAAGAAATTACGAGCTCTATAATATGCATTTTGAAAGTTCATTTTATGAAATGATTCCAAGTTTCAAATTTAATTTAATTTTTAATTCTAAAACAATCCTTTGGTGAAACAATTGAACGAAATAAGTGCGTTATATATTGCAATTGAGAAGGTCAAGAAATTACGAGCTCTATAATATGCATTTTGTAAGTTAATTTTATGAAATGATTCCAAGTTTCAAATTTAATTTAATTTTTAATTCTAAAACAATCCTTTGATGAAACAATTGAACTTCGAAATAAGTGCGTTATATATTACAGTTGAGAAGGTCAAGAAATTTCGAGCTCTATAATATGCATTTTGTAAGTTAATTTTATGAAAATTTTAATGAATTTTTAATTTTAAAACAGTCCTTTGATGACACAGTTGGACTTCGAAATAAGTGCGTTATATATTACAGTTGAGAAGGTCAAGAAATTACGAGCTCTATAATATGCATTTTGTAAGTTAATTTTGTGAAAATTGTAATGAATTTTTAATTTTAAAACAGTCCTTTGATGACACAATTGGACTTCGAAATAAGTGCGTTATATATTACAGTTGAGAAGGTCAAGAAATTACGAGCTCTATAATATGCATTTTGAAAGTTCATTTTATGAAATGATTCCAAGTTTCAAATTTAATTTAATTTTTAATTCTAAAACAATCCTTTGGTGAAACAATTGAACGAAATAAGTGCGTTATATATTGCAATTGAGAAGGTCAAGAAATTACGAGCTCTATAATATGCATTTTGTAAGTTAATTTTATGAAATGATTCCAAGTTTCAAATTTAATTTAATTTTTAATTCTAAAACAATCCTTTGATGAAACAATTGAACTTCGAAATAAGTGCGTTATATATTACAGTTGAGAAGGTCAAGAAATTTCGAGCTCTATAACATGCATTTTGTAAGTTAATTTTATGAAAATTTTAATGAATTTTTAATTTTAAAACAGTCCTTTGATGACACAGTTGGACTTCGAAATAAGTGCGTTATATATTACAGTTGAGAAGGTCAAGAAATTACGAGCTCTATAATATGCATTTTGTAAGTTAATTTTATGAAAATTGTAATGAATTTTTAATTTTAAAACAGTCCTTTGATGACACAATTGGACTTCGAAATAAGTGCGTTATATATTACAGTTGAGAAGGTCAAGAAATTTCGAGCTCTATAATATGCATTTTGTAAGTTAATTTTATGAAATGATTCCAAGTTTCAAATTTAATTTAATTTTTAATTCTAAAACAATCCTTTGATGAAACAATTGAACTTCGAAATAAGTGCGTTATATATTGCAATTGAGAAGGTCAAGAAATTACGAGCTCTATAATATGCATTTTGTAAGTTCATTTGATGAAATGATTCCAAGTTTCAAATTTAATTTAATTTTTAATTCTAAAACAATCCTTTGATGAAACAATTGAACTTCGAAATAAGTGCGTTATATATTGCAATTTAGAAGGTCAAGAAATTACGAGCTCTATAATATGCATTTTGAAAGTTCATTTTATGAAATGATTCCAAGTTTCAAATTTAATTTAATTTTTAATTCTAAAACAATCCTTTGATGAAACAATTGAACTTCGAAATAAGTGCGTTATATATTGCAATTGAGAAGGTCAAGAAATTACGAGCTCTATAATATGCATTTTGTAAGTTCATTTGATGAAATGATTCCAAGTTTCAAATTTAATTTAATTTTTAATTCTAAAACAATCCTTTGATGAAACAATTGAACTTCGAAATAAGTGCGTTATATATTGCAATTTAGAAGGTCAAGAAATTACGAGCTCTATAATATGCATTTTGTAAGTTAATTTTATGAAATGATTCCAAGTTTCAAATTTAATTTAATTTTTAATTCTAAAACAATCCTTTGATGAAACAATTGAACTTCGAAATAAGTGCGTTATATATTGCAATTGAGAAGGTCAAGAAATTACGAGCTCTATAATATGCATTTTGTAAGTTCATTTGATGAAATGATTCCAAGTTTCAAATTTAATTTAATTTTTAATTCTAAAACAATCCTTTGATGAAACAATTGAACTTCGAAATAAGTGCGTTATATATTGCAATTTAGAAGGTCAAGAAATTACGAGCTCTATAATATGCATTTTGAAAGTTCATTTTATGAAATGATTCCAAGTTTCAAATTTAATTTAATTTTTAATTCTAAAACAATCCTTTGGTGAAACAATTGAACGAAATAAGTGCGTTATAAAGGGTGTTTTTTTGGGAGGTTTGTTTTTCCGATAGATGTCGTTTTATTTTATGACAGTTGTTTTGACAGCTCAAAGTGGCATTTCTACTCAGTATTGTTTGGCAAATCATTATGAAAAAAAAAAAAAAAAAAAAAAAAAAAATGACATTTGTGAAAAATAGTCGTGGTAGCCATATGCCAGAAATTGTGTTTAAATGTTAAATGCCAAAAAATTATCTACCAAATAAAAAAAAATTTTGGTCATTTCATAATTTTATATGTGTTTTATTCAAAAAAAAAATCGGCAACCTCTTAAAAAAACACGTTATATCTAACGGGTGTTTTTTTAAGAGGTTGCCGATTTTTTTTTTGAATAAAACACATCTAAAATTATGAAATGACCAAAATTTTTTTTTATTTGGTAGATAATTTTTTGGCATTTAACATTTAAACACAATTTCTGGCATATGGCTACCACGACTATTTTTCACAAATGTCATTTTTTTTTTTTTTTTTTTTTTTTTTTTTTTTTTTTTTCATAATGATTTGCCAAACAATACTGAGTAGAAATGCCACTTTGAGCTGTCAAAACAACTGTCATAAAATAAAACGACATCTATCGGAAAAACAAACCTCCCAAAAAAACACCCTTTATATTGCAATTGAGAAGGTCAAGAAATTACGAGCTCTATAATATGCATTTTGTAAGTTCATTTTATGAAATTATTCCAAGTTTCAAATTTAATTTAATGTTTAATTCTAAAACAATCCTTTGATGAAACAATTGAACTTCGAAATAAGTGCGTTATATATTGCAATTGAGAAGGTCAAGAAATTACGAGCTCTATAATATGCATTTTGAAAGTTCATTTTATGAAATGATTCCAAGTTTCAAATTTAATTTAATTTTTAATTCTAAAACAATCCTTTGGTGAAACAATTGAACGAAATAAGTGCGTTATATATTGGAATTGAGAAGGTCAAGAAATTACAAGCTCTATAATATGCATTTTGTAAGTTCATTTTATGAAATGATTCCAAGTTTCAAATTTTATTTAATTTTTAATTCTAAAACAATCCTTTGATGAAACAATTGAACTTCGAAATAAGTGCGTTATATATTGCAATTGAGAAGGTCAAGAAATTACGAGCTCTATAATATGCATTTTGAAAGTTCATTTTATGAAATGATTCCAAGTTTCAAATTTAATTTAATTTTTAATTCTAAAACAATCCTTTGGTGAAACAATTGAACGAAATAAGTGCGTTATATATTGCAATTGAGAAGGTCAAGAAATTACGAGCTCTATAATATGCATTTTGTAAGTTCATTTTATGAAATTATTCCAAGTTTCAAATTTAATTTAATTTTTAATTCTAAAACAATCCTTTGATGAAACAATTGAACTTCGAAATAAGTGCGTTATATATTGCAATTGAGAAGGTCAAGAAATTACGAGCTCTATAATATGCATTTTGTAAGTTCATTTGATGAAATGATTCCAAGTTTCAAATTTAATTTAATTTTTAATTCTAAAACAATCCTTTGATGAAACAATTGAACTTCGAAATAAGTGCGTTATATATTGCAATTGAGAAGGTCAAGAAATTACGAGCTCTATAATATGCATTTTGAAAGTTCATTTTATGAAATGATTCCAAGTTTCAAATTTAATTTAATTTTTAATTCTAAAACAATCCTTTGATGAAACAATTGAACTTCGAAATAAGTGCGTTATATATTGCAATTGAGAAGGTCAAGAAATTACGAGCTCTATAATATGCATTTTGTAAGTTCATTTGATGAAATGATTCCAAGTTTCAAATTTAATTTAATTTTTAATTCTAAAACAATCCTTTGATGAAACAATTGAACTTCGAAATAAGTGCGTTATATATTGCAATTGAGAAGGTCAAGAAATTACGAGCTCTATAATATGCATTTTGAAAGTTCATTTTATGAAATGATTCCAAGTTTCAAATTTAATTTAATTTTTAATTCTAAAACAATCCTTTGGTGAAACAATTGAACGAAATAAGTGCGTTATATATTGGAATTGAGAAGGTCAAGAAATTACAAGCTCTATAATATGCATTTTGTAAGTTCATTTTATGAAATGATTCCAAGTTTCAAATTTAATTTAATTTTTAATTCTAAAACAATCCTTTGATGAAACAATTGAACTTCGAAATAAGTGCGTTATATATTGCAATTGAGAAGGTCAAGAAATAACGAGCTCTATAATATGCATTTTGTAAGTTCATTTTATGAAATGATTCCAAGTTTCGAATTTAATTAATTTTTAATTCTAAAACAATCCTTTGATGAAACAATTGAACTTCGAAATAAGTGCGTTATATATTGCAATTGAGAAGGTCAAGAAATTACGAGCTCTATAATATGCATTTTGTAAGTTCATTTTATGAAAATTTGAATGAATTTTTAATTTTAAAACAGTCCTTTGATGACACAATTGGACTTCGAAATAAGTGCGTTATATATTGCAATTGAGAAGGTCAAGAAATTACGAGCTCTATAATATGCATTTTGTATGTTAATTTTATGAAATGATTCCAAATTTCAAATTTAATTTAATTTTTAATTCTAAAACAATCCTTTGATAAAACAATTGAACTTCGAAATAAGTGCGTTATATATTGCAATTGAGAAGGTCAAGAAATTACGAGCTCTATAATATGCATTTTGTAAGTTCATTTTATGAAATGATTCCAAGTTTCAAATTTAATTTAATTTTTAATTCTAAAACAATCCTTTGATGAAACAATTGAACTTCGAAATAAGTGCGTTATATATTGCAATTGAGAAGGTCAAGAAATTACGAGCTCTATAATATGCATTTTGTAAGTTCATTTGATGAAATGATTCCAAGTTTCAAATTTAATTTAATTTTTAATTCTAAAACAATCCTTTGATGAAACAATTGAACTTCGAAATAAGTGCGTTATATATTACAGTTGAGAAGGTCAAGAAATTACGAGCTCTATAATATGCATTTTGAAAGTTCATTTTATGAAATGATTCCAAGTTTCAAATTTAATTTAATTTTTAATTCTAAAACAATCCTTTGGTGAAACAATTGAACGAAATAAGTGCGTTATATATTGGAATTGAGAAGGTCAAGAAATTACAAGCTCTATAATATGCATTTTGTAAGTTCATTTTATGAAATGATTCCAAGTTTCAAATTTAATTTAATTTTTAATTCTAAAACAATCCTTTGATGAAACAATTGAACTTCGAAATAAGTGCGTTATATATTGCAATTGAGAAGGTCAAGAAATTACGAGCTCTATAATATGCATTTTGTAAGTTCATTTTATGAAATGATTCCAAGTTTCAAATTTAATTTAATTTTTAATTCTAAAACAATCCTTTGATGAAACAATTGAACTTCGAAATAAGTGCGTTATATATTGCAATTGAGAAGGTCAAGAAATTACGAGCTCTATAATATGCATTTTGTAAGTTCATTTGATGAAATTATTCCAAGTTTCAAATTTAATTTAATTTTTAATTCTAAAACAATCCTTTGATGAAACAATTGAACTTCGAAATAAGTGCGTTATATATTGCAATTGAGAAGGTCAAGAAATTACGAGCTCTATAATATGCATTTTGTAAGTTCATTTGATGAAATTATTCCAAGTTTCAAATTTAATTTAATTTTTAATTCTAAAACAATCCTTTGATGAAACAATTGAACTTCGAAATAAGTGCGTTATATATTGCAATTGAGAAGGTCAAGAAATTACGAGCTCTATAATATGCATTTTGTAAGTTCATTTGATGAAATTATTCCAAGTTTCAAATTTAATTTAATTTTTAATTCTAAAACAATCCTTTGATGAAACAATTGAACTTCGAAATAAGTGCGTTATATATTGCAATTGAGAAGGTCAAGAAATTACGAGCTCTATAATATGCATTTTGTAAGTTCATTTGATGAAATGATTCCAAGTCTCAAATTTAATTTAATTTTTAATTCTAAAACAATCCTTTGATGAAACAATTGAACTTCGAAATAAGTGCGTTATATATTGCAATTGAGAAGGTCAAGAAATTACGAGCTCTATAATATGCATTTTGTAAGTTCATTTGATAAAATGATTCCAAGTCTCAAATTTAATTTAATTTTTAATTCTAAAACAATCCTTTGATGAAACAATTGAACTTCGAAATAAGTGCGTTATATATTGCAATTGAGAAGGTCAAGAAATTACGAGCTCTATAATATGCATTTTGAAAGTTCATTTTATGAAATGATTCCAAGTTTCAAATTTAATTTAATTTTTAATTCTAAAACAATCCTTTGGTGAAACAATTGAACGAAATAAGTGCGTTATATATTGGAATTGAGAAGGTCAAGAAATTACAAGCTCTATAATATGCATTTGTAAGTTCATTTTATGAAATGATTCCAAGTTTCAAATTTAATTTAATTTTTAATTCTAAAACAATCCTTTGATGAAACAATTGAACTTCGAAATAAGTGCGTTATATATTGCAATTGAGAAGGTCAAGAAATTACGAGCTCTATAATATGCATTTTGTAAGTTCATTTTATGAAAATTTGAATGAATTTTTAATTTTAAAACAGTCCTTTGATGACACAATTGGACTTCGAAATAAGTGCGTTATATATTGCAATTGAGAAGGTCAAGAAATAACGAGCTCTATAATATGCATTTTGTAAGTTCATTTTATGAAATGATTCCAAGTTTCGAATTTAATTAATTTTTAATTCTAAAACAATCCTTTGATGAAACAATTGAACTTCGAAATAAGTGCGTTATATATTGCAATTGAGAAGGTCAAGAAATTACGAGCTCTATAATATGCATTTTGTAAGTTCATTTTATGAAAATTTGAATGAATTTTTAATTTTAAAACAGTCCTTTGATGACACAATTGGAATTCGAAATAAGTGCGTTATATATTGCAATTGAGAAGGTCAAGAAATTACGAGCTCTATAATATGCATTTTGTATGTTAATTTTATGAAATGATTCCAAATTTCAAATTTAATTTAATTTTTAATTCTAAAACAATCCTTTGATAAAACAATTGAACTTCGAAATAAGTGCGTTATATATTGCAATTGAGAAGGTCAAGAAATTACGAGCTCTATAATATGCATTTTGTAAGTTCATTTTATGAAATGATTCCAAGTTTCAAATTTAATTTAATTTTTAATTCTAAAACAATCCTTTGGTGAAACAATTAAACGAAATAAGTGCGTTATATATTGCAATTGAGAAGGTCAAGAAATTACGAGCTCTATAATATGCATTTTGTAAGTTAATTTTATGAAAATTTGAATGAATTTTTAATTTTAAAACAGTCCTTTGATGACACAATTGGACTTCGAAATAAGTGCGTTATATATTACAGTTGAGAAGGTCAAGAAATTACGAGCTCTATAATATGCATTTTGTAAGTTCATTTTATGAAAATTTGAATGAATTTTTAATTTTAAAACAGTCCTTTGATGACACAATTGGACTTCGAAATAAGTGCGTTATATATTATAGTTGAGAAGGTCAAGAAATAACGAGCTCTATAATATGCATTTTGTAAGTTAATTTTATGAAAATTGTAATGAATTTTTAATTTTAAAACAGTCCTTTGATGACACAATTGGACTTCGAAATAAGTGCGTTATATATTACAGTTGAGAAGGTCAAGAAATTACGAGCTCTATAATATGCATTTTGTAAGTTAATTTTATGAAATGATTCCAAGTTTCAAATTTAATTTAATTTTTAATTCTAAAACAATCCTTTGATGAAACAATTGAACTTCGAAATAAGTGCGTTATTTATTGCAATTGAGAAGGTCAAGAAATTACGAGCTCTATAATATGCATTTTGTAAGTTCATTTGATGAAATGATTCCAAGTTTCAAATTTAATTTAATTTTTAATTCTAAAACAATCCTTTGATGAAACAATTGAACTTCGAAATAAGTGCGTTATATATTGCAATTTAGAAGGTCAAGAAATTACGAGCTCTATAATATGCATTTTGAAAGTTCATTTTATGAAATGATTCCAAGTTTCAAATTTAATTTAATTTTTAATTCTAAAACAATCCTTTGGTGAAACAATTGAACGAAATAAGTGCGTTATATATTGCAATTGAGAAGGTCAAGAAATTACGAGCTCTATAATATGCATTTTGTAAGTTCATTTTATGAAATTATTCCAAGTTTCAAATTTAATTTAATGTTTAATTCTAAAACAATCCTTTGATGAAACAATTGAACTTCGAAATAAGTGCGTTATATATTGCAATTGAGAAGGTCAAGAAATTACGAGCTCTATAATATGCATTTTGTAAGTTCATTTGATGAAATGATTCCAAGTTTCAAATTTAATTTAATTTTTAATTCTAAAACAATCCTTTGATGAAACAATTGAACTTCGAAATAAGTGCGTTATATATTGCAATTGAGAAGGTCAAGAAATTACGAGCTCTATAATATGCATTTTGAAAGTTCATTTTATGAAATGATTCCAAGTTTCAAATTTAATTTAATTTTTAATTCTAAAACAATCCTTTGGTGAAACAATTGAACGAAATAAGTGCGTTATATATTGGAATTGAGAAGGTCAAGAAATTACAAGCTCTATAATATGCATTTTGTAAGTTCATTTTATGAAATGATTCCAAGTTTCAAATTTTATTTAATTTTTAATTCTAAAACAATCCTTTGATGAAACAATTGAACTTCGAAATAAGTGCGTTATATATTGCAATTGAGAAGGTCAAGAAATTACGAGCTCTATAATATGCATTTTGAAAGTTCATTTTATGAAATGATTCCAAGTTTCAAATTTAATTTAATTTTTAATTCTAAAACAATCCTTTGGTGAAACAATTGAACGAAATAAGTGCGTTATATATTGCAATTGAGAAGGTCAAGAAATTACGAGCTCTATAATATGCATTTTGTAAGTTCATTTGATGAAATTATTCCAAGTTTCAAATTTAATTTAATTTTTAATTCTAAAACAATCCTTTGATGAAACAATTGAACTTCGAAATAAGTGCGTTATATATTGCAATTGAGAAGGTCAAGAAATTACGAGCTCTATAATATGCATTTTGTAAGTTCATTTGATGAAATTATTCCAAGTTTCAAATTTAATTTAATTTTTAATTCTAAAACAATCCTTTGATGAAACAATTGAACTTCGAAATAAGTGCGTTATATATTGCAATTGAGAAGGTCAAGAAATTACGAGCTCTATAATATGCATTTTGTAAGTTCATTTGATGAAATGATTCCAAGTCTCAAATTTAATTTAATTTTTAATTCTAAAACAATCCTTTGATGAAACAATTGAACTTCGAAATAAGTGCGTTATATATTGCAATTGAGAAGGTCAAGAAATTACGAGCTCTATAATATGCATTTTGTAAGTTCATTTGATGAAATGATTCCAAGTCTCAAATTTAATTTAATTTTTAATTCTAAAACAATCCTTTGATGAAACAATTGAACTTCGAAATAAGTGCGTTATATATTGCAATTGAGAAGGTCAAGAAATTACGAGCTCTATAATATGCATTTTGAAAGTTCATTTTATGAAATGATTCCAAGTTTCAAATTTAATTTAATTTTTAATTCTAAAACAATCCTTTGGTGAAACAATTGAACGAAATAAGTGCGTTATATATTGGAATTGAGAAGGTCAAGAAATTACAAGCTCTATAATATGCATTTGTAAGTTCATTTTATGAAATGATTCCAAGTTTCAAATTTAATTTAATTTTTAATTCTAAAACAATCCTTTGATGAAACAATTGAACTTCGAAATAAGTGCGTTATATATTGCAATTGAGAAGGTCAAGAAATTACGAGCTCTATAATATGCATTTTGTAAGTTCATTTTATGAAAATTTGAATGAATTTTTAATTTTAAAACAGTCCTTTGATGACACAATTGGACTTCGAAATAAGTGCGTTATATATTGCAATTGAGAAGGTCAAGAAATAACGAGCTCTATAATATGCATTTTGTAAGTTCATTTTATGAAATGATTCCAAGTTTCGAATTTAATTAATTTTTAATTCTAAAACAATCCTTTGATGAAACAATTGAACTTCGAAATAAGTGCGTTATATATTGCAATTGAGAAGGTCAAGAAATTACGAGCTCTATAATATGCATTTTGTAAGTTCATTTTATGAAAATTTGAATGAATTTTTAATTTTAAAACAGTCCTTTGATGACACAATTGGAATTCGAAATAAGTGCGTTATATATTGCAATTGAGAAGGTCAAGAAATTACGAGCTCTATAATATGCATTTTGTATGTTAATTTTATGAAATGATTCCAAATTTCAAATTTAATTTAATTTTTAATTCTAAAACAATCCTTTGATAAAACAATTGAACTTCGAAATAAGTGCGTTATATATTGCAATTGAGAAGGTCAAGAAATTACGAGCTCTATAATATGCATTTTGTAAGTTCATTTTATGAAATGATTCCAAGTTTCAAATTTAATTTAATTTTTAATTCTAAAACAATCCTTTGGTGAAACAATTAAACGAAATAAGTGCGTTATATATTGCAATTGAGAAGGTCAAGAAATTACGAGCTCTATAATATGCATTTTGTAAGTTAATTTTATGAAAATTTGAATGAATTTTTAATTTAAAAACAGTCCTTTGATGACACAATTGGACTTCGAAATAAGTGCGTTATATATTACAGTTGAGAAGGTCAAGAAATTACGAGCTCTATAATATGCATTTTGTAAGTTCATTTTATGAAAATTTGAATGAATTTTTAATTTTAAAACAGTCCTTTGATGACACAATTGGACTTCGAAATAAGTGCGTTATATATTATAGTTGAGAAGGTCAAGAAATAACGAGCTCTATAATATGCATTTTGTAAGTTAATTTTATTAAATGATTCCAAGTTTCAAATTTAATTTAATTTTTAATTCTAAAACAATCCTTTGATAAAACAATTAAACTTCGAAATAAGTGCGTTATATATTGCAATTGAGAAGGTCAAGAAATTACGAGCTCTATAATATGCATTTTGTAAGTTCATTTTATGAAATGATTCCAAGTTTCAAATTTAATTTAATTTTTAATTCTAAAACAATCCTTTGATGAAACAATTGAACTTCGAAATAAGTGCGTTATATATTGCAATTGAGAAGGTCAAGAAATTACGAGCTCTATAATATGCATTTTGTAAGTTCATTTTATGAAATGATTCCAAGTTTCAAATTTAATTTAATTTTTAATTCTAAAACAATCCTTTGGTGAAACAATTGAACGAAATAAGTGCGTTATATATTGCAATTGAGAAGGTCAAGAAATTACGAGCTCTATAATATGCATTTTGTAAGTTAATTTTATGAAAATTTGAAAGAATTTTTAATTTTAAAACAGTCCTTTGATGACACAATTGGACTTCGAAATAAGTGCGTTATATATTACAGTTGAGAAGGTCAAGAAATTACGAGCTCTATAATATGCATTTTGTATGTTAATTTTATGAAAATTTTAATGAATTTTTAATTTTAAAACAGTCCTTTGATGACACAATTGGACTACGAAATAACTGCGTTATATATTACAGTTGAGAAGGTCAAGAAATTACGAGCTCTATAATATGCATTTTGTAAGTTAATTTTATGAAATGGTTCCAAGTTTCAACTTTGTTTGAATTCTCAATTTTAAAACAGTCCTTTGATGACAAAATTGGACTTAGAAATAATTGCGTTACATATTACAGTTGAGAAGGTCAAGAAATTACGAGCTTTATAATATGCATTTTGTAAGTTAATTTTATGAAATGGTTCCAAGTTTCAACTTTGTTTGAATTCTCAATTTTAAAACAGTCCTTTGATGACAAAATTGGACTTAGAAATAATTGCGTTACATATTACAGTTGAGAAGGTCAAGAAATTACGAGCTCTATAATATGCATTTTGTAAGTTAATTTTATGAAATGGTTCCAAGTTTCAACTTTGTTTGAATTCTCAATTTTAAAACAGTCCTTTGATGACAAAATTGGACTTAGAAATAATTGCGTTACATATTACAGTTGAGAAGGTCAAGAAATTACGAGCTCTATAATATGCATTTTGTAAGTTAATTTTATGAAATGGTTCCAAGTTTCAACTTTGTTTGAATTCTCAATTTTAAAACAGTCCTTTGATGACAAAATTGGACTTAGAAATAATTGCGTTACATATTACAGTTGAGAAGGTCAAGAAATTACGAGCTCTATAATATGCATTTTGTAAGTTAATTTTATGAAATGGTTCCAAGTTTCAACTTTGTTTGAATTCTCAATTTTAAAACAGTCCTTTGATGACAAAATTGGACTTAGAAATAATTGCGTTACATATTACAGTTGAGAAGGTCAAGAAATTACGAGCTCTATAATATGAAATTTGTAAGTTAATTTTATGAAATGGTTCCAAGTTTCAACTTTGTTTGAATTCTCAATTTTAAAACAGTCCTTTGATGACAAAATTGGACTTAGAAATAATTGCGTTACATATTACAGTTGAGAAGGTCAAGAAATTACGAGCTCTATAATATGCATTTTGTAAGTTAATTTTATGAAATGGTTCCAAGTTTCAACTTTGTTTGAATTCTCAATTTTAAAACAGTCCTTTGATGACAAAATTGGACTTAGAAATAATTGCGTTACATATTACAGTTGAGAAGGTCAAGAAATTACGAGCTCTATAATATGAAATTTGTAAGTTAATTTTATGAAATGGTTCCAAGTTTCAACTTTGTTTGAATTCTTAATTTTAAAACAGTCCTTTGATGACACAATTGGACTTCGAGATAAGTGCGTTACATATTACACTTGAGAAGGTCAAGAAATTACGAGCTCTATAATATGCATTTTGTAAGTTAATTTTATGAAATGGTTCCAAGTTTCAACTTTGTTTGAATTCTCAATTTTAAAACAGTCCTTTGATGACAAAATTGGACTTAGAAATAATTGCGTTACATATTACAGTTGAGAAGGTCAAGAAATTACGAGCTCTATAATATGCATTTTGTAAGTTAATTTTATGAAATGGTTCCAAGTTTCAACTTTGTTTGAATTCTCAATTTTAAAACAGTCCTTTGATGACATAATTGGACTTAGAAATAATTGCGTTACATATTACAGTTGAGAAGGTCAAGAAATTACGAGCTCTATAATATGCATTTTTTAAGTTAATTTTATGAAATGGTTCCAAGTTTCAACTTTGTTTGAATTCTTAATTTTAAAACAGTCCTTTGATGACAAAATTGGACTTAGAAATAATTGCGTTACATATTACAGTTGAGAAGGTCAAGAAATTACGAGCTTTATAATATGCATTTTGTAAGTTAATTTTATGAAATGGTTCCAAGTTTCAACTTTGTTTGAATTCTCAATTTTAAAACAGTCCTTTGATGACAAAATTGGACTTAGAAATAATTGCGTTACATATTACAGTTGAGAAGGTCAAGAAATTACGAGCTCTATAATATGCATTTTGTAAGTTAATTTTATGAAATAGTTTCAAGTTTCAAATTTGATTGAATTTTTAATTCTAAAACAGTCCTTTGATGACACAATTGGACTTCGAAATAAGTGCATTATATATTGCAATTGAGAAGGTCAAGAAATTACCAGCTCTATAATATGCATTTTGTAAGTTGATTTTATGAAAATTTGAATGAATTTTTAATTTTAAAACAGTCCTTTGATGACACAATTGGACTTCGAAATAAGTGCGTTATATATTGCAATTGAGAAGGTCAAGAAATTACGAGCTCTATAATATGCATTTTGTAAGTTGATTTTATGAAAATTTTAATGAATTTTTAATTTTAAAACAGTCCTTTGATGACACAATTGGACTTCGAAATAAGTGCATTATATATTGCAATTGAGAAGGTCAAGAAATTACGAGCTCTATAATATGCATTTTGTAAGTTGATTTTATGAAAATTTGAATGAATTTTTAATTTTAAAACAGTCCTTTGATGACACAATTGGACTTCGAAATAAGTGCGTTATATATTGCAATTGAGAAGGTCAAGAAATTACGAGCTCTATAATATGCATTTTGTAAGTTGATTTTATGAAAATTTTAATGAATTTTTAATTTTAAAACAGTCCTTTGATGACACAATTGGACTTCGAAATAAGTGCGTTATATATTGCAATTGAGAAGGTCAAGAAATTACGAGCTCTATAATATGCATTTTGTAAGTTGATTTTATGAAAATTTGAATGAATTTTTAATTTTAAAACAGTCCTTTGATGACACAATTGGACTTCGAAATAAGTGCGTTATATATTGCAATTGAGAAGGTCAAGAAATTACGAGCTCTATAATATGCATTTTGTAAGTTGATTTTATGAAAATTTGAATGAATTTTTAATTTTAAAACAGTCCTTTGATGACACAATTGGACTTCGAAATAAGTGCGTTATATATTGCAATTGAGAAGGTCAAGAAATTACGAGCTCTATAATATGCATTTTGTAAGTTGATTTTATGAAAATTTGAATGAATTTTTAATTTTAAAACAGTCCTTTGATGATACAATTGGACTTCGAAATAAGTGCGTTATATATTGCAATTGAGAAAGTCAAGAAATTACGAGCTCTATAATATGCATTTTGTAAGTTGATTTTATGAAAATTTGAATGAATTTTTAATTTTAAAACAGTCCTTTGATGACACAATTGGACTTCGAAATAAGTGCGTTATATATTGCAATTGAGAAGGTCAAGAAATTACGAGCTCTATAATATGCATTTCGTAAGTTGATTTTATGAAAATTTGAATGAATTTTTAATTTTAAAACAGTCCTTTGATGACACAATTGGACTTCGAAATAACTGCGTTATATATTACAGTTGAGAAGGTCAAGAAATTACGAGCTCTATAATATGCATTTTGTAAGTTAATTTTATGAAATTATTCCAAATTTCAAATTTAATTTAATTTTTAATTCTAAAACAATCCTTTGATAAAACAATTGAACTTCGAAATAAGTGCGTTATATATTGCAATTGAGAAGGTCAAGAAATTACGAGCTCTATAATATGCATTTTGTAAGTTAATTTTATGAAAATTTGAATGAATTTTTAATTTTAAAACAGTCCTTTGATGACACAATTGGACTTCGAAATAACTGCGTTATATATTACAGTTGAGAAGGTCAAGAAATTACGAGCTCTATAATATGCATTTTGTAAGTTAATTTTATGAAATGATTCCAAATTTCAAATTTAATTTAATTTTTAATTCTAAAACAATCCTTTGATGAAACAATTGAACTTCGAAATAAGTGCGTTATATATTGCAATTGAGAAGGTCAAGAAATTACGAGCTCTATAAGATGCATTTTGTAAGTTGATTTTATGAAAATTTGAATGAATTTTTAATTTTAAAACAGTCCTTTGATGACACAATTGGACTTCGAAATAAGTGCGTTATATATTGCAATTGAGAAGGTCAAGAAATTACGAGCTCTATAATATGCATTTTGTAAGTTGATTTTATGAAAATTTGAATGAATTTTTAATTTTAAAACAGTCCTTTGATGACACAATTGGACTTCGAAATAAGTGCGTTATATATTGCAATTGAGAAGGTCAAGAAATTACGAGCTCTATAATATGCATTTTGTAAGTTGATTTTATGAAAATTTGAATGAATTTTTAATTTTAAAACAGTCCTTTGATGACACAATTGGACTTCGAAATAAGTGCGTTATATATTGCAATTGAGAAGGTCAAGAAATTACGAGCTCTATAATATGCATTTTGTAAGTTGATTTTATGAAAATTTGAATGAATTTTAATTTTAAAACAGTCCTTTGATGACACAATTGGACTTCGAAATAAGTGCGTTATATATTGCAATTGAGAAGGTCAAGAAATTACGAGCTCTATAATATGCATTTTGTAAGTTGATTTTATGAAAATTTGAATGAATTTTTAATTTTAAAACAGTCCTTTGATGACACAATTGGACTTCGAAATAAGTGCGTTATATATTGCAATTGAGAAGGTCAAGAAATTACGAGCTCTATAATATGCATTTTGTAAGTTGATTTTATGAAAATTTGAATGAATTTTTAATTTTAAAACAGTCCTTTGATGACACAATTGGACTTCGAAATAACTGCGTTATATATTACAGTTGAGAAGGTCAAGAAATTACGAGCTCTATAATATGCATTTTGTAAGTTAATTTTATGAAATTATTCCAAATTTCAAATTTAATTTAATTTTTAATTCTAAAACAATCCTTTGATAAAACAATTGAACTTCGAAATAAGTGCGTTATATATTGCAATTGAGAAGGTCAAGAAATTACGAGCTCTATAATATGCATTTTGTAAGTTAATTTTATGAAAATTTGAATGAATTTTTAATTTTAAAACAGTCCTTTGATGACACAATTGGACTTCGAAATAACTGCGTTATATATTACAGTTGAGAAGGTCAAGAAATTACGAGCTCTATAATATGCATTTTGTAAGTTAATTTTATGAAATGATTCCAAATTTCAAATTTAATTTAATTTTTAATTCTAAAACAATCCTTTGATGAAACAATTGAACTTCGAAATAAGTGCGTTATATATTGCAATTGAGAAGGTCAAGAAATTACGAGCTCTATAATATGCATTTTGTAAGTTAATTTTATGAAAATTTGAATGAATTTTTAATTTTAAAACAGTCCTTTGATGACACAATTGGACTTCGAAATAAGTGCGTTATATATTACAGTTGAGAAGGTCAAGAAATTACGAGCTCTATAATATGCATTTTGTAAGTTAATTTTATGAAAATTTGAATGAATTTTTAATTTTAAAACAGTCCTTTGATGACACAATTGGACTTCGAAATAACTGCGTTATATATTACAGTTGAGAAGGTCAAGAAATTACGAGCTCTATAATATGCATTTTGTAAGTTAATTTTATGAAATGATTCCAAATTTCAAATTTAATTTAATTTTTAATTCTAAAACAATCCTTTGATGAAACAATTGAACTTCGAAATAAGTGCGTTATATATTGCAATTGAGAAGGTCAAGAAATTACGAGCTCTATAATATGCATTTTGTAAGTTAATTTTATGAAAATTTGAATGAATTTTTAATTTTAAAACAGTCCTTTGATGACACAATTGGACTTCGAAATAAGTGCGTTATATATTATAGTTGAGAAGGTCAAGAAATTACGAGCTCTATAATATGCATTTTGTAAGTTGATTTTATGAAAATTTGAATGAATTTTTAATTTTTAAACAGTCCTTTGATGACACAATTGGACTTCGAAATAAGTGCGTTATATATTGCAATTGAGAAGGTCAAGAAATTACGAGCTCTATAATATGCATTTTGTAAGTTAATTTTATGAAATGATTCCAAGTTTCAAATTTTATTTAATTTTTAATTCTAAAACAATCCTTTGATGAAACAATTGAACTTCGAAATAAGTGCGTTATATATAGCAATTGAGAAGGTCAAGAAATTACGAGCTCTATAATATGCATTTTGTAAGTTCATTTTATGAAATGATTCCAAGTTTCAAATTTAATTTAATTTTTAATTCTAAAACAATCCTTTGGTGAAACAATTGAACGAAATAAGTGCGTTATATATTGCAATTGAGAAGGTCAAGAAATTACGAGCTCTATAATATGCATTTTTTAAGTTAATTTTATGAAAATTTGAAAGAATTTTTAATTTTAAAACAGTCCTTTGATGACACAATTGGACTTCGAAATAAGTGCGTTATATATTACAGTTGAGAAGGTCAAGAAATTACGAGCTCTATAATATGAATTTTGTATGTTAATTTTATGAAATGGTTCCAAGTTTCAACTTTGTTTGAATTCTTAATTTTAAAACAGTCCTTTGATGACAAAATTGGACTTAGAAATAATTGCGTTACATATTACAGTTGAGAAGGTCAAGAAATTACGAGCTCTATAATATGCATTTTGTAAGTTAATTTTATGAAATGGTTCCAAGTTTCAACTTTGTTTGAATTCTCAATTTTAAAACAGTCCTTTGATGACAAAATTGGACTTAGAAATAATTGCGTTACATATTACAGTTGAGAAGGTCAAGAAATTACGAGCTCTATAATATGCCACACTGCATTTTGTAAGTTAATTTTATGGGATGGTTCCAAGTTTCAACTTTGTTTGAATTCTCAATTTTAAAACAGTCCTTTGATGACACAATTGGACTTCGAAATAAGTGCGTTATATATTATAGTTGAGAAGGTCAAGAAATTACGAGCTCTATAATATGCATTTTGTAAGTTGATTTTATGAAAATTTGAATGAATTTTTAATTTTAAAACAGTCCTTTGTTGACACAATTGGACTTCGAAATAAGTGCGTTATATATTACAGTTGAGAAGGTCAAGAAATAACGAGCTCTATAATATGAAATTTGTAAGTTAATTTTATGAAATGGTTCCAAGTTTCAACTTTGTTTGAATTCTCAATTTTAAAACAGTCCTTTGATGACACAATTGGACTTCGAAATAAGTGCGTTATATATTATAGTTGAGAAGGTCAAGAAATTACGAGCTCTATAATATGCATTTTGTAAGTTGATTTTATGAAAATTTGAATGAATTTTTAATTTTAAAACAGTCCTTTGATGACACAATTGGACTTCGAAATAAGTGCGTTATATATTATAGTTGAGAAGGTCAAGCAATAACTAGCTCTATAATATGCATTTTGTAAGTTAATTTTATGAAAATTTGAATGAATTTTTAATTTTAAAACAGTCCTTTGATGACACAATTGGACTTCGAAATAATTGCGTTATATATTACAGTTGAGAAGGTCAAAAATTACGAGCTCTATAATATGAAATTTGTAAGTTAATTTTATGAAATGGTTCCAAGTTTCAACTTTGTTTGAATTCTCAATTTTAAAACAGTCCTTTGATGACACAATTGGACTTCGAAATAAGTGCGTTATATATTATAGTTGAGAAGGTCAAGAAATAACTAGCTCTATAATATGCATTTTGTAAGTTAATTTTATGAAAATTTTAATGAATTTTTAATTTTAAAACAGTCCTTTGATGACATAAGTGCGTTATATATTACAGTTGAGAAGGTCAAGAAATAACGAGCTCTATAATATGCATTTTGTAAGTTAATTTTATTAAATGATTCCAAATTTCAAATTTAATTTAATTTTTAATTCTAAAACAATCCTTTGATAAAACAATTGAACTTCGAAATAAGTGCGTTATATATTGCAATTGAGAAGGTCAAGAAATTACGAGCTCTATAATATGCATTTTGTAAGTTAATTTTATGAAAATTTGAATGAATTTTTAATTTTAAAACAGTCCTTTGTTGACACAATTGGACTTCGAAATAAGTGCGTTATATATTACAGTTGAGAAGGTCAAGAAATAACGAGCTCTATAATATGCATTTTGTAAGTTAATTTTATTAAATGATTCCAAGTTTCAAATTTAATTTAATTTTTAATTCTAAAACAATCCTTTGGTGAAACAATTGAACTTCGAAATAAGTGCGTTATATATTACAGTTGAGAAGGTCAAGAAATAACGAGCTCTATAATATGCATTTTGTAAGTTAATTTTATTAAATGATTCCAAGTTTCAAATTTAATTTAATTTTTAATTCTAAAACAATCCTTTGGTGAAACAATTGAACTTCGAAATAAGTGCGTTATATATTACAGTTGAGAAGGTCAAGAAATTACGAGCTCTATAATATGCATTTTGTAAGTTAACCATTGGACTTCGAAATAAGTGCGTTATATATTACAGTTGAGAATGTCAAGAAATAACGAGCTCTATAATATGCATTTTGTAAGTTAATTTTATTAAATGATTCCAAATTTCAAATTTAATTTAATTTTTAATTCTAAAACAATCCTTTGATAAAACAATTGAACTTCGAAATAAGTGCGTTATATATTGCAATTGAGAAGGTCAAGAAATTACGAGCTCTATAATATGCATTTTGTAAGTTAATTTTATGAAAATTTGAATGAATTTTTAATTTTAAAACAGTCCTTTGTTGACACAATTGGACTTCGAAATAAGTGCGTTATATATTACAGTTGAGAAGGTCAAGAAATAACGAGCTCTATAATATGCATTTTGTAAGTTAATTTTATTAAATGATTCCAAATTTCAAATTTAATTTAATTTTTAATTCTAAAACAATCCTTTGATAAAACAATTGAACTTCGAAATAAGTGCGTTATATATTGCAATTGAGAAGGTCAAGAAATTACGAGCTCTATAATATGCATTTTGTAAGTTAATTTTATGAAAATTTGAATGAATTTTTAATTTTAAAACAGTCCTTTGATGACACCATTGGACTTCGAAATAAGTGCGTTATATATTACAGTTGAGAAGGTCAAGAAATAACGAGCTCTATAATATGCATTTTGTAAGTTAATTTTATTAAATGATTCCAAATTTCAAATTTAATTTAATTTTTAATTCTAAAACAATCCTTTGATAAAACAATTGAACTTCGAAATAAGTGCGTTATATATTGCAATTGAGAAGGTCAAGAAATTACGAGCTCTATAATATGCATTTTGTAAGTTAATTTTATGAAAATTTGAATGAATTTTTAATTTTAAAACAGTCCTTTGATGACACCATTGGACTTCGAAATAAGTGCGTTATATATTACAGTTGAGAAGGTCAAGAAATAACGAGCTCTATAATATGCATTTTGTAAGTTAATTTTATGAAAATTTGAATGAATTTTAATTTTAAAACAGTCCTTTGATGACACAATTGGACTTCGAAATAAGTGCGTTATATATTGCAATTGAGAAGGTCAAGAAATTACGAGCTCTATAATATGCATTTTGTAAGTTGATTTTATGAAAATTTGAATGAATTTTTAATTTTAAAACAGTCCTTTGATGACAAAATTGGACTTAGAAATAATTGCGTTACATATTACAGTTGAGAAGGTCAAGAAATTACGAGCTCTATAATATGCATTTTGTAAGTTAATTTTATGAAATGGTTCCAAGTTTCAACTTTGTTTGAATTCTCAATTTTAAAACAGTCCTTTGATGACAAAATTGGACTTAGAAATAATTGCGTTACATATTACAGTTGAGAAGGTCAAGAAATTACGAGCTCTATAATATGCATTTTGTAAGTTAATTTTATGAAATGGTTCCAAGTTTCAACTTTGTTTGAATTCTCAATTTTAAAACAGTCCTTTGATGACAAAATTGGACTTAGAAATAATTGCGTTACATATTACAGTTGAGAAGGTCAAGAAATTACGAGCTCTATAATATGCATTTTGTAAGTTAATTTTATGAAATGGTTCCAAGTTTCAACTTTGTTTGAATTCTCAATTTTAAAACAGTCCTTTGATGACAAAATTGGACTTAGAAATAATTGCGTTACATATTACAGTTGAGAAGGTCAAGAAATTACGAGCTCTATAATATGAAATTTGTAAGTTAATTTTATGAAATGGTTCCAAGTTTCAACTTTGTTTGAATTCTCAATTTTAAAACAGTCCTTTGATGACAAAATTGGACTTAGAAATAATTGCGTTACATATTACAGTTGAGAAGGTCAAGAAATTACGAGCTCTATAATATGCATTTTGTAAGTTAATTTTATGAAATGGTTCCAAGTTTCAACTTTGTTTGAATTCTTAATTTTAAAACAGTCCTTTGATGACACAATTGGACTTCGAGATAAGTGCGTTACATATTACACTTGAGAAGGTCAAGAAATTACGAGCTCTATAATATGCATTTTGTAAGTTAATTTTATGAAATGGTTCCAAGTTTCAACTTTGTTTGAATTCTCAATTTTAAAACAGTCCTTTGATGACAAAATTGGACTTAGAAATAATTGCGTTACATATTACAGTTGAGAAGGTCAAGAAATTACGAGCTCTATAATATGCATTTTGTAAGTTAATTTTATGAAATGGTTCCAAGTTTCAACTTTGTTTGAATTCTCAATTTTAAAACAGTCCTTTTATGACATAATTGGACTTAGAAATAATTGCGTTACATATTACAGTTGAGAAGGTCAAGAAATTACGAGCTCTATAATATGCATTTTTTAAGTTAATTTTATGAAATGGTTCCAAGTTTCAACTTTGTTTGAATTCTTAATTTTAAAACAGTCCTTTGATGACAAAATTGGACTTAGAAATAATTGCGTTACATATTACAGTTGAGAAGGGCAAGAAATTACGAGCTTTATAATATGCATTTTGTAAGTTAATTTTATGAAATGGTTCCAAGTTTCAACTTTGTTTGAATTCTCAATTTTAAAACAGTCCTTTGATGACAAAATTGGACTTAGAAATAATTGCGTTACATATTACAGTTGAGAAGGTCAAGAAATTACGAGCTCTATAATATGCATTTTGTAAGTTAATTTTATGAAATGGTTCCAAGTTTCAACTTTGTTTGAATTCTTAATTTTAAAACAGTCCTTTGATGACAAAATTGGACTTAGAAATAATTGCGTTACATATTACAGTTGAGAAGGTCAAGAAATTACGAGCTCTATAATATGCATTTTGTAAGTTAATTTTATGAAATAGTTTCAAGTTTCAAATTTGATTGAATTTTTAATTCTAAAACAGTCCTTTGATGACACAATTGGACTTCGAAATAAGTGCATTATATATTGCAATTGAGAAGGTCAAGAAATTACCAGCTCTATAATATGCATTTTGTAAGTTGATTTTATGAAAATTTGAATGAATTTTTAATTTTAAAACAGTCCTTTGATGACACAATTGGACTTCGAAATAAGTGCGTTATATATTGCAATTGAGAAGGTCAAGAAATTACGAGCTCTATAATATGCATTTTGTAAGTTGATTTTATGAAAATTTTAATGAATTTTTAATTTTAAAACAGTCCTTTGATGACACAATTGGACTTCGAAATAAGTGCATTATATATTGCAATTGAGAAGGTCAAGAAATTACGAGCTCTATAATATGCATTTTGTAAGTTGATTTTATGAAAATTTGAATGAATTTTTAATTTTAAAACAGTCCTTTGATGACACAATTGGACTTCGAAATAAGTGCGTTATATATTGCAATTGAGAAGGTCAAGAAATTACGAGCTCTATAATATGCATTTTGTAAGTTGATTTTATGAAAATTTTAATGAATTTTTAATTTTAAAACAGTCCTTTGATGACACAATTGGACTTCGAAATAAGTGCGTTATATATTGCAATTGAGAAGGTCAAGAAATTACGAGCTCTATAATATGCATTTTGTAAGTTGATTTTATGAAAATTTGAATGAATTTTTAATTTTAAAACAGTCCTTTGATGACACAATTGGACTTCGAAATAAGTGCGTTATATATTGCAATTGAGAAGGTCAAGAAATTACGAGCTCTATAATATGCATTTTGTAAGTTGATTTTATGAAAATTTGAATGAATTTTTAATTTTAAAACAGTCCTTTGATGACACAATTGGACTTCGAAATAAGTGCGTTATATATTGCAATTGAGAAGGTCAAGAAATTACGAGCTCTATAATATGCATTTTGTAAGTTGATTTTATGAAAATTTGAATGAATTTTTAATTTTAAAACAGTCCTTTGATGATACAATTGGACTTCGAAATAAGTGCGTTATATATTGCAATTGAGAAAGTCAAGAAATTACGAGCTCTATAATATGCATTTTGTAAGTTGATTTTATGAAAATTTGAATGAATTTTTAATTTTAAAACAGTCCTTTGATGACACAATTGGACTTCGAAATAAGTGCGTTATATATTGCAATTGAGAAGGTCAAGAAATTACGAGCTCTATAATATGCATTTCGTAAGTTGATTTTATGAAAATTTGAATGAATTTTTAATTTTAAAACAGTCCTTTGATGACACAATTGGACTTCGAAATAACTGCGTTATATATTACAGTTGAGAAGGTCAAGAAATTACGAGCTCTATAATATGCATTTTGTAAGTTAATTTTATGAAATTATTCCAAATTTCAAATTTAATTTAATTTTTAATTCTAAAACAATCCTTTGATAAAACAATTGAACTTCGAAATAAGTGCGTTATATATTGCAATTGAGAAGGTCAAGAAATTACGAGCTCTATAATATGCATTTTGTAAGTTAATTTTATGAAAATTTGAATGAATTTTTAATTTTAAAACAGTCCTTTGATGACACAATTGGACTTCGAAATAACTGCGTTATATATTACAGTTGAGAAGGTCAAGAAATTACGAGCTCTATAATATGCATTTTGTAAGTTAATTTTATGAAATGATTCCAAATTTCAAATTTAATTTAATTTTTAATTCTAAAACAATCCTTTGATGAAACAATTGAACTTCGAAATAAGTGCGTTATATATTGCAATTGAGAAGGTCAAGAAATTACGAGCTCTATAATATGCATTTTGTAAGTTGATTTTATGAAAATTTGAATGAATTTTTAATTTTAAAACAGTCCTTTGATGACACAATTGGACTTCGAAATAAGTGCGTTATATATTGCAATTGAGAAGGTCAAGAAATTACGAGCTCTATAATATGCATTTTGTAAGTTGATTTTATGAAAATTTGAATGAATTTTTAATTTTAAAACAGTCCTTTGATGACACAATTGGACTTCGAAATAAGTGCGTTATATATTGCAATTGAGAAGGTCAAGAAATTACGAGCTCTATAATATGCATTTTGTAAGTTGATTTTATGAAAATTTGAATGAATTTTTAATTTTAAAACAGTCCTTTGATGACACAATTGGACTTCGAAATAAGTGCGTTATATATTGCAATTGAGAAGGTCAAGAAATTACGAGCTCTATAATATGCATTTTGTAAGTTGATTTTATGAAAATTTGAATGAATTTTAATTTTAAAACAGTCCTTTGATGACACAATTGGACTTCGAAATAAGTGCGTTATATATTGCAATTGAGAAGGTCAAGAAATTACGAGCTCTATAATATGCATTTTGTAAGTTGATTTTATGAAAATTTGAATGAATTTTTAATTTTAAAACAGTCCTTTGATGACACAATTGGACTTCGAAATAAGTGCGTTATATATTGCAATTGAGAAGGTCAAGAAATTACGAGCTCTATAATATGCATTTTGTAAGTTGATTTTATGAAAATTTGAATGAATTTTTAATTTTAAAACAGTCCTTTGATGACACAATTGGACTTCGAAATAACTGCGTTACATATTACAGTTGAGAAGGTCAAGAAATTACGAGCTCTATAATATGCATTTTGTAAGTTAATTTTATGAAATTATTCCAAATTTCAAATTTAATTTAATTTTTAATTCTAAAACAATCCTTTGATAAAACAATTGAACTTCGAAATAAGTGCGTTATATATTGCAATTGAGAAGGTCAAGAAATTACGAGCTCTATAATATGCATTTTGTAAGTTAATTTTATGAAAATTTGAATGAATTTTTAATTTTAAAACAGTCCTTTGATGACACAATTGGACTTCGAAATAACTGCGTTATATATTACAGTTGAGAAGGTCAAGAAATTACGAGCTCTATAATATGCATTTTGTAAGTTAATTTTATGAAATGATTCCAAATTTCAAATTTAATTTAATTTTTAATTCTAAAACAATCCTTTGATGAAACAATTGAACTTCGAAATAAGTGCGTTATATATTGCAATTGAGAAGGTCAAGAAATTACGAGCTCTATAATATGCATTTTGTAAGTTAATTTTATGAAAATTTGAATGAATTTTTAATTTTAAAACAGTCCTTTGATGACACAATTGGACTTCGAAATAAGTGCGTTATATATTACAGTTGAGAAGGTCAAGAAATTACGAGCTCTATAATATGCATTTTGTAAGTTAATTTTATGAAAATTTGAATGAATTTTTAATTTTAAAACAGTCCTTTGATGACACAATTGGACTTCGAAATAACTGCGTTATATATTACAGTTGAGAAGGTCAAGAAATTACGAGCTCTATAATATGCATTTTGTAAGTTAATTTTATGAAAATTTGAATGAATTTTTAATTTTAAAACAGTCCTTTGATGACACAATTGGACTTCGAAATAACTGCGTTATATATTACAGTTGAGAAGGTCAAGAAATTACGAGCTCTATAATATGCATTTTGTAAGTTAATTTTATGAAATGATTCCAAATTTCAAATTTAATTTAATTTTTAATTCTAAAACAATCCTTTGATGAAACAATTGAACTTCGAAATAAGTGCGTTATATATTGCAATTGAGAAGGTCAAGAAATTACGAGCTCTATAATATGCATTTTGTAAGTTAATTTTATGAAAATTTGAATGAATTTTTAATTTTAAAACAGTCCTTTGATGACACAATTGGACTTCGAAATAAGTGCGTTATATATTACAGTTGAGAAGGTCAAGAAATTACGAGCTCTATAATATGCATTTTGTAAGTTAATTTTATGAAAATTTGAATGAATTTTTAATTTTAAAACAGTCCTTTGATGACACAATTGGACTTCGAAATAAGTGCGTTATATATTACAGTTGAGAAGGTCAAGAAATTACGAGCTCTATAATATGCATTTTGTAAGTTAATTTTATGAAAATTTGAATGAATTTTTAATTTTAAAACAGTCCTTTGATGACACAATTGGACTTCGAAATAACTGCGTTATATATTACAGTTGAGAAGGTCAAGAAATTACGAGCTCTATAATATGCATTTTGTAAGTTAATTTTATGAAAATTTGAATGAATTTTTAATTTTAAAACAATCCTTTGATGAAACAATTGAACTTCGAAATAAGTGCGTTATATATTGCAATTGAGAAGGTCAAGAAATTACGAGCTCTATAATATGCATTTTGTAAGTTAATTTTATGAAAATTTGAATGAATTTTTAATTTTAAAACAGTCCTTTGATGACACAATTGGACTTCGAAATAACTGCGTTATATATTACAGTTGAGAAGGTCAAGAAATTACGAGCTCTATAATATGCATTTTGTAAGTTAATTTTATGAAATGATTCCAAATTTCAAATTTAATTTAATTTTTAATTCTAAAACAATCCTTTGATGAAACAATTGAACTTCGAAATAAGTGCGTTATATATTGCAATTGAGAAGGTCAAGAAATTACGAGCTCTATAATATGCATTTTGTAAGTTAATTTTATGAAAATTTGAATGAATTTTTAATTTTAAAACAGTCCTTTGATGACACAATTGGACTTCGAAATAAGTGCGTTATATATTACAGTTGAGAAGGTCAAGAAATTACGAGCTCTATAATATGCATTTTGTAAGTTAATTTTATGAAAATTTGAATGAATTTTTAATTTTAAAACAGTCCTTTGATGACACAATTGGACTTCGAAATAACTGCGTTATATATTACAGTTGAGAAGGTCAAGAAATTACGAGCTCTATAATATGCATTTTGTAAGTTAATTTTATGAAAATTTGAATGAATTTTTAATTTTAAAACAGTCCTTTGATGACACAATTGGACTTCGAAATAACTGCGTTATATATTACAGTTGAGAAGGTCAAGAAATTACGAGCTCTATAATATGCATTTTGTAAGTTAATTTTATGAAATGATTCCAAATTTCAAATTTAATTTAATTTTTAATTCTAAAACAATCCTTTGATGAAACAATTGAACTTCGAAATAAGTGCGTTATATATTGCAATTGAGAAGGTCAAGAAATTACGAGCTCTATAATATGCATTTTGTAAGTTAATTTTATGAAAATTTGAATGAATTTTTAATTTTAAAACAGTCCTTTGATGACACAATTGGACTTCGAAATAAGTGCGTTATATATTATAGTTGAGAAGGTCAAGAAATTACGAGCTCTATAATATGCATTTTGTAAGTTGATTTTATGAAAATTTGAATGAATTTTTAATTTTTAAACAGTCCTTTGATGACACAATTGGACTTCGAAATAAGTGCGTTATATATTGCAATTGAGAAGGTCAAGAAATTACGAGCTCTATAATATGCATTTTGTAAGTTAATTTTATGAAATGATTCCAAGTTTCAAATTTTATTTAATTTTTAATTCTAAAACAATCCTTTGATGAAACAATTGAACTTCGAAATAAGTGCGTTATATATAGCAATTGAGAAGGTCAAGAAATTACGAGCTCTATAATATGCATTTTGTAAGTTCATTTTATGAAATGATTCCAAGTTTCAAATTTAATTTAATTTTTAATTCTAAAACAATCCTTTGATGAAACAATTGAACTTCGAAATAAGTGCGTTATATATTGCAATTGAGAAGGTCAAGAAATTACGAGCTCTATAATATGAATTTTGTATGTTAATTTTATGAAATGGTTCCAAGTTTCAACTTTGTTTGAATTCTTAATTTTAAAACAGTCCTTTGATGACAAAATTGGACTTAGAAATAATTGCGTTACATATTACAGTTGAGAAGGTCAAGAAATTACGAGCTCTATAATATGCATTTTGTAAGTTAATTTTATGAAATGGTTCCAAGTTTCAACTTTGTTTGAATTCTCAATTTTAAAACAGTCCTTTGATGACAAAATTGGACTTAGAAATAATTGCGTTACATATTACAGTTGAGAAGGTCAAGAAATTACGAGCTCTATAATATGCCACACTGCATTTTGTAAGTTAATTTTATGGGATGGTTCCAAGTTTCAACTTTGTTTGAATTCTCAATTTTAAAACAGTCCTTTGATGACACAATTGGACTTCGAAATAAGTGCGTTATATATTATAGTTGAGAAGGTCAAGAAATTACGAGCTCTATAATATGCATTTTGTAAGTTGATTTTATGAAAATTTGAATGAATTTTTAATTTTAAAACAGTCCTTTGTTGACACAATTGGACTTCGAAATAAGTGCGTTATATATTACAGTTGAGAAGGTCAAGAAATAACGAGCTCTATAATATGAAATTTGTAAGTTAATTTTATGAAATGGTTCCAAGTTTCAACTTTGTTTGAATTCTCAATTTTAAAACAGTCCTTTGATGACACAATTGGACTTCGAAATAAGTGCGTTATATATTATAGTTGAGAAGGTCAAGAAATTACGAGCTCTATAATATGCATTTTGTAAGTTGATTTTATGAAAATTTGAATGAATTTTTAATTTTAAAACAGTCCTTTGATGACACAATTGGACTTCGAAATAAGTGCGTTATATATTATAGTTGAGAAGGTCAAGCAATAACTAGCTCTATAATATGCATTTTGTAAGTTAATTTTATGAAAATTTGAATGAATTTTTAATTTTAAAACAGTCCTTTGATGACACAATTAGACTTCGAAATAATTGCGTTATATATTACAGTTGAGAAGGTCAAAAATTACGAGCTCTATAATATGAAATTTGTAAGTTAATTTTATGAAATGGTTCCAAGTTTCAACTTTGTTTGAATTCTCAATTTTAAAACAGTCCTTTGATGACACAATTGGACTTCGAAATAAGTGCGTTATATATTATAGTTGAGAAGGTCAAGAAATAACTAGCTCTATAATATGCATTTTGTAAGTTAATTTTATGAAAATTTGAATGAATTTTTAATTTTAAAACAGTCCTTTGATGACACCATTGGACTTCGAAATAAGTGCGTTATATATTACAGTTGAGAAGGTCAAGAAATAACGAGCTCTATAATATGCATTTTGTAAGTTAATTTTATTAAATGATTCCAAATTTCAAATTTAATTTAATTTTTAATTCTAAAACAATCCTTTGATAAAACAATTGAACTTCGAAATAAGTGCGTTATATATTGCAATTGAGAAGGTCAAGAAATTACGAGCTCTATAATATGCATTTTGTAAGTTAATTTTATGAAAATTTGAATGAATTTTTAATTTTAAAACAGTCCTTTGTTGACACAATTGGACTTCGAAATAAGTGCGTTATATATTACAGTTGAGAAGGTCAAGAAATAACGAGCTCTATAATATGCATTTTGTAAGTTAATTTTATTAAATGATTCCAAGTTTCAAATTTAATTTAATTTTTAATTCTAAAACAATCCTTTGGTGAAACAATTGAACTTCGAAATAAGTGCGTTATATATTACAGTTGAGAAGGTCAAGAAATTACGAGCTCTATAATATGCATTTTGTAAGTTAACCATTGGACTTCGAAATAAGTGCGTTATATATTACAGTTGAGAAGGTCAAGAAATAACGAGCTCTATAATATGCATTTTGTAAGTTAATTTTATTAAATGATTCCAAATTTCAAATTTAATTTAATTTTTAATTCTAAAACAATCCTTTGATAAAACAATTGAACTTCGAAATAAGTGCGTTATATATTGCAATTGAGAAGGTCAAGAAATTACGAGCTCTATAATATGCATTTTGTAAGTTAATTTTATGAAAATTTGAATGAATTTTTAATTTTAAAACAGTCCTTTGTTGACACAATTGGACTTCGAAATAAGTGCGTTATATATTACAGTTGAGAAGGTCAAGAAATAACGAGCTCTATAATATGCATTTTGTAAGTTAATTTTATTAAATGATTCCAAATTTCAAATTTAATTTAATTTTTAATTCTAAAACAATCCTTTGATAAAACAATTGAACTTCGAAATAAGTGCGTTATATATTGCAATTGAGAAGGTCAAGAAATTACGAGCTCTATAATATGCATTTTGTAAGTTAATTTTATGAAAATTTGAATGAATTTTTAATTTTAAAACAGTCCTTTGATGACACCATTGGACTTCGAAATAAGTGCGTTATATATTACAGTTGAGAAGGTCAAGAAATAACGAGCTCTATAATATGCATTTTGTAAGTTAATTTTATTAAATGATTCCAAATTTCAAATTTAATTTAATTTTTAATTCTAAAACAATCCTTTGATAAAACAATTGAACTTCGAAATAAGTGCGTTATATATTGCAATTGAGAAGGTCAAGAAATTACGAGCTCTATAATATGCATTTTGTAAGTTAATTTTATGAAAATTTGAATGAATTTTTAATTTTAAAACAGTCCTTTGATGACACCATTGGACTTCGAAATAAGTGCGTTATATATTACAGTTGAGAAGGTCAAGAAATAACGAGCTCTATAATATGCATTTTGTAAGTTAATTTTATGAAAATTTGAATGAATTTTTAATTTTAAAACAGTCCTTTGATGACACAATTGGACTTCGAAATAACTTCGTTATATATTACAGTTGAGAAGGTCAAAAATTACGAGCTCTATAATATGCATTTTGTAAGTTAATTTTATGAAATGATTCCAAATTTCAAATTTAATTTAATTTTTAATTCTAAAACAATCCTTTGATGAAACAATTGAACTTCGAAATAAGTGCGTTATATATTGCAATTGAGAAGGTCAAGAAATTACGAGCTCTATAATATGCATTTTGTAAGTTAATTTTATGAAAATTTGAATGAATTTTTAATTTTAAAACAGTCCTTTGATGACACAATTGGACTTCGAAATAACTGCGTTATATATTACAGTTGAGAAGGTCAAGAAATTACGAGCTCTATAATATGAAATTTGTAAGTTAATTTTATGAAATGGTTCCAAGTTTCAACTTTGTTTGAATTCTCAATTTTAAAACAGTCCTTTGATGACACAATTGGACTTCGAAATTTCAAATTTAATTTAATTTTTAATTCCAAAACAATCCTTTGATAAAACAATTGAACTTCGAAATAAGTGCGTTATATATTGCAATTGAGAAGGTCAAGAAATTACGAGCTCTATAATATGCATTTTGTAAGTTAATTTTATGCAAATTTGAATGAATTTTTAATTTTAAAACAGTCCTTTGTTGACACAATTGGACTTCGAAATAAGTGCGTTATATATTACAGTTGAGAAGGTCAAGAAATAACGAGCTCTATAATATGCATTTTGTAAGTTAATTTTATGAAAATTTGAATGAATTTTTAATTTTAAAACAGTCCTTTGATGACACAATTGGACTTCGAAATAAGTGCGTTATATATTACAGTTGAGAAGGTCAAGAAATAACGAGCTCTATAATATGCATTTTGTAAGTTAATTTTATGAAAATTTGAATGAATTTTTAATTTTAAAACAGTCCTTTGATGACACAATTGGACTTCGAAATAACTGCGTTATATATTACAGTTGAGAAGGTCAAAAATTACGATCTCTATAATATGCATTTTGTAAGTTAATTTTATGAAATGATTCCAAATTTCAAATTTAATTTAATTTTTAATTCTAAAACAATCCTTTGATGAAACAATTGAACTTCGAAATAAGTGCGTTATATATTGCAATTGAGAAGGTCAAGAAATTACGAGCTCTATAATATGCATTTTGTAAGTTAATTTTATGAAAATTTGAATGAATTTTTAATTTTAAAACAGTCCTTTGATGACACAATTGGACTTCGAAATAAGTGCGTTATATATTATAGTTGAGAAGGTCAAGAAATTACGAGCTCTATAATATGCATTTTGTAAGTTGATTTTATGAAAATTTGAATGAATATTAATTTTAAAACAGTCCTTTGATGACACAATTGGACTTCGAAATAACTGCGTTATATATTACAGTTGAGAAGGTCAAGAAATTACGAGCTCTATAATATGCATTTTGTAAGTTAATTTTATGAAATGATTCTAAATTTCAAATTTAATTTAATTTTTAATTCTAAAACAATCCTTTGATAAAACAATTGAACTTCGAAATAAGTGCGTTATATATTGCAATTGAGAAGGTCAAGAAATTACGAGCTCTATAATATGCATTTTGTAAGTTAATTTTATGAAAATTTGAATGAATTTTTAATTTTAAAACAGTCCTTTGTTGACACAATTGGACTTCGAAATAAGTGCGTTATATATTACAGTTGAGAAGGTCAAGAAATAACGAGCTCTATAATATGCATTTTGTAAGTTAATTTTATGAAATGATTCCAAATTTCAAATTTAATTTAATTTTTAATTCTAAAACAATCCTTTGATAAAACAATTGAACTTCGAAATAAGTGCGTTATATATTGCAATTGAGAAGGTCAAGAAATTACGAGCTCTATAATATGCATTTTGTAAGTTAATTTTATGAAAATTTGAATGAATTTTTAATTTTAAAACAGTCCTTTGATGACACAATTGGACTTCGAAATAAGTGCGTTATATATTATAGTTGAGAAGGTCAAGAAATTACGAGCTCTATAATATGCATTTTGTAAGTTGATTTTATGAAATGATTCCAAATTTCAAATTTAATTTAATTTTTAATTCTAAAACAATCCTTTGATAAAACAATTGAACTTCGAAATAAGTGCGTTATATATTGCAATTGAGAAGGTCAAGAAATTACGAGCTCTATAATATGCATTTTGTAAGTTAATTTTATGAAAATTTGAATGAATTTTTAATTTTAAAACAGTCCTTTGATGACACCATTGGACTTCGAAATAAGTGCGTTATATATTACAGTTGAGAAGGTCAAGAAATAACGAGCTCTATAATATGCATTTTGTAAGTTAATTTTATTAAATGATTCCAAGTTTCAAATTTAATTTAATTTTTAATTCTAAAACAATCCTTTGGTGAAACAATTGAACTTCGAAATAAGTGCGTTATATATTACAGTTGAGAAGGTCAAGAAATTACGAGCTCTATAATATGCATTTTGTAAGTTAATTTTATGAAAATTTGAATGAATTTTTAATTTTAAAACAGTCCTTTGATGACACCATTGGACTTCGAAATAAGTGCGTTATATATTACAGTTGAGAAGGTCAAGAAATAACGAGCTCTATAATATGCATTTTGTAAGTTAATTTTATTAAATGATTCCAAGTTTCAAATTTAATTTAATTTTTAATTCTAAAACAATCCTTTGGTGAAACAATTGAACTTCGAAATAAGTGCGTTATATATTACAGTTGAGAAGGTCAAGAAATTACGAGCTTTATAATATGCATTTTGTAAGTTAATTTTATGAAAATTTGAATGAATTTTTAATTTTAAAACAGTCCTTTGATGACACAATTGCACTTCGAAATAAGTGCGTTATATATAACAGTTGAGAAGGTCAAGAAATATCGAGCGCTATAATATGCATTTTGTAAGTTAATTTTATTAAATGATTCCAAGTTTCAAATTTAATTTAATTTTTAATTCTAAAACTTTGGTGAAACAATTGAACTTCGAAATAAGTGCGTTATATATTGCAATTGAGAAGTTCAAGAAATTACGAGCTCTATAATATGCATTTTGTAAGTCCATTTTATGAAAATTTGAATGAATTTTTAATTTTAAAACAGTCCTTTGATGACACCATTGGACTTCGAAATAAGTGCGTTATATATTACAGTTGAGAAGGTCAAGAAATAACGAGCTCTATAATATGCATTTTGTAAGTTAATTTTATTAAATGATTCCAAGTTTCAAATTTAATTTAATTTTTAATTCTAAAACAATCCTTTGGTGAAACAATTGAACTTCGAAATAAGTGCGTTATATATTGCAATTGAGAAGGTCAAGAAATTACGAGCTCTATAATATGCATTTTGTAAGTTCATTTTATGAAAATTTGAATGAATTTTTAATTTTAAAACATTCCTTTGATGACACAATTGGACTTCGAAATAAGTGCGTTATATATTGCAATTGAGAAGGTCAAGAAATTACAAGCTCTATAATATGCATTTTGTAAGTTAATTTTATGAAAATTTGAATGAATTTTTAATTTTAAAACAGTCCTTTGATGACACAATTGCACTTCGAAATAAGTGCGTTATATATTACAGTTGAGAAGGTCAAGAAATATCGAGCGCTATAATATGCATTTTGTAAGTTCATTTTATGAAAATTTGAATGAATTTTTAATTTTAAGACATTCCTTTGATGACACAATTGGACTTCGAAATAAGTGCGTTATATATTGCAATTGAGAAGGTCAAGAAATTACGAGCTCTATAATATGCATTTTGTAAGTTAATTTTATGAAAATTTGAATGAATTTTTAATTTTAAAACAGTCCTTTGATGACACAATTGCACTTCGAAATAAGTGCGTTATATATTACAGTTGAGAAGGTCAAGAAATATCGAGCGCTATAATATGCATTTTGTAAGTTAATTTTATTAAATGATTGCAAGTTTCAAATTTTATTTAATTTTTAATTCTAAAACAATCCTTTGATGAAACAATTGAACTTCGAAATAAGTGCGTTATATATTGCAATTGAGAAGGTCAAGAAATTACGAGCTCTATAATATGCATTTTGTAAGTTAATTTTATGAAATGATTGCAAGTTTCAAATTTTATTTAATTTTTAATTCTAAAACAATCCTTTGATGAAACAATTGAACTTCGAAATAAGTGCGTTATATATTGCAATTGAGAAGGTCAAGAAATTACGAGCTCTATAATATGCATTTTGTAAGTTCATTTTATGAAATGATTCCAAGTTTCAAATTTTATTTAATTTTTAATTCTAAAACAATCCTTTGGTGAAACAATTGAACTTCGAAATAAGTGCGTTATATATTACAGTTGAGAAGGTCAAGAAATTACGAGCTCTATAATATGCATTTTGTAAGTTAATTTTATGAAATGATTGCAAGTTTCAAATTTAATTTAATTTTTAATTCTAAAACAATCCTTTGGTGAAACAATTGAACTTCGAAATAAGTGCGTTATATATTACAGTTGAGAAGGTCAAGAAATTACGAGCTCTATAATATGCATTTTGTAAGTTAATTTTATGAAATGATTCCAAGTTTCAAATTTTATTTAATTTTTAATTCTAAAACAATCCTTTGGTGAAACAATTGAACTTCGAAATAAGTGCGTTATATATTACAGTTGAGAAGGTCAAGAAATTACGAGCTCTATAATATGCATTTTGTAAGTTCATTTTATGAAATGATTCCAAGTTTCAAATTTTATTTAATTTTTAATTCTAAAACAATCCTTTGGTGAAACAATTGAACTTCGAAATAAGTGCGTTATATATTACAGTTGAGAAGGTCAAGAAATTACGAGCTCTATAATATGCATTTTGTAAGTTAATTTTATGAAATGATTGCAAGTTTCAAATTTTATTTAATTTTTAATTCTAAAACAATCCTTTGATGAAACAATTGAACTTCGAAATAAGTGCGTTATATATTGCAATTAAGAAGGTCAAGAAATTACGAGCTCTATAATATGCATTTTGTAAGTTCATTTTATGAAATGATTCCAAGTTTCAAATTTAAATTAATTTTTAATTCTAAAACAATCCTTTGGTGAAACAATTGAACTTCGAAATAAGTGCGTTATATATTACAGTTGAGAAGGTCAAGAAATTACGAGCTCTATAATATGCCACACTGCATTTTGTAAGTTAATTTTATGGGATGATTCCAAGTTTCAAATTTGAATGAATTTTTAATTTTAAAACAGTCCTTTGATGACACAATTGGACTTAGAAATAAGTGCTAACATATTACAACTGAGAAGGTCAAGAAATTACGAGCTCTATAATATGCATTTTGTAAGTTCATTTTATGAAATGATTGCAAGTTTCAAATTTAATTTAATTTTTAATTCTAAAACAATCCTTTGGTGAAACAATTGAACTTCGAAATAAGTGCGTTATATATTACAGTTGAGAAGGTCAAGAAATTACGAGCTCTATAATATGCATTTTGTAAGTTAATTTTATGAAATGATTGCAAGTTTCAAATTTTATTTAATTTTTAATTCTAAAACAATCCTTTGATGAAACAATTGAACTTCGAAATAAGTGCGTTATATATTGCAATTGAGAAGGTCAAGAAATTACGAGCTCTATAATATGCATTTTGTAAGTTCATTTTATGAAATGATTCCAAGTTTCAAATTTAATTTAATTTTTAATTCTAAAACAATCCTTTGGTGAAACAATTGAACTTCGAAATAAGTGCGTTATATATTACAGTTGAGAAGGTCAAGAAATTACGAGCTCTATAATATGCCACACTGCATTTTGTAAGTTAATTTTATGGGATGATTCCAAGTTTCAAATTTGAATGAATTTTTAATTTTAAAACAGTCCTTTGATGACACAATTGGACTTAGAAATAAGTGCTAACATATTACAACTGAGAAGGTCAAGAAATTACGAGCTCTATAATATGCATTTTGTAAGTTTATTTTATGAAATGGTTCCAAGTTTCAAATTTGAATGAAATTTTAATTTTAAAACAGCCCTTTGATGACACAATTGGACTTCGAAATAAGTGCGTTGTATATTACAGTTGAGAAGGTCAAGAAATTACGAGCTCTATAATATGCATTTTGTATGTTAATTTTATGAAAATTTGAATGAATTTTTAATTTTAAAACAGTCCTTTGATGACACAATTGGACTTCGAAATAAGTGCTCACATATTACAACTGAGAAGGTCAAGAAATAACGAGCTCTATAATATGCATTTTGTAAGTTTATTTTATGAAATGGTTCCAAGTTTCAAATTTGAATGAAATTTTAATTTTAAAACAGTCCTTTGATGACACAATTGGACTTCGAAATAAGTGCGTTGTATATTACAACTGAGAAGGTCAAGAAATTACGAGCTCTATAATATGCATTTTGTAAGCTAATTTTATGAAATGGTTTCAAGTTTCAAATTTGAATGAAATTTTAATTTTAAAACAGTCCTTTGATGACACAATTGGACTTCGAAATAAGTGCGTTATATATTGCAATTGAGAAGGTCAAGAAATTACGAGCTCTATAATATGCCACACTGCATTTTGTAAGTTAATTTTATGGGATGATTCCAAGTTTCAAATTTGAATGAATTTTTAATTTTAAAACAGTCCTTTGATGACACAATTGGACTTAGAAATAAGTGCTAACATATTACAACTGAGAAGGTCAAGAAATTACGAGCTCTATAATATGCATTTTGTAAGTTTATTTTATGAAATGGTTCCAAGTTTCAAATTTGAATGAAATTTTAATTTTAAAACAGCCCTTTGATGACACAATTGGACTTCGAAATAAGTGCGTTATATATTACAGTTGAGAAGGTCAAGAAATTACGAGCTCTATAATATGCATTTTGTATGTTAATTTTATGAAAATTTGAATGAATTTTTAATTTTAAAACAGTCCTTTGATGACACAATTGGACTTCGAAATAAGTGCTGACATATTACAACTGAGAAGGTCAAGAAATAACGAGCTCTATAATATTCATTTTGTAAGTTTATTTTATGAAATGGTTCCAAGTTTCAAATTTGAATGAAATTTTAATTTTAAAACAGTCCTTTGATGACACAATTGGACTTCGAAATAAGTGCGTTATATATTGCAATTGAGAAGGCCAAGAAATTAGGAGCTCTATAATATGCATTTTGAAAGTTAATTTTATGAAATGGTTCCAAGTTTCAAATTTCATTGAATTTTTAATTCTAAAATATGTTCTTATATTAGGCAAATTGACTTTATGATACAATAAGTTAATTTGATAGCCGACTTCAATGGTTTGAGAATGACTGTGTCGTACTTTCACTGATTTGGGGTATCTTAAGGTGGGTCAGTTGGGTGGGGGTAGTGTGGTGCGGACAGAGTGGTGGGGGTAGCCCGACAACGCTGGGTATTTCAGCTAGTATTTAATACTACAATTAGCGTACAGCCACGGGATCGCATAAAGCTACTACGAGCTTGTTACTAAACAGTGTGAGCTGAGAGTTGTTGCTTTGTTGTTGCTGTTGTTAAATATTTAAGTGCGGTGTTAGGGACAACTAATTTTTAAGCGGTTTATTTAATTGCAAATTTTAAACTGTAATGCTTTGTAATATATTATTCCATTCCCCAAACCAAAAGTTCTACAAAAGTTGACGTGAGTTAATTTTTAATGGAATTACAGAGGCAGGATACGTACATACCGTTTCCGATTTAGAGGAATGGCGATATAGATGTTAGCCACCAGAGCATTGATCTTTATTTAGGAGATCAGGAGATTAGAGTTTTGCAAAACTTACGTCCACCAACGCGTGCGTTGGGATTTTTTGTTGATTTTTAACCACTAAAGCTGCTTCAAATAACTTGGAAAAAGGCATTTTCTGAAGAAAAAAAAACTCGAAACTTTGGATGCCCCACGTTCCGGAAAACAAGATGGCGATTTTCAAAATCTGCTTAATTGGGGTTTTTATGGGAGGTATGTCCGAAAGCCCAAATCTCGAAAACCGTATACTGGAGTTTGCTATATAACACCTGCTTTTGTATGGGAAAAACTCAATTATATGAAATACCACTTAATTATATGAAACTATGGAGATTTTATTTTAAATTAAATGTATTTTTATTACCTATCATTTGGTACCAATATACTCCAAAACCTGCTTCAAAGTACTTGAAAAAATGAATTTTTCTGGAAAAAAATATCAAAACTTTGGACGCTCCTCCCACCAATGGGCGGTGTGTGTGGCAAAAATACCGTAAAACCGTATACTGGAGATAAGCCCTAGTTTGGGTAAGCAAATTGATGAAGAATCTCGAACGCCACAATAAATTCTTGATTTTGCCGACTCGTAGCTTTCGGAATTTTCTCATTCCAAGCGGGATCGTAGTCCGCTTCCATTTTCGTGAGTCCTACATCATTAAACAAGAAGTTATGCATTTTTGAGTCTATTTAAATAAATGTCATTATATGGACGGCTTTTACGGAACGCACTGTAACATAATTTACCGCGCTTGCCACTGGAACTTTGTTCCTAACCTAAAAGCCGGCAAAATGTAAAACGTGGTCCAATTTCCAATTTGATTGCAATTAAAACTCGATGCTAATAATAACTTTCGAATGTTGTAATTATAACAAAGAATATAAAACAAGCCTATTCAGCGTTGCTTTAATTCACAAAACACAACACGATTTCGCCGCTTGACACAACAACCACTTGTTATAAATTGATTTGATACAATTAATAATCACAGTAAATTTATGACGCGTCCTAATTATACTCACATTACTCACAAGTAAAAAAATATACCGATTCTGCAGATTCTGCTGTTATTCGGTTTGCATATAAAAACTACGATTGTCAAAATTTTTTGCAATATAATTGCAAAATGCATATCGAACATAAAAACTATAGCTGTATTTTATTTGGAATCTGAATAAGGAATTCGAATGTCAAAACTAGCCAAAGCCATCAAAACAGCAGGTTTTCCAATTCCAAAGAAGGAATTCGACATTGCAATTGGTGTTGTAATTCCTTATTCCTCGACAAATAAAATACGGCTTATAAGCTATACTGCTTTGGCAAAGCCGGCTTGGCTTACAACAACAATAGCATAAGCATAAAGCCGAAAATAAATCCAAAAAATTTTTGATTAAGAAACTAAAGCCATTTTATAGTTATGGTACTCACCGTAAGGCCAAAAGCTATAGCAAAAGCATTGGTTATTCTATAAAAAAAACAGTGTAATATTAAAAGCGATGCCATATGTATAATATTAACAGCAATGCCACATACACTTAAATAAACGTACCAATTGTATGACGCACGATTTTATACCGACAATTTTACTTTCGTGTACATAGATAAAAGGAAGTATAAAAATGAGTCAGAAAAATCGAAAAACAAATATCTGTCTGTCTGACTTTGTTCACTCTAAAGCCCAGACGACAGAACTTATGATGATGAAAATTAATATTTTAATTTTTTACATAAATTGTGAGGTGCCAGTTCATTTTGACCGAAATCTGACAACCGGAAGTTACAGTTTACTTAGACAGTTTTTCGAGTTTTTGCAAGGGCGAATATATAGTATAGCAATTAATGGAATTTTCATCATCTGCCACGCCCCCTGCCACGCCAACATCTCACACTGCCTAAAAATATGAACCGGACTTAGGGGCGGCGCCCCCTTTAGGAAGGAGGGGCTTTCAAAATTTTGAGTTATATTTTTAAAAATTCATTTTTCTCAGTAGTTTGATGGAAGTTAGAGGGTTAATTGGTATAATAGAAAAGGTAATAAAAATAACTTTCATCTTATAAAAAATTGGGTTCAATCCAACCACCCACGACAAAAAACGAGCCAAAACTGAATTTCTCATGAAAGTTTAGCAGGGGGCATGTTTTAGAGTGGGTGGGCCTAAATATTGGTATCATATGTAAGGTAAAAACTAGTTATACACAGTCATACTATTTTTATGGGCACGGCATAATTGGAACGGAAGTATGATCAAGTTGAATTTAGTTTATGTGGTATTTCATATAATAATTGAGTCATATATCTTATGAATGAGTTTTTTTCATACATAATTACATGATATACCATGATGCAGCATTTTAATTTTAAACTCCTATCTAAATATTAATTAATTCTGCGAATTTTACTATACAGTGTTCATAATTTTCAAAAATGCTTTTTAAAACGAAAAATTACTATCTAAATATAATTTGAGCGAAGGAAATCACATCACCTATTTTCTTTAGGAGAAAACTCAATCATTTGTAATGAGTATAAATTGATCCACCTTTAATGAAAATTGGGACACGACCATAAAAAAAGTATGGTTGTGTGGGAAAAACCTTCAGCTTTCATTTGACATCAAAATGAGGCCCGGCTACATTTCAACGTCTACGTGGGTGTCTACTGAACTTTGACGGAAAAATGAGTTTTTCGACTCTAACTATTCGGAAGTAGGTTTGATTGGCCCCATTTTTTTTAAATGGACGGTTTTTTAATAATCCTTCATATGACACCAATTAACTCCCAAAACTTCTTCAAACCACTGAAAAATATAATTTTTAAAAATAAAACTCAAAATTTTGGAAGCTCCTAACTCATAAAGGCGGCGTCTCCCCCAAACAAGATGGCCTGATCAATAAGGGCTTTCAGAAGAGGGGTGTCTCAAAACCCTAACCCTTTAATCGCTTTACTATAGTTAAGCCTTTGAAAGTAACTCAAATGTATTGCATTAATAATTGTCAAGTTTCTCATTTGAAAAAATTTAAATTAAAAAATAAATTTAAATTTATTTGGTAGCGTCAAAAAATTTTGAAAAAATTGTCATATTTTTGATGTGAATTTAAATTAATTTCGTTGAATATAGCGTCAAAAAATTTTGCAAAAATTATCATTTTTTTGATGTCCGAAAAAACAATGGAAGCGCTTAAGATTTCATACTTTCCCCCAAATCACTATTGACAAGTGGTTGGACTAATAAATATCTCCCGCAAAAATATAGCTTTTTTTGTGTTCTAAATTATATAGCCTTAAAATATCTCAAATTTTATATTTCATAAAGTTGAATTTAAATAAAAATCAATAAAAACATTTTTTGTCCACATAAATAATTGTTTTATTTTTTAACCATAAAGTAAAAATTTCTCTTTTTTGCTTTAACTTATTATATTTGTGCAACATGCCACTAATTAATTATTCCTTGGTGGACTGTATACACCGATAAACAATATTTTATATACTGTATTTCACTAATTTTGTTCGTATTTATTTGTACATATATTATTACAGTTTTGTTGTAAACAATTAATTATACAAATCCAACTTAATATGTACTAATAATGCAGGTAAAAATGCTTTTTATTACTAATAATTTTGTTGTGTTGTATCACATAAAACCGGATGTAACCAACTAACTATATTCGGCTCATACTCATTCGAAAAATCAAAATATTCCTTCTCTTTGTTTGTTTGTCTCCTTTTTTCTATAAACGAGTTGAGCTAAACATCGCTACAAAATAATACTCACATAAAAAATAATTGTACTAAATTTCATAAATGTCAAAGTAAGGAAATATTTACTTAAGTTACGTGTGCATAAGTTACTTTACAGTGTACATTATATAATCATTTAAACTAGTTATAAAAGGGTAAGTATAAATTATGTTCTGACATTAAATACAATTATATAATTTAATTTGTATTACAGATTTCCTTTCGATCTAGGTAGTCTTCAAGACTATTTGGATGACATGTGAAATACAACGACAAATGTACAGAATAGTTTAGTATAATAAATGGTTTTCGTTGTTATTATGCAATACATAATGTTGTATGGTTTTAATTACTGTGATGAATTGATGGTACCAAACAATAATTCAAAAAATAAAATTTAAATGAGAAAATGAGAAAAAACACAATTAATAATGCAATACATTTGCAATAATAAATACCGCTTTTTGTTCCTTATACTTAGATTTTTTTCAACAATATAAATTTGTTTTGAAAATTTCTATTTTAACCTTCAGAAATCGATATGCCTGGCAAATAACCTAGTTTTAAGAAGGTAAACATTTTACAGTAATTTTGAATTCAATTAGAAGTTGTTGTAAAATTCCATTAAATTGAACTAACGACTTTCCATCGTAAGACTTTTAGCTTTTTTTTCGAAATTGTTTTGCTTGCATTTTTCTAAAAAAAAACTCAAAACTTTGGATGCCCCTCCTACCCAAAGGGGGCGTCTCCCCCATACAAGATGGCGATTTTCGCATCGCCAAAGAACGTGTCTTAATTACGATCGTTTTTTACTTTTTTATTAGCACCAATGATAAATGAAAATGCGTTTAAGTTTATTTAACTGCATGTGGCATTGCTTTTAATATTATACATGTGGCATTGCTGTTAATATTTTACTGGCTGTCATAGAATAACCCTGCTTTAGTTTTTATGAACAGGTGTTCGATTTGCATTTTGCGCACACTCGGAAACAATTTAGAAAAGCATAGCAGTTTTTTATATGCAAAGTTCGTTTATTGCGAATTGCGGACCGAGTAACAGTAGAATCGGCATATTTTTTCCCTTGTAAGTGCAATTCGCGTCATATGTTAGAGCAGGAATTAAAATCATTGAAATTCGTGCATATTGCTACTCGTATCGAAGTAATTTAAAACAAGTGGTTACAGTTTCAATCGGCGAAATTGAGTTGTGTCTTGTGAAATTAAAAAAACCCTCGAAATGTTTGTTTTATATTCTAATTGCAAAATTCTAACGTATTTATTAACAGGCGTATTTTATTTGCCGAGGAATAAGGAACATGGACCAGCAAAACAGCAGGTTTTCTTATTCCAAAGAAGAAATAAGAATAAGTGCAATTGTTGTTGTAATTCCTTATTCCTCGGCATTTAAAATACAGCTAACATCAAGTTTTAATTGCAATCACGTTTTACATTTTGCCGGTTTTGAGGTTAGCCACAAAGTTGCAGTCGCAAGCGCGGTGAATCATGTTACAGTGCGTTCCGTAAAAACCGTCCATGTAATAAAAAAATATATAACTACCTGTTTGATGATGTGCGAATGACGAAAATGGAAGTGGACTAATATCCTACCAGCAAACTAAGTATCGGTAAAATCAAACGTTTAGCGTTTATTGAGGCGTTGAGAAAGGATTCTCCTGCAACTGGATTGGAAACTCGTTTAGTAAGTAATAATGAAAGGATATAAAAGAGTCATTCATTTCAAATTTCTATTCTTCTTCCTTCTTTACGGTGCCTATTATTATACTCCGTTTGCGAGTACTTGTCGCCAATTTGTACAGAATTTACATTTTTCGATATATTGCGCAAGGTGATTGAAGATAACAAAAATTCTGGCTGCTATTGCTGAATCAGCTGAACATTAAAGTCGAGGAATCGTGAAAACGTTTGTTTGCTTTTAACATAAAGGTAAAAGTATTATATTGCAGGGCTGAAGGGTATGTAACATTTTTTTTTTAAAAAAATTCGATATATGACCATGGATGAATGTGGTATTTCAAAATATGGCCCATATGCACTATAGTATCCCACCCCACTGAGTTTATTGATAACTGCAACGTGATCGTGATACTTAAGAATAATAATAGCCGCATACTGAGCGCAGCACAGCACAGCATAGCGTAGCCGATGTTTTCAGGGCATACACTGTTATACTTAATTGCGTACTTTCACATTTAGCCAAACATTGTGTTTGCTTCAAAAAACCTCTCCTGAGCTCTTCTTTGCTAGGCTGCGCTCAATATGCGGCTGGCCTAAAACATGTGCATTATCCTGAAACTATGCTGTCTGGGTAGTTTCGTTTTTCGAGTACCTAGAAATATTTTGAATATTAGATTTATTTTCCTACCTAAATCATAATTGAGGTTTTTCCTAGTCCTGCCATGTTTATCTACTCTAACTGCTACATGAACTCCATGTCAATTTGGATGCTTTATTCTAATTAGATGTACAGCACAAATGATCGACGCGAATTGTTCTTCTATTCGTGAGGTTATTTGATTTTTAAATTCGTATAGCGAACAAATCTATTATTGTTATAGAATTTTTTACCAAAAGTTAAATAGGCGTTTCGAAGATCGTTAAAATATAACTCTAAAACAGTAAATAAATATACTTCGATCTAAGCTGGAGTTTCGCTATTTCCAAAATATAAAGCAAATAAGAGGTCAGGAATATTACTGATATGATAGCAATCCTGGCCACTCTCTTAACAATTTTTCGATTCATGGTTGTAGCGCTAACCATCATGTCACGACAAACCGAGAAGAATCTGTAATGTTAACGTCCATTAATTGGCAAAATTCTTTAAATAATTTTCGTCGCATAGCTGAAATGATTAAATGAGAATAAATTTTTTTAACTATGTTTTCAATATCAATATCTAACTCCTCCATTGCATTGCGTAAACAATTACCATCTGTGTGCATAGCAATTTGCTTTCACTATATTTTTATTAACTGATTTCAAGTTCGTGTTATAGCTTATAAGCCGGCTTCTCTTAAAAAATATTGTACTGTAAGAGGGAAAAACTTTCGGTTTTTGAAGTTAAACTTCATTTGGCGCGACTAGGGGTAACTGAAATATTTTGATGCGATGTTATCTTACGGATGTAGGGGTTTGTGCATCTGACATGAAATTAGTTTGTATTAAATACCCTGCGATTCCGAACTCCAAGATGAACCTACGAAAAATATGACATTGTTCGAAATGAATTGAAATTTTTTTTTAGTTTAATCGACGACCTCAATATTATTGCCGAATGGTCGCTTCTTTAATAAACTTTTGAGTTTGATAAGTTAATTCCTTATTGAAGTTATTGAATAATAATAAATGTGAATATTCTAAAATTCTTTTCATTTTATATGATTTTACTCACGTGCGTTATTTCCGAAACTCGCCGGCCGTTACAATAAAATTTATTTGTTTCATAATATATTAAATGATTATTCTTTTCCTTAAAAATTATATGTTTAAGATAAAACTATGATAAGATACGAAGCAGGTCTAAGTAGTTAAACTGCGTGTTCGTGGTGTTGTGAAAACGGTACTTCGCTACATCGCGTTCCGACGAGGCTCTGTGTTCAAGTGTCTGAAGCAGTGATAAGGACACTTTGCAGATCACGTTCAGTTGAGTCTTTGTGTCTAGTATTCTGACCAGTGAAAAGGATACTTCGCAGAACACGTTAAGAGGAGTCTTTGTCGGTCTATAAGCCAGAAGGAAGAGAGTGCTTGCATGATTTCTGTTTCCTTCTATAGAATTTGAAACGGTTCATAAATTGTAGTAACCGAGAGAACCCCGAACTGGCTTCATTCCCACGATTTGTCCAGAATCCCGTTGTGTCCGTTATTGTAATACGATATCTTTGCTTTGTTGTCTTGTGATCTTTTGCTCGTGCATTGTTGTTGTTGCGTGCGCATATGGTTTAATTTTTCTTGCACTTATACTGTCGCATAGTTCATTGACCCCACCGTATTCCTTAGGAGGGGAGAGCGATCGACATATTTTCCAGCCATGTGGGTGTGTTGGTCATCTTTTGTGCAGGTTCTATGATGCAGTAGTGACGCAGTGATAACTTGTTACATCCGGACGGATCCGCAAGCCTTCCCTTTGACGTCTTCTTGTTGCCTCTTCCCCGCAACACGTCAGCCCTCTCCCTCTCGGTCATGGAGATCTCCATCTCGGATGAGTCACTCACATGACCGCCATCACCACTACCAAACACCCGAGTACTTACCCCAACAGAGTGGGCACCTACCACCGGCAACAACGGCTTCACCGCCTCCTTATGAGGCCTCTCACCAACGCTGCTCTCATATTCGCTGGTTAGTCCACCTAACCCAGCAGTGCTGCCTTCCTCAGACGAGCCAGTCAAATTCTTCCTCTTCTTCTTCCCTTTCTGCTTCATGAGAGGCATTTTGGGCCCTTCCATACTGTTCTCGCGAACCACTTTCACAAAAACGCTTTTTTATGGTCTTTCGTCAATATAAAACAACTCTTTTATTATTTTTTCCCGATTCAGCGCACTGAGTAGTACCGGAAATTTTTTTTTTGTAATGGACGGTCAAACCTGATTGACGAAAAAAAAAAAAAAAAAAAAATTGGTCAAACAAATTTTGCCGTGTATGACCCCCTTTAAATTGAACAAAATGATGGACCAAAACAGCTGTCAAAAGTAAGAATTTCGCAAAAAATTGGCAAAAAAAATTTTTCACCCTGGTCGACACACACACTCCGTGTAAATTATTCTCCATACAAAATTGCAGATTTTCTGACACACAAACTTGTATAAAGTTACAAATGTTAGCGTCGACACACGCACAAATGTATTTTGCACCACACACGCACAAATGTAAATTTGGTCGACACACAAACTCGTGTAGTCGCTATGGGTAATAAGCAAAAATGACACACAAACCTGTGTAATTTCCCATAAGAAAATCGTCACTATCGAACACTTTTGTTTTTCACTTTTTATCTATTTTTCCTCCGAATTTTCTCAAAATTGTTGGCAATTTAATGCAGTCACACATTAAATTTGATAATAATCCACTTTTAACGCAATTTTTAGCACTTATTTTGCAAAAAAATTTATTTACCACAGAACTGATGTAAATACACCGCGATACCACTACTGCACACTTCAAGCACAAGTACTCAAGTGAGTAGTAGATAGGGACATCGAGTCTTGGTAGAGTTGGGGATTGAGCCCCGCGCTTTCCCACCTTTCGGTTTTAAGCTTACTCCTTTTTTATTTGCTACTTAGCGGTCCTCCCTCGGGAGTAAACCGTTTCTTAATCTATCGCTTTAAGTCCTGCAACATAACTGAGAATATTATGCTGCAGTCGGACCCCACGACCCAGTAGATAGGGACAGCTGATATGTTTGAGGGCAAGCCCTCCGCTTTCCCACCTTTCGGTATGAAGCCAAAGTAGATAGGGACATGAAATGTCTTTTGGATTTACGTGGATCCCTCCAGTGAATGGTTTACCCCACGGTCCTCTTCGGACGTGGATTAGTTATACGACAATCAACGTCCATCATAGACTGATGTGCCAGTATTAACTCAATGGTTAGAGCAGGACCTATCTTAAGTCCCTGCCGATCTCTGGTGTCATCGACAACCGGTTGATCTATGCAACTCCACAGAGAACGCATCATCGCACCGGTAACATCAGGACGGTCTTCTGATGTTCCAAAGATTTTTGGCAACATCAGTCCACCATACTGATGTTACCATGCTAGTGTTCTACCCGCATTTGGGTAGTAAACCACAGCCACTACGTAGGCCAAAGCCAGAATAAACTGGACCTCAACCAAAGGTTGGCCCAGACTCAGTTATTTTAAACCTCCGAGGAGATTAAACCTTGTCTGTGGGCATCCAACCCCCGTAGTACCAACGCGACCTTGGTGAGATCTGCCATCAAGGGACTCAGCTCTTTCAGAATGAGTGCCTGGGCAATTGCAAAAGCAGACCCTGGCAGCACATTCGTCCGGAACCTCGTATCCTATCATTTGACACTAGGGTGGTTTCAAGCCCTAGGCCGCCCGGGATAGAAACTATCCCGAGCACTACCGCCTGCAGTATGTACGGTAGGGGCGCTTCGTTCTTAGACAGTGCCCGTGCTTGAGACTCTAAGCACTAGCCCCCTGCCACTATAATCTACCGAGTAAGACCAAGTATCAAACTTATAATAACCAGACAGCTAAGTAAGATACAGCGGCCCCCTCGGGGGAGTAGATAGGGACAGAAGGAATCTGGTTAATCCATATTCGTGCATCAGTTATTTGATGACAGTAAATTTGTTTATCTTAAGAGAGTCATAATTACTCTCGCCGTTTATCGGTTTTTTCGTTAAAACAATGCACCTGCGATTAGCTATAAATATATATTATATACGGTAGACTTTCAGAACCGCTCTCTACTCGCTTGGCTACGACTTTCAGTGTTACTTGTATTAACCAAAGTTTGTCTCATTGATCCCTTTATGTAGTGAACTAGTGAACTTACTACTTCAGTTTTTCGCCAATCTCTTTGAAATAGTTACGAAGTCGAGCCAATTTCGCGTGCAAAGCGTTTACAATAAAAATGTTAGTGGTAGGACTATAGGACTAGAGAGAATCAGTCAAAAAAAGTCAAAAAAGTTGCTGATATGTTCTTTCAAGAGAACCCAATTTGCCTTTGACAAGTTGTAAGCCCTGGTAATGTTTATTGGTTCCTTTTCCGTGTTAACCTTGTATAATAGGTACCTGTGATCACTGAGTGTTTCGCTTCTATCCACTTTCCAATCTGCGATGTTAAGCTCCTTCGTGAAGGTAACGTCTATCCAGCTTTGCCCGTGGGGTGTAAAGAATGTTGGCTCGCTGTTGCTATTATTTTCTATTTTAAGGCCTTCTTTAGCGATTAAGTCCAAAAACCTTTCACCTCTTCTGTCTGTGGTATATCCACCCCAAATTGTATTTTTGGAGTTTATATCTCCAGCAATTGATATGTTTTTCTTATACTTTTGAAGGATCTTCTCTATCTTTTGAAAGTGCCTTTTCATTCTGGCAAGTGGCTCCATATACAGTGACACCAATATTATATTGGGTACTGTGTTTGTTATTTTCACTGTCACTGAGTTATCATCCGTAAACTCCGGTAGTAAAATTGTTGAGATAGTTTTATTTCTCACCACAATTGCCGTCTTTGCCGTAAGCGACTTCGCTGTCTTATTTGGCAGATGGAGTGTGAAGTTTTGGCTAACGTTCATCCTTCTATAAGGCTCCTGGATTAAAGCAATATCAATTTTTCTCTCCTCCATAACTTGCTCAAGTAGGTTTGTGGCCTCTTTGCCTCTGCCTACATTAATTTGGATAACTTTAATTGTTACCATAGTTGATTAGTGATCCTGCCTGTCTCAACTTCCTTGCAAAGATTGGGCATCTGTTGTCCCAGGCGCAGTGGTTTGTGTTGGCTAACTTCATTTCCTTACAGTTTACGCAACAAGGGGTCTTAGTACTGCAGTTGTGGTCTTTCGTGTCAGATTTTTCTGCACACTTCGGACAGACCTCCTGTGTGGATCTGCAGTATTTCGATACATGCCCAAATCCTTGGCACTTAAAACATCTTGCTAGATCAGTGTACTCTTTAATGTATACCCAGGTATAGTCTGCAACAATTTTGTCCTCTTGTATTAGGACTTTATATACCTCTGGAGTGACCTCTATTTTCCAGTTAACCTTCCTGGGGTTGGCGGTTTTCCTCTTACCCAGGAATTTAATTCCTTTCTCAAAACTTTCTTTACCGATTTTTTTTGGCAAGATCTGGGTTGCAAGCTGCCAGATCTTTTCCTAATTCTTCCACACTAATTTCCGCATTTGAGTCGATACCAATCAGGAGCATATTCGGTTGTGGCGATTTTAGGGCTTTTGTAGCCAGAATCTCCTGCAATTTTTCCTGTTGTTTCCTGGAGTTAGTGCCCACCATCAAATTGCCGCTTTTTAGACTCTTAACTTCAGTAAAGGGCCCCCCACTTCCTCGAGGTTTTGCCCTTTCAGCGTTTCCCTAAGTAGTTTGTTTGTGTCTTTTTCTTTGTCCGTTGCTCTAACTACAGTTGTCCACTTAGTTTTTGAATTGGACCTATCCCTGGATTTCCTACCTAAAGCAGGAAAGTTCTTTGCGTAGTTAATACTTTTATCCCTTAGTTGACCCATACGATTAATAGTCAGTGGGGTAGTCCTTGCCCAAGTTTGCCTTTCAAGCTCATGAATTTTCTCTTCATTGTCCCTTATACCTAAAAGAAGGTCTAGGCACATTTCATAAATTATTTCTGTGTTTCCTATAATTTCATTCTTGATGCCTAAGTGGTTTTTCGTGAGGGCCTTAATTTTGCTTAATGCAGTTTTAATATTTCCTACTGCTTCTTCCGGGTTGATAGGACCATTTTTAATTAACACAATTTTTGAATCCCTAATTGTTTTGTCTGATTCGGTGTCCGTAATGTCAGATGAAGAGCTAATGTTTAGAGTAACAAAGTTGGTTGCAGGTTTACCTGCCTGTAAACCTTTTAGTTTACCTTGCTCGTCCGTATCACTGTCTTCCGATGTTTCCACCAATTTCTTCTGCTTCTTGGCCTCAATCGGTTTTTCCTCATCCGATTTCTTCATCCTTTTCTTCTTTCCCTCTGAAATTCCTGCCTCTGCCATAAGTTCAGATTTGGGTTTACCCATTACTGCTCGTGCTAAAAAGTTTATTTCCTTTAATTAAAACCACTTTTCCACGTATTTCGCAAAAGATAAAATTGCTGAAAATTTTTAAAATTATAATATTTGAACCGGTTAAACGCAAATTCCGCGAAAAATGAAATTTTAAAATTTTTTTCGCGCACAGTCGGACGTGTTCGTTCAAAAAAAAATTTTTCACACAAAATGTGTGACGAACAAGATCAATGGTGAGAGCCCTTTATTTTAACTTTAAATCTGCTGTCAGACAACAAAAAAAAAAACGCGCGAAATGAAAAAATGTTGTAACGGCCACCAGACAATTACACACAAACTAATGCGAACTATAGGCACACACACGAACTAGTGCTAGCCTTATGGCACACACACGAACTAGTGCTAACCTTATGGCGCACACACAAACCAATGTATTTCCCCGTATGAAAACAATTTACGTTAATAATTATTGTTCAAACAAAAATTTTTAAAATTTTTTTCTTTATTATTTCCGGACAGACCTAGATCTATGCACGGAAAAATTTTTTTGGAAAAAACCCTTTTTTAAAAAACCAAAATTTTCCGAAATTTTTGTATTTGCTCAAGGCAAATTCCACACTGTCTAGCCGAAAAACACACAAACTAGTGCTAACCAATGTATTTTCCTATGAGGAATTTTCTCAATACTTAATCCGCGTTTTTTAAGGCGATCCGTAACAATTTTCCGGAAAATATTTTACGCCGTATACTGTGACACTTATATTTTGGAAAAATATAATTATTATTAATTTTCTCCGTAAAAACACCACTTTTATTTGTTGATAACTGAAGAGCGAAATCGCAACACATCTGTCTTCAACTTGCTGTTATAACACAACTGAGTAGATAGGGATAGAAACTGTCTTAGAGATTAACGTGGTTACCTGCAATAAAAGCATTACCCCACGGTCCTCTTCGGACTCGAATTGTACGACAATTGACGGCCATCAACAGATGTACCAGTAGTCAACTTACTGGTAGAAGCTGAGCCTATCTTACACCCATGCCGATTTAAGGGATGACGGCAACCGGTTGTATGAAGCGCAACTCCTCGCCGAGCAACTCTGTACTGGTAACATCAGCCGGTCCTACTGTGTTACCATGATTGGCAACATCAGGGACGTATCTGATGCTACCAATACCATGCTCTACCCGCATATGGGTAGTTGAACCACAGCCCCCCACGTTACATCCCCAGAACAAACTGGGTCCGCATCCTTAGTTGTCCACAGACCGGTCAACCTTACGGTCAATCCGGTCCGTTGGGCGAGACAACTCCCGTGGTACCAAATGCAATCTTGGTGAGATTAAGTATCAATGATCTCGGTTCGTTCAGATATGAGTGCCTGGGCGATTGCAAGGCAGACCCTGGCAGCACATTCGTCCGGAACCTCGAAACATATCATTTACTACTAGGACTATACGGCAAGCACCACCAAGCAGTCCTAGGCAGCCTAGAATAAATTCTAGGCTCTCAAGCGGTCATCGGTGTAAGAACAAGCCACTAATACGAAGAGTCCACCCCAAAAAATTAGTCTCCAAGTACCAGTAGCCCATTCTCGGCCGCTAAGGTACGAAGACAATGCCCAATCATGAGCATAATCTAAGTACCCGCGGCCCTGTTATTTTCTATCGTGGAAGAGCCCCGCATCACAAACCAATGGATAAAGATGCTGTTGGATCAAACACGAAATGGAATTTTAGAGGACTCTTACCCCAGGCATCCCGTGCCGCGGTGTTTTCTATACCCCCCACCGCCGGGGTCAGTAGATAGGGACATAGGTCGGTCGAGATTAGGGATTATATCCCGCACTTACCCAGCTTTCGCCATTAAGCTTACTCTCTAATTACATATCTAGAGTCTCGCTTGAAACCATTATTTTTTATTACGTGTTTAGGTCCTGCAACATAACGGTTAGATATTATGCTGCAATTTGAACCTCACGGTTAGTAGATAGGGACAAGAAATGTCATTTGGATTTACGTGGATACCTCCAGTGAATGGTTTACCCCACGGTCCTCTTTGGACTTGGATTAGTTATACGACAATCAACGTCCATCATAGACTGATGTGCCAGTATTAACTCAATGGTTAGAGCAGGACCTATCTTAAGTCCCTGCCGATCTCTGGTGTCACGACAACCGGTTGATCTATGCAACTCCACAGAGAACGCATCATCGCACCGGTAACATCAGGACGGTCTCAAACGCAACCTTGGTGAGGTCAGGCATCAAGGGACTCAGCTCTTTCAGAATGAGTGCCTGGGCGATTGCAAAAGCAGACCCTGGCAGCACATTCGTCCGGAACCGTGAACCCCATCATTTGCCACTAAGATTTCCCAAGTCCTAGGCCTTTGGAATCAAAGATTCCCGTCTGTCCCCATCACAGACCTGTGTTGTATGAAATGAACCACTAAATACGAAGACTTGCTCATAAAGAGATTCTAAGTACCAGTGCTCCACTTCGGGTCGCAAGTACTAGACATTACCCATCCTGAGTATACTCTAAGCACCGACGACCCTTTGTTAATATTCCGTGGTAAGGTCCTGCAACATAACGGTTAGATATTATGCTGCAATTGGACCCCCACGGGGAAGTAGATAGGGACAGAAACTGTCTTAGAGATTTACGTGGTTACCTGCAATTAAAGCATTACCCCACGGTCCTCTTCGGACTCGAATTGTACGACAATTGACGGCCATCAACAGAATAAATTCTAGGCTCTCAAGCGGTCATCGGTGTAAGAACAAGCCACTTATACGAAGAGTCCACCCAAAAAAATTAGTCTCCAAGTACCAGTAGCCCATTCTCGGCCGCTAAGGTACGAAGACAATGCCCAATCTTGAGCATAATCTAAGTACCCGCGGCCCTGTTATTTTCTATCGTGGAAGACCCCGCATCACAAACCAATGGATAAAGATGCTGTTGGATCAAACACGAAATGGAATTTTAGAGGACTCTTACCCCAGGCATCCCGTGCCGCGGTGTTTTCTATACCCCCCACCGCCGGGGTCAGTAGATAGGGACAAGAAATGTCATTTGGATTTACGTGGATACCTCCAGTGAATGGTTTACCCCACGGTCCTCTTCGGACTTGGATTAGTTATACGACAATCAACGTCCATCATAGACTGATGTGCCAGTATTAACTCAATGGTTAGAGCAGGACCTATCTTAAGTCCCTGCCGATCTCTGGTGTCACGACAACCGGTTGATCTATGCAACTCCACAGAGAACGCATCATCGCACCGGTAACATCAGAAAGGATACTGATGTTCCAAAGATTTTTGGTAACATCAGTCCCCACGCTGATGTTACCATGCTAGTGTTCTACCCGCATTTGGGTAGTAAACCACAGCCCCCGCGTTGCATCCCCAGAACGAGCTGGGTCCTCAACCACAATTGTCCTCAGACTGGACGAGCCTTGCGGCTGGCCTTGTTGTCTGTGAGCACGGACAATTCCCGCGGTACCAAACGCAACCTTGGTGAGGTCAGGCATCAAGGGACTCAGCTCTTTCAGAATGAGTGCCTGGGCGATTGCAAAAGCAGACCCTGGCAGCACATTCGTCCGGAACCGCGAACCCCATCATTTGCCACTAGGATTTCACAAGTCCTAGGCCTTTGGAATCAAAGATTCCCGTCTGTCCCCATCACAGACATGTGTTGTATGAAATGAACCACTAAATACGAAGACTTGCTCATAAAGAGATTCTAAGTACCAGTGCTCCACTTCGGGTCGCAAGTACTAGACATTACCCATCCTGAGTATACTCTAAGCACCGACGACCCTTTGTTAATATTCCGTGGTAAGGTCCTGCAACATAACGGTTAGATATTATGCTGCAATTGGACCCCCACGGGGAGTAGATAGGGACAGTGAAGTGTCTTTGGATTAACGTGGATACCTCCAGTGAATGGTTTACCCCACGTTCCTCTTCGGACAGGATTGATTTTGAGACGTCAATCAACGCCCATCCATAATATTACTATTATGAATGTATCAGTATCATTGGAGTATAAGGCTCCAATTTCTCACTGATGAGAGCGAGACCTATCTAAAACTCTGCCGATCTATGGGTCACGGCACCCGGTTGGAAGAACGCAACTCCACGCCGAGTAAGAACTCACGCTGAGTAAATACTCTACCCGCATTTGGGTGTCAACCACAGCCACCACGATGCTCCCACAAGGGGGCCTACCTCATAGCCGGGGACGGAAGAAATCCTTCCGTTGGCTCCCCGGCTCCCGTGGTACCAGACGAATCTCTGGTCAGATTTTCATAGCTAGCAACGTAGCTAACTACTGCAGTTGAGTTCCTTACAACTCAGGTACTGGTGGACCTTTAAACGCCGTAGTTTCACAACTAGAGTCAGCGTGGTCTTACGACGATATGTTCGGCATTTTAATGCCTGGCATTTGCCCTGGCAACCACTCCGCTGTATATAGGGCAGAGTGCTGACATCATTGGATGGTCAGCAACCTGACCCTTCAGCTCGCAATTGCGACAGTGCGACGATTTGTCACACTGTGCAGCCACGTGCCCTTGCCCACCACAACGACGACAGACATTCTGCTTAAGAGGGCAGTCTGCCACCCGATGACCAAACGAGAGGCATCGGAAGCAGCCGTATCGTGTATCATGCGCTCTTACCCTACAGGAGGTCCACTTGATATAGCAGCGGCCAGCACCAAGGAGGGAATCAACCAATTGGTCAGACCCTTCCAGAATGACGTCCGCTACTGCATCAATGCCCTCTTTTTTAGGACGGCTTACAACCGAGATGCTCTTCTTGTATACTTCAAGAGTCATAGCATCCTTCAAATTTTTCTCATGTATCTCAAGCATGAGATCTTCGGTGGCTATATCAGCTGGTACGTTCTGGAGGGCGATCCTCCGCCGAGGGACTGGTGTGTTAACTACATTCAGCCCAACTTCTGAGAACTTCTCATTTTTGCTGATCTTTGCTCTCTCTGCGATGCTTGGGGTGCGAATAACTACACCACCATCTTTCAGCGGTTTGACTTCGTGGATCCTAACTCCAAGAGTAGGGCCCACTTCAGTTATAATCTTCTTCATTATGTCCTTAGGGGAAGCTTCTTTATTTTTGCTTCGGACAACGATGGACCAGGTTTCAACGGGTTTAGAAACCACTGCAGGGGGGACTACTGTAGCCCTGATTGGGGTTGTAGTAGTTGCGATTTTTAGGGGAGCTTCATGTGACCTCCTTAAATCACGGAGGGTCCCTTCCATATTTTTCAGCATGTTTGCCATGGATTTCTCCATTGTGCTTGTAGCGGCCATGAAAGACTTCTCCATGCTTCTAATTACCGTTTTTTTGGTTCTTTTAGCAACTAATGATGCCCTAAATAGCTATTCATTGTGCTCTAGTAATTCATCAAAAAGTTTTTCATACATGGTAGCTACTTCTTTTAAATCATTTTCATTAAACTTACCAGGTCTACAAAGCCTTTGCATCTTCTTAGTACCCATATTGCGATCGTCCATAAACTTATTGTAAAAATCGCCGATATACTTGTCCATCTGTTCTTCATCGTCCATCTCAGCGTCTTCATTTTCTTTTCCATTTTCCTCTTTTTTTTTTAGTTCAGCAGTGAGAACAGTACTGGCTTCATCCACTTTGGCCGGCCCGGATTTCTTTCTGGGAAGTTCCTCTAAACTCCCTTCATCGTCGCTAAGCGATAGGCAGGCAGTTTGCTCCTGCGCGGTCTTTGTTTTTTTGCCCTTTTGGCTCTGCTTTTTATCTCTTTCACTCATTCTCACTTTTGCACTTGTATTTTTTACTTGAAAAAATGCCGACGTGATTACACTATGCCGACGAATTTTAAAAATTGACGACGCGATTTAAAAGCCGACGGAGAAACTACACAACTTAGATGCGTGAAAATCACGTTTTAATGTTTATCGGCTTGACGGCACTTTATGAAAAACTCGATAGCTTTCATGAAAATCTCGTTTTCCCGAAAATCTCGTTTTACTGTTTTTTTATACCTGCGGGTTTTTATTTATTTTTTATTTCACAATATCGCGTCGTTTCACACACACACACACACGTACACTTGTACGCGCAGGTAATAAAACCCTTGCGTGTTTCTAAGAATTTTCGTCCTTGTAGTGTCGTCTATCTCTAGTAATTAAAATTACTCTTGGGTTTTGCTTGCCAGTAATGAAAATTACTTTATGACTTGCAAAAAGTACGTTTCGTTTGGTCACGGTATTGGTCTCGTAATAAAACTTTTATTAATTTTTACACAATGCGCACTAAGGGTAAACACAACCGTCTGCTTCTGCTGTTGTAACACAACTGAGTAGATAGGGACAGTGAAGTGCCTTTGGATTAACGTGGATACCTCCAGTGAATGGTTTACCCCACGTTCCTCTTCGGACAGGATTGATTTTGAGACGTCAATCAACGCCCATCCACAATATCATATTGTGAATGTATCAGTATCATTGGAGTATAAGGCTCCAATTTCTCACTGATGAGAGCGAGACCTATCTAAAACTCTGCCGATCTATGGGTCACGGCACCCGGTTGGAAGAACGCAACTCCACGCCGAGTAAGAACTCACGCTGAGTAAATACTCTACCCGCATTTGGGTGTCAACCACAGCCACCACGATGCTCCCACAAGGGGGCCTACCTCATAGCCGGGGACGGAAGAAATCCTTCCGTTGGCTCCCCGGCTCCCGTGGTACCAGACGAATCTCTGGTCAGATTTTCATAGCTAGCAACGTAGCTAACTACTGCAGTTGAGTTCCTTACAACTCAGGTACTGGTGGACCTTTAAACGCCGTAGTTTCACAACTAGAGTCAGCGTGGTCTTACGACGATATGTTCGGCATTTTAATGCCTGGCATTTGCCCTGGCAACCACTCCGCTGTATATAGGGCAGAGTGCTGACATCATTGGATGGTCAGCAACCTGACCCTTCAGCTCGCAATTGCGACAGTGCGACGATTTGTCACACTGTGCAGCCACGTGCCCTTGCCCACCACAACGACGACAGACATTCTGCTTAAGAGGGCAGTCTGCCACCCGATGACCAAACGAGAGGCATCGGAAGCAGCCGTATCGTGTATCATGCGCTCTTACCCTACAGGAGGTCCACTTGATATAGCAGCGGCCAGCACCAAGGAGGGAATCAACCAATTGGTCAGACCCTTCCAGAATGACGTCCGCTACTGCATCAATGCCCTCTTTTTTAGGACGGCTTACAACCGAGATGCTCTTCTTGTATACTTCAAGAGTCATAGCATCCTTCAAATTTTTCTCATGTATCTCAAGCATGAGATCTTCGGTGGCTATATCAGCTGGTACGTTCTGGAGGGCGATCCTCCGCCGAGGGACTGGTGTGTTAACTACATTCAGCCCAACTTCTGAGAACTTCTCATTTTTGCTGATCTTTGCTCTCTCTGCGATGCTTGGGGTGCGAATAACTACACCACCATCTTTCAGCGGTTTGACTTCGTGGATCCTAACTCCAAGAGTAGGGCCCACTTCAGTTATAATCTTCTTCATTATGTCCTTAGGGGAAGCTTCTTTATTTTTGCTTCGGACAACGATGGACCAGGTTTCAACGGGTTTAGAAACCACTGCAGGGGGGACTACTGTAGCCCTGATTGGGGTTGTAGTAGTTGCGATTTTTAGGGGAGCTTCATGTGACCTCCTTAAATCACGGAGGGTCCCTTCCATATTTTTCAGCATGTTTGCCATGGATTTCTCCATTGTGCTTGTAGCGGCCATGAAAGACTTCTCCATGCTTCTAATTACCGTTTTTTTGGTTCTTTTAGCAACTAATGATGCCCTAAATAGCTATTCATTGTGCTCTAGTAATTCATCAAAAAGTTTTTCATACATGGTAGCTACTTCTTTTAAATCATTTTCATTAAACTTACCAGGTCTACAAAGCCTTTGCATCTTCTTAGTACCCATATTGCGATCGTCCATAAACTTATTGTAAAAATCGCCGATATACTTGTCCATCTGTTCTTCATCGTCCATCTCAGCGTCTTCATTTTCTTTTCCATTTTCCTCTTTTTTTTTTAGTTCAGCAGTGAGAACAGTACTGGCTTCATCCACTTTGGCCGGCCCGGATTTCTTTCTGGGAAGTTCCTCTAAACTCCCTTCATCGTCGCTAAGCGATAGGCAGGCAGTTTGCTCCTGCGCGGTCTTTGTTTTTTTGCCCTTTTGGCTCTGCTTTTTATCTCTTTCACTCATTCTCACTTTTGCACTTGTATTTTTTACTTGAAAAAATGCCGACGTGATTACACTATGCCGACGAATTTTAAAAATTGACGACGCGATTTAAAAGCCGACGGAGAAACTACACAACTTAGATGCGTGAAAATCACGTTTTAATGTTTATCGGCTTGACGGCACTTTATGAAAAACTCGATAGCTTTCATGAAAATCTCGTTTTCCCGAAAATCTCGTTTTACTGTTTTTTTATACCTGCGGGTTTTTATTTATTTTTTATTTCACAATATCGCGTCGTTTCACACACACACACACACGTACACTTGTACGCGCAGGTAATAAAACCCTTGCGTGTTTCTAAGAATTTTCGTCCTTGTAGTGTCGTCTATCTCTAGTAATTAAAATTACTCTTGGGTTTTGCTTGCCAGTAATGAAAATTACTTTATGACTTGCAAAAAGTACGTTTCGTTTGGTCACGGTATTGGTCTCGTAATAAAACTTTTATTAATTTTTACACAATGCGCACTAAGGGTAAACACAACCGTCTGCTTCTGCTGTTGTAACACAACTGAGTAGATAGGGACAGTGAAGTGCCTTTGGATTAACGTGGATACCTCCAGTGAATGGTTTACCCCACGTTCCTCTTCGGACAGGATTGATTTTGAGACGTCAATCAACGCCCATCCACAATATCATATTGTGAATGTATCAGTATCATTGGAGTATAAGGCTCCAATTTCTCACTGATGGGAGCGAGACCTATCTAAATCTCTGCCGATCTATGGGTCACGGCACCCGGTTGGAAGAACGCAACTCCACGCCGAGTAAGAACTCACGCTGAGTAAATACTCTACCCGCATTTGGGTGTCAACCACAGCCACCACGATGCTCCCACAAGGGGGCCTACCTCATAGCTGGGGACGGAAGAAATCCTTTCGTGGGCTCCCCAGCTCCCGTGGTACCAGACGAATCTCTGGTCGGATTTTCGTAGTTAACAACGTAGTTAACTACTGCAGTTGAGTTCCTTATAACTCGGGACTGGTGGCCCTTTATACATCGTTTTACGCACGAAGTTCAGCTTACTGATCAGTCAGCTGGTGCTACGATAGCAGGTTCTCTGCTCGCACGTCGTTCAAAAGCATTCTTGGCAAATATTTGTATGGATTCGAAACTTTCCCTAGAGCTTAGGGCAGATTCAAAAATAAATCCGCCATTGCTTAAACTGATGCCCATCGCATGCAAGTCCCTCAAGTCAGAGTAGATGGGACAGTCACATAATACATGCGACCAGTCCACTCTCGGGAATCCACAATTACAGCTTGCCGATTCACTGAGGCCTCTCGAGTGCAAAAATGCATTCAAGCTGCCATGGCCAGTGAGTAGAAAGCCCAGCTTAAGGCTAGGAGCAAAGTACGGGCTCGTTCGGGCGTACAGAACGTCCTTAACGAACTCGAACGTTACTCTGCCATTGGTAGCTTGGTTCCATCTGGACTGCCATCTAGCTAACATAGCATCTTCAATGAGTTCCTTGCATTGGGCAAGGCTGTGATTTTCAACATCACTAGCCGTCAGGCAGTCGCTTTGCAGGAGCGGCCTATTCCTCTTGATCTTGAAGACTAAGCTTCTTCGGATCAATTCCAAATCAAGAGGTGGGACACCCATTAGAACCTGCATAGCATCTGTAGATACTGTTCTACAGACCGGCAAGCATGCGATTAAGGCAACACGCTGGCAAGAGTTTATTTTTCTTCTGCCTCTGACAAGCATAGCAGTCTCATATCAAACAGATGCTCCATATGTTGCACAAGCAACGAATAGGCCACCATAAATGGTACGTACTGCCCGCTTATCCAGGCCCCATTCAGAACGAAGGATTCGACGCATAGGTCCTACAATGCTTAGCAATCGCTTTTTAAGCTCAGAAAGGTGCACTAGGAAGTTCATGCGTTCGCCCATGTGTATACCAAGGTATCTGACTTGGTTGACGTATCTGATGTTAGACCCATTGAGCCTAACCATTGGATGTCGACTGGCCGATAGTTTGCCTTTCAGCAACATCGACACTGTCTTATCCAGTGATATGTCAACTCCAACATCGGACCCCCAGTCATGGACAACAGACATTAGTTCCGTACCCTTCCGTTCAAGCTCAAGCCGCGATTCGCCTTCAACGAGGATGATTAAATCATCCGCGTAGGCACAGCATTTGCAGAGCTCTGCTAGCCGTCCTAGGAGGGTGTCCATCATAACGTTCCAAATAAATGGTCCGCAGATGGATCCCTGAGGACAGCCACGGGCGACATACTTACTGACACTTCCAGTAGTACCAACACAACACGCTTGTCTGTCAGAAAAGTAACTCAACCAAAGAGGTACTTCACGGCAGCCCAGTTCGATCAGCTTTTCGATTACGCTGTCCCAACTGAGATAGTCGAAAGCGCCCTTGAAATCTACGAAGATAGCAAGAACGTATCGACTTGTACTGCAATGTACGCTGTCTTTTACGAACAGCCATGCATCCTCAGTACTTTTCCCAGTTTTGAAGCCGTACTGCCTGTCAGACATCAGACTCGCTGCGACATCCTCAAGTCTACGCACCATTACTCTCTCCAGCACTTTTCCAAGTACTGGAAGAAGACTAATGCCACGGTAGGAGCGAGGATTAGTGCGCACCTTGTCCGGTGACTTGAGCAGCACTACGACTTTAGCGCATTTCCAAGCGGCTGGAAAGTAGCAAGTATCAAAACACTTCTGAAAAATTGACATGATATGGTCTGGAATAGCCCGCCAGATGCTTTTACACATCTCGCCAGTCATCCCGTCCATCCCAGGAGATTTCCGGGACCTTACCATCGCCATACACTCCCATAACTCAGATGGTTCTAGAGATGGAACATCTCCATATCCAAGCCGATTCATGGGACCGAATAGCGGTGGACGGGCACCTGGAAAGAACTCATCCAGGAGTGCTTTCACACTATCATTCCATGTATGGCATACACGGTCATTGACACGAATGCCACAGACCTCTGACACACGTTTTCCCCTACAAATGCGGTATACTTCACCCCATGGATCGCTATTGTTGTTACCAACAAAGCGCCTCCAATCGTCCTCTTTCGCTTTGAGGATCATTTTTTTGTACTCACGCGTGCCATTCTGATAAGCCAACCTGAAGTGATTGACCCTCTGCTCATCACCAGCTCTGGCTCTTTGGTGGGCTTTTCTGAGACGCCTCAGCCACGCACGCTTAGCGCTCAACTCAGGAGTCCACCATTTAGTACGTCTAGGGTTGATCTTTTTAACCCTATGAAACATACTGTCATTGACGGAGACCATCCAAGCGTCGACCAACAAGATTTGTTGGTCAATACTTAGATCACTGAATCGGCCAAGTGGAAAGCTTGATGCTTCATCTTTTATGCTCTCAGCGTAGACATCCCAGTCAGCTCCACCAGTGCGCCATCGTCTTGGAACCACAGTCGGTTGAGCATCCTCGATCCTTTCAGAATCAAGGATGATCTCAATGAGACTGTGATCACTGATACTTTCCCCGATCAGGATCCTCCAGCGATATTGGAGAGCACCAGCAGAGCGATTGCAAAAAGACACATCAATGTCACTTACTCCCAAAGGTCCATCAAACGTGTAACTGTCCGATGGCGTATTAAGGACACGACACGAATTCGAAACAAGCATTTCAGCAAGCATCTCGCCCCTCTCCGTTCTACGCTGACCGGACGAACGTCCAGGCTTGCTGAACCACAGAGGAGAGGACGCGTTTGCATCAATGCCGAAAATTGTCGGTGTTCCGTCTGCTAATTGCAATATGGACTCCATATAGACCAAATATGGTTCCAGAGGCTCATTGAACTTGCAGTATATACTGACAAGAAAGAACTCTCCAAAATCGCCCCTGACCCAAACGCAGGATCCCCATTCGTCTGTGTTGTCGCTCACTGCCAAGCAGTCGAAATTGACGTTATTCACCACCACCGCGGCATTCATCCTAGAATCAGGAAAAATGCGTATGGTGGATGGGAGACCCCTTACGCAGCCATCAACTGCATAGGGCTCTTGAATCAACGCGATGCTGGCGTTCAGCTCACAAAGGTGCTCGCCGAGATCGCACATAACGGCATACGAGCCCTGACAGTTAAGTTGTAAAATTACAACCATTAATGTCTGGAGTTCGCCCTAGCAACTAGAGTTCCGTAGACCGGACATGCAGCTGACATCATTGGATGTTCGGCAGGTAGACTTTTGAAGGCACAGTCTCTACAGTGTGCCTGATTTTCGCACTTTGAGGCCACATGACCTGGCTTGCTGCAGTGCCTGCACGTACTTTCTTTGGCTTTACACTCAGATACCCGATGTGTATGGCCAAGGCAGCGGAAACACCCAATAACCGGGTCATGTGGACGTACCCTGAAGGAAAACCAGAGTACATAGCAGCGTTTAGCATTGACGAGCTCATCAATAATCGGCTTGGTACCCTCAAGGACAACATTCGAGGTTGCATCTGGGCCCTGTCTGATTGGACGGCTTATTATTTTAATGCTCTTTTTGAAGAGCTCCGGAGCCATTTCACCAAAATGATTCGAATGGATATCGGTCATCAGCTGTTCGTTTGAGATGTTAGACGGGACATCAAGCAACACTACTTTAGGGCCGATTTTTTCATTGACTTTGACAGCCAAGCCAATTTCCTCAAACTTCTTATTTGAAGCAATCTTGCTGCGTTCAGCCTTAGTAAGAGTACTAAGCAGTATATCTCCAGACTTCATGGTTTTTAGCTCATGGACCCTTACACCAAGGGTAGGCCCTACTTCATTTAGGATCATCTTTTTTACTACTTCTGGTGGGATGCTCGAGTCATATCTTTTCACCACAGTTGCCCAAGTTTCTACAGGTTTCGGTATAACCACCGGTGAACGCACGGTCAACTTTTGTGCTGGGATCAACTTTGCAGGAGTTGGGGCAAAACGGCTAAGAGGAGCCACTGTTTCTCGCGTCAAGAGGCAGTCTAATTTACCTCGTAGGTGCTCATTCGTGGCAATTAGCGTCGTTATAAAGTCTTCATACTCATTTGCCACGCTCATGAAGTTTAAAACGATATCACCGTCTAATCTTTGGCTTTTCAGCAGTTCTACCATCTTCTGGGAGATAGCTCTCATTGACTCAATATCCGAGTTTCTTTTTATGCTATTTGGAGTCACATTAGTGCTGCAATTTTTTGGCTTAATAGCGCTATCAGCTGTTATGCTGGTACTAATAATGTCTACCAAACTACGATTATTTAAACCACTTACCCCGGGTAGAATATTCGTGGTCATGGGATTTTTCCTCGCCATCTTCATAGATTCGGCCTCGTCTCTGCTACTCTCTGCATCAGTAGAGTAGACGGCTTCACCACCTTCCGAAGGTCTAGATTTCTTCTTATGTTTTGATTTCGTCTTCGGTGGGCCCATATCAGCACAAGTGTCACTTCCCATTCTGGGTTCACTTATAATTTGTTCAATCAATTCACTTAAAGAAATGCCGACGGTTTTTGATTTTTTTTTTAAATGCCGACGGCTTTTACACACAGTAATTATAGTCTTCTTCTCTTTTCTTCTTTGTTTTGTGCAGATCGCTCAGGCTATACCTGCGCGTACACACACACACACACACACACAAACACGAACGCACGAACGCACTTGTGTTTGCCAGTAATAAAATTTTTATTACTATTCACAACGAATCGCTTCAGTGCAATTCTCGGAAAATTTGCGGCAATAAAAGTACTTAAATTTAATTTAAATTTAATCTTTCACTTTCCCGTGGGTTTTTAACAATTTTATTATCGACTAACTGTTTTCACTATAGCGCTTAAATTTTTAGCACGTCTGTTAGCTCTGAATGTCACCATTCAACTGAGTAGATAGGGACAGAGATCGTGAGTTGGAGCGTGAGCCCCGCGCTTGCCTAGCGTAAGCCGTGAAGCATACTCAATACCGACTAAATAGTGGTCCATTCTTTCGAATGTAAACCACAACCCCCGCGTTGCATCCCCAGAACGAGCTGGGTCCTCAACCACAATTGTCCTCAGACTGGTCGAGCCTTACGGCCGGCCTTGTTGCCTGTGGGCACGGACAATTCCCGCGGTACCAATTCGACCTTGGTGGGGTCTGACATCAATGGCGTCGGAAATTTCAGGTATGAGTGCCTGGGCATTTGACAAGGCAAAACCCTAGCAGCACATCCGTCCGTGACCTATGCCATCTCACTTGCCATCAGGATAGCAAGCTATCCCGAGTTTCCAAACGCGACCTTGGTCAGATCTGGCATCAAGAATCACTCATTCGTTCAGGTATGAGTGCCTGGGCATTTGACAAGGCAAAACCCTGGCAGCACATCCCTCCGAAACTTCGAACCCTATCATTTGCCACTAGGACAGCAAGCCATCCTAGGCCCTTCACATATGTTAGACTAGGCCACTTAAATACGAAGAGTTTGCCCATCTTTAAGCATCTCTAAGTACCAGTGGTCCTTTCTTTTATTCTACCGTGAAGGGGTCCTGCATCTAACAAACGCTTAAACAAAGATGCTGACGGACCCCAACACGAAATGGAACTTTAGAGGACTCTTACCCCAGGCGTTCCGTACCGCGGTGTTTTCTATACCCCTAACCGCCGGGGATAGTAGATAGGGACAGAAGGAATCTGGTTAATCCATATTCGTGCATCAGTTATTTGATGACAGTAAATTTGTTTATCTTAAGAGAGTCATAATTACTCTCGCCGTTTATCGGTTTTTTCGTTAAAACAATGCACCTGCGATTAGCTATAAATATATATTATATACGGTAGACTTTCAGAACCGCTCTCTACTCGCTTGGCTACGACTTTCAGTGTTACTTGTATTAACCAAAGTTTGTCTCATTGATCCCTTTATGTAGTGAACTAGTGAACTTACTACTTCAGTTTTTCGCCAATCTCTTTGAAATAGTTACGAAGTCTAGCCAATTTCGCGTGCAAAGCGTTTACAATAAAAATGTTAGTTGTAGGACTATAGGACTAGAGAGAATCAGTCAAAAAAAAAGAAAGTAAAAGCAGTTGAACATTGACATTGAAGTACCTAAGACGTAAAGCATTTCACTTTAATGTCAATGTTTAATTCATGGATATGTCAAAATTGATGTCAATATTTGATTTCAAGTAATTTAATTTGTGTTGTTTAAGGTAAGTACTTGTACCACAGCGGCGAGGCTTCATTACCCACCCATCGCCCCATCGGTCCCCATCACCACCTCATCCCCACCACGCCTTATCCCAATGACCAACTCTTTACTCAATCACCCCTATAAATATCCATAGCTCCCCGCACATTTTTTATCCACTGACCAACTCCCAACGACCGCCACCCTAACGATTCCGTCCCATTTGACCAACCATCACACCGATTACCATCCATCACCCCCATCGATACCCATAGCTCCCAAGACTTAACCCCATCGCCCATTTCCCCCCACCGACCCCATCCCTGATGATCATCAACATTCCCCGTCATCAACACCCCACCACCAACCCAAAAAAAAAAAAAAAGCTACTAACGATAAATTATTTTCATTCAATCAATTTGCTTGTGCGCACGATTTAACTACATGCTACAATTCTACCCAAATGTCAACAACGAAATCGAACGAAATGGGAATACAGCACCAACGTATCAATCAATAAATGTAGTTTTTCGTAAATATCTCGACTCCACCGCCACTTAGCGGGTCCAAGTTTTATCAGCAAATTTATTTCACTTTCTTTTACATAGTAATAGGAAGTATAGTAATCATGACAATTTTCGAACTCGGGAATTTTGCAGATTTACCCATTACCGTATCTCCTGAGTCAGGAAAAGCGAAACAAAACCTCTGTCTGTTTCCACTCTACGCCCAGACGGCAGAACTTATAGAGATGAAAATTTATATTAAAGCTTTTTATATAAATTGCGACGGGCAAGTTGATTTTGATGGAAATCTGACAACCGAAAGTGACTGTTGACTTGGACAGCTTTTTCGAGTTTTTGCAAAAAAAAAAAACTCAAAAAGTTGTAACGTTGTATGCTCGGGTGGCGCTCGGCGGTCACCCAGGGTTCGTTTTCTCCTTCGTGTTACAAATTAATTTTTTCTTGTTTGGTTTCTTTTTTCTAACATTATTTTCATTATTTCGATTATGTCGACTTATTACTACGGTTTTACAAAAGTAAAGATACTTAATATAGTGATCTTCTTAATAAACTAATATCTAATATATAAAAATCTCGTGTCACTGTGTTTGTCTCTCAACTGCTCCGAAATGGCTCGACCGATTGTTATGCAATTTTTTATGTTTGGTAGGTATGAGAATAGGTTTTAAAGTGAAAAAGTTTGAGAACGACTGGACCGATTTGGCTAACTTTTGTTGTTGGTCAATACTTAGATAGCTGAATCGGCTAAGTGGAAAGCTTGATGCTTCCTCTTTTATGCGCTCAGCGTATACATCCCAGTCAGCATCACCAGTGCGTCACCGTCTTGGAACCACAGTCGGTTGAGCATCCTCGATCCCATCGGGATCAAGGATTATCTCAATCAAACTATGGTCGCTGATTCCCATCCCTGTGAGTAGTTTCCAGCGAAGACGGAGAGCACCAGCCGAGCAACTACAGAATGACACATCGATGTCACTCACGCCCACAGGACCATCAAACGTGTAACCGCTGGATGGCACATTAAGCACGTGACATGAGTTTGCGACGAGCATCTCAGCAAGCTCCTCACCCCTGGCTGTTCTACGCTGGGTGGACGAGCGTCCAGGCTTTCTAAACCACAGCGGTGAGGATGCATTAGCATCAATGCCAACAATCGTCGGTGTGCCATCTGCCAGTTGCAGTATGGATTCCATATAAATCAAATATGGTTCCAAGGGCTCGCTAAACTTGCAGTAAACACTGACCAAGTAAAACTCCCCAAAGTCACCCTTGGATCCCGACTCGTCTGTGTTGTCACTAACAGCCAGGCATTCAAAGTTGACATTATTGACCACCACCGCGGCATTCATCCTAGAATCAGGAAAAATACGCATGGTGGATGGGAGACCCCTTACGCAGCCATCAACTACATACGGCTCTTGTATCAACGCGATGCTGGCGTTCAGCTTATAAAGGTGCTCGCCGAGATCGCACATACCGGCATACGAGCCCTGACAATTAAGTTGTAAAATTACAACCATCAATGTCTGGAATTCGCTCTAGCAACAATATTGTTGTAAGCCGGGCACGCTGCTGACTTCATAAGACGTGCAGCAGGATGGCCTCTTAAGGCACATTGCGGCGGTGTGGTGATTTGTCACACTTTGAAGCAAGGTGGCCTGTACCGCAACAGCGGCGGCATATTGCCTCCTTGTGTCTGCACTCCGACACACGATGGTCAAATCCCAGGCAGCGGAAACGACCCATAACAGGGTCCAGTTCTCGAACAACGTAGAAATACCATAGCACGTAACAGCGGCGGGACTTCAAGAGAACATTCGTTATTTGGCTGGTACACTCTAGTACTACATTTGCCACTGCCTCGGGTCCATCTTTCTTAGGCCGGCTCACAATTCGAGCGCTCTTTTGGAATTCATCTATATCCATGATTTCGTTAAATTAATTATCAAGCCCAATTTCTTGGAACTTCTTGTTGGCCATAATTTTATCACGTTCGGCCTTCGATGGAGTACGCACTATTACATTACCATTTTTGGTGTCCTTAACCTCGTGAACCCTTGTTCCAAGTGTAGGACATACACTCTTCACGACAGTATCAGCTAGTTTTTTCGCCGTAACCTTACCGTTGTTTTTAACAACAACGGACCAAGTCTCAGTCGGTTTAGGGACACTAGCAGGGGGTGTCGTTTCGGCCTTCCTTGGTTGTGGTATTGCTGGACGTGTCTTCATTATAGGAGTCATCGTTGGGGGTGGCATCGTGGCCATTTCATTGAATTTTTGGTTTTTAACCAGAGTGGAGTCACTAGCTAGCTCCTCCCTTTTTTCCCGCAGATTCTCTGCAGCAATAACCACAGCGGGACTTTTGATGTGACCATCAAGAGAACTCATCTGCGAGCTTAGTACTTCACTAAGGTCTCGTTCAAACTTATTATTAGGCAAATTAGGCAAATTATTATGACTTACCCCAGATTTTAGTTGCGTTTTTGCATGAGCAACTTTTCCCTTCCTCGGCATTTCCTCGTCCTTGCTGCTTTCTGCGTCAGTGGAAGCTATATCCATTTCCGATCTCTCTTTTTTGTCCTTGTGCTTGCGGGAGCTTTTCTTCGTCACCATCGACGTCTCATCGGTGGTGTCACTAGCCATGATGGAAAATTCACTAGTATATATTTTTTTTTTCCAAGTTTCACAATTTTAAATGCCGACGGCTTTTGAAAGTTTTAATCACTTTGTTCTTTATTATAGTGCCGACGGGTTTGTACGATCGTAATTTACACTAAAAATATTTATACCTGCCAGGTGATTTGCTCACGAGACCGGTAGCAGATAATGTGGTACGGTTACAACACACACACATGGTTTTATGGCCGTTACCGGTAAAGCCCGCTTGTGCTCTTCAAATTAATTACTTTTGCAGCTGCACGTTTGGCAAATGTAATTTAAACTTCACTTATATTGTCTAGTAATAAAAATTACTGTTTTAAATTCTTAGAAAAAAATAAAATTTATTTTATTCTAATATTTCACAATTTTCAATTTTCACTTGTGCGCTTGAGATGCTGAACGTCTGTTCGCTACGAGTTTCACAACTCAACTGGTAGATAGGGACACGTGGTCGGTGGAGATTAGGGATTGAGCCCCGCACTTACCCGGCTTTCGCCATTAAGCTTACTCCTTATTTTTATCTCAACAGGAAACCCTATTTTTATCTCCCGAGTTGATCCAAGTATCAGACTTATAATAACCAGACGATTAAGTAAGATACAGCGGACCCCTCGGGTCAAGTAGATAGGGACAGAAAACTGTATATTGATTTAACGTGAGTACCTGCTATTTATGCAAAACCTCACGGTCCTCTTCGGACTCGAATTGTACGACAATTGACGGCCATCAACAGATGTACCAGTGTCAACTTACTCGTAGAAGCTGAGCCTATCTTACACCCATGCCGATTTAAGGGATGACGGCAACCGGTTGTATGAAGCGCAACTCCTCGCCGAGCAATTCCGTACTGGTAACATCAGCCGTTCTTACTGTGTTACCATGATTGGCATCATCAGGGACGTATCTGATGCTACCAATACCATGCTCTACCCGCATATGGGTAGTTAAATCACAGCCCCGCTAAGGTACGAAGACATTGCCCAATCATGAGCATAATCTAAGTACCCGCGGCCCTTTTATTTTCTATCGTGGAAGAGCCCTGCATCAATACCAATGGATAAAGATGCTGTTGGATCTAACACGAAATGGAATTTTAGAGTAAGTAGATAGGGACAGCTGATATGTTTGAGGGCAAGCCCTCCGCTTTCCCACCTTTCGGTATAAAGCAAATATTTGGTCCGTCTAAGCTACCACACGAATTCGCAGGCAAGAGAACCCAACCGCCAAACCACACTCCAACAATTAGCGGGGATTTCCGATCCTTTATCCTGAAAATAGTTTAAGAGTGTTATACATTTATACTAAAGGGTCTTACCTGTTGGCTTGCTCTTCGTCTTCGTACTCGAAGACCATCCTTTCTGCTAGTGAGTTCACGTCGTTTAAGTATTGTTCTGTAGAGACATCGTCTATCCTTAGTACGATGTTCTCTTGACCGTATTTTTCTTTAAATACACTTCTGGCTACTACCCTTTCCGGTAGTGTAAAGTCATTCAATATGTGTTGAATACTGTCAACGTCTGTTTGGCAGAAGCATATGTCCGGGATTTCCTTGATCCCAAATCGACGGAAGTAGCTATTGAATGGCCCGTGTCCTGTGATAAGGTGGACTGCCTATGTTCCGAGATTGAGACAGTTTCTGGTAGGTTGTTGTGGCACAGCATCATGTACCCTAGGTCCAGAAGTCGAGTGGTTCCAATCTTGCAACCAGTATCTTTTTAGGTTTTTATGTGCCTCTTCTTTTGCTATCTTAAGCGGCTTGTGGATGGCTATAGTCTCGTACTCGTTCGGCAGTGTTGCCGCTTTTTTGGCAATGCGGTCTGCTTTGCCAGTATTTGGATTGACTTATTTGCGGTTGTTCTGTATGCTTTACACAGGGCCAGGAGAAATGACCTTTGAGCTGCTTCTAAGTGCCTTTGCATATAACTGTTCTCTGGATTTTTACCCCAGATCTCTGCCCCGTATGTGAGCAGAGGTTTGATGGCTCCTTCATAAACTCTTTTCAGGATTTTTCTGCTGGTTCCCCAGGTCTTTCCTGCAACGATAAATAGCTTATATGCTTTGGCGGAGGCATTTCCCCTAACAAATTTTGCGTGCTCGGTCCATGTTAATTTGCTGTCAATAATTAACCCAAGATATTTGATTTTATTGTCTATCTTGACATTTGTATCATCGATTCTTATCCGTGGGGGTCTTACTGATGATCTTGATGGGGTAAACATTGCCTTTGTATTGTGTGGGGCATAACTTAGTTTGTTATTCTATGCCCATATTTTGCATCTCTCCCAGGTTTGTGACCATAATTGCTCGATTTTGATGAGCGATGTTCCTGCGATTACTAGTATTTGGTCATCTGCAAAAGCCTGAGTATGTAAAGAGGTAAAGGCATCTGTTTGTACGTGTTTTAGTTCGTTGAACCAGTCCTCCATGATGAGTAACCAGAGGACTGGGCCTAGGCATGAACCTTGAGGAGCGCCTCTATCTGTTGCCAATTCTACGCCGTTTGACCTAATCTTGCGGTTTTGTAGGAAATCAACAATTGTTTTTCCTAGTCTTTCTGGGCATCCTGTTTTTGCCAGCAGAAGTTTGAGCCTCGGATACCATGCCGAGTTGAAAGCATTTTTAATGTCCATTGTGATGGTAAGCGTGTGTCTCTTCTCCGCTTTATTCGCATTTATTACATCTATTATGTTTTCAACTGCTAGCGCAGTTGTCCTAGTTTTCCTAAAACCGTATTGGTATGGCGAGAATTTTCCACTTGTTTCTAGATGATGCGTTAGGCGATCTGCCAGGATTTTGTCAAAAATCTTTCCAATGGTTGGAAGAAGGCAGATTGGTCTGATCTCATCTGAGTCTGATTTTGGCAACCACGCTATTTCGGCTGTCTTCCATGTTTCTGGAAATTTACCGTCTCTCAAGCAGAGGTTTAGTACCTCCTGCCAGTTCTCAAGGACTACTTCTGAGAGTGCCTTTAATGCCGCTGTTGGGAATTTGTCTGGGCCTGGAGCTTTCCTATTTTCCGGGTTTTAATTATCGCTATGATCTCGTCCTTGGTGATATTGTAAACTTCTTGCGTTTGCCATACGCAAGTTTCTAATCTATCTGCCCTATTTTGTGCAGAGTCATCAGATGTAGAGTCTTTTGGAAAGTATCTCCTCATTTGTTCGAGGGTTGATTCCTCTAAGGTTTGCGTCCAAGATCCATCGGCTTTCTGGACGGACTTTAGTTTTGATCCTGTCCTGCCCTTTGCGTTTAATATCTTATGGGCAACTCCCCAGGGATCCATTTCTGTATTGTTTTCCTCTAAGACTCTGTTCCAGGATTGGAATTTTGCTTCCTTGATCATTTTTTTGAGCTTGTTCTTCTCAGCTTTATATTCGCTGTTGAGAAATGCTCTTGCGATATGATGCGTGGAGTCCTGCATCTTTCTTCGAGTTTTCCTAGTTTTCTTTCGTTGTGCTTGGAGTTCCCGTGTCCACCATGGCTTGTAATTTACTACAGTCCCTCTGCTTCTCAGAGGGATGGCTGCATTGCATGCTGCTATCGCTAAATCCTGTAATTTCGTGGCACAATCGTTAGCTGGCAGTACCCTTGCGTTAATTTGCCAAACGTGGCTTAGAAGGTATTCATTGAAGCGCGACCAATTTGCTTTTGCTGTATTGTAAATCTGGGCTATTTCTATGGGTTCTATTTCAGTGTTTATACTGAAAGATAGATACCTATGGTCGCTTAGTGTTTCCGTTGTTTCGACTTTCCAACTTTCGATGTTCAGTTCTTTAGAAAGAGTTATGTCTACCCAGCTTTTCCCATGGCAAGTAAAAAATGTGGGTTCACTGTCGCAGATATTTTCTATGCGCAGGCCTTCTTTGGCTATGAGATCCATAAACCGTTCTCCTCTTCGGTCTATGGTTTCACCTCCCCAGAGTGGGTTTTTTGAATTTATATCCCCGGTTATAAGGATGTTATTCCTATATTTCCGGATAATATTTTCTATCTTTTCGAGGTGTCTTTTCATGCGCGAAAGTGGCTCCATGTATAGGGATGTCATGATTATGTTTGGGGTAGTGTTGGTGATTTTCACCGTCACCGAATTGTCATCCGTGTACTCTGAGAGTAGTAAAGCCGAAATAGTGGTGTTTCTGGTTATTATTGCCGTTTTGGCCTTTAGGGTGACTGTTTGCCCCCTACCAGTCTTTTGGTGCATATAGAGAGTGAAGTTTTTATTAACTTTCATTCTTCTATATGGTTCTTGAATTAGGGCTATATCGATGCCTCTTTCTTCCATTACTCTTTCTAGTAGGTTAGTGGCCTCTTTGCCGCTGCCTTTATTAACCAGTATGGTTTTAATTATTACCATAATTGATTAGTTTGCCTGACTGCTTTAGCTTCCTGATATAGATTGGGCAATTTCTGTCCCAGGCGCAGTGTTGGGTATTTTTAACTCCCAAGTCTTTGCAGTTTATGCAACACAAAGCTCTGTTTCCGCATGTGTGATCTTTGTTGTCGGTTTTTTCCGCACATTTTGGACAGATTTCCTTTGTTGATCTGCAGTATTTTGCTACGTGTCCGTAGCTCTGGCACTTGTAGCACCTTGTGATGTCGATCTCTTCTTTGATGTACACGTATGTTAGATCAATCACAATCCTTTCTTCCTTGATGAGGACTTTGTATACCTCTGGAGTGACTTCGATCTTGATGTTTTCTTTGTGGGGGTTTCTGCATTTCCTCTTTGTGAGGAATTTTATTTCTTTTTCCATCCTTTCCTTTCCGATTATTTGGGCGATTCTCGGATTTGATTCCGCTATATCTCTGCCGATGTTTGCCTCGTTTAGGTCGGCCTGTGAATCGACTCCCAAGATAATCAGAACCGGATTTGGAGTTTTAAAAGGTCTTGCTTTCAGTACTCCCTCCGCTTTGTTTAATTTTTCCTGCAGTACTTCTTGTTGTTTTTTTGTCGCTGTGTATATAATATTTTTTCCGCTTGGCACTGTTTTCCATGCATTGAACGGTGGCAGATTGGCGTCAGCGATGGCCTTTTTAATTTCCTTTTTGATGTCGGCTTCTTTGTCGACTGTGCTGACTATCGTTGCCCTTACGGTTTTTCAGTTTGAACGGTCCCTTGATTTTCTTTTTTGGGCTGCGTTCAGTTCCGGGAACTGTTTTTTATATCCCGGCGAAATTGTCCTGTTGTATGCTCTGTCAGTCGAATTTGCATACGAATTGCATAATTGCATAGAATTTTTATACGAAGCAGGTCTAAGTAGTTAAACTGCGTGTTCGTGGTGTTGTGAAAACGGTACTTCGCTACATCGCGTTCCGACGAGGCTCTGTGTTCAAGTGTCTGAAGCAGTGATAAGGACACTTTGCAGATCACGTTCAGTTGAGTCTTTGTGTCTAGTATTCTGACCAGTGAAAAGGATACTTCGCAGAACACGTTAAGAGGAGTCTTTGTCGGTCTATAAGCCAGAAGGAAGAGAGTGCTTGCATGATTTCTGTTTCCTTCTATAGAATTTGAAACGATTCATAAATTGTAGTAACCGAGAGAACCCCGAACTGGCTTCATTCCCACGATTTGTCCAGAATCCCGTTGTGTCCGTTATTGTAATACGATATCTTTGCTTTGTTGTCTTGTGATCTTTTGCTCGTGCATTGTTGTTGTTGCGTGCGCATATGGTTTAATTTTTCTTGTTGTTCGCTGAGTTGCACTTATACTGTCGCATAGTTCATTGACCCCACCGTATTCCTTAGGAGGGGAGAACGATCGACATATTTTCCAGCCATGTGGGTGTGTTGGTCATCTTTTGTGCAGGTTCTATGATGCAGTAGTGACGCAGTGATAACTTGTTACATCCGGACGGATCCGCAAGCCTTCCCTTTGACGTCTTCTTGTTGCCTCTTCCCCGCAACACGTCAGCCCTCTCCCTCTCGGTCATGGAGATCTCCATCTCGGATGAGTCACTCACATGACCGCCATCACCACTACCAAACACCCGAGTACTTACCCCAACAGAGTGGGCACCTACCACCGGCAACAACGGCTTCACCGCCTCCTTATGAGGCCTCTCACCAACGCTGCTCTCATATTCGCTGGTTAGTCCACCTAACCTAGCAGTGCTGCCTTCCTCAGACGAGCCAGTCAAATTCTTTCTCTTCTTCTTCCCTTTCTGCTTCATGAGATCATGAGAGGCATTTTGGGCCCTTCCATACTGTTCTCGCGAACCACTTTCACAAAAACGCTTTTTTATGGTCTTTCGTCAATATAAAACAACTCTTTTATTATTTTTTCCCGATTCAGCGCACTGAGTAGTACCGGAATCCAAAAAAAAAAAAAAAAAAAATTTTTTTTCTAATCGACGGTCAAACCTGATTGACGAAAAAAAAAAAAAAAATAAATAAATTGGTCAAACAAATTTTGCCGTGTATGACCCCCTTTAAATTGAACAAAATGATGGACCAAAACAGCTGTCAAAAGTAAGAATTTCGCAAAAAATTGGCAAAAAAAATTTTTCACCCTGGTCGACACACACACTCCGTGTAAATTATTCTCCATACAAAATTGCAGATTTTCTGACACACAAACTTGTATAAAGTTACAAATGTTAGCGTCGACACACGCACAAATGTAAATTTGGTCGACACACAAACTCGTGTAGTCGCTATGGGTAATAAGCAAAAATGACACACAAACCTGTGTAATTTCCCATAAGAAAATCGTCACTATCGAACACTTTTGTTTTTCACTTTTTATCTATTTTTCCTCCGAATTTTCTCAAAATTGTTGGCAATTTAATGCAGTCACACATTAAATTTGATAATAATCCACTTTTAACGCAATTTTTAGCACTTATTTTGCAAAAAAATTTATTTACCACAGAACTGATGTAAATACACCGCGATACCACTACTGTACACTTCAAGCACAAGTACTCAAGTGAGTAGTAGATAGGGACAGTTGATATTATTGAGGGCAAGCCCTCCGCTTTCCCACCTTTCGGTATTAAGCAAATATTAGTTCCCTCTTAACCATCACGCGAATCCGCAGGCAAAGGAACCCAACCACCAAACCGCACTCCAACAATTAGCGGGGGGATCCCTGACCATTTTGCAATGTTTATTGCTCCATGGTTTGTACGTCTTCGTAGTCGAAAACCATCTTTTCCGCGAGTGCATTCACGTCGTCTAGGTATTCTTTGGTTGAGACGTCGTCTATTTTTAGCACGATGTGCTCTTCTCCATATTTATTTTTAAATTCCCTCCGTGCTTCTATTCTCTGTGGAAGTTGACAGTCATTTAAAATATGTTGAATGCTGTCAACATCCGTTTGGCAGGGGCAGACGTTTGGGACATCTCTAATCCTAAAACGACGGAAGTAGCTGATAAAAGGTCCATGACCCGTTATTAGGTATACTGCCTTTTTTCCAATGTTGGTGCAGTTCCCTGTGGGCTTCCCGATAGCATCATGAACCGCCCGTCCGAGTGACGAATCATTCCACTCCTGTATCCAGCTGTTGTTCATCCTTTTGCGCGCCTCTTGATTTGCTGCCTTAAGCGGCCTGGCTATACTTATCCGCTCGTATGTGTTTGGCAGTGTTGCCGCCTGTTTAGCCATGCGGTCTGCTATGTACATCTGTGCTACATCTGCTTTGTGGCCTCTAGTCCAGTGTAGCGCTATGATGTTTTCGTTTTCCTCAAGGGTATTCAGTTTGTTGGCAATATGTGCAATGTCTGGATCTTCGAAGTTTGGCGTGCATATTTTCCCTAGTGCCACTCGGGAGTCTGACACGATGTTTATCGTTTTCCCCCTTGTGTTGGGGTTTAGGCATTCTAGTGCTTTCCTGACTCCTGTTATTTCTGCCCTGTGTGACTCCGGTATTCTTGGGGCAGTCCATTTCCTCGTCGAGGTGGTATATGCATCTTGAATGATGGCGCCTACTCCTGTCGCAGTCTCCATTGTTGATCCAATCCAAATTGTGTTATTTGCTATTTCCTCTATTTTTTTGTCGCAAGTGTTGTAGGTCCTTATTATCCTTTTGGCCGGATGAGGCCATTGGCTTGGTGGCAGTTTTTCCAATTTTTTTTTGTAATGGACGGTCAAACCTGATTGACGAAAAAAAAAAAAAAAAAAAAAAAAAAAAAAAAAATTGGTCAAACAAATTTTGCCGTGTATGACCCCCTTTAAATTGAACAAAATGATGGACCAAAACAGCTGTCAAAAGTAAGAATTTCGCAAAAAATTGGCAAAAAAAAATTTTCACCCTGGTCGACACACACACTCCGTGTAAATTATTCTCCATACAAAATTGCAGATTTTCTGACACACAAACTTGTATAAAGTTACAAATGTTAGCGTCGACACACGCACAAATGTATTTTGCACCACACACGCACAAATGTAAATTTGGTCGACACACAAACTCGTGTAGTCGCTATGGGTAATAAGCAAAAATGACACACAAACCTGTATAATTTCCCATAAGAAAATCGTCACTATCGAACACTTTTGTTTTTCACTTTTTATCTATTTTTCCTCCGAATTTTCTCAAAATTGTTGGCAATTTAATGCAGTCACACATTAAATTTGATAATAATCCACTTTTAACGCAATTTTTAGCACTTATTTTGCAAAAAAATTTATTTACCACAGAACTGATGTAAATACACCGCGATACCACTACTGTACACTTCAAGCACAAGTACTCAAGTGAGTAGTAGATAGGGACAGTTGATATTATTGAGGGCAAGCCCTCCGCTTTCCCACCTTTCGGTATTAAGCAAATATTAGTTCCCTCTTAACCATCACGCGAATCCGCAGGCAAAGGAACCCAACCACCAAACCGCACTCCAACAATTAGCGGGGGGATCCCTGACCATTTTGCAATGTTTATTGCTCCATGGTTTGTACGTCTTCGTAGTCGAAAACCATCTTTTCCGCGAGTGCATTCACGTCGTCTAGGTATTCTTTGGTTGAGACGTCGTCTATTTTTAGCACGATGTGCTCTTCTCCATATTTATTTTTAAATTCCCTCCGTGCTTCTATTCTCTGTGGAAGTTGACAGTCATTTAAAATATGTTGAATGCTGTGAACATCCGTTTGGCAGGGGCAGACGTTTGGGACATCTCTAATCCTAAAACGACGGAAGTAGCTGATAAAAGGTCCATGACCCGTTATTAGGTATACTGCCTTTTTTCCAATGTTGGTGCAGTTCCCTGTGGGCTTCCCGATAGCATCATGAACCGCCCGTCCGAGTGACGAATCATTCCACTCCTGTATCCAGCTGTTGTTCAGCCTTTTGCGCGCCTCTTGATTTGCTGCCTTAAGCGGCCTGGCTATACTTATCCGCTCGTATGTGTTTGGCAGTGTTGCTGCCTGTTTAGCCATGCGGTCTGCTATGTACATCTGTGCTACATCTGCTTTGTGGCCTCTAGTCCAGTGTAGCGCTATGATGTTTTCGTTTTCCTCCAGGGTATTCAGTTTGTTGGCAATATGTGCAATGTCTGGATCTTCGAAGTTTGGCGTGCATATTTTCCCTAGTGCCACTCGGGAGTCTGACACGATGTTTATCGTTTTCCCCCTTGTGTTGGGGTTTAGGCATTCTAGTGCTTTCCTGACTCCTGTTATTTCTGCCCTGTGTGACTCCGGTATTCTTATGGCAGTCCATTTCCTCGTCGAGGTGGTATATGCATCTTGAATGATGGCGCCTACTCCTGTCGCAGTCTCCATTGTTGATGCGTCTGTAAATATCCAAATTGTGTTATTTGCTATTTCCTCTATTTTTTTGTCGCAAGTGTTGTAGGTCCTTATTATCCTTTTGGCCGGATGAGGCCATTGGCTTGGTGGCAGTTTTTCCAATTTTTTTTTGTAATGGACGGTCAAACCTGATTGACGAAAAAAAAAAAAAAAAAATAATAATTTGGTCAAACAAATTTTGCCGTGTATGACCCCCTTTAAATTGAACAAAATGCTGGACCAAAACAGCTGTCAAAAGTAAGAATTTCGCAAAAAATTGGCAAAAAAAAATTTTCACCCTGGTCGACACACACACTCCGTGTAAATTATTCTCCATACAAAATTGCAGATTTTCTGACACACAAACTTGTATAAAGTTACAAATGTTAGCGTCGACACACGCACAAATGTATTTTGCACCACACACGCACAAATGTAAATTTGGTCGACACACAAACTCGTGTAGTCGCTATGGGTAATAAGCAAAAATGACACACAAACCTGTGTAATTTCCCATAAGAAAATCGTCACTATCGAACACTTTTGTTTTTCACTTTTTATCTATTTTTCCTCCGAATTTTCTCAAAATTGTTGGCAATTTAATGCAGTCACACATTAAATTTGATAATAATCCACTTTTAACGCAATTTTTAGCACTTATTTTGCAAAAAAATTTATTTACCACAGAACTGATGTAAATACACCGCGATACCACTACTGTACACTTCAAGCACAAGTACTCAAGTGAGTAGTAGATAGGGACAGTTGATATTATTGAGGGCAAGCCCTCCGCTTTCCCACCTTTCGGTATTAAGCAAATATTAGTTCCCTCTTAACCATCACGCGAATCCGCAGGCAAAGGAACCCAACCACCAAACCGCACTCCAACAATTAGCGGGGGGATCCCTGACCATTTTGCAATGTTTATTGCTCCATGGTTTGTACGTCTTCGTAGTCGAAAACCATCTTTTCCGCGAGTGCATTCACGTCGTCTAGGTATTCTTTGGTTGAGACGTCGTCTATTTTTAGCACGATGTGCTCTTCTCCATATTTATTTTTAAATTCCCTCCGTGCTTCTATTCTCTGTGGAAGTTGACAGTCATTTAAAATATGTTGAATGCTGTCAACATCCGTTTGGCAGGGGCAGACGTTTGGGACATCTCTAATCCTAAAACGACGGAAGTAGCTGATAAAAGGTCCATGACCCGTTATTAGGTATACTGCCTTTTTTCCAATGTTGGTGCAGTTCCCTGTGGGCTTCCCGATAGCATCATGAACCGCCCGTCCGAGTGACGAATCATTCACTCCTGTATCCAGCTGTTGTTCATCCTTTTGCGCGCCTCTTGATTTGCTGCCTTAAGCGGCCTGGCTATACTTATCCGCTCGTATGTGTTTGGCAGTGTTGCCGCCTGTTTAGCCATGCGGTCTGCTATGTACATCTGTGCTACATCTGCTTTGTGGCCTCTAGTCCAGTGTAGCGCTATGATGTTTTCGTTTTCCTCCAGGGTATTCAGTTTGTTGGCAATATGTGCAATGTCTGGATCTTCGAAGTTTGGCGTGCATATTTTCCCTAGTGCCACTCGGGAGTCTGACACGATGTTTATCGTTTTCCCCCTTGTGTTGGGGTTTAGGCATTCTAGTGCTTTCCTGACTCCTGTTATTTCTGCCCTGTGTGACTCCGGTATTCTTGGGGCAGTCCATTTCCTCGTCGAGGTGGTATATGCATCTTGAATGATGGCGCCTACTCCTGTCGCAGTCTCCATTGTTGATGCGTCTGTAAATATCCAAATTGTGTTATTTGCTATTTCCTCTATGTTTTCGTCGCAAGTGTTGTAGGTCCTTATTATCCTTTTGGCCGGATGAGGCCATTGGCTTGGTGGCAGTTTTTCCATGTACTGACCAGTTTTCCTGGCCTCTTCTGTCTCAAATTTCTGTCTTGTCTCTAGATGAAGTGGCGGTTGGTTCGACAGTATTTGGATGGACTTATTTGCCGTGGTCCTGTAGGCTTTGCTCAAAGCCAAAAGGAATGGTCTTTGGGCCGCTTCCAGATGCCTTTGCAGGTATCTATTCTTGGGGTTTTTACCCCATATTTCTGCCCCGTAAGTGAGCATTGGTCTGATGGCTCCTTCGTAAATCCTTTTCAGAATTTCCCTGCTGGTTCCCCATGTTTTTCCTGCGACAATGAATAGCCTATACGCTTTGGCTGATGCTTTTCCTCTAACGAACTTTGCGTGTTCGACCCAGGTTAATCTGTCATCAATAATTATGCCCAGATATTGGATTTTGTTGTCTATTTTCACATTTATGTTGTCAATTCTTATCCGTGGCGGTCTTACTGATGACCTTGATGGGGTAAACATTGCCTTTGTCTTGTGTGGGGCGTAACTTAGTTTGTTATTCTGCGCCCACTTTTTGCAACTTTCCCAAGTTCGTGTCCATAGCTCTTCGATCCTGCTTAGAGATGTTCCTGAAATTGTAATAATTTGGTCATCCGCAAATGCCTGCGTGTGCAAAGACGTGTATGTATCTGTTGGCACGTTTTTCATCTCGTTGAACCAGTCCTCCATGATTATTAACCAGAGGACTGGGCCTAAGCATGAGCCTTGAGGAGCGCCTCTTTCCGTTGCCAGTTCTATGCCATGCGACTTTATTCTACGATTTTGTAGAAAGTCTATAATGGTTTTTCCTAGCATTTCCGGGCATCTAGTTTTCGCCAAAAGGAGTTTAAGCCTGGGATACCATGCCGAATTAAAGGCATTTTTGATATCCATGCTGACGGTTAGAGTATGTCTCTTTCTCATTTTATTCGTCTTTATCACTTCCAGTATCTTCTTGATCGCTTCAGTGGATCTTCTTGTCTTCCTGAAGCCGTACTGTTTGGCGAGAATTTTCCGTTTTTTTCCATGTGATGTGTCAGGCGATCTGCCAGGATCTTGTCAAAAATCTTTCCGATTGTTGGGAGGAGACAGATCGGTCTAACTTCGTCTGTATCTTTTTTTGGTAGCCACGCTATTTCGGCTGTCTTCCAAATTTCCGGGAATTTTCCTTCGTTCAGACACAGGTTCAGCACCTCTTTCCAGTTTCCCAGGACTGCGTCTGAGAGTGGCTTCAGTGCCACTGTTGGGAATTTATCTGGGCCTGGGGCTTTCCTATTCCTCCGAGTCTTAACTACCGCCATTATTTCTTCGTTTGTGATGCTGAGAGCTTCTTGCGTTTCCTATACGCAAGTTTCTTCTCTATCTGCGCTATTTTGTGCAGAGTCGTCAAATGTTAGATCAGCTGGGAAGTATTTCCTTATTTGTTCATGCATTGTTTCCTCAAGGGTTTGTGTCCACGATCCATCGGCTCTTTGGGTGGACTTAATTTTTGCCCTTGTCCTGCCTTTTGCGTTTATGATCTTGTGGGCAACACCCCAGGGGTCCATTTCTAAATTATTTTCCTCTAGGATTTTATTTAATGACTGGAATTTCGCTTCCTTAATCATTTTTTTGAGCTTGTTTCTATGAGCTTTGTAATCGTTACTGAGAGTAGCTCTTGCGATGCTGTGTGTAGATTCTTGCATCTTTCTTCGCGTTTTCCTAGTTTTTCTTCTCTGTATTTGGAGTTCCCGTGTCCACCATGGGTTGTATTTTACTATAGACCCCTTGCTTCTTAATGGGATAGCTGCATTGCATGCTGCTGTCGCCAATTCCTGAAATTTCGTGGCGAGTTCGTTTGCTGACGGGTCTCCTATATTCACTTGCCAAGTGTGGTTTCGGAGGTATTCCCCGAAACTTGACCAGTCTGCTCTTGCTAGATTATGGGTCTGGGCTATTCTAGTAGGTTCTATTTCGGTATTTATGCTGAAGGATAGATACCTGTGGTCGCTCAATGTTTCGGTCGTTTCGACTTTCCAATCTTCGACATTGAGTTCCTTTGTAAGGGTTATATCTACCCAGCTTTTTCCATGGTTGTTGTAGAACGTGGGTTCGCTGTCGCAATTGTTCTCGATATGAAGGCCTTCTTTGGCTATAAGATCCATAAACCTTTCTCCTCTACGGTCTATGGTTTCACCTCCCCAAAGTGGGTTTTTGGAGTTAATATCTCCGGTTATTAGTAAGTTATTCCTATACTTTGCGATGATATTCTCTATCTTTTTGAGGTGTCTTTTCATACGAGAGAGCGGCTCCATATACAGAGATGTTACAACTATGTTCGGCGTTGTGTTGACGATTTTCAGCGTCACCGAGTTGTCATCCGTGAATTCTGGCAGTAGTAATGCCGAGATGGTGGCGTTTCTGATTATGATTGCCGTCTTGGCGTTTAGGTCTCGGCCTGTCTTTATATGCTGCATATAGAGAGTGAAGTTTTTGTTAACTTTCATTCTTCTATATGGCTCTTGAATTAGGGCTATGTCAATGCCCCTTTCTTCCATTACCGTTTCTAATAGGTTAGTGGCCTCTTTGCCTCTGCCTATATTAATCTGTATGGCTTTAATTATTACCATAGTCAATGAGATTTCCTGCTTGTCTCAGTTTTCTTATGAATATTGGGCATCTGTTGTCCCAGGCAAAGTGCTCAGTGTTGGGCAGCTTGAGGTCTTTGCAGTTTACACAACACGGTGTACTGTTTTTGCAGCTGTGGTCCTTTGTATCATGTTTTTCAGCGCATTTTGGACAGACCTGTTGTACCGATCTGCAGTACTTGGATACGTGCCCGTATCCTTGGCATTTGTAGCATCTTGCTAGGTCCGTATATTCTTTTATTGATATCCAGGTGTAGTCGGCAATAATTTTTTCCTCTTTTATTAACACTTTGTATACTTCTGGTGTTACTTCTATTTTCCAGTTGACCCGCCTGGAGTTAAAAGTGCTCTTTTTCCCGAGGAATTTAATTCCTTCAACGAACTTGCTGGTCCCGATTTTTTCCGCGAGGTCTGGGTTTGAAGCCGCCAGGTCCTTGCCAATGTTGTCTTCGCTTATTTCAGCGTTGATATCCAAGCCCATGAGTAGCATGACTGGCTTTGGTGACTTTATGGTTTTCGTCGTTAGAGTGTCTTTAGCTCTTGTTTCCAATATCTTTGAAACTTTTTGCTGCTGAACTTTTGTAAAGGTGTCCACCATCACGCCTCCGCGAGGTAGGGTGTTGATTCTTTTTAGAGGACCAACTGCGTCTTCCGGGTTTTGCGCTTTCAATGCTTCTCTTAAAAGCTTGCTTGCGTCTAAGTTGGTATCTTTTGGTTCTACCAGCATTTTGTAATTTGTCTTTGTGTTAGATTTGTCCCTTCTTGATGTCCTGCTTAAGGATGGGAAAGCTTTTTTGAAATTGTCACTGTGTCCCGTTTGCTGTCTCATTTGTTGTCCCGTCTGTTGTGCAATTTGCTGTCTTGTTGGCCTACTCGTCATTGTCCATTTGGTTTTTTCGAGGTCGTGAATTTTTTGCTCGTTCCCTCTGACTATGAGCAAAAGATCCACGCACATCTCGAATATTTTCCCCGTGTTGTCCGAGATTTCGTTATTAATCCCCGGATAGTTTTTTGTAAGGGTTTTAATGTTGCCTATTGCTACTTTGATATTTTCGACGGCTGATTCAGGACTTATGATATCTTTTGTTTTCTCCCCATTTTTGGACGTTTTTGTGCTTTTCACACTTCTAGCACTTTTAGCGCTTTTAACGCTTTTGACGCTTCTGAGGGTGCTGTCAGATCCTTCCATGTCAGAAGCGTCTGTAGAGGTCCCATTGGTCTCTGACGAGCTGTTCTCATCTTCGACGTCGGGCTTTTCCTTTGAGGCATCCGCATATGTTTTTTTCCCCCCTTTAGGTAAGGTGTAAATTTCATTGGTACTTACCATGGAGTTTCTCCTTGTCATGGGCTTTCTCGGAAGTTCCTCTGGGCTGTTTTCGTCCTCGCTAGAATGTTCGTGGGCTGTTGGCTCCGAGGTCCTCTTCGTGGTTCCCTTTAGAATTTTTGCTTTCTTTGAGTCCGGTTTCATTTTTGTTTTCATTTTTTTTTTTTTTTTTTTTTTTTTCTTTTGTGTCTTTTATGCTTTAAAACTATGGTGCTTTTGTAAAATATCGAAACCCGACGGCTTTTTTATTTCGTGTAAAAAATTTATAAAATATACCGACGGCTTTTTATTTTCCGAATTTCTCGTTTGTTTGCACTTTCTCTATTTCGCGGTATTATACCTGCGTGACGGTTTTAAATAACAAAATCGCGTACGTTTCGCGCACACACACACGCACGTACACTTGTGTACACAAGTAATAAATTACTTGTGCGTTTGGAATTTCGTTTGTCCGTTGATTAGTTTTGTCCTCGTCTTTTCTCTCTACTCTTTTCTTAGTAATAAAAATTACTGTTGGCTTAGCAATAAAAATTGCTCTTGGCACAGTCGAAAGTAATAAAAACTACTTTTGCAGCTGTGACTTTTGTCGCTGGCTTATTTCGTCCGTTGTATAGCAATAAAAATTGCTTTTTCTTTGGCTTTAGTAATGAAAATTACTTTTGGCTGTGGGTTTTGTCCCTGTGTTTTGTCGATAATTGCTTTTCGTCCAAATCACTTTGATGCGCACTAAAATTGTGAACGTCTGTTCGCTTTGAATGTTACCACTCAACTGAGTAGATAGGGACATCGAGTCTTGGTAGAGTTGGGGATTGAGCCCCGCGCTTTCCCACCTTTCGGTTTTAAGCTTACTCCTTTTTTATTTGCTACTTAGCGGTCCTCCCTCGGGAGTAAACCGTTTCTTAATCTATCGCTTTAAGTCCTGCAACATAACTGAGAATATTATGCTGCAGTCGGACCCCACGACCCAGTAGATAGGGACAAAGAAATGTCATTTGGATTTACGTGGATTCCTCCAGTGAATGGTTTACCCCACGGTCCTCTTCGGACTTGGATTAGTAATACGACAATCAACGTCCATCATAGACTGATGTGCCAGTATTAACTCAATAGTTAGAGCAGGACCTATCTTAAGTCCCTGCCGATCTCTGGTGTCACGACAACCGGTTGATCTATGCAACTCCACAGAGAACGCATCATCGCACCGGTAACATCAGGACGGTCTTCTGATGTTCCAAAGATTTTTGGTAACATCAGGCTACCACTGATGTTACCATGCTAGTGTTCTACCCGCATTTGGGTAGTAAACCACAGCCCCCGCGTTGCATCCCCAGAACGAGCTGGGTCCTCAACCACAATTGTCCTCAGACTGGTCGAGCCTTGCGGCCGGCCTTGTTGTCTGTGAGCACGGACAATTCCCGCGGTACCAAACGCAACCTTGGTGAGGTCAGGCATCAAGGGACTCAGCTCTTTCAGAATGAGTGCCTGGGCGATTGCAAAAGCAGACCCTGGCAGCACATTCGTCCGGAACCGCGAACCCCATCATTTGCCACTAGGATTTCCCCAAGTCCTAGGCCTTTGGAATCAAAGATTCCCGTCTGTCCCCATCACAGACCTGTGTTGTATGAAATGAACCACTAAATACGAAGACTTGCTCATAAAGAGATTCTAAGTACCAGTGCTCCACTTCGGGTCGCAAGTACTAGACATTACCCAACCTGAGTATACTCTAAAGCACCGACGACCCTTTGTTTATATTGTAGTAGATAGGGACAAGAAATGCCATTTGGATTTACGTGGATTCCTCCAGTGAATGGTTTACCCCACGGTCCTCTTCGGACTTGGATTAGTTATACGACAATCAACGTCCATCATAGACTGATGTGCCAGTATTAACTCAATGGTTAGAGCAGGACCTATCTTAAGTCCCTGCCGATCTCTGGTGTCATCGACAACCGGTTGATCTATGCAACTCCACAGAGAACGCATCATCGCACCGGTAACATCAGGACGGTCTTCTGATGTTCCAAAGATTTTTGGTAACATCAGGACCTGTACTGATGTTACCATGCTAGTGTTCTACCCGCATTTGGGTAGTAAACCACAGCCACTACGTAGGCCAAAGCCAGAATAAACTGGACCTCAACCAAAGGTTGGCCCAGACTCAGTTAAACCTCCGAGGAGATTAAACCTTGTCTGTGGGCATCCAACCCCCGTAGTACCAACGCGACCTTGGTGAGATCTGCCATCTGGATCTGGTTTCAAGCCCTAGGCCGCCCGGGATAGAAACTATCCCGAGCACTACCGCCTGCAGTATGTACGGTAGGGGCGCTTCGTTCTTAGACAGTGCCCGTGCTTGAGACTCTAAGCACTAGCCCCCTGCCACTATAATCTACCGAGTAAGACCAAGTATCAAACTTATAATAACCAGACAGCTAAGTAAGATACAGCGGCCCCCTCGGGGGAGTAGATAGGGACAGAAGGAATCTGGTTAATCCATATTCGTGCATCAGTTATTTGATGACAGTAAATTTGTTTATCTTAAGAGAGTCATAATTACTCTCGCCGTTTATCGGTTTTTTCGTTAAAACAATGCACCTGCGATTAGCTATAAATATATATTATATACGGTAGACTTTCAGAACCGCTCTCTACTCGCTTGGCTACGACTTTCAGTGTTACTTGTATTAACCAAAGTTTGTCTCATTGATCCCTTTTTGTAGTGAACTAGTGAACTTACTACTTCAGTTTTTCGCCAATCTCTTTGAAATAGTTACGAAGTCTAGCCAATTTCGCGTGCAAAGCGTTTACAATAAAAATGTTAGTGGTAGGACTATAGGACTAGAGAGAATCAGTCAAAAAAAGTCAAAAAAGTTGCTGATATGTTCTTTCAAGAGAACCCAATTTGCCTTTGACAAGTTGTAAGCCCTGGTAATGTTTATTGGTTCCTTTTCCGTGTTAACCTTGTATAATAGGTACCTGTGATCACTGAGTGTTTCGCTTCTATCCACTTTCCAATCTGCGATGTTAAGCTCCTTCGTGAAGGTAACGTCTATCCAGCTTTGCCCGTGGGGTGTAAAGAATGTTGGCTCGCTGTTGCTATTATTTTCTATTTTAAGGCCTTCTTTAGCGATTAAGTCCAAAAACCTTTCACCTCTTCTGTCTGTGGTATATCCACCCCAAATTGTATTATTGGAGTTTATATCTCCAGCAATTGATATGTTTTTCTTATACTTTTGAAGGATCTTCTCTATCTTTTGAAAGTGCCTTTTCATTCTGGCAAGTGGCTCCATATACAGTGACACCAATATTATATTGGGTACTGTGTTTGTTATTTTTACTGTCACTGAGTTATCATCCGTAAACTCCGGTAGTAAAATTGTTGAGATAGTTTTATTTCTCACCACAATTGCCGTCTTTGCCGTAAGCGACTTCGCTGTCTTATTTGGCAGATGGAGTGTGAAGTTTTGGCTAACGTTCATCCTTCTATAAGGCTCCTGGATTAAAGCAATATCAATTTTTCTCTCCTCCATAACTTGCTCAAGTAGGTTTGTGGCCTCTTTGCCTCTGCCTACATTAATTTGGATAACTTTAATTGTTACCATAGTTGATTAGTGATCCTGCCTGTCTCAACTTCCTTGCAAAGATTGGGCATCTGTTGTCCCAGGCGCAGTGGTTTGTGTTGGCTAACTTCATTTCCTTACAGTTTACGCAACAAGGGGTCTTAGTACTGCAGTTGTGGTCTTTCGTGTCAGATTTTTCTGCACACTTCAGACAGACCTCCTGTGTGGATCTGCAGTATTTCGATACATGCCCAAATCCTTGGCACTTAAAACATCTTGCTAGATCAGTGTACTCTTTAATGTATACCCAGGTATAGTCTGCAACAATTTTGTCCTCTTGTATTAGGACTTTATATACATCTGGAGTGACCTCTATTTTCCAGTTAACCTTCCTGGGGTTGGCGGTTTTCCTCTTACCCAGGAATTTAATTCCTTTCTCAAAACTTTCTTTACCGATTTTTTTTGGCAAGATCTGGGTTGCAAGCTGCCAGATCTTTTCCTAATTCTTCCACACTAATTTCCGCATTTGAGTCGATACCAATCAGGAGCATATTCGGTTGTGGCGATTTTAGGGCTTTTGTAGCCAGAATCTCCTGCAATTTTTCCTGTTGTTTCCTGGAGTTAGTGCCCACCATCAAATTGCCGCTTTTTAGACTCTTAACTTCAGTAAAGGGCCCCCCACTTCCTCGAGGTTTTGCCCTTTCAGCGTTTCCCTAAGTAGTTTGTTTGTGTCTTTTTCTTTGTCCGTTGCTCTAACTACAGTTGTCCACTTAGTTTTTGAATTGGACCTATCCCTGGATTTCCTACCTAAAGCAGGAAAGTTCTTTGCGTAGTTAATACTTTTATCCCTTAGTTGACCCATACGATTAATAGTCAGTGGGGTAGTCCTTGCCCAAGTTTGCCTTTCAAGCTCATGAATTTTCTCTTCATTGTCCCTTATACCTAAAAGAAGGTCTAGGCACATTTCATAAATTATTTCTGTGTTTCCTATAATTTCATTCTTGATGCCTAAGTTGTTTTTCGTGAGGGCCTTAATTTTGCTTAATGCAGTTTTAATATTTCCTACTGCTTCTTCCGGCTTGATAGGACCATTTTTAATTAACCCAATTTTTGAATCCCTAATTGTTTTGTCTGATTCGGTGTCCGTAATGTCAGATGAAGAGCTAATGTTTAGAGTAACAAAGTTGGTTGCACGCTTACCTGCCTGTAAACCTTTTAGTTTACCTTGCTCGTCCGTATCACTGTCGTCCGATGTTTCCACCAATTTCTTCTGCTTCTTGGCCTCAATCGGTTTTTCTCATCCGATTTCTTCATCCTTTTCTTCTTTCCCTCTAAAATTCCTGCCTCTGCCATAAGTTCAGATTTGGGTTTACCCATTACTGCTCGTGCTAAAAAGTTTATTTCCTTTAATTAAAACCACTTTTCCACGTATTTCGCAAAAGATAAAATTGCTGAAAATTTTTAAAATTATAATATTTGAACCGGTTAAACGCAAATTCCGCGAAAAATGAAATTTTAAAATTTTTTTCGCGCACAGTCGGACGTGTTCGTTCAAAAAAAAATTTTTCACACAAAATGTGTGACGAACAAGATCAATGGTGAGAGCCCTTTATTTTAACTTTAAATCTGCTGTCAGACAACAAAAAAAAAACGCGCGAAATGAAAAAATGTTGTAACGGCCACCAGACAATTACACACAAACTAATGCGAACTATAGGCACACACACGAACTAGTGCTAGCCTTATGGCACACACACGAACTAGTGCTAACCTTATGGCGCACACACAAACCAATGTATTTCCCCGTATGAAAACAATTTACGTTAATAATTATTGTTCAAACAAAAATTTTTAAAATTTTTTTCTTTATTATTTCCGGACAGACCTAGATCTATGCACGGAAAAAACCCTTTTTTAAAAAACCGAAATTTTCCGAAATTTTTGTATTTGCTCAAGGCAAATTCCACACTGTCTAGCCGGAAAACACACAAACTAGTGCTACCTTATGGCGCGCACACAAACCAATGTATTTTCCTATGAGGAATTTTCTCAATACTTAATCCGCGTTTTTTAAGGCGATCCGTAACAATTTTCCGGAAAATATTTTACGCCGTATACTGTGACACTTATATATATTTTGGAAAAATATAATTATTATTAATTTTCTCCGTAAAAACACCACTTTTATTTGTTGATAACTGAAGAGCGAAATCGCAACACATCTGTCTTCAACTTGCTGTTATAACACAACTGAGTAGATAGGGACAGAAACTGTCTTAGAGATTAACGTGGTTACCTGCAATAAAAGCATTACCCCACGGTCCTCTTCGGACTCGAATTGTACGACAATTGACGGCCATCAACAGATGCACCAGTAGTCAACTTACTGGTACAAGCTGAGGCTATCTTACACCCATGCCGATTTAAGGGATGACGGCAACCGGTTGTATGAAGCGCAACTCCTCGCCGAGCAACTCCGTACTGGTAACATCAGCCGGTCCTACTGTGTTACCATGATTGGCAACATCAGGGACGTATCTGATGCTACCAATACCATGCTCTACCCGCATATGGGTAGTTGAACCACAGCCCCCACGTTACATCCCCAGAACAAACTGGGTCCGCATCCTTAGTTGTCCACAGACCGGTCAACCTTACGGTCAATCCGGTCCGTTGGGCGAGACAACTCCCGTGGTACCAAATGCAATCTTGGTGAGATTAAGTATCAATGATCTCGGTTCGTTCAGATATGAGTGCCTGGGCGATTGCAAGGCAGACCCTGGCAGCACATTCGTCCGGAACCTCGAAACATATCATTTACTACTAGGACTATACGGCAAGCACCACCAAGCAGTCCTAGGCAGCCTAGAATAAATTCTAGGCTCTCAAGCGGTCATCGGTGTAAGAACAAGCCACTAATACGAAGAGTCCACCCCAAAAAATTAGTCTCCAAGTACCAGTAGCCAATTCTCGGCCGCTAAGGTACGAAGACAATGCCCAATCATGAGCATAATCTAAGTACCCGCGGCCCTGTTATTTTCTATCGTGGAAGAGCCCCGCATCACACACCAATCGATAAAGATGCTGTTGGATCAAACACGAAATGGAATTTTAGAGGACTCTTACCCCAGGCATCCCGTGCCGCGGTGTTTTCTATACCCCCCACCGCCGGGGTCAGTAGATAGGGACATAGGTCGGTCGAGATTAGGGATTATATCCCGCACTTACCCAGCTTTCGCCATTAAGCTTACTCTCTAATTACATATCTAGAGTCTCGCTTGAAACCATTATTTTTTATTACGTGTTTAGGTCCTGCAACATAACGGTTAGATATTATGCTGCAATTTGAACCTCACGGTTAGTAGATAGGGACAAGAAATGTCATTTGGATTTACGTGGATACCTCCAGTGAATGGTTTACCCCACGGTCCTCTTCGGACTTGGATTAGTTATACGACAATCAACGTCCATCATAGACTGATGTGCCAGTATTAACTCAATGGTTAGAGCAGGACCTATCTTAAGTCCCTGCCGATCTCTGGTGTCACGACAACCGGTTGATCTATGCAACTCCACAGAGAACGCATCATCGCACCGGTAACATCAGGACGGTCTCAAACGCAACCTTGGTGAGGTCAGGCATCAAGGGACTCAGCTCTTTCAGAATGAGTGCCTGGGCGATTGCAAAAGCAGACCCTGGCAGCACATTCGTCCGGAACCGTGAACCCCATCATTTGCCACTAGGATTTCCCAAGTCCTAGGCCTTTGGAATCAAAGATTCCCGTCTGTCCCCATCACAGACCTGTGTTGTATGAAATGAACCACTAAATACGAAGACTTGCTCATAAAGAGATTCTAAGTACCAGTGCTCCACTTCGGGTCGCAAGTACTAGACATTACCCATCCTGAGTATACTCTAAGCACCGACGACCCTTTGTTAATATTCCGTGGTAAGGTCCTGCAACATAACGGTTAGATATAATGCTGCAATTGGACCCCCACGGGGAAGTAGATAGGGACAGAAACTGTCTTAGAGATTTACGTGGTTACCTGCAATTAAAGCATTACCCCACGGTCCTCTACGGACTCGAATTGTACGACAATTGACGGCCATCAACAGAATAAATTCTAGGCTCTCAAGCGGTCATCGGTGTAAGAACAAGCCACTAATACGAAGAGTCCACCCAAAAAAATTAGTCTCCAAGTACCAGTAGCCCATTCTCGGCCGCTAAGGTACGAAGACAATGCCCAATCATGAGCATAATCTAAGTACCCGCGGCCCTGTTATTTTCTATCGTAGAAGACCCCGCATCACAAACCAATGGATAAAGATGCTGTTGGATCAAACACGAAATGGAATTTTAGAGGACTCTTACCCCAGGCATCCCATGCCGCGGTGTTTTCTATACCCCCCACCGCCGGGGTCAGTAGATAGGGACAAGAAATGTCATTTGGATTTACGTGGATACCTCCAGTGAATGGTTTACCCCACGGTCCTCTTCGGACTTGGATTAGTTATACGACAATCAACGTCCATCATAGACTGATGTACCAGTATTAACTCAATGGTTAGAGCAGGACCTATCTTAAGTCCCTGCCGATCTCTGGTGTCACGACAACCGGTTGATCTATGCAACTCCACAGAGAACGCATCATCGCACCGGTAACATCAGGACGGTCTTCTGATGTTCCAAAGATTTTTGGTAACATCAGGCTACCACTGATGTTACCATGCTAGTGTTCTACCCGCATTTGGGTAGTAAACCACAGCCCCCGCGTTGCATCCCCAGAACGAGCTGGGTCCTCAACCACAATTGTCCTCAGACTGGTCGAGCCTTGCGGCCGGCCTTGTTGTCTGTGAGCACGGACAATTCCCGCGGTACCAAACGCAACCTTGGTGAGGTCAGGCATCAAGGGACTCAGCTCTTTCAGAATGAGTGCCTGGGCGATTGCAAAAGCAGACCCTGGCAGCACATTCGTCCGGAACCTCGTATCCTATCATTTGACACTAGGGTGGTTTCAAGCCCTAGGCCGCCCGGGATAGAAACTATCCCAGGCACACAACGCTATTGTATGGTAGGAACGCTTAATGCTTTAAAAACAGCGCCCAACTGACATTTTTTAAAGAAGCCCCCTGCCACTATAATCTACCGAGTATGACCAAGTATCAAACTTATAATAACCAGACGATTAAGTAAGATACAGCGGCCCCCTCGGGGGAGTAGATAGGGACAGAAGGAATCTGGTTAATCCATATTCGTGCATCAGTTATTTGATGACAGTAAATTTGTTTATCTTAAGAGAGTCATAATTACTCTCGCCGTTTATCGGTTTTTTCGTTAAAACAATGCACCTGCGATTAGCTATAAATATATATTATATACGGTAGACTTTCAGAACCGCTCTCTACTCGCTTGGCTACGACTTTCAGTGTTACTTACTACTTCAGTTTTTCGCCAATCTCTTTGAAATAGTTACGAAGTCTAGCCAATTTCGCGTGCAAAGCGTTTACAATAAAAATGTTAGTGGTAGGACTATAGGACTAGAGTGAATCAGTCAAAAAAAGAAAGTAAAAGCAGTTGAACATTGACATTGAAGTACCTAAGACGTAAAGCATTTCACTTTAATGTCAATGTTTAATTCATGGATATGTCAAAATTGATGTCAATATTTGATTTCAAGTAATTTAATTTGTGTTGTTTAAGGTAAGTACTTGTACCACAGCGGCGAGGCTTCATTACCCACCCATCGCCCCATCGGTCCCCATCACCACCTCATCCCCACCACGCCTTATCCCAATGACCAACTCTTTCTCAATCACCCCTATAAATATCCATAGCTCCCCGCACATTTTTTATCCACTGACCAACTCCCAACGACCGCCACCCTAACGATTCCGTCCCATTTGACCAACCATCACACCGATTACCATCCATCACCCCCATCGATACCCATAGCTCCCAAGACTTAACCCCATCGCCCATTTCCCCCCACCGACCCCATCCCTGATGATCATCAACATTCCCCGTCATCAACACCCCACCACCAACCCAAAAAAAAAAAAAGCTACTAACGATAAATTATTTTCATTCAATCAATTTGCTTGTGCGCACGATTTAACTACATGCTACAATTCTACCCAAATGTCAACAACGAAATCGAACGAAATGGGAATACAGCACCAACGTATCAATCAATAAATGTAGTTTTTCGTAAATATCTCGACTCCACCGCCACTTAGCGGGTCCAAGTTTTATCAGCAAATTTATTTCACTTTCTTTTACATAGTAATAGGAAGTATAGTAATCATGACAATTTTCGAACTCGGGAATTTTGCAGATTTACCCATTACCGTATCTCCTGAGTCAGGAAAAGCGAAACAAAACCTCTGTCTGTTTCCACTCTACGCCCAGACGGCAGAACTTATAGAGATGAAAATTTATATTAAAGCTTTTTATATAAATTGCGACGGGCAAGTTGATTTTGATGGAAATCTGACAACCGAAAGTGACTGTTGACTTGGACAGCTTTTTCGAGTTTTTGCAAAAAAAAAAAACTCAAAAAGTTGTAACGTTGTATGCTCGGGTGGCGCTCGGCGGTCACCCAGGGTTCGTTTTCTCCTTCGTGTTACAAATTAATTTTTTCTTGTTTGGTTTCTTTTTTCTAACATTATTTTCATTATTTCGATTATGTCGACTTATTACTACGGTTTTACAAAAGTAAAGATACTTAATATAGTGATCTTCTTAATAAACTAATATCTAATATATAAAAATCTCGTGTCACTGTGTTTGTCTCTCAACTGCTCCGAAATGGCTCGACCGATTGTTATGCAATTTTTTATGTTTGGTAGGTATGAGAATAGGTTTTAAAGTGAAAAAGTTTGAGAACGACTGGACCGATTTGGCTAACTTTTGTTGTTGGTCAATACTTAGATAGCTGAATCGGCTAAGTGGAAAGCTTGATGCTTCCTCTTTTATGCGCTCAGCGTATACATCCCAGTCAGCATCACCAGTGCGTCACCGTCTTGGAACCACAGTCGGTTGAGCATCCTCGATCCCATCGGGATCAAGGATTATCTCAATCAAACTATGGTCGCTGATTCCCATCCCTGTGAGTAGTTTCCAGCGAAGACGGAGAGCACCAGCCGAGCAACTACAGAATGACACATCGATGTCACTCACGCCCACAGGACCATCAAACGTGTAACCGCTGGATGGCACATTAAGCACGTGACATGAGTTTGCGACGAGCATCTCAGCAAGCTCCTCACCCCTGGCTGTTCTACGCTGGGTGGACGAGCGTCCAGGCTTTCTAAACCACAGCGGTGAGGATGCATTAGCATCAATGCCAACAATCGTCGGTGTGCCATCTGCCAGTTGCAGTATGGATTCCATATAAATCAAATATGGTTCCAAGGGCTCGCTAAACTTGCAGTAAACACTGACCAAGTAAAACTCCCCAAAGTCACCCTTGGATCCCGACTCGTCTGTGTTGTCACTAACAGCCAGGCATTCAAAGTTGACATTATTGACCACCACCGCGGCATTCATCCTAGAATCAGGAAAAATAGGCATGGTGGATGGGAGACCCCTTACGCAGCCATTAACTACATACGGCTCTTGTATCAACGCGATGCTGGCGTTCAGCTTATAAAGGTGCTCGCCGAGATCGCACATACCGGCATACGAGCCCTGACAATTAAGTTGTAAAATTACAACCATCAATGTCTGGAATTCGCTCTAGCAACAATATTGTTGTAAACCGGGCACGCTGCTGACTTCATAAGATGTGCAGCAGGATGGCCTCTTAAGGCACATTGCGGCGGTGTGGTGATTTGTCACACTTTGAAGCAAGGTGGCCTGTACCGCAACAGCGGCGGCATATTGCCTCCTTGTGTCTGCACTCCGACACACGATGGTCAAATCCCAGGCAGCGGAAACGACCCATAACAGGGTCCAGTTCTCGAACAACGTAGAAATACCATAGCACGTAACAGCGGCGGGACTTCAAGAGAACATTCGTTATTTGGCTGGTACACTCTAGTACTACATTTGCCACTGCCTCGGGTCCATCTTTCTTAGGCCGGCTCACAATTCGAGCGCTCTTTTGGAATTCATCTATATCCATGATTTCGTTAAATTAATTATCAAGCCCAATTTCTTGGAACTTCTTGTTAGCCATAATTTTATCACGTTCGGCCTTCGATGGAGTACGCGCTATTACATTACCATTTTTGGTGTCCTTAACCTCGTGAACCCTTGTTCCAAGTGTAGGACATACACTCTTCACGACAGTATCAGCTAGTTTTTTCGCCGTAACCTTACCGTTGTTTTTAACAACAACGGACCAAGTCTCAGTCGGTTTAGGGACACTAGCAGGGGGTGTCGTTTCGGTCTTCCTTGGTTGTGGTATTGCTGGACGTGTCTTCATTATAGGAGTCATCGTTGGGGGTGGCATCGTGGCCATTTCATTGCATTTTTGGTTTTTAACCAAAAATTCAATCTGGCCTAAGAGACGTGAGTTTTGGCCCTCCAGGTATTTAATTTTCTTGCTATAAGAATACATCATTTCGTTATTCATAGAAAGAGCCTCGTCCTTTGAGTCTGCTAGAGTGGAGTCACTAGCTAGCTCCTCCCTTTTTTCCCGCAGATTCTCTGCAGCAATAACCACAGCGGGACTTTTGATGTGACCATCAAGAGAACTCATCTGCGAGCTTAGTACTTCACTAAGGTCTCGTTCAAACTTATTATTAGGCAAATTAGGCAAATTATTATGACTTACCCCAGATTTTAGTTGCGTTTTTGCATGAGCAACTTTTCCCTTCCTCGGCATTTCCTCGTCCTTGCTGCTTTCTGCGTCAGTGGAAGCTATATCAATTTCCGATCTCTCTTTTTTGTCCTTGTGCTTGCGGGAGCTTTTCTTCGTCACCATCGACGTCTCATCGGTGGTGTCACTAGCCATGATGGAAAATTCACTAGTATATATTTTTTTTTCCAAGTTTCACAATTTTAAATGCCGACGGCTTTTGAAAGTTTTAATCACTTTGTTCTTTATTATAGTGCCGACGGGTTTGTACGATCGTAATTTACACTAAAAATATTTATACCTGCCAGGTGATTTGCTCACGAGACCGGTAGCAGATAATGTGGTACGGTTACAACACACACACACACACACACATGGTTTTATGGCCGTTACCGGTAAAGCCCGCTTGTGCTCTTCAAATTAATTACTTTTGCAGCTGCACGTTTGGCAAATGTAATTTATACTTCACTTATATTGTCTAGTAATAAAAATTACTGTTTTAAATTCTTAGAAAAAAATAAAATTTATTTTATTCTAATATTTCACAATTTTCAATTTTCACTTGTGCGCTTGAGATGCTGAACGTCTGTTCGCTACGAGTTTCACAACTCAACTGGTAGATAGGGACACGTGGTCGGTGGAGATTAGGGATTGAGCCCCGCACTTACCCGGCTTTCGCCATTAAGCTTACTCCTTATTTTTATCTCAACAGGAAACCCTATTTTTATCTCCCGAGTTGATCCAAGTATCAGACTTATAATAACCAGACGATTAAGTAAGATACAGCGGACCCCTCGGGTCAAGTAGATAGGGACAGAAAACTGTATATTGATTTAACGTGAGTACCTGGTATTTATGCAAAACCTCACGGTCCTCTTCGGACTCGAATTGTACGACAATTGACGGCCATCAACAGATGTACCAGTGTCAACTTACTCGTAGAAGCTGAGGCTATCTTACACCCATGCCGATTTAAGGAATGACGGCAACCGGTTGTATGAAGCGCAACTCCTCGCCGAGCAATTCCGTACTGGTAACATCAGCCGTTCTTACTGTGTTACCATGATTGGCATCATCAGGGACGTATCTGATGCTACCAATACCATGCTCTACCCGCATATGGGTAGTTAAATCACAGCCCCGCTAAGGTACGAAGACATTGCCCAATCATGAGCATAATCTAAGTACCCGCGGCCCTTTTATTTTCTATCGTGGAAGAGCCCTGCATCAATACCAATGGATAAAGATGCTGTTGGATCTAACACGAAATGGAATTTTAGAGTAAGTAGATAGGGACAGCTGATATGTTTCAGGGCAAGCCCTCCGCTTTCCCACCTTTCGGTATAAAGCAAATATTTGGTCCGTCTAAGCTACCACACGAATTCGCAGGCAAGATAACCCAACCGCCAAACCACACTCCAACAATTAGCGGGGATTTCCGATCCTTTATCCTGAAAATAGTTTAAGAGTGTTATACATTTATACTAAAGGGTCTTACCTGTTGGCTTGCTCTTCGTCTTCGTACTCGAAGACCATCCTTTCTGCTAGTGAATTCACGTCGTTTAAGTATTGTTCTGTAGAGACATCGTCTATCCTAAGTACGATGTTCGTATTTTTCTTTAAATACACTTCTGGCTACTACCCTTTCCGGTAGTGTAAAGTCATTCAATATTTGTTGAATGCTGTCAACGTCTGTTTGGCAGAGGCATATGTCCGGGATTTCCTTGATCCCAAATCGACGGAAGTAGCTATTGAATGGCCCGTGTCCTGTGATAAGGTGGACTGCCTATGTTCCGTGATTGAGACAGTTTCTGGTAGGTTGTTGTGGCACAGCATCATGTACCCTAGGTCCAGAAGTCGAGTGGTTCCAATCTTGCAACCAGTATCTTTTTAGGTTTTTATGTGCCTCTTCTTTTGCTATCTTAAGCGGCTTTTGGATGGCTATAGTCTCGTACTCGTTCGGCAGTGTTGCCGCTTTTTTGGCAATGCGGTCTGCTTTGCCAGTATTTGGATTGACTTATTTGCGGTTGTTCTGTATGCTTTACACAGGGCCAGGAGAAATTACCTTTGAGCTGCTTCTAAGTGCCTTTGCATATAACTGTTCTCTGGATTTTTACCCCAGATCTCTGCCCCGTATGTGAGCAGAGGTTTGATGGCTCCTTCATAAACTCTTTTCAGGATTTTTCTGCTGGTTCCCCAGGTCTTTCCTGCAACGATAAATAGCTTATATCCTGGCGGAGGCTTTTCCCCTAACAAATTTTGCGTGCTCGGTCCATGTTAATTTGCTATCAATAATTAACCCAAGATATTTGATTTTATTGTCTATCTTGACATTTGTATCATCGATTCTTATCCGTGGGGGTCTTACTGATGGTCTTGATGGGGTAAACATTGCCTTTGTCTTGTGTGGGGCATAACTTAGTTTGTTATTCTGTGCCCATATTTTGCATCTCTCCCAGGTTTCTGACCATAATTGCTCGATTTTGATGAGCGATGTTCCTGCGATTACTAGTATTTGGTAATCTGCAAAAGCCTGAGTATGTAAAGAGGTAAAGGCATCTGTTTGTACGTGTTTTAGTTCGTTGAACCAGTCCTCCATGATGAGTAACCAGAGAACTGGGCCTAGGCATGAACCTTGAGGAGCGCCTCTCTCTGTTGCCAATTCTACGCCGTTTGACCTAATCTTGCGGTTTTGTAGGAAATCAACAATTGTTTTCCCTAGTCTTTCTGGGCATCCCGTTTTTGCCAGCAGAAGTTTGAGCCTCGTATACCATGCCGAGTTGAAAGCATTTTTAATGTCCATTGTGATGGTAAGCGTGTGTTTCTTCTCCAATTTATTCGCATTTATTACATCCAGTATGTTTTCAACTGCTTGCGCAGTTGTCCTGGATTTCCTAAACCCGTACTGGTGTGATGAGAATTTTCCACTTGTTTCTAAATGATGCGTTAGACGATCTGCCAAGATTTTGTCAAAAATCTTTCCAATGGTTGGAAGAAGGCAGATTGGCCTGACCTCATCTGAATCAGATTTTGGCAACCAAGGAATTTCGGCTGTCTTCCATGTTTCTGGAAATTTGCCGTCTCTCAGGCAGCGGTTTAGTACTTCTTTCCAGCTCTCAAGAACTGCTTCCGAGAGTGCCTTTAATGCCGCTGTTGGAAATTTGTCTGGGCCTGGAGCTTTCCTAGTTTTCCGGGTTTTAATTATCGCTCTGATCTCGTCCTTGGTGATATTGTAATCTTCTTGCGTTTGTCATACGCAAGTTTCTACTCTATCTGCCATATTTTGAGCAGAATCATCGGCTGTAGAGTCTTTTGGAAAATATCTCCTCATTTGTTCGAGGGTTGATTCCTCTAAGGTTTGCGTCCAAGATCCATCGGCTTTCTGGACGGACTTTAGTTTTGATCCTGTCCTGCCCTTTGCATTTAATATCTTATGGGCAACTCCCCAGGGATCCATTTCTATATTGTTTTCCTCTAGGACTCTGTTCCGGGATTGGAATTTTGCTTTCTTGATCATTTTTTGAGCTTGTTCTTCTCAGCTTTATATTCGCTGTTGAGAAATGCTCTTGCGATATGACGCGTGGAGTCCTGCATCTTTCTTCGAGTTTTCCTAGTTTTCTTTCGTTGTGCTTGGAGTTCCCGTGTCCACCATGGCTTGTAATTTACTACAGTCCCTCTGCTTCTCAGAGGGATGGCTGGATTGCATGCTGCTATCGCTAAATCCTGTAATTTCGTGGCACAATCGTTTGCTGGCAGTACCCTTGCGTTAATTTGCCAAACGTGGTTTAGAAGGTATTCATTGAAGCGCGACCAATTTGCTTTTGCTGTATTGTAAATCTTGGCTATTTCTATGGGTTCTATTTCAGTGATTATACTGAAAGATAGATACCTATGGTCGCTTAGTGTTTCCGTTGTTTCGACTTTCCAACGTTCGGTGTTCAGTTCTTTAGAAAGAGTTATGTCTACTCAACCTTTCCCATGTCAAGTAAAAAATGTGGGTTCACTGTCGCAGATATTTTCTATGCGCAGGCCTTCTTTGGCTATGAGATCCATAAACCGTTCTCCTCTTCGGTCTATGGTTTCACCTCCCCAGAGTGGGTTTTATGAATTTATATCTCCGGTTATAAGGATGTTATTCCTATATTTCCGGATAATATTTTCTATCTTTTCGAGGTGTCTTTTCATACGCGAAAGTGGCTCCATGTATAAGGATGTCATGATTATGTTCGGGGTAGTGTTGGTGATTTTCACCGTCACCGAATTGTCATCCGTGTACTCTGAGAGTAGTAAAGCCGAAATAGTGGTGTTTCTGGTTATTATTGCCGTTTTGGCCTTTAGGGTGACTGTTTGCCCCCTACTAGTCTTTTTGTGCATATAGAGAGTGAAGTTTTTATTAACTTTCATTCTTCTATATGGTTCTTGAATTAGGGCTATATCGATGCCTCTTTCTTCCATTACTCTTTCTAGTAGGTTAGTGGTCTCTTTGCCTCTGCCTATATTAACCTGTATGGTTTTAATTATTACCATAATTGATTAGTTTGCCTGTCTGCTTTAGCTTCCTGATATAGATTGGGCAATTTCTGTCCCAAGTCTTTGCAGTTGATGCAACACAAAGCTCTGTTTCCGCATGTGTGATCTTTGTTGTCGGTTTTTTCCGAACATTTTGAACAGATTTCCTTTGTTGATCTGCAGTATTTTGCTACGTGTCCGTAGCTCTGACACTTGTAGCACCTTGTGATGTCGATCTCTTCTTTGATATACACGTATGTTAGATCAATCACAATCCTTTCTTCCTTGATGAGGACTTTGTATACCTCTGGAGTGACTTCGATCTTCATGTTTTCCTTGTGGGGGTTTCTGCATTTCCTCTTTGTGAGGAATTTGATTTCTTTTTCCATCCTTTTCTTTCCGATGATTTGGGCAATTCTCGGATTTGATTCCGCTATATCTCTGCCGATGTTTGCCTCGTTTAGGTCGGCCTGTGAATCGACTCCCAAGATAATCAGTACCGGATTTGGAGTTTTAAAAGGTCTTGCTTTTAGTACTCCCTCCGCCTTGTTCAATTTTTCCTGCAGTACTTCTTGTTGTTTTTTTGTCTCTGTGTATATAATATTTTTTCCGCTTGGCACTGTTTTCCATGCATTGAACGGTGGCAGATTGGCGTCAGCGATGGCCTTTTTAATTTCCTTTTTAATGTCGGCTTCTTTGTCGACTGTGCTGACTATCGTTGCCCTTACAGGTTTGCAGTTTGAACGGTCCCTTGATTTTCTTTGATGGGCTGCGTTCAGTTCCGGGAACTGTTTTTTATATCCCCTTGTCCTGTTGTCTACTCTGTCAGTCGAATTTGTTGGTGGTCTTCCCGTCGTCCTTGTTCCCGCCTGTTTCGCGCCAAGCTCTTTTCTCCATCTCATGGAGTTTTTGGCGTAGACCATATATCTCTGTCTCCTTGTCGCTAATTGTTGCGACAAGGCCGAGACAAGTTTCCAGAATTTCCCCTTTGCTGGCAAAAAATGACTGTTTGATAGTTGTGGTGTTTGGGTAGTTGTCTAATTGTTTTTCTATATTTTTTAAAGCTCGTGTTATTTGGTCAGCTGCTGTCTTCGGTTTGGTTGTCTCGTTGTTTTGTCCCTTTTTTTTCGTGCCCCCGTCGTCCGCATTATCATTGTCAGTAGAGCTGACGTCTACGCAATCTTCGAATTTATTATAACTTACGTTTTTTCCTGGTTCATTTCCTTGGTCCATTGTTTCTGTTGTCTTTCCCTTTTTTATCACGTTGTCTTCATCCGAGGAGTCGCTTGATTGGTCGTGATTGTTGCTATCGTCTCGTTTCTTCTTTTCATTTTCCCGCCGTTGATCCAGTGCTTGTCCACTTTTTTGACTTCTTTGTTTTCGTTTGAGTGGTATTTTCACTTTCTCAGATTTCGTAGCTTTTGCTTATCTATCACTGTTTTCCATTTTTTTTTATTTTTATTATCGGTTTTTATTATTATTATTTATATTTTTAGAACCACTTCACTTAATTATCACTTCACTTAGTAACGATTTCACTTCTGGTAATAATTATGTAGCTTTGGTTTTTTTTAACGTGTTTGCACGTGTTCGATTTAGGGTCGCGCACAAATATATTGGTTCGCGTCGGGGCTTTTATACCTGCGCACTGTTTTTTTTTTTTTTTTATGGCTGTGCCAAAGGTGGGGAATCTTCAAAAAGATACCAGTAGAGCCCTCCAGGGCTACTAGCATGCACGATTCGTAAACCTGAATGTTCGTACCAGGAATTACGCCTACGTACTAAACCCTTCTTACACACTTCAACCACTCTCTCCGCGGGACTGCCGTTAGGTATTACATCACGTGGCTGGTTAGCAGATTACTCTATGCCTTCTGCATCTTCTGCTGCTGCTGATCGCCTTATCTTTTCGATTCTTCGCAGCTCGTTTTGCACATTCGTTATGAATACACACACTTCTGTCCACTTATCCTCAGATCTCAGCATTTCTTCTAACAGGACTTGTGGACTTGGCAGGCTGCTTCTCCATTCTCTGAAGTGTCCGCATTGGAAAATCGCATGCTCCGTATCTTCTTCCAGTTCCGGACAATCTGGGCAAAAAGGTGAGCTATCGTGTCCAAATCGATAAAGATATCTTCGATAGCCGCCATGGCCTGACAGAAACTGCGTAAATTGGTAATTGCAGTTACCGTGAGATCGGTTTGTCCAATTCTCTATATTCGGGATCAGTTTGTGGGTCCATCTTCCTTTCAAACTTATGTCCCACCTGGCTTGCCATACAGCCATTGAGGTGGCCTTTTCTTCTGCTTTGATCATTTTGATTGATCGTTGGTCCGGATGTGATAAGGCTTCTATTGTAGATCCTAAGCATTTCATCTGCGAGGATGTCTACTGGAACCATTCCTGCTATAACGAGGGCCGCATCATCGGAGATCGTTCGGAACCCGCTGATCGTCCTTAGTGCACTGAGTCTGTATATAGACGATAGGTTTCTTCTTATCTCTTTAGTCACCAGTGCCTCCGCCCAAACTGGGGCTGCGTAAAGGAGGACTGAGCTAACTACTCTGGACATTAGGACCCTCCTTGGATATCCTGGTCCTCCGACACTTGGCAGTATCCGAGATAATGCTGCCTGCATCTGCGACGCCTTTCTGCTAGAATAGTCCACGTGTATTTTAAAACGGAGCCTACTGTCAATCATTACTCCTAGGTATTTGACAGAATCCTTTGATCTGATGGTCTGATTACCAACCCGTATACTTATGTATTCCATTTTTTTCCGGCTGGTAATCAGGACTGCTTCCGTTTTATGGTCGGCTAATTCTAGACCGACGGATACTAGCCATTCTTTTTTCCTTATTCCTTTGTGCCCCACCGCCATCTTTCTCCTTCAATCGCTTTCTTTGCTATATTGACCACCGCCTTTATGGCGTCTACGGTCGAGCGCGATTTTCAAAACCCAAATTGATGATCTGACAGTGCTCCTTTATTATCCGCTATATTAAGCAATCTTTCATATATGATCCGCTCGAGAATCTTTCCCATTGTGTCTAGTAAGCATATTGGGCGGTACGACGATGGATCGCCTGGTGGTTTGTTTCCCTTTGGCAGCAATACTAAATGTTGCAGTTTCCAAAGTTCAGGGAAAACTCCTTCATCTAAACACCTTTGCATGCATGCCACGAACATGTCCGGCCTGCTTCGGATGGCCGCTTTCAATGCTTTGTTAGGAATGCCATCGGGTCCAGGAGCTCTTATTCTTTTAGTTGCGTTCACGAATTCATCAACTGTTAGCCTTGGAATACTTTCTGTGCTAATTTCTCTAATTACGTTGCACATAGTATATGGTTCTTGCGGAAAAAGGTGTTCTACGATGGACCTAAGCATTTTTGGGCATGAAATTTGTGGGGACTTACCGCCTTTGAGCTTTGCCATAACTATTTTGTATGCTGTGCCCCAGGGGTTGATGGCAGCCTCGTCACATAGTTCTTTAAAGCATTTTGACTTGCTTTCCTTAATCGCGTTTTTAAAATTTCGTCTCGCCAGTCTAAGCATATCAAGCCGTTCTTGAAAATCTGTTCCCCTTCTTGAACGCTGAACTCTGCGCCGGGCTTGTAGGCAGATAGCTCTCAGTGCTTTTATCTGCTCGTTCCACCAATAGCAACGTACCCCTCTCTTGCTTGGTATTCTTCTAGGCATAGCTGCGTCGCACGCTGTGGTAATTGTACGAGCAAGTTGTTGCGACAGGATCTCAGCTGTTCCGCTTTCAGTTAGGATGCTTACTCACTCGCCGTCCAGCTAGGTCTTGCATAACAACTGTAAAAATTGATGCCATTTATCTTTGCTCGTACGAAGCCCTCCGCCTGCCCATCTACATCTTGGAAGGCATGTCTGCCGCAAATCCATATTGCAGCGCTCTTCGTTTTATCGCAGGTCCAAACGATGTTGTCAAGAGATTTGTACGGCTCACTGATTAACATAATGTCCGCTCTCTCGTCTTTTGCTGTCTGTATCAGGATATCCTGCGCTATCTCGCAGTGATTAAGATTTATCTGAATAATCTTCATACTCTTCTGGCAGTTATAGCTCTCTTAAAGGCCGGACACTTGCTGCTGCCCGCTACGTGCTTGGCTTCTTTTGGGTGTTCCTTTCTACAGAACATGCAGGAAGGCTCCTTGACGCAATTCTTTGCTATGTAGCCTTCTTCCCCACACCTCCTGCAAAGCTTGGAGCGATCTTCTCCGTTTTTGCACTGTTTGGCAAAGTGCCCGAATTCCAAGCATTTGAAGCACTTTTTGAGGAGTGCCCGTTCGCGGATGCGACAGACGACCCAGCCAATTTTAATTTTTTTTGTATCAAGAAGCTTCCTTGCCTTCTCTTCAGGAAGACTAATTGTCGCTGTTTGGGTTCCACCATAGGCTTTTCGCAAGGAAAGGAAGTCAGTCGGTGTGTAATGATAACACTCCTTGATGCCTCGTATGGGTTTCCACTAGTCAAGGCTATTACGCCAGAGACTTGGACCTTTGGGGCAGTTTCCTGCACTCAAGGTGGGATTCCAAATAGAGAGGTTCCTGCTAATGCCTTTAGAGTTTAAGGCTCGCAAGCCTAAGAAAACACCGGTGGTATTACTTTTACGTTCTAATTAGAAGTGAGTTTTATTTGATTCTTGTTGCTTATTTATAGGTGTTCAAAGACTTAAAACATACTACACAATTTAATAAGAATACATATAAAAGTATACACATGTATACTAGTTAGATCGATTAGTGCTGGTCAGCATTTTGGCATTATTGTATACCAATATGCCGAACATTCTTAATTGCTTCAGGTCGCTTGCCTATATATTGCTGATGTAACATATTTACCAGCACAGGCAAGTGACCTATATTGTTTATAATTTTATTGCATGTTAGGTCAACGCCATGCACAGCACGGGTAAGTGACCGAACGTTATTTACTTTTTTTATGATCTGCGCTAGCTCGCCTATAATGCTTTCTATGCATTTTGTTTGTTGTCATAGGCTAACGACCGCCGATCGTACTCTCACTACTTTGTATGCTATCATGCTCAGTCATGAAGTGTGCCGACAAAGTAATAAGACTCTTTTTTGTTTATTCACTCGTTGAGTGTTTATGCTGTAATGTTTTAATTGCGGTTCATATGCAGATGGCATTATGAGGAATGCAATGACTCGGGACTATATGAATAATTAATCGATCTAACCTTGAATACTATGTTAGCGCTGGTATGCTCCCTTCACACCACTCTTCCTGGGGGAAAAAGGAGAAATCATGACACATCGTGATTTCTTCTTTTTAGGCGCCACTCGTGTATCATTTTCTGGTTTGATTACCAGGTGGGAGATTTTTTTTTTTTGTTTCTTTGAAATAAATTTTTGTTTTGGTCGTAAAAAGGTTACGTTAATTTGGAGAAGTACATAGGTAGGTATATTAATATCTTATTGTTAAATTTTAGTTCAATATATATATTTATTTTTTGTTTAATACATTCATTCAATCTTAATTATAATTGTAATTGTAGTAATAATTGTAAGTCTAGAGATTAATTTTTAAATCTTATTTCTGGTTCTAAGTTTAAATCGTTAATGCATTTGTTGAAACTTTTTAAAACTATGTTGTAAGAGTAGAAATTAAATTATCTACTTTTTTTTCTTTATTTATTTTCAATGCTTTGTATGGAAATTATATATACTTTTCTTATATATATATATATATATATATATATATATATATATATATATTTTTTTTTAACTATGTTGTATAGATATTTCCTTAAATTATACTTTTCTTAAGTGATATGTTTTCCTTATACTATGTTAACGTGTTCTTAATAGGCCAATTCTAATTTTCTTAGTTATTTAGACTTTTAACTTAAATTCTATTTTTACTTACTTTGTTTGTATTCATTATTGTCTATGTTTTTTGTTTTTATTTATTATTGCTTTTATATATATTTTTTATTTTTTTTTCTTTTTAATTTATTTACAATTTGGGGATACATTCTTCCACCCTTTGACATTTTTTTTTTATCATTTTTATACGTTTATTAACGTTAAATATATGAAAAATGGCTTTAGTCTATTTTTGTGTACTGTCATTCTTTTGTTTTCGTATTTGATTTCACAATTTACACCATTTTGTGACAAGACTTCATATGGTCCTATATATATTGGATCTAGTTTCTTTCTAGCCTCATTTCTCAATAAAACCAAACTTCCTATTTCTTGCACTTGCACTTGCACTTTCTTTCCTAGCATTTTTCTTTTTTATTAGAGTTTCTCGAGCATCACTATGAGCAACTTGTAATTTATTCTTCAAGTCAATTACGTAGTCCTCATAGTTGTATACTGGTTCTATATGTTTCGTTAAATTTGATGGTAAGTTACACTGCTTTCCGAATATAAGTTCGAAAGGTGTATAACCCGTCTCTGAGTGTACAGAAGTATTATAACAGAAAACATAATAGGGCAACCAGGTGCTCCAATCGGTATGTTTATCCGAAACATAACTTCTTAGATATGCTCCTAAAACCTTATGAGAGTTTTCTAGTGCCCCTATACTTTCATGATGGTATGCTGTAGATTGTAATTGTTCTATCCTCAACAATTTACAGCAACCCTTTAAAACCTGATTTAGAAACTCGGTTCCTTGATCTGATGCTATTCTAAGTGGTACTCCATATCTTAAAATAAAACCTTCTACTATAGCTTTTGCTACTGTGACTGATTCTTTATTTGGAAGTGGTATAGCTTCCATAAATTTTGTAAGTTCGTCTTGTATTGTCAGAATATACTTGGAGCCATCTTCTGATTCTTCTAAGGGTCCTACTAAATCTAGATATAATTTTTCAAAACCTGATTCGGCTGTAGATGTAATAGTCATGGGTTGTTTTTTAGGCTGGATATATTTGTTTCTTTGGCAAATCGGGCAATGCTTAACAAATGTCGTCACATCGTTTTGCATTCCTGTCCAAAAGTATTTTTTCTTAATTTTTTGTAACATACGGTTTACTCCGGCATGTCCGCTAGTTGGAAGTATGTGGTAGTCATTTAGTATTAATTTCTTCTTACAAGGATCGGTTACTTCGATATGGTTTTCTATAATGTGCACTTTGATATTACTTTCTTTAAACATTTCTCCTAATATCTTTTTTAATTCATTTACTTTGCATTCTCGGTGGCCACCTGCAAGTTTCTTCATTTCATTTTTAGTAACATATATTTTCTTAATTGATCTTGATCCGCAGAGTTTTTGCACATCCCTTGACAGTATTTTGCCAAATTCTGCCGCTTGGGTTGTAGTGCTTTCCTTGGATTTATTTAGGAGTAAACAATTCCTTTTTGGAATATACGCCAAAACTTTGTTTGGGGCTATAATTATGTCCATATCCTTGTAATTAACTAAATCTTCCGTAAAATTGTCAACGATCTTCAGCTCCACGACTTTCAGTCCATTTTCTGGTAATTTTAGTAGTTCTATTATACGATTTTCTTTCGATTCTTTACTTTCTATTTTATCGCCTGTTTGACTTTGATTATAACTATTGATTTTCGATTGAGCTCTCGTTATAACACGTATAGGTAATTGTTTTAAATCGTCCGAGTCTAATTTTATACGGCTAAGTGCGTCTGCGGTACAATTATCTTTGCCGGGAGAATATTCTACGTAAAAATTGTATTCCTCTAGTAATAGTCTAAATTTGGTTAGTCTACTACTAGGTTCTTTTAGTGAGAACAAGTACACTAAGGGTCTGTGGTCTGTCAAAATCTTAAATCTTCTTCCGAACAGATAGGGTCGATAGTGTTTGACTGCCCACACTATTGCAAGTAATTCTTTCTCAATGGTGCTATAGTTTTTCTCTGCCTTATTAAGAGTCTTGCTTGCGTAAGCAATTGGCCTATCATCGGAATTGGATAACACTGCTCCAAGAGCGAAACCTGACGCATCTGTACGTAGAATGAATTCTTCATTAAAATTGGGGAATTGTAAGATTTTAGGACTCGTGAGGATTTCTTTTAACAAATTAAATGATTTTTGGCAATCTTTATTGAAAATGAACTCGACATCTTTCTTTAGTAATCGATTAAGTGGAATGGAGATGGTAGCGAAATTTGGAATGAATTTACGATAATAGTTTGCAAAGGCCACAAATCTTCTGGTCTCATCAGCGTTGGTGGGTATTGGATAATTTTTCATAGCAATAGATTTAGTGGGATCGGGTAGTATGCCATTGTCAGAGATAACGTGTCCTAGGTATAACACTTCTTTGCGCAAGAAAGAACATTTTCCTGGATGTATCTTGAGATTTACTTCTCTGAGACGTTCAAAAACTTGGATTAAGTTTTTATTGTGGTGTTCTAAACTTTTACCGAAAACTATGAGGTCATCAAGATAAACGAAGCAACGTGAATATGTTAGTCCTGACATCGCTATGGACATCATTCTTGAAAATTTGCTGGGTGAAATCTTTAGGCCCATCGGTAGTCGTTTTAGTTGGTAGTGACCTTCTTCTGTTGAAAACGCCGTAATTGGTCTGCTATTAGCATCTAACTTTTGATAACATTTGATAGTATCCCTGGCTTAAATCTATGCACGAAAAGTTGCTCCTCCTACCATGTCATAGATGTCTGTTATGTTGGGTAGGGGGAATTTGTCATCCTCAATTCGCTCGTTAACGTGACGATAGTCTATCACCATTCGGAATTTCTGTAGACCGGTAACAGGGTCTTTCTTTTTGGGTACGATAAGTACCGGGGAATTCCAAGCAGAAATAGATGGCTCTATGATATCATCTGCTAACATTTTTCGTATTTCTTCCTTTAGATCTTGCTTCTGGGTGTGTGGTAGGCGATAAGGCTTTGTATATTTTGGGGATGCTCCTTCTTTAAGCGTGATATCTGCCTTTCCAATATTGGTATATGTTAATTTATCACCTTCTACGTGAAAGATATCTTGGTATTTTGAACATATTGCTTCGATTTCCGTTTTTTCCTCACTATTTAATGTATCAAAACTTATTTCGCTTAATATCTTATTAACTCGGGTGCTTATCGATTTATCTGTCTGGTGGTAGCGTAAGACATAATGTTCCGAAGCGGGTAAAGATAAAGGCTCAGCCCATTTAAGAGTTACTGTTGTATCGCGTGTATTTAGTATTCTAATAGGAATTTTTCCTTTTATGGGTGTAGAAAGTGACCCGGCCATGAAAATATCTCTACCTAATTCTTGTGGGGCAAAAACTCGAGCTTCGGTGTGCTCTGTGCTTAGAAAATAGGTTGCTTCGCACCTTGGTGCTAGTAGGACAGTGTGTATGTGCTGCTGGGAGCATATGGGTAAGTGAATTGTATTACTACCTGTCGTGAGTTTTAATAGAAATTCCTCCAAATCGATTATAGCGTTAAATTTTAAAAGAAAATTTGCTCCGATAATTCCTTAACTGGAATCGGAAAAGAATCGGGTACTACGTGAAATTCGTATGGGACGATGAGCTCATCAATATGCAAATCGAGATAACATGTTCCCTTAGTCTGGAGATTTCCTGATATTCCTAAAATATTTGTAGTTTTGTCTGTGAATATCCTAATGCTTTTTTCGATTTTACCTTCTTTAGTTACACAAATCGAGGCTCCTGTGTCAAGCAAAAATCTTGTGTCTGTATTATTGTCTAGTCATATTTCAACGTGGATGCCGTTTGACGGTCCAACAGTGCAATTTGCTTTTGACACTTGTGGAGTTATTGGTTTCCCCCCGATGGGTCGGCTTCCCCCTCGGTGGGTTGCTCGTTTCCCATTGTTAGTATTCTGTTGTCCCTAGCCTGACTGTTTCTAAATGGGTTTCTATTCTGTCTGTCTTGATTATGGTTTGGTTGCCCCCGATTGTTTTGTCTGTCATTGAAATTGTTCTGTCTGTACCTGTCATTGTAGCTATTCCTGTACTGAGACGAATTATTTGGTATTGGCGGTATACTGGGCCTATTGTTGTTTCCTAACCTTTGGTTATTTCGGTTTCGTTCGTTCTGGTATAATAATCTTCCCTGATTTTGGTGTTGGATATTTCTATTTTGAAAGTATCGATCATTATTATATGAGAATCTTCCTTGATTAGAAAATCTTGGTTGGCCTACGTTATTAGCGTTCTGTCTGTGAGTGTATCTGGTGTCGAAATATCTAACTGAGTTTGTGGGAGTAGTAGAACTTTGGTCCAACTCTAGTAGATGTTGAATTGCGTCTTTTAGTTTAGTGTGCCTGGCACTGTCAAGTACTATTTTTAGCCTATCGTTAACTCCTTTTTTTAGGAACGCTAATCCGCGTCTATCGTTTGCTATTGTAAGTGTTTCACGTGTAGATTCCCCGTGGCAAGCTACTTCGAGTTCTGTCATTCTTGATATTAAATTTTCTATAATCGTTACGAATTCGTGCACTAGTCGATTACCTTGGTATGTACGACTTAATTGAGTTTGTATTGATTCGATTGTTTCTTTTGGACCACATTTTTCTATCAAAATTTTCTTTAGTGATGCAAAATCTTCTGGTTTTTGATTACCAAATTCTGTTAGGGCTTTTTCTTGAACCTTGCATTTTAAAAGAAATTTAACTAAGGTTGGTCTAGAATCATCGTTAAGAGTGTCGTGGTAAAATTCGACGTTATTAATAAAGTCGCGGATGTTTTCGGCTCTTTTGCTATCCTCTTCGCAATTGAGGGTTGGCAATTTTTGCGCGAGGCTGAAATTAAAAGAATCTGCCATTTTGATAGGTTTCGGTTGTAAGCTACTATTAACTATTTTTTCCGATTGTCGTTTAAAAACTTTTGCGGTGGCTATTAGTTTTTTTAAGTTTACTACTTCTAACTCAGAACAGCTATCTTGATCTATTTTTGAGAGTTGTTCGCAAAAAGAGATCCAAAGTGTCTCGATCTGTTCTAATTTTCTTTTTACCCCTTCCTCTTTTCTTGTCCTATTAGGCGATTTTTTTAAGCTGTCGTAGCAGGTTTTTAGTTCGTTTAGGGCTTCTGTTAGTTGGGAGAAATTCATTAGGTTGAGAGGCTAGAATGAAAAACGATCCTATCTTTATATGACCATAATCAAAAAAAAATTTATGGGGATAGTGTTTTTTTTTTTTATATATTTATTTTATTTTGCTTATCATATTTAAAGATATATTTTATTTTTGTTTATTTTATATTTATACCTGAGCTGGTCGCCGCTCTAAATGCTTAATTGTGTCGGCTATTATTTTTCGCCTATAGTGCTGTAGTCCCTGGTATATGAATGCAATTATAAGTGCTGTTATGAACATTAGTAAAAGTACTGCAGCGGTCATATCTATCGGTTTCTCCTGTTGAAAATTAGGTGCAGCTATTAGCTGGGGTCCGGTGTTGATTACCTCCTTGCTTTCCTTCGTTCCCATTGTACCAGTTCTTTGCTTGAGTCGATACTTTTTTGAATAATTTATGGAATTGCTTGGCTTCTTTCTGTTTTTTTCGGTCCGCTGCCCGCTGTTCCTTCCTTTTCTCCCGCAATTGTAAAATGAAATGGTCCCTAGTGGTGCTGGATTGGCCGGGAATGTTGGCCAATCTTTTTAATTCGGCCTGTTCTTTTCGCTGTCCTTCGTCTATACTCTTCTATGGTTAGCGGTCTTGGCCCAACTTTTGGTTCTGGTTCAATTTTAGTTTTTTTCAGGATATCGTCGGCTTTTCTAATATATTCGGAAGACGTTGTAATTGGTCGTATCTGGCAACGATTATAGTACTGCAAGCTCCTTTCAGTATAGTCTTAGTAGGCTGGAAGGATCTTCTTAGACTGGTAATATTAAAAGATTCCAAGTAGACGTGGCAGGATTAGAAGATTCCAGGTAGACCTGACAGGATCGCCATGTAATGGTAATAGCAATGTAATGGCAGGATCGCCATGTAATGATAACACTCCTTGATGTCTCGTATGGGTTTCCACTAGTCAAGGCTATTACGCCAGAGACTTGGACCTTTGGGGCAGTTTCCTGCACTCAAGGTGGGATTCCAAATAGAGAGGTTCCTGCTAATGCCTTTAGAGTTTAAGGCTCGCAAGCCTAAGAAAACACCGGTGGTATTACTTTTACGTTCTAATTAGAAGTGAGTTTTATTTGATTCTTGTTGCTTATTTATAGGTGTTCAAAGACTTAAAACATACTACACAATTTAATAAGAATACATATAAAAGTATACACATGTATACTAGTTAGATCGATTAGTGCTGGTCAGCATTTTGGCTTTATTGTATACCAATATGCCGAACATTCTTAATTGCTTCAGGTCGCTTGCCTATATATTGCTGATGTAACATATTTACCAGCACAGGCAAGTGACCTATATTGTTTATAATTTTATTGCATGTTAGGTCAACGCCATGCACAGCACGGGTAAGTGACCGAACGTTATTTACTTTTTTTATGATCAGCGCTCGCTCGCCTATAATGCTTTCTATGCATTTTGTTTGTTGTCATAGGCTAACGACCGCCGATCGTACTCTCACTACTTTGTATGCTATCATGCTCAGTCATGAAGTGTGCTGACAAAGTAATAAGACCCTTTTTTGTTCATTCACTCGTTGAGTGTTTATGCTGTAATGTTTTAATTGCGGTTCATATGCAGATGGCATTATGAGGAATGCAATGACTCGGGACTATATGAATAATTAATCAATCTAACCTTGAATACTATGTTAGCGCTGGAATGCTCCCTTCACAGGTGAAATGTTTTCTATTTCAAATTGAGACTTTATTGCGTCGCATATGTCCTCTTTTGAGGTTATTTCATCGATGTCCCTGATCTCGATACAAGTCCGTTGGGTAAGAGTCCTAACAATCGCCTGCGCACTGTGTGTGTGTGTGTGTGTTCTGTGTGTTTTGTTTTGTTAGGTTTCTCACTTTTGCTGCAGTAATAAAAATTACTGTTTGCGTGTGTAGCAATAAAAATCGCTGTTTTGTCCTCGAGAATAATTCCGTTGCACGTCTGATCGTTGCAAGAGTTTGTCAAAGACTGAGTAGATAGGGACAGTTGATATTATTGAGGGCAAGCCCTCCGCTTACCCACCTTTCGGTATTAAGCATTATATCGTCCTTCTTAACCACCACACGAATCCTCAGCCAAGAAAACCCAACCGCCAAACCACACTCCAACAATTAGCGGGGTCTTCAGACCCTCTTCACATACTTACTAATGCCTGGCGTTCGCCCTGGCAACCAGTCCGCTATAAATAGGGCAGTATGCTGACATCATTAGATGGTCAGCCGACTGTCCCCTTAATTCGCAGTTACGGAAATGCGGAGATTTGTCGCACCGTGCAGCTACGTGTCCTTGGCTACCACAACGGCGGCAGACATTTTCCTTCAATGGGCACTCCGCAATCCGGTGTCCAAATGCAAGGCATCTGAAGCAGCCAAATCGGGCATCGTGTGTTCTGCAGGAGGTCCACAGTATGTAGCAACGGCCGACTGCAAGGAGAGTTTCGACCACTTGGTCGGACCCCTCCAAGATGACGTCCGCAGCCGCATCCGCGCCCTCCTTTTTAGGCCGGCTCACAACAGCGACGTTCTTCTTGAAGTCCTCCAACGTCATTGCTTCTTTGAGGTTCTTTTCGTGAAGCTCCGTCATTAACTCGCTCGTGGCTATCTCGGAAGGTACTCCAAATATAGCGATTTTCTTTCTTGGTGTCGGTGTATTGACTACGTCCAGTCCAACATTTGAGAACTTCTCGTTCTTGCTTATCTTGGCTCGTTCGGCGATGCTTGGGGTGCGGATAACTACACCCCCGTCCTTCAGTTGTTTTACTTCGTGAATCCTCACCCCGAGGGTAGGACCCACTTCGGTCATCACCTTTTTTAGTACGTCCTTTGCGGTAGCGTCCTTATTTTTGCTACGTACTACCACAGACCATGTTTCAACGGGTTTTGGCGCCATAACCTGGGGTACTCCTGTAGCCCTGGTTGTAGCTGTTGTGGAAGGCGTTTTTGGAGGAGCTGGTGAGGTCCCAATGAGACCATGACCGGCACATTCCATCTTCTTCATCATTTTTTCCGTGAGTTTCTCGAACATGTCTTCCATTTTCTTTGTCACCTTTTTTATTGCAGCTTTGGTTGAGTCCTACAAATTCTTCATCTTCTTTACTATTGCTCTTTTCTCGGTTTTCAGCTTGAGGTACGTCTTTTCGTTGTCGACGTCCATATCCATGACAATTCTTTGGTAGGCAGCAGTGAGCATTAACATGTCTTCGGCTTGTGGTTTTCCACGCAATAACTTTTGTACCGCGTCGTTGATTTTGCTGCTTCTTTCTAAGCATTCTCCCGACTTTGGCTTCGATATTACCTTATTGCCGGCTGCGATGGCTTCCCTAGTTTCTTCGTCCGTTTCTTCGAGCTCAGAATCGCCTATGTCAGAGTCAGAAGAACTGCTGTCTTCTGCGTTGGCAGGCTGTTGCTCGGGTTTCGTCTTTGTTCCCTCTCCGCCGCTGGAAATATTGTTATCAGCAATTTGACTTACCGTCGTATTTCTTCTGGTCATTATTTTCCTCGGTCGCTCTTCTGGACTTGCTTCTTCGTTGCTTGAAGTAGGTCGTTCTTTTTGCTCCGGTATCATCTTCATTTTCTTCCCTTTATTAGATTTCGTCGCGTTGGTCTTGTCACGGCCACTCATTTCTATTGTCGAAATGCCGACGGCTTTCTTAAAATTTTGGGAAAAATTTGCGAAATCCCGACGACTTTTGTGAAAATCCCGTTTTAATGTTTCGGCTTTTTACGAAAATCTCGGCGGCTTTTTACGAAAGTCTCGATGGCTTTCAAGAAAATCCCGTTTGAATGTTTTCTACCTGCGCGGCGTATTACGCACTCAGGTCGAAATTTTTTTTTTTCACGTTGTCCCTTTTGTCCCGCACACACACACACGCACTTGTGTATGAAAATAATAAAATTACTTGTGCGTTTGGAATTTCCCACTAATTTCGTTTGTCCGTTGATTTGTTTTGTCCTCGTTCTGTCTATATCTCTTTTAGTAATTAAAATTACTTTTGTTCAGTAATGAAAATTACTTTTGTGGCGGTCTGTAGTAATAAAAATTACTTTTTGGGTTTTCTGTGTTTGTCAAATAAATTGTCTGTTTGGTCCCATAATAAATTTATTTGTTTTCCGCACAATGCGCACTACGAATAAATTCAACCGTTCGGTACTGCTGCTGAAACACAACTGAGTAGATAGGGACAGCTGATATGTTTGAGGGCAAGCCCTCCGCTTTCCCATCTTTCGGTATGAAGCCAACATTAGGTCCGTCTAAATCACCACACGAATCCGCAGGCAAGAGAACCCAAGCGCCAAACCTCACTCCAATAATTAGCGGGGATTCCCGATCTTTTTCCTGAAAATAAATTTAAGTGTTCAATGTATTAATAGTAAAGGTCTTACCTGTTGGTTTGATCTTCTTCTTCGTATTCGAAGACCATCCCCTCTGCTAGTACATTCACGTCGTTTAAGTATTCTTTTGTAGAGAAATCGTCTATCCTTAGTACGATGCTCTCTTCTCCATATTTTGCTTTATACTCCCTTCGTGCTTCAACCCTCTGTGGGAGCGTACAGTCGTTCAGTATATGCTGGAATAGGTGGACTGCCTTTGCTCCTAGGTTTGTACCTTTTTCCGTTGGTTGAGCCACTACGTCGTGTACAGCACGACCAAGATGAGAGTTGCTCCATTCTTGCGACCAATTTCTATACGTTTTTGTTCGCTCTTCTTTTCTTGCTACCTTGATTGGTCTGGCGATATCTATGCGCTCATATCCGTTGGGTAGTGTTGCTGCAATTTTTGCCATGCGGTCGACTGTTTCCATTTGCACTATATATGTTTTGTAACCTCTGGTCCAGTGTAGTGCAACAGTGTTTTCATTGTCCTCGAGGAGTCCCAACTTTTTGACGATATGTATAACAGCTGGATCGTCAAAGTTAGGGTTGCATATTTTTTCCAGTGCCACCTTGGAATCTGACACAATGTTTACAGATTTTCTTCTTGTGTTGGTATCCAGGCATTCAAGTGCTTTCAACACCCCTGTAATTTCAGCCCTTTGGATCTCTGGTTCTTTGAGGCGGTCCATTTCTTTATCGCTGTGAAGATTTCATCTTGAATTATAACGCCTATTCCGGTAGCTGTTTCTGTTGTGGATGCGTCAGTGAAGATCCAAATTGTGTTGGTTGCTATTCCTTCTCTGATCTCCTCGAGGTTATTTTATGTTATTGATATCATTTTGGATGGATGTGGCCACATGCTTGGTGGCAATTTTTTAACGAATCTGCCAGTTTTCTTGGCGTCGTAAATCTCATACCTCTCTCTGGCTTCCAAATAGAGAGGTGGCTTGTTAGCCAGTATCTGTATGGACTTATTGGCCGTTGTTCTGTAGACTTTTGTTTGTGCCAGGAGGAATGGCCTCTGGGCTGCTTCAAGATGCCTTTGCAGGTATCTGTTTCCTGAGTATTTGCCCCAGATTTCTGCCCCGTATGTTAGCAGTGGTTTGATGGCACCGTCATAAATCCTTTCTAGGATTTTCCTGCTAGTTCCCCATGTTTTGCCTGCGACTATGTATAGTCGGTATGCTTTGGCAGTAGCCTTTCCTCTAATAAATTTCGCATGTTCTACAAATGTAAGTTTGTCATCGAAGATTATCCCAAGGTATTTGATTTTGTTACCTATTGTGATGTTTATGTCATCGATTTTAATGCGCGGTGGCCGTACAGATGGCCTTGATGGGATGAACATTGCTGCCGTCTTTTGTGGCGCATAGCTGAGTTTGTTGTTCTGTGCCCATCTTTTACAATTTTCCCATGTTTGTGTCCATAGTTCTTCGATCCTCTTTAGGGATGTCCCTGAGATCATTATTACCTGATCATCTGCAAACGCTTGGACATGTAGCGATGTTAAAGCTGCAGTTTGAGAGTTTCTCATTTCGTCAAACCAGTCTTCCATGATGATCAGCCAGAGAATTGGGCCCAGACATGATCCTTGAGGGGCGCCTCTTTCTGTTCTTAACTCTGCACCATTTGATTTAATCCTACGTTGCTGTAGGAAATCTATTATGGTCTTTCCTAATTTTTCAGGGCATCCAGTGTTCGCCAGGAGGAGTTTCAGCCTGGGATACCAAGCTGAGTTGAACGCATTTTTAATGTCCAACGTCACAGTCAGTGTGTGGCGCTTACAAGCCTTATTTTACTTTATTACTTCCATAAGTTTTTCGGTTGCTTGTGAGGATGATCTCGTTCTTCTAAAGCCATATTGATTTGGCGAGAGTTTCCCATTCGACTCCAGGTGGTGTGTTAGGCGGTCTGCTAGGATTTTATCGAAGATTTTCCCGATTGTAGGAAGAAGACAGATTGGTCTAACTTCGTCTGTATCCGGTTTCGGTAGCCAAGCTATCTCAGCTACCTTCCAAATCTCCGGAAACTTGCCTTCTATTAGGCAGAGGTTCAACACTTCGAGCCAATTTCTCAGAATTTCTTCCAAGAGTGGCTTTAGTGCTACTGTCGGGAATTTATCAGGGCATGCGGCTTTTCTCTTTCTACGAGTTCTTATTACCGCTATAATTTCGTCCTTGGTTATGTTGCACTCTTCTTGCATTTGCCATATGCAGGTTTCCTGCCTATCTGCATTGTTCTGTGGAGAGTCTTCGGCACTCGAGTGTTTTGGAAAGTATTTTCCCATTAATTCAGTGGTTGTTTCCTCAATGGTTTGTGTCCATGTTCCGTCGGCTCTCTGGATGGACTATATTTGTGTTTGTGTCCTGCCTTTTGCGTTTATTATCCTGTGGGCCACTCCCCACGGGTCCATTTCTGAATTGTTTTCTCCTAAGACTCTGTTCAAGGACTGAAATTTGGCTTTTCTTATCATCTTTTTGAGTTTATTTCGTTGGCTTTTGTACTCATTATTGAGAATTGCTCTTATGATGTGGTCCGTGGATTCTTGCATCCATCTTCGCCTTTTCCTGGTTTCTCTTCTTTGGGATTGGAGCTCCCTTGTCCACCATGGTTTGTAGTTTGTTTTGATTCCTCCAGTTCTTAGCGGGATAGCTGCATTACATGCTGCTGTCGCCAAGGCTTGGAGTTCTATAGCACGATCATTTGCTGACAATTCCCTGACGTTCGTCTGCCAAACATGGTTTTGTAGATGTCGCTCGAAACTAGACCAGTCAGCTCTTGCTGTGTTATAGGTCTGAGCTATTCTTATAGCTTCCATTTCAGTGTTAATACTGAATGCTATGTACCTATGGTCGCTTAATGTTTCGGTAGTATCGACTTTCCATCCTTTGATGCTTAGTTGCTTCGTAAGGGTTATATCTACCCAGCTTTCTCCATGGCTGGTAAAGAATGTGGGTTCGCTGTCGCAATTGTTCTCTATGCTTAGGCCTTCCTTAGCTATGAGGTCCATAAAACGTTCTCCTCTTCGGTCTATGGTGTATTGGCTAATTTCATATCCTTGCAGTTTACGCAGCAAGGTGTAGTTGTCTCACAAATGTGGTTTTTTGTGTCAGATTTTTCTGCACATTTTGGGCACACCATCTGATTTGACCTGCAGTACTTGGCAACGTGTCCAAATCCTTGGCACTTGTAACATCTGGCAAGATCGGTAATCTCACCGATGTACACCCAAGTGTAATAGACCACAATTTTGTCCTCTTTTATTAGGACTTTATAAACCTCTGGAGTTACCTCGATTTTCCAATTAACTCTCATGGGGTTGAAGGTCTTCTTTTTCCAAGGAATTTTATACCTTCTTCAAAATTTGTAGCTCCAATTTTCTTAGCTAGATCTGGGTTGCAGGCTGCAAGGTCTTTTCTAACGTCAATACCCTTAAGAAGCAAGATTGGCTTTGGTGCTCTAAGGGGTTTTGCTGTCAAAGTTTCCTTTGCATTCCTTGCCAAGGTCTCTTGCAGTTTTTCCTGCTGTTTCTTGGAGTTAGTGCCCACCATTAAATTTCCACTTTTTAGGCTCTTCACTTCTGTAAAGGGCCCTCCCACTTCCTCCATTTTTTGTCCTTTTAACGTTTCCCTAAGTAATTTGTTAGTGTCTTGGTCTTTGTCTGTTGCCCTCACTACCGTTGTGCACTTAGTTTTGGAGTTGGACCTATCTCTAGATTTCCTGCCTAAAGCGGGAAAATCCTTAGTGTAGTTAGCGCTTTTTTCTCTCAACTGTCCAGCAGGTTTTGTTATCTGTACTTTGTTGGTCCATGCTTGTCTTTCAAGCTCATGAACTTTCCTTTCATTGTCCCTAATACCCAAGAGAAGGTCCAAACACATCTCATAAATTTTACCTGTATTCTCGGCAATTTCGTTTTTTATACCTGAGTATTTGCCAGCAAGGGTCTAAATATTCCCTATTGCTCCTTTTATTTCTTGTACCGCTTCCTCTGGGCTTACTAAACCCTTTTTCAAAGGCCCCTTAATGATGCTAACGAAATTTTTGACAGTACTGCCAGATTCCGAGTCGGTTACATCGGATGAGGAGCTTCCTAAAATTTTAGCTACGCTAATAGGGCGCTTACCTGATTGCAAACCTTTGAGTTGGCTCTGTTCGTCCGTATCGCTATCGTCTGTTGCTGCCATTATTTTTCTTTGTTTTATTTTGTTTTCCAAAGTTTTGTCCTCTTCTTCTTTTCCTCCGATTTTCCCGCCTCAACCATCATAACAGATTTGGATTTAACCATATCTACTCGTGCTGAGCAAGTTACTTTTTTCTTTAAACCGGTTTAAACGGTCGTAGAACCGCTTGGAACACTTTTTCACGTGTTTCGCGAAAAATTAAAATTTCGAAAACATTTTTTTTTTATTTTTGCTCTAGAAATATTTTTGTCACACAAAATGTGTGACGAACAAGTTTAGTGGTCTATGAATCCTTTAAAAGTAAAAACCCTCAATCTGCTGTCAAAAAAAATCGCGCGAAAATAAAAAATGTTGTAACGGCTGGTAACTTCCACCAGACGATTACACACGCACAAAGGTAAAAGGTTGACACACAACCGAACACGTATAAAACCGCCTATGCTAAACAAAAATCTTTAATAACTTTTGTTTAAACAAATTATTTGCAAATTTTTTTCTTTATTATCTCCGGACGGACCTAGATCTATCCACAAAAATTTTTAAAAAAAAAAAACACTTTTTAAAAAAACACAAATTTTTCCAAAAAAAATTTTTTTCCGATCACCTTTAAATCGCTAAATTCGTAAATTTAACACACAGAAGCACGACCGTTCGGTTTTGCTGTTAGAACACAACTGAGTAGATAGGGACACGTGGTCGGTGGAGATTAGGGATTAAGCCCCGCGCTTGCCTAGCTTTCGCCATTAAGCATACTCCTTATTTCTTATCTCAACAGGAAACCCTATTTTTATCTCCCGAGTTGATCCAAGTATCAGACTTATAATAACCAGACGATTAAGTAAGATACAGCGGACCCCTCGGGTCAGTAGTTCGTAGTTCATCCGGAACCTCGTATCCTATCATTTGACACTAGGGTGTTTCAAGTCCTAGGCCGCCCGGGATAGAAACTATCCCAGGCACTACCGCCTGCAGTTGTACGGTAGGGGCGCTTCGTTCTTAGACAGTGCCCGTGCTTGAGACTCTAAGCACTAGCCCCCTGCCACTATAATCTACCGAGTAAGACCAAGTATCAAACTTATAATAACCAGACAGCTAAGTAAGATACAGCGGCCCCCTCGGGGGAGTAGATAGGGACAGTGAAGTGTCTTTGGATTAACGTGGATACCTCCAGTGAATGATTTACCCCACGTTCCTCTTCGGACAGGATTGATTTTGAGACGTCAATCAACGCCCATCCACAATATCATATTGTGAATGTATCAGTATCATTGGAGTATAAGGCTCCAATTTCTCACTGATGGGAGCGAGACCTATCTAAATCTCTGCCGATCTATGGGTCACGGCACCCGGTTGGAAGAACGCAACTCCACGCCGAGTAAGAACTCACGCTGAGTAAATACTCTACCCGCATTTGGGTGTCAACCACAGCCACCACGATGCTCCCACAAGGGGGCCTACCTCATAGCTGGGGACGGAAGAAATCCTTCCGTGGGCTCCCCAGCTCCCTTGGTACCAGACGAATCTCTGGTCGAAGTTTCGCAGTTAACAACGTAGTTAACTACTGCAGTTGACTTCCTTATAACTCGGACTGGTGGCCCTTTATACATCGTTTTACGCACGAAGTTCAGCTTACTGATCAGTCAGCTGGTGCTACGATAGCAAGTTCTCTGCTCGCACGTCGTTCAAAAGCATTCTTGGCAAATATTTGTATGCATTCGAAACTTTCCCTAGAGCTTAAGGCAGATTCAAAAAAAAATCCGCCATTGCTTAAACTGATGCCCATCGCATGCAAGTCCCTCAAGTCAGAGTAGATGGGACAGTCACATAATACATGCGACCAGTCCTCTCTCGGGAATCCACAATTACAGCTTGCCGATGCAAAAATGCATTCAAACTGCCATGGCCAGTGAGTAGAAAGCCCAGCTTAAGGCTAGGAGCAAAGTACGGGCTCGTTCGGGCGTACAGAACGTCCTTAACGAACTCGAACGTTACTCTGCCATTGGTAGCTTGGTTCCATCTGGACTGCCATCTAGCTATCATAGCATCTTCAATGATTGCGATTTTCAACATCACTATCTGTCAGCCAGTCGCTTTGCAGGAGCGGCCTATTCCTCTTGATCTTGAAGACTAAGCTTCTACGGATCAGTTCCAGATCGAGAGGTGGAACACCCAACAGGACCTGCATAGCATCTGTAGATACAGTTCTACAGACCGGCAAGCATGCGATTAAGGCAACACGCTGGCAAGAGTTTATTTTTGCTCTGCCTCTGACAAGCATAGCAGTCTCATACCAAACAGATGCTCCATATGTTGCACAAGCAACGAATAGGCCACCATAAATGGTACGTACTGCCCGCTTATCCAGGCCCCATTCGGAACGAAGGATTCGACCACAATGCTAGGCATTCGCTTTTTAAGCTCAGAAAGGTGCACAAGGAAGTTCATGCGTTCGCCCATGTGTATACCAAGGTATCTGACTTGGTTGACGTATCTCATGTTAGACCCATTGAGCATAACCATTGGATGTCGACTGGCCGATAGTTTGCCTTTCAGCAACATCGACACTGTCTTATCCAGTGATATGTCAACTCCAACCTCGGACCCCCAGTCATGGACAACAGACATTAGTTCCGCACCCTTCCGTTCAAGCTCAAGCCGCGATTCGCCTTCAACGAGGATGATTAAATCATCCGCGTAGGCACAGCATTTGCAGAGCTCTGCTAGCCGTCCTAGGAGGGTGTCCATCATAACGTTCCAAATAAATGGTCCGCAGATGGATCCCTGAGGACAGCCACGGGCGACATACTTACTGACGCTTCCAGTAGTACCAACACAACACGCTTGTCTGTCAGAAAAGTAACTCAACCAAAGAGGTACTTCACGGCAGCCCAGTTCGATCAGCTTTTCGATTACGCTGTCCCAACTGAGATAGTCGAAAGCGCCCTTGAAATCTACGAAGATAGCAAGAACGTATCGACTTGTACTGCAATGTACGCTGTCTTTTACGAACAGCCATGCATCCTCAGTACTTTTCCCAGTTTTGAAGCCGTACTGCCTGTCAGACATCAGACTCGCTGCGACACCCTCAAATCTACTTACCATTACTCTCTCCAGCTCTTTTCCAAGTACTGGAAGAAGACTAATGCCACGGTAGGAGCGAGGATTAGTGCGCACCTTGTCCGGTGACTTGAGCAGCACTACGACTTTAGCGCATTTCCAAGCGGCTGGAAAGTAGCAAGTATCAAAACACTTCTGAAAAATTGACATGATATGGTCTGGAATAGCCCGCCTGATGCTTTTACACATCTCGCCAGTCATCCCGTCCATCCCAGGAGATTTCCGGGACCTTACCCTCACCATACACTCCCATAACTCAGATGGTTCTAGAGATGGAACATCTCCATATCCAAGCCGATTCATGGGACCGAATAGCGGTGGACGGGCACCTGAAAAGAACTCATCCAGGAGTGCTTTCACACTATCATTCCATGTATGGCATACACGGTCATTGACACGAATGCCACAGACCTCTGACACACGTTTTCCCCTACAAATGCGGTATACTTCACCCCATGGATCGCTATTGTTGTTACCAACAAAGCGCCTCCAATCGTCCTCTTTCGCTTTGAGGATCATTTTTTTGTACTCACGCGTGCCATTCTGATAAGCCAACCTGAAGTGATTGACCCTCTGCTCATCACCAGCTCTGGCTCTTTGGTGGGCTTTTCTGAGACGCCTCAGCCACGCACGCTTAGCGCTCAACTCAGGAGTCCACCATTTAGTACGTCTAGGGTTGATCTTTTTAACCCTATGAAATATACTATCATTGACGGAGACCATCCAAGCGTCGACCAACAAGATTTGTTGGTCAATACTTAGATCACTGAATCGGCCAAGTGGAAAGCTTGATGCTTCCTCTTTTATGCTCTCAGCGTAGACATCCCAGTCAGCTCCACCAGTGCGCCATCGTCTTGGAACCACAGTCGGTTGAGCATCCTCGATCCTTTCAGAGTCAAGGATAATCTCAATGAGATTGTGATCACTGATACTTTCCCCGTTCAGGATCCTCCAGCGATATTGGAGAGCACCAGCAGAGCGATTGCAAAAAGACACATCAATGTCACTTACTCCCAAAGGTCCATCAAACGTGTAACTGTCCGATGGCGTATTAAGGACACGACACGAATTCGAAACAAGCATTTCAGCAAGCATCTCGCCCCTCTCTGTTCTACGCTGACCGGACGAACGTCCAGGCTTGCTGAACCACAGAGGAGAGGACGCGTTTGCATCAATGCCGAAAATTGTCGGTGTTCCGTCTGCTAGTTGCAATATGGACTTCATATAGACCAAATGTGGTTCCAGAGGCTCATTGAACTTGCAGTATATACTGACAAGAAAGAACTCTCCAAAATCGCCCCTGACCCAAACGCAGGATCCCCATTCGTCTGTGTTGTCGCTCACTGCCAAGCAGTCGACATTGACGTTATTCACCACCACCGCTGCATTTTTCCTGATACCAGGATATTAGATGATATTAGATGGAAGACCCCTAACACAGCCATTAAGCGCGTAGGGCTCTTAAATCAATGCGAAGCTGGCATTTTTCTCGCAGAGGTATTGACCAAGATTGCACGTGACGGGATACGAGCCCTGACAATTAAGTTGTAAAATTACAACCATCAATGTCTAGAGTTCGCCCTAGCAACTAGAGTGCCGCAGACCGGACATGCAGCTGACATCATTGGATGTTCGCCAGGTAGACCTTTGAAGGCACAATCTCTACAGTGTGCCTGATTTTCGCACTTTGAGGCCACATGACCTGGCTTGCTGCAGTGCCTGCACGTACTTTCTTTGGCTTTACACTCAGATACCCGATGTGTATGGCCAAGGCAGCGGAAACACCCAATAACCGGATCATGTGGACGTACCCTGAAGGAAAACCAGAGTACATAGCAGCGTTTAGCATTGACGAGCTCATCAATAATCTGCTTGGTACCCTCAAGGACAACATTCGAGGTTGCATCTGGGCCCTGTCTGATTGGATGCCTTATTATTTTAATGCTCTTTTTGAAGAGCTCCGGAGCCATTTCACCAAAATGATTCGAATGGATATCGGTCATCAGCTGTTCGTTTGAGATGTTAGACGGGACATCAAGGAACACTACTTTAGGGCCGATTTTTTCATTGACTTTGACAGCCAAGCCAATTTCCTCAAACTTCTTATTTGAAGCAATCTTGCTGCGTGCAGCCTTAGTAAGAGTACTAAGCAGTATATCTCCAGACTTCATGGTTTTTAGCTCATGGACCCTTACACCAAGGGAAGGCCCTACTTCATTTAAAATCATCTTTTTTACTACTTCTGGTGGGATGCTCGAGTCATTGCTTTTCACCACAGTTGCCCAAGTTTCTACAGGTTTCGGTATTACCACCGGTGAAAGCACGGTCAACTTTTGTGCTGGGATTAACTTTGCAGGAGTTGGGACAAAACGGCTAAGAGGAGCCACTGTTTCTCGCGTCAAGAGGCAGTCTAATTTACCTCGTAGGTGCTCATTCGTGGCAATTAGCGTCGTTATAAAGTCTTCGTACTCATTTGTCACGCTCATGAAGTTTAAAACGATATCACCGTCTAATCTTTGGCTTTTCAGCAGTTCTATCATCTTCTGGGAGATAGGTCTCATTGACTCAATATCCGAGATTCTTCTTATGCTGTTTGGAGTCACATTAGTGCTGCAATTTTTTGGCTTAATAGCGCTATCAGCTTTTATGCTGGTACTACTAATGTCTACTAAACTACGATTATTTAAACAACTTACCCCGGGTAGATTATTCGTGGTCATGGGATTTTTTCGTTCAGGTTATACCTGCGCACACACACACGCACACACACACACACACACACACACACACACACACACACACACACACACACACACACACACACACACACACACACACACACACACACACACACACACAGGACCAGGATAACCGCAAGGGCACTCTGAAGTAGAGTGTTGGGTCTGACAACCCCACGGGCCCTAGTCCGAGGAGTAAAACCACGTCAACAAACCTTGGTTCACCTGCCCCGGGTGATAGTACCATGTGAGGGGCCCTAGCCAGGGTTACGGCGGAGAATAAGTCACTGTCAACCTCTCTTGCATGGAAAAACCTGCTCGCCGAGGCTCTGACGACCGAGTAGGAGCGGTATAACTCCCAACCCGCCCGGAGGAAAAGCCGCGGCCAACGAGGGAGCGCGGCATTCAATGAATGTATTAAGACTGAGCCCAGTAAGGTCTTAATTATGGTATACTGGAAGCAATCATTTTGATTTGTCAACTCTTGGGCTGACGTCTGTGGTATTCTGTTACCTGAGTAGGCAAGAGTGAAATTTTGCTGAAATGGCTTTCAGGCTAATGCTACCGGCGCCCCCGTCCCGTTAAAACCCTGGCAGGACTCAAAGTACGCTCAATGTTTCGTCGCTATTAAGTTAGTGGTGTAGGTACAGATGAAAAATTCCTGTCTAACACTGATCTGGCTCTGAACACAAGACCCCATAAGGGCTCGTGTCAACCCCCGCATGGCCTCACTGCTTGCATAGATAACCATGGGATCCATAGGTGACTACACACCCGAGCATTGATAACGGCTTTGAGTGGGGACCCAATTTACAATGAATTCCCAGAATTTAGGAGGAGGAGAAGTAGAAGGAGTTGTAGGAGAGGAGAATGTGAATTCTTTTAAAAGGAGTTCGAAGATGGCGAGATCACCAGTGGCCCAAACGTCACAAAGGCGCGAATCACCGGAAACAAGAAAGGTGATAAAGGAAGCCAGCCCCGGCAAATCTGACTTTCATAAACTAGGAGAGCAGATCAAGGGACTGGTAGAAATGTTGGAAGATGGAAAAAGACGTTCCATCCATCAAGCCATGCGGGATGCGATTGATAGCATTAAAAACCTCTATGAGTTATCGGCTATCTACATTAATAACAAGAAGACTCAGGAGAAGATGGTTAATCACACCTCATCTCAAACCTCTCCATGGCTCAAAGCTTCAATGGAGCAAAAAAGGAAGCAGCCTATCCACAGCGAAACGCCGAATCCAAAGCGGAGGCAAGAGCAACGCCAGTCCTCACGTAAGCCTATGGTAATAGCGACGGAAGAAAAAACCCAGGAAAAGGGTATTAAAAATGTTAAAAAAACTGGAGAAGGCGAATGGACAAAAGTCGTCGCTAAAACTAAAAATAAAGTGAAGTCAGACGCATCTGCCAAGAAGTCCGCCGTAAAACAAAAGCCAATTATAAGAAAGGCAAGACCTGACGCCATAGTCATAGAAGCGAAGGGCGAAATATCCTATGCGCAGATATTGCGCAACGTGAAGGCTGATCCAAAACTAGAAACAATTGGAAAAGCAGTATCTAGGATCAGAAGGACACAAAAAGGTGACCTCTTAATTCAATTGAAGAAGACAAGTGACAAGACAGCGGAATTTAAAAGCGTCATAAGTGAGGCATTAGGCGAACAAGCAAACGTAAGAACCCTCACCCAACGCACTAGCATCGAGCTGAAAGACATCGATGAGATCACCACAAAAGAAGACATTTGTGAATCAATCGAAGTCCAAGCCGGAGTCGAAGGCGTCACACCGTCAGACTTTATATCGCTGAGGAAAGCATATGGTGGAACCCAAACGGCGACTATCAGCCTTCCAAATGCAAAAGCAAAGAAGCTGCTGGAAGTACAGAAGATAAAAATCGGGTGGGTAGTGTGTCGCATCCGCGAACGGACACTCCTCAAAAAGTGCTTCAAATGCCTGGAATTTGGGCACATTGCCAAGCAGTGTAAAAACGGAGAAGATCGCTCCAAGTTGTGTAGAAGATGTGGGGATGAGGGCCACATAGCTAAGTCTTGCGCAAAGGAGCCTTCGTGCATGTTCTGTAGAAAGGAACACCCAGAAGATGCGAAGCATGTAGCGGGCAGCAGCAAATGCCCAGTCTTTAGGAGAGCTATCGCCAGCAGAAAAGTATGAAGGTTATCCAGATAAACCTAAATCACTGCGAGATAGCACAGGATATCCTGTCACAGACGGCTAAAGACGAGAGAGCGGACATAATTTTAATAAGCGAACCGTACAAATCTCGTGACATCAACGCTTGGGCATGTGACAAAACAGAAAAAGCTGCAATATGGATTTGCGGGAGACATGCCTTCCAAGATGTAGACGGGCAGGCGGAGGGCTTCGTACGGGCAAAAATAAATGGAATCAACTTTTATAGTTGTTACGCAAGACCCAGCTGGACGATGAGCGAATACTCAGCAATGATAGAAAATTTAACGGCCGATGCTCGAGGAAGAGCTCCAGTGGTTATAGGCGGAGACTTCAATGCCTGGGCAACAGACTGGGGCAGCAGATTTACTAATATCAGAGGACATTATCTGCTAGAATCTTTCGCCTCATTAAATATAGGCATAGCTAACACGGGACGAGCAAATACGTATCGCAAAGCAGGAAGGGGATCGATCATCGATATTACCTTCGCTAGCAGTTCCCTCCTGCGGATGATAAAATGGCGCGTCAGCGAAGACTATACGCACAGCGACCACCAGGCGATTGTAATGGAAATTAAAGAAAAAAAAGCCGTGCAACGCCCAAAATTAGGGGGACCTAAATGGAAAGACAAGTTCCTTGATAAAGAAATGTTTGAGGAAATCATAAACTCAAGCTTCCTAATCGAAAGCGGAACATCTGAGATCCTGTCGCAACAACTTACCAGTATAATCACTACAGCGTGCGACGCAGCTATGCCCAGGAGAAGACCTAGCAAGAGAGGTGAACACTGCTACTGGTGGAATGAGCAGATAAAAGCACTGAGAGCTGCCTGCTTACAAGCCAGACGTAGAGTGCAGCGATCAAGAAGGGGATCAGACATTCAAGAACGTCTTGATATGCTAAGATTAGCTAGACGAAATTTAAAAAATGCAATCAAAGAAAGCAAGACGAAGTGCTTCAAACGACTATGTGACGAGGCGGACATCAATCCCTGGGGCACAGCATACAAAATAGTTATGGCAAAGCTAAAAGGCTGTAAGACCCCGCAAATATCATGCCCAACAAAGCTTAGGTCCATCGTAGAACACCTATTTCCGAAAGGACCATATACTATGTGCAACATAATAAGAGAAATTAGCACAGAAAGTATTCCAAGGCTAACAGTTGATGAACTCGTGAACGCAAGTAAAAGAATACGAGACAACAAAGCTCCTGGACCCGATGGCATTCCTAATAAAGCATTGAAAGCCGCCATCCGAAGTAGGCCGGACATGTTCATGACATGCATGCAACAGTGTCTAGATGAAGGAGTTTTCCCTGAACCTTGGAAACTGCAGCATTTAGTATTGCTTCCAAAGGGAAACAAACCACCGGGCGAACCATCATCGTACCGCCCAATATGTCTACTAGATACAATGGGAAAGATACTCGAGCGGATCATATATGACAGATTGCTTAATATAGCGGATAATAAAGGAGCACTGTCAGATCATCAGTTCGGGTTTCGAAAATCGCGCTCGACCGTCGACGCCATAAAGGCGGTGGTCAATATAGCAAAGAATGCGATTGAAGGAAAAAGATGGCGGTGGGGCACAAAGGAATATTGTGCAGTAGTGACACTGGACATAAAAAACGCCTTTAACTCTGCAAAATGGTCCTCAATAAGAAGATCACTCGCCAGAATGGATGCACCATACTATATAAGGAAGATAGTGTCAAGCTACTTAAGTTATAGAAGGTTGAGGTACGAAACCAATGAGGGTACAAAGTACTATAACGTCTCCGCAGGAGTCCCACAAGGATCGGTGCTGGGTCCCCTTCTATGGAATATAATGTACGATGGAGTTCTAAGACTAGCATTACCACCAGGCGTACAAATATTTGGATTCGCTGACGACATCGCCGTTGTCACAGTGTCAAAGACAATCAATGGAATAGAGTCAGCCACGAATGAAGCAGTTGGCCAAATCAAAAAATGGCTAGTATCCGTCGGTTTAGAATTAGCCGACCATAAAACGGAAGCAGTCCTGATTACCAGCCGGAAAAATATAGAATACATAAATATACGAGTTGGTAACCAGACTATTAGATCAAAGGATTTTGTCAAATACCTAGGAGTAATGCTTGACAATAGGCTCCGTTTTAAAATACACGTGGACTATTCTAGCAGAAAGGCGTCGCAGATGCAGGCAGCATTATCTCGGATACTGCCAAATGTCGGAGGACCAGGATATCCAAGGAGGGTCCTAATGTCCAGAGTAGTTAGCTCAGTCCTCCTGTACGCAGCCCCAGTTTGGGCGGAGGCACTGGTGACTAAAGAAATAAGAAGAAACCTCTCGTCTATATACAGACTCAGTGCACTAAGGACGATCAGCGGGTTCCGAACGATCTCTGATGATGCGGCCCTCGTTATAGCAGGAATGGTTCCAGTAGACATCCTCGCAGATGAAATGCTTAGGATCTACAATAGAAGAGCCTTATCACATCCGGACCAACGATCAATCAAAATGATCAAAGAAGAAGAAAAGGCCACCTCAATGGCTGTATGGCAAGCCAGGTGGGACATAAGTTTGAAAGGAAAATGGACCCACAAACTGATCCCGAATATAGAGAATTGGACAAACCGATCTCACGGTAACTGCAATTACCAATTTACGCAGTTTCTGTCAGGCCATGGCGGCTATCGAAGATATCTTTATAGATTTGGACACGATAGCTCACCTTTTTGCCCAGATTGTCCGGAACTGGAAGAAGATACGGAGCATGCGATTTTCCAATGCGGACGCTTCAGAGAATGGAGAAGCAGCCTGCCAAGTCCACAAGTCCTGTTAGAAGAAATGCTGAGATCTGAGGGTAAGTGGACAGAAGTGTGTGTATTCATAACGAATGTGCAAAACGAGCTGCGAAGAATCGAAAAGATAAGGCGATCAGCAGCAGCAGAAGATGCAGAAGGCATAGAGTAATCTGCTTACCAGCCCCGTGATGTAATACCTAACGGCAGTCCCGCGGGGAGAGTGGTTGAAGTGTGTAAGGAGGGTTTAGTACGTAGGCGTAATTCCTGGTACGAACATTCAGGTTTACGAATCGTGCATGCTAGTACCCCTGGAGGGCTCTACTGGTATCTTTTAGAAGATTCCCCACCTCTGGCACAGCCATAAAAAAAAAAAAAAGGACCAGGATATCCAAGGAGGGTCCTAATGTCCAGAGTAGTTAGCTCAGTCCTCCTGTACGCAGCCCCAGTTTGGGCGGAGGCACTGGTGACTAAAGAAATAAGAAGAAACCTCTCGTCTATATACAGACTCAGTGCACTAAGGACGATCAGCGGGTTCCGAACGATCTCCGATGATGCGGCCCTCGTTATAGCAGGAATGGTTCCAGTAGACATCCTCGCAGATGAAATGCTTAGGATCTACAATAGAAGAGCCTTATCACATCCGGACCAACGATCAATCAAAATGATCAAAGAAGAAGAAAAGGCCACCTCAATGGCTGTATGGCAAGCCAGGTGGGACATAAGTTTGAAAGGAAGATGGACCCACAAACTGATCCCGAATATAGAGAATTGGACAAACCGATCTCACGGTAACTGCAATTACCAATTTACGCAGTTTCTGTCAGGCCATGGCGGCTATCGAAGATATCTTTATAGATTTGGACACGATAGCTCACCTTTTTGCCCAGATTGTCCGGAACTGGAAGAAGATACGGAGCATGCGATTTTCCAATGCGGACGCTTCAGAGAATGGAGAAGCAGCCTGCCAAGTCCACAAGTCCTGTTAGAAGAAATGCTGAGATCTGAGGGTAAGTGGACAGAAGTGTGTGTATTCATAACGAATGTGCAAAACGAGCTGCGAAGAATCGAAAAGATAAGGCGATCAGCAGCAGCAGAAGATGCAGAAGGCATAGAGTAATCTGCTTACCAGCCCCGTGATGTAATACCTAACGGCAGTCCCGCGGGGAGAGTGGTTGAAGTGTGTAAGGAGGGTTTAGTACGTAGGCGTAATTCCTGGTACGAACATTCAGGTTTACGAATCGTGCATGCTAGTACCCCTGGAGGGCTCTACTGGTATCTTTTAGAAGATTCCCCACCTCTGGCACAGCCATAAAAAAAAAAAAAAAAAACACACACACACACACACACACACACACACACACACGCACACACACGCGCACACACACGCGCACACACACACACACACGAATGTACTTGTGTTTGCCAGTAATAAATTTTTATTACTTTTCACAACGAACCGCTTCAGTGCAATTCTCAGAAAATTTGTAGCAATAAAAGTACTTAAATTTAATTTAAATTTAATCTTTCTCCTCCCGTGGGTTTTTTACAAATTTGATTATCACTCACTGTTTTTCACTATAGCGCTTAAATTTTTAGCACGTCTGCTTGCTCTGAATGTCACCATTCAACTGAGTAGATAGGTACACGTGGTCTGTGGAGATTAGGGATTAAGCCCCGCGCTTGCCTAGCTTTCGCCATTAAGCATACTCTTTATTTCGTATCTTTTTGGAATCCATTATTTTTTATTCCGTGTTTAGGTCCTGCAACATAACGGTTAGATATTATGCTGCAATTGGACCCTCACGGGTAGTGTAGATAGGGACAAAGAAGTGTCATTAGTTTAACGTGGATACCTCCATACAATGGTTTACCCCACGGTTCTCTTCGGACTTGGATTAGTAATACGACAATCAACGTCCATCATAGACTGATGTGCCAGTATTAACTCAATGGTTAGAGCAGGACCTATCTTAAGTCCCTGCCGATCTCTGGTTTTTCGACAACCGGTTGATCTATGCAACTCCACAGAGAGCACATCATCGCACCGGTAACATCAGGACGGTCTTCTGATGCACCAAAGATTTTTGGTAACATCAGGACCTGTACTGATGTTACCATGCTAGTGTTCTACCCGCATTTGGGTAGTAAACCACAGCCACTACGTAGGCCAAAGCCAGAATAAACTGGACATCAACCAATGGTTGACCCAGACTCAGCTAACCTCCGAAGAGATTAACCTTATCTGTGGGCGGAATCAACCCCCGTAGTACCAACGAAACCTTGGTGAGATCTGCCATCAAGGGACTCAGCTCTTTCAGAATGAGTGCCTGGGCGATTGCAAAAGCAGACCCTGGCAGCACATTCGTCCGGAACCTCGTATCCTATCATTTGACACTAGGGTGTTTCAAGTCCTAGGCCGCCCGGGATAGAAACTATCCCGAGCACTACCGCCTGCAGTATGTACGGTAGGGGCGCTTCGTTCTTAGACAGTGCCCGTGCTTGAGACTCTAAGCACTAGCCCCCTGCCACTATAATCTACCGAGTAAGACCAAGTATCAAACTTATAATAACCAGACAGCTAAGTAAGATACAGCGGCCCCTCGGGGGAGTAGATAGGGACATAGGTAGGTCGGTAGAGATTAGGGATTATTTCCCGCGCTTACCCAGCTTTCGCCATTAAGCTTACTCTCTAATTACATATCTAAAGTCTCGCTTGAAACCATTATTTTTTATTACGTGTTTAGGTCCTGCAACATAACGGTTAGATATTATGCTGCAATTTGAACCTCACGGTTAAGTAGATAGGGACAGTGAAGTGTCTTTGGATTAACGTGGATACCTCCAGTGAATGGTTTACCCCACGTTCCTCTTCGGACAGGATTGATTTTGAGACGTCAATCAACGTATCAGTATCATTGGAGTATAAGGCTCCAATTTCTCACTGATGGGAGCGAGACCTATCTAAATCTCTGCCGATCTATGGGTCACGGCACCCGGTTGGAAGAACGCAACTCCACGCCGAGTAAGAACTCACGCTGAGTAAATACTCTACCCGCATTTGGGTGTCGACCACAGCCACCACGATGCTCCCACAAGGGGGCCTACCTCATAGCTGGGGACGGAAGAAATCCTTCCGTAGGCTCCCCAGCTCCCGTGGTACCAGACGAATCTCTGGTCGGATTTTCGCAGTTAACAACGTAGTTAACTACTGCAGTTGAGTTCCTTATAACTCGGGACTGGTGGCCCTTTATACATCGCTTTACGCACGAAGTTCAGCTTACTGATCAGTCAGCTGGTGCTACGATAGCAAGTTCTCTGCTCGCACGTCGTTCAAAAGCATTCTTGGCAATTATTTGTATGGATTCGAAACTTTCCCTAGAGCTTAGGGCAGATTCAAAAATAAATCCGCCATTGCTTAAACTGATGCCCATCGCATGCAAGTCCCTCAAGTCAGAGTAGATGGGACAGTCACATAATACATGCGACCAGTCCTCTCTCGGGAATCCACAATTACAGCTTGCCGATTCACTGAGGCCTCTCGAGTGCAAAAATGCATTCAAGCTGCCATGGCCAGTGAGTAGAAAGCCCAGCTTAAGGCTAGGAGCAAAGTACGGGCTCGTTCGGGCGTACAGAACGTCCTTAACGAACTCGAACGTTACTCTGCCATTGGTAGCTTGGTTCCATCTGGACTGCCATCTAGCTAACATAGCATCTTCAATGAGTTCCTTGCACTGGGCAAGGCTGCGATTTTCAACATCACTAGCCGTCAGCCAGTCGCTTTGCTAAGCTTCTTCGGATCAATTCCAAATCAAGAGGTGAACCTGCATAGCATCTGTAGATACTGTTCTACAGACCGGCAAGCATGCGATTAAGGCAACACGCTGGCAAGAGTTTATTTTTCTTCTGCCTCTGACAAGCATAGCAGTCTCATACCAAACAGATGCTCCATATGTTGCACAAGCAACGAATAGGCCACCATAAATGGTACGTACTGCCCGCTTATCCCATTCAGAACGAAGGATTCGACGATAGTTTGCCTTTTAGCAACATCGACACTGTCTTATCCAGTGATATGTCAACTCCAACATCGGACCCCCAGTCATGGACAACAGACATTAGTTCCGTACCCTTCCGTTCAAGCTCAAGCCGCGATTCAACTTCAACGAGGATGATTAAATCATCCGCGTAGGCACAGCATTTGCAGAGCTCTGCTAGCCGTCCTAGGAGGGTGTCCATCATAACGTTCCAAATAAATGGTCCGCAGATGGATCCCTGAGGACAGCCACGGGCGACATACTTACTGACACTTCCAGTAGTACCAACACAACACGCTTGTCTGTCAGAAAAGTAACTCAACCAAAGAGGTACTTCACGGCAGCCCAGTTCGATCAGCTTTTCGATTACGCTGTCCCAACTGAGATAGTCGAAAGCGCCCTTGAAATCTACGAAGATAGCAAGAACGTATCGACTTGTACTGCAATGTACGCTGTCTTTTACGAACAGCCATGCATCCTCAGTACTTTTCCCAGTTTTGAAGCCGTACTGCCTGTCAGACATCAGACTCGCTGCGACATCCTCAAGTCTACGCACCATTACTCTCTCCAGCACTTTTCCTGGAAGTACTGGAAGAAGACTAATGCCACGGTAGGAGCGAGGATTAGTGCGCACCTTGTCCGGTGACTTGAGCAGCACTACGACTTTAGCGCATTTCCAAGCGGCTGGAAAGTAGCAAGTATCAAAACACTTCTGAAAAATTGACATGATATGGTCTGGAATAGCCCGCCAGATGCTTTTACACATCTCGCCAGTCATCCCGTCCATCCCAGGAGATTTCCGGGACCTTACCCTCGCCATACACTCCCATAACTCAGATGGTTCTAGAGATGGAACATCTCCATATCCAAGCCGATTCATAGGACCGAATAGCTGTGGACGGGCACCTGGAAAGAACTCATCCAGGAGTGCTTTCACACTATCATTCCATGTATGGCATACACGGTCATTGACACGAATGCCACAGACCTCTGACACACGTTTTCCCCTACAAATGCGGTATACTTCACCCCATGGATCGCTATTGTTGTTACCAACAAAGCGCCTCCAATCGTCCTCTTTCGCTTTGAGGATCATTTTTTTGTACTCACGCGTGCCATTCTGATAAGCCAACCTGAAGTGATTGACCCTCTGCTCATCACCAGCTCTGGCTCTTTGGTGGGCTTTTCTGAGACGCCTCAGCCACGCAAGCTTAGCGCTCAACTCAGGAGTCCACCATTTAGTACGTCTAGGGTTGATCTTTTTAACCCTATGAAACATACTGTCATTGACGGAGACCATCCAAGCGTCTACCAACAAGATTTGTTGGTCAATACTTAGATCACTGAATCGGCCAAGTGGAAAGCTTGATGCTTCATCTTTTATGCTCTCAGCGTAGACATCCCAGTCAGCTCCACCAGTGCGCCATCGTCTTGGAACCACAGTCGGTTGAGCATCCTCGATCCTTTAGAGTCAAGGATAATCTCAATGAGACTGTGATCACTGATACTTTCCCCGTTCAGGATCCTCCAGCGATATTGGAGAGCACCAGCAGAGCGATTGCAAAAAGACACATCATTGTCACTTACTCCCAAAGGTCCATCAAACGTGTAACTGTCCGATGGCGTATTAAGGACACGACACGAATTCGAAACAAGCATTTCAGCAAGCATCTCGCCCCTCTCTGTTCTACGCTGACCGGACGACCGTCCAGGCTTGCTGAACCACAGAGGAGAGAACGCGTTTGCATCAATGCCGAAAATTGTCGGTGTTCCGTCTGCTAATTGCAATATGGACTCCATATAGACCAAATATGGTTCCAGAGGCTCATTGAACTTGCAGTAAACACTGACCAAGTAAAACTCCCCAAAATCACCCTTGACCCACACGCAGGATCCCCACTCGTTTGTGTTGTCACTAACAGCCAGGCATTCAGTGTTGACATCATTGACCACCACCGCAGCATTCATCCTAGAATCAGGAAAAATGCGCATGGTGGATGGGAGACCCCTTACGCAGCCGTTAACTGCATAGGGCTCTTGTATCAACGCGATGCTGGCGTTCAGCTCACAAAGGTGCTCGCCGAGATCGCACATAACGGCATACGAGCCCTGACAATTAAGTTGTAAAATTACAACCATCAATGTCTGGCATTCGCTCTAGCAACAATATTGTTGTAAACCGGGCACGCTGCTGACATCATAAGATGTGCAGCAGGATGGCCTCTTAAGGCACAATTGCGGCAGTGTGGTGATTTGTCACACTTTGAAGCAAGGTGGCCTGTACCGCAACAGCGGCGGCATATAGCCACACGATGGTCAAATCCCAGGCAGCGGAAACAGCCCATAACAGGGTCCAGTTCTCGAACAACGTAGGAATACCATAGCACGTAACAGCGGCGGGACTTCAAGAGAACATTCGTTACTTGGCTGGTACACTCTAGTACTACATTTGCCACTGCCTCGGGTCCATCTTTTTTAGGCCGGCTCACAATTCGAGCGCTCTTTTGGAATTCATCTATATCCATAATTTCGTTAAAATTATTACGATGAATCTCGGCCATTAAGTCATTGTCTGAAATTACCGACAAGACGTTCTGCAGGATTATCTTAGATCCCAGTTTCTCATTTACCGACACGTCAAGCCCAATTTCTTGGAACTTCTTGTTGGCCATAATTTTATCACGTTCGGCCTTCGATGGAGTACGCACTATTACGTTACCATTTTTGGTGGCCTTAACCTCGTGAACCCTTGTTCCAAGTGTAGGACATACACTCTTCACGACAGTATCGGCTAATTCTTTCGCCGTAACCTTACCGTTGTTTTTAACAACAACGAACCAGGTCTCAGCCGGCTTAGGGATACTAGCAGGGCGTGTCGTTTCGGTCTTCCTTGGTTGTGGTGTTGCTTGACATGTCTTCATTATAGGAGTCATTGTTGGGGGTGGCATCATGGTCGCTTCATTGCGTTTTTGGTATTTAACCAAGAAATCAATCTGGCCTAAGAGACGTGAGTTTTGGCCCTCCAGGTATTTAATTTTCTTGCTATAAGAATTCATCATTTCGAGGATACTCTGGAAAAGTTCCTCGCTCTCTGGTTTTGCCAGCATCAATACTTGGTTTGTCTTCTTCTCTAACTTTTTCGATAGATCCTCGTCCTTTGAGTCTGCAAAAGTGGAGTCACTAGTTAGCTCCTCCTTTTTTCCCGCAGATTCTCTGCAGCAATAACCACTGCAGGACTTTTGATGTGACCATCAAGAGAACTCATGTGCGAGCTTAGTACTTCACTAAGGTCTCGCTCAGACTTATTGTTAGGCAAATTAGGCAAATTATTACAACTTACCCCAGATTTTAGTTTCGTTTTTGCATGAGCAACTTTTCCTTTCCTCGGCATTTCCTCGTCCTTGCTGCTTTCTGCGTCAGTGGAAGCTATATCCATCTCCGATCTAACTTTTTTGCCCTTGTGCTTGCTGGAGCTTTTCTTCGTCACCATCGACGTCTCATCGTTGGTGTCACTAGCCATGACGGGAAAATTCACTAGTATATATTTTTCAAGTTTCACAAATTTATTTTTTTTTTTTTTTTTTTTTTTTTAAATGTCACGGGAAAATCACGTTTTACTGAAAATCACTTTTTATAACTCTTGTGAAGAACTCGACGGCTTTGTTGAAATTCACGTTTTAATTTTTTTCGGCTTAACGGCTTTTTCTGAAAAACTCGACGGCTTTTCTGAAAGTCTCGTTTTACTAAAATCCCGTTTTACTGTTTATACCTGCGTGATGGCAAAATCGCGTAGGGCAGTTTCGCACACAACACACACACACACACGTACACTTGTACGCGTAGGTAATAAAACCCTTGCGTGTTTCTAAGAATTTTCGTCCTTGTAATGTCGTCTATCTCTAGTAATTAAAATTACTCTTGGGTTTTGCTTGCCAGTAATGAAAATTACTTTATGACTTGCAAAAAGTACGTTTCGTTTGGTCACGGTTTTGGTCTCGTAATAAAACTTTTATTTATTTTTCACACAATGCGCACTACGGCTAAACACAACCGTCTGCTTCTGCTGTTGCAACACAACTGAGTGAGTAGATAGGGACAAAGAAGTGTTATTAGTTTAACGTGGATACCTCCATAGAATGGTTTACCCCACGGTCCTCTTCGGACTTGGATTAGTTATACGACAATCAACGTCCATCATAGACTGATGTGCCAGTATTAACTCAATGGTTAGAGCAGGACATATCTTAAGTCCCTGCCGATCTCTGGTTTTTCGACAACCGGTTGATCTATGCAACTCCACAGAGAGCACATCATCGCACAGGTCCTGATGTTACCAAAAATCTTTGGTGCATCAGAAGACCGTCCTGCTAGTGTTCTACCCGCATTTGGGTAGTAAACCACAGCCACTACGTAGGCCAAAGCCAGAATAAACTGGACCTCAACCAATGGTTGACCCAGACTCAGCTAACCTCCGAAGAGATTAACCTTATCTGTGGGCGGAATCAACCCCCGTAGTACCAACGCGACCTTGGTGAGATCTGCCATCAAGGGACTCAGCTCTTTCAGAATGAGTGCCTGGGCGATTGCAAAAGCAGACCCTGGCAGCACATTCGTCCGGAACCTCGTATCCTATCATTTGACACTAGGGTGTTTCAAGTCCTAGGCCGCCCGGGATAGAAACTATCCCGAGCACTACCGCCTGCAGTATGTACTGTAGGGGCGCTTCGTTCTTAGACAGTGCCCGTGCTTGAGACTCTAAGCACTAGCCCCCTGCCACTATAATCTACCGAGTAAGACCAAGTATCAAACTTATAATAACCAGACAGCTAAGTAAGATACAGCGGCCCCCTCGGGGGAGTAGATAGGGACAGAAACTGTCTTAGAGATTAACGTGGTTACCTGCAATTAAAGCATTACCCCACGGTCCTCTTCGGACTCGAATTGTACGACAATTGACGGCCATCAACAGATGTACCAGTAGTCAACTTACTGGTAGAAGCTGAGCCTATCTTACACCCATGCCGATTTAAGGGATGACGGCAACCGGTTGTATGAAGCGCAACTCCTCGCCGAGCAACTCCGTACTGGTAACATCAGCCGGTCTTACTGTGTTACCATGATTGGCAACATCAGGGACGTATCTGATGCCACCAATACCATGCTCTACCCGCATATAATTCTAGGCTCTCAAGCGGTCATCGGTGTAAGAACAAGCCACTAATACGAAGAGTCCACCCAAAAAAAATTAGTAGATAGGGACACGTGGTCTGTGGAGATTAGGGATTAAGCCCCGCGCTTTCCTAGCTTTCGCCATTAAGCATACTCGTATTTCGTATCTTTTTGGAATCCATTATTTTTTCTTCCGTGTTTAGGTCCTGCAACATAACGGTTAGATATTATGCTGCAATTTGAACCTCACGGTTCAGTAGATAGGGACAATGAAATGTCTTAGGATTTACGTGGATACCTCCAGTGAATGGTTTACCCCACGGTCCTCTTCGGACTTGGATTCGTTATACGACAATCAACGTCCATCATAGACTGATGTGCCAGTATTAACTCAATGGTTAGAGCAAGACCTATCTACGTCCCTGCCGATCATTGGTTTTTCGACAACCGGTTGATCTATGCAACTCCACAGAGAACGCATCATCGCACCGGTAACATCAGGACGGTCTTCTGATACACCAAAGATTTTTGGTAACATCAGGACCTGTACTGATGTTACCATGCTAGTGTTCTACCCGCATTTGGGTAGTAAACCACAGCCACTACGTAGGCCAAAGCCAGAATAAACCGGACCTCAACCAAAGGTTGGCCCAGACTCAGTTAAACCTCCGAGGAGATTAAACCTTGTCTGTGGGCATCCAACCCCCGTAGTACCAACGCGACCTTGGTGAGATCTGCCATCAAGGGACTCAGCTCTTTCAGAATGAGTGCCTGGGCGATTGCAAAAGCAGACCCTGGCAGCACATTCGTCCGGAACCTCGTATCCTATCATTTGACACTAGGGTGGTTTCAAGCCCTAGGCCGCCCGGGATAGAAACTATCCCAGGCACCAACGCTATTGTATGGTAGGAACGCTTAATGCTTTAAAAACAGCGCCCATACTGACATTTTTTAAAGAAGCCCCCTGCCACTATAATCTACCGAGTATGACCAAGTATCAAACTTATAATAACCAGACGATTAAGTAAGATACAGCGGCCCCCTCGGGGGAGTAGATAGGGACAAGAAATGTCATTTGGATTTACGTGGATACCTCCAGTGAATGGTTTACCCCACGGTCCTCTTCGGACTTGGATTAGTTATACGACAATCAACGTCCATCATAGACTGATGTGCCAGTATTAACTCAATGGTTAGAGCAGGACCTATCTTAAGTCCCTGCCGATCTCTGGTGTCACGACAACCGGTTGATCTATGCAACTCCACAGAGAACGCATCATCGCACCGGTAACATCAGGACGGTCTTCTGATGTTCCAAAGATTTTTGGTAACATCAGGACCTGTACTGATGTTACCATGCTAGTGTTCTACCCGCATTTGGGTAGTAAACCACAGCCACTACGTAGGACAAAGCCAGAATAAACTGGACCTCAACCAAAGGTTGGCCCAGACTCAGTTAAACCTCCGAGGAGATTAAACCTTGTCTGTGGGCATCCAACCCCCGTAGTACCAACGCGACCTTGGTGAGATCTGCCATCAAGGGACTCAGCTCTTTCAGAATGAGTGCCTGGGCGATTGCAAAAGCAGACCCTGGCAGCACATTCGTCCGGAACCTCGTATCCTATAATTTGACACTAGGGTGGTTTCAAGCCCTAGGCCGCCCGGGATAGAAACTATCCCAGGCACCAACGCTATTGTATGGTAGGAACGCTTAATGCTTTAAAAACAGCGCCCATACTGACATTTTTTAAAGAAGCCCCCTGCCACTATAATCTACCGAGTATGACCAAGTATCAAACTTATAATAACCAGACGATTAAGTAAGATACAGCGGCCCCCTCGGGGGAGTAGATAGGGACAAGAAATGTCATTTGGATTTACGTGGATACCTCCAGTGAATGGTTTACCCCACGGTCCTCTTCGGACTTGGATTAGTTATACGACAATCAACGTCCATCATAGACTGATGTGCCAGTATTAACTCAATGGTTAGAGCAGGACCTATCTTAAGTCCCTGCCGATCTCTGGTGTCACGACAACCGGTTGATCTATGCAACTCCACAGAGAATGCATCATCGCACCGGTAACATCAGGACGGTCTTCTGATGCACCAAAGATTTTTGGTAACATCAGGACCTGTACTGATGTTACCATGCTAGTGTTCTACCCGCATTTGGGTAGTAAACCACAGCCACTACGTAGGCCAAAGCCAGAATAAACTGGACCTCAACCAAAGGTTGGCCCAGACTCAGTTAAACCTCCGAGGAGATTAAACCTTGTCTGTGGGCATCCAACCCCCGTAGTACCAACGCGACCTTGGTGAGATCTGCCATCAAGGGACTTAGCTCTTTCAGAATGAGTGCCTGGGCGATTGCAAAAGCAGACCCTGGCAGCACATTCGTCCGGAACCTCGTATCCTATCATTTGACACTAGGGTGGTTTCAAGCCCTAGGCCGCCCGGGATAGAAACTATCCCAGGCACCAACGCTATTGTATGGTAGGAACGCTTAATGCAAAAATGTTAAAACAATGCACCTGCGATTAGCTATAAATATATATTATATACGGTAGACTTTCAGAACCGCTCTCTACTCGCTTGGCTACGACTTTCAGTGTTACTTGTATTAACCAAAGTTTGTCTCATTGATCCCTTTATGTAGTGAACTTACTACTTCAGTTTTCTCTTTGAAATAGTTACGAAGTCTAGCCAATTTCGCGTGCAAAGCGTTTACGATAAAAATGTTGGTGGTAGGACTATAGGACTAGAGAGAATCAGTCAAAAAAAGAAAGTAAAAGCAGTTGAACATTGACATTGAAGTACCTAAGACGTAAAGCATTTCACTTTAATGTCAATGTTTAATTCATGGATATGTCAAAATTGATGTCAATATTTGATTTCAAGTAATTTAATTTGTGTTGTTTAAGGTAAGTACTTGTACCACAGCGGCGAGGCTTCATTACCCACCCATCGCCCCATCGGTCCCCATCACCACCTCATCCCCACCACGCCTTATCCCAATGACCAACTCTTAACTCAATCACCCCTATAAATATCCATAGCTCCCCGCACATTTTTTATCCACTGACCAACTCCCAACGACCGCCACCCTAACGATTCCGTCCCATTTGACCAACCATCACACCGATTACCATCCATCACCCCCATCGATACCCATAGCTCCCAAGACTTAACCCCATCGCCCATTTCCCCCCACCGACCCCATCCCTGATGAACATCAACATTCCCCGTCATCAACACCCCACCTCCAACCCAAAAAAAAAAAAGCTACTAACGATAAATTATTTTCATTCAATCAATTTGCTTGTGCGCACGTTTTAACTACATGCAACAATTCTACCCAAATGTCAACAACGAAATCGAACGAAATGGGAATACAGCACCAACGTATCAATCAATAAATGTAGTTTTTCGTAAATATCTCGACTCCACCGCCACTTAGCGGGTCCAAGTTTTATCAGCAAATTTATTTCACTTTCTTTTACATAGTAATAGGAAGTATAGTAATCATGACAATTTTCGAACTCGGGAATTTTGCAGATTTACCCATTACCGTATCTCCTGAGTCAGGAAAAGCGAAACAAAACCTCTGTCTGTTTCCACTCTACGCCCAGACGGCAGAACTTATAGAGATGAAAATTTATATTAAAGCTTTTTATATAAATTGCGACGGGCAAGTTGATTTTGATGGAAATCTGACAACCGAAAGTGACTGTTGACTTGGACAGTTTTTTCGAGTTTTTGCAAAAAAAAGTTGTAACGTTGTATGCTCGGGTGGCGTTCGGCGGTCACCCAGGGTTCGTTTTTTCCTTCGTGTTACAAATTAATTTTTTCTTGTTTGGTTTCATTGTTCTTAGATTATTTTCTTTATTTCGATTATGTCGACTTATTACTACGGTTTTACAAAAGTTAGGATACTTAATATAGTGATCTTCTTAATAAACTAATATATATATATATATATATTTATATAACAACATACTAGGGAATATGGCCCCCGCGGAGCACACAGGTGGCGTTCATGTTCGAACGGTATGGCTGGATGTAGATACCTGTAGTTGCAAAGGAATCAACAACTGTGGGCTGCGTACTTGAAAGGAAGAGTGAGCACTCGGAGGGCATTCGTAATAAACAGCTCGGCTTGAAGAAGCGGCTAATAGTTGCAAAAGCAATCAACAACTGAGGGCTGCGTACTTGAAAGGAAGAGTGAGCACTCGGAGGGCGTTCGTAATAAACAGTTCGGCTTGAAGCAGCGGCTAATATTTCCAGAAGCAATCAACAACTGAGGGCTGCGTACTTGAAAGTAAGAGTGAGCACTCGGAGGGCGTTCGTAATAAACAGCTCGGCTTGAAGCAGCGGCTAATATTTCCAGAAGCAATCAACAACTGAGGGCTGCGTTCTTGAAAGTAAGGGTGAGGTATTGCGGAACTCACGGGGGGCGTTCTTTGTAGAACAGCACGATTCCTCTGTAATGCTTAAAAGTTCAATAGCATCAACACTTTTAAGCAAGACAATTTCAAAACAGAAGTGTTTACCACTGGGAGATAATATCGATGTCTTTATCAGACGGAATTACTCTTATCCACTCCCAACCAATTGTGTTTTTCGCGCCCCATGTCATTGGGGCGTGGGCGCCGTGGCTCAGTGGAAGTGAGCATGGCTACTGAGCAGGGGGTTCGTGGTTCGAATCCCAGTAACACCAAAAGTATTTTTCACGGTGTCCCACCTCTCGCGAATGGGTGACAAACGTTCCGAGAGTAATAACATGTCACGGAAAGCTTCTCAATTCGCCGTTCGGATCCGGCCTTAAATTGTAGGTCCCTTCCATTTGTGTGCAAAAATATACATGCTCAACACGAATGGTTGCGAGTAGCTAGGCCTTGGACCGCAATGGTCTGGTTATTATGGTTATTGGTTATTATTATTATTATTATGTCATTTCTTTACTTTTTCAAATTGCTGGGAATTTTATCTTCCCAGCTATTGAATAATAAATTCGATTCAACTCTTTCTTTTATCAATTTTTATTATTTTTATTATTGTTCTTATTGTTCTTATTATTCTTACTATATCTTTATTTAGACATGGGGCGCGACAGAAGTACTTTTGTACCAGAAAAAAAACAACCCATAAAAATTAAAATTTTTCTTGTAAATTCTCTAATCGGAGATACACACACACACACACACTGCGTGCTCGTCTTGTGGCAAAATCATCCACCAAATTACGCAGCGGCAGCGAACAGCGCTGCTCACAAAGCACAGAGCTCAGACTTTGCCGTGATCTGATGCGATATAGCGATATTTAAAAATTGTATATTGGGGTCCCCAAGGGGCCGATCGCTCCAAATTTTTACAAAAAGTGTTTTCGATCGAAGACACACATGTGTACCCCGAACCCGAGATCCGAGGGGCCTCAAATTTTAATAGAAAGTATTGTCACCGGAAATATACATGTGTGCAAATTTTCAATAAAATCGGGCCATGGGAAGTGGGCTAAAAAAATCAGACCAGCCAGCCAGCCAGCCACGTGCACGCGAAGTTAATATAGAGAATTTAAAAATGAATTTCTCGGTTGGCCTCGGACGACCGTGGGAATCGGAAATCGTTCGATTTCCGAGCGAAGGTGCCACTGTCGCTGTGTAGTGTGCTTTGTACCTTGCGTACTTGTTTGGTGTGCTTGACGCCGTATAGTGTATTGGTCATGTATACTTATAATGGCTTTGCTATGCTTAATACTATATTTGATATGTACATATTGTAGACATATGGTTCGAATGTAATTAATTTAAGTGTTTAAATTAACTTCGTTACAAATTATAGCACTCAGGAGAAATCTGTTAAGTGCAAAATAAATTTTAAAAAAATGGAGGTGTGGGCACAGCACGACTTTCTTTTGCGGGCGGGGCCGGAATCTTAGGTAAATATATATTAAATTTTTTTTAAAATTTTTTTTTTGCTTTTATTTATTTTTTTGTTTAAATTTCTTTTGCACCTAACAGAGTTATTTGCAAAAACCCGAAAAACTGTCTTAAGTAAACTGTCACTTCCGTTTGTCAGATTTCCGTAAAAAAAACATCTGGCCCCTCACAATTTATGTAAAAAGCTTAAATATGAATTTTCATCATCATAGGTTCAACCGTCTGGGCTGTAGACTGGACACAGACAGACAGACAGAGATTTTTTTCGCCTTTTCTGACTCAAGACTGACTGGTAATGCGTAAATCTGCAAAAAACCCGAGTTCGAAAATTTTCTTGACCGTGGTCGGGGGACACCCATACAAATTTTGTAAAAAAAACTTGCCGATTGTCTTAAAATTGTATACGCGAGGGTATCTCCGACGGACAACACTTTTTGTAAACATTTGGAAGTGATCAGGCACCGGGGTCGGGTGGCACCCATTCGAATTTTATAAAAAATAGTACCTGATTTTCTTAAAATATACGCCAGTCTGACGGACAACACTTTTTGAAGAGAATTTACACGAAAATGTTTTTTTTAATTAAGTAATTTATTTTGTGAATTTGATCCAAAACGTACGATTAATACGAACAATTGAAATATCACGACTAAAGCGCTACCTATCGGGATTAAATTTAAGAGAACTCAATGGTTGGGTCAGTGGGATGTGAGTGGCAACCAGACAACGCCTGTTATTTTAGCTTAGGGTCTAAACGGTGTCTAGGGGGTGGGGGTTGGCGGGTCCCGGGTAACGCCGAGGTTAACAACTAGTATACATTGTATATATACATATATAAAAATAATCAAAAGCTTGAAAATGCCCAAGTGCGCTATCGCGTCCGTTGTATATTTTACTTGTAGTGTCCCGATTGTGATGTTCACTTTTGATGCCTCCGATGTGAGCTGTGTCATTGATTGGAAAAAAATTTAGGTGTGGGCATAACACGACTTTCTTTTACGGACGAAGCCGAAATCTTCAGTAAATATATATTACAGATCACACCGTACTATAGTGACTGTGTGCGCTATGTGTAGCGCTTCTTAAAAAGTTGGGTTGTTTTTATTTGTAACCATAGAGCACGCAGTTATTCGCATGTATTTTATTTTTTAGCATTTATGGTGGAATTCAGTATACTCTTGGTTATTAGAGAATTTACAAATAAAATTTAATTTTTATTGTTAATTTATTTATTTACGAGCAAATATTAGGTACATGGAATTATGTATGTAGAATTTCGTCACCAATATCCGCAGCGGAGAGAATACCAAAGTTCGCCATGAAAATAGGAATATTGGATTATATATTGAACCAAAAACCGGGAGATATCGAAAATCAGTCTACAAATTGGCGAAAGTATTTTTTTCCCAGAAGAAACGTTATTCCTCGCATAAAGGTAAGATAGAACTTATTTTTGTTTAAACCTTGCATGCAGGTTGCATGTAAAAATAATACTAATGGAAAGTGCCCACTGTGTCATTTTGTTGTAGTTTACCATTTTTGGAATATATATCCCTACTAATATTATAAATGTGAAAGTAGCTCTGTCTGTATGTCTGTTACCTTTTCACAGCTAAGCGGCTGGACCAATTTGTAAAAGCCCGGGAATTATTATAGGAAGCTGGAAAATTGGAACATTTGGTAAAACCTTGGAAAATTCGGTAAACACTGACAAAATGCCGTTTTCCATGGGATTTATGTACAGGGTTTTTCAATAAGAGCACTTCAACTTTTTTTTTGAATAAAACACAAACTGTTCGACTTTTGAACTAACTTTTTATTAACGAATTTGAACATATACATATGATACATTTAAGTATGAAACTCGATTTCTTTTGCATGACCACCGCGTGCACGTTTAGAAGTCCAATCTTTGAACCCAATTTTCGACCACTCTTTCGCATAAATCGGCCGAAATTCCAGCAATTTCACGTTCAATATTGGCTCTGAGCTCTTGCAACGTCGCCGGCTTATTGGCATAGACCAATGACTTCACATAACCCCAAAGAAAATAATCTAGAGGTGTCAAATCACACGAGCGCGGCGGCCACTGGACGGGCCCATTTCGCGAAATAGCACGCTCATCGAACTTAGTCTTCAATAACGCGATTGTATCGTGTGCATGTGGCCCCGTCCTGCTGAAACCACATGTCGTCCAAGTCCATTCCATTCAATTGCGGCCAAAAAAAATCGTTTATCATATCGCGGTACCGATTTCCATTAACAGTAACGTGGCGATCGTTATCGTCGATGAAAAAATATGGCCCAATGACGCCGCCGGCATGTAATCCGCACCAAACAGTGACTTTTTCGGGATGCAACGGTGCTTCTGAATCACGTGTGGGTTGCTTTCTGCCCAGTAACGCATATTTTGCTTGTTGACAAATCCTTCTAGCCAAAAGTGAGCCTCATCGCTGAAGATGATTTTTCGGCCGTAATGCTCTTAAAGTAGCGGCAACAGAACGATTATTTTGATAAAAAATTTGCACGATTTGCAATCGCTGTTCACATGTGTAGCGTTCCATGATGAAATGTATACTAATGAAGTTTCCAAATGACAAAAGAACAATAAAAGATATGGCGTCGTTCGCCATCCCAATCGGAGAAAAGTTGAAGCGCGCCTGTTATAACACTCGATATAAACTCGCGGTGGTTTCAATGGGGGATCAGTCAGTTGAGTTGGGTCAGTACGGTATGAGGGGCGGCCAGACAGCGCCGGTTATTTTGGCTCTTGGTGGGTCTAAACGGTGTCTTGGGGGTGTTGGTCGGCGGATCGTTGTCTGCGGGTGGCGAAGTTCCCGGGAAAGCCAGTATATATGTATAAATTAGTTGTATTCGATAAAAAACTTTTTTAAGTTTTATTTAGTCGTTGGACTGAGTGTTTTAATGGTCAGAAAGCAACTAATTGGAATACGTACAATAATTTCCTTAAAAAAAACTAGCACTAAGCCTACTTTTGCTAAATCAGCGCCTTGTGCGGATATCATATATCGGACGATATGCCTTAGTGCAATGTCCGCGACTCAGCCGTCAGCGCTATGGAGCAACATTCGTAATTTCTGCTGATGATGCATAACATTTTTCGTTTTAATTACCAGCAATTATGTGGCTGGTGGATGCGATAACGGATTCGTTAACTTATATATATATACTAGCTTTTCCAGGGCGCTCTGCCAACCGCACACATCTCCGACTTGCCCTCACTACCACGGCAGGGTGTTCTATTTGCCTATTGAGTATATGAGGACATTGAGGCATATTCTGTGAAAGTTTCAGCTCAACCGGGTGTCTAGTTTTTGGAATTTTAATGTCGTATTACAAACGAATAGACTTACTTTTATATATATATAGCACACAGTCGTTATGGCGTAATGTTCGTAGAGCACAGGAACAGCGCAGCATACAGCACACATGGAAGGGACCTACAATTTAAGGCCGGATCCGAACAGCGAATTGAGAAGCTTTCCGTGACAAGTTTTTACTCCCGGAACGTTTATCACCCATTCGCGAGAGATGAAAAAGACTTTTGGTGGCACTGGGATTCGAACCACGAACCTCCTGCTCAGTAGTTAAGGTTTCAACCGGGAGGCTTTGCAAAAAAAAACACAATTAGTTTTGGGCAGTGTAACGCTGTATTCAAATTTATTCACAAGACTTCGATTCTGAAAGTTTTACATGGTGTTCTATACATTTTATGCTTACTTTGCAATACAAATATTATGGGCAAGTGCATTGATTGATTTGAGGTGAACAAAGTGTAATTTGATAAATGCGAAATAAGGATAATTTAAAAGTATGCAAGGTATGATACAAGGTAAACAATATGTAAAGGTGCTGGGCTGTTATGGGTACGTAACTCGCGCATTTCCAGTGAGCCACGGCACCCACGAAAGGCCCTTATGTTAAAACGGTACAACATAAAGCCTATGTTTACTCTAAAATTTAATTTTAAATATCGTTGAAAGAATTTTTTAAATCGACCTAGTATTTTCGAAGATAACCTCATACACACAAACTAAATTTTTCCTCTTTATAATATTAGTATAGATGTGGCGCCGTGCCTCAGTGGATAAGTGCATGGCTGCTGAGCAGAAGGTTCGTGGTTCGAATCCCAGTAACACCAAAAGTATTTGTGCGCAAAAATAAACATACATAACCCAAATGTTCGCAAGAAACTCTGCCTTGGAACGCAACGGTCGGTCGCGCGGAATATTATTATTATTATGTATTGTGGAATACAAGGATTTATTTTTGTGATGTTTCCACTTTTGGTCGTATTTATCAATATGTCTATTCAATATTCGGTACTGGAAATAATAAATTTAATCGACGTACCTTATACTATCTCGCATCATTCACACCCCTCCAAGTTCTCTCCTCTTTCTTTCTAGTTGTTTCAATATGGGTTGTGGGATATAACGATTGACATGCGATTGTGATTTTTTCTGTTGTCTTCACATTTAATTAATTAATTTTTTTTCGTAGTCCTAAACGTATTCTTAGAATAAGTTTTTGAAATTAAAGATCAAAATGTTGACTCATTGTTGTTAATTGTTTGGCTATTGTTGTAACGTGTGTACTATATTCTTTATGCCTTAATATATTTGAATATATCAAAGCGGTTGCAGTACCTTTTAGTATAAGTGAGTGTATTAATTAAAAGTGTTGCCTAAGAATTGTTTTAATCTGCACATTATTATTAACTCTTCAAAATTGTTAACACGATTAACGTTGGACTAATATTCGTTTAAATACTGTTTTGTATATTAAAACGGATGCGGCATACATATGTATTATATACCTTTTAATACTGAATGTTAAATAGTAGGGTGTCTTTCAAAACTATCCTCGAGACTACCAACTTGTGGTGTATCTCCTGGCAGGATGGCTATGTAATGTAATGAGTTATATGATGGCTGGACTTGTGTAATTTATTTTGGTGATCTATATTGTTTTCTTAATTCTATTTGGTAGTTTTTTGTTGTTGGGTAGTGTGTGTATATTTTTGTGTATTTTTATTTATAGTTACATGGTGAATACGTCTTTATGGTGCGGGTTTACTTGAAGGTAGGTCTCGATATTTTGTGTACTAATTTAGATGTGGGCGCCGTAGCTCAGTGGATAAGAGCATGGATTTCTGAGCAGGGGGTTCGTGGTTCGAATCTCAGTAACACCAAAAGTATTTTTCACGGTGTCCCACCTCTCTCGAATGGGTGACAAACGTTCCGAGAGTAATAAACTTGTCACAGAATGCTTCTCAATTCGCCGTTCGGATCCGGCGATAAATTCTAGGTCCTCTCCATTTGTGTCCAAAAAGGTACATGCTCAACACAAATGGTTGCGAGATGCAAGGCCTTGGGCCACAATGGTCTGTCGCACCGAATATTATTTTTATTATTAAGGTGAGTTTTTATGTAACAACAATAATATTTTATTATTCCACTAATAACAAAAAAAGCAAAGTTCAAGAGCACTATTTGAATAACTTTCATCAATTCGCTCGTAACAATAGTGTTACATACCTAGATTTTTAAAACGAGGAATTTACAGTTTGACATCTAAGTTAAGAAATGTTGAAAATTCAAATTTAAATCCCAATATCCGAAATGACACTCTTTCAGAAAAAGATTACTATATTTATTATTACTATGAAATGACAGTTATGACATTTTTGCATGAGCGTTAAAACTATTAACAGCATTTTTTACTGTTTTGTAATTACTCGTAAGTTTCAGTTATTTTTCTAACATACCTGGTAGGTAACTGAATCTTAAGTTGATTGGCTAATTATTTTTAATTTAATTTGCATATCTTTGTGTGCAACATCGAATTGGAAATAGTTCTCATCGCATATTAAAAATGAATTAGTTTGCTATGCGGTATTTAAAAAACTGCCAAATTTAGTTCATTTTCAAACGTGACTGACTGACTGACTGACTGACTGACTGAGAATAAAGTGGAAATAAGAATAAGAATAAAGCCAAATTCTATTGTCTATTAAAACAAAACGATAAATAAATGTCTTACGTGATTAACTGGAGCAGGACAGAAATTTAGTAGTCTGACAGTTGGAAAATCAGCGCTAAGTGGTAATTAGAAATTATCCCACAACGTTAATTAGTTGACTTAAAAGCTTGTCACAAGATAGAATTAATATAGTATCTTATTTTTCTTTAATAAGGTACTCCCCTTCGTTGCGTGACATATTTCTGTGAAAAGATTTTATTTTAATTAATCAACATTGAAAAAACCATATTTTTAATTAGTTTTAAGTTTTCAACTTAACTTTGTTTACTGGTCCACTTAGTGTACTCTGCTCTGAACAAAATCACGTGTTTCAATAAAAGCTTTCATGTCCCGCTTTTGTATATTATAGTAACAATAGTAGCAGCTAAAGTCGACTTATTGAAATTACTTGTAAATTAAAAATTAATATCAGCATATGTCAACTTCAGCTTTACAGAGATGCCGGTTAAACGAAGTCAACTGTTTTGTCGGATCAGTTGGGACGGAAGAATATTAAGACTTTTGTGCGAAAATAAGCACTTAAATGGTTTAACACCTTGTTGAACCGTTCAGACCAGACGGCAGTCTTAAAAAGGCGGCAATTTTTCCTTTAATTTCATCTTCCTTTTCTCTTTCTACAATTCCTTCTTTCCTTCTTTCCTAAAGCAGCCGTAATCAGTAAGTAGTCCTTCTACCTTAGACGTAAGCTATCTTTTATTCAATAGTTCTAAGTCATTAGTAAAAATCATGAAAGTAGGACATATGTATTTTAAGCAACACATAAACACCAAAGAAGGAGCCGAAAATGAGGGATGACGGATTTGTGGTGTAAGATGAGTCAAAGATTTACTTCAAGTCAATGCCTGCCTGGTATAGAAAAAACCGTAAAGGGATAAACCACCAAACTACGTACGAAGAATAAAGTAAACAGAGATTGTCAACATTTATAGATGCTTACATGTTAGATGCCACAATCAGTGGCCAATATATTAGAAGTCACATATTCAGCACCAGCCCGAGGTGCATGCAATGGCACCATTTGAACTTCAACTTCATGTCTAACATAACTATTTTTCCAAAGTGCCCAACAGTTAGCCAGATACCGCTCCAGTGTAACATCACCATCAAGATTCAAAACTACAGCGTCAGTAAGAGTGTCGTCAAAATAACCACTGTCGACCGATACGTCAGCAGCAACAGAAACAATTCGGGCCACACACACACACAGACACTCTATCAATCATCGCTGCAACATATTTCGGCGTCACTTATAAACAACTGGCCTTATAAAGCCGCACTTCTCATATGTGTAAAATCCAGCACTTATGATAACAAGGCGACAACGAAGTAGCCATAAATTATTTCTCCAGCATTAGTCACGAATCACAGTTTCAGGACCAGTTTAAGTTCCATCGCAAATACCATCTCAACTTCAACTTCTTGAACGTAATTAACTACAGACCCTAAGTTAGCCACTTAGCGCTTATGTTACCAAACCATTAAAAATTGGTTTTCCAGCATCTGTGACAAATTCAAATTCATCGAAATTACCGCAGTTCATCGAATCGACAGCAGCAGCAGCAATCGGTGACTGGTCCGTCACCCTGCAACAACGTCCGTTGTCAAGTATAATCAACTGGCCTTATAAAGCCACACCTCTCATGTGACAAACAGCCAACATTTCTTGTCATACTCCGTCAACAAAGAAAGTTACAAATAATTTCTCCAGCTTAAGTGGCCAATCCATTAGGATTCACAGTTTCCACCAGTCAGAGTTTAATCGCAAATACCATTTCAACTTCATCTTCATCATTATCGTCAAAATCATTAGAGACCAACCTATCAAGATTCACAGCTCCAGCGCTGGTAAGAATGTCATCGAAATTACCACAGTGCACCGACTCGCAGAAAGCAAAATTCCGTCGCCAATAGTTGGTGATGTTGCAAGTCTAGCAACGTCAACAACAATGTCACTCTGATGGTCATCGATTCAGCACCGCCAGTCAGAGTATCATCAAAAATACCACAATCAATCGAGTTTTTTTCTAACAACAATCGCTCTGTATCGCAACAACAGTCTCTTTATCCTATCGTCCGTCGTTAGATTTAAAGAACTGGCACTAGAAACTCTGCTAATACTGCCAAACAAACTCAAAGTCGATACTGCGAATGGGATGTCAACTACTTTACACAATGGGAGAGCAAACTACAATGCCATCAGTAGGTAGGGGGCAGTCACAATCATACTTGCCTAACCAGTTACAACAATAGTTACAAATTTTGTCACCAGCATCAGTGACCAATCCATTAGGATACACAGCTTCAGCAAAAGTCAACCTTTTCAACTTCAACTTCATCCCTGTCAACATTATTCACAACAGGCCTAAACACCATCGTCCACCGATTCGTCGGCAACAAAATTCCGGCGCCAATTGCTGCTACAACTCCAGCCACTGCATTCAACGTCACTACCACAGCCTACATCGCTGCAACATCGTCCGTCGTCAAACAACTGCAAACAGCATCATCTACCATCTCAAACAACACCGCATTTTCAAAATCAATTGCCAAAATTTTTGTATGTATATAATGAAAGAAAAATTAAAATAAAAAATTATTTATAAAAAGAAAAATCAATAAACCAAAAAAAATCTGTAAAAAATAATTAAAATATTTACAAAACAAACAAAAACAAATGATCTTAGTTCGAGGAAACCAAATCAAAATATAAAACAAGACAACCGAAAAATGTGACACAAAATGACGCTTAGTTATAATAATAGCCCATGCTTGTGCTTTCCCTTCTTACCTTTTTATCTTTCTGCGGTAATTAGGTATATCTTAGTCGTAAGCTTTGCAGTAGTTTTAATTTATTAATTATTTTTAGAACTTGTTTGATGAATAATTAATTTATGATAGGTTTGTATAATTTAGACATATAAATAAAACTGAAATAAAGTTTAAGTTTGTAATAAAAACAACATAAAAAAACATCACAAACAATATTAATTGGTATTCCAAATAAAATAACAAGTCTTTAGTTTTGTAATTAAAAGAAAATAAAAAATTTAGATTAATAACGAAAAAAATTAAAAGTTTTTGTTATATCTTATACATTGTAAATAATATAAAAATATCTTTATATAAAAATTAATTTTTTTGTATAATATACAATTTCCGTTGTTAACAAAAAACTTAGCATTTTAAATAAAAACAAAATAAAATCTCTTAAAATTAATATTACAAACAAAATAAATAATTAGGCATTCAATATCAATTTATAAAAAAAATTTCTTTTATCTAACTTATTGTAAATAATGTAAAAAATAATAAATAAAAATTAAATTTGGTATGTTATATTCAATTTATGTATTGCAAACGTTTTTAAATAAAAACAAAAAAAAATAAATAATTAAAAAAAATAAAAAATTAAAACCTTAAAATCAAATAAAAAAAATGTTTAATAACTACACAAAATTTGTAATAATTTTTGATTAAAATTGTGGCCGGGTATTTCCGGAGGGATATGAATTTCTCCATTTAAAACGAATCGAAAACGGTAAGTTAAACTTCGAACGGAAGAAGAAATGTCATAGCCTAGTACCATAGTATTGTGGTTGAGATGGGTTTTGGAACAATCTAGTGTTAAGCTAGCTCTGCCCTCTGATTAGTGAAGTGTGCTTGATAGACTGTTCTATATAAGATAACCTTTCCATAGGGCGTTAGCTGAAATACCCAGCGTTGCCTGGCTGCCCTCACTACACTGTCCCAACTATACTACTCCCTCCCAACTGACCACCAAGATAGTCCTACTCCAAGACCCACCTTAAGACACTGCAAACACAGTCCGTCACGCAGTCCGTGACTTTTTTAATAAAACACAGGCTTTGGATAAAAAATCATTTTATTTTTCAACATAGTCTCCTTTGAGCTCTATACACGTTGTCCAGCGTTTCTCCAATTATTTTATCCCTTCCAAAAAATAAGATTTGTCGACGTCATCAAAATAGGTATTTGTTTGTGAGATGATTTTATCGTTGGAGTCAAATCTTTTTCCGCCGAGCCATTCCTTCAGGTTTGGAAACAAGAAATAGTCACTTGGGGCTAAATCCGGAGAATATGGTGGATGAGGGAGCAATTCGTAACTCAATTTAAGGATTTTTGCCATGGTGACTACACACACGTGCACCCGTGCATTGTCTTGATGGGACATCACTTTTTTATTCGCAAAATGTGGTCTTTTTTGCTTCAAATCAATATCGAATCTGTCTTCGCCGGTGACAAAAAAAACTCTGGCCATGACCTTGTTGGCCGACAGACCCACCTTGGCTTTCTTTCGCGCAGGTTCTCTCGTTGAAACCCACTGTCTTGATTGTTCCTTGGTTTCTGGTGTGTTGTGATGGATCCACGATTTGTCCACGATTACGAAACGGCATAAAAACTCGTTCGGATTGTGGCTGAACATCGCCAAACACTCCTTTGAAGTGGTCATACACAAAATTCACTTTTTTCCTTTTTCGTTAAAATTCACGAGGTTGTCTGCTTTCAATGGCTGTCAAACACAAACTAAATGACGCAGTTTATTAAAATGTTGACAGGAGTCAACTGACAGATGGATGTTGACGGGAGCAGTGTCGCCCTTTCAGTTAAGAGGAGGAAAATTCAAAAAGTCACGGACTTATTCATCCTCCCTCGTATTTCACGTCTTTCTATCAAATCTTTGAGTCTTTGAGTCAATATCATTCAAACTATACTATACTAACTATACCTGCTCAACCTCAAGTTTTAGCCATACCGGATAAACGGTGCTCGATGTAATCGCGAACAGAAATACAGACAAACTTTTTTTTTATACAGGGTGTCCCCTAATTCGTCAGGGATCATTTGAAAAATGATTCTTGAGTATATTCTAAGAAAAAAATTGTTTTAGCTCCAATGTTGACATCAGTTTTCACGAATTTAAGAAGAAGCTTACTTTGTTGTGTAGACTGAGCTATGTTAACGGAAATTGCTCTGTTAACTAACGATATTTAAAACTTTGTTTTTAGAAAAAATACCAGCCTTTGTTACTGCGTTTAAATAAAGTTGATATCTTATTTGAGTCTTCAGATATCCAACTTCTATACCTTGTGAGGACCAAAATTCTTGTGGCTGAATTTTGTTCACACAAAACATGCCATATACTTTTTTCCGAATTCGGGTGCACTCTGTATCCACGCAGTGCAGCCAAAACCTTCTCTATAGAAAGCCCAACTGTTCCGATCGTACACAGATACATGCTTAGATTGAGACCAAACGTATTTGTATTTAGTAATCAACTAAAGAGCAAAATCCATATAAAATATTTCTGTTTCCCACTACCACATCTTACGTTTCTCGCTCTTTGCGACTTCTTATTTTTTATACACCGTATTCACATCCCACAAACACACATGCGTTTGGTCTTGGTTTACAGCATTAGTATGCGTAGAGTTGGGCTTTCTATAGAGAAGGTTTTGATATCTACACGATTGCATACACATGCGTTTGGTCTTGGTTTACAGCATTAGTATGCGTAGAGTTGGGCTTTCTATGGAGAAGGTTTTGAGTGCAGCCCACAAACGGATATGAAAGTAAAATGACAACAGCAACATCACGCCACCGGACTGGCCAATCACATCGCAGCACGTGACTTAAAGATTTTGCAACGCAAAATGGTATAAAAGGGCGAGCACGCAGGCGATCGCTCTCTTGGCCGCTTTCTCTAGTTGGCATTGCGCTGCCTGGATCACGCCTCGGTAAGTGCTAGAAAATTTAATCTACATAAATCCAACCTTGCCTTGCATTTCGCAGCGGAACTCAGTTACATATTCGCTGTCGGCGTCACTACTCATCCGCTGCTGACGTCTTCTCCATATTCTATATCGACGTCACTACTCCTCCGCTGCAAACGTCTTTTCCATATTCTCTGTCGAAGTCACTACTCATCCGCTGCCGACGTCCTTAGAATATCGCTGCCGACGTCGTCTACCTGCATTCGTCAATTCTTGCCATCGTACAACGTAACATCACTGTGTGGTTGCCCCGCAGGTCTTACGCTGGTACATCTCAGCATATCGCTGCTGACGTCGTTCACTGCATCTGTCACAATTCTTGCCGACGTACAACGTCACTTCAAGCGCGCGCTCACGCATCGCTCAGGATTCACGCTTGTCTCAGGCTTAAGCTTATGCATCGCCTAGGGCGCACGCTCGTCATCAGTTTCACGCCCAGAAATCGCTTAGGATTTACGCTCGTCTTAGGCTCACGCATCGTTCAGGCTAGCGTATCGGTAAACCAATACATTATAAGTAATAAGGAAAATAAAGAAAATAATTCAAAGAGTCACCAAATATAAATTTTATTGTAACGACCCCTTACCTCTGAACCCTGGTCACGCTGAGTTTACCCCGGCTGGGAAAACTCCTTTACAACCTGTTCCAGTTTTCCTACCTATGCTAATTTTTGATTTTGAGATCCATTTTCTCCAGAAAATGTGTAATAAATATAACGTTTTACTAATTTTTTTTTATGGACGTAACAATAATGAAAATAAAAATCAACAACAAGTTTGCGGAAAAACCTATAGATTTTCCGATAATTGGGAAAAGCTGCTGCAGGTAAAATTTTTAGAAAAGGGTTTTTTTGCTTTATGCTCCAAAGGCTATTTATTTTATGTGTGTACTAAAACAGTTATAACAGGTGCCCAAAGTGTCCTCCTTGGCACTGATGTGCCTCTTACAAGTTGCAAGCGACATTGATATTTGATACTGTTCTGTTTGCATACGCTGCTGCTCATACTTTTCACGAAGTGGAACAAAACCTTCTATACAGAAAGCCCAACTGTACGCATACTAGTGCTGTGAAAAAATAACAAAAGCAGCTGTATTTGTATTATGTGAATATAGTGTAGAAACAATAAACAGACGCATTTTATGAAATGGTTAACTGAAGAGAGGGAAAAACGTATTTCTTTCTTAAATTGATTACCAATACATCTAATAATGTTAATTTTTAAGCATGGATCTATAAATCAGAAAAAGAGACATTTATCAATAACCAGTTATTGAGCACTTAAGCGTGTACCTCATAAAATTTTAAAAACTTTACTGTAGATTCAACTTGACAGCATAATTACATTACCCATGAATGTGCATCGCTTTTGACGTGACAACGTCTCACTACAAGGTTTAAGGGGTAAATTTTCAAAAAGTCGAATGTTAAATGTCACTATTAAACAGATGTTATGTCACACTTATAATATCTACTGGGATTTGGTCATGAGGAACTAGGATTTTTTGAACTAAACAATTTCTTAAGCTATTGGTCATACCTATGTATGTAGGGCTATGATGCGACTATAAGACTTGTTCATATGGAAATTCTGGGATCTGCCCATTAGGGTCTGGAATGTTGTGGACCAAGCCATTTCTCAAGCGATTTGTATGAAATTTGGTATGTAGGACTAAGATGCGACTATAAAAATTGATCCTATGGGAATTCTGGAATATGATCGTTATGGTCTGGAATTTCAGCAACAAAGCTTTTTCTCAAGAGATTCGCATGAAATTCGGTATGTACGACTAAGATCCGACTATAAGAAATGTTCCTGGCGGTCAGCCATCAGCAGAGTAGGGCGAATAACACAAAATGCTTCAGAAATGCATGTGGCCGCAACTATCTTTGACTGGTGGAAGTGCGATCAAACTTCTACGTGGTGGCCGCTGGTAATTTTCCTTTAGTACAAGAATAGCGAAATGGTCGGGCTAGTCCCTTCAAAGTAAGGTTTGCGCGAGGCCAATAACCTCGCCCGTAAAAAACCATATTACGGAACCCAAAATCAGCATCGGATACACTGATGAACGATTTAAGAATTTTCTCTGGGAACGTACGCTCACTGAATAGAGCTCGAGCTGCACAACAGCTAGCCGATACCCTGTCCAAATATAATGCTGACATAACAGCAATCAGGAGATGCGGTGGACGGGGAATGGTGTCTTACAAAAATCAGAATATGACATAAATTACAGCTGTCATGAAAGACATCATGTGCTCGGGGTGGGGTTTCTATTCAGCAAAAGAATGAAACCCACCGTTAACGGCTTTAAAGCAGTAAATAAACGGCTATGCAACCTTCGCGTTCGGGGCAGATTTAAAAACATAATAAACGTTCACGCATCTACAGAGCATTCCCCAGATGATGAAAAAAAAGAATTCTTTGAATCAGTCGAACGGGAACTCCATGCCTGTCCTCAGTGGGGAAAAACACAAGCGTTTTTGTGCTTAAGAATTTTATATTACGGCAAACCACTTTATTAATTTACATTTACATTTATTTTAACAAAAAAGTAATTTCCAAAACAAAAAACAAACAAATATTTTTTCTCTCTAAAGTAAAGGTTTGGTTTTACCCATGACAAAGGAACAAAGGAAAAGCAACACATATCAAAAAATATGACATTTAATCAAAAACTTTAGAACCTTTTTTTTAGTACTAAATGTGAACGTGTACCATTACACCATTCAGCTTGTTTTAATTCACAATGAAAACTGGTAAATGTCAAACATTAAAGGAAGCAAAAATTATAATGACATTTTTAAGTAAATGATTCTTTTTGTGGTTTCCTATTTTTCCAGGTTATGGCGTTTGCCAGCTGAGACGAATTTGATGCTGTTTGATGTTGCTTCAACACTCAGTATGACGTAAGAATCATTCTGGGGGATATGAATGCCAGTATGGAGCCAGTATTCAGGCAGTACATTGGCACCACTAGCTTACACGAAAACAATAATGACAATGGACAACGAGTCATAGAGCAAGCAATAATTTGGTCGTTGCGAGTACAAGGCTTGTGCGACCGCCTCCCCGAATGTGATGACGGTACGAACGTATCGAGGTGCCAACGTCGATTCGGGCCACTACTATCTTGTTGGTATGGTGCTCCGAGTGCGGATTGCATCATCCAGTAAGACAGCATCCGCGAATCAGATTTGAGTCAACACGGCTGCCCTTCGCAACGAAGCGACCAGAAACAACTACGGACAAGCGATATGACTCACCCTAAATCCAGGAAGAGTAAGTCCTGGGGCTGAGATGCCGGGCGTAGAAGAGAAATGGATACGCCTTAAGAATACTGTCATTAGTACTGCTGACTCCATCTTAGGAAGAATCTCGTCCGTGAACTAGAACAGTGTAGAGAGCGAGGAAGTTCTACCAAAGAGTCCGCGGTATGACGCAATATACACCGCGTTGCACATACTGCAAAGGCAAAGAGGGTAATCTGATCGCCGATCTCAAAGGCGTCTTAGAGCAATGGGAAGAGCACTTTCATGAGTTGCTTAATTGCCAGCTAACTGAGAAATTAGAGGTTCCACCAATGACCGAAGAGCACACTATGCTGCCACCACCAAGCATAGACGAAGTTAGCAGAGCGATAAAACGGCTTAAAAATAATAAGGCTCCGTGATCAGACGGCATCCTAGCGGAGCTAATTAAAACTAATAGTGCAAGTATGGGAGTAGGAAGCGATGCCAGAAGACTGGCGAAGAGGCATCGTGGTATAACGTTGTTGAGTACCGCGTATAAGATATTCTCCTCTATCCTTCAAGAAAAGATAGCCCCATACGCTAAAGTCATCAATGGTCCATAACAGTGTGGCTTCATCCCAGGCAAATCAACAACTGATCAGATTTACACCCTTAGGCAGGTGATGAAAAAATGTCTAGAGTTTCAAAACTCACTACACCATCTTTTTATAGACTTTAAAGCCGCCTATGTTAGCATAGCCTTAGTAGCACTTTATAAAGCCATGAGAGAATTAGGCATCCCAAATAAAACTGACATGACTATGTAGGTTGACCGTGACCAATGTTATAAGCCAAGTAAAAATATCCGGATCACTATCATGCCCATTCAACATCTGTAACGGGCTCCGACAAGGGGATGGACTGGCCTGCGTCCTCTTCAACCTGGCGTTGGAGAAAGTGATTCGAGACTCTGACGTAACGGCGAGAGGAACAATCATCTATAAGTCCATTCAGATACTGGCTTACGCAGACGATATTGACATCGTTGGTAGAAACCGAAGAGCTGCACAGTAAGCTTTCATCCAGATAGAGCAGGCGGCACGAAATCTGGGGCTGCACATAAATGAGAGCAAACCAAAGTGCATGGTGGCCACGTCTGCGAGTATAAGATCCAACATTGGTCCCTCAATTCAAGTGCGAATTTAAAGTTGTGCAATCCTTTAACTGTCTCGGGTCAACTGTAGCAGCCGATAACAGCATTGAACCAGAAATAGAGCCAACAAAGCCTACTAGAGTCTGTGAAGACTCTTCAAATCCAGGAATTTAACCATATCATCCAAGCTGCTGGTATGTAAGACAAGGGTCATACCAGTACATACATATGGATCCTTGACTTGTGTGCTTTGCATAAAGCATTCTGACCTCTTAGCCGCGTTCAAGAGAAAAGTCTTAGAGAGAAATGTTGGCCCCGTATGTGAAGGAGGACGATTCCGGAGACTCTACAATAATGAGATCTACGAGCGTTACTGCGATGTCGACAACGTGAAGAAAATTAAGCTCGGTAGGCTCCGGTGGGCAGGACACGTAGCTCGCATGAGCGAAGAGGATCCAGCTCGGAAAGTCCTTTGCGGTAGGATTTATGGAACACGAAAGCGAGGCCGGCCAAACCTACGCTGCAAGCATGCTAAGACCTAGACGCCCAGACTTAATGGATGCCAAACTGGATGACATTGGCTCGAAGTCGGGACCGGTGGAGAGATTTTTTGCGGGAGGCCAGGACCGGACAGCGGTTGTAGAGCCAAATATGAAGATGATGATTATTCTGATCGTAATATAATCAGAAGCTTTAACTTGGTTCTGCTAATAGGTAAATTTTTTTGTTTGATTGTGAAAAAATGTTGAATGAATATTTTTACAGAATAACATTTGCATTGTATTTTATTACTAAAGAAATCCTTAGTTCTCAATTGTAATGTAATATAAAGAAATTCAGTCGATTGAAACTAATTAAATTTTCTCGTTGAATGAAATTTTTGTAGCCCTGAAAAGAGCTTTTTGTTATGTTAACTTCAAATTATTTTTGTTGAAAATCTAACCGTCTGGAAAATTATACATTTTACTTTCTAGGTGCTGCTTTCTTCAATGCTGTAGCGGCTTTTTTGGTTTAGCTGCAGCAACGGTAACAGCTTTTGGCTTAGCAGCCGCTTATAACACTAAAAGCAGCAGCTTTTGGTTTCCTTGTTTTAGCCTTAACAGCACCACCTGCCTGTTTTAGTTTTAGCATTTTCCGTTTTTTTTCTTCTCTACCACTTTTTTAGTAGCTGCAGATTTTTTCACTTTCTTCTCGCCGGATCCGGCTGTAAATTTTTTCACTGCTGTTGCTGGCTTCTTGTTAACCGTGGTGACTGCCTTTTTCTTCACAGAGGATTTTGCCTTTGGCGCTTTAGGTTCCTTACTAGCAGCAGCGGCTAATTTAAACGAGCCAGAGGCACTTTTACTTCTGGTTTGGATCAACTTTCCACTGGCAACAGAATTTTTCAAGTACTTTTTAATGAAAGGAGCTAGTTTTAAATGAATTTTTAATTCTAAAACAGTCCTTTGATGACACAATTGGACTTAGAAATAATTGCGTTACATATTACAATTGAGAAGGTCGAGAAATTACGAGCTCTATAATATGCATTTTGTAAGCTAGTTTTATGAAATGGTTTCAAGTTTCAAATTTGATTGAATTATTAATTCTAAAACAGTCCTTTGATGACACAATTGGACTTAGAAATAATTGCGCTACATATTACAATTGAGAAGGTCAAGAAATTACGAGCTCTATAATATGCATTTAGTAAGTTAATTTTATGAAATGGTTCCAAGTTTCAAATTTGATTGAATTTTTAATTCTAAAACAGTCCTTTGATGACACAATTGGACTTAGAAATAATTGCGCTACATATTACAATTGAGAAGGTCAAGAAATTACGAGCTCTATAATATGCATTTTGTAAGCTAGTTTTATGAAATGGTTTCAAGTTTCAAATTTGATTGAATTTTTAATTCTAAAACAGTCCTTTGATGACACAATTGGACTTAGAAATAATTGCGCTACATATTACAATTGAGAAGGTCAAGAAATTACGAGCTCTATAATATGCATTTTGTAAGCTAGTTTTATGAAATGGTTTCAAGTTTCAAATTTGATTGAATTATTAATTCTAAAACAGTCCTTTGATGACACAATTGGACTTAGAAATAATTGCGCTACATATTACAATTGAGAAGGTCAAGAAATTACGAGCTCTATAATATGCATTTAGTAAGTTAATTTTATGAAATGGTTCCAAGTTTCAAATTTGATTGAATTTTTAATACTAAAACAGTCCTTTGATGACACAATTGGACTTAGAAATAATTGCGCTACATATTACAATTGAGAAGGTCAAGAAATTACGAGCTCTATAATATGCATTTTGTAAGCTAGTTTTATGAAATGGTTTCAAGTTTCAAATTTGATTTAATTTTTAATTCTAAAACAGTCCTTTGATGACACAATTGGACTTAGAAATAATTGCGCTACATATTACAATTGAGAAGGTCAAGAAATTACGAGCTCTATAATATGCATTTTGTAAGCTAGTTTTATGAAATGGTTCCAAGTTTCAAATTTGATTTAATTTTTAATTCTAAAACAGTCCTTTGATGACACAATTGGACTTAGAAATAATTGCGCTACATATTACAATTGAGAAGGTCAAGAAATTACGAGCTCTATAATATGCATTTTGTAAGCTAATTTTATGAAATGGTTTCAAGTTTCAAATTTGATTGAATTTTTAATTCTAAAACAGTCCTTTGATGACACAATTGGACTTAGAAATAATTGCGCTACATATTACAATTGAGAAGGTCAAGAAATTACGAGCTCTATAATATGCATTTTGTAAGCTAGTTTTATGAAATGGTTTCAAGTTTCAAATTTGATTGAATTATTAATTCTAAAACAGTCCTTTGATGACACAATTGGACTTAGAAATAATTGCGCTACATATTACAATTGAGAAGGTCAAGAAATTACGAGCTCTATAATATGCATTTAGTAAGTTAATTTTATGAAATGGTTCCAAGTTTCAAATTTGATTGAATTTTTAATACTAAAACAGTCCTTTGATGACACAATTGGACTTCGAAATAATTGCGTTACATATTACAATTGAGAAGGTCAAGAAATTACGAGCTCTATAATATGCATTTTGTAAGTTAATTTTATGAAATGGTTCCAAGTTTCAAATTTGGTTGAATTTTTAATTCTAAAACAGTCCTTTGATGACACAATTGGACTTCGAAATAATTGCGTTACATATTACAGTTGAGAAGGTCAAGAAATTACGAGCTCTATAATATGCATTTTGTAAGTTAATTTTATGAAATGGTTTCAAGTTTCAAATTTGATTGAATTTTTAATACTAAAACAGTCCTTTGATGACACAATTGGACTTCGAAATAATTGCGTTACATATTACAGTTGAGAAGGTCAAGAAATTACGAGCTCTATAATATGCATTTTGTAAGTTAATTTTATGAAATGGTTTCAAGTTTCAAATTTGATTGAATTTTTAATACTAAAACAGTCCTTTGATGACACAATTGGACTTCGAAATAATTGCGTTACATATTACAGTTGAGAAGGTCAAGAAATTACGAGCTCTATAATATGCATTTTGTAAGTTAATTTTATGAAATGGTTTCAAGTTTCAAATTAGATTGAATTTTTAATTCTAAAACAGTCCTTTGATGACACAATTGGACTTCGAAATAATTGCGTTACATATTACAATTGAGAAGGTCAAGAAATTACGAGCTCTATAATATGCATTTTGTAAGTTAATTTTATGAAATGGTTCCAAGTTTCAAATTTGATTGAATTTTTAATTCTAAAACAGTCCTTTGATGACACAATTGGACTTTGAAATAATTGCGTTACATATTACAATTGACAAGGTCAAGAAATTACGAGCTCTATAATATGCATTTTGTAAGTTAATTTTATGAAATGGTTCCAAGTTCAAATTTGATTGAATTTTTAATTCTAAAACAGTCCTTTGATGACACAATTGGACTTCGAAATAATTGCGTTACATATTACAGTTGAGAAGGTCAAGAAATTACGAGCTCTATAATATGCATTTTGTAAGTTAATTTTATGAAATGGTTTCAAGTTTCAAATTAGATTGAATTTTTAATTCTAAAACAGTCCTTTGATGACACAATTGGACTTCGAAATAATTGCGTTACATATTACAATTGAGAAGGTCAAGAAATTACGAGCTCTATAATATGCATTTTGTAAGTTAATTTTATGAAATGGTTCCAAGTTTCAAATTTGATTGAATTTTTAATTCTAAAACAGTCGTTTGATGACACAATTGGACTTCGAAATAATTGCGTTACATATTACAATTGAGAAGGTCAAAAAATTACGAGCTCTATAATATGCATTTTGTAAGTTAATTTTATGAAATGGTTTCAAGTTTCAAATTTGATTGAATTTTTAATTCTAAAACAGTCGTTTGATGACACAATTGGACTTCGAAATAATTGCGTTACATATTACAATTGAGAAGGTCAAGAAATTACGAGCTCTATTATATGCATTTTGTAAGTTAATTTTATGAAATGGTTCCAAGTTTCAAATTTGATTGAATTTTTAATTCTAAAACAGTCGTTTGATGACACAATTGGACTTCGAAATAATTGCGTTACATATTACAATTGAGAAGGTCAAGAAATTACGAGCTCTATTATATGCATTTTGTAAGTTAATTTTATGAAATGGTTCCAAGTTTCAAATTTGATTGAATTTTTAATTCTAAAACAGTCGTTTGATGACACAATTAGACTTCGAAATAATTGCGTTACATATTACAATTGAGAAGGTCAAGAAATTACGAGCTCTATAATATGCATTTTGTAAGTTAATTTTATGAAATGGTTCCAAGTTTCAAATTTGATTGAATTTTTAATTCTAAAACAGTCGTTTGATGACACAATTGGACTTCGAAAGGAAAAAGGTCAAGAAATTACGAGCTCTATTATATGCATTTTGTAAGTTAATTTTATGAAATGGTTCCAAGTTTCAAATTTGATTGAATTTTTAATTCTTAAACAGTCGTTTGATGACACAATTGGACTTCGAAATAATTGCGTTACATATTACAATTGAGAAGGTCAAGAAATTACGAGCTCTATAATATGCATTTTGTAAGTTAATTTTATGAAATGGTTCCAAGTTTCAAATTTGATTGAATTTTTAATTCTAAAACAGTCGTTTGATGACACAATTGGACTTCGAAATAATTGCGTTACATATTACAATTGAGAAGGTCAAAAAATTACGAGCTCTATAATATGCATTTTGTAAGTTAATTTTATGAAATGGTTCCAAGTTTCAAATTTGATTGAATTTTTAATTCTAAAACAGTCGTTTGATGACACAATTGGACTTAGAAATAATTGCGTTACATATTACAATTGAGAAGGTCGAGAAATTACGAGCTCTATAATATGCATTTTGTAAGTAAATTTTATGAAATGGTTCCAAGTTTCAAATTTGATTTAATTTTTAATTCTAAAACAGTCCTTTGATGACACAATTGGACTTCGAAATAATTGCGTTACATATTACAATTGAGAAGGTCAAGAAATTACGAGCTCTATAATATGCATTTTGTAAGTTAATTTTATGAAATGGTTTCAAGTTTCAAATTTGATTGAATTATTAATTCTAAAACAGTCCTTTGATGACACAATTGGACTTAGAAATAATTGCGTTACATATTACAATTGAGAAGGTCAAGAAATTACGAGCTCTATAATATGCATTTTGTAAGTTAATTTTATGAAATGGTTTCAAGTTTCAAATTTGATTGAATTATTAATTCTAAAACAGTCCTTTGATGACACAATTGGACTTAGAAATAATTGCGTTATATATTACAATTGAGAAGGTCAAGAAATTACGAGCTCTATAATATGCATTTTGTAAGTTAATTTTATGAAATGGTTTCAAGTTTCAAATTTGATTGAATTTTTAATTCTAAAACAGTCGTTTGATGACACAATTAGACTTCGAAATAATTGCGTTACATATTACAATTGAGAAGGTCAAGAAATTACGAGCTCTATAATATGCATTTTGTAAGTTAATTTTATGAAATGGTTCCAAGTTTCAAATTTGATTGAATTTTTAATTCTAAAACAGTCGTTTGATGACACAATTGGACTTCGAAAGGAAAAAGGTCAAGAAATTACGAGCTCTATTATATGCATTTTGTAAGTTAATTTTATGAAATGGTTCCAAGTTTCAAATTTGATTGAATTTTTAATTCTTAAACAGTCGTTTGATGACACAATTGGACTTCGAAATAATTGCGTTACATATTACAATTGAGAAGGTCAAGAAATTACGAGCTCTATAATATGCATTTTGTAAGTTAATTTTATGAAATGGTTCCAAGTTTCAAATTTGATTGAATTTTTAATTCTAAAACAGTCGTTTGATGACACAATTGGACTTCGAAATAATTGCGTTACATATTACAATTGAGAAGGTCAAAAAATTACGAGCTCTATAATATGCATTTTGTAAGTTAATTTTATGAAATGGTTCCAAGTTTCAAATTTGATTGAATTTTTAATTCTAAAACAGTCGTTTGATGACACAATTGGACTTAGAAATAATTGCGTTACATATTACAATTGAGAAGGTCGAGAAATTACGAGCTCTATAATATGCATTTTGTAAGTAAATTTTATGAAATGGTTCCAAGTTTCAAATTTGATTTAATTTTTAATTCTAAAACAGTCCTTTGATGACACAATTGGACTTCGAAATAATTGCGTTACATATTACAATTGAGAAGGTCAAGAAATTACGAGCTCTATAATATGCATTTTGTAAGTTAATTTTATGAAATGGTTTCAAGTTTCAAATTTGATTGAATTATTAATTCTAAAACAGTCCTTTGATGACACAATTGGACTTAGAAATAATTGCGTTACATATTACAATTGAGAAGGTCAAGAAATTACGAGCTCTATAATATGCATTTTGTAAGTTAATTTTATGAAATGGTTTCAAGTTTCAAATTTGATTGAATTATTAATTCTAAAACAGTCCTTTGATGACACAATTGGACTTAGAAATAATTGCGTTATATATTACAATTGAGAAGGTCAAGAAATTACGAGCTCTATAATATGCATTTTGTAAGTTAATTTTATGAAATGGTTTCAAGTTTCAAATTTGATTGAATTATTAATTCTAAAACAGTCCTTTGATGACACAATTGGACTTAGAAATAATTGCGTTACATATTACAATTGAGAAGGTCAAGAAATTACGAGCTCTATAATATGCATTTTGTAAGTTAATTTTATGAAATGGTTTCAAGTTTCAAATTTGATTGAATTATTAATTCTAAAACAGTCCTTTGATGACACAATTGGACTTAGAAATAATTGCGTTACATATTACAATTGAGAAGGTCAAGAAATTACGAGCTCTATAATATGCATTTTGTAAGTTAATTTTATGAAATGGTTCCAAGTTTCAAATTTGATTTAATTTTTAATTCTAAAACAGTCCTTTGATGACTCAATTGGACTTAGAAATAATTGCGTTACATATTACAATTGAGAAGGTCAAGAAATTACGAGCTCTATAATATGCATTTTGTAAGTTAATTTTATGAAATGGTTTCAAGTTTCAAATTTGATTGAATTATTAATTCTAAAACAGTCCTTTGATGACACAATTGGACTTAGAAATAATTGCGTTACATATTACAATTGAGAAGGTCAAGAAATTACGAGCTCTATAATATGCATTTTGTAAGTTAATTTTATGAAATGGTTTCAAGTTTCAAATTTGATTGAATTATTAATTCTAAAACAGTCCTTTGATGACACAATTGGACTTAGAAATAATTGCGTTACATATTACAATTGAGAAGGTCAAGAAATTACGAGCTCTATAATATGCATTTTGTAAGTTAATTTTATGAAATGGTTTCAAGTTTCAAATTTGATTGAATTATTAATTCTAAAACAGTCCTTTGATGACACAATTGGACTTAGAAATAATTGCGTTACATATTACAATTGAGAAGGTCAAGAAATTACGAGCTCTATAATATGCATTTTGTAAGTTAATTTTATGAAATGGTTTCAAGTTTCAAATTTGATTGAATTATTAATTCTAAAACAGTCCTTTGATGACACAATTGGACTTAGAAATAATTGCGTTACATATTACAATTGAGAAGGTCAAGAAATTACGAGCTCTATAATATACATTTTGTAAGCTAATTTTATGAAATGGTTTCAAGTTTCAAATTTGATTGAATTTTTAATTCTAAAACAGTCCTTTGATGACACAATTGGACTTAGAAATAATTGCGTTACATATTACAATTGAGAAGGTCGAGAAATTACGAGCTCTATAATATGCATTTTGTAAGTTAATTTTATGAAATGGTTCCAAGTTTCAAATTTGATTTAATTTTTAATTCTAAAACAGTCCTTTGATGACACAATTGGACTTAGAAATAATTGCGTTACATATTACAATTGAGAAGGTCGAGAAATTACGAGCTCTATAATATGCATTTTGTAAGTTAATTTTATGAAATGGTTCCAAGTTTCAAATTTGATTTAATTTTTAATTCTAAAACAGTCCTTTGATGACACAATTGGACTTAGAAATAATTGCGTTACATATTACAATTGAGAAGGTCGAGAAATTACGAGCTCTATAATATGCATTTTGTAAGTTAATTTTATGAAATGGTTTCAAGTTTCAAATTTGATTGAATTATTAATTCTAAAACAGTCCTTTGATGACACAATTGGACTTAGAAATAATTGCGTTACATATTACAATTGAGAAGGTCAAGAAATTACGAGCTCTATAATATGCATTTTGTAAGTTAATTTTATGAAATGGTTTCAAGTTTCAAATTTGATTGAATTTTTAATTCTAAAACAGTCCTTTGATGACACAATTGGACTTAGAAATAATTGCGTTACATATTACAATTGAGAAGGTCAAGAAATTACGAGCTCTATAATATGCATTTTGTAAGTTAATTTTATGAAATGGTTTCAAGTTTCAAATTTGATTGAATTATTAATTCTAAAACAGTCCTTTGATGACACAATTGGACTTAGAAATAATTGCGTTACATATTACAATTGAGAAGGTCAAGAAATTACGAGCTCTATAATATACATTTTGTAAGCTAATTTTATGAAATGGTTTCAAGTTTCAAATTTGATTGAATTTTTAATTCTAAAACAGTCCTTTGATGACACAATTGGACTTAGAAATAATTGCGTTACATATTACAATTGAGAAGGTCGAGAAATTACGAGCTCTATAATATGCATTTTGTAAGTTAATTTTATGAAATGGTTCCAAGTTTCAAATTTGATTTAATTTTTAATTCTAAAACAGTCCTTTGATGACACAATTGGACTTAGAAATAATTGCGTTACATATTACAATTGAGAAGGTCGAGAAATTACGAGCTCTATAATATGCATTTTGTAAGTTAATTTTATGAAATGGTTCCAAGTTTCAAATTTGATTTAATTTTTAATTCTAAAACAGTCCTTTGATGACACAATTGGACTTAGAAATAATTGCGTTACATATTACAATTGAGAAGGTCGAGAAATTACGAGCTCTATAATATACATTTTGTAAGCTAATTTTATGAAATGGTTTCAAGTTTCAAATTTGATTGTATTTTTAATTCTAAAACAGTCCTTTGATGACACAATTGGACTTAGAAATAATTGCGTTACATATTACAATTGAGAAGGTCGAGAAATTACGAGCTCTATAATATGCATTTTGTAAGTTAATTTTATGAAATGGTTCCAAGTTTCAAATTTGATTTAATTTTTAATTCTAAAACAGTCCTTTGATGACACAATTGGACTTCGAAATAATTGCGTTACATATTACAATTGAGAAGGTCAAGAAATTACGAGCTCTATAATATGCATTTTGTAAGTTAAATTTATGAAATGGTTTCAAGTTTCAAATTTGATTGAATTTTTAATTCTAAAACAGTCCTTTGATGACAAAATTGGACTTAGAAATAATTGCGTTACATATTACAATTGAGAAGGTCAAGAAATTACGAGCTCTATAATATGCATTTTGTAAGTTAATTTTATGAAATGGTTTCAAGTTTCAAATTTGATTGAATTATTAATTCTAAAACAGTCCTTTGATGACACAATTGGACTTAGAAATAATTGCGTTACATATTACAATTGAGAAGGTCGAGAAATTACGACCTCTATAATATGCATTTTGTAAGTTAATTTTATGAAATGGTTCCAAGTTTCAAATTTGATTTAATTTTTAATTCTAAAACAGTCCTTTGATGACACAATTGGACTTAGAAATAATTGCGTTACATATTACAATTGAGAAGGTCGAGAAATTACGAGCTCTATAATATGCATTTTGTAAGTTAATTTTATGAAATGGTTCCAAGTTTCAAATTTGATTTAATTTTTAATTCTAAAACAGTCCTTTGATGACACAATTGGACTTAGAAATAATTGCGTTACATATTACAATTGAGAAGGTCGAGAAATTACGAGCTCTATAATATACATTTTGTAAGCTAATTTTATGAAATGGTTTCAAGTTTCAAATTTGATTGAATTTTTAATTCTAAAACAGTCCTTTGATGACACAATTGGACTTAGAAATAATTGCGTTACATATTACAATTGAGAAGGTCAAGAAATTACGAGCTCTATAATATACATTTTGTAAGCTAATTTTATGAAATGGTTTCAAGTTTCAAATTTGATTGAATTTTTAATTCTAAAACAGTCATTTGATGACACAATTGGACTTAGAAATAATTGCGTTACATATTACAATTGAGAAGGTCGAGAAATTACGAGCTCTATAATATGCATTTTGTAAGTTAATTTTGTGAAATGGTTCCAAGTTTCAAATTTGATTTAATTTTTAATTCTAAAACAGTCCTTTGATGACACAATTGGACTTCGAAATAATTGCGTTACATATTACAATTGAGAAGGTCAAGAAATTACGAGCTCTATAATATGCATTTTGTAAGTTAATTTTATGAAATGGTTTCAAGTTTCAAATTTGATTGAATTTTTAATTCTAAAACAGTCCTTTGATGACACAATTGGACTTAGAAATAATTGCGTTAAATATTACAATTGAGAAGGTCGAGAAATTACGAGCTCTATAATATACATTTTGTAAGCTAATTTTATGAAATGGTTTCAAGTTTCAAATTTGATTGAATTTTTAATTCTAAAACAGTCGTTTGATGACACAATTGGACTTCGAAATAATTGCGTTACATATTACAATTGAGAAGGTCAAGAAATTACGAGCTCTATAATATACATTTTGTAAGCTAATTTTATGAAATGGTTTCAAGTTTCAAATTTAATTGAATTATTAATTCTAAAACAGTCCTTTGATGACACAATTGGACTTAGAAATAATTGCGTTACATATTACAATTGAGAAGGTCAAGAAATTACGAGCTCTATAATATACATTTTGTAAGCTAATTTTATGAAATGGTTTCAAGTTTCAAATTTGATTGAATTTTTAATTCTAAAACAGTCCTTTGATGACACAATTGGACTTAGAAATAATTGCGTTACATATTACAATTGAGAAGGTCGAGAAATTACGAGCTCTATAATATGCATTTTGTAAGTTAATTTTATGAAATGGTTCCAAGTTTCAAATTTGATTTAATTTTTAATTCTAAAACAGTCCTTTGATGACACAATTGGACTTAGAAATAATTGCGTTACATATTACAATTGAGAAGGTCGAGAAATTACGAGCTCTATAATATACATTTTGTAAGCTAATTTTATGAAATGGTTTCAAGTTTCAAATTTGATTGAATTTTTAATTCTAAAACAGTCCTTTGATGACACAATTGGACTTAGAAATAATTGCGTTACATATTACAATTGAGAAGGTCGAGAAATTACGAGCTCTATAATATGCATTTTGTAAGTTAATTTTATGAAATGGTTCCAAGTTTCAAATTTGATTGAATTATTAATTCTAAAACAGTCCTTTGATGACACAATTGGACTTAGAAATAATTGCGTTACATATTACAATTGAGAAGGTCAAGAAATTACGAGCTCTATAATATGCATTTTGTAAGTTAATTTTATGAAATGGTTTCAAGTTTCAAATTTGATTGAATTTTTAATTCTAAAACAGTCCTTTGATGACACAATTGGACTTAGAAATAATTGCGTTACATATTACAATTGAGAAGGTCGAGAAATTACGAGCTCTATAATATGCATTTTGTAAGTTAATTTTATGAAATGGTTCCAAGTTTCAAATTTGATTTAATTTTTAATTCTAAAACAGTCCTTTGATGACACAATTGGACTTAGAAATAATTGCGTTACATATTACAATTGAGAAGGTCGAGAAATTACGAGCTCTATAATATACATTTTGTAAGCTAATTTTATGAAATGGTTTCAAGTTTCAAATTTGATTGAATTTTTAATTCTAAAACAGTCCTTTGATGACACAATTGGACTTAGAAATAATTGCGTTACATATTACAATTGAGAAGGTCGAGAAATTACGAGCTCTATAATATGCATTTTGTAAGTTAATTTTATGAAATGGTTTCAAGTTTCAAATTTGATTGAATTATTAATTCTAAAACAGTCCTTTGATGACACAATTGGACTTAGAAATAATTGCGTTACATATTACAATTGAGAAGGTCAAGAAATTACGAGCTCTATAATATGCATTTTGTAAGTTAATTTTATGAAATGGTTTCAAGTTTCAAATTTGATTGAATTTTTAATTCTAAAACAGTCCTTTGATGACACAATTGGACTTAGAAATAATTGCGTTACATATTACAATTGAGAAGGTCAAGAAATTACGAGCTCTATAATATGCATTTTGTAAGTTAATTTTATGAAATGGTTTCAAGTTTCAAATTTGATTGAATTATTAATTCTAAAACAGTCCTTTGATGACACAATTGGACTTAGAAATAATTGCGTTACATATTACAATTGAGAAGGTCAAGAAATTACGAGCTCTATAATATACATTTTGTAAGCTAATTTTATGAAATGGTTTCAAGTTTCAAATTTGATTGAATTTTTAATTCTAAAACAGTCCTTTGATGACACAATTGGACTTCGAAATAATTGCGTTACATATTACAATTGAGAAGGTCAAGAAATTACGAGCTCTATAATATGCATTTTGTAAGTTAATTTTATGAAATGGTTTCAAGTTTCAAATTTGATTTAATTTTTAATTCTAAAACAGTCCTTTGATGACACAATTGGACTTAGAAATAATTGCGTTACATATTACAATTGAGAAGGTCGAGAAATTACGAGCTCTATAATATACATTTTGTAAGCTAATTTTATGAAATGGTTTCAAGTTTCAAATTTGATTGAATTTTTAATTCTAAAACAGTCCTTTGATGACACAATTGGACTTCGAAATAATTGCGTTACATATTACAATTGAGAAGGTCAAGAAATTACGAGCTCTATAATATACATTTTGTAAGCTAATTTTATGAAATGGTTTCAAGTTTCAAATTTAATTTAATTTTTAATTCTAAAACAGTCCTTTGATGACACAATTGGACTTCGAAATAATTGCGTTACATATTACAGTTGAGAAGGTCAAGAAATTACGAGCTCTATAATATGCATTTTGTAAGCTAATTTTATGAAATGGTTTCAAGTTTCAAATTTGATTGAATTTTTAATTCTAAAACAGTCCTTTGATGACACAATTGGACTTCGAAATAATTGCGTTACATATAACAATTGAGAAGGTCAAGAAATTACGAGCTCTATTATATAAATTTTGTAAGCTAATTTTATGAAATGGTTTCAAGTTTCAAATTTAATTGAATTTTTAATTCTAAAACAGTCCTTTGATGACACAATTGGACTTCGAAATAATTGCGTTACATATTACAATTGAGAAGGTCAAGAAATTACGAGCTCTATAATTTACATTTTGTAAGCTAATTTTATGAAATGGTTTCAAGTTTCAAATTTGATTGAATTTTTAATTCTAAAACAGTCGTTTGATGACACAATTGGACTTCGAAATAATTGCGTTACATATTACAATTGAGAAGGTCAAGAAATTACGAGCTCTATAATATGCATTTTGTAAGTTAATTTTATGAAATGGTTCCAAGTTTCAAATTTGATTTAATTTTTAATTCTAAAACAGTCCTTTGATGACACAATTGGACTTCGAAATAATTGCGTTACATATTACAGTTGAGAAGGTCAAGAAATTACGAGCTCTATAATATGCATTTTGTAAGTTAATTTTATGAAATGGTTTCAAGTTTCAAATTTGATTGAATTTTTAATTCTAAAACAGACCTTTGCTGACACAATTGGACTTAGAAATAATTGCGTTACATATTACAATTGAGAAGGTCGAGAAATTACGAGCTCTATCATATACATTTTGTAAGCTAATTTTATGAAATGGTTTCAAGTTTCAAATTTGATTGAATTTTTAATTCTAAAACAGTCCTTTGATGACACAATTGGACTTAGAAATAATTGCGTTACATATTACAATTGAGAAGGTCGAGAAATTACGAGCTCTATAATATGCATTTTGTAAGTTAATTTTATGAAATGGTTCCAAGTTTCAATTTTGATTTAATTTTTAATTCTAAAACAGTCCTTTGATGACACAATTGGACTTCGAAATAATTGCGTTACATATTACAATTGAGAAGGTCAAGAAATTACGAGCTCTATAATATGCATTTTGTAAGCTAATTTTATGAAATGGTTTCAAGTTTCAAATTTGATTGAATTTTTAATTCTAAAACAGTCCTTTGATGACACAATTGGACTTCGAAATAATTGCGTTACATATTACAGTTGAGAAGGTCGAGAAATTACGAGCTCTATAATATGCATTTTGTAAGTTAATTTTATGAAATGGTTTCAAGTTTCAAATTTGATTGAATTTTTAATTCTAAAACAGTCCTTTGATGACACAATTGGACTTCGAAATAATTGCGTTACATATTACAGTTGAGAAGGTCGAGAAATTACGAGCTCTATAATATGCATTTTGTAAGTTAATTTTATGAAATGGTTTCAAGTTTCAAATTTGATTGAATTTTTAATTCTAAAACAGTCCTTTGATGACACAATTGGACTTCGAAATAATTGCGTTACATATTACAGTTGAGAAGGTCGAGAAATTACGAGCTCTATAATATGCATTTTGTAAGTTAATTTTATGAAATGGTTCCAAGTTTCAACTTTGATTGAATTTTTAATTCTAAAACAGTCCTTTGATGACACAATTGGACTTAGAAATAATTGCGTTACATATTACAATTGAGAAGGTCGAGAAATTACGAGCTCTATAATATGCATTTTGTAAGTTAATTTTATGAAATGGTTCCAAGTTTCAAATTTGATTTAATTTTTAATTCTAAAACAGTCCTTTGATGACACAATTGGACTTAGAAATAATTGCGTTACATATTACAATTGAGAAGGTCAAGAAATTACGAGCTCTATAATATGCATTTTGTAAGTTAATTTTATGAAATGGTTCCAAGTTTCAAATTTGATTTAATTTTTAATTCTAAAACAGTCCTTTGATGACACAATTGGACTTCGAAATAATTGCGTTACATATTACAATTGAGAAGGTCGAGAAATTACGAGCTCTATAATATGCATTTTGTAAGTTAATTTTATGAAATGGTTCCAAGTTTCAAATTTGATTGAATTTTTAATTCTAAAACAGTCCTTTGATGACACAATTGGACTTAGAAATAATTGCGTTACATATTACAATTGAGAAGGTCGAGAAATTACGAGCTCTATAATATGCATTTTGTAAGTTAATTTTATGAAATGGTTCCAAGTTTCAAATTTGATTTAATTTTTAATTCTAAAACAGTCCTTTGATGACACAATTGGACTTCGAAATAATTGCGTTACATATTACAGTTGAGAAGGTCGAGAAATTACGAGCTCTATAATATGCATTTTGTAAGTTAATTTTATGAAATGGTTTCAAGTTTCAAATTTGATTGAATTTTTAATTCTAAAACAGTCCTTTGATGACACAATTGGACTTCGAAATAATTGCGTTACATATTACAATTGAGAAGGTCGAGAAATTACGAGCTCTATAATATGCATTTTGTAAGTTAATTTTATGAAATGGTTCCAAGTTTCAAATTTGATTTAATTTTTAATTCTAAAACAGTCCTTTGATGACACAATTGGACTTCGAAATAATTGCGTTACATATTACAATTGAGAAGGTCGAGAAATTACGAGCTCTATAATATACATTTTGTAAGCTAATTTTATGAAATGGTTTCAAGTTTCAAATTTGATTGAATTTTTAATTCTAAAACAGTCCTTTGATGACACAATTGGACTTCGAAATAATTGCGTTACATATTACAATTGAGAAGGTCGAGAAATTACGAGCTCTATAATATACATTTTGTAAGCTAATTTTATGAAATGGTTTCAAGTTTCAAATTTGATTGAATTTTTAATTCTAAAACAGTCCTTTGATGACACAATTGGACTTAGAAATAATTGCGTTACATATTACAATTGAGAAGGTCGAGAAATTACGAGCTCTATAATATGCATTTTGTAAGTTAATTTTATGAAATGGTTCCAAGTTTCAAATTTGATTTAATTTTTAATTCTAAAACAGTCCTTTGATGACACAATTGGACTTCGAAATAATTGCGTTACATATTACAATTGAGAAGGTCGAGAAATTACGAGCTCTATAATATACATTTTGTAAGCTAATTTTATGAAATGGTTTCAAGTTTCAAATTTGATTGAATTTTTAATTCTAAAACAGTCCTTTGATGACACAATTGGACTTCGAAATAATTGCGTTACATATTACAGTTGAGAAGGTCGAGAAATTACGAGCTCTATAATATGCATTTTGTAAGTTAATTTTATGAAATGGTTTCAAGTTTCAAATTTGATTGAATTTTTAATTCTAAAACAGTCCTTTGATGACACAATTGGACTTCGAAATAATTGCGTTACATATTACAATTGAGAAGGTCAAGAAATTACGAGCTCTATAATATGCATTTTGTAAGTTAATTTTATGAAATGGTTCCAAGTTTCAAATTTGATTTAATTTTTAATTCTAAAACAGTCCTTTGATGACACAATTGGACTTCGAAATAATTGCGTTACATATTACAATTGAGAAGGTCAAGAAATTACGGGCTCTATAATATGCATTTTGTAAGTTAATTTTATGAAATGGTTCCAAGTTTCAACTTTGTTTGAATTCTTAATTTTAAAACAGTCCTTTGATGACACAATTGGACTTAGAAATAATTGCGTTACATATTACAATTGAGAAGGTCGAGAAATTACGAGCTCTATAATATGCATTTTGTAAGTTAATTTTATGAAATGGTTCCAAGTTTCAAATTTGATTTAATTTTTAATTCTAAAACAGTCCTTTGATGACACAATTGGACTTCGAAATAATTGCGTTACATATTACAATTGAGAAGGTCGAGAAATTACGAGCTCTATAATATGCATTTTGTAAGTTAATTTTATGAAATGGTTCCAAGTTTCAAATTTGATTGAATTTTTAATTCTAAAACAGTCCTTTGATGACACAATTGGACTTAGAAATAATTGCGTTACATATTACAATTGAGAAGGTCGAGAAATTACGAGCTCTATAATATGCATTTTGTAAGTTAATTTTATGAAATGGTTCCAAGTTTCAAATTTGATTTAATTTTTAATTCTAAAACAGTCCTTTGATGACACAATTGGACTTCGAAATAATTGCGTTACATATTACAGTTGAGAAGGTCGAGAAATTACGAGCTCTATAATATGCATTTTGTAAGTTAATTTTATGAAATGGTTTCAAGTTTCAAATTTGATTGAATTTTTAATTCTAAAACAGTCCTTTGATGACACAATTGGACTTCGAAATAATTGCGTTACATATTACAATTGAGAAGGTCGAGAAATTACGAGCTCTATAATATACATTTTGTAAGCTAATTTTATGAAATGGTTTCAAGTTTCAAATTTGATTGAATTTTTAATTCTAAAACAGTCCTTTGATGACACAATTGGACTTCGAAATAATTGCGTTACATATTACAATTGAGAAGGTCGAGAAATTACGAGCTCTATAATATACATTTTGTAAGCTAATTTTATGAAATGGTTTCAAGTTTCAAATTTGATTGAATTTTTAATTCTAAAACAGTCCTTTGATGACACAATTGGACTTAGAAATAATTGCGTTACATATTACAATTGAGAAGGTCGAGAAATTACGAGCTCTATAATATGCATTTTGTAAGTTAATTTTATGAAATGGTTCCAAGTTTCAAATTTGATTTAATTTTTAATTCTAAAACAGTCCTTTGATGACACAATTGGACTTCGAAATAATTGCGTTACATATTACAGTTGAGAAGGTCGAGAAATTACGAGCTCTATAATATGCATTTTGTAAGTTAATTTTATGAAATGGTTTCAAGTTTCAAATTTGATTGAATTTTTAATTCTAAAACAGTCCTTTGATGACACAATTGGACTTCGAAATAATTGCGTTACATATTACAATTGAGAAGGTCGAGAAATTACGAGCTCTATAATATGCATTTTGTAAGTTAATTTTATGAAATGGTTCCAAGTTTCAAATTTGATTTAATTTTTAATTCTAAAACAGTCCTTTGATGACACAATTGGACTTCGAAATAATTGCGTTACATATTACAGTTGAGAAGGTCGAGAAATTACGAGCTCTATAATATGCATTTTGTAAGTTAATTTTATGAAATGGTTTCAAGTTTCAAATTTGATTGAATTTTTAATTCTAAAACAGTCCTTTGATGACACAATTGGACTTCGAAATAATTGCGTTACATATTACAATTGAGAAGGTCGAGAAATTACGAGCTCTATAATATACATTTTGTAAGCTAATTTTATGAAATGGTTTCAAGTTTCAAATTTGATTGAATTTTTAATTCTAAAACAGTCCTTTGATGACACAATTGGACTTCGAAATAATTGCGTTACATATTACAATTGAGAAGGTCGAGAAATTACGAGCTCTATAATATACATTTTGTAAGCTAATTTTATGAAATGGTTTCAAGTTTCAAATTTGATTGAATTTTTAATTCTAAAACAGTCCTTTGATGACACAATTGGACTTAGAAATAATTGCGTTACATATTACAATTGAGAAGGTCGAGAAATTACGAGCTCTATAATATGCATTTTGTAAGTTAATTTTATGAAATGGTTCCAAGTTTCAAATTTGATTTAATTTTTAATTCTAAAACAGTCCTTTGATGACACAATTGGACTTCGAAATAATTGCGTTACATATTACAGTTGAGAAGGTCGAGAAATTACGAGCTCTATAATATGCATTTTGTAAGTTAATTTTATGAAATGGTTTCAAGTTTCAAATTTGATTGAATTTTTAATTCTAAAACAGTCCTTTGATGACACAATTGGACTTCGAAATAATTGCGTTACATATTACAATTGAGAAGGTCAAGAAATTACGAGCTCTATAATATGCATTTTGTAAGTTAATTTTATGAAATGGTTCCAAGTTTCAAATTTGATTGAATTTTTAATTCTAAAACAGTCCTTTGATGACACAATTGGACTTTGAAATAATTGCGTTACATATTACAATTGACAAGGTCAAGAAATTACGAGCTCTATAATATGCATTTTGTAAGTTAATTTTATGAAATGGTTCCAAGTTCAAATTTGATTGAATTTTTAATTCTAAAACAGTCCTTTGATGACACAATTGGACTTCGAAATAATTGCGTTACATATTACAATTGAGAAGGTCGAGAAATTACGAGCTCTATAATATGCATTTTGTAAGTTAATTTTATGAAATGGTTTCAAGTTTCAAATTTGATTTAATTTTTAATTCTAAAACAGTCCTTTGATGACACAATTGGACTTCGAAATAATTGCGTTACATATTACAATTGAGAAGGTCGAGAAATTACGAGCTCTATAATATGCATTTTGTAAGTTAATTTTATGAAATGGTTCCAAGTTTCAAATTTGATTTAATTTTTAATTCTAAAACAGTCCTTTGATGACACAATTGGACTTCGAAATAATTGCGTTACATATTACAATTGAGAAGGTCGAGAAATTACGAGCTCTATAATATGCATTTTGTAAGTTAATTTTATGAAATGGTTCCAAGTTTCAAATTTGATTTAATTTTTAATTCTAAAACAGTCCTTTGATGACACAATTGGACTTCGAAATAATTGCGTTACATATTACAATTGAGAAGGTCGAGAAATTACGAGCTCTATAATATGCATTTTGTAAGTTAATTTTATGAAATGGTTTCAAGTTTCAAATTTGATTTAATTTTTAATTCTAAAACAGTCCTTTGATGACACAATTGGACTTCGAAATAATTGCGTTACATATTACAATTGAGAAGGTCGAGAAATTACGAGCTCTATAATATGCATTTTGTAAGTTAATTTTATGAAATGGTTCCAAGTTTCAAATTTGATTTAATTTTTAATTCTAAAACAGTCCTTTGATGACACAATTGGACTTCGAAATAATTGCGTTACATATTACAATTGAGAAGGTCGAGAAATTACGAGCTCTATAATATGCATTTTGTAAGTTAATTTTATGAAATGGTTTCAAGTTTCAAATTTGATTTAATTTTTAATTCTAAAACAGTCCTTTGATGACACAATTGGACTTCGAAATAATTGCGTTACATATTACAATTGAGAAGGTCGAGAAATTACGAGCTCTATAATATACATTTTGTAAGCTAATTTTATGAAATGGTTTCAAGTTTCAAATTTGATTGAATTTTTAATTCTAAAACAGTCCTTTGATGACACAATTGGACTTCGAAATAATTGCGTTAAATATTACAATTGAGAAGGTCGAGAAATTACGAGCTCTATAATATACATTTTGTAAGCTAATTTTATGAAATGGTTTCAAGTTTCAAATTTGATTGAATTTTTAATTCTAAAACAGTCCTTTGATGACACAATTGGACTTAGAAATAATTGCGTTACATATTACAATTGAGAAGGTCGAGAAATTACGAGCTCTATAATATGCATTTTGTAAGTTAATTTTATGAAATGGTTTCAAGTTTCAAATTTGATTGAATTTTTAATTCTAAAACAGTCCTTTGATGACACAATTGGACTTAGAAATAATTGCGTTACATATTACAATTGAGAAGGTCGAGAAATTACGAGCTCTATAATATGCATTTTGTAAGTTAATTTTATGAAATGGTTCCAAGTTTCAAATTTGATTTAATTTTTAATTCTAAAACAGTCCTTTGATGACACAATTGGACTTCGAAATAATTGCGTTACATATTACAATTGAGAAGGTCAAGAAATTACGAGCTCTATAATATGCATTTTGTAAGTTAATTTTATGAAATGGTTCCAAGTTTCAAATTTGATTTAATTTTTAATTCTAAAACAGTCCTTTGATGACACAATTGGACTTCGAAATAATTGCGTTACATATTACAATTGAGAAGTTCAAGAAATTACGAGCTCTATAATATGCATTTTGTAAGTTAATTTTATGAAATGGTTCCAAGTTTCAAATTTGATTGAATTTTTAATTCTAAAACAGTCGTTTGATGACACAATTGGACTTCGAAATAATTGCGTTACATATTACAATTGAGAAGGTCAAGAAATTACGAGCTCTATAATATGCATTTTGTAAGTTAATTTTATGAAATGGTTCCAAGTTTCAAATTTGATTGAATTTTTAATTCTAAAACAGTCCTTTGATGACACAATTGTACTTCGAAATAATTGCGTTACATATTACAATTGACAAGGTCAAGAAATTACGAGCTCTATAATATGCATTTTGTAAGTTAATTTTATGAAATGGTTCCAAGTTTCAAATTTGATTGAATTTTTAATTCTAAAACAGTCGTTTGATGACACAATTGGACTTCGAAATAATTGCGTTACATATTACAATTGAGAAGGTCAAGAAATTACGAGCTCTATAATATGCATTTTGTAAGTTAATTTTATGTAATGGTTCCAAGTTTCAAATTTGATTGAATTTTTATTTCTAAAACAGTCGTTTGATGACACAATTGGAATTCGAAATAATTGCGTTACATATTACAATTGACAAGGTCAAGAAATTACGAGCTCTATAATATGCATTTTGTAAGTTAATTTTATGAAATGGTTTCAAGTTTCAAATTTGATTGAATTTTTAATTCTAAAACAGTCCTTTGATGACACAATTGGACTTCGAAATAATTGCGTTACATATTACAATTGAGAAGGTCGAGAAATTACGAGCTCTATAATATGCATTTTGTAAGTTAATTTTATGAAATGGTTCCAAGTTTCAAATTTGATTTAATTTTTAATTCTAAAACAGTCCTTTGATGACACAATTGGACTTCGAAATAATTGCGTTACATATTACAATTGAGAAGGTCGAGAAATTACGAGCTCTATAATATACATTTTGTAAGCTAATTTTATGAAATGGTTTCAAGTTTCAAATTTGATTGAATTTTTAATTCTAAAATAGTCCTTTGATGACACAATTGGACTTAGAAATAATTGCGTTACATATTACAATTGAGAAGGTCGAGAAATTACGAGCTCTATAATATGCATTTTGTAAGTTAATTTTATGAAATGGTTCCAAGTTTCAAATTTGATTTAATTTTTAATTCTAAAACAGTCCTTTGATGACACAATTGGACTTCGAAATAATTGCGTTACATATTACAATTGAGAAGGTCGAGAAATTACGAGCTCTATAATATGCATTTTGTAAGTTAATTTTATGAAATGGTTTCAAGTTTCAAATTTGATTTAATTTTTAATTCTAAAATAGTCCTTTGATGACACAATTGGACTTAGAAATAATTGCGTTACATATTACAATTGAGAAGGTCGAGAAATTACGAGCTCTATAATATGCATTTTGTAAGTTAATTTTATGAAATGGTTTCAAGTTTCAAATTTGATTGAATTTTTAATTCTAAAACAGTCCTTTGATGACACAATTGGACTTAGAAATAATTGCGTTACATATTACAATTGAGAAGGTCGAGAAATTACGAGCTCTATAATATGCATTTTGTAAGTTAATTTTATGAAATGGTTCCAAGTTTCAAATTTGATTGAATTTTTAATTCTAAAACAGTCGTTTGATGACACAATTGGACTTCGAAATAATTGCGTTACATATTACAATTGAGAAGGTCAAGAAATTACGAGCTCTATAATATGCATTTTGTAAGTTAATTTTATGAAATGGTTCCAAGTTTCAAATTTGATTGAATTTTTAATTCTAAAACAGTCCTTTGATGACACAATTGGACTTCGAAATAATTGCGTTACATATTACAATTGAGAAGGTCAAGAAATTACGAGCTCTATAATATGCATTTTGTAAGTTAATTTTATGAAATGGTTCCAAGTTTCAAATTTGATTGAATTTTTAATTCTAAAACAGTCGTTTGATGACACAATTGGACTTCGAAATAATTGCGTTACATATTACAATTGAGAAGGTCAAGAAATTACGAGCTCTATAATATGCATTTTGTAAGTTAATTTTATGAAATGGTTCCAAGTTTCAAATTTGATTGAATTTTTAATTCTAAAACAGTCCTTTGATGACACAATTGGACTTCGAAATAATTGCGTTACATATTACAATTGACAAGGTCAAGAAATTACGAGCTCTATAATATGCATTTTGTAAGTTAATTTTATGAAATGGTTCCAAGTTTCAAATTTGATTTAATTTTTAATTCTAAAACAGTCCTTTGATGACACAATTGGACTTCGAAATAATTGCGTTACATATTACAATTGAGAAGGTCAAGAAATTACGAGCTCTATAATATGCATTTTGTAAGTTAATTTTATGAAATGGTTCCAAGTTTCAAATTTGATTTAATTTTTAATTCTAAAACAGTCCTTTGATGACACAATTGGACTTAGAAATAATTGCGTTACATATTACAATTGAGAAGGTCAAGAAATTACGAGCTCTATAATATGCATTTTGTAAGTTAATTTTATGAAATGGTTTCAAGTTTCAAATTTGATTGAATTTTTAATTCTAAAACAGTCCTTTGATGACACAATTGGACTTCGAAATAATTGCGTTACATATTACAATTGAGAAGGTCAAGAAATTACGAGCTCTATAATATGCATTTTGTAAGTTAATTTTATGAAATGGTTCCAAGTTTCAAATTTGATTGAATTTTTAATTCTAAAACAGTCGTTTGATGACACAATTGGACTTCGAAATAATTGCGTTACATATTACAATTGAGAAGGTCAAGAAATTACGAGCTCTATAATATGCATTTTGTAAGTTAATTTTATGAAATGGTTCCAAGTTTCAAATTTGATTGAATTTTTAATTCTAAAACAGTCCTTTGATGACACAATTGGACTTCGAAATAATTGCGTTACATATTACAATTGACAAGGTCAAGAAATTACGAGCTCTATAATATGCATTTTGTAAGTTAATTTTATGAAATGGTTCCAAGTTTCAAATTTGATTGAATTTTTAATTCTAAAACAGTCGTTTGATGACACAATTGGACTTCGAAATAATTGCGTTACATATTACAATTGAGAAGGTCAAGAAATTACGAGCTCTATAATATGCATTTTGTAAGTTAATTTTATGAAATGGTTCCAAGTTTCAAATTTGATTTAATTTTTAATTCTAAAACAGTCCTTTGATGACACAATTGGACTTCGAAATAATTGCGTTACATATTACAGTTGAGAAGGTCAAGAAATTACGAGCTCTATAATATGCATTTTGTAAGCTAATTTTATGAAATGGTTTCAAGTTTCAAATTTGATTGAATTTTTAATTCTAAAACAGTCGTTTGATGACACAATTGGACTTCGAAATAATTGCGTTACATATTACAATTGAGAAGGTCAAGAAATTACGAGCTCTATAATATACATTTTGTAAGCTAATTTTATGAAATGGTTTCAAGTTTCAAATTTGATTGAATTTTTAATTCTAAAACAGTCCTTTGATGACACAATTGGACTTCGAAATAATTGCGTTACATATTACAATTGAGAAGGTCAAGAAATTACGAGCTCTATAATATACATTTTGTAAGTTAATTTTATGAAATGGTTCCAAGTTTCAAATTTGATTTAATTTTTAATTCTAAAACAGTCCTTTGATGACACAATTGGACTTCGAAATAATTGCGTTACATATTACAATTGAGAAGGTCAAGAAATTACGAGCTCTATAATATACATTTTGTAAGCTAATTTTATGAAATGGTTTCAAGTTTCAAATTTAATTGAATTTTTAATTCTAAAACAGTCCTTTGATGACACAATTGGACTTCGAAATAATTGCGTTACATATTACAATTGAGAAGGTCAAGAAATTACGAGCTCTATAATATACATTTTGTAAGCTAATTTTATGAAATGGTTTCAAGTTTCAAATTTAATTGAATTTTTAATTCTAAAACAGTCCTTTGATGACACAATTGGACTTCGAAATAATTGCGTTACATATTACAATTGAGAAGGTCAAGAAATTACGAGCTCTATAATATACATTTTGTAAGCTAATTTTATGAAATGGTTTCAAGTTTCAAATTTGATTGAATTTTTAATTCTAAAACAGTCCTTTGATGACACAATTGGACTTCGAAATAATTGCGTTACATATTACAATTGAGAAGGTCAAGAAATTACGAGCTCTATAATATACATTTTGTAAGTTAATTTTATGAAATGGTTCCAAGTTTCAAATTTGATTTAATTTTTAATTCTAAAACAGTCCTTTGATGACACAATTGGACTTCGAAATAATTGCGTTACATATTACAATTGAGAAGGTCAAGAAATTACGAGCTCTATAATATACATTTTGTAAGCTAATTTTATGAAATGGTTTCAAGTTTCAAATTTAATTGAATTTTTAATTCTAAAACAGTCCTTTGATGACACAATTGGACTTCGAAATAATTGCGTTACATATTACAATTGAGAAGGTCAAGAAATTACGAGCTCTATAATATACATTTTGTAAGCTAATTTTATGAAATGGTTTCAAGTTTCAAATTTGATTGAATTTTTAATTCTAAAACAGTCGTTTGATGACACAATTGGACTTCGAAATAATTGCGTTACATATTACAATTGAGAAGGTCAAGAAATTACGAGCTCTATAATATGCATTTTGTAAGTTAATTTTATGAAATGGTTCCAAGTTTCAAATTTGATTTAATTTTTAATTCTAAAACAGTCCTTTGATGACACAATTGGACTTCGAAATAATTGCGTTACATATTACAATTGAGAAGGTCAAGAAATTACGAGCTCTATAATATGCATTTTGTAAGTTAATTTTATGAAATGGTTTCAAGTTTCAAATTTGATTGAATTTTTAATTCTAAAACAGTCCTTTGATGACACAATTGGACTTAGAAATAATTGCGTTACATATTACAATTGAGAAGGTCGAGAAATTACGAGCTCTATAATATACATTTTGTAAGCTAATTTTATGAAATGGTTTCAAGTTTCAAATTTGATTGAATTTTTAATTCTAAAACAGTCCTTTGATGACACAATTGGACTTAGAAATAATTGCGTTACATATTACAATTGAGAAGGTCGAGAAATTACGAGCTCTATAATATGCATTTTGTAAGTTAATTTTATGAAATGGTTCCAAGTTTCAAATTTGATTTAATTTTTAATTCTAAAACAGTCCTTTGATGACACAATTGGACTTCGAAATAATTGCGTTACATATTACAATTGAGAAGGTCAAGAAATTACGAGCTCTATAATATGCATTTTGTAAGCTAATTTTATGAAATGGTTTCAAGTTTCAAATTTGATTGAATTTTTAATTCTAAAACAGTCCTTTGATAACACAATTGGACTTAGAAATAATTGCGTTACATATTACAATTGAGAAGGTCGAGAAATTACGAGCTCTATAATATGCATTTTATAAGTTAATTTTATGAAATGGTTCCAAGTTTCAAATTTGATTTAATTTTTAATTCTAAAACAGTCCTTTGATGACACAATTGGACTTCGAAATAATTGCGTTACATATTACAGTTGAGAAGGTCGAGAAATTACGAGCTCTATAATATGCATTTTGTAAGTTAATTTTATGAAATGGTTCCAAGTTTCAAATTTGATTGAATTTTTAATTCTAAAACAGTCCTTTGATGACACAATTGGACTTAGAAATAATTGCGTTACATATTACAATTGAGAAGGTCGAGAAATTACGAGCTCTATAATATGCATTTTGTAAGTTAATTTTATGAAATGGTTCCAAGTTTCAAATTTGATTTAATTTTTAATTCTAAAACAGTCCTTTGATGACACAATTGGACTTCGAAATAATTGCGTTACATATTACAATTGAGAAGGTCAAGAAATTACGAGCTCTATAATATGCATTTTGTAAGTTAATTTTATGAAATGGTTCCAAGTTTCAAATTTGATTTAATTTTTAATTCTAAAACAGTTCTTTGATGACACAATTGGACTTCGAAATAATTGCGTTACATATTACAATTGAGAAGGTCGAGAAATTACGAGCTCTATAATATACATTTTGTAAGCTAATTTTATGAAATGGTTTCAAGTTTCAAATTTGATTGAATTTTTAATTCTAAAACAGTCCTTTGATGACACAATTGGACTTAGAAATAATTGCGTTACATATTACAATTGAGAAGGTCGAGAAATTACGAGCTCTATAATATGCATTTTGTAAGTTAATTTTATGAAATGGTTCCAAGTTTCAAATTTGATTTAATTTTTAATTCTAAAACAGTCCTTTGATGACACAATTGGACTTCGAAATAATTGCGTTACATATTACAGTTGAGAAGGTCGAGAAATTACGAGCTCTATAATATGCATTTTGTAAGTTAATTTTATGAAATGGTTTCAAGTTTCAAATTTGATTGAATTTTTAATTCTAAAACAGTCCTTTGATGACACAATTGGACTTAGAAATAATTGCGTTACATATTACAATTGAGAAGGTCGAGAAATTACGAGCTCTATAATATGCATTTTGTAAGTTAATTTTATGAAATGGTTCCAAGTTTCAAATTTGATTTAATTTTTAATTCTAAAACAGTCCTTTGATGACACAATTGGACTTCGAAATAATTGCGTTACATATTACAATTGAGAAGGTCAAGAAATTACGAGCTCTATAATATGCATTTTGTAAGTTAATTTTATGAAATGGTTCCAAGTTTCAAATTTGATTGAATTTTTAATTCTAAAACAGTCGTTTGATGACACAATTGGACTTCGAAATAATTGCGTTACATATTACAATTGAGAAGGTCAAGAAATTACGAGCTCTATAATATGCATTTTGTAAGTTAATTTTATGAAATGGTTCCAAGTTTCAAATTTGATTGAATTTTTAATTCTAAAACAGTCCTTTGATGACACAATTGTACTTCGAAATAATTGCGTTACATATTACAATTGACAAGGTCAAGAAATTACGAGCTCTATAATATGCATTTTGTAAGTTAATTTTATGAAATGGTTCCAAGTTTCAAATTTGATTGAATTTTTAATTCTAAAACAGTCGTTTGATGACACAATTGGACTTCGAAATAATTGCGTTACATATTACAATTGAGAAGGTCAAGAAATTACGAGCTCTATAATATGCATTTTGTAAGTTAATTTTATGTAATGGTTCCAAGTTTCAAATTTGATTGAATTTTTAATTCTAAAACAGTCGTTTGATGACACAATTGGACTTCGAAATAATTGCGTTACATATTACAATTGACAAGGTCAAGAAATTACGAGCTCTATAATATGCATTTTGTAAGTTAATTTTATGTAATGGTTCCAAGTTTCAAATTTGATTGAATTTTTAATTCTAAAACAGTCGTTTGATGACACAATTGGACTTCGAAATAATTGCGTTACATATTACAATTGACAAGGTCAAGAAATTACGAGCTCTATAATATGCATTTTGTAAGTTAATTTTATGAAATGGTTCCAAGTTTCAAATTTGATTTAATTTTTAATTCTAAAACAGTCCTTTGATGACACAATTGGACTTCGAAATAATTGCGTTACATATTACAATTGAGAAGGTCAAGAAATTACGAGCTCTATAATATGCATTTTGTAAGTTAATTTTATGTAATGGTTCCAAGTTTCAAATTTGATTGAATTTTTAATTCTAAAACAGTCGTTTGATGACACAATTGGACTTCGAAATAATTGCGTTACATAATATGCATTTTGTAAGTTAATTTTATGAAATGGTTCCAAGTTTCAAATTTGATTGAATTTTTAATTCTAAAACAGTCCTTTGATGACACAATTGGACTTCGAAATAATTGCGTTACATATTACAATTGACAAGGTCAAGAAATTACGAGCTCTATAATATGCATTTTGTAAGTTAATTTTATGAAATGGTTCCAAGTTTCAAATTTGATTGAATTTTTAATTCTAAAACAGTCGTTTGATGACACAATTGGACTTCGAAATAATTGCGTTACATATTACAATTGAGAAGGTCAAGAAATTACGAGCTCTATAATATACATTTTGTAAGCTAATTTTATGAAATGGTTTCAAGTTTAAAATTTGATTGAATTTTTAATTCTAAAACAGTCCTTTGATGACACAATTGGACTTAGAAATAATTGCGTTACATATTACAATTGACAAGGTCAAGAAATTACGAGCTCTATAATATGCATTTTGTAAGTTAATTTTATGAAATGGTTCCAAGTTTCAAATTTGATTGAATTTTTAATTCTAAAACAGTCGTTTGATGACACAATTGGACTTCGAAATAATTGCGTTACATATTACAATTGAGAAGGTCAAGAAATTACGAGCTCTATAATATGCATTTTGTAAGTTAATTTTATGAAATGGTTTCAAGTTTCAAATTTGATTGAATTTTTAATTCTAAAACAGTCCTTTGATGACACAATTGGACTTAGAAATAATTGCGTTACATATTACAATTGAGAAGGTCGAGAAATTACGAGCTCTATAATATGCATTTTGTAAGTTAATTTTATGAAATGGTTCCAAGTTTCAAATTTGATTTAATTTTTAATTCTTAAACAGTCCTTTGATGACATAATTGGACTTCGAAATAATTGCGTTACATATTACAATTGAGAAGGTCAAGAAATTACGAGCTCTATAATATGCATTTTGTAAGTTAATTTTATGAAATGGTTCCAAGTTTCAAATTTGATTGAATTTTTAATTCTAAAACAGTCCTTTGATGACACATTTGGACTTAGAAATAATTGCGTTACATATTACAATTGAGAAGGTCAAGAAATTACGAGCTCTATAATATGCATTTTGTAAGTTAATTTTATGAAATGGTTCCAAGTTTCAACTTTGATTGAATTTTTAATTTTAAAACAGTCCTTTGATGACACAATTGGACTTCGAATTAATTGCGTTACATATTACACTTGAGAAGGTCAAGAAATTACGAGCTCTATAATATGCATTTTGTAAGTTAATTTTATGAAATGGTTCCAAGTTTCAAATTTGATTGAATTTTTAATTCTTAAACAGTCCTTTGATGACATAATTGGACTTCGAAATAATTGCGTTACATATTACACTTGAGAAGGTCAAGAAATTACGAGCTCTATAATATGCATTTTGTAAGTTAATTTTATGAAATGGTTCCAAGTTTCAACTTTGTTTGAATTCTTAATTTTAAAACAGTCCTTTGATGACACAATTGGACTTCGAAATAATTGCGTTACATATTACAATTGAGAAGGTCAAGAAATTACGAGCTCTATAATATGCATTTTGTAAGTTAATTTTATGAAATGGTTCCAAGTTTCAAATTTGATTGAATTTTTAATTCTAAAACAGTCCTTTGATGACACAATAGAACTTAGAAATAATTGCGTTACATATTACAGTTGAGAAGGTCAAGAAATTACGAGCTCTATAATATGCATTTTGTAAGTTAATTTTATGAAATGGTTCCAAGTTTCAAATTTGATTGAATTTTTAATTCTAAAACAGTCCTTTGATGACACAATAGAACTTAGAAATAATTGCGTTACATATTACAGTTGAGAAGGTCAAGAAATTACGAGCTCTATAATATGCATTTTGTAAGTTAATTTTATGAAATGGTTCCAAGTTTCAACTTTGTTTGAATTCTTAATTTTAAAACAGTCCTTTGATGACACAATTGGACTTCGAAATAATTGCGTTACATATTACACTTGAGAAGGTCAAAAAATTACGTGCTCTCTAATATGCATTTTGTAAGTTAATTTTATGAAATGGTTCCAAGTTTCAACTTTGTTTGAATTCTTAATTTTAAAACAGTCCTTTGATGACACAATTGGACTTCGAAATAATTGCGTTACATATTACACTTGAGAAGGTCAAGAAATTACGAGCTCTATAATATGCATTTTGTAAGTTAATTTTATGAAATGGTTCCAAGTTTCAAATTTGATTTAATTTTTAATTCTAAAACAGTCCTTTGATGACACAATTGGACTTCGAAATAATTGCGTTACATATTACACTTGAGAAGGTCAAGAAATTACGAGCTCTATAATATGCATTTTGTAAGTTAATTTTATGAAATGGTTCCAAGTTTCAACTTTGTTTGAATTCTTAATTTTAAAACAGTCCTTTGATGACACAATTGGACTTCGAAATAATTGCGTTACATATTACACTTGAGAAGGTCAAGAAATTACGAGCTCTATAATATGCATTTTGTAAGTTAATTTTATGAAATGGTTCCAAGTTTCAAATTTGATTTAATTTTTAATTCTAAAACAGCCCTTTGATGACACAATTGGACTTCGAAATAATTGCGTTACATATTACAATTGAGAAGGTCAAGAAATTACGAGCTCTATAATATGCATTTTGTAAGTTAATTTTATGAAATGGTTTCAAGTTTCAAATTTGATTGAATTTTTAATTCTAAAACAGTCCTTTGATGACACAATTGGACTTAGAAATAATTGCGTTACATATTACAATTGAGAAGGTCGAGAAATTACGAGCTCTATAATATACATTTTGTAAGCTAATTTTATGAAATGGTTTCAAGTTTCAAATTTGATTGAATTTTTAATTCTAAAACAGTCCTTTGATGACACAATTGGACTTAGAAATAATTGCGTTACATATTACAATTGAGAAGGTCAAGAAATTACGAGCTCTATAATATGCATTTTGTAAGTTAATTTTATGAAATGGTTCCAAGTTTCAAATTTGATTTAATTTTTAATTCTAAAACAGTCCTTTGATGACACAATTGGACTTCGAAATAATTGCGTTACATATTACAATTGAGAAGGTCAAGAAATTACGAGCTCTATAATATGCATTTTGTAAGCTAATTTTATGAAATGGTTTCAAGTTTCAAATTTGATTGAATTTTTAATTCTAAAACAGTCCTTTGATGACACAATTGGACTTAGAAATAATTGCGTTACATATTACAATTGAGAAGGTCGAGAAATTACGAGCTCTATAATATGCATTTTGTAAGTTAATTTTATGAAATGGTTCCAAGTTTCAAATTTGATTTAATTTTTAATTCTAAAACAGTCCTTTGATGACACAATTGGACTTCGAAATAATTGCGTTACATATTACAATTGAGAAGGTCAAGAAATTACGAGCTCTATAATATGCATTTTGTAAGTTAATTTTATGAAATGGTTCCAAGTTTCAAATTTGATTGAATTTTTAATTCTAAAACAGTCCTTTGATGACACAATTGGACTTAGAAATAATTGCGTTACATATTACAATTGAGAAGGTCAAGAAATTACGAGCTCTATAATATGCATTTTGTAAGTTAATTTTATGAAATGGTTCCAAGTTTCAAATTTGATTTAATTTTTAATTCTAAAACAGTCCTTTGATGACACAATTGGACTTCGAAATAATTGCGTTACATATTACAATTGAGAAGGTCAAGAAATTACGAGCTCTATAATATGCATTTTGTAAGTTAATTTTATGAAATGGTTCCAAGTTTCAAATTTGATTTAATTTTTAATTCTAAAACAGTCCTTTGATGACACAATTGGACTTCGAAATAATTGCGTTACATATTACAATTGAGAAGGTCAAGAAATTACGAGCTCTATAATATGCATTTTGTAAGTTAATTTTATGAAATGGTTCCAAGTTTCAAATTTGATTTAATTTTTAATTCTAAAACAGTCCTTTGATGACACAATTGGACTTCGAAATAATTGCGTTACATATTACAATTGAGAAGGTCAAGAAATTACGAGCTCTATAATATGCATTTTGTAAGTTAATTTTATGAAATGGTTCCAAGTTTCAAATTTGATTTAATTTTTAATTCTAAAACAGTCCTTTGATGACACAATTGGACTTCGAAATAATTGCGTTACATATTACAATTGAGAAGGTCAAGAAATTACGAGCTCTATAATATGCATTTTGTAAGTTAATTTTATGAAATGGTTTCAAGTTTCAAATTTGATTGAATTTTTAATTCTAAAACAGTCCTTTGATAACACAATTGGACTTAGAAATAATTGCGTTACATATTACAATTGAGAAGGTCGAGAAATTACGAGCTCTATAATATGCATTTTGTAAGTTAATTTTATAAAATGGTTCCAAGTTTCAAATTTGATTTAATTTTTAATTCTAAAACAGTCCTTTGATGACACAATTGGACTTCGAAATAATTGCGTTACATATTACAATTGAGAAGGTCAAGAAATTACGAGCTCTATAATATGCATTTTGTAAGTTAATTTTATGAAATGGTTCCAAGTTTCAAATTTGATTGAATTTTTAATTCTAAAACAGTCCTTTGATGACACAATTGGACTTAGAAATAATTGCGTTACATATTACAATTGAGAAGGTCGAGAAATTACGAGCTCTATAATATACATTTTGTAAGCTAATTTTATGAAATGGTTTCAAGTTTCAAATTTGATTGAATTTTTAATTCTAAAACAGTCCTTTGATGACACAATTGGACTTAGAAATAATTGCGTTACATATTACAATTGAGAAGGTCGAGAAATTACGAGCTCTATAATATGCATTTTGTAAGTTAATTTTATGAAATGGTTCCAAGTTTCAAATTTGATTTAATTTTTAATTCTAAAACAGTCCTTTGATGACACAATTGGACTTCGAAATAATTGCGTTACATATTACAGTTGAGAAGGTCGAGAAATTACGAGCTCTATAATATGCATTTTGTAAGTTAATTTTATGAAATGGTTTCAAGTTTCAAATTTGATTGAATTTTTAATTCTAAAACAGTCCTTTGATGACACAATTGGACTTAGAAATAATTGCGTTACATATTACAATTGAGAAGGTCGAGAAATTACGAGCTCTATAATATGCATTTTGTAAGTTAATTTTATGAAATGGTTCCAAGTTTCAAATTTGATTTAATTTTTAATTCTAAAACAGTCCTTTGATGACACAATTGGACTTCGAAATAATTGCGTTACATATTACAATTGAGAAGGTCAAGAAATTACGAGCTCTATAATATGCATTTTGTAAGTTAATTTTATGTAATGGTTCCAAGTTTCAAATTTGATTGAATTTTTAATTCTAAAACAGTCGTTTGATGACACAATTGGACTTCGAAATAATTGCGTTACATATTACAATTGACAAGGTCAAGAAATTACGAGCTCTATAATATGCATTTTGTAAGTTAATTTTATGTAATGGTTCCAAGTTTCAAATTTGATTAAATTTTTAATTCTAAAACAGTCGTTTGATGACACAATTGGACTTCGAAATAATTGCGTTACATATTACAATTGACAAGGTCAAGAAATTACGAGCTCTATAATATGCATTTTGTAAGTTAATTTTATGAAATGGTTTCAAGTTTCAAATTTGATTGAATTTTTAATTCTAAAACAGTCCTTTGATAACACAATTGGACTTAGAAATAATTGCGTTACATATTACAATTGAGAAGGTCGAGAAATTACGAGCTCTTTAATATGCATTTTGTAAGTTAATTTTATAAAATGGTTCCAAGTTTCAAATTTGATTTAATTTTTAATTCTAAAACAGTCCTTTGATGACACAATTGGACTTCGAAATAATTGCGTTACATATTACAATTGAGAAGGTCAAGAAATTACGAGCTCTATAATATGCATTTTGTAAGTTAATTTTATGTAATGGTTCCAAGTTTCAAATTTGATTGAATTTTTAATTCTAAAACAGTCGTTTGATGACACAATTGGACTTCGAAATAATTGCGTTACATATTACAATTGACAAGGTCAAGAAATTACGAGCTCTATAATATGCATTTTGTAAGTTAATTTTATGTAATGGTTCCAAGTTTCAAATTTGATTAAATTTTTAATTCTAAAACAGTCGTTTGATGACACAATTGGACTTCGAAATAATTGCGTTACATATTACAATTGACAAGGTCAAGAAATTACGAGCTCTATAATATGCATTTTGTAAGTTAATTTTATGAAATGGTTCCAAGTTTCAAATTTGATTTAATTTTTAATTCTAAAACAGTCCTTTGATGACACAATTGGACTTCGAAATAATTGCGTTACATATTACAATTGAGAAGGTCAAGAAATTACGAGCTCTATAATATGCATTTTGTAAGTTAATTTTATAAAATGGTTCCAAGTTTCAAATTTGATTTAATTTTTAATTCTAAAACAGTCCTTTGATGACACAATTGGACTTCGAAATAATTGCGTTACATATTACAATTGACAAGGTCAAGAAATTACGAGCTCTATAATATGCATTTTGTAAGTTAATTTTATGTAATGGTTCCAAGTTTCAAATTTGATTGAATTTTTAATTCTAAAACAATCGTTTGATGACACAATTGGACTTCGAAATAATTGCGTTACATATTACACTTGAGAAGGTCAAGAAATTACGAGCTCTATAATATGCATTTTGTAAGTTAATTTTATGAAATGGTTCCAAGTTTCAAATTTGATTTAATTTTTAATTCTAAAACAGCCCTTTGATGACACAATTGGACTTCGAAATAATTGCGTTACATATTACAATTGAGAAGGTCAAGAAATTACGAGCTCTATAATATGCATTTTGTAAGTTAATTTTATGAAATGGTTTCAAGTTTCAAATTTGATTGAATTTTTAATTCTAAAACAGTCCTTTGATGACACAATTGGACTTAGAAATAATTGCGTTACATATTACAATTGAGAAGGTCGAGAAATTACGAGCTCTATAATATACATTTTGTAAGCTAATTTTATGAAATGGTTTCAAGTTTCAAATTTGATTGAATTTTTAATTCTAAAACAGTCCTTTGATGACACAATTGGACTTAGAAATAATTGCGTTACATATTACAATTGAGAAGGTCGAGAAATTACGAGCTCTATAATATGCATTTTGTAAGTTAATTTTATGAAATGGTTCCAAGTTTCAAATTTGATTTAATTTTTAATTCTAAAACAGTCCTTTGATGACACAATTGGACTTCGAAATAATTGCGTTACATATTACAATTGAGAAGGTCAAGAAATTACGAGCTCTATAATATGCATTTTGTAAGCTAATTTTATGAAATGGTTCCAAGTTTAAAATTTGATTGAATTTTTAATTCTAAAACAGTCCTTTGATGACACAATTGGACTTAGAAATAATTGCGTTACATATTACAATTGAGAAGGTCGAGAAATTACGAGCTCTATAATATGCATTTTGTAAGTTAATTTTATGAAATGGTTTCAAGTTTCAAATTTGATTGAATTTTTAATTCTAAAACAGTCCTTTGATGACACAATTGGACTTCGAAATAATTGCGTTACATATTACAATTGAGAAGGTCAAGAAATTACGAGCTCTATAATATGCATTTTGTAAGTTAATTTTATGAAATGGTTCCAAGTTTCAAATTTGATTGAATTTTTAATTCTAAAACAGTCCTTTGATGACACAATTGGACTTAGAAATAATTGCGTTACATATTACAATTGAGAAGGTCGAGAAATTACGAGCTCTATAATATACATTTTGTAAGCTAATTTTATGAAATGGTTTCAAGTTTCAAATTTGATTGAATTTTTAATTCTAAAACAGTCCTTTGATGACACAATTGGACTTAGAAATAATTGCGTTACATATTACAATTGAGAAGGTCGAGAAATTACGAGCTCTATAATATGCATTTTGTAAGTTAATTTTATGAAATGGTTCCAAGTTTCAAATTTGATTTAATTTTTAATTCTAAAACAGTCCTTTGATGACACAATTGGACTTCGAAATAATTGCGTTACATATTACAGTTGAGAAGGTCGAGAAATTACGAGCTCTATAATATGCATTTTGTAAGTTAATTTTATGAAATGGTTTCAAGTTTCAAATTTGATTGAATTTTTAATTCTAAAACAGTCCTTTGATGACACAATTGGACTTAGAAATAATTGCGTTACATATTACAATTGAGAAGGTCGAGAAATTACGAGCTCTATAATATGCATTTTGTAAGTTAATTTTATGAAATGGTTCCAAGTTTCAAATTTGATTTAATTTTTAATTCTAAAACAGTCCTTTGATGACACAATTGGACTTCGAAATAATTGCGTTACATATTACAATTGAGAAGGTCAAGAAATTACGAGCTCTATAATATGCATTTTGTAAGTTAATTTTATGTAATGGTTCCAAGTTTCAAATTTGATTGAATTTTTAATTCTAAAACAGTCGTTTGATGACACAATTGGACTTCGAAATAATTGCGTTACATATTACAATTGACAAGGTCAAGAAATTACGAGCTCTATAATATGCATTTTGTAAGTTAATTTTATGAAATGGTTCCAAGTTTCAAATTTGATTTAATTTTTAATTCTAAAACAGTCCTTTGATGACACAATTGGACTTCGAAATAATTGCGTTACATATTACAATTGAGAAGGTCAAGAAATTACGAGCTCTATAATATGCATTTTGTAAGTTAATTTTATGTAATGGTTCCAAGTTTCAAATTTGATTGAATTTTTAATTCTAAAACAGTCGTTTGATGACACAATTGGACTTCGAAATAATTGCGTTACATATTACAATTGACAAGGTCAAGAAATTACGAGCTCTATAATATGCATTTTGTAAGTTAATTTTATGTAATGGTTCCAAGTTTCAAATTTGATTGAATTTTTAATTCTAAAACAGTCCTTTGATAACACAATTGGACTTAGAAATAATTGCGTTACATATTACAATTGAGAAGGTCGAGAAATTACGAGCTCTATAATATGCATTTTGTAAGTTAATTTTATAAAATGGTTCCAAGTTTCAAATTTGATTTAATTTTTAATTCTAAAACAGTCCTTTGATGACACAATTGGACTTCGAAATAATTGCGTTACATATTACAATTGAGAAGGTCAAGAAATTACGAGCTCTATAATATGCATTTTGTAAGTTAATTTTATGTAATGGTTCCAAGTTTCAAATTTGATTGAATTTTTAATTCTAAAACAGTCGTTTGATGACACAATTGGACTTCGAAATAATTGCGTTACATATTACAATTGACAAGGTCAAGAAATTACGAGCTCTATAATATGCATTTTGTAAGTTAATTTTATGTAATGGTTCCAAGTTTCAAATTTGATTAAATTTTTAATTCTAAAACAGTCGTTTGATGACACAATTGGACTTCGAAATAATTGCGTTACATATTACAATTGACAAGGTCAAGAAATTACGAGCTCTATAATATGCATTTTGTAAGTTAATTTTATGAAATGGTTCCAAGTTTCAAATTTGATTTAATTTTTAATTCTAAAACAGTCCTTTGATGACACAATTGGACTTCGAAATAATTGCGTTACATATTACAATTGAGAAGGTCAAGAAATTACGAGCTCTATAATATGCATTTTGTAAGTTAATTTTATAAAATGGTTCCAAGTTTCAAATTTGATTTAATTTTTAATTCTAAAACAGTCCTTTGATGACACAATTGGACTTCGAAATAATTGCGTTACATATTACAATTGACAAGGTCAAGAAATTACGAGCTCTATAATATGCATTTTGTAAGTTAATTTTATGTAATGGTTCCAAGTTTCAAATTTGATTGAATTTTTAATTCTAAAACAATCGTTTGATGACACAATTGGACTTCGAAATAATTGCGTTACATATTACACTTGAGAAGGTCAAGAAATTACGAGCTCTATAATATGCATTTTGTAAGTTAATTTTATGAAATGGTTCCAAGTTTCAAATTTGATTTAATTTTTAATTCTAAAACAGCCCTTTGATGACACAATTGGACTTCGAAATAATTGCGTTACATATTACAATTGAGAAGGTCAAGAAATTACGAGCTCTATAATATGCATTTTGTAAGTTAATTTTATGAAATGGTTTCAAGTTTCAAATTTGATTGAATTTTTAATTCTAAAACAGTCCTTTGATGACACAATTGGACTTAGAAATAATTGCGTTACATATTACAATTGAGAAGGTCGAGAAATTACGAGCTCTATAATATACATTTTGTAAGCTAATTTTATGAAATGGTTTCAAGTTTCAAATTTGATTGAATTTTTAATTCTAAAACAGTCCTTTGATGACACAATTGGACTTAGAAATAATTGCGTTACATATTACAATTGAGAAGGTCGAGAAATTACGAGCTCTATAATATGCATTTTGTAAGTTAATTTTATGAAATGGTTCCAAGTTTCAAATTTGATTTAATTTTTAATTCTAAAACAGTCCTTTGATGACACAATTGGACTTCGAAATAATTGCGTTACATATTACAATTGAGAAGGTCAAGAAATTACGAGCTCTATAATATGCATTTTGTAAGCTAATTTTATGAAATGGTTCCAAGTTTAAAATTTGATTGAATTTTTAATTCTAAAACAGTCCTTTGATGACACAATTGGACTTAGAAATAATTGCGTTACATATTACAATTGAGAAGGTCGAGAAATTACGAGCTCTATAATATGCATTTTGTAAGCTAATTTTATGAAATGGTTTCAAGTTTCAAATTTGATTGAATTTTTAATTCTAAAACAGTCCTTTGATGACACAATTGGACTTAGAAATAATTGCGTTACATATTACAATTGAGAAGGTCGAGAAATTACGAGCTCTATAATATGCATTTTGTAAGTTAATTTTATGAAATGGTTCCAAGTTTCAAATTTGATTTAATTTTTAATTCTAAAACAGTCCTTTGATGACACAATTGGACTTCGAAATAATTGCGTTACATATTACAATTGAGAAGGTCAAGAAATTACGAGCTCTATAATATGCATTTTGTAAGTTAATTTTATGAAATGGTTCCAAGTTTCAAATTTGATTTAATTTTTAATTCTAAAACAGTCCTTTGATGACACAATTGGACTTCGAAATAATTGCGTTACATATTACAATTGAGAAGGTCAAGAAATTACGAGCTCTATAATATGCATTTTGTAAGTTAATTTTATGAAATCGTTCCAAGTTTCAAATTTGATTTAATTTTTAATTCTAAAACAGTCCTTTGATGACACAATTGGACTTCGAAATAATTGCGTTACATATTACAATTGAGAAGGTCAAGAAATTACGAGCTCTATAATATGCATTTTGTAAGTTAATTTTATGAAATGGTTCCAAGTTTCAAATTTGATTGAATTTTTAATTCTAAAACAGTCCTTTGATGACACAATTGGACTTAGAAATAATTGCGTTACATATTACAATTGAGAAGGTCGAGAAATTACGAGCTCTATAATATACATTTTGTAAGCTAATTTTATGAAATGGTTTCAAGTTTCAAATTTGATTGAATTTTTAATTCTAAAACAGTCCTTTGATGACACAATTGGACTTAGAAATAATTGCGTTAAATATTACAATTGAGAAGGTCGAGAAATTACGAGCTCTATAATATGCATTTTGTAAGTTAATTTTATGAAATGGTTCCAAGTTTCAAATTTGATTTAATTTTTAATTCTAAAACAGTCCTTTGATGACACAATTGGACTTCGAAATAATTGCGTTACATATTACAGTTGAGAAGGTCGAGAAATTACGAGCTCTATAATATGCATTTTGTAAGTTAATTTTATGAAATGGTTCCATGTTTCAAATTTGATTTAATTTTTAATTCTAAAACAGTCCTTTGATGACACAATTGGACTTCGAAATAATTGCGTTACATATTACAATTGAGAAGGTCAAGAAATTACGAGCTCTATAATATGCATTTTGTAAGTTAATTTTATGTAATGGTTCCAAGTTTCAAATTTGATTGAATTTTTAATTCTAAAACAGTCGTTTGATGACACAATTGGACTTCGAAATAATTGCGTTACATATTACAATTGACAAGGTCAAGAAATTACGAGCTCTATAATATGCATTTTGTAAGTTAATTTTATGTAATGGTTCCAAGTTTCAAATTTGATTAAATTTTTAATTCTAAAACAGTCGTTTGATGACACAATTGGACTTCGAAATAATTGCGTTACATATTACAATTGACAAGGTCAAGAAATTACGAGCTCTATAATATGCATTTTGTAAGTTAATTTTATGAAATGGTTTCAAGTTTCAAATTTGATTGAATTTTTAATTCTAAAACAGTCCTTTGATAACACAATTGGACTTAGAAATAATTGCGTTACATATTACAATTGAGAAGGTCGAGAAATTACGAGCTCTATAATATGCATTTTGTAAGTTAATTTTATAAAATGGTTCCAAGTTTCAAATTTGATTTAATTTTTAATTCTAAAACAGTCCTTTGATGACACAATTGGACTTCGAAATAATTGCGTTACATATTACAATTGAGAAGGTCAAGAAATTACGAGCTCTATAATATGCATTTTGTAAGTTAATTTTATGTAATGGTTCCAAGTTTCAAATTTGATTGAATTTTTAATTCTAAAACAATCGTTTGATGACACAATTGGACTTCGAAATAATTGCGTTACATATTACACTTGAGAAGGTCAAGAAATTACGAGCTCTATAATATGCATTTTGTAAGTTAATTTTATGAAATGGTTCCAAGTTTCAAATTTGATTTAATTTTTAATTCTAAAACAGCCCTTTGATGACACAATTGGACTTCGAAATAATTGCGTTACATATTACAATTGAGAAGGTCAAGAAATTACGAGCTCTATAATATGCATTTTGTAAGTTAATTTTATGAAATGGTTTCAAGTTTCAAATTTGATTGAATTTTTAATTCTAAAACAGTCCTTTGATGACACAATTGGACTTAGAAATAATTGCGTTGCATATTACAATTGAGAAGGTCGAGAAATTACGAGCTCTATAATATACATTTTGTAAGCTAATTTTATGAAATGGTTTCAAGTTTCAAATTTGATTGAATTTTTAATTCTAAAACAGTCCTTTGATGACACAATTGGACTTAGAAATAATTGCGTTACATATTACAATTGAGAAGGTCGAGAAATTACGAGCTCTATAATATGCATTTTGTAAGTTAATTTTATGAAATGGTTCCAAGTTTCAAATTTGATTTAATTTTTAATTCTAAAACAGTCCTTTGATGACACAATTGGACTTCGAAATAATTGCGTTACATATTACAATTGAGAAGGTCAAGAAATTACGAGCTCTATAATATGCATTTTGTAAGCTAATTTTATGAAATGGTTCCAAGTTTCAAATTTGATTGAATTTTTAATTCTAAAACAGTCCTTTGATGACACAATTGGACTTAGAAATAATTGCGTCACGTATTACAACTGAGAAGGTCAAGAAATTACGAGCTCTATAATATGCATTTTGTAAGTTAATTTTATGAAATGGTTCCAAGTTTCAAATTTGATTGAATTTTTAATTCTAAAACAGTCCTTTGATGACACAATTGGACTTCGAAATAATTGCGTTACATATTACAATTGAGAAGGTCAAGAAATTACGAGCTCCATAATATGCATTTTGTAAGTTAATTTTATGAAATGGTTCCAAGTTTCAAATTTGATTGAATTTTTAATTCTAAAACAGTCCTTTGATGACACGATTGGAATTAGAAATAATTGCGTCACGTATTACAACTGAGAAGGTCAAGAAATTACGAGCCCTTTAATATGCATTTTGTAAGCTAATTTTATGAAATGGTTTCAAGTTTCAAATTTGATTGAATTTTTAATTCTAAAACAGTCCTTTGATGACACAATAGAACTTAGAAATAATTGCGTTACATATTACAGTTGAGAAGGTCAAGAAATTACGAGCTCTATAATATGCATTTTGTAAGTTAATTTTATGAAATGGTTCCAAGTTTCAAATTTGATTGAATTTTTAATTCTAAAACAGTCCTTTGATGACACGATTGGAATTAGAAATAATTGCGTCACGTATTACAACTGAGAAGGTCAAGAAATTACGAGCCCTTTAATATGCATTTTGTAAGCTAATTTTATGAAATGGTTTCAAGTTTCAAATTTGATTGAATTTTTAATTCTAAAACAGTCCTTTGATGACACAATAGAACTTAGAAATAATTGCGTTACATATTACAGTTGAGAAGGTCAAGAAATTACGAGCTCTATAATATGCATTTTGTAAGTTAATTTTATGAAATGGTTCCAAGTTTCAAATTTGATTTAATTTTTAATTCTAAAACAGTCCTTTGATGACACAATTGGACTTCGAAATAATTGCGTTACATATTACAATTGAGAAGGTCAAGAAATTACGAGCTCTATAATATGCATTTTGTAAGTTAATTTTATGAAATGGTTCCAAGTTTCAAATTTGATTTAATTTTTAATTCTAAAACAGTCCTTTGATGACACAATTGGACTTCGAAATAATTGCGTTACATATTACAATTGAGAAGGTCAAGAAATTACGAGCTCTATAATATGCATTTTGTAAGTTAATTTTATGAAATGGTTCCAAGTTTCAAATTTGATTGAATTTTTAATTCTAAAACAGTCCTTTGATGACACAATTGGACTTAGAAATAATTGCGTTACATATTACAATTGAGAAGGTCGAGAAATTACGAGCTCTATAATATACATTTTGTAAGCTAATTTTATGAAATGGTTTCAAGTTTCAAATTTGATTGAATTTTTAATTCTAAAACAGTCCTTTGATGACACAATTGGACTTAGAAATAATTGCGTTACATATTACAATTGAGAAGGTCGAGAAATTACGAGCTCTATAATATGCATTTTGTAAGTTAATTTTATGAAATGGTTCCAAGTTTCAAATTTGATTTAATTTTTAATTCTAAAACAGTCCTTTGATGACACAATTGGACTTCGAAATAATTGCGTTACATATTACAGTTGAGAAGGTCGAGAAATTACGAGCTCTATAATATGCATTTTGTAAGTTAATTTTATGAAATGGTTTCAAGTTTCAAATTTGATTGAATTTTTAATTCTAAAACAGTCCTTTGATGACACAATTGGACTTAGAAATAATTGCGTTACATATTACAATTGAGAAGGTCGAGAAATTACGAGCTCTATAATATGCATTTTGTAAGTTAATTTTATGAAATGGTTCCAAGTTTCAAATTTGATTTAATTTTTAATTCTAAAACAGTCCTTTGATGACACAATTGGACTTCGAAATAATTGCGTTACATATTACATTTGAGAAGGTCAAGAAATTACGAGCTCTATAATATGCATTTTGTAAGTTAATTTTATGTAATGGTTCCAAGTTTCAAATTTGATTGAATTTTTAATTCTAAAACAGTCGTTTGATGACACAATTGGACTTCGAAATAATTGCGTTACATATTACAATTGACAAGGTCAAGAAATTACGAGCTCTATAATATGCATTTTGTAAGTTAATTTTATGTAATGGTTCCAAGTTTCAAATTTGATTAAATTTTTAATTCTAAAACAGTCGTTTGATGACACAATTGGACTTCGAAATAATTGCGTTACATATTACAATTGACAAGGTCAAGAAATTACGAGCTCTATAATATGCATTTTGTAAGTTAATTTTATGAAATGGTTTCAAGTTTCAAATTTGATTGAATTTTTAATTCTAAAACAGTCCTTTGATAACACAATTGGACTTAGAAATAATTGCGTTACATATTACAATTGAGAAGGTCGAGAAATTACGAGCTCTATAATATGCATTTTGTAAGTTAATTTTATAAAATGGTTCCAAGTTTCAAATTTGATTTAATTTTTAATTCTAAAACAGTCCTTTGATGACACAATTGGACTTCGAAATAATTGCGTTACATATTACAATTGAGAAGGTCAAGAAATTACGAGCTCTATAATATGCATTTTGTAAGTTAATTTTATGTAATGGTTCCAAGTTTCAAATTTGATTGAATTTTTAATTCTAAAACAATCGTTTGATGACACAATTGGACTTCGAAATAATTGCGTTACATATTACACTTGAGAAGGTCAAGAAATTACGAGCTCTATAATATGCATTTTGTAAGTTAATTTTATGAAATGGTTCCAAGTTTCAAATTTGATTTAATTTTTAATTCTAAAACAGCCCTTTGATGACACAATTGGACTTCGAAATAATTGCGTTACATATTACAATTGAGAAGGTCAAGAAATTACGAGCTCTATAATATGCATTTTGTAAGTTAATTTTATGAAATGGTTTCAAGTTTCAAATTTGATTGAATTTTTAATTCTAAAACAGTCCTTTGATGACACAATTGGACTTAGAAATAATTGCGTTACATATTACAATTGAGAAGGTCGAGAAATTACGAGCTCTATAATATACATTTTGTAAGCTAATTTTATGAAATGGTTTCAAGTTTCAAATTTGATTGAATTTTTAATTCTAAAACAGTCCTTTGATGACACAATTGGACTTAGAAATAATTGCGTTACATATTACAATTGAGAAGGTCGAGAAATTACGAGCTCTATAATATGCATTTTGTAAGTTAATTTTATGAAATGGTTCCAAGTTTCAAATTTGATTTAATTTTTAATTCTAAAACAGTCCTTTGATGACACAATTGGACTTCGAAATAATTGCGTTACATATTACAATTGAGAAGGTCAAGAAATTACGAGCTCTATAATATGCATTTTGTAAGCTAATTTTATGAAATGGTTCCAAGTTTCAAATTTGATTGAATTTTTAATTCTAAAACAGTCCTTTGATGACACAATTGGACTTAGAAATAATTGCGTCACGTATTACAACTGAGAAGGTCAAGAAATTACGAGCTCTATAATATGCATTTTGTAAGTTAATTTTATGAAATGGTTCCAAGTTTCAAATTTGATTGAATTTTTAATTCTAAAACAGTCCTTTGATGACACAATTGGACTTCGAAATAATTGCGTTACATATTACAATTGAGAAGGTCAAGAAATTACGAGCTCCATAATATGCATTTTGTAAGTTAATTTTATGAAATGGTTCCAAGTTTCAAATTTGATTGAATTTTTAATTCTAAAACAGTCCTTTGATGACACAATTGGACTTAGAAATAATTGCGTCACGTATTACAACTGAGAAGGTCAAGAAATTACGAGCTCTATAATATGCATTTTGTAAGTTAATTTTATGAAATGGTTCCAAGTTTCAAATTTGATTGAATTTTTAATTCTAAAACAGTCCTTTGATGACACAATTGGACTTCGAAATAATTGCGTTACATATTACAATTGAGAAGGTCAAGAAATTACGAGCTCCATAATATGCATTTTGTAAGTTAATTTTATGAAATGGTTCCAAGTTTCAAATTTGATTGAATTTTTAATTCTAAAACAGTCCTTTGATGACACGATTGGAATTAGAAATAATTGCGTCACGTATTACAACTGAGAAGGTCAAGAAATTACGAGCTCTATAATATGCATTTTGTAAGTTAATTTTATGAAATGGTTCCAAGTTTCAAATTTGATTGAATTTTTAATTCTAAAACAGTCCTTTGATGACACAATTGGACTTCGAAATAATTGCGTTACATATTACAATTGAGAAGGTCAAGAAATTACGAGCTCCATAATATGCATTTTGTAAGTTAATTTTATGAAATGGTTCCAAGTTTCAAATTTGATTGAATTTTTAATTCTAAAACAGTCCTTTGATGACACAATTGGACTTAGAAATAATTGCGTCACGTATTACAACTGAGAAGGTCAAGAAATTACGAGCTCTATAATATGCATTTTGTAAGTTAATTTTATGAAATGGTTCCAAGTTTCAAATTTGATTGAATTTTTAATTCTAAAACAGTCCTTTGATGACACAATTGGACTTCGAAATAATTGCGTTACATATTACAATTGAGAAGGTCAAGAAATTACGAGCTCCATAATATGCATTTTGTAAGTTAATTTTATGAAATGGTTCCAAGTTTCAAATTTGATTGAATTTTTAATTCTAAAACAGTCCTTTGATGACACGATTGGAATTAGAAATAATTGCGTCACGTATTACAACTGAGAAGGTCAAGAAATTACGAGCTCTATAATATGCATTTTGTAAGTTAATTTTATGAAATGGTTCCAAGTTTCAAATTTGATTGAATTTTTAATTCTAAAACAGTCCTTTGATGACACAATTGGACTTAGAAATAATTGCGTCACGTATTACAACTGAGAAGGTCAAGAAATTACGAGCTCTATAATATGCATTTTGTAAGTTAATTTTATGAAATGGTTCCAAGTTTCAAATTTGATTGAATTTTTAATTCTAAAACAGTCCTTTGATGACACAATTGGACTTCGAAATAATTGCGTTACATATTACAATTGAGAAGGTCAAGAAATTACGAGCTCCATAATATGCATTTTGTAAGCTAATTTTATGAAATGGTTTCAAGTTTCAAATTTGATTGAATTTTTAATTCTAAAACAGTCCTTTGATGACACAATAGAACTTAGAAATAATTGCGTTACATATTACAGTTGAGAAGGTCAAGAAATTACGAGCTCTATAATATGCATTTTGTAAGTTAATTTTATGAAATGGTTCCAAGTTTCAAATTTGATTTAATTTTTAATTCTAAAACAGTCCTTTGATGACACAATTGGACTTCGAAATAATTGCGTTACATATTACAATTGAGAAGGTCAAGAAATTACGAGCTCTATAATATGCATTTTGTAAGCTAATTTTATGAAATGGTTTCAAGTTTCAAATTTGATTGAATTTTTAATTCTAAAACAGTCCTTTGATGACACAATTGGACTTAGAAATAATTGCGTTACATATTACAATTGAGAAGGTCGAGAAATTACGAGCTCTATAATATGCATTTTGTAAGTTAATTTTATGAAATGGTTCCAAGTTTCAAATTTGATTTAATTTTTAATTCTAAAACAGTCCTTTGATGACACAATTGGACTTCGAAATAATTGCGTTACATATTACAATTGAGAAGGTCAAGAAATTACGAGCTCTATAATATGCATTTTGTAAGCTAATTTTATGAAATGGTTTCAAGTTTCAAATTTGATTGAATTTTTAATTCTAAAACAGTCCTTTGATGACACAATTGGACTTAGAAATAATTGCGTTACATATTACAATTGAGAAGGTCGAGAAATTACGAGCTCTATAATATGCATTTTGTAAGTTAATTTTATGAAATGGTTCCAAGTTTCAAATTTGATTTAATTTTTAATTCTAAAACAGTCCTTTGATGACACAATTGGACTTCGAAATAATTGCGTTACATATTACAATTGAGAAGGTCAAGAAATTACGAGCTCTATAATATGCATTTTGTAAGTTAATTTTATGAAATGGTTCCAAGTTTCAAATTTGATTGAATTTTTAATTCTAAAACAGTCCTTTGATGACACAATTGGACTTAGAAATAATTGCGTTACATATTACAATTGAGAAGGTCAAGAAATTACGAGCTCTATAATATGCATTTTGTAAGTTAATTTTATGAAATGGTTCCAAGTTTCAAATTTGATTTAATTTTTAATTCTAAAACAGTCCTTTGATGACACAATTGGACTTCGAAATAATTGCGTTACATATTACAATTGAGAAGGTCAAGAAATTACGAGCTCTATAATATGCATTTTGTAAGTTAATTTTATGAAATGGTTCCAAGTTTCAAATTTGATTTAATTTTTAATTCTAAAACAGTCCTTTGATGACACAATTGGACTTCGAAATAATTGCGTTACATATTACAATTGAGAAGGTCAAGAAATTACGAGCTCTATAATATGCATTTTGTAAGTTAATTTTATGAAATGGTTCCAAGTTTCAAATTTGATTTAATTTTTAATTCTAAAACAGTCCTTTGATGACACAATTGGACTTCGAAATAATTGCGTTACATATTACAATTGAGAAGGTCAAGAAATTACGAGCTCTATAATATGCATTTTGTAAGTTAATTTTATGAAATGGTTCCAAGTTTCAAATTTGATTTAATTTTTAATTCTAAAACAGTCCTTTGATGACACAATTGGACTTCGAAATAATTGCGTTACATATTACAATTGAGAAGGTCAAGAAATTACGAGCTCTATAATATGCATTTTGTAAGTTAATTTTATGAAATGGTTCCAAGTTTCAAATTTGATTGAATTTTTAATTCTAAAACAGTCCTTTGATGACACAATTGGACTTAGAAATAATTGCGTTACATATTACAATTGAGAAGGTCGAGAAATTACGAGCTCTATAATATGCATTTTGTAAGTTAATTTTATGAAATGGTTTCAAGTTTCAAATTTGATTGAATTTTTAATTCTAAAACAGTCCTTTGATGACACAATTGGACTTAGAAATAATTGCGTTACATATTACAATTGAGAAGGTCGAGAAATTACGAGCTCTATAATATGCATTTTGTAAGTTAATTTTATGAAATGGTTCCAAGTTTCAAATTTGATTTAATTTTTAATTCTAAAACAGTCCTTTGATGACACAATTGGACTTCGAAATAATTGCGTTACATATTACAATTGAGAAGGTCAAGAAATTACGAGCTCTATAATATGCATTTTGTAAGTTAATTTTATGTAATGGTTCCAAGTTTCAAATTTGATTGAATTTTTAATTCTAAAACAGTCGTTTGATGACACAATTGGACTTCGAAATAATTGCGTTACATATTACAATTGACAAGGTCAAGAAATTACGAGCTCTATAATATGCATTTTGTAAGTTAATTTTATGTAATGGTTCCAAGTTTCAAATTTGATTAAATTTTTAATTCTAAAACAGTCGTTTGAGGACACAATTGGACTTCGAAATAATTGCGTTACATATTACAATTGACAAGGTCAAGAAATTACGAGCTCTATAATATGCATTTTGTAAGTTAATTTTATGAAATGGTTTCAAGTTTCAAATTTGATTGAATTTTTAATTCTAAAACAGTCCTTTGATAACACAATTGAACTTCGAAATAAGTGCGTTATATATTGCAATTGAGAAGGTCAAGAAATTACGAGCTCTATAATATGCATTTTGTAAGTTAATTTTATGAAATGATTCCAAGTTTCAAATTTAATTTAATTTTTAATTCTAAAACAATCCTTTGATGAAACACTTGAACTTCGAAATAAGTGCGTTATATATTGCAATTGAGAAGGTCAAGAAATTACGAGCTCTATAATATGCATTTTGTAAGTTAATTTTATGAAATGATTCCAAGTTTCAAATTTAATTTAATTTTTAATTCTAAAACAATCTTTGATGAAACAATTGAACTTCGAAATAAGTGCGTTATATATTGCAATTGAGAAGGTCAAGAAATTACGAGCTCTATAATATGCATTTTGTAAGTTAATTTTATGAAATGATTCCAAGTTTCAAATTTAATTTAATTTTTAATTCTAAAACAATCCTTTGATGAAACACTTGAACTTCGAAATAAGTGCGTTATATATTGCAATTGAGAAGGTCAAGAAATTACGAGCTCTATAATATGCATTTTGTAAGTTAATTTTATGAAATGATTCCAAGTTTCAAATTTAATTTAATTTTTAATTCTAAAACAATCCTTTGATGAAACAATTGAACTTCGAAATAAGTGCGTAATATATTGCAATTGAGAAGGTCAAGAAATTACGAGCTCTATAATATGCATTTTGTAAGTTAATTTTATGAAATGATCCCAAGTTTCAAATTTAATTTAATTTTTAATTCTAAAACAATCCTTTGATGAAACACTTGAACTTCGAAATAAGTGCGTTATATATTGCAATTGAGAAGGTCAAGAAATTACGAGCTCTATAATATGCATTTTGTAAGTTAATTTTATGAAATGATTCCAAGTTTCAAATTTAATTTAATTTTTAATTCTAAAACAATCCTTTGATGAAACAATTGAACATCGAAATAAGTGCGTTATATATTACAACTGAGAAGGTCAAGAAATAACGAACTCTATAATATGCATTTTGTAAGTTAATTTTATGAAATGGTTCCAAGTTTCAAATTTAATTTAATTTTTAATTCTAAAACAATCCTTTGATGAAACAATTGAACATCGAAATAAGTGCGTTATATATTACAACTGAGAAGGTCAAGAAATAACGAACTCTATAATATGCATTTTGTAAGTTAATTTTATGAAATGGTTCCAAGTTTCAAATTTAATTTAATTTTTAATTCTAAAACAATCCTTTGATGAAACAATTGAACTTCGAAATAAGTGCGTAATATATTGCAATTGAGAAGGTCAAGAAATTACGAGCTCTATAATATGCATTTTGTAAGTTAATTTTATGAAATGATTCCAAGTTTCAAATTTAATTTAATTTTTAATTCTAAAACAATCCTTTGATGAAACAATTGAACATCGAAATAAGTGCGTTATATATTACAACTGAGAAGGTCAAGAAATAACGAACTCTATAATATGCATTTTGTAAGTTAATTTTATGAAATTGTTCCAAGTTTCAAATTTAATTTAATTTTTAATTCTAAAACAATCCTTTGATGAAACAATTGAACTTCGAAATAAGTGCGTAATATATTGCAATTGAGAAGGTCAAGAAATTACGAGCTCTATAATATGCATTTTGTAAGTTAATTTTATGAAATGATTCCAAGTTTCAAATTTAATTTAATTTTTAATTCTAAAACAATCCTTTGATGAAACAATTGAACATCGAAATAAGTGCGTTATATATTACAACTGAGAAGGTCAAGAAATAACGAACTCTATAATATGCATTTTGTAAGTTAATTTTATGAAATGGTTCCAAGTTTCAAATTTAATTTAATTTTTAATTCTAAAACAATCCTTTGATGAAACACTTGAACTTCGAAATAAGTGCGTTATATATTGCAATTGAGAAGGTCAAGAAATTACGAGCTCTATAATATGCATTTTGTAAGTTAATTTTATGAAATGATTCCAAGTTTCAAATTTAATTTAATTTTTAATTCTAAAACAATCCTTTGATGAAACAATTGAACTTCGAAATAAGTGCGTTATATATTGCAATTGAGAAGGTCAAGAAATTACGAGCTCTATAATATGCATTTTGTAAGTTAATTTTATGAAATGATTCCAAGTTTCAAATTTAATTTAATTTTTAATTCTCAAACAATCCTTTGATGAAACAATTGAACTTCGAAATAAGTGCGTTATATATTGCAATTGAGCAGGTCAAGAAATTACGAGCTCTATAATATGCATTTTGTAAGTTAATTTTATGAAATGATTCCAAGTTTCAAATTTAATTTAATTTTTAATTCTAAAACAATCCTTTGATGAAACACTTGAACTTCGAAATAAGTGCGTTATATATTGCAATTGAGAAGGTCAAGAAATTACGAGCTCTATAATATGCATTTTGTAAGTTAATTTTATGAAATGATTCCAAGTTTCAAATTTAATTTAATTTTTAATTCTAAAACAATCCTTTGATGAAACAATTGAACATCGAAATAAGTGCGTTATATATTACAACTGAGAAGGTCAAGAAATAACGAACTCTATAATATGCATTTTGTAAGTTAATTTTATGAAATGGTTCCAAGTTTCAAATTTAATTTAATTTTTAATTCTAAAACAATCCTTTGATGAAACAATTGAACTTCGAAATAAGTGCGTTATATATTGCAATTGAGAAGGTCAAGAAATTACGAGCTCTATAATATGCATTTTGTAAGTTAATTTTATGAAATGATTCCAAGTTTCAAATTTAATTTAATTTTTAATTCTAAAACAATCCTTTGATGAAACAATTGAACATCGAAATAAGTGCGTTATATATTACAACTGAGAAGGTCAAGAAATAACGAACTCTATAATATGCATTTTGTAAGTTAATTTTATGAAATGGTTCCAAGTTTCAAATTTAATTTAATTTTTAATTCTAAAACAATCCTTTGATGAAACAATTGAACATCGAAATAAGTGCGTTATATATTACAACTGAGAAGGTCAAGAAATAACGAACTCTATAATATGCATTTTGTAAGTTAATTTTATGAAATGGTTCCAAGTTTCAAATTTAATTTAATTTTTAATTCTAAAACAATCCTTTGATGAAACAATTGAACATCGAAATAAGTGCGTTATATATTACAACTGAGAAGGTCAAGAAATAACGAACTCTATAATATGCATTTTGTAAGTTAATTTTATGAAATGGTTCCAAGTTTCAAATTTAATTTAATTTTTAATTCTAAAACAATCCTTTGATGAAACAATTGAACTTCGAAATAAGTGCGTAATATATTGCAATTGAGAAGGTCAAGAAATTACGAGCTCTATAATATGCATTTTGTAAGTTAATTTTATGAAATGATTCCAAGTTTCAAATTTAATTTAATTTTTAATTCTAAAACAATCCTTTGATGAAACAATTGAACATCGAAATAAGTGCGTTATATATTACAACTGAGAAGGTCAAGAAATTACGAGCTCTATAATATGCATTTTGTAAGTTAATTTTATGAAATGGTTCCAAGTTTCAAATTTGATTGAAATTTTAATTCTGAAACAGTCCTTTGATGACACAATTGGACTTCGAAATAATTGCGTTACATATTACAGTTGAGAAGGTCAAGAAATTACGAGCTCTATAATATGCATTTTGTAAGTTAATTTTATGAAATGGTTCCAAGTTTCAAATTTGATTGAAATTTTATTTCTAAAACAGTCCTTTGATGACACAATTGGACTTCGAAATAAGTGCGTTATATATTGCAATTGAGAAGGTCAAGAAATTACGAGCTCTATAATATGCATTTTGTAAGTTAATTTTATGAAATGATTCCAAGTTTCAAATTTAATTTAATTTTTAATTCTAAAACAATCCTTTGATGAAACAATTGAACTTCGAAATAAGTGCGTTATATATTGCAATTGAGAAGGTCAAGAAATTACGAGCTCTATAATATGCATTTTGTAAGTTAATTTTATGAAATGATTCCAAGTTTCAAATTTAATTTAATTTTTAATTCTAAAACAATCCTTTGATGAAACAATTGAACTTCGAAATAAGTGCGTTATATATTGCAATTGAGAAGGTCAAGAAATTACGAGCTCTATAATATGCATTTTGTAAGTTAATTTTATGAAATGATTCCAAGTTTCAAATTTAATTTAATTTTTAATTCTAAAACAATCCTTTGGTGAAACAATTGAACGAAATAAGTGCGTTATATATTGCAATTGAGAAGGTCAAGAAATAACGAGCTCTATAATATGCATTTTGTAAGTTAATTTTATGAAATGATTCCAAGTTTCAAATTTAATTTAATTTTTAATTCTAAAACAATCCTTTGATGAAACACTTGAACTTCGAAATAAGTGCGTTATATATTGCAATTGAGAAGGTCAAGAAATTACGAGCTCTATAATATGCATTTTGTAAGTTAATTTTATGAAATGATTCCAAGTTTCAAATTTAATTTAATTTTTAATTCTAAAACAATCCTTTGGTGAAACAATTGAACGAAATAAGTGCGTTATATATTGCAATTGAGAAGGTCAAGAAATAACGAGCTCTATAATATGCATTTTGTAAGTTAATTTTATGAAATGATTCCAAGTTTCAAATTTAATTTAATTTTTAATTCTAAAACAATCCTTTGATGAAACACTTGAACTTCGAAATAAGTGCGTTATATATTGCAATTGAGAAGGTCAAGAAATTACGAGCTCTATAATATGCATTTTGTAAGTTAATTTTATGAAATGATTCCAAGTTTCAAATTTAATTTAATTTTTAATTCTTAAACAATCCTTTGGTGAAACAATTGAACGAAATAAGTGCGTTATATATTGCAATTGAGAAGGTCAAGAAATAACGAGCTCTATAATATGCATTTTGTAAGTTAATTTTATGAAATGATTCCAAGTTTCAAATTTAATTTAATTTTTAATTCTAAAACAATCCTTTGATGAAACAATTGAACTTCGAAATAAGTGCGTTATATATTGCAATTGAGAAGGTCAAGAAATTACGAGCTCTATAATATGCATTTTGTAAGTTAATTTTATGAAATGGTTCCAAGTTTCAAATTTGATTGAAATTTTAATTCTAAAACAGTCCTTTGATGACACAATTGGACTTCGAAATAATTGCGTTATATATTGCAATTGAGAAGGTCAAGAAATTACGAGCTCTATAATATGCATTTTGTAAGTTAATTTTATGAAATGATTCCAAGTTTCAAATTTAATTTAATTTTTAATTCTTAAACAATCCTTTGGTGAAACAATTGAACGAAATAAGTGCGTTATATATTGCAATTGAGAAGGTCAAGAAATTACGAGCTCTATAATATGCATTTTGTAAGTTAATTTTATGAAATGATTCCAAGTTTCAAATTTAATTTAATTTTTAATTCTAAAACAATCCTTTGGTGAAACAATTGAACGAAATAAGTGCGTTATATATTGCAATTGAGAAGGTCAAGAAATTACGAGCTCTATAATATGCATTTTGTAAGTTAATTTTATGAAATGATTCCAAGTTTCAAATTTAATTTAATTTTTAATTCTAAAACAATCCTTTGGTGAAACAATTGAACGAAATAAGTGCGTTATATATTGCAATTGAGAAGGTCAAGAAATTACGAGCTCTATAATATGCATTTTGTAAGTTAATTTTATGAAATGTTTCCAAGTTTCAAATTTAATTTAATTTTTAATTCTAAAACAATCCTTTGATAAAACACTTGAACTTCGAAATAAGTGCGTTATATATTGCAATTGAGAAGGTCAAGAAATTACGAGCTCTATAATATGCATTTTGTAAGTTAATTTTATGAAATGATTCCAAGTTTCAAATTTAATTTAATTTTTAATTCTAAAACAATCCTTTGATGAAACAATTGAACTTCGAAATAAGTGCGTTATATATTGCAATTGAGAAGGTCAAGAAATTACGAGCTCTATAATATGCATTTTGTAAGTTAATTTTATGAAATGATTCCAAGTTTCAAATTTAATTTAATTTTTAATTCTAAAACAATCCTTTGGTGAAACAATTGAACGAAATAAGTGCGTTATATATTGCAATTGAGAAGGTCAAGAAATAACGAGCTCTATAATATGCATTTTGTAAGTTAATTTTATGAAATGATTCCAAGTTTCAAATTTAATTTAATTTTTAATTCTAAAACAATCCTTTGATGAAACACTTGAACTTCGAAATAAGTGCGTTATATATTGCAATTGAGAAGGTCAAGAAATTACGAGCTCTATAATATGCATTTTGTAAGTTAATTTTATGAAATGATTCCAAGTTTCAAATTTAATTTAATTTTTAATTCTTAAACAATCCTTTGGTGAAACAATTGAACGAAATAAGTGCGTTATATATTGCAATTGAGAAGGTCAAGAAATAACGAGCTCTATAATATGCATTTTGTAAGTTAATTTTATGAAATGATTCCAAGTTTCAAATTTAATTTAATTTTTAATTCTAAAACAATCCTTTGATGAAACACTTGAACTTCGAAATAAGTGCGTTATATATTGCAATTGAGAAGGTCAAGAAATTACGAGCTCTATAATATGCATTTTGTAAGTTAGTTTTATGAAATGATTCCAAGTTTCAAATTTAATTTAATTTTTAATTCTAAAACAATCCTTTGATGAAACACTTGAACTTCGAAATAAGTGCGTTATATATTGCAATTGAGAAGGTCAAGAAATTACGAGCTCTATAATATGCATTTTGTAAGTTAATTTTATGAAATGATTCCAAGTTTCAAATTTAATTTAATTTTTAATTCTAAAACAATCCTTTGGTGAAACAATTGAACGAAATAAGTGCGTTATATATTGCAATTGAGAAGGTCAAGAAATAACGAGCTCTATAATATGCATTTTGTAAGTTAATTTTATGAAATGATTCCAAGTTTCAAATTTAATTTAATTTTTAATTCTAAAACAATCCTTTGATGAAACACTTGAACTTCGAAATAAGTGCGTTATATATTGCAATTGAGAAGGTCAAGAAATTACGAGCTCTATAATATGCATTTTGTAAGTTAATTTTATGAAATGATTCCAAGTTTCAAATTTAATTTAATTTTTAATTCTAAAACAATCCTTTGGTGAAACAATTGAACGAAATAAGTGCGTTATATATTGCAATTGAGAAGGTCAAGAAATAACGAGCTCTATAATATGCATTTTGTAAGTTAATTTTATGAAATGATTCCAAGTTTCAAATTTAATTTAATTTTTAATTCTAAAACAATCCTTTGATGAAACGCTTGAACTTCGAAATAAGTGCGTTATATATTGCAATTGAGAAGGTCAAGAAATTACGAGCTCTATAATATGCATTTTGTAAGTTAATTTTATGAAATGATTCCAAGTTTCAAATTTAATTTAATTTTTAATTCTTAAACAATCCTTTGGTGAAACAATTGAACGAAATAAGTGCGTTATATATTGCAATTGAGAAGGTCAAGAAATAACGAGCTCTATAATATGCATTTTGTAAGTTAATTTTATGAAATGATTCCAAGTTTCAAATTTAATTTAATTTTTAATTCTAAAACAATCCTTTGATGAAACACTTGAACTTCGAAATAAGTGAGTTATATATTGCAATTGAGAAGGTCAAGAAATTACGAGCTCTATAATATGCATTTTGTAAGTTAATTTTATGAAATGATTCCAAGTTTCAAATTTAATTTAATTTTTAATTCTAAAACAATCCTTTGGTGAAACAATTGAACGAAATAAGTGCTTTATATATTGCAATTGAGAAGGTCAAGAAATAACGAGCTCTATAATATGCATTTTGTAAGTTAATTTTATGAAATGATTCCAAGTTTCAAATTTAATTTAATTTTTAATTCTAAAACAATCCTTTGATGAAACACTTGAACTTCGAAATAAGTGCGTTATATATTGCAATTGAGAAGGTCAAGAAATTACGAGCTCTATAATATGCATTTTGTAAGTTAGTTTTATGAAATGATTCCAAGTTTCAAATTTAATTTAATTTTTAATTCTAAAACAATCCTTTGATGAAACACTTGAACTTCGAAATAAGTGCGTTATATATTGCAATTGAGAAGGTCAAGAAATTACGAGCTCTATAATATGCATTTTGTAAGTTAATTTTATGAAATGATTCCAAGTTTCAAATTTAATTTAATTTTTAATTCTAAAACAATCCTTTGGTGAAACAATTGAACGAAATAAGTGCGTTATATATTGCAATTGAGAAGGTCAAGAAATAACGAGCTCTATAATATGCATTTTGTAAGTTAATTTTATGAAATGATTCCAAGTTTCAAATTTAATTTAATTTTTAATTCTAAAACAATCCTTTGATGAAACACTTGAACTTTGAAATAAGTGCGTTATATATTGCAATTGAGAAGGTCAAGAAATTACGAGCTCTATAATATGCATTTTGTAAGTTAATTTTATGAAATGATTCCAAGTTTCAAATTTAATTTAATTTTTAATTCTAAAACAATCCTTTGGTGAAACAATTGAACGAAATAAGTGCGTTATATATTGCAATTGAGAAGGTCAAGAAATAACGAGCTCTATAATATGCATTTTGTAAGTTAATTTTATGAAATGATTCCAAGTTTCAAATTTAATTTAATTTTTAATTCTAAAACAATCCTTTGATGAAACACTTGAACTTCGAAATAAGTGCGTTATATATTGCAATTGAGAAGGTCAAGAAATTACGAGCTCTATAATATGCATTTTGTAAGTTAATTTTATGAAATGATTCCAAGTTTCAAATTTAATTTAATTTTTAATTCTTAAACAATCCTTTGGTGAAACAATTGAACGAAATAAGTGCGTTATATATTGCAATTGAGAAGGTCAAGAAATAACGAGCTCTATAATATGCATTTTGTAAGTTAATTTTATGAAATGATTCCAAGTTTCAAATTTAATTTAATTTTTAATTCTAAAACAATCCTTTGATGAAACACTTGAACTTCGAAATAAGTGCGTTATATATTGCAATTGAGAAGGTCAAGAAATTACGAGCTCTATAATATGCATTTTGTAAGTTAATTTTATGAAATGATTCCAAGTTTCAAATTTAATTTAATTTTTAATTCTAAAACAATCCTTTGGTGAAACAATTGAACGAAATAAGTGCTTTATATATTGCAATTGAGAAGGTCAAGAAATAACGAGCTCTATAATATGCATTTTGTAAGTTAATTTTATGAAATGATTCCAAGTTTCAAATTTAATTTAATTTTTAATTCTAAAACAATCCTTTGATGAAACACTTGAACTTCGAAATAAGTGCGTTATATATTGCAATTGAAAAGGTCAAGAAATTACGAGCTCTATAATATGCATTTTGTAAGTTAATTTTATGAAATGATTCCAAGTTTCAAATTTAATTTAATTTTTAATTCTAAAACAATCCGTTGATGAAACACTTGGACTTCGAAATAAGTGCGTTATATATTGCAATTGAGAAGGTCAAGAAATTACGAGCTCTATAATATGCATTTTGTAAGTTAATTTTATGAAATGATTCCAAGTTTCAAATTTAATTTAATTTTTAATTCTAAAACAATCCTTTGGTGAAACAATTGAACGAAATAAGTGCGTTATATATTGCAATTGAGAAGGTCAAGAAATTACGAGCTCTATAATATGCATTTTATAAGTTAATTTTATGAAATGATTCCAAGTTTCAAATTTAATTTAATTTTTAATTCTAAAACAATTTAATTTAATTTTTAATTCTAAAACAATCCTTTGGTGAAACAATTGAACGAAATAAGTGCGTTATATATTGCAATTGAGAAGGTCAAGAAATAACGAGCTCTATAATATGCATTTTGTAAGTTAATTTTATGAAATGATTCCAAGTTTCAAATTTAATTTAATTTTTAATTCTAAAACAATCCTTTGATGAAACACTTGAACTTCGAAATAAGTGCGTTATATATTGCAATTGAGAAGGTCAAGAAATTACGAGCTCTATAATATGCATTTTGTAAGTTAATTTTATGAAATGATTCCAAGTTTCAAATTTAATTTAATTTTTAATTCTAAAACAATCCTTTGGTGAAACAATTGAACGAAATAAGTGCGTTATATATTGCAATTGAGAAGGTCAAGAAATTACGAGCTCTATAATATGCATTTTGTAAGTTAATTTTATGAAATGATTCCAAGTTTCAAATTTAATTTAATTTTTAATTCTAAAACAATCCTTTGATGAAACACTTGAACTTCGAAATAAGTGCGTTATATATTGCAATTGAGAAGGTCAAGAAATTACGAGCTCTATAATATGCATTTTGTAAGTTCATTTTATGAAATGATTCCAAGTTTCAAATTTAATTTAATTTTTAATTCTAAAACAATCCTTTGATGAAACAATTGAACTTCGAAATAAGTGCGTTATATATTGCAATTGAGAAGGTCAAGAAATTACGAGCTCTATAATATGCATTTTGTAAGTTAATTTTATGAAATGATTCCAAGTTTCAAATTTAATTTAATTTTTAATTCTAAAACAATCCTTTGATGAAACAATTGAACGAAATAAGTGCGTTATATATTGCAATTGAGAAGGTCAAGAAATTACGAGCTCTATAATATGCATTTTGTAAGTTCATTTTATGAAATGATTCCAAGTTTCAAATTTAATTTAATTTTTAATTCTAAAACAATCCTTTGGTGAAACAATTGAACGAAATAAGTGCGTTATATATTGCAATTGAGAAGGTCAAGAAATTACGAGCTCTATAATATGCATTTTGTAAGTTCATTTTATGAAATGATTCCAAGTTTCAAATTTAACTTAATTTTTAATTCTAAAACAATCCTTTGATGAAACAATTGAACGAAATAAGTGCGTTATATATTGCAATTGAGAAGGTCAAGAAATTACGAGCTCTATAATATGCATTTTGTAAGTTAATTTTATGAAATGATTCCAAGTTTCAAATTTAATTTAATTTTTAATTCTAAAACAATCCTTTGATGAAACAATTGAACTTCGAAATAAGTACGTTATATATTGCAATTGAGAAGGTCAAGAAATTACGAACTCTATAATATGCATTTTGTAAGTTAATTTTATGAAATGGTTCCAAGTTTCAAATTTGATTGAAATTTTAATTCTAAAACAGTCCTTTGATGACACAATTGGACTTCGAAATAATTGCGTTACATATTACAGTTGAGAAGGTCAAGAAATTACGAGCTCTATAATATGCATTTTGTAAGTTAATTTTATGAAATGGTTCCAAGTTTCAAATTTGATTGCAATTTTAATTCTGAAACAGTCCTTTGATGACACAATTGGACTTCGAAATAATTGCGTTACATATTACAGTTGAGAAGGTCAAGAAATTACGAGCTCTATAATATGCATTTTGTAAGTTAATTTTATGAAATGGTTCCAAGTTTCAAATTTGATTGAAATTTTAATTCTAAAACAGTCCTTTGATGACACAATTGGACTTCGAAATAAGTGCGTTATATATTGCAATTGAGAAGGTCAAGAAATTACGAGCTCTATAATATGCATTTTGTCAGTTAATTTTATGAAATGATTCCAAGTTTCAAATTTAATTTAATTTTTAATTCTAAAACAATCCTTTGATGAAACAATTGAACTTCGAAATAAGTGCGTTATATATTGCAATTGAGAAGGTCAAGAAATTACGAGCTCTATAATATGCATTTTGTAAGTTAATTTTATGAAATGATTCCAAGTTTCAAATTTAATTTAATTTTTAATTCTCAAACAATCCTTTGATGAAACAATTGAACGAAATAAGTGAGTTATATATTACAACTGAGAAGGTCAAGAAATTACGAGCTCTATAATATGCATTTTGTAAGTTAATTTTATGAAATGATTCCAAGTTTCAAATTTAATTTAATTTTTAATTCTCAAACAATCCTTTGATGAAACAATTGAACAAAATAAGTGAGTTATATATTACAACTGAGAAGGTCAAGAAATAACGAGCTCTATAATATACATTTTGTAAGTTAATTTTATGAAATGATTCCAAGTTTCAAATTTAATTTAATTTTTAATTCTCAAACAATCCTTTGATGAAACAATTGAACTTCGAAATAAGTGCGTTATATATTGCAATTGAGAAGGTCAAGAAATAACAAGCTCTATAATATGCATTTTGTAAGTTAATTTTATGAAATGATTCCAAGTTTCAAATTTAATTTAATTTTTAATTCTAAAACAATCTTTGATGAAACAATTGAACTTCGAAATAAGTGCGTTATATATTGCAATTGAGAAGGTCAAGAAATAACAAGCTCTATAATATGCATTTTGTAAGTTAATTTTATGAAATGATTCCAAGTTTCAAATTTAATTTAATTTTTAATTCTCAAACAATCCTTTGATGAAACAATTGAACTTCGAAATAAGTGCGTTATATATTGCAATTGAGAAGGTCAAGAAATAACAAGCTCTATAATATGCATTTTGTAAGTTAATTTTATGAAATGATTCCAAGTTTCAAATTTAATTTAATTTTTAATTCTCAAACAATCCTTTGATGAAACAATTGAACTTCGAAATAAGTGCGTTATATATTGCAATTGAGAAGGTCAAGAAATAACAAGCTCTATAATATGCATTTTGTAAGTTAATTTTATGAAATGATTCCAAGTTTCAAATTTAATTTAATTTTTAATTCTCAAACAATCCTTTGATGAAACAATTGAACTTCGAAATAAGTGCGTTATATATTGCAATTGAGAAGGTCAAGAAATAACAAGCTCTATAATATGCATTTTGTAAGTTAATTTTATGAAATGATTCCAAGTTTCAAATTTAATTTAATTTTTAATTCTAAAACAATCCTTTGATGAAACAATTGAACTTCGAAATAAGTGCGTTATATATTGCAATTGAGAAGGTCAAGAAATTACGAGCTCTATAATATGCATTTTGTAAGTTAATTTTATGAAATGATTCCAAGTTTCAAATTTAATTTAATTTTTAATTCTCAAACAATCCTTTGATGAAACAATTGAACGAAATAAGTGAGTTATATATTACAACTGAGAAGGTCAAGAAATTACGAGCTCTATAATATGCATTTTGTCAGTTAATTTTATGAAATGATTCCAAGTTTCAAATTTAATTTAATTTTTAATTCTAAAACAATCCTTTGATGAAACAATTAAACTTCGAAATAAGTGCGTTATATATTGCAATTGAGAAGGTCAAGAAATTACGAGCTCTATAATATGCATTTTGTCAGTTAATTTTATGAAATGATTCCAAGTTTCAAATTTAATTTAATTTTTAATTCTAAAACAATCCTTTGATGAAACAATTGAACTTCGAAATAAGTGCGTTATATATTGCAATTGAGAAGGTCAAGAAATTACGAGCTCTATAATATGCATTTTGTAAGTTAATTTTATGAAATGATTCCAAGTTTCAAATTTAATTTAATTTTTAATTCTCAAACAATCCTTTGATGAAACAATTGAACGAAATAAGTGAGTTATATATTACAACTGAGAAGGTCAAGAAATTACGAGCTCTATAATATGCATTTTGTAAGTTAATTTTATGAAATGATTCCAAGTTTCAAATTTAATTTAATTTTTAATTCTCAAACAATCCTTTGATGAAACAATTGAACGAAATAAGTGAGTTATATATTACAACTGAGAAGGTCAAGAAATTACGAGCTCTATAATATGCATTTTGTAAGTTAATTTTATGAAATGATTCCAAGTTTCAAATTTAATTTAATTTTTAATTCTCAAACAATCCTTTGATGAAACAATTGAACGAAATAAGTGAGTTATATATTGCAATTGAGAAGGTCAAGAAATTACGAGCTCTATAATATGCATTTTGTAAGTTAATTTTATGAAATGATTCCAAGTTTCAAATTTAACTTAATTTTTAATTCTCAAACAATCCTTTGATGAAACAATTGAACGAAATAAGTGAGTTATATATTACAACTGAGAAGGTCAAGAAATTACGAGCTCTATAATATGCATTTTGTAAGTTAATTTTATGAAATGATTCCAAGTTTCAAATTTAATTTAATTTTTAATTCTCAAACAATCCTTTGATGAAACAATTGAACGAAATAAGTGAGTTATATATTGCAATTGAGAAGGTCAAGAAATTACGAGCTCTATAATATGCATTTTGTAAGTTAATTTTATGAAATGATTCCAAGTTTCAAATTTAATTTAATTTTTAATTCTCAAACAATCCTTTGATGAAACAATTGAACGAAATAAGTGAGTTATATATTGCAATTGAGAAGGTCAAGAAATTACGAGCTCTATAATATGCATTTTGTAAGTTCATTTTATGAAATGATTCCAAGTTTCAAATTTAACTTAATTTTTAATTCTAAAACAATCCTTTGATGAAACAATTGAACGAAATAAGTGCGTTATATATTGCAATTGAGAAGGTCAAGAAATTACGAGCTCTATAATATGCATTTTGTAAGTTAATTTTATGAAATGATTCCAAGTTTCAAATTTAATTTAATTTTTAATTCTCAAACAATCCTTTGATGAAACAATTGAACGAAATAAGTGAGTTATATATTACAACTGAGAAGGTCAAGAAATTACGAGCTCTATAATATGCATTTTGTAAGTTAATTTTATGAAATGATTCCAAGTTTCAAATTTAATTTAATTTTTAATTCTCAAACAATCCTTTGATGAAACAATTGAACGAAATAAGTGAGTTATATATTACAACTGAGAAGGTCAAGAAATAACGAGCTCTATAATATACATTTTGTAAGTTAATTTTATGAAATGATTCCAAGTTTCAAATTTAATTTAATTTTTAATTCTCAAACAATCCTTTGATGAAACAATTGAACTTCGAAATAAGTGCGTTATATATTGCAATTGAGAAGGTCAAGAAATAACAAGCTCTATAATATGCATTTTGTAAGTTAATTTTATGAAATGATTCCAAGTTTCAAATTTAATTTAATTTTTAATTCTAAAACAATCTTTGATGAAACAATTGAACTTCGAAATAAGTGCGTTATATATTGCAATTGAGAAGGTCAAGAAATAACAAGCTCTATAATATGCATTTTGTAAGTTAATTTTATGAAATGATTCCAAGTTTCAAATTTAATTTAATTTTTAATTCTCAAACAATCCTTTGATGAAACAATTGAACTTCGAAATAAGTGCGTTATATATTGCAATTGAGAAGGTCAAGAAATAACAAGCTCTATAATATGCATTTTGTAAGTTAATTTTATGAAATGATTCCAAGTTTCAAATTTAATTTAATTTTTAATTCTCAAACAATCCTTTGATGAAACAATTGAACTTCGAAATAAGTGCGTTATATATTGCAATTGAGAAGGTCAAGAAATAACAAGCTCTATAATATGCATTTTGTAAGTTAATTTTATGAAATGATTCCAAGTTTCAAATTTAATTTAATTTTTAATTCTCAAACAATCCTTTGATGAAACAATTGAACTTCGAAATAAGTGCGTTATATATTGCAATTGAGAAGGTCAAGAAATAACAAGCTCTATAATATGCATTTTGTAAGTTAATTTTATGAAATGATTCCAAGTTTCAAATTTAATTTAATTTTTAATTCTAAAACAATCCTTTGATGAAACAATTGAACTTCGAAATAAGTGCGTTATATATTGCAATTGAGAAGGTCAAGAAATTACGAGCTCTATAATATGCATTTTGTAAGTTAATTTTATGAAATGATTCCAAGTTTCAAATTTAATTTAATTTTTAATTCTCAAACAATCCTTTGATGAAACAATTGAACGAAATAAGTGAGTTATATATTACAACTGAGAAGGTCAAGAAATTACGAGCTCTATAATATGCATTTTGTCAGTTAATTTTATGAAATGATTCCAAGTTTCAAATTTAATTTAATTTTTAATTCTAAAACAATCCTTTGATGAAACAATTAAACTTCGAAATAAGTGCGTTATATATTGCAATTGAGAAGGTCAAGAAATTACGAGCTCTATAATATGCATTTTGTCAGTTAATTTTATGAAATGATTCCAAGTTTCAAATTTAATTTAATTTTTAATTCTAAAACAATCCTTTGATGAAACAATTGAACTTCGAAATAAGTGCGTTATATATTGCAATTGAGAAGGTCAAGAAATTACGAGCTCTATAATATGCATTTTGTAAGTTAATTTTATGAAATGATTCCAAGTTTCAAATTTAATTTAATTTTTAATTCTCAAACAATCCTTTGATGAAACAATTGAACGAAATAAGTGAGTTATATATTACAACTGAGAAGGTCAAGAAATTACGAGCTCTATAATATGCATTTTGTAAGTTAATTTTATGAAATGATTCCAAGTTTCAAATTTAATTTTTAATTCTAAAACAATCCTTTGATGAAACAATTGAACGAAATAAGTGAGTTATATATTACAACTGAGAAGGTCAAGAAATAACGAGCTCTATAATATACATTTTGTAAGTTAATTTTATGAAATGATTCCAAGTTTCAAATTTAATTTAATTTTTAATTCTCAAACAATCCTTTGATGAAACAATTGAACTTCGAAATAAGTGCGTTATATATTGCAATTGAGAAGGTCAAGAAATAACAAGCTCTATAATATGCATTTTGTAAGTTAATTTTATGAAATGATTCCAAGTTTCAAATTTAATTTAATTTTTAATTCTAAAACAATCTTTGATGAAACAATTGAACTTCGAAATAAGTGCGTTATATATTGCAATTGAGAAGGTCAAGAAATAACAAGCTCTATAATATGCATTTTGTAAGTTAATTTTATGAAATGATTCCAAGTTTCAAATTTAATTTAATTTTTAATTCTAAAACAATCTTTGATGAAACAATTGAACTTCGAAATAAGTGCGTTATATATTGCAATTGAGAAGGTCAAGAAATTACGAGCTCTATAATATGCATTTTGTAAGTTAATTTTATGAAATGGTTCCAAGTTTCAAATTTGATTGCAATTTTAATTCTGAAACAGTCCTTTGATGACACAATTGGACTTCGAAATAATTGCGTTACATATTACAGTTGAGAAGGTCAAGAAATTACGAGCTCTATAATATGCATTTTGTAAGTTAATTTTATGAAATGGTTCCAAGTTTCAAATTTGATTGAAATTTTAATTCTAAAACAGTCCTTTGATGACACAATTGGACTTCGAAATAAGTGCGTTATATATTGCAATTGAGAAGGTCAAGAAATTACGAGCTCTATAATATGCATTTTGTCAGTTAATTTTATGAAATGATTCCAAGTTTCAAATTTAATTTAATTTTTAATTCTAAAACAATCCTTTGATGAAACAATTGAACTTCGAAATAAGTGCGTTATATATTGCAATTGAGAAGGTCAAGAAATTACGAGCTCTATAATATGCATTTTGTAAGTTAATTTTATGAAATGATTCCAAGTTTCAAATTTAATTTAATTTTTAATTCTCAAACAATCCTTTGATGAAACAATTGAACGAAATAAGTGAGTTATATATTACAACTGAGAAGGTCAAGAAATTACGAGCTCTATAATATGCATTTTGTAAGTTAATTTTATGAAATGATTCCAAGTTTCAAATTTAATTTTTAATTCTAAAACAATCCTTTGATGAAACAATTGAACGAAATAAGTGAGTTATATATTACAACTGAGAAGGTCAAGAAATAACGAGCTCTATAATATACATTTTGTAAGTTAATTTTATGAAATGATTCCAAGTTTCAAATTTAATTTAATTTTTAATTCTCAAACAATCCTTTGATGAAACAATTGAACTTCGAAATAAGTGCGTTATATATTGCAATTGAGAAGGTCAAGAAATAACAAGCTCTATAATATGCATTTTGTAAGTTAATTTTATGAAATGATTCCAAGTTTCAAATTTAATTTAATTTTTAATTCTAAAACAATCTTTGATGAAACAATTGAACTTCGAAATAAGTGCGTTATATATTGCAATTGAGAAGGTCAAGAAATAACAAGCTCTATAATATGCATTTTGTAAGTTAATTTTATGAAATGATTCCAAGTTTCAAATTTAATTTAATTTTTAATTCTCAAACAATCCTTTGATGAAACAATTGAACTTCGAAATAAGTGCGTTATATATTGCAATTGAGAAGGTCAAGAAATAACAAGCTCTATAATATGCATTTTGTAAGTTAATTTTATGAAATGATTCCAAGTTTCAAATTTAATTTAATTTTTAATTCTAAAACAATCCTTTGATGAAACAATTGAACTTCGAAATAAGTGCGTTATATATTGCAATTGAGAAGGTCAAGAAATTACGAGCTCTATAATATGCATTTTGTAAGTTAATTTTATGAAATGATTCCAAGTTTCAAATTTAATTTAATTTTTAATTCTAAAACAATCCTTTGATGAAACAATTGAACTTCGAAATAAGTGCGTTATATATTGCAATTGAGAAGGTCAAGAAATTACGAGCTCTATAATATGCATTTTGTAAGTTAATTTTATGAAATGATTCCAAGTTTCAAATTTAATTTAATTTTTAATTCTCAAACAATCCTTTGATGAAACAATTGAACGAAATAAGTGAGTTATATATTACAACTGAGAAGGTCAAGAAATTACGAGCTCTATAATATGCATTTTGTAAGTTAATTTTATGAAATGATTCCAAGTTTCAAATTTAATTTTTAATTCTAAAACAATCCTTTGATGAAACAATTGAACGAAATAAGTGAGTTATATATTACAACTGAGAAGGTCAAGAAATAACGAGCTCTATTATATACATTTTGTAAGTTAATTTTATGAAATGATTCCAAGTTTCAAATTTAATTTAATTTTTAATTCTCAAACAATCCTTTGATGAAACAATTGAACTTCGAAATAAGTGCGTTATATATTGCAATTGAGAAGGTCAAGAAATAACAAGCTCTATAATATGCATTTTGTAAGTTAATTTTATGAAATGATTCCAAGTTTCAAATTTAATTTAATTTTTAATTCTAAAACAATCTTTGATGAAACAATTGAACTTCGAAATAAGTGCGTTATATATTGCAATTGAGAAGGTCAAGAAATAACAAGCTCTATAATATGCATTTTGTAAGTTAATTTTATGAAATGATTCCAAGTTTCAAATTTAATTTAATTTTTAATTCTCAAACAATCCTTTGATGAAACAATTGAACTTCGAAATAAGTGCGTTATATATTGCAATTGAGAAGGTCAAGAAATAACAAGCTCTATAATATGCATTTTGTAAGTTAATTTTATGAAATGATTCCAAGTTTCAAATTTAATTTTTAATTCTAAAACAATCCTTTGATGAAACAATTGAACGAAATAAGTGAGTTATATATTACAACTGAGAAGGTCAAGAAAGAGCGAGCTCTATAATATACATTTTGTAAGTTAATTTTATGAAATGATTCCAAGTTTCAAATTTAATTTAATTTTTAATTCTCAAACAATCCTTTGATGAAACAATTGAACTTCGAAATAAGTGCGTTATATATTGCAATTGAGAAGGTCAAGAAATAACAAGCTCTATAATATGCATTTTGTAAGTTAATTTTATGAAATGATTCCAAGTTTCAAATTTAAATTTTAATTCTAAAACAATCCTTTGATGAAACAATTGAACGAAATAAGTGAGTTATATATTACAACTGAGAAGGTCAAGAAAAAGCGAGCGAGAATATACATTTTGTAAGTTAATTTTATGAAATGATTCCAAGTTTCAAATTTAATTTAATTTTTAATTCTCAAACAATCCTTTGATGAAACAATTGAACTTCGAAATAAGTGCGTTATATATTGCAATTGAGAAGGTCAAGAAATAACAAGCTCTATAATATGCATTTTGTAAGTTAATTTTATGAAATGATTCCAAGTTTCAAATTTAATTTAATTTTTAATTCTAAAACAATCTTTGATGAAACAATTGAACTTCGAAATAAGTGCGTTATATATTGCAATTGAGAAGGTCAAGAAATAACAAGCTCTATAATATGCATTTTGTAAGTTAATTTTATGAAATGATTCCAAGTTTCAAATTTAATTTAATTTTTAATTCTCAAACAATCCTTTGATGAAACAATTGAACTTCGAAATAAGTGCGTTATATATTGCAATTGAGAAGGTCAAGAAATAACAAGCTCTATAATATGCATTTTGTAAGTTAATTTTATGAAATGATTCCAAGTTTCAAATTTAATTTAATTTTTAATTCTCAAACAATCCTTTGATGAAACAATTGAACTTCGAAATAAGTGCGTTAAATATTGCAATTGAGAAGGTCAAGAAATAACAAGCTCTATAATATGCATTTTGTAAGTTAATTTTATGAAATGATTCCAAGTTTCAAATTTAATTTAATTTTTAATTCTCAAACAATCCTTTGATGAAACAATTGAACTTCGAAATAAGTGCGTTATATATTGCAATTGAGAAGGTCAAGAAATTACGAGCTCTATAATATGCATTTTGTAAGTTAATTTTATGAAATGATTCCAAGTTTCAAATTTAATTTAATTTTTAATTCTCAAACAATCCTTTGATGAAACAATTGAACTTCGAAATAAGTGCGTTATATATTGCAATTGAGAAGGTCAAGAAATAACAAGCTCTATAATATGCATTTTGTAAGTTAATTTTATGAAATGATTCCAAGTTTCAAATTTAATTTTTAATTCTAAAACAATCCTTTGATGAAACAATTGAACGAAATAAGTGAGTTATATATTACAACTGAGAAGGTCAAGAAAAAGCGAGCTCTATAATATACATTTTGTAAGTTAATTTTATGAAATGATTCCAAGTTTCAAATTTAATTTAATTTTTAATTCTCAAACAATCCTTTGATGAAACAATTGAACTTCGAAATAAGTGCGTTATATATTGCAATTGAGAAGGTCAAGAAATAACAAGCTCTATAATATGCATTTTGTAAGTTAATTTTATGAAATGATTCCAAGTTTCAAATTTAATTTAATTTTTAATTCTAAAACAATCTTTGATGAAACAATTGAACTTCGAAATAAGTGCGTTATATATTGCAATTGAGAAGGTCAAGAAATTACGAGCTCTATAATATGCATTTTGTAAGTTAATTTTATGAAATGATTCCAAGTTTCAAATTTAATTTAATTTTTAATTCTAAAACAATCCTATGATGAAACACTTGAACTTCGAAATAAGTGCGTTATATATTGCAATTGAGAAGGTCAAGAAATTACGAGCTCTATAATATGCATTTTGTAAGTTAATTTTATGAAATGATTCCAAGTTTCAAATTTAATTTAATTTTTAATTCTAAAACAATCCTTTGATGAAACAATTGAACTTCGAAATAAGTGCGTTATATATTGCAATTGAGAAGGTCAAGAAATTACGAGCTCTATAATATGCATTTTGTAAGTTAATTTTATGAAATGATTCCAAGTTTCAAATTTAATTTAATTTTTAATTCTAAAACAATCTTTTGGTGAAACAATTGAACGAAATATGTGCGTTATATATTGCAATTGAGAAGGTCAAGAAATAACAAGCTCTATAATATGCATTTTGTAAGTTAATTTTATGAAATGATTCCAAGTTTCAAATTTAATTTAATTTTTAATTCTAAAACAATCCTTTGAAGAAACAATTGAACTTCGAAATAAGTGCGTTATATATTGCAATTGAGAAGGTCAAGAAATTACGAGCTCTATAATATGCATTTTGTAAGTTAATTTTATGAAATGATTCCAAGTTTCAAATTTAATTTAATTTTTAATTCTAAAACAATCCTTTGATGAAACAATTGAACTTCGAAATAAGTGCGTTATATATTGCAATTGAGAAGGTCAAGAAATTACGAGCTCTATAATATGCATTTTGTAAGTTAATTTTATGAAATGATTCAAAGTTTCAAATTTAATTTAATTTTTAATTCTAAAACAATCCTTTGGTGAAACAATTGAACGAAATAAGTGCGTTATATATTGCAATTGAGAAGGTCAAGAAATAACGAGCTCTATAATATGCATTTTGTAAGTTAATTTTTGAAACGATTCCAAGTTTCAAATTTAATTTAATTTTTAATTCTAAAACAATCCTTTGATGAAACACTTGAACTTCGAAATAAGTGCGTTATATATTGCAATTGAGAAGGTCAAGAAATTACGAGCTCTATAATATGCATTTTGTAAGTTAATTTTATGAAATGATTCCAAGTTTCAAATTTAATTTAATTTTTAATTCTAAAACAATCCTTTGGTGAAACAATTGAACGAAATAAGTGCGTTATATATTGCAATTGAGAAGGTCAAGAAATTACGAGCTCTATAATATGCATTTTGTAAGTTAATTTTATGAAATGATTCCAAGTTTCAAATTTAATTTAATTTTTAATTCTAAAACAATCCTTTGGTGAAACAATTGAACGAAATAAGTGCGTTATATATTGCAATTGAGAAGGTCAAGAAATAACGAGCTCTATAATATGCATTTTGTAAGTTAATTTTATGAAATGATTCCAAGTTTCAAATTTAATTTAATTTTTAATTCTAAAACAATCCTTTGATGAAACACTTGAACTTCGAAATAAGTGCGTTATATATTGCAATTGAGAAGGTCAAGAAATTACGAGCTCTATAATATGCATTTTGTAAGTTAATTTTATGAAATGATTCCAAGTTTCAAATTTAATTTAATTTTTAATTCTTAAACAATCCTTTGGTGAAACAATTGAACGAAATAAGTGCGTTATATATTGCAATTGAGAAGGTCAAGAAATAACGAGCTCTATAATATGCATTTTGTAAGTTAATTTTATGAAATGATTCCAAGTTTCAAATTTAATTTAATTTTTAATTCTAAAACAATCCTTTGATGAAACACTTGAACTTCGAAATAAGTGCGTTATATATTGCAATTGAGAAGGTCAAGAAATTACGAGCTCTATAATATGCATTTTGTAAGTTAATTTTATGAAATGATTCCAAGTTTCAAATTTAATTTAATTTTTAATTCTTAAACAATCCTTTGGTGAAACAATTGAACGAAATAAGTGCGTTATATATTGCAATTGAGAAGGTCAAGAAATAACGAGCTCTATAATATGCATTTTGTAAGTTAATTTTTGAAACGATTCCAAGTTTCAAATTTAATTTAATTTTTAATTCTAAAACAATCCTTTGATGAAACACTTGAACTTCGAAATAAGTGCGTTATATATTGCAATTGAGAAGGTCAAGAAATTACGAGCTCTATAATATGCATTTTGTAAGTTAATTTTATGAAATGATTCCAAGTTTCAAATTTAATTTAATTTTTAATTCTAAAACAATCCTTTGGTGAAACAATTGAACGAAATAAGTGCGTTATATATTGCAATTGAGAAGGTCAAGAAATAACGAGCTCTATAATATGCATTTTGTAAGTTAATTTTATGAAATGATTCCAAGTTTCAAATTTAATTTAATTTTTAATTCTAAAACAATCCTTTGATGAAACACTTGAACTTCGAAATAAGTGCGTTATATATTGCAATTGAGAAGGTCAAGAAATTACGAGCTCTATAATATGCATTTTGTAAGTTAATTTTATGAAATGATTCCAAGTTTCAAATTTAATTTAATTTTTAATTCTTAAACAATCCTTTGGTGAAACAATTGAACGAAATAAGTGCGTTATATATTGCAATTGAGAAGGTCAAGAAATAACGAGCTCTATAATATGCATTTTGTAAGTTAATTTTATGAAATGATTCCAAGTTTCAAATTTAATTTAATTTTTAATTCTAAAACAATCCTTTGATGAAACACTTGAACTTCGAAATAAGTGCGTTATATATTGCAATTGAGAAGGTCAAGAAATTACGAGCTCTATAATATGCATTTTGTAAGTTAATTTTATGAAATGATTCCAAGTTTCAAATTTAATTTAATTTTTAATTCTAAAACAATCCTTTGATGAAACAATTGAACTTCGAAATAAGTGCGTTATATATTGCAATTGAGAAGGTCAAGAAATTACGAGCTCTATAATATGCATTTTGTAAGTTAATTTTATGAAATGATTCCAAGTTTCAAATTTAATTTAATTTTTAATTCTAAAACAATCCTTTGATGAAACACTTGAACTTCGAAATAAGTGCGTTATATATTGCAATTGAGAAGGTCAAGAAATTACGAGCTCTATAATATGCATTTTGTAAGTTAATTTTATGAAATGATTCCAAGTTTCAAATTTAATTTAATTTTTAATTCTAAAACAATCCTTTGGTGAAACAATTGAACGAAATAAGTGCGTTATATATTGCAATTGAGAAGGTCAAGAAATAACGAGCTCTATAATATGCATTTTGTAAGTTAATTTTATGAAATGATTCCAAGTTTCAAATTTAATTTAATTTTTAATTCTAAAACAATCCTTTGATGAAACACTTGAACTTCGAAATAAGTGCGTTATAAAGGGTGTTTTTTTGGGAGGTTTGTTTTTCCGATAGATGTCGTTTTATTTTATTACAGTTGTTTTGACAGCTCAAAGTGGCATTTCTACTCAGTATTGTTTGGCAAATCATTATGAAAAAAAAAAAAAAAAAAAAAAAAACAAATTACATTTGTGAAAAATAGTCGTGGTAGCCATATGCCAGAAATTGTGTTTAAATGTTAAATGCCAAAAAATTATCTACCAAATAAAAAAAAATTTTGGTCATTTGATAATTTTATATGTGTTTTATTCAAAAAAAAATCGGCAACCTCTTAAAAAAACACCCGTTAGATATAACGTGTTTTTTTAAGAGGTTGCCGATTTTTTTTTTGAATAAAACACAATTTCTGGCATATGGCTAACACGACTATTTTTCACAAATGTCATTTTTTTTTTTTTTTTTTTTTTTTTTTTTTTTCATAATGATTTGCCAAACAATACTGAGTAGAAATGCCACTTTGAGCTGTCAAAACAACTGTAATAAAATAAAACGACATCTATCGGAAAAACAAACCTCCCAAAAAAACACCCTATATATTGCAATTGAGAAGGTCAAGAAATTACGAGCTCTATAATATGCATTTTGTAAGTTAATTTTATGAAATGATTCCAAGTTTCAAATTTAATTTAATTTTTAATTCTTAAACAATCCTTTGGTGAAACAATTGAACGAAATAAGTGCGTTATATATTGCAATTGAGAAGGTCAAGAAATAACGAGCTCTATAATATGCATTTTGTAAGTTAATTTTATGAAATGATTCCAAGTTTCAAATTTAATTTAATTTTTAATTCTAAAACAATCCTTTGATGAAACACTTGAACTTCGAAATAAGTGCGTTATATATTGCAATTGAGAAGGTCAAGAAATTACGAGCTCTATAATATGCATTTTGTAAGTTAATTTTATGAAATGATTCCAAGTTTCAAATTTAATTTAATTTTTAATTCTTAAACAATCCTTTGGTGAAACAATTGAACGAAATAAGTGCGTTATATATTGCAATTGAGAAGGTCAAGAAATAACGAGCTCTATAATATGCATTTTGTAAGTTAATTTTATGAAATGATTCCAAGTTTCAAATTTAATTTAATTTTTAATTCTAAAACAATCCTTTGATGAAACACTTGAACTTCGAAATAAGTGCGTTATATATTGCAATTGAGAAGGTCAAGAAATTACGAGCTCTATAATATGCATTTTGTAAGCTAATTTTATGAAATGATTCCAAGTTTCAAATTTAATTTAATTTTTAATTCTTAAACAATCCTTTGGTGAAACAATTGAACGAAATAAGTGCGTTATATATTGCAATTGAGAAGGTCAAGAAATAACGAGCTCTATAATATGCATTTTGTAAGTTAATTTTTGAAACGATTCCAAGTTTCAAATTTAATTTAATTTTTAATTCTAAAACAATCCTTTGATGAAACACTTGAACTTCGAAATAAGTGCGTTATATATTGCAATTGAGAAGGTCAAGAAATTACGAGCTCTATAATATGCATTTTGTAAGTTAATTTTATGAAATGATTCCAAGTTTCAAATTTAATTTAATTTTTAATTCTAAAACAATCCTTTGGTGAAACAATTGAACGAAATAAGTGCGTTATATATTGCAATTGAGAAGGTCAAGAAATAACGAGCTCTATAATATGCATTTTGTAAGTTAATTTTATGAAATGATTCCAAGTTTCAAATTTAATTTAATTTTTAATTCTAAAACAATCCTTTGATGAAACACTTGAACTTCGAAATAAGTGCGTTATATATTGCAATTGAGAAGGTCAAGAAATTACGAGCTCTATAATATGCATTTTGTAAGTTAATTTTATGAAATGATTCCAAGTTTCAAATTTAATTTAATTTTTAATTCTAAAACAATCCTTTGGTGAAACAATTGAACGAAATAAGTGCGTTATATATTGCAATTGAGAAGGTCAAGAAATAACGAGCTCTATAATATGCATTTTGTAAGTTAATTTTATGAAATGATTCCAAGTTTCAAATTTAATTTAATTTTTAATTCTAAAACAATCCTTTGATGAAACACTTGAACTTCGAAATAAGTGCGTTATATATTGCAATTGAGAAGGTCAAGAAATTACGAGCTCTATAATATGCATTTTGTAAGTTAATTTTATGAAATGATTCCAAGTTTCAAATTTAATTTAATTTTTAATTCTAAAACAATCCTTTGATGAAACAATTGAACGAAATAAGTGCTTTATATATTGCAATTGAGAAGGTCAAGAAATAACGAGCTCTATAATATGCATTTTGTAAGTTAATTTTATGAAATGATTCCAAGTTTCAAATTTAATTTAATTTTTAATTCTTAAACAATCCTTTGGTGAAACAATTGAACGAAATAAGTGCGTTATATATTGCAATTGAGAAGGTCAAGAAATAACGAGCTCTATAATATGCATTTTGTAAGTTAATTTTATGAAATGATTCCAAGTTTCAAATTTAATTTAATTTTTAATTCTAAAACAATCCTTTGATGAAACACTTGAACTTCGAAATAAGTGCGTTATATATTGCAATTGAGAAGGTCAAGAAATAACGAGCTCTATAATATGCATTTTGTAAGTTAATTTTATGAAATGATTCCAAGTTTCAAATTTAATTTAATTTTTAATTCTAAAACAATCCTTTGATGAAACAATTGAACTTCGAAATAAGTGCGTTATATATTGCAATTGAGAAGGTCAAGAAATGACGAGCTCTATAATATGCATTTTTTAAGTTAATTTTATGAAATGATTCCAAGTTTCAAATTTAATTTAATTTTTAATTCTAAAACAATCCTTTGGTGAAACAATTGAACGAAATAAGTGCGTTATATATTGCAATTGAGAAGGTCAAGAAATAACGAGCTCTATAATATGCATTTTGTAAGTTAATTTTATGAAATGATTCCAAGTTTCAAATTTAATTTAATTTTTAATTCTAAAACAATCCTTTGATGAAACACTTGAACTTCGAAATAAGTGCGTTATATATTGCAATTGAGAAGGTCAAGAAATTACGAGCTCTATAATATGCATTTTGTAAGTTAATTTTATGAAATGATTCCAAGTTTCAAATTTAATTTAATTTTTAATTCTAAAACAATCCTTTGGTGAAACAATTGAACGAAATAAGTGCGTTATATATTGCAATTGAGAAGGTCAAGAAATAACGAGCTCTATAATATGCATTTTGTAAGTTAATTTTATGAAATGATTCCAAGTTTCAAATTTAATTTAATTTTTAATTCTTAAACAATCCTTTGATGAAACACTTGAACTTCGAAATAAGTGCGTTATATATTGCAATTGAGAAGGTCAAGAAATTACGAGCTCTATAATATGCATTTTGTAAGTTAATTTTATGAAATGATTCCAAGTTTCAAATTTAATTTAATTTTTAATTCTAAAACAATCCTTTGGTGAAACAATTGAACGAAATAAGTGCGTTATATATTGCAATTGAGAAGGTCAAGAAATAACGAGCTCTATAATATGCATTTTGTAAGTTAATTTTATGAAATGATTCCAAGTTTTAAATTTAATTTAATTTTTAATTCTAAAACAATCCTTTGATGAAACACTTGAACTTCGAAATAAGTGCGTTATATATTGCAATTGAGAAGGTCAAGAAATTACGAGCTCTATAATATGCATTTTGTAAGTTAATTTTATGATATGATTCCAAGTTTCAAATTTAATTTAATTTTTAATTCTAAAACAATCCTTTCATGAAACAATTGAACTTCGAAATAAGTGCGTTATATATTGCAATTGAGAAGGTCAAGAAATTACGAGCTCTATAATATGCATTTTGTAAGTTAATTTTATGAAATGATTCCAAGTTTCAAATTTAATTTAATTTTTAATTCTAAAACAATCCTTTGATGAAACAATTGAACGAAATAAGTGCGTTATATATTGCAATTGAGAAGGTCAAGAAATTACGAGCTCTATAATATGCATTTTGTAAGTTCATTTTATGAAATGATTCCAAGTTTCAAATTTAATTTAATTTTTAATTCTAAAACAATCCTTTGATGAAACAATTGAACGAAATAAGTGCGTTATATATTGCAATTGAGAAGGTCAAGAAATTACGAGCTCTATAATATGCATTTTGTAAGTTCATTTTATGAAATGATTCCAAGTTTCAAATTTAATTTAATTTTTAATTCTAAAACAATCCTTTGATGAAACAATTGAACGAAATAAGTGCGTTATATATTGCAATTGAGAAGGTCAAGAAATTACGAGCTCTATAATATGCATTTTGTAAGTTAATTTTATGAAATGATTCCAAGTTTCAAATTTAATTTTTAATTCTAAAACAATCCTTTGATGAAACAATTGAACTTCGAAATAAGTGCGTTACAAATTACAGTTGAGAAGGTCAAGAAATTACGAACTCTATAATATGCATTTTGTAAGTTAATTTTATGAAATGGTTCCAAGTTTCAAATTTGATTGAAATTTTAATTCTAAAACAGTCCTTTGATGACACAATTGGACATCGAAATAATTGCGTTACATATTACAGTTGAGAAGGTCAAGAAATTACGAGCTCTATAATATGCATTTTGTAAGTTAATTTTATGAAATGGTTCCAAGTTTCAAATTTGATTGAAATTTTAATTCTGAAACAGTCCTTTGATGACACAATTGGACTTCGAAATAATTGCGTTACATATTACAGTTGAGAAGGTCAAGAAATTACGAGCTCTATAATATGCATTTTATAAGTTAATTTTATGAAATGGTTCCAAGTTTCAAATTTGATTGAAATTTTAATTCTGAAACAGTCCTTTGATGACACAATTGGACTTCGAAATAATTGCGTTACATATTACAGTTGAGAAGGTCAAGAAATTACGAGCTCTATAATATGCATTTTGTAAGTTAATTTTATGAAATGGTTCCAAGTTTCAAATTTGATTGAAATTTTAATTCTGAAACAGTCCTTTGATGACACAATTGGACTTCGAAATAATTGCGTTACAAATTACAGTTGAGAAGGTCAAGAAATTACGAGCTCTATAATATGCATTTTGTAAGTTAATTTTATGAAATGGTTCCAAGTTTCAAATTTGATTGAAATTTTAATTCTAAAACAGTCCTTTGATGACACAATTGGACTTCGAAATAATTGCGTTACATATTACAGTTGAGAAGGTCAAGAAATTACGAGCTCTATAATATGCATTTTGTAAGTTAATTTTATGAAATGATTCCAAGTTTCAAATTTAATTTAATTTTTAATTCTAAAACAATCCTTTGATGAAACAATTGAACTTCGAAATAAGTGCGTTATATATTGCAATTGAGAAGGTCAAGAAATTACGAACTCTATAATATGCATTTTGTAAGTTAATTTTATGAAATGGTTCCAAGTTTCAAATTTGATTGAAATTTTAATTCTAAAACAGTCCTTTGATGACACAATTGGACTTCGAAATAATTGCGTTACATATTACAGTTGAGAAGGTCAAGAAATTACGAGCTCTATAATATGCATTTTGTAAGTTAATTTTATGAAATGATTCCAAGTTTCAAATTTAATTTAATTTTTAATTCTAAAACAATCCTTTGATGAAACAATTGAACTTCGAAATAAGTGCGTTATATATTGCAATTGAGAAGGTCAAGAAATTACGAACTCTATAATATGCATTTTGTAAGTTAATTTTATGAAATGGTTCCAAGTTTCAAATTTGATTGAAATTTTAATTCTAAAACAGTCCTTTGATGACACAATTGGACTTCGAAATAATTGCGTTACATATTACAGTTGAGAAGGTCAAGAAATTACGAGCTCTATAATATGCATTTTGTAAGTTAATTTTATGAAATGGTTCCAAGTTTCAAATTTGATTGAAATTTTAATTCTGAAACAGTCCTTTGATGACACAATTGGACTTCGAAATAATTGCGTTACATATTACAGTTGAGAAGGTCAAGAAATTACGAGCTCTATAATATGCATTTTGTAAGTTAATTTTATGAAATGGTTCCAAGTTTCAAATTTGATTGAAATTTTAATTCTAAAACAGTCCTTTGATGACACAATTGGACTTCGAAATAAATGCGTTATATATTGCAATTGAGAAGGTCAAGAAATTACGAGCTCTATAATATGCATTTTGTAAGTTAATTTTATGAAATGATTCCAAGTTTCAAATTTAATTTTTAATTCTAAAACAATCCTTTGATGAAACAATTGAACGAAATAAGTGAGTTATATATTACAACTGAGAAGGTCAAGAAATAACGAGCTCTATAATATACATTTTGTAAGTTAATTTTATGAAATGATTCCAAGTTTCAAATTTAATTTAATTTTTAATTCTCAAACAATCCTTTGATGAAACAATTTAACTTCGAAATAAGTGCGTTATATATTGCAATTGAGAAGGTCAAGAAATAACAAGCTCTATAATATGCATTTTGTAAGTTAATTTTATGAAATGATTCCAAGTTTCAAATTTAATTTTTAATTCTAAAACAATCCTTTGATGAAACAATTGAACGAAATAATACAACTGAGAAGGTCAAGAAATAGCGAGCTCTATAATATACATTTTGTAAGTTAATTTTATGAAATGATTCCAAGTTTCAAATTTAATTTAATTTTTAATTCTCAAACAATCCTTTGATGAAACAATTGAACTTCGAAATAAGTGCGTTATATATTGCAATTGAGAAGGTCAAGAAATAACAAGCTCTATAATATGCATTTTGTAAGTTAATTTTATGAAATGATTCCAAGTTTCAAATTTAATTTAATTTTTAATTCTAAAACAATCTTTGATGAAACAATTGAACTTCGAAATAAGTGCGTTATATATTGCAATTGAGAAGGTCAAGAAATTACGAGCTCTATAATATGCATTTTGTAAGTTAATTTTATGAAATGATTCCAAGTTTCAAATTTAATTTAATTTTTAATTCTAAAACAATCCTATGATGAAACACTTGAACTTCGAAATAAGTGCGTTATATATTGCAATTGAGAAGGTCAAGAAATTACGAGCTCTATAATATGCATTTTGTAAGTTAATTTTATGAAATGATTCCAAGTTTCAAATTTAATTTAATTTTTAATTCTAAAACAATCCTTTGATGAAACAATTGAACTTCGAAATAAGTGCGTTATATATTGCAATTGAGAAGGTCAAGAAATTACGAGCTCTATAATATGCATTTTGTAAGTTAATTTTATGAAATGATTCCAAGTTTCAAATTTAATTTAATTTTTAATTCTAAAACAATCCTTTGATGAAACAATTGAACTTCGAAATAAGTGCGTTATATATTGCAATTGAGAAGGTCAAGAAATTACGAGCTCTATAATATGCATTTTGTAAGTTAATTTTATGAAATGATTCCAAGTTTCAAATTTAATTTAATTTTTAATTCTAAAACAATCCTTTGATGAAACAATTGAACTTCGAAATAAGTGCGTAATATATTGCAATTGAGAAGGTCAAGAAATTACGAGCTCTATAATATGCATTTTGTAAGTTAATTTTATGAAATGATTCCAAGTTTCAAATTTAATTTAATTTTTAATTCTAAAACAATCCTTTGATGAAACAATTGAACGAAATAAGTGCGTTATATAGTGCAATTGAGAAGGTCAAGAAATTACGAGCTCTATAATATGCATTTTGTAAGTTAATTTTATGAAATGATTCCAAGTTTCAAATTTAATTTAATTTTTAATTCTAAAACAATCCTTTGATGAAACAATTGAACTTCGAAATAAGTGCGTAATATATTGCAATTGAGAAGGTCAAGAAATTACGAGCTCTATAATATGCATTTTGTAAGTTAATTTTATGAAATGATTCCAAGTTTCAAATTTAATTTAATTTTTAATTCTTAAACAATCCTTTGATGAAACAATTGAACTTCGAAATAAGTGCGTTATATATTGCAATTGAGAAGGTCAAGAAATTACGAACTCTATAATATGCATTTTGTAAGTTAATTTTATGAAATGGTTCCAAGTTTCAAATTTGATTGAAATTTTAATTCTAAAACAGTCCTTTGATGACACAATTGGACTTCGAAATAATTGCGTTACATATTACAGTTGAGAAGGTCAAGAAATTACGAGCTCTATAATATGCATTTTGTAAGTTAATTTTATGAAATGGTTCCAAGTTTCAAATTTGATTGAAATTTTAATTCTGAAACAGTCCTTTGATGACACAATTGGACTTCGAAATAATTGCGTTACAAATTACAGTTGAGAAGGTCAAGAAATTACGAGCTCTATAATATGCATTTTGTAAGTTAATTTTATGAAATGGTTCCAAGTTTCAAATTTGATTGAAATTTTAATTCTATAACAGTCCTTTGATGACACAATTGGACTTCGAAATAAGTGCGTTATATATTGCAATTGAGAAGGTCAAGAAATTACGAGCTCTATAATATGCATTTTGTAAGTTAATTTTATGAAATGATTCCAAGTTTCAAATTTAATTTAATTTTTAATTCTAAAACAATCCTTTGATGAAACAATTGAACTTCGAAATAAGTGCGTTATATATTGCAATTCAGAAGGTCAAGAAATTACGAGCTCTATAATATGCATTTTGTAAGTTAATTTTATGAAATGATTCCAAGTTTCAAATTTAATTTAATTTTTAATTCTAAAACAATCCTTTGGTGAAACAATTGAACTTCGAAATAAGTGCGTTATATATTGCAATTGAGAAGGTCAAGAAATTACGAGCTCTATAATATGCATTTTGTAAGTTAATTTTATGAAATGATTCCAAGTTTCAAATTTAATTTAATTTTTAATTCTAAAACAATCCTTTGGTGAAACAATTGAACGAAATAAGTGCGTTATATATTGCAATTGAGAAGGTCAAGAAATAACGAGCTCTGTAATATGCATTTTGTAAGTTAATTTTATGAAATGATTCCAAGTTTCAAATTTAATTTAATTTTTAATTCTAAAACAATCCTTTGATTAAACAATTGAACTTCGAAATAAGTGCGTTATATATTGCAATTGAGAAGGTCAAGAAATTACGAGCTCTATAATATGCATTTTGTCAGTTAATTTTATGAAATGATTCCAAGTTTCAAATTTGATTAAAATTTTAATTCTAAAACAGTCCTTTGATGTGACAATTGGACTTCGAAATAACTGCGTTATATATTACAGTTGAGAAGGTCAAGAAATTACGAGCTCTATAATATGCATTTTGTCAGTTAATTTTATGAAATGATTCCAAGTTTCAAATTTGATTGAAATTTTAATTCAAAAACAGTCCTTTGATGACACAATTGGACTTCGAAATAATTGCGTTACATATTACAGTTGAGAAGGTCAAGAAATTACGAGCTCTATAATATGCATTTTGTAAGTTAATTTTATGAAATGGTTCCAAGTTTCAAATTTGATTGAAATTTTAATTCTAAAACAGTCCTATGATGACACAATTGGACTTCGAAATAATTGCGTTACATATTACAGTTGAGAAGGTCAAGAAATTACGAGCTCTAAAATATGCATTTTGTAAGTTCATTTTATGAAATGGTTCCAAGTTTCAAATTTGATTGACATTTTAATTCTAAAACAGTCCTTTGATGACACAATTGGACTTCGAAATAATTGCGTTACATATTACAGTTGAGAAGGTCAAGAAATTACGAGCTCTATAATATGCATTTTGTAAGTTAATTTTATGAAATGGTTCCAAGTTTCAAATTTGATTAAAATTTTAATTCTAAAACAGTCCTTTGATGTGACAATTGGACTTCGAAATAACTGCCTTATATATTACAGTTGAGAAGGTCAAGAAATTACGAGCTCTATAATATGCATTTTGTAAGTTAATTTTATGAAATGGTTCCAAGTTTCAAATTTGATTGAAATTTTAATTCTAAAACAGTCCTTTGATGACACAATTGGACTTCGAAATAATTGCGTTACATATTACAGTTGAGAAGGTCAAGAAATTACGAGCTCTATAATATGCATTTTGTAAGTTAATTTTATGAAATGGTTCCAAGTTTCAAATTTGATTAAAATTTTAATTCTAAAACAGTCCTTTGATGTGACAATTGGACTTCGAAATAACTGCGTTATATATTACAGTTGAGAAGGTCAAGAAATTACGAGCTCTATAATATGCATTTTGTAAGTTAATTTTATGAAATGGTTCCAAGTTTCAAATTTGATTGAAATTTTAATTCTAAAACAGTCCTTTGATGACACAATTGGACTTCGAAATAATTGCGTTACATATTACAGTTGAGAAGGTCAAGAAATTACGAGCTCTATAATATGCATTTTGTAAGTTAATTTTATGAAATGATTCCAAGTTTCAAATTTAATTTAATTTTTAATTCTAAAACAATCCTTTGATGAAACAATTGAACTTCGAAATAAGTGCGTTATATATTGCAATTGAGAAGGTCAAGAAATTACGAGCTCCATAATATGCATTTTGTAAGTTCATTTTATGAAATGATTCCAATTTTCAAATTTAATTTAATTTTTAATTCTAAAACAATCCTTTGGTGAAACAATTGAACTTCGAAATAAGTGCGTTATATATTGCAATTGAGAAGGTCAAGAAATTACGAGCTCCATAATATGCATTTTGTAAGTTCATTTTATGAAATGATTCCAAGTTTCAAATTTAATTTAATTTTTAATTCTAAAACAATCCTTTGGTGAAACAATTGAACTTCGAAATAAGTGCGTTATATATTGCAATTGAGAAGGTCAAGAAATTACGAGCTCCATAATATGCATTTTGTAAGTTCATTTTATGAAATGATTCCAAGTTTCAAATTTAATTTAATTTTTAATTCTAAAACAATCCTTTGGTGAAACAATTGAACTTCGAAATAAGTGCGTTATATATTGCAATTGAGAAGGTCAAGAAATTACGAGCTCTATAATATGCATTTTGTAAGTTCATTTTATGAAAATTTGAATGAATTTTTAATTAAAAAACAGTCCTTTGATGACACAATTGGACTTCGAAATAAGTGCGTTATATATTGCAATTGAGAAGGTCAAGAAATTACGAGCTCTATAATATGCATTTTGTAAGTTAATTTTATGAAAATTTGAATGAATTTTTAATTTTAAAACAGTCCTTTGATGACACAATTGGACTTCGAAATAAGTGCGTTATATATTACAGTTGAGAAGGTCAAGAAATAACGAGCTCTATAATATGCATTTTGTAAGTTAATTTTATGAAATGATTCCAAGTTTCAAATTTAATTTAATTTTTAATTCTAAAACAATCCTTTGATGAAACAATTGAAATTCGAAATAAGTGCGTTATATATTGCAATTGAGAAGGTCAAGAAATTACGAGCTCTATAATATGCATTTTGTAAGTTAATTTTATGAAATGATTCCAAGTTTCAAATTTAATTTAATTTTTAATTCTAAAACAATCCTTTGATGAAACAATTGAACTTCGAAATAAGTGCGTTATATATTGCAATTGAGAAGGTAAAGAAATTACGAGCTCTATAACATGCATTTTGTAAGTTAATTTTATGAAATGATTCCAAGTTTCAAATTTAATTTAATTTTTAATTCTAAAACAATCCTTTGGTGAAACAATTGAACGAAATAAATGCGTTATATATTGCAATTGAGAAGGTCAAGAAATTACGAGCTCTATAATATGCATTTTGTAAGTTAATTTTATGAAATGATTCCAAGTTTCAAATTTAATTTAATTTTTAATTCTAAAACAATCCTTTGGTGAAACAATTGAACGAAATAAGTGCGTTATATATTGCAATTGAGAAGGTCAAGAAATTACGAGCTCTATAATATGCATTTTGTAAGTTAATTTTATGAAATGATTCCAAGTTTCAAATTTAATTTAATTTTTAATTCTAAAACAATCCTTTGGTGAAACAATTGAACGAAATAAGTGCGTTATATATTGCAATTGAGAAGGTCAAGAAATTACGAGCTCTATAATATGCATTTTGTAAGTTAATTTTATGAAATGATTCCAAGTTTCAAATTTAATTTAATTTTTAATTCTAAAACAATCCTTTGATGAAACAATTGAACTTCGAAATAAGTGCGTTATATATTGCAATTGAGAAGGTAAAGAAATTACGAGCTCTATAACATGCATTTTGTAAGTTAATTTTATGAAATGATTCCAAGTTTCAAATTTAATTTAATTTTTAATTCTAAAACAATCCTTTGATGAAACAATTGAACTTCGAAATAAGTGCGTTATATATTGCAATTGAGAAGGTCAAGAAATTACGAGCTCTATAACATGCATTTTGTAAGTTAATTTTATGAAATGATTCCAAGTTTCAAATTTAATTTAATTTTTAATTCTAAAGCAATCCTTTGGTGAAACAATTGAACGAAATAAGTGCGTTATATATTGCAATTGAGAAGGTCAAGAAATTACGAGCTCTATAATATGCATTTTGTAAGTTAATTTTATGAAATGATTCCAAGTTTCAAATTTAATTTAATTTTTAATTCTAAAACAATCCTTTGGTGAAACAATTGAACGAAATAAGTGCGTTATATATTGCAATTGAGAAGGTCAAGATATTACGAGCTCTATAATATGCATTTTGTAAGTTAATTTTATGAAATGATTCCAAGTTTCAAATTTAATTTAATTTTTAATTCTAAAACAATCCTTTGATGAAACAATTGAACTTCGAAATAAGTGCGTTATATATTGCAATTGAGAAGGTAAAGAAATTACGAGCTCTATAACATGCATTTTGTAAGTTCATTTTATGAAATGATTCCAAGTTTCAAATTTAATTTAATTTTTAATTCTAAAACAATCCTTTGGTGAAACAATTGAACGCAATAAGTGCGTTATATATTGCAATTGAGAAGGTCAAGAAATTACGAGCTCAATAATATGCATTTTGTAAGTTCATTTTATGAAATGATTCCAAGTTTCAAATTTAATTTAATTTTTAATTCTAAAACAATCCTTTGATGAAACAATTGAACTTCGAAATAAGTGCGTTATATATTGCAATTGAGAAGGTAAAGAAATTACGAGCTCTATAATATGTATTTTGTAAGTTAATTTTATGAAATGATTCCAAGTTTCAAATTTAATTTAATTTTTAATTCTAAAACAATCCTTTGATGAAACAATTGAACTTCGAAATAAGTGCGTTATATATTGCAATTGAGAAGGTCAAGAAATTACGAGCTCCATAATATGCATTTTGTAAGTTCATTTTATGAAATGATTCCAAGTTTCAAATTTAATTTAATTTTTAATTCTAAAGCAATCCTTTGGTGAAACAATTGAACGAAATAAGTGCGTTATATATTGCAATTGAGAAGGTCAAGAAATTACGAGCTCTATAATATGCATTTTGTAAGTTAATTTTATGAAATGATTCCAAGTTTCAAATTTAATTTAATTTTTAATTCTAAAACAATCCTTTGATGAAACAATTGAACTTCGAAATAAGTGCGTTATATATTGCAATTGAGAAGGTAAAGAAATTACGAGCTCTATAACATGCATTTTGTAAGTTAATTTTATGAAATGATTCCAAGTTTCAAATTTAATTTAATTTTTAATTCTAAAACAATCCTTTGATGAAACAATTGAACTTCGAAATAAGTGCGTTATATATTGCAATTGAGAAGGTAAAGAAATTACGAGCTCTATAACATGCATTTTGTAAGTTAATTTTATGAAATGATTCCAAGTTTCAAATTTAATTTAATTTTTAATTCTAAAACAATCCTTTGATGAAACAATTGAACTTCGAAATAAGTGCGTTATATATTGCAATTGAGAAGGTCAAGAAATTACGAGCTCTATAACATGCATTTTGTAAGTTAATTTTATGAAATGATTCCAAGTTTCAAATTTAATTTAATTTTTAATTCTAAAGCAATCCTTTGGTGAAACAATTGAACGAAATAAGTGCGTTATATATTGCAATTGAGAAGGTCAAGAAATTACGAGCTCTATAATATGCATTTTGTAAGTTAATTTTATGAAATGATTCCAAGTTTCAAATTTAATTTAATTTTTAATTCTAAAACAATCCTTTGGTGAAACAATTGAACGAAATAAGTGCGTTATATATTGCAATTGAGAAGGTCAAGAAATTACGAGCTCTATAATATGCATTTTGTAAGTTAATTTTATGAAATGATTCCAAGTTTCAAATTTAATTTAATTTTTAATTCTAAAACAATCCTTTGGTGAAACAATTGAACGAAATAAGTGCGTTATATATTGCAATTGAGAAGGTCAAGAAATTACGAGCTCTATAATATGCATTTTGTAAGTTAATTTTATGAAATGATTCCAAGTTTCAAATTTAATTTAATTTTTAATTCTAAAACAATCCTTTGATGAAACAATTGAACGAAATAAGTGCGTTATATATTGCAATTGAGAAGGTCAAGAAATTACGAGCATGCATTTTGTAAGTTCATTTTATGAAAATTTGAATGAATTTTTAATTAAAAAACAGTCCTTTGATGACACAATTGGACTTCGATATAAGTGAGTTATATATTACAACTGAGAAGGTCAAGAAATTACGAGCTCTATAATATGCATTTTGTAAGTTAATTTTATGAAATGATTCCAAGTTTCAAATTTAATTTAATTTTTAATTCTAAAACAATCCTTTGATGAAACAATTGAACTTCGAAATAAGTGCGTTATATATTGCAATTGAGAAGGTAAAGAAATTACGAGCTCTATAACATGCATTTTGTAAGTTAATTTTATGAAATGATTCCAAGTTTCAAATTTAATTTAATTTTTAATTCTAAAACAATCCTTTGATGAAACAATTGAACTTCGAAATAAGTGCGTTATATATTGCAATTGAGAAGGTCAAGAAATTACGAGCTCTATAACATGCATTTTGTAAGTTAATTTTATGAAATGATTCCAAGTTTCAAATTTAATTTAATTTTTAATTCTAAAGCAATCCTTTGGTGAAACAATTGAACGAAATAAGTGCGTTATATATTGCAATTGAGAAGGTCAAGAAATTACGAGCTCTATAATATGCATTTTGTAAGTTAATTTTATGAAATGATTCCAAGTTTCAAATTTAATTTAATTTTTAATTCTAAAACAATCCTTTGGTGAAACAATTGAACGAAATAAGTGCGTTATATATTGCAATTGAGAAGGTCAAGAAATTACGAGCTCTATAATATGCATTTTGTAAGTTAATTTTATGAAATGATTCCAAGTTTCAAATTTAATTTAATTTTTAATTCTAAAACAATCCTTTGGTGAAACAATTGAACGAAATAAGTGCGTTATATATTGCAATTGAGAAGGTCAAGAAATTACGAGCTCTATAATATGCATTTTGTAAGTTAATTTTATGAAATGATTCCAAGTTTCAAATTTAATTTAATTTTTAATTCTAAAACAATCCTTTGATGAAACAATTGAACTTCGAAATAAGTGCGTTATATATTGCAATTGAGAAGGTAAAGAAATTACGAGCTCTATAACATGCATTTTGTAAGTTAATTTTATGAAATGATTCCAAGTTTCAAATTTAATTTAATTTTTAATTCTAAAACAATCCTTTGATGAAACACTTGAACTTCGAAATAAGTGCGTTATATATTGCAATTGAGAAGGTCAAGAAATTACGAGCTCTATAATATGCATTTTGTAAGTTAATTTTATGAAATGATTCCAAGTTTCAAATTTAATTTAATTTTTAATTCTAAAACAATCCTTTGATGAAACAATTGAACTTCGAAATAAGTGCGTTATATATTGCAATTGAGAAGGTAAAGAAATTACGAGCTCTATAACATGCATTTTGTAAGTTAATTTTATGAAATGATTCCAAGTTTCAAATTTAATTTAATTTTTAATTCTAAAACAATCCTTTGATGAAACAATTGAACTTCGAAATAAGTGCGTTATATATTGCAATTGAGAAGGTCAAGAAATTACGAGCTCTATAACATGCATTTTGTAAGTTAATTTTATGAAATGATTCCAAGTTTCAAATTTAATTTAATTTTTAATTCTAAAGCAATCCTTTGGTGAAACAATTGAACGAAATAAGTGCGTTATATATTGCAATTGAGAAGGTCAAGAAATTACGAGCTCTATAATATGCATTTTGTAAGTTAATTTTATGAAATGATTCCAAGTTTCAAATTTAATTTAATTTTTAATTCTAAAACAATCCTTTGGTGAAACAATTGAACGAAATAAGTGCGTTATATATTGCAATTGAGAAGGTCAAGAAATTACGAGCTCTATAATATGCATTTTGTAAGTTAATTTTATGAAATGATTCCAAGTTTCAAATTTAATTTAATTTTTAATTCTAAAGCAATCCTTTGGTGAAACAATTGAACGAAATAAGTGCGTTATATATTGCAATTGAGAAGGTCAAGAAATTACGAGCTCTATAATATGCATTTTGTAAGTTAATTTTATGAAATGATTCCAAGTTTCAAATTTAATTTAATTTTTAATTCTAAAACAATCCTTTGGTGAAACAATTGAACGAAATAAGTGCGTTATATATTGCAATTGAGAAGGTCAAGAAATTACGAGCTCTATAATATGCATTTTGTAAGTTAATTTTATGAAATGATTCCAAGTTTCAAATTTAATTTAATTTTTAATTCTAAAACAATCCTTTGGTGAAACAATTGAACGAAATAAGTGCGTTATATATTGCAATTGAGAAGGTCAAGAAATTACGAGCTCTATAATATGCATTTTGTAAGTTAATTTTATGAAATGATTCCAAGTTTCAAATTTAATTTAATTTTTAATTCTAAAACAATCCTTTGATGAAACAATTGAACGAAATAAGTGCGTTATATATTGCAATTGAGAAGGTCAAGAAATTACGAGCATGCATTTTGTAAGTTCATTTTATGAAAATTTGAATGAATTTTTAATTAAAAAACAGTCCTTTGATGACACAATTGGACTTCGATATAAGTGAGTTATATATTACAACTGAGAAGGTCAAGAAATTACGAGCTCTATAATATGCATTTTGTAAGTTAATTTTATGAAATGATTCCAAGTTTCAAATTTAATTTAATTTTTAATTCTAAAACAATCCTTTGATGAAACAATTGAACTTCGAAATAAGTGCGTTATATATTGCAATTGAGAAGGTCAAGAAATTACGAGCTCCATAATATGCATTTTGTAAGTTCATTTTATGAAATGATTCCAAGTTTCAAATTTAATTTAATTTTTAATTCTAAAACAATCCTTTGATGAAACAATTGAACTTCGAAATAAGTGCGTTATATATTGCAATTGAGAAGGTCAAGAAATTACGAGCTCTATAACATGCATTTTGTAAGTTAATTTTATGAAATGATTCCAAGTTTCAAATTTAATTTAATTTTTAATTCTAAAACAATCCTTTGATGAAACAATTGAACTTCGAAAAAAGTGCGTTATATATTGCAATTGAGCTTCGAAATAAGTGCCTTATATATTGCAATTGAGAAGGTCAAGAAATAACGAGCTCTATAATATGCATTTTGTAAGTTAATTTTATGAAATGATTCCAAGTTTCAAATTTAATTTAATTTTTAATTCTAAAACAATCCTTTGATGAAACAATTGAAATTCGAAATAAGTGCGTTATATATTGCAATTGAGAAGGTCAAGAAATTACGAGCTCTATAATATGCATTTTGTAAGTTCATTTTATGAAATGATTCCAAGTTTCAAATTTAATTTAATTTTTAATTCTAAAACAATCCTTTGATGAAACAATTGAACTTCGAAATAAGTGCGTTATATATTGCAATTGAGAAGGTCAAGAAATTACGAGCTCTATAACATGCATTTTGTAAGTTAATTTTATGAAATGATTCCAAGTTTCAAATTTAATTTAATTTTTAATTCTAAAACAATCCTTTGATGAAACAATTGAACTTCGAAATAAGTGCGTTATATATTGCAATTGAGAAGGTCAAGATATTACGAGCTCTATAATATGCATTTTGTAGGTTCATTTTATGAAATGATTCCAAGTTTCAAATTTAATTTAATTTTTAATTCTAAAACAATCCTTTGATGAAACAATTGAACTTCGAAATAAGTGCGTTATATATTGCAATTGAGAAGGTCAAGAAATTACGAGCTCTATAATATGCACTTTGTAAGTTAATTTTATGAAATGATTCCAAGTTTCAAATTTAATTTAATTTTTAATTCTAAAATAATCCTTTGATGAAACAATTGAACTTCGAAATAAGTGCGTTATATATTGCAATTGAGAAGGTCAAGAAATTACGAGCTCTATAATATGCACTTTGTAAGTTAATTTTATGAAATGATTCCAAGTTTCAAATTTAATTTAATTTTTAATTCTAAAACAATCCTTTGATGAAACAATTGAACTTCGAAATAAGTGCGTTATATATTGCAATTGAGAAGGTCAAGAAATTACGAGCTCTATAATATGTATTTTGTAAGTTAATTTTATGAAATGATTCCAAGTTTCAAATTTAATTTAATTTTTAATTCTAAAACAATCCTTTGATGAAACAATTGAACTTCGAAATAAGTGCGTTATATATTGCAATTGAGAAGGTCAAGAAATAACGAGCTCTATAATATGCATTTTGTAAGTTCATTTTATGAAATGATTCCAAGTTTCAAATTTAATTTAATTTTTAATTCTAAAACAATCCTTTGATGAAACAATGGAACTTCGAAATAAGTGCGTTATATATTGCAATTGAGAAGGTCAAGAAATTACGAGCTCTATAATATGCATTTTGTAAGTTAATTTTATGAAATGATTCCAAGTTTCAAATTTAATTTAATTTTTAATTCTAAAACAATCCTTTGATGAAACAATTGAACTTCGAAATAAGTGCGTTATATATTGCAATTGAGAAGGTCAAGAAATTACGAGCTCTATAATATGCATTTTGTAAGTTCATTTTATGAAATGATTCCAAGTTTCAAATTTAATTTAATTTTTAATTCTAAAACAATCCTTTGGTGAAACAATTGAACGCAATAAGTGCGTTATATATTGCAATTGAGAAGGTCAAGAAATTACGAGCTCAATAATATGCATTTTGTAAGTTCATTTTATGAAAATTTAAATGAATTTTTAATTTTAAAACAGTCCTTTGATGACACAATTGGACTTAGAAAAACAAATTTGATGTTACAGTTGAGAAGGTCAAGAAATAACGAGCTCTATAATATGCATTTTGTAAGTTAATTTTATGAAATGATTCCAAGTTTCAAATTTAATTTAATTTTTAATTCTAAAACAATCCTTTGATGAAACAATTGAACTTCGAAATAAGTGCGTTATATATTGCAATTGAGAAGGTCAAGAAATTACGAGCTCTATAATATGCATTTTGTAAGTTCATTTTATGAAATGATTCCAAGTTTCAAATTTAATTTAATTTTTAATTCTAAAACAATCCTTTGGTGAAACAATTGAACGCAATAAGTGCGTTATATATTGCAATTGAGAAGGTCAAGAAATTACGAGCTCAATAATATGCATTTTGTAAGTTCATTTTATGAAAATTTGAATGAATTTTTAATTTTAAAACAGTCCTTTGATGACACAATTGGACTTAGAAAAACAAATTTGATGTTACAGTTGAGAAGGTCAAGAAATAACGAGCTCTATAATATGCATTTTGTAAGTTAATTTTATGAAATGATTCCAAGTTTCAAATTTAATTTAATTTTTAATTCTAAAACAATCCTTTGATGAAACAATTGAACTTCGAAATAAGTGCGTTATATATTGCAATTGAGAAGGTCAAGAAATTACGAGATCTATAATATGCATTTTGTAAGTTCATTTTATGAAATGATTCCAAGTTTCAAATTTAATTTAATTTTTAATTCTAAAACAATCCTTTGGTGAAACAATTGAACTTCGAAATAAGTGCGTTATATATTGCAATTGAGAAGGTCAAGAAATTACGAGATCTATAATATGCATTTTGTAAGTTCATTTTATGAAATGATTCCAAGTTTCAAATTTAATTTAATTTTTAATTCTAAAACAATCCTTTGGTGAAACAATTGAACGCAATAAGTGCGTTATATATTGCAATTGAGAAGGTCAAGAAATTACGAGCTCAATAATATGCATTTTGTAAGTTCATTTTATGAAAATTTAAATGAATTTTTAATTTTAAAACAGTCCTTTGATGACACAATTGGACTTAGAAAAACAAATTTGATGTTACAGTTGAGAAGGTCAAGAAATAACGAGCTCTATAATATGCATTTTGTAAGTTAATTTTATGAAATGATTCCAAGTTTCAAATTTAATTTAATTTTTAATTCTAAAACAATCCTTTGATGAAACAATTGAACTTCGAAATAAGTGCGTTATATATTGCAATTGAGAAGGTCAAGAAATTACGAGATCTATAATATGCATTTTGTAAGTTCATTTTATGAAATGATTCCAAGTTTCAAATTTAATTTAATTTTTAATTCTAAAACAATCCTTTGGTGAAACAATTGAACGCAATAAGTGCGTTATATATTGCAATTGAGAAGGTCAAGAAATTACGAGATCTATAATATGCATTTTGTAAGTTCATTTTATGAAATGATTCCAAGTTTCAAATTTAATTTAATTTTTAATTCTAAAACAATCCTTTGGTGAAACAATTGAACGCAATAAGTGCGTTATATATTGCAATTGAGAAGGTCAAGAAATTACGAGCTCAATAATATGCATTTTGTAAGTTCATTTTATGAAAATTTGAATGAATTTTTAATTTTAAAACAGTCCTTTGATGACACAATTGGACTTAGAAAAACAAATTTGATGTTACAGTTGAGAAGGTCAAGAAATAACGAGCTCTATAATATGCATTTTGTAAGTTAATTTTATGAAATGATTCCAAGTTTCAAATTTAATTTAATTTTTAATTCTAAAACAATCCTTTGATGAAACAATTGAACTTCGAAATAAGTGCGTTATATATTGCAATTGAGAAGGTCAAGAAATTACGAGATCTATAATATGCATTTTGTAAGTTCATTTTATGAAATGATTCCAAGTTTCAAATTTAATTTAATTTTTAATTCTAAAACAATCCTTTGGTGAAACAATTGAACGCAATAAGTGCGTTATATATTGCAATTGAGAAGGTCAAGAAATTACGAGCTCAATAATATGCATTTTGTAAGTTCATTTTATTAAAATTTGAATGAATTTTTAATTTTAAAACAGTCCTTTGATGACACAATTGGACTTAGAAAAACAAATTTGATGTTACAGTTGAGAAGGTCAAGAAATAACGAGCTCTATAATATGCATTTTGTAAGTTAATTTTATGAAATGGTTCCAGGTTTCAAATTTGATTGAATTTTTAATTCTAAAACAGTCCTTTGATGACACAATTGGTTTTAGAAATAAGTGCGTTACATATTACAGTTGAGAAGGTCAAGAAATTACGAGCTCTATAATATGCATTTTGTAAGTTAATTTTATGAAATGATTCCAAGTTTCAAATTTAATTTAATTTTTAATTCTAAAACAATCCTTTGATGAAACAATTGAACTTCGAAATAAGTGCGTTATATATTGCAATTGAGAAGGTCAAGAAATTACGAGCTCTATAATATGCATTTTGTAAGTTCATTTTATGAAAATTTGAATGAATTTTTAATTTTAAAACAGTCCTTTGATGACACAATTGGACTTAGAAAAACAAATTTGATGTTACAGTTGAGAAGGTCAAGAAATAACGAGCTCTATAATATGCATTTTGTAAGTTAATTTATGAAATGGTTCCAGGTTTCAAATTTGATTGAATTTTTAATTCTAAAACAGTCCTTTGATGACACAATTGGTTTTAGAAATAAGTGCGTTACATATTACAGTTGAGAAGGTCAAGAAATTACGAGCTCTATAATATGCATTTTGTAAGTTAATTTTATGAAATGATTCCAAGTTTCAAATTTAATTTAATTTTTAATTCTAAAACAATCCTTTGATGAAACAATTGAACTTCGAAATAAGTGCGTTATATATTGCAATTGAGAAGGTCAAGAAATTACGAGCTCTATAACATGCATTTTGTAAGTTAATTTTATGAAATGATTCCAAGTTTCAAATTTAATTTAATTTTTAATTCTAAAACAATCCTTTGATGAAACAATTGAACTTCGAAATAAGTGCGTTATATATTGCAATTGAGAAGGTCAAGATATTACGAGCTCTATAATATGCATTTTGTAGGTTCATTTTATGAAATGATTCCAAGTTTCAAATTTAATTTAATTTTTAATTCTAAAACAATCCTTTGATGAAACAATTGAACTTCGAAATAAGTGCGTTATATATTGCAATTGAGAAGGTCAAGATATTACGAGCTCTATAATATGCATTTTGTAGGTTCATTTTATGAAATGATTCCAAGTTTCAAATTTAATTTAATTTTAATTCTAAAACAATCCTTTGATGAAACAATGGAACTTCGAAATAAGTGCGTTATATATTGCAATTGAGAAGGTCAAGAAATAACGAGCTCTATAATATGCATTTTGTAAGTTAATTTTATGAAATGGTTCCAGGTTTCAAATTTGATTGAATTTTTAATTCTAAAACAGTCCTTTGATGACACAATTGGTTTTAGAAATAAGTGCGTTACATATTACAGTTGAGAAGGTCAAGAAATTACGAGCTCTATAATATGCATTTTGTAAGTTAATTTTATGAAATGATTCCAAGTTTCAAATTTAATTTAATTTTTAATTCTAAAACAATCCTTTGATGAAACAATTGAACTTCGAAATAAGTGCCTTATATATTGCAATTGAGAAGGTCAAGAAATTACGAGCTCTATAATATGCATTTTGTAAGTTAATTTTATGAAATGATTCCAAGTTTCAAATTTAATTTAATTTTTAATTCTAAAACAATCCTTTGATGAAACAATTGAACTTCGAAATAAGTGCGTTATATATTGCAATTGAGAAGGTCAAGATATTACGAGCTCTATAATATGCATTTTGTAGGTTCATTTTATGAAATGATTCCAAGTTTCAAATTTAATTTAATTTTAATTCTAAAACAATCCTTTGATGAAACAATGGAACTTCGAAATAAGTGCGTTATATATTGCAATTGAGAAGGTCAAAAAATTACGAGCTTTATAATATGCATTTTGTAAGTTAATTTTATGAAATGATTCCAAGTTTCAAATTTAATTTAATTTTTAATTCTAAAACAATCCTTTGATGAAACAATTGAACTTCGAAATAAGTGCGTTATATATTGCAATTGAGAAGGTCAAGAAATTACGAGCTCTATAATATGCATTTTGTAGGTTCATTTTATGAAATGATTCCAAGTTTCAAATTTAATTTAATTTTTAATTCTAAAACAATCCTTTGATGAAACAATTGAACGAAATAAGTGCGTTATATATTGCAATTGAGAAGGTCAAGAAATTACGAGCTCTATAATATGCATTTTGTAAGTTAATTTTATGAAATGATTCCAAGTTTCAAATTTAATTTAATTTTTAATTCTAAAACAATTCTTTGATGAAACAATTGAACTTCGAAATAAGTGCGTTATATATTGCAATTGAGAAGGTCAAGAAATTACGAGCTCTATAATATGTATTTTGTAAGTTAATTTTATGAAATGATTCCAAGTTTCAAATTTAATTTAATTTTTAATTCTAAAACAATCCTTTGATGAAACAATTGAATTTCGAAATAAGTGCGTTATATATTGCAATTGAGAAGGTCAAGAAATAACAAGCTCTATAATATGCATTTTGTAAGTTCATTTTATGAAATGATTCCAAGTTTCAAATTTAATTTAATTTTTAATTCTAAAACAATCCTTTGATGAAACAATGGAACTTCGAAATAAGTGCGTTATATATTGCAATTGAGAAGGTCAAGAAATTACGAGCTCTATAATATGCATTTTGTAAGTTCATTTTATGAAATGATTCCAAGTTTCAAATTTAATTTAATTTTTAATTCTAAAACAATCCTTTGGTGAAACAATTGAACGCAATAAGTGCGTTATATATTGCAATTGAGAAGGTCAAGAAATTACGAGCTCAATAATATGCATTTTGTAAGTTCATTTTATGAAAATTTAAATGAATTTTTAATTTTAAAACAGTCCTTTGATGACACAATTGGACTTAGAAAAACAAATTTGATGTTACAGTTAAGAAGGTCAAGAAATAACGAGCTCTATAATATGCATTTTGTAAGTTAATTTTATGAAATGGTTCCAAGTTTCAAATTTAATTTAATTTTTAATTCTAAAACAATCCTTTGATGAAACAATTGAACTTCGAAATAAGTGCGTTATATATTGCAATTGAGAAGGTCAAGAAATTACGAGCTCTATAATATGCATTTTGTAAGTTCATTTTATGAAATGATTCCAAGTTTCAAATTTAATTTAATTTTTAATTCTAAAACAATCCTTTGGTGAAACAATTGAACGCAATAAGTGCGTTATATATTGCAATTGAGAAGGTCAAGAAATTACGAGCTCAATAATATGCATTTTGTAAGTTCATTTTATGAAAATTTGAATGAATTTTTAATTTTAAAACAGTCCTTTGATGACACAATTGGACTTAGAAAAACAAATTTGATGTTACAGTTGAGAAGGTCAAGAAATAACGAGCTCTATAATATGCATTTTGTAAGTTAATTTTATGAAATGATTCCAAGTTTCAAATTTAATTTAATTTTTAATTCTAAAACAATCCTTTGATGAAACAATTGAACTTCGAAATAAGTGCGTTATATATTGCAATTGAGAAGGTCAAGAAATAACGAGATCTATAATATGCATTTTGTAAGTTCATTTTATGAAATGATTCCAAGTTTCAAATTTAATTTAATTTTTAATTCTAAAACAATCCTTTGGTGAAACAATTGAACGCAATAAGTGCGTTATATATTGCAATTGAGAAGGTCAAGAAATTACGAGCTCAATAATATGCATTTTGTAAGTTCATTTTATGAAAATTTGAATGAATTTTTAATTTTAAAACAGTCCTTTGATGACACAATTGGACTTAGAAAAACAAATTTGATGTTACAGTTGAGAAGGTCAAGAAATAACGAGCTCTATAATATGCATTTTGTAAGTTAATTTTATGAAATGATTCCAAGTTTCAAATTTAATTTAATTTTTAATTCTAAAACAATCCTTTGATGAAACAATTGAACTTCGAAATAAGTGCGTTATATATTGCAATTGAGAAGGTCAAGAAATTACGAGCTCTATAATATGCATTTTGTAAGTTCATTTTATGAAAATTTGAATGAATTTTTAATTTTAAAACAGTCCTTTGATGACACAATTGGAGTTCGAAAAACAAATTTGATGTTACAGTTGAGAAGGTCAAGAAATTACCAGCTCTATAATATGCATTTTGTAAGTTAATTTTATGAAATGATTCCAAGTTTCAAATTTAATTTAATTTTTAATTCTAAAACAATCCTTTGATGAAACAATTGAACTTCGAAATAAGTGCGTTATATATTGCAATTGAGAAGGTCAAGAAATTACGAGCTCTATAATATGCATTTTGTAAGTTAATTTTATGAAAATTTGAATGAATTTTTAATTTTTAAACAGTCCTTTGATGACACAATTGGACTTCGAAAAACAAATTTGATGTTACAGTTGAGAAGGTCAAGAAATTACGAGCTCTATAATATGCATTTTGTAAGTTAATTTTATGAAATGGTTCCAGGTTTCAAATTTGATTGAATTTTTAATTCTAAAACAGTCCTTTGATGACACAATTGGTTTTAGAAATAAGTGCGTTACATATTACAGTTGAGAAGGTCAAGAAATTACGAGCTCTATAATATGCATTTTGTAAGTTAATTTTATGAAATGATTCCAAGTTTCAAATTTAATTTAATTTTTAATTCTAAAACAATCCTTTGATGAAACAATTGAACTTCGAAATAAGTGCGTTATATATTGCAATTGAGAAGGTCAAGAAATTACGAGCTCTATAATATGCATTTTGTAAGTTCATTTTATGAAAATTTGAATGAATTTTTAATTTTAAAACAGTCCTTTGATGACACAATTGGAGTTCGAAAAACAAATTTGATGTTACAGTTGAGAAGGTCAAGAAATTACGAGCTCTATAATATGCATTTTGTAAGTTAATTTTATGAAATGATTCCAAGTTACAAATTTAATTTAATTTTTAATTCTAAAACAATCCTTTGATGAAACAATTGAACTTCGAAATAAGTGCGTTATATATTGCAATTGAGAAGGTCAAGAAATTACGAGCTCTATAATATGCATTTTGTAAGTTAATTTTATGAAAATTTGAATGAATTTTTAATTTTAAAACAGTCCTTTGATGACACAATTGGACTTCGAAAAACAAATTTGATGTTACAGTTGAGAAGGTCAAGAAATTACGAGCTCTATAATATGCATTTTGTAAGTTAATTTTATGAAATGGTTCCAAGTTTCAAATTTGCTTGAATTTTTAATTCAAAAACAGTCCTTTGATGACACAATTGGGCTTCGAAATAATTGCGTTACATATTACAGTTGAGAAGGTCAAGAAATTACGAGCTCTATAATATGCATTTTGTAAGCTAATTTTATGAAATGGTTCCAAGTTTCAAATTTGCTTGAATTTTTAATACAAAAACAGTCCTTTGATGACACAATTGGACTTCGAAACAATTGCGTTACATATTACAGTTGAGAAGGTCAAGAAATTACGAGCTCTATAATATGCATTTTGTAAGCTAATTTTATGAAATGGTTCCAAGTTTCAAATTTGCTTGAATTTTTAATTCAAAAACAGTCCTTTGATGACACAATTGGACTTCGAAATAATTGCGTTATATATTACAGTTGAGAAGGTCAAGAAATTACGAGCTCTATAATATGCATTTTGTAAGCTAATTTTATGAAATGGTTCCAAGTTTCAAATTTGATTGAATTTTTAATTCAAAAACAGACCTTTGATGACACAATTGGGCTTCGAAATAATTGCGTTACATATTACAGTTGAGAAGGTCAAGAAATTACGAGCTCTATAATATGCATTTTGAAAGCTAATTTTATGAAATGGTTTCAAGTTTCAAATTTGATTGAATTTTTAATTCTAAAACAGTCCTTTGATGACACAATTGGACTTCGAAATAATTGCGTTACATAATACAGTTGAGAAGTTCAAGAAATTACGAGCTCTATAATATGCATTTTGTAAGCTAATTTTTTGAAATGGTTCCAAGTTTCAAATTTGCTTGAATTTTTAATTCAAAAACAGTCCTTTGATGACACAATTGGACTTCGAAATAATTGCGTTACATATTACAGTTGAGAAGGTCAAGAAATTACGAGCTCTATAATATGCATTTCGTAAGCTAATTTTTTGAAATGGTTCCAAGTTTCAAATTTGATTGAATTTTTAATTCAAAAACAGTCCTTTGATGACACAATTGGACTTCGAAATATTTGCGTTACATATTACAGTTGAGAAGGTCAAGAAATTACGAGCTCTATAATATGCATTTTGTAAACTAATTTTATGAAATGGTTCCAAGTTTAAAATTTGCTTGAATTTTTAATTCAAAAACAGTCCTTTGATGACACAATTGGACTTCGAAATAATTGCGTTACATAATACAGTTGAGAAGGTCAAGAAATTACGAGCTCTATAATATGCATTTTGTACGCTAATTTTTTGAAATGGTTCCAAGTTTCAAATTTGCTTGAATTTTTAATTCAAAAACAGTCCTTTGATGACACAATTTGACTTCGAAATAATTGCGTTACATATTACAGTTGAGAAGGTCAAGAAATTACGAGCTCTATAATATGCATTTTGTAAGCTAATTTTATGAAATGGTTCCAAGTTTCAAATTTGCTTGAATTTTTAATTCAAAAACAGTCCTTTGATGACACAATTGGACTTCGAAATAATTGCGTTACATATTACAGTTGAGAAGGTCAAGAAATTACGAGCTCTATAATATGCATTTTGTAAGCTAATTTTTTGAAATGGTTCCAAGTTTCAAATTTGCTTGAATTTTTAATTCAAAAACAGTCCTTTGATGACAGAATTGGACTTCGAAATAATTGCGTTACATATTACAGTTGAGAAGGTCAAGAAATTACGAGCTCTATAATATGCATTTTGTAAGCTAATTTTATGAAATGGTTCCAAGTTTCAAATTTGCTTGAATTTTTAATTCAAAAACAGTCCTTTGATGACACAATTGGACTTCGAAATAATTGCGTTACATATTACAGTTGAGAAGGTCAAGAAATTACGAGCTCTATAATATGCATTTCGTAAGCTAATTTTTTGAAATGGTTCCAAGTTTCAAATTTGCTTGAATTTTTAATTCAAAAACAGTCCTTTGATGACACAATTGGACTTCGAAATAATTGCGTTACATAATACAGTTGAGAAGGTCAAGAAATTACGAGCTCTATAATATGCATTTTGTACGCTAATTTTATGAAATGGTTCCAAGTTTCAAATTTGCTTGAATTTTTAATTCAAAAACAGTCCTTTGATGACACAATTGGACTTCGAAATAATTGCGTTACATATTACAGTTGAGAAGTTCAAGAAATTACGAGCTCTATAATATGCATTTTGTAAGCTAATTTTATGAAATGGTTCCAAGTTTCAAATTTGATTGAATTTTTAATTCAAAAACAGTCCTTTGATGACACAATTGGACTTCGAAATAATTGCGTTACATATTACAGTTGAGAAGGTCAAGAAATTACGAGCTCTATAATATGCATTTCGTAAGCTAATTTTTTGAAATGGTTCCAAGTTTCAAATTTGCTTGAATTTTTAATTCAAAAACAGTCCTTTGATGACACAATTGGACTTCGAAATAATTGCGTTACATATTACAGTTGAGAAGGTCAAGAAATTACGAGCTCTATAATATGCATTTCGTAAGCTAATTTTTTGAAATGGTTCCAAGTTTCAAATTTGATTGAATTTTTAATTCAAAAACAGTCCTTTGATGACACAATTGGACTTCGAAATATTTGCGTTACATATTACAGTTGAGAAGGTCAAGAAATTACGAGCTCTATAATATGCATTTTGTAAACTAATTTTATGAAATGGTTCCAAGTTTAAAATTTGCTTGAATTTTTAATTCAAAAACAGTCCTTTGATGACACAATTGGACTTCGAAATAATTGCGTTACATAATACAGTTGAGAAGGTCAAGAAATTACGAGCTCTATAATATGCATTTTGTACGCTAATTTTTTGAAATGGTTCCAAGTTTCAAATTTGCTTGAATTTTTAATTCAAAAACAGTCCTTTGATGACACAATTTGACTTCGAAATAATTGCGTTACATATTACAGTTGAGAAGGTCAAGAAATTACGAGCTCTATAATATGCATTTTGTAAGCTAATTTTATGAAATGGTTCCAAGTTTCAAATTTGCTTGAATTTTTAATTCAAAAACAGTCCTTTGATGACACAATTGGACTTCGAAATAATTGCGTTACATATTACAGTTGAGAAGGTCAAGAAATTACGAGCTCTATAATATGCATTTTGTAAGCTAATTTTTTGAAATGGTTCCAAGTTTCAAATTTGCTTGAATTTTTATTTCAAAAACAGTCCTTTGATGACACAATTGGACTTCGAAATAATTGCGTTACATATTACAGTTGAGAAGGTCAAGAAATTACGAGCTCTATAATATGCATTTTGTAAGCTAATTTTATGAAATGGTTCCAAGTTTCAAATTTGCTTGAATTTTTAATTCAAAAACAGTCCTTTGATGACACAATTGGACTTCGAAATAATTGCGTTACATATTACAGTTGAGAAGGTCAAGAAATTACGAGCTCTATAATATGCATTTCGTAAGCTAATTTTTTGAAATGGTTCCAAGTTTCAAATTTGCTTGAATTTTTAATTCAAAAACAGTCCTTTGATGACACAATTGGACTTCGAAATAATTGCGTTACATATTACAGTTGAGAAGGTCAAGAAATTACGAGCTCTATAATATGCATTTTGTACGCTAATTTTATGAAATGGTTCCAAGTTTCAAATTTGCTTGAATTTTTAATTCAAAAACAGTCCTTTGATGACACAATTGGACTTCGAAATAATTGCGTTACATATTACAGTTGAGAAGGTCAAGAAATTACGAGCTCTATAATATGCATTTTGTAAGCTAATTTTATGAAATGGTTCCAAGTTTCAAATTTGCTTGAATTTTTAATTCAAAAACAGTCCTTTGATGACACAATTGGACTTCGAAATAATTGCGTTACATATTACAGTTGAGAAGGTCAAGAAATTACGAGCTCTATAATATGCATTTCGTAAGCTAATTTTTTGAAATGGTTCCAAGTTTCAAATTTGCTTGAATTTTTAATTCAAAAACAGTCCTTTGATGACACAATTGGACTTCGAAATAATTGCGTTACATAATACAGTTGAGAAGGTCAAGAAATTACGAGCTCTATAATATGCATTTTGTACGCTAATTTTTTGAAATGGTTCCAAGTTTCAAATTTGCTTGAATTTTTAATTCAAAAACAGTCCTTTGATGACACAATTGGACTTCGAAATAATTGCGTTACATATTACAGTTGAGAAGGTCAAGAAATTACGAGCTCTATAATATGCATTTTGTAAGCTAATTTTTTGAAATGGTTCCAAGTTTCAAATTTGCTTGAATTTTTAATTCAAAAACAGTCCTTTGATGACACAATTGGACTTCGAAATAATTGCGTTACATATTACAGTTGAGAAGGTCAAGAAATTACGAGCTCTATAATATGCATTTTGTAAGCTAATTTTATGAAATGGTTCCAAGTTTCAAATTTGCTTGAATTTTTAATTCAAAAACAGTCCTTTGATGACACAATTGGACTTCGAAATAATTGCGTTACATAATACAGTTGAGAAGGTCAAGAAATTACGAGCTCTATAATATGCATTTTGTACGCTAATTTTTTGAAATGGTTCCAAGTTTCAAATTTGCTTGAATTTTTAATTCAAAAACAGTCCTTTGATGACACAATTGGACTTCGAAATAATTGCGTTACATATTACAGTTGAGAAGGTCAAGAAATTACGAGCTCTATAATATGCATTTTGTAAGCTAATTTTATGAAATGGTTCCAAGTTTCAAATTTGATTGAATTTTTAATTCAAAAACAGTCCTTTGATGACACAATTGGACTTCGAAATAATTGCGTTACATATTACAGTTGAGAAGGTCAAGAAATTACGAGCTCTATAATATGCATTTTGTAAGCTAATTTAATGAAATGGTTCCAAGTTTCAAATTTGCTTGAATTTTTAATTCAAAAACAGTCCTTTGATGACACAATTGGACTTCGAAATAATTGCGTTACATATTACAGTTGAGAAGGTCAAGAAATTACGAGCTCTATAATATGCATTTTGTAAGCTAATGTAATGAAATGGTTCCAAGTTTCAAATTTGGTTGAATTTTTAATTCTAAAACAGTCCTTTGATGACACAATTGGACTTCGAAATAATTGCGTTACATAATACAGTTGAGAAGGTCAAGAAATTACGAGCTCTATAATATGCATTTTGTAAGCTAATTTTATGAAATGGTTCCAAGTTTCAAATTTGCTTGAATTTTTAATTCAAAAACAGTCCTTTGATGACACAATTGGACTTCGAAATAATTGCGTTACATATTACAGTTGAGAAGGTCAAGAAATTACGAGCTCTATAATATGCATTTTGTAAGCAAATTTTTTGAAATGGTTCCAAGTTTCAAATTTGCTTGAATTTTTAATTCAAAAACAGTCCTTTGATGACACAATTGGACTTCGAAATAATTGCGTTACATAATACAGTTGAGAAGGTCAAGAAATTACGAGCTCTATAATATGCATTTTGTACGCTAATTTTTTGAAATGGTTCCAAGTTTCAAATTTGCTTGAATTTTTAATTCAAAAACAGTCCTTTGATGACACAATTGGACTTCGAAATAATTGCGTTACATATTACAGTTGAGAAGGTCAAGAAATTACGAGCTCTATAATATGCATTTTGTAAGCTAATTTTATGAAATGGTTCCAAGTTTCAAATTTGATTGAATTTTTAATTCAAAAACAGTCCTTTGATGACACAATTGGACTTCGAAATAATTGCGTTACATATTACAGTTGAGAAGGTCAAGAAATTACGAGCTCTATAATATGCATTTTGTAAGCTAATTTAATGAAATGGTTCCAAGTTTCAAATTTGCTTGAATTTTTAATTCAAAAACAGTCCTTTGATGACACAATTGGACTTCGAAATAATTGCGTTACATATTACAGTTGAGAAGGTCAAGAAATTACGAGCTCTATAATATGCATTTTGTAAGCTAATGTAATGAAATGGTTCCAAGTTTCAAATTTGATTGAATTTTTAATTCTAAAACAGTCCTTTGATGACACAATTGGACTTCGAAATAATTGCGTTACATAATACAGTTGAGAAGGTCAAGAAATTACGAGCTCTATAATATGCATTTTGTAAGCTAATTTTATGAAATGGTTCCAAGTTTCAAATTTGCTTGAATTTTTAATTCAAAAACAGTCCTTTGATGACACAATTGGACTTCGAAATAATTGCGTTACATATTACAGTTGAGAAGGTCAAGAAATTACGAGCTCTATAATATGCATTTTGTAAGCTAATTTTATGAAATGGTTCCAAGTTTCAAATTTGCTTGAATTTTTAATTCAAAAACAGTCCTTTGATGACACAATTGGACTTCGAAATAATTGCGTTACATATTACAGTTGAGAAGGTCAAGAAATTACGAGCTCTATAATATGCATTTTGTAAGCTAATTTTATGAAATGGTTCCAAGTTTCAAATTTGCTTGAATTTTTAATTCAAAAAAAGTCCTTTGATGACACAATTGGACTTCGAAATAATTGCGTTACATATTACAGTTGAGAAGGTCAAGAAATTACGAGCTCTATAATATGCATTTTGTAAGCTAATTTTATGAAATGGTTCCAAGTTTCAAATTTGATTGAATTTTTAATTCAAAAACAGTCCTTTGATGACACAATTGGACTTCGAAATAATTGCGTTACATATTACAGTTGAGAAGGTCAAGAAATTACGAGCTCTATAATATGCATTTTGTAAGCTAATTTAATGAAATGGTTCCAAGTTTCAAATTTGCTTGAATTTTTAATTCAAAAACAGTCCTTTGATGACACAATTGGACTTCGAAATAATTGCGTTACATATTACAGTTGAGAAGGTCAAGAAATTACGAGCTCTATAATATGCATTTTGTAAGCTAATTTTATGAAATGGTTCCAAGTTTCAAATTTGCTTGAATTTTTAATTCAAAAACAGTCCTTTGATGACACAATTGGACTTCGAAATAATTGCGTTACATATTACAGTTGAGAAGGTCAAGAAATTACGAGCTCTATAATATGCATTTCGTAAGCTAATTTTTTGAAATGGTTCCAAGTTTCAAATTTGCTTGAATTTTTAATTCAAAAACAGTCCTTTGATGACACAATTGGACTTCGAAATAATTGCGTTACATAATACAGTTGAGAAGGTCAAGAAATTACGAGCTCTATAATATGCATTTTGTACGCTAATTTTTTGAAATGGTTCCAAGTTTCAAATTTGCTTGAATTTTTAATTCAAAAACAGTCCTTTGATGACACAATTGGACTTCGAAATAATTGCGTTACATATTACAGTTGAGAAGGTCAAGAAATTACGAGCTCTATGATATGCATTTTGTAAGCTAATTTTTTGAAATGGTTCCAAGTTTCAAATTTGCTTGAATTTTTAATTCAAAAACAGTCCTTTGATGACACAATTGGACTTCGAAATAATTGCGTTACATATTACAGTTGAGAAGGTCAAGAAATTACGAGCTCTATAATATGCATTTTGTAAGCTAATTTTATGAAATGGTTCCAAGTTTCAAATTTGCTTGAATTTTTAATTCAAAAACAGTCCTTTGATGACACAATTGGACTTCGAAATAATTGCGTTACATATTACAGTTGAGAAGGTCAAGAAATTACGAGCTCTATAATATGCATTTCGTAAGCTAATTTTTTGAAATGGTTCCAAGTTTCAAATTTGATTGAATTTTTAATTCAAAAACAGTCCTTTGATGACACAATTGGACTTCGAAATATTTGCGTTACATATTACAGTTGAGAAGGTCAAGAAATTACGAGCTCTATAATATGCATTTTGTAAGCTAATTTTATGAAATGGTTCCAAGTTTCAAATTTGATTGAATTTTTAATTCAAAAACAGTCCTTTGATGACACAATTGGACTTCGAAATAATTGCGTTACATATTACAGTTGAGAAGGTCAAGAAATTACGAGCTCTATAATATGCATTTTGTAAACTAATTTTATGAAATGGTTCCAAGTTTCAAATTTGCTTGAATTTTTAATTCAAAAACAGTCCTTTGATGACACAATTGGACTTCGAAATAATTGCGTTACATATTACATTTGAGAAGGTCAAGAAATTACGAGCTCTATAATATGCATTTTGTAAGCTAATTTTATGAAATGGTTCCAAGTTTCAAATTTGATTGAATTTTTAATTCAAAAACAGTCCTTTGATGACACAATTGGAATTCGAAATAATTGCGTTACATATTACAGTTGAGAAGGTCAAGAAATTACGAGCTCTATAATATGCATTTTGTAAGCTAATTTAATGAAATGGTTCCAAGTTTCAAATTTGCTTGAATTTTTAATTCAAAAACAGTCCTTTGATGACACAATTGGACTTCGAAATAATTGCGTTACATATTACAGTTGAGAAGGTCAAGAAATTACGAGCTCTATAATATGCATTTTGTAAGCTAATGTAATGAAATGGTTCCAAGTTTCAAATTTGATTGAATTTTTAATTCTAAAACAGTCCTTTGATGACACAATTGGACTTCGAAATAATTGCGTTACATAATACAGTTGAGAAGGTCAAGAAATTACGAGCTCTATAATATGCATTTTGTAAGCTAATTTTATGAAATGGTTCCAAGTTTCAAATTTGCTTGAATTTTTAATTCAAAAACAGTCCTTTGATGACACAATTGGACTTCGAAATAATTGCGTTACATATTACAGTTGAGAAGGTCAAGAAATTACGAGCTCTATAATATGCATTTTGTACGCTAATTTTTTAAAATGGTTCCAAGTTTCAAATTTGCTTGAATTTTTAATTCAAAAACAGTCCTTTGATGACACAATTGGACTTCGAAATAATTGCGTTTCATATTACAGTTGAGAAGGTCAAGAAATTACGAGCTCTATAATATGCATTTTGTAAGCTAATTTTATGAAATGGTTCCAAGTTTCAAATTTGATTGAATTTTTAATTCAAAAACAGTCCTTTGATGACACAATTGGACTTCGAAATAATTGCGTTACATATTACAGTTGAGAAGGTCAAGAAATTACGAGCTCTATAATATGCATTTTGTAAGCTAATTTAATGAAATGGTTCCAAGTTTCAAATTTGCTTGAATTTTTAATTCAAAAACAGTCCTTTGATGACACAATTGGACTTCGAAATAATTGCGTTACATATTACAGTTGAGAAGGTCAAGAAATTACGAACTCTATAATATGCATTTTGTAAGCTAATTTTATGAAATGGTTCCAAGTTTCAAATTTGCTTGAATTTTTAATTCAAAAACAGTCCTTTGATGACACAATTGGACTTCGAAATAATTGCGTTACATATTACAGTTGAGAAGGTCAAGAAATTACGAGCTCTATAATATGCATTTTGTAAGCTAATTTTATGAAATGGTTCCAAGTTTCAAATTTGCTTGAATTTTTAATTCAAAAACAGTCCTTTGATGACACAATTGGACTTCGAAATAATTGCGTTATATATTACAGTTGAGAAGGTCAAGAAATTACGAGCTCTATAATATGCATTTTGTAAGCTAATTTTATGAAATGGTTCCAAGTTTCAAATTTGATTGAATTTTTAATTCAAAAACAGACCTTTGATGACACAATTGGGCTTCGAAATAATTGCGTTACATATTACAGTTGAGAAGGTCAAGAAATTACGAGCTCTATAATATGCATTTTGTAAGCTAATTTTATGAAATGGTTCCAAGTTTCAAATTTGCTTGAATTTTTAATTCAAAAACAGTCCTTTGATGACACAATTGGACTTCGAAATAATTGCGTTACATATTACAGTTGAGAAGGTCAAGAAATTACGAGCTCTATAATATGCATTTTGTAAGCTAATTTTATGAAATGGTTCCAAGTTTCAAATTTGCTTGAATTTTTAATTCAAAAACAGTCCTTTGATGACACAATTGGACTTCGAAATAATTGCGTTACATATTACAGTTGAGAAGGTCAAGAAATTACGAGCTCTATAATATGAATTTTGTAAGCTAATGTAATGAAATGGTTCCAAGTTTCAAATTTGGTTGAATTTTTAATTCTAAAACAGTCCTTTGATGACACAATTGGACTTCGAAATAATTGCGTTACATAATACAGTTGAGAAGGTCAAGAAATTACGAGCTCTATAATATGCATTTTGTAAGCTAATTTTATGAAATGGTTCCAAGTTTCAAATTTGCTTGAATTTTTAATTCAAAAACAGTCCTTTGATGACACAATTGGACTTCGAAATAATTGCGTTACATAATACAGTTGAGAAGGTCAAGAAATTACGAGCTCTATAATATGCATTTTGTACGCTAATTTTTTGAAATGGTTCCAAGTTTCAAATTTGCTTGAATTTTTAATTCAAAAACAGTCCTTTGATGACACAATTGGACTTCGAAATAATTGCGTTATATATTACAGTTGAGAAGGTCAAGAAATTACGAGCTCTATAATATGCATTTTGTAAGCTAATTTTATGAAATGGTTTCAAGTTTCAAATTTGATTGAATTTTTAATTCAAAAACAGACCTTTGATGACACAATTGGGCTTCGAAATAATTGCGTTACATATTACAGTTGAGAAGGTCAAGAAATTACGAGCTCTATAATATGCATTTTGTAAGCTAATTTTATGAAATGGTTTCAAGTTTCAAATTTGATTGAATTTTTAATTCTAAAACAGTCCTTTGATGACACAATTGGACTTCGAAATAATTGCGTTACATAATACAGTTGAGAAGGTCAAGAAATTACGAGCTCTATAATATGCATTTTGTACGCTAATTTTTTGAAATGGTTCCAAGTTTCAAATTTGCTTTAATTTTTAATTCAAAAACAGTCCTTTGATGACACAATTGGACTTCGAAATAATTGCGTTATATATTACAGTTGAGAAGGTCAAGAAATTACGAGCTCTATAATATGCATTTTGTAAGCTAATTTTATGAAATGGTTTCAAGTTTCAAATTTGATTGAATTTTTAATTCAAAAACAGTCCTTTGATGACACAATTGGACTTCGAAATAATTGCGTTACATAATACAGTTGAGAAGGTCAAGAAATTACGAGCTCTATAATATGCATTTTGTACGCTAATTTTTTGAAATGGTTCCAAGTTTCAAATTTGCTTGAATTTTTAATTCAAAAACAGTCCTTTGATGACACAATTGGACTTCGAAATAATTGCGTTATATTTTACAGTTGAGAAGGTCAAGAAATTACGAGCTCTATAATATGCATTTTGTAAGCTAATTTTATGAAATGGTTTCAAGTTTCAAATTTGATTGAATTTTTAATTCAAAAACAGACCTTTGATGACACAATTGGGCTTCGAAATAATTGCGTTACATATTACAGTTGAGAAGGTCAAGAAATTACGAGCTCTATAATATGCATTTTGTAAGCTAATTTTATGAAATGGTTCCAAGTTTCAAATTTAATTTAATTTTTAATTCTAAAACAGTCCTTTGATGACACAATTGGACTTCGAAATAATTGCGTTACATATTACAGTTGAGAAGGTCAAGAAATTACGAGCTCTATAATATGCATTTTGTAAGCTAATTTTATGAAATGGTTCCAAGTTTCAAATTTGCTTGAATTTTTAATTCAAAAACAGTCCTTTGATGACACAATTGGACTTCGAAATAATTGCGTTATATATTACAGTTGAGAAGGTCAAGAAATTACGAGCTCTATAATATGCATTTTGTAAGCTAATTTTATGAAATGGTTCCAAGTTTCAAATTTGATTGAATTTTTAATTCAAAAACAGTCCTTTGATGACACAATTGGACTTCGAAATAATTGCGTTATATTTTACAGTTGAGAAGGTCAAGAAATTACGAGCTCTATAATATGCATTTTGTAAGCTAATTTTATGAAATGGTTTCAAGTTTCAAATTTGATTGAATTTTTAATTCAAAAACAGACCTTTGATGACACAATTGGGCTTCGAAATAATTGCGTTACATATTACAGTTGAGAAGGTCAAGAAATTACGAGCTCTATAATATGCATTTTGTAAGCTTATTTTATGAAATGGTTCCAAGTTTCAAATTTGATTGAATTTTTAATTCAAAAACAGACCTTTGATGACACAATTGGGCTTCGAAATAATTGCGTTACATATTACAGTTGAAAAGGTCAAGAAATTACGAGCTCTATAATATGCATTTTGTAAGCTAATTTTATGAAATGGTTCCAAGTTTCAAATTTAATTTAATTTTTAATTCTAAAACAGTCCTTTGATGACACAATTGGACTTCGAAATAATTGCGTTACATATTACAGTTGAGAAGGTCAAGAAATTACGAGCTCTATAATATGCATTTTGTAAGCTAATTTTATGAAATGGTTCCAAGTTTCAAATTTGCTTGAATTTTTAATTCAAAAACAGTCCTTTGATGACACAATTGGGCTTCGAAATAATTGCGTTACATATTACAGTTGAGAAGGTCAAGAAATTACGAGCTCTATAATATGCATTTTGTAAGCTAATTTTATGAAATGGTTCCAAGTTTCAAATTTGCTTGAATTTTTAATTCAAAAACAGTCCTTTGATGACACAATTGGACTTCGAAATAATTGCGTTACATAATACAGTTGAGAAGGTCAAGAAATTACGAGCTCTATAATATGCATTTTGTACGCTAATTTTATGAAATGGTTCCAAGTTTCAAATTTGCTTGAATTTTTAATTCAAAAACAGTCCTTTGATGACACAATTGGACTTCGAAATAATTGCGTTACATATTACAGTTGAGAAGGTCAAGAAATTACGAGCTCTATAATATGCATTTTGTAAGCTAATTTTATGAAATGGTTCCAAGTTTCAAATTTGCTTGAATTTTTAATTCAAAAACAGTCCTTTGATGACACAATTGGACTTCGAAATATTTGCGTTACATATTACAGTTGAGAAGGTCAAGAAATTACGAGCTCTATAATATGCATTTTGTAAACTAATTTTATGAAATGGTTCCAAGTTTCAAATTTGCTTGAATTTTTAATTCTAAAACAGTCCTTTGATGACACAATTGGGCTTCGAAATAATTGCGTTACATATTACAGTTGAGAAGGTCAAGAAATTACGAGCTCTATAATATGCATTTTGTAAGCTAATTTTATGAAATGGTTCCAAGTTTCAAATTTGCTTGAATTTTTAATTCAAAAACAGTCCTTTGATGACACAATTGGACTTCGAAATAATTGCGTTACATAATACAGTTGAGAAGGTCAAGAAATTACGAGCTCTATAATATGCATTTTGTAAGCTAATTTTATGAAATGGTTCCAAGTTTCAAATTTGCTTGAATTTTTAATTCAAAAACAGTCCTTTGATGACACAATTGGACTTCGAAATAATTGCGTTATATATTACAGTTGAGAAGGTCAAGAAATTACGAGCTCTATAATATGCATTTTGTAAGCTAATTTTATGAAATGGTTCCAAGTTTCAAATTTGCTTGAATTTTTAATTCAAAAACAGTCCTTTGATGACACAATTGGACTTCGAAATAATTGCGTTATATATTACAGTTGAGAAGGTCAAGAAATTACGAGCTCTATAATATGCATTTTGTAAGCTAATTTTATGAAATGGTTCCAAGTTTCAAATTTGCTTGAATTTTTAATTCAAAAACAGTCCTTTGATGACACAATTGGACTTCGAAATAATTGCGTTATATATTACAGTTGAGAAGGTCAAGAAATTACGAGCTCTATAATATGCATTTTGTAAGCTAATTTTATGAAATGGTTCCAAGTTTCAAATTTGATTGAATTTTTAATTCAAAAACAGTCCTTTGATGACACAATTGGACTTCGAAATAATTGCGTTATATTTTACAGTTGAGAAGGTCAAGAAATTACGAGCTCTATAATATGCATTTTGTAAGCTAATTTTATGAAATGGTTTCAAGTTTCAAATTTGATTGAATTTTTAATTCAAAAACAGACCTTTGATGACACAATTGGGCTTCGAAATAATTGCGTTACATATTACAGTTGAGAAGGTCAAGAAATTACGAGCTCTATAATATGCATTTTGTAAGCTTATTTTATGAAATGGTTCCAAGTTTCAAATTTGATTGAATTTTTAATTCAAAAACAGACCTTTGATGACACAATTGGGCTTCGAAATAATTGCGTTACATATTACAGTTGAAAAGGTCAAGAAATTACGAGCTCTATAATATGCATTTTGTAAGCTAATTTTATGAAATGGTTCCAAGTTTCAAATTTAATTTAATTTTTAATTCTAAAACAGTCCTTTGATGACACAATTGGACTTCGAAATAATTGCGTTACATATTACAGTTGAGAAGGTCAAGAAATTACGAGCTCTATAATATGCATTTTGTAAGCTAATTTTATGAAATGGTTCCAAGTTTCAAATTTGATTGAATTTTTAATTCAAAAACAGTCCTTTGATGACACAATTGGACTTCGAAATAATTGCGTTATATATTACAGTTGAGAAGGTCAAGAAATTACGAGCTCTATAATATGCATTTTGTAAGCTAATTTTATGAAATGGTTCCAAGTTTCAAATTTGATTGAATTTTTAATTCAAAAACAGTCCTTTGATGACACAATTGGACTTCGAAATAATTGCGTTATATTTTACAGTTGAGAAGGTCAAGAAATTACGAGCTCTATAATATGCATTTTGTAAGCTAATTTTATGAAATGGTTTCAAGTTTCAAATTTGATTGAATTTTTAATTCAAAAACAGACCTTTGATGACACAATTGGGCTTCGAAATAATTGCGTTACATATTACAGTTGAGAAGGTCAAGAAATTACGAGCTCTATAATATGCATTTTGTAAGCTTATTTTATGAAATGGTTCCAAGTTTCAAATTTGATTGAATTTTTAATTCAAAAACAGACCTTTGATGACACAATTGGGCTTCGAAATAATTGCGTTACATATTACAGTTGAAAAGGTCAAGAAATTACGAGCTCTATAATATGCATTTTGTAAGCTAATTTTATGAAATGGTTCCAAGTTTCAAATTTAATTTAATTTTTAATTCTAAAACAGTCCTTTGATGACACAATTGGACTTCGAAATAATTGCGTTACATATTACAGTTGAGAAGGTCAAGAAATTACGAGCTCTATAATATGCATTTTGTAAGCTAATTTTATGAAATGGTTCCAAGTTTCAAATTTGATTGAATTTTTAATTCAAAAACAGTCCTTTGATGACACAATTGGACTTCGAAATAATTGCGTTACATATTACAGTTGAGAAGGTCAAGAAATTACGAGCTCTATAATATGCATTTTGTAAGCTAATTTAATGAAATGGTTCCAAGTTTCAAATTTGCTTGAATTTTTAATTCAAAAACAGTCCTTTGATGACACAATTGGACTTCGAAATAATTGCGTTACATATTACAGTTGAGAAGGTCAAGAAATTACGAGCTCTATAATATGCATTTTGTAAGCTAATTTTATGAAATGGTTCCAAGTTTCAAATTTGCTTGAACTTTTAATTCAAAAACAGTCCTTTGATGACACTTCAAAGGATTGGACTTCGAAATAATTGCGTTACATATTACAGTTGAGAAGGTCAAGAAATTACGAGCTCTATAATATGCATTTTGTAAGCTAATGTAATGAAATGGTTCCAAGTTTCAAATTTGCTTGAATTTTTAATTCAAAAACAGTCCTTTGATGACACAATTGGACTTCGAAATAATTGCGTTACATATTACAGTTGAGAAGGTCAAGAAATTACGAGCTCTATAATATGCATTTTGTAAGCTAATTTTATGAAATGGTTCCAAGTTTTAAATTTGCTTGAATTTTTAATTCAAAAACAGTCCTTTGATGACACAATTGGACTTCGAAATAATTGCGTTACATATTACAGTTGAGAAGGTCAAGAAATTACGAGCTCTATAATATGCATTTTGTAAGCTAATTTTATGAAATGGTTCCAAGTTTCAAATTTGCTTGAATTTTTAATTCAAAAACAGTCCTTTGATGACACAATTGGACTTCGAAATAATTGCGTTACATATTACAGTTGAGAAGGTCAAGAAACTACGAGCTCTATAATATGCATTTTGTAAGCTAATTTTATGAAATGGTTCCAAGTTTCAAATTTGCTTGAATTTTTAATTCAAAAACAGTCCTTTGATGACACAATTGGACTTCGAAATAATTGCGTTACATATTACAGTTGAGAAGGTCAAGAAATTACGAGCTCTATAATATGCATTTTGTAAACTAATTTTATGAAATGGTTCCAAGTTTCAAATTTGCTTGAATTTTTAATTCAAAAACAGTCCTTTGATGACACAATTGGACTTCGAAATAATTGCGTTACATAATACAGTTGAGAAGGTCAAGAAATTACGAGTTCTATAATATGCATTTTGTACGCTAATTTTTTGAAATGGTTCCAAGTTTCAAATTTGCTTGAATTTTTAATTCAAAAACAGTCCTTTGATGACACAATTGGACTTCGAAATAATTGCGTTACATAATACAGTTGAGAAGGTCAAGAAATTACGAGTTCTATAATATGCATTTTGTAAGCTAATTTTATGAAATGGTTCCAAGTTTCAAATTTGCTTGAATTTTTAATTCAAAAACAGTCCTTTGATGACACAATTGGACTTCGAAATAATTGCGTTACATATTACAGTTGAGAAGGTCAAGAAATTACGAGCTCTATAATATGCATTTTGTACGCTAATTTTTTGAAATGGTTCCAAGTTTCAAATTTGCTTGAATTTTTAATTCAAAAACAGTCCTTTGATGACACAATTGGACTTCGAAATAATTGCGTTACATAATACAGTTGAGAAGGTCAAGAAATTACGAGTTCTATAATATGCATTTTGTAAGCTAATTTTATGAAATGGTTCCAAGTTTCAAATTTGCTTGAATTTTTAATTCAAAAACAGTCCTTTGATGACACAATTGGACTTCGAAATAATTGCGTTACATATTACAGTTGAGAAGGTCAAGAAATTACGAGCTCTATAATATGCATTTTGTAAGCTAATTTTATGAAATGGTTCCAAGTTTCAAATTTGCTTGAATTTTTAATTCAAAAACAGTCCTTTGATGACACAATTGGACTTCGAAATAATTGCGTTACATATTACAGTTGAGAAGGTCAAGAAATTACGAGCTCTATAATATGCATTTTGTAAGCTAATTTTATGAAATGGTTCCAAGTTTCAAATTTGCTTGAATTTTTAATTCAAAAACAGTCCTTTGATGACACAATTGGACTTTGAAATAATTGCGTTACATATTACAGTTGAGAAGGTCAAGAAACTACGAGCTCTATAATATGCATTTTGTAAGCTAATTTTATGAAATGGTTCCAAGTTTCAAATTTGCTTGAATTTTTAATTCAAAAACAGTCCTTTGATGACACAATTGGACTTCGAAATAATTGCGTTACATATTACAGTTGAGAAGGTCAAGAAATTACGAGCTCTATAATATGCATTTTGTAAGCTAATTTTATGAAATGGTTCCAAGTTTCAAATTTGCTTGAATTTTTAATTCAAAAACAGTCCTTTGATGACACAATTGGACTTCGAAATAATTGCGTTACATATTACAGTTGAGAAGGTCAAGAAATTACGAGCTCTATAATATGCATTTTGTAAGCTAATTTTATGAAATGGTTCCAAGTTTCAAATTTGCTTGAATTTTTAATTCAAAAACAGTCCTTTGATGACACAATTGGACTTCGAAATAATTGCGTTACATATTACAGTTGAGAAGGTCAAGAAATTACGAGCTCTATAATATGCATTTTGTAAGCTAATTTTATGAAATGGTTCCAAGTTTCAAATTTGCTTGAATTTTTAATTCAAAAACAGTCCTTTGATGACACAATTGGACTTCGAAATAATTGCGTTACATATTACAGTTGAGAAGGTCAAGAAATTACGAGCTCTATAATATGCATTTTGTAAGCTAATTTAATGAAATGGTTCCAAGTTTCAAATTTGCTTGAATTTTTAATTCAAAAACAGTCCTTTGATGACACAATTGGACTTCGAAATAATTGCGTTACATATTACAGTTGAGAAGGTCAAGAAATTACGAGCTCTATAATATGCATTTTGTAAGCTAATTTTATGAAATGGTTCCAAGTTTCAAATTTGCTTGAATTTTTAATTCAAAAACAGTCCTTTGATGACACAATTGGACTTTGAAATAATTGCGTTACATATTACAGTTGAGAAGGTCAAGAAATTACGAGCTCTATAATATGCATTTCGTAAGCTAATTTTATGAAATGGTTCCAAGTTTCAAATTTGCTTGAATTTTTAATTCAAAAACAGTCCTTTGATGACACAATTGGACTTCGAAATAATTGCGTTACATATTACAGTTGAGAAGGTCAAGAAATTACGAGCTCTATAATATGCATTTTGTAAGCTAATTTTATGAAATGGTTCCAAGTTTCAAATTTGCTTGAATTTTTAATTCAAAAACAGTCCTTTGATGACACAATTGGACTTCGAAATAATTGCGTTACATATTACAGTTGAGAAGGTCAAGAAATTACGAGCTCTATAATATGCATTTTGTAAGCTAATTTTATGAAATGGTTCCAAGTTTCAAATTTGCTTGAATTTTTAATTCAAAAACAGTCCTTTGATGACACAATTGGACTTCGAAATAATTGCGTTACATATTACAGTTGAGAAGGTCAAGAAATTACGAGCTCTATAATATGCATTTTGTAAGCTAATTTAATGAAATGGTTCCAAGTTTCAAATTTGCTTGAATTTTTAATTCAAAAACAGTCCTTTGATGACACAATTGGACTTCGAAATAATTGCGTTACATATTACAGTTGAGAAGGTCAAGAAATTACGAGCTCTATAATATGCATTTTGTAAGCTAATTTTATGAAATGGTTCCAAGTTTCAAATTTGCTTGAATTTTTAATTCAAAAACAGTCCTTTGATGACACAATTGGACTTCGAAATAATTGCGTTACATATTACAGTTGAGAAGGTCAAGAAATTACGAGCTCTATAATATGCATTTTGTAAGCTAATTTTATGAAATGGTTCCAAGTTTCAAATTTGCTTGAATTTTTAATTCAAAAACAGTCCTTTGATGACACAATTGGACTTCGAAATAATTGCGTTACATATTACAGTTGAGAAGGTCAAGAAATTACGAGCTCTATAATATGCATTTTGTAAGCTAATTTTATGAAATGGTTCCAAGTTTCAAATTTGCTTGAATTTTTAATTCAAAAACAGTCCTTTGATGACACAATTGGACTTCGAAATAATTGCGTTACATATTACAGTTGAGAAGGTCAAGAAATTACGAGCTCTATAATATGCATTTTGTAAGCTAATTTTATGAAATGGTTCCAAGTTTCAAATTTGCTTGAATTTTTAATTCAAAAACAGTCCTTTGATGACACAATTGGACTTCGAAATAATTGCGTTACATATTACAGTTGAGAAGGTCAAGAAATTACGAGCTCTATAATATGCATTTTGTAAGCTAATTTTATGAAATGGTTCCAAGTTTCAAATTTGCTTGAATTTTTAATTCAAAAACAGTCCTTTGATGACACAATTGGACTTCGAAATAATTGCGTTACATATTACAGTTGAGAAGGTCAAGAAATTACGAGCTCTATAATATGCATTTTGTAAGCTAATTTTATGAAATGGTTCCAAGTTTCAAATTTGCTTGAATTTTTAATTCAAAAACAGTCCTTTGATGACACAATTGGACTTCGAAATAATTGCGTTACATATTACAGTTGAGAAGGTCAAGAAATTACGAGCTCTATAATATGCATTTTGTAAGCTAATTTTATGAAATGGTTCCAAGTTTCAAATTTGCTTGAATTTTTAATTCAAAAACAGTCCTTTGATGACACAATTGGACTTCGAAATAATTGCGTTACATATTACAGTTGAGAAGGTCAAGAAATTACGAGCTCTATAATATGCATTTTGTAAGCTAATTTTATGAAATGGTTCCAAGTTTCAAATTTGCTTGAATTTTTAATTCAAAAACAGTCCTTTGATGACACAATTGGACTTCAAAATAATTGCGTTACATATTACAGTTGAGAAGGTCAAGAAATTACGAGCTCTATAATATGCATTTTGTAAGCTAATTTTATGAAATGGTTCCAAGTTTCAAATTTGCTTGAATTTTTAATTCAAAAACAGTCCTTTGATGACACAATTGGACTTCGAAATAATTGCGTTACATATTACAGTTGAGAAGGTCAAGAAATTACGAGCTCTATAATATGCATTTTGTAAGCTAATTTAATGAAATGGTTCCAAGTTTCAAATTTGCTTGAATTTTTAATTCAAAAACAGTCCTTTGATGACACAATTGGACTTCGAAATAATTGCGTTACATATTACAGTTGAGAAGGTCAAGAAATTACGAGCTCTATAATATGCATTTTGTAAGCTAATTTTATGAAATGGTTCCAAGTTTCAAATTTGCTTGAATTTTTAATTCAAAAACAGTCCTTTGATGACACAATTGGACTTCGAAATAATTGCGTTACATATTACAGTTGAGAAGGTCAAGAAATTACGAGCTCTATAATATGCATTTTGTAAGCTAATTTTATGAAATGGTTCCAAGTTTCAAATTTGCTTGAATTTTTAATTCAAAAACAGTCCTTTGATGACACAATTGGACTTTGAAATAATTGCGTTACATATTACAGTTGAGAAGGTCAAGAAATTACGAGCTCTATAATATGCATTTCGTAAGCTAATTTTTTGAAATGGTTCCAAGTTTCAAATTTGATTGAATTTTTAATTCAAAAACAGTCCTTTGATGACACAATTGGACTTCGAAATAATTGCGTTACATATTACAGTTGAGAAGGTCAAGAAATTACGAGCTCTATAATATGCATTTTGTAAGCTAATTTTATGAAATGGTTCCAAGTTTCAAATTTGCTTGAATTTTTAATTCAAAAACAGTCCTTTGATGACACAATTGGACTTCGAAATAATTGCGTTACATATTACAGTTGAGAAGGTCAAGAAATTACGAGCTCTATAATATGCATTTTGTAAGCTAATTTAATGAAATGGTTCCAAGTTTCAAATTTGCTTGAATTTTTAATTCAAAAACAGTCCTTTGATGACACAATTGGACTTCGAAATAATTGCGTTACATATTACAGTTGAGAAGGTCAAGAAATTACGAGCTCTATAATATGCATTTTGTAAGCTAATTTTATGAAATGGTTCCAAGTTTCAAATTTGCTTGAATTTTTAATTCAAAAACAGTCCTTTGATGACACAATTGGACTTCGAAATAATTGCGTTACATATTACAGTTGAGAAGGTCAAGAAATTACGAGCTCTATAATATGCATTTTGTAAACTAATTTTATGAAATGGTTTCAAGTTTCAAATTTGATTGAATTTTTAATTCAAAAACAGTCCTTTGATGACACAATTGGACTTCGAAATAATTGCGTTACATATTACAGTTGAGAAGGTCAAGAAATTACGAGCTCTATAATATGCATTTTGTAAGCTAATTTTATGAAATGGTTCCAAGTTTCAAATTTGCTTGAATTTTTAATTCAAAAACAGTCCTTTGATGACACAATTGGACTTCGAAATAATTGCGTTACATATTACAGTTGAGAAGGTCAAGAAATTACGAGCTCTATAATATGCATTTTGTAAGCTAATTTTATGAAATGGTTCCAAGTTTCAAATTTGCTTGAATTTTTAATTCAAAAACAGTCCTTTGATGACACAATTGGACTTCGAAATAATTGCGTTACATATTACAGTTGAGAAGGTCAAGAAATTACGAGCTCTATAATATGCATTTTGTAAGCTAATTTTATGAAATGGTTCCAAGTTTCAAATTTGCTTGAATTTTTAATTCAAAAACAGTCCTTTGATGACACAATTGGACTTCGAAATAATTGCGTTACATATTACAGTTGAGAAGGTCAAGAAATTACGAGCTCTATAATATGCATTTTGTAAGCTAATTTTATGAAATGGTTCCAAGTTTCAAATTTGCTTGAATTTTTAATTCAAAAACAGTCCTTTGATGACACAATTGGACTTTGAAATAATTGCGTTACATATTACAGTTGAGAAGGTCAAGAAATTACGAGCTCTATAATATGCATTTCGTAAGCTAATTTTTTGAAATGGTTCCAAGTTTCAAATTTGATTGAATTTTTAATTCAAAAACAGTCCTTTGATGACACAATTGGACTTCGAAATATTTGCGTTACATATTACAGTTGAGAAGGTCAAGAAATTACGAGCTCTATAATATGCATTTCGTAAGCTAATTTTTTGAAATGGTTCCAAGTTTCAAATTTGATTGAATTTTTAATTCAAAAACAGTCCTTTGATGACACAATTGGACTTCGAAATATTTGCGTTACATATTACAGTTGAGAAGGTCAAGAAATTACGAGCTCTATAATATGCATTTCGTAAGCTAATTTTATGAAATGGTTCCAAGTTTCAAATTTGATTGAATTTTTAATTCAAAAACAGTCCTTTGATGACACAATTGGACTTTGAAATAATTGCGTTACATATTACAGTTGAGAAGGTCAAGAAATTACGAGCTCTATAATATGCATTTCGTAAGCTAATTTTTTGAAATGGTTCCAAGTTTCAAATTTGATTGAATTTTTAATTCAAAAACAGTCCTTTGATGACACAATTGGACTTCGAAATATTTGCGTTACATATTACAGTTGAGAAGGTCAAGAAATTACGAGCTCTATAATATGCATTTTGTAAACTAATTTTATGAAATGGTTCCAAGTTTCAAATTTGCTTGAATTTTTAATTCAAAAACAGTCCTTTGATGACACAATTGGACTTCGAAATAATTGCGTTACATATTACAGTTGAGAAGGTCAAGAAATTACGAGCTCTATAATATGAATTTTGTAAGCTAATTTTATGAAATGGTTCCAAGTTTCAAATTTGATTGAATTTTTAATTCAAAAACAGTCCTTTGATGACACAATTGGACTTCGAAATAATTGCGATACATATTACAGTTGAGAAGGTCAAGAAATTACGAGCTCTATAATATGCATTTTGTAAGCTAATTTAATGAAATGGTTCCAAGTTTCAAATTTGCTTGAATTTTTAATTCAAAAACAGTCCTTTGATGACACAATTGGACTTCGAAATAATTGCGTTACATATTACAGTTGAGAAGGTCAAGAAATTACGAGCTCTATAATATGCATTTTGTAAGCTAATTTTATGAAATGGTTCCAAGTTTCAAATTTGCTTGAATTTTTAATTCAAAAACAGTCCTTTGATGACACAATTGGACTTCGAAATAATTGCGTTACATATTACAGTTGAGAAGGTCAAGAAATTACGAGCTCTATAATATGCATTTTGTAAGCTAATTTTATGAAATGGTTCCAAGTTTCAAATTTGATTGAATTTTTAATTCAAAAACAGACCTTTGATGACACAATTGGGCTTCGAAATAATTGCGTTACATATTACAGTTGAGAAGGTCAAGAAATTACGAGCTCTATAATATGCATTTTGTAAGCTAATTTTATGAAATGGTTTCAAGTTTCAAATTTGATTGAATTTTTAATTCTAAAACAGTCCTTTGATGACACAATTGGACTTCGAAATAATTGCGTTACATAATACAGTTGAGAAGGTCAAGAAATTACGAGCTCTATAATATGCATTTTGTAAGCTAATTTTTTGAAATGGTTCCAAGTTTCAAATTTGCTTGAATTTTTAATTCAAAAACAGTCCTTTGATGACACAATTGGACTTCGAAATAATTGCGTTACATATTACAGTTGAGAAGGTCAAGAAATTACGAGCTCTATAATATGCATTTCGTAAGCTAATTTTTTGAAATGGTTCCAAGTTTCAAATTTGCTTGAATTTTTAATTCAAAAACAGTCCTTTGATGACACAATTGGACTTCGAAATAATTGCGTTACATATTACAGTTGAGAAGGTCAAGAAATTACGAGCTCTATAATATGCATTTTGTAAGCTAATTTTTTGAAATGGTTCCAGGTTTCAAATTTGATTGAATTTTTAATTCTAAAACAGTCCTTTGATGACACAATTGGACTTCGAAATAATTGCGTTACATAATACAGTTGAGAAGGTCAAGAAATTACGAGCTCTATAATATGCATTTCGTAAGCTAATTTTTTGAAATGGTTCCAAGTTTCAAATTTGCTTGAATTTTTAATTCAAAAACAGTCCTTTGATGACACAATTGGACTTCGAAATAATTGCGTTACATATTACAGTTGAGAAGGTCAAGAAATTACGAGCTCTATAATATGCATTTCGTAAGCTAATTTTTTGAAATGGTTCCAAGTTTCAAATTTGCTTGAATTTTTAATTCAAAAACAGTCCTTTGATGACACAATTGGACTTCGAAATAATTGCGTTACATAATACAGTTGAGAAGGTCAAGAAATTACGAGCTCTATAATATGCATTTTGTAAGCTAATTTTATGAAATGGTTCCAAGTTTCAAATTTGATTGAATTTTTAATTCAAAAACAGTCCTTTGATGACACAATTGGACTTCGAAATAATTGCGTTACATATTACAGTTGAGAAGGTCAAGAAATTACGAGCTCTATAATATGCATTTTGTAAGCTAATTTTATGAAATGGTTCCAAGTTTCAAATTTGATTGAATTTTTAATTCAAAAACAGACCTTTGATGACACAATTGGGCTTCGAAATAATTGCGTTACATATTACAGTTGAGAAGGTCAAGAAATTACGAGCTCTATAATATGCATTTTGTAAGTTAATTTTATGAAATGGTTCCAAGTTTCAAATTTGATTGAATTTTTAATTCTAAAACAGTCCTTTGATGACACAATAGAACTTAGAAATAATTGCGTTACATATTACAGTTTAATAGGTCAAGAAATTACGAGCTCTATAATATGCATTTTGTAAGTTAATTTTATGAAATGGTTCCAAGTTTCAAATTTGATTGAATTTTTAATTCTTAAACAGTCCTTTGATGACACAATAGAACTTAGAAATAATTGCGTTACATATTACAGTTGAGAAGGTCAAGAAATTACGAGATCTATAATATGCATTTTGTAAGTTAATTTTATGAAATGGTTCCAAGTTTCAAATTTGATTGAATTTTTAATTCAAAAACAGTCCTTTGATGACACAATTGGACTTCGAAATAATTGCGTTACATATTACAGTTGAGAAGGTCAAGAAATTACGAGCTCTATAATATGCATTTTGTAAGTTAATTTTATGAAATGGTTCCAAGTTTCAAATTTGATTGAATTTTTAATTCTAAAACAGTCCTTTGATGACACAATAGAACTTAGAAATAATTGCGTTACATATTACAGTTTAATAGGTCAAGAAATTACGAGCTCTATAATATGCATTTTGTAAGTTAATTTTATGAAATGGTTCCAAGTTTCAAATTTGATTGAATTTTTAATTCTAAAACAGTCCTTTGATGACACAATAGAACTTAGAAATAATTGCGTTACATATTACAGTTTAATAGGTCAAGAAATTACGAGCTCTATAATATGCATTTTGTAAGTTAATTTTATGAAATGGTTCCAAGTTTCAAATTTGATTGAATTTTTAATTCTAAAACAGTCCTTTGATGACACAATAGAACTTAGAAATAATTGCGTTACATATTACAGTTTAATAGGTCAAGAAATTACGAGCTCTATAATATGCATTTTGTAAGTTAATTTTATGAAATGGTTCCAAGTTTCAAATTTGATTGAATTTTTAATTCTTAAACAGTCCTTTGATGACACAATAGAACTTAGAAATAATTGCGTTACATATTACAGTTGAGAAGGTCAAGAAATTACGAGCTCTATAATATGCATTTTGTAAGTTAATTTTATGAAATGGTTCCAAGTTTCAAATTTGATTGAATTTTTAATTCTAAAACAGTCCTTTGATGACACAATAGAACTTAGAAATAATTGCGTTACATATTACAGTTTAATAGGTCAAGAAATTACGAGCTCTATAATATGCATTTTGTAAGTTAATTTTATGAAATGGTTCCAAGTTTCAAATTTGATTGAATTTTTAATTCTTAAACAGTCCTTTGATGACACAATAGAACTTAGAAATAATTGCGTTACATATTACAGTTGAGAAGGTCAAGAAATTACGAGCTCTATAATATGCATTTTGTAAGCTAATTTAATGAAATGGTTCCAAGTTTCAAATTTGCTTGAATTTTTAATTCAAAAACAGTCCTTTGATGACACAATTGGACTTCGAAATAATTGCGTTACATATTACAGTTGAGAAGGTCAAGAAATTACGAGCTCTATAATATGCATTTCGTAAGCTAATTTTTTGAAATGGTTCCAAGTTTCAAATTTGCTTGAATTTTTAATTCAAAAACAGACCTTTGATGACACAATTGGGCTTCGAAATAATTGCGTTACATATTACAGTTGAGAAGGTCAAGAAATTACGAGCTCTATAATATGCATTTTGTAAGCTAATTTTATGAAATGGTTCCAAGTTTCATATTTGATTGAATTTTTAATTCAAAAACAGTCCTTTGATGACACAATTGGACTTCGAAATAATTGCGTTATATATTACAGTTGAGAAGGTCAAGAAATTACGAGCTCTATAATATGCATTTCGTAAGCTTATTTTATGAAATGGTTCCAAGTTTCATATTTGATTGAATTTTTAATTCAAAAACAGTCCTTTGATGACACAATTGGTTTTAGAAATAAGTGCGTTACATATTACAGTTGAGAAGGTCAAGAAATTACGAGCTCTATAATATGCATTTCATAAGCTTATTTTATGAAATGGTTCCAAGTTTCATATTTGATTGAATTTTTAATTCAAAAACAGTCCTTTGATGACACAATTGGACTTCGAAATAATTGCGTTACATATTACAGTTGAGAAGGTCAAGAAATTACGAGCTCTATAATATGCATTTTGTAAGCTAATTTTATGAAATGGTTCCAAGTTTCATATTTGATTGAATTTTTAATTCAAAAACAGTCCTTTGATGACACAATTGGACTTCGAAATAATTGCGTTACATATTACAGTTGAGAAGGTCAAGAAATTACGAGCTCTATACTATGCATTTTGTAAGCTAATTTTATGAAATGGTTTCAAGTTTCAAATTTGATTGAATTTTTAATTCAAAAACAGACCTTTGATGACACAATTGGGCTTCGAAATAATTGCGTTACATATTACAGTTGAGAAGGTCAAGAAATTACGAGCTCTATAATATGCATTTTGTAAGTTAATTTTATGAAATGGTTCCAAGTTTCAAATTTGATTGAATTTTTAATTCTAAAACAGTCCTTTGATGACACAATAGAACTTAGAAATAATTGCGTTACATATTACAGTTTAATAGGTCAAGAAATTACGAGCTCTATAATATGCATTTTGTAAGTTAATTTTATGAAATGGTTCCAAGTTTCAAATTTGATTGAATTTTTAATTCTTAAACAGTCCTTTGATGACACAATAGAACTTAGAAATAATTGCGTTACATATTACAGTTGAGAAGGTCAAGAAATTACGAGATCTATAATATGCATTTTGTAAGTTAATTTTATGAAATGGTTCCAAGTTTCAAATTTGATTGAATTTTTAATTCAAAAACAGTCCTTTGATGACACAATTGGACTTCGAAATAATTGCGTTACATATTACAGTTGAGAAGGTCAAGAAATTACGAGCTCTATAATATGCATTTTGTAAGTTAATTTTATGAAATGGTTCCAAGTTTCAAATTTGATTGAATTTTTAATTCTAAAACAGTCCTTTGATGACACAATAGAACTTAGAAATAATTGCGTTACATATTACAGTTTAATAGGTCAAGAAATTACGAGCTCTATAATATGCATTTTGTAAGTTAATTTTATGAAATGGTTCCAAGTTTCAAATTTGATTGAATTTTTAATTCTAAAACAGTCCTTTGATGACACAATAGAACTTAGAAATAATTGCGTTACATATTACAGTTTAATAGGTCAAGAAATTACGAGCTCTATAATATGCATTTTGTAAGTTAATTTTATGAAATGGTTCCAAGTTTCAAATTTGATTGAATTTTTAATTCTAAAACAGTCCTTTGATGACACAATAGAACTTAGAAATAATTGCGTTACATATTACAGTTTAATAGGTCAAGAAATTACGAGCTCTATAATATGCATTTTGTAAGTTAATTTTATGAAATGGTTCCAAGTTTCAAATTTGATTGAATTTTTAATTCTTAAACAGTCCTTTGATGACACAATAGAACTTAGAAATAATTGCGTTACATATTACAGTTGAGAAGGTCAAGAAATTACGAGCTCTATAATATGCATTTTGTAAGTTAATTTTATGAAATGGTTCCAAGTTTCAAATTTGATTGAATTTTTAATTCTAAAACAGTCCTTTGATGACACAATAGAACTTAGAAATAATTGCGTTACATATTACAGTTTAATAGGTCAAGAAATTACGAGCTCTATAATATGCATTTTGTAAGTTAATTTTATGAAATGGTTCCAAGTTTCAAATTTGATTGAATTTTTAATTCTTAAACAGTCCTTTGATGACACAATAGAACTTAGAAATAATTGCGTTACATATTACAGTTGAGAAGGTCAAGAAATTACGAGCTCTATAATATGCATTTTGTAAGCTAATTTAATGAAATGGTTCCAAGTTTCAAATTTGCTTGAATTTTTAATTCAAAAACAGTCCTTTGATGACACAATTGGACTTCGAAATAATTGCGTTACATATTACAGTTGAGAAGGTCAAGAAATTACGAGCTCTATAATATGCATTTCGTAAGCTAATTTTTTGAAATGGTTCCAAGTTTCAAATTTGCTTGAATTTTTAATTCAAAAACAGACCTTTGATGACACAATTGGGCTTCGAAATAATTGCGTTACATATTACAGTTGAGAAGGTCAAGAAATTACGAGCTCTATAATATGCATTTTGTAAGCTAATTTTATGAAATGGTTCCAAGTTTCATATTTGATTGAATTTTTAATTCAAAAACAGTCCTTTGATGACACAATTGGACTTCGAAATAATTGCGTTATATATTACAGTTGAGAAGGTCAAGAAATTACGAGCTCTATAATATGCATTTCGTAAGCTTATTTTATGAAATGGTTCCAAGTTTCATATTTGATTGAATTTTTAATTCAAAAACAGTCCTTTGATGACACAATTGGTTTTAGAAATAAGTGCGTTACATATTACAGTTGAGAAGGTCAAGAAATTACGAGCTCTATAATATGCATTTCATAAGCTTATTTTATGAAATGGTTCCAAGTTTCATATTTGATTGAATTTTTAATTCAAAAACAGTCCTTTGATGACACAATTGGACTTCGAAATAATTGCGTTACATATTACAGTTGAGAAGGTCAAGAAATTACGAGCTCTATAATATGCATTTTGTAAGCTAATTTTATGAAATGGTTCCAAGTTTCATATTTGATTGAATTTTTAATTCAAAAACAGTCCTTTGATGACACAATTGGACTTCGAAATAATTGCGTTACATATTACAGTTGAGAAGGTCAAGAAATTACGAGCTCTATACTATGCATTTTGTAAGCTAATTTTATGAAATGGTTTCAAGTTTCAAATTTGATTGAATTTTTAATTCTAAAACAGTCCTTTGATGACACAATTGGACTTCGAAATAATTGCGTTACATAATACAGTTGAGAAGGTCAAGAAATTACGAGCTCTATAATATGCATTTTGTAAGCTAATTTTTTGAAATGGTTCCAAGTTTCAAATTTGCTTGAATTTTTAATTCAAAAACAGTCCTTTGATGACACAATTGGACTTCGAAATAATTGCGTTACATATTACAGTTGAGAAGGTCAAGAAATTACGAGCTCTATAATATGCATTTCGTAAGCTAATTTTTTGAAATGGTTCCAAGTTTCAAATTTGCTTGAATTTTTAATTCAAAAACAGTCCTTTGATGACACAATTGGACTTCGAAATAATTGCGTTACATATTACAGTTGAGAAGGTCAAGAAATTACGAGCTCTATAATATGCATTTTGTAAGCTAATTTTTTGAAATGGTTCCAGGTTTCAAATTTGATTGAATTTTTAATTCTAAAACAGTCCTTTGATGACAGAATTGGACTTCGAAATAATTGCGTTACATAATACAGTTGAGAAGGTCAAGAAATTACGAGCTCTATAATATGCATTTCGTAAGCTAATTTTTTGAAATGGTTCCAAGTTTCAAATTTGCTTGAATTTTTAATTCAAAAACAGTCCTTTGATGACACAATTGGACTTCGAAATAATTGCGTTACATATTACAGTTGAGAAGGTCAAGAAATTACGAGCTCTATAATATGCATTTCGTAAGCTAATTTTTTGAAATGGTTCCAAGTTTCAAATTTGCTTGAATTTTTAATTCAAAAACAGTCCTTTGATGACACAATTGGACTTCGAAATAATTGCGTTACATAATACAGTTGAGAAGGTCAAGAAATTACGAGCTCTATAATATGCATTTTGTAAGCTAATTTTATGAAATGGTTCCAAGTTTCAAATTTGATTGAATTTTTAATTCAAAAACAGTCCTTTGATGACACAATTGGACTTCGAAATAATTGCGTTACATATTACAGTTGAGAAGGTCAAGAAATTACGAGCTCTATAATATGCATTTTGTAAGCTAATTTTATGAAATGGTTCCAAGTTTCAAATTTGATTGAATTTTTAATTCAAAAACAGACCTTTGATGACACAATTGGGCTTCGAAATAATTGCGTTACATATTACAGTTGAGAAGGTCAAGAAATTACGAGCTCTATAATATGCATTTTGTAAGCTAATTTAATGAAATGGTTCCAAGTTTCAAATTTGCTTGAATTTTTAATTCAAAAACAGTCCTTTGATGACACAATTGGACTTCGAAATAATTGCGTTACATATTACAGTTGAGAAGGTCAAGAAATTACGAGCTCTATAATATGCATTTCGTAAGCTAATTTTTTGAAATGGTTCCAAGTTTCAAATTTGCTTGAATTTTTAATTCAAAAACAGTCCTTTGATGACACAATTGGACTTCGAAATAATTGCGTTACATATTACAGTTGAGAAGGTCAAGAAATTACGAGCTCTATATTATGCATTTTGTAAGCTAATTTTATGAAATGGTTTCAAGTTTCAAATTTGATTGAATTTTTAATTCAAAAACAGACCTTTGATGACACAATTGGGCTTCGAAATAATTGCGTTACATATTACAGTTGAGAAGGTCAAGAAATTACGAGCTCTATAATATGCATTTTGTAAGCTAATTTTATGAAATGGTTCCAAGTTTCATATTTGATTGAATTTTTAATTCAAAAACAGTCCTTTGATGACACAATTGGACTTCGAAATAATTGCGTTATATATTACAGTTGAGAAGGTCAAGAAATTACGAGCTCTATAATATGCATTTCGTAAGCTTATTTTATGAAATGGTTCCAAGTTTCATATTTGATTGAATTTTTAATTCAAAAACAGTCCTTTGATGACACAATTGGACTTCGAAATAATTGCGTTACATATTACAGTTGAGAAGGTCAAGAAATTACGAGCTCTATAATATGCATTTTGTAAGCTAATTTTATGAAATGGTTCCAAGTTTCATATTTGATTGAATTTTTAATTCAAAAACAGTCCTTTGATGACACAATTGGACTTCGAAATAATTGCGTTACATATTACAGTTGAGAAGGTCAAGAAATTACGAGCTCTATAATATGCATTTTGTAAGCTAATTTTATGAAATGGTTCCAAGTTTCAAATTTGCTTGAATTTTTAATTCAAAAACAGTCCTTTGATGACACAATTGGACTTCGAAATAATTGCGTTACATATTACAGTTGAGAAGGTCAAGAAATTACGAGCTCTATAATATGCATTTTGTAAGCTAATTTTATGAAATGGTTCCAAGTTTCAAATTTGCTTGAATTTTTAATTCAAAAACAGTCCTTTGATGACACAATTGGACTTCGAAATAATTGCGTTACATATTACAGTTGAGAAGGTCAAGAAATTACGAGCTCTATAATATGCATTTTGTAAGCTAATTTTATGAAATGGTTCCAAGTTTCAAATTTGATTGAATTTTTAATTCAAAAACAGACCTTTGATGACACAATTGGGCTTCGAAATAATTGCGTTACATATTACAGTTGAGAAGGTCAAGAAATTACGAGCTCTATAATATGCATTTTGTAAGCTAATTTTATGAAATGGTTCCAAGTTTCAAATTTGCTTGAATTTTTAATTCAAAAACAGTCCTTTGATGACACAATTGGACTTCGAAATAATTGCGTTACATATTACAGTTGAGAAGGTCAAGAAATTACGAGCTCTATAATATGCATTTTGTAAGCTAATTTTATGAAATGGTTCCAAGTTTCAAATTTGATTGAATTTTTAATTCAAAAACAGACCTTTGATGACACAATTGGGCTTCGAAATAATTGCGTTACATATTACAGTTGAGAAGGTCAAGAAATTACGAGCTCTATAATATGCATTTTGTAAGCTAATTTTATGAAATGGTTCCAAGTTTCAAATTTGCTTGAATTTTTAATTCAAAAACAGTCCTTTGATGACACAATTGGACTTCGAAATAATTGCGTTACATATTACAGTTGAGAAGGTCAAGAAATTACGAGCTCTATAATATGCATTTTGTAAGCTAATTTTATGAAATGGTTCCAAGTTTCAAATTTGCTTGAATTTTTAATTCAAAAACAGACCTTTGATGACACAATTGGACTTCGAAATAATTGCGTTACATATTACAGTTGAGAAGGTCAAGAAATTACGAGCTCTATAATATGCATTTTGTAAGCTAATTTTATGAAATGGTTCCAAGTTTCATATTTGATTGAATTTTTAATTCAAAAACAGTCCTTTGATGACACAATTGGACTTCGAAATAATTGCGTTATATATTACAGTTGAGAAGGTCAAGAAATTACGAGCTCTATAATATGCATTTCGTAAGCTTATTTTATGAAATGGTTCCAAGTTTCTTATTTGATTGAATTTTTAATTCAAAAACAGTCCTTTGATGACACAATTGGACTTCGAAATAATTGCGTTACATATTACAGTTGAGAAGGTCAAGAAATTACGAGCTCTATAATATGCATTTTGTAAGCTAATTTTATGAAATGGTTCCAAGTTTCATATTTGATTGAATTTTTAATTCAAAAACAGTCCTTTGATGACACAATTGGACTTCGAAATAATTGCGTTACATATTACAGTTGAGAAGGTCAAGAAATTACGAGCTCTATAATATGCATTTTGTAAGCTAATTTTATGAAATGGTTCCAAGTTTCATATTTGATTGAATTTTTAATTCAAAAACAGTCCTTTGATGACACAATTGGACTTCGAAATAATTGCGTTACATATTACAGTTGAGAAGGTCAAGAAATTACGAGCTCTATAATATGCATTTTGTAAGCTAGTTTTATGAAATGGTTCCAAGTTTCATATTTGATTGAATTTTTAATTCAAAAACAGTCCTTTGATGACACAATTGGACTTCGAAATAATTGCGTTACATATTACAGTTGAGAAGGTCAAGAAATTACGAGCTCTATAATATGCATTTTGTAAGCTAATTTTATGAAATGGTTTCAAGTTTCAAATTTGATTGAATTTTTAATTCAAAAACAGACCTTTGATGACACAATTGGGCTTCGAAATAATTGCGTTACATATTACAGTTGAGAAGGTCAAGAAATTACGAGCTCTATAATATGCATTTTGTAAGCTAATTTTATGAAATGGTTCCAAGTTTCAAATTTCCAAGTTTCCTTTGATGACACAATTGGACTTCGAAATAATTGCGTTACATATTACAGTTGAGAAGGTCAAGAAATTACGAGCTCTATAATATGCATTTTGTAAGCTAATTTTATGAAATGGTTCCAAGTTTCAAATTTGCTTGAATTTTTAATTCAAAAACAGTCCTTTGATGACACAATTGGACTTCGAAATAATTGCGTTACATATTACAGTTGAGAAGGTCAAGAAATTACGAGCTCTATAATATGCATTTTGTAAGCTAATTTTATGAAATGGTTCCAAGTTTCAAATTTGATTGAATTTTTAATTCAAAAACAGACCTTTGATGACACAATTGGGCTTCGAAATAATTGCGTTACATATTACAGTTGAGAAGGTCAAGAAATTACGAGCTCTATAATATGCATTTTGTAAGCTAATTTTATGAAATGGTTTCAAGTTTCAAATTTGATTGAATTTTTAATTCTAAAACAGTCCTTTGATGACACAATTGGACTTCGAAATAATTGCGTTACATATTACAGTTGAGAAGGTCAAGAAATTACGAGCTCTATAATATGCATTTTGTAAGCTAATTTTATGAAATGGTTCCAAGTTTCAAATTTGATTGAATTTTTAATTCTAAAACAGTCCTTTGATGACACAATTGGACTTCGAAATAATTGCGTTACATATTACAGTTGAGAAGGTCAAGAAATTACGAGCTCTATAATATGCATTTTGTAAGCTAATTTTATGAAATGGTTTCAAGTTTCAAATTTGATTGAATTTTTAATTCTAAAACAGTCCTTTGATGACACAATTGGACTTCGAAATAATTGCGTTACATATTACAGTTGAGAAGGTCAAGAAATTACGAGCTCTATAATATGCATTTTGTAAGCTAATTTTATGAAATGGTTTCAAGTTTCAAATTTGATTGAATTTTTAATTCAAAAACAGACCTTTGATGACACAATTGGGCTTCGAAATAATTGCGTTACATATTACAGTTGAGAAGGTCAAGAAATTACGAGCTCTATAATATGCATTTTGTAAGCTAATTTTATGAAATGGTTTCAAGTTTCAAATTTGATTGAATTTTTAATTCTAAAACAGTCCTTTGATGACACAATTGGACTTCGAAATAATTGCGTTACATATTACAGTTGAGAAGGTCAAGAAATTACGAGCTCTATAATATGCATTTTGTAAGCTAATTTTATGAAATGGTTTCAAGTTTCAAATTTGATTGAATTTTTAATTCTAAAACAGTCCTTTGATGACACAATTGGACTTCGAAATAATTGCGTTACATATTACAGTTGAGAAGGTCAAGAAATTACGAGCTCTATAATATGCATTTTGTAAGCTAATTTTATGAAATGGTTTCAAGTTTCAAATTTGATTGAATTTTTAATTCTAAAACAGTCCTTTGATGACACAATTGGACTTCGAAATAATTGCGTTACATATTACAGTTGAGAAGGTCAAGAAATTACGAGCTCTATAATATGCATTTTGTAAGCTAATTTTATGAAATGGTTTCAAGTTTCAAATTTGATTGAATTTTTAATTCAAAAACAGACCTTTGATGACACAATTGGGCTTCGAAATAATTGCGTTACATATTACAGTTGAGAAGGTCAAGAAATTACGAGCTCTATAATATGCATTTTGTAAGCTAATTTTATGAAATGGTTTCAAGTTTCAAATTTGATTGAATTTTTAATTCTAAAACAGTCCTTTGATGACACAATTGGACTTCGAAATAATTGCGTTACATATTACAGTTGAGAAGGTCAAGAAATTACGAGCTCTATAATATGCATTTTGTAAGCTAATTTTATGAAATGGTTCCAAGTTTCAAATTTGATTGAATTTTTAATTCAAAAACAGACCTTTGATGACACAATTGGGCTTCGAAATAATTGCGTTACATATTACAGTTGAGAAGGTCAAGAAATTACGAGCTCTATAATATGCATTTCGTAAGCTAATTTTTTGAAATGGTTCCAAGTTTCAAATTTGCTTGAATTTTTAATTCAAAAACAGTCCTTTGATGACACAATTGGACTTCGAAATAATTGCGTTACATATTACAGTTGAGAAGGTCAAGAAATTACGAGCTCTATAATATGCATTTCGTAAGCTAATTTTTTGAAATGGTTCCAATTTTCAAATTTGCTTGAATTTTTAATTCAAAAACAGTCCTTTGATGACACAATTGGACTTCAAAATAATTGCGTTACATATTACAGTTGAGAAGGTCAAGAAATAACGAGCTCTATAATATGCATTTTGTAAGCTAATTTTATGAAATGGTTCCAAGTTTCAAATTTGCTTGAATTTTTAATTCAAAAACAGTCCTTTGATGACACAATTGGACTTCGAAATAATTGCGTTACATATTACAGTTGAGAAGGTCCAGAAATTACGAGCTCTATAATATGCATTTTGTAAGCTAATTTTATGAAATGGTTCCAAGTTTCAAATTTGATTGAATTTTTAATTCAAAAACAGACCTTTGATGACACAATTGGGCTTCGAAATAATTGCGTTACATATTACAGTTGAGAAGGTCAAGAAATTACGAGCTCTATAATATGCATTTTGTAAGCTAATTTTATGAACTGGTTCCAAGTTTCAAATTTGATTGAATTTTTAATTCTAAAACAGTCCTTTGATGACACAATTGGACTTCGAAATAATTGCGTTACATATTACAGTTGAGAAGGTCAAGAAATTACGAGCTCTATAATATGCATTTCGTAAGCTAATTTTTTGAAATGGTTCCAAGTTTCAAATTTGCTTGAATTTTTAATTCAAAAACAGTCCTTTGATGACACAATTGGACTTCGAAATAATTGCGTTACATATTACAGTTGAGAAGGTCAAGAAATTACGAGCTCTATAATATGCATTTTGTAAGTTAATTTTATGAAATGATTCCAAGTTTCAAATTTAATTTAATTTTTAATTCTAAAACAATCCTTTGATGAAACAATTGAACTTCGAAATAAGTGCGTTATATATTGCAATTGAGAAGGTCAAGAAATTACGAGCTCTATAATATGCATTTTGTAAGTTAATTTTATGAAAATTTGAATGAATTTTTAATTTTAAAACAGTCCTTTGATGACACAATTGGACTTCGAAATAATTGCGTTACATATTACAGTTGAGAAGGTCAAGAAATTACGAGCTCTATAATATGCATTTTGTAAGTTAATTTTATGAAATGATTCCAAGTTTCAAATTTAATTTAATTTTTAATTCAAAAACAATCCTTTGATGAAACAATTGAACTTCGAAATAAGTGCGTTATATATTGCAATTGAGAAGGTCAAGAAATTACGAGCTCTATAATATGCATTTTGTAAGTTAATTTTATGAAAATTTGAATGAATTTTTAATTTTAAAACAGTCCTTTGATGACACAATTGGACTTCGAAAAACAAATTTGATGTTACAGTTGAGAAGGTCAAGAAATTACGAGCTCTATAATATGCATTTTGTAAGTTAATTTTATGAAATGATTCCAAGTTTCAAATTTAATTTAATTTTTAATTCTAAAACAATCCTTTGATGAAACAATTGAACTTCGAAATAAGTGCGTTATATATTGCAATTGAGAAGGTCAAGAAATTACGAGCTCTATAATATGCATTTTGTAAGTTAATTTTATGAAATGATTCCAAGTTTCAAATTTAATTTAATTTTTAATTCTAAAACAATCCTTTGATGAAACAATTGAACTTCGAAATAAGTGCGTTATATATTGCAATTGAGAAGGTCAAGAAATTACGAGCTCTATAATATGCATTTTGTAAGTTAATTTTATGAAATGATTCCAAGTTTCAAATTTAATTTAATTTTTAATTCTAAAACAATCCTTTGATGAAACAATTGAACTTCGAAATAAGTGCGTTATATATTGCAATTGAGAAGGTCATGAAATTACGAGCTCTATAATATGCATTTTGTAAGTTAATTTTATGAAAATTTGAATGAATTTTTAATTTTAAAACAGTCCTTTGATGACACAATTGGACTTCGAAAAACAAATTTGATGTTACAGTTGAGAAGGTCAAGAAATTACGAGCTCTATAATATGCATTTTGTAAGTTAATTTTATGAAATGATTCCAAGTTTCAAATTTAATTTAATTTTTAATTCTAAAACAATCCTTTGATGAAACAATTGAACTTCGAAATAAGTGCGTTATATATTGCAATTGAGAAGGTCAAGAAATTACGAGCTCTATAATATGCATTTTGTAAGTTAATTTTATGAAATGATTCCAAGTTTCAAATTTAATTTAATTTTTAATTCTAAAACAATCCTTTGATGAAACAATTGAACTTCGAAATAAGTGCGTTATATATTGCAATTGAGAAGGTCAAGAAATTACGAGCTCTATAATATGCATTTTGTAAGTTAATTTTATGAAATGATTCCAAGTTTCAAATTTAATTTAATTTTTAATTCTAAAACAATCCTTTGATGAAACAATTGAACTTCGAAATAAGTGCGTTATATATTGCAATTGAGAAGGTCATGAAATTACGAGCTCTATAATATGCATTTTGTAAGTTAATTTTATGAAAATTTGAATGAATTTTTAATTTTAAAACAGTCCTTTGATGACACAATTGGACTTCGAAAAACAAATTTGATGTTACAGTTGAGAAGGTCAAGAAATTACGAGCTCTATAATATGCATTTTGTAAGTTAATTTTATGAAATGATTCCAGGTTTCAAATTTGATTGAATTTTTAATTCTAAAACAATCCTTTGATGAAACAATTGAACTTCGAAATAAGTGCGTTATATATTGCAATTGAGAAGGTCAAGAAATTACGAGCTATATAATATGCATTTTGTAAGTTAATTTTATGAAAATTTGAATGAATTTTTAATTTTAAAACAGTCCTTTGATGACACAATTGGACTTCGAAAAACAAATTTGATGTTACTGTTGAGAAGGTCAAGAAATTACGAGCTCTATAATATGCATTTTGTAAGTTAATTTTATGAAATGATTCCAGGTTTCAAATTTGATTGAATTTTTAATTCTAAAACAATCCTTTGATGAAACAATTGAACTTCGAAATAAGTGCGTTATATATTGCAATTGAGAAGGTCAAGAAATTACGAGCTCTATAATATGCATTTTGTAAGTTAATTTTATGAAAATTTGAATGAATTTTTAATTTTAAAACAGTCCTTTGATGACACAATTGGACTTCGAAAAACAAATTTGATGTTACAGTTGAGAAGGTCAAGAAATTACGAGCTCTATAATATGCATTTTGTAAGTTAATTTTATGAAATGATTCCAAGTTTCAAATTTAATTTAATTTTTAATTCTAAAACAATCCTTTGATGAAACAATTGAACTTCGAAATAAGTGCGTTATATATTGCAATTGAGAAGGTCAAGAAATTACGAGCTCTATAATATGCATTTTGTAAGTTAATTTTATGAAAATTTGAATGAATTTTTAATTTTAAAACAGTCCTTTGATGACACAATTGGACTTCGAAAAACAAATTTGATGTTACAGTTGAGAAGGTCAAGAAATTACGAGCTCTATAATATGCATTTTGTAAGTTAATTTTATGAAATGGTTCCAAGTTTCAAATTTGCTTGAATTTTTAATTCAAAAACAGTCCTTTGATGACACAATTGGACTTCGAAATAATTGCGTTACATATTACAGTTGAGAAGGTCAAGAAATTACGAGCTCTATAATATGGATTTTGTAAGCTAATTTTATGAAATGGTTCCAAGATTCAAATTTGCTTGAATTTTTAATTCAAAAACAGTCCTTTGATGACACAATTGGACTTCGAAATAATTGCGTTACATATTACAGTTGAGAAGGTCAAGAAATTACGAGCTCTATAATATGCATTTTGTAAGTTAATTTTATGAAATGGTTCCAAGTTTCAAATTTGATTGAATTTTTAATTCTAAAACAGTCCTTTGATGACACAATTGGACTTCGAAATAATTGCGTTACATATTACAATTGAGAAGGTCAAGAAATTACGAGCTCTATAATATGCATTTTGTAAGTTAATTTTATGAAATGGTTCCAAGTTTCAAATTTGCTTGAATTTTTAATTCAAAAACAGTCCTTTGATGACACAATTGGACTTCGAAATAATTGCGTTACATATTACAATTGAGAAGGTCAAGAAATTACGAGCTCTATAATATGCATTTTGTAAGTTAATTTTATGAAATGGTTTCAAGTTTCAAATTTGATTGAATTTTTAATTCTAAAACAGTCCTTTGATGACACAATTGGACTTCGAAATAATTGCGTTACATATTACAATTGAGAAGGTCAAGAAATTACGAGCTCTATAATATGCATTTTGTAAGTTAATTTTATGAAATGGTTTCAAGTTTCAAATTTGATTGAATTTTTAATTCTAAAACAGTCCTTTGGTGACACAATTGGACTTCGAAATAATTGCGTTACATATTACAATTGAGAAGGTCAAGAAATTACGAGCTCTATAATATGCATTTTGTAAGTTAATTTTATGAAATGGTTTCAAGTTTCAAATTTGATTGAATTTTTAATTCTAAAACAGTCCTTTGATGACACAATTGGACTTCGAAATAATTGCGTTACATATTACAATTGAGAAGGTCAAGAAATTACGAGCTCTATAATATGCATTTTGTAAGTTAATTTTATGAAATGGTTCCAAGTTTCAAATTTGCTTGAATTTTTAATTCAAAAACAGTCCTTTGATGACACAATTGGACTTCGAAATAATTGCGTTACATATTACAGTTGAGAAGGTCAAGAAATTACGAGCTCTATAATATGCATTTTGTAAGCTAATGTAATGAAATGGTTACAAGTTTCAAATATGCTTGAATTTTTAATTCAAAAACAATCCTTTGATGAAACAATTGAACTTCGAAATAAGTGCGTTATATATTGCAATTGAGAAGGTCAAGAAATTACGAGCTCTATAATATGCATTTTGTAAGTTAATTTTATGAAAATTTGAATGAATTTTTAATTTTAAAACAGTCCTTTGATGACACAATTGGACTTCGAAAAACAAATTTGATGTTACAGTTGAGAAGGTCAAGAAATTACGAGCTCTATAATATGCATTTTGTAAGTTAATTTTATGAAATGATTCCAAGTTTCAAATTTAATTTAATTTTTAATTCTAAAACAATCCTTTGATGAAACAATTGAACTTCGAAATAAGTGCGTTATATATTGCAATTGAGAAGGTCAAGAAATTACGAGCTCTATAATATGCATTTTGTAAGTTAATTTTATGAAAATTTGAATGAATTTTTAATTTTAAAACAGTCCTTTGATGACACAATTGGACTTCGAAAAACAAATTTGATGTTACAGTTGAGAAGGTCAAGAAATTACGAGCTCTATAATATGCATTTTGTAAGTTAATTTTATGAAATGGTTCCAAGTTTCAAATTTGCTTGAATTTTTAATTCAAAAACAGTCCTTTGATGACACAATTGGACTTCGAAATAATTGCGTTACATATTACAGTTGAGAAGGTCAAGAAATTACGAGCTCTATAATATGCATTTTGTAAGCTAATTTTATGAAATGGTTCCAAGTTTCAAATTTGCTTGAATTTTTAATTCAAAAACAGTCCTTTGATGACACAATTGGACTTCGAAATAATTGCGTTACATATTACAGTTGAGAAGGTCAAGAAATTACGAGCTCTATAATATGCATTTTGTAAGCTAATGTAATGAAATGGTTACAAGTTTCAAATTTGATTGAATTTTTAATTCAAAAACAGTCCTTTGATGACACAATTGGACTTCGAAATAATTGCGTTACATATTACAGTTGAGAAGGTCAAGAAATTACGAGCTCTATAATATGGATTTTGTAAGCTAATTTTATGAAATGGTTCCAAGTTTCAAATTTGCTTGAATTTTTAATTCAAAAACAGTCCTTTGATGACACAATTGGACTTCGAAATAATTGCGTTACATATTACAGTTGAGAAGGTCAAGAAATTACGAGCTCTATAATATGCATTTTGTAAGCTAATTTTATGAAATGGTTCCAAGTTTCAAATTTGCTTGAATTTTTAATTCAAAAACAGTCCTTTGATGACACAATTGGACTTCGAAATAATTGCGTTACATATTACAGTTGAGAAGGTCAAGAAATTACGAGCTCTATAATATGCATTTTGTAAGCTAATGTAATGAAATGGTTACAAGTTTCAAATTTGCTTGAATTTTTAATTCAAAAACAGTCCTTTGATGACACAATTGGACTTCGAAACAATTGCGTTACATAATACAGTTGAGAAGGTCAAGAAATTACGAGCTCTATAATATGCATTTTGTACGCTAATTTTTTGAAATGGTTCCAAGTTTCAAATTTGCTTGAATTTTTAATTCAAAAACAGTCCTTTGATGACACAATTGGACTTCGAAATAATTGCGTTACATATTACAGTTGATTAGGTCAAGAAATTACGAGCTCTATAATATGCATTTTGTAAGCTAATTTTATGAAATGGTTCCAAGTTTCAAATTTGCTTGAATTTTTAATTCAAAAACAGTCCTTTGATGACACAATTGGACTTCGAAATAATTGCGTTACATATTACAGTTGAGAAGGTCAAGATATTACGAGCTCTATAATATGCATTTTGTAAGCTAATTTAATGAAATGGTTCAAAGTTTCAAATTTGCTTGAATTTTTAATTCAAAAACAGTCCTTTGATGACACAATTGGACTTCGAAATAATTGCGTTACATATTACAGTTGAGAAGGTCAAGAAATTACGAGCTCTATAATATGCATTTTGTAAGCTAATTTAATGAAATGGTTCCAAGTTTCAAATTTGCTTGAATTTTTAATTCAAAAACAGTCCTTTGATGACACAATTGGACTTCGAAATAATTGCGTTACATATTACAGTTGAGAAGGTCAAGAAATTACGTGCTCTATAATATGCATTTTGTAAGCTAATGTAATGAAATGGTTTCAAGTTTCAAATTTGCTTTAATTTTTAATTCAAAAACATTCCTTTGATGACACAATTGGACTTCGAAATAATTGCGTTACATATTACAGTTGAGAAGGTCAAGAAATTACGAGCTCTATAATATGCATTTTGTAAACTAATTTTATGAAATGGTTCCAAGTTTCAAATTTGCTTGAATTTTTAATTCAAAAACAGTCCTTTGATGACACAATTGGACTTCGAAATAATTGCGTTACATATTACAGTTGAGAAGGTCAAGAAATTACGAGCTCTATAATATGCATTTTGTAAGCTAATTTAATGAAATGGTTCCAAGTTTCAAATTTGCTTGAATTTTTAATTCAAAAACAGTCCTTTGATGACACAATTGGACTTCGAAATAATTGCGTTACATATTACAGTTAAGAAGGTCAAGAAATTACGAGCTCTATAATATGCATTTTGTAAGCTAATGTAATAAAATGGTTACAAGTTTCAAATTTGATTGAATTTTTAATTCAAAAACAGTCCTTTGATGACACAATTGGACTTCGAAATAATTGCGTTACATATTACAGTTGAGAAGGTCAAGAAATTACGAGCTCTATAATATGCATTTTGTAAGCTAATTTTATGAAATGGTTACAAGTTTCAAATTTGATTGAATTTTTAATTCAAAAACAGTCCTTTGATGACACAATTGGACTTCGAAATAATTGCGTTACATATTACAGTTGAGAAGGTCAAGAAATTACGAGCTCTATAATATGCATTTTGTAAGCTAATTTTATGAAATGGTTCCAAGTTTCAAATTTGCTTGAATTTTTAATTCAAAAACAGTCCTTTGATGACACAATTGGACTTCGAAACAATTGCGTTACATAATACAGTTGAGAAGGTCAAGAAATTACGAGCTCTATAATTACATATTACAGTTGATTAGGTCAAGAAATTACGAGCTCTATAATATGCATTTTGTAAGCTAATTTTATGAAATGGTTCCAAGTTTCAAATTTGCTTGAATTTTTAATTCAAAAACAGTCCTTTGATGACACAATTGGACTTCGAAATAATTGCGTTACATATTACAGTTGAGAAGGTCAAGATATTACGAGCTCTATAATATGCATTTTGTAAGCTAATTTAATGAAATGGTTCAAAGTTTCAAATTTGCTTGAATTTTTAATTCAAAAACAGTCCTTTGATGACACAATTGGACTTCGAAATAATTGCGTTACATATTACAGTTGAGAAGGTCAAGAAATTACGAGCTCTATAATATGCATTTTGTAAGCTAATTTAATGAAATGGTTCCAAGTTTCAAATTTGCTTGAATTTTTAATTCAAAAACAGTCCTTTGATGACACAATTGGACTTCGAAATAATTGCGTTACATATTACAGTTGAGAAGGTCAAGAAATTACGTGCTCTATAATATGCATTTTGTAAGCTAATGTAATGAAATGGTTTCAAGTTTCAAATTTGCTTTAATTTTTAATTCAAAAACATTCCTTTGATGACACAATTGGACTTCGAAATAATTGCGTTACATATTACAGTTGAGAAGGTCAAGAAATTACGAGCTCTATAATATGCATTTTGTAAACTAATTTTATGAAATGGTTCCAAGTTTCAAATTTGCTTGAATTTTTAATTCAAAAACAGTCCTTTGATGACACAATTGGACTTCGAAATAATTGCGTTACATATTACAGTTGAGAAGGTCAAGAAATTACGAGCTCTATAATATGCATTTTGTAAGCTAATTTAATGAAATGGTTCCAAGTTTCAAATTTGCTTGAATTTTTAATTCAAAAACAGTCCTTTGATGACACAATTGGACTTCGAAATAATTGCGTTACATATTACAGTTAAGAAGGTCAAGAAATTACGAGCTCTATAATATGCATTTTGTAAGCTAATGTAATAAAATGGTTACAAGTTTCAAATTTGATTGAATTTTTAATTCAAAAACAGTCCTTTGATGACACAATTGGACTTCGAAATAATTGCGTTACATATTACAGTTGAGAAGGTCAAGAAATTACGAGCTCTATAATATGCATTTTGTAAGCTAATTTTATGAAATGGTTACAAGTTTCAAATTTGATTGAATTTTTAATTCAAAAACAGTCCTTTGATGACACAATTGGACTTCGAAATAATTGCGTTACATATTACAGTTGAGAAGGTCAAGAAATTACGAGCTCTATAATATGCATTTTGTAAGCTAATTTTATGAAATGGTTCCAAGTTTCAAATTTGCTTGAATTTTTAATTCAAAAACAGTCCTTTGATGACACAATTGGACTTCGAAATAATTGCGTTACATATTACAGTTGAGAAGGTCAAGAAATTACGAGCTCTATAATATGCATTTTGTAAGCTAATTTTATGAAATGGTTACAAGTTTCAAATTTGATTGAATTTTTAATTCAAAAACAGTCCTTTGATGACACAATTGGACTTCGAAATAATTGCGTTACATATTACAGTTGAGAAGGTCAAGAAATTACGAGCTCTATAATATGCATTTTGTAAGCTAATTTTATGAAATGGTTACAAGTTTCAAATTTGATTGAATTTTTAATTCAAAAACAGTCCTTTGATGACACAATTGGACTTCGAAATAATTGCGTTACATATTACAGTTGAGAAGGTCAAGAAATTACGAGCTCTATAATATGCATTTTGTAAGCTAATGTAATGAAATGGTTACAAGTTTCAAATTTGATTGAATTTTTAATTCAAAAACAGTCCTTTGATGACACAATTGGACTTCGAAATAATTGCGTTACATATTACAGTTGAGAAGGTCAAGAAATTACGAGCTCTATAATATGCATTTTGTAAGCTAATTTTATGAAATGGTTCCAAGTTTCAAATTTGATTGAATTTTTAATTCAAAAACAGTCCTTTGATGACACAATTGGACTTCGAAATAATTGCGTTACATATTACAGTTGAGAAGGTCAAGAAATTACGAGCTCTATAATATGCATTTTGTAAGCTAATGTAATGAAATGGTTACAAGTTTCAAATTTGATTGAATTTTTAATTCAAAAACAGTCCTTTGATGACACAATTGGACTTCGAAATAATTGCGTTACATATTACAGTTGAGAAGGTCAAGAAATTACGAGCTCTATAATATGCATTTTGTAAGCTAATTTTATGAAATGGTTACAAGTTTCAAATTTGATTGAATTTTTAATTCAAAAACAGTCCTTTGATGACACAATTGGACTTCGAAATAATTGCGTTACATATTACAGTTGAGAAGGTCAATAAATTACGAGCTCTATAATATGCATTTTGTAAGCTAATTTTATGAAATGGTTCCAAGTTTCAAATTTGCTTGAATTTTTAATTCAAAAACAGTCCTTTGATGACACAATTGGACTTCGAAATAATTGCGTTACATATTACAGTTGAGAAGGTCAAGAAATTACGAGCTCTATAATATGCATTTTGTAAGCTAATTTTATGAAATGGTTACAAGTTTCAAATTTGATTGAATTTTTAATTCAAAAACAGTCCTTTGATGACACAATTGGACTTCGAAATAATTGCGTTACATATTACAGTTGAGAAGGTCAAGAAATTACGAGCTCTATAATATGCATTTTGTAAGCTAATTTAATGAAATGGTTCCAAGTTTCAAATTTGCTTGAATTTTTAATTCAAAAACAGTCCTTTGATGACACAATTGGACTTCGAAATAATTGCGTTACATATTACAGTTGAGAAGGTCAAGAAATTACGAGCTCTATAATATGCATTTTGTAAGCTAATGTAATGAAATGGTTACAAGTTTCAAATTTGCTTGAATTTTTAATTCAAAAACAGTCCTTTGATGACACAATTGGACTTCGAAATAATTGCGTTACATATTACAGTTGAGAAGGTCAAGAAATTACGAGCTCTATAATATGCATTTTGTAAGCTAATTTTATGAAATGGTTACAAGTTTCAAATTTGATTGAATTTTTAATTCAAAAACAGTCCTTTGATGACACAATTGGACTTCGAAATAATTGCGTTACATATTACAGTTGAGAAGGTCAAGAAATTACGAGCTCTATAATATGCATTTTGTAAGCTAATGTAATGAAATGGTTCCAAGTTTCAAATTTGCTTGAATTTTTAATTCAAAAACAGTCCTTTGATGACACAATTGGACTTCGAAATAATTGCGTTACATATTACAGTTGAGAAGGTCAAGAAATTACGAGCTCTATAATATGCATTTTGTAAGCTAATTTTATGAAATGGTTCCAAGTTTCAAATTTGCTTGAATTTTTAATTCAAAAACAGTCCTTTGATGACACAATTGGACTTCGAAATAATTGCGTTACATATTACAGTTGAGAAGGTCAAGAAATTACGAGCTCTATAATATGCATTTTGTAAGCTTATTTAATGAAATGGTTCCAAGTTGTACAGTTGAGAAGGTCAAGAAATTACGAGCTCTATAATATGCATTTTGTAAGCTAATTTTATGAAATGGTTCCAAGTTTCATATTTGATTGAATTTTTAATTCAAAAACAGTCCTTTGATGACACAATTGGACTTCGAAATAATTGCGTTACATATTACAGTTGAGAAGGTCAAGAAATTACGAGCTCTATAATATGCATTTTGTAAGCTAATTTTATGAAATGGTTTCAAGTTTCAAATTTGATTGAATTTTTAATTCTAAAACAGTCCTTTGATGACACAATTGGACTTCGAAATAATTGCGTTACATATTACAGTTGAGAAGGTCAAGAAATTACGAGCTCTATAATATGCATTTTGTAAGCTAATTTTATGAAATGGTTCCAAGTTTCAAATTTGATTGAATTTTTAATTCAAAAACAGACCTTTGATGACACAATTGGGCTTCGAAATAATTGCGTTACATATTACAGTTGAGAAGGTCAAGAAATTACGAGCTCTATAATATGCATTTTGTAAGCTTATTTAATGAAATGGTTCCAAGTTGTACAGTTGAAAAGGTCAAGAAATTACGAGCTCTATAATATGCATTTTGTAAGCTAATTTTATGAAATGGTTCCAAGTTTCATATTTGATTGAATTTTTAATTCAAAAACAGTCCTTTGATGACACAATTGGACTTCGAAATAATTGCGTTACATATTACAGTTGAGAAGGTCAAGAAATTACGAGCTCTATAATATGCATTTTGTAAGCTAATTTTATGAAATGGTTCCAAGTTTCAAATTTGATTGAATTTTTAATTCAAAAACAGACCTTTGATGACACAATTGGGCTTCGAAATAATTGCGTTACATATTACAGTTGAGAAGGTCAAGAAATTACGAGCTCTATAATATGCATTTTGTAAGCTAATTTTATGAAATAGTTCCAAGTTTCAAATTTGATTGAATTTTTAATTCTAAAACAGTCCTTTGATGACACAATTGGACTTCGAAATAATTGCGTTACATATTACAGTTGAGAAGGTCAAGAAATTACGAGCTCTATAATATGCATTTTGTAAGCTAATTTTATGAAATGGTTCCAAGTTTCAAATTTGATTGAATTTTTAATTCAAAAACAGACCTTTGATGACACAATTGGGCTTCGAAATAATTGCGTTACATATTACAGTTGAGAAGGTCAAGAAATTACGAGCTCTATAATATGCATTTCGTAAGCTAATTTTTTGAAATGGTTCCAAGTTTCAAATTTGCTTGAATTTTTAATTCAAAAACAGTCCTTTGATGACACAATTGGACTTCGAAATAATTGCGTTACATATTACAGTTGAGAAGGTCAAGAAATTACGAGCTCTATAATATGCATTTCGTAAGCTAATTTTTTGAAATGGTTCCAATTTTCAAATTTGCTTGAATTTTTAATTCAAAAACAGTCCTTTGATGACACAATTGGACTTCAAAATAATTGCGTTACATATTACAGTTGAGAAGGTCAAGAAATTACGAGCTCTATAATATGCATTTTGTAAGCTAATTTTATGAAATGGTTCCAAGTTTCAAATTTGCTTGAATTTTTAATTCAAAAACAGTCCTTTGATGACACAATTGGACTTCGAAATAATTGCGTTACATATTACAGTTGAGAAGGTCCAGAAATTACGAGCTCTATAATATGCATTTTGTAAGCTAATTTTATGAAATGGTTCCAAGTTTCAAATTTGATTGAATTTTTAATTCAAAAACAGACCTTTGATGACACAATTGGGCTTCGAAATAATTGCGTTACATATTACAGTTGAGAAGGTCAAGAAATTACGAGCTCTATAATATGCATTTTGTAAGCTAATTTTATGAACTGGTTCCAAGTTTCAAATTTGATTGAATTTTTAATTCTAAAACAGTCCTTTGATGACACAATTGGACTTCGAAATAATTGCGTTACATATTACAGTTGAGAAGGTCAAGAAATTACGAGCTCTATAATATGCATTTTGTAAGCTAATTTTATGAAATGGTTCCAAGTTTCAAATTTGCTTGAATTTTTAATTCAAAAACAGTCCTTTGATGACACAATTGGACTTCGAAATAATTGCGTTACATATTACAGTTGAGAAGGTCAAGAAATTACGAGCTCTATAATATGCATTTTGTAAGCTAATTTTATGAAATGGTTCCAAGTTTCAAATTTGCTTGAATTTTTAATTCAAAAACAGTCCTTTGATGACACAATTGGACTTCGAAATAATTGCGTTACATATTAATTACGAGCTCTATAATATGCATTTTGTAAGCTAATTTAATGAAATGGTTCCAAGTTTCAAATTTGCTTGAATTTTTAATTCAAAAACAGTCCTTTGATGACACAATTGGACTTCGAAATAATTGCGTTACATATTACAGTTGAGAAGGTCAAGAAATAACGAGCTCTATAATATGCATTTTGTAAGCTAATTTTATGAAATGGTTCCAAGTTTCAAATTTGCTTGAATTTTTAATTCAAAAACAGTCCTTTGATGACACAATTGGACTTCGAAATAATTGCGTTACATATTACAGTTGAGAAGGTCAAGAAATTACGAGCTCTATAATATGCATTTTGTAAGCTAATTTTATGAAATGGTTCCAAGTTTCAAATTTGCTTGAATTTTTAATTCAAAAACAGTCCTTTGATGGCACAATTGGACTTCGAAATAATTGCGTTACATATTACAGTTGAGAAGGTCAAGAAATTACGAGCTCTATAATATGCATTTTGTAAGCTAATTTTATGAAATGGTTCCAAGTTTCAAATTTGCTTGAATTTTTAATTCAAAAACAGTCCTTTGATGGCACAATTGGACTTCGAAATAATTGCGTTACATATTACAGTTGAGAAGGTCAAGAAATTACGAGCTCTATAATATGCATTTTGTAAGCTAATTTTATGAAATGGTTCCAAGTTTCAAATTTGCTTGAATTTTTAATTCAAAAACAGTCCTTTGATGACACAATTGGACTTCGAAATAATTGCGTTACATATTACAGTTGAGAAGGTCAAGAAATTACGAGCTCTATAATATGCATTTTGTAAGCTAATGTAATGAAATGGTTACAAGTTTCAAATTTGCTTGAATTTTTAATTCAAAAACAGTCCTTTGATGACACAATTGGACTTCGAAACAATTGCGTTACATAATACAGTTGAGAAGGTCAAGAAATTACGAGCTCTATAATATGCATTTTGTACGCTAATTTTTTGAAATGGTTCCAAGTTTCAAATTAGCTTGAATTTTTAATTCAAAAACAGTCCTTTGATGACACAATTGGACTTCGAAATAATTGCGTTACATATTACAGTTGATTAGGTCAAGAAATTACGAGCTCTATAATATGCATTTTGTAAGCTAATTTTATGAAATGGTTCCAAGTTTCAAATTTGCTTGAATTTTTAATTCAAAAACAGTCCTTTGATGACACAATTGGACTTCGAAATGATTGCGTTACATATTACAGTTGAGAAGGTCAAGAAATTACGAGCTCTATAATATGCATTTTGTAAGCTAATTTAATGAAATGGTTCAAAGTTTCAAATTTGCTTGAATTTTTAATTCAAAAACAGTCCTTTGATGACACAATTGGACTTCGAAATAATTGCGTTACATATTACAGTTGAGAAGGTCAAGAAATTACGAGCTCTATAATATGCATTTTGTAAGCTAATTTAATGAAATGGTTCCAAGTTTCAAATTTGCTTGAATTTTTAATTCAAAAACAGTCCTTTGATGACACAATTGGACTTCGAAATAATTGCGTTACATATTACAGTTGAGAAGGTCAAGAAATTACGAGCTCTATAATATGCATTTTGTAAGCTAATGTAATGAAATGGTTCCAAGTTTCAAATTTGCTTTAATTTTTAATTCAAAAACATTCCTTTGATGACACAATTGGACTTCGAAATAATTGCGTTACATATTACAGTTGAGAAGGTCAAGAAATTACGAGCTCTATAATATGCATTTTGTAAGCTAATTTTATGAAATGGTTACAAGTTTCAAATTTGCTTGAATGTTTAATTCAAAAACAGTCCTTTGATGACACAATTGGACTTCGAAATAATTGCGTTACATATTACAGTTGAGAAGGTCAAGAAATTACGAGCTCTATAATATGCATTTTGTAAGCTAATTTAATGAAATGGTTCCAAGTTTCAAATTTGCTTGAATTTTTAATTCAAAAACAGTCCTTTGATGACACAATTGGACTTCGAAATAATTGCGTTACATATTACAGTTGAGAAGGTCAAGAAATTACGAGCTCTATAATATGCATTTTGTAAGCTAATGTAATGAAATGGTTCCAAGTTTCAAATTTGCTTTAATTTTTAATTCAAAAACATTCCTTTGATGACACAATTGGACTTCGAAATAATTGCGTTACATATTACAGTTGAGAAGGTCAAGAAATTACGAGCTCTATAATATGCATTTTGTAAGCTAATTTTATGAAATGGTTACAAGTTTCAAATTTGCTTGAATTTTTAATTCAAAAACAGTCCTTTGATGACACAATTGGACTTCGAAATAATTGCGTTACATATTAATTACGAGCTCTATAATATGCATTTTGTAAGCTAATTTAATGAAATGGTTCCAAGTTTCAAATTTGCTTGAATTTTTAATTCAAAAACAGTCCTTTGATGACACAATTGGACTTCGAAATAATTGCGTTACATATTACAGTTGAGAAGGTCAAGAAATAACGAGCTCTATAATATGCATTTTGTAAGCTAATTTTATGAAATGGTTCCAAGTTTCAAATTTGCTTGAATTTTTAATTCAAAAACAGTCCTTTGATGACACAATTGGACTTCGAAATAATTGCGTTACATATTACAGTTGAGAAGGTCAAGAAATTACGAGCTCTATAATATGCATTTTGTAAGCTAATTTTATGAAATGGTTCCAAGTTTCAAATTTGCTTGAATTTTTAATTCAAAAACAGTCCTTTGATGGCACAATTGGACTTCGAAATAATTGCGTTACATATTACAGTTGAGAAGGTCAAGAAATTACGAGCTCTATAATATGCATTTTGTAAGCTAATTTTATGAAATGGTTCCAAGTTTCAAATTTGCTTGAATTTTTAATTCAAAAACAGTCCTTTGATGGCACAATTGGACTTCGAAATAATTGCGTTACATATTACAGTTGAGAAGGTCAAGAAATTACGAGCTCTATAATATGCATTTTGTAAGCTAATTTTATGAAATGGTTCCAAGTTTCAAATTTGCTTGAATTTTTAATTCAAAAACAGTCCTTTGATGACACAATTGGACTTCGAAATAATTGCGTTACATATTACAGTTGAGAAGGTCAAGAAATTACGAGCTCTATAATATGCATTTTGTAAGCTAATGTAATGAAATGGTTACAAGTTTCAAATTTGCTTGAATTTTTAATTCAAAAACAGTCCTTTGATGACACAATTGGACTTCGAAACAATTGCGTTACATAATACAGTTGAGAAGGTCAAGAAATTACGAGCTCTATAATATGCATTTTGTACGCTAATTTTTTGAAATGGTTCCAAGTTTCAAATTAGCTTGAATTTTTAATTCAAAAACAGTCCTTTGATGACACAATTGGACTTCGAAATAATTGCGTTACATATTACAGTTGATTAGGTCAAGAAATTACGAGCTCTATAATATGCATTTTGTAAGCTAATTTTATGAAATGGTTCCAAGTTTCAAATTTGCTTGAATTTTTAATTCAAAAACAGTCCTTTGATGACACAATTGGACTTCGAAATGATTGCGTTACATATTACAGTTGAGAAGGTCAAGAAATTACGAGCTCTATAATATGCATTTTGTAAGCTAATTTAATGAAATGGTTCAAAGTTTCAAATTTGCTTGAATTTTTAATTCAAAAACAGTCCTTTGATGACACAATTGGACTTCGAAATAATTGCGTTACATATTACAGTTGAGAAGGTCAAGAAATTACGAGCTCTATAATATGCATTTTGTAAGCTAATTTAATGAAATGGTTCCAAGTTTCAAATTTGCTTGAATTTTTAATTCAAAAACAGTCCTTTGATGACACAATTGGACTTCGAAATAATTGCGTTACATATTACAGTTGAGAAGGTCAAGAAATTACGAGCTCTATAATATGCATTTTGTAAGCTAATGTAATGAAATGGTTCCAAGTTTCAAATTTGCTTTAATTTTTAATTCAAAAACATTCCTTTGATGACACAATTGGACTTCGAAATAATTGCGTTACATATTACAGTTGAGAAGGTCAAGAAATTACGAGCTCTATAATATGCATTTTGTAAGCTAATTTTATGAAATGGTTACAAGTTTCAAATTTGCTTGAATGTTTAATTCAAAAACAGTCCTTTGATGACACAATTGGACTTCGAAATAATTGCGTTACATATTACAGTTGAGAAGGTCAAGAAATTACGAGCTCTATAATATGCATTTTGTAAGCTAATTTTATGAAATGGTTCCAAGTTTCAAATTTGCTTGAATTTTTAATTCAAAAACAGTCCTTTGATGGCACAATTGGACTTCGAAATAATTGCGTTACATATTACAGTTGAGAAGGTCAAGAAATTACGAGCTCTATAATATGCATTTTGTAAGCTAATTTTATGAAATGGTTCCAAGTTTCAAATTTGCTTGAATTTTTAATTCAAAAACAGTCCTTTGATGACACAATTGGACTTCGAAATAATTGCGTTACATATTACAGTTGAGAAGGTCAAGAAATTACGAGCTCTATAATATGCATTTTGTAAGCTAATGTAATGAAATGGTTACAAGTTTCAAATTTGCTTGAATTTTTAATTCAAAAACAGTCCTTTGATGACACAATTGGACTTCGAAACAATTGCGTTACATAATACAGTTGAGAAGGTCAAGAAATTACGAGCTCTATAATATGCATTTTGTACGCTAATTTTTTGAAATGGTTCCAAGTTTCAAATTAGCTTGAATTTTTAATTCAAAAACAGTCCTTTGATGACACAATTGGACTTCGAAATAATTGCGTTACATATTACAGTTGATTAGGTCAAGAAATTACGAGCTCTATAATATGCATTTTGTAAGCTAATTTTATGAAATGGTTCCAAGTTTCAAATTTGCTTGAATTTTTAATTCAAAAACAGTCCTTTGATGACACAATTGGACTTCGAAATGATTGCGTTACATATTACAGTTGAGAAGGTCAAGAAATTACGAGCTCTACAATATGCATTTTGTAAGCTAATTTAATGAAATGGTTCAAAGTTTCAAATTTGCTTGAATTTTTAATTCAAAAACAGTCCTTTGATGACACAATTGGACTTCGAAATAATTGCGTTACATATTACAGTTGAGAAGGTCAAGAAATTACGAGCTCTATAATATGCATTTTGTAAGCTAATTTAATGAAATGGTTCCAAGTTTCAAATTTGCTTGAATTTTTAATTCAAAAACAGTCCTTTGATGACACAATTGGACTTCGAAATAATTGCGTTACATATTACAGTTGAGAAGGTCAAGAAATTACGAGCTCTATAATATGCATTTTGTAAGCTAATGTAATGAAATGGTTCCAAGTTTCAAATTTGCTTTAATTTTTAATTCAAAAACATTCCTTTGATGACACAATTGGACTTCGAAATAATTGCGTTACATATTACAGTTGAGAAGGTCAAGAAATTACGAGCTCTATAATATGCATTTTGTAAGCTAATTTTATGAAATGGTTACAAGTTTCAAATTTGCTTGAATGTTTAATTCAAAAACAGTCCTTTGATGACACAATTGGACTTCGAAATAATTGCGTTACATATTACAGTTGAGAAGGTCAAGAAATTACGAGCTCTATAATATGCATTTTGTAAGCTAATTTAATGAAATGGTTCCAAGTTTCAAATTTGCTTGAATTTTTAATTCAAAAACAGTCCTTTGATGACACAATTGGACTTCGAAATAATTGCGTTACATATTACAGTTGAGAAGGTCAAGAAATTACGAGCTCTATAATATGCATTTTGTAAGCTAATTTTATGAAATGGTTACAAGTTTCAAATTTGATTGAATTTTTAATTCAAAAACAGTCCTTTGATGACACAATTGGACTTCGAAATAATTGCGTTACATATTACAGTTGAGAAGGTAAAGAAATTACGAGCTCTATAATATGCATTTTGTAAGCTAATTTTATGAAATGGTTCCAAGTTTCAAATTTGCTTGAATTTTTAATTCAAAAACAGTCCTTTGATGACACAATTGGACTTCGAAATAATTGCGTTACATATTACAGTTGAGAAGGTCAAGAAATTACGAGCTCTATAATATGCATTTTGTAAGCTAATTTAATGAAATGGTTCCAAGTTTCAAATTTGCTTGAATTTTTAATTCAAAAACAGTCCTTTGATGACACAATTGGACTTCGAAATAATTGCGTTACATATTACAGTTGAGAAGGTCAAGAAATTACGAGCTCTATAATATGCATTTTGTAAGCTAATTTTATGAAATGGTTACAAGTTTCAAATTTGATTGAATTTTTAATTCAAAAACAGTCCTTTGATGACACAATTGGACTTCGAAATAATTGCGTTACATATTACAGTTGAGAAGGTCAAGAAATTACGAGCTCTATAATATGCATTTTGTAAGCTAATTTTATGAAATGGTTACAAGTTTCAAATTTGATTGAATTTTTAATTCAAAAACAGTCCTTTGATGACACAATTGGACTTCGAAATAATTGCGTTACATATTACAGTTGAGAAGGTCAAGAAATTACGAGCTCTATAATATGCATTTTGTAAGCTAATTTTATGAAATGGTTACAAGTTTCATATTTGATTGAATTTTTAATTCAAAAACAGTCCTTTGATGACACAATTGGACTTCGAAATAATTGCGTTACATATTACAGTTGAGAAGGTCAAGAAATTACGAGCTCTATAATATGCATTTTGTAAGCTAATGTAATGAAATGGTTACAAGTTTCAAATTTGATTGAATTTTTAATTCAAAAACAGTCCTTTGATGACACAATTGGACTTCGAAATAATTGCGTTACATATTACAGTTGAGAAGGTCAAGAAATTACGAGCTCTATAATATGCATTTTGTAAGCTAATTTTATGAAATGGTTACAAGTTTCAAATTTGATTGAATTTTTAATTCAAAAACAGTCCTTTGATGACACAATTGGACTTCGAAATAATTGCGTTACATATTACAGTTGAGAAGGTCAAGAAATTACGAGCTCTATAATATGCATTTTGTAAGCTAATTTTATGAAATGGTTACAAGTTTCAAATTTGATTGAATTTTTAAATCAAAAACAGTCCTTTGATGACACAATTGGACTTCGAAATAATTGCGTTACATATTACAGTTGAGAAGGTCAAGAAATTACGAGCTCTATAATATGCATTTTGTAAGCTAATGTAATGAAATGGTTACAAGTTTCAAATTTGCTTGAATTTTTAATTCAAAAACAGTCCTTTGATGACACAATTGGACTTCGAAATAATTGCGTTACATATTACAGTTGAGAAGGTCAAGAAATTACGAGCTCTATAATATGCATTTTGTAAGCTAATGTAATGAAATGGTTCCAAGTTTCAAATTTGCTTTAATTTTTAATTCAAAAACATTCCTTTGATGACACAATTGGACTTCGAAATAATTGCGTTACATATTACAGTTGAGAAGGTCAAGAAATTACGAGCTCTATAATATGCATTTTGTAAGCTAATTTTATGAAATGGTTACAAGTTTCAAATTTGATTGAATTTTTAATTCAAAAACAGTCCTTTGATGACACAATTGGACTTCGAAATAATTGCGTTACATATTACAGTTGAGAAGGTCAAGAAATTACGAGCTCTATAATATGCATTTTGTAAGCTAATTTTATGAAATGGTTACAAGTTTCAAATTTGATTGAATTTTTAATTCAAAAACAGTCCTTTGATGACACAATTGGACTTCGAAATAATTGCGTTACATATTACAGTTGAGAAGGTCAAGAAATTACGAGCTCTATAATATGCATTTTGTAAGCTAATTTTATGAAATGGTTACAAGTTTCAAATTTGATTGAATTTTTAATTCAAAAACAGTCCTTTGATGACACAATTGGACTTCGAAATAATTGCGTTACATATTACAGTTGAGAAGGTCAAGAAATTACGAGCTCTATAATATGCATTTTGTAAGCTAATGTAATGAAATGGTTACAAGTTTCAAATTTGCTTGAATTTTTAATTCAAAAACATTCCTTTGATGACACAATTGGACTTCGAAATAATTGCGTTACATATTACAGTTGAGAAGGTCAAGAAATTACGAGCTCTATAATATGCATTTTGTAAGCTAATTTTATGAAATGGTTCCAAGTTTCAAATTTGCTTTAATTTTTAATTCAAAAACAGTCCTTTGATGACACAATTGGACTTCGAAATAATTGCGTTACATATTACAGTTGAGAAGGTCAAGAAATTACGAGCTCTATAATATGCATTTTGTAAGCTAATGTAATGAAATGGTTCCAAGTTTCAAATTTGCTTTAATTTTTAATTCAAAAACAGTCCTTTGATGACACAATTGGACTTCGAAATAATTGCGTTACATATTACAGTTGAGAAGGTCAAGAAATTACGAGCTCTATAATATGCATTTTGTAAGCTAATGTAATGAAATGGTTCCAAGTTTCAAATTTGCTTTAATTTTTAATTCAAAAACATTCCTTTGATGACACAATTGGACTTCGAAATAATTGCGTTACATATTACAGTTGAGAAGGTCAAGAAATTACGAGCTCTATAATATGCATTTTGTAAGCTAATTTTATGAAATGGTTACAAGTTTCAAATTTGATTGAATTTTTAATTCAAAAACAGTCCTTTGATGACACAATTGGACTTCGAAATAATTGCGTTACATATTACAGTTGAGAAGGTTAAGAAATTACGAGCTCTATAATATGCATTTTGTAAGCTAATTTAATGAAATGGTTCAAAGTTTCAAATTTGCTTGAATTTTTAATTCAAAAACAGTCCTTTGATGACACAATTGGACTTCGAAATAATTGCGTTACATATTACAGTTGAGAAGGTCAAGAAATCACGAGCTCTATAATATGCATTTTGTAAGCTAATGTAATGAAATGGTTACAAGTTTCAAATTTGCTTGAATTTTTAATTCAAAAACAGTCCTTTGATGACACAATTGGACTTCGAAATAATTGCGTTACATATTACAGTTGAGAAGGTCAAGAAATTACGAGCTCTATAATATGCATTTTGTAAGCTAATGTAATGAAATGGTTACAAGTTTCAAATTTGATTGAATTTTTAATTCAAAAACAGTCCTTTGATGACACAATTGGACTTCGAAATAATTGCGTTACATATTACAGTTGAGAAGGTCAAGAAATTACGAGCTCTATAATATGCATTTTGTAAGCTAATTTTATGAAATGGTTACAAGTTTCAAATTTGATTGAATTTTTAATTCAAAAACAGTCCTTTGATGACACAATTGGACTTCGAAATAATTGCGTTACATATTACAGTTGAGAAGGTCAAGAAATTACGAGCTCTATAATATGCATTAAGTAAGCTAATTTTATGAAATGGTTACAAGTTTCAAATTTGATTGAATTTTTAATTCAAAAACAGTCCTTTGATGACACAATTGGACTTCGAAATAATTGCGTTACATATTACAGTTGAGAAGGTCAAGAAATTACGAGCTCTATAATATGCATTTTGTAAGCTAATTTTATGAAATGGTTCCAAGTTTCAAATTTGCTTTAATTTTTAATTCAAAAACAGTCCTTTGATGACACAATTGGACTTCGAAATAATTGCGTTACATATTACAGTTGAGAAGGTCAAGAAATTACGAGCTCTATAATATGCATTTTGTAAGCTAATGTAATGAAATGGTTCCAAGTTTCAAATTTGCTTTAATTTTTAATTCAAAAACATTCCTTTGATGACACAATTGGACTTCGAAATAATTGCGTTACATATTACAGTTGAGAAGGTCAAGAAATTACGAGCTCTATAATATGCATTTTGTAAGCTAATGTAATGAAATGGTTACAAGTTTCAAATTTGCTTGAATTTTTAATTCAAAAACAGTCCTTTGATGACACAATTGGACTTCGAAATAATTGCGTTACATATTACAGTTGAGAAGGTCAAGAAATTACGAGCTCTATAATATGCATTTTGTAAGCTAATGTAATGAAATTGTTACAAGTTTCAAATTTGCTTGAATTTTTAATTCAAAAACAGTCCTTTGATGACACAATTGGACTTCGAAATAATTGCGTTACATATTACAGTTGAGAAGGTCAAGAAATTACGAGCTCTATAATATGCATTTTGTAAGCTAATTTTATGAAATGGTTACAAGTTTCAAATTTGATTGAATTTTTAATTCAAAAACAGTCCTTTGATGACACAATTGGACTTCGAAATAATTGCGTTACATATTACAGTTGAGAAGGTCAAGAAATTACGAGCTCTATAATATGCATTTTGTAAGCTAATTTTATGAAATGGTTACAAGTTTCAAATTTGCTTTAATTTTTAAATCAAAAACAGTCCTTTGATGACACAATTGGACTTCGAAATAATTGCGTTACATATTACAGTTGAGAAGGTCAAGAAATTACGAGCTCTATAATATGCATTTTGTAAGCTAATGTAATGAAATGGTTACAAGTTTCAAATTTGCTTGAATTTTTAATTCAAAAACATTCCTTTGATGACACAATTGGACTTCGAAATAATTGCGTTACATATTACAGTTGAGAAGGTCAAGAAATTACGAGCTCTATAATATGCATTTTGTAAGCTAATGTAATGAAATGGTTACAAGTTTCAAATTTGCTTGAATTTTTAATTCAAAAACATTCCTTTGATGACACAATTGGACTTCGAAATAATTGCGTTACATATTACAGTTGAGAAGGTCAAGAAATTACGAGCTCTATAATATGCATTTTGTAAGCTAATGTAATGAAATGGTTACAAGTTTCAAATTTGCTTGAATTTTTAATTCAAAAACATTCCTTTGATGACACAATTGGACTTCGAAATAATTGCGTTACATATTACAGTTGATAAGGTCAAGAAATTACGAGCTCTATAATATGCATTTTGTAAGCTAATGTAATGAAATGGTTACAAGTTTCAAATTTGCTTGAATTTTTAATTCAAAAACATTCCTTTGATGACACAATTGGACTTCGAAATAATTGCGTTACATATTACAGTTGAGAAGGTCAAGAAATTACGAGCTCTATAATATGCATTTTGTAAGCTAATGTAATGAAATGGTTACAAGTTTCAAATTTGCTTGAATTTTTAATTCAAAAACATTCCTTTGATGACACAATTGGACTTCGAAATAATTGCGTTACATATTACAGTTGAGAAGGTCAAGAAATTACGAGCTCTATAATATGCATTTTGTAAGCTAATGTAATGAAATGGTTACAAGTTTCAAATTTGCTTGAATTTTTAATTCAAAAACATTCCTTTGATGACACAATTGGACTTCGAAATAATTGCGTTACATATTACAGTTGAGAAGGTCAAGAAATTACGAGCTCTATAATATGCATTTTGTAAGCTAATGTAATGAAATGGTTACAAGTTTCAAATTTGCTTGAATTTTTAATTCAAAAACATTCCTTTGATGACACAATTGGACTTCGAAATAATTGCGTTACATATTACAGTTGAGAAGGTCAAGAAATTACGAGCTCTATAATATGCATTTTGTAAGCTAATGTAATGAAATGGTTCCAAGTTTCAAATTTGCTTTAATTTTTAATTCAAAAACATTCCTTTGATGACACAATTGGACTTCGAAATAATTGCGTTACATATTACAGTTGAGAAGGTCAAGAAATTACGAGCTCTATAATATGCATTTTGTAAGCTAATGTAATGAAATGGTTACAAGTTTCAAATTTGCTTGAATTTTTAATTCAAAAACAGTCCTTTGATGACACAATTGGACTTCGAAATAATTGCGTTACATATTACAGTTGAGAAGGTCAAGAAATTACGAGCTCTATAATATGCATTTTGTAAGCTAATGTAATGAAATGGTTACAAGTTTCAAATTTGCTTGAATTTTTAATTCAAAAACAGTCCTTTGATGACACAATTGGACTTCGAAATAATTGCGTTACATATTACAGTTGAGAAGGTCAAGAAATTACGAGCTCTATAATATGCATTTTGTAAGCTAATTTTATGAAATGGTTACAAGTTTCAAATTTGATTGAATTTTTAATTCAAAAACAGTCCTTTGATGACACAATTGGACTTCGAAATAATTGCGTTACATATTACAGTTGAGAAGGTCAAGAAATTACGAGCTCTATAATATGCATTTTGTAAGCTAATTTTATGAAATGGTTACAAGTTTCAAATTTGATTGAATTTTTAATTCAAAAACAGTCCTTTGATGACACAATTGGACTTCGAAATAATTGCGTTACATATTACAGTTGAGAAGGTCAAGAAATTACGAGCTCTATAATATGCATTTTGTAAGTTAATTTTATGAAATGGTTACAAGTTTCAAATTTGCTTGAATTTTTAATTCAAAAACATTCCTTTGATGACACAATTGGACTTCGAAATAATTGCGTTACATATTACAGTTGAGAAGGTCAAGAAATTACGAGCTCTATAATATGCATTTTGTAAGCTAATGTAATGAAATGGTTACAAGTTTCAAATTTGCTTGAATTTTTAATTCAAAAACATTCCTTTGATGACACAATTGGACTTCGAAATAATTGCGTTACATATTACAGTTGAGAAGGTCAAGAAATTACGAGCTCTATAATATGCATTTAGTAAGCTAATGTAATGAAATGGTTACAAGTTTCAAATTTGCTTGAATTTTTAATTCAAAAACATTCCTTTGATGACACAATTGGACTTCGAAATAATTGCGTTACATATTACAGTTGAGAAGGTCAAGAAATTACGAGCTCTATAATATGCATTTTGTAAGCTAATGTAATGAAATGGTTACAAGTTTCAAATTTGCTTGAATTTTTAATTCAAAAACATTCCTTTGATGACACAATTGGACTTCGAAATAATTGCGTTACATATTACAGTTGAGAAGGTCAAGAAATTACGAGCTCTATAATATGCATTTTGTAAGCTAATGTAATGAAATGGTTACAAGTTTCAAATTTGCTTGAATTTTTAATTCAAAAACATTCCTTTGATGACACAATTGGACTTCGAAATAATTGCGTTACATATTACAGTTGAGAAGGTCAAGAAATTACGAGCTCTATAATATGCATTTTGTAAGCTAATGTAATGAAATGGTTACAAGTTTCAAATTTGCTTGAATATGCATTTTGTAAGCTAATTTTATGAAATGATTACAAGTTTCAAATTTGCTTTAATTTTTAATTCAAAAACAGTCCTTTGATGACACAATTGGACTTCGAAATAATTGCGTTACATATTACAGTTGAGAAGGTCAAGAAATTACGAGCTCTATAATATGCATTTTGTAAGCTAATGTAATGAAATGGTTACAAGTTTCAAATTTGCTTGAATTTTTAATTCAAAAACATTCCTTTGATGACACAATTGGACTTCGAAATAATTGCGTTACATATTACAGTTGAGAAGGTCAAGAAATTACGAGCTCTATAATATGCATTTTGTAAGCTAATGTAATGAAATGGTTCCAAGTTTCACATTTGCTTTAATTTTTAATTCAAAAACATTCCTTTGATGACACAATTGGACTTCGAAATAATTGCGTTACATATTACAGTTGAGAAGGTCAAGAAATTACGAGCTCTATAATATGCATTTTGTAAGCTAATGTAATGAAATGGTTACAAGTTTCAAATTTGCTTGAATTTTTAATTCAAAAACAGTCCTTTGATGACACAATTGGACTTCGAAATAATTGCGTTACATATTACAGTTGAGAAGGTCAAGAAATTACGAGCTCTATAATATGCATTTTGTAAGCTAATGTAATGAAATGGTTACAAGTTTCAAATTTGCTTGAATTTTTAATTCAAAAACAGTCCTTTGATGACACAATTGGACTTCGAAATAATTGCGTTACATATTACAGTTGAGAAGGTCAAGAAATTACGAGCTCTATAATATGCATTTTGTAAGCTAATTTTATGAAATGGTTACAAGTTTCAAATTTGATTGAATTTTTAATTCAAAAACAGTCCTTTGATGACACAATTGGACTTCGAAATAATTGCGTTACATATTACAGTTGAGAAGGTCAAGAAATTACGAGCTCTATAATATGCATTTTGTAAGCTAATTTTATGAAATGGTTACAAGTTTCAAATTTGATTGAATTTTTAATTCAAAAACAGTCCTTTGATGACACAATTGGACTTCGAAATAATTGCGTTACATATTACAGTTGAGAAGGTCAAGAAATTACGAGCTCTATAATATGCATTTTGTAAGTTAATTTTATGAAATGGTTCCAAGTTTCAAATTTGATTGAATTTTTAACTCTAAAACAGTCCTTTGATGACACAATAGAACTTAGAAATAATTGCGTTACATATTACAGTTGAGAAGGTCAAGAAATGACGAGCTCTATAATATGCATTTTGTAAGTTAATTTTATGAAATGGTTCCAAGTTTCAAATTTGATTGAATTTTTAATTCTAAAACAGTCCGTTGATGTCACAATTGGACTTCGAAATAAGTGCGTTACATATTACAGTTTAGAAGGTCAAGAAATTACGAGCTCTATAATATGCATTTTGTAAGTTAATTTTATGAAATGGTTCCAAGTTTCAAATTTGATTGAATTTTTAACTCTAAAACAGTCCTTTGATGACACAATAGAACTTAGAAATAATTGCGTTACATATTACAGTTGAGAAGGTCAAGAAATTACGAGCTCTATAATATGCATTTTGTAAGTTAATTTTATGAAATGGTTCCAAGTTTCAAATTTGATTGAATTTTTAACTCTAAAACAGTCCTTTGATGACACAATAGAACTTAGAAATAATTGCGTTACATATTACAGTTTAGAAGGTCAAGAAATTACGAGCTCTATAATATGCATTTTGTAAGTTAATTTTATGAAATGGTTCCAAGTTTCAAATTTGATTGAATTTTTAATTCTAAAACAGTCCGTTGATGTCACAATTGGACTTCGAAATAAGTGCGTTACATATTACAGTTTAGAAGGTCAAGAAATTACGAGCTCTATAATATGCATTTTGTAAGTTAATTTTATGAAATGGTTCCAAGTTTCAAATTTGATTGAATTTTTAACTCTAAAACAGTCCTTTGATGACACAATAGAACTTAGAAATAATTGCGTTACATATTACAGTTGAGAAGGTCAAGAAATTACGAGCTCTATAATATGCATTTTGTAAGTTAATTTTATGAAATGGTTCCAAGTTTCAAATTTGATTGAATTTTTAATTCTAAAACAGTCCGTTGATGTCACAATTGGACTTCGAAATAAGTGCGTTACATATTACAGTTTAGAAGGTCAAGAAATTACGAGCTCTATAATATGCATTTTGTAAGTTAATTTTATGAAATGGTTCCAAGTTTCAAATTTGATTGAATTTTTAATTCTAAAACAGTCCTTTGATGACACAATAGAACTTAGAAATAATTGCGTTACATATTACAGTTGAGAAGGTCAACAAATTACGAGCTCTATAATATGCATTTTGTAAGTTAATTTTATGAAATGGTTCCAAGTTTCAAATTTGATTGAATTTTTAATTCTAAAACAGTCCTTTGATGACACAATAAAACTTAGAAATAATTGCGTTACATATTACAGTTAAGAAGGTCGAGAAAATACGAGCTCTATAATATGCATTTTGTAAGCTAATTTTATGAAATGGTTCCAAGTTTCAAATCTGATTGAATTTTTAATTCTAAAACAGTCCGTTGATAACACAATTGGACTTCGAAATAAGTGCGTTACATATTACAGTTAAGAAGGTCGAGAAATTACGAGCTCTATAATATGCATTTTGTAAGCTAATTTTATGAAATGGTTCCAAGTTTCAAATTTGATTGAATTTTTAATTCTAAAACAGTCCTTTGATGACACAATAGAACTTAGAAATAATTGCGTTACATATTACAGTTAAGAAGGTCGAGAAATTACGAGCTCTATAATATGCATTTTGTAAGCTAATTTTATGAAATGGTTCCAAGTTTCAAATTTGATTGAATTTTTAACTCTAAAACAGTCCTTTGATGACACAATAGAACTTAGAAATAATTGCGTTACATATTACAGTTGAGAAGGTCAAGAAATTACGAGCTCTATAATATGCATTTTGTAAGTTAATTTTATGAAATGGTTCCAAGTTTCAAATTTGATTGAATTTTTAATTCTAAAACAGTCCGTTGATGTCACAATTGGACTTCGAAATAAGTGCGTTACATATTACAGTTTAGAAGGTCAAGAAATTACGAGCTCTATAATATGCATTTTGTAAGTTAATTTTATGAAATGGTTCCAAGTTTCAAATTTGATTGAATTTTTAATTCTAAAACAGTCCGTTGATGTCACAATTGGACTTCGAAATAAGTGCGTTACATATTACAGTTTAGAAGGTCAAGAAATTACGAGCTCTATAATATGCATTTTGTAAGTTAATTTTATGAAATGGTTCCAAGTTTCAAATTTGATTGAATTTTTAACTCTAAAACAGTCCTTTGATGACACAATAGAACTTAGAAATAATTGCGTTACATATTACAGTTGAGAAGGTCAAGAAATTACGAGCTCTATAATATGCATTTTGTAAGCTAATGTAATGAAATGGTTACAAGTTTCAAATTTGCTTGAATTTTTAATTCAAAAACAGTCCTTTGATGACACAATTGGACTTCGAAATAATTGCGTTACATATTACAGTTGAGAAGGTCAAGAAATTACGAGCTCTATAATATGCATTTTGTAAGCTAATTTTATGAAATGGTTACAAGTTTCAAATTTGATTGAATTTTTAATTCAAAAACAGTCCTTTGATGACACAATTGGACTTCGAAATAATTGCGTTACATATTACAGTTGAGAAGGTCAAGAAATTACGAGCTCTATAATATGCATTTTGTAAGCTAATGTAATGAAATGGTTACAAGTTTCAAATTTGATTGAATTTTTAATTCAAAAACAGTCCTTTGATGACACAATTGGACTTCGAAATAATTGCGTTACATATTACAGTTGAGAAGGTCAAGAAATTACGAGCTCTATAATATGCATTTTGTAATCTAATTTTATGAAATGGTTACAAGTTTCAAATTTGCTTTAATTTTTAATTCAAAAACAGTCCTTTGATGACACAATTGGACTTCGAAATAATTGCGTTACATATTACAGTTGAGAAGGTCAAGAAATTACGAGCTCTATAATATGCATTTTGTAAGCTAATGTAATGAAATGGTTACAAGTTTCAAATTTGCTTGAATTTTTAATTCAAAAACAGTCCTTTGATGACACAATTGGACTTCGAAAGAATTGCGTTACATATTACAGTTGAGAAGGTCAAGAAATTACGAGCTCTATAATATGCATTTTGTAAGCTAATTTTATGAAATGGTTACAAGTTTCAAATTTGCTTTAATTTTTAATTCAAAAACAGTCCTTTGATGACACAATTGGACTTCGAAATAATTGCGTTACATATTACAGTTGAGAAGGTCAAGAAATTACGAGCTCTATAATATGCATTTTGTAAGCTAATGTAATGAAATGGTTACAAGTTTCAAATTTGCTTGAATTTTTAATTCAAAAACATTCCTTTGATGACACAATTGGACTTCGAAATAATTGCGTTACATATTACAGTTGAGAAGGTCAAGAAATTACGAGCTCTATAATATGCATTTTGTAAGCTAATTTTATGAAATGGTTACAAGTTTCAAATTTGCTTTAATTTTTAATTCAAAAACAGTCCTTTGATGACACAATTGGACTTCGAAATAATTGCGTTACATATTACAGTTGAGAAGGTCAAGAAATTACGAGCTCTATAATATGCATTTTGTAAGCTAATGTAATGAAATGGTTACAAGTTTCAAATTTGCTTGAATTTTTAATTCAAAAACAGTCCTTTGATGACACAATTGGACTTCGAAATAATTGCGTTACATATTACAGTTGAGAAGGTCAAGAAATTACGAGCTCTATAATATGCATTTTGTAAGCTAATGTAATGAAATGGTTACAAGTTTCAAATTTGCTTGAATTTTTAATTCAAAAACAGTCCTTTGATGACACAATTGGACTTCGAAATAATTGCGTTACATATTACAGTTGAGAAGGTCAAGAAATTACGAGCTCTATAATATGCATTTTGTAAGCTAATGTAATGAAATGGTTACAAGTTTCAAATTTGCTTGAATTTTTAATTCAAAAACAGTCCTTTGATGACACAATTGGACTTCGAAATAATTGCGTTACATATTACAGTTGAGAAGGTCAAGAAATTACGAGCTCTATAATATGCATTTTGTAAGCTAATTTTATGAAATGGTTACAAGTTTCAAATTTGCTTTAATTTTTAATTCAAAAACAGTCCTTTGATGACACAATTGGACTTCGAAATAATTGCGTTACATATTACAGTTGAGAAGGTCAAGAAATTACGAGCTCTATAATATGCATTTTGTAAGCTAATGTAATGAAATGGTTACAAGTTTCAAATTTGCTTGAATTTTTAATTCAAAAACAGTCCTTTGATGACACAATTGGACTTCGAAATAATTGCGTTACATATTACAGTTGAGAAGGTCAAGAAATTACGAGCTCTATAATATGCATTTTGTAAGCTAATGTAATGAAATGGTTCCAAGTTTCAAATTTGCTTGAATTTTTAATTCAAAAACAGTCCTTTGATGACACAATTGGACTTCGAAATAATTGCGTTACATATTACAGTTGAGAAGGTCAAGAAATTACGAGCTCTATAATATGCATTTTGTAAGCTAATTTTATGAAATGGTTACAAGTTTCAAATTTGCTTTAATTTTTAATTCAAAAACAGTCCTTTGATGACACAATTGGACTTCGAAATAATTGCGTTACATATTACAGTTGAGAAGGTCAAGAAATTACGAGCTCTATAATATGCATTTTGTAAGCTAATGTAATGAAATGGTTACAAGTTTCAAATTTGCTTTAATTTTTAATTCAAAAACAGTCCTTTGATGACACAATTGGACTTCGAAATAATTGCGTTACATATTACAGTTGAGAAGGTCAAGAAATTACGAGCTCTATAATATGCATTTTGTAAGCTAATGTAATGAAATGGTTACAAGTTTCAAATTTGCTTTAATTTTTAATTCAAAAACAGTCCTTTGATGACACAATTGGACTTCGAAATAATTGCGTTACATATTACAGTTGAGAAGGTCAACAAATTACGAGCTCTATAATATGCATTTTGTAAGCTAATGTAATGAAATGGTTACAAGTTTCAAATTTGCTTGAATTTTTAATTCAAAAACAGTCCTTTGATGACACAATTGGACTTCGAAATAATTGCGTTACATATTACAGTTGAGAAGGTCAAGAAATTACGAGCTCTATAATATGCATTTTGTAAGCTAATGTAATGAAATGGTTACAAGTTTCAAATTTGCTTGAATTTTTAATTCAAAAACAGTCCTTTGATGACACAATTGGACTTCGAAATAATTGCGTTACATATTACAGTTGAGAAGGTCAAGAAATTACGAGCTCTATAATATGCATTTTGTAAGCTAATTTTATGAAATGGTTACAAGTTTCAAATTTGCTTTAATTTTTAATTCAAAAACAGTCCTTTGATGACACAATTGGACTTCGAAATAATTGCGTTACATATTACAGTTGAGAAGGTCAAGAAATTACGAGCTCTATAATATGCATTTTGTAAGCTAATGTAATGAAATGGTTACAAGTTTCAAATTTGCTTGAATTTTTAATTCAAAAACAGTCCTTTGATGACACAATTGGACTTCGAAATAATTGCGTTACATATTACAGTTGAGAAGGTCAAGAAATTACGAGCTCTATAATATGCATTTTGTAAGCTAATGTAATGAAATGGTTACAAGTTTCAAATTTGCTTGAATTTTTAATTCAAAAACAGTCCTTTGATGACACAATTGGACTTCGAAATAATTGCGTTACATATTACAGTTGAGAAGGTCAAGAAATTACGAGCTCTATAATATGCATTTTGTAAGCTAATGTAATGAAATGGTTACAAGTTTCAAATTTGCTTGAATTTTTAATTCAAAAACAGTCCTTTGATGACACAATTGGACTTCGAAATAATTGCGTTACATATTACAGTTGAGAAGGTCAAGAAATTACGAGCTCTATAATATGCATTTTGTAAGCTAATTTTATGAAATGGTTACAAGTTTCAAATTTGCTTTAATTTTTAATTCAAAAACAGTCCTTTGATGACACAATTGGACTTCGAAATAATTGCGTTACATATTACAGTTGAGAAGGTCAAGAAATTACGAGCTCTATAATATGCATTTTGTAAGCTAATGTAATGAAATGGTTACAAGTTTCAAATTTGCTTGAATTTTTAATTCAAAAACAGTCCTTTGATGACACAATTGGACTTCGAAATAATTGCGTTACATATTACAGTTGAGAAGGTCAAGAAATTACGAGCTCTATAATATGCATTTTGTAAGCTAATTTTATGAAATGGTTACAAGTTTCAAATTTGCTTTAATTTTTAATTCAAAAACAGTCCTTTGATGACACAATTGGACTTCGAAATAATTGCGTTACATATTACAGTTGAGAAGGTCAAGAAATTACGAGCTCTATAATATGCATTTTGTAAGCTAATGTAATGAAATGGTTACAAGTTTCAAATTTGCTTGAATTTTTAATTCAAAAACAGTCCTTTGATGACACAATTGGACTTCGAAATAATTGCGTTACATATTACAGTTGAGAAGGTCAAGAAATTACGAGCTCTATAATATGCATTTTGTAAGCTAATGTAATGAAATGGTTACAAGTTTCAAATTTGCTTGAATTTTTAATTCAAAAACAGTCCTTTGATGACACAATTGGACTTCGAAATAATTGCGTTACATATTACAGTTGAGAAGGTCAAGAAATTACGAGCTCTATAATATGCATTTTGTAAGCTAATTTTATGAAATGGTTCCAAGTTTCAAATTTGATTGCTTTTTTAATTCTAAAATATGTTCTTATATTAGGCAAATTGACTTTATGATACAATAAGTTAATTTGATAGCCGACTTCAATGGTTTGAGAATGACTGTGTCGTACTTTCACTGAAGGCAATAAGGTCTGCTTGAGAATGACTATTCCTGCCTTCCTATAACTGAAGCTAATGACGTCTGCTTGAGAATGACTGCATTCCTTTCACTGAAGACAATGGACAACCGGATCTGATCGCATCTGGCTGTTGTTAAGCCCAAAATAAGACAATAAGAGTATGCTTTATGTGTGGTGGACAGAGTGGTGGGGGTAGCCCGACAACGCTGGGTATTTCAGCTAGTATTTAATACTACAATTAGCGTACAACCACGGGATCGTATAAAGCTACTACGAGCTTGTTACTAAACAGTGTGAGCTGAGAGTTGTGATATTGATGGTTGACTTTGTTGTTGCTGTTGTTAACTATTTAAGTGCGGTGTTAGGGACAACTAATTTCTAAGCGGTTTATTTAATTGCAAATTTTAAACTGTAATGCTTTGTAATATATTATTCCATTCCCCAAACCAAATGATCTACAAAAGTTGACGTGAGTTAATTATTAATGGATTTACAGAGGCAGGATACGTACACACCGTTTCCGATTTAGAGGAATGGCACCAGAGCATTGATCTTTATTTAGGAGATCAGGAGATTAGAGTTTCGCAAAACCTACGTCCACCAACGCGTGCGTTGTGATTTTTTGTTGGGTAGCACAGGCAATAATTATCTATTTTGAAAATCGCTTTTAAGAATGGTTTGCAATATGGTTTTTTGGCTCTACTACTGGCAAGGATGGTTCGATTGGTCCCTTTTTTTTTTTAATTGATATTTACCTATATTACCTTTCATTTGTTACCAATTAACCACTAAAGCTCCTTCAAATAACTTGGAAAAAGGCATTTTCTAAAAAAAAAAACTCGAAACTTTGGATGCCCCACGTTCCGGAAAACAAGATGGCGATTTTCAAAATCTGCTTAATTGGGGTTTTTATGGGAGGTATGTCCGAAAGCCAAAATCACGAAAACCGTATACTGGAGTTTGCTATATAACACCTGCTTTTTGTATGGGAAAAACTCAATTATATGAAACTATGGAGATTTTATTTTAAATTAAAGGTATTTTTATTACCTATCATTTGGTACCAATATACTCCAAAACCTGCTTCAAAGTACTTGAAAAAATGAATTTTTCTGAAAAAAAAATCAAAACTTTGGACGCTCCTCCCACCTAAAGGGAGCGTTTCCGGAACACCCCAACCACTTTTATTTGGTTATGGGCGGGGGGCAATGGGCGGTGTGTGTGGCAAAAATGCCGTAAAACCGTATACTGGAAATAAGCCCTAGTTTGCTTACCCAGTTGATGAAGAATCTCGAACGCCACAATAAATTCTTGATTTTGCCGACTCGTAGCTTTCGGAATTTTCTCATTGCAAGCGGGATCGTAGTCCGCTTCCATTTTCGTGAGTCGTACATCATTAAACAAGAAGTTATGCATTTTTGAGTCTATTTAAATAAATGTCATTATATGGACGGCTTTTACGGAACGCACTGTAACATAATTTACCGCGCTTGCCACTGGAACTTTGTTCCTAACCTGAAAGCCGGCAAAATGTAAAACGTGGTCCAATTTCCAATTTGATTGCAATTAAAACTCGATGCTAATAATAACTTTCGAATGTTGTAATTATAACAAAGAATATAAAACAAACCTATTCAGCGTTGATTTAATTCACAAAACACAGCACGATTTCGCCGCTTGTCACTACAACCACTTGTTATAAATTGATTTGATACAATTAATAATCACAGTAAATTTATGACGCGTCCTAATTGTACTCACATTACTCACAAGTAAAAAAATATACCGATTCTGCAGATTCTGCTGTTATTCGGTTTGCATATAGAAACTACGATTGTCAAAATTTTTTGCAACGTAATTGCAACAGCAGGTTGTAAACAGCAGGTTTTCCAATTCCAAAGAAGGAATTCGACAGTGCAATTGGTGTTGTAATTCCTTATTCCTCGACAGTTAAAATACGGCTTATATGTTATACTGCTTTGGCAAAGCCGGCTTGGCTTACAACAACAATAGCATAAGCATAAAGCTGAAAATAAATCCAAAAAATTTTTGATTAAGAAACTAAAGCCATTTTATAGTTATGGTACTCACCGTAAGGCCAAAAGCTATAGCAATAGCATTGGTTATTCTATAAAAAAAACAGTGTTTTATTAAAAGCGATGCCATATGTATAATATTAACAGCAATGCCACATACACTTAAATAAACGCACCAATTGTATGACGCACGATTTTATACCGACAATTTTACTTTCGTGTACATAGTAAAAGGAAGTATAAAAATCATGAAAATTTTAGAACTCGGGTTTCTTGCAGATTTACCCATTACCGTATCTCCTGAGTCAGAAAAATCGAAAAACAAATATCTGTCTGTCTGACTTTGTTCACTCTAAAGCCCAGACGACAGAACTTATGATGATGAAAATTGATATTTTAATTTTTTACATAAATTGTGAGGTGCCAGTTTATTTAGACAGTTTTTCGAGTTTTTGCAAGGGCGAATATATAGTATAGCAATTAATTGAATTTTCATCATCTGCCAAAATTTGCCTAAAAATATGAACCGGACTTAGGGGCGGCGCCCCCTTTAGGAGGGAGGGGCTTCCAAAGTTTTGAGTTATTTTTTTAAAAATTTATTTTTCTCAGTAGTTTGATGGAAGTTAGAGGGTTAATTGGTATAATAGAAAAGGTAATAAAAATACCTTTCATCTTATAAAAAATTGGATTCAATCCAACCACCCACGACAAAAAACGAACCAAAAACTGACTTTCTCATGAAAGTTTAGCAGGGCGCATGTTTAGAGTGGGTGGGCCTAAATATTGGTATCATATGTAAGGTAAAAACTAGTTATACACAGTCATACTTTTTATATGGGCATGGCATAATTGGAACGGAAGTATGATCAAGTTGAATTTAGTTTGTGTGGTATTTCATATAATAATTAAGTCATATATCTTATGAATGAGTTTTTTTTCATTCATAATTACATGATATACCATGATGCAGCAGTTTAATTTTAAACTCCTATCTAAATATGAATTAATTCCGCGAATTTTACTATACAGTGTTCATAATTTTCAAAAATGCTTTTTAAAACGAAAAATTACTATCTAAATATAATTTGAGCGAAGGAAATCACATCACCTATTTTCTTTAGGAGAAAACTCAATCATTTGTAATGAGTATACATTGATCCACTTTTAATGAAAATTGGGTCACGCCCATAAAAAAAGTATGGTTGTGTGGGAAAAACCTTCAGCTTCAGCTCATTTGACATCAAAATGAGGCCCGGCTACATTTCAACGTCAACGTGGGCGTCTATTGAACTTTGACGGAAAAATGAGTTTTTCGACTCTAACTATTCGGAAGTAGGTTTGATTGGCCCCATTTTATTTAAATGGACGGTTTTTTTTATAATCCTTCATATGACACCAATTAACTCCCAAAACTTCTTCAAACCACTGAAAAATATAATTTTTAAAAATAAAACTCAAAATTTTGGAAGCTCCTAACTCATAAAGGCGGTGTCTCCCCCAAACAAGATGGTCTGCGCAATAAGGGTTTTCAGAAGAGGGGTGTCTCAAAACCCTTACCCTTTGATCGCTTTACTATAGTTTATCCTTTGAAAGTAACTCAAAAATTGCAAATGTATTGCATTAAAAATTGTTAAGTTTCTCATTTGAAAAAATTTAAATAAAAAAATATATTTAAATTTATTTCGTAGCGTCGAAAAATTTTGAAAAAATTATCATTTTTTTGATGTCCGAAAAAACAATGGGAGCACTTAAGATTTCATACTTTCCCCCAAATCACTATTGACAAGTGGTTGGACTAATAAATATCTCCCGCAAAAGATAATTTATATAGACTTAAATATCTCAAATTTTATATTTCATAAAGTTGAATTTAAATAAAAATCATAAAAAAAATAAATAATTGTTTTATTTTTTAACCATAAAGTAAAAATTTCTCTTTTTTGCTTTAATTAATTATATTTGTGCCACATGCCACTAATTAATTATTCCTTGGTGGACTGTATACACCGATAAACAATATTTTTTATACTGTATTTCACTAATTTGGTTCGTATTTATTTGTACATATATTATTACAGTTTTGTTTTAAACAATTAATTATACAAATCCAACTTAATATGTACTAATAATGCAGGTAAAAATGCATTTTATTACTAATAATTTTGTTGTGTTGTATCACATAAAACCGGATGTAACCAACTAACTATATTCGGCTCATACTCATTCGAAAAATCAAAATATTCCTTCTCTTTGTTTGTTTGTCTCCTTTTTTCTATAAACGAGTTGAGCTAAACATCGCTACAAAATAATACTCACATAAAAAATAATTGTACTAGATTTCATAAATGTCAAAGTAAGGAAATATTTACTTAAGTTACGTGTGCATAAGTTACTTTACAGTGTACATTATATAATCATTTAAACTAGTAATAAAAGGATAAGTATAAATTATGTTCTGACATTAAATACAATTGTATAATTTAATTTGTATTACAGATTTCCTTTCGATCTAGGTAGTCGTCAAGACTATTTGGATGACATGTGAAATATAACGACAAATGTACAGAATAGTTTAGTATAATAAATGGTTTTCGTTGTTATTATGCAATACATAAGGTTGTATGGTTTTAATTACTGTGATGAATTGATGGTACCAAACAATAATTCAAAAAATAAAATTTAAATGAGAAAATGAGAACCAACACAATTAATAATGCAATAAATTTGCAATAATAAATACCGCTTTTTGTTCCTTATACATATAAATTTGTTTTGAAAATTTCTATTTTACCCTTCAGAAATCGATAGGGCTGGCAAAAAACCTAGTTTTAAGAAGGTAAGCATTTTACAGTAATTTTGAATTCAATTAGAAGTTGTTGTAAAATTCCATTAAATTGAACTAACGAATTTCCCTCGTAAGACTTTTAGCTTTTTTTTCGAAATTGTTTTGCTTAAGATGCTTCTTTTTCTATGTATAGCGGAAAATAGTAAAGTTCTGTTCCGGTTTTCAATTTCAGTTGGTAAGCAAAATTTAGAAAATTAAAGAATGAGATCAAAAAAAGCCTATTTATCAAATAGTATCAATATATGTAATTATTGTATATTATGTTTGTACACTAATTAGAGTTTTGATTTAATTTAGAAATATCGAGTTTTTTTATTTCAGGGAACAAATCACATTCCGACATATCAAAGAAAGCAAATTAAATGATTTATTCAAATACAACAGCCAATATTTCTTCATTGTTTGTTAAATTTAAAATAAGACGATAACTGTCAAATTTGATCAAAATTTCACATTAATGGTAAAAAGAAAAACGTATTTCCGTAATGTTGCATCGTCCTAATGGTATATTAATTTTATCGCCAAAGAACGTGTCTTAATTACGATCGTTTTTTACTTTTTTATTAGCACCAATGATAAATGAAAATGCGTTTAAGTTTATTTAACTGAATGTGGCATTGCTGTTAATATTTTACTGGCTGTCATAGAATAACCCTGCTTTAGTTTTTATGTAACAGGTATTCGATTTGCATTTTGCGCACACTCGGCAAACTATTTAGAAAAGCATAGCAGTTTTTTATATGCAAAGTTCGTTTATTGCGAAATGCGAACTGCGGACCGAGTAACAGTGGAATCGGCATATTTTTTTCCTTGAAAGTGCAATTCGGACGCGTCGTTACACGATTGCTATATGTTAGAGCAAGAATTAATTTTCACAGCGTTGTGAGCCTCATTGAAATTCGAGCATATTGCTACTCGTATCGAAGTAATTTATAACAAGTGGTTACAGTTTCAATCGGCGAAATTGAGTTGTGTCTTGTGAAATTAAAAAAACCCTCGAAATGTTTGTTTTATATTCTAATTGCAAAATTCTAACGTAGTTATTAACAGGCGTATTTTATTTGCCGAGGAATAAGGAATATGAATTTGAAAACCAGCCGAACATCAGGTTTTCTTATTCCAAAGAAGAAATAAGAATAAGTGCAATTGTTGTTGTAATTCCTTATTCCTCGGCATTTAAAATACAGCTAACATCAAGTTTTAATTGCAATCACGTTTTACATTTTGCCGGTTTTGAGGTTAGCCACAAAGTTGCAGTCGCAAGCGCGGTGAATCATGTTACAGTGCGTTCCGTAAAAACCGTCCATGTAATAAAAAAATATATAACTACCTGTTTGATGATGTGCGAATGACGAAAATGGAAGTGGACTAATATCCTACCAGCAAACTAAGTATCGGTAAAATCAAACGTTTAGCTCTTTATTGAGGCGTTGAGGAAGGATTCTCCTGCAACTGGATTGGAAACTCGTTTAGTAAGTAATAATGAAAGGATATAAAAGAGTCATTCATTTCAAATTTCTATTCTTCTTCCTTCTTTACGGTGCTTATTATTATACTGCGTTTGCGAGTACTTGTCGCAATATGACCAATTTGTACAGAATTTACATTTTTCGATATATTGCGCAAGGTGATTGAAGATAACAAAAATTCTGGCTGCTATTGCAGAATCAGCTGCAAACATGGAAGTCGAGGAATCGTGAAAACGTTTGTTTGCTTTTTACATAAAGGTAAAAGTATTTTATTGCAGGGCTATTGGATGAAGGGTATGTTATATTTTTTAAAAAAAATCGGTATAAGACCATGGATGAATGCGGTATTTCAAAATGTGGCCCATATGCACTATAGTATCCCACCCCACTGATTTTATTGATAATTGCAACGTGATCGTGATACTTAAGAATAATAATAGCCGCATACTGAGCGCAGCACAGCACAGCATAGCGTAGCCGATGATTTTAGGGCATACACTGTTATACTTAATTGCGTACTTTCACATTTAGCCAAACATTGTGTTTGCTTCAAAAAACTACTTCTAAGCTCTTCTTTGCTAGGCTGCGCTCAATATGCGGCTGGCCTAAAACATTTGCATTATCCTGAAACTATGCTGTCTGGGTAGTTTCGTTTTCCGAGTACCTAGAAATATTTGGAATATTAGATTTATTTTTCCTACCTAAATCATAATTGAGGTTTTTCCTAGTCCTGCCATGTTTATCTACTCTAACTGCTACATGAACTCCATGTCAATTTGGATGCTTTATTCTAATTATATGTACAGCACAAATGATCGACGCGAATTGTTCTTCTATTCGTGAGGTTATTTGATTTTTAAATTCTTTAAGTATAGCGAACAAATCTATTATTGTTATAGAATTTTTTACCAAAAGTTTAATAGGCGTTTCAAAGATCGTTAAAATATGATTCTAAAACAGTAAATATACTTCGATATAAGCTGGAGTTTCGCCATTTCCAAAATAAAAATCTTTGTTAAAGCAAATGAGAGGTCAAGAATATTACTAATATGATTGCAATCCTGGCCACTCTCTAAACAACTTTTCGATACATGGTTGTAGCGATTACCATCGTGTCACGACAAACCGAGAAAAATCTCTAATAATAACGTCCATTAATTGACAAAATTCTTGAAATAATTTTCGTCGCTTAGCTGTCAATGTCAATATCTAACTCCTCCAATGCATCGCGTAAGCAATTATACCATCTGTGTGCATAGCAATCTGCTTTCACTTTCTTTTTATCAACTGATTTCAAGTTCGTGTATAAAGAGTGATGACTTCCGAAATTCGCCTTGGTATAAGCTTATAAGCCGGCTTCTCTTAAAAAATATTGTACTGTAAGAGGGAAAAACTTTCGATTTTTGAAGTTAAACTTCATTGGGCGCAACTAGGGGTAACTGAAATATTTTGATGCGATGTTATCTTACGGATGTAGCGGTTGGTGTATATGATATGAAATTAGTTTGTATTAAATACCCTGCGACTAACGCGACATCTACATTATATAGGAAACATTAATTGAGAATTTAAATATGAGTGAATTCCATATTAGGAACTGTAATATTTAGATCTATACAACCCATCAGATTAGATAAGATATATTTCTTTATTTAATCAAACTTAAGAACTTAAAAGATTACAAAAAATTAATATTTCAAACCTAAATTGAACAAAAACTAAATTTATAAGTTTTGATTAAATTAAGATGAGTACATTCTAATGTTAGAGAACGTGTGGCGAATGTACTACAAATGAATAAAAAAGATACAAATTTACAAGAAAAGAATAATTAATTAAACAAAATTAATAATTGCATAATAAGAAAAAATATATGGAGGTACAATGCAAAAAGAACTAAAATGAACTTAAGCTGAATAATTTAGTTAAACCATAAGAAAGAAAAGATTCTCTATAGTGACGTGATTATAATTTAAAAGCCAGGTTTTAACATTATTCAAGAAAACTGATTTTACTCTCTCACATCTTAGGCTATCTGGTAAGTAGTTAAATATACGTGACGCAGTTACATCACAGAAGCGAGCATAGTGAGATAGTCTAAATCTGGGTACATTTGCTTCATTTCTGGTGTTCACACGTAGGTTATAATTTTTATAGAGCCTTGCTGTGTTATAACTTGACTTTTCAAAAAATATTTTTTATACTTTATAAAAATATAGATGTCTTAATGGAAGTATTTAAAGACTAATAAACAATTCAAAACTAGGTGTTCTACGATTAACCTTTAGTAAAATACGAACTGCAAGTTTTTGTTTGAGTAACAAGGGTTCGATTTTGTTGAAATATGTTCCTACCCAGCAAGATATCCCATACTGAAGTCTCGATTTAAACAAGCCATTGTATACCATCTTTAAGATTGGCAAATGACTAATGTGATAAAGCTGCTTTACAACTCTATTCAAATATTTCATCAAATGCTTAGTGTGTTCCTTCCAACTGAGCTGATGGTACAAAATAACTCCTATTTTGTATATAAAGTTGTCGACTCTTTCAATTTTAAAGCTGTTGGCAGAACAGTTGATGTTTGAGTTAAAAGTAGTTAACCCAAGACTATGCAAACACTGTTTTCCTAAAGGAAATCTCAAGCAGTTCGGCAAATGATAGTCAACATTTATATCAACAGTACCAGTAAAGCTAAAAATCATGAATTTTGTTTTGTTACTGATTACTTATCTGTGTATTTAAAACCATCTTCGCAGTTATTCCAAATCATTGTTAACATCAGACACTAAATTAAAAAAGCTGTTATTAGAATATGATAAAGCAGTGTCGTCAGCGAATGACGAAAGTTTTCCATTTAAAGTTTGGATGAATAAAGAATTAACATAAATTAAAAACAGTATAGGGCCGAGAACAGATCCTTGTGGGACACCCATATTTATACAATTTTGAGAGCTGAGATAATTCTTTATTATTACTCTTTGCTTACGATTGGACAAATAAGAAGTGAACCATTCTGAAGCCGGCATGGTAAAGTATATTTAGCAGCAACGATATTAAAAGCCTTTGAAATATCAATAAATAAGGTAGCAGGTATTTTAGATACGTTAAAGCTATTATAAATTTCTGTTAGCTTCAACAATGCATCTTCAGTTGATGTACCACTCCTAAAACCAAACTAAGAATCACTAAAATAATGAGAACTATTTAAAAAGTCCAACATTCTAGTTTTTATTCTTCGTTAAAAAATCTTATCAAAGACTGATAGAAGTGAAATGGGACGATAATTTTTTACTAATACGGTATCACCTGTCTTATGGAGTGCAAGAATCAGTGCTGTTTTAAGAGATTCAGGATTTCATGATGCTAAGATTGAAAATTAAAGATAACACATCAGAGATCTGAAAAGAGATGTTTTTTATAATATTACTAGATATGTTATCATACGATGAGGAGTTAGAGTTTTTAAGAGATAAAATAATTTTATATATTTCCACAGAAGTAAAATTTTCGAAGAAGAAACTTTCCGTACGGAAATTATCTTGCCTTATTGTGTATTCACATCCACATAAACTGTTATTTATACGGCAATCTTGATATGAATTTATATTAAATTATTAAATAACTCAGAAAATTCAAAAGGGTCAGAAACATTAATGGTATTATTTTTCAAACTTAGGCTTTAGATTGTTCAGATTGATCAACGACCTGTCATTCCTTTTTTGCGTTATATCTTTTATAAGTATCTCTGCAAATCGGAAATTCGGTTTTTAACTCAAGGCACACCTTTTCATAATGTCTTTTTAGTCTAAGATTGTTAGGATGCTACCCACTCTTGAGCAGAGTTGTTTCTGCATAGGTCGCATAGGATATGCAACCAATCCTCTCTAGACAAACCGCAGATGCAGCTTGCTTTCTCGCTGGTGCCTCTCTGTAAGAATGCATCAAAGCTGCCATGCCCATTGAGCAGGAAACCCATTTTTAGGCTAAAAGCAAAGTCCGGATTTGTTCTGATGTACTGGACATCCTTCACAAATCCAAAACTAACTCTGCCATTTTCGCATTCCGACTATCTAGATATCATGGCTTCTTCAAGGAGTTCCTTGCATTGGGCAAGGCCTCTCTTTTCAAAATCACTGTCTGCCAGCCAGTTACTGCAGGAACGGTCCGTTCTTCTTGATCTTGAAGACAAGGCTTCTTCTGATTACTTCCAGATCAAGAGGTGGAACACCCATTAAGACCTGCATAGCCTCCGTAGATACTGTGCGACAGACTGGCAAGCATGGGATCAGAGGCACGCGTTGGCAAGAGTTCGTCTTTGCTTTGCCGCTTTCGAGCATGACAGTTTCATACCATACCGGCGCTCCATATGTTGCACAAGCTACAAATAGGCCACCATATATGATGCGCACTGCCCGCCTGCTTAGACCCCATTCGAGGTACACGGCGAATTGGACCTACGAGATTAAGGAGCCGCTTTCTGAGCTTAGTAAGGTGCACAAGGAAGTTCATGCATTCGCTCATGTTAATACCGAGGTATCGTACCTGGTTAACATACTTGATGCTATCGACTTGCACAGGTATGGCACACACGGTCATTGACACGAATGCCGCAAACTTCCGACCTACGCTTTCCCCTGCATATGGGGTAAATCGCTATTGTTGTTACCAACAAAATGCCTCCAATCGTCCTCTTTGGCTTTAAGAATCCTATTTCGGTACTCACGTGTGCCGCGCTGATAGGCCAACCTAAAGTGATCGACACTTGGACTATCACCAGATCTGGCCCTCTGGTGCGCTTTCCTGAGACGTCTTAGCCACGCACGCTTCGCACTTAACTCGGTAGTCCACCATTTAGTACGTTTAGGGTTAGTTTTTCTAACCCTTTGAAAAGCACCATCATTAGCGGTAACCATCCAAGTGTCGACCAACAAGATTTGCTGGTCAACACTTAGATTTCCGAATTCGCCAAGCTAAAATCTTGATGCTTTCCATCTAATGTATTCAGCGTAGGCCTCCCAGTCATCACGACGAGTGTGCCATCTTCTTGGGGCCAAGGTCATATATCAATAAGACTATGGTCGCTGAAACCCTTCCCAGCTATAAGTCTCCAGAGAAATTAGAGAGAGCCGGTCGCACGACTACAGAAGGACTCATCGATGTCACTTACGCCCCGATGTCCATCAAACGTGTAACCGTCTGATGGCAGACATTTTCTTTATGTCTACATTCAGATACCTACATTGATATATTTTCAATTTTATTTCACGAAGCTTTGTTATTGGAGCCTTTATAAGTGGCTGTTATATTCATCATTTTTTATATGCAAGTCTGCTAATTGCTCCACATGTGAACTGAGTACAGCGTTCAAGTCTGTTAAGTTTGTCAAGTTAAACATAGATACATTTTTAGGACTTACCCCAGGTATATTTTCCACGCTTGTCATCCTTTTTCTGTGTCTAGAGCCTTCATCTCTGCTGCTTCCAGCATCAGTAGAAGTATCTACGTATTCTACTAAGACACCTTCAGCAGTTTTTGTTGAAGTGAAACTTTTTTATGGAGGGGGCAACAATTTTCACAGCCTTACACTGTTATTACTCTGTTGTACACATTGGTTACGCTGTTATTCACCTTTGTTAATTTTATGCATCGTTCTCTATAGTTATATTTTATATCAGTTGCAATATGGACTCCATATAGACCAAATATGGTTCCGGAGGCTCATTAAACTTGCAGTATATACTAACAAAAAAGAACTTTTCAAAATCACCCTTGATGGTCAAATCCCAGGCAGCGGAAACAGCCCATAACAGGGTCCAGTTCTCGAAAAACGTAGGAGTACCATAGTACGTAACAACGGCGAGCTCCCAAAAGAACATTCGTTATTTGGCTGGTACGCTCTAATACTACATTTGACACTGCCTCAGGTCCATCTTTCTTAGGCTGGTACACAATTCGAGCGCTCTTTTTGAATTCATCAATATACATGACTTCGTTGAAGTTGTTTCGATGAATCTCGGCCATCAGGTCATTGTCTGGTATTACCGACAAGATGTTCTGCAGCATTATTTTAGATCCCAGTTTCTCATTTACCGAGACATTTCCATTTTTGGTGGCCTTTACCTCGTGAACCCTTGTACCAAGTGTAGGACTGTAATGTAATGACTGTATCGGCTAGTTCTTTCGCCGTAACTTTACCGTTGTTTTTAACAACAAGTTTTTTCCCAAAAAATCAATTTGGCCTAAGAGGCGCGAGTTTAGACCCTCTAGGTATTTAATTTTGTTGTTGTAGGAATTCATCATTACGAGGATACTTTGGAAAAGTTCCTCGCTCTCTGATTTTGCCAGCATCAATACTTGGTTAGACTTCTTCCCTAACTTATTAGATAGAGCCTCGTCCTTTGAGTCTGCTAGTGTGGTGTCTCTAGTTAGCTCCTCCTTTTTTTCCGCAGATTCTCTGCAGCAATAACCACAGCGGGACTTTTGATGTGGCCATCAAGAGAACTCATGTGCGAGCTTAGTACTTCACTAAGGTCTCGTTCAAACTTATTATTAGGCAAATTTTTATGACTTACTCCAGATTCTAGTTGCGTTTTTGCATGAGCAACTTTCCCCTTCCCCGGCATTTCCTCATCTTTGCTGATTTCTGCGTCAGTCAAAGCTATATCTATTTCTGATTTCGCTTTTTTGTCTCTGTGCTTGCGGGAATTTTTCTTTGTCACCATCGACATCTCGTCGTTGGTGTCACTAGCCATGACGGAAAATTCACTAATATTTTTTTTTTTTCGAGTTTCACAATATTAAATGCCGACGGCTTTTGAAATTATCACTCACTTTATTCTTTATTATAGTACCGAAGGGTTTGTACGTTCGTAATTAACACTCTAAACTATTTATACCTGCCAGGTGATTTGCTCACGAGACCGGTGGCAGATAATGTGGTACTGTTACGCACAACACACACACACGGTTTTTATGGCCGTTACCGGTTGTAAAACCCGCTTGTACGCTTCAATGTAATTACTTTTTGCAGCTGCACGTTTGACAAATATAATTTAAACTTCACTTAACACTGTCTAGTAATAAAAATTACTGTTTCTTAGAATAAAATAAAATATATTTATTTTATTTTAATTTTCCAACCTTTACAACTTGTGCGCTTACGATTTTGAACGTCTGTTCGCTATGAGTGTCACAACTCAACTGCGAAGATAAGGGCAAGGAAAATGTTATTGACTAACGTGAACACCGCTAACTGTGGGCTTAATTTCACGGTCCTCTTCGGACTTGGATTAGTTATACGACAATCAACGTCCATCATAGACTGATGTGCCAGTATTAACTCAATTGTTAGAGCAGGACCTATCTTAAATCCTTGCTGATATTTGGTTTTCGGCAACCGGTTGAGATATGCAACCCCACAGAGAACGCATCATCGCACCGGTAACATCAGGACAGAAAGATACAACAGCACCATCGGGGAGGTAGATAGGGACAGATTCTAAATTTGAGGGCAAGCCCGCCGCTTTCCCACCTTTCGGTATAAAGCATTTAAAATTCATCATCTGAACTACCAACGAATCCGCAGGCAAGAGAGCCCAACCGCCAAACCGCACTCCAATAATTAGCGGGGACCCGAGATCCCTTTTCTACTTCTTCCTTTTCGTAGATATGTCGATCTACTTCCTCTCAATATTCAAAGACCATATTATCATATCATATTATCATCGTCTATTCTTAGTACGATGTCGTCATGACCATATTTGTCTTTGTATTCCTCTCGCGCTTCTATTCTCTGCGGAAGCGTGCAGTCATTCAGTATGTGCTGAATGCTGTCAACATCTGTCTGGCAGGGGCAGATGTTCGGAATATCTTTGATCATGAAACGACGGAAGTAACTGTTGAAAGGTCATTGGCCCGTAATGAGGTGAACTGCTTTTGTTCCCAGGCTGGTACAGTTTCCTGTGGGTTGTTTTATGACGTTGTGTACTTCGCGTCCGAGAGTGGAATTATTCCACTCTAGTGTCCAGTTGGTATTCATTTTTTTGTGTGCCTTTTCCTTTGCTCTTTTGAGCGGCCTTGGGATGCTTATCCGCTCGTATATATTTGGAGATGTAGCCGCTTTTCTTGCCATAAGGTCTGCTTTTTCCATTTGCATTACATCAGCTTTGTGACCTCTTGTCCATTTTAGTGCTATAGTGTTTCCGGTTTCTTCTAAGTGTTTTAACTTGTTGATGATGTTAATAATATCTGGGTCGTCAAATTTGGGTTTACATATTTTCCCCAGTGTAACCCGCATATAGCAGGGTTCAAGCAAGGGGTTTCATGACCCCTGTTATTTCTACTCTATGGGTTTCCGGTGTTCTTGCGGCAGTCCATTTTCTTGTCGATGTTGTGTATGCATCTTGGATTATGGCACCTATTTCAATCGCAGCTTCTATTGTAGATGCATCCGTGAAGATCCATATTGCATTAGCTGCAATATCTCCGATGCTTTCGTCGCAGGTATGGTAGGTCCTTATTTTCATTTTGGCCGGATGTGCCCACAGGTTTGGTGTCGATTTTTCCAATTACTGTCCAGTTTTCCTTGCTTCCTGTATCTCGGATCTTTCTCGTATTTCAAGATAGAGCGGTGGTTGGTTTGCCAGTATTTAGATAAATTTTGTGCGCCGTTGTCTTGTAGGCTTTGCAAAGGGCCAGAAGGAATGGCCTTTGGGCTGCTTCAAGATGCCTTTGCAGTTACCTGTTAATTGGGGTTTTGCCCCAGATTTCTTCCCCGTATAACAGCAGTGATCTTATGGCTCCCTCGTATATTCTTTTCAATATTTCCCTGCGTGTTTCCCAAGCTTTCCCTGCGACGATAAATAGCCTGTACGCCTTAGCAGAGGCCTTTCCTCGAACGAATTTTGCGTGCTCAACCCATGATAGTTTGTAATCAATAATTATTCCCAGGTATTAAATCTTCTTTATCGATGGTGATATTCATGTTGTCGATTTGTATCTGTGGGGGTCTTACTGATGGCTTTGATGGGATAAACATAGCCTTTGTCTTGTGTGACGCGTAGGTTAGCTTGTTATTATGCGCCCATCTTTTGCAGCTTTCCCAGGTTAGTGACCACAATTGCTTGATTCTAGCGAGGGATGATCCTGAAATGGTTATGATCTGATCGTCGGCGAATGCTTGGATGTGCAACGAAGTGAATGCATCTGTTTGCACGTTTCTTAGTTCGTTAAACCAATCCTCCATGATGAGTAACCAGAGGACTGGGCCTAGGCATGAACCTTGAGGAGAACCTCTCTCTGTTGCCATTTCTACGCCATTTTATTTGATCCTGCGGTTATGTAGGAAATCTTCAATTGTTTTCCTTAGTCTTTCTGGGCATCCAGTCTTTGCCAATAGAAGTTCGAGCCTAGGATACCATGCTGAATTAAAAGCATTTTTGATGTAAGGGAATACCTATTCACTGCTTTGTTCGCCTTGATTACATGCAGTATGTTTTCAATTGCTTGCGTGGTTGTCCTAGTTCTCCTAAAACCGTATTGGTATGGCGAGAGTCGTATCTGAATGGACTTTATTTTTGTTCCTGTCCTGCCTTTGGCATTTATTATCCTATGGGCGACTCCCCAGGGATCCATTTCTGCGGTATTCTCCTCTAGGATTTTCTTCAAGGATTGTATTCGCTGCAGAGAAGTGCTATTGCGATGGGTTGTGTGGAGTTTTGCATCATTCTTCGAGTTTTCCTAGTTTTTCTTCTTTGTCATTTGCTGATAGGTTCCTATCGCAAATTTGTTGGACATTGTTTTGAAGGTATTCCCTGAAACGTGACCAGTCTGTTTTTGACGTTTGGTACATCTGGACCGTTCTTATAGGTTCTATTTCAGTGTTTGTGCTGAAAGACAGATACCTATGGTCACTCAAAGTTTCTGTCGTTTCAACTTTCCATCCTTCAATACGTAGATCCTTGGTGAGGGTTATATCGACCCAGCTTTCTCCGAGGTTGGTGTAGAAAGTGGGTATGCTGTCGCAATTATTCTCAACGCACAGGCCTTCTTTGGATATAAGATCCATAAACCGTTCTCCTCTCCGATCTATGGTCTCGCCATCCCAGAGTGGGTTTTTAGAGTTGATATCTCCGGCTATTAGGATGTTATTCCTATATTTCCAGGAGATGTTCTCTATCTTTTTCAAGTTCCTTTTCATGCGTGACAGAGGCTCCACATACAATGATGTTATTACGACATTCGGTGCTGTGTTGGTGATTTTCACCGTCACCGAGTTGTCATTCGTGAACTCTGGCAGTAGTAATTCCGAGATGGTGGCGTTTCTCGTTATGATCGCCGTCTTAGCGTTTAGATGTCGGCCTGTCTTTATTTGCTGCATATAGAGAGCGAAGTTTTTGTTAACCTTCATCTTTCTAAATGGCTCTTGAATTAGGGCTATATCAAGGCCCCTTTCTTCCAATACTCTTTCTAGTAGGTTAGTGGCCTCGTTGCCTCTGCCTATGTTAATCTGTATGGCTTTAATTATTACCATAATCGATATGTATTCCTGCTTGTCTCAGCTTTCGTCTAAAGATTGGGCATTGGCTGTCCCAGTCGAAATGGTCTGTTCGGACTAATTTCATTTCTTTGCAATTCACGCAGCATGGAACTGTGGTTTTGCATGTGTGCTCTTTTGTTGCGGTTTTCTCCGTGCATTTTGGGCAGACCTCTTGCGTTGATCTGCAGCATTTAGCTACGTGCCCGTAGCCCTGGCATTTGTAGCATCTTGTAAGATCAGTGTATTCCTTGATATACACCCAGGAATAATCTGCTACAATTTTTTCCACTTTTATGAGGACCTTGTATATCTCGGGGGTCACCTCAAATTTCCAGTTAACCCGTCTGGAGTTGAAGTTTCTCTTCTTCCCTAGAAATTTAATTCCTTCTTCCATTTTGGATGCCCCGATTTTTTCTGCGAGGTCTGGGTTGCCGGCTGCGGGGTCTTATGCTATTTGTGCTTCATTTAATTCAGCGTTTTCGTCTACGCCCATGAGGAGCATGATTGGCTTTGGGGTCTTGTGGGGTTTCTCTGTCAGTATGTCCTTAGATTTTTTGGTCAGAGTATTTTGGACTTTGACTAATTGTTCCCTGGCGTAGCAGCCGATACGAACATCCCCACTCCGTAGGGTATTTAGTTTTTTAAGGGGCCCTCCAGTTTCTTTAATGTCTAAATGCTTCCGCGGCATCTTTAATTTTTTCCAGTTCTTTTTTAATTATGTTTACCACGTCTTTTGGGCTAGTTGGGCCCGTCTTGTTACCCCTATCGTTATATGACTTGGCACTTTTAGCCGTGCCATCCGAGGAAACGCTTACCGTATACTTTTTGGCGTCGTATTATTTGTTGGCCATAGCGTGGTCAGCGTCGGATGAGCTATTTATTATCGCCCCTTTTAACTGTGTCTGCGTATGTCTTATTACCTTCGCCCAACCCTTTATAAATGGCAAGCTCACTTACTATTGATTGTCGCCGCGTCATAATCTTCCTGGGTAACTCTTCTGGGCTTTTGTCGTCATCGCTTTTCATCGTCTTATTGAGATTTTGTTAATTTTTTTTTTTTTTTTTTTTTTATAATTTGCGCACGCAAAAAGGGGTTCGCACCATTATTATGTTCGGCAATATGCTTGGCACAGCGTGGGCGTTACGGAAAAGGAGAAGAAGAGAGGAGATGTCTATGAGCTTGTGTCTTGAATGTCTGTGGATCATAGTGATGTGGAAAGAGAGCTTGGCAGAGCATTCCACATACGTGTTGTATGACTGGATTTTCTCCCACTGTCACGCTGATTTTGTTTTTTATTTCCTTTTTTCACTTTCCACTTTTCCGTTTTTACGTTAGTTAAAAAGCCGACGGGGTTTCACAATACCGACGGTATTATAGCGTATTACTGTGTGCGAGTAATTTCCGGGTAAAATATTCCTTAATTAGGTTCCTAAAGGTCGCGCACTAATGTTTGGGTTGTTTCGCGTCGGTGTTTTATACCTGCGCGCACTTTATGCTTTCTTGTGTATGTTTGTGTGTGGTTTTAATTTTTGGCTGTAGCAATAAAAACTGCTGGTTTGGTTGCCTCTTCGAAAAACTTTTCCGCTAAACGTCTGCTTGACACAAAAGAGTTTGTCTAAGACTGGGTAGATAGGGACAGTTGATATTATTGAGGGCAAGCCCTCCGCTTTCCCTCCTTTCGGTATTAAGCAAATATTTGTTCCGTCTTAACTACCACACGAATCCGCAGGCAAGAGAACCCAACCGCTAAAACTCTCTCCAACAATTAGCGGGGATACCCTGGCTATTTCTTATTTCTATTTGATGTCGTCCTAATCCGGATATTCATAAACTACCTCTTCAGCCAGCGTGTTTAGGTCTCTAAGATATTCTTTAGTGGAGTCATCGTCTTATGTCTTGTTGACCATATTTTTCCTTGAACTCCTTCCTTGCTTCCTCTCTACGCGGGAGCGGACAATTATTCAGTATGTGCTGAATGTTGTCAGTATCCCTTTGGCAGAGGCACAAGTCCGGAGTCCATTTTATTTCAAATCTACGGAAGTAGCTGTTGAACGGGCCATGTTAACAGGCAAACTGTTTTTGGTCCAAGATAGATGCAATTTTTCGTTGGTTTTTCCACAACGTCATTCAGAAGGCGTCCCAATATTTTTGGTCTCTTATATTTTTCTTCTTTTTGTCCTTGTTTTCGTTGTTTGCTTTTGTAGCTCTCTTGACCACCATGTGTTGTTGTTTGCAAAGACACCTCCAGGTCTCAAGGGTATGGCTTAATTGCAAGCCGCTGTGGCCAAATCTTGCAGTTCAATAGCCCTCTCATTAGCTGTTGCGTTTTCTGCGCTTACTTCCCATTCATGGCTATTAAGGGTATTTCTGAACAGAGACCAATTTGCTCTAGACAAATTGTATCTTGGAGCTATACTCATAGGTTCCTTTTCAGTGTCTATGTTATACAATAGATACCTATGGTCACTCAGTGTTTAGGTCGTTTCGACCTTCCACCCAGTGACGTTTAGGTCCTTTGTCAAAGTAATGGCTACCCAGCTTTGTCCATGTGGTGTGTAGAATGTAGTCTCGCTGGCGGTACTTTTTTTTTATTTTGAGGCCTCCTTGGTCTGAGGTCCATGAACCTTTCTCCCCTTCTATCCGTGGTATCTCCACCCCAAATTGTATTTTTGGAGTTGATGTCGCCAACAATCTTCTTGTATTTTTGAAGAATCTTCTCCATTTTTCGAAAGTGCCTTTTCATTCTGGCAAGTGGCTCCATATACAGTGACACCAATACAATATTGGCTACTGTATTTGTAATTTTTACGGTCACTGAATTGTCATCAGTGAATTCTGAATTCTGAATATTAACGTAATGGTGCTGTTCCTTAACACCATTGCCGTTTTAGCCGTCAGCGTCCTTGCCGTTTTGTTTGGCAGATAGAGGGTGAAGTTCTTATTTACCTTCATTCTTCTGAAGGGTTCTTGGATGAGGGCTATGTCTATCTTATTCTCTTCCATGAATTGCTCTAGCAGGTTTGTGGCCTCTATGCCTCTGCCTACATTAATTTGGATATCATTAATTGTTACCATAATTGATAAGATTTCCAGATTGTCTTACTTTCCTCATGAAAATTGGGCATTAATTGTCCTAGGCGCAATGTGCTGTATCTTTCCTCACAATTTGCGCAGCATAGCGTGGCACTTTTGCAGGTATGCAAATGTATGTATCCGATTTTCCGCGCACTTTGGGCAGATCTCTTTTACAAATCTGCAGTACTTTGCCACATGACCGTAGCCTTGGAATTTATAACATGCTTTCCTTGATGTAGACGAACAGAAAGTCTGTTATTATCTTTTCCTCTTAAATAAGGACTTTTAAGACCTCTGGTGATACTTCTATCTTCCAGTTTTACCTCGACGTATTTCTGTTGTCTCTTTTGGCCAGGAATTTAATTCCATCTGCCATCTTTTGCCACCCGATTTTTTCGGCGATTTTGGGGTTGAAGTCTGCCAATTGTTTTCCGACATGTTCCTCAGTGAGGTCTTCATATTTATCGACCCCCCAATAATACTAACGTCGTATTTGGGACCTTAAGTGACTTGACGGTTAGCTTATTTTTGCCTGCTGCTACTATTGTCTGCTGTAGTTTGCTTTGCATGTAGTCCTTATCATGAGGCATCCGCTTTTTAGATTATTTGCGCCGATTAAAGGTCCTCCGTAATTTTCGGGGTTTTTTCCTTTGACAATTTCGCTGAAAAGTTTTCCCGCGGCTTCATCTGTATCGGTCGTTTGCAAGACTGTCTTGTAATTGGTGGTTTTGTTTGAGTTGTCTCTGGGCAGGTTGCGTGGTCCAGAAAGTTTCCCCTGTTTGTTTCCTCTGAGTTGATCTGTTTCTGGGTCTTTGTTGAGGAGTTGTCATTACTATAGTCGGGGTCTGCTGCACTGTTTTGAAAATTTTCGCGTCCCTGCCAGTGATCTCTACAAGGAGGTCTATACAATTGTCTTTAATTTTTAGTGCGTTTTTCAATATCTCGCTTTTGATGTCGGTATACTCGTCTGTAAGGCGCAGTATATTTCCTAATGCGCCTTGTTTTTGGGGTGTTTATCATTTAGGGGTTTTACTGTTGTGGCTTTAGTTAACGTAGTGGTTGTTTTTGGGGCTGGGGCTACAGCGCTGTCGGAGTTCGTATCGTCAGATGAGGTAGCATTTAGAAAATCTTTGGTACACTTACCTGTAGTTTCTGGTACTTCAATCTCCATATCGCTTTCCGTGTTTTGTTCCTCTATTTTAACCTGTTTCTTTTGGTTTTCTTCGTTCGATATTTTCTTCCTCTTATGTTTAATACGTGATTCCGGGTGTAGTTGTGAGGTTCTGTGTTTCCTCATTTTATTATAACTTGCACTTGTTCTTTATTTCGTTTTTATTGTCGCGCACTTTTGTGTATCGTTTGTTTTGATTTCAGATTTACCTGCGCACTGTGTGTGTGTGTGTGTGTTTGCGTAATTGTGTTCTGTGTGTTTTGTTTTATTGGTTTTCCCACTGTTGTTTCTCACTTTGTTTGAGTAATAAAAATTACTGTTTTGCCTTTTGTGTAGTTTAGCAATAAAAATCGCTGATTTGTCCTCGAAAATTCTTCCGTTGCACGTCTGCTCGTTGCAAGAGTTTGTCTAAGACTCGGTAGATAGGGACATCTGATATATTTGAGGGCAAGCCCTCCGCCTTCCCACCTTTCGGTATAAAGCCAACATTAGGTCCGTCTGAACTACCACACGAATCCGCAGGCAAGAGAACCCAACCGCCAAACCGCACTCCAATAATTAGCGTGGAGACCTTGCTTATTTTTCTGCAATTTAATCCGTTCGTTTGTTCGTCGTCGTATCTAAAGACCATCTTTTCAGCAAGTAAGTTTACGTCGTTTAGGTATTCTTTCGCAGAGATGTCGTCTATCCTTAGTACGATGTTCTCTTGTCCGTAATTTTCTTTGTATTCCCTTCGTGCTTCAACCCTCTCTGGAAGCGTACAGTCATTCAGTATGTGCTGAATGCTATCGACATCCATCTGACAGGGGCAGACGTCTTCTCTTTTGTTGGTATCCAGGCATTCAAGGGCTTTCAACACCTCTGTAATTTCAGCCCTGTGGATCTCTGGTGTCTTTGAGGCGGTCCATTTCTTTATTGCTGTGAAGATTTCATCTTGAATTATAGCGCCTATTCCGGTAGCTGTTTCTGTTGTGGATGCGTCAGTGAAGATCCATGTTGTGTTGGCTGCTATTCCTTCTCTGATCTGCTCGAGGTTATTATATGGTCTTGATATCATTTTAGCTGGATGTGGCCACATGCTTGGTGGCAATTTTTCAACGAATCTGCCAGTTTTCTTGGCCTCGTAAATCTCATACCTCTCTCTGGCTTCCAAGTAGAGAGGCGGCTTGTTGACCAGTATTTGTATGGACTTATTGGCCGTTGTTCTGTATGCCTTGGTAAGTGCTAAGAGGAATGGCCTTTGGGCTGCTTAAAGGTGCCTTTGCAGGTATCTGTTTCCTGAGTTTTTGCCCGAGATCTCTGCCCCATAAGTTAGCAGTGGTTTGATGGCACAGTCATAAATCCTTTTTAGAATTTTTCTGCTAGTTCCCCAGGTTTTGCCTGCGACAATGTAGAGTCGATATGCTTTGGCAGTTGCCTTTCCTCTGATGAATTTCGCATGTTCTACAAATGTGAGCTTGTCATCGATTATTATCCTGAGGTATTTGATTTTATTACCTATTGGAACATTTATGTCATCGATTTTAATGCGGGGTGGTCTAACAGATGGCCTTGATGGGATAAACATTGCTGTTTTCTTTTGTGGCGCATAGCTGAGTTTGTTGTTCTGTGCCCATCTTTTGCAATTTTCCCATGTTTGTGTCCATAATTCTTCGATCCTGCTCAGGGATGTCCCTGAGATCATTATTACCTGGTCATTTGCAAACGCTTGGACATGTAGCGTGGTAAAAGCTGCAGTTTGAGAGTTTTTCATTTCGTCACTCCACCACTATTCTATGATGATCAGCCAAAGAACTGGGCCCAGGCATGATCCTTGAGGGATGCCTCTTTCCGTTATCAATTCTGCACCATTTGATTTAATCCTACGTTGTTGTAGGATCTAATCTACTATGGTCTTTCCTAGCCTTTCTGGGCATCCACTGTTCGCCAGGAGGAGTTAAAGCCTAGGATACCAAGCTGAGTTGAACGCATTTTTAATGTCCAACGTCACAGTCAATGTTTAGCGTTTGCAAGCCTTGTTTCCCTTTATTACTTCAAGAAGTTTTTCTATTGCTTGTGCGGATGATCTCGTTCTTATAAAGCCATATTGATTTGGCGAGAATTTCCCGTTTGATTCCAGGTGGTGCATTAGGCGGTCTGCAAGGATTTTGTCAAAGATTTTCTCGATTGTAGGGTGAAGACAGATTGGTCTGACTTCATCTGTGTCTAGTTTCGGTAGCCAAGTTATCTCCGCTACCTTCCAAATCTCCGGCTGAGGTTCAACACTTCTAGCCAATTTCTCAGAATTTCTTCTGAGAGTGGCTTTAGTGCTATTGTCGGGAATTTATCGGGGCCTCCGGCTTTTCTCTTTCTACGAGTTCTTATTACCGCCTATCTGCATTGTTCTGTGCAGAGTCGTCGGCACTCGAGTCTTTTGGAAATTATTTTCCCATTAATTCAGTGGTTGTTTCCTCAATGGTTTGTGTCCATGTTCCGTCGGCTCTCTGGACGGACTTTATTTGTGTTTGTGTCCTGCCTTTTGCTTTTATTATCTTGTGGGCAACTCCCCACGGGTCCATTTCTGAATTATTTTCTTATAAGACTCTGTTCAAGGACTGAAATTTGGGTTCCCTTATCACCTTTTTGAGCTTATTTCTTTGGCTTTTGTACTCATTATTGAGAATTGCTCTTGTGATGTAGTCCGTGGATTCTTGCATCCATCTTCGCCTTTTACTGGTTTCTCTTCTTTGGGATTGCAGCTCCCTTGTCCACCATGGTTTGTATTTTATCATTATTCCTCCAGTTCTTAGCGGGATAGCTGCATTACATGCTGCTGTCGCCAAGGCTTGGAGTTCTGTGGCACGATCATTTGCTGACAATTCCCTGTCATTCGTTTGTCAGACATGGTTTTGTAGATCTCGCTCGAAACTAGACCAGTCAGCTCTTGCTGTGTTATAGGTCTGAGCTATTCTTATAGCTTCCATTTCAGTGTTGATACTGAATGCTATGTACCTATGGTCGCTTAATGTTTCGGTCGTTTCGACTCTCCAGTCTTCGACGTTGAGTTCCTTTGTGAGGGTTATGTCTACCCTGCTTTTTCCATGATTGTTGTAGAAAGTGGGTTCGCTGTCGCAATTGTTTTCAATATGAAGACCTTCTTTGGCTATAAGGTCCATAAACCTTTCCCCTCTTCGGTCTATGATTTCACCTCCCCAAAGTGGGTTTTTGGAGTTAATATCTCCAGTTATTAGGATGTTATTCCTATACTTTCGGATGATATTCTCTATCTTTTTGAGGTGTCTTTTCATACGAGAGAGCGGCTCCATATACAGAGATGTTACAACTATGTTCGGCGTTATGTTGACGATTCTCAACCTCACCGAGTTGTCATCCATAAATTCTGGCAGTAGTAAGCCGAGATGGTGGCGTTTCTGGTTATGATTGCCGTCTTGGCATTTAGGTCTCGGCCTGTTTTTAAATGCTGCATATAGAGAGTGAAATTTTGTTAACTTTCATTCTTCTATATGGCTCTTGAATTAGGGCTATGTCAATGCCCCTTTCTTCCATTACCCTTTCTAGTAGGTTAGTGGCCTCTTTGCCTCTGCCTATATTGACTTGAATAATTTTAATTATTGCCATAGTCGATGAGGGTTCCTGCTTGTCTCAGTTTCCTTCTGAAGATTGGGCATTTGCTATCCCAGGCGAAGTGGTCTGTGCTGGGTTGCTTCATTTATTTGCAGTTTATGCAGCACGGGATCGCGGATTTGCGTATGTGGTCCTTTGTGCTAGATTTCTCTGCGCACTTTGGGCAAACCTCTTGCGTTGATCTGCAGTATTTGGCTACGTGTCCGTAGCCCTGGCATTTGTAGCATCTTGCAAGGTCGGTATATTCTTTAATATATACCCACGTGAGATCTGCAATAATTTTCTCCTCTTTATTCAGAACTTTGTAAATTCAGGGGTTACTTCTATTTTCCAGTTGGCCCTCCTGGAGTTATAATTTTTCTTTTTTCCCAGAAATTTGATTCCCTCTGCGAATTTGCTAGCCCCGATTTTTTCCGAGAGGTCTGGGTTGCAAGCTGCAAGGTCTTTTCCGATGTTTTCCTAGCTTAGGTCGTTGTTTTCGTCAATGCCCATGAGTAGCATAATGAGCTTTGGTACCTTAATGGGTTTCACTATTAGCGTTATTTGTGTTTGTGTCCTGCCTTTTGCTTTTATTATCTTGTGGGCAACTCCCCACGGGTCCATTTCTGAATTATTTTCTTATAAGACTCTGTTCAAGGACTGAAATTTGGGTTCCCTTATCACCTTTTTGAGCTTATTTCTTTGGCTTTTGTACTCATTATTGAGAATTGCTCTTGTGATGTAGTCCGTGGATTCTTGCATCCATCTTCGCCTTTTACTGGTTTCTCTTCTTTGGGATTGCAGCTCCCTTGTCCACCATGGTTTGTATTTTATCATTATTCCTCCAGTTCTTAGCGGGATAGCTGCATTACATGCTGCTGTCGCCAAGGCTTGGAGTTCTGTGGCACGATCATTTGCTGACAATGCCCTGTCATTCGTTTGTCAGACATGGTTTTGTAGATCTCGCTCGAAACTAGACCAGTCAGCTCTTGCTGTGTTATAGGTCTGAGCTATTCTTATAGCTTCCATTTCAGTGTTGATACTGAATGCTATGTACCTATGGTCGCTTAATGTTTCGGTCGTTTCGACTCTCCAGTCTTCGACGTTGAGTTCCTTTGTGAGGGTTATGTCTACCCTGCCTTTTCCATGATTGTTGTAGAAAGTGGGTTCGCTGTCGCAATTGTTTTCAATATGAAGACCTTCTTTGGCTATAAGGTCCATAAACCTTTCCCCTCTTCGGTCTATGATTTCACCTCCCCAAAGTGGGTTTTTGGAGTTAATATCTTCGGTTATTAGGATGTTATTCCTATACTTTCGGATGATATTCTCTATCTTTTTGAGGTGTCTTTTCATACGAGAGAGCGGCTCCATATACAGAGATGTTACAACTATGTTCGGCGTTGTGTTGACGATTCTCAACGTCACCGAGTTGTCATCCATAAATTCTGGCAGTAGTAAGCCGAGATGGTGGCGTTTCTGGTTATGATTGCCGTCTTGGCATTTAGGTCTCGGCCTGTTTTTATATGCTGCATATAGAGAGTGAAATTTTTGTTAACTTTCATTCTTCTATTAGGGCTATGTCAATGCCCCTTTCTTCCATTACCCTTTCTAGTAGGTTAGTGGCCTCTTTGCCTCTGCCTATATTGACTTGAATAATTTTAATTATTGCCATAGTCGATGAGGGTTCCTGCTTGTCTCAGTTTCCTTCTGAAGATTGGGCATTTGCTATCCCAGGTGAAGTGGTCTGTGCTGGGTTGCTTCATTTATTTGCAGTTTATTCAGCACGGGATCGCGGATTTGCGTATGTGGTCCTTTGTGCTAGATTTCTCTGCGCACTTTGGGCAAACCTCTTGCGTTGATCTGCAGTATTTGGCTACGTGTCCGTAGCCCTGGCATTTGTAGCATCTTGCAAGGTCGGTATATTCTTTAATATATACCCACGTGAGATCTGCAATAATTTTCTCCTCTTTAATCAGAACTTTGTAAATTCAGGGGTTACTTCTATTTTCCAGTTGGCCCTCCTGGAGTTATAATTTTTCTTTTTTCCCAGAAATTTGATTCCCTCTGCGAATTTGCTAGCCCCGATTTTTTCCGAGAGGTCTGGGTTGCAAGCTGCAAGGTCTTTTCCGATGTTTTCCTCGCTTAGGTCGTTGTTTTCGTCAATGCCCATGAGTAGCATAATGAACTTTGGTACCTTAATGGGTTTCACTATTAGCGTGTCCTTAGCTTTTTTTGTCATCGTTGTTTGGACTTTTGTCCACTGTTCTCGGGAGTGGCAGCCTATCATGACATCCCCGCTTCGTAGGGTGTCGAGGTTTTTGAGTGGCCCTCCTACTTCTTTAATGTTTAGTGCTTCCCTTAGCACTTTGCCTGTTGGGATATCTTTGTTGCTGGATAAAACAGCGACTTGTTGTTGGACTTTTGTCCACTGTTCTCGAGAGTGACAGCCTATCATGACATCCCCGCTTCGTAGGGTGTCGAGGTTTTTGAGTGGCCCTCCTACTTCTTTAATGTTTAGTGCTTCCCTTAGCACTTTGCCTGTTGGGATATCTTTGTTGCTGGATGAAACAGCGACTTTAAAGGCTGTCCTATTTGTTGAGTTGTCCCTGCGTACTTTTTTGTCCGCTTGGCTTTTTTGCGAGAGTGTTGGTTAGAGTCCAATTTTTTCTTTCGAGCTTCAACATTTTTTGTTGGTTTTCAGCGATGCCCAGCAGGAGTTCCACAAGTTTTCCGTAAATGATTTCAGTGTTCCCTGTGATTGTCTCTTTAAGAACTGGGACACTTTCTGAAGCGTCTTTTATTTTCTCTAGTTCGTTTTTGATAATTTCTATCGCGTTGGTTAGGCTTTTTCCTTCTCCATAGCATTCCTTTTTGCCACCAATGTCTTCGCTTTTGCTAGCACTTATTACAGTGCCATCCGATTCGACGTCAGCATCATCCGAGGAATCGCTACCGTCGTCGTTTTCATCCCTATCGTCCGTAGCAGTGTTGTCTTTTGGGTCGGCTGACTTATTTTGTGTTACCTCCGAATATGTCATTATGGTGTTCTCATTACCCAACCCAGTGAAGATATTTTTTTGACTTACCACCGATTGTCGCCTCGTCATTATTTTTCTAGGCCGTTCCTCTGGGCTTCTTTCTTCTTCGCTTCCTGATGAATCCTTGCGTATTTGTTCCATTCAAGATTTGGTCCTTGATTTTTTAACGTTGGGCTGTTTAGGGCTCCCTCCCATTTTGTCGCGGTGACTTTTTTTTTTTATTAAGAGAATTCCGGTGGACAATTTTCAATTTTATACCTGCGTCAAGTATATTAATCTCACTGGTAACTTCGCGCACACCTACACGGTAATAAAACACTGCGTTTTATCACGGGAGCACACACACGGTAATTAATGCCGTTGTTCAGGTATAAAAACACACTTGTGCACAATAAATATTTATTTTTCACCAGATTTACTTGTGTGGTCATAAACATTTTTATTTTTCACGGAATACACTTTGGTTGTGGTAATAAAAATCAATTTTAAAACAGAATGTGTGTTTATGATGTGTGTAAGTGTGTAAGCACCAGTTAGCACATTATTTTTATTTTCTCTGTTGGGGTTTTTTTTAGCGATGAAAATCACTGATTTAATTATGCCTTTAGTAAAATCTTCCGTATAAACGACTGTTCGTCACAGGAGTTTGTCTAAGACTGAGTAGATAGGGACAGATTATATAAATGAGGGCAAGCCCTCCGCTTTCACACCTTTCGGTATAAAGCAAGTAGATAGGGACAGCAGTTATGTTGAGAGCAAGCCCTCTGCTTATCCACCTTTCGGTATTAAGCATTTAAGTTGTGTCTCATCTTCACTATCACACGAATCCTTCAGGCAAGAGAACCCAACCGCCAAACCACACTCCAATAATTAGTGGAGTCTTTCGGTCCCTCTTTTTAAAAATATAAAATATGAAAAAAACTATAATACTTAATATATCAAAAGATCTTACGTGTTGGTTTCTTTTCCGTATTCGAAGACCATTTTTTCTGCTAGTAGGTTGACGTCGTTCAGGTGTTCTTTTGTAGAGGCGTCGTCTATCCTTATTACGATGCTCCCTTGTCCGTATTTTCCTTTACAAACCCTTCTGGCTTCTACCCGTTCTGGTAGCTGGCAGTCATTCAGTACATGTTGAATGCTGTCAACGCCCGTGTGGCAAGAGCGTATGTCCGGGATTTCTTTGATCCTGAAACGACGGAAGTAGCTACTGAATGGTCCGTGTCCTGTGATAAGGTGGACTGTTCCGAGGTAGTTGCAGTTTTTTGTAGGTTGTGGCACAGCATCGTGTACCACACGTCCCGATGTCAAGTGATTCCAGTTTTGTAGCCAATATCTTTTCAGATTTGCATGAGCCTCTTCCTTAGCTATCTTGAGTGGCCTTTGAATGATTATATTCTCGTACTCATTCGGCATTGTTGCTGCTTTTTTGGCCATGGGGTCTGCTATACTCATTTGCACTACATCTGTTTTGTGGCCTCTAGTCCAGTGCAGTGCTATAGTATTTTCGTTTTCCTCGATTAGTATCAACAAGCTTGTAATCTGTATGATGGCTGGATCGTCATGCTTTGGGTTGCATATTTTCGCTAGTGCCACCCGAGAGTCTGATGCAATGTTGAGCGTTTTCCCTCTAGTATCTGGGTCCAGATATTCCAGTGCTTTCATAACTCCAGTTATTTCAGCCCTGTGTATTTCCGGTGTCCTTGTGGCAGTCCATTTCTTTATTGTTGTGCGGTCAGTACCTTGGATAACTGCACCTATTCCTGTGGCTGCTTCGGTTGTGGAAGCGTCGGTAAAAATCCAAATTGTGTTGGCTCCTATTTCTCCAATGCTTCCATCGCAGGTGTTGTAGTGTCTCGTCTGCATTCTGGCCAGATGTGGCCATAAGTTTGGTGGCAGTTTCAGCTCGTACTGTCCAGTTTTCTTAGCAATATGTAGCTCGTGCTTCTCTTTTGTTTCCAGATAGAGCGGTGGCTGATTTGTCAGTATTTGAATTGACTTGTTTGCCGTTGTCCTGTATGCTTTGGATATGGCCAGAAGAAATGGCCTCTGTGCTGCTTCCAAGTGTCTTTGTATGTATCTATTTTTGGAGTTTTTGCCCCAAATCTCTGCTCCATATGTGAGCAGTGGTTTGATGGCTCCTTCGTAAATACGTTTAAGTATTTGCCTGCTTGTTCCCCAGGTCTTGCCTGCGATGATATATATAATTTGTACGCTTTAGCGGAGGCTTTTCCTCTTACGAATTTCGCGCGCTCTACCCATGTTAATTTGTCGTCGATAATCATCCCTAGTTATTTAATTTTGGCGTCGATAGTGACATTTAGATCATCGATTTTTACCCGCGGGGGTCTTACCAATGGCCTTGATGGGATAAACATTGCCTTTGTTTTATGCGCCGCATAACTTAGCTTATTATTTTGGGCCAATCTTTTGCATTTCCCCCAAGTTTGTGACCATAATTGTTCTATCCTATTGAGGGATGTTCCGGAAATTGATATTATTTGGTCATCGGCAAATGCCTGGATATGCAAAGAGGTAAAGGCGTATGTTTGCACGTTTTTAAGCTCGTTGAACCAATCCTCCATGATGATTAACCAGAGGACGGGTCCTAGGCATGATCCTTGAGGAGCGCCTCGCTCTGTTATCAGTTCTACATTATTTGATTTTATGCTCCGGTGTTGTAGAAAATCGATAATAGTTATTCCTAGTCTCTCTGGGCATCCTGTTTTTGCCAAGAGAAGTTTTAGTCTAGGATACCATGCTGAGTTAAACGCGTTTTTAATATCCATCGCAATAATTAAGGTGTGTCGCTTAGCTGTTTTATTGTCTTTTATTGTTTCCAGTAGGCTCTCGATTGCTTGCATAGAAGTCCTTGTTTTCCTGAATCCGTATTGGTTAGGCGAGAATTTACCGCTTGATTCCATATGATGAGTAAGTCGGTCGGCCAATATCTTGTCGAAGATCTTACCGATGGTAGGGAGAAGACAAATGGGTCTAACATCATCTGAGTCATGTTTCGGTAGCCACGCTATTTCAGAGGTTCAGTACCTCTTTCCAATTTTCTAGAATTTCCTCTAATAGTGGCTTAAGTGCCACTGTTGAAAATTTGTCCGGGCCTGGGGCTTTTCTATTTTTCCGGGTTTTAATAACCGCTTTTAATTCGTCCTTGGTAATGTCGCATTCTTCTTGTGTTTGCCATTCGCAAGTTTCTTGTCTGTCTGCACTATTTTGTGCAGAATCATCGGCCGTAGAGTCCGTTGGAAAATATGTTCGCAGTAATTGCATTGTTGTCTCCTCTATGGATTGTGTCCACGATCCATCGGCCTTCTGGATGGATTTTAATTTTGTTTCAGACCTTCCTTTTGCATTAATTATCTTATGGGCAACTCCCCAGGGATCCATTTCTGCGTTATTTTCCTCTAGGACTTTATGTAAGGTCTGGAATTTAGCTTCTTTAATCAGTTTCTTAAGCTTATTTCTCTGTGTTTTATATACGCTGTTGAGAATCTCTCTTGTGATGTAGTCCGTGGTTTCTTGGATCCTTCTTCGCCTTTTCCTGGTTTCTTTTCTCTGTATTTGGAGCTCCCTTGTCCACCAAGGTTTGTATTTTACTACTAGTCCTCCAGGTCGTAGCGGGATAGCTGCACTGCAGGCAGCTTGGTGTTAATTGGCACGATCGTTTGCTGACAGTTCCCTATCATCCATTTGCCAGGTATGGTTTTGGGGATGTCGCTCGAATTTTGGCCAGTCTGCTCTTGCTGTGTTGTAGGCCCGAGCTATTCTTATAGGTTCTATTTCAGTGTTGATACTGAATGATAGATACCTATGATCGTTTAGCGTTTCAGTCGTCTCGACTTTCCATTCTACGATGCTCAATTGCTTCGTAAGGGTTATGTCAACCCAGCTTTTCCCGTGGTTTGTGAAGAATGTTGGTTCACTGTCACAATCGTTCTCTATATACAAGCCTTCTTTTGCTATAAGATCCATAAACCGTTCTCCTCTTCGTTCTATGGTCTCGCCACCCCATAGTGGGTTTTTAGACTTAATATCTCCAGCTATTAAAATATTATTTCTATATTTCTGGATGATGCTCTTTATCTTTATAAAGTGTCTTTTCATCCGGGAAAGGGGCTCCATGTATACCGATTTTACAATAATATTCGGTATTGTATTGGTAAGTTTAATCGTTACCAAGTTGTCGTCGGTAAATTCTCGAAGAAGCAATGCCGATATGGTACTGTTTCTTGCGACGATCGCCGTCTTGGCTTTTAGAGCGCCTATTTCATGGTGCATATAGAGAGTGAAGTTTTTACTAACTTTCATTCTTCTATATGGTGCTTGAATTAGGGCTATAACGACGTTCCTTTCTTCCATTGTTCGTTCCAATAGGTTGGTGGCTTCTTTGCCTCTGCCTTTGTTGATTTGTATGGCTTTAATTATTACCATAGTTTACTAGGGATCCTGTTTGCCTTAATTTTCTCTGATAGATTGAGCATCTACTGTCCATTGCGTAGTGTACTGTGTTTGGTACCCCCATATCCTTGCAGTTTGCGCAACACGGGGTTGAACTCTTGCAGGTGTGCTCTTTGGTGTTCGTTTTCCGGCGCACTTTGGGCTGGTTTCTTTCGTGGACCTGCAGTACTTTGCCACGTGTCCATATCCTTGGCATTTAAAGCATCTTGCTATGTCGATGCTTTCCTTAATGTATACGAAAGAGTAGTCTATTACAATTTTCTCCTCTTTGATGAGGACTTTATAGACGTCTGGAGTAACGTCTATTTTCCATGTTTGTGTCGATGGATTTCTGTTGTCCCTTTTAGTCAAAAATTTTATTCCTTTTATCATATTTTGTTTCCCTATTCTCTGAGCGATATTAGGGTTTGATTCAGCGCTTTGTTCCCCAATGCGTTCCTCGGAAAGTTCAGCGAATTTGTCGACTCCAAACAGTAGGATTGTTGGGTTTGGAACTTTCAATGGCTTGGCTGTGAGTGTATCTTTACCCTTTACCGCTATGAATTTTTGGAGTTTTTCCAGATTGGCTTTTGTTGTCGGGTTTATCAGGTCGCCACTTTTGAGGTCCTTTGTGCCGTCAAATGTTCCACCCTGTCCCTAGATTTCCTACCCGGAGCTGAGGGATTTTTGTTGCTGTTTGTCTGGATTGGGTGATTTATGGGCTTTGTATTATTTGTCATTGTCCTTGTCACGTTTAGTGCCTGTTGTGTCAGTTTTAGAATACTAGCATCCCTGTTAGTAATCTCTACCAAAAGATCAAGGCAGTTGTTTCTTATTTCCGATGCATTTTTAATAGTGTCGTTTTTGATTTTCGGATATTTTTCCGTTAAGCGTAAAGTTTTATCTATTGCGCTCTGAATTTTTTCGATCGAGCTCTTTGGTGATTTGTCTTTTCCTGTGTTTGTGTTGTCTGGTTCTTGTCTGGTTTCCCTAACTATGTCTGTAATTTCCGTTGCTGAATCGTCCGATAGATTGCTATCACATAAATTTTCAGGAATAATTTTTTTCTTACCTGCGATACGTAGGTCATCTCTTTCCTCTAAATCGCTATTGTCCGTGTTCGATTTTTACTTGTCTCGATTTCTTTGTGTAATCTGGTATATCCTCGTCTGAGTGTTTGCTTCCTTTGTTTCTCTTCCTGGAATTTTTCCCCATATTCAAGCACTCGGTATTTCCTTTATGCGAAGGTTTGTAAAAAATTTTAAAATTACGAATGCCGACGGCTTTTTGAGGATCACGATTTTAAACTGCCGACGGCTTTTAGATTTAAACGATGGTTGAAGACCAGGCGTGATTGTGTATACATAGTTTTAATTTTATACCTGTGCGCGTTTTGTTCGGTTCACTTTCGTCGTAATAAACGTGTTTGGTCTTTTATCACTTAGCAATAAAAATTGCTTTTTCTCACTAGAGTAATAAAAATTACTATTTATTTGCAGCTGCAAAATCCGTATTTGTCGTGTAATAAAAATGTTTTTACTGTCTTTTGTCTGGTTTTTAACACTTTTAGTAATGAGAATTACTTTTTTCTGGTCACGAGTAATAAAAATTACTGATTTGGTTTTTCGATGTAAATTCCGTATTTGTCGGGTAATATGCAGAATGCGCCCTTCAAATTTAAAACGTCTGTTCACCTCGAGTGTCGCAATGTAACTGAGTAGATAGGGACACGTGGTCGGTGGAGATTAGGGTTTGAGCCCCGCGCTTGCCTAGCTTTCGCCATTAAGCATACTCCTTATTTCATATCACTCAACAGGAATGTAGGCTCGCTGGCGCTACTATTTTCTATTTTGAGGCCTTCTTTGGATATTAGGTCCATGAAACTTTTTCCCCTTCTATCCGTGGTATCTCCACCCCAAATTGTGTTTTTGGATTTGATGTCACCAGCAATTAGGATGTTCTTCTTGTATTTTTGAAGAATCTTCTCCATTTTTCTAAAGTGCCTCTTCATTCTGGCAAGTGGCTCAATATACAGTGAGACCAATACGGTATTGGGTACTGTATTTGTAATTTTTACGGTCACTGAATTGTCATCAGTGAATTCTGATATCAATATAGACGTAATGGTGCTGTTCCTTAACACCATTGCCGTCTTAGCCGTCAGCGTCCTTGCCGTTTTGTTTGGCAGATAGAGGGTGAAATTCTTATTTACTTTCATTCTTCTGAAAGGTTCTTGGATGAGAGCTATATCTATGTTATTGTCTTCCATGAACCGCTCTAGTAGGTTTGTGGCCTCTTTGCCTCTGCCTACGTTGATTAAATTAAATTTCCAGCTTGCCTAACTTTCCTTATGAAAATTGGGCATTTGTTGTCCCAGGCGCAATGTGCTGTGTCTTTTACCCCTAGTTCCTTACAATTTGCGCAGCATAGAGTGGCGCTTTTGCAGATATGTTCTTTAGTATCTGTTTTTTCGGCGCACTTTGGGCAGGTCTCTTTTACGGGTCTGTAGTATTTTGCCACATTTGACATTTGAAGCATCTTGCGACTTCGATGCTTTCTCTTATGTAGGCGAAAGAATAGTCTACTATAATTTTTTTGTTGGGGTTGTACTCTGCTAGGTCTTTTCCGATTTGTTTCTCGCTTAAATTGGTGTAGCTTTCGACTCCCATGAGAACTATCGTCGGATTTGGGACCTTAAAAGCTTTCACTGTTAATTTCTCATTCGCGTTTTTGGCTACATAGTTCTGGAAAGCATCTTGACTTGCTTTGTTTACATGTCTAACGATGACGCCTCCACTTTTTATATCCTTGGTTCCATTATAAGGTGCTCCCATACTTTCAGGTTGCACAGGAGTTCCCTAGGTTTTTCCTCAGAGTTGTTTGCCTTTAGGATCGACGCGTAATCGGTCTTATGGGTTGATCTGTCCCTTGGTTTTCTAGTTTAAATGGGCTGTTCCTTGTTAAGGTTCCCTTGGGTCTGACGGCTTTTGGTCACTTTATAGGTTGTATTTACCATTTCCTGTGCCTGTTTCCTCAATTTTATGATGTCTGCGTCCTTCTCTGTGATTTCCACAAGAAGGTGCATGCAATTGTCTTTAATAGTAGCAGTGTTTCCTGCTATAAGATTTTTGTATGATGGAGGAAAGTTTCCTGCAATGTTAAGAATCTTGTTTATTGCAGTTTGTATTGCGTCGATCGCATCTTTGGGGATTTTTGTGGTCTGTGGGCTGTAAATGGGATGCACATTTCTTTTGCATTTTCGCGAACGGTAAAGGGTCCCCGACGTTCTGATGACCTTTAGGATATGGGTCCTGGATGTGTGTTGACAAGGCAATGGATTCCAAAAGGGGAGTACATCTAGTGATGTATTCCCGAAAGGAAAGTCCACATGCGCGGGCATCTACGTTTTTCATCCTACAGAGGACCTTTTGTGGTAGTGCCCCCGTATCTAACCTGATTGTGACAAACGAATGTTTTTGTAGCAGATGGTTGTGGGTTCTGGTTCCACAACCATGGTAACCAGTTAAGAATAGGATGATAGAAAGAAGTGGTGAAGTGAAGTGGTTGGATGGTTAGATAGTTAGATAGTAAGAATGTTAGCGAGATAGTTGGATGGATAGGTTAGATGATTTTTGATGGTTAGTGGTATAGTTAGATAGTTAGATGGTTAGTTGTTTAGATAGTTGGATAGTTAGAGAAATAATTAAATAAATAAATAAATAAATATATCAATAAATGAATAAATAAATAAATATAAAAATAATAAATTACATAAGTAAAAATAATAAGTATATAACTAAATAAATAAATAAATAAAATAAACTAGAATAGAATAGAATAGAATACTTTATTATTTCTTCATTTTTCTTCAAATTCACAATATTAAAATATCAATAACTTATAGTATAGAATAAAGAAATATTCATGACATTCTGTATTTTTATATACTAAGTATTAAAAAATAGTTTTGAATGCCACTTCAAAGGGCTTATATATATTTAAATATTAGTTATGGGTGGGGTGACCCTATTAAAACAATTTTTACTATACAAAATAGGTATATGCTTACAATAATAAAGGAACAGCAAATTCGACTGCATAAATTAAGTAATGCTACAAAAGAAAACTTTATTTTTTAATTATATAAGATGTAATTGCTTCAAGATAAAAGAAAATAAGATTAAATTTAAATTAAGCCAGAATATCATGAAGAATAGAATCTAAACTATTGTAATTTAAATTCAGTAGCCAGTGTTTTACAAGTTTTAAACACATTTCAGGCATTGCTGTTGCTCTGACGGATTGAGGAAGATTATTGAATAAACGACATGATAAAACTGAAAAAAAATTGCGAAAAGTAGTCGTTCGGAAGGTTGGCACAGATACCATGTTCAAAAAGTTTACACGTAAATTATAACTAGAGATTACACGATAATTTCGATTTCCAGACTTCATAAAGATGTCTTCTAGGTTTCCGGCATATTATTCTTAAAATATATTTCTGCAGTATTAACAAAGGTTGAATTTTATTTAAATAAACACCTCCCCAACATACAATAGCATATTGCAGTTTGGAATGGAAAATTCCGTAATATATCGATTTTAACAGCTTTGTTGAGCAGATATTTCGCAAATAGAAAAAATGTCTAAGTGTACAACGGAAATATTTCCTCAAAGTTTCTACGTGATACGTGAAGCTCATTCTAGAATCGATTGAAACCCCCAAGTATTAAAATTCATTCACTGTCTCAATTAAAAAACACATGTTACTGCAACTTGAACTATCACAAAAGGAGTTAGAAGTCGTACTCATGCAATTTAACAACTTGTATTTTTGGCACTCAGGTGCATGATAAAATACATTACCTTCCAAATTGTTGAGGGATGACAAATCAAAAAATATTATTTTAGTTTTAGAGCTTATAATCAACTTGTGCTCCGCAAACCAGCTTCTCAATAAACTTAGATCCCAATTGATGTCGGAAACAAGATCCAAAGGACTATTCGAACCATAAGAAAAGCCTATATCATCCGCAAAACCAGTAGGAGATCCTTTGAAATTAAGTGCAAGGAGGGAATTAATATAGACTAGAAAAAAAAATTGGTCCCAAAACAGAACCTTGTGGTACACCCAAATTGAAGAACTTTATGTCGCTTCTAATCTCATCCAATTTCACTCTTTGCGACCTATCTTTTAAATAAGATCTAAACCAATCTAGTACGAAACCACGAAAACCGGCTTTTTCTAATTTTCTCAGCAGAATATTGTGATTGACCATATCAAAAACTTTGGTGATATCAATAAATAATCCAGCCGGACACTTTTTCCCATAAAGGTTTGACATTACTTGAGCACAAAACTGCAATACTGCATCTTCCGTCGATCTACCTTTCTGAAAACCAAACTGATTTGGGTTAAAAAACTTGGTTTTAATTAGAAAGCTCACTAATCTATTTTTGACAAGTTTTTCGAAGATTTTACTGAAAACTGGAAGAAGTGATATGGGCCTGTAGTTACACATTTCCATAGTAGAACCTTTCTTATACAATGGTATAATGTCTGCACATTTCAGTTCTTCTGGAAATACTCCCGCAAATACGCAACGATTAAAAATATCTGACAAGACATCCACTACGAAGCAAGCAACTTTTTTTAAAAGCAGGTTCGAAACACCATCAACACCACACGATTTAGAATTTTTTAAAGTACCAATAACTTTTAATATTTCAAGCGATGTAATGGGCTCATAAACAAAACTGTTTCTTTGAAACAGTTCATCAGAGCTACAAAAGCCTGAACATGAGTTACAATGCGTTAGGACGGGGCCTGGTTGTAAGCTACTGGCTATATTAGCGAAATAGTAATTAAATGCCTCAGACATGACAGATTTGTCTGTAACGTCGACGTTATTAAGACGTAGAATAGCACTAATAAACTATCTCATCTAAGCTCATCTGTCTGGTAATAGAAATTAACTTAACTAGCTCATCTAACTCATCTAGCTCATCTGCTTATATATTATCTTATCTGGAGCTGCGTGCTTGCTATGAGCATCTTTTCCAAATATGTATATGCGCCTGTCCCCAAGCAGGTTGTAGCAGATGTACTGCAGTGCATGTACATCATTCAGTGATTACTTTGCGTCGTCGATTTCTGTCATGACTGTCAGAGCTGCTCGGCATATTTTTTGCGGAAGGAGTCCTAGAGTGCCTTACAGCTCCCTAAAAAGCTTCTCGAGCTGCCCGGCATGCCTTTTGGACGGAGTCCTCGAGTGCCTGACATCTCCCCTAGACATGTACAATATAATAAAATATAATATAAAAAATATTTGAAAAATTGTCTGTGACTCATCTATCTAATCTGAAAATCATCTATCTAATCTGAACTCATCTGTCTTATAAATATATATATAAATACAAAGATAAATAAATATATGATAAAAGATAGGAAAATGTGGGTAATAGTGGAAGAATGTAGACATGGTAGAAAAATACAGAGTAAAAAGATGTGGAAGAGGTAGAAAGATAGAAAGAGTGATAATGTGGATAAGTGTAAGAAGTATAGAAGAGAAAGAAGGATAGGAAGAATGTAATTGATAGGAAGAGTGTAGATGGAAAAGTGTGAAAAGTGTAGAAGGATGTAGAGGGTAGGGATATTGTAGAGAAGGTGGGAGGTGGAAAGAAATATGGAGATGTAGAGATTTGTAGGACAAGATAACCTGGACGTAAGAAAGTTCATCATCTAGGGTCAATATGAAAACAGAAGTTCAGTCAGAAGTTAAAAATAACATATTCAACATCGTAATTGACTTCGGGATCAAACTTGACATAAGAAGGTCCGTCAACTAAGGTCAAAATGAGATGAGAAGCTCATCCAGAGGTTAAAAATAACGTGAATTAATTTAAACGTCGCGTGTAAAAGCGAAGCGAAGCGCGAAAATTATAGTAGTTGTATTTGTTTGTAGCCTTTGTCGTCAGTTTCATTGTGTGATTGTCATTATAGGTAAAAAAAAGGTTTAAATGTAATAGGTGTGAAAAATAATAAGTAAATAAAAATTAATTCTACGACGCGTTGTCTCCAGCTATTCAGGTTATTTTTCTAACATTCTCCATGGTAGGTTTCGACTCCACTTCAAAGTGGATAACAATTTTTCTCTCAAAAAAAAAACACAAACTTGTTCTGTATCATATTATTACAAAGCATTAATTTATAAAAAAAATTATTCAATCCCAAATGTTGTATTTCATAATTATTATTTTTCGGCTAAATACTTCTTCTCTAGAAAATTTTTCTTAACCTATAATCTATTTTACAACATGACACCTTTAAGTGAACGTTTTTCAAATCTTTATTCACATATATATAAAAAATTTCTCCAATTTTGAATCGTGTATTTATTTCATAAAAATAATTTTTCAAATGTTAAATTATAGGATTTCTTTGCAAATTTCAAAATTTCAAATTGTATATGTTTTTCATAAAAAATAATTTTTCAAATTTTAAATTATAAAAATTTCTTTTCAAGCTTTCAAGGATTTTTGTTTCTTAATTGTTATTTTTCTAAAAGAATGAGTATTTTTCCACAGAATGATAGTTTTTCTCAAAAGAAATCTACAACTTTTGCTTGTCTGTTGCATCCTTATCCTCTATGAAAAATAAATTTCGTAACTATATTTTACATAAACATCTCCCTCGTCGTCTTCTTCATCATAAGGACCTCCATTGCCCTGTGTATAGTATTCATCCATCATTTCAAACTCTTTTAGTTCTTCTTCTCGTATCTCTGCTTCCCCCTCTTCCATTTCTTTACATAATCGTTCGTAACGGGCTTCTTCTTCTATAATGGCTTGATGTAGTTCGCCCTCATATAGCTCTATTTCCGTCCAGTCATATTTTCGTTCCTTACCGGTTGCTTCAATGCTTCCCTTCGTTCCTTTTTCAGGTAATTGTGAGTTGGCCAACACTTTGCCCTCTCAAAAATATTACACTTAATGCACCTGATGTTAATTATCCTAATGTAATTACCCATCTGACTAACAAACTGAAAAAATGCTCATCTCCTACCTACACTGCATGTTGAGGAGTACAACTATGAATGTCTAACCACCAAAAAAACCCACTAATAAAAAATTGTTTTTATAGGAAACCATTTTCGAATGGTTATAACTAAAAATACTCTATGAATGACTACCCACCAAAAAACCCAAACTAATAAAAATAATAAAAAATTGTTTGACATGAGAAACTATACATCGAATGATTACAACCACAGAATACTCTGTCCACCCAACCAAAAATACCCATACTCATAAAAAATCGGTTCATTGGAAATTTTATATCGGATGTTGTGATTAAAAATTGGTTTCACAAGAAGTTCTATATCGGATTTTGTAATTTTTCTTAACTTCCCTAAATTGATAAAAAAGGATTGTCCTACATCTACGATCGAACCTAAATACATACGATCGAATCAAAATACACACAATTAATAAATACATTTCACTAGGTTGTACCACAACCCACCATGTCCTAGCCCACATATTATAAAAAAATCCCCTTAACTATACCTATACCTTTCTGTTATCTGATGTGAACAATCTAACTTCTCTGTTACACAACATTCTGCTTCATAAAAATCATCACTAATACTACACTTACCCCTACCAATCCATCGGCTTCTAACTCACTTCCGTTGCCAACGTCTCTTTGCTAACCAACGCTAACCTGCCTTGTTTCGCCTTTCTACCCTCACCCTAGACCTCACCAGGACCAGCTTGAATTACGACATATATGAAGTAAGCAATAACACACATTCAGGCTCATTTACCCCCGCTAACTTCTCTGATATCCCACTCGACAGAATTTGCCGCAGCCACAAGCTAGGAAAACCATTCTCCTCCATAGTTAACCTCACTTCCTCCAAATCCCGCCATTGAAAACGCACACTAGTTCGGGTCAAAACATTTCGCAGAAGTGAAATGCAAGTTGCTTTTTTCTGGCACACTGGTTGATTCGAACGATAATTTAACATCCTTCGGGAGGCGAATGGTTTGCGATACTGACAATATTCAAACCGTGCGTTAATTACGTCTCTCACTATCCAATAATCCAAATAATTCATCCCCCTATTACCCTCAAATTCCTCGTCCAACTCACTAGTCATTTCCAACCCCATTTCCCCTGACAACCAACTAGGAAACGTCGCCACCTTACCCTCTGGCATATAAACAGAAAGTCGTCTACCTACTTCGTAAAAAACCTAACCCCTGTTGTCTCCCACATATATCGTCTACACCTTTCCATCCGGTCATCCACATATAATTCTGCATACATGGTTGAATTACACCCAACCTGAGGCAAACCTTTCTTTTGACGATATACCCTTCCCGCATAGGCCACATACGACAACTCGTTCAAATCAAAAACTAACAACCATTTCAACAACACTGATCCTATCCCAAGTGGACTCACACACTCAGGCCTACCTATATACTCCATAACTATTTCCACTAAACTATCTCGTGGAATGCGAGTGAACATATCTGCAATGTCCACTTTCAAAAACACATAGCCCCCAACACATTGTACACTTGACAACATGCTAGGTAACTTATGAATGTCTCGCAAGTTATACTCCTCATCTCTAAACGCAGACAATACATAATGCAATAACTTCTGTACTGCTGCACTTATCCAATACTTTGTGCTCACTATTGGCCATCAAGGCCTGTCTACCTTATGAAATTTTATCACCCCATACAAATAAGTTAACGCCAAACAGGTCTTATCTGCTTCGCACAATGCGTGAGATAATTTTTAAGTCAACCTAAGCCTATTAGACCTTAACGCTAACATAATTCGACTTCGCAAGAACCTAAAAGTATCCCTCAAAGCCAACTTCTTCAAGGATAAACTCCCCACCACCTCAACATAAACCCCGGCTGCAATACCCTTAGCTACAAGTGTGTTCATCTTCGTTGTGTACTCATCCGCATACATTAAAGTAGTTACTTTTCCCTTATCCGCCTGGACCACCAACAAATCACGGTTACTTTTCAAGAACGTACTAGCCTCTTTGCACATAGCTAATAATCTATCTTGGTACGGTTCCAAAAAACCACCCCCGTACTAATTCCTAAATGGAATATTATCAACTAATATTTCTGCCCACCTAGGTCGGCTACACAAATTTTCCCTACTCCAATTACTAATATCTATATCTCCCTACGTTAACTACACTACCTAAAAACTGCAACTTTTGGATTCCACTAACTCAACTGGCACAGCAAATCGAAGAACTAACACAAGACCTATCGTCTTTTGAACAGCTTAGCACGGGATGCACTGGCAAATTATGGATTCTAACACGATACCTTTCCCCCTTTGGACAGCTAGGTGCAGGGTATATTGTTTTTTTTAAAAAAAGCTATAATTACACAATTTAATGTCCTAAATTTGAAGTTGTCACGGTAACGTTCTAAATTCACACTTAAAAATCAAGATTCAGTATAGAATTCATTCATTTTTTTTTTATGTAGAGACTTATTGCCAAGGGATGACTCCCTGAATGACTTACGTCACGGCAATAAGTTGGGCTAAGCCCTTTATTAAATTCAAAATAAAATAAAAATCGAAAGAATGTGATTTACAATATATATCGCATTCCTCACGTTTGTAGCCGGTTTCAATTTATTTTCTCAGAATTCTCCCTGATTCATTGGAAAAGCAATACGAAAAACGAACACGAATTTAGAACGACGCGAGTCCAAATACTTTTATCAATGAATCATGGTCAGGGAAAACTACAAAAAACCTTGACCAAGAAAATATTACAAATTATAAAAATAATTTAAAAAATACTAATAACCATTTTTTTTTTTTTTTTTTTTTTTATATATTAAGAAACAACTTATGAATACTTTAACCATCATCCTTCAAGAAGTTGTTAACGGCTAATTTGAACGCCTGCAGATTATAAGATTCTGGAAACACGTGTTCGACCAATTGATTCCACATCGAAGAGACTCTCGGAAAAAAGGAGGATTTAAAGTGTTGGGTTCTACATGAAAAAAGTTTTAAGGCAAATCTATGTTGATTGCACTTTAAACGAGTGTTTACGTTACTGAGAAAAGGCCCAGGAACTAGAGAACGGGTTTCTAAAGAACATTTACCGTTGTAAAATTTATAGAAAACAGATAAAGCTCCTACATTTCGTCTGTGCTCCAAAGTATCAAGAGACGAAGTAATGGTTACATCGTTTATCAAACGGATAACTCTATTCTGAACACCATCAAGATGAACCAAATGCGATCTTGGAGCACCACCCCACACATATGAACTAAATTCTAAAATTGGTCTAACATAAGATTTATATAATCTTAACACTTCAGAGGGAGTGAAGTAGAAGTTACAACGTCTTATGAAGCCTAAACATTGGCTAGCTCTTTTTGAAATTTCATAAATATGTTCTTTCCAGGAAAGATCACTTGATACTTTTAAACCTAACAACTTAAGTGAATCAGATCTCGCAATAGAGGTACCATTAATAACAGGAGGAACATAATGTTGAGTTGTCTTCTGAGAAAAAAGGCAAGACTGGAATTTATTTGGGTTAAATTCTACTCTGTTAGAAATGCCCCAATCAAGAATGATTTGAATATTAGAGAGAATAGTCAAATTCAAGCGAGAATTGCATTCTTTTTGATTGACAAACTCAATGGAGGCCGATAGTGTTGTATCACCAGCAAATTAATGGATATCACAGGTTGTAGAAGACAACAGGTCGTTGATATATATCAAGAAGAGCGTGGGAGACAAGGATGATCCTTGAGGCACGCCAGCATTGATCCCATGTGATTCTGAAGATATACCATTTAATACAACTTTTATTTTACGGTTCCATAAATAATTCTCAATCCGTGTAATGAGAGAGGAGTGTAAATTCAGCGCACGAATCTTATTAATAAGACAATCATGCCATACTCTATCAAAAGCTTTAGCAATATCTAAGGAAACAACGCTTGATTCACCTAGGTTTTCAATGCTTCGCTCCAAACAATGAGTCATGCAAGTCATTAGTTCGCCTGAAGATCGATTTTTACGAAATCCATACTGCACATCGGATAAAAGAACATTTGAATCCAGATAGTTCATTAGTCTGAAATTAACGATAGATTCCATTACCTTCGATAGAACCGACAACAAAGCAATAGGTCGTAGGTGCCGATTTATCACCATTTTTCGGAACGGGTTGAATATTTGCTATTTTCCAAAATGATGGAAAAACACCTGTCTTCATTGAGAGATGAAACAATTTGCTAAGCGGTTTTGCCAAAGTAAGAATACAACTTTTCAATACTAATGGCGGAATACCGTCGGGGCCAGTCGCTTTATTGGGGTCAAGTTCTTTCAGAATCTTTGAAACAACCCGTTTCCGAAAATAGATTTTAGACATACCTGGACCTAGATTCGGGAGAATTGGGGGGCTTTGATTAGTTAAAGGAAGAGTAGACGCACCAGCGAAATGAGAAGCTAAGAGATTAGCTTTCTCAATATTAGTTCTATAATGAATACCATTATGAAATAAAGAAGAAATAGACGAAGTATTGTCTGCAAAGTTTCTTTTAACCAATGCAGCAAACGACCAAAAGCTTCGACTGTTTGAATCAGAATCCAAAAATCGCATGCTATCTCGAATCTTAAGGTCATATATTATTTTGGACCTTTTCAATATAGCGTTTGATCTATTTCTAGCTATTCGAAACTTTGCAAGGTTTTCTTCAGAAGTGCAATTAACGTAGTCCAAATGGGCTGCTTTTTTACACGCGACTGCTGACCTGCAATGTTCGTTAAACCATTTATTTTTATGAGTATTTTTCTTTTTAAATGAAGAAGGAATGCAATTTTTCATTCCTAGCAAAATGGTTGACGTGATAAGTTGTGATGCTTCATCAGCATTATTGCTGGAAAAACAGGTTGACCAATCAAATGAGCTATAAAATTGGTTCAGGAGCTCCCAGTTAGCATTTTTATAGTGCCAGAGTAGCCTTTTACTTGTAGTCTCTATAAGAGCTGGTGATATTGAAAATTTGGCTACTATCAAAGCATGGTCAGAAAGACCTAATGGAGCAGATACATCAATTGAATATTTATCAGGCATAGTTGTAAGAAATAAATCTAAAAGGTGAGGTGATTGACCAGTAGTATTGGGATACCTTGTTGGCTTATCAACGAGTTGGGTGAAAAGATTAACATTTGAAAATAGTTCAGCGGTTTCACCTGATCGATCTCTACCATTCGAATCATTGAATCATGATGAATCATTCAATCATGAATCATTGTGTACATTAAAATCACCCAAGACTACCAATTCTGATGTTGGTGATGATTGGTAAATCTTGTCTATTGTGTCTGATAAGTAATTAAACTCAATATTAGTGTCATCAGGTGACAAATTAGGACTACGATAAAGGGAACAAATAAATATCGAATGGTTTGAAATTACAATTTCAATCCATATCGTATTGAACATTGGATTACTGTTTGGAATATTAAAATTAGGTACACTAAAACTGATGTCTTCTCGTATAAATAAAATAACCCCACGATGAGGAACCAAACAGTCGACACGAGAATACCCCTTACATTGAAAATCATTTGGGGTACCCATATAAGAGGCCTGCGTTTCACATAAACTTAGAACCGCAGGTTTATTCGCGTCAAGATGTGCTACGATCGAGTTGGAATTACTTTTAATGCCGCGAATATTTGTGAAATGAATTTGAATGAATAAGATTTCATTTTACAAATTAAAAATACCGAACCCGTCAAGATGATGAAAATATACGTAAAATAAGATAATAATAAAATAAAAAATCAAAAAATATTATAAATAACAATAATAAGAAGAATTTCTACGAACCAACCACTCAACAGTGAAAACGTTACTTATTCGTTTGTAGTACCAGGCCTAACAAACGAAAAAGGCACGCACAGCTACTGAGACAGAAAGTCAATAAAAATTCTACTTCTAAAAACTACTCAAATAAAATAAAAACTTGAATAACAATACTTTTTAACGTAACTTCTTTTTTGTGTCTGATTCTTTGGTAACGTTACGATATGATGTCTTTGTTTGGATGGTATTGCTATCAGCAGTATCCACGCTTGATGAACAATATTGGAAAACGCCTGTAACCGCTGTTCGAGTTCAGCCATTTTTGTCGTTAGGATTTTAAAATACCTATCGAAGTGAATAAAAACCCTTTCGCAAATTTCGCTTATTTTGTTTCAATTTTTGCATTTAACACGGTGTACCTACTGGTTATATTGAGTATACTGAGTACACCCATTACACCCAGTACACCCAGTTCACACAGTACACCAAGTACATCCAGGGAGTATACTAAGTTTACTGACAATTTATTCAATCCTTATTTGGTCAACTTGCTGATGTTTCAAATATATTTGGCGCATTCGTGATGCGGATCCGTTTACTCCATATTCTCAATAACTCGAACGCTTTCCTCGTTATGGTGGTTGACTTTGATAAGTTTTTATTACTAAAGCTGACAGGTATATTAGAATGTTGCTCGACTGTATATAATATGGTTTATGAAATTAGGTTTATTCTAATTCGAAGGGTGTAACTGGAGGAATTTCGGCGGAGAGTTGCTCGATTTCCGGCCATATTACTTAGTTTTGCTTTCTATTGGGTTGAAATACATTCTCAGGGTTTCTTTTGGGCAATGAGTTATTTTATTTAATTGGTGGGTTGTGTGGAATGGGACGTTTAAAGTTTTTAGTTATTTTCCACAATGAGTATTCGGTCGATTTATCGGCTGTTAGTGGGCGTAAGTTTCGATTAACTGCTTTATTTTTAAGCTCGTTTAATTGGGCGCGTGCCGGCCAGAGATTTCGATATCAAGTACCCAGAGCGATGGTGTTTCCCAAGAAACAATGCGAAGTGGTCATATAAATTCTTAGTGCGTGCCGACGTTAATGAGAAATAACGCAAAGTTTTGCATACTTAGGTACAGTCAATATCAACACGTCAGCTGTAAGTAATTACGCAAGTAAGCGAAGGCAACAATTCTGTGCCGTCGTCATATTGGCTTGGCGTCTTTCCATCGAACGCGCACACGCGCATTTAGAATTTCCGTCGTTTTTGGTTTTATCGCTCCGTCCGAAGTACGTACATAGATACTAACGCCAACTTATCAAATAGCTATCGGTTATACGCATTAGCCTTTACTAATAATGAACATGAGGACTGAAGCAGAAGCATATGAGGAGCTAAATATTACTACGCACACTACATGCCTTATTATTAAGGCGTACTGCGCATTATTTGACGTTGTCAACCATAACGAATTCCATTTGAAGCGCAAAGAACGGTCGTAAGACCAGAAGTCTCGCCATTATTGTTTTGTTGTTCTTCTTCTTATTTTTTAAATGGGTAACTCGATCCCAGCGGTCGTCGTATATATATAAGTTTATAGTTTTTTGTTTATGTTTTTGTGTTCAAGTCAAAACCTTCTCTATAGAAAGCCCAACTGTTCCGATCGTACACAGATACATGCTTAGATTGAGACCAAACGTATTTGTAAAGGGTGTTTTTTAAGGAGGTTTGTTTTTCCGATAGATGTCGTTTTATTTTATGACAGTTGTTTTGACAGCTCAAAGTGGCATTTCTACTCAGTATTGTTTGGCAAATCATTATGAATAGGTTAACTCCAGAACAACGTTTTCAAATCGTGGAAATTTATTTTCAAAATCAGTGTTCAATTAAAAATGTTTATAGAGCACTTCGTGAATTTTATGGTGCACATAATCGTCCGTCAGAGACCACCATAAAGAACGTAATTACCAAATTTCGGTCTACATTCACTCTTTTGGATGCCAAGCCACCGACAAGAATGAGAAGAGTTCGTACAGAAGAAAATATTGCTGTCGTTGAGGCCAGTGTCGAAGAAAACGACAATTTATCGATTCGTCGTCGTGCTCAGCAAATTGGACTTTGTCCATCGACTTTATGGAAAATTTTACGTAAAGATTTGGGTTTGGTGCCATACAAAATTCAATTGGTGCAAGAATTAAAGCCACACGACCATCGTTTGCGCCGTGAATTCAGTGATTGGTCGTTAAATCAATTGAACGAAGATCCATTTTTTTACCGTAAAATTCTCTTCAGTGATGAGGCGCATTTTTTGTTAAATGGATACGTCAACAAACAAAATTGTCGCATTTGGAGCAAAGATAATCCACACGCCGTTCAAGAATTACCAATGCATCCTGATAAATGTACTGTTTGGTGCGGTCTATGGGCTGGTGGGATCATCGGTCCATATTTCTTTAAAAATGAGGAAGGACGACGCGTTACCGTGAATGGAAATCGATACAGAACCATGTTAAATGAGTTTTTGTTGTCAAATCTTGAAGATATGGATATGGATGAAATGTGGTTTCAACAAGATGGTGCCACTTGCCATACAGCACGTGAAACAATCGACTTATTGAAAGAAACTTTCAACGACAACATTATTTCGAGAAATGGTCCGGTGAATTGGCCTCCGCGTTCGTGCGATTTGACGCCACTCGATTACTTTTTGTGGGGATACGTGAAGTCATTGGTTTATGTGGATAAACCTCAATCGATTGACGCTTTGGAAACCAATATTCAACGTGTCATTGCTGACATACGCCCTCAAATGCTTGAAAAAGTGCTGGAAAATTGGACCTCCAGAATGACATTTGTGAAAAATAGTCGTGGTAGCCGTATGCCAGAAATTGTGTTTAAATGTTAAATGCCAAAAAATTATCTACCAAATAAAAAAAAATTTTGGTCATTTCATAATTTTATATGTGTTTTATTCAAAAAAAAAATCGGCAACCTCTTAAAAAAACACCCGTTATTTAGTAATCAACTAAAGAGCAAAATCCATATAAAATATTTATTTTTCCCACTACCACATCTTACGTTTCTCGCTCTTTGCGACTTCTTATTTTGTGTACACTGTATTCACATCCCACAAACACACATTCGTTTGGTCTTGGTTTACAGCATTAGTATGCGTAGATTTGGGCTTTCTATAGAGAAGGTTTTGGTTCAAGTCAGAGCATCGCCGCCTGTTTATTATCTAAAGGCAACAGTGTAAACATTTGGAAATTGAAATCCAAGCTGTCAGCGCGAATGCCTGGGTTTGTTATGATTGACGATGTTCGTGGAAGCAGTTTGACTGCGTAGTTTATGTACAGTAAACAGCAGCGTCCTGTAGATACATATGCACAAAGGGTTTTTTTTACTTTTAATATTTTTTCTTTGAAAAACGAGTATAGTTTCAAGGTTAATAATATAGCGTAGATTTGCTTAGTAATCTTAAAACTTCAAATGAGCTATTATTTGAAAAAATCGTTTAATGAAATCAAAACGTGCTGGACATAAATGAAAATATAACTTGTTGTAGTTGCCTTCAAATAATTCAGTGATCTCATATTTTGGAATAAATTCCAGAAAAAGTAAGAGGTTCGAAACTATATAAATTTGAGGCACAGTATTAAGAGACAACGTATAAAGAGAACTTAACGTGAAATTTTTTTGTAAGTTGAGCATATTAAGTTCTTGTGAAATGTGACCTACACATTATTTTGTTCGGTTTATTGAAGTGAAAGAAGAAGAAGAAGAAGAAGAAGAAGAAGAAGAAGAAAGAAGAGTTCAGGGACTAAGTTTGTTGGCGCAGTCAATAAAAATTAAAAATATTCTTTTTTACCTATTCCTGATTCAAATGTTGCATTAAACACAAATTATTAAATGAGTTATAGTTAATGTTGATGTGCTCTCGTTTTTAATATAAGTTCTCAATGTTGCTCTTAAATGTTTGAATTTATGAAGAATTTTGAGACTGAAATTTCTCTATATTTAAGAGCGAAACTAAAATTACTATATATACTATATGTGGAAAATTTTTTAGAACTTGTTGTATGTATTTGCGAAACTCTGTGAACTTGTTGCACATTAATGGAGTATTGAAGTGAAAGAAAACAAATGGACTATGTTTTTTGGCCTTTTGATAACTATTGAGTGTAAAAAAACAAACGAGAAATAAGAACTTGTTGCAAAACTCTTTTGAGTTTGTTGCTAGGAAAGTAGAGCATTCTTAAAAGAAAATTGTACAGTTCAAAGCCCGTTCTATAACACCACAAAATAAATCAGTATTTCTACTCACTCGAAAGCGAAAACAAATATTATTCAGATGAGAATAAAACAGTTCTATATGCATATTATTTCTTTCTGGAATATATCTACACTATATTATACTCAAAAAGTTCATTTCACATTTCTATCCTTTATATTAGAAATTACTAATCAATCTTTTACGAATGCTTCGAAAACAATTATTTTATGCGCCTCTTGATAAGAGGAATAAAACATTTCTCTTTGAATTTTAAATTCTTCATGGGAACCTATTCATAAAATTAAACTCAAAATTCGTTCCACACGCTGCTCAATGCCCACTTTTATTACTCAACTAAATAAATACTCGTAACTCTATCTACTCAATCTCTTAGAACCTCATTGAACGCGAATACTATTTTTATTTTCATTGTTAATCGAATTTCTGAAGTGAGCGGGTCGGGTCTTTTGAACATTTTTTAATTAAAAACATTTAATTATTTTGACTAGTGAATATTTTTGCCTGTTTTTCTACTACTACTTCCACGACTTAGAGAAATTTGAAATTTTGTGAGTGCCTAAGTCCAAATAGTATTTTTTTTATTCCGCTCGTGACGTGTAACGCGTTTCGCATTTGGCGCTGGCCTCAAAAAAGGAGAAAATGGCAGCATTTCCGTGACGGTTGGAAATGTCCTTTTTAACCATTTTCGCACGACCCATAGGACTGAAATGTTTTAGTATTGTTCCTGATATACAATGGTAATATATTATTTAACTATATTTTTATAAGGAGCAATAAATAATAGAGAATTGTTAATATCTTGTATTTTTTAATGCAATATCTCTTGTTTAGTTACCTATATATATATATATATATATGTATATATGCAAATGTCGTTGTAAAGAATATTAGTGAAGATATTTTTTGCTTGGGGATTTCGCGTCGCTCCCTTTTTCATCAGTGTTATTATGACTGATGCCTTACCTACTTTAATAGAGCTCCTGATTCTACTCTCCCAGTTGTTTTAACTTGTACTCCAAACATTTAATTTTTCCGCATGTATATTGTTTTGCTCTATTTTCAATGATTATACTAGTCAGCACATTCATCCAATTTGCAACTTCAACACTCCACTTAGAGCTTTATTTTTCAGAATTATTTTCCAATTATTGCTCTTCATATACATAAGACAGTGTTTCTCAACGATAGTTCACCATTTAATTATTCAACTCAACGACTATTCTCGATTTAATTATTTAACTAGCACAGTTTCACTCTCCACCTCTTCAAACTTTACTAAGGGTTTTAACTTCCAGTTTTTTTTTCCCAATTCACAATTTCTGTTTTCTATATATTTTTCAAGCGTTATCTTTCGACGATCATCCACCATTTATTTACTTGTCTTACACAATTTCGCTTTCTACCTCTTTGACTTCACAGTTCAAACGTTCACAATCCAATTTTAAATAAACAACTCTGCATACATCCACACTCACACACCAATACACCCATCTTACAATTTAGCTCTTCACTCATCTATAACACCTACGTAAATATACGCCCATTTTTTACATCTCACACTTCATCATACTAGCTACGGGTCCAATATCCAATTTAATTAGTGACCCACATTTTTATACTTAAACTCCTCTATTCTTAACTCCTACAATGGTACAGTTGACAAAAACACTAGACCTAACACTAACACTAGACTAAATCCCTCTAATTGGCTTTCATCTCAAATTTACGCAACAAACTACACTAAATTCTCCTCGAAAAATTAGGGTTTTAATTCTAATTATTCCCATATTAAAAAGAACTCTAAATAAACCCATTCTTCACTGCCAAAAACTCTTCTAAACTATATCCAAAAACAACCCCTATTACACCACCAAAAAACTAAAAAAAAAAACCACAACTGGCCCTACCATTCCCAACTTAGGCTAATTTCCCCCTTATACCCATCATAAAATGCAGCCAAAATATTAAACCAATGGCCTAACCCACACCATGGCAGGAACGGTTGAGGCGTCAGGCTGGACTGACCCAAGCTTAAGTTTAAATCCCACACGACATAACATGCATGTGGACCAATGCGGCTAATATACTGCATAATCTGCCAAGTTAAATAATTGGCCAAAAACAGCCAATCCTGTTCCTAAAAAATTTATGGTCTCAAACATTTTATGAACTTTAACCTCAGTCATAGTTTGATTGGCGTCATGGCCTTCATGAAACACAATGCACAAAAACATTTCATGTGTCGTCATCACAGTGCAAAAACATCATATGTGCCATCAAAAAAGGTTGAAAACTAATCAAATGATGCCTATCGGTTTCTCAACACAAATGTGCTCAACCGGTTTTGACATAAGTTCGCAAAGTTCAATAAAAAACAAAAACATATTCTCAAAAATTTCTTTAAAATTATCAATACTTGATAATATCCTTTTAGTTACACATTATTGAATTTCTCCTAAAACAATGTATCTTCGCTCCACTCGCTAGTACAAACTCCCTCCAAATACTGCTCCGAAGCGAGCAGGCCACATTTCTCACACAATATTACATCTCGACGTGGTCTTTAAAACCTGTATAGATAAAATTATACAGCCTTATAAATTTGAAAAGATACAATTATACAATTTTTTAAAAAATCCATTCACATCTAGTTCTTCAACAAAATTTAAAAATTCTCCCTATCATGTTTTATTTCTTGCAATTTACTTACTGGTTTTTATTTGAATTTCAAAAATTATTTTTTTGTTAATCAAATTACTAGATCTTGTACTTTTAAATCTTATGATTTTGATTTCATCACCTTCTCACTTTTCCAATGTTCAACTGTTGATCTATTATTTCGCATAGGCTTTTAATTTCTTACACTCTTAATTTCTTCCACCGATATCTCAACCAATCAAAGTCAATCCTTCCCTCACATTTCGCACTCTCACTCACACAATGTAATAGGATAAACCGCCACAATTTTTAAACACCCATAATGTACCAGAAACCTTTGTTTTCGTCTTCTCTTTCTACGACACACACATACACATCATCCTAACCAGAATACTTTGCATGCACTAACAGCAACACGTGTCACAAAAAAAAAACACATGCAAATGCCTTTATCACTTCCGTCTACAGACAAAAAGCAATAAAACTTGTCGCCATCACACCATCTACACAAGGAAATCCTTTAACGCACTTAACACACTCTTACACAATAGACACAATGCATTAACCATCCTGATCATTAATTACCACTTTCATACATACTCATCCAATCTTTCACGATCGCCTTGTTCACGTATTTTTACACAAATTTTCCCACGTCTCGACTAACAGAAACATTTTAAAACACTTTTGCCACTGACCATCTTATCTACAAATGCAAATTCCTAACCATAGACTATATAACTACTGCAAATAAACAATTTATAATCCACCACCTCAAGGAACAACAAAACTCGTAGACTTACCGTTTAATACAAGCATATATATTTAAACCAATACAATGGGCCAACCTCAATTCCATAATCAGGCTGTCCTAAATCCAAAAATTTTTACGCTACTATTTTTATCTTTAAAAACTTATTACGCAACAATTGTCACGCAACAAAACCTATACAACAATTCGAACACCACGTTCAAAAAGTTTTTCGTTCCCATTTGTTGAACGACCCATACTTGAGATACCCAATTCACTTCCCTTTTAGAGATAGTGATATAAAATGTTAATTTACCAAATGGTTTATAATTGTTGATTTCATTTATCTCATCTTCTAATTCGTAGTTTTCCAAATGCATACAAAATAGTTCAAATACCATATTCAAAAATTTCTATGTGTTGAACGACCTATATTCAAGATGGTTTCCAATCCAATTCGCTTCCATTTTTAATAAAATTAGAGATAAAAATGACAACACACAAAATTGTTTATAATTTGGATTTCATTTACTTCAACTTCTACTTATAATTTTCTTTAAAAGTAACTCAAAACAATCAAAACTAAAAACATTCATTTAATTCATTCCAAAAAAAATTTTTACTGATACCCTAGGTCTCACGGTGAGGCATAGTTTCAAATTAATATATCTTGAACTCTGCCCAGAATTCTTCTTCATCATTTCCAAGATTGAATACCCACACTGGGGTACCCATTTCTAGTCGTTCATCCTCTGGCTCAAACTGTGTTTCATCCACTGATGGATCTGGCACATCCAACTCTTCATCCTCTTCCTCCATTGACTCCGACTCTTCTTCCCATTCTGCTGCATCATATTCCTCATCCTCTGGTGGAATGATCGGCACATATTCTATTGCTAGTCCTCCTTCACGCCTGAAATATAAACAGAACACTATATAAAATTTAGAATTTATGAATTGGATGAAATATCGAATATGCAAAGTATAATATATAAATACATGGCGCAGAACAGTTGAGGAGGAGACACGGCAATTGGGGAAGAGTTGGAGAGAGCTGAAGCTCATTGCCAGGAACCGCACGCGATGGCGCGTAGGCGTAGTAGAGGCCCTAGGACCCACAAGGGAATACAGGACATAAAGAAGAAGAAGAAGATAATAATGAGGACCCCATTCAATTCCTAACAATACAATATTAAATTTTCCCACAAACATCTTCCCCCAAACTTACATTGTTGTATCTTCTGATGCAGTGATGTCTATCTCTTAAGGCTTAAAAAACGCAACTAACTTTCCCACTTACTTACAGTGTTTGAAAATTAAAAATACAAAATGAAAGACCTTCTACCACTAGCTGGCTCCTCCCCATCCTTAAACCCAAGAAAAACTGTGCAACTAATCTTTATCACAAAACAAATAAGAAACACAAAAACGATACGCACACCAAGGCACATACAACCGTCAGTAGTCCATGATCCTGTTTTTTCCAACACGACACTCTAATACACACATAACTGTAACTGTCCTTGTTCTTCGCACCCCTCACCATACACTAACACATTTCCAACCCCTCACCCCACACTTTAATCCTCTCCTTATCTATTTCCCGGCTTATCTAAACAAACAAACCAAAATTCAAAAATATATCTGTTTTCCTGCCACCTCCTCACACAACCTTTACACTTTCCCTTCTACCCATCACTTGTATTCAGCCATCTTGCACTCTTATCTTCCCTACACACAGAGTAGTCTCTTTCCTATTATGCACTAAATTAGTGACTTCCTTTAATTGTTAGCAACGTGCACCCATTTTGTCAGTTTGTCATCCACAAACACAAATCTTCTCTTCCATTCACTGTATGCAATTTGTACCCATTACTTAATCGGTCTTCCATCCACCCAATCTGCCCTCCACCCACACAACACTCCATATATGATCACACCAAAACTTAGCACTTAAATCAGTGCACATCTTTTTTCCAATCCAATAATACACAATTCTCGCACGCTCGATCTTTTGCAGCACTACTCGTTAAACGCGTCACATCATTCTTTACTCGATTACACATTACAAAACACTACTAATCCAAAAATCACATATACTTCCAACTTTAAACATCAGTGTATAAGCCTTACTACCATACTGGGTACAAACACTTTTTCTGGACCCAATATCCGCACCCCTTGACACAACAAGGTAGGATCCACACACATTACTATACTACTGTCTCTTTAATCTCTTTCGACTCCTATCTACTATTATTTATATTTTTTACTCTTTAATGTAAGTATATATATCTATATTACATGATCCTATTGCTATTTATATTACATCACCCCACTGACATTTTATCTCTGGCCCCGGCCACTTACCCAACTCAAATATTCATCAGGCCGTGAGCCTCTAAGCTCGCTGATAAGGCCCTGTGGTTAGGGCCGAAAACGTTTCGAGCGACCACCAAAAATGCAACCCACTTGCATTAAATCCCATACGGGATATGTACATAAATCACGGCCACATTGTCTTCCCTTTTAATTAATCTTAGTTACGTATTTTAATTCATTATAATTATTTACTATATATATTACTTTCTTAGTCATATTTTCTAATTCGCATATCTTATAATAAGTTTTTCCTTTCAAAAAAACACACATTTACATCATTACCAACTTACATCTCCACATAACATCATGTTAGTTTTATAAAAATACCTCTGATCAACTTTATCTCTTACGTTAAAGTTTTCTAGTTCTTATAAGAACCGATTTTTATTTTTATTTTATTTTTATATATACTTTGTTAGGTTTTTCATAAATCTAAAAAGATCCTGTGCACACGTTAGCATTTATTCATATTAATTTTTCTGCTTCTGAAATTAATCTTTCATATTTTATTGATCGGTTACTCCAAAGCGTCCTGTCTCTTACAAATCAGTTCGCTTCACATCGTCTATCGTCTGGCTCAATACCAAAAAAAACAACCCACAAAAATTAAAATTTTTCATTAAAAATTCTCTAATAGGAGATGGGTATGTGTTAAAATTTGAAGAAAATCGGGCTAATTTTTAAAAAATTTACATGGACACCACACGGGTCACAGGGCCCTATCACTCCAACAAATTTACAAAAAGTTATGTCCATCAAAAAAAAATTTTTACAAAAAATTTTGTCTATCAGAGATACATGCGTATATAAAATTTGAAGAAAATCGGGTTATTTTTTTAAAAAAAAATTTATGGGGCCCCACGAACCCGGGGCCCGGGGTATCCAAAATTTTTACAAAAAGTGTTGTCTATCAGAGATACATGCGTATATAAAATTTGAAGAAAGTCGGGTTTTTTTTTTTAAAAAAATTTGTGGGTCCCACGAACCCGGGGCCCGGGGTCTCCAAAATTTTTACAAAAAGTGTTGTCTATCAGAGCTACATGCGTATATAAAATTTGAAGAAAAGCGGGTTATTTTTATTAAAAAAAATTTATGGGGTCCCACGAACCCGGGGCCCAGGTTCTCCAAAATTTTTACAAAAAGTGTTGTCTATCAGAGATACACATGTGTATAAAATTTGAAGAAAATCGGGTTATATTTTTAAAAAATTTTATCGGGTCCCACGAACCCGGGGCCCAGGGTCTCCGAAATTTTAAAAAATACACATGTGTAATTTCAATAAAATCGGGCTTTGGGAAGTGGTTTAAAAATTGATCGCAAGATTCCACGACAGACGACCGACGACCGACCCACGGGCAAGTTATGTTAATATAGAGAATTTAAAAAAGAAAAAGAATAGTACTAATTCCTGCCTAATTTCTGCATACTCATCCAACCATTGATACATTACCGCAGCGGTCTATGCTAGTCCTACTGAGATTTCCAAAATACACTCTTGCTCACATAGTACAAACCTTTTAAAAGTCCACTTACGACTTATCTATACATCAAAAAACCTTCCGCTACAACACTTACACCCAGATACACAATTTTTTATTTAAATTTATTTGTAAAAATTAAATTTATTTGTAAAAATAAATAAAGAAATTTTCTCATGCTTATATGTATATTTTCTCGTTTTGTAATCAAACGGTTTGGATGTTAAATGTTTAAAACAATTTTATCTACAATCTTTAACTAAACTAACTAATTCAGCATTATTGGACATTTTTAATCAATGTTAAAATTGGTAATCTCTATCTCTTTCTCAATGATTTCTGGTCCTTATAAGAACCGATTCTTATTTAGCTCTTAAAAGAGCTTGTTCTCACTTTTTCATTCTTATTTAGCTCTCAAAAGAACTTATTCTTACCTTATCATCTCATTTAATGTTGCCTTTTACACCATAACTCCTTGATCATCTCCTGTCCTCCATCTGGGTCAACCATCGTTTATTTCTGCATTCCATACCTGCATAAATAAAAAAAATATTTCCAATTTTCACCTATTTGATAAATACTCACCCCACCAATTACACATTACCGCAGCTTCCAAAGTATACTATTCCATCCATTCTAGTGATCTACTTAATCACACAACTCACCATACACATGAAAAAAATTTCCTGCTATAGCACCTACACCCGGATACACCAAATCTCGCCAAGTCTTAGCGGAAGAAAACAAATTAGTATATATATACTACTCTTTTTATACTTACTCAGTTCACATGCTCGCCATTCTGCATGTCCTTTCATCACTCTCCATGACTCCACAATTGTCCGAGCCGTTCAGGCTTTTTTTAACTACAACCATACAAATTAAATTTAGATATAAACTTTCACTAAAACCAAGTCCTCTAATTTGCACAGTTTAACTTACCTTCCACAATATGATATTCATCTACTAGCAAACCTCTAACACATTAATATCTGAAATTACAAATTAAATTGTTTAAAATATACCATATATCATAATTTTTAGAAACTATTGACATTACTTACGTTATTGTTGTCACATTCTTATTTGATTTTGACATCTCCTACAAACGACAATTTGACATTTAATTTTGTTTGCATTCATTTTCTAAATTCTCTCTGTTTCCTTGTGACATAATATAGAAAATAGGACGTGTTCATAATCATGAAATTTATCTGTTTCCATTTAACTATTTTCACTCCATACTCTAAATCATCGATAATATCAACTCCGATCTATACTTCAATCAATTCTAACACATGCCATAACAATTATTTTCTATTCGAAATGTGGTTTTGATTTGGACCATCCCATGGCCTTATCCATTGTGGACATGTTTGTTATATTATATTATACTATTGTAAATCCCGTGTCTTTTCATTTTATTATTTTGTTATCTTTTTATTTTGTTATCTTTTCATTTTATTATTTTATTATTTTGTTATCTTTTCATTTTTTAACTTTTCGTTTTATTATTTTATTATTTTGTTATCTTTTTATTTTGTTATCTTTTTATTTTTGTTATCTTTTCATTTTATTACCTTTTCATTTCATTATTTTATTATTTTATTATTTTGTTATCTTTTCGTTTATCCATCTAACCATCCCACTAACCTTCTAACCATCCAACCACCCAACTATCTAACCTTCCACCTACTTACCTCTAACATCTAACCACTTGTTGCTTATCTTTTCATTTTATTATTTTATTATTTTGTTATCTTTTCATTTTTTATTTTTTAATTTTTTTATTTTTTCATTTTATTATTTTATTATTTTGTTATCTTTTCTTTTATCCATCTAACATTCTAACCATCCCACTAACCTTCTAATCATCCAACCACCCAACTATCTAACCTTCCACCTTCTTACCTCTAACATCTAACCACTTGTTGCTTATCTTTTCATTTTATTATTTTATTTTATTATTTTATTATTTTGTTATCTTTTAATTTTTTTTTTTAATTTTTTTTATTTTTCATTTTATTATTTTGTTATCTTTTCATTTATCCATCTAACAACCTAACCATCCCACTAACCATCTAACATTCTAACCATCCCACTAACCTTTTATCCATCCAACCACCCAACTATCTAACCTTCCACCTACTTACCTCTAACATCTAACCACTTGTTGCTTATCTTTTCATTTTATTATTTTGTTATCTTTTCATTTTGTACCCCTTCCCTTTTCTCTCTTTTTCTTCAATCATATTATTGCCATAATTCATTTTGGCAACCCCTTTTCGTTTGTTTCGGATAGGTTAGTGGCATGTGTGACGTTTCCACTTTTTCCATTCCACCGGCTTACTTGTTCATACGGTAACAATTAGGTTGATGGTGAAATGGTTCAAACTAACACAACATGCCTGGATGCAACAGTCGACTGTGTGGTGGACATGCACCTCCTTACGAGGGATGCATGTCCTACCTTTATAACCCACATCCAGGTCCCTAATTATGGAAGGATGAATCGGCGGATGGACCCCGAGGAATCCCATCCATTGTGCTTCCTTTTGGGTGCAATGTTGTATTCTCATTGGTTCCAAGCTGAATCCATCTTCGCCAATAATTCGTTTCGTCGATAATAAAATGACTCTGGCTTGATATTGACCCTAGCTGAAGTTTTTCTTATGTCGGGGCTGATCCCGGGGTCAATTATGATGCTGAATGTGTTGTTTTTTAACTTTCCTATGTCGAGATCGATCACGAGGTCAATTACGATGTTGAATGTGTTATTTTTTAACTTCTGTTCGAGCCTCTGATCTCATATCGACCCTAGTTGACGGACTTTCCTATGTCGAGATCGATCACGAGGTCAAATACGATGTTGAATAAGTTATTTTTAACTTCTGATTGGGCTTCTGATCACATATCGACCTTAGTTGACGAATTTTCGTATGTCGAGGTTGATCCCGAAGGCAATTATAATGTCGAAGGTGATCCCGAAAGCAATAATAATTTTGAATATTTTACTACCATTTATCTCACTATCTATCTATCCATCTACCTATCTCCCTATCCATCTATCTATCCATCCACTAAAAAATCTAAATCCAAAACCTAAATTTTAATCTAAATCTAAATCTAAATCTCAATCTAAACCTAATTCTAAATCTGAATCTAAAGGGTGTTTTTTTGGGAGGTTTGTTTTTCCGATAGATGTCGTTTTATTTTATGACAGTTGTTTTGAAAGCTCAAAGTGGCATTTCTACTCAGTATTGTTTGGCAAATCATTATGAAAAAAAAAAAAAAAAAAAAAAAAAAAAAAATGACATTTGTGAAAAATAGTCGTGGTAGCCATATGCCAGAAATTGTGTTTAAATGTTAAATGCCAAAAAATTATCTACCAAATAAAAAAACACGTTATATCTAACGGGTGTTTTTTTAAGAGGTTGCCGATTTTTTTTTTGAATAAAACACATATAAAATTATGAAATTTTTTTTTTATTTGGTAGATAATTTTTTGGCATTTAACATTTAAACACAATTTCTGGCATATGGCTACCACGACTATTTTTCACAAATGTAATTTTTTTTTTTTTTTTTTTTTTTTTTTTTTTTTTTCATAATGATTTGCCAAACAATACTGAGTAGAAAGGCCACTTTGAGCTGTCAAAACAACTGTCATAAAATAAAACGACATCTATCGGAAAAACAAACCTCCCAAAAAAACACCCGTTATATCTTAATATAAATCTAAACCTCAATCTATATCTAAAACTAAATCTAAACCAAAATCTAAGTCTAAATCAAACTCTAAATCTAAATCTAAACCAATACTAAATCCAAATCTATATCTTAATCTAAACCTAAATCTAACTCTCAATCTAAACCTAATTCTAAATCTGAATCTATCTAATATATAAAAATCTCGTGTCACGGTGTTGTTTGGACCGTGGGCGTGGCGTCAGTGGGCGGGAGGTCAGTGGGCGGTGGTCAGCGGGATGGGGCAGCCGGGAAACGCGGGTGTAAGTGGGCGTGGCGTTAGTGGGCGGGTAGCAAAGCGCCCGGGAACAGCTAGTATCTTAATATAAATCTAAACCTAAATCTATATCTAAATCTAAATATAAACAAAACCTATGTCTAAATCCAACTCTAAATCTAAATCTAAACCCAAACATAAATCTAAACCCAATTATGAACCACAACCTAAATCTAAACCAAAACCTAAATCTAAGGCTATATCTATTTCTAAATCTAAACCTAAACCTAAATCCTAACCTATTATAAATCTAAATCTATATCTTATTCTAAATCTAAATCCAAACCTAAATCTTAATCTAAACCTAATTCTAAACCTAAATCTATATCTATATCTAAATCTAAACCTTATCCTAAATCTGAATCTATATCTTAATATAAATCTAAACCTATTCTAAATCTAAACCCAAACCTAAACCTAAATCTAAATCTAAAGCTAAATCTATTTCTAAATCTAAACCTAAATCTAAACCTATTCTAAATATAAATCTATATCTTAATCTAAATCTGAATCTAAATCTAAATCTTAATCTAAACCTAATTCTAAACCTAAATCTATATCAAAATCTGAACCTTGTTCTAAATCTGAATCTATATCTTAAAATAAATCTAAACCTAAACCTAAATCTAAACGTATTCTAAATCTAAATCTATATCTTAATCTAAATCTGAATATAAATCTAAATCTTAATCTAAACCTAATTCTAAACCTAAATCTATATCTAAATCTAAACCTTATTCTAAATCTGAATCTATATCTTAATATAAATCTAAAACTAAACCTAAATCTAAACATATTCTAAATCTAAATCTATATCTTAATCTAAATCTGAATCTAAATCTAAATCTTAATCTAAACCTAATTCTAAACCTAAATCTATATCTAAATCTAAACCTTATTCTAAATCTGAATCTATATCTTAATATAAATCTAAACCTAAACCTAAATCTAAACCTATTCTAAATCTAAATCTAGAAAACCGGCGACCAGTCCACTGTAGATAGGACAGCCTCTTGACATCATCTGATGGTCAGCAAGCTGACCCTTCAAATCGCAGTTGCGACAGTGCGGCGCACTGCACGGGAGTACTGCTGTAGCCGTGACTGGCATTATTCTCGTCGGAAGTAGTTGAGGAACTGGCTGTGTCCCAATGAGACTTTTGCCTGAGCCCTCCATCTTTTTAATAGTCTCAACTATTTTGTCCTCCATTTTTGTCATCATTTTTTCGTACATATTTTCCATACATTTCTCCATGTTCTTCATTAGTTTGTTCGTCAGCTTCTCCCGTGTTATGTATTCCTTTATTTTGTCGACAAATGCGTTGTTCCATGTTCTCAACAGAACTAAATCGTCTACGATGTTCTGACAGATTTTCTTGCTGATGGCTGTTATTTCGCCGTCTTTGAGATCTTGACTTTTACAGGCAATTTTCCTACAGAGATTTTCGCTCCTTAGTGCAGCTTCTTTTGAGCTAGAAATGAACTCGGTTATTTTATCTTCGATACTTACCTCTTCTTCCTCGTCGTCTTCATCATCTGAGGAGCTTTCTGAGGAGCTTTCTTCTTCGTTTTCGGCTTCTTCTTCCATAGCGTTGTCTGCCTTTTTTTTCATCGTCCTTGCTTTGGGCCGCTTCTTGTACCATGGACTGTCTCCTTGTCATCATTTTTCGCGGCGGCTAATCAGAACAGTCACTTAATGGCGGCTGTTCTGCAGACTCCTCAGGTTTTCGTTGCTTACTTTACTATTACTACACGTACTTGCGATGCGCAAAGCAACCTTTCGCTTCTGATGTTCAAACACAACTGTGTAGATAGGGACTGTTGATATTATTGAGGGCAAGCCCTCCGCTTCCCCACCTTTCGGTATTAAGCAAATATTAAGTCCTTCTTAACCATCACGCGGATCCGCAGGCAAAGGAACCCAACCACCAAACCACACTCCAACAATTAGCGGGGGGATCCCTGATCATTTTGCAATGATTATTGCTCCATGATTTGTGCGTCTTCGTAATCGAAGACCATCTTTTCCGCGAGTGCATTCACGTCGTCTAGGTATTCTTTGGTTGAGGCATCGTCTATTTTTATTACGATGTGCTCTTCTCTATATTTATTTTTAAATTCCCTCCGTGCTTCTATCCTCTGTGGAAGTGTGCAGTCATTCAAAATATGTTGAATGCTGTCAACATCCGTTTGGCAGGGGCAGACGTTTGGGACATCTCTAATCCTAAAACGACGGAAGTAGCTGATAAAAGGTCCGTGACCCGTTATTAGGTATACTGCCTTTTTTCCCAGGTTGGTGCAGTTCCCTGTGGGCTTCCCGATAGCGTCATGAACCGCCCGTCCGAGGGATGAATTATTCCACTCCTGTATCCTGTTGTTGTTCATCCTTTTACGCGCCTCTTGATTTGCTGCCTTAAGCGGCCTGGCTATGCTTATCCGCTCATATGTGTTTGGCAACGTTGCCGCCTGTTTAGCCATGCGGTCTGCTATGTACATCTGTGCTACATCTGCTTTGTGTGCATATTTTCCCTAGTGCCACTCGGTAGTCCGACACGATGTTTATCGTTTTCCCCATTTTGTTGGGGCTTAGGCATTCCAGTGCTTTCCTGACCCCTGTAATTCCTGCCCTGTGGGACTCCGGTATTCTTGGGGCAGTCCATTTCCTTATTGAGGTGGTATATGCATCTTGAATGACGGCGCCTACTCCTGTCGCAATCTCCATTTTTCTCCAGTTTTCCTGTCCTCTTCTGTCTCAAATTTCTGTCTTGTCTCTAGATGAAGTAGCGCTTAGTTCGACAGTATTTGGATGGACTTGTTTGCCGTGGTTCTGTAAGCTTTGCTCAAAGCCATAAGAAATGGCCTTTGAGCTGCTTCCAGGGGCTTTTGCAGGTATCTGTTTTTGGGATTTTTGCCCCAGATTTCTGCCCCGTATGTGAGCATTGGTCTGATGGCTTCTTCGTAAATCGTTTTCAGAATTTCCCTACTGGTTCCCCAAGTTTTTCCTGCGACGATGAATAGCCTGTACGCTTTGGCTGATGCTTTTCCTCTAACGAACTTTGCTTGTTGGATCCATGTTAATCTGTCATCAATAATTATGCCCACATATTGAATTTTGTTGTCTATATTTTTTGTCGTGTAGCAATAAAAATTGCTTTTTGGTTGTGGGTTTTGTCTCTGTGTTTTGTCAATAATTGTTTAGCACTTTGTAGCTCAATATTGATGCGCACTAGATTTCTACACGTCTGTTCACCTCGAGTGTCACAATGTAACTGCGTAGATAGGGACAGCTGATAGTATGTTCTTAACTCTGCACCATTCGATTTTATCCTACGTTGCTGTAGGAAATCTATTATGGTTTTTCCTAATTTTTCAGGGCATCCAGTGTTCGCCAAGAGGAGTTTCAGCCTGGGATACCAAGCTGAGTTGAACGCATTTTTAATGTCCAACGTCACAGTCAGTGTGTGGCGCTTACAAGCCTTATTTTCCTTTATTACTTCCATAAGTTTTTCGGTTGCTTGTGCGGATGATCTCGTTCTTCTAAAGCCATATTGATTTGGCGAGAGCTTCCGATTCGACTCCTGGTGGTGAGCCAGGCGGTCTGCAAGGATTTTATCAAAGATTTTTCCGATTGTAGGAAGAAGACAGATTGGTCTGACTTCGTCTGTATCTGGTTTTGGTAGCCAAGCTATCTCAGCTACCTTCCAAATCTCCGGGAACTTGCCTTCTCTTAGGCAGAGGTTCAACACTTCTAGCCAATTCCTCAGAATTTCTTCCGAGAGTGGCTTTAGTGCTATTGTCGGGAATTTATCGGTGGCCTGCGGCTTTTCTCTTTCTACGAGTTCTAATTACCGCTGTAATTTCATCCTTGGTTATGTCGCACTCTTCTTGCGTTTGCCATATGCAAGTTTCGTGCCTATCTGCATTGTTCTGTGCAGAGTCGTCGGCACACGAGTCTTTTGGAAAGTATTTTCCCATTAATTCAGTGGTTGTTTCCTCAATGGTTTGTGTCCATGTTCCGTCGGCTTTCTGGATGGACTTTATTTGTGTTTGTGTCCTGCCTTTTGCGTTTAGTATCTTGTGGGCAACTCCCCACGGGTCCATTTCTGAATTGTTTTCTTCTAAGACTCTGTTCAAGGACTGAAATTTGGCTTCTTTTATCATCTTTTTGAGCTTATTTCTTTGGCTTTTGTACTCATTATTGAGAATTGCTCTTCTGATGTTGTCCGTGGATTCTTGCATCCATCTTCGTCTTTTCCTGGTTTCTCTCCATGTACCTATGGTCGCTTAGTGTTTCGGTAGTCTCGACTTTCCATCCTTCGATGCTTAGTTGCTTGGTAAGGGTTATATCTATCCAGCTTTCTCCATGGCTGGTAAAGAATGTGGGTTCGCTGTCGCAATTATTTTCTATGTTTAGGCCTTCTTTGGCTATGAGGTCCATTAAACGTTCTCCTCTTCGGTCTATGGTCTCGCCGCCCCATAGTGGGTTTTTAGAGTTAATATCTCCAGCTATTAAGATATTTTTTCTATATTTCTGGATGATGCTCTTTATCTTTATAAAGTGTCTTTACATCCGAGAGAGGGGCTCCATGTATACCGAAGTTACAATAATATTCGGTATTGTATTGGTAAGTTTAATCGTTACCAAGTTGTCGTCGGTAAATTCTGGAAGAAGCAATGCCGATATGGTGCTGTTTCTTACAACGATCGCCGTCTTGGCTTTTAGAGCGCCTGTTCCATGGTGCATATAAAGAGTGAAGGTTTTACTAACTTTCATTCTTCTATATGGTTCTTGAATTAGGGCCACATCGACATTCCTTTCCTCCATTGTTCTTTCCAATAGGTTTGTGGCTTCTTTGCCTCTGCCTATGTTTACTTGTATGGTTTTAATTTTTACCATAGTTGATGAGATGTCCGGTCTGTTTTAATTTCTTAATATATCCTTGCAGTTTATACAGCATATGGTTCTGTTTCCGCAAATGTGATCTTTGTTGTCGGTCTTTTCAGCACATTTTGGACAAATTTCCTTTGTGGACTTGCAGTATTTTGCTACATGCCCGTAACTCTGGCATTTGTAGCACCTTGCCAACTCGATGCATTCCTTAAGGTAAGCATATGTACAATCGATCACGACTCGTTCTTCTTTGATGAGGACTTTTTATATCTCTGGGGTTACCTCTATCTTCCAGTTTTCTTTCTGGAGGTTCCGGCATTTCCTTTTTGTTAGGAAATTGATCCCTTTTTTCATGGTTTCTGTCCCGATTTTTTCCGCAATTCTGGGATTGTATTGTGTGAGATCGCTGCCGATGGTCGTTTCGTTAAGCGCGGCCTCTGAGTCAACTCCCAAGATAGTGAGTACGGGATTTGGTGTCTTGAATGGCCTTGTTGTCAGTTGCTCTTTTGCTTTGTCCAATGCTTCTTTGAGTTTTTCCTGTTCTTTTTTTGATTCAGACTCAATTATGCATTTACCATTTTGTATGGTTTTTCTATGCGTTGAATGGTGCCAGGTTTGCCCCTTTGATGACTTCCCTAATGGTTTTTTTGGTGTTAGCATCGCATGTCTCGTCCTAGAGTTTGAACGATCTCTGGATTTTCGACCTATTGGTGGAAAATTAGCGTTGTACCCTGGAGGTATTGCCCTTTTTGTGCCAATAATTTGTCCGGTTATTTTTGTCTCTACTGTTCCCCTGTCTTTTTTTCTATGTCGTGGATTTTTTTCCACAGTTCGCGAATTTCTGTCTCCTTATCGCTAATTGTCGCGACCAAGCTGAGACACGTTCGCAGGATTTCCCCCTGATTTTCTAAGAATGTTTTCTTAATGGTCGTCGTATTCGGGTATTTGTCAAAAGATACCTCTATGTTTTCCAATGCATTGGTGATTTTTTCGGTTTTTTGTTTTACAATCATATTTTTTTCTGTTTGCCCCTTATTGTTGCAAACTTCGCCGTCAGTAAGTTCATGGTCGGATATATATATGATGGATTCATTATTTGTAGGAAATTTAACTTTCTTACCTGCTTTTTCTTTTGCCTCTGGCTCTTCGTCCATCGATTCACCAGATGCGTCGTGATTTCCTTTTTTTTTTCTTTGAAGGAGAGATTTCCCGATGTTTGTCCAGGCATGCTGTCCTCTTTTGTTGTCTCTTTTTGGCAACACGTTTGCTGAGTGGTTTGGGTTTCCCCGCGTTTGCCTCAATTTTCTCACTGTCGCTGCTTTCCATCATTTGGCGATTTATTTCTCTTTTCACTGAAGTGATCACTTTTATAATTGTTTTCTATATTAATTCCAAGAATTGCTAACAAAATGCTGACGGCTAACTATCACTTTATTTCACGTAATAAGCAGGTAGCGTATTTCTTCACAATTCGGCACGTGTTAATTTTTGGGTCGCGCACTAATGCGTTTGTTCGCGTAGGGATTTTATACCTGCGCACTGTGTGTGTGTGTGTGTGTGTGTGTGTGTGTGTTTGCGTGATTGTGTTCTGTGTGTTTTGTTTTGTTGGGTTTTCACTTTGTTGAAGTAATAAAAATTACTGTTTGCGAATGTAGCAATAAAAATCGCTGTTTTGTCCTCGAAAATACTTCCGTTGCACGTCTGCTCGTCGCAAGAGTTTGTCTAACACTGGGTAGATAGGGACATGATCGTGAGTTGGAGCGTGAGCCCCACGCTTGCCTAGCTTGAGCCATGAAGCATACTCAATACCGACTAAATAGTGGTCCATTCTTTCGAAAGTAAACCACATCCCCCGCGTTGCATCCCCAGAACGAGCTGGGTCCTCAACCACAATTGTCCTCAGACTGGTCGAGCCTTACGGCCGGCCTTTTTGTCTGTGGGCACGGACAATTCCCGCGGTACCAATTCGACCTTGGTGGGGTCTGACATCAATGGCGTCGGAAATTTCAGGTATGAGTGCATGGGCATTTGTCAAGGCAAAACCCTAGCAGCACATCCGTCAGTGACCTATGCCATCTCACTTGCCATCAGGATAGCAAGCTATCCCGAGTTTCCAAACGCAACCTTGGTCAGATCTGGCATCAAGAATCACCCATTCCTTTAGGTATGAGTGCCTGGGCATTTGACAAGGCAAAACCCTGGCAGCACATCCTTCCGGAACTTCGAACCCTATCATTTGCCACTAGGACAGCAAGCCATCCTAGGCCCACCAAGGATAGCAAGCTATCCTGGGCCCTTCACATATGTTAGACTTGGCCACTTAAATACGAAGAGTTTGCCCGACTGTAAGCATCTCTAAGTACCAGTGGCCCTTTCTTTTAATCTACCGTGGAAGAGTCCTGCATCTAACAAAAGGTTAAACAAAGATGCTGCTGGACCCTAACACAAAATGGAACTTTAGAGGACTCTTACTTCAGGCGTTCCGTACCGCGGTGTTTTCTATACCCCTAACCGCCGGGGATTATCTTCTTTTTTAAAATGTTTCTGATAGCATTGGTGATTGTGAGGAATCCAAATACACAATCACCCGGTGATGTGGATCTCGCAAATCCACAAACACCAGTCTTCTTAAGCCTGACTAGGCCCCTTCCGTTAAATCATCCGGGGGGGGGCACATAAGTCATGGTTTTTTATTGAGGTTCTGTTCCTCTACCCTTCCTCCTTTTTCAACTCGGGCTTAGGACCGGCTTCGGCGGAGTTGGTAGATAGGGACATATATTAATTAAGATTTCCGTGAACACCTCCAACAGAGGGTATAATTTCACGGTCCTCTTCGGACACGGATTGATTTTGTGACGTCAATCAACGCCCATTCCCAATATTACTATTATAAATGTATCAGTATCATTGAAGTGTAAGGCTTCAACTTCTCACTGATTGGAGCGAGACCTATCTAAATCTCTGCCGATCTATGGGTCACGGCACCCAGTTGGAAGAACGCAACTCCCCGCCGAGTAAGAACTCACATTGAGTAAATACTCTACCCGCATTTGGGTGTCAAACCACAGCCACCACGATGCTCCCACAAGGGGGCCTACCTCATAGCTGGGGACGGAAGAAATCCTTCCGTGGGCTCCCCAGCTCCCGTGGTACCAGACGAATCTCTGGTCAGATTTTCGTAGCTAACAAGTAGTTAACTACTGCAGTAGAGTTCCTTACGACTCGGGACTGGTGGCCCTCCATACATCGCAATATGCACGGATTTAAACTGACTGTTTTAATCAGTCAGGTGAAGCAACCATAGCAGGTTGCCTCCTTGTTCGCCGTTGAAACGCGTATTTGGCAAAAGCCTTCATGGACTCAATATGGTCACTGCGGCTCAATACAGATTCGAAGACGTATCTGTTATTAAGCAAGCTTATGCCCATCGCACTTAGATCTCTTATGTCAGAGTATAGTGGACAGTCGCATAGGAAATGCAACCAGTCCTCTCTAGGGAAACCGCAGATGCAGCTTGCTGTCTCACTGGCGCCTCTTTGATGTAAGAATGCATCAAAGCTGCCGTGCCCAGTGAGCAGGAAACCCATTCTAAGGCTAAAAGCAAAGTCCGGATTTGCTCTGACGTACTGGACGTCCTTTACAAATTCATAAGTAACTCTGCCTTTTTCGGATTCAGACCATCTAGATTGCCATCTAGATATCATGGCTTCTTCAAGGAGTTCCTTGCACTGGGCAAGGCCTCTATTTTCCAACTCACTAGATGCCAGCCAGTCGCTCTGCAGGAACGGTCGGTTCTTCTTGATCTTGAAGACAAGGCTTCTTCGGATTACTTCCAGAACAAGAGGTGGAACACCCATTAAGACCTGCATAGCCTCCGTAGAGACTGTGCGACAGACTGGCAAGCATGCGATCAGAGCCACGCGTTGGCAAGAGTTAATCCTTGCTTTGCCTCTTTCAAGCATGACAGATTCATACCATACCGGTGCTCCATAAGTTGCACAAGCAACAAATAGGCCACCATATATGATGCGAACTGCCCGCCTGTTAAGACCCCATTCAGTGCGAAGTACACAACGAATTGGACCTACGAGATTAAGCAGCCGCTTCCTGAGCTCAGTAAGGTGCACAAGGAAGTTCATGCGTTCGCTCATGTTAATACCGAGGTATCTTACCTGGTTAACATACTTGATTCTAGACCCGTTGAGTCTAACCACTGGGTGACGACTGCGCGATAGTTTGCCTTTCAGCAACATCATCACAGTTTTGTCCAATGAGACGTCAACACCGACTCTAGCATCCTATCCGTCTATTTTTATTACGATGTGCTCTTCTCTATATTCATTTTTAAATTCCCTCCGTGCTTCTATCCTCTGTGGAAGTGTGCAGTCATTCAAAATATGTTGAATGCTGTCAACATCCGTTTGGCAGGGGCAGACGTTTGGGACATCTCTAATCCTAAAACGACGGAAGTAGCTGATAAAAGGTCCGTGACCCGTTATTAGGTATACTGCCTTTTTTCCCAGGTTGGTGCAGTTCCCTGTGGGCTTCCCGATAGCGTCATGAACCGCCCGTCCGAGGGATGAATTATTCCACTCCTGTATCCTGTTGTTGTTCATCCTTTTACGCGCCTCTTGATTTGCTGCCTTAAGCGGCCTGGCTATGCTTATCCGCTCATATGTGTTTGGCAACGTTGCCGCCTGTTTAGCCATGCGGTCTGCTATGTACATCTGTGCTACATCTGCTTTGTGTGCATATTTTCCCTAGTGCCACTCGGTAGTCCGACACGATGTTTATCGTTTTCCCCATTTTGTTGGGGCTTAGGCATTCCAGTGCTTTCCTGACCCCTGTAATTCCTGCCCTGTGGGACTCCGGTATTCTTGGGGCAGTCCATTTCCTTATTGAGGTGGTATATGCATCTTGAATGACGGCGCCTACTCCTGTCGCAATCTCCATTTTTCTCCAGTTTTCCTGTCCTCTTCTGTCTCAAATTTCTGTCTTGTCTCTAGATGAAGTAGCGCTTAGTTCGACAGTATTTGGATGGACTTGTTTGCCGTGGTTCTGTAAGCTTTGCTCAAAGCCATAAGAAATGGCCTTTGAGCTGCTTCCAGGGGCTTTTGCAGGTATCTGTTTTTGGGATTTTTGCCCCAGATTTCTGCCCCGTATGTGAGCATTGGTCTGATGGCTTCTTCGTAAATCGTTTTCAGAATTTCCCTACTGGTTCCCCAAGTTTTTCCTGCGACGATGAATAGCCTGTACGCTTTGGCTGATGCTTTTCCTCTAACGAACTTTGCTTGTTGGATCCATGTTAATCTGTCATCAATAATTATGCCCACATATTGAATTTTGTTGTCTATATTTTTTGTCGTGTAGCAATAAAAATTGCTTTTTGGTTGTGGGTTTTGTCTCTGTGTTTTGTCAATAATTGTTTAGCACTTTGTAGCTCAATATTGATGCGCACTAGATTTCTACACGTCTGTTCACCTCGAGTGTCACAATGTAACTGCGTAGATAGGGACAGCTGATAGTATGTTCTTAACTCTGCACCATTCGATTTTATCCTACGTTGCTGTAGGAAATCTATTATGGTTTTTCCTAATTTTTCAGGGCATCCAGTGTTCGCCAAGAGGAGTTTCAGCCTGGGATACCAAGCTGAGTTGAACGCATTTTTAATGTCCAACGTCACAGTCAGTGTGTGGCGCTTACAAGCCTTATTTTCCTTTATTACTTCCATAAGTTTTTCGGTTGCTTGTGCGGATGATCTCGTTCTTCTAAAGCCATATTGATTTGGCGAGAGCTTCCGATTCGACTCCTGGTGGTGAGCCAGGCGGTCTGCAAGGATTTTATCAAAGATTTTTCCGATTGTAGGAAGAAGACAGATTGGTCTGACTTCGTCTGTATCTGGTTTTGGTAGCCAAGCTATCTCAGCTACCTTCCAAATCTCCGGGAACTTGCCTTCTCTTAGGCAGAGGTTCAACACTTCTAGCCAATTCCTCAGAATTTCTTCCGAGAGTGGCTTTAGTGCTATTGTCGGGAATTTATCGGTGGCCTGCGGCTTTTCTCTTTCTACGAGTTCTAATTACCGCTGTAATTTCATCCTTGGTTATGTCGCACTCTTCTTGCGTTTGCCATATGCAAGTTTCGTGCCTATCTGCATTGTTCTGTGCAGAGTCGTCGGCACACGAGTCTTTTGGAAAGTATTTTCACATTAATTCAGTGGTTGTTTCCTCAATGGTTTGTGTCCATGTTCCGTCGGCTTTCTGGATGGACTTTATTTGTGTTTGTGTCCTGCCTTTTGCGTTTAGTATCTTGTGGGCAACTCCCCACGGGTCCATTTCTGAATTGTTTTCTTCTAAGACTCTGTTCAAGGACTGAAATTTGGCTTCTTTTATCATCTTTTTGAGCTTATTTCTTTGGCTTTTGTACTCATTATTGAGAATTGCTCTTCTGATGTTGTCCGTGGATTCTTGCATCCATCTTCGTCTTTTCCTGGTTTCTCTCCATGTACCTATGGTCGCTTAGTGTTTCGGTAGTCTCGACTTTCCATCCTTCGATGCTTAGTTGCTTGGTAAGGGTTATATCTATCCAGCTTTCTCCATGGCTGGTAAAGAATGTGGGTTCGCTGTCGCAATTATTTTCTATGTTTAGGCCTTCTTTGGCTATGAGGTCCATTAAACGTTCTCCTCTTCGGTCTATGGTCTCGCCGCCCCATAGTGGGTTTTTAGAGTTAATATCTCCAGCTATTAAGATATTTTTTCTATATTTCTGGATGATGCTCTTTATCTTTATAAAGTGTCTTTACATCCGAGAGAGGGGCTCCATGTATACCGAAGTTACAATAATATTCGGTATTGTATTGGTAAGTTTAATCGTTACCAAGTTGTCGTCGGTAAATTCTGGAAGAAGCAATGCCGATATGGTGCTGTTTCTTACAACGATCGCCGTCTTGGCTTTTAGAGCGCCTGTTCCATGGTGCATATAAAGAGTGAAGGTTTTACTAACTTTCATTCTTCTATATGGTTCTTGAATTAGGGCCACATCGACATTCCTTTCCTCCATTGTTCTTTCCAATAGGTTTGTGGCTTCTTTGCCTCTGCCTATGTTTACTTGTATGGTTTTAATTTTTACCATAGTTGATGAGATGTCCGGTCTGTTTTAATTTCTTAATATATCCTTGCAGTTTATACAGCATATGGTTCTGTTTCCGCAAATGTGATCTTTGTTGTCGGTCTTTTCAGCACATTTTGGACAAATTTCCTTTGTGGACTTGCAGTATTTTGCTACATGCCCGTAACTCTGGCATTTGTAGCACCTTGCCAACTCGATGCATTCCTTAAGGTAAGCATATGTACAATCGATCACGACTCGTTCTTCTTTGATGAGGACTTTATATATCTCTGGGGTTACCTCTATCTTCCAGTTTTCTTTCTGGAGGTTCCGGCATTTCCTTTTTGTTAGGAAATTGATCCCTTTTTTCATGGTTTCTGTCCCGATTTTTTCCGCAATTCTGGGATTGTATTGTGTGAGATCGCTGCCGATGGTCGTTTCGTTAAGCGCGGCCTCTGAGTCAACTCCCAAGATAGTGAGTACGGGATTTGGTGTCTTGAATGGCCTTGTTGTCAGTTGCTCTTTTGCTTTGTCCAATGCTTCTTTGAGTTTTTCCTGTTCTTTTTTTGATTCAGACTCAATTATGCATTTACCATTTTGTATGGTTTTTCTATGCGTTGAATGGTGCCAGGTTTGCCCCTTTGATGACTTCCCTAATGGTTTTTTTGGTGTTAGCATCGCATGTCTCGTCCTAGAGTTTGAACGATCTCTGGATTTTCGACCTATTGGTGGAAAATTAGCGTTGTACCCTGGAGGTATTGCCCTTTTTGTGCCAATAATTTGTCCGGTTATTTTTGTCTCTACTGTTCCCCTGTCTTTTTTTCTATGTCGTGGATTTTTTTCCACAGTTCGCGAATTTCTGTCTCCTTATCGCTAATTGTCGCGACCAAGCTGAGACACGTTCGCAGGATTTCCCCCTGATTTTCTAAGAATGTTTTCTTAATGGTCGTCGTATTCGGGTATTTGTCAAAAGATACCTCTATGTTTTCCAATGCATTGGTGATTTTTTCGGTTTTTTGTTTTACAATCATATTTTTTTCTGTTTGCCCCTTATTGTTGCAAACTTCGCCGTCAGTAAGTTCATGGTCGGATATATATATGATGGATTCATTATTTGTAGGAAATTTAACTTTCTTACCTGCTTTTTCTTTTGCCTCTGGCTCTTCGTCCATCGATTCACCAGATGCGTCGTGATTTCCTTTTTTTTTTCTTTGAAGGAGAGATTTCCCGATGTTTGTCCAGGCATGCTGTCCTCTTTTGTTGTCTCTTTTTGGCAACACGTTTGCTGAGTGGTTTGGGTTTCCCCGCGTTTGCCTCAATTTTCTCACTGTCGCTGCTTTCCATCATTTGGCGATTTATTTCTCTTTTCACTGAAGTGATCACTTTTATAATTGTTTTCTATATTAATTCCAAGAATTGCTAACAAAATGCTGACGGCTAACTATCACTTTATTTCACGTAATAAGCAGGTAGCGTATTTCTTCACAATTCGGCACGTGTTAATTTTTGGGTCGCGCACTAATGCGTTTGTTCGCGTAGGGATTTTATACCTGCGCACTGTGTGTGTGTGTGTGTGTGTGTGTGTGTGTTTGCGTGATTGTGTTCTGTGTGTTTTGTTTTGTTGGGTTTTCACTTTGTTGAAGTAATAAAAATTACTGTTTGCGAATGTAGCAATAAAAATCGCTGTTTTGTCCTCGAAAATACTTCCGTTGCACGTCTGCTCGTCGCAAGAGTTTGTCTAACACTGGGTAGATAGGGACATGATCGTGAGTTGGAGCGTGAGCCCCACGCTTGCCTAGCTTGAGCCATGAAGCATACTCAATACCGACTAAATAGTGGTCCATTCTTTCGAAAGTAAACCACATCCCCCGCGTTGCATCCCCAGAACGAGCTGGGTCCTCAACCACAATTGTCCTCAGACTGGTCGAGCCTTACGGCCGGCCTTTTTGTCTGTGGGCACGGACAATTCCCGCGGTACCAATTCGACCTTGGTGGGGTCTGACATCAATGGCGTCGGAAATTTCAGGTATGAGTGCATGGGCATTTGTCAAGGCAAAACCCTAGCAGCACATCCGTCAGTGACCTATGCCATCTCACTTGCCATCAGGATAGCAAGCTATCCCGAGTTTCCAAACGCAACCTTGGTCAGATCTGGCATCAAGAATCACCCATTCCTTTAGGTATGAGTGCCTGGGCATTTGACAAGGCAAAACCCTGGCAGCACATCCTTCCGGAACTTCGAACCCTATCATTTGCCACTAGGACAGCAAGCCATCCTAGGCCCACCAAGGATAGCAAGCTATCCTGGGCCCTTCACATATGTTAGACTTGGCCACTTAAATACGAAGAGTTTGCCCGACTGTAAGCATCTCTAAGTACCAGTGGCCCTTTCTTTTAATCTACCGTGGAAGAGTCCTGCATCTAACAAAAGGTTAAACAAAGATGCTGCTGGACCCTAACACAAAATGGAACTTTAGAGGACTCTTACTTCAGGCGTTCCGTACCGCGGTGTTTTCTATACCCCTAACCGCCGGGGATTATCTTCTTTTTTAAAATGTTTCTGATAGCATTGGTGATTGTGAGGAATCCAAATACACAATCACCCGGTGATGTGGATCTCGCAAATCCACAAACACCAGTCTTCTTAAGCCTGACTAGGCCCCTTCCGTTAAATCATCCGGGGGGGGGGGGGCACATAAGTCATAGTTTTTTATTGAGGTTCTGTTCCTCTACCCTTCCTCCTTTTTCAACTCGGGCTTAGGACCGGCTTCGGCGGAGTTGGTAGATAGGGACATATATTAATTAAGATTTCCGTGAACACCACCAACAGAGGGTATAATTTCACGGTCCTCTTCGGACACGGATTGATTTTGTGACGTCAATCAACGCCCATTCCCAATATTACTATTATAAATGTATCAGTATCATTGAAGTGTAAGGCTTCAACTTCTCACTGATTGGAGCGAGACCTATCTAAATCTCTGCCGATCTATGGGTCACGGCACCCAGTTGGAAGAACGCAACTCCCCGCCGAGTAAGAACTCACATTGAGTAAATACTCTACCCGCATTTGGGTGTCAAACCACAGCCACCACGATGCTCCCACAAGGGGGCCTACCTCATAGCTGGGGACGGAAGAAATCCTTCCGTGGGCTCCCCAGCTCCCGTGGTACCAGACGAATCTCTGGTCAGATTTTCGTAGCTAACAAGTAGTTAACTACTGCAGTAGAGTTCCTTACGACTCGGGACTGGTGGCCCTCCATACATCGCAATATGCACGGATTTAAACTGACTGTTTTAATCAGTCAGGTGAAGCAACCATAGCAGGTTGCCTCCTTGTTCGCCGTTGAAACGCGTATTTGGCAAAAGCCTTCATGGACTCAATATGGTCACTGCGGCTCAATACAGATTCGAAGACGTATCTGTTATTAAGCAAGCTTATGCCCATCGCACTTAGATCTCTTATGTCAGAGTATAGTGGACAGTCGCATAGGAAATGCAACCAGTCCTCTCTAGGGAAACCGCAGATGCAGCTTGCTGTCTCACTGGCGCCTCTTTGATGTAAGAATGCATCAAAGCTGCCGTGCCCAGTGAGCAGGAAACCCATTCTAAGGCTAAAAGCAAAGTCCGGATTTGCTCTGACGTACTGGACGTCCTTTACAAATTCATAAGTAACTCTGCCTTTTTCGGATTCAGACCATCTAGATTGCCATCTAGATATCATGGCTTCTTCAAGGAGTTCCTTGCACTGGGCAAGGCCTCTATTTTCCAACTCACTAGATGCCAGCCAGTCGCTCTGCAGGAACGGTCGGTTCTTCTTGATCTTGAAGACAAGGCTTCTTCGGATTACTTCCAGAACAAGAGGTGGAACACCCATTAAGACCTGCATAGCCTCCGTAGAGACTGTGCGACAGACTGGCAAGCATGCGATCAGAGCCACGCGTTGGCAAGAGTTAATCCTTGCTTTGCCTCTTTCAAGCATGACAGATTCATACCATACCGGTGCTCCATAAGTTGCACAAGCAACAAATAGGCCACCATATATGATGCGAACTGCCCGCCTGTTAAGACCCCATTCAGTGCGAAGTACACAACGAATTGGACCTACGAGATTAAGCAGCCGCTTCCTGAGCTCAGTAAGGTGCACAAGGAAGTTCATGCGTTCGCTCATGTTAATACCGAGGTATCTTACCTGGTTAACATACTTGATTCTAGACCCGTTGAGTCTAACCACTGGGTGACGACTGCGCGATAGTTTGCCTTTCAGCAACATCATCACAGTTTTGTCCAATGAGACGTCAACACCGACTCTAGCATCCCAGTCGTGAACAATCGACATGACTTCTGCACTCCTTGTCTCCAGCTCAAGTCGCGAGTTGCCTTCAACAAGGATGATCAAATCATCCGCGTAGGCACAACATTTGCAAAGCACCGCTAGCTGCCCTAAGAGGGTGTCCATCATAAGGTTCCATATAAATGCACCACAAATGGATCCCCGAGGAAAACCACGAGTGACACACTTGCTGACGCATTCAGAAGTGCCAACACAGGAAGCTAGCCTGTCACTAAAGTAGCTCAAGCATAGAGGAACTTCGCGACAGCCAACTTCTATCAGTTTTCAACCACGCAATCCCAACTTAGGTAGTCGAAAGCGCCCTTGAAATCCACAAAGATGGCAAGAACACACAATACAATACACACTGTCTGTTACATACAGCCATGTATCCTCAGTGCTTTTCCCAGTTTTAAAGCCGTATTGCCTGTCAGACATCAAACTGGTCGCAACATCCTCAAGCCGTCGTACCATTATCCTCTCCAGCACTTTTCCAAGTACTGGTAAAAAACTAATGCCACGGTAGGAACGAGGTTTACTGCGCACCTTGTCTGGTGACTTTAGCAGCACTACAACCTTTGCGTGTTTCCAAGCGGCTGGGAAGTAGCAATTGTCGAGGAAGATCATCATGATATGGTCTGGGATAGCTCGCCAGATGCTTTTACACATCTCGCCAGTCATCCCATCCATCCCTGGAGACTTTCGGGACCTTACCGACGCCATGCACTCCCACAACTCAGATGGATCTAGAGATGGAATATCTCCATATCCAAACTGATTCAAGGGACCGAACAGCGGCGGACGGGCACCAGGAAAGAACTCCTCTAGGAGTGTTCTCACACTATCTGACCAGGTATGGCACACACGGTTGTTGACACGAATGCCACAAACTTCCGACCTACGCTTTCCCCTGCATATGCGGTAAATTTCACCCCATGGATCGTTATTTTTGTTACCAACAAAACGCCTCCAATCCTTCTCTTTGGCTTTGAGGATCATATTACGGTACTCACGTGTGCCGCGCGGATAGGCCAACCTGAATTGATCGACGCTTGGACTATCACCAGCTCTGGCCCTCTGGTGGGCTTTCCTGAGACGCCTTAGCCACGCACGCTTCGCACCTAACTTGGTAGTCCACCATTTAGTACGTTTAGGGTTACTTTTTCTAGTTTGTCTTTTTTATTTTGTGCACAATGCGCAAAGCAACCTTTCGCTTCTGCTGTTCAAACACGAGTGGGTAGATAGGGACAGTGATCTTGAGTTGGAGCGTGAGCCCCGCGCTTGCCTAGCTTGAGCCATGAAGCATACTCAATACCGACTAAATAGTGGTCCATTCTTTCGAAAGTAAACCACAACCACCGCGTTGCATCCCCAGAACGAGCTGGGTCCTCAACCACAATTGTCCTCAGACTGGTCGAGCGTGAGCAAGCTATCCTGGGCCCTTAACATATGTTAGACTTGGCCACTTAAATACGAAGAGTTTGCCCGACTTTAAGCATCTTTAAGTACCAGTGGTCCTTTCTTTTATTCTACCGTGAAGGAGTCCTGCATCTAACAAAAGGTTAAACAAAGATGCTGCTGGACCCCAACACGAAATGGAACTTTAGAGGACTCTTACCCCAGGCGTTCTGTACCGCGGTGTTTTCTATACCCCTAACCGCCGGGGATAAATTGCATTCTTTTTGTCTTCTCTGATAGCATTGGTGATTGTGAAAATTCCACAAAACACAATCACCCGGTGATGTGGATTTTGCAAATCCACAAATACCAGCCATCTTAAGCCAGACTAGGCCCCCTCCGTTAAATCATACGGGGCACATAAGTCATGGTTTTTTATTGAGGTTCTGTTCCTCTACCCTTCCTCCTTTTTCAACTCGGGCTTAGGACCGGCTTCGGCGGAGTAGGTAGATAGGGACAGTTGATATAATTGAGGGCAAGCCCTCCGCTTACCCACCTTTCGGTATTAAGCATTATAACGTCCTTCTTAACCACCACACGGATCCTCAGCCAAGAGAACCCAACCGCCAAACCACACTCCAATAATTAGCGGGGTCTTCCGACCCTCTTTTTTATACTTACTTATTAGTGCCTGGCGTTAGCCCTGGCGACCAGTCCACTATAGATAGGACAACTTGTTGACATCATCTGATGGTCAGCAAGCTGACCTTTCAAATCGCAGTTGCGACAGTGCGGCGCTTTGTGTATTTCCAGCATTAGATCTTCAGTGCTTATATCGGCAGGTACGCTTTGAACTGCTATTTTTCTTCTAGGTATCGGTGTGTTTTTCACCGACAGGCCGATCTTAGCGAACTTCTCATTTTTGCTCACCTTCGCTTGTTCCGCTATGCTCGTTGTACGTATTATGACGCCACCGTCCTTCAGGGGATAACTTCATGCATCCTAACACCGAGTGTCGGGCCCATTTCTGTCATCACCTTCTTGATGACGTCTTTTGCGGTCGCATCTTTGTCCTTGCTGCGGACAACTACCGAACATGTTTCTACTGGCTTTGGCATCGTGATCGGGAGTGCTGCTGGAGTCGTCGCTGGTGTTGCTTTCGTCGGAGGTAGTTGAAGAGCTGGCTTTGTCTCGATGGGGCTTTTGCCTGAGCCCTCCATCTTTTTTAGTGTTTCTACAATTTTTTCATCCATCTTTGTCATCATTTTCTCGTACATGTTATTCATAGATTTCTCCATGTTCTTCGTTAGTTTGTCCATCGCTTTCTCCGTTGATCTGTCTTCTTTTATCCTCTTAATAAATATTTTGTTCAGTTTTTCTAGCACCTCTACTTCTTCCAGGATGTTCACACAGGTTTTCCTGCTGATAGTTGCCGTATCATCCGAGCTATTGTTGAACTTATCGCAAAGTTTCTTACAAACTTTTCCTCTCCTTACTGCAGCTGTTTCAGAGCTAAAAAAGAACTCATTAATTTCGTCTTCTTTACTTATATCGTCTTCATTTTCTTCGTTTGGTATTTCTTCTATAGCGTTCGCTTCCATCTTATCTACGTCGTCTTGGTTTTGGGCAGCTTCGTTTACAATGGACCGTCTTCTTGTCATTATTTTCCCCGGCGGCTCGTCCGAACTTACTTCACCGTCATTTAATGTCGGCCGTTCTTCTGTTTCTTCTGATTTTCTTGCCTTTCTTCCTTTTCCGGAGCTATTGCCTCTCATTTTCGCGTTGAAAACATATATAAATGCCGACGGCTTTTTTGGAAACGAAAAAATCACGACGGCTTTTATGAGACTCTCGGTGGCTTTTACGAAAATCCCGTTTTGCTGAAAATCACGTTTTATAATTTTTGTGAAGAACTCGACGGTTTTTAGGAATGTCTCGTTTGAATGTTTTCTACCTGTGCGACGTACTACGCACTCAGGTCGAAAAATTCTTTCACGTTGTCCCTTTTGTCCCGCACACACGCACACACACGCACTTGTGTATGAGAGTAATAAAATTACTTGTGCGTTTGGAATTTCCCACTAATTTCGTTTGTCCGTTGATTTGTTTTGTCCTCGTCTTGTCTATATCTCTTTTAGTAATTAAAATTACTTTTGTTCAGTAATGAAAATTACTTTTGTGGCGGTCTGTAGTAATAAAAATTACTTTTGGGGTTGTCTGTGTTTGTCAAATAAATTGTCTGTTTGGTCCCCTAATATTTGTTTTCCGCACAATGCGCACTACGAATAAATTCAACCGTTCGGTACTGCTGCTGAAACACAACTGAGTGGTAGATAGGGACAGCTGATATGTTTGAGGGCAAGACCTCCGCTTTCCCACCTTTCGGTATAAAGCAAACATTTGGTCCGTCTAAACTACCACAGGAATCCGCAGGCAAGAGAACCCAACCGCCAAACCACACTCCAACAATTAGCGGGGATTTCCGATCCTTTATTCTGAAAATAGTTTAAGAGTGTTATACATTTATACTAAAGGGTCTTACCTGTTGGCTTGCTCTTCTTCTTCGTACTCGAAGACCATCCTTTCTGCTAGTTCATTCACGTCGTTTAAGTATTGTTCTGTAGAGACATCGTCTATCCTTAGTACGATGTTCTCTTGACCGTATTTTTCTTTAAATACACTTCTGGCTACTACCTTTTCCGGTAGTGTACAGTCATTCAATATGTGTTGAATGCTGTCAACGTCTGTTTGGCAAAAGCATATGTCCGGGATTTCCTAGATCCCAAATCGACGGAAGTAGCTATTGAATGGCCCGTGGCCTGTGATAAAGTGGACTGCCTTTGTTCCGAGATTGAGACAGTTTCTGGTAGGTTGTGGCACAGCATCATGTACCCTACGTCCAGAAGTCGAGTGGTTCCAATCTTGCAACCAGTATCTTTTCAGGTTTGTATGCGCTTCTTCTTTTGCTATCTTAAGCGGCCTTTGGATGGCTATACTCTCGTAATCGTTCGGCAGTGTTGCCGCTTTTTTGGCAATGCGGTCTGCTATGTTCATTTGCACTACATCTGTTTTGTGGCCTCTTGTACAGTGTAGTGCTATGGTGTTCTCGTTTTCCTCGAGTCGTATGAACCAGTTCGTTATGTTTATGATAGCTGGGTCGTCATACATTGGGTTGCATATATTTACCAATGCCACTCGGGAGTCCGACACGACATTTAGTGTTTTTCCTCTAATTTCTGGGTCCAAGCATTCCAGTGCTTTTATAACTCCAGTTATTTCAGCCCTGTGAATCTCCGGTGTCCGTGTGGCAGTCCATTTCCTTATTGTTGTTAGGCCAGTATCTTGAATAACTGCGCCTATTCCTGTTGCTGCTTCGGTTGTGGATGCGTCGGTGAAGATCCACATTGTGTTGGTTCCTATGTCGCATATGTTCTTGCAGGTGTTAAATCTTCTTATTCTCATTTTCGCTGGGTGTGGCCACAGGTTTGGTAGTAATTTTTCCAGGTACTGGTCAGTTTTCCTGGCCTCATATATCTCATATTTTTCTCTAGTTTCCAAATAGAGTGGCGGCTGGTTTGCCAGTATTTGGATTGACTTATTTGCGGTTGTTCTGTATGCTTTACACAGGGCCAGAGAAATGGCATTTGAGCTGCTTCTAAGTGCCTTTGCATATAACTGTTCTCTGGATTTTTACCCCAGATCTCTGCCCCATATGTGAGCAGAGGTTTGATAGCTCCTTCATAAACTCTTTTCAGGATTTTTCTGCTGGTTCCCCAGGTCTTTCCTGCAACAATAAATAGCTTATATGCGTGCTCGTGCTCGGTCCATGTTAATTTGCTGTCAATAATTAACCCAAGATATTTGATTTTATTGTCTATCTTGACATTTGTATCATCGATTCTTATCCGTGGGGGTCTTACTGATGGTCTTGATGGGGTAAACATTGCCTTTGTCTTGTGTGGGGCATAACTTAGTTTGTTATTCTGTGCCCATATTTTGCATCTCTCCCAGGTTTGTGACCATAATTGCTCGATTTTGATGTGCGATGTTCCTGCGATTACTAGTATTTGGTAATCTGCAAAAGCCTGAGTATGTAAAGAGGTAAAGGCATCTGTTTGTACGTGTTTTAGTTCGTTGAACCAGTCCTCCATGATGAGTAACCAGAGAACTGGGCCTAGGCATGAACCTTGAGGAGCGCCTCTCTCTGTTGCCAATTCTACGCCGTTTGACCTAATCTTGCGGTTTTGTAGGAAATCAACAATTGTTTTCCCTAGTCTTTCTGGGCATCCCGTTTTTGCCAGCAGAAGTTTGAGCCTCGGATACCATACCGAGTTGAAAGCATTTTTAATGTCCATTGTGATGGTAAGCGTGTGTCTCTTCTCCACTTTATTCGCTTTATTACATCCAGTATGTTTTCAACTGCTTGCGCAGTTGTCCTGGATTTCCTAAACCCGTACTGGTGTGATGAGAATTTTCCACTTGTTTCTAAATGATGCGTTAGACGATCTGCCAAGATTTTGTCAAAAATCTTTCCAATGGTTGGAAGAAGGCAGATTGGTCTGACCTCATCTGAGTCTGATTTTGGCAACCACGCTATTTCGGCTGTCTTCCATGTTTCTGGAAATTTACTGTCTCTCAAGGTTTAGTACCTCCTGCCAGTTCTCAAGAACTACTTCTGAGAGTGCCTTAAATGCCGCTGTTGGGAATTTGTCTGGGCCTGGAGCTTTCCTATTTTTCCGGGTTTTAATTATCGCTATGATCTCGTCCTTGGTGATATTGTAAACTTCTTGCGTTTGTCATACGCAAGTTTCTAATCTATCTGCCCTATTTTGTGCAGAGTCATCAGATGTAGAGTCTTTTGGAAAATATCTCCTCATTTGTTCGAGGGTTGATTCCTCTAAGGTTTGCGTCCAAGATCCATCGGCTTTCTGGACGGACTTTAGTTTTGATCCTGTCCTGCCCTTTGCATTTAATATCTTATGGGCAACTCCCCAGGGATCCATTTCTGTATTGTTTTCCTCTAGGACTCTGTTCCAGGATTGGAATTTTGCTTCCTTGATCATTTTTTGAGCTTGTTCTTCTCAGCTTTATACATATTCGCTGTTGAGAAATGCTCTTGCGATATGATGCGTGGAGTCCTGCATCTTTCTTCGAGTTTTCCTAGTTTTCTTTCGTTGTGCTTGGAGTTCCCGTGTCCACCATGGCTTGTAATTTACTACAGTCCCTCTGCTTCTCAGAGGGATGGCTGCATTGCATGCTGCTATCGCTAAATCCTGTAATTTCGTGGCACAATCGTTTGCTGGCAGTACCCTTGCGTTAATTTGCCAAACGTGGTTTAGAAGGTATTCATTGAAGCGCGACCAATTTGCTTTTGCTGTATTGTAAATCTGGGCTATTTCTATGGGTTCTATTTCAGTGTTTATACTGAAAGATAGATACCTATGGTCGCTTAGTGTTTCCATTGTTTCGACTTTCCAACTTACGATGTTTAGTTCTTTATAAAGAGTTATGTCTACCCAACTTTTCCCATGGCAAGTAAAAAATGTGGGTTCACTGTCGCAGATATTTTCTATGTGCAGGCCTTCTTTGGCTATGAGATCCATAAACCGTTCTCCTCTTCGGTCTATGGTTTCACCTCCCCAGAGTGGGTTTTTTGAATTTATATCTCCGGTTATAAGGATGTTATTCCTATATTTCCGGATAATATTTTCAATCTTTTCGAGGTGTCTTTTCATACGCGAAAGTGGCTCCATGTATAAGGATGTCATGATTATGTTCGGGGTAGTGTTGGTGATTTTCACCGTCACCGAATTGTCATGCGTGTACTCTGAGAGTAGTAAAGCCGAAATAGTGGTGTTTCTGGTTATTATTGCCGTTTTGGCCTTTAGGGTTACTGTTTGCCCCCTACTAGTCTTTTGGTGCATATAGAGAGTGAAGTTTTTATTAACTTTCATTCTTCTATATGGTTCTTGAATTAGGGCTATATCGGCATTCCTTTCCTCCATTACTCGTTCTAATAGGTTGGTGGCTTCTTTGCCTCTGCCTATATTAACCTGTATGGTTTTAATTATTACCATAATTGATTAGTTTGCCTGTCTGCTTTAGCTTCCTGATATAGATTGGGCAATTTCTGTCCCAGGCGCAGTGTTGGGTATTTTTGACTCCCAAGTCTTTGCAGTTTATGCAACACATTTTGGACAGATTTCCTTTGTTGATCTGCAGTATTTTGCTACGTGTCCGTAGCTCTGACACTTGTAGCACCTTGTGATGTCGATCTCTTCTTTGATATACACGTATGTTAGATCATTCACAATCCTTTCTTCCTTGATGAGGACTTTGTATACCTCTGGAGTGACTTCGATCTTCATGTTTTCCTTGTGGAGGTTTCTGCATTTCCTCTTTGTGAGGAATTTGATTTCTTTTTCCATCCTTTCCTTTCCGACGATTTGGGCAATTCTCGGATTTGATTCCGCTATATCTCTGCCGATGTTTGCCTCGTTTAGGTCGGCCTGTGAATCGACTCCCAAGATAATCAGTACCGGATTTGGAGCTTTAAAAGGTCTTGCTTTTAGTACTCCCTCCGCCTTGTTCAATTTTTCCTGCAGTACTTCTTGTTGTTTTTTTTGTCTCTGTGTATATAATATTTTTTCCGCTTGGCACTGTTTTCCATGCATTGAACGGTGGCAGATTGGCGTCAGCGATGACCTTTTTAATTTCCTTTTTAATGTCGGCTTCTTTGTCGACTGTGCTGACTATCGTTGCCCTTACGGTTTTTCAGTTTGAACGGTCCCTTGATTTTCTTTGATGGGCTGCGTTCAGTTCCGGGAACTGTTTTTTATATCCCGGCGAAATTGTCCTGTTGTCTACTCTGTCAGTCGAATTTGTTGGTGGTCTTCCCGTCGTCCTTGTTCCCGCCTGTTTCGCGCTTAGCCAAGCTATTTTCTTCATCTCATGGAGTTTTTGGCGTAGACCATATATCTCTGTCTCCTTGTCGCTAATTGTTGCGACAAGGCCGAGACAAGTTTCCAGAATTTCCCCTTTGCTGGCAAAAAATGACTGTTTGATAGTTGTGGTGTTTGGGTAGTTGTCTAACTGTTTTTCTATACTTTTCAAAGCTCGTGTTATTTGGTCAGCTGCTGTCTTCGGTTTGGTTGTCTCGTTGTTTTGTCCCTTTTTTTTCGTGCCCCCGTCGTCCGCATTATCATTGTCGTCTACGCAATCTTCGAATTTATTATAACTTACGTTTTTTCCTGGTTCATTTCCTTGGTCCATTGTTTCTGTTGTCTTTCCCTTTTTTACCACGTTGTCTTCATCCGAGGAGTCGCTTGATCGTGATTGTTGCCTTCGTCTCGTTTCTTCTTTTCACTTTCCCGCCGTTGATCCAGTGCTTGTTCACTTTTTTGACTTCTTTGTTTTCGTTTGAGTGGTATTTTCACTTTCTCAGATTTCGTAGCTTTTGCTTCTCTATCACTGTTTTCAATTTTTTTTTTTTTTTTTTTATTATTATTATTTATATTTTTAGAACCATTTCACTTAATTATCACTTCACTTAGTAACGATTTCACTTCTCGTAATAATTATGTAGCTTGGGTTTTTTTAACGTGTTTGCACGTGTTCGATTTAGGGTCGCGCACAAATATATTGGTTCGCGTCGGGGTTTTTATACCTGCGCACTGTGTGTGTGTGTGTGTGTTTGCGTAATTGTGTTCTGTGTGTTTTGTAGCAATAAAAATCGCTGTTTTGTCCTCGAGAATAATTCCGTTGCACGTTTGATCGTTGCAAGAGTTTGTCAAAGACTCGAGTTGATAGGGACAAGAAGTGTCATTAGATTAACGTGGATACCTCCATTGAATGGTTAACCCCACGGTCCTCTTCGGTCTTGGATTATTTATACGACAATCAACGTCCATCATAGACTGATGTGCCAGTATTAACTCAATGGTTAGAGCAGGACCTATCTTAAGTCCCTGCCGATCTCTGGTTTTTGGACAACCGGTTGATCTATGCAACTCCACAGATAGCACATCATCGCACCGGTAACATCAGGACAGTCTTCTGATGCACCAAAGATTTTTGGCAACATCTGCCTACCAAACTGATGTTACCATGCTAGTGTTCTACCCGCATTTGGGAAGTAAACCACAGCCACTACGTAGGCCAAAGCCAGAATAAACTGGACCTCAACCAAAGGTTGGCCCAGACTCAGTTAAACCTCCGAGGAGATTAAACCTTATCTGTGGGCATCCAACCCCCGTAGTACCAACGCGACCTGGGTGAAATCTGCCATCAAGGGACTCAGTTCTTTCAGAATGAGTGCATGGACGATTGCAAAGCAGACCCTGGCCACTACGTAGGCCAAAGCCAGAATAAACTGGACCTCAACCAAAGGTTGGCCCAGACTCAGTTAATCCTCCGAGGAGATTAAACCTTATCTGTGGGCATCCAACCCCCGTAGTACCAACGCGACCTTCTTTTTTTTTTTTTTTTTTTTTTTTTTCTCTTTTTTTTTGCAAAGCAGACCCTGGCAGCACGTTCGTCCGGAACCTCGTATCCTATCGTTTGACACTAGGATATCTGCTCAATATCCTAGGCCGCCTGGGATAGTTACAACGCAACGCTATTGTATGTTAGGAGCGCTTCATGCTTAAAAACAGCGCCCATTCTGACATTTTTTTTTAAAGAAGCCCCCTGCCACTATAATCTACCGAGTATGACCAAGTATCAGACTTATAATAACCAGACAATTAAGTAAGATAAAGCGGCCCCCTCGGGGGAGTAGATAGGGACAGATTCTATATTTTGAGGGCAAGCCCTCCGCTTTCCCACCTTTCGGTATAAAACACGCCGCAAAAACAACCCCCACTTCACCACCAAGCAAATCCACAGGCAAGAGAACCCAACCACCAAAACACCTTCCAATAATTAGAGGGGTCTTCTGACTCTCTTTTTCCTTGTTTCCTGTTTTGTCTTATCCTTCGTACTCAAAGACCATCTTTTCTGCAAGCACATTAACTTCCTTGAGGTATTCATCCGTTATGTCATCGTCTATTTGAAGTACGATGGCTTGTTGTCCATGCTTTTCCTTAAATTCTCTTCTTGCTTCCCCTCTCGGCGGGAGCGCACAATCATTCAGTATATGCTGAATGTCGTCGACATCCGTTTGGCAGGAGCACAGGTCCTGAACTTAATTCTAAAGCGATGGAAGTACCTATTGAAAGGGCAATGTCCCGACAACAGGTAAACTGCTTTTGGTCCAAGGAGAGTACACTTAGCAGTGGGTTGTTTCACAACTTCGTGAACAACGCGTCCAAAAGAGGAATTGTTCCATTCCTGAATCCAATTTCTGCCCATGTTCCCATGCGCGTCTTTATTCGCTGCATTTCGCGGCTTAGGTATTGTTATCCGTTCGTAAATGTTGGGCAGTGTTGCCGCTTTTCTGGCCATGCGGTCTACTGTTTCCATTTGCACCACTGCTGAACCATGACCTCTGGCCCAGTGTAAGGCTATAATGTTCCCTTTATCCTCAAAACAATTCAGCCGATTGGTGATCTGCGTTATGTCTGGATCATCATTTTTTGGCTGTCGTATTTTCCCTAGAGCTATCTGCGAATCAGACACAATGTTTATTGTTTTCCCTCTGGTGTTAGGGTCCAAACATTCTAGGGTTTTCCAAATTGCTGTTATTTCGACCCTGTGTATCTCGGGTGTACTTTGGACAGTCCATTTCCTTGTTTGTGAGGCGTTTGCATCTAGTATGATGGCGCCTATTCCTGATGCTGCTCCTGTTGTGCATGCATCTGTAAATATCCACATGTCATTTGGTCCTATGTCTTCTATACTTTCGTCGCAGGTATTGTGCATCCTTCTTTTCATTCTGGCCGGATGTGGCCATACACTCGGTGGTAACCTTTCCAGATATTGGCCAGTTTTCCTAGCCTCATATATCTCGAACCTTTTTCTGGCTTCCAGATACAGAGGCGGCTGGTTTGCCATGAACTGTATTGAGTGATTTGCCGTTGTTTTGTAGGCTTTGCTCAGAGCTAATAGAAATGGTCTTTGCGCTGCCTGCAGGTTCCTTCTGAAATATATATTTCCAGAGTTTTTGCCCCATAGTTCTGCACCATATAAGAGGAGTGGTTTAATAGCTCCTTCATATATACTTCTGAGTATTTTCCTACTGGTTCCCCATGCTTTGCCTGTGACGATGAATGTCCTATGTGCTTTGGCTGTGACTTTTCCTCTTACGTACTTGATGTGCTCTAGCCATGTCAACTTGTCATCCAATACTATTCCCAGGTACTTAATTACGTTTCCAATAGTAACATTGGATTCGTCAATTTTAATACGTGGTGGCCTTACTGCTGGTTTCGATGGTGTGAACATTGCTGCTGTTTTATGTGTTGCATAACTCAGCTTGTTGTTCTCTGCCCATTTTTTGCAGCTATTCCAGGTTTGCAGCCATAACTCTTCGATCCGTATGAGGGACGTCCCTGATATGGCTATTATCTGGTCATCCGCAAATGCTTGGATATGTATGGATGTTCTAGAGTCCGTTTGTACGTTGCGCATTTCGTCGAACCAATCTTTCATGATAATTAGCCATAAAGCTGGGCCAAGGCATGAACCTTGCGGGGCACCTCTTTCCATTTGCATTTCAACGCCATTTGATCGTATTTTCCGATTTTGTAGAAAATCGACAATAGCCGTTCCTAGTTCCTCAGAGCAACCGGTTTTCGCCAAGAGTAGTTTTAGTCTGGGATACCAGGCTGAGTTGAAAGCATTTTTTATGTCCATTGCTATGGTCAGTGTATGCATCTTCCTTGCTTTGTTTTGGATGATTACATCCACTAGGTTCTCAATAGCCTGTGCTGTTGTCCTTGTTCTCCTGAATCAGTACTGATTCGGAGAGAATTTTCCCTTTGATTATAAATGGTGCATTAAGCGATCTGCCAGTATTTTATCAAACATTTTGCCAATCGTAGGTAATAGACAAATTGGTCTGACATCATCCGAATCCGGTTTTGGCAGCCATGCTATCTCGGCTGTTTTCCATATGTCTGGAAATTTGCCTTGTCTCAAGCAGCTGTTTAGTACGTCCTTCCATTCTTCCAGAATTCCTTGTGAAAGTGGTTTCAGCGCTACCGTTGGAAATTTATCCGGACCTGGGGCTTTTCTCTTCGGCCGAGTCTTTATCACAGCTTGTGATATCCAGACAGTCATGCATTAGCCATACGCATGTTTCTTGTCTGTCCGCCCTATTCTGCACAGAATCATCCGCTCTTGAGTCCATTGGGAAGTATTTTCTCATTAATTCCAGAGTTGATTCCTTTAAGGTATGTGTCCACGATCCATCGGCTCTTTGTATGGACTTTATTATCGTCCTTTTCCTGCCTTTAGGATTTATTATTTTGTGGGCGATTTCCCATGGGTCCATTTATGCATTATTTTCCTCTAAGACCCTATTCAATGACTGGAATTTAGCTTCTTTGATCATTCTCTTGAGCATATTTCTCTTTAATTTGTACTTATTTTTGAGAATTGCTCTTGAAGGTTCATGCCTGGTTTCTTGTATCTTCCTTCTTGCTTTCCTTGCTTTCCTCCTTTGTCTCTCTAGATCCCTGGACCACCATGAATTAAAATATTTGGCAACGCCGCCGGGTCTCAGTGGCATGGACATATTGCAAGCTGCGTTGGCCAGTTCTTGCATCTCTACAGCCTTAACATTAGCTAGCTGACTTCCAGCATTTAATCCCCAGTCGTGGTTGCTGAGGTGTTCCTTGAAGAGTGCCCAATCTGCCATTTTCAGGTTATATAACCGAGCAATGGTTATCGGTTCCCTCTCTGTATTTATCTTGTATGATAGGTACCTATGGTCGCTGAGTGTTTCAGTTGTTTCCACTTTCCACTCCTCGATGATTATGTCCTTAGTAAGGCTAACGTCCACCCAGCTTTGGCCACGTGGGGTAAAAAATGTTGGCTCGTTGTTGCAATTGTTTTCTATTTGTAAGCCTTCCTTGGCTATTAAATCCATGAACCTTTCTCCTTTTCTATCCGTGATATTTCCACCCCAAATTGTGTTTTTGGAGTTTATATCCCCAGCAATTAGAAGGTTTTTCTTATACCTTAGAAGGATTTTCTCTATCTTTTGGAGGTGCCTTTTCATTCTGGCTATTGGCTCCAAATACAGTGACATCAATATTAAGTTGGGTACTGCATTTGTAATTTTCACGGTCACCGAGTAGTCGTCAGTGAATTCCGTGAGTAGCATTGACGTGATGGTCTTGTTCCTCACCACTATTGCAGTTTTCGCTGAAAGGTCCCTCGCCGTCCTGTTGGGCAGATAGAGTGTGAAGTTATTGTTCGCCTTAATACTTCTAAAGGGTTCCTGAATTAAGGCTATATCTATATTTCTCTCCTCCATTGTTTGTTCTAATAGGTTTGTGGCCTCTTTGCCTCTGCCTATGTTAACTTGGATAACTTTAATTGTTACCATAGTTAGTAAGTGTTCCTGCCTGCCACAACTTCCTGACAAAAACTGGGCATTTGTTGTCCCAGGCACAGTGGTCTGTGCTAGCTAATTTTAAGTCCTTGCAGTTTACACAGCAAAGAGTTTTTGTTTTGCAGACGTGGTCTTTTGTGTCAGATTTCTCCGCACATTTTGGGCAGACCTGCTGGATGCATCTGCAGTATTTGGCTACATGTCCAAACCCTTGACATTTCTGCCTCGTTGATTTCCGCATTTGTATCAACACCGATGAGCAGCATGCTCGGATTTGGTGCTTTTAATGCTTTTGATGTGAGAGTTTCATTTGCTCTCTGTGCCAGGGTCTCTTGCAGTTTTTCTTGCTGTTTTTTGGATTGAGTTCCCACCATGATGTTACCGCTTTTAAGGCTCTTTACTTTTGTAAAGGGCCCTCCCACATCCTCGATTTTCTGACCCCTTAATGTTTCCCTTAGCAGTTTATTCGCGTCTTTGTCCTTGTCTGTTGATCTAACTACAGTAGACCACTTAGTCTTAGAGTTAGACCTGTCCCTGGATTTCCTGCCAAGAGCAGGAAAAGCCCTAATATATGAAGCGCTCTTTGTCTTTGGTTGTTCCATTTGTTTAGACTTCGCAGCATTGTTATTTGTCCATACCTGTTTTTCAAGGTCATGTACTTTTTGTTCATTTCCCCTAATTCCTAAAAGGAGATCTAAACACATCTCGAAAATTTTCCCTGTGTTTTCGGCTACCTCGTTTTTTATATCCGGATATTTGTTCGTTAGTGCCTGTCGACCGCATCTTCAGGCTTAATTGTACCCTCCTTAATTATTCCCTTAATTACCTTATCATTTTTGACTGTACTGTCCGTTTCGGAATCGGTCAAATCCGATGAGGAATTTTCCAATTTTTTTTTTTTTTAAATGGCAATTGGACGCTTACCTGTTTGCAAACCTTTTAGTTTGCTCTGCTCGTCCGTGTCGCTATCTTCGGATTGCACTTTCCTCTGCTTCTTGTTATCCCGTTTTCTCTCCTCATCTGATTTTTCGGCCCGCTTTTTCTTCACTTGCGATGGTCCAAGCACGTCAGCCATTTCTGGCTTAAGTTTACCCATGGCCGCTCTATTAATCTCGATCTTTAGCTTCTTTAATTTGAAATTAATTTTAAATTATTGCAAAACCAATTAAAACCGAAATCGAAAATTTAAAAAAAAAAAAAAAAAAAAAAAAAAAAAAAAAACACTTTTTTAAAAACCCATCGGAATGACGAGTTATATTATTGGTTAAATAAATTGTCATTTAAATTTCGTAGCAGAGGGTAGTTCTCTGTACGGAACCCATCGTTAGGTATAACCCGCGGATCGTATTCCCCAAATTTGAGGGACCGCGTAATAATTCTAACTTTGCATTCTATAACAGGCGAACTCATTATCGACAGCGCTGGCGACGATGGATATGCCCGGAGAAAACCGTAAGTAAAACACACAAAAAAAATTCTGAGTTATTTTGTTTGCCTATCATACCGCATTTACTAGTGGTTTTGCGATCGGTCCGGTGAGAGAACTCGCTCTTTTGTATAACAGAATTGTGGGTATAGCACTTGCATTAGTAGCAAGGTTTCAGAAAGTGCCCATTGGCCATGTTTTATTGTAGAAATAATTTAATTATATTATGCCCGGTGGCCAAATTTTTTTTGTCATTAAAAATAATTTAAATATAATAGGCCCGTTGGCCACGTTTTCTTAACAAATTAATTTTAGATTATTATGCCCGTTGGTGTAACGGACGCCTAAGAATTTTTTTTGGGAAACCCCTGGCAACCCTAGTTCGTTTACCTAATTTCCTTTTTTTTTTTTTTTAATATATAATAATTTTGTGCGGCATCATTGTTATATATGCTCGTTTTAGCTTTGGGTTGGTGGCGTCACTCCCCATCCCACTTTTTCGCATTATCGTCTATTTCGTAAAATCAGGCGATATTAATTGTTTTCATATATGATAATGTTATATGCACAATATTAGTATACATATTGTATTTCTCTTCGCCTTGGGTTGGTGGCGTCACGCCCCATCCCACTTTTTCGCATTATCGTCTATTTCGTAAAATCAGACGATATTCATTGCACTACCCCCCCCCCCCCCATGCATTCAGACTGAAAAACCGAACGCATGAAAAAATTGAATCGACACGATGGGAGCCGACCACCCTATGTGCATGGTACACAGAACCGGTCGTTGTCGCAACGAAATTTTGTGTATACCTTTTTTTGGGCAAAAGCAGGGAGATCAAAAAGTGCAACGAGGAGTTGCGATGGAGATCTTGACCAAGGCGGTCATGCTCTCGTGCTCCACCAGTTTATTTCTTTTCGAGTTGGATTGGCGTGTCAGAAGCGAACGGTCGAGTGCAAGTTGTTCTGCTCCTTGGGTGAATCGACGCTGTTCACAACTCGTGGCCTCTGCGGAAGTTACTAGTTTTTTTTTTTTGCGAAAATTGTTTTCTTTTTCTTTTTGCGAAAATTTATTTCCGAGTCGTGACACCTTTAAAATGATTGTTTTACTGCGCAGAAATTGTTTATTGTTTTACTGTGCAAAGATCGATTAAAATTAGTGGCGCTTGGAAAATTGTTTTGCGCAGAAATTGAGCGCAATTAGCAGCCTTTTTAAAAATTGTTTTACTGTGCAAAGATTGGTTGAAATTAGTGGCACTTCCTAGATTGTTTTATTGTGCAGAAATTGATTGGAATTAGTGGCACTTTCTAAATTGCTATTGTGCAAAAATTGATTGAAATTAGTGGCGCTTGGAAAATTGTTTTTGCGCGAAAATTGATTGCAATTCGCTACCCTTTAAAAATTGTTTTATTGTGCAAAAAAAAAAATTGACTGAAATTAGTGGCACTTTCTAAATTGTTGTTGTGCAAAAATTGAGCGCAATTCGTGGCAACTTTAAAAATTGTTTTTGTGCGAAAATTGATTGCAATTCGTAGCACTTTGAAAATTGTTGTTGTGCAAAAATTGAGCGCAATTCGTGGCAACTTTAAAAATTGTTTTTGTGCGAAAATTGATTGCAATTCGTAGCACTTTGAAAATTGTTGTTGTGCAAAGATTGAGCGCAATTCGTGGCAACGTTAAAAATTGTTTTTGTTGTGAAAATTGACTTTCAACTCGTGGCTACTCCCAAAATTGGTCTTTGTTGCGTAAATTTATTCCTGGATAGAAATAGAGTATTTCCGTCATCTCAACATAACTGGGCCCCATCGTCTATATTCCTTTGGCTGATTCGCCTGCAGCGCAGTAGTGAAAGTGGGTACGAAAACCATAACAGCGACTGAAGAGTTTTACATCAAACCTCCCGGGAAGTGATAGATGCTGTAGCCTGGCGACAGCGGTGTAGCGGAATCTCCAGCGACTGTAACAACCAGAGGATTCCCGAGGGCTTAAGTGTCGGCTGCTTCAAGCAAATCGTCGCCTGCCTAACAAAAAAGGGGAATTAATAAGTTTCTTCTGAATTTTTTTTTCTGTGTTTGTATAAAGCTTAAAGACTTTCCAAAAAATTTTCCGATCACCTTCAAATCGCTAAATTCGCAAATTCAACACACAGAAGCACGACCGTTCGGTTTTGCTGTTAGAACACAACTGAATAGATAGGGACACGTGGTCGGTGGAGATTAGGGATTAAGCCCCGCGCTTGCCTAGCTTTCGCCATTATGCATACTCCTTATTTCGTATCATTTTGGAATCCATTATTTTTTATTCCGTGTTTAGGTCCTGCAACATAACGGTTAGATATTATGCTGCAATTGGACCCTCACGGGTAAGTAGATAGGGACATGAAGTGTCTTTGGATTTCCGTGGATACCTGCATTGAAAGTTCTACCCCACGGTCCTCTTCGGACAGGATTGATTTTGAGACGTCAATCAACGCCCATCCATAATATTACTATTATGAATGTATCAGTATAATTGGAGTATAAGGCTCCAACTTCTCACTGATGGGAGCGAGACCTATCTAAATCTCTGCCGATCTATGGGTCACGGCACCCGGTTGGAAGAACGCAACTCCACGCCGAGTAAGAACTCACGCTGAGTAAATACTCTACCCGCATTTGGGTGTCAACCACAGCCACCACGATGCTCCCACAAGGGGGCCTACCTCATAGACGGAAGAAATCCTTCCGTGGGCTCCCCGGCTCCCGTGGTACCAGACGAATCTCTGGTCAGATTTTCATAGTTAGCAACGTAGCTAACTACTGCAGTTGAGTTCCTTACAACTCAGGTACTGGTGGACCTTTAAACGCCGTAGTTTTACAACTAGAGTCAGCGTGGACCATATGTTCGGCATTTTAATGCCTGGCATTTGCCCTGGCAACCACTCCGCTGTATATAGGGCAGTGTGCTGACATCATAGGATGGTCAGCAACCTGACCCTTCAGCTCGCAATTGCGACAGTGCGGCGATTTGTCACACTGTGCAGCCACGTGCCCTTGCCCACCACAACGCCGACAGACATTCTGCTTAAGAGGGGCAGTCTGCCACCCGATGACCAGAATGACGTCCGCTACTGCATCAATGCCCTCTTTTTTAGGACGGCTTACAACTGAGATGCTTCCCTTGAAAACTTCAAGGGTCATAGCATCCTTCAAGTTTTTCTCGTATATATCCAACATGAGTTCTTCAGTGGGTATTTCTGCTGGTACATTCTGAATAACGATCTTTCGCCGAGGGACTGGTGTGTTCACCACATTCAGCCCAATCTCAGAGAACTTCTCGTTCTTGCTGATCTTTGATCTTTCTGCAATGCTTGGGGTACGTATAACTACGCCCCCGTCTTTTAGCATCTTCATTTCATGGATCCTAACTCCAAGAGTAGGACCCACTTCGGTCATGACTTTCTTGATGACATCCTTGGCAGAAGCATCTTTGTTCTTACTCCGAACAACAACCGACCAGGTTTGAACTGGTTTCGGGACTGTAGCTGGAAGTACAGCAACTCTTGCTGGGGCTGCAATTCGTGGCGTCTTAATAGGAGCAGCTTGCGTCTTTGTGAAACCACGAAGAGCTCCCTCCATTTTCATCGTCATGTCTTCCATGGTTTTCTCCATGGTTTTTAAAATCATATTGTTGCTGTCATTTATTGTCTTTTCCATAAATCGTCTGGACTCTTCTTCCCTTTTTTTGGCGGCTATCAGGTCTTCATTAAGGCGATGGTTTTCGACTATCATATCAGTCACTATGTCATCGTATTTTGAGTACAACTCGTAGAACTTGTCAAACATTTCGCCATGTTTCTTGCGAATTTCTCTTTCGTTGTCCTCGTAGACCTCACGTGCTTCGTCTTGTCTGGCCCTCATGTTTTTATAGTACGTATTTGCCACAATTATTAGTTTAACAACAACCGGAGGAATGTCTGTTATGGCAGCAGGCTTATCTTCAGAAGCCTTAGCGCAGTCATCGTTGGGCTTCAGAGATGAAACACCATCCCCATCAGGGAGAATGCTTTGCATTCCATCTTCACACATGTTATTAGAATCGTTTTTATCAACCAAACTTACCCCAGATTTGCTCGTTGTTTTTACCTTCCTGGGGAGTTCCTCAGGACTTCCCTCATCTTCGCTGGTAGACAAGCGAACGTTTGGCTGCGGAGTTGTCTTAATCTTCTTTCCCTTTTGCGGCTTCATGTTGGTCTTAAGACCACTCATTTGCACTTATTATCACTGCTCACTAAAAATACTGACGGTGTTAAAAGAAAAATCTTTAAAAACTTTGCAAAACCCCGACGGTTCTTTATAAAGATCCCGACGGCTTTTGTGAAATTCGCGTTTTAATGTTTTACGGCTTGACAGCTCTTTATGAAAAACTCAACGGCTTTTCTGAAAGTCTCGATTTACTAAAAATCCCGTTTTACTGTTTTTACCTGCGTGACGGCTTGTAATATCAAAATCGCGTATGGTAGTTTCGCACACAATACACACACACACACACACACACACGTACACACGTACACTCGTGCGTACAGGTAATAAAAACCCTTGTGTGTTTCTGAGAATTTTCGTCCTTGTAATGTCGTCTATCTCTAGTAATTAAAATTACTCTTGGGTTTTGCTTGCCAGTAATGAAAATTACTTTATGACTTGCAAAAGTACGTTTCGTTTGGTCACGGTTTTGGTCTCGTAATAAAAAAATTTTATTTATTTTCACACAATGCGCACTTCGGGTAAACACAACCGTCTGCTTCTGCTGTTGCAACACAACTGAGTAGATAGGGACAAAGAAGTGTCATTAGTTTAACGTGGATACCTCCATACAATGGTTTAACCCACGGTCCTCTTCGGACTTGGATTAGTTATACGACAATCAACGTCCATCATAGACTGATGTGCCAGTAATTACTCAATGGTTAGAGCAGGACCTATCTTAAGTCCCTGCCGATCTCTGGTTTTTCGATAACCGGTTGATCTATGCAACTCCACAGAGAGCACATCATCGCACCGGTAACATCAGGACGGTCTTCTGATGCACCAAAGATTTTTGGTAACATCAGGACCTGTACTGATGTTACCATGCTAGTGTTCTACCCGCATTTGGGTAGTTAACCACAGCCACTACGTAGGCCAAAGCCAGAATAAACTGGACCTCAACCAATGGTTGACCCAGACTCAGCTAACCTCCAAAGAGATTAACCTTATCTGTGGGCGGAATCAACCCCCGTAGTACCAACGCGACCTTGGTGAGATCTGCCATCAAGGGACTCAGCTCTTTCAGAATGAGTGCCTGGGCGATTGCAAAAGCAGACCCTGGCAGCACATTCGTCCGGAACCTCGTATCCTATCATTTGACACTAGGGTGTTTCAAGTCCTAGGCCGCCCGGGATAGAAACTATCCCGAGCACTACCGCCTGCAGTATGTACGGTAGGGGCGCTTGATACAAAAGACAGCGCCCATATTTGACATTCTTTAGCACAAACCCCCTGCCACTATAATCTTCCGAGTAAGACCAAGTATCAAACTTATAATAACCAGACGATTAAGTAAGATACAGCGGCCCCCTCGGGGGAGTAGATAGGGACAGTGAAGTGTCTTTGGATTAACGTGGATACCTCCAGTGAATGGTTTACCCCACGTTCCTCTTCGGACAGGATTGATTTTGAGACGTCAATCAACGCCCATCCACAATATCATATTGTGAATGTATCAGTATCATTGGAGTATAAGGCTCCAATTTCTCACTGATGGGAGCGAGACCTATCTAAATCTCTGCCGATTTATGGGTCACGGCACCCGGTTGGAAGAACGCAACTCCACGCCGAGTAAGAACTCACGCTGAGTAAATACTCTACCCGCATTTGGGTGTCAACCACAGCCACCACGATGCTCCCACAATGGGGCCTACCTCATAGCTGGGGACGGAAGAAATCCTTCCGTGGGCTCCCCAGCTCCCTTGGTACCAGACGAATCTCTGGTCGGAGTTTCGCAGTTAACAACGTAGTTAACTACTGCAGTTGAGTTCCTTATAACTCGGACTGGTGGCCCTTTATACATCGTTTTACGCACGAAGTTCAGCTTACTGATCAGTCAGCTGGTGCTACGATAGCAAGTTCTCTGCTCGCACGTCGTTCAAAAGCATTCTTGGCAAATATTTGTATGCATTCGAAACTTTCCCTAGAGCTTAAGGCAGATTAAAAAATAAATCCGCCATTGCTTAAACGGATCCCATCGCATGCAAGTCCCTCAAGTCAGAGTAGATGGGACAGTCACATAATACATGCGACCAGTCCTCTCTCGGGAATCCACAATTACAGCTTGCCGATTCACTGAGGCCTCTCGAATGCAAAAATGCTTTCAAGCTGCCATGGCCAGTGAGTAGAAAGCCCAGCTTAAGGCTAGGAGCAAAGTACGGGCTCGTTCGGGCGTACAGAACGTCCTTAACGAACTCGAACGTTACTCTGCCATTGGTAGCTTGGTTCCATCTGGACTGCCATCTAGCTATCATAGCATCTACAATGAGTTCCTTGCACTGGGCAAGGCTGCGATTTTCAACATCACTATCCGTCAGCCAGTCGCTTTGCAGGAGCGGCCTATTCCTCTTGATCTTGAAGACTAAGCTTCTACGGATCAGTTCCAGATCGAGAGGCGGAACACCCAACAGGACCTGCATAGCATCTGTAGATACAGTTCTACAGACCGGCAAGCATGCGATTAAGGCAACACGCTGGCAAGAGTTTATTTTTGCTCTGCCTCTGACAAGCATAGCAGTCTCATACCAAACAGATGCTCCATATGTTGCACAAGCAACGAATAGGCCACCATAAATGGTACGTACTGCCCGCTTATCCAGGCCCCATTCGGCCCGAAGGATTCGAGTCATAGGTCCTACAATGCTTAGCATTCGCTTTTTAAGCTCAGAAAGGTGCACAAGGAAGTTCATGTGTTCGCCCATGTGTATACCAAGGTATCTGACTTGGTTGACGTATCTGATGTTAGACCCATTGAGCCTAACCATTGGATGTCGACTGGCCGATAGTTTGCCTTTCAGCAACATCGACACTGTCTTATCCAGTGATATGTCAACTCCAACCTCGGACCCCCAGTCATGGACAACAGACATTAGTTCCGCACCCTTCCGTTCAAGCTCAAGCCGCGATTCGCCTTCAACGAGGATGATTAAATCATCCGCGTAGGCACAGCATTTGCAGAGCTCTGCTAGCCGTCCTAGGAGGGTGTCCATCATAACGTTCCAAATAAATGGTCCGCAGATGGATCCCTGAGGACAACCACGGGCGACATACTTACTGACACTTCCAGTAGTACCAACACAACACGCTTGTCTGTCAGAAAAGTAACTCAACCAAAGAGGTACTTCACGGCAGCCCAGTTCGATCAGCTTTTCGATTACGCTGTCCCAAGTGAGATAGTCGAAAGCGCCCTTGAAATCTACGAAGATAGCAAGAACGTATCGAATTGTACTGCAATGTACGCTGTCTTTTACGAACAGCCATGTATCCTTAGTACTTTTCCCAGTTTTGAAGCCATACTGCCTGTCAGACATCAGAGTCGCTGCGACACCCTCAAGTCTACGCACCATTACTCTCTCCAGCACTTTTCCAAGTACTGGAAGAAGACTAATGCCACGGTAGGAGCGAGGATTAGTGCGCACCTTGTCCGGTGACTTGAGCAGCACTACGACTTAGCGCATTTCCAAGCGGCTGGAAAGTAGCAAGTATCAAAACACTTCTGAAAAATTGACATGATATGGTCTGGAATAGCCCGTCAGATGCTTTTACACATCTCGCCAGTCATTCCGTCCATCCCAGGAGATTTCCGGGACCTTACCCTCACCATACACTCCCATAACTCAGATGGTTCTAGAGATGGAACATCTCCATATCCAAGCCGATTCATGGGACCGAATAGCGGTGGACGGGCACCTGGAAAGAACTCATCCAGGAGTGCTTTCACACTATCATTCCATGTATGGCATACACGGTCATTGACACGAATGCCACAGACCTCTGACACACGTTTTCCCCTACAAATGCGGTATACTTCACCCCATGGATTGCTATTGTTGTTACCAACAAAGCGCCTCCAATCGTCCTCTTTCGCTTTGAGGATCACTTTTTTGTACTCACGCGTGCCATTCTGATAAGCCAACCTGAAGTGATTGACCCTCTGCTCATCACCAGCTCTGGCTCTTTGGTGGGCTTTTCTGAGACGCCTCAGCCACGCACGCTTAGCGCTCAACTCAGGAGTCCACCATTTAGTACGTCTAGGGTTGATCTTTTTAACCCTATGAAGCATACTATCATTGACGGAGACCATCCAAGCGTCGACCAACAAGATTTGTTGGTCAATACTTAGATCACTGAATCGGCCAAGTGGAAAGCTTGATGCTTCCTCTTTTATGCTCTCAGCGTAGACATCCCAGTCAGCTCAACCAGTGCGCCACCACAGTCGGTTGAGCATCCTCGATCCTTTCAGAGTCAAGGATAATCTCAATGAGATTGTGATCACTGATACTTTCCCCGTTCAGGATCCTCCAGCGATATCGGAGAGCACCAGCAGAGCGATTGCAAAAAGACACATCAATGTCACTTACTCCCAAAGGTCCATCAAACGTGTAACTGTCCGATGGCGTATTAAGGACACGACACGAATTCGAAACAAGCATTTCAGCAAGCATCTCGCCCCTCTCTGTTCTACGCTGACCGGACGAACGTCCAGGCTTGCTGAACCACAGAGGAGAGGACGCGTTTGCATCAATGCCGAAAATTGTCGGTGTTCCGTCTGCTAATTGCAATATGGACTCCATATAGACCAAATATGGTTCCAGAGGCTCATTGAACTTGCAGTATATACTGACAAGAAAGAACTCTCCAAAATCGCCCCTGACCCAAACGCAGGATCCCCATTGGTCTGTGTTTTCGCTCACTGCCAAGCAGTCGACATTGACGTTATTCACCACCACCGCTGCATTTCTCCTTGTATCAGGAAAAATGGGCATATTAGATGGAAGACCCCTCACACAGCCATTAAGCGCGTAGGGCTCTTGAATCAATGCGAAGCTGGCATTTTTTTCGCAGAGGTATTGACCAAGATTGCACGTGACGGGATACGAGCGCTGACAATTTAGTTGTAAAATTACAACCATTAGTGTCTTGCATTCGCCTTTTCAACAAGACTGCTGTACACAGGGCAGGCTAGTGACGTCATGATGTGTGAAGCAGGCTGTCCTCTCAAGGCGCAGTTACGGCAGTGTGGCACTTTATCACACCGTGAGGCGAGGTGACCTGTGCAGCCACAGCGGCGGCAAGTATTTTCTTTTTGCCTGCATTCAGAGACCCTGTGGTCAAAACCCAGGCAGCGGAAACAGCCCATAATAGGGTCTTGTTCCCGAACTACGTACGAGTACCAAAGTACATAACAGCGGCGAGCCTTTAAAAGAACATCTGTTACTTGGCTGGTGCAATCTAATATGACATTAGCCACAGCCTCAGGTCCATCTTTTTTGGGCCGGCTCACGATTCGGGCGCTCTTTTTAAACTTCTCGAAGTTCATAACCTCATTGAGATTATTACGGTGAATCTCTGCCATTAGGTCATCGTCTGAAATGGCTGACAGGACGTTCTGTAAAACGATTTTTGCTCCAAGTTTCTCTTTCACAGATACGTCAAGCCCAATTTCTTGGAACTTCTTGTTGGATACAATCTTGTTCCGCTCGTTCATTGTAGGGGTGCGAAGTATCACGTCTCTATTTTTGGTAGGCTTAACCTCGTGGATTCTTGTGCCTAGGGAAGGGCACACTTCCTTCATCACCTTTTCAGCTAATTGTTTCGCCGTAACGTTCTTGTCCCTATTTCTGACGACGACTGACCAGGTCTCCGTCGGCTTTGGGACAGCAGCAGGTGTCGACATTATGGGCATTGTTGTTCTAGCCATCATTGGGCGAGCCGTCGTTGGAGCCATAGGAGGCGGCATCATGGCACTATTCGTTGCTGCAACCTGTGCATAGTTAGCCCTACGACCAGCACTACACTCTATCTGGTTTCTCTCCAAATAGTCTATTTGGCCTCTTTGGTGCGAGTTTAAAACCTCTAGGTCTTTAATTTTTCTGTCGTAGCTGCTTTTCATCTCAAGGATAAGATGAAACAGTTCATCGCTTTCTGACTTGGCTCGAGTCAGTACTTTCATTGATATGTCATCAATGTTTTTCGCGGAAGCTACGTTATTAGAGCCGTTAGCTACTTTATTGCTGTCATCATAATTTCCTTTTTTACTTAATTCTACTAAACCGTTTGCTTGTGCAGTGAGTACCGCATGTAAATCAGCACCCTGGTTTGTCAACGGTAAACTTAAATTTTTGTGACTTACCCCAGGTATACCTCCAGCGATTGTCATCCGTTTTTTGTTTCTAAAGGCTTCATCCCTGCTGCTTTCACCATCAGTAGAAATGTCTTCGGATTCAACTATGACACCTTCAGCATTTTTCTGTTTTTTGTTCTTCTTCTTGCTCTTGTCCTTCTGTCTGACTGGCTTGTCTGGCTTCTCAGACTTGTCAATCTCCTTCAGATTGTCAGCCACTTCCACCGTTTTGTCGATTTCCATAATTACACTATTATTTTCGAATGTTTCCACTATTACTTCACTATTATTTTCGTATGTTTCCACTATTATTCTTGACTGCTTTTCTGAAAAACTCGACGGCTTTTCTGAAAGTCTCGTTTTGCCGAAAAATCAGGATTAACCGTTTTTCTACCTGCGGGTCTGTGATTACACGGTAGTGCGTCGTATCGCACACACACACACGTACACGCGAATTAAGTCGCTTTTACTTCGCGGCTTTAAAAAAAAACAACTTTTTAACTTCACTCCTCTGAGTACTTTATTAGACTGAACTTTTTATATTTTATTTTTCTGTTCGTGACTTAAAGCTAAGAATTATTATAATGTATTTTGTTGTTGTGTTACATTTTTTTAAATTGACAAAATTGGAATCGAACTTTACATTTTGTTAAATTGACAAAAACTGAAATTGAAATTACGTTTTGTTAAATTGACAAAATTGATAATAAACAATGTTGAAATTTGATCTACTGACCGTTGAACTAGATTGCCTTAAAGTACGCAACGCTGATGCAACTAGGGTTCAACGGCTTTTGGGTTCGGTGTTCGTCAGACGAATTGTTGGCTGACGTAACCCCTCCCTCCTTTGATTTAGAACTCTCATGAGTTCTTGTTTCTAATTTCAATGAGATATTTTTATGTTTTCTGTTAAAATATGTGTACAACAAAGTAATTACAATAAAGACTATGGTAAATGTTATCCAGTTTATTGTAGAGTGTATTTTCCTATTAAATTTAAGTTCTTTTATTTTCTCCATATTCTCAATTTGTGCGATTATGATTTCGTCAAACGTTTGTTGTGACTTACTTTCATTAATTTTAAAATTTGAATTTTGTAAAACAAAGTTTTGCTTAAATTGTTTGTTTAGGTTCCTATATGTTACGTTACTAATATATATTTCGCAATTGTTGAATAATACCAAATAGTTTTTATTTGCTCTAAATCTTCTTTCATCGCAAGTACTTTCAATTTGATTTTTTAATAATAACGGGTGTTTTTTTGGGAGGTTTGTTTTTCCGATAGATATAACGTGTTTTTTTAAGAGGTTGCCGATTTTTTTTTTGAATAAAACACATATAAAATTATGAAATGACCAAAATTTTTTTTTATTTGGTAGATAATTTTTTGGCATTTAACATTTAAACACAATTTCTGGCATATGGCTACCACGACTATTTTTCACAAATGTCATTTTTTTTTTTTTTTTTTTTTTTTTTTTTCATAATGATTTGCCAAACAATACTGAGTAGAAATGCCACTTTGAGCTGTCAAAACAACTGTCATAAAATAAAACGACATCTATCGGAAAAACAAACCTCCCAAAAAAACACCCTATATAAGGCCAGTTTCGATTTCAATGACATTTGCATTTCTGTTAATTATTTTGTTACAGTTTCTATTAAAAATACATAATTGACTTATCTTTAGGTTATTTTTATAAAAATCTTTATTAAATTCGTATTTTGTTTTGTTAATTGTGATTATCTGTTGATTTTCAAAGATTAATTCTTCGGATATTTCGTTTCCTAATGGTATGAATATTGACCTTCTTGCTTGTATAGTTTGCTTTGGGATTTTAATTGAAAAGATTATGCTATCGTCCTTATATTTGGCGGTGCCAAGTTTTATATTTTGTAATTTATAGAGATCGATATTATAGTTTAATATCTCATCATTTGTTAAAATATTGCTGGACATGAGGTCTAACCTGGAAGAAGCTATGTTGTTTTGAATGTGATCGATATTGTCTCCTATAATTTTTATTTTTAGTAAAATGTCTAGATATGAAAATTGTGTGTATATTGTTTCGTACGTTGACTGAATTTCGTTCAATTTACTATTGAATTGCCGTCTGTCTGACTCAATAGCACTTTTTATTTGGGTGAAAGTTCTATTGAAATGGTCGTTAATTTTGATCTGTTGATTAAGGTTAGAGATTGCGTTATGGTTATTTTCGTCAATTATTTTGAGATGTTCTTCTATGTTTTGTCTATCGTTATCGTCCATGGTCCCGTATAGCCATTTCATTCCTGTTCCTAGTATATTAATTAGTCCTCGTTTGGTTTTGTGTGGTAAGAGTGTCTTTAATTTGAGCTTTAAGCTTTCTAATTCGTAAGTGAGTAGCTGTTTGTTTTCAAGTATTTTGTAGTCTATTATCAAGTTTTCTAAAGATGTTATGATATTTTCGATCTCAATGGGTTTAATTATGTGTAATATAAGGTCATAGTCTGTTATTATTTCGACGTCATCCAGTTTTATTTCTGCGAATCCTTCGTTGTGGTCTTCAAGTTTTTGTATCGTGAGTGATGCGTCAGTTATTGGGATTGTCATCAGTAAGATAGTCATTAGTGTCCAAAATACCTGAAAATTGTTTTGTGCGTTTAATATTGGTTGGGTGAATATTATCTAACTGTAGCTTTTTATATTTGGGTTCGTTTTTGTGTCTTAATGCTTTATAATTTTTTACGTATCCTTCTGTTTGTTCTGACTGGTAATTTTCTCGTTTTTCGTTAAGTTTGGCTGTCCTACGTTCTTTGTCAGTTTTAAGTTTATTATGTATTTTCTGTTTGTCAACGTTTCCTTCTACCACGTCGATCGGTTTTACTCCAATGGCTGAATGTATGGATTTATTGTACCATTCTGTAGCTTTAATAATTCTATCCTGTGTTGAGAGTGGAGAGTTTTCTGCTTCGAGTATTCTGATTTTTTCGCCTAATGAGCTATGGAACCTTTCGATATCAGAGTTTCCCGTATGACTGTTTGGTTTTGTAAAATGAAGCTGAACGTCCTCTTCTCTGAGAAAGTCTTTTAGGTTTATGCTGTTAAATTCGTTATCAAGAATTAATAATTTAGGCTTGCCTCTAATGGAAAAGAAAAGTCTTAGCTTATTGATAATTGTGATACTGTTTCTATCTTCTAGTGGAAGTGCTAAGGCGTGTTTAGAAAATCTGTCTATCAGTGTGAAAAAATGGTTCTTTGTGCTTGTGTATACGTCGGCGTGGACTATTTCATTTATGTCTTTCGGGGTTTCGGTTAAAAAAAATTTTGGTTTTATCGGATTTCTGTCATATTTAGCTTTATTGCATATATCACAATTATTTATATACTTCTGAATCATTTGTTTCAAATTTTTGAAATAAACTATCCTTTTAAGGTTCTCGTAATTTTCTGTTATACCTGCATGGCCTGTTTCGTTTTTGTGAAATTTTGAAATATATCTAAAGGTTTCCTCCTCATTCCTCATATCTTTAGCGTGATGTGTACACTTGAAAAATTTTAATTGATTGCTGAACAATTCTATTAGTTTTTGCTGGACTCTATTATATTCGTGTTCTGAAAGATTTGAATAAATACCTATTTTACCGTGTTTTAAGAATCTGCGGAATATATCGGTCATAAAGTTGCTATTTATATCATCTGAATTTATAAAGATTTTTCGTTTGCTGTTTACTACCTCGATGTCCCTTGTTTTGTCGTTTGTAAGAATAATTTGGGTGTGGAATCTATTAACTATTGTGTCTAATATACCGAAATGATCATTCTGTTCTTCAATTTGGGAGTGAACTGTTGCATCTGTACTTAAATTGTCATGAGGGGGATTATTCTGTTCAATAATGTTTATTTCTCCAGTGTCAGCATTGATTCTACTTAAAAAGTCCGCTACATTGTTGCCCTTTCCTTTTATATAATCGATATTAAAATCGTATTCTCCTAATTTTAATAACCAACGTTGGAGTCTGGGGTTTATGTCTTTTCCGTTATGCTTCGTTTGGAGCCATTTTAATGGTTGGTGATCTGTCATTAGTTCGAAAGTTCGCCCATAAATGTATGGTCTGAAATAGTTGACAGCCCATACGATTGCTAGTAGCTCTTTTTCCGTTGTTGAGTATTTCCGTTCGTGGTCGTTTAGGGTCCTGCTGGCATAGCTGATTGGATGGTCGCTTTGCGATAAAACGGCACCTATGGCGAAATCGCTTGCATCGGTCGCAATTTTGAATTTTTTATTGAAGTCAGGATATCTTAAATTTGGGGCGTCTGTTAGGAGTTGTTTCAATTTTTCGAAAGCATGTATATAGTTTGAATCATTTTTGTTTACTTTTGTGTTCTTTTTCAAATATTTCGTCAAATTGTACGCTACCTTTGCATAGTCCCTTATAAACTTCCTATAATACCCTGTCATTCCTAAAAATGATTTTATTTGTTTCGGTGTCTCAGGTATTTTAAGTTTTAGGATGTTATTAATTTTGTTCATGTTTGGTTTTATACCTTCGGTTGTTAAAAAGTGACCTAAATATTCTGTTGTTTTTGCAAAAAATTTACATTTGTCTATTTGTACTTTAAGGTTGTGTTCGCGAAGTTTATTAAAAATTTTTTGAATATTTTCTGTGTGTTCCTGTATGTTAGTGCTAAATATCAGGATATCGTCTAGATATACGACGCAGATTTTATTAATGTATTCACGAAGTACAGAGTTTATCAGTCTTTGGAACGTTGCCGGGGCATTTTTTAATCCGAACGGCATTCTGATGAATTCATAATGTCCCAAGGGGGTAGAGAAGGCAGTTTTCTTTCTGTCCTCTGGTTTGATCAGGATTTGGTGAAATCCTTTTGCGAGGTCTAAAGTCGTGAAATATTGGGCTTGTCCCAATTTTTCTAAGATGCTCTCTATGTTAGGGATGGGAAATTTATCATTTACGGTTGCCTCGTTGAGTTTTCTATAGTCAATTACTATACGCCACTTTTTTTGCCGGAATTGTCCATCTTTTTGGGCACAATCCAGAGTGGTGAGTTATACGGTGAATTGCTTTCTGTTATAATGCCTTGGTCAAGCATCTCTCCTATTTGTTTCTTGATTTCTGTTTCATGGATTTGGGGATAGCGATATATTTTTGCGTAAATTGGTTGATTTACTGTTGTTATTATTTCATGATGAATTTCATGGGTGTGTGTTAACTTGTCGCCTTCTTGCAAAAATAGGTCCTGGTTTTTTGAAATAATTTCTCTTAATTTTTCTGTTTCTTCATCATTCAGTTCGCTATGTCTGAGCTTCTCAAGAATGCTCTCGTCCGTTGTTTGTTCTAGAGTTTGAATTTCGTCGTATTTGTGGGGGCAAGAATTCAAGTACTTAGTCCTGACGTTATGCACTTCTAAATATTCTTCATTTAAGTTTATGATTGCTTGCATTGGTTTAAGTAAGTTGAGGCCGATAATGCCATCGAAACATTTATTTTTAAATGATGTTACTTTCCAACACATATACGCATTTTCGTTGAATTCAAGGGGGACATTAGTGATAATTTCTTGAGAAATTTTCGTAAGTCCATTCAAAGTTTTGAAAAATAGAGGTTGTTTTAAGTTTTTTCGTTCGTACTTTGTCAGTTTGTACTTGTCTATTAGTGACGTCGTTGAGCCTGTATCTAATAGGCATTTGAACTTTTCATGTCCTATGGATAATTCTACTATCGGTAAGTTATGTTGGGGCCCTGTGACTGAAAATTTTCCTTGCGATTTTCGGGTGGTTGATTGCAAAAACGGGGTGGATAATTCATTTGTATATGGTCAACTTCCATCGGGGTACTTTGATTTTGTTTATACAGTCCTGAATTCCTGTAATTATTGTAGTTATGGTAGTTATTATGTCCTTGTCTCACTTGGTCGGATGTGTGTGTTCTATGTTTAAATTGTCCTGAATTTGTGTTGAAATTGTGTTGTGGGATATGTGTGATTGGATTGGGTCGTTGCACAGGGGGGCTTGGTCTATATTTTTCTTGATTACGGTTAGTTCTGAAGTGGGGGTTCCTAAGTAATCCTGTCTCTTCTAGAGTGTTAAACGCTTCCCTGAGATTGTTGATATTTCTACAATGGACTACACTCGCGAGATGGGCATCTATACCATTAAGAAACGTTTTTAAAATAACGGACTCATTTGTTTGGGGTGAAAATTCTACCGGTTTTAAATCATCGAATTCGTATTTTGTATTAAGCTTATCTAAAAAACCTTTAAAAATATAGTAATATTCACTTACATTATAATTTTTTATATTGAGTGCTTTGTGATAAAGGGCGTGGTAGCTTTCCTTCACGCCAAAGTTCCTGATAAGTTCCTTCTTTGTCTCCTGCCATGTTGCTTGTGGTCCCAGTGTCCTAGTTACTTCCAATGCTGCTCCCTGGATTTTATTCCTGATGTGTCGTTGGTATACAAATTCTTGGAGTAGTGGGTTGGTGTTGAATAGGGGAAGAATAAGGTCCACTTCCCTGATGAACGATGACAAGGCGTAGTCTTTGGATCCGTTGAATTCCTTGATTGATGCGGCTTCCTTAAGGAGTTCTCCCGCTGAGAAGACGTAGTTTGCGTCTGCTTGGTTTTCCATGTTTTAAATATAATTTTATTTTTTTTCCAATCGAACTCTTAGGAGGTTGATGGAGATATTTTAAAAATATCGTTTTTTTTCACGATTCACTACCGAACTCTTTGGAGTTTGAAGGAAATATTTTAAATATGTATATATATTTTTCACGATTCAACCCTTTGGAGTTTGAATGAGATATTTTAAATATGTATGCTTTTTTTTCACGATTCAACTCTTCGGAGTTTGAATGAGATATTTTAATGTAGTTTCACTTGTACTTTTTCTGTATCTACAGATTAGAAATAGAATGAAACCTTTTTGTGGTTTTAACCTGATTACCAGCCGGAAAAATATAGAATACATAAATATACGAGTTGGTAACCAGACTATTAGATCAAGGATTTTGTCAAATACCTAGTAGTAATGCTTGACAATAGGCTCCGTTTTAAAATACACGTGGACTACTCGAGCAAAAAGGCTTCCCAGATGCAGGCAGCATTATTCCGGATTCTGCCAAACGTTGGAGGACCAGGATATACAAGGAGGGTCCTAATGTCTAGAGTAGTCAGCTCAGTCCTCCTTTACGCAGCCCCAGTTTGGGCGGATGCACTGGTGACTAAAGAAATAAGAAGAAACTTATCGTCTATATACAGACTCAGTGCACTAAGGACGATCAGCGGGTTCCGAACGATCTCCGATGATGCTGCCCTCGTTATAGCAGGAATGGTTCCAGTAGATATCCTCGCAGATAAATGCTTAGGATCTACAATAGAAGAGCCTTATCACAACAGGACCAACGAACAATCGAAATGATCAAAGAGGAAGAAAAGGCCACCTCAATGGCTGTGTGGCAAGACCGGTGGGACATAAGTTTGAAAGGAAGATGGACCTACAAACTGATCCCGAACATTGAGAATTGAACAAACCGATCTCACGGTAACTGCAACTACCAATTTACGCAGTTTCTGTCAGGCCATGGCGGCTATCGAAAATATCTTTATCGATTTGGACACGATAGCTCACCTTTTTGCCCAGATTGTCCAGACATAGAAGAAGACACAGAGCATGCGATTTTCCATTGCAGACGCTTCAGAGAATGGAGAAGCAACCTGCCAAGTCCACACGTCCTTTTAGAAGAAATGCAAAGATCCGAGGATAAGTGGACAGAAGTGTGTGTATTCGTAACGAAAGTGCAAAACGAGCTGCGAAGAATCGAAAATATAAGGCGATTAGCAGCAGCAGAAGATGCAGAAGGCATAGAGTAATCTGCTAACCAGCCCCGTGATGTAATACCTAACGGCAGTCCCATGGGGAGAGTGGTTGAAGTGTGTAAGGAGGGTTTAGTACGTATGCGTAATTCCTGGTACGAACATTCAGGTTTACGAATCGTGCATGCTAGTACCCCTGGAGGGCTCTACTGGTATCTTTTAGAAGATTCCCCACCTTTGGCACAGCCATAAAAAAAAAAAAAAAACACACACACACACACACACACACACACGCACTGTATGTACGCAGGTAGTAGAAACTTGTGCATTTGAAATGTTCACCAATTTATTTTCGTCCGTTTGTTTTGTCTTCGTCTTGTCCTCAATCTCTTTTAGTAATAAAAATTACTTATGGGCCGTCAATAGCAATAAAAATTACTTTGGTTTTCTACGTATTCGTCGAGTAAATTGTCTGCTGTTAATGATTTTGCTGCTATGCACAATGCGAGCTTCAAATTTTAACAACCTTCCGCTTATGCTGTTGAAACACAACTGGTAGATAGGGACAGATTCTATATTTGAGGGCAAGCCCTCGCTTTCCCACCTTTCGGTATAAAGCATTCAAAATTGTCTCATCTGAACTACCACACGAATCCGCAGGCAAGAGAACCCAACCGCCAAACGATGTTAATAATATCTGGGTCGTCAAATTTGGGTTTACATATTTTTACTAATGTAACCCGTGAGTCCGACACGATATTTATTGTTTCCCCACATATATCAGGGTTCAAGCATACGAGGGCTTTCATGACCCCTGTTATTTCTGCTCTATGGGTTTCCGGTGTTCTTACGGCAGTCCATTTTCTTATTGACGTTGTGTATGCATCTTGGATTATGGCACCTATTCCAGTCGCGTCTTCTATTGTGGATGCATCCGTGAAGATCCATATTGCCTTAGCTGCAATATCTCCGATGCTCTCGTCTCAGGTATTATAAGTCCTTGTTTTCATTTTGGCCGGATGTGGCCACAGGTTTGTCGTCGGTTTCTCCAGGTACTGGCCAGTTTTCCTTGCTTCCTGTATCTCGGATCTTTCTCTTATTTCAAGATAGAGCGGTGGTTGGTTTGCCAGTATTTGGATAGCTTTGTTCGCCGTTGTCTTATAGGCTTTACAAAGGGCCAGGAGGAATGGCCTTTGGGCTGCTTCAAGATGCCTCTGCAGGTACCTGTTATTTGAATTTTTGCCCCATATTTCTGCCCCGTATAACAGCAGTGGTCGGATTGCTCCCTCGTATATTGTTTTCAGTATTTCCCTGCGTGTTCCCCAAGTTTTCCCTGCAACGATGAATAGCCTATACGCCTTAGCAGAAGCCTTTCCTCGAACGAATTTTGCGTATTCAACCCATGATAGTTTGTCATCAATGATTATTCCCAGGTATTTGATCTTCTTATCGATGGTGATATTCATGTTATCGATTTGTATCCGTGGGGGTCTTACTGATGGCTTTGATGGGATAAACATAGCCTTAGTCTTGTGTGGTGCGTAGCTTAGCTTGTTATTATACGCCCATTTTTTGCAGCTATCCCAGGTTAGTGACCACAATTGCTCGATTCTAGCAAAGGATGATCCTGAAATGGTTACGATCTGGTCGTCGGCGAATGCTTGGATGTGTTAAGAAGTAAAGGCATCTGTTTGCACGTTTTTTAATTCGTTAAACCAATCCTCCATGATGAGCAACCAGAGGACTGGGCCTAGGCATGAGCCTTGACGAGCACCTCTCTCGGTTGTCATTTCTACGCCATTTGATTTGATCCTAGTCTTTCTGGGCATCCAGTTTTTGTCAACAGAAGTTCAAGTCAAGGATACCATGCTGAATTAAAAGCATTTTTGATGTCCATTGTGATGGTAAGGGAATGCCTATTCACTGCTTTGTTCGCCTTGATTACATACAGTATGTTTTCAATTGCTTGCGTGGTTGTCCTAGTTTTCCTAAAACCGTATTGGTATGGCGAGAGTTTTTCATTTGACTCAAGGTGGTGCGTTAGGCGATCTGCCAGAATTCGGTCAAAAATCTTTCCAATGGTTGGAAGAAGGCAGATTGGCCTCACCTCGTCAGTGTCTGTTTTTGGCAACCAGGCTATTTCGGCTGTCTTCCATTTATCCGGGAATTTGCCCGCTCTCAGGCAGAGGTTAAGTACCTCTTCCCAGTTTCCAATAATTGCTTCTGATAGTGGCTTTAACGCTGCTGTTGGAAATTTGTCAGGGCCAGGACAATCCGATCCGGGTCTGAACGATCGCTCTGATTTCGTCTTTGGTAATGTTGTGATCTTCTTGCGTCTCCCAAACGCAAGTTTTTAGTCTGTCTGCACTATTTGGAGCAGAGTCATCGGCTGTAGAATCTGTTGGAAAGTATTTCCTCATTTGTTCAAGCGTTGTTTCTTCTATGGTTTGCGTCCAGGATCCGTCGGCTTTCTGCATGGACTTTATTTTTGTTCCTGTCCTGCCTTTGGCATTTATTATCTTATAGGCGACCCCCCAGGGATCCATTTCTGCGTTATTATCTTCTAGGATTTTCTTCAAGGATTGGAATTTGGCTTCCATGATCATCTTTTTGAGCTTATTTCTCTCAGTTTTGTATTCGCTGCAGAGAATTGCTCTTGCGATGTGTTGTGTGGAGTTTTGCGTCTTCCTTCGAGCTTTCCTGGTTTTCCTTCTTTGTACTTGGAGCTCGCGTTGTAGTTTACTACAGTCCTTTTGTTTCTCAGTGGGATAGCTGCGTTGCATGCTGCTGTTGCCAACTACTGTAGTTTCGTCGCACGATCGTTTGCTGACAGGCTTTCTGCGTGCATTTTCCCAACATGGGTTTGAAGATATTCTTTAAAGCATGACCAGTCTGCTCTAGCTACTTTGTACGATTGAGCTAGTCTTAAAGGTTCTATTTCAGTGTTTATTCTGAATGATATATACCTATGGTCGCTTAAGGTTTCAGTCGTTTCGACTCTCCAGTCTTCGACGTTGAGTTCCTTTGTAAGGGTTATGTCTACCCAGCTTTTTCCGTGATGGTTGCAGAAGGTGGGTTCGCTGTCGCAATTGTTTTCGATATGAAGACCTTCTTTGGCTATAAGGTCCATAAACCTGTCTCCTCTTCGGTCTATAATTTCACCTCCCCAAAGTGGATTTTTGGAGTTAATATCTCCGGTTATTAGGATGTTATTCCTATACTTTCGGGTGATATTCTCTATCTTTTTGAGGTGTCTTTTCATACGAGAGAGCGGCTCCATATACAGAGATGTAACAACTATGTTCGGTGATGTGTTGGCGATTCTCAACGTCACTGAGTTGTCATCCGTAAATTCTGGCAGTAGTAATGCCGAGATGGTGGCGTTTCTAGTTATGATTGCCGTCTTGGCATTTAGGTCTCGACCTGTCTTTATATGCTGCATATAGAGAGTGAAGTTTTGGTTAACTTTCATTCTTCTATATGGCTCTTGAATTAGGGCTATGTCAATGCCCCTTTCTTCCATTACCCTTTCGAGTAGGTTAGTGGCCTCTTTGCCTCTGCCTATATTGACTTGAATAATTTTAATTATTGCCATAGTCGATGAGGGTTCCTGCTTGTCTCAGCTTCCTTCTGAAGTTAGGGCATTTGCTGTCCCAGGCGAAGTGGTCTGTGCTGGGTTGCTTCATTTCTTTGCAGTTTATGCAGCAGGGGATCGCGGTTTTGCATGTGTGGTCCTTTGTGCTAGATTTGTCTGCGCACTTTGGGCAAACCTCTTGCGTTGATCTGCAGTATTTGGCTACGTGTCCGTAGCCCTGGCATTTGTAGCATCTTGCGAGGTCGGTATATTCTTTAATATATACCCACGTGAGATCTGCAATAATTTTCTCCTCTTTAATTAGAACTTTGTAAATTTCAGGGGTTACTTCTAATTTCCAGTTGGCCCTTCTGGAGTTATAATTTTTCTTTTTTCCCAGAAATTTGATTCCCTCTGCGAATTTGCTAGCCCCGATTTTTTCCGCGAGGTCTGGGTTGCAAGCTGCAAGGTCTTTTCCAATGTTTTCCTCGCTTAGGTCATTGTTTTCATCAATGCCCATGAGTAGCATAATGGGCTTAGGTGCCTTAATAGGTTTCACTATTAGCGTGTCCTTGGCTTTTTTTGTCAGCGTAGATTGGACTTTTGTCCACTGTTCTCGGGAGTGGCAGCCTACCATGACATCCCCGCTTCGTAGGGTGTCGATGTTTTTAAGGGACCCTCCTACTTCTTTAATGTTTAGTGCTTCTCTTAGCACTTTGCCTGTTGGGATATCTTTGTTGCTGGATGAAACCGCGACTTTAAAGGCTGTCCTATTTGTTGAGTTGTCCCTGCGTACTTTTTTAAATTTGGGAAAATTTTGGTCGTAGTTAGCGTTGTTAGTCCTGTCTGTTTGTCCCTCTTGCTGTACCGTTTGTTGTCTCCTTGGCTTTCCCGTTGTCTGTCCGCTTTGTTTCTTCATTAGTGAGTTGGTTAGTGTCCAGTTTTGTCTTTCCAAGTCTAATGTTTTTTGTTGATTTTCTGTTATGACCAGCAGAAGTTCAACTAGCTTCCTATAGATTTTTTCCGTCTTTGCTATTATCGTTGGTTGTAATACAGGAAAATTGCCCGCTACGTCTTTAATTTTTTCCAGTTCGGATTTAATTGTCGCTATGGCATTTGATGGGCTTTTTGGTCCCTTTTTGCTACCCCCGTCTTTGGCTGCTGTTGTCCGAGTAGGCTTGGTCTTTATGGTCTGTTGGTTCGTTTTTAGCAGCGTCTGCGTACGTCTTGTTGCTTATTCCCTTGTCCATCCCGATATTAATTTCAGGCTGACTTACCATTGACATCCGTCTTGTTATGATTTTCCTCGGTCGCTCTTCTGGGCTTATTTCTTCTTCGCTTGATGACGTGCAAGGGTTTTCCTTCGGTGTCGTCTTCGTCTTTTTGCCCTTTTGGTTCTTTTTGTGGCTGTTCATTTTCCACTTTTATTTAAGCACTGATTAAACTGATGATTTTGAAAGTCCCGACGGCTTTTTCAATTTTGCGGAAAATTTTTCGAATTTTACGAAAATCACGTTTAACTGAAAATCACTTTTTATAACTTTTGTGAAGAACTCGACGGCTTTGTTGAAATTCACGTTTTAATGTTTTCGGCTTTAACGGCTTTTTCTGAAAAACTCGACGGCTTTTCCTGTTTATACCTGCGTGATGGCAAAATCGCGTAGGGTAGTTTCGCACACAACACACACACGTACACTTGTACGCGCAGGTAATAAAACCCTTGCGTGTTTACAAAATTTCCGTACGTTTGTCCTTTCCACGTAATTGGTCGTCTATCTCTTATAATTAAAATTACTCTTGGGTTTTTGCTTGCCAGTAATGAAAATTACTTTATGACTTGCAAAAATACGTCTCGTTTTGTCTCTGTTAGTTTGGTCACGAATAAATTTATTGTTTTTCGCACAATGCGTACTACGAATAAATTCGACCGTTCGGTTTTGCTGTTAGAACACAACTGGTAGATAGGGACAGGATTATATAATTTGAGGGCAAGCCCTCCGCTTTCCCACCTTTCGGTATTAAGCATCATAAGGTCCATCTAAACCATCACGCGAATCCACAGGCAAGAGAACCCAACCACCAAACCGCACTCCAACAATTAGCGGGGATTTCCGATCCTTTTCCTGAAAATTAAATTATATATATGTTAGAGATATAATATAGAATGTCTTACGTGTTAATTAGTCCTTCGTATTCGAAGACCATCTTTTCAGCTAGTATGTTCACGTCGTTTAGGTACTCTTTTGTGGAACCATCGTCTATCCTTAGAGCGATATTCTCTTGTCCATATTTTTCCTTGTGATCCCTTCTGGCTGCTACCCTTTCCGGTAGTGTACATTCATTTAGTATGTGTTGTATACTGTCGGTGTCAATTTGACAGAAGCATATGTCCGGGATTTCTTTGATCCTAAATCGACGGAAGTAGCTGTTGAATTGTCCATGTCCTGTAATGAGGTGGACTGCCTTTGTTCCGAGATTGGTGCAGTTTCTGGTGGGTTGTGGCACAGCGTCGTGTACCACCCGTCCGAATGTCGAATGATTCCAATCCTGCAACCAGTGTCTTTCCAGATTTTTACGCGCCTCTTCTCTTGCTTTATTGAGCGGCCTTTGGATGGTTATATCCTCGTACTCGTTTAGCAATGTTGCTGCTTTTTTGGCTATGCGGTCTGCTGCATTCATTTGCACTACATCCGTTTTGTGGCCTCTAGTCCAATGTAGTGTGACTGAATTTTGATTTTCTTCGAGTCGTGTTAACCATTTCGTAATGCGTACGATAGTGGGATCTTCATTATTTGGGTTGCATATTTTCTCCAGTGCTACCCTTGAGTCTGACACAACATTTAGTATTTTCCCATTTGTCTCGGGGTCCACGCATTCAAGTGCTTTCATAACTCCAGTTATTTCAGCCCTGTGGATCTCTGGTGTCCATGTGGCAGTCCATTTCCTTATTGTCGTCAGGTTAGCATCTTGGATAACTGCGCTTATTCCTGTGGCTGTTTCGGCTGTGGATACGTCAGTAAAAATCCAAGTTGTATTTGCTCCTATTTCCTCAATGTTTCCCTCGAAGGTGTTGTAGTTCCTGATTTTCCTTTTGGCCGGGTGTGGCCATAAATTTGGAGGCAAACTTAACTCGTATTGTCCGGTTTTCTTAGCCATATGTATCTCTTGCTTCTCTCTTGTCTCCAAGTAGAGTGGTGGCTGGTTTGTCAATATTTGTATAGATTTGTTTGCCGTTGTCCTGTATGCTTTACACAGGGCCAGAAGGAAAGGCCTCTGAGCTGCTTCCAAGTGCCTTTGCAGATATCTATTTTTTGAATTTTTTCCCCAAATTTCTGCTCCGTAGGTGAGCATCGGTTTAATGGCTCCTTCGTAAATTCGTTTCAATATTTGCCTGCTTGTTCCCCAGGTTTTGCCTGCGACAATGTATAGCTTATATGCTTTAGCAGAGGCTTTTCCTCTTACGAATTTTGCGTGTTCTATCCATGTCTGTTTATCATCAATAATTATACCCAGACATTTGATTTTATAGTCAATAGTGACGTTTAAATCTTCGATTCTTATCCGTGGGGATCTTACTGATGCCTTGGATGGAGTAAACATTGCCTTCGTCTTTTTTGGAGCATAATTCAGTTTGTTGTTTTGCGCCCACTTTTTGCACCTCTCCAAGGTTTGTGTCCATAGCTGCTCGATTCTGCTCAGTGATGTGCCTGATATTGTTATTATTTGATCGTCAGCGAAAGCCTGAACATGTAAAGACGTTAGGGCATCTGTTTTCACGTTTTTCATTTCTTCAAACCAGTCCTCCATTATGATTAACCAGAGGACTGGGCCTAAGCATGATCCTTGAGGAGCACCTCGCTCTGTTGTCAATTCTACGTTGTTTAATTTGATAATCCGGTGTTGCAGGAAATCAATGATAGTTATTCCTAGCCTCTCTGGGCATCCTGTTTTTGCCAAGAGAAGTTTTAGTCTAGGGTACCATGCAGAATTGAATGCGTTTTTAATGTCCATGGCTATAGTAAGAGTATGTCGTCCAGTTGTTTTGTTATCTTTTATTACTTCCAGTAAGTTGTCAATCGCTTGCGCTGACGTCCTAGTCTTCCTAAAGCCGTATTGATTTTGCGATAATTTACCGTTTGATTCCAAAATATGTGTAAGGCGGTCTGCCAGAATTTTGTCGAAGATCTTACCAATGGTGGGAAGAAGACAAATTGGTCTGATATCGTCTGAATCGGGTTTTGGTAACCACGCTATTTCAGCTATCTTCCATATTTTCGGAAATTTACCTTCTCTCAGGCAGAGGTTCAGTACCTCTTTCCAATTTTCCAGAATTTCCTCTGATAGTGGCTTAAGTGCTACTGTTGGGAATTTGTCCGGGCCTGGGGCTTTTCGGTTTTTCCGGGTTTTAATAACCGCTTTTATCTCGTCCTTGGTGATGTCGTAATCTTCTTGCGTTTGCCATTCGCAAGTTTCCTGCCTATCTGCACTATTTTGTGCAGAATCATCGACCGTGGAGTCTACTGGAAAGTATGTTCGCATTAGTTCTATTGTTGTTTCTTCTATGGTTTGTGTCCACAATCCATCGGCCTTCTGAATGGACTTTAATTTTATTTCAGTTCTGCCTTTTGTTTTTATTATTTTGTCGGCAACGCCCCATGGGTCCATTTTGGAGTTGTTTTCTTCTATGACTCGATTTAAGGACTGGAGTTTTGCTTCTTTAATCAGCTTCTTAAGCTTGTTTCTTTCGGCTTTATATTCGCTGTAGAGAATTTCCCTTGTGATCTGATGCGTGGTTTCCTGCATTTTCCTACGTTTTTTCCTGATTTTCCTCCTTTGTATTTGGAGTTCTCTTGTCCACCAAGGATTATATTTAATGACAGTTCTTCCGTTTTTTATGGGAATGGCTGCATTACATGCCGCTTTCGCCAGGCCTTGACATTTTACGGCGTATTCGTTTGCTGATAGGTTCCTATCGCAAATTTGTTGGACATTGTTTTGAAGGTATTCCCTGAAACGTGACCAGTCAGCTTTTGACGTTTGGTACATCTGGACCATTCTTATAGGTTCTATTTCAGTGTTTATGCTGAAAGACAGATACCTATGGTCACTCAAAGTCTCTGCCGTTTCGACTTTTATATGTATATAGATCCTTGGTGAGAGTTATATCGCCCCAGCTTTCTCCACGGTTGGTGTAGAAAGTAGGTATGCTGTCGCAATTATTCTCAACGCCCAGGCCTTCTTTGGATATAAGATCCATAAACCGTTCTCCTCTCCGATCTATGGTCTCGCCACCCCAGAGTGGGTTTTTAGAGTTGATATCTCCGGCTATTAGGATATTGTTCCTATATTTTCGGGTGATATTCTCTATCTTTTTCAAGTGCCTTTTCATGCGCGACAGAGGCTCTAAGTATAGGGATGTTATCACGACATTCGGTGATGTGTTGGTGATTTTCACCGTCACCGAGTTGTCATCCGTGTATTCTGGAAGTAATAATGCCAATATGGTGGCATTTCTCGTTATGATTGCCGTCTTGGCATTTAGATCTCGGCCTGTCTTTGTGTGTTCCATATAGAGAGTGAAGTTTTGGTTAACTTTCATTCTTCTGTATGGTTCTTGAATTAGAGCTATATCAATGCCCCTTTCTTCCATAACTTTTTCCAATAGGTTGGTGGCTTCTTTGCCTCTGCCTACGTTTACTTGTATGGTTTTTATTATTACCATAGTTTACGAGTGAACCTGCTTGCCTAAGTTTCCTTTGGTAAGCTGGACACTTATTATCCCAGGCGTAATGGGCTGTGTTTTGCAGTCCCAATTCCTTGCAGTTTGCACAGCATGGGGTTGCGCTTTTGCAAGTGTGTTCCTTCGTGTCTGTTTTTTCTGCACATTTAGGGCAGGTCTCTTTTACTGCTCTACAATATTTTGCCACGTGGCCGTATCCTTGGCATTTAAAGCATCTTGCTACCTCGATGCTTTCCCTGATGTGCACGAAGGTGACGTCTGTGATAATTTTTTCTTCTTTAATCAAGACCTTGTATATGTCTGGTGAAACTTCCACTTTCCAGGTTTGTGTCATTGGGTTTCTGTTTTCTCTTTTTGTCAGGAATTTGATTTCCTTTGCCATTTTTTCTTTGCCTATTATCCTTGCCAGGTTGGGGTTGTATTCCGCTATTTGTTCCCCAATGCGTTCTTCGGATAGGTCCGAGTATTTGTCCACACCCATCAAAACTATTGTTGGGTTTGGGAACTTGAGTGGCTTCGCGGTGAGCTTTTCTTTGCCCTTTATCTCTACAAATTTTTGTAGTTTGTCGAGGTTAATTTTGCTCGTTGGTTTTATCATCAGGGTACCGCTTTTGGTCTGTTTAGTAGTTTTGAAGGGTCCTCCTATGTCCTCTAGTTTTTCACCTTTAGAGATTTCTCGAAGGAGTTCTCTCGGGTTTTCCTCTGCGTTGGTTGACTGAAGCATCATTGCGTATGAAGTTTATTTCTGTGATCTGTCCCTAGATTGTCTACTGTTACTATGGAGGTTTTTGTTGGCGTTTGTCGGTGTCGGGCGGTTTGCGGGTGTATTTCTGTTTTCCGTGAAATTTGTTAATGTCTGCTTCGTCAAATCAATGATTTTTGTGTCCCTGTCGGTGATTTCCACGAGGAGGTCAATACATTTGTTCCTTATGTTGGATGCCTCCTTTATGATTTCATTTTTTATCTTCTGATATTTTTCCGTGAGGCGCAATATGTTTTCAATTGCGCCTTGGATTTTATCAGCAGAGTCTTTTGGACTTTTGCGTTTGCCGCGGGTTTGCCCCTAATTTTCACTTAAGGTGCCGTTGTCTGTCCTTGGTAGAGTTTTGGTCGCGGTGTCCATTGTTTCCATTGTTTCAGATTCGTCTGAGCTGTCGCTATCTACAAGATTTTCATATGGTTTATTTTTTGACTTACCTGAGGCAGCCGGTGCTTGATTTTTTCCCTCTGTATCGCTGTTGTCCGAATTCGTTAGTTCTATTTTTACCTGTTTTGTCTTTTTTGTTGTGCTGGATGTATCCTCGTCTGAGTTTCTGTTTCCTTTCATCCTCTTTCTTGAATTTTTTCCCATATTCAGGCACTAGTTTTGTAGAAGTATTGTGGATTTTGAATGCCGACGGATTTTTCACACACACACACACAAACACGTATGAACACTTGTGCGTTTCCAGGTAGGCAAATAAAACCGTAGGGTAATAAAAAAAAAACCCTTTGTCGAATTTTTTTTTTTTTTTTTTTTTGTCCGGCGTTGAGTAATTAATAATAAAAATATTAAGCACTGATGCACTTTTCTGTGAAGTAATAAAAATAAAGTATTTCACTTGAATGTACAGAGTAATAAAAATTACTGATTTGTCTTTTTTTAAAATTCTTCCGTAGAACGTCTGCTCGTTGCAAGAGTTTGTCTAAGACTGGGTAAATAGGGACATCGAGTCTTGGTAGAGTTGGGGATTGAGCCCCGCGCTTTCCCACCTTGCGGTTTTAAGCTTACTCCTTTTTTATTTGCTTTCTTAATTTCTTAATCTATCGCTTTAAGTCCTGCAACATAACTGAGAATATTATGCTGCAGTCGGACCCCACGACCCGGGTAGATAGGGACAGTTGATATTATTGAGGGCAAGCCCTCCGCTTTCCCATCTTTCGGTATTAAGCAAATATTCATCCTTCTTAACGATACAGCGGATCCACAGGCAAGAGAACCCAACCGCCAAACCACACTCCAATAATTAGCGGGGATTGCCCTAGCTTTCCTATTGTTTTTTGTGGGCGCAATATTAGTCCGGATATTCGTACACAGCCCTTTCAGCCAGCGTATTTAGGTCACTGAGGTATTCTTTAGTAGAGTCGTCGTCTATGTTCAATACAATATCTTGTTGACCGTATTTACCCTTAAACTCCCTTCTTGCTTCCTCCCTCCGTGGAAGTGAACAATCATTCAGTATGTGCTGAATGCTGTCAATATCCATTTGGCAGGGGCACACGTCCGGAGTCCATTTGATTTTAAATCTACGGAAGTAGCTGTTGAAAGGGCCATGTCCTGTTAACAAGCAGACTGCTTTGGGTCCTAAGTAGGTGCAATTTTTTGTCGGCTGATTTATTGTGTCGTGTAGAGCACGTCCGAGTTGTGAGTTGCTCCAGTCTTCTGTCCAATTTCTTTGCATGTTTTCGTGCGCTTCATAGTTTGCTTCTTTTCGCGGTCTTGGAATGACTATCTGCTCGTAATAGTTTGGCTGTGTTGCCGCTTGTTTTGCCATGCGATCTGCTGCTTCCATTTGTTCCACTTCCGTCTCGTGACCTCTTGTCCAATGCAGTATAACGAGGTTGTTGTTTCCCTCGAAGTGGTTTAGCCAATTAGCGATTTTAACGGTCGCTGGATCGTCGAGGTTTGTTTGACAGATCTTGCCGAGTGCCGTTCGCGAGTCAGATACGATGTTTAGGTTTTTCCCTCTTATGTCTGGGTCTAAGCATTCTATGCCTTTTAGGATTCCTGTAAGTTCGGCCCTGTGTATCTCTGGTGTTCTTTGGGCTGTTCATTTCCGCATACGTGTGGCATTTGCTTCTTGCATTACTATGCCAATTCCTATTGCGTTTGTTGTTGCAGATGCATCCGTGAATATCCACGTATCGTTTGGTCCTAAGTTATCTACTTTTTCGTCGAGAATATTATATGTTCTAGCTTTTATTTTTGCCGGATGTGGCCTCGTATTTGGTAGCGGTTTCTCTACGAATTTGCCAGTCTTTCTAGCCTCATATGTCTCGTGCCTCTCCTTGGCTTCAAGATATAGTGGTGGTTGATGTGCCAGAATTTGAATCGATTTATTTGCGGTCGTTCTGTATGCTTTACTCAGGGCTATGAGGAATGGCCTTTGTGCCGCTTCGAGATGTCTTTTGTAGTATGTATTGTTTGAGTTTATACCCCATATCTCTGCTCCATATAATAGCCGGGGCTTTACGACTCCATCGTATATCCTGCGGAGTATCTTCTTGTTTGCTCCCCATGTTTTGCCGGTTACTATATATAGCTTATGTGCTTTAGCCGCTACCTTTCCTCTGACGTATTTCGCATGTTCTATCCATGTAAGCTTGTCATCTAAGATGATTCCCAAGTATTTTATCATGTGCTCAATAGGGACAATTATTTCATCCATTTTAATGCGTGGAGACCTTATGGTTACTTTCGCAGCAATGAACATTGCTGTCGTCTTCTGTGGTGCATAACAGAGTTTGTTATTTTGCGCCCACTTAATACAACTTTCCCAAGTTTTCATCCATATTTGTTCTATACGTTTTGCAGAGGTTCCAGATATAGCAATCACTTGGTCGTCAGCGAATGCTTGCACATGCAATGATGTTTTGTCGTCTGTTCTGATGTTTCGCATCTCGTTGAACCAGTCCTCCATGATGATCAACCAGAGGACTGGGCCAAGGCATGAGCCCTGAGGGGCGCCTCTTTCTGTTGACATTTCCGTGCCGTTTGATTTTATTCTGCGGTTTTGCAGGAAATCCAGTATTGTTTTCCCCAGTTTTTCCGGGCATCCTGTTTTTGACAAGAGCAATTTTAACCTTGGATACCATGCTGAGTTGAAAGCATTTTTGATATCCATTGCCACGGTGAGTGTATGCCATTTTTTGGATTTGTTTGTTCTGAATACTCCTAGCAGTTTTTCAATGGCTTGAATGGAAGTCCTTGTTTTCCTGAACCCAAATTGGTTTGGTGAAAATATTCCCTTAGTTTCCAGATGGTGTGTCAGCCGATCCGCTAGGATCTTATCATAGATTTTTCCTATGGTTGGTAGCAGGCAGATTGGTCTCACGTCATCTGAGTCTGCTTTGGGCAGCCACGCTATTTCGGCTGTCTTCCATATTTCTGGGAATTTTCCTTCTCTCAAACAGTTGTTCATTACGTCTTTCCATCTTCCCAGAATTACTTCTGAGAGTGGTTTTAATGCAACTGTTGGGAATTTATCTGGGCCCGGTGCTTTCCTCTTTGGCCGGGTCTTAATTACCGATTGGATTTCTTCATTAGTAATTTCCATGTGTTCTTGCTCTTGCCAAATGCAAATTTCATTTCGGTCTGCATTGTTTTGTTCTGTATCGTCCATATGTGAGTCCTTTGGGAAGTATTTTTGCATTAGTTCCATACTGGATTCTGCAAGGGATTGTGTACACGTTCCATCGGCCTTCTGTACGGACTTTATGCATGTCTTAGTCCTGCCCTTTGTGTTGACTATTTTGTGAACTATTCCCCACGGATTTGTGTCTGCATTATTTTGCTCTATTATCCTGTTTAGTGACTCAAGTTTTGCACTCCTTATCATCTTTTTGAGTGTATTTCTCATTGTTTTGTATTCATTTTTAAGGAGTTCTCTTGTTGGTAAGTGCAGGGTTTTTTGCATTTCCTTTCTTTTCCTTTTTGTTTTGGTCCTTTGTTTTTGTAGCTCTCTTGTCCACCACGTGTTGAAGTATATAAAGGCACCTCCTGGTTTCAATGGTATGGCTGCATTGCAGGCTGTTGTGGCCAATTCTTGTAATTCAATAGCCCTATCATTTGCCGTTGCGTTCTCTTCGCTTATTTCCCATTCATGGCTGTTTAGGGTATTCCTGAACAGGGACCAATTTGCTCTAGACAAGTGATATCTTGGAGCTATAATAATTGGTTCCTTTTCAGTGTCTATGTTATACAAAAGGTACCTATGGTCACTCAGTGTTTCGGTCGTTTTGACCTTCCAACCAGTGACATTTAGTTCCTTTGTCAAGGTAATATCTACCCAGCTTTGTCCATGTGGTGTATAGAATGTAGGCTCGCTGGTGCTACTATTCTCTATTCTGAGGCCTTCTTTGGCTATTAGGTCCATGAACCTTTCTCCCCTTCTATCCGTGGTATCTCCACCCCAAATTGTGTTTTTGGAGTTGATGTCACCAGCAATAAGGATGTTCTTCTTGTATTTTTGAAGAATCTTCTCCATTTTTAGAAAGTGCCTTTTCATTCTGGCAAGCGGCTCCATATACAGTGACACTAGTACAATATTAGGGACTGTATTAGTAATTTTTACAGTTACTGAATTGTCGTCAGTAAATTCTGTTAGCAATATTGACGTAATGGTGCTATTCCTTAGCACCATTGCCGTCTTAGCCGTCAGTGTTCTTGCCGTTTTGTTTGGCAGATAGAGGGTGAAATTCTTATTTACTTTGATTCTTCTGAAAGGTTCTTGGATAAGGGCTATGTCTATGTTGTTTTCTTCCATGAACTGCTCTAGTAGGTTTGTGGCCTCTTTGCCTCTGCCTACGTTTATTTGGACAATTTTAATTATTGCCATAGTCGATGAGATTTCCTGCTTGTCTCAGCTTTCTCCTGAAAATTGGGCAGTTGTTGTCCCAGGCGAAATGATTTGTGTTGACTTGTTTCATGTCTTTGCAGTTTACGCAGCACGGGGTTGCCGTTTTACAGGTGTGGTCCTTTGTATCGGATTTCTCCGCGCATTTTGGGCATACCTGTTGTGTTGCTCTGCAGTATTTGGCCACGTGCCCGTAGCCCTGACACTGGTAGCATCTTGCAAGGTCGGTGTATTCTTTTATAAACACCCAAGTGAGGTCTGCGATAATTTTTTCCTCTTTAATCAGGACTTTGTAGATCTCAGGGGTTACTTCTATTTTCCAGTTGGCCTTTCTGGAGTTAAAGTTTTTCTTTTTTCCCAGAAATTTAATTCCTTCTGCGAATTTGCTAGCCCCGATTTTTTCCGCGAGGTCTGGGTTGCAAGTTGCAAGGTCTTTTCCGATATTTTCCTCGCTTAGGTCGCTGTTCTCGTCAATGCCCATGAGTAGCATGATGGGCTTTGGTGCCTTAATAGGTTTTACTGTTAGCGTATCCTTGGCTTTTTTGGTCAGTGTTGTTTGGACTTTTGTCCACTGTTCTCGGGAGTGGCAGCCGATCATGACGTCCCCACTACGTAGGGTGTCGAGTTTTTTGAGTGGTCCTCCCACTTCTTTTATATTGAGTGCTTCCCTTATCACTTTGATTGTTGGTATATCTTTGTTTGTGGATTGTACGACGACCTTAAAATTTGTTCTTTTCATTGAGTTATCCCTACGTTTTTTAGTTATTTCTGGGAAACTCATATTGTATTCGGAGTTGTTTTTCCTGGGTGTATGTCCTTTTTGCTGTCCCGTTGTCTGTCCCCTTGGTTTCTTCATTAGTGCGTTGGTTAGTGTCCAGTTTTGTCTTTCCAAGTCTAATGTTTTTTGTTGATTTTCTGTTATGACCAACAGAAGTTCCACTAATTTTCTATAAATTATTTCCGTCTTTGCTGTTATTGTTGCCTTTAGAATAGGGAAATTGTCCGTTACGTCTTTTTCCAGTTCGGTTTTAATTGCCTCTATGGCATTCACAACAGTACCGTCTGAGCCGACACCTGCATCATCCGAGGGGCAGCTTTCGTCGTCATTTTGGCTGCTGTTGTCCGAAAAAATTTGGTCATTGTGGTCTGTTGGTTTAATCTTAGCAGCGTCTGCGTACGTTCCTTTGTCCATCCCAAAAATATTTTCAGTCTGACTTACCGTTGACATCCTCCTTGTTACCATTTTCCTTGGTGGTTCTTCCGGGGGCTGTTGTCCTCGTCGCTCGAAGAAGGATTTTTCACCGACGACCTTTTATTTTTGTTCCCAGTACTTTTCGGCATATTTGCTTTTGGTTTCATTTAAAAAACACTTAAAAACACTTGGGCGGTTTTAAAATTCTTTACCTGCTCTCGTTTTACTGAAAGTCGCGTTTTACAGTTTTTCAGCTTGACGGCTTTTTCGAATATCTCGATTGCTTTTAATAAAAACACGTTTGAATGTTTTTCTACCTGCACGGCGTATTACACACACGGGTCGGAAAAAATCTTACGCGTTGTTATTTTCTCGCGCACGCACACACACACACGTACACTTGAGTACGCAGGTAATAAAAATTACTTGTGCGTCTAAAAATTTTTTACTAATTGCGTTTGTCCGTTGGTTTGTTTTGTCCTCGTCTTGTCTTATCTCTTTTTAGTAATAAAAATTACTTTTTGTTAGCAATTAAAATTGCTCTTGGCACAGTCGAAAGTAATAAAAACTACTTTTGCAGCTGTGAGTTTTGTCGCTGGCTTATTTGTCGGTTCAATAGCAATAAAAATTTCTTTTTTTGTCTTTAGTAATTAAAATTACTTTGGCTGTGGATTTTGTCTCTGTGTTTTGTCAATAATTATGATCGTCCAGAACACTTTGATGCGCACTAAAATTGTGAACGTCTGTTCGCTTTGAATGTTACCACTCGAGTGGTAGATAGGGACACGTGGTCGGTGGAGATTAGGGATTAAGCCCCGCGCTTGCCTAGCTTTCGCCATTAAGCATACTCCTTATTTCTTATCATTTTGGAATCCATTATTTTTTATTCCGTGTTTAGGTCCTGCAACATAACGGTTATATATTATGCTGCAATTTGAACCTCACGGACCGGTAGATAGGGACACGTGGTCGGTGGAGATTAGGGATTAAGCCCCGCGCTTGCCTAGCTTTCGCCATTAAGCATACTCCTTATTTCTTATCATTTTGGAATCCATTATTTTTTATTCCGTGTTTAGGTCCTGCAACATAACGGTTATATATTATGCTGCAATTTGAACCTCACGGACCGGTAGATAGGGACACGTGGTCTGTGGAGATTAGGGATTAAGCCCCGCGCTTTCCTAGCTTTCGCCATTAAGCATACTCTTTATTTCGTATCTTTTTGGAATCCATTATTTTTTATTCCGTGTTTAGGTCCTGCAACATAACGGTTAGATATTATGCTGCAATTTGAACCTCACGGTTAGGTAGATAGGGACAAGAAATGTCATTTGGATTTACGTGGATGCCTCCAGGGAATGGTTTACCCCACGGTCCTCTTCGGACTTGGATTAGTAATACGACAATCAACGTCCATCATAGACTGATGTGCCAGTATTAACTCAATGGTTAGAGCAGGACCTATCTTAAGTCCCTGCCGATCTCTGGTGTCACGACAACCGGTTGATCTATGCAACTCCACAGAGAACGCATCATCGCACCGGTAACATCAGGAAGGATACTGATGTTCCAAAGATTTTTGGTAACATCAGTCCCCACGCTGATGTTACCATGCTAGTGTTCTACCCGCATTTGGGTAGTAAACCACAGCCCCCGCGTTGCATCCCCAGAACGAGCTGGGTCCTCAACCACAATTGTCCTCAGACTGGTCGAGCCTTGCGGCCGGCCTTGTTGTCTGTGAGCACGGACAATTCCCGCGGTACCAAACGCAACCTTGGTGAGGTCAGGCATCAAGGGACTCAGCTCTTTCAGAATGAGTGCCTGGGCGATTGCAAAAGCAGACCCTGGCAGCACATTCGTCCGGAACCGCGAACCCCATCATTTGCCACTAGGATTTCCCAAGTCCTAGGCCTTTGGAATAACAGATTCCCGTCTGTCCCCATCACAGACCTGTGTTGAATGAAATGAACCACTAAATACGAAGACTTGCTCATAAAGAGATTCTAAGTACCAGTGCTCCACTTCGGGTCGCAAGTACTAGACATTACCCATACTGAGTATACTCTAAGCACCGACGACCCTTTGTTAATATTCCGTGGTAAGGAGTAGATAGGGACAGAAGGAATCTGGTTAATTCATATACGTGCCTCTGATATTTGATGACAATAAATTTGTCTAGCTTAAGAGAGTCATAAGTACTCTCGGCGCTTATCGGCCCTCCTTTTAAACAATGCGCCTGCGATTAGATATATATATATATATATGTATATATATATGTATATATATATATGTATACAGTAGACTTTCATAACCACTCTCTACTCGCTTGGTTACTCTTAAGTTTTTCGCCTATTTCGCGTGTGCTTAGCGTTGATCCCATATAACAACAAATAAAAAAAAAATAAAAAAATTTTTGTCGTAGGACTAGAGAGGATTAGAAAAAAAAATGTTATTTAATTCGATTCGATTTCTGCTGCTCTAATGATGGCTGTTGTAAGAGAGAGAAAGTTACGTATAATTCATGCATTCACTTGAACGTCAATGTTCAATTCTAATTGTCAAAACAAAGTCACCCAAATGTCATTATTTGATTCAAGTACAGTAATTTAATTTGTGTTGTAGTTTTGTTTTAGGTAATTACTTGTATTTTGTTTATTAAATATTAACATTAATTAGACAGGCTTTTAGCGCTACGTAGGGACTCCAATGCACTGGGAGTTTTTTTTTCATCATATCTTCTTCATTGTATGTTTTCAACAATATAACAAATGCCTTTGGTATAACAAAAAAAAAAAAAAAAAAACAAAACATTAATTTCCTACTAACACTCGTATTATAAATGTGAAGGTAACTCTGTCTGTCATTCTGTCTGTTACCTTTTCACGGCTAAACGCCTGGACTGATTTTGCGATTCCGTCCCCTTTGACCACCCATCATACCGATGTCCATCCATCACCCCCATCGTTACCCGTTTCCCAAGACATAACCCCATCGCCCATTTCCTCCCTACCGACCCCATCCCTGATGATCATCAACATTCCCCGTCATCAACACCCCACCACCAACCCAAAAAAAAAACTTCCTACCGATAAAGTATTTTCATTCAATCAATTTGCTTGTGCGCACGGTTTAACTACATGCAACAATTCTACTCAAATGTCAACAACGAAATCGACCAATAAATACAAAAGTGGGAATACAATAAATAAAATGTAGTTTTTCGTATCTCGACTCCACCGCCACTAAGCGGATCCAAATTTTATCAGCACACTAATTTTACTTTCTTTTACATAGTAATTTCATGTAAATTTTCGAACTCGGGATTTTTGCAGATTTACCCATTGCCGTATCTCCTGAGTCAGAAAAAGCAAACAAAAATCTCTGTGTGTACACTCTACGACCAGACAGCTGAACTTATGCGGATGAAAATTAATTTTAAAGCTCTTTATATAAATTGGGACTTGCCAGTTGATTTTGATGGAAATCTGAAAACGGGAAGTGCCAGTTTATACAGCAAATACCTCAAAAAGTATTGCACTTAGGAGAAATCTGTTGGTTCCAAAAGAAATTTAAACAAAAAAATTAAAAGAACAAAAAAAAAAAAAAAAAATAATAATAAAATAAAATAAAATAAAATAAAAATAAAAATATATTTACCGAATATTCCAGCCCCGTCCGTAAAAAAAGTCATGTTGTGCCCACACCTCCATTCTTTTAAGTATTTCTCCTAAGTGCTACTCTTTTTAAGTTTTTTGTTGCAAAAAATCGAAAAAACTGTCCAAGTAAACTGCCACTTCCGGTTGTCAGACTTCCGTCAAAATCATCTGGTCCCTCACAATTTATGTTAAAAGCTTAAATATGAATTTTCATCATCATAAGTTCAACAGTCTAATTTTTTTATCGGCTAATTGCTTCGCCGTAACATTCTTGTCCCTATTTCTGAAGACAATTCTCCGTTGGCTTTGGGACAACAGCAGGTGGTGACACTATGGGCATTGTCTTTTTAGCCATCATTGGGCGTGTCGTCGTTGAAAGATTCATCATTGGAGGCGGCATCATGGCCATTTCGGTTGGTGCAGCCTGTACAAAGTTTGTCCCATGACCAATATACTTCTGGTTTTTCTCCAGATAATCATTTGCCCTAAAAGGCGCGAGTTTTTGACTTCCGATTTATTAATTTTTTTTAAGCAATTTTGCAATACAAGGATGTTTTTGAAAAGTTCCTCGCTTTCGTATTTTGCCAGTGTCAGTACTTTCATCGTTAGCATCTCTAGCTTAGTTGCTTCGTTTTTGGAGGCTTTAGCAGTAGCTAACCTTTCTTGCACACTTTTTTAATCAGCTGTGACTTCACCCACAGCATCGGAGGGATTTCTGTTTAAGCAACCGAGGGAATTCATATGCGAGTATAGTACTGCATTTAGGTCTGCGCCATTATCAGGGTTAGAATTGTTAAGCAAATTGTTCGAACTTACCCCGAGTTGATTTTGCAATCTTATCAGTCCAGTCGTCTTCTTATGGGTTCTGAGTCTACTTTCATCCCTACTGCTTTCAGTGTGAAGGGAGCATACCAGCGCTAACATAGTATTCAAGGTTGGATCGATTAATTATTCATATAGTCCCGATTCATTGCATTCCTCATAATGCCATCTGCATATGAACCGCAATTAAAATATTACAGCATAAACACTCAACGAGTGAATAAACAAAAAAGAGTCTTATTACTTTGTCAGCACACTCCATGCCTGAGCATGACAGCATACAAAGTAGTGAGAGTACGATCGGCAGTCGTTAGCCTATGACAACAAACAAAATGCTTAGAAAGCATTATAGGCGATCGAGCGCTAATCATAAAAAAAAGTAAATAACGTTCGGTCACTTACCCGTGCTGTGCATGGCGTTGACCTAACATACAATTAAATTATAAACAATATAGGTCACTTGCCTGTGCTGGTAAATATGTTACATCAGCAATATATAGGCAAGCGACCTGAAGCAATTAAGAATGTTCGGCATATTGGTATACAATAAAGCCAAAATGCTGACCAGCACTAATCGATCTAACTAGTATACATGTGTATACTTTTATATGTATTCTTATTAAATTGTGCAGTATGTTTTAAGTCTTTGAACACCTATAAATAAGCAACAAGAATCAAATAAAACTCACTTCTAATTAGAACGTCAAAGCAATACCACCGGTGTTTTCTTAGGCTTGCGAGCCTTAAACTCTAAAGGCATTAGCAGGAACCTCTCTATTTGGAATCCCACCTTGAGTGCAGGAAACTGCCCCAAAGGTCCAAGGCTCTGGCGTAATAGCCTTGACTAGTGGAAACCCATACGAGACATCAAGGAGTGTTATTCATTACATTGCTATCATTCTTTACATGGCGATCCTGATCTAAATTCCGAATACCTTTACATGGCGATCCTGCCATACCATTACATGGCGATCCTGCCATGCAAACCCGGAATCTTGGAATCTTCTAGTGTAACTAGATCCTGCCAACCTAATAATATCTTGCCAGTCTAATCAGATACTGCCGAAATTATCCTGTCAATCAACTACAACAGCTGCAAAGAGAACCTACAGTATCAAGATTATTGCCGTGAAAAAGAAGAGAAAAACCAATGTCCAACGAGGAACAACTGGCCCTCGCAGCTGAATACATCAGAAAAGCTGACTTCTAAATAACTACATTCAGCCAGTATTCAAATTCCATTGCCGAAATCACAGCATAAAACTAAAACATGGACAACGACAACGACAGCGGAAGGGAAACTGACGAATTCGATTATGAAGACGTCTTTCGCCGATACACAGCAAGTAAGATAGATGAAGTTAAAGCCGAGGTGGATCGATTCCCACACCTAGTAGGAATCTTCGCAGCCATAGACAATTGGAATCCAAGTGAGAACTGACTTTAGCATTACTGCCAGTTTTTTCAGCAACACCTCACATAACGACAACGAAAAAAAAATTAAAATGAAGATAAACAACAACGCATGGAAAATGGCCGCCCGAGGACAACCTAATTTGCTAGGGACAACAAGAATCCGCCTACTAGAGAAGAAGCTACTACTTCAGTATGCGCCAAGCGCCCGAATTACAGCAATCAAGGCTTATGCACATACACTCGTATTCTTATATGAGTGGCGTAAAGAAGGCAATCAAACTTTATGGAACAAAAGATGTAAGACGCCCATATTTGATGCTACAGAATATGGACTATCACTACTACCAAGCCTTATACAACAATTGATGCCAAAAATCAACATAATGAATTCAATATCTGCCAATTCTTCAGTTACTGGATCAGATGATATTGGTGAAGTTTCTATAATACAACAGCCAGATACAAATATAAGTCAAATATCCTCGACATCAGGAGCAGTGGACGGTTCACAAATACAGCAAACGACAAAAACAATCAGTGCAGGTTGTTAAAAATTGCAGAAATGGAAATCGCGTTATAATTATTAATATTTATCCTTGTATATAATTTTAACTTTTTATCAATTAAATTTTTTAAATACCAAACAATAATTGGTAACTTAATTTCATCAATAAATTGAGAACACATATTTTTGTATTCGTATTAATTATTATATTATCTTTTAAAATGAAATACTTTAAACGCCTTAACAAAATTAAAATAAACTTATAAAATTTTTATAATGACTTCAAAAACGTAAAAACAATATAAAAACCTAAGTCTAGACTGTGACGAATTACTTATAGAACTCAAAACGACTGACAACTTTACTACATTGATTCCACTACCAAATATACAACCTACAAACCTTGTATATAATTTTAACTTTTTATCAATTAAATTTTTTAAATACCAAACAATAATTGGTAACTTAATTTCATCAATAAATTGAGAACACATATTTTGGTATTCGTATTAATTATTATATTATCTTTTAAAATGAAATACTTTAAACGCCTTAACAAAATTAAAATAAACTTATAAAATTTTTATAATGACTTCAAAAACGTAAAAACAATACAAAAACCTAAGTCTAGACTGTGACGAATTACTTATAGAACTCAAAACGACTGACAACTTTACTACATTGATTCCACTACCAAATATACAACCTATAAACCTTTTTCATAAATTAAACAGAATTCGAAGAAACAGTCGCGTTTTCATATAACTACCATGGACATTAAATAATTGAGCTTATAAAATATAACAGTTTCGAGGACGAAGAATACAAAAAAAAATATATATATTGATATAATCCTGGGATCCAACAAAGTTTTGGCATACATCCCAATGAAGAGTTGCACACTCATAAGAAGGAACAAGGATGGCACTACAGCCCGAGAGGCATCATTTTTCGATTTGTTGTGCATCACATCTGCGGACCATTAATAAATTATACATTACAAAAGAAGAAATGAAGTAATCCAAGGAAAGCACTACAACCCAAGCGGCAGAATTTGGCAAAATACTGTTAAGGGATGTGCAAAAACTCTGCGGATCAAGATGAAATAAGAAGATATATATTACTAAAAATGAATTAAAGAAACTTGCAGGTGGCCGCCAAGAATGCAATGAATGAAAAAAAGATTTAAGAAGAGTAATGTAAATGTGCAACAAATAAATGAATATATATATAATTAAATTACCGATCCTCATAAAAAGAAAAAATTTTTTTTCAACGATTACCGTATTACATAAAACGCAATAAAACGGACGATACGAAATATAACGAAAAAATACTTTTGGACAGAAGTGCAAAACGATGTGACAACATTTGGTAAGCATTGCCCGATTTTCCAAAGAAACAAATATATCCAGCCTAAAAAAAACAACCCATGACTATTACATCTACAGCCGAATCAGGTTTAAAAAAATTATATCTAGACTTAGTAGGACCTTTAGAAGAATAACTCAAAGTATATACTGACAATACAAGACGAACTAATATTCTATTCTATATTTCTACATGGCAGAACATAATAGCCTATTTTTTGTGTACCATTTGCTAAAGCCATTTTACATATATTAAACGTTGAAAAACGTATAAATTTGATCTAAAAAAAAAGAAAAAAAATTTTTTTCAAGAGAGAAAGAATGTATCCCCAAATTGTAAATAAATTATAAAAAAAAAAATATATATATATAGAAGCAATAATAAGTAAAAACAAAAATGAATACAAGCAAAGTAGAAATAAAAATAGAATTAAGTTTGAAATTTAAATAATTTGTGGTAATTAATAAGAAAACTAGATTTTAGTCACTGGATCCATAGTTATTAAGAGAAAAAAAATATAATATCGTTCAATATTTAAAATACTACCACATATAAGAAAAAAAAATAGAACTAAGATTTAAAAATTAAGAAAAACATTTCATTCATATAAATTAGAATTACAAATAAGATCTAAACATCAATTTCTAGACTTAAAATTATTATTACCATTACGGTCATAATTGAATGATTGAATGTATTAAAGTAAAAATATATTAAACTAAAATTTAACAATAAGATATTAATATTCCTACCTATGTACTTCTCCAAATTAACGTAACCTTATTACGACCAAAACAAAAATTTATTTCAAAGAAATTGTAAAACAAAAAAAAATCTCCCACCTGGTAATCAAACCAGAAAATGATACACGAGTGGCGCCTAAAAAGAAGAAATCACGATGTGTCATGATTTCTCCTTTTCCCCCAGGAAGAGTGGTGTGAAGGGAGCATACCAGCGCTAACATAGTATTCAAGGTTGGATCGATTAATTATTCATATAGTCCCGATTCATTGCATTCCTCATAATGCCATCTGCATATGAACCGCAATTAAAATATTACAGCATAAACACTCAACGAGTGAATAAACAAAAAAGAGTCTTATTACTTTGTCAGCACACTCCATGCCTGAGCATGACAGCATACAAAGTAGTGAGAGTACGATCGGCAGTCGTTAGCCTATGACAACAAACAAAATGCTTAGAAAGCATTATAGGCGATCGAGCGCTAATCATAAAAAAAAGTAAATAACGTTCGGTCACTTACCCGTGCTGTGCATGGCGTTGACCTAACATACAATTAAATTATAAACAATATAGGTCACTTGCCTGTGCTGGTAAATATGTTACATCAGCAATATATAGGCAAGCGACCTGAAGCAATTAAGAATGTTCGGCATATTGGTATACAATAAAGCCAAAATGCTGACCAGCACTAATCGATCTAACTAGTATACATGTGTATACTTTTATATGTATTCTTATTAAATTGTGCAGTATGTTTTAAGTCTTTGAACACCTATAAATAAGCAACAAGAATCAAATAAAACTCACTTCTAATTAGAACGTCAAAGCAATACCACCGGTGTTTTCTTAGGCTTGCGAGCCTTAAACTCTAAAGGCATTAGCAGGAACCTCTCTATTTGGAATCCCACCTTGAGTGCAGGAAACTGCCCCAAAGGTCCAAGGCTCTGGCGTAATAGCCTTGACTAGTGGAAACCCATATAAGACATCAAGGAGTGTTATTCATTACATTGCTATCATTCTTTACATGGCGATCCTGATCTAAATTCCAAATACCTTTACATCAGCGTCAGTGGAAGTTTCCTCGGTTTCCATAGCACTTCTTCGCTCAGTTCTCTGCTTCCGACGTCATATCATTGGTGTCACTAGCCATGAAGAAGGCTTATAGAGTAACTATAAATTTTCACTTTCAAAATTCCGACGGTTTTTATTAATTTTTTTATTTATTTAAATGCCGACCGATGGCTTTTGAAATTATCACTAACTTTATTTTTCTTTATTTTCGTACCGACGGGTTTGTACGACACATTTTAATGCCTTTTTCTATTTTTTTCCTTACCAATTTTTTCTGCAATTGTGGGGTTGTATCTGGAAATGTCGCTGCCGATGGTTTTCTCATTTAGGTCGGCGCCCGAGTCGACTCCCAGGATAATCAAGGTGGGATTTGTCGTTTTGAATGATCTTGCTTTTAGTTTCCCGTTTGCGTTGTTCAGTTGTGTTTGTAGTTCTTCCTGTTGTTTTTTTGTTTCCGATTGCTTCCATTTCTTATTGTGTTCCATTTAAAAATTGGTGGAAGGTTGGTGTCTTTAATGACCTTCATGATCTCTGTTTTAGTGTTAGCGTCTTTGTCAGTCGCGCTAACTATTGTTGCGATTTTGGTTTTATTACAAGATCGGTCTCTTGATTTTCGACCTGGTACGCTGCCTAGTATCGGGTAATTTTGATTGTATCCTGGTGGTGTTGCCCTATTTTTTGCTCTGTCTGTCGAGTTCACCCGTGGTAGTCCCGTCGTTCTTGTTCCAACCCGTTTCGCGCTTAGCCAAGTTCTTATTTCCATCTCATGGAGTTTTTGGCGTAGATCGCATATCTCTGTCTCCTTGTTGCGACAAGGCCGAGACAAGTTTCCAGAATTTCCTCCTTATTGAAAAAGAATGTCTGTTTTATTGTCGTGGTGTTTATCGAGTTTGTTCTCTATATTTTTTTAGGCTCCTTTAATTTTGTCTGCTGCGTTCTTAGGTTTGGGGACCGCGTTTGTTTTATTTTCCCCGTTTGTATTTGTCCCTTCGTCGTCCGTGTTTTCATTGTCGGTTATAGTTACTAAGTCTATATTATTTTCAGGAAAGTTCACGCTCTTGCCTGTTTTTTCCTGTGTTGTTGTTGCCTCTTGTTCTTCGTCCATCGATTCGCCGGAAGTGTCACTATTTGCTTCTCGTTTTAAATTCTCTATATAAACTTCGCATGCACGTGGCTGGCTGGCTGGCTGGGTGGCTGGCTGGTCAGATTTTCTGATCAATTTTTAACCCATTTCCCATAGCCCGATTTCATTGAAATTTTGCACACATGTATATTTCCGGTAATAATACTTTCTATTAATTCATCCTCGTAGGCACAGCATTTGCAGAGCTCTGCTAGCCGTCTTAGGAGAGTGTCCATCATAAGGTTCCATATAAATGGTCCGCAGATGGATCCCTGAGGACAGCCAAGGGTGACACTCTTACTGACGCTTTCAGTAGTGCTAACACAGCACGCTTGTCTATCAGAGAAGTAGCTCAGCCAAAGAGGTACATTTCCCAGTTTTGAAGCCGTACTGTCTGTCAGACATACGATTTGCTGCAACACCCTAAAGCCTAGGCACCTATACTCTCTCCAGCACTTTTTCAAGTACTTGGAGAGGAGACTAATGCCACGGTAGGAACGAGGGTTAGTGCGCACCTTGTCTGGTGACTTCAGCAGCACTACCACTTTAGCTCATTTCCAAGCGGCTGGAAAGTAGCAAGTGTCAAAACACTTCCGGAACATCAACGTGATATGGTCCGGGATAACAAGCCATATGCTTTTGCACATCTCGCCAGTCATCCCGTCCATCCCAGGAGATTTCAGGGACCTTACCGCCGCCATGCATTCCCACAACTCAGATGGGTCCAGAGATGGGATATCTCCGTATCCAAGCCGATTCATGGGTCCAAATAGCGGCTGTCGGGCACCGGGAAAGAACTCCTCTAGAAGTGCTCTCACACTATCAGCCCATGTATTGCATACATGGTCGTTGACACGAATGTCACAGACCTCTGACACACGTTTTCTCCTACAAATGCGGTACACTTCACCCCACGGATCGCTATTGTTGTTACCAACGAAGCGCCTCCAATCGTCCTCTTTTGCTTTGAGCATAATTTTTTGGTATTCACGTGTGCCACGCGGATAAGCTAACCTGAAGTGATTGACCCTCTGCTCATCACCAGCTCTTGCTCTCAGGAGTCCACCATTTACTACGTTTAGGGTTAATCCTTTTAACCCTATGGAACATACTATTATTCACGGAGACCATTCAAGCATCGATCATCATCAATACTCAGCTTCACCAGTGCGCCACCGTCTTCAAGGATTATATCAATCATACTATGGTCGCAGATTCCCATCCCAGTGAGTAGCCTCCAGCGAAAATGGAGGGCACCAGCCGAGCGACTACAGAATGACACATCGATGCCACTCACGCCCATAAGACCATCAAACGTATAACCGCTGGATGGCATATTAAGCACGTGACATGAGTTTGCGACGAGCATCTCACCCCTGGCTGGACGAGCGTCCAGGCTTGCTAAACCACAGCGGTGACGATGCATTCGCATCAATGCCAAAAATCATCGGTGTGCCGCCTGCCAGCTGCAGTATGGATTCCATATAAGTCAGATATGATTCCAAGGGCTCGCTGAACTTGCAGTAAACATTGACAAGGAAAAATTCCCCAAAAACACCTTTGACCCATACACAGGATCCCCATTCGTCTGTGCTGTCACTGACCGCCAAGCATTCGACGTTAGCGTCATTTACCACCACCGCCGCATTCATCCTGGAATCAGGAAAGATGCGTACAGTGGACGGTAGACCCCCTTATGCCGCTGTTAAGAGCATAAGGCTCTTGGATAAGTGCGAATCTGGCTTTTTGGTCGCGAAGATAAACCCCGAAGTCGCACATAGCTGCAAGCGAACTGCGTTCTTTCTGCGTTCAGCCTTAGTAAGAGTACTAAGCAGAATGTCTCCAGACTTCATAGTTTTCAGTTCGTGGACCCTTACACCAAGGGTAGGCCCTACTTAATTTATAATCATCTTTTTGACCACTTCTGGGGAGATGCTCGAATCGTTGCTTTTCACAACAGTTGCCCAGGTTTTGGCATTACCGTCGGAGAACGCACGGTCAGCTTTTGTGCTGGGACTAACTTCGCAGAAGTTGGAGCAAAATGGCCAAGAGGTCCCTCTGTCTCTCGCGTTATGAGGCAGTCTAATTTACCTCGTAGATGCTCATTCGTGACAATTAGTGTCGTTATAAAATCTTCGTACTCATTTGCCACGCTCATGAAATCTAAGACGATACCACTGTCCAATCGTTGGCTTTTCAGCAGTTCAATCATCTTCTGGGTTCTGGGAGATAACTCTCATTAATTCAATATCTGGGTTTCTTCTTTTGTTGTTTGGAGTCATATTAGTGCTGCAAATTTTTAACTTAGTAGCGCTATCAGCTGTAATGCTGGTACTACAACTATCTACTGAATTACGACTAGTTAAACAACTTACCCCGGGTAGATTACACGTGCTCATTGGATTTTTCCTCGCCATTTTCCTTGATTCTGACTCGTCTCTGCATCAGTTGAGTAGACAGCTTCACCAGCTTCTGATGTTTTTGGCTTCTTCTTATGCTTCGATTTCGTCTTCGGTGGGCCCATATCTGCACAAGTGTCGCTTCCCATTATAGGTTCACTTATAATTGTTGTTCAATTAATTCGTTTTATTTATTCACTCGAAAGAAATGCCGACGGCTTTTTTACTTTGAAATGCTGACGGCTTTTACTCACAGTAATAATAATTCTTTTTTTTTTGACCACCGTCTAGTCTAGGCTATACCTACGCCACACACACCACACCACACCACACACACACGCACGCACTTGTGTTTGCCGGTAATAAATTTTTATTACTTTTCACAACGGTTCGTTACAGCGCAATTCTCGGAATAATTTGCAGTATTAAAGTACTTAATAAATTTAATCTTTTCTTTTTGTTTCGTGGGTTTTAACACTTGGTAATCAACTCACCGTTTTTCACTATGGGGCTTAAATTTTCAGCACATCTGCATGCTCTGAATGTCACCCATCAACTGGTAGATAGGGACATATTATATAAACCATCCGTCTAAACCATCAAGCGGATCCACAGGCAAGTGAACTCCAACCACCAAACCACCTTCCAATAATTAGCGGGGTTTTCAGATTCTCTTCACATACTTACTAATGCCTGGCGTTCGCCCTGGCAACCAGTCCGCTATAAATAGAAGAGTATGCTGACATCATTAGATGATCGGCAGCCACGTGTCGTTGGCCGCCACAGCGGCTACAGACGTTCTCCTTCAGTGGGCACTCCGCAATCCGGTGTCCAAATGCAAGGCATCTGAAGCAGCCAAATCGGGCATCGTGTGTTCGCACCCTGCAGGAGGTCCACAGTATGTAGCAACGGCCGACCGAAAGGAGAGTTTCGACCACTTGGTCGGACCCCTCCAAGATGACGTCCGCTACCGCATCAGCAACCTCCTTTTTAGGCCGGCTCACAACAGCGACGTTCTTCTTGAAGTCCTCCAGCGTCATTGTTTCTTTGAGATTCTTCTCATGCATCTCCGTCATTAGCTCGCTCGTGGCTATCTCGCAAGGTACTCCCAATAAAGCAATTTTCTTCCTAGGTGTCGGTGTGTTGACCACATGCAGTCCAACTTTGGAGAACTGCTCGTTCTTGCCTAGCTCGTTCAGCGATGCTTGGGGTGCGGATAACTACACCCCCGTCCTTCAGTTGCTTCACTTCGTGAATCCTCACACCAAGGGTAGGACCCACTTCGGTAATAACCTTCTTCAGGACATATTTTGCGGTAGCGCCCTGTTTTTGCTGCGAACTACCACAGACCAGGTTTCAACGGATTTGCCACCACAGCCTGGGGTACTCCTGTAGCCCTGGCTGTAGCTGCAGTGGATGGCGTTTTTGGAAGAGCTGGTAAAGTCCCAATTGGACTGTGACAGGCAACTTCTATCTTCTTCATTATTTTGCTGTTAATTTCTCGAAAGAGTCTTCCATCTTTTTTGTCAACTTAGTAATTGCATTTTTGGTTGAGTCCTCCAGATTTTTCATCCTCCTTACTAATGTTCTTTTCTCGGCTTTTAGCTTCTGGTACGTTTTTTCGTTGTCGACGGCCATATCAATGACAATACTTTGGTAGGCAGCGGTGAGCATTATCATGTCTTCAGCTTGTGGTGTTCCACGCATTAACTTTTGTACCGCTTCGTTAATTTGGGTGCTTCTTGCTAGGAATTCCTTCGTCTTTGGTTTCGATACTATCGAATTACCCGCTGCGATGGCTTCTTCATCTGTTTCTTCAGGCTCGGTATCACCTACGTCAGACCTAGAAGAACTGCTGTCTTCTACGCTGGCAGGCTTCTTCTCGGGTTTCCTCTTTGGTCCCTCTCCGCAGCTGGAAACATTTTTGTCAGCAATTTGACTTACCGTCGAATTTCTTCTGGTCATTATTTTCCTCTGTCGCTCTTCTGGACTTGCTTCTTCGTCGCTTGATTCCAGGCGGGGGTATTCCTTCGTTGTTGTTTTGGTCTTCTTGCCTTTTTGGCTCTGCGTCTTGATATTGTTGCTACCTGTCATTTTCGCTTATTATCACTTTATGTTTTAAATCCCGACGGCTTTAATATTTTGGTAATTCGCAAAGTGCCGACGGCTTTTTAAAACACACACACACTTGTGTATGCTAGTAATAAAATTACTTGTGCGTTTTGAAATTTTCAATAATTAATTAGGTCCGATGGTTTATTTTGTCCTCGTCTTGTCCTTAATCTCTTTTTAGTAATAAAAATTACTTTTGGGACGGTCGGTAGTAATAAAAATTACTTTTGGTTTTATCCGTATTCGTCAAGTAAATTGTCTGTTGATTTAATTTTTAATAATTTTTTGGTATTCACGTGTGCCACGCGGATAAGCTAACCTGAAGTGATTGACCCTCTGCTCATCACCAGCTCTTGCTCTCAGGAGTCCACCATTTACTACGTTTAGGGTTAATCCTTTTAACCCTATGGAACATACTATTATTCACGGAGACCATTCAAGCATCGATCATCATCAATACTCAGCTTCACCAGTGCGCCACCGTCTTCAAGGATTATATCAATCATACTATGGTCGCAGATTCCCATCCCAGTGAGTAGCCTCCAGCGAAAATGGAGGGCACCAGCCGAGCGACTACAGAATGACACATCGATGCCACTCACGCCCATAAGACCATCAAACGTATAACCGCTGGATGGCATATTAAGCACGTGACATGAGTTTGCGACGAGCATCTCACCCCTGGCTGGACGAGCGTCCAGGCTTGCTAAACCACAGCGGTGACGATGCATTCGCATCAATGCCAAAAATCATCGGTGTGCCGCCTGCCAGCTGCAGTATGGATTCCATATAAGTCAGATATGATTCCAAGGGCTCGCTGAACTTGCAGTAAACATTGACAAGGAAAAATTCCCCAAAAACACCTTTGACCCATACACAGGATCCCCATTCGTCTGTGCTGTCACTGACCGCCAAGCATTCGACGTTAGCGTCATTTACCACCACCGCCGCATTCATCCTGGAATCAGGAAAGATGCGTACAGTGGACGGTAGACCCCCTTATGCCGCTGTTAAGAGCATAAGGCTCTTGGATAAGTGCGAATCTGGCTTTTTGGTCGCGAAGATAAACCCCGAAGTCGCACATAGCTGCAAGCGAACTGCGTTCTTTCTGCGTTCAGCCTTAGTAAGAGTACTAAGCAGAATGTCTCCAGACTTCATAGTTTTCAGTTCGTGGACCCTTACACCAAGGGTAGGCCCTACTTAATTTATAATCATCTTTTTGACCACTTCTGGGGAGATGCTCGAATCGTTGCTTTTCACAACAGTTGCCCAGGTTTTGGCATTACCGTCGGAGAACGCACGGTCAGCTTTTGTGCTGGGACTAACTTCGCAGAAGTTGGAGCAAAATGGCCAAGAGGTCCCTCTGTCTCTCGCGTTATGAGGCAGTCTAATTTACCTCGTAGATGCTCATTCGTGACAATTAGTGTCGTTATAAAATCTTCGTACTCATTTGCCACGCTCATGAAATCTAAGACGATACCACTGTCCAATCGTTGGCTTTTCAGCAGTTCAATCATCTTCTGGGTTCTGGGAGATAACTCTCATTAATTCAATATCTGGGTTTCTTCTTTTGTTGTTTGGAGTCATATTAGTGCTGCAAATTTTTAACTTAGTAGCGCTATCAGCTGTAATGCTGGTACTACAACTATCTACTGAATTACGACTAGTTAAACAACTTACCCCGGGTAGATTACACGTGCTCATTGGATTTTTCCTCGCCATTTTCCTTGATTCTGACTCGTCTCTGCATCAGTTGAGTAGACAGCTTCACCAGCTTCTGATGTTTTTGGCTTCTTCTTATGCTTCGATTTCGTCTTCGGTGGGCCCATATCTGCACAAGTGTCGCTTCCCATTATAGGTTCACTTATAATTGTTGTTCAATTAATTCGTTTTATTTATTCACTCGAAAGAAATGCCGACGGCTTTTTTACTTTGAAATGCTGACGGCTTTTACTCACAGTAATAATAATTCTTTTTTTTTTGACCACCGTCTAGTCTAGGCTATACCTACGCCACACACACCACACCACACCACACACACACGCACGCACTTGTGTTTGCCGGTAATAAATTTTTATTACTTTTCACAACGGTTCGTTACAGCGCAATTCTCGGAATAATTTGCAGTATTAAAGTACTTAATAAATTTAATCTTTTCTTTTTGTTTCGTGGGTTTTAACACTTGGTAATCAACTCACCGTTTTTCACTATGGGGCTTAAATTTTCAGCACATCTGCATGCTCTGAATGTCACCCATCAACTGGTAGATAGGGACATATTATATAAACCATCCGTCTAAACCATCAAGCGGATCCACAGGCAAGTGAACTCCAACCACCAAACCACCTTCCAATAATTAGCGGGGTTTTCAGATTCTCTTCACATACTTACTAATGCCTGGCGTTCGCCCTGGCAACCAGTCCGCTATAAATAGAAGAGTATGCTGACATCATTAGATGATCGGCAGCCACGTGTCGTTGGCCGCCACAGCGGCTACAGACGTTCTCCTTCAGTGGGCACTCCGCAATCCGGTGTCCAAATGCAAGGCATCTGAAGCAGCCAAATCGGGCATCGTGTGTTCGCACCCTGCAGGAGGTCCACAGTATGTAGCAACGGCCGACCGAAAGGAGAGTTTCGACCACTTGGTCGGACCCCTCCAAGATGACGTCCGCTACCGCATCAGCAACCTCCTTTTTAGGCCGGCTCACAACAGCGACGTTCTTCTTGAAGTCCTCCAGCGTCATTGTTTCTTTGAGATTCTTCTCATGCATCTCCGTCATTAGCTCGCTCGTGGCTATCTCGCAAGGTACTCCCAATAAAGCAATTTTCTTCCTAGGTGTCGGTGTGTTGACCACATGCAGTCCAACTTTGGAGAACTGCTCGTTCTTGCCTAGCTCGTTCAGCGATGCTTGGGGTGCGGATAACTACACCCCCGTCCTTCAGTTGCTTCACTTCGTGAATCCTCACACCAAGGGTAGGACCCACTTCGGTAATAACCTTCTTCAGGACATATTTTGCGGTAGCGCCCTGTTTTTGCTGCGAACTACCACAGACCAGGTTTCAACGGATTTGCCACCACAGCCTGGGGTACTCCTGTAGCCCTGGCTGTAGCTGCAGTGGATGGCGTTTTTGGAAGAGCTGGTAAAGTCCCAATTGGACTGTGACAGGCAACTTCTATCTTCTTCATTATTTTGCTGTTAATTTCTCGAAAGAGTCTTCCATCTTTTTTGTCAACTTAGTAATTGCATTTTTGGTTGAGTCCTCCAGATTTTTCATCCTCCTTACTAATGTTCTTTTCTCGGCTTTTAGCTTCTGGTACGTTTTTTCGTTGTCGACGGCCATATCAATGACAATACTTTGGTAGGCAGCGGTGAGCATTATCATGTCTTCAGCTTGTGGTGTTCCACGCATTAACTTTTGTACCGCTTCGTTAATTTGGGTGCTTCTTGCTAGGAATTCCTTCGTCTTTGGTTTCGATACTATCGAATTACCCGCTGCGATGGCTTCTTCATCTGTTTCTTCAGGCTCGGTATCACCTACGTCAGACCTAGAAGAACTGCTGTCTTCTACGCTGGCAGGCTTCTTCTCGGGTTTCCTCTTTGGTCCCTCTCCGCAGCTGGAAACATTTTTGTCAGCAATTTGACTTACCGTCGAATTTCTTCTGGTCATTATTTTCCTCTGTCGCTCTTCTGGACTTGCTTCTTCGTCGCTTGATTCCAGGCGGGGGTATTCCTTCGTTGTTGTTTTGGTCTTCTTGCCTTTTTGGCTCTGCGTCTTGATATTGTTGCTACCTGTCATTTTCGCTTATTATCACTTTATGTTTTAAATCCCGACGGCTTTAATATTTTGGTAATTCGCAAAGTGCCGACGGCTTTTTAAAACACACACACACTTGTGTATGCTAGTAATAAAATTACTTGTGCGTTTTGAAATTTTCAATAATTAATTAGGTCCGATGGTTTATTTTGTCCTCGTCTTGTCCTTAATCTCTTTTTAGTAATAAAAATTACTTTTGGGACGGTCGGTAGTAATAAAAATTACTTTTGGTTTTATCCGTATTCGTCAAGTAAATTGTCTGTTGATTTAAGGATTTTTCACTGTTGTGCACAATGCGCGCTTCGAATTTAAGCAACCTTCCGCTTCTGCTGTTGAAACACAAAGGTAGATAGGGTCAGATTATATAAATGAGTGCAAGCCCTCCGCTTTCCCACCTTTAGGTATAAAGCACGCCGCAAAAACAATCCCCACTTCACCAAAAAGCAAATCCACAGGCAAGGGAACCCAACCACCTTCCAATAATTAGCGGGGTTTCCTGACTCTTTTATATCTCATACGTTGCATCTTAGTCTTTGTACTCGAAGACCACCTTTTCAGCCAGCGCATTCACCTCGTTTAGATAATCATCTATAGAATAATCGTCTATATTTAAGACGATGTCTACTAGTCCCAGTTTTTCCTTAAATTCCCTTCTTGCTTCCTCCCTTCGCGGTAGCACACAATCATTCAGTATATGCTGAATGCTGGTCGACATCCGTTTGGCAGGAACACAAGTCCGGGATCCATTTTATTCTGAAACGGCGAAAGTACCTGTTGAAAGGAGCGTGTCCTGTCAGCAGGCAAACCGCTTTTGGTCCGAGGTGTGTACATCTAACACTAGGTTCCTTTACAACGTCGTGAAGAAAGCGTCCACAAGAAGAATTCTGCTCATGTTTCCATGTGCGTCTTGATTCGCTGTGTTTCGCGGCCTGGGTATGCTTATCCGTTCGTATCTGTTGGGCAGTGTAGCCGCTTTTCTAGCCATGCGGTCTACTGTTTCCATTTGCACCAATACTTAACCATGTCCGCTGGTCCAGTGTAGCGCTATGATGTTTCCTTTATCCTGGAGAGAGTTTAGCCAATTGGTAATCTGTGTTACGTCTGGATCATCATTTTTTGGCTTGCATATTTCCCAAGAGCTTGCTTGCCGGATGTGGCCATACACTACGTGGTAATTTTTTCAGATATTGGCCAGTTTTCCTAGCCTCGTATATCTCAAACCTTTTTCTGGCTTCCAGTTACAGAGGCGGCTGGTTTGCCATGATCTGTATTGAGTGGTTTGCCGTAGTTTTGTAGGCTTTGCTCAGTGCTAAAAAGGAATGGTCTTTGCGCTGCTTGCAGGTTCCTTTTAAAATATATATTTTCCGAGTTTTTGCCCCATATTTCTGCGCCGTATAGCAGAAGCGGTTTAATAGCTCCTTCATATATCCTTCTGAGTTCCCAATGTTTTACCTGCGACGATGAATAACCTATGGGCTTTGGCCGCGGCTTTTCCTCTTATGTACTTCATGTGCTCTAGCCATGTTAACTTGTCATCCAAGACTATTCCCAAGTATTTGATTCTGTTTCCAATAGCAACGTTGGATCCATCAATTTTAATGCGTGGTGGTCTAGTTGTTTGTTTCGATGGCGTGAACATTGCTGCTGTTTTATGTGTTGCATAATTTAGCTTGTTATTCTCTGCCCATCTTTTACATCTATTCCAGGTTTGTAGCCATATCTTTTCAATCCGTATCAGAGACGTCCCTGATATAGCCATGTTCTGGTCATCCGCAAATGCTTGGATATGTATGGTTGCTCTAGAGTCCGTTTGTACGTCGGGCATTTCGTCGAACCAGTCTTCCATAACAATTAACCATAGAGCTGGGCCTAAACATGACCCTTTTGGTGAACCTCTTTCTGTTTGCATTGCGACGCCATTTGACTTTATCTTGCGATTTTGCAAAAAAAAATCGACAATTGCCAAGAGTAGTTTTAATCTTGGATACCATTCACATATTGCAGGCTGCATTGGCTAGATCTTGCAGCTCTTTAGCCTTATCGTTAGCCAGCTGGTCTTCAACATTCATTCCCCAATCGTGGTTGCTGAGGTGTTCTTTGAAAAGTTCCCAGTTTGCCATTGACAGGTTGTAAATAAGGGCAAGGTTCACTGGTTCCTTCTCCGTCTTAACCTTATACAAAAGGTACCTGTGATCGCTGAGTGATTCGCCTAAATCCACTTTCCACTCTTCGATGTTGAGGTCCTTCGTCAGGGTGACATCTACCCAGCTTTGCCCATGAGAGGTAAAAGATTTTGGCTCGATGTTACTATCATTTTCTATTTTTAGACCTTCTTTGTCAATTAAATCCGTGAACCTTTCTCCCCTTCTGTCTGTGGTATTTCCACCCCAAATCATATTTTTGGAGTTTATATCCCCAGTAATTAAGAGGTTCTTCTTGTATTTTAAAAGGATTTTCTCTATATTTTGGAAATGCCTCTTCATTCTGGCTAGTGGCTCCAGGCATCAATATTATATTGGGCATTGCATTAGTTATTTTCACCGTCACCGAATTATCGTCGGTGAACTCTGGGAGTAACATTGTGGAGATGGTTTTATTTCTCACGACAATAGCAGTTTTTGCCGCCAGCGTCCTCGCCGTCTTATTTGCCATATAGAGAGTGAAGTTTTGTTTCACTTTCATCCTTCTAAAAGGTTCCTGAATGAAGGCTATGTCTATCTTTCTTTCCTCCATAACTTGCTCTAGTAGGTTTGTGGCTTCTTTGCCTCTACCTACGTTAACTTGGATAACTTTAATTGTTGCCATAGTCGATGAGAGTAGCCGCTTGTCTCAGCTTCCTCTAGAAGATTGGACATGTGTTCTCCCATGCGCAGTGATCTGTGTTAGCAAGCTTCATATCCTTGCAATTTACACAACAGGGTACCTGAGTTTTGCAGGTATGGTCCTTTGTCGTGGAATTCTCTGCGCATTTTGAGCAGACTTCCTGTGTCGATCTGCAATACTTGGCTACATGGCCGTAACCCTGGCATTTATAACATCTTACGACTTCTGTGTATTCCTTAATGTATACCCATGTGTTGTTGACGACAATTTTGTCCTCATTTATAAGGACCTTATAAACCTCTGGGGTTACCTCATTTTTCCAATTAACTCTTCTTGGATTTGAGGTTTTCTTCTTACCTAGAAATTTGATCCGTTCTTTGAATTTATCCTTTTCCATTTTATTGACTAAGACTGGGTTGCAGTCCGCCAAATCATTGCATATGTTTTCCTCATTAACTTCAGCATTGGAATCAATACCTGAGAGCAACATTGTTGGCTTAGGTGCTTTAAGAGCCCTTACCGTAAGCGTTTCTTTTGCCCTATTTTCCAAAGTTTGTGCAGTGCAGTTTTTGCTGCTGAATCTTTGTCTGCGTTTGAACCATTATATTGCCGCTTTTCAGATTCTTTACCTGTGTGAAGGGTCCTCCTACTTCCTCCAGTTTCTGTTGTTTTAGTGTTTCCCTAAGTAACTTATTTGCGTCGTTGTCATTTGCAGAAACTCTGACTACCGTTGTCCATTTGGTCTTTGAGGTGGACCTGTCCCTAGGTTTCCTGCCTAATGAAGGGACATTTTAGAGTAGCTGACGCTACTTTCCCTGGTTTTTCCAATGGGCTTTATTGTTTCTGTCTTTGTCCTTGTCCATGCTTGTCGTTCAAGGTCACGGACCTCCTGTTCTTTTTCCCTAGTTCCCAATAGGAGGTCCAAACACATTTTGGAGATCATTCAAATGTTGGCATTAATTGCATTTTTAATGGCTGGTAAATTTTTTGTTAGGGTCTTGATATTCCCTATTGCACCCTTAATGTTTAGAACTGCAACATCAGGACATATTGGTCCTACTTTTGTTGCCCTAAAATTAGCACCTACTTCATTCTTAAATGTTGTATCAGTCTCCGAGTCAGATACATCCGATGAGGAGCTATTCAAATTTACTTTCTTTAACAATATCTTACCTGACTGTAAACCTTTAAGTTTACCCTGCTCGTCCATAACGCTATCAACGGAGCTAATCGTAACTTTCCTCTGCTTCTTTATTTCCATTTTTTTGTCCTCGTCAGATTTCTTGGTCCGCTTTTTTCTCCCCGTGGATGGACCCACTTCCATAGAAGTTTCGGGATTTGTTTTCCCCTTGGCTGCTCGCATCATATCGATGTTTTCAACTGTTGTTTTAAAACCGATTCGAAAACTCAAACTATTTTAAACCGGTTTAAGCGGTTGTAGAACCGATTCGAATATTTTTTCGAATGTTTCGCGAAAATTTAAGATTTTCAAATTTTTTTCAAACACGGTCGGACGTGTTGCTCTAAAATAAAAATAAAAATAAATTTCACACAAAATGTGTGACAAACAAGTTTGATGGTCTATGTCCCTCAAATCGAAAGTAAATAGCACGAAATAATCGCGCGAAAGTAAAAATGTTGTAAAGGCTGGTAATTTCCACCAGACTTTTTCGTAAAACTCTGCCCCATTAGATCTTCCATGTTTCTGGAAATTTACCGTCTCTCAGGCAGAGGTTTAGTACCTCTTTCCAGCTCTCAAGAACTACTTCCGAGAGTGCCTTTAATACCGCTGTCGGAAATTTGTCTGGGCCTGGAGCTTTCCTAATTTTACGGGTTTTAATTATCGCTATGATCTCGTCCTTGCTGATATTGTAATCTTCTTGCGTTTGTCATACGCAAGTTTCTACTCTATCTGCCCAATTTTGCGCAGAATCATCAACTGTAGAGTCCCGTCCCGTAATAAATTTATTTATTTTCCGTACAATGCGCACTTCGAATAAATTCAACCGTTCGGTTCTGCTGCTAAAACACAACTGAGTAGATAGGGACAGTTGATATTATTTGAGGGCAAGCCCTCCGCTTTCCCACCTTTAGATATTATGCGAATCCGCAGGCAAAGGTACCCAACCACCAAACCGCACTCCAACAATTAGCGGGGGGACCCCTGATCACTTTGCAATGATTATTGCTCCATGATTTGTACGTCTTCGTAGTCGAAGACCATCTTTTCCGCGGGTGCATTCATGTCGTCTAAGTATTCGTCTACTTTTAGTACGATGTGCTCTTCTCCATATTTATTTTTGAATTCCCTCCGTGCTTCTATCCTCTGTGGAAGTGTACAGTCATTCAATATGTGTTGAATGCTGTCAACATCCGTTTGGCAGGGGCTGACGTTTGGGACATCTCTAATCCTAAAGCGACGGAAGTAGCTGATAAAAGGTCCGTGACCCGTTATTAGGTATACTGCCTTTTTTCCCAAATTGGTGCAGTTCCCTGTGGGCTTCTCGATAGCGTCATGAACTGCCCGTCCGAGTGATGAATTATTCCATTCCTGTGCCCAGTTGTTGTTCATCCTTTTACTCGCCTCTTGGTTTGCTACCTTAAGCGGCCTGGCTATGCTTATCCGCTCATATGTGTTTGCCGCCTGTTTAGCCATGCGGTCTGCTATGTACATCTGTGCTACATCTGCTTTGTGGCCTCTAGTCCAGTGTAGCGCTATGGTGTTTTCATTTCTCTCAAGAATATTCAATTTATTGACAATATGTGCAATGTCTGGATATTCGAAGTTTGGCGTGCATATTTTCCCTAGTGCCACTCGGGAGTCTGATACGATGTTTATCGTTTTCCCCATTGTGTTGGGGTTTAGGCATTCCAGTGCTTTCCTGACTCCTGTTATTTCTGCCCTGTGGGACTCCGGTATTCTTGGGGCAGTCCATTTCATCATTGAGGTGGTATATGCGCCTTGAATGATGGCGCCTACTCCTGTTGCAATCTCCATTGTTGATGCATCTGTGAATATCCATATTGTGTTGTTTGCTATTTCCTTTATGTTTTCATCGCAGGTGTAGTAGGTCCTTATTGTCCTTTTGGCCGGGTGAGGCCATTGGATTGGTGGTAGTTTTTCCAAGTACAGACCAGTTTTCCTGGCCTCTTCTATCTCAAATTTCTGTGTTGTCTCTAGATAGAGTGGCGGTTGGTTCGACAGTATTTGGATGGACTTGTTTGCCGTGGTCCTGTAGGCTTTGCTCAAAGCCAGAAGGAATGGCCTTTGGGCCGCTTCCAGGTTTTTGCAGGTATCTGTTTTTGGGATTTTTGCCCCAGATTTTTGCCCCGTTTGTGAGCATTGGTCTGATGGCTCCTTCGTAATTCCTTTTCAGATTTTCCCTGCTTGTTCCCCAAGTTTTTCCTGCGACGATGAAAAGCCTATACGCTTTGGCTGAGGCTTTTCCTCTAACGAACTTTGCGTGTTCGACCCATGTTAATCTGTTATCAATAATTATGCCCAGATATTGGATTTTGTTGTACATATTGACATTTATGTCGTCAATTTTTATCCGTGGCGGTCTTACCGATGACCTTGATGGTAAACATTGGCTTTGCCTTGTGTGGGGCGTAACTTAATTTGTTATTCTGCGCCCACTTTTTGCAACTTTCCCAAGTTCGTGTCCATAGCTGTTCGATCCTGCTGAGAGTTGTTCCTGAAATGGTCATGATTTGATCATCCGCAAATGCCTGAGTATGCAAAGACGTGTGGGCATCTGTTGATACGTTTCTCATCTCATTGAACCAGTCCTCCATGATTATTAACCAGAAGACTGGGCCTAGGCATGAGCCTTGAGGAGCGCCTCTTTCCGTTGCCAGTTCTATGCCATGTGACTTTATTCTACGATTTAGTAGAAATTCTACAATGGTTTTTCTTAACATTTCCGGGCATCCAGTTTTCGCCAAAAGGAGTTTAAGCCTGGGATACCATGCCGAATTAAAGGCGTTTTTGATATCCATGCTGACGGTTAGAGTATGTCTCTTCCTCATTTTATTCGCCTTTATTACTTCCAGTATCTTCTCGATCGCTTCAGTAGATCTTCTTGTCTTCCTAAAGCCGTATTGTTTTGGCGAGAATTTTCCATTTTTGTCAGGCAGTCTGCCAGGATGTTGCCAAAGATCTTTCCAATGGTTGGTAGGAGACAGATCGGTCTAACTTCGTCTGTATCTTTTTTTGGTAGCCACGCTATTTCGGCTGTCTTCCATATTTCCGCGAATTTGCCTTCGTTCAGACAGAGGTTTAGCACCTCTTTCCAGTTTACCAGAACTGCGTCTGTAAGTGGATTCAGTGCCACTGTTGGGAATTTGTCTGGGCCTGGGGCTTTCCTATTTCTCCGGGTTTTAACTACCGCCATTATTTCCTCATTTGTGGTGCTGAAAGCTTCTTGCGTTTCCCATACGCAAGTTTCTTCTCTATCTGCACTGTTTTGTGCAGAGTCGTTAAATGTTAAGTCCACTGGAAAGTATTTCCTTATTTGTTCATGGATTGTTTCCTCCAGGGTTTGTGTCCACGATCTATCGGCTCTTTGGGTGGACTTTATTTTTGCTCTTGTCCTGCCTTTTGCGTTTATGATCTTGTGGGCAACACCCCAAGGGTCCATTTCTAAATTATTTTCCTCTAGGTTCTATTTAATGACTGGAATTTCGCTTCCTTAAACATTTTCTTGAGCTTGTTTCTCTGAGCTTTGTAATCGTTGCTGAGAGTACCTCTTGCGATGTTGTGCATAGATTCTTGCATCTTTCTTCGCGTTATCCTAGTTTTCCTTCTATGTCCCGTGTCCACCATGGGTTGTATTTAACTACAGACCCCTTGCTTCTTAATGGGATAGCTGCATTACACGCTGCTGTCGCCAATTCCTGCAGTTTCGTGGCTAATTCATTTGCTGACGGGTCTCTTACATTCCCTTGCCAAGTGTTGTTTCGGAGGTATTCCCCGAAACGTGACCAATCTGCTCTTGGTAGGTTGTAGGTCTGGGCTATTCTAAAAGGTTCTATTTCAGTATTTATGCTGAAGGATAGATATCTGTGGTCGCTCAATGTTTCCGTCGTTTCGACTTTCCAATCTTCGACGTTGAGTTCCTTTGTAAGAGTTATATCTACCCAGCTTTTTCCATGGTTGTTATGGAAAGCGGGTTTGCTGACGCAATTGTTTTCAATATGAAGACCTTCTTTGGCTATAAGATCCATAAACCTTTCTCCTCTTCGGTCTATAGTTTAACCTCCCCAAAGTGGGTTTTTGGAGTTAATATCTCCGGTTATTAGGATTTTATTCCTATACTTTCGGATGATATTCTCTATCTTTTTGAGGTGTATTTTCATACGAGAGAGGGGCTCCATATACAGAGATGTTACAACTATATCCGGCGTTGTGTTGACGATTTTCAACGTCACCGAGTTGTCATCCGTGAACTCTGGCAGTAGTAAAGCCGAGATGGTGGCGTTTCTCGTTATGATAGCCGTCTTAACTTTTAGATCTCAGCAACTATTTTAAGTTCTTTAATAGTAACTTTATATATCTCGGGAGTAACCTAGATTTTCCAATTTGCTCTCCGGAGATTGAATGTCTTTTTTTTCCCAAGGAACTTAATTCCTTCCTCGAGTTTCTTTGCTCCGATTTTCTCGGAGATGTCTGGGTTGTATCTCGCCAGGTCTTTCCCGATGTGTTACTCACTCAGGTCTGCGTTAACATTAATGCCTACGAGGACCATGATGGGTTTGGGAGCTTTCGTAGTTTTAACTGTTAGGGTTTCCTTGGCCCTCTGTGTCAGTACTTCTTTGACTTTTGTTTGTTGCACTTTTGAGTGTGCCCCTAGAAAAACGTCTCCGCTTGGTAGGGTATTTATCCCCTTGAGAAGCCCTCCAACGTCCTCGATTTTTTGGCGTCCTAGAGCTTCTCTTACCAGTTTGCTTGCTGGTGCATTTTGGTCCTGTGATTTGCATAGGACTCCATATGCGGTCTTATTGGTCAAATTGTCCCTACGTTTTTTGTCTCTTCGGGGGGAATTTCGTTTGTTGCTGGGGTTTCCTGTAGTTGGCTGTCCCCTTTGACTATTTACCGCTGCTTTGTTCCCTGACCATAATTGCCTCTCCATGTCATATGTTTTCCGTTCGGTGTTCCTAGTTCCTAGCAGAAGGTCTAGGCACATCTCGAAAATTCGCCTGGTATTTTCCGAGATTTTGTGTTTAATCTCGGGATTATTTTCTGTAATAGCTTTAATATTCCCTATGGCTATTTTAATCTGTTCGACTGCTGTTTCTGGGCTTATTAACCCCCCCCCCCCTCCCCCCAATTTTGTCACATTTTTGGCATATTTGTTGCTTTTCACCATTCTCAGAGGATGATTTGGCCACAACGCTGTCGTTGTCAGTAGAGCTGTTCCCGTCGGTGTCGACAGGCTTACCCCTTACAACGTTAGCAAAGTTTGGTATTTTGTCCCCTGTATTAGAACCCTTATTGTAAATTGAATCGCTTACCTTGGATTTCCTTCGCGTCATTATCTTCCTTGGTGGTTCATCAGGGCTGTTGTCCTCGTCGCTCGGAGAGGGGCACGGATTTCGCACCGATGTCCTTTTATTTTTCTTCGTCATCTTCTCGTTTGGTTTCATGGAGAAACCCTATAAAAGCTGCCGGTTTGATTTCTGTGTATCGTGTTTTTGTTCACACACATACACTTATATGCACACTTGTGCGTAGGTTTAAGCACAATTTTCACTTTTAATACCTGCGCGCATTTTGTTTAGTTCAATCACGCGAAAACGCACACACACACACACACACTTTCGTATGTGCAGGTAGCAAAACCGTCCGTACGTCCTCGTAGTGTAATTAACGTCGTCTATTTCGTCTATCTCTTTAATTAAGTAATTAAAATTACTTTTTGTAGTTGTGGGTTTCGCCGCTGGTTTGTATTGTCTGTCGTATAGCAATAAAAATTACTTTTTGTGGCTGTAGGTTTGTCTCTGTGTTTTGTCAATTATTTTTTATCGTTCGAAGCACTTTGAAACTCGCTGTTGATGCGCACTAGATTTTTAGACGTCTGTTTACCTCGAGTGTCACAAAGTAACTGAGTAGATAGGGACATGATATATGTTTTCAGATTTCCGTGAACACCACCAAAAGAGGGTATAATTCCACGATCCTCTTTTTGATTGATTTTGTGACGTCAATCAACGCCCATCAATAATATTATTATTATCAATGTATCAGTATCATTGAAGTGTAAGGCTTCAATTTCTCACTGATGGGAGCGAGACCTATCTAACATCTCTGCCGATCTATGGGTCACGGCACCCGGTTGGAAGAACGCAACTCCACGCCGAGTAAGAACTCACGCTGAGTAAATACTCTACCCGCATTTGGGTGTCAAACCACAGCCACCACCAATCCTCTCTGGGGAAACCGCAGATGCAGCTTGCTGTCTCACTGTCACCTCTCTGATGTAAGAATGCATCAAAGCTGCTATGTCCAGTGAGCAGGAAACTCATTCTTAGGCTGAAAACAAAGTCCGGATTTGCTCTGACGTCCTTCACAAATTCAAAAGTAACTCTGCCTTTTTCGCTTTTCGACAATCTAGATTGCCATCTAGATATCATGGCTTCATCAAGGAGTTCCTTGCACTGGGCAAGGCTTCTATTTTCCAAATAACTGGCTGCCAGCCAGTCACACTGAAGGAACGGTCGGTTCTTCTTGAACTTGAAGACAAGGCTTCTTCGGATTATTTCCAGATCAAGAGGTGGAACACCCATTAAGACCTGCATAGCCTCCGTAGAGACTGACAGAGTGGCAAGCATGGGATCAGAGCCACGCGTTGGCAAGAGTTAATCTTGTCTTTGCCTCTTTCGAGCATGACAGTTTCATACCATACCGGCGCTCCGTATGTTGCACAAGCAACAAATAGGCAACCATATATGATGCGCACTGCCCGCCTGTTTAAACCCCATTCAGTACGAAGTACACGGCAAATTGGACCTACGAGATTAAGCACCCGCTTCCTGAGCTCAGAAAGGTGCACAAGGAAGTTCATGCGTTCGCTCATGTTAATACCGAGGTATCTTACCTGGTTAACATACTTGATGCTAGACCCGTTGAGCCTAACCACTGGGTGATGACTGCGCGATAGTTTGCCTTTCAGCAACATCATCACAGTCTTGTACAATGAGACGTCAACACCGACTCTAGCACCCCAGTCGTGAACAGTCGACATGAGTCCTGCACTCCTTGCCTCCAGCTCAAGTCGCGAGTTGCCTTCAACAAGGATGATCAAATCATCCGCGTAGGCACAACATTTGCAGAGCACTGCTAGCTGTCCTAAGAGGGTGTCCATCATAAGGTTCCATACAAATGGACCGCAAATGGATCCCTGAGGACAACCACGAGTGACACACCTACTGACGCAATCAGAAGTGCCAACACAGGAAGCTAGCCTGTCGCTAAAGTAGCTCAACCAAAGAGGTACTTCGCGACAGCCAACTTCTATCAGTTTTTCAACCACGCAATCCCAACTTAGGTAGTCGAATGCGCCCTTGAAATCTACAAAGATGGCAAGAACGTATCGACTTGCACTGCCATACACGCTGTCTTTTACATACAGCCACGCATCCTCAGTGCTTTTCCCAGTTTTAAAGCCGTATTGCCTGTCAGACATCAAACTGGTCGCAACACCCTCAAGCCGTCGTACCATTAACCTCTCCAGCACTTTTCCATGTACCGGTAAGAGACTAATGCCACGGTAGGAGCGAGGGTTACTGTGCACCTTGTCTGGTGACTTTAGCAGCACTACAACCTTTGCGTGTTTCCAAGCGGCTGGGAAGTAGCAATTGTCGAGGCACTTCCGGATGATCATCGTGATATGGTCTGGGATAGCTCGCCAGATGCTTTTACACATCTCGCCAGTCATCCCATCCATCTCTGGAGACTTTCGGGACCTTACCGACGCCATTACATGCGGCGGACGGGCTCCTGGAAAGAACTCCTCTAGGATTGTTCTCATCCAGGCCGCCACCACCACCGCGGCATTCATCCTAGAATCAGGAAAAATGCTCATGGTGGATGGGAGACCCCTTACGCAGCCGTTAACTGCATAGGGATCTTGTATCAACGCGAGGCTGGCGTTTTGCTCACAAAGGTGCTGGCCAAAATCGCACATAGCGGCATAAGAGCCCTGACAATTGAGTTGTAAAATTACAACCATTAGTGTCTGGCATTCGCCTTTTCAACAAGACTGCTGTATACAGGGCAAGCTAATGACGTCATGAGGTGTGAAGCAGGATGTCCTCTCAAGGCGCAGTTACGGCAGTGTGGCAATTTGTCACATCGTGAGGCAAAGGTGGCCTGTGCAGCCACAACGGCGGCAAGTATTGTCTTTTTGCCTGCATTCCCTGTGGTCAAAACCCAGGCAGCGGAAACAGCCCATAATAGGGTCTTGCTCCCGAACTACGTAGGAGTACCAAAGTATATTACAGCGGCGAGCCTTTACGAGAACATCCGTTACTTGGCCGGTGCAATCCAGTATGACATTTGCCACATCATCAGGTCCATCTTTTTTGGGCCGGCTCACGATTCGAGCACTCTTTTTAAACTTCTCAAAATTCATAACCTCATTGAGATTATTACGATGGATCTGGGCCATCAGGTCATCATCAGAAATAACTGACAGGACGTTCTGCAAAACGATTTTTGCTCCAAGTTTCTCTTTTACAGATACGTCAAGCCCAATTTCTTGGAACTTCTTGTTGGATACAATCTTGTTCCGTTCGTTCATCGTAGGGGTGCGAACTATCACGTCTCCATTTTTGGTAGGCTTCACCTCGTGGATTCTTGTGCCAAGGGAAGGGCACACTTCCTTAATTACCTTTTCGGCTAATTGCTTCGCTGTAACATTCTTGTCCCTATTTCTGACGACAACTGACCAAGTCTCCGTCGGCTTTGAGACAACAGCAGGTGTTGACACTATGGGCATTGTGGTTTTAGCCATCATTGGGCGTGCCGTCGTTGGATTCATTGGAGGCGGCATCATGGCAATATTAGTCGCTGCAACCTGTGCATAGTTTACCCTATGACCGGAACTATAGTCTATCTGGTTTCTCTCCAAATAGTCTATTTGGCTTCTTTGGTGCGAGTTTAAAACCTCTAGGTCTTTAATTTTTCTGTCGTAGCTGCTTTTCATCTCAAGGATAAGATGAAACAGTTCATCGCTTTCTGACTTGGCTCGAGTCAGTACTTTCATTGATATGTCATCAATGTTTTTCGCGGAAGCTACGTTATTAGAGCCGTTAGCTTCTTTATTGCTGTCATCATAATTTCCTTTTTTACTTAATTCTACTAAACCGTTTGCTTGTGCAGTGAGTACCGCATGTAAATCAGCACCCTGGTTTGTCAACGGTAAACTTAAATTTTTGTGACTTACCCCAGGTATACCTCCAGCGATTGTCATCCGTTTTTTGTTTCTAAAGGCTTCATCCCTGCTGCTTTCACCATCAGTAGAAATGTCTTCGGATTCAACTATGACACCTTCACCATTTTTCTATTTTTTGTTCTTCTTCTTGCTCTTGTCCTTCTGTCTGACTGGCTTGTCTGGCTTCTCAGACTTGTCAATCTCCTTCAGATTGTCAGCCACTTCCACCGTTTTGTCGATTTCCGTAATTACACTATTATTTTCGAATGTTTCCACTATTACTTCACTATTATTTTCGTATGTTTCCAATATTATTCTTGACTGCTTTTCTGAAAAACTCGACGGCTTTTCTGAAAGTCTCGTTTTGCCGAAAAATCAGGATTAACCGTTTTTCTACCTGCGGGTCTGTGATTACACGGTAGTGCGTCGTATCGCACACACACACACGTACACGCGCGTGCAGGCAACAAAACTCGATGGCTTCACGAAAATCTCGGTTCGCCGAAAATACCGTTCCACTGTTCGCGTCACTTCGCACACACACACACACACACACACACACACACACACACACACACACACGCACTGTATGTACGCAGATAGTAGAAACTTGTGCGTTTGAAATGTTCACCAATGTTCACACACACACACACACACACGCACTGTATGTACGCAGGTAGTAGAAACTTGTGCATTTGAAATGTTCACCAATTTATTTTCGTCCGTTTGTTTTGTCTTCGTCTTGTCCTCAATCTCTTTTAGTAATAAAAATTACTTATGGGCCGTCAATAGCAATAAAAATTACTTTGGTTTTCTACGTATTCGTCGAGTAAATTGTCTGCTGTTAATGATTTTGCTGCTATGCACAATGCGAGCTTCAAATTTTAAAAACCTTCCGCTTATGCTGTTGAAACACAACTGGAGTAGATAGGGACATAAAATGTCTTTGGATTTACGTGGATGCCTCCATAGAATGGTTTACCCCACGGTCCTCTTCGGACTTGGATTCGTTATGCGACAATCAACGTCCATCATAGACTGATGTGCCAGTATTAACTCAATGGTTAGAGCAGGACCTATCTTAAGTCCCTGCCGATATCTGGTTTTTCGACAACCGGTTGATCTATGCAACTCCACAGAGAGCACATCATCGCACCGGTAACATCAGGACGGTCTTCTGATGCACCAAAGATTTTTGGTAACATCAGGACCTGTTCTGATGTTACCATGCTAGTGTTCTACCCGCATTTGGGTAGTAAACCACAGCCCCCGCGTTGCATCCCCAGAACGAGCTGGGTCCTCAACCACAATTGTCCTCAGACTGGTCGAGCCTTACGGCCGGCCTTGTTATATGTGAGCACGGACAATTCCTGCAGTACCAAGGGCAACCTTGGTGAGGTCAGGCATCAAGGGACTCAGCTCTTTCAGAATGAGTGCCTGGGCGATTGCAAAAGCAGACCCTGGCAGCACCTTCGTCCGGAACCGCGAACTCCATCATTTGCCACTAGGAAGCACCACATTCTAGGCCTTTGGAATACGATATTCCCGTCTGTCCCCTACCACAGACCTGTAGTATTGTATGAAATGAACCACTAAATACAAAGACTTGCTCATAAAGAGATTCTAAGTACCAGTGCTCCACTTCGGGTCGCAAGTACGAAGACATTACCCATCCTGAGTATACTCTAAGCACCGACGACCCTTTTTACTTTCTTTTACTTGTAGTAAAAGTAAGTATAGTAATCATGAAAATTTTCGAACTCGGGATTTTTGCAGATTTACCCATTACCGTATCTCCTGAGTCAGAAAAAGCAAAAAAGAGCAGGGTAGGCTGTGTCGAAGACACGGCCGTGGGTTTTGAGCGTGACAACGTCTGTCCGGGACGAAAGAAAAGAAAACTAAGATCTTGTTGTCTGTGGGACATAAACACGGACGGATATATTAAAAGAAAATTCTATACTAAACTTCTATATATATATATATATATTCTATATATCTATACTTCTATACTCTATACTACTAGCACCGTAGCTCATCACATACATCATCATCACATCACATTATATATAAATTATTTATAAGCGAATTTTAATGTTCATAACCACTAACTTTGAAGTTGCTGCATATTGCATATTACTGCCCAAACACAGTAATGGAGATTTTGGTTTCAACTCATAAAAAAATTTGAGTAGTTTTAAATTAAATTAGAAGAGAAAAGGTAATGGTATGGTAAGAATGTCACTTTGAAACACGCAGGCCAATTATTTCTCATTCAATTTCTTTTGCATTGTTCTCTTATTTCTGTAAATGATCGAATAGTTATTTTGAACCGATGCTTAATGCCATGTATGATATTTGATGGTTGACTCAATGGTCGATGGTGGATTCATTGTTCAGTGGCAGACATCCAACTTACGATCGAACATTTCTTCTTCGACTGAGAGACGGCATTTTTATAATGTTAAATTTAGCTGCATTTTTATATAAAAAAAATCTGTGTTTAAAATGATTTTTTGTAGAAGATTATTACTTAAATATATTAAAGCTGATATCTGCTATACAAGGAAATATTGTTTAATGTAAATAACAAAAATAAATTACTGTAATACTTTTTATAATAATTAAAAAATGCAAAAACCATTCAAACTTATGTGCACAAAATGCCAAACGACACTGAAATGAAGATTTCTAAATATAGTGTTCTCTAGGCGATTCTCAAATTTTCGAGTACGGTACGCCTTCTTGATATTAAAAAAATCAAACCAGCAATCGAACTTACTGTATACTAAGGATAAGTTAAGCCAAAAGAAAAGGAAATAGCAGCAACAAAATTTGTATTTTTTTTTCTCTTTCACAGAGCACTGTATCATTTATGCAATGTTGATAGAAAGAGCAGAGCAGAGCACTGATAGAAAATGAACAGTGACTATACTATCAATACGGTTGCGGTGAAGAATTAAGTAGCTTCGCAGCTTGTGCTGCACAAAAAAATGGCAGACAGTCGGTGTGCACGAAATTGCGGCTATTTTTGAACCGACTAACAGTCTGCTTGTAGGGCGACAATTTGACATTTACATTTTGCTATTTGCATCCAATTTTAAGTAGCTGCGTAACTGCGCAGTCGATTTTTCTTTAATGCATTGGCTGAAAATTGAATTTTTGACCAAAATGCAGCATAAACTGCGCAGCGGCTGAATTCTTGACCGCAGCCTACTACTGCATATGTTTGTTTCGTTCTGCTCTGCTTGATTGTATGTTATTGAAACCACATACATGATCATCAATCACATCAAATACAACAGAATAAATAATTTATAAGCTGATTTTAATGTTCATAACCACTAACTGTGAAGTTGCTGCATATTACATATTACTGCCCAAACACAGTAATGCAGCTTTTGATTTCAACTCATAAAAAATTTGAGTAGTTTTAAATTAAATTAGAAGAGGAAAGTAGTGAGTACTGAGTAGTGCTGCCCACACTTCAAAATGGTATGGTAAGATTGTCGCTTTTCAAACATGCAGGCCAATTATTTCTCATTAAATTTCTTTTGCATTGTTCTCTTATTTCTGTAACTTATAGTAGTATTGTTTTCTGTTACACGACCAAACACGAGAGCACTCACTCACAATGTTGATAGAAAGTGCAGAGCAGAGCACTGTTAGGAAAATGAACAGAGACTATACTATCACTACGGCAGTTGTAAAGAATTAAGTAGCTTCGCAGCTTGTGCTGCACAAAAAAATGGCAGGCAGTCGGTATGCACGAAATTGCGGCTATATTTTGAACCGACTTACAGTCTGCTTGTAGGGCGACAATTTGACATTTACATTTTGCTATTTGCATCCCATTTTAAGTCGATGTTTCTTTAATGCATTGGCTTAAAAGTGAATTTTTGACCAACATGCAGCATAAGAGCTGTTAAAAAAATATGTGCGTGTAATCTTTACGTGCGGTTGGAGTGAAATTCTTTGACGTTGTGGCCAATATTACGATTAAATTAAAAGGCACGAGTTGCTTGAGAAATTGCTTAGTTCCCGAAATTCCAGACCATAATGATCATACTCCAGAATTCCCATAGGAAGAAGTCTTATAGCCGCATATTAGTCCTGCATTCCGAATTTCATTTCAATCGCTTGAGAAATTGCTTTGTTCCAGAAATTCCAGACCATAATAATCATATTCAAGAACTTCCATAGCAAGAAGTCTTAAGCCGGAACTATAATGTAATTTCATCTCTTTACGCTAGTGTCAAAACACGACGATTAAATGAGCGAATACAATGAAAATGTATGCTGCGCCCATAATAGCGTTCGCAATACTTTCGTTACTTTGCCAATCGATTAGATGTGCGCTGGCGAGCGCATTTTCTTAAGAAAACTTGACAGTTGTCATATGTTATTTCGTCGAGGTGACAAAACTACATTTTGGTCGGATGAGAAACTTTAGAATCTTTGGAAAGCATTTCGTCGGATTTTGACTTTAACGTAAGGGGGCGAAATTGCATTATAGTTTAGCCTTCATAGTCGCATCTTAGTCCTACATTCCGAATTTCATGCGAATCGCTTGATAAATTGCTTTGTTCAAAAACTCTAGTTTCTCATGACCAAATCCCATTGGATATTAAAAAACGTAACTTAACATCTGTTAAATAGTGACATTTAACATTTGAGTTTTTGAACATGTACCCTCTTAAACCTTGGAGTGAGACGTTGTCACGTCAAAAAAAAATCTCTTCTTGTGTGTCTGTGTCTGTATGTCTGCGTTTTTGTGTGTCTGTGGCTCTGTGTCCACTCTACAGCCCAGACGGCTGAATTGATTGAGACGAAAATTCATATTTAAGCTTTTTACATAAATTGGGAGGGCCCAGTTGATTTTGGCGGAAATCGGCCAAACGGAAGTGGTAGTCGTAGTAGTAAACTACTATGAGAAAATGCAAAAAAAAATAAAAATAAAAAATAAATGGAAAAAAAATTTAATATACATTTACTGAAGATTCTGGACCCGTCCGTAAAAGAAAGTCGTGTTGTGCCCACACCTCCATTTTTTATATACCGTGGTAAAGTCATGCAACATCTCCACTAAATAAAAAGCTGCAATTGGACCCCCACAGGGAGTAGATAGGGACAGATTATATAATTTGAGGGCAAGCCCTCCGCTCCACCATTCGGTATAACGCACACCGCAAAAACAACCCCCACTTCACCAAAAAGCAAATCCACAGGCAAGGGAACCCAACCACCAAACCACCTTCCAATAATTAGCGGGGTCTCCTGACTCTTTTATTCCTCATTTTTGTATATTAGTCTTCGTACTCGAAGACCATATTTTCTGCAAGCACATTCACTTCCTTGAGGTATTCATCTGTTGTGTCATCGTCTATTTGAAGTACGATGGCTTGTTGTCCATATTTTTCCTTAAATTCTCTTCTTGCTTCCTCTCTCAGCGGGAGCGTACAATCATTCAGTATATGCTGAATATCGTCAACATCTGATTGGCAGGAGCACAGGTCCTGAATTTGCTTGATTCTAAAGCGATAGAAATACCTATTGAAAGGGCCTTGTCCTGACAGCAGATAAACTGCTTTTGGTCCAAGGAAAGTACACTTAGCAGTGGGTTTGTTTACAATGTCGTGAACAACGCGTCCAAAAGAGGAATTGTTCCATTCCTGAATCCAGTTTCTGCTCAGGTTTCTATGCGCATCTTCTTTTGCTGCATTTCGCGGCCTGGGTATGCATATCTGGTCGTAATTATTGGCCAGTGTTGCCGCTTTTCTGGCAATTCGGTCTACAGTTTTAATTTGCAACATTGCAGATCCATGTCCTTTGGTCCAGTGTAGTGCTACACTGTTTCCCTTATCTTCTAGACGGTTTAGCCAATTTGTGATCAGTGTTGTATCTGGATCATCATTTTTAGGCTTGCATATTTTTCAAAGAGCTATCCGCGAATCGGACACAATGTTTATTGTTTTCCCTCTGGTGTTAGGGTCCAAACATTCTAAGGTTTTACGAATTCCTATTAATTCAACCCTGTGTGTCTCTGGTGTGCTTTGAGCAATCCATTTCCTTATATGTGAGGCGTTTTCATCTTGTATAATGGCGCCTATTCCTGATGATTCATCTGTTGTGGATGCATCTGTAAAGATCCACATGGCATTCGATCCTATGTCTTCTATCCTTTCGTCACAGGTATTGTACGTCCTTCTTTTCATTCTCGCTGGATGCGGCCATACTCTTGGTGCCAGTTTTTGCAGATATTGCTCAGTTTTCCTAGCCTCGTGTATTTCAAACCTTTTTTTGGCTTCCAGATACAGAGTTGGCTGATTTGCCAATAACTGTATTGAAAGGTTTGCCGTAGTATTGTAGGCTTTGGTCATCGCTAGAAGGAATGGCCTTTGCGCAGCTTGTAGGTTCCTTTGAAGATACCTATTTACAGAGTTTCTGCCCCATTTTTCTGCACCATAAAAAAGCATCGGTTTTATGGCCCCTTCGTAAATACTTTTGAGAATTTTCCTATTGGTTCCCCATGTTTTACCTGCGACGATGAATATCCTATGTGCTTTAGCTGAAGCTTTCCCTCTAACGTACTTTATGTGTTCTAGCCATGTTAACTTATCATCCAAGACGATTCCCAAGTATTTAATGTGTGAACATCGCTGAGGTTTTATGTGCCGCGTAACTCAGTTTGTTTTTCTCTGCCCATCTTTTACAACTATTCCAGGTTTGCAGCCATATCTCCTCAATCCGTGCGAGGGACGATCGTGATATGGCTACAATCTGGTCGTCCGCGAATGCCTGGATATGCATGGTTGTTCTAGAGTCCGTTTGTACGTTGCGCATTTCGTCGAACCAATCTTCCATGACAATTAACCATAGAGCTGGGCCCAAACATGACCCTTGTGGTGCACCTCTTTCCGTTTGCATTTCGACACCATTTGACTTTATCTTGCGATTTTGCAAAAAATCGACAATTGTCTTACCCAATTCCTCAGGGCAGCCGGTTTTTGCCAAGAGTAGTTTTAATCTTGGATACCATGCTGAATTAAAGGCATTTTTAATATCCAATGCTACGGTCAGAGTGTGCCACTTCTTTTTAAATTCTCTATATTAACTTCACTTGCCCGTGGGTCGTCGGTCGTCGGTCGGTCGTCGGTCGGTCGTCGGTCGTCTGTCGTGGATTCTTGCGATCAATTTTTAACCCACTTCCCATGGCCCGATTTTATTGAACATGTGTATTTCCGGAGACAACACTTTCTATTAAATTTTGAGGCCCCTCGGGCTGCGGGGTCGGGGGGCTCCCAAACAAAAATTTGAAGAAAATCGGGTAAATTTTTTAAAACACACACATGTGTATACCCAATAAACAATACTTTTTCGAAAATTTGGTAGTGATCGGGTCCCGGGTTCGGCCGCAAGGCCCTTATACATTTTTTAAATATCTGTACTGGCATCAGATATTCGTCGCCCTTTATGGACTGTGTGCGGTGTGTGCTGCGCAGTCGGCTGCGCTGCATGGTTTTGGTGGTGGTGGAGAGAGAGAGAAATCTTAGCGCACGCACAAATGAACCCAGCAAATGAATCGAGACATACATGTTTTATGCTTAATTCAACTTACAACTTATTTACTGAATTGTATTTTTATTTATGTCGTTTTTTGTTGTCGATATCAACTTACAGATAGAACAACAAGTTTTCACAATATTCTGTCATTTGGCGTTTTCATAAATTAGTTCAGAGCAGTCAAAGAGTTCTCAAGATAAATGTTCGTGTTTCTTATTTGCTCAGAGTATGAGCGTGCTCTAAGTGCTCAGAATAAAATGATCTGAGCTTTTTCAATTTTAACATCTGATGTCAAATGTTTGTTTCGATGATTTTCTCCTACAATAAAAAAAATGGCCCAGGATCGAGGGGCTCCCATATCAATTTCTGCGATTAGAGAATTTAGATGAAAAATTTTAATTTTTATGGGTTGTTTTTTTTTCTGGTTAATTATACCTAGAAGATTCTCTATTGCTTGGGTAGTTGTCCTTGTTCTTCCGAATCCGTACTGATTAGGAGAGAGTTTTCTTTTATCTCTAAATGATGTATAAGACGATCTGCTAGTATTTTGTCGATCGGATTTTGTCAATTGTTGGTAGTAAGCATATTGATCTTACATCATCAGAATACGGTTTCGGCAGCCATGCTATCTCGGCTATTTTCCATATATCTGGAAACTTGCCTTCTCTCAAGCAGCTGTTTAACACCTCCTTCCATTCTTCCAGAAATTCTTCTGAGAATGGTTTCAGTGCTACCGTTGGAAATTTATCAGGACCTGGGGCTTTTCTCTTACGCCGAGTCTCAACCACTGATTGGATTTCGTCCTTTGTGATATCAGGGTATACATGCGTTTCCCATATGCATGTTTCCTGTCTATCTGCACTGTTTTGTGCTGTGTCGTCCGCGTTTGACTCCGTTGGGAAGTATTTGCTCATTAATTCCAGCGTTGATTCCCTTATGGTTTCCGTCCATAATCCGTCGGCTCTTTGCATGGACTTTATTTTTATTCGCGGCCTGCATTTTGAATTAATTATTTTATGGGCGATTCCCAACGGGTCCATTTCTGCATTGTTTTCCTCTAGAACTCTTTTCATCGACTGGAATTTGGCCTCCCCAATCATTTTTTTGAGCTTGTTCCTTTATATTTTGTACTCGGCTACGAGAATTGCTCTTGCCGGTTCGTGCCTGGTTTTCTGCATTTTCTCCGCTGATCACCATGAGTTGTGGTTTACTACAGTTCCTCCGGGTCTCAGTGGTATGGACATGTTGCATGCTGCACTAGCCAGATCCTGGAACTCTGTAGCCTTTTCGTTAACCAGCTGATTTCCAGCATTTATTTCCCAATCGTGGTTGCTGATATGCTCTTTGAAAAGTACCCAATTTGCCATTGACAAGTTGTAAGCCCTGGCAATGTTTATTGGTTTCTTTTCCGTGTTAACCTTATATAATAGGTACCTATGATCACTGAGTGTTTCGCTTCTATCCACTTTCCAGTCTGCGATGTTAAGGTCCTTCGTGAAGGTAACGTCTATCCAGCTTTGCCCATGGGGTTAAAAAATGTTGGCTCGCTGTTACTATCATTTTCTATTTTAAGGCCTTCTTTAGCGATTAAGTCCAAAAACCTTTCGCCTCTTCTGTTTAGTTTTAGAATTTATATTATCATAAAATGATTTAGTTTTAAGAAATAAATATTAGCATTAAAATAAACACGTTATTATACATACCTAAAGTAAAGAAAAATAAATGTCATATACCATGCATACCTTGCACATCGTACAAAACACCCTACACATTCCACACAACAAATAGATCATATTGCACCATGCACAATTTGCTCGTAAGAAAACACCTATTTTAATTTGCACGTCGATTCACTGAATATTTCTGCTGACGCTATGTCGGCGGAATACATTTATTCGTGGAAACGACTTCCACCTTCAAATTTTTATCTTTGGTAATTATCGCATAAGCAAATATTGCATCAGTAGTTATCTTGTAATACAATTTTACATACATGCTAGAATAAGAATATTTTTGTATAAATAGATGTTGAATAAAGACTGAAAGATCAGATATTATCAAGCAGTTGTTCAAGACTTTTTAATTATTCCAAGTGAGTCTGCTTGGAGCTGTGAGATATTATCCCATCGGTTCTGATGCATCATCAGCAACACTATTCATCAATCAGCCAAGATACAAGAATCTTGGTCTGAATAAAATAACATAAAATACATTTCCATCATTTGTGTATTCTGATCTACCATCAGTAATACTGTCAGAAGTCAGTAAAGATACAAGAATCTTGGTCTGATTGAAATAACATAACATAACAGAAAATACATTTTCATCGTGTGTGTATTCTGATGTACCATTAGTAATACAATTAGCAAGTCAGTCAAGATACAAGAATCTTGGTCTGAAGTACATAACGATAAAAGAATCGTTACATCTTCTGTCTGTGGTATATCCACCCCAAATTGTATTTTTGGAGTTTATATTCCCAGCAATTAGTAGGTTCTTCTTGTATTTTTGAAGAATGTTCTCTATCTTTTGAAAGTGCCTTTTCATTCTGGCAAGTGGCTCCATATACAGTGACACCAATATAATATTGAGTACTGTTGTTTGTTTTTACTGTCACTGAGTTATCATCAGTAAACTCCGGTAGTAAAATTGTCGAGATAGTTTTATTTCTCACCACAATTGCCGTCTTTGCCGTAAGCTACTTCCTCAAAATTAGTGGCTCCAATTTTCCTAGCTAGATCTGGGTTGCAGGCAAGGTCTTTTCCTACATTTTCCTCAATAATGTCTGCGTTAACGTCAATACCTTTAAGAAGCAATATTGGCTTTGGTGCTCTAAGGGGTTTTGCTGTCAAAGTTGCCTTTGCATTCCTTGCCAAGGTCGCTTGCAGTTTTTCCTGTTGTTTCTTGGAGTTAGTGCCCACCATTAAATTTCCGCTTTTTAGGCTCTTCACTACTGTAAAGGGCCCTCCCACTTCCTCGATTTGTTGTCCTTTTAACGTTTCCCTAAGTAATTTGTTAGTGTCTTGGTCTTTGACTGTTGCCCTCACTACCGTTGTCCACTTGGTTTTGGAGTTGGACCTATCCCTAGATAGCGCTTTTTTCTCTCGACTGTCCAGCAGGTTTTGTTGTCTGTACTTTGTTGGTCCATGCTTGTCTTTCAAGCTCATGAACTTTCCTTTCATTTTCCCTAAATTTAAGCGGCTGTAGAACCGTTTCGAATATTTTTTTACGTATTACGCGAAAAATTAAAATTTTAAATTTTTGACGAGAAAAAAATTTGGTCATCAAAAATGAAAATGAAAAAATGTTGGACGGCTTTCTTTAAATTTTGAGAAAAATTTGCGAAATCCCGACGGCTTTTGTGAAGATCCTGTTTTACTGTTTCGGCTTTTTACGAAAATCTCGGCGGCTTTTTTTGAAAGTCTCGATGGCTTTTGTGAAAATCATGTTTGAATGTTTTTCTACCTGCGCGGCGTATTACGCACACAGGTCGAATATTCTTTCGCGTTGTTCCTTTTGTCTCGCACCCACACGCACACACACACACACACTTGTGTATGAAAGTAATAAAATTACTTGTGCGTTTGGAATTTTTCACTAATTACGTTTGTTCTCGTTTGTTGTTTTGTCCTCGTCTTGTCTTTATCTCTTTTCTTAGTAATAAAAGTAACTGTTGGTTAGCAATAAAAATTGCTCTTGGCACGGTCAGTAGTAATAAAAATTACTTTTTTAGTTTTCCGCGTATTGTCAGGTAATTTGTCTTTTTTATTTTGTGCACAATGCGCAAAGCAACCTTTCGCTTCTGCTGTTCAAACACAACTGAGTAAATAGGGACAAGAAGTGTCATTGGATTAACGTGGATACCTCCATTGAATGGTTAACCCCACGGTCCTCTTCGGACTTGGATTAGTTATACGACAATCAACGTCCATCATAGACTGATGTGCCAGTATTAACTCAATGGTAGGAGCAGGACCTACCTTAAATCCTTGCCGATCTTTGGTGTTACGAAAACCGGTTGAGATATGCAACTGCACAGAGAACGCATCATCGCACCGGTAACATCAGGAAGGATACTGATGTTTCACAGATTTTTGGTAACATCAGCCCCCACGCTGATGTTACCATGCTAGTGTTCTACCCGCATTTGGGTAGTAAACCACAGCCACTACGTAGGCCAAAGCCAGAATAAACTGGACCTCAACCAAAGGTTGGCCCAGACTCAGTTAAACCTCCGAGGAGATTAAACCTTATCTGTGGGCATCCAACCCCCGTAGTACCAACGCGGCTATTTTTTTTTTTTTTTTTTTTTTTTTTTTTTTTTGTTTTTTTTTGTTTTGGAATGGAGGAGAAATCCATCATGGACACCGCTAGTATAATAAATATACCATGTGGTAGTGTGAGACTCTTACTCACTAACACTAAAACTCCTCTCCGTACTTTTATGCCTGTACGATGTAAGCGCAGGCAGCACGCTGTATAATTAAGCAGAACGATTTGTCTAGCCAATTCCGGTTCGAGGGCCGACCGATGTTGTGGCGTTGAAGATTCTAAAACTTCGAAGACCGCCAATAGCCGCTCGAGTGCTGATAAGTGCAGCGGATGTTTTATTAATTATCCCCAAGGTTAGGAGTTCACCGATTGAGTCTTTCGACCAGATTCCTCGCCAATTGAGAGTTACGGATGTTGTTGTAACTTGGCTTTTTCCGAATCTGGCTCTTATTAGATTCTTAATCTCATCAGTGTCGTATTTCCTTACCTTGGTGAAGTGCAAACCGTTAAGGTTATGTGAGTCTGTGACGATTTGGGCGTCGATGATTATAGCTGCATCATCGTGAATAGCGATTAGATCTGGTTTCCTGAGGCCTATAGAAGTTTGTAGTCGGTATTCCAGGTTGGTTTCCCAACCCTTATTTTCGAGGCCGCGCTTAATGAATTTGACAACGCTGTCATGTCGTGCGATCCTACTGTCATGAGTCCTGTGACAACCTTGCAGGATGTGGTTTGTTGTCTCAGGGACTCCGCAACCGGCGCGACAGTATTTGTCTTCGCGACTTCTACCTCTGGTGGTTCGGGATTTCGAGGGAAGAGCGTTTATGCGAAGTCTGATACAGTTGATGAAGTCGCTACCCGATAGCAGTTTGGATGGTTCACGAATCCATCTATGCGCAAAGGGTGCATCTGATGCATCCCTTAATGCAGAACCATCAATTGATGAGTACAGTCTATTCGAACAGATGGAGTCAATTTCCAATTTCGTGATTAGGATTCTTCCGTCCACCATCAATCTCCTCTTCGCGTTATCCATCTCCTTAGCCAGAATGGTGTTAGCGACCAAGGAGTTCTCCAAGTTTGGCAACTTGAGGTTCTCAAGGCAGTGCAATCTCAGCATGGGAGCTGTCCAACGTAGGGCTGGTAGACCAAGTCCTCCGTGGCTCACTGGAGCGTGAAAGAATGCAATTGGCACATCAGATGGAAGGTTGAGCCAATCTCTTACTGCCTTACGGATGATTGTATCGGTTTTGCGAAGGCCGCCGATCGTAATATTCCCTAGGGTTATACGATGGTAGAGTTGCGGTATTAGGACGGTCCTGAGCGCGTGCAGTCTCTGTTGTGGTTTAAGTGGGGCTTTACGCAGGTTCCTCAGTTTGAGTTCGAGGAAGCTGTGGGGGCAGTATTTACTACGCCCTTCGGCCGTGAAATTGACCCCGAGGTAGCACCATTCGTCAGTTCTCTTGAGTGCAGGGATTGGTAACCCCGCAATGTTGAACTGTCGCTGATTGATGTATGTATATTTGTTTTTGCTGCTAGCGTCGATACTAATGGTAAAACATTTGGATCTATTTACCTCCATACCGCATAGAGATAAGAAGCTTTGAGTTCGATCCAATAATAGCTGGCGTTGGTGGTTGTCGCGTAGAATCATGTCCAACAGTGTTGCATTATCCGCGCATCCGTTCGTGTGCATGAAGGCACGTTGACGAGAATCAAAATCGAACTTGTTATTGATTCTTCTAGAGATGATGCTGTGGAAATGTCGAAGAAGCACTGAAGGAATGGTTATGGGTCGAAAGTCGCCGGCCGCGATTGCTTGGTTCTTTTTTGGCAAGAAGATGGTTTTTGCCTGTAGAAGGCTAATCGGGCTTCGTTCACACCACATGATTATATTGAAGATAGTCATGAATGTGTCTGGCGGTAAGGTTCTCAGATACTTAGGTGTTATTTGATCTGGACCAGGTGACGTTGAGATCGATGGATAGTTGTTGATGATCTCGTCTGTAGTGATAGGATACCACACGTCTTTAAGATCATCGTTGTTGAATAGTGTCTCATCGTTGGGCGATGTGTCCATTCTAGTCTCCATAACGGTCTTCCAGAAGGGTTCCATTACATTCTTACTAGAAAGAGAACTGTGTGTGGAACCCTCTATGATAGCTTTAATGCAGCGTCCCTGATGTTTCTTGAAATTTCTTGCGTGCATATTCAATCCTTCTCTTCTATCTACGATTCAAGTTGTAAAGTTGTTGTTCACTTGAGTTTGGACGTGTAGTCCGTAGATTAGGATCAGGAAGAATGGATATCAAGTAAGCAGTAAGTTTGTTGAGGGTTAAGCCCTTGCTTACGTTTGAGACTTCGTTCGCTATGGAGATCAATTCATCAGAATGGAGGCTGGCGTTATATGGGAGCGCTGAAGATCTTAATTGCTGCTGGATTACATCAGTGATTGGGGGGGATGTTCTAGAACTAGTGGTAGCTTGATCATTGATGTCATCGTGATGATCATTTTGCACGATTGTTGGTACTAACTCTCTCTAGATCAAATTCATCGGGATACTCCCGTCTTTTGTTCACTCCTAAGCTTAAGACGGGTGATGTTTGAATCGTTCTGTTAGGGGTTAACTGGTGATCACGAGCAGTGGCACGTGACCGTAATATCCGAGGCTCATTATTATGTGTCATACCAATTTAAAATTCTAAGTCACGGGGGCTGGTAACCCACGCGGACCGCGAAAACCTTCTACTTCAGCCGTGAAAGACACTGATACACGCACGATTACATAGAGATATATATTAATACGTATACAGTTCATATCACGTTCCCAGCAGGAACCACGTGGAGGAATACATACATAGGTATATATATAGTAGATAGGTACATCCATGACTTCTATGTCCTTGCCGTCGTTCAAACGGGATGCAGTCACTGGGGGAGATGCTACGCCCCCCAATGATACATAGCGTTATCACTGGGCAAGATCATTCTTAAGAGAGTCATAGTTACTCCCGCCGTTTACCCGCGCTTACTTGAATTTCTTCACTTTGACATTCAGAGCACTGGGAAGAAATCACATTGTGTCAACACCCGTTAGGGCCATTACAATGCTTTGTTTTAATTAGACAGTCGGATTCCCCAAGTCCGTGCCAGTTCTGAATTGATTGTTAATTGATAGTCGTTATAAATCAAATAGAATACATCTAACGACAATTCCATAAGATTTTTAGCAAGAAAGTTCCACAATTGGATACGTAGACTACTATCCGGGGAACAATATCCGAAGATATCTAATTTACCCAGAACGAGTACATAAACCATGTTATTATTTCCCATTCAAGCCCGACTATCTCAATCTTCAGAACCAATCCTTATCCCGAAGTTACGGATCTAATTTGCCGACTTCCCTTACCTACATTATTCTATCGACTAGAGACTCTTCACCTTGGAGACCAGCTGCGGATATCGGTACGGCCTGTTGAGAAGTTTGCGTGACCCCACCATAAATTTTCAAGGTCCGAGGAGAAAATATCGACACAACAGTAAATGTCATGCTCTTCTAGTCCATCTACCATATCTCTCTTCGAAAGACTTCCATGGTAGTACGACTATAAAACATCGGTACGGCCTGTTGAGAAGTTTGCGTGACCCCACCATAAATTTTCAAGGTCCGAGGAGAAAATATCGACACAACAGTAAATGTCATGCTCTTCTAGTCCATCTACCATATCTCTCTTCGAAAGACTTCCATGGTAGTACGACTATAAAACAGAAAAGAAAACTCTTCCGATATCTCCGAACGGCTTCTTTATGGTCGTTCCTGTTGCCAGGATGAGCAAAAATCCCATTTTTAATAACAAACGGATACTCAACAGGTTACGGAATTGGAACCGTATTCCCTTTCGTTCAAAAATTATCAAGTGTATAAATATATAAATAAAAAAATAAATATTTTTTTATTAACTTTTATTATAACTTGAAAATTTTCGGCTTTCGCCTTGAACTTAGGATCGACTAACTCGTGATCAACCACTGTTCACACGAAACCCTTCTCCACTTCAGTCCTCCAAGGTCTCATTCGATTATTTGCTACTACCACCAAGATCTGTACCAATGGCGGCTCCATGTAGGCTTACGCCAAACACTTCTAAGCACACCATTGTACCCTCCTACTCACTAAAGTTTCAAAATTTATAATCCAATCGAAATTGAATATAAATCATCTACTTTAGCGGTAATGTATAGGTATACAACTTGAGCGCCATCCATTTTAAGGGCTAGTTGCTTCGGCAGGTGAGTTGTTACACACTCCTTAGCGGATTACGACTTCCATGTCCACCGTCCTGCTGTTTTAAGCAACCAACGCCTTTCATGGTATCTGCATGAGTTGTTAATTTGGGCATCGTAACATTACGTTTGGTTCATCCCACAGCGCCAGTTCTGCTTACCAAAAGTGGCCCACTGGACACATTATATCACAACCTCAACCTTCATATCAAGAAAGGTGAGGTTCTTACCCTTTTAAAGTTTGAGAATAGGTTAAGGTCGTTTCGACCCTAAGGCCTCTAATCATTCGCTTTACCAGATAAGATTATTTTACTTAATATTAAAATGCATCATCTATCCTGAGGGAAATTTCGGAGGGAACCAGCTACTAGATGGTTCGATTAGTCTTACGCCTCTATACTCAATTCTGACAATCGATTTGCACGTCAGAACTGTTTCGGTCCTCCATCAGGGTTTCCCCTGACTTCAACCTGATCAAGTATAGTTCACCATCTTTCGGACCAACAAATTTTTCCGTGTATGGTCCCCTTTAAAAAAAAATGACGGACCAAAACTGTTGTCAGATGTGACAATTTCTAAAAATTTTGGCAAAAAAATTTGTCGACACACGCACTAATGATAATCTTCCTCCATACAATTTTTCCTCACAAATAAAAATCTGCCGGCACACAAACTAATGTAAAGTTACAAATTTTAATTTGTACCGCAAAATGTTAGCACACACACACGAACTAGTGCTATCCTATGGCACACACACACAAACCAATGTATTTTTTCCTATAGGAAATTTACACTAGGCAAAATCGTCAATACCGAGCAAACTTGATCCGCGTTTTCCAGAGGGATCATTCACAATTTTCCGGAAAATTTTTTTTTTCCGCGCACTCAAATACTTATATTTCTCAAAAATATAATTATTTTAAAATTTTTCTCAAAAAATACCACTTTTATAAATCGCAAACCTACAAGCGAAATCGCAACACGTCTGCACTCAATCTGCTGTTATAACACAACTGAGTAGATAGGGACAGTTGATATTATTTGAGGGCAAGCCTTCCGCTTTCCCACCTTTAGGTATTATGCCAATATTAAGTCCTTCTTAACCATCACGCGAATCCGCAGGCAAAGGTACCCAACCACCAAACCGCACTCCAACAATTAGCGGGGGGATCCCTGATCACTTTGCAATGATTATTGCTGCATGATTTGTACGTCTTCGTAGTCGAAGACCATCTTTTCCGCGAGTGCATTCACGTCGTCTTGGTATTCTTTGGTTGAGGTCTCGTCTATTTTTAGTACGATGTGCGCTTCTCCATATTTATTTTTGAATTCCCTCCGTGCTTCTATCCTCTGTGGAAGTGTACAGTCATTCAATATTTGTTGAATGCTGTCAACATCCGTTTGGCAGGGGCAAACGTTTGGGACATCTCTAATCCTAAAGCGACGGAAGTAGCTGATAAAAGGTCCGTGACCCGTTATTAGGTATACTGCCTTTTTTCCCAAATTGGTGCAGTTCCCTGTGGGCTTCTCGATAGCGTCATGAACCACCCGTCCGAGGGATGAATTATTCCATTCCTGTGCCCAGTTGCTGTTCATCCTTTTACTCGCCTCTTGGTTTGCTACCTTAAGCGGCCTGGCTATGCTTATCCGCTCATATGTGTTTGCCGCCTGTTTAGCCATGCGGTCTGCTATGTACATCTGTACTACATCTGCTTTGTGGCCTCTAGTCCAGTGTAGCGCTATGGTGTTTTCATTTCTCTCAAGAATATTCAATTTATTGACAATATGTGCAATGTCTGGATATTCGAAGTTTGGCGTGCATATTTTCCCTAGTGCCACTCGGGAGTCTGATACGATGTTTATCGTTTTCCCCATTGTGTTGGAGTTTAGGCATTCCAGTGCTTTCCTGACTCCTGTTATTTCTGCCCTGTGGGACTCCGGTATTCTTGGGGCAGTCCATTTCCTCATTGAGGTGGTATATGCGCCTTGAATGATGGCGCCTACTCCTGTCGCAATCTCCATTGTTGATGCATCTGTGAATATCCATATTGTGTTGTTTGCTATTTCCTTTATGTTTTTATCGCAGGTGTAGTAGGTCCTTATTGTCCTTTTGGCCGGGTGAGGCCATTGGATTGGTGGTAGTTTTTCCAAGTACAGACCAGTTTTCCTGGCCTCTTCTATCTCAAATTTCTGTGTTGTCTCTAGATAGAGTGGCGGTTGGTTCGACAGTATTTGGATGGACTTGTTTGCCGTGGTCCTGTAGGCTTTGCTCAAAGCCAGAAGGAATGGCCTTTGGGCCGCTTCCAGGTTTTTGCAGGTATCTGTTTTTGGGATTTTTGCCCCAGATTTTTGCCCCGTTTGTGAGCATTGGTCTGATGGCTCCTTCGTAATTCCTTTTCAGATTTTCCCTGCTTGTTCCCCAAGTTTTTCCTGCGACGATGAAAAGCCTATACGCTTTGGCTGAGGCTTTTCCTCTAACGAACTTTGCGTGTTCGACCCATGTTAATCTGTTATCAATAATTATGCCCAGATATTGGATTTTGTTGTACATATTGACATTTATGTCGTCAATTTTTATCCGTGGCGGTCTTACCGATGACCTTGATGGTAAACATTGGCTTTGCCTTGTGTGGGGCGTAACTTAATTTGTTATTCTGCGCCCACTTTTTGCAACTTTCCCAAGTTCGTGTCCATAGCTGTTCGATCCTGCTGAGAGTTGTTCCTGAAATGGTCATGATTTGATCATCCGCAAATGCCTGAGTATGCAAAGACGTGTGGGCATCTGTTGATACGTTTCTCATCTCATTGAACCAGTCCTCCATGATTATTAACCAGAAGACTGGGCCTAGGCATGAGCCTTGAGGAGCGCCTCTTTCCGTTGCCAGTTCTATGCCATGTGACTTTATTCTACGATTTAGTAGAAATTCTACAATGGTTTTTCTTAACATTTCCGGGCATCCAGTTTTCGCCAAAAGGAGTTTAAGCCTGGGATACCATGCCGAATTAAAGGCGTTTTTGATATCCATGCTGACGGTTAGAGTATGTCTCTTCCTCATTTTATTCGCCTTTATTACTTCCAGTATCTTCTCGATCGCTTCAGTAGATCTTCTTGTCTTCCTAAAGCCGTATTGTTTTGGCGAGAATTTTCCATTTTTGTCAGGCAGTCTGCCAGGATGTTGCCAAAGATCTTTCCAATGGTTGGTAGGAGACAGATCGGTCTAACTTCGTCCGTATCTTTTTTTGGTAGCCACGCTATTTCGGCTGTCTTCCATATTTCCGCGAATTTGCCTTCGTTCAGACAGAGGTTTAGCACCTCTTTCCAGTTTACCAGAACTGCGTCTGTAAGTGGATTCAGTGCCACTGTTGGGAATTTGTCTGGGCCTGGGGCTTTCCTATTTCTCCGGGTTTTAACTACCGCCATTATTTCCTCATTTGTGGTGCTGAAAGCTTCTTGCGTTTCCCATACGCAAGTTTCTTCTCTATCTGCACTGTTTTGTGCAGAGTCGTTAAATGTTAAGTCCACTGGAAAGTATTTCCTTATTTGTTCATGGATTGTTTCCTCCAGGGTTTGTGTCCACGATCTATCGGCTCTTTGGGTGGACTTTATTTTTGCTCTTGTCCTGCCTTTTGCGTTTATGATCTTGTGGGCAACACCCCAAGGGTCCATTTCTAAATTATTTTCCTCTAGGTTCTATTTAATGACTGGAATTTCGCTTCCTTAAACATTTTCTTGAGCTTGTTTCTCTGAGCTTTGTAATCGTTGCTGAGAGTACCTCTTGCGATGTTGTGCATAGATTCTTGCATCTTTCTTCGCGTTATCCTAGTTTTCCTTCTATGTCCCGTGTCCACCATGGGTTGTATTTAACTACAGACCCCTTGCTTCTTAATGGGATAGCTGCATTACACGCTGCTGTCGCCAATTCCTGCAGTTTCGTGGCTAATTCATTTGCTGACGGGTCTCTTACATTCCCTTGCCAAGTGTTGTTTCGGAGGTATTCCCCGAAACGTGACCAATCTGCTCTTGGTAGGTTGTAGGTCTGGGCTATTCTAAAAGGTTCTATTTCAGTATTTATGCTGAAGGATAGATATCTGTGGTCGCTCAATGTTTCCGTCGTTTCGACTTTCCAATCTTCGACGTTGAGTTCCTTTGTAAGAGTTATATCTACCCAGCTTTTTCCATGGTTGTTATGGAAAGCGGGTTTGCTGACGCAATTGTTTTCAATATGAAGACCTTCTTTGGCTATAAGATCCATAAACCTTTCTCCTCTTCGGTCTATAGTTTAACCTCCCCAAAGTGGGTTTTTGGAGTTAATATCTCCGGTTATTAGGATTTTATTCCTATACTTTCGGATGATATTCTCTATCTTTTTGAGGTGTATTTTCATACGAGAGAGGGGCTCCATATACAGAGATGTTACAACTATATCCGGCGTTGTGTTGACGATTTTCAACGTCACCGAGTTGTCATCCGTGAACTCTGGCAGTAGTAAAGCCGAGATGGTGGCGTTTCTCGTTATGATAGCCGTCTTAACTTTTAGATCTCAGCAACTATTTTAAGTTCTTTAATAGTAACTTTATATATCTCGGGAGTAACCTAGATTTTCCAATTTGCTCTCCGGAGATTGAATGTCTTTTTTTTCCCAAGGAACTTAATTCCTTCCTCGAGTTTCTTTGCTCCGATTTTCTCGGAGATGTCTGGGTTGTATCTCCCTTGCAGAAGAAATGTAAAAACAATCGCATAGAAAAATCTCACCAAAAGCGTTGCAAGACAGGCATTGGCTGCAAAATCTTCCCACACCAAACAGATCTACTTTTCTAATGACTTGCACAGCGGTATAATTCCAAAGCCTATGGAGATGTAAACGCCTATCGCCATATTGTAATATGAATTTTTGGTATACATTTGCAATTACCCTCTGGAAAAAATGCATAAATACATTCAAAAAAAATTCACGCGACATAATGTCTACCTCGATTTTTTTTTACTGTGGCCGTGTTTTTTTTTTATGTCAGAGTAATCGGATAATTAATTTAAATGTCAAAATTTAGATCTGTTTTTTTTTTCATTCTACGAGAAAAAGAAACATTTCTCTGTGTCGTTTTTATATACTCCAATAATTCTGGGATATGATCTTTTTACTCTGAAAAAAGATTCAGAGTATTTTTTGACAAACGTAGTTGTTTGTTTCTTTATCAATCAGACTACTACGGAGCAATTAGGGGAAAATAAAGCTTTTTTCTGATACTAAAAAAACACACAGATAATTTTTTTGATCTGACAGATCTGGTCAGAGAAAATAATGTACTTTTATTCACTTTGTGTACAGCGGTACAACTAGTAACTAGTAACTAGTTTGAAATATATAAATCAACTAGCTGTTCCCGGGCGCTTTGCTACCCGCACACATGAACCCACGGGGTGACGGGAGTACTATAGTCTATAACTTTCCCTCACCTGCCAATAATTTACGTTGACATTTTTTTAAAAATACTTTTGTAAATCTCATGTTAAAATTTTATCTTTCTCCCCTTCCGTCTATATCTATAACTTTCCCCTACCGGCCAATAATACATCTTAAAAATTTCATAAAATTCAGTTTAAAATGTGGTTGATATTAACATTTTACATTCCCTGTGTGTAAAATAAAATAACTGCTAATCAAACAAATGCAGTTTTCGTGACTCATGTGTATAATATAAAAACAGTTATTTTGTGTAATAACGTTTTTTTTACTATTAATTGTAAATTTTAATTTTAATTTGGCGTCCTACGTTGTATTCTTGCGCGTGTTGTAATGAAACTAAATAAATGTCAAAAATAGCGGTTTTACCACCTACTATCTTGAAAACAGCGCCACCTAACGGGTCCAAATTTCACAAAAACCCAAATAGCAACGAAACAAACATATAGTTAAAATTTTAATTTCCTAAGATGCTTCGTTACTAAGAAACAGAAAAACCGTTATATCTTGGAAACAGCGCCGTCTATCAGGTCCAAATTTCACAAAAACCCAAATAGGAATGAAACAAACCTATGGTTAAAATCTGAAGTTCCTAAGATGCTTCTTTGTTGAGAAAAAAAAAACCGTTATATTTTGACAACAGTGCCACTTAGAGAGTTCAAACCAAAACAAAAACCCAAACCGCTAAAATCCTAATCTATGGTTTCAGCTTCCTGCGATGTCTGGTTCCTGAGAACGGCAATCTCAAAAAATACAGACACCATTTTTATATATTAGATTTTATTTTTCAAAATGCCAACCCTGGTGTCAAAAATTAAACTTTGGTTTTTCTATTTGCTGTTTTGCTTTCGCTAATCCAGCTTGGCTTAACAATAGCTACAGCTTTTGGCTTTAAATGGGCTTTAAATGTTCGATGCATTTTAATTGTTATTTGTGTTAAACAAAACACCGCCTTACTTCTAACTATCAACAACATATCAACAACAACAACAAAATTTGTTCAAGAAAGTCTAGACTTATGCTGTCAAAAGAACACAGTCAATTTCAACATTTCTATTTGCAACTGATGCCATGACATACACGTCTTTGTTGACGTCTTTTTTTATGACTTGTCTAGCATGAAAAAACCTATAACAAGAAAAACCCAAAAATATAAAATTATCAGGAAATAGCAATCTATGAGTGTATGAACATACCTACATATGCCTGTAAATACTATACAACACTACAGACTCGCTGAAGGTTTTATGCCTGGGGTTTTAAGTTTGGTATTGTTATATATGTACCTACTCGTATACAAATAAACATACGACATATGTAGGTTTAATATCAACACCTCCAAATTGACGAATTTCATGAAAATAACAAAAGTTCAAACCGATGCAAAATGCCTCTTCCCCTCTGCATTGTAATCTAACAAACTCTATTCGATAGATTATTCCTTTAGGAAGACACAGGTGTGGGTCAATATAGTGAGACATCTCTGGGAACTGGCCAATCCGCTTGACAGAGAACCACCAAATTGACGAATTTCATGAAAATAACAAAAGTTCAAACCGATGCACAAATGCCTCTTCCCCTCTGCATTGTAATCTAACAAACTGTATTCGATAGATTATTCCTTTAGGAAGACACAGGTGTGGGTCAATATGGTGAGACATCTCTGGGAACTGGCCAATCCGCTTGACAGAGAACCTCCAAATTGAAGAATTTCATGAAAATAACAAAAGTTCAAACCGATGCACAAATGCCTCTTCCCCTCTGCATTGTAATCTAACAAACTCTATTCGATAGATTATTCCTTTAGGAAGACACAGGTGTGGGTCAATATAGTGAGACATCTCTGGGAACTGGCCAATCCGCTTGACAGAGAACCACCAAATTGACGAATTTCATGAAAATAACAAAAGTTCAAACCGATGCACAAATGCCTCTTCCCCTCTGCATTGTAATCTAACAAACTGTATTCGATAGATTATTCCTTTAGGAAGACACAGGTGTGGGTCAATATGGTGAGACATCTCTGGGAACTGGCCAATCCGCTTGACAGAGAACCTCCAAATTGAAGAATTTCATGAAAATAACAAAAGTTCAAACCGATGCACAAATGCCTCTTCCCCTCTGCAATTTAATCTAACAAACTCAATTCTATAGATTATTCCTTTAGGAAGACACAGGTGTGGGTCAATATAGTGAGACATCTCTGGGAACTGGCCAATCCGCTTGACAGAGAACCTCCAAATTGACGAATTTCATGAAAATAACAAAAGTTCAAACCGATGAACAAATGCCTCTTCCCCTCTGCATTGTAATCTAACAAACTCTATTCGATAGATTATTCCTTTAGGAAGACACGGGTGTGGGTCAATATAGTGAGACATCTCTGGGAACTGGCCAATCCGCTTGACAGAGAACCGCCAAATTGACGAATTTCATGAAAATAACAAAAGTTCAAACCGATGCACAAATGCCTCTTCCCCTCTGCATTGTAATCTAACAAACTCTATTCGATAGATTATTCCTTTAGGAAGACACAGGTGTTGGTCAATATAGTGAGACATCTCTGGGAACTGGCCAATCCGCTTGACAGAGAACCGCCAAATTGACGAATTTCATGAAAATAACAAAAGTTCAAACCGATGCACAAATGCCTCTTCCCCTCTGCATTGTAATCTAACAAACTCTATTCGATAGATTATTCCTTTAGGAAGACACTGGTGTAGGTCAATATAGTGAGACATCTCTGGGAACTGGCCAATCCGCTTGACAGAGAACCACCAAATTGACGAATTTCATGAAAATAACAAAAGTTCAAACCGATGCACAAATGCCTCTTCCCCTCTGCATTGTAATCTTACAAACTGTATTCGATAGATTATTCCTTTAGGAAGACACTGGTGTAGGTCAATATAGTGAGACATCTCTGGGAACTGGCCAATCCGCTTGACAGAGAACCACCAAATTGACGAATTTCATGAAAATAACAAAAGTTCAAACCGATGCACAAATGCCTCATCCCCTCTGCATTCTAATCTAACAAACTCTATTCGATAGATTATTCCTTTAGGAAGACACAGGTGTGGGTCAATATAGTGAGACATCTCTGGGAACTGGACAATCCGCTTGACAGAGAACCGCCAAATTGACGAATTTCATGAAAATAACAAAAGTTCAAACCGATGCACAAATGCCTCTTCCCCTCTGCATTGTAATCTAACAAACTCTATTCGATAGATTATTCCTTTAGGAAGACACAGGTGTGGGTCAATATAGTGAGACATCTCTGGGAACTGGCCAATCCGCTTGACAGAGAACCGCCAAATTGACGAATTTCATGAAAATAACAAAAGTTCAAACCGATGCACAAATGCCTCTTCCCCTCTGCATTGTAATCTAACAAACTCTATTCGATAGATTATTCCTTTAGGAAGACACAGCTGTGGGTCAATATAGTGAGACATCTCTGGGAACTGGCCAATTCGCTTGACAGAGAACCTCCAAATTGACGAATTTCATGAAAATAACAAAAGTTCAAACCGATGCACAAATGCCTCTTCCCCTCTGCAATTTAATCTAACAAACTCTATTCGATAGATTATTCCTTTAGGAAGACACAGGTGTGGGTCAGTATAGTGAGACATCTCTGGGAACTGGCCAATTCGCTTGACAGAGAACCTCCAAATTGACGAATTTCATGAAAATAACAAAAGTTCAAACCGATGCACAAATGCCTCTTCCCCTCTGCATTGTAATCTAACAAACTCTATTCGATAGATTATTCCTTAAGGAAGACACAGGTGTGGGTCAATATAGTGAGACATCTCTGGGAACTGGCCAATCCGCTTGACAGAGAACCGCCAAATTGACGAATTTCATGAAAATAACAAAAGTTCAAACCGATGCACAAATGCCTCTTCCCCTCTGCATTGTAATCTAACAAACTGTATTCGATAGATTATTCCTTTAGGAAGACACAGGTGTAGGTCAATATAGTGAGACATCTCTGGGAACTAGCCAATCCGCTTGACAGAGAACCTCCAAATTGACGAATTTCATGAAAATAACAAAAGTTCAAACCGATGCACAAATGCCTCTTCCCCTCTGCATTGTAATCTTACAAACTCTATTCGATAGATTATTCTTTTAGGAAGACACAGGTGTGGGTCAATATGGTGAGACATCTCTGGGAACTGGCCAATCCGCTTGACAGAGAACCTCCAAATTGAAGAATTTCATGAAAATAACAAAAGTTCAAACCGATGCACAAATGCCTCTTCCCCTCTGCATTGTAATCTTACAAACTCTATTCGATAGATTATTCCTTTAGGAAGACACGGGTGTGGGTCAATATAGTGAGACATCTCTGGGAACTGGCCAATCCGCTTGACAGAGAACCTCCAAATTGACGAATTTCATGAAAATAACAAAAGTTCAAACCGATGCACACTCTTCCCCTCTGCATTGTAATCTAACAAACTCTATTCGATAGATTATTCTTTTAGGAAGACACAGGTGTGGGTCAATATGGTGAGACATCTCTGGGAACTGGCCAATCCGCTTGACAGAGAACCTCCAAATTGAAGAATTTCATGAAAATAACAAAAGTTCAAACCGATGCACAAATGCCTCTTCCCCTCTGCATTGTAATCTAACAAACTCTATTCGATAGATTATTCTTTTAGGAAGACACAGGTGTGGGTCAATATGGTGAGACATCTCTGGGAACTGGCCAATCCGCTTGACAGAGAACCTCCAAATTGAAGAATTTCATGAAAATAACAAAAGTTCAAACCGATGCACAAATGCCTCTTCCCCTCTGCATTGTAATCTAACAAACTCTATTCGATAGATTATTCTTTTAGGAAGACACAGGTGTGGGTCAATATGGTGAGACATCTCTGGGAACTGGCCAATCCGCTTGACAGAGAACCTCCAAATTGAAGAATTTCATGAAAATAACAAAAGTTCAAACCGATGCACAAATGCCTCTTCCCCTCTGCATTGTAATCTTACAAACTCTATTCGATAGATTATTCCTTTAGGAAGACACAGGTGTGGGTCAATATAGTGAGACATCTCTGGGAACTGGACAATCCGCTTGACAGAGAACCGCCAAATTGACGAATTTCATGAAAATAACAAAAGTTCAAACCGATGCACAAATGCCTCTTCCCCTCTGCAATTTAATCTAACAAACTCTATTCGATAGATTATTCCTTTAGGAAGACACAGGTGTGGGTCAATATAGTGAGACATCTCTGGGAACTGGCCAATCCGCTTGACAGAGAACCTCCAAATTGACGAATTTCATGAAAATAACAAAAGTTCAAACCGATGAACAAATGCCTCTTCCCCTCTGCATTGTAATCTAACATAATCTATTCGATAGATTATTCCTTTAGGAAGACACAGGTGTGGGTCAATATAGTGAGACATCTCTGGGAACTGGCCAATCCGCTTGACAGAGAACCGCTAAATTGACGAATTTCATGAAAATAACAAAAGTTCAAACCGATGCACAAATGCCTCTTCCCCTCTACATTGTAATCTAACAAACTCTATTCGATAGATTATTCCTTTAGGAAGACACAGGTGTTGGTCAATATAGTGAGACATCTCTGGGAACTGGCCAATCCGCTTGACAGAGAACCGCCAAATTGACGAATTTCATGAAAATAACAAAAGTTCAAACCGATGCACAAATGCCTCTTCCCCTCTGCATTGTAATCTAACAAACTCTATTCGATAGATTATTCTTTTAGGAAGACACAGGTGTGGGTCACTATGGTGAGACATCTCTGGGAACTGGCCAATCCGCTTTACAGAGAACGTCCAAATTTACGAATTTCATGAAAATAACAAAAGTTCAAATCGATGCACAAATGCCTCTTTCCCTCTGCATTTTAATCTAATAAACTCTATTCGATAGATTATTCCTTTAGGAAGACACAGGTGTGGGTCAATTTAGTGAGAAATATATGTGAGCTTGTTAATCTGTTTTACAGCGAACCTCTAAATTCAAAATAACAAATGTTATTTTTACCAATACATATGCAGGCTGTATACATATGAGATTCTGTTAATTTTGTTATTTGTTAAAAACTTCACATGCGTTCATAATTTTATCATCCGCAAATGCCTGAGTATGTAAAGACGTGTGTGCATCTGTTGACACATTTTTCATCTCATTAAACCAGTCCTCCATGATTACTAACCAGAGGACTGGGCCTAGGCATGAGCCTTGAGGAGCGCCTCTCTCCGTTGCCAGTTCTATGCCATGTGACTTTATTCTACGATTTTGTAGAAAGTCTACAATGGTTTTTCTTAACATTTCCGGGCATCCAGTTTTCGCCAAAAGGAGTTTAAGCCTGGGATACCATGCCGAATTAAAGGCGTTTTTGATATCCATGCTGACGGTTAGAGTATGTCTCTTCCTCATTTTATTCGCCTTCATTACTTCCAGTATCTTCTCGATCGCTTCAGTAGATCTTCTTGTCTTCCTAAAGCCGTATTGTTTTGGCGAGAATTTTCCATTTTTTTCCATGTAATGTGTCAGGCGGTCTGCCAGGATCTTGCCAAAGATCTTTCCAATTGTTGGTAGGAGACAGATCGGTCTAACTTCGTCTGTATCTTTTTTTGGTAGCCACGCTATTTCGGCTGTCTTCCATATTTCCGGGAATTTGCCTTCGTTCAGACAGAGGTGCAGCACCTCTTTCCAGTTTACCAGAACTGCGTCTGTAAGTGGATTCAGTGCCACTGTTGGGAATTTGTCTGGGCCTGGGGCTTTCCTATTTCTCCGGATTTTAACTACCGCCATTATTTCCTCATTTGTGGTGCTGAAAGCTTCTTGCGTTTCCCATACGCAAGTTTCTTCTCTATCTGCACTGTTTTGTGAGTCGTTAAATGTTAAGTCCGCTGGAAAGTATTTCCTTATTTGTTCATGGATTGTTTCCTCCAGGGTTTGTGTCCACGATCTATCGGCTCTTTGGGTGGACTTTATTTTTGCTCTTGTCCTGCCTTTTGCGTTTATGATCTTGTGGGCAACACCCCAAGGGTCCATTTCTAAATTATTTTCCTCTAGGTTCTATTTAATGACTGCAATTTCGCTTCCTTAATCATTTTCTTGATCTTGTTTCTCTGAGCTTTGTAATCGTTGCTGAGAGTACCTCTTGCGATGTTGTGCATAGATTCTTGCAACTTTCTTCGCGTTATCCTAGTTTTCCTTCTCTGTCCCGTGTCCACCATGGGTTGTATTTTACTACATACCCCTTGCTTCTTAATGGGATAGCTGCATTACACGCTGCTGTCGCCAATTCCTGCAGTTTCGTGGCTAGTTCATTTGCTGACGGGTCTCTTACATTCCCTTGCCAAGTGTTGTTTCGGAGGTGTTTAATAAAAAACTGAATTTTTTCTCTTGCTTGTTAAATTTCTTCATAGAAATATTGAAAATTTTAATTTTTATTGAAATGTTACTTGCTCAATCACAAAACACAATAGAATAAGAAAAGAACAAAGGAAAAAACTATATACATACAAAAGTACTAAATACATCACAAAAGGTACTAAAAGTATAAATACAAATTCTTTTTACTATTAGCCATGACATCTGATTGTCGTGGTAATTACTATCAATTAAATTAGCAAAGTATAAATGACACATTGCATTTATCTTTGTGTAAGTTGACAAGAATAGTATATTACAGAACGAGCAAGGAAAGTGGAGTTTATCGTGCGAGGTCGAAGCTTGACGAACGAGGCGGTAGCCGAGTTCGGCAATCTAACGAGCACGATGATCACTTTTCTGCAAGTCATGTACGCTATTTTTCACGCGTCCAAACCGGTTTTTTTGCTAAATCGAGAGAGAAGCAGAAATGTGAGAATGTGTGTTCGCTGTGACTGCAGTAAATAACAAAGAAATGAATTTTTCACGCGTCCAAACCGGTTTTTCTGCTAAATCGAGAGAGAAGCAGAAATCACAAACGACAAACAAAAGAGAATTCTTGCTCATGCGCTATGTGTTTGCTGTGATTGTAGTAAATAACAAAAGACGTTTATATCATAACATAACTAGTGTTGCTATGGGCTACTTTCGAGGCTAGTTTATAGCGTACGAAACAGTCACTTTCGTCTATGGGCGTGTGAAAACAATTATTACAAACTTTGACAATTGCAAAGTGCAATAGCAAACAGGAGGTATTCCCCGAAACGTGACCAATCTGCTCTTGCTAGGTTGTAGGTCTGGGCTATTCTAAAGGGTGCTATTTCAGTATTTATGCTGAAGGATAGATACCTGTGGTCGCTCAAAGTTTCCGTCGTTTCGACTTTCCAATCTTCGACGTTGAGTTCCTTTGTAAGAGTTATATCTACCCAGCTTTTTCCATGGTTGTTATGGAAAGCGGGTTCGCTGACGCAATTGTTTTCAATATGAAGACCTTCTTTGGCTATAAGATCCATAAACCTTTCTCCTCTTCGGTCTATGGTTTCACCTCCCCAAAGTGAGTTTTTGGAGTTAATATATCTGGTTACTAGGATGTTTTTCTTATACTTTCGGATGATATTCTCTATCTTTTTGAGGTGTCTTTTCATACGAGAGAGCGGCTCCATACACAGAGATGTTACAACTATGTTCGGCGTTGTGTTGACGATTCTCAACGTCACCGAGTTGTCATCCATAAATTCTGGCAGAAGTAAGCCGAGATGGTGGCGTTTCTGGTTATGATTGCCGTCTTGGCATTTAGGTCTCGGCCTGTTTTTATATGCTGCATATAGAGAGTGAAGTTTTTGTTTACTTTCATTCTTCTATATGGCTCTTGAATTAGGGCTATGTCAATGCCCCTTTCTTCCATTACCCTTTCTAGTAGGTTAGTGGCCTCTTTGCCTCTTCCTATATTGACTTGAATAATTTTAATAATTGCCATAGTCGATGAGTTTTCCTGTTTGTCTCAGTTTCCTTCAGAAGATTGGGCATTTGCTATCCCAGGCGAAGTGGTCTGTGCTGGGTTGCTCCATTCTTTTGCATTTTATGCAGCACGAGATCGCGGATTTGCATATGTGGTCCTTTGTGCTAGATTTCTCTGCGCACTTTGGGCAAACCTCTTGCATTGATCTGCAGTATTTGGCTACGTGTCCGTAGCCCTGGCATTTGTTGCATCTTGCGAGGTCGGTATATTCTTTAATATATACCCACGTGAGATCTGCAATAATTTTCTCCTCTTTAATTAGAACTTTGTAAATTTCAGGGGTTACTTCTATTTTCCAGTTGGCCCTCCTGGAGTTATAATTTTTCTTTTTTCCCAAAAATTTGATTCCCTCTGCGAATTTGCTAGCCCCGATTTTTTCCGCGAGGTCTGGGTTGCAAGCTGCAAGGTCTTTTTCAATGTTTTCCTCGCTTAGGTCGTTGTTTTCGTCAATGCCCATGAGTACCATAATGGGCTTAGGTGCCTTAATAGGTTTCACTATTAGCGTGTCCTTGGCTTTTTTTGTCAGCGTTGTTTGGACTTTTGTCCACTGTTCTCGGGAGTGGCAGCCTAACATGACATCCCCGCTTCGTAGGGTGTCGAGGTTATTGAGTGGCCCTCCGGCTTCTTTAATGTTTAGTGCTTCCCTTAGAACTTTGCCTGTTGGGATATCTTTGTTGCTGGATGAAACAGCGACTTTAAAGGCTGTCCTATTTGTTGAGTTGTCCCTGCGTACTTTTTTGAATTAGGGGAAATTTTGGTCGTAGTTAGCGTTGTTAGTCCTGTCTGTTTGTCCCTTTTGCTGTACCGTTTGTTGTCTCATTCGCTTTCCCGTTGTCTGTCCGCTTGGCTTTTTTGCCAGAGTGTTAGTTAGAGTCCAATTTTTTCTTTCGAGCTCCAACATTTTTTGTTGGTTTTCAGCGATGCCCAGCAGGAGTTCCACAAGTTTTCCGTAAATGATTTCAGTGTTCCCTGTGATTGTCTCTTTAAGAACTGGGACACTTTCTGAAGCGTCTTTTATTTTCTCTAGTTCGTTTTTGATAATTTCTATCGCGTTGGTTGGGCTTTTTAATTCCTTCTTGCCACCAATGTCTTCGCTTTTGCTAGCACTTATTACAGTGCCATCCGATTCGACGTCAGCATCATTCGAGGAATCGCTACCGTCGTCGTTTTTATCCCTATCGTCCGTAGCAGTGTTGTCTTTTGGGTCGGCTGACTTATTTTGTGTTACCTCCGAATATGTCATTATGGTGTTCTCATTACCCAACCCAGTGAAGATATTTTTTTGACTTACCACCGATTGTCGCCTCGTCATTATTTTTCTAGGCCGTTCCTCTGGGCTTCTTTCTTCTTCGCTTCCTGATGAATCCTTGAGTATTTGTTCCATTGAAGATTTGGTCCTTGATTTTTTCACGTTGGGCTGTTTAGGGCTCCCTCCCATTTTGTCGCGGTGACTATTTTTTTTTATTAAGAGAATTCCGGCGGACAATTTTCAATTTTATACCTGCGTCAAGTATATTAATCTCACTTGTAACTTCGCGCACACGTACACGGTAATAAAACACTGCGTTTTATCACGGGACCACACACACGATAATTAATGCCGTTGTACAGGTATAATAACACACTTGTGCACAATAAATATTTATTTTTCACCAGATTTACTTGTGTGGTCATAAAAATTTTAATTTTTCACGGAATACACTTTGGTTGTGGTAATAAATAGTATATTACAGAACGAGCAAGGAAAGTGGAGTTTATCACTTTTTTGATCACTTTTCTGCAAGTCATGTACGCTATTTTTCACGCGTCCAAACCGGTTTTTTTTGCTAAATCGAGAGAGAAGCAGAAATGTGAGAAAGTGTGTTTGCTGTGACTGCAGTAAATAACAAAGAAATGAATTTTTCACGCGTCCAAACCGGTTTTCCTGCTTATTCGAGAGAGAAGCAGAAATCACAAACGACAAACAAAAGAGAATTCTTGCTCATGCGCAATGTGTTCGCTGAGATTGTAGTAAATAACAAAAGACGTTTATATCATAACATAACTAGTGTTGCTATGGGCTACTTTCGAGGCTAGTTTATAGCGTACGTCACTTTCGTCTATGGGCATGTGAAAAATCAATTTTAAAACAGAATGTGTGTTTATGATGTGTGTAAGCACCAGTTAGCACTTTATTTTTCTCTATATTAACTTCGCGTGCACGTGGCTGGCTGGTTGGCTGGCTGGTCAGATTTTCTGATCAATTTTTAGCCCACTTCCCATGGCCCGATTTTATTGAAATTTTGCACACATGTATATTTCCGGTGACAATACAAATATTTTACAAAATTAACCCCATTTTCTTTTAATTTTGTACACATGTGTGTCTTCGATGGAAAACACTTTTTGTAAAAATTTGGAGCGATCGGCCCCTTGGGGACCCCAATATACAATTTTTAAATATCGCTATATCGCATCAGATCACGGCAAAGTCTGAGCTCTGTGCTTTGTGAGCAGCGCTGTTCGCTGCCACTGCGTCATTTTCTGGATGATTTTGCCACAAGACGAGCACGCAGTGTGTGTGGTTGTGTATCTCCGATTAGAGATTTTACAAGGAAAATTTTAATTGTTATGGGTTGTTTTTTTATTTTCTCTGTTGGGTTTTTTTAGCGATGAAAATTACTGATTTAATTATTCCTTTAGTAAAATCTTCCGTAAAAACGACTGTTCGTCACGAGAGTTTGTCTAAGGAGTAGATAGGGACAGTAGTGTAGAGTTGGAGCGTGAGCCCCGTGCTTGCCTAGCGTGAGCCATGAAGCATACTCAATACCTACTAAATTAGCAGTCCTCTCTACGAGAGTTAACCGCAACCCCCGCGTTGCATCCCCAGAACGAGCTGGGTCCTCAACCACAATTGTCCTCAGACTAGTCGAACCTTACAGACGGCCTTGTTGTCTGTGGGCACGGACAATTCCCGCGGTACCAATTCGACCTTGGATGGGGTCTGACATCAATGGCGTCGGAAATTTCAGGTATGAGTGCCAGGGCATTTGACAAGGCAAAACCCTAGCAGCACATCCGTCCGTGACCTATGCCATCTCACTTGCCATCAGGATAGCAAGCTATCCCGAGTTTCCAAACGCGACCATGGTCAGATCTGGCATCAAGAATCACCCATTCGTTCAGGTATGAGTGCCTGGGCATTTGACAAGGCAAAACCCTAGCAGCACATCCGTCCGTGACCTATGCCATCTCACTTGCCATCAGGATGGCAAGCTATCCCGAGTTTCCAAACGCGACCTTGGTCAAATCTGGCATCAAGAATCACCCATTCGTTCAGGTATGAGTGCCTGGGCATTTGACAAGGCAAAACCCTAGCAGCACATCCTTCGGAACTTCGGACCCTATCATTTGCCACTAGGACAGCAAACCATCCTAGGCCCACCCAGGATAGCAAGCTATCACATATCACATATGTTAGACTTGACCACTTAAATACGAAGATTTTGCCCGACTTTTAGCATCTCTAAGTACCAGTGGCCCTTTCTTTTATTATCTATCGTGGAGGAGTCCTGCATCATAAACCAAAGGATAAAAAGAAAGATGCCGCTGGACCCCAACACGAAATGGAACTTTAGAGGACTCTTACCCCAGGCGTTACCCCAGGCGTTAACCATAACCGCCGGGGATAAATTGCCTTCATATTAATCTTCTTTGATAGCATTGGTGATTGTGAGGAATCCACAAAACACAATCACCCGGTGATGTGGATCTCGTAAATCCACAAACACCAGCCATCGTAGGCCTGACTAAGCCCCCTCCGTTTAATAGTCCGGGGCACATTAGTCATGGTTTTTTAATGAGGTTCTGTTCCTCTACCCTTCCTCCTTTTTTAACGCAGGCTTAGGATTGGCTTCGGCGGAGTAAGTAGATAGGGACATGAAGTCGTGGTTGGAGTTGTGGATTGAGCCCCGGGCTTACCTGGCGTTCGCCTTTAAGCCACTCCTTATATTTTGCTAATCAGCGTTCCTCCCTTTGGAGTAAACCGTTTCTTATTCTGCAGTTTTAAGTCATTCAACATAACTGCGTTATATTATGCTGCAGTCGGACCCCACGGCCCAGTAGATAGGGACACGTGGTCGGTGGAGATTAGGGATTAAGCGCCGCGCTTGCCTAGCTTTCGCCATTAAGCATACTCCTTTTACATATCACTCAACAGGAAACTCTTATTTAATCTTCCGAGTTGGTCCAAGTATCAGATTAATCAGCAAAAGTAAGATACAGCGGACCCCTGGGGTCAGTAGATAGGGACATGAAATCATGTGGAGATTAGGGATTGAGCCCCGCGCTTGTCTAGCTTTCGCTATTAAGCATACTCCTTATTTCGTATCATTTAGGAAACCCTTATTTAATCTTCCGAATTGGTCCAAGTATCAGATTAATCAGCAAAAGTAAGATACAGCGGACCCCTCGGGTCAGTAGATAGGGACAGTTGATATTATTTGAGGGCGAGCCCTCCGCTTTCCCACCTTTCGGGACAAGAAGTGACTTTGGATTTACGTGGATACCTCCATTGAGTGTTTTACCCCACGGTCCTCTTCGGACTTGGATTCGTTATACGAAAATCAACGTCCATCATATACTGATGTGCCAGTATTAACTCAATGGTTAGAGCAGGACCTATCTTAAATCCTTGCCGATCTTTGGTTTTTCGACAACCGGTTGATCTATGCAACTCCACAGAGAGCGCATCATCGCTCCGGTTACATCAGCTAGGGCTCTGATGTACCAAAGATTTTTGGTAACATCCGCCCCTGAACTTATGTTAGCGCTCTACCCGCATTTGTGTAGTAAACCACCAGCCACTACGTAGGGCAAAGCCAGAATAATACTGGACCTCAACCAAAGGTTGGCCCAGACTCAGTAAAACTTCCAAGGAGATTAAACGTTATCTGTGGGCAGCCAACCCCCGTAGTACCAACGCGACCTTGGTGAGATCTGCCATCAAGGGACTCAGCTCTTTCAGAATGAGTACCTGGGCGATTGCAAAGCAGACCCTGGCAGCACGTTCGTCCGGAACCTCGTATCCTATCATTTGAAACTAAGGTGTTTCAAGTCCTAGGCCACTGGGATAGAAACTATCCCATGCACTACCGCCTACAGTTGTACGGTAGGGGCGCTTCGTTCTTAGACAGTGCCCGTGCTTGAGACTCTAAGCTCTAGCCCCCTGCCACTATAATCTACCGAGTAAGACCAAGTATCAGACTTATTATAACCAGACGATTAAGTAAGATACAGCGGCCCACTCGGGGGAGTAGATAGGGACATGAAGTCGTGTGGAGATTAGGGATTGAGCCCCGCGCTTACCGAGCCTTCGCCTTTAAGCATACTCCTTATTTCGTATCATTTAGGAATCCATATTTTTATATTCCGTGTTTAGGTCCTGCCATACCAGATAAGAACACATGCTGCAGATTGACCACCACGGGTAAGTAGATAGGGACAGATTCCATTTCTTGAAGGCAAGCCTTCCGCTTTCCCACCTTTCGGTATAAAGCACTCCGCAACATTAATCCCCAATCCACCTCCGGCGAATCCACAGGCAAGGGAACCCATCCTCCAAACCACCTTCCAATAATTAGCGGGGTCTCTCGACTCTTTTCTTACCTTTCTTCTTTTGTCCTCCTAGTTTTCGTACTCGAAGACTAACTTTTCTGCCAGCGCATTTACCTCGTTCAGGTATTCATCTGTCGAACCATCAGCAATTTGCAGTACGATGTCTTGATGTCCCTGTTTCTCCTTGAACTCCTTTCTTGCATCTTCTCTCTGTGGGAGCGTGCAGTCATTCGGAATATGTTGTATATCGTCGACATCCGATTGACAGGAGCAAATGTCTGGGATGAATTTGTTCCTGAAGCAATGGAAATACCTGTTGAAAGGACCGTGTCCTGATAACAGCCAAAGTGCTTTTGGCCCTAGGAGGGTGCATTTAGCAGTAGGTTGTTTCACAACGTCGTGAACAACGCGCCCAACATGGGAATTATTCCATTCCTGTATCCAGTTCCTGTTCTTGTTTCTAGCTATCTCTTGGTATGCTGCATTTCGGGGTCTTAGAATCGTTATTCGTTCGTAGATACTTGGCAGTGTTGCAGCTTTCCTGGCTTTAGCATCTACTGCTCCCATCTGCACTATTTCGGATTCATGTCCTCTAGTCCAGTGTAATATGATGTTTCCGCTATCTTCGAAATGGTTCAGCCAATTTGTGATCTGTAATATGTTTCGGATCATCATTTTTAGGTTGGCATATTTTTCCAAGGGCTATCTGCGAGTCAGACACTATGTTGATTGTTTTCCCTCTGGTGTTAGGGTTCAAACATTCTAGTGTTTTACGAATTCCTGTAATTTCGACTCTGTGTGTCTCTGGTGTCCTTTTGGCAGTCCATTTCCTTATTATTGAAGCGTTTGCATCCTGTATGATGGCGCCTATTCCTGACGCTGCTTCAGTTGTAGATGCATCCGTGAAGATCCACATAGTATTTGGTCCTATGTCTGCTATTCGTTCATCGCGGGTATTATATTTCCTGCGTTTCATTCTTGCCGGATGCGGCCATTCGCTCGGTGGCACTTTTTGTAGGTATTGACTAGTCTTCCTCCTGAAAACGTTTCCTGGCTTCAAGATACAGAGGTGGATGGTTTGCCAGGATCTGTATCGAATGATTTGCAGTGGTTTTATAGGCTTTGCTCAGAGCTAAGAGGAAAGGCCTTTGTGCTACTTCCAAATTCCTTTTTAGGTACATGTTACCGGAGCTTACGCCCCATATTTCTGCTCCGTAAAGGAGCAAGGGTTTGATTGCTCCTTCGTATATCCTTCTGAGTATTTTTCTATTAGTTCCCCAAGTTTTACCTGCGACGATGAATAGCCTATGTGCTTTGGCTGTTGCTATGCCTCTAGCATACTTACTGTGCTCTATCCATGTAAGCTTGTCATCCAGGACGATTCCCAAGTATTTGATTTTATTTTCAATTGTGACGTTGGTTTCATCAGCTTTTATACGAGGTGGTCTGACACCTATTCTCGATGGTGTGAACTTCTGTTGTTTTATGTGGGGCATAACTCAGCTTGTTATTCAGTGCCCATATCTTACAGCTATTCCAAGTTTTTAGCCATATCTCTTCAATCCGTTTGAGAGATGTTCCTGCTATGGCTATAATCTGGTCATCCGCGAATGCCTGGATATACATAGATGTTCTAACATCTGTTTGTACACAGCACATTTCGTTGAACCAATCCTCCATGATTACCAGCCAGAGAACTGGACCTAAGCTTGATCCTTGAGGAGCACCTCTTTCCGTTTGTATATCTACCCCATTTGACCATATTTCACGATTATGTAGGAAATCGATGATTGTCATTCCTAATTTCTCAGGCATCCGGTTTTTGCAAAGAGTAATTTTAATCTTGGATACCAGGCTATGTTAAAAGCATTTTTGATATCCAATGCGTGGTCAGAGTGTGCAATTTCCTTGTTTTGTTCAGTGTTATTACTCCCAAAAGGTTCTCGATTGCTTGTGCCGTTGTTCTTGTTCTCCTGACCTGAATCCATACTGATTTGGAGAAAATTTTACCAATCGCAGGTAGTAGACAGATTGGTCTGACGTCATCCGAATCCCGTTTTGGCAACCATGCTATATTCGCTTTTTTCCATATCTCTGGGAATTTGCCTTGCCTAAGGCAGCTGTTAAGCACGTCCTTCCATTCTTTCAATGCAACCGTTGGGAATTTATACGGGCCGGGGGCTTTTCTTTTCTACCGAGTATCTATTACAAATTGAAATTCGTCATTTGTAATGTCAGGATATTCATGTGTTTGCCATATGCATGCTTCCAGTCTATCTGAACTATTTTGCGCAGAATCATCAAGGCTTGAATCCATTGGGAAATACTTGCTTATTAGTTCCAGGGTGGATTCATTTAAACTCTGAGTCCAGCATCCATCGGCTCTTTGTATGGAGTTTATTTTGGTTCTCATCCTGCCTTTCGCATTTATTATTTTGTGAGCCATTCCCCATGGATCCATTTCAGCATTATTTTCTTCCAGGGCCTTGTTCAACGAATGGAATTTAGCCTCCCTTATCATTTTCTTGAGCATATTTTTCATGGCTTTGTACTCGTCTTTGAGATATGCTCTGGTAAGTTCATGCATGCTCTCTTGCATTTTCCTTCTTTTCCTCCTTGTTTTGGCCCTTTGTTCTTGCAGTTCTTTTGTCCACCATATGTTGTAATTTATGACGACTCCTCCTGGTCTCGTGGGAATTGCTGAGTTGCAAGCCAAAGTGACCAGATCTTGAAGTTCTGTAGTCTTTTCTGACGCGTTTCTGGCACCTCTTTCCCAATCATGGTTACTCAGGGTATTCCTGAAAAGTGACCAATTTGCTCTAGACAAATTGTATCTCAGAGCTATATTTGTTGGTTCCTTAACAGTGTTGACATTGTACGACAGGTACCTATGGTCGCTAAGTGTTTCGGTCGACCTTCCACCTTTCAATATCTAGGTCCTTTGTTAAAGTTATGTCTACCCAGCTTTGTCCATGTGGAGTATAGAATGTAGGTTCGCTGACGCTACTATTTTCTATCTTGAGGCCTTCCTTGGCTATTAGGTCCATGAGCCTTTCCCCTCTCCTATCTGTGATAGCTCCTCCCCAAATTGTATTTTTGGAGTTAATATCTCCAGCGATTAGGAGGTTCTTTTTACATTTGCGGAGAATCTGTCACTGAGTTATCATCAGTAAACTCCGGTAGTAAAATTGTCGAGATAGTTTTATTTCTCACCACAATTGCCGTCTTTGCCGTAAGCTACTTCGCTGTTTTATTTGACAGATAGACTGTGAAGTTTTGGCTAACGTTCATCCTTCTATAAGGCTCCTGGATTAAAGTTATACCAATTTTTCTCTCCTCCATAACTTGTTCAAGTAGGTTTGTGGCCTCTTTGCCTCTGCCTACATTAATTTGGATAACTTTAATTGTTACCATAGTTAATGAGTGTTCCTGCCTGTCTTAGCTTCTGGCAAGGATTGGGCATCTTTTGTCCCAGACGCAGTGGCCTGTGTTGGCTAATTTCATATCCTTGCAGTTTACGCAGCAAGGTGTCGTTGTCTTACAAATGTGGTTTTTTGTGTCAGATTTTTCTGCACATTTTGGACAGACCTGTTGAATTGATCTGCAGTATTTAGCTACGTGCCCGAATCCTTGACACTTGTAGCATCTTGCAAGATCTTTATATTCTCTAATATGGACCCAAGTGTAGTCAGCAACAATTTTGGTTTCTTTTATTAGGACCTTATATACATTTGGAGTTACCTCGATTTTCCAGTTGACTCTCCTGGGATTGGAGGTCTTTCTCTTTCCAAGGAATTTAATTCCTTCCTCGAAATCTTTTGTTCCAATTTTTTTGGCTAGATCTGGGTCGCTCGCCGCCAGATCCTTTCCAATTGATTCCTCATTTATTTCCGCATTTGAATCGATACCCATGAGAAGCATACTTGGGTTGGGTGATTTAAGGGCTTTTGTTGTCAAAGTTTCCTTTGCTCTTTTTGCCAGTGTCTCCTGTAATTTTTCCTGCTGCTTTTGAGAGTTTGTGCCTACCATTACGTTTCCGCTTTTAAGGCTCTTTACCTCTGTGAATGGTCCACCCACTTCTTCCATTTTCTGCCCTGTATATAAGAGTTTCCCTGAACAATTTATTGGCATCATTGTTTTTGTCATTTGCTCTCACAACCGTTGTCCACTTGGTCTTTGAAGTTGACCTGTCTCTGGATTTCCTTCCTAAAGCAGGAAAATCCCTAACATAGGCAGCGCTTTTTGCCTTTGGCTGTCCTATTGGCTTTGCCACTGCTGCGTTGTTGGTAGTCCATGCCTGTCTTTCAAAGTCATGAACTCTCTAGACCTAGAAGTAGGTCTAGGCACATCTCGAAAAAATTTTCTGTGTTACCTGAAATTTCATTTTTAATACCTGAATGGTTGTCTGTGAGAGCCTTGATATTACTCAATGCTCTTTTAATGTTGTCAACCGCAACTTCAGGCATAATAGGACCCCTCTTAATTTGCCCCTTTTTAATTCCTAAAAAGTTTTTGACTGTACTGCCCATTTCCGAGTCGGTAATGTCCGATGAAGAGCTATCTAATATTTTTTGATAAATAACTGAACGCTTACCTGATTGCAAACCTTTGAGTTGGCTCTGTTCGTCCGTATCGCTATCGTCTGTTGCCGCCATTATTTTTCTTTGTTTTATTTTGTTGTCCAAAGCTTTGTCCTCGTCGGACTTTTTTGTCCTCTTCTTTTTTTCCTCCGATTTTCCCGCATCAACCATTATAACCGATTTGGATTTAACCATGGCTGCTCTTGCCGACCAAGTTTCTTTTTTTTTCCTTTTTGTTCCACCTTTTTCGGATTTTAAATTTTTAAACCCGGTTTAAACGGTCGTAGAACCGATTGGAAAACTTTTTCACGTGTTTCGAGAAAATAAAAAAAAAAATTAAAAATACAAACTTTCAATCGAATCGCGAAAATAACAATGTTGTAACGACTGGTAATTTCCACCAGACGATTACACACGCACAAAGGTGAAAGGTCGACACACAACCGAACACGTGTAAACCGCCTATGCAAAACAAAAATCGTTAATAACTATTGTTTAAAAACTATTTTTAACAATTTTTTTCTTGATTAATTCCGAACAGACCTAGATCTATATCCGGAAAAAATATTTTTCGAAAAATCACTTTTTTAAAAAACCAAATTTTTCCAAAAAATTTCCGATCACCTTCAAATCGCCAAATTCGCAAATTCAACACACAGAAGCACGACCGTTTGATTTTGCTGTTAGAACACAACTGAGTAGATAGGGACATGAAGTGTCTTTAGATTTACGTGGATACCTGCATTGAAAGTTCTACCCCACGGCAACCGGTTGAAAAACGCAACTCCACGCCGAGTAAGAACTCACCAGAGTAAATACTCTACCCGCATTTGGGTGCCAACCACAGCCACCACGATGCTCCCACAAGGGGGCCTACCTCATAGCCGGGGACGGAAGAAATCCTTCCGTGGGCTCCCAAGCTCCCGTTGTACCAGACGAATCTCTGGTCAGATTTTCATAGGTAGCAACGTAGCTAACTACTGCAGTTGAGTTCCTTACAACTTAGGTACTGGTGGACCTTTAAACGCCGTAGTTTCACAACTTAAGTCAGCGTGGTCTTACGACCATTTGTTCGGCATTTTAATGCCTGGCATTTGCCCTAGCAACAAACCCGCTATAGATAGGGCAGAGTGCTGACATCATGGGATGGTCAGCAACCCTTCAATTCGCAGTTGCGACAGTGCGGCGATTTGTCGCACTGTGCAGCCACGTGCCCTTGGCCGCCACAACGACGACACACATTCTTCTTCAGAGGGCAGTCTGCCACCCGATGGCCAAACGAGAGGCATCGTAAACAGCCATATCGTGCATCATGTGATCTAACCCTACAAGAGGTCCACTTGATATAGCATCGGCCATCACCAAGGAGGGAATCAACCAATTGGTCAGAACCCTCCTAAATGACGTCCGCTGCTGCATCAATGCCCTCTTTTCTCTGGTCAGATTTTCATAGGTAGCAACGTAGCTAACTACTGCAGTTGAGTTCCTTAAAACTCAGGTACTGGTGGACCTTTAAACGCCGTAGTTTCACAACTTGAGTCAGCGTGGTCTTACGACCATTTGTTCGGCATTTTAATGCCTGGCATTTGCCCTAGCAACAACCCCGCTTTAGATAGGGCAGAGTGCTGACATCATGGGATGGTCAGCAACCTGACCCTTCAATTCGCAGTTGCGACAGTGCGGCGATTTGTCGCACTGTGCAGCCACGTGCCCTTGGCCGCCACAACGACGACACACATTCTGCTTTAGAGGGCAGTCTGCCACCCGATGGCCAAACGAGAGGCATCGGAAACAGCCATATCGTGCATCATGTGATCTAACCCTACAAGAGGTCCACTTGATATTGCATCGGCCAGCACCAAGGAGGGAATCAACCAATTGGTCAGAACCCTCCAGAATGACGTCCGCTGCTGCATCAATGCCCTCTTTTTTAGGACGGCTTACAACTGAGATGCTCTTCTTGAATACTTCAAGTGTCATAGCATCCTTCAAATTTTTCTCATGTATATCCGACATGAGTTCTTCGGTGGGTATTTCTGCTGGTACACTCTGAATAACGATCTTTCGCCGACGGACTGGTGTGTTCACCACATTCAGCCCAATCTCTGAGAACTTCTCGTTCTTGCTAATCTTTGATCGTTCTGCAATGCTTGGGGTGCGTATAACTACTCCCCCGTCTTTCAGCGTCTTAATTTCATGGATCCTAACTTCAAGAGTAGGACCCACTTCAGTCGTCACCTTCTTGATGACGTCCTTGGCAGAGGCATTTTTGTTTTTACTGCCGACAACAACCGACCAGGTTTCAACTGGTTTTTGAGCTGTGGCTGAACTCATTGAACTCATTGGCTACAACTATCCAATTAATAGCAACCTTCGTAGGAATGTCCGTTTTGGCAGCAGGCTTATCTTCAAAAGCCTTGTCGCTGTCATCGTTAGGCTTCAGATATGCAACACCATCTCCATCAGGGAGAATGCATTGCATTCCAACGTCGCACTTATTTCTAATGTCATTGTTCAAAACATCACTTACCCCAGATTTGTTCAATGTTTTTGTCTTCCTGGGGAGTTCCTCTGGACTTCCCTTATCCTCGCTGGTAGACAGGCGAACTTTTGGCTCCGGAACTGTCTTAATTTTCTTGCCTTTTTGCGGCTTCATGCTGGTCTTGGCAAGACCACTCATTTTGATTATTCACTTATTTATTCTACTGCGAAAAATCCCGACGGCTTTTTATGAAAAACTCGACGGCTTTTATGAAAGTCTCGTTTTACTGAAAATCCCGTTTCACTGTTTTCGGCTTGACGGCTTTTTGTGAAAATCTCGACGGCTTTTAAGAAAATCACGTTTGAATGTTCTCCTACCTGCGTGACGGCTTTTAATGCCACAAAAATCGCGTATGGTCGTTTCGCGCGCGCGCACACACACACACACACACACACACACACACACACACACACACGTACACTCGTGCGTGCAGGTAATAAAACCCTTGTGTGTTTTGAAAATTTTCGTACGTTTGTCCTTTCCACGTAAATGGTCGTCTATCTCTAGCAATTAAAATTACTTTTGGGTTTTCCGCTTGCCAGTAATGAAAAGTACTTTATGACTTGCAGAGTATGTTTCGTTTGGGCTCTTTTTTTTATTTTTGTTTGGTCCGGTCGTAAAATAATTTATTTTTCCGCACAATGCGCACTTCGAATTAAAACAACCGTTCGGTTCTGCTGTTCAAACACAACTAGTAGATAGGGACAGCTGATATGTTTGAGGGCAAGCCCTCCGCTTTCCCACCTTTCGGTATAAAGCAAAAGTAGATAAGGATATATATATATATATATATATATATATATATATATATATATATATATATATGTATTAATCAAGATTTCCGTGAACACCACCAACAGACGGTATAATTTTACGGTCCTCTTCGGACACGGATTGATTTTGTGACGTAAATCAACGCCCATTCACAATATTACTATTATGAATGTATCAGTATCATTGAAGTGTAAGGCTTCAACTTCTCACTGATGGGAGCGAGACCTATCTAAATCTCTGCCGATCTATGGGTCACGGCACCCGGTTGGAAGAACGCAACTCCACGCCGAGTAAAAACTCACGCTGAGTAAATACTCTACCCGCATTTGGGTGCCAAACCACAGCCACCACGATGCTCCAACAAGGGGGCCTACCTCATAGCTGGGGACGGAAGAAATCTTTCCGTGGGCTCCCCAACTCCCGTGGTACCAGACGAATCTCTGGTCAGATTTTCGTAGCTAACACGTAGTTAACTACTGCAGTAAAGTTCCTTACTACTCGGGTCTGGTGTCCCTCCATACATCGCATATGCACGGATTTAAACTGACTGTTTTAATCAGTTGCCTCCTTGTCCGCCGTTGAAATGCGTATTTTGCAAACGTCTTCATGCACTCAATATGGTCACTGCGGCTCAATACAGATTCAAAGACGTATCTGTTATTAAGCACGCTTATGCCCATCGCACTTAGATCTCTTATGTCAGAGTATAGTGGACAGTCGCATAGGAAATGCAACCAGTCCTCTCTAGGGAAACCGCAGATGCAGCTTGCTGTCTCACTGGCGCCTCCTTGATGTAAGAATGCATCAAAGCTGCCGTGCCCAGTGAGCAGGAAACCCATTCTAAGGCTAAAAGCAAAGTCCGGATTTGCTCTGACGTACTGGCCATCTAGATATCATGGCTTCTTCAAGGAGTTCCTTGCACTGGGCAAGGCCTCTATTTTCCAACTCACTAGCTGCCAGCCAGTCGCTCTGCAGGAACGGTCGGTTCTTCTTGATCTTGAAGACAAGGCTTCTTCGGATTACTTCCAGATCAAGAGGTGGAACACCCATTAAGAACTGCATAGCCTCCGTAGAGACTGTGCGACAAACTGGCAAGCATGCGATCAGACCCAAGCGTTGGCAAGAGTTAATCATTGCTTTGTCTCTTTCAAGCATGACAGTTTCATACCATACCGGTGCTCTATAAGTTGCACAAGCAACAAATAGGCCACCATATATGATGCGAACTGCCCGCCTGTTAAGACCCCATTCAGTGCGAAGTACACGACGAATTGGACCTACGAGATTAAGCAGCCGCCTCCTGAGCTCTGTAAGGTGCACAAGGAAGTTCATGCGTTCGCTCATGTTAATACAGAGGTATCTTACTTGGTTAACATACTTGATGCTACCCCCCGTTGAGTCTAACCACTGGGTGACGACTGCGCGATAGTTTGCCTTTCAGCAACATCATCACAGTCTTGTCCAATGAGACGTCAACACCGACTCTAGCACCCCAGTCGTGAACAATCGACATGAGTTCTGCATTCCTTGTCTCCAGCTCAAGTCGCGAGTTGCCTTCAACAGGGATGATCAAATCATCCGCGTAGGCACAACATTTGCATAGCACTGCTAGCTGTCCTAAGAGGGTGTCCATCATAAAGTTCCATATAAATGGACCGCAAATGGATCCCTGAGGACAACCACGAGTGACACACTTGTTGACGCATTCAGAAGTGCCAACACAGGAAGCTAGCCTGACGCTAAAGTAGCTCAACCAAAGAGGTACTTCGAGACAGCCAACTTCTATCAGTTTTTCAACTACGCAATCCCAACTTAGGTAGTCGAAAGAGCCCTTGAAATCTACAAAGATGGCAAAACGTATCGACTTGCACTGCCATACACGCTGTCTTTTACATACAGCCATGCATCCTCAGTGCTTTTCCCAGTTTTAAAGCCGTATTGCCTGTCAGACATCAAACTGGTCGCAACACCCTCAAGCCGTCGTACCATTATCCTATCCAGCACTTTTCCAAGTACTGGTAAAAGACTAATGCCACGGTAGGAACAATGGTTACTGCGCACCTTGTCTGGTGACTTTAGCAGCACTACAACCTTTGCGTGTTTCCAAGTGGCTGGGAAGTAGCAATTGTCGAGGCACTTTCGGAAGATCATCAAGATATCCCAGACCAAGATATCCGGTCTGGGATAGCTCGCCAGATGCTTTTACACATCTCGCCAGTCATCCCATCCATCCCTGGAGACTTTCGGACCTTACCGACGCCATGCACTCCCACAACTCAGATGGATCTAGAGATGGAATATCTCCATATCCAAGCTGATTCAAGGGACCGAACAGCGGCGGACGGGCACAAGGAAAGAACTCCTCAAAGAGTGTTCTCACACTATCTGACCGGGTATGGCACACACGGTTATTGACACGAATGCCACAAACTTCCGAACTACGCTTTCCCCTGCATATGCGGTAGATTTCACCCCATGGATCGTTATTGTTGTTACCAACAAAACGCCTCCAATCCTCCTCTTTGGCTTTGAGGATCATATTACGGTACTCACGTGTGCCGCGCTGATAGGCCAACCTGAATTGATCGACGCTTGGACTATCACCAGCTCTAGCCCTCTGGTGGGCTTTCCTGAGACGTCTAAGCCCCGCACGCTTCGCACTTAACTCGGTAGTCCACCATTTAGTACGTTTAGGGTTAGTTTTTCTAACCCTTTGAAAGGCACCATCATTAGCGGTAACCATCCAAGTATCGACCAACAGGATTTGCTGGTCAACACTTAGATTTCCGAATTCGCCGAGCGAAAAGCTTGATGCTTCCACTCTAATGCGTTCAGCGAAGGCATCCCAGTCAGCACCACGAGTGTGCCATCTTCTTGGGATCACAGTCTCATGAGTATACTGGGTCCTATCGGAGTCCATGGTTATCTCAATGAGACTGTGATCGCTGATACTCATCCCAGCTAGGAGTCTCCAGTGAAATTGGAGAGAGCCGGCCGTGCAACTAACGAAGGACACATCGATGTCACTCACGCCCCGAGGTCCATCAAACGTGTAACCGCTGGATGGCATATTCAGAACGTGACATGAGTTTTCGAGAAGCATCTCAGCAAGCATCTCTAGCTGTGCTACGTTGGCTGGACGAGCGTCCAGGCTTACTGTACCACAGCGGCGAGGAAGTATTAGCATCAATGCCGAAAATCGTCGGTGTGCCGTCCACAAGTTGTATACTCCATATACTCCAGATATGGTTACAGCGGCTCGTTAAACTTGCAGTTAACACTGACCAAGTAAAACTCCCCAAAATAACCCTTGACCCACACGCAGGATCCCCATTCGTCTGTTGTCACTAATAGCCAGGCACTCAATGTTGATATCATTAACCACCACCGCGGCACTCATCCTAGAATCAGGAAAAATGTGCATGGTGGATGGGAGACCCCTTACGCAGCCGTTAACTGCATAGGGCTCTTGTATCAACGCGAGGCTGGCGTTCAGCTCATAAAGGTGCTCGCCGAGATCGCACATAACGGCATACGAGCCCTTACAATAAAGTTGTGGCATTTTCTCACACCGCGAAGCAAGGTGACCAGCGCCGCCAAAACGACGGCAAAAGTTCTCTTTTTGCCTGCACTCAGACACCCGATGGTCAAAACCAAGGCAGCGGAAACAGCCCATAATAGGGTCTTGTTCCCTAACCACGTAGGAGTACCACAAAACATAGCATCGACGGGCCTTAAGAAGAATATTTGCAACTTGATTGGTGCATTCAATAACCACATTTGCTACTGCATCGGCTCCGTCTTTTTTTGGTCGGCTGACGAATCTAAAGCCTTTTTTGAATTCTTCAAAATTCATAGCTTCATTCAAGTTCTTTGAGTGAATCTCAGTCATCAGTTCATCGTCTGAGATAGCCGATAATACATTCTGTATAACAATCTTTGCTCCAAGTTTTTCGTTTACCGAAACATAGAGCCCCATTTCTTCGAATTTTTTGTTCGCGACTATCTTGTCCCGTTCAGCCTTCGACGGAGTGCGTACAACAACGCTTCCATTTTTAATGGGCTTTACCTCATGGACTCTTGTTCCAAGAGCTGGGCACACTTTGCTGATGACTTTCTCCGCTAACTCTTTCACTGAGACTGTCTTGCCCTTGCTTTTCACAACAACAGACCAAGTCTCATGCGGCTTATGAATGACAGCTGGGAATTCAACCACAGTAACCCGCGTTGGTGCAATCGTCGGGGGAGCCATCATTGAGGGTGGCATCGTTGGAGGAGACCTCATGGGGAGAGGATTTCTCTCAGTGCGCATCTGGATTTTCTCCAGTGTCTCAATTCTCCCCTTTAAGTGAGAGTTCAAGTTCATCAATTGGTTTATCCTTTTGTCATATATGCTCTTCCATTCGATGACGTGGTTGAATAAGACATCGCTTTCAGACTTAGCCAGTAGAAAGACTTTTTTTTAAATGTCTTCCATTTTTTTAGTTGATACTACTTCTACAGCAGTATCAGACTCACATTTCGACCTGATTTTACGCAGGTCGGCCTTCTCATCCTGTGTCATATCGACAGAGGAGTCGCTTATGTCACCAGAGATTTTTCTCATGTGACACTCAAGCATATAACCTAATGTTTTTATCTTCTTATTTTTATTAGTAATATAGTTACTTACCCCAGAGTCATCGTTATTCGTGTTTTTCAATTCATTCTGCTTCCTCTTTATGTCCTCAGCACTTACTTCAGCATCGCTTGTATGAACGGCGTTGTCCAAAGGTTCACCATCTGGTCTTACCTTTATCTTCTTCTTCTTCGGTTGTCCGTCCACTTTATCGGGCTGCGTCATAGTTAGGTTCACGTTTATTTTATTTTTAATAATTGCCAACGGGTTTTTATTATCACTTTAATTTATTATACCTGTGTGACAATTTGTACACACAGACGATTTTTCGCACACAACACACACACGCACGCACACACGGTAATTAAGCCGTTAACCGGTAATGACACGTTCGTGCGCTTGAGTAAGAAACACGTTTAGGTATTTCGGTTAATTACACACACTGTTTTTAACTAGAAGTAATAAAAATTATCGATTTCGATTTGGTATTTTTGCAATAAAGTATTATTTTTCACAACACAAAAACAACTAGCGCTTGATTTTTCGCACGTCTGCACACTGAGAATGCCAAAATTCAACTGTGAGTTGATAGGGGTACGTGGTCGGTAGAGATTAGGGATTGAGCCCCGCGCTTACCCGGCTTTCGCCATTAAGCTTACTCCTTATTTCTTATCTCAACAGGAAGCCCTATTTTTATCTCCCGAGTTGATCCAAGTATCAGACTTTTAATAACCAGACGATTAAGTAAGATACAGCGGACCCCTCGGGTTAGTAGATAGGGACACGTGGTCGGTGGAGATTAGGGATTGAGCCCTGCGCTTACCGGCTTTCGCCATTAGGCTTACTCCTTATTTCTTATCTCAACAGGAAGCTCCATTTTTATCTCCCGAGTTGATCCAAGTATCAGACTTATAATAACCAGAAGATAAAGTAAGATACAGCGGACCCCTCGGGTCAGTAGATAGGGACACGTGGTCGGTGGAGTTTAGGGATTGAGCTCCGCGCTTACCCGGCTTTCGCCATTAAGCTTACTCCTTATTTCTTATCTCAACAGGAAGCTCCATTTTTATCTCCCGAGTTGATCCAAGTATCAGACTTATAATAACCAGACGATTAAGTAAGATACAGCGGACCCCTCGGGTTAGTAGATAGGGACACGTGGTAGGTGGAGATTAGGGATTTAGCCCCGCGCTTACCCGGCTTTCGCCATTTAGCTTACTCCTTATTTCTTATCTCAACAGGAAGCCCTATTTTTATCTCTCGAGTTGATCCAACTATCAGACTTATAATAACCAGACGATTAAGTAAGATACAGCGGACCCCTCGGGTCAGTAGATAGGGACAAGAAGTATCATTGGATTAACGTGGATACCTCCATTGAATGGTTAACCCCACGGTCCTCTTCGGACTTGGATTAGTTATACGACAATCAACGTCCATCATAGACTGATGTGCCAGTATTAACTCAATGGTAGGAGCAGGACCTACCTTAAATCCTTGCCGATCTTTGGTGTTACGACAACCGGTTGAGAACGGAGTTTCCCAGCCGGGGTAGAACTCAGTGTGACCAGGGTTCTATTTTAAATTTGGTCGTTACAATGATAAGATTTGTTTGTATAGGGTTTTTGGAATTTTATCTTTATTTAGTTCAAGTATATTCAATATTAATTTATACAAAGGATATTTGTGGCCCCTTGAGGCATGTAGTGATAATTTTTCCTGTGACAAAGATTTTATGACATTAATAGTTATTTTATATAAAGTTTGATAATTTTCCTGTGAGAAGATATTAGGAAATTAGTGTTTATTATATATAAAGTTTGATAATTTTCCTGTGAGAAGATATTAGGAAATTAATGTTTATTTTATATAAAGTTTGATAATTCTCCTGTGAAAAAGAGGTTAGGAAGTTAGTTGTTTATTTTATATAAAGTTTGATATAATGCTTTGATGGCGGATGAGTTCACAGCGTGTAGCCTCAGCGGTTATGGCAAGGTAAGTACTCTTAAGCCACTAATGTGAGGATTCAGTCAGCGTTGCAGCGTTTAGCTTCAGCGGTAATGGCAAGGTAAGTACTCTTAAGCCACTAATGTGAGGATTCAGTTAGCGTTGCAGCGTTTAGCTTCAGCGGTAATGGCAAGGTAAGTTCTCTTAAGCCACTAATGTGAGTATTCAGTTAGCGTTGCAGCGTTTAGCTTCAGCGGTAATGGCAAGGTAAGTTCTCTTAAGCCACTAATGAGAGGATTCAGTCAGCGTCGCAGCGTTTAGCTTCAGCGGTAATGGCAAGGTAAGTACTCCTAAGCCTCTAATGTGAGGATTCAGTTAGCGTTGCAGCGTTTAGCTTTAGCGGTAATGGCAAGGTAAGTACTCTTAAGCCACTAGTGTGAGGATTCAGTCAGCGTTGCAGCGTTTAGCTTCAGCGGTAATGGCAAGGTAAGTACTCTTAAGCCACTAATGTGAGGATTCAGTCAGCGTTGCAGCGTTAAGCTTCAGCGGTAATGGCAAGGTAAGTTCTCTTAAGCCACTAATGTCGATTCCAAAAGGAACTCAGGAAGACTGCCCTTTCTATCGAGCTGCGTGTTCCTTTTATACTTTTCCGTTGTTAAGCCGGCTTGGTTTTCGTTTGTTTGTCGCCGTCCTTGTGTTTTGTTGTTGTTTTCTTCGGTTTTTCCCTTTATAGTCCGATGCATATTGCCATATATTGTTGGCAATATACGTGATCGACGTGTTTTGCATACATGTTTCATATTTACTCTAATATACATGTTTTCTCGTATTGCAATATTCATGCAATATACATGTTTCGATTTTATTATACGCATGCTCTACCATATGCGTGGTGTGTTTGTTTGATCTCTGCTGACGTCGTTTACACATTTGGTTTTCGAAAACGGTTTGTGTTTTGAAAAGTTTTATCGGTCATCGTCCCCATCAGCCGTTTGTCTGAAGTTAGTATGCATTGGGTTCCGATCGGTGCGTAAGTGTCCACTGCCGCCTGGGTGTGAGAGGGACAGCCATATTTTCGGGCGAATTCAGTGCTGCTATCGTTTTGTGCTTGATTTCTTTTTCTTTTTTGGAATTTTCTGTTCGCCTATGACTTATGCTAGATCAGTTGCGTCGGATTGGTCACTGCAGTTTCGCTCGACTCGGTGGTGGTTGGTTGTCCTTTGAGTGCTTGCCTGCTTTTATGAGAAAACGAGAATGGTGGATATTGAGTCATTTTTTGTGTTTTGTTAGGTGCTTTATTGACTACCATTTCCACTCTTCTTTTATATTGAGTGATTTTTGTGTAGTTTTGTGTGGGCAAAATTCTATTACAGAGTTTTGTTCCTCACAATGTAATTCCACAGAGAACGCATCATCGCACCGGTAACATCAGGAAGGATACTGATGTTCCAAAGATTTTTGGTAACATCAGTCCCCACGCTGATGTTACCATGCTAGTGTTCCACCCGCATTTGGGTAGTAAACCACAGCCCCCGCGTTGCATCCCCAGAACAAGCTGGGTCCTCAACCACAATTGTCCTCAGACTGGTCGAGCCTTACGGCCGGCCTTGTTGTCTGTGAGCACGGACAATTCCCGCGGTGCCAAGGGCAACCTTGGTGAGGTCAGGCATCAAGGGACTCAGCTCTTTCAGAATGAGTGCCTGGGCGATTGCAAAAGCAGACCCTGGCAGCACATTCGTCCGGAACCGCGAACCCCATCATTTGCCACTAGGATTTCACAAGTCCTAGGCCTTTGGAATCCAAGATCCCCGTCTGTCCCATATCACAGACCTGTGTGTTGTATGAAATGAACCACTAAATACGAAGACTTGCTCATTAAGAGATTCTAAGTACCAGTGCTCCACTTCGGGTCGCAAGTGCGAAGACATTACCCATCCTGAGTATACTCTAAGCACCGACGACACTTTGTTAATATTCCGTGGTAAGGTCCTGCAACATAACAGATAAGATTTTATGCTGCAGATTGACCCCCACGGGTAAGTAGATAGGGACATAAGGAATCTGGTTAATTCATATTCGTGCATCAGTTATTTGATGACAGTAAATTTGTTTATCTTAAGAGAGTCATAATTACTCTCGCCGTTTATCGGTACTTTCGTTAAAACAATGCACCTGCGATTAGCTATATATATATATATATATATGTATACGGTAGACTTTCAGAACCGCTCTCTACTCGCTTGGCTACGACTTTCAGTGTTACTTGTATTAACCAAAGTTTTTCTCATTGATCCCTTTATGTAGTGAACTAGTGAACTTACTACTTCAGTTTTTCGCCAATCTCTTTGAAATAGTTACGAAGTCTAGCCAATTTCGCGTGCAAAGAGTTTACAATAAAAATGTTAGTGGTAGGACTATAGGACTAGAGAGAATCAGTCAAAAAAAGAAAGTAAAAGCAGTTGAACATTGACATTGAAGTACCTAAGACGTAAAGCATTTCACTTTAATGTCAATGTTTAATTCATGGATATGTCAAAATTGATGTCAATATTTGATTTCAAGTAATTTAATTTGTGTTGTTTAAGGTAAGTACTTGTACCACAGCGGCGAGGCTTCATTACCCACCCATCGCCCCATCGGTCCCCATCACCACCTCATCCCCACCACGCCTTATCCCAATGACCAACTCTTTACTCAATCACTCCTATAAATATCCATAGCTCCCCGCACATTTTTTATCTACTGACCAACTCCCAACGACCGCCACCCTAACGATTCCGTCCCATTTGACCAACCATCACACCGATTACCATCCATCACCCCCATCGATACCCATAGCTCCCAAGACTTAACCCCATCGCCCATTTCCCCCCACCGACCCCATCCCTGATGGGTCCTGATCCTGATCAATAAATGTAGTTTTTCGTAAATATCTCGACTCCACCGCCACTTAGCGGGTCCAAGTTTTATCAGCAAATTTATTTCACTTTCTTTTACATAGTAATAGGAAGTATAGTAATCATGACAATTTTCGAACTCGGAAATTTTGCAGATTTACCCATTACCGTATCTCCTGAGTCAGGAAAAGCGAAACAAAAAGCTCTGTCTGTTTCCACTCTACGCCCAGACGGCAAATTATATTAAAGCTTTTTATATAAATTGCGACGGGCAAGTTGATTTTGATGGAAATCTGACAACCGAAAGTGAATGTTGACTTGGACAGTTTTTTCGAGTTTTTGCAAAAAAAAAACTCAAAAAGTTGTAACGTTGTATGCTCGGGTGGCGCTCGGCGGTCACCCAGGGTTCGTTTTCTCCTTCGTGTTACAAATTAATTTTTTCTTGTTGGGTTTCTTTGTTCTTAGATTATTTTCTTTATTTCGATTATGTCGACTTATTACTACGGTTTTACAAAAGTTGGGGTACTTAATATCTTCTTAACCCATTGACCTCATACACACTGACCCACCGTTCACTGAACTCACACCCACTGACCTCACACCCACTGACGCCACGCCCACTTACACCCGCGTTTCCCGGCTGCCCCATCCCGCTGACAACCGCCCACTGACCTCCCGCCCACTGACGTCACGCCCACGGTCCAAACGACTTTCTTTTTATTTAAATATTATATGGTGTGAATTTGAGCCAAATCGTTCCATAAATACTACCACAAAAACAATGTTCGGACTATAGCCAAATCAGTCCGGTCGTTCTCAAAATTTTTTTTTTTCACCTAGCGGTATTTTTTTTCACTTTAAAACCTATTCTCATACCTACTAAATATACATAAAAAGCCGTTTCGGAGTAGTTGAGCCTCAAACATCGTGACACGAGATTTTTATATATTAGAAGATATAACTACCTACTAGGGAATATGGCCCCCGCGGAGCACACAGATGGCGTTCACGTTCGAACAGTATGGCTGGAAGTAGCTACCTATAGTTGCAAAAGCAATCAACAACTGTGGGCTATATACTTGAAAGGAAGAGTGAGCACTCGGGGGCGTTCGTTATGAACAGCTCGGCTCGAAGCAGCGGCCAACAGTTGCAAAGGAATCAACAACTGTGGGCTGCGTACTTGAAAGGAAGAGTGAGCACTCGGATGGCGTTCGTAATAAACAGCTCGGCTTGAAGCAGCGGCTAATAGTTGCAAAAGCAATCAACAACTGAGGGCTGCGTACTTGAAAGTAAGGGTGAGGTATTGCGGAACTCACGGGGGGCATTCTTTGTAGAACAGCACGATTCCTCTGTAATGCTTAAAAGTTCAATAGCATCAACACTTTTAAGCACGACAATTTCAAAACAGGAGTGTTTACCACTGGGAGATAATATCGATGTCTTTATCAGACGGAATTACTCTTATCCACTCCCAACCAATTGTGTTTTTCGCGGCCCATGTCATTTTTTTTCGCCGTTCGGATCCGGCTTTAAATTGTAGGTCCCTTCCATTTGTGTGCAAAAATATACATGCTCAACACGAATGGTTGCGAGAAGCTAGGCCTTGGACCGCAATGGTCTGTCGCGCCGAATATTATTATTATTATTATTATTATTATTATTATTATTAAATCATTTCTTTACTTTTCAAATTGCTGGGAATTTTATCTCCCCAGCTATTGAATAATATATTGTTCGTATACGTGCTTCGCTCGTATGCGTACAATTCTTTCTTTTATCAATTTTTATTATTCTTATTATTGTTCTTATTATTCCTATTATTCTTACTATATCTTTATTTAGACATGGTGCGCGACAGAAGTACTTTTGTACCAGAAAAAAATGAATTTCTCGGTTGGCCTCGGACGACCGTGGGAATCGGAAATCGTTCGATTTCTGAGCGAAGGTGCCACTGTTGTGCTTCTGTCGCTGTGCAGTGTGCTTGGTACCTTGCCTACTTGTTTGGTGTGCTTGACGCCGTATAGTGTATTGGTGTCATGTATACTTATAATGGCTTTGCTATGCTTAATACTATATTTGATATGTACATATTTTAGACATATGGTTTGTAACGTAATTAATTAAAAGTGTTTAAATTAACTTTGTTACAAAGTATAGCACTCAGGAAAAATCTGTTAAGTGCAAAATAAATTTAAAAAAACAACCCATAAAAATTAAAATTTTTCATCTAAATTCTCTAATCGCAGAAATTGATATGGGAGCCCCTCGATCCTGGGCCATTTTTATTTTTTTATAGGAGAAAATCATCGAAACAGACATTTGACATCAGGTGTTAAAATTGAAAAAGCGCAGATCATTTTATTCTGAGCACTTAGAGCACGCTCATACTCTGAGCAAATAAGAAATACGAGCATTTTTCTTGAGAACTCTTTGACTGCTCTGAACTAATTTATGAAAACGCCAAATGACAGAATATTGTGAAAACTTGTTGTTCTATCTGTAAGTTGATATCGACAACAAAAAACGACATCAATAAAAATACAATTCAATAAATAAATAAGTAAGTTGAATTAAGCATAAAACATTTGTCTCGTTTCATTTGCTGGGTTCATTTGTGCGTGAGCTAAGATTTCTCTCTCTCCACCACCAAAACCAAGCAGCGCAGCCGACTGCGCAGCACACACCGCTCACAGTCATTAAAGTACGACGGTATCTGATGCCATTATATGATGTATAAGGGCCGAACCCGGGCCCGATCACTACCAAATTTTAGAAAAAGTATTGCTTATTGGGTATACACATGTGTGTACAATTTGAAAAAAATCGGGTAATTCTTATTTTAAATTTGTATAGGAGCCCCACGAACACGGGGCCCGATTACTTCCAAATTTTAAAAGAAAGTATTTTCACCGGAAATACACATGTGTACAAAATTTCAGGAAAATCGGGCTTTGGGAAGTGCGTTAAAAATTGATAATTAAAAAAAAATTGTATGGGAGGCCCCCGACCCCGGGGCCCGATCGCTTCAAAAATTTTACAAAAAGTTTTGTTCATCGGATACACACATGCGTATACAATTTTAAGAAAATCGGGAACTTTTTTCATAAAATTTGTATGGGTGCCCCCCGACCCAGAGGCTCCATCACTTCCAAATTTTTACAGAAAGTGTTGTCTATCAAAGATACACATGCGTATAAAATTTGAAGAAAATCGGGTACATTTTATAAAAATTTTGTATGGGAGCCCCCCGACCCCGCGGCCCATAAAATATTAATAGAATGTGTTGTCTCCGGAAATACACATATGTGCAAAATTTCAATAAAATCGGGCCTTGGGAAGTGGGTTAAAAATTGATTGATTCCCACGGTCGTCCGAGGTCAACCGAGAAATTCATTTTTTTCTGGTACAAAAGTACTTCTGTCGCGCACCATGTCTAAATAAAGATATAGTAAGAATAAAAGGAATAATAAGAAATTTTGCACACATGTGTATTTCCGGAGACAACACTTTCTGTTAAAATTTGAAGACCCTCGGGCCCCGGGGTCAGGGGGCTCCCATACAAATATTTTACAAAATTTTACTCGATTTTCTTCAAATTTTATACATATGTGTATCTCTGATAGACAACACTTTTTGTTAAAATTTTGGAGACCCCGGGCCCCGGGTTAGTGGGACCCCATAAATTTTTTTTAAAAAAATAACCCGATTTTCTTCAAATTTTACAAACGCATGTATCTCTTATAGACAACACTTTTTGTAAAAATTCGATATTCTTCAAATTTTATATACATGTGATAGTGGACAAACATACACTGCGGTTCAATAGATTAGAAGCACGTCAGCTTAATAAGAAATTTTGCACACATGTGTATTTCCGGAGACAACACTTTCTGTTAAAATTTGAAGACCCTCGGGCCCAGGGGTCAGGGGGCTCCAATACAAATATTTTACAAAATTTTACTCGATTTTCTTCAAATTTTATACAAATGTGTATCTCTGATAAACAACACTTTTTGTAAAAATTTTGGAGACCCCGGGCCCCGGGTTAGTGGGACCCCATAAAATTTTTTTAAAAAAAATAACCCGATTTTCTTCAAATTTTACAAACGCATGTATCTCTTATAGACAACACTTTTTGTAAAAATTCGATATACTTCAAATTTTATATACGCGTGTATCTGCGATGAAAAACACTTTTTGTAAAATTTTTGGAGACCCCGGGCCCCAAGGTCAATGAGCCCAACATTTTTTTTAAAAAAATTAACCAGATTTTGTTTTAAATTTTACATACGTGTGTATCTCCGATGGACAACCCTTTTTGCAAAAATCTTGGTGGCCGGGGTCGTGGGGCACCATAAAAAGTTTTCAAAAAAATTAACCCGATTTTCTTCAAATTTTATACACCTCTGTATCTCAGATGGACAAAACTTTTTGTAAAGTTTTTGGAGTGAACGGGCCCTGAGACCCAAGGGGTGCCCATATAAATTTTTTAAGAATTAGCTTGATTTTCTTCAAATTTTTAACTCATGTGTATCACTGATGGACATAACTTTTTGTAAATTTAGAGTGATAGGGCCTTGAGACCCGTGTGGTGTCCATGTAAATTTTTTAAAAATTAGCCCGATTCTCTTCAAATGTTAACACATACCCATCTCCTATTAGAGAATTTACATGAAAAATTTTAATTTTTATTGGTGGTTTTTTATTTTTGGTCTTGATTTAAAAGTGGCTTCTTTTCCGCAACGTATGCACTTAGCTCTTCGGTATTATGTAATCTGCGTGAAGTACGTCTTGGCGGTCTCGTTTTGGTGCAGGTAGGCCTAGCTGCAGTACTGTTTTATTGATCATCGACACACATTTGTCCTCAAGGATGATCAAAGTTTTGTTGTAAATGTCCGGACCAAACATGATTTCCAATGTCGGATTTTCTCTCCGGACTTTTGCAAGTATATCCTCATTTGGGCGTCCTTATATTTTTCCCATAAAGTATTTGGATTCGATGGACTGCATGTAGTTAATATTATAGCAAACAAATTTCTTATTTGCTCTGGAAGAGAGATCATTTCGGCTTCTTGCCATGTAAGATCCCAGTGCTGGTCTCCTTGCAGTAAACCCAATTTCTGACAGGCTTCTCTAAATGTCTGGCATACTTCTCCGTTTACTGTTCTTAGTTCTGCGAAAGATCTTGGTCCTCGAATTGTGTGAAGAAGCATCCTTAAGAAATAACATTCGGCGTTATTGGGGTGAACTGTGTACACTCGACCCAAAGCGTCACTCGCTACTGCATCATGTCCAGGAACAGGCAGTCGAACTTTTCTTCTATAGAAAACTTTTCTCGATTGACTCCATGTGTAATATCGAGGTATTTCAGGATACAACAAAGTCTTTGCGAAAGGATCCTGCTGATAGAGTTGAAAAAATGCTGTTAATATTATGTTTGGTGGCTGATCAACCACTGCACGGGCGCTCTCTGTTGTGAAATAAACTCTCTGACCATTTTCTAAATGGACGCTGAGATGAATAACAGTAGGGTGTCTTTCGTGAATCGTAAATCCAAGTATTCGCCAAACTGCTTCGTTGCTACTAATGTACCTTCCCAACTGATAACGCATCACTTCATCGTTTGCTCGTTCGTTGCTTATGCCGATCACTACCTTTGTTGACATACTTGCACACGTATTTAATCGACTTCACACTGTTACAATACTCTAAGTTAATGTGTGCCTGAAACATTTTTGACAGCAATGGGACAACCCACCTATTATCGATTTCTATTTCTGTATTATTGCCTTTCTTTACTTTCGTCGTGATCCCTCCATCCTCTGGAGCACGCCGTCTATATAAAGGATAACCATTCATTTCCTGTTTGTGTCTCTTTAAGCAGTTTTCTTGAGTACTTTTTGGTACACTTTCCATTCTTCATACACGGCGAATTGGGATTAAGATTTCCACATGGTCCATGAATCATGTTTTTCTTAATCACTTCCAAAAGTTCAGGATCTTTTGTTGGGTCAGGCAACTCAGCCGATATAACGTCATCGATTTTTGTGGGATGAATTTTTTCCGCTAACCAGATTAAATTGTGTGAGTGTGGCAGTCCTCGCTTTTGCCATTCAATCGTGTACATCCAGCATCTTGGCACTCCAAAGACATGACTCTTTGTTATAATTTCAATTAGTTTCAACTGCTTCTGTTTGAATACTCTCGCAATCAAGTCGTGGCGCTCATTCGGTAATTGACTATTGGTAAGCATCTCCTTGATCTCTTTCCAAGCCGGATTACACGTGAAGGTGATAAATAAATCTGGCCTTCCGTACGTCCTTACGTACGTCATAGCATCTTGCGTGTATTCGTGCATGTGTCTGGGACTGCCTGTAAACGTAGCTAATAGTATGACAAAGGCACCACGATTTTCAACATTAACGTCATTTACCACAGCATCTCTCAGGTGAATATATTCTTCAACTCTCAGTTTACGTTGATTTAGACGAATGTAAGGAAGACGCTCACTTTCGATTTTTGCATACATATCAACGATGAATTGATGAAACAATTGTCTCTGCAGTTTAATATGTGGTTCTGTTCCTCTCGAACCATTAGTCTGTATGCACAGAAATCCATCGCTGAAACTTTTTTGCTAGTTGTGTTACCTGTCGTTGGGCTGACCTGCCTCAGATTAAAGTGATATCCATCTTCACCACGGGGAAACATCACTGCGTACTGGAGACCATCATAAGATCGATGTGTTTGTGTGAAATGCGCTGCAATGATACGCTTCTTCGTTGAATTACGATATCCCGTTGATCAAACTCATCACCTGATATAACCACCGCGACTTCATCTACCTGAGGAGCATTGAAGCGGCGTTCGTGTTCACCTGCTGGTCTTCGGTCTGCTCTTATGACAACTTTATATTCATCCGTTGGCATACGTTCCAATGACGTTTTAAAAGTTTTAATCAGATCATTGTGCTCATGAAACATTTTCTGTAAGTTTGACACTATCGGATGTCTTGTTCCAGATATATAGGTACACCTCTGGTCAGTTTCCATTTGTTCGTTTCCAATAAAATATAATTGTAGAAATCTTGGTGGTTGATCTGGTAGCGGAAGCAGCGATCCCGCCTTATGGTAAATCTGTCCTTGCACCGTAAATGTTGATGGTAATCCGGGCTGATAAATAACTGTTGTGGCGCCGAACGATGTCATTTGGAAACATGAATTGTATTTTGTGATGTTACAGAGAAAATGCTTTGACTCCGACGTGGCTCCTTATGTGTAACTCAAAAGTTCTTGTGGTGGTGATTTTAATGGAAAGAGTTTCACTTTTTTCATTTTTGCAGCAAATACCAGGTGACTCTGATTTAAACTTTCTTGCTTGAGAGTAACTACAAACCATTTCCATTTTTCCGATGGTAACACTTTCATACTGTGAGTAGTCTATGTGTGGATCATAGTGAAATCCTTCCAATGCTAAGCTCAATTGTTCTGCAGTCCGTAATCGTCTGCGTCTATGCCTCATTTCCTGCACTCGGGTCCCCCGCTGTTGTACTGTCTCTAAAGCTCTGAATGTAGTAGCTCTTTCTCTCTGATCCTCTAGTCGGGCTTCACGCTGTTGTCCGGTCTCTGAAGCTCTAGATGTATTAGCTCTATTTCTCAGATCATCTAGTCTGGCTTCACTCTGTTGTCCGGTCTCTGCAGCTATAGATGTAGTCGTTCTTTCTCTCTGATCCTCTAGTCGGGCTTCACGCTTTTGTCTTGTCTCTATAGCTCTAGATGTAGTAGCTCTATCTCTCAGATCATCTAGTCGGGCTTCACGAAGTTGTTCGGTATCTGAAGCTCTAGACGTAGTAGCTCTATCTCTCAGATCATCTAGTCGGGCCTCACGCTGTTGTCCGGTCTCCGAAGCTCTAGATGTAGTAGCTATATCGCGCTGCGTCGCAAGTCTTCTATTAGTTTCTTCTGGAGTTTCTTGTCTTCGCTGTTGTTTAATTTGTTTAGCCTTTGCTTGCACTTGGCCAATCCCTTTACGTTTCCTTGGCGGCATTTTTAAAAAAGGCACACTCTAACTGAACAATGGAATTTAAAAATAAAAAAAATTATAAACAACAGAAAAAAAAGAAATTTAAAAATTATAATGTACTTACATCCGTGTAAAAATATAAACCCTTTACAAAAACAAAAAAGGTATCAACTTTATTTTAAATGAGTAAAATACACACTCACAAAGTTGAAAGTACAAAAATTGATATCAGTAACTTTATTTTTAAACTTCAATATAATTGCGTATTTGTTGTAATAATAACAATGTTCGGCGCGACAGACCATTGCGGTCCAAGGCCTAACTTCTCGCGACCATTTGTGCTGCGCATGTTAATTTTTAGACACAAATGGAAGGGACCTATAATTTAAGGCCGGATCCGAACGGCGAATTGAGAAGCTTTCCGTGACAAGGTATTACTCTCGGAACGTTTGTCACCCATTCGCGAGAGATGGAACACCGTGAAAAATACTTTTGGTGGCACTGGAATTCGAACCTGAACCTCCTGCTCAGCAGCCATGTGCACTTCTACTGAGCCACGGTGCCCACATTTATTGTAGCACACTTGAATTATATTTAAGAACTGTTTTTATATTTAACAGATTTGTGTTTATATACACAATTCTTACAATAATTATCCTCAATATAAGGAAGGGATGAATAAATATGTATGTATACATTATAAGGTAAAAGTAATTAGTAGTAATAAAAGTTCATGTGTCTTGCAGTGGTACGGATTTATTGACACGACTGCTCTTATTTGGTTTTTACCAGCATATGCTAAAAATACATACATTGAATTTGTATATATACATTAGTAGGTAAAAATAATTAGTAGGTAATAAAGTTCGTGTGTTCTGCAGCGCACAAATTTGGGTTTTACCAGAATACCCATACATATACAAAATGTGCAAAAGGTAGAAAAAATAATTAGTAGGTTAAAAAAGTTCATGTGTGCCGCAGTGCTACATAGTTCCTTTTAAGACAGCTACACATATTTGGGTTTTAGCAGCATATGTAAAACAGACAATTCATCAGGTATACATATATTTTATGACATCGTGTTTACCAAGAAATGTAAAACATGTAATTACAATGTTATAATTTTTCCTTTTAGTTGACTGTATTACAAAATTTTACAGTTGTTATCTGTGTAGAAATATAAAAACTCTTCACATATTTAAAAAATATTAGGCACGCATTAGACACGTCTGTAATGTATTCTTTATACAACGTTTCAATTGATCTTTAGATAGATGAAAGTGAAGGAGTATTGGCAATGCCTTCTAACCACAACTATTTATTTCATCCACCCCGAAAACTATAGAATCGACTCTAATACTAATACTATCTTACACTAATATCAGTCTTCCCCCCCCTCAACTATCGACCCCATCACCCTAGAGCTGTCTTACCATCACCATTCAACTCAGCGACCCCGAAAACCATAGAATCGACACTAACATCGGTCACCCCCCCCCCTGCATCCGTTATCGACCCCATCCCCCTAGAGCTGTCTTACCATCACCATTCAACCCAGCGACCCCGAAAACCATAAAATCAACACTAACATCGGTGTTTGATTCCACATAGTAAATAATATGTATACCAAGTTTGGTTGAAATTGGTCAAGGCGTTCCAGAGCTAGTTAGGCACAAATATATATACAAATATACAAATAAATTCTCTACTTTATATATATAGATGTAAGCTGTGTCATTGATGAGAAAAAAAAATATAGGTGTGGGCATAACACGACTTTCTTTTACGGACGAGGCCGGAATCTTCAGTAAATGTATATTATAGATCACACCGTACTATAGTGACTGTGTGCGCTATGTGTAGCGCTTCTTAACAAGTTGGGTTGTTTTTATTTTTAACCATAGAGCACGCAGTGCTTCGCATGTGTTTTTTTTTTACCATTTATAGTGGAATTCAGTATACTCTTGGTTATTAGAGAATTTACAAATAAAATTTAATTTTTATTGTTAATTTATTTATTTACGAGCAAATATTAGGTACATGGAATTATGTATGTAGAATTTCGTCACCAATATCCGCAGCGGAGAGAATACCAAAGTTCGCCATGCAAATAGGAATATTCGATTATATATTGAACCAAAAACCGGGAGATATCGAAAATCAGTCTACAAATTGACGAAAGTATTTTTTTCCCAGAAAAAAAGGTTATTCCTCACATAAAGGTAAGATAGAATTTATTTTTGTTTAAACCTTGCATGCAGGTTGCATGTAAAAATAATACTAATGGAAAGTGCCCACTGTGTCATTTTGTTGTAGTTTACCATTTTTGGAATATATATCCCTACTCATATTATAAATGTGAAAGTAGCTCTGTCTGTATGTCTGTTACCTTTTCACAGCTAAGCGGCTGGACCAATTTGTAAAAGCCCGGGAATTATTATAGGAAGCTGGAAAATTGGAACATTTGGCAAAACCTTGGAAAATTCGGTAAACACTGACAAAATGCCGTTTTCCATGAGATTTATGTACAGGGTTTTTCAATAAGAGCACTTCAACTTTCACTTCAAACTTTTCGACTTTTGAACTAACTTTTTATTAACGAATTTGAACATATACATATGATACATTTAAGTATGAAACTCGATTTCTTTTGCATGACCACCGCGTGCACGTTTTTACTAAGTCCAATCTTTGAACCCAATTTTCGACCACTCTTTCGCATAAATCGGCCGAAATTCCAGCAATTTCACGTTCAATATTGGCTCTGAGCTCTTGCAACGTCGCCGGCTTATTGGCATGGACCAATGACTTCACATAACCCCAAAGAAAATAATCTAGAGGTGTCAAATCACACGAGCGCGGCGGCCACTGGACGGGCCCATTTCGCGAAATAGCACGCTCATCGAACTTAGTCTTCAATAACGCGATTGTATCGTGTGCATGTGGCCCCGTCCTGCTGAAACCACATGTCGTCCAAGTCCATTCCATTCAATTGCGGCAAAAAAAAATCGTTTATCATATCGCGGTACCGATTTCCATTAACAGTAACGTGGCGATCGTTATCGTCGATGAAAAAATATGGCCCAATGACGCCGCCGGCATGTAATCCGCACCAAACAGTGACTTTTTCGGGATGCAACAGTGCTTCATGAATCACGTGTGGGTTGCTTTCTGCCCAGTAATGCATATTTTGCTTGTTGACAAATCCTTCTAGCCAAAAGTGAGCCTCATCGCTGAAGATGATTTTTCGGCCGTAATGCTCTTAAAGTAGCGGCAACAGAACGATTATTTTGATAAAAAATTTGCACGATTTGCAATCGCTGTTCACATGTGTAGCGTTCCATGATGAAATGTATACTAATGAAGTTTCCAAATGACAAAAGAACAATAAAAGATATGGCGTCGTTCGCCATCCCAATCGGAGAAAAGTTGAAGCGCGCCTGTTGAAACACCCGATATAAACTCGCGGTGGTTTCAATGGGGGATCAGTCAGTTGAGTTGGGTCAGTACGGTATGAGGGGCGGCCAGACAGCGCCGGTTATTTTGGCTCTTGGTGGGTCTAAACGGTGTCTTGGGGGTGTTGGTCGGCGGATCGTTGTCTGCGGGTGGCGAAGTTCCCGGGAAAGCCAGTATATATGTATAAATTAGTTGTATTCGATAAAAAACTTTTTTAACTTTTATTTAGTCGTTGGACTGAGTGTTTCAATGGTCAGAAAGCAACTAATTGGAATACGTAAAATAATTTCCTTAAGACTAAACTAGCACTAAGCCTACTTTTGCTAAATCAGCGCCTTGTGCGGATATCATATATCGGACGATATGCCTTAGTGCAATGTCCGCGACTCAGCCGTCAGCGCTATGGAGCAACATTCGTAATTTCTGCTGATGATGCATAACATTTTTCGTTTTAATTACCAGCAATTGTGTGGCTGGTGGATGCGATAACGGATTCGTTAACTTATATATATACTAGCTTTTCCAGGGCGCTCTGCCAACCGCACACATCTCCGACTTGCCCTCACTACCACGGCAGGGTGTTCTATTTGCCTATTGAGTATATGAGGACATTGAGGCATATTCTGTGAAAGTTTCAGCTCAACCGGCTGTCTAGTTTTTTGAATTTTAATGTCGTATTACAAACGAATAGACTTACTTTTATATATATATAGCACACAGTCATTATGGCGTAATGTTCGTAGAGCACAGGAACAGCGCAGCATACAGCACACAGTCATTATGATGACCGACCGTTTTGTTCGCCACGAAATAATAATAACATTCGGCGCGCCAACGCCTAGTTTCTCGCGACCATTTGTGTTGCGCATGTATATTTTTCGACACAAATGGAAGGGACCTACAATTTAAGGCCGGATCCGAACTGCGAATTGAGAAGCTTTCCGTGACAAGTTTTTACTCCCGGAACGTTTATCACCCATTCGCGAGAGATGAAAAAGACTTTTGGTGGCACTGGGATTCGAACCACGAACCTCCTGCTCAGTAGTTAAGGTTTCAACCGGGAGGCTTTGCAAAAAAAAACACAATTAGTTTTGGGCAGCGTAACGCTGTATTCAAATTTATTCACAAGACTTCGATTCTGAAAGTTTTACCTGGTGTTCTATACATTTTATGCTTACTTTGCAATACAAATTTTATGGGCAAGTGCATTGATTGATTTGAGGTGAACAAAGTGTAATTTGATAAATGCGAAATAAGGATAATTTAAAAGTATGCAAGGTATGATACAAGGTAAACAATATGTATAGGTGCTGGGCTGTTATGGGTACGTAACTCGCGCATTTCCAGTGAGCCACGGCACCCACGAAAGGCCCTTATGTTAAAACGATACAACATAAAGCCTATGTTTACTCTAAAATTTAATTTTAAATATCGTTGAAAGAATTTTTTAAATCGACCTAGTATTTTCGAAGATAACCTCATACACACAAACTAAATTTTTCCTCTTTATAATATTAGTATAGATGTGGCGCCGTGCCTCAGTGGATAAGTGCATGGCTGCTGAGCAGAAGGTTCGTGGTTCGAATCCCAGTAAAACCAAAAGTATTTGTGCGCAAAAATAAACATACATAACCCATATGTTCGCGAGAAACTCTGCCTTGGAACGCAACGGTAGGTCGCGCGGAATATTATTATTATTATGTATTGTGGAATACAAGGATTTATTTTTGTGATGTTTCCACTTTTGGTCGTATTTATCAATATGTCTATTCAATATTCGGTACTGGAAATAATAAATCTAATCGACGTACCTTATACTATCTCGCATCATTCACACCCCTCCAAGTTCTCTCCTCTTTCTTTCTAGTTGTTTCAATATGGGTTGTGGGATATAACGATTGACATACGATTGTGATTTTTTCTGTTGTCTTAACATTTAATTAATTAATTTTTTTTCGTAGTCCTAAACGTATTCTTAGAATAAGTTTTTGAAATTAAAGATCAAAATGTTGACTCATTGTTGTTAATTGTTTGGCTATTGTTGTAACGTGTGTACTATATTCTTTATGCCTTAATATATTTGAATATATCAAAGCGGTTGCAGTACCTTTTAGTATAAGTGAGTGTATTAATTAAAAGTGTTGCCTAAGAATTGTTTTAATCTGCACATTATTGTTAACTCTTCAAAATTGTTAACACGATTAACGTTGGACTAATATTCGTTTAAATACTTTTTTGTATATTAAAACGGATGCGGCATACATATGTATTATATACCTTTTAATACTGAATGTAAAATAGTAGGGTGTCTTTCAAAACTATCCTCGAGACTACCAACTTGTGGTGTATCTCCTGGCAGGATGGCTATGTAATGTAATGAGTTATATGATGGCTGGACTTGTGTAATTTATTTTGGTGATCTATATTGTTTTCTTAATTCTATTTGGTAGTTTTTTGTTGTTGGGTAGTGTGTGTATATTTTTGTGTATTTTTATTTATAGTTACATGGTGAATACGTCTTTATGGTGCGGGTTTACTTGAAGGTAGGTCTCGATATTTTGTGTACTAATTTAGATGTAGGCGCCGTGGCTTAGTGGATAAGAGCATGGATTTCTGAGCAGGGGGTTCGTGGTTCGAATCTCAGTAACACCAAAAGTATTTTTCCCACTTCTCTCGAATGGGTGACAAACGTTCCGAGAGTAATAAACTTGTCACAGAATGCTTCTCAATTCGCCGTTCGGATCCGGCAATAAATTCTAGGTCACCTCCATTTGTGTCCAAAAATGAAGATGCTCAACACAAATGGTTGCGAGAAGCAAGACCTTGGACGGCAATGGTCTGTCGCACCAAATATTATTATTATTATATAACATATATCTTATATAACAACAATATTATTTTATTATTTCACTAATAACAAAAAAAAAGCAAAGTTCAAGAGCACCATTTGAATAATTTGAATAACATTCATCCATTTGCTTGTTACGATAGTGTCAAGTAGCTAGATTTTTAAGACGAGAAATTTACAGATTGATATATCAGTTCAGAAATGTTGAAAATTAAAATTAATGTCCAAATCTCAGAAATGACACTCTTCCAGAAAAAGATTACTATATTTATTATTACTATGAAATGACAGTTATGACATTTTTGCATGAGCGTTGAAACTATTAACAACATTTTTTACTGTTTTATAATTACTCGTAAGTTTCAGCTACTTATCTAACATACCCGGTAGGTAACTGAATCTTAAGTTGATTGGCTAATTATTTTTAATTTAATTTGCATATCTTTGTGAGCAACATCGAATTGGAAATAGTTCTCATCGCATATTAAAAATGAATTAGTTAGCTATGCAGTATTTAAAAAAACTGCCAAATTTAGTTCATTTTCAAACGTGACTGACTGACTGACTGAGATGAATAAAGTGGAAATAAGAATAAGAATAAAGCCAAATTCTATTTCCTATTAAAACAAAACGATAAATAAATGTCTTACGTGATTAACTGGAGCAGGACAGAAATTTAGTAGTCTGACAGTTGGAAAATCAGCGCTAAGTGGTAATTAAAAATGATCCCACAACGTTAATTAGTTGACTTAAAAGCTTGTCACAAGATAGAATTAATATAAAGGGTGTTTTTTTGGGAGGTTTGTTTTTCCGATAGATGTCGTTTTATTTTATGACAGTTGTTTTGACAGCTCAAAGTGGCATTTCTACTCAGTATTGTTTGGCAAATCATTATAAAAAAAAAAAAAAAAAAAAAAAAAAAAAATGACATTTGTGAAAAATAGTCGTGGTAGCCATATGCCAGAAATTGTGTTTAAATGTTAAATGCCAAAAAATTATCTACCAAATAAAAAAAAATTTTGGTCATTTCATAATTTTATATGTGTTTTATTCAAAAAAAAAATCGGCAACCTCTTAAACACGTTATATCTAACGGGTGTTTTTTAAGAGGTTGCCGATTTTTTTTTTGAATAAAACACATATAAAATTATGAAATGACCAAAATTTTTTTTTATTTGGTAGATAATTTTTTGGCATTTAACATTTAAACACAATTTCTGGCATATGGCTACCACGACTATTTTTCACAAATGTCATTTTTTTTTTTTTTTTTTTTTTTTTTTTTTTTTTTTCATAATGATTTGCCAAACAATACTGAGTAGAAATGCCACTTTGAGCTGTCAAAACAACTGTCATAAAATAAAACGACATCTATCGGAAAAACAAACCTCCTAAAAAAACACCCGTTAGTATCTTATTTTTCTTTAATAAGGTACTCCCCTTCGTTGCGTGACATATTTCTGTGAAAAATTTTTATTTTAATTAATCAACATTGAAAAAACCATATTTTTAATTTGTTTTAAGTTTTCAACTTAACTTTGTTTACTGGTCCACTTAGTGTACTCTGCTCTGAACAAAATCACGGAAAACATTTCTTCCTCGTTTTGTTGTGTTTCAATAAAAGCTTTCATGTCCTGCTTTTGTATATTATAGTAACAATAGTAACAGCTAAAGTCGACTTATTGAAATTACTTGTAAATTAAAAATTAATATCAGCATATGTCAACTTCAGCTTTACAGAGATGCCGGTTAAACGAAGTCAACTGTTTTGTCGGATCAGTTGGGACGGAAGAATATTAAGACTTTTGTGCGAAAATAAGCACTTAAATGGTTGAACACCTTGTTGAACCGTTCAGACCAGACGTCAGTCTTAAAATGCGGCAATCTTTTCCTTTAATTTCATCTTCCTTTTCTCTTTCTACAATTCCTTCTTTCCTTCTTTCCTAAAGCAGCCGTAATCAGTAAGTAGTCCTTCTACCTTAGACGTAAGCTATCTTTTATTCAATAGTTCTAAGTCATTAGTAGAAATCATGAAAGTAGGACATATGTATTTTAAGCAACACATAAACACCAAAGAAGGAGCCGAAAATGAGGGATGACGGATTTGTGGTGTAAGATGAGTTAAAGATTTACTTCAAGTCAATGCCTGCCTGGTATAGAAAAAACCGTAAGGGGATAAACCACCAAACTACGTACGAAGAATAAAGTAAACAGAGATTGTCAACATTTATAGATGCTTACATGTTAGATGCCACAATCAGTGGCCAATATATTAGAAGTCACATATTCAGCACCAGCCCGAGGTGCATGCAATGGCACCATTTGAACTTCAACTTCATGTCTAACATAACTATTTTTCCAAAATGCCCAACAGTTAGCCAGATACCGCTCCAGTGTAACATCACCATCAAGATTCAAAACTACAGCGTCAGTAAGAGTGTCGTCAAAATAACCACTGTCGACCGATACGTCAGCAGCGACAGAAACAATTCGGGCCACATACACAGACACTCTATCAATCATCGCTGCAACATATTTCGGCGTCACTTATAAACAACTGGCCTTATAAAGCCGCAGTTCTCATATGTGTAAAATCCAGCACTTATGATAACAAGGCGACAACGAAGTAGCCATAAATTATTTCTCCAGCTTTAGTCACGAATCACAGTTTCAGGACCAGTTTAAGTTCCATCGCGAATACCATCTCAACTACAACTTCATGAACGTAATTAACTACAGACCCTAAGTTAGCCACTTAGCCCTTATGTTACCAAACCATTAAAAATTGGTTTTCCAGCATCTGTGACAAATTCAACAAGAATCAAAATTCCAGTGCTGGTCAGAATGTCATCGAAATTACCGCAGTTCATCGAATCGACAGCAGCAGCAGCAATCGGTGACTGGTCCGTCACCCTGCAACAACGTCCGTTGTCAAGTATAATCAACTGGCCTTATAAAGCCACACCTCTCATGTGACAAACAGCCAACATTTCTGGTCATACTCCGTCAACAAAGAAAGTTACAAATAATTTCTCCAGCTTAAGTGGCCAATCCATTAGGATTCACAGTTTCCACCAGTCAGAGTTTAATCGCAAATACCATTTCAACTTCATCTTCATCATTATCGTCAAAATCATTAGAGACCAACCTATCAAGATTCACAGCTCCAGCGCTGGTAAGAATGTCATCGAAATTACCACAGTGCACCGACTCGCAGAAAGCAAAATTCCGTCGCCAATAGTTGGTGATGTTGCAAGTCTAGCAACGTCAACAACAATGTCACTCTGATGGTCATCGATTCAGCACCGCCAGTCAGAGTGTCATCAAAAATACCACAATCAATCGAGTTTTTTTCTAACAACAATCGCTCTGTATCGCAACAACAGTCTCTCTATCCTATCGTCCGTCGTTAGATTTAAAGAACTGGCACTAGAAACTCTGCGAATACTGCCAAACAAACTCAAAGTCGATACTGCGAAAAACCTCGATGGGATGTCAACTACTTTACACAATGGGAGAGCAAACTACAATGCCATCAGTAGGTAGGGGGCAGTCACAATCATACTTGCCTAACCAGTTACAACAATAGTTACAAATTTTGTCACCAGCATCAGTGACCAATCCATTAGAATACACAGCTTCAGCAAAAGTCAACCTTTTCAACTTCAACTTCATCCCTGTCAACATTATTCACAACAGGCCTAAACACCATCGTCCACCGATTCGTCGGCAACAAAATTCCGGCGCCAATTGCTGCTACAACTCCAGCCACTGCATTCAACGTCACTACCACAGCCTACATCGCTGCAACATCGTCCGTCGTCAAACAACTGCAAACAGCATCATCTACCATCTCAAACAACATTGCATTTTCAAAATCAATTGCCAAAATTTTTGTATGTATATAATGAAAGAAAAATTAAAATAAAAAATTATTTATAAAAAGAAAAATCAATAAATCAAAAAAAATCTGTAAAAAATAATTAAAATATTTACAAAACAAACAAAAACAAATGATCTTAGTTAGAGGAAACCAAATCAAAATATAAAACAAGACAACCGAAAAATGTGACACAAAATGACGCTTAGTTATAATAATAGCCCATAAGTTATTCATAGTTTGAAGTAAAAAATTTAAAAATCCTATGTTACTACGGCTTTTCCTTTATCCTTCAGCGGTAGCTTATACGCCGTGCTTTCCCTTCTTACCTTTTTATCTTTCTGCGGTAATTAGGTATATCTTAGTCGTAAGCTTTGCAGTAGTTTTAATTTATTAATTATTTTTAGAACTTGTTTGATGAATAATTAATTTATGATAGGTTTGTATAATTTAGACATATAAAAATAAAACTAAAATAAAGTCTAAGTTTGTAATAAAAACAACATAAAAAAACATCACAAACAATATTAATTGGTATTCCAAATAAAATAGCAAGTCTTTAATTTTGTAATTAAAAGAAAATAAAAAATTTAGATTAATAACGAAAAAAATTAAAAGTTTTTGTTATATCTTATACATTGTAAATAATATAAAAATATCTTTATATAAAAATTAATTTTTTTGTATAATATACAATTTCCGTTGTTAACAAAAAACTTAGCATTTTAAATAAAAACAAAATAAAATCTCTTAAAATTAATATTACAAACAAAATAAATAATTAAGCATTCAATATCAATTTATAAAAAAAATTTCTTTTATCTATCTTATTGTAAATAATGTAAAAAATAATAAATAAAAATTAAATTTGGTATGTTATATTCAATTTATGTATTGCAAACGTTTTTAAATAAAAAAAAAGTTAAACATTTCATAGAAAAATTAAAACCTTAAAATCAAATAAAAATAAAAAATGAATAAAACTACAAAAAATTTGTAATAATTTTTTATTAAAATTGTGGCCTGGTATTTCCGGAGGGATATGAATTTCTACATTTAAAACGAATCGAAAACGGTAAGTTAAACTTCGAACGGAAGAAGAAATCTCATAGCATAGTACCATAGTATTGTGGTTGAGATGGGTTTTGGAACAATCTAGTGTTAAGCTAGCTCTGCCCTCTGATTAGTGAAGTGTGCTTGATAGACTGTTCTATATAAGATAACCTTTCCATAGGGCGTTAGCTGAAATACCCAGCGTTGCCTGGCTGCCCTCACTACACTGTCCCAACTATACTACTCCCTCCCAACTGACCACCAAGATAGTCCTACTCCAAGACCCACCTTAAGACACTGCAAACACAGTCCGTCACGCAGTCCGTGACTTTTTTAATAAAACACAGGTTTTGGATAAAAAATCATTTTATTTTTCAACATAGTCTCCTTTGAGCTCTATACACTTTGTCCAGCGTTTCTCCAATTATTTTATCCCTTCCAAAAAATAAGATTTGTCGACGTCATCAAAATAGGTATTTGTTTGTGAGATGATTTTATCGTTGGAGTCAAATCTCTTTCCGCCGAGCCATTCCTTCAGGTTTGGAAACAAGAAATAGTCACTTGGGGCTAAATCCGGAGAATATGGTGGATGAGGGAGCAATTCGTAACTCAATTTAAGGATTTTTACCATGGTGACTACACACACGTGCACCCGTGCATTGTCTTGATGGGACATCACTTTTTTATTCGCAAAATGTGGTCTTTTTTGCTTCAAATCAATATCGAATCTGTCTTCGCCGGTGACAAAAAAAACTCTGGCCATGACCTTGTTGGCCGACAGACCCACCTTGGCTTTCTTTCGCGCAGGTTCTCTCGGTGAAACCCACTGTCTTGATTGTTCCTTGGTTTCTGGTGTGTTGTGATGGATCCACGATTTGTCCACGATTACGAAACGGCATAAAAACTCGTTCGGATTGTGGCTGAACATCGCCAAACACTCCTTTGAAGTGGTCATACACAAAATTCACTTTTTTCCTTTTTCGTTAAAATTCACGAGGTTGTCTGCTTTCAATGGCTGTCAAACACAAACTAAATGACGCATTTTATTAAAATGTTGACAGGAGTCAACTGACAGATGGATGTTGTCGCCCTTTCAGTTAAGAGGAGGAAAATTAAAAAAGTCACGGACTTATTCACCCTCCCTCGTATTTCACGTCTTTCTATCAAATCTTTGAGTCTTTGAGTCAATATCATTCAACCTATACATAGCCACCCACTATGTAAACCTGCTCAACCTCAAGTTTTAGCCATACCGGATAAACGGTGTTCGATGTAATCGCGAACAGAAATACAGACAAACTTTTTGTTTTTATACAGGGTGTCTCCTAATTCGTCAGGGATCATTTGGAAAATGATTCTTGGGTATATTCTAAGAAAAAAATCGTTTTAGCTCCAATGTTGACATCAGTTTTCTCAAATTTAAGAATTTAAGTTGTGTAGCCTGAGCTATGTTAACGGAAATTGCTCTGTTAACTAACGATTTTTTAGACTTTGTTTTTAGAAAAAATACCAGCCTTTGTTACTGCGTTTAAATAAAGTTGATATCTTATTTGAGTCTTCAGATATCCAACTTCTATACCTTGTGAGGACCAAAATTCTTGTGGCTGAATTTTGTTCACACAAAACATGCCATATACTTTTTTCCCGAATTCGGGTGCACTCTGTATCCACGCAGTGCAGCCCACAAACGGATATGAAAGTAAAATGACAACAGCAACATCACGCCACCGGACTGGCCAATCACATCGCAGCACGTGACTTAAAGATTTTGCAACGCAAAATGGTATAAAAGGGCGAGCACGCAGGCGATCGCTCTCTTGGCCGCTTTCTCTAGTTGGCATTGCGCTACCTGGATCACGCCTCGGTAAGTGCTAGAAAAATAAATAATCTACATAAATACAACCTTGCCTTGTATTTCGCAGTCGAAGTCAGTTACATATTCGCTGTCGGCGTCACTACTCATCCGCTGCTGACGTCTTCTCCATATTCTATATCGACGTCACTACTCAACCGCTGCCGACGTCCTTAGAATATCGCTGCCGACGTCGTCTACCTGCATTCGTCAATTCTTGCCATAGTACAACGTAACATCACTGTGTGGTTGCCCCGCAGGTCTTACGCTGGTACATCTCAGCATATGGCTGCTGACGTCGTCCACTGCATCTGTCACAATTCTTGCCGACGTACAACGTCACTTCAAGCGCGCGCTCACGCATCGCTCAGGATTCACGCTTGTCTCAGGCTTAAGCTTATGCATCGCCTAGGGCCCACGCTCGTCATCAGGTTCACGCCCAGAAATCGCTTAGGATTGACGCTCGTCTTAGTTTCACGCTCACGCATCGTTCAGGCTAGCGTATCGGTAAACCAATACATTATAAGTAATAAGGAAAATAAAGAAAATAATTCAAAGAGTCACCAAATAGAAATTTTATTGTAATGACCCCTTACCTCTGAACCCTGGTCACGCTGAGTTTACCCCGGCTGGGAAAACTCCTTTACAACCTGTTCCAGTTTTCCTGCCTATGCTAATTTTTGATTTTGAGATCCATTTTCTCCAGAAAATGTGTAATAAATATAACGTTTTACTAATTTTTTCTTATGGACGTAACAATAATGAAAATAAAAATCAACAACAAGTTTGCGGAAAAACTTATAGATTTGCCGATAATTGGGAAAAGCTGCTGCAGGTAAAATTTTTTAGAGAAGGGTTTTTTTGCTTTACGCTCCAAAGGCTATTTATTTTATGTGTGTACTAAAACAGTTATAACAGGTGCCCAAAGTGTCCTCCTTGGCACTTATGTGCCTCTTACAAGTTGCAAGCGACATTGATATTTGATACTGTTCTCTTTGCATACGCTGCTGCTCATACTTTTCACGAAGTGGAATAAAACCTTCTATACAGAAAGCCCAACTGTACGCATACTAGTGCTGTGAAAAAATAACAAAAGCAGCTGTATTTGTAGTATGTGAATATAGTGTAGAAACAATAAACAGACGCATTTTATGCAATGGTTAACTGAAGAGAGGGAGAAACGTAGGTTGTAGCAGACAGAAACATTTTTATGGATTTCTTTCTTTCATTGATTACCAATACATCTAATAATGTTAATTTTTAAGCATGGATCTATCAATCAGAAAAAGAGACATTTATCAATAACCAGTTCTTGAGCACTTAAGCGTTGTAATGAATCAGACAGTGGTTTGTTGACGATTCCTATTTATCAACTCGTCCGCTGGAAGACATGGTCGAACCTGGCGCACGCGTTTAATCCAGCCATGCTCGTCGGCAACCGGGGTGGGATCTTGGTTGTTCCATGACTTCCTCCATTATCAAAAAATAATCCGCGTGCTACAAAATAAAACCAAAGCTAGAAGAATTACAACGAGATAGAAGGAGAGAGATAGAGACGGAAGCTTGGCCCTGATGACTTGACGCCTGGGGAGAGACTGTGGGAAGCGTATCCTACAACGCCACCCACCCACTTTCTTAACCCACCCTACCATGGGTCCCGATGTCCTTGGGACCCCCTTGTTTTCTTAAGCCACCGTTGACCCAGGGATTACCTGTGCCGGGAGGACAAAAGATAATGAAGTACTATACACACATTTTCAACCCTTTAACAACTTATTTATTTCCATCGATTTCAATGACGATATTCAAATGCCTCGTAATTCAAAGCAAAAAAAAAATGGGAATTACCATATCGAGTCGAATCTGTCAAACAAAACAAATTTATAAACGATTCAAAATACATTTATTCTAGATTATAAGAAAGATTTAATCTACTGTCAAAAAAATACTTTATGATGATTGGGAAGTTAAGTTATCCATCAGAAACATCATTAATTCGGAAGTTAAATCTATTCTTGGGATATACAGCTGATTTACAATTCAAATCTAATAGTAATAACATTATTATCGATTTGAGACTCAAAACGATTAATAAGAAAGCAAGTAATCGATTTTCAAATTTAACTTTGATATTAATACGCAGTGTGAAACGATAGGGAAAGTCAATACGACTAATAAGCATTTATATAATCGATATGGGATTTAAATTTACTTATGCGATTGATATGCAAACTTAAATTTAATAATAGAGAACAAGCTAAACCGATTATAAAGTCTAATATAATCTGTCAAATATTTAATCGATATGAAATTTAAATATAATAATATTACTTATGCGATCGATATGCAAACTTAAATGTAATGTTACGGAACACGGTAAACCGATATGAGAGTTAAATCTAATCTATCGAATATTTAATCGATTTGAAATTTAAATATAATAATATTACTTATGCGATCGATATGCAAACTTAAATGTAATGTTACGGAACACGGTAAACCGATATGAGAGTTAAATCTAATCTATCGAATATTTAATCGATTTGAAATTTAAATATAAAATATTAAACGATATGAAAAGTCAAAAAGATTCAACAGCCGAATTGACTTCGGAGTCCCAAACACTCACAACCTGAAGTAAGCAGACACGCTAAAATGAATAACCAGCATTCGAATAAAGGAGAATCTGAAAATACACTTACTTGTATACGCGTAGATCCGTGCTTCGTCGCCAGCGCTGTCGAGTTGGGCAGAATCCAGGCTGTATTGAAAGAATGTTAATTGGAAATCATAATTTTCCTATCTTAAATTGAGACGGTCCGCGCGCCCACCTCAGGCTACCAGGGTTTGGGGGACCGTTACAAAATATATAATAATTCTTTTGTTGTTTCCTTTTTTTTTTTGTAATCAAACTACGATAAGGGACTATATAAGAATAAGGTTACGGGATCTGCTGAGGAGGTAGCGAGATCGACTGCTGCCGTTGGCAATTTATAGCTGTTGATAGTAACTAAAGATGCTGGTCATCAAGGATGCTGAGGATAATTTAGAGATGCAATTGGGGACGATTTCATCCAGATTACTCGAATTCAGGCTCTCCTATTCCTCCCCGTTACATAGTCAACGCAATACCGTTAATGCTCACGACCAAAGTTTGACCATAATTTAACAAGTTAGTGACGCGATAACCCTAATACTCCGACCAAAGGGTGTCTACCAGACAACCAAACAGCGCACCAGAGGCGATAGAAGGTGCTATTGGAAACGGGTATTGATTCAGCTTGCGCGGTCACTATCGAGGGGGTGTGGGGGGGGGGGCAAGGCTGCCAAAGCGTAACTACAGAACGGTCTGCGCTGCTGTATTTCCCGTTCCGCACAACAGCATTTCTACTGATGCCGCTGCCGCTGACTTTGGTCTTCGGTAGTTGTGTTTTTTTTCTTGCCCTGTACAGTTCAAACGGGTAGTGTACGAATGAAACACTGGGGCTAAACTTCGTAGCACTTATCGGCCACTACGTTTGTAGCTTTCGCTTGAACCATCCTTTTTACAGGTACAAACAAGTACGATATTATTTTATTTTTTTGCACGATAAAGAGCCACGCAAACACAAATGATGTGGGCCACTCGTTAGGTGGAAATGAATTAATGCAACTTTGCGTACTTTGCGTACGTTGCTTGCACTCAAAGGGTATTTCACGACTTTCCACTAAAATTTCATTAGGAATTCGCTTTTTATCAAAAAAAAATTTTCTGCACTTTCGGAATTCTTGCCATTCGCGTAGTCAGTGAATTATTTCCGATTTCTTGCATTCGGTTGCACGCGGCACTTGTTTAAAAAAAACAAATTGAATTTTCCTTTTTTTTTTTCAAGTTTTACCAACTACCGGACAAAATTCTTTGGCGACCGCTTGGTTCAAATAACAGGGACACAATGCCTTTTGCTTTTTCCATTTTTCGCCTCGTAGGTCACAGCAGTGCCAGTACGGGTGAAGGTAGATGACGCTATTCTCTCATCATACGGAGCCAATCAAAAAAGGTCTTTTAAATTTCTCGACCAGCATTTTGATAACTACTACATTGACATATTTATGTCGGTGCAAGTACGTGAAGTCGGCATTAAGAGCAGCGGTTATTTTTGTTGCAATGCAATTGGAATTCCACTGAACGTATTTCGCGCATAGGGTGGCTCAGATTTATCTGATAACGTTTGACAAAAAAAAATTATTCTTTCTTGTCTTCAGACAAAACAAAAAAAATCTCCCATTACACAACAAATAATAGGACCCGCTTACTTCTTTCGAAGAGTAAGGGTACTATTCTTTGAAAGAGTGGGATACCCAAGCTTAAGTCATTGCCGAATGTCTTTGGCGTGGTAAGTACCCAACAGCTTCCCGGATCTATCTTCTAGAACGTAATAAGTATTACCTTTCTTCTCCCGAATTCGGGCGGGAAGAAATAAGGGGGCCAATTTGGCACAGAACCCTTTCGCGAAATTGCTTTGGGCGAAGTTCCTCCTAAAAATCTCCTGACCTACCCCCTGAAATCTACGTTGCGGCTTCTAGTGTTGTATGTGCGAGTATTGGTATCGTGGGCCTGTTGTAACCTTTCCTGAACCTTTTCCCGAATGTTTCCAAGTTTGTCGTTCAATGGGATAATCACCTGGTGATCCTCTAACAAATTCAGGCTACGCAGCAAGCGATAGTCGGAGGCGTGGTGAATCATATTCAATCCGAACAGGACATAGTACGGAGCAAATCCGATGGACGCATGATAAGAACTACGCAAAGAACAGCTGATGCCACTAAGACTTTTGTCCCAGTCCTTCTGATCGTTCTTAATATATGTGCGTATGGCAGCTACGATAGAGCGATTCACACGTTCGGATGCGTTAGACTGCGGCGAGTACAGGGCCGTGTACACATGTCTTATACCGTACTTAGTAAGAAGTGAATTAAAGATGACTGATTTGAATTGAACGCCGTTATGCGTCACGATTGTCTCGGGAACTCCGAAGGTGCGGAAGATGTAATCTTCCAAATAACAACAGATAGACGTTGCACAAAACTTTTTAAGGGTTTCAGAAAGTTGTATTTTGAGAGGTGGTCGAGTATTATCAGTATCCCAATAGCACCTGATTTAGATCGAGGATATGGACCTAACAAATCCATGAACAGTCGTTGAAATGGTCGGGCTGATTGTACCAGCTGACCCATAGGTGGACTCAAGACGACATTGGATGGCTTAGTGCATTTACATGTTTCACAATTAGAGATGTATTCCTTGATTTGTTTCGACATATGTGGCCAGAAGAAGTGTCGCTTAATTCGCTCGGTGGTCTTTCCTATACCTCCATGAGCACCAGTTAGACGACAGTGGGCTTGCTGAATGACCCCGTTGGTCAACGATTGGGGAACCCAGAGTTTCCAAGAGTCATTTTCTTGTACATCACTACCAGTTGCGAATTCGGTACGCTTGTACAGATATTTTCCTACGACTTTAAGATCGGGCAACTTGCCCTGATGAACTAACACCCTGGTCTTTAAGATGCTGTATTCCGTACTATCGAACTCAGCGGAGTCCAAGTCGATTTCGGGACCTACTTCGCTGAATTCGCATAATTCATCAGTATACACTCTGGATAGGGTATCTGGAACAACATTCCCAGACCCCTTTCGATGTTTAATCGAAAATTGGAAACCCTGTAGTTTCAAAGCCCACCGCGCCAACCTGCCACTGTACGCGCGGAATTTCTTAATACCTAGGACAACGGCCAGACATTCCTGTAACGCTGTAGTTCCTTTGCGCCTTATTCAACTTTTGTGACATAAAAGCCACAGGAACCTCATCGCCACTACTGTTTACTTGAGCAAGAACGCTGCCAATTCCGTCCTGGCTTGCGTCGCATTGCAGGACAAAAGGTCGAGTAAAGTCTGGATTGCCCAGTACAGGTGCAGAAGTCAGTCTTCTTTTCAGCTCGTTAAAAGCTTTTTCGGCTTCGTCCGACCAATTGAAGGATTTAGACTTCCTGAGTAATTCTGTGAGAGGATGAGATACTACCGAGAAGTTGCTTATGAAGCGACGATACCAGCCAGCCATACCAAGAAAACGTCTCAATTGTCGAACCGACCCGGGCCTAGGAAACTCAGTTATCGCCACGAGTTTGTCTGGATCTACTTTAAGCACTCCATTTCCGACTACGTATCCCAGATACTTGACTTCTCTCAAACAGAATTTACTTTTATTTACATTGATCGTGAGACCAGCCTTCCGCAAGTGTAAAGCGACCTCCTCCAGGACCAACATATGCTTGTCAAAAGTATCTGTGATGACCAGCAGGTCGTCAAGATACACGAACACGAAGTCCCTAAGTTGGGGTGGAATAACTTGGTCCATCAATCTACAAAGTGTCTGGGGTGCATTGCATAGTCCAAATGGCATCACCCGATATTGATACAAGGGCATGTTAGGAACAGTGCAAGCGGTTTTGTCACGAGAACCTAATTCCAACGGAATTTGGTGGAAAGCCTTTTTCAAATCTAGACTCGAAATAACCTCCGCAGGCGGTAATCGACTTAAAATCCCATTGATATGAGGTAGGGGATAGGCGTCCTTGACCGTCACTGCTTTGACTTTCCGCGAGTCCAGACAGAGTCGAACCTTCCCTGGTTGACGTACCAACACGACAGGCGAGCTCCAGGAACTTTTTGATTCCTCGATGATCCCTTGAGCTAGCATTACATCCAGTTCCGCAAAAATCAATCTCTCGATAGCCGGAGATACTGGATAATGCCGCTGCTTTATTGGCTTTGCATCCTGAACATCGATAACGTGTTCAACCAGTGTCGTTTTTCCCAATCCATCTTTATCGAAAGAAGGAAAACGTGACTTAACCACTTCCAATCTATTCAATTGACCAGTCGTCAAAACGAGTGATTTGGTGTTATCAGCTTTGCCCACCTCGACATTCAAACTATGTTGCACTTCGCTAATGATTCCAGGCGCTAACTTAAATGCTCTCCAGAAATCAATACCCAGGTGCAAATCTTGGGAAAGGTTAGGAATAAGATACAATTCGATTTCTCGAATCTGTCCTCGAAATTCAATGTCGACCTTTACCTTTCCTTTCACAGGTTGGCGATTTCCATCAGCCGTTTTAATACTGCTAACAAACTTGATCACGTCGCGACCATCACTCAAAATACTCTCTGCGACTCTTGAACCAACACAACTTATGGTAGCACCACTATCGAGCAGTCCTAGCATAGTACGATCTAAAAATGTCACCTCCGCATATGAACGAACATCATCTCCCCTGTTGACAATTGCATCTATAAATCTCCGACGGCTTTGTAACACAGACTTCCAGAAGGTTCGCAACCTAAGCGTCGAACGCTTACTCTTTTGCTTCACCGTGGGAGTGTCTTCACCAAAAATTCGAGCTCGTGCTCTCTGATAAGCATCAAAATGATCGTGATATGGCTTAATTGGATACAGGGTCGGTCTTCCGCTATTGGATTCGCCGGTCGTTTTGTCTTCATTGATTAAAAGTAAGGCAGTGGGAGCGTGAACTTCACCACCAATGGCACCAAAACTAGTGTCGATAGGTGGAATCACATCCAAGGTTGATTTTACATGGGGTGCGGGTTTCGCTGTCGAAGCTGGGCCACACCCGGTCGGAAGTTTCCCGACGCCCTACACTTAGCACAGTTGGGTTTGAAGATATTAACGGCGCCACACCCATAGCAGAAGATCCGCCGTTCCTTTAAACAATCTAAATACCTGTGACCAGGCTCGTCACAGTTCCAACAAAGGAGAGTATTACCCTCGCCTAAAGCACAAATTCCACTCTCATTACTTGGTGTCAGACTTCCCTCCTTTGGTAATTCAAAATCGACGTCAACCTCGGAGATGTTGCGTCGAAGGACCGGGTTTCGTAATCCCGTAGAACCGCGGTTAACCTCAGCAAAGAAACGTTCACGTTTCCGGCAGATATCACGGAGTTGCGCTACAGAGCCAATGGTCAGATATAAGATCTCATGTCGAATATCCGGTCTAAGGTTGCGTGCTATGATCTCAACGAGTTCCTTTTCGCTTATTTGAGAGTTTAGTCGGTTTGTTAAAACAGAAATTGAATCAAAATACTCGTCGAAAGTTTCTCGATCTCTCTGTTTCCTTGACCGAATACTCTCAAGGAGATCATAATCTGTGCGACAATCCTTGTATTGCGTGCGCAATGCTTCGCAAAGGTCGAACCAATTGCAATTGAGCACGCCCCTGTGATAACGCCAAAACCATTCACGCGCCTTACCGTGAAGTAACATGTGAAAGTTGTTACAGATCAACGAAAAATCTCCGTACAAAGTCTGGTTCGTCAGAACCTGTATGCGATACAAAAACTCGTCAACCGTGAGACCGTCTACCGAGCCGTCAAATCGTATTTGCCATTTCTGTATCAGGCTGGTGATACGATCGGACTTGCTTAAATCGAGTGAACGATCATTGATCATTGAGTGATCAGGTGCGAACGAAACGCTGCGTGAATTGGATGGAAACCCCTGCTCCATATGTGCAATAGGACCGGTTGTTGGAGGATAACGAGAGAATTCCCCAGGACCATTTAGTGGAATGCCCGGTAGATTAGCACGAACTTCTGTGGATCGAAGATTAAAATTTTCGAAGCACCGCTGGACGTTAGAGACAACCACATCAGACATTTTGCTGGTCAAACAATCGACCATCTCCGTCTTCTGCTGTTTCCAAGCTACGTCAATCAAGGCCTTAACTTCCTCGGTCGTGAGACCTTTATCTGTGCTTGAAATCGCCCGATTACCAGAAATTCGTTGACTATCCTCAAAAAGATTATCTTCATCCAGAAGTTCTCTGTCCGGATTTCGATTAGGCACTTCAGCCCATACGTTTTCGTTCCTCGTCCAGTCCAACTGGTTTCGCCCCTTGGCCTTGCCTTTTCGCCCAGTGTTCGTACTTCGTGTCTGCATAGTTTTCGGTATTGCTCCCATGGATGCTGGTGTCCTTTTGATAGACTGGTTTCTACCCGACGTGACAGTATTAGCAGGCACAACCGTAACTTCTATCGGCTTCAAATCTTCCACCAAGCACGGCTCTTTGCAAGTTGGACAATTGTTCGAAGTCTTCAAATACTCTGTGATACACGATTGGTGAAGAACATGTTTACACAGGGTAACCAAGCTTGCGACCTCAGGAACCAGTTCAGCCTTGCATACCTGACAAACTATGCTGGGGTTGAGGCGACTCAAGTCCTCGTTACTACGAACGGTGAACATGTCTACTCAAATTCAAGAAAGATGATCCCTACCCCAAGATTCAATAATCTTCACAACACTCGAAGCGCAAATCGATGATCCAAACCCAGATTCGGAGCAGCAACCGCCCCATAAAACAAACAATAAATCGAATTTTGAGAAATTCAACCAAACGAAATTATCCTGAATAGTCGAAATCAGAAATGTCTTAACCGGAAATTTACGTTATGGAGTTTTCCTCAAATTCGATAGTCAATACTAAAGGTGATTGTCGATACTAAAACCCACAAGATAATACTCCAAAATTCATAATAAAAAAAAATTACAGGTTCTAAAACCCAGCAAACTGTGTACAAACAACTAACTTACTTCGTCCTCCCGCCAGGCAATACCTTCGGTCGTTTGGTGGTTTTGCCTCCCCCTCACATCAAGGCATCAGTTCAAAAAAAAACTTTCAGTAAAATAACAGTATATCCGTTTAGTCCATGTATGAAGTCAACAATGACTTCCTAGTCTAAGGTCGGCCTATCGTCGACGTTGGCAATTCCAGACTGACATGTGCAGAATTGAGAAGCGAGAAAGAATTCCCTCAGGGGAGATACATAAAACGATCTAAAATTCCAGCTATTGGAAATAATGCCATGAGAGCTCTGGTCTAGCACTCGTGGGATGACAAATGACTAGTAATTCCACAAGATGATGCATTTTATTAGTAATCGAAAAGCATTCCGGTCCAAGGTTCGCGCAATACGATCCCTGGTTATCCCAGAACGCTGGCATATAAGGTTATCGAAACTTAAGTAACATTAACGTTGAAGCGGGCGGATTCTGCTACAAATTCGGCTGAACCGATGGTTTTCTGGTCAGATCGACCACCCAGGCAAGACGCCTGAAAATCCAATGAAAAGCACATCCAATTCGCCCTTACTTGCAACGAAAAAAAAAACCCGCCGATAAGAGAAGGGTTCTGTGGTGAGGTAGCCTTTAACGTCAGCTGTGCGGTCAGGAACCAAAAAAAAAATCAGAACCCGAAATTCCGCAAGACCTAGTTCCAAGGCCTCAACCAGAACTAGAAGAGGGATCGTCTTTAAAACGAACAATAATCTACCAAGTGATTAAATCGAACAAGAGAAATCTAATAGGAGAAATTATGAACAATCAGCTTTCAAGAGTCCCGCCGATTCTTTGGTCAGCTCTTCCGCTTCTAGCAAAAGGTCTGCGATTCCAAAAGGAAGAGAGGGGCCTTCTTGATCAGACGACTGAGGTCCAGATAGAAAGAAGAAAATAATTCTGGTGTGGGACAATCCGAGTACCATAGGAGGGTCCTAAGGGTTTTTGCCAGACAATTATTTTGGTCAGGAACACGGCCAAAGGTGCCAAGTTACCTGCGATTCCTAAAGAGCCTGTCTAGCTGCCCACACTAGGTTGCAAAAATGAAGTCCTAAAGACAACTATATATATTAAACTATAAGGGAAAATTTTAAAGCGAAAATAGTTTGTGGAACCCAAAAGCATTAGCGCGATGCCAATATCCCTCGAGCCCCACGTTGGTATTAACCAACAAGGTTTCTACCTAAAGTGTGTGACTCAAGAAAGTCCTGGAACAACCCCAAAACTTCTTCGAGCCCCACGTTGGGCGCCAATTTTATTGTAATGAATCAGACAGTGGTTTGTTGACGATTCCTATTTATCAACTCGTCCGCTGGAAGACATGGTCGAACCGGGCGCACGCGTTTAATCCAGCCATGCTCGTCGGCAACCGGTTTGGGATCTTGGTTGTCCCATGACTTCCTCCATTATCAAAAAATAATCCGCGTGCTACAAAATAAAACCAAAGCTAGAAGAATTACAACGAGATAGAAGGAGAGAGATAGAGACGGAAGCTTGGCCCTGATGTCTGGACGCCTGGGGAGAGACTGTGGGAAGCGTATCCTACAACGCCACCCACCCACTTTCTTAACCCACCCTACCATGGGTCCCGATGTCCTTGGGACCCCCTTGTTTTCTTAAGCCACCGTTGACCCAGGGATTACCTGTGCCGGGAGGACAAAAGATAATGAAGTACTATACACACATTTTCAACCCTTTAACAACTTATTTATTTCCATCGATTTCAATGACGATATTCAAATGCCTCGTAATTCAAAGCAAAAAAAAAATGGGAATTACCATATCGAGTCGAATCTGTCAAACAAAACAAATTTATAAACGATTCAAAATACATTTATTCTAGATTATAAGAAAGATTTAATCTACTGTCAAAAAAATACTTTATGATGATTGGGAAGTTAAGTTATCCATCAGAAACATCATTAATTCGGAAGTTAAATCTATTCTTGGGATATACAGCTGATTTACAATTCAAATCTAATAGTAATAACATTATTATCGATTTGAGACTCAAAACGATTAATAAGAAAGCAAGTAATCGATTTTCAAATTTAACTTTGATATTAATACGCAGTGTGAAACGATAGGGAAAGTCAATACGACTAATAAGCATTTATATAATCGATATGGGATTTAAATTTACTTATGCGATTGATATGCAAACTTAAATTTAATAATAGAGAACAAGCTAAACCGATTATAAAGTCTAATATAATCTGTCAAATATTTAATCGATATGAAATTTAAATATAATAATATTACTTATGCGATCGATATGCAAACTTAAATGTAATGTTACGGAACACGGTAAACCGATATGAGAGTTAAATCTAATCTATCGAATATTTAATCGATTTGAAATTTAAATATAATAATATTACTTATGCGATCGATATGCAAACTTAAATGTAATGTTACGGAACACGGTAAACCGATATGAGAGTTAAATCTAATCTATCGAATATTTAATCGATTTGAAATTTAAATATAAAATATTAAACGATATGAAAAGTCAAAAAGATTCAACAGCCGAATTGAATTCGGAGTCCCAAACACTCACAACCTGAAGTAAGCAGACACGCTAAAATGAATAACCAGCATTCGAATAAAGGAGAATCTGAAAATACACTTACTTGTATACGCGTAGATCCGTGCTTCGTCGCCAGCGCTGTCGAGTTGGGCAGAATCCAGGCTGTATTGAAAGAATGTTAATTGGAAATCATAATTTTCCTATCTTAAATTGAGACGGTCCGCGCGCCCACCTCAGGCTACCAGGGTTTGGGGGACCGTTACAAAATATATAATAATTCTTTTGTTGTTTCCTTTTTTTTTTGTAATCAAACTACGATAAGGGACTATATAAGAATAAGGTTACGGGATCTGCTGAGGAGGTAGCGAGATCGACTGCTGCCGTTGGCAATTTATAGCTGTTGATAGTAACTAAAGATGCTGGTCATCAAGGATGCTGAGGATAATTTAGAGATGCAATTGGGGACGATTTCATCCAGATTACTCGAATTCAGGCTCTCCTATTCCTCCCCGTTACATAGTCAACGCAATACCGTTAATGCTCACGACCAAAGTTTGACCATAATTTAACAAGTTAGTGACGCGATAACCCTAATACTCCGACCAAAGGGTGTCTACCAGACAACCAAACAGCGCACCAGAGGCGATAGAAGGTGCTATTGGAAACGGGTATTGATTCAGCTTGCGCGGTCACTATCGAGGGGGTGTGGGGGGGGGGGCAAGGCTGCCAAAGCGTAACTACAGAACGGTCTGCGCTGCTGTATTTCCCGTTCCGCACAACAGCATTTCTACTGATGCCGCTGCCGCTGACTTTGGTCTTCGGTAGTTGTGACAAATTCTGCCGCTGGACACTTTACGTAGAGTTCACCGTAATTCTTTTTTTTTCTTGCCCTGTACAGTTCAAACGGGTAGTGTACGAATGAAACACTGGGGCTAAACTTCGTAGCACTTATCGGCCACTACGTTTGTAGCTTTCGCTTGAACCATCCTTTTTACAGGTACAAACAAGTACGATATTATTTTATTTTTTTGCACGATAAAGAGCCACGCAAACACAAATGATGTGGGCCACTCGTTAGGTGGAAATGAATTAATGCAATTTTGCGTACTTTGCGTACGTTGCTTGCACTCAAAGGGTATTTCACGACTTTCCACTAAAATTTCATTAGGAATTCGCTTTTTATCAAAAAAAAATTTTCTGCACTTTCGGAATTCTTGCCATTCGCGTAGTCAGTGAATTATTTCCGATTTCTTGCATTCGGTTGCACGCGGCACTTGTTTAAAAAAAAACAAATTGAATTTTCCTTTTTTTTTTTCAAGTTTTACCAACTACCGGACAAAATTCTTTGGCGACCGCTTGGTTCAAATAACAGGGACACAATGCCTTTTGCTTTTTCCATTTTTCGCCTCGTAGGTCACAGCAGTGCCAGTACGGGTGAAGGTAGATGACGCTATTCTCTCATCATACGGAGCCAATCAAAAAAGGTCTTTTAAATTTCTCGACCAGCATTTTGATAACTACTACATTGACATATTTATGTCGGTGCAAGTATGTGAAGTCGGCATTAAGAGCAGCGGTTATTTTTGTTGCAATGCAATTGGAATTCCACTGAACGCATTTCGCGCATAGGGTGGCTCAGATTTATCTGATAACGTTTGACAAAAAAAAATTATTCTTTCTTGTCTTCAGACAAAACAAAAAAAATCTCCCATTACAGCGTGTACCTCATAAAATTTTAAAACCTACTGTTCAACTTCAACTTGACAGCATAATTACATTACCCATGAATGTGCATCGCTTTTGACGTGACAACGTCTCACTACTTGGTTTAAGGGGTACATTTTCAAAAAGTTGAATGTTAAATGTCACTATTTAGCAGATGTTAAGTTGCATTTTTAACAGATGTTATGTCACACTTATAATATCTACTGGGATTTGGTCATGAGGAACTAGGATTTTTTTAACTAAACAATTTCTTAAGCTATTGGTCATACCAATGTATGTAGGACTATGATGCGACTATAAGACTTGTTCATATGGAAATTCTGGGATCCGCCAATTAGGGTCTGGAATGTTGTGGACCAAGCCATTTCTCAAGCGATTTGTATGAAATTTGGTATGTAGGACTAAGATGCGACTATAAAAAATGATCCTATGGGAATTCTGGAATATGATCGTTATGGTCTGGAATTTCGGGAACAAAGCTTTTTCTCAAGAGATTCGCATGAAATTCGGTATGTACGACTAAGATCCGACTATAAGAAATGTTCCTGGCGGTCAGCCATCAGCAGAGTAGGGCGAATAACACAGAATGCTTCAGAAATGCATGTGGCCGCAACTATCTTTGACTGGTGGAAGTGTGATCAAACTTCCACGTGGTGGCCGCTGGTAATTTTCCTTTAGTACAAGAAAAGCGAAATGATCGGGCTATTCCCTTCAAAGTAAGGTTTGCGCAAGGCCAACAACCTCGCCCGTAAAAAACCACATTACGGAACCAAAAATCAGCATCGGATACACTGATGAACGATTTAAGAATTTTCTCTGTGAACGTACGCTCACTGAATAGAGCTCGAACTGCACAACAGATAGCCGATACCCTGTCCAAATATAATGCTGACATAACAGCAATCAGGAGATGGTGTCTTACAAAATCAGAATATGACATAAATTACAGCTGTCATGCAAGACATCATGTGCTCGGCGTGGGGTTTCTATTCAGCAAAAGAATGAAACCCACCGTTAACGGCTTTAAAGCAGTAAATAAACGGCTATGCAACCTTCGCGTGCCGGGCAGATTTAAAAACATAATAAACGTTCACGCATCAACAGAGCATTCCCCAGATGATGAAAAAAAAAGAATTCTTTGAATCAGTCGAACGGGAACTCCATGCCTGTCCTCAGTGGGGAAAAACACAAGCGTTTTTGTGCTTAAGAATTTTATATTACGGCAAACCACTTTATTAATTTACATTTACATTTATTTTAACAAAAAAGTAATTTCCAAAACAAAAAACAAACAAATATTTTTTCTCTCTAAAGTAAAGGTTTGGTTTTACCCATGACAACGGAACAAAGGAAAAGCAACACATATCAAAAAATATGACATTAAATCAAAAACTTTAGAACCTTTTTTTAGTACTAAATGTGAACGTGTACCATTACACCATTCAGCTTGTTTTAATTCACAATGAAAACTGGTAAATGGCAAACATTAAAGGAAACAAAAATTATAATGACATTTTTAACTAAATGATTCTTTTTGTGGTTTCCTATTTTTCCAGGTTATGGCGTTTGCCAGCTGAGACGAATTTGATGCTGTTTGATGTTGCTTCAACACTCAGTATGACGTAAGAATCATTGTGGGGGATATGAATGCCAGTATGGAGCCAGTATTCAGGCAGTACATTGGCACCACTAGCTTACACGAAAACAATAATGACAATGGACAACGAGTCATAGAGCAAACAATATCCACAAAGCCACCTGGGTATCTCTTGGTGGAGTCACTCCCAACCAGATAGACCACGTGTTGATAGACCGCCGCCCCGAATGTGATGACGGTACGAACGTACCGAGGTCCCAACGTCGACTCGGACCACTACTATCTTGTTGGTATGGTGCTCCGAGTGCGGATTGCATCATCCAGTATGACAGCATCCGCGAATCAGATTTGAGTCAACACGGCTGCCCTTCGCAACGAAGCGACCAGAAACAACTACGGTCAAGCGATATGACTCGCCCTAAATGCAGGAAGAGTAAGTCCTGGGGCTGAGATGCCGGTCGTAGAAGAGAAATAGATACGCCTTAAGAATACTGTCATTTGTACTGCTGACTCCATCTTAGGAAGAATCTCGTCCGTGAACTAGAACCGTATAGAGAGCGAGGAAGTTCTACCAAAGAGTCCGCGGTATGACGCAATATACACCGAGTTGCACATACTGCAAAGGCAAAGAGGGTAATCTGATCGCCGATCTCAAAGGCGTCTTAGAGCAATGGGAAGAGCACTTTCATGAGTTGCTTAATTGCCAGCTAACTGAGAAATTAGAGGTTCCACCAATGACCGAAGAGCACACAATGCTGCCGCCACCAAGCATAGACGAAGTTAGCAGAGCGATAAAACGGCTTAAAAATAATAAGGCTCCGTGATCAGACGGCATCCTAGCGGAGCTAATTAAAACTTATAGTGCAAGTATGGGAGTAAGAAGCGATGCCAGAAGACTGGCGAAGAGGCATCGTGGTATAACGTTGTTGAGTACCGCGTATAAGATATTCTCAAAGCCATGAGAGAATTCGGCATCCCAAATAAACTGACATGACTATGTAGGTTGACCATGACCAATGTTATAAGCCGAGTAAAAATATCCGGATCACTATCATGCCCATTCAACATCTGTAACGGGCTCCGACAAGGGGATGGACTGGCCTGCGTCCTCTTCAACCTGGCCTTGGAGAAAGTGATTCGAGACTCTGACGTAACGGCGAGAGGAACAATCATCTATAAGTCCATTCAGATACTGGCTTACGCAGATGATATTTACATCGTTGGTAGAAACCGAAGAGCTGCACAGTAAGCTTTCATCCATATAGAGCAGGCGACACGAAATCTGGGGCTGCACATAAATGAGAGCAAACCAAAGTACATGGTGGCCACGTCTGCGAGTATAAGATCCAACATTGGTCCCTCAATTCAAATTGTGGAGCGCGAAATTAAAGTTGTGCAATCCTTTAACTGTCTCGGGTCAACTGTAGCAGCCGATAACATCATTGAACCAGAAATAGAGCCAACAAAGCCTACTATAGTCTGTGAAGACTCTTCAAATCCAGGAATTTAACCATATCATCCAAGCTGCTGGTATGTAAGACAAGGGTCATACCTGTACATACATATCGATCCGAGACTTGTGTGCTTAGCATAAAGCATTCTGACCTCTTAGCCGCGTTCAAGAGAAAAGTCTTAGGGAGAATTTTTGGCCCCGTATGTGAAGAAGGACGATTCCGGAGACTCTACAATAATGAGATCTACGAGCGTTACTGCGATGTCGACAACGTGAAGAAAATTAAGCTCGGTAGGCACCGGTGGGCAGGACACGTAGCTCGCATGAGCGAAGAGGATCCAGCTCGGAAAGTCCTTTGCGGTAGGATTTATGGAACACGACAGCGAGGCCGGCCAAGCCTAAGCTGGAAGCATGCTAAGACCTAGACGCCCAGACTTAAGGGATGCCAAACTGGATGACATTGGCTCGAAGTCGGGACCGGTGAAGAGATTTTTTGCGGGAGGCCAGGACCGGACAGCGGTTGTAAAGCCAAATATGAGGATGATGATTATTCTGATTGTCATATATCAGAAGCTTTAACTTGGCTCTGCTCATAGGTACATTTTTTTGTTTGATTGTGAAAAAATCCTGAATGAATATTTTTACAGAATAACTTTTGCATTTTATTTTATAACAAAAGAAATCCTTAGTTCTCAATTGTCATGTAAAATAAAGAAATTCAGTCGATTGAAACTTATTAAATTTTCTCTTTGGATGAAATGTTTGTAGCACTGAAAAGAGCTTTTTGTTATGTTAACTTCAAATTATTTTTGTTGAAAATCTAACCGTCTGGAAAATTATACATTTTACTTTATAGGTGCTGCTTTCTTCAATGCTGTAGCGGATTTTTTGGTTTAGCTGCAGCAACGGTAACAGCTTTTGGTTTAGCAGCCGCTTATAACACTAAAAGCAGCAGCTTTTGGTTTCCTTGTTTTAGCCTTAACAGCACCACCTGCCTGTTTTAGTTTTTTAGCTTTTTCCGTTTTTTTTCTTCTCTACCACTTTTTTTAGTAGTTGCAGATTTTTTCACTTTCTTCTCGCCGGATCCGGCTGTAAATTTTTTCACTGCTGTTGCTGGCTTCTTGTTAACTGTGGTGACTGTCTTTTTCTTCACAGAGGATTTTGCTTTAGGTTCCTTACTAGCAGCAGCGGCTAATTTAAACGAGCCAGAGGCACTTTTACTTCTGGTTTGGATCAACTTTCCACTGGCAACAGAATTTTTCAAGTACTTTTTAATGAAAGGAGCTAGTTTTAAATGAATTTTTAAATCTAAAACAGTCCTTTGATGACACAATTGGACTTAGAAATAATTGCGTTACATATTACAATTGAGAAGGTCAAGAAATTACGAGCTCTATAATATGCATTTTGTAAGTTAATTTTATGAAATGGTTTCAAGTTTCAAATTTGATTGAATTTTTAATTCTAAAACAGTCCTTTGATGACACAATTGGACTTCGAAATAAGTGCGTTACATATTACAGTTAAGAAGGTCGAGAAATTACGAGCTCTATAATATGCATTTTGTAAGCTAATTTTATGAAATGGTTCCAAGTTTCAAATTTGATTGAATTTTTAATTCTAAAACAGTCCTTTGATGACACAATTGGACTTAGAAATAATTGCGTTACATATTACAGTTGAGAAGGTCAAGAAATTACGAGCTCAATAATAAGCATTTTGTAAGTTAATTTTATGAAATGGTTCCAAGTTTCAAATTTGATTGAATTTTTAATTCTAAAACAGTCCGTTGATGACACAATTGGAATTCGAAATAAGTGCGTTACATATTACAGTTAAGAAGGTCGAGAAATTACGAGCTCTATAATATGCATTTTGTAAGCTAATTTTATGAAATGGTTCCAAGTTTCAAATTTGATTGAATTTTTAATTCTAAAACAGTCCTTTGTTGACACAATTGGACTTAGAAATAATTGCGTTACATATTACAATTGAGAAGGTCAAGAAATTACGAGCTCTATAATATGCATTTTGTAAGTTAATTTTATGAAATGGTTTCAAGTTTCAAATTTGATTGAATTTTTAATTCTAAAACAGTCCTTTGATGACACAATTGGACTTCGAAATAAGTGCGTTACATATTACAGTTAAGAAGGTCGAGAAATTACGAGCTCTATAATATGCATTTTGTAAGTTAATTTTATGAAATGGTTCCAAGTTTCAAATTTGATTGAATTTTTAATTCTAAAACAGTCCTTTGATGACACAATTGGACTTCGAAATAAGTGCGTTACATATTACAGTTAAGAAGGTCGAGAAATTACGAGCTCTATAATATGCATTTTGTAAGCTAATTTTATGAAATGGTTCCAAGTTTCAAATTTGATTGAATTTTTAATTCTAAAACAGTCCGTTGATGACACAATTGGAATTCGAAATAAGTGCGTTACATATTACAGTTAAGAAGGTCGAGAAATTACGAGCTCTATAATATGCATTTTGTAAGCTAATTTTATGAAATGGTTCCAAGTTTCAAATTTGATTGAATTTTTAATTCTAAAACAGTCCTTTGTTGACACAATTGGACTTAGAAATAATTGCGTTACATATTACAATTGAGAAGGTCAAGAAATTACGAGCTCTATAATATGCATTTTGTAAGTTAATTTTATGAAATGGTTTCAAGTTTCAAATTTGATTGAATTTTTAATTCTAAAACAGTCCTTTGATGACACAATTGGACTTCGAAATAAGTGCGTTACATATTACAGTTAAGAAGGTCGAGAAATTACGAGCTCTATAATATGCATTTTGTAAGTTAATTTTATGAAATGGTTTCAAGTTTCAAATTTGATTGAATTTTTAATTCTAAAACAGTCCTTTGATGACACAATTGGACTTCGAAATAAGTGCGTTACATATTACAGTTAAGAAGGTCGAGAAATTACGAGCTCTATAATATGCATTTTGTAAGTTAATTTTATGAAATGGTTCCAAGTTTCAAATTTGATTGAATTTTTAATTCTAAAACAGTCCTTTGATGACACAATTGGACTTCGAAATAAGTGCGTTACATATTACAGTTAAGAAGGTCGAGAAATTACGAGCTCTATAATATGCATTTTGTAAGTTAATTTTATGAAATGGTTCCAAGTTTCAAATTTGATTGAATTTTTAATTCTAAAACAGTCCTTTGATGACACAATTGGACTTCGAAATAAGTGCGTTACATATTACAGTTAAGAAGGTCGAGAAATTACGAGCTCTATAATATGCATTTTGTAAGTTAATTTTATGAAATGGTTCCAAGTTTCAAATTTGATTGAATTTTTAATTCTAAAACAGTCCGTTGATGACACAATTGGAATTCGAAATAAGTGCGTTACATATTACAGTTAAGAAGGTCGAGAAATTACGAGCTCTATAATATGCATTTTGTAAGCTAATTTTATGAAATGGTTCCAAGTTTCAAATTTGATTGAATTTTTAATTCTAAAACAGTCCTTTGTTGACACAATTGGACTTAGAAATAATTGCGTTACATATTACAATTGAGAAGGTCAAGAAATTACGAGCTCTATAATATGCATTTTGTAAGTTAATTTTATGAAATGGTTTCAAGTTTCAAATTTGATTGAATTTTTAATTCTAAAACAGTCCTTTGATGACACAATTGGACTTCGAAATAAGTGCGTTACATATTACAGTTAAGAAGGTCGAGAAATTACGAGCTCTATAATATGCATTTTGTAAGTTAATTTTATGAAATGGTTTCAAGTTTCAAATTTGATTGAATTTTTAATTCTAAAACAGTCCTTTGATGACACAATTGGACTTCGAAATAAGTGCGTTACATATTACAGTTAAGAAGGTCGAGAAATTACGAGCTCTATAATATGCATTTTGTAAGCTAATTTTATGAAATGGTTCCAAGTTTCAAATTTGATTGAATTTTTAATTCTAAAACAGTCCTTTGATGACACAATTGGACTTAGAAATAATTGCGTTACATATTACAGTTGAGAAGGTCAAGAAATTACGAGCTCAATAATAAGCATTTTGTAAGTTAATTTTATGAAATGGTTCCAAGTTTCAAATTTGATTGAATTTTTAATTCTAAAACAGTCCGTTGATGACACAATTGGAATTCGAAATAAGTGCGTTACATATTACAGTTAAGAAGGTCGAGAAATTACGAGCTCTATAATATGCATTTTGTAAGCTAATTTTATGAAATGGTTCCAAGTTTCAAATTTGATTGAATTTTTAATTCTAAAACAGTCCTTTGATGACACAATTGGACTTCGAAATAAGTGCGTTACATATTACAGTTAAGAAGGTCGAGAAATTACGAGCTCTATAATATGCATTTTGTAAGCTAATTTTATGAAATGGTTCCAAGTTTCAAATTTGATTGAATTTTTAATTCTAAAACAGTCCTTTGATGACACAATTGGACTTCGAAATAAGTGCGTTACATATTCCAGTTGAGAAGGTCAAGAAATTACGAGCTCTATAATAAGCATTTTGTAAGTTAATTTTATGAAATGGTTCCAAGTTTCAAATTTGATTGAATTTTTAATTCTAAAACAGTCCTTTGATGACACAATTGGACTTCGAAATAAGTGCGTTACATATTACAGTTAAGAAGGTCGAGAAATTACGAGCTCTATAATATGCATTTTGTAAGCTAATTTTATGAAATGGTTCCAAGTTTCAGCTTTGATTGAATTTTTAATTTTAAAACAGTCCTTTTATGACACAATTGGACTTAGAAATAATTGCGTTACATATTACAGTTGAGAAGGTCAAGAAATTACGAGCTCTATAATAAGCATTTTGTAAGTTAATTTTATGAAATGGTTCCAATTTTCAAATTTGATTGAATTTTTAATTCTAAAACAGTCCGTTGATGACACAATTGGACTTCGAAATAAGTGCGTTACATATTACAGTTAAGAAGGTCGAGAAATTACGAGCTCTAAAATATGCATTTTGTAAGCTAATTTTTTGAAATGGTTCCAAGTTTCAAATTTGATTGAATTTTTAATTCTAAAACAGTCCTTTGATGACACAATTGGACTTCGAAATAAGTGCGTTACATATTACAGTTGAGAAGGTCAAGAAATTACGAGCTCAATAATAAGCATTTTGTAAGTTAATTTTATGAAATGGTTCCAAGTTTCAAATTTGATTGAATTTTTAATTCTAAAACAGTCCTTTGATGACACAATAGGACTTCGAAATAAATTCGTTACATATTACAGTTAAGAAGGTCGAGAAATTAGGAGCTCTATAATATGCATTTTGTAAGCTAATTTTATGAAATGGTTCCAAGTTTCAAATTTGATTGAATTTTTAATTCTAAAACAGTCTAAAACAGTCTAAAACAGTTTGATGACACAATAGAACTTAGAAATAATTGCGTTACATATTACAGTTAAGAAGGTCAAGAAATTACGAGCTCTATAATATGCATTTTGTAAGCTAATTTTATGAAATGGTTCCAAGTTTCAAATTTGAATTTTTAATTCTAAAACAGTCCTTTGATGACACAATAGGACTTCGAAATAAATGCGTTACATATTACAGTTAAGAAGGTCGAGAAATTACGAGCTCTATTATATGCATTTTGTAAGCTAATTTTATGAAATGGTTCCAAGTTTCAAATTTGAATTTTTAATTCTAAAACAGTCCTTTGATGACACAATAGGACTTCGAAATAAATGCGTTACATATTACAGTTAAGAAGGTCGAGAAATTACGAGCTCTATAATATGCATTTTGTAAGCTAATTTTATGAAATGGTTCCAAGTTTCAAATTTGATTGAATTTTTAATTCTAAAACAGTCCTTTGATGACACAATTGGACTTCGAAATAAATGCGTTACATATTACAGTTAAGAAGGTCGAGAAATTAGGAGCTCTATAATATGCATTTTGTAAGCTAATTTTATGAAATGGTTCCAAGTTTCAAATTTGATTGAATTTTTAATTCTAAAACAGTCCTTTGATGACACAATTGGACTTCGAAATAAATGCGTTACATATTACAGTTAAGAAGGTCGAGAAATTAGGAGCTCTATAATATGCATTTTGTAAGCTAATTTTATGAAATGGTTCCAAGTTTCAAATTTGATTGAATTTTTAATTCTAAAACAGTCCTTTGATGACACAATAGAACTTAGAAATAAATGCGTTACATATTACAGTTAAGAAGGTCGAGAAATTACGAGCTCTATAATATGCATTTTGTAAGCTAATTTTATGAAATGGTTCCAAGTTTCAAATTTGAATTTTTAATTCTAAAACAGTCCTTTGATGACACAATAGGACTTCGAAATAAATGCGTTACATATTACAGTTAAGAAGGTCGAGAAATTACGAGCTCTATAATATGCATTTTGTAAGCTAATTTTATGAAATGGTTCCAAGTTTCAAATTTGAATTTTTAATTCTAAAACAGTCCTTTGATGACACAATAGGACTTCGAAATAAATGCGTTACATATTACAGTTAAGAAGGTCGAGAAATTACGAGCTCTATAATATGCATTTTGTAAGCTAATTTTATGAAATGGTTCCAAGTTTCAAATTTGATTGAATTTTTAATTCTAAAACAGTCCTTTGATGACACAATTGGAATTCGAAATAAGTGCGTTACATATTACAGTTAAGAAGGTCGAGAAATTACGAGCTCTATAATATGCATTTTGTAAGCTAATTTTATGAAATGGTTCCAAGTTTCAAATTTGATTGAATTTTTAATTCTAAAACAGTCCTTTGATGACACAATAGGAATTCGAAATAAGTGCGTTACATATTACAGTTAAGAAGGTCGAGAAATTAGGAGCTCTATAATATGCATTTTGTAAGCTAATTTTATGAAATGTTTCCACGTTTCAAATTTGATTGAATTTTTAATTCTAAAACAGTCCTTTGATGACACAATAGAACTTAGAAATAAATGCGTTACATATTACAGTTAAGAAGGTCGAGAAATTACGAGCTCTATAATATGCATTTTGTAAGCTAATTTTATGAAATGGTTCCAAGTTTCAAATTTGATTGAATTTTTAATTCTAAAACAGTCCTTTGATGACACAATTGGACTTCGAAATAAGTGCGTTACATATTACAGTTAAGAAGGTCGAGAAATTACGAGCTCTATAATATGCATTTTGTAAGCTAATTTTATGAAATGGTTCCAAGTTTCAAATTTGATTGAATTTTTAATTCTAAAACAGTCCTTTGATGACACAATAGGACTTCGAAATAAATGCGTTACATATTACAGTTAAGAAGGTCGAGAAACTACGAGCTCTATAATATGCATTTTGTAAGCTAATTTTATGAAATGGTTCCAAGTTTCAAATTTGAATTTTTAATTCTAAAACAGTCCTTTGATGACACAATAGGACTTCGAAATAAATTCGTTACATATTACAGTTAAGAAGGTCGAGAAATTAGGAGCTCTATAATATGCATTTTGTAAGCTAATTTTATGAAATGTTTCCACGTTTCAAATTTGATTGAATTTTTAATTCTAAAACAGTCCTTTGATGACACAATAGAACTTAGAAATAAATGCGTTACATATTACAGTTAAGAAGGTCGAGAAATTACGAGCTCTATAATATGCATTTTGTAAGCTAATTTTATGAAATGGTTCCAAGTTTCAAATTTGATTGAATTTTTAATTCTAAAACAGTCCTTTGATGACACAATTGGAATTCGAAATAAGTGCGTTACATATTACAGTTAAGAAGGTCGAGAAATTACGAGCTCTATAATATGCATTTTGTAAGCTAATTTTATGAAATGGTTCCAAGTTTCAAATTTGATTGAATTTTTAATTTAAAAACAGTCCTTTGATGACACAGTTGGACTTAGAAATAATTGCGTTACATATTACAGTTAAGAAGGTCGAGAAATTACGAGCTCTATAATATGCATTTTGTAAGTTAATTTTATGAAATGGTTCCAAGTTTCAACTTTGATTGAATTTTTAATTTAAAAACAGTCCTTTGATGACACAATTGGACTTCGAAATAAGTGCGTTACATATTACAGTTAAGAAGGTCGAGAAATTACGAGCTCTATAATATGCATTTTGTAAGTTAATTATATGAAATGGTTCCAAGTTTCAAATTTGATTGAATTTTTAATTTAAAAACAGTCCTTTGATGACACAATTGGACTTAGAAATAATTGCGTTACATATTACAGTTAAGAAGGTCAAGAAATTACGAGCTATATAATATGCATTTTGTAAGCTAATTTTATGAAATGGTTCCAAGTTTCAAATTTGATTGAATTTTTAATTCTAAAATAGTCCTTTGATGACACAATAGAACTTAGAAATAAATGCGTTACATATTACAGTTAAGAAGGTCGAGAAATTACGAGCTCTATAATATGCATTTTGTAAGCTAATTTTATGAAATGGTTCCAAGTTTCAAATTTGATTGAATTTTTAATTCTAAAACAGTCCTTTGATGACACAATTGGACTTCGAAATAAGTGCGTTACATATTACAGTTAAGAAGGTCGAGAAATTACGAGCTCTATAATATGCATTTTGTAAGTTAATTTTATGAAATGGTTCCAAGTTTCAAATTTGATTGAATTTTTAATTTAAAAACAGTCCTTTGGACACAGTTGGACTTAGAAATAATTACGTTACATATTACAGTTAAGAAGGTCGAGAAATTACGAGCTCTATAATATGCATTTTGTAAGTTAATTTTATGAAATGGTTCCAAGTTTCAAATTTGATTGAATTTTTAATTTAAAAACAGTCCTTTGATGACACAATTGGACTTAGAAATAATTGCGTTACATATTACAGTTAAGAAGGTCGAGAAATTACGAGCTCTATAATATGCATTTTGTAAGTTAATTTTATGAAATGGTTCCAAGTTTCAACTTTGATTGAATTTTTAATTTTAAAACAGTCCTTTGATGACACAATTGGACTTAGAAATAATTGCGTTACATATTACAGTTGAGAAGGTCAAGAAATTACGAGCTCTATAATATGCATTTTGTAAGTTAATTTTATGAAATGATTCCAAGTTTCAAATTTAATTTAATTTTTAATTCTAAAACAATCCTTTGGTGAAACAATTGAACTTCGAAATAAGTGAGTTATATATTACAACTGAGAAGGTCAAGAAATTACGAGCTCTATAATATGCATTTTGTAAGTTCATTTTATAAAATGATTCCAAGTTTCAAATTTAATTTAATTTTTAATTTTAGAACAGTCCTTTGATGACACAATTGGACTTCGAAATAAGTGCGTTATATATTGCAATTGAGAAGGTCAAGAAATTACGAGCTCTATAATATGCATTTTGTAAGTTAATTTTATGAAATGGTTCCAAGTTTCAACTTTGATTGAATTTTTAATTTAAAAACAGTCCTTTGATGACACAATTGGACTTAGAAATAATTGCGTTACATATTACAGTTAAGAAGGTCGAGAAATTACGAGCTCTATAATATGCATTTTGTAAGTTAATTTTATGAAATGGTTCCAAGTTTCAACTTTGATTGAATTTTTAATTTTAAAACAGTCCTTTGATGACACAATTGGACTTAGAAATAATTGCGTTACATATTACAGTTGAGAAGGTCAAGAAATTACGAGCTCTATAATATGCATTTTGTAAGTTAATTTTATGAAATGATTCCAAGTTTCAAATTTAATTTAATTTTTAATTCTAAAACAATCCTTTGATGAAACAATTGAAATTCGAAATAAGTGAGTTATATATTACAACTGAGAAAGTCAAGAAATTATGAGCTCTATAATATGCATTTTGTAAGTTAATTTTATGAAATGATTCCAAGTTTCAATTTTAATTTAATTTTTAATTCTAAAACAATCCTTTGATGAAACAATTGAACTTCGAAATAAGTGCGTTATATATTGCAATTGAGAAGGTCAAGAAATTACGAGCTCTATAATATGCATTTTGTAAGTTCCTTTTTAAAATGATTCCAAGTTTCAAATTTAATTTAATTTTTAATTTTAAAACAGTCCTTTGATGACACAATTGGACTTCGAAATAAGTGCGTTATATATTGCAATTGAGAAGGTCAAGAAATTACGAGCTCTATAATATGCATTTTGTAAGTTCATTTTATGAAATGATTCCAAGTTTCAAATTTAATTTAATTTTTAATTCTAAAACAATCCTTTGATGAAACAATTGAACTTCGAAATAAGTGAGTTATATATTACAACTGAGAAAGTCAAGAAATTATGAGCTCTATAATATGCATTTTGTAAGTTCATTTTATGAAATGATTCCAAGTTTCAAATTTAATTTAATTTTTAATTCTAAAACAATCATTTGGTGAAACAATTGAACTTCGAAATAAGTGAGTTATATATTACAACTGAGAAGGTCAAGAAATTACGAGCTCTATAATATGCATTTTGTAAGTTCATTTTATAAAATGATTCCAAGTTTCAAATTTAATTTAATTTTTAATTTTAAAACAGTCCTTTGATGACACAATTGGACTTCGAAATAAGTGCGTTATATATTGCAATTGAGAAGGTCAAGAAATTACGAGCTCTATAATATGCATTTTGTAAGTTAATTTTATGAAATGATTCCAAGTTTTAAATTTAATTTAATTTTTAATTCTAAAACAATCCTTTGATGAAACAATTGAACTTCGAAATAAGTGAGTTATATATTACAACTGAGAAAGTCAAGAAATTATGAGCTCTATAATATGCATTTTGTAAGTTAATTTTATGAAATGATTCCAAGTTTCAATTTTAATTTAATTTTTAATTCTAAAACAATCCTTTGATGAAACAATTGAACTTCGAAATAAGTGCGTTATATATTGCAATTGAGAAGGTCAAGAAATTACGAGCTCTATAATATGCATTTTGTAAGTTCATTTTATGAAATGATTCCAAGTTTCAAATTTAATTTAATTTTTAATTCTAAAACAATCCTTTGGTGAAACAATTGAACTTCGAAATAAGTGAGTTATAAATTACAACTGAGAAGGTCAAGAAATTACGAGCTCTATAATATGCATTTTGTAAGTTCATTTTATAAAATGATTCCAAGTTTCAAATTTAATTTAATTTTTAATTTTAAAACAGTCCTTTGATGACACAATTGGACTTCGAAATAAGTGCGTTATATATTGCAATTGAGAAGGTCAAGAAATTACGAGCTCTATAATATGCATTTTGTAAGTTAATTTTATGAAATGATTCCAAGTTTTAAATTTAATTTAATTTTTAATTCTAAAACAATCCTTTGATGAAACAATTGAACTTCGAAATAAGTGAGTTATATATTACAAATGAGAAAGTCAAGAAATTATGAGCTCTATAATATGCATTTTGTAAGTTAATTTTATGAAATGACTCCAAGTTTCAATTTTAATTTAATTTTTAATTCTAAAACAATCCTTTGATGAAACAATTGAACTTCGAAATAAGTGCGTTATATATTGCAATTGAGAAGGTCAAGAAATTACGAGCTCTATAATATGCTTTTTGTATGTTCATTTTATGAAATGATTCCAAGTTTCAAATTTAATTTAATTTTTAATTCTAAAACAATCCTTTGGTGAAACAATTGAACTTCGAAATAAGTGCGTTATATATTGCAATTGAGAAGGTCAAGAAATTACGAGCTCTATAATATGCATTTTGTAAGTTCATTTTATAAAATGATTCCAAGTTTCAAATTTAATTTAATTTTTAATTTTAAAACAGTCCTTTGATGACACAATTGGACTTCGAAATAACTGCGTTATATATTGCAATTGAGAAGGTCAAGAAATTACGAGCTCTATAATATGCATTTTGTAAGTTAATTTTATGAAATGATTCCATGTTTCAAATTTAATTTAATTTTTAATTCTAAAACAATCCTTTGATGAAACAAGTGAACTTCGAAATAAGTGAGTTATATATTACAACTGAGAAGGTCAAGAAATTACGAGCTCTATAATATGCATTTTGTAAGTTCATTTTATGAAATGATTCCAAGTTTCAAATTTAATTTAATTTTTAATTCTAAAACAATCCTTTGATGAAACAATTGAACTTCGAATTAAGTGAGTTATATATTACAACTGAGAAGGTCAAGAAATTACGAGCTCTATAATATGCATTTTGTAAGTTCATTTTATGAAATGATTCCAAGTTTCAAATTTAATTTAATTTTTAATTTTAAAACAGTCCTTTGATGACACAATTGGACTTCGAAATAACTGCGTTATATATTACAATTGAGAAGGTCAAGAAATTACGAGCTCTATAATATGCATTTTGTAAGTTAATTTTATGAAATGATTCCAAGTTTCAAATTTAATTTAATTTTTAATTCTAAAACAATCCTTTGATGAAACAATTGAACTTCGAAATAAGTGCGTTATATATTGCAATTGAGAAGGTCAAGAAATTAGGAGCTCTATAATATGCATTTTGTAAGTTAATTTTATGAAATGATTCCAAGTTTCAAATTTAATTTAATTATTAATTCTAAAACAATCCTTTGATGAAATAATTGAACTTCGAAATAAGTGCGTTATATATTGCAATTGAGAAGGTCAAGAAATTACGAGCTCTTTAATATGCATTTTGTAAGTTCATTTTATGAAAATTTGAATGAATGTTTAATTTTAAAACAGTCCTTTGATGACACAATTGGAATCGAAATAACTGCGTTATATATTACAGTTGAGAAGGTCAAGAAATTACGAGCTCTTTGTAAGTTAATTTTATGAAATGATTCCAAGTTTCAAATTTAATTTAATTTTTAATTCTAAAACAATCCTTTGATGAAACAATTGAACTTCGAAATAAGTGAGTTATATATTACAACTGAGAAGGTCAAGAAATTACGAGCTCTATAATATGCATTTTGTAAGTTAATTTTATGAAATGATTCCAAGTTTCAAATTTAATTTAATTTTTAATTCTAAAACAATCCTTTGATGAAACAAGTGAACTTCGAAATAAGTGCGTTATATATTGCAATTTAGAAGGTCAAGAAATTACGAGCTCTATAATATGCATTTTGTAAGTTAATTTTATGAAATGATTCCAAGTTTCAAATTTAATTTAATTTTTAATTCTAAAACAATCCTTTGATGAAACAATTGAACTTCGAAATAAGTGAGTTATATATTACAACTGAGAAGGTCAAGAAATTACGAGCTCTATAATATGCATTTTGTAAGTTCATTTTATGAAATGATTCCAAGTTTCAAATTTAATTTAATTTTTAATTTTAAAACAGTCCTTTGATGACACAATTGGACTTCGAAATAACTGCGTTATATATTACAATTGAGAAGGTCAAGAAATTACGAGCTCTATAATATGCATTTTGTAAGTTAATTTTATGAAATGATTCCAAGTTTCAAATTTAATTTAATTTTTAATTCTAAAACAATCCTTTGATGAAACAATTGAACTTCGAAATAAGTGAGTTATATATTACAACTGAGAAGGTCAAGAAATTACGAGCTCTATAATATGCATTTTGTAAGTTCATTTTATGAAAATTTGAATGAATTTTTAATTTTAAAACAGTCCTCTGATGACACAATTGGACTTCGAAATAAGTGCGTTATATATTACAGTTGAGAATGTCAAGAAATTACGAGCTCTATAATATGCATTTTGTAAGTTAATTTTATGAAATGATTCCAAGTTTCAAATTTAATTTAATTATTAATTCTAAAACAATCCTTTGATGAAATAATTGAACTTCGAAATAATTGCGTTATATATTGCAATTGAGAAGGTCAAGAAATTACGAGCTCTTTAATATGCATTTTGTAAGTTCATTTTATGAAAATTTGAATGAATGTTTAATTTTAAAACAGTCCTTTGATGACACAATTGGAATCGAAATAACTGCGTTATATATTACAGTTGAGAAGGTCAAGAAATTACGAGCTCTTTGTAAGTTAATTTTATGAAATGATTCCAAGTTTCAAATTTAATTTAATTTTTAATTCTAAAACAATCCTTTGATGAAACAATTGAACTTCGAAATAATTGCGTTATATATTGCAATTGAGAAGGTCAAGAAATTACGAGCTCTATAATATGCATTTTGTAAGTTCATTTTATGAAAATTTGAATGAATTTTTAATTTTAAAACAGTCCTTTGATGACACAATTGGACTTCGAAATAAGTGCGTTATATATTACAGTTGAGAAGGTCAAGAAATTACGAGCTCTATAATATGCATTTTGTAAGTTGATTTTATGAAATGATTCCAAGTTTCAAATTTAATTTAATTTTTAATTCTAAAACAATCCTTTGATGAAACAATTGAACTTCGAAATAAGTGCGTTATATATTGCAATTGAGAAGGTCAAGAAATTAGGAGCTCTATAATATGCATTTTGTAAGTTAATTTTATGAAATGATTCCAAGTTTCAAATTTAATTTAATTTTTAATTCTAAAACAATCCTTTGATGAAACAATTGAACTTCGAAATAAGTGCGTTATATATTGCAATTGAGAAGGTCAAGAAATTACGAGCTCTATAATATGCATTTTGTAAGTTCATTTAATGAAAATTTGAATGAATTTTTAATTTTAAAACAGTCCTTTGATGACACAATTGGACTTCGAAATAAGTGCGTTATATATTACAGTTGAGAAGGTCGAGAAATTACGAGCTCTATAATATGCATCCTTTGGTGAAACAATTGAACTTCGAAATAAGTGCGTTATATATTGCAATTGAGAAGGTCAAGAAATTACGAGCTCTATAATATGCATTTTGTAAGTTAATTTTATGAAATGATTCCAAGCTTCAAATTTAATTTAATTTTTAATTTTAAAACAGTCCTTTGATGACACAATTGGACTTCGAAATAACTGCGTTATATATTACAATTGAGAAGGTCAAGAAATTACGAGCTCTATAATATGCATTTTGTAAGTTAATTTTATGAAATGATTCCAAGTTTCAAATATAATTTAATTTTTAATTCTAAAACAATCCTTTGATGAAACAATTGAACTTCGAAATAAGTGCGTTATATATTGCAATTGAGAAGGTCAAGAAATTAGGAGCTCTATAATATGCATTTTGTAAGTTAATTTTATGAAATGATTTGCATTTTGTAAGTTAATTTTATGAAATGATTCCAAGTTTCAAATTTAATTTAATTATTAATTCTAAAACAATCCTTTGATGAAATAATTGAACTTCGAAATAAGTGCGTTATATATTGCAATTGAGAAGGTCAAGAAATTACGAGCTCTTTAATATGCATTTTGTAAGTTCATTTTATGAAAATTTGAATGAATGTTTAATTTTAAAACAGTCCTTTGATGACACAATTGGAATCGAAATAGCTGCGTTATATATTACAGTTGAGAAGGTCAAGAAATTACGAGCTCTTTGTAAGTTAATTTTATGAAATGATTCCAAGTTTCAAATTTAATTTAATTTTTAATTCTAAAACAATCCTTTGATGAAACAATTGAACTTCGAAATAAGTGCGTTATATATTGCAATTGAGAAGGTCAAGAAATTACGAGCTCTATAATATGCATTTTGTAAGTTCATTTTATGAAAATTTGAATGAATTTTTAATTTTAAAACAGTCCTTTGATGACACAATTGGACTTCGAAATAAGTGCGTTATATATTACAGTTGAGAAGGTCAGGAAATTACGAGCTCTATAATATGCATTTTGTAAGTTAATTTTATGAAATGATTCCAAGTTTCAAATTTAATTTTTTATTCTAAAACAATCCTTTGATGAAACAATTGAACTTCGAAATAAGTGCGTTATATATTGCAATTGAGAAGGTCAAGAAATTAGGAGCTCTATAATATGCATTTTGTAAGTTAATTTTATGAAATGATTCCAAGTTTCAAATTTAATTTAATTTTTAATTCTAAAACAATCCTTTGATGAAACAAGTGAACTTCGAAATAAGTGAGTTATATATTACAACTGAGAAGGTCAAGAAATTACGAGCTCTATAATATGCATTTTGTAAGTTCATTTTATGAAAATTTGAATGAATTTTTAATTTTAAAACAGTCCTCTGATGACACAATTGGACTTCGAAATAAGTGCGTTATATATTACAGTTGAGAATGTCAAGAAATTACGAGCTCTATAATATGCATTTTGTAAGTTAATTTTATGAAATGATTCCAAGTTTCAAATTTAATTTAATTATTAATTCTAAAACAATCCTTTGATGAAATAATTGAACTTCGAAATAATTGCGTTATATATTGCAATTGAGAAGGTCAAGAAATTACGAGCTCTTTAATATGCATTTTGTAAGTTCATTTTATGAAAATTTGAATGAATGTTTAATTTTAAAACAGTCCTTTGATGACACAATTGGAATCGAAATAACTGCGTTATATATTACAGTTGAGAAGGTCAAGAAATTACGAGCTCTTTGTAAGTTAATTTTATGAAATGATTCCAAGTTTCAAATTTAATTTAATTTTTAATTCTAAAACAATCCTTTGATGAAACAATTGAACTTCGAAATAAGTGCGTTATATATTGCAATTGAGAAGGTCAAGAAATTACGAGCTCTATAATATGCATTTTGTAAGTTCATTTTATGAAAATTTGAATGAATTTTTAATTTTAAAACAGTCCTTTGATGACACAATTGGACTTCGAAATAAGTGCGTTATATATTACAGTTGAGAAGGTCAAGAAATTACGAGCTCTATAATATGCATTTTGTAAGTTAATTTTATGAAATGATTCCAAGTTTCAAATTTAATTTAATTTTTAATTCTAAAACAATCCTTTGATGAAACAATTGAACTTCGAAATAAGTGCGTTATATATTGCAATTGAGAAGGTCAAGAAATTAGGAGCTCTATAATATGCATTTTGTAAGTTAATTTTATGAAATGATTCCAAGTTTCAAATTTAATTTAATTTTTAATTCTAAAACAATCCTTTGATGAAACAATTGAACTTCGAAATAAGTGCGTTATATATTGCAATTGAGAAGGTCAAGAAATTACGAGCTCTATAATATGCATTTTATAAGTTCATTTAATGAAAATTTGAATGAATTTTTAATTTTAAAACAGTCCTTTGATGACACAATTGGACTTCGAAATAAGTGCGTTATATATTACAGTTGAGAAGGTCGAGAAATTACGAGCTCTATAATATGCATCCTTTGGTGAAACAATTGAACTTCGAAATAAGTGCGTTATATATTGCAATTGAGAAGGTCAAGAAATTACGAGCTCTATAATATGCATTTTGTAAGTTAATTTTATGAAATGATTCCAAGCTTCAAATTTAATTTAATTTTTAATTCTAAAACAATCCTTTGATGAAACAATTGAACTTCGAAATAAGTGCGTTATATATTGCAATTGAGAAGGTCAAGAAATTAGGAGCTCTATAATATGCATTTTGTAAGTTAATTTTATGAAATGATTCCAAGTTTCAAATTTAATTTAATTTTTAATTCTAAAACAATCCTTTGATGAAACAATTGAACTTCGAAATAAGTGCGTTATATATTGCAATTGAGAAGGTCAAAAAATTACGAGCTCTATAATATGCATTTTGTAAGTTCATTTAATGAAAATTTGAATGAATTTTTAATTTTAAAACAGTCCTTTGATGACACAATTGGACTTCGAAATAAGTGCGTTATATATTACAGTTGAGAAGGTCGAGAAATTACGAGCTCTATAATATGCATCCTTTGGTGAAACAATTGAACTTCGAAATAAGTGCGTTATATATTGCAATTGAGAAGGTCAAGAAATTACGAGCTCTATAATATGCATTTTGTAAGTTAATTTTATGAAATGATTCCAAGTTTCAAATTTAATTTAATTTTTAATTCTAAAACAATCCTTTGATGAAACAATTGAACTTCGAAATAAGTGCGTTATATATTGCAATTGAGAAGGTCAAGAAATTACGAGCTCTATAATATGCATTTTGTAAGTTCATTTAATGAAAATTTGAATGAATTTTTAATTTTAAAACAGTCCTTTGATGACACAATTGGACTTCGAAATAAGTGCGTTATATATTACAGTTGAGAAGGTCGAGAAATTACGAGCTCTATAATATGCATCCTTTGGTGAAACAATTGAACTTCGAAATAAGTGCGTTATATATTGCAATTGAGAAGGTCAAGAAATTACGAGCTCTATAATATGCATTTTGTAAGTTAATTTTATGAAATGATTCCAAGTTTCAAATTTAATTTAATTTTTAATTCTAAAACAATCCTTTGATGAAACAATTGAACTTCGAAATAAGTGCGTTATATATTGCAATTGAGAAGGTCAAGAAATTACGAGCTCTATAATATGCATTTTGTAAGTTCATTTAATGAAAATTTGAATGAATTTTTAATTTTAAAACAGTCCTTTGATGACACAATTGGACTTCGAAATAAGTGCGTTATATATTACAGTTGAGAAGGTCGAGAAATTACGAGCTCTATAATATGCATCCTTTGGTGAAACAATTGAACTTCGAAATAAGTGCGTTATATATTGCAATTGAGAAGGTCAAGAAATTACGAGCTCTATAATATGCATTTTGTAAGTTCATTTTATGAAAATTTGAATGAATGTTTAATTTTAAAACAGTCCTTTGATGACACAATTGGACTTCGAAATAACTGCGTTATATATTACAGTTGAGAAGGTCAAGAAATTACGAGCTCTATAATATGCATTTTGTAAGTTAATTTTATGAAATGATTCCAAGTTTCAAATTTAATTTAATTTTTAATTCTAAAACAATCATTTGATGAAATAATTGAACTTCGAAATAAGTGCGTTATATATTGCAATTGAGAAGGTCAAGAAATTAGGAGCTCTATAATATGCATTTTGTAAGTTAATTTTATGAAATGATTCCAAGTTTCAAATTTAATTTAATTTTTAATTCTAAAACAATCCTTTGATGAAACAATTGAACTTCGAACTAAGTGCGTTATATATTGCAATTGAGAAGGTCAAGAAATTAGGAGCTCTATAATATGCATTTTGTAAGTTAATTTTATGAAATGATTCCAAGTTTCAAATTTAATTTAATTTTTAATTCTAAAACAATCATTTGATGAAATAATTGAACTTCGAAATAAGTGCGTTATATATTGCAATTGAGAAGGTCAAGAAATTAGGAGCTCTATAATATGCATTTTGTAAGTTCATTTTATGAAAATTTGAATGAATGTTTAATTTTAAAACAGTCCTCTGATGACACAATTGGACTTCGAAATAAGTGCGTTATATATTACAGTTGAGAAGGTCAAGAAATTACGAGCTCTATAATATGCATTTTGTAAGTTAATTTTATGAAAATTTGAATGAATGTTTAATTTTAAAACAGTCCTTTGATGACACAATTGGACTTCGAAATAACTGCGTTATATATTACAGTTGAGAAGGTCGAGAAATTACGAGCTCTATAATATGCATCCTTTGGTGAAACAATTGAACTTCGAAATAAGTGCGTTATATATTGCAATTGAGAAGGTCAAGAAATTACGAGCTCTATAATATGCATTTTGTAAGTTCATTTTATGAAAATTTGAATGAATGTTTAATTTTAAAACAGTCCTTTGATGACACAATTGGACTTCGAAATAACTGCGTTATATATTACAGTTGAGAAGGTCAAGAAATTACGAGCTCTATAATATGCATTTTGTAAGTTAATTTTATGAAATGATTCCAAGTTTCAAATTTAATTTAATTTTTAATTCTAAAACAATCATTTGATGAAATAATTGAACTTCGAAATAAGTGCGTTATATATTGCAATTGAGAAGGTCAAGAAATTAGGAGCTCTATAATATGCATTTTGTAAGTTAATTTTATGAAATGATTCCAAGTTTCAAATTTAATTTAATTTTTAATTCTAAAACAATCCTTTGATGAAACAATTGAACTTCGAACTAAGTGCGTTATATATTGCAATTGAGAAGGTCAAGAAATTAGGAGCTCTATAATATGCATTTTGTAAGTTAATTTTATGAAATGATTCCAAGTTTCAAATTTAATTTAATTTTTAATTCTAAAACAATCCTTTGATGAAACAATTGAACTTCGAAATAAGTGCGTTATATATTGCAATTGAGAAGGTCAAGAAATTACGAGCTCTATAATATGCATTTTGTAAGTTCATTTAATGAAAATTTGAATGAATTTTTAATTTTAAAACAGTCCTTTGATGACACAATTGGACTTCGAAATAAGTGCGTTATATATTACAGTTGAGAAGGTCAAGAAATTACGAGCTCTATAATATGCATTTTGTAAGTTAATTTTATGAAATGATTCCAAGTTTCAAATTTAATTTAATTTTTAATTCTAAAACAATCATTTGATGAAATAATTGAACTTCGAAATAAGTGCGTTATATATTGCAATTGAGAAGGTCAAGAAATTAGGAGCTCTATAATATGCATTTTGTAAGTTAATTTTATGAAATGATTCCAAGTTTCAAATTTAATTTAATTTTTAATTCTAAAACAATCCTTTGATGAAACAATTGAACTTCGAACTAAGTGCGTTATATATTGCAATTGAGAAGGTCAAGAAATTAGGAGCTCTATAATATGCATTTTGTAAGTTAATTTTATGAAATGATTCCAAGTTTCAAATTTAATTTAATTTTTAATTCTAAAACAATCCTTTGATGAAACAATTGAACTTCGAAATAAGTGCGTTATATATTACAGTTGAGAAGGTCAGGAAATTACGAGCTCTATAATATGCATTTTGTAAGTTAATTTTATGAAATGATTCCAAGTTTCAAATTTAATTTTTAATTCTAAAACAATCCTTTGATGAAACAATTGAATTTCGAAATAAGTGCGTTATATATTGCAATTGAGAAGGTCAAGAAATTAGGAGCTCTATAATATGCATTTTGTAAGTTAATTTTATGAAATGATTCCAAGTTTCAAATTTAATTTAATTTTTAATTCTAAAACAATCCTTTGATGAAACAATTGAACTTCGAAATAAGTGCGTTATATATTGCAATTGAGAAGGTCAAGAAATTACGAGCTCTATAATATGCATTTTGTAAGTTCATTTAATGAAAATTTGAATGAATTTTTAATTTTAAAACAGTCCTTTGATGACACAATTGGACTTCGAAATAAGTGCGTTATATATTACAGTTGAGAAGGTCGAGAAATTACGAGCTCTATAATATGCATCCTTTGGTGAAACAATTGAACTTCGAAATAAGTGCGTTATATATTGCAATTGAGAAGGTCAAGAAATTACGAGCTCTATAATATGCATTTTGTAAGTTTATTTTATGAAATGATTCCAAGTTTCAAATTTAATTTAATTTTTAATTCTAAAACAATCCTTTGATGAAACAATTGAACTTCGAAATAAGTGCGTTATATATTGCAATTGAGAAGGTCAAGAAATTACGAGCTCTATAATATGCATTTTGTAAGTTCATTTAATGAAAATTTGAATGAATTTTTAATTTTAAAACAGTCCTTTGATGACACAATTGGACTTCGAAATAAGTGCGTTATATATTACAGTTGAGAAGGTCGAGAAATTACGAGCTCTATAATATGCATCCTTTGGTGAAACAATTGAACTTCGAAATAAGTGCGTTATATATTGCAATTGAGAAGGTCAAGAAATTACGAGCTCTATAATATGCATTTTGTAAGTTAATTTTATGAAATGATTCCAAGTTTCAAATTTAATTTAATTTTTAATTCTAAAACAATCCTTTGATGAAACAATTGAACTTCGAAATAAGTGCGTTATATATTGCAATTGAGAAGGTCAAGAAATTACGAGCTCTATAATATGCATTTTGTAAGTTCATTTAATGAAAATTTGAATGAATTTTTAATTTTAAAACAGTCCTTTGATGACACAATTGGACTTCGAAATAAGTGCGTTATATATTACAGTTGAGAAGGTCGAGAAATTACGAGCTCTATAATATGCATCCTTTGGTGAAACAATTGAACTTCGAAATAAGTGCGTTATATATTGCAATTGAGAAGGTCAAGAAATTACGAGCTCTATAATATGCATTTTGTAAGTTCATTTTATGAAAATTTGAATGAATGTTTAATTTTAAAACAGTCCTTTGATGACACAATTGGACTTCGAAATAACTGCGTTATATATTACAGTTGAGAAGGTCAAGAAATTACGAGCTCTATAATATGCATTTTGTAAGTTAATTTTATGAAATGATTCCAAGTTTCAAATTTAATTTAATTTTTAATTCTAAAACAATCATTTGATGAAATAATTGAACTTCGAAATAAGTGCGTTATATATTGCAATTGAGAAGGTCAAGAAATTAGGAGCTCTATAATATGCATTTTGTAAGTTAATTTTATGAAATGATTCCAAGTTTCAAATTTAATTTAATTTTTAATTCTAAAACAATCTTTTGATGAAACAATTGAACTTCGAACTAAGTGCGTTATATATTGCAATTGAGAAGGTCAAGAAATTAGGAGCTCTATAATATGCATTTTGTAAGTTAATTTTATGAAATGATTCCAAGTTTCAAATTTAATTTAATTTTTAATTCTAAAACAATCATTTGATGAAATAATTGAACTTCGAAATAAGTGCGTTATATATTGCAATTGAGAAGGTCAAGAAATTAGGAGCTCTATAATATGCATTTTGTAAGTTAATTTTATGAAATGATTCCAAGTTTCAAATTTAATTTAATTTTTAATTCTAAAACAATCCTTTGATGAAACAATTGAACTTCGAAATAAGTGCGTTATATATTGCAATTGAGAAGGTCAAGAAATTACGAGCTCTATAATATGCATTTTGTAAGTTCATTTAATGAAAATTTGAATGAATTTTTAATTTTAAAACAGTCCTTTGATGACACAATTGGACTTCGAAATAAGTGCGTTATATATTACAGTTGAGAATGTCGAGAAATTACGAGCTCTATAATATGCATCCTTTGGTGAAACAATTGAACTTCGAAATAAGTGCGTTATATATTGCAATTGAGAAGGTCAAGAAATTACGAGCTCTATAATATGCATTTTGTAAGTTAATTTTATGAAATGATTCCAAGTTTCAAATTTAATTTAATTTTTAATTCTAAAACAATCCTTTGATGAAACAATTGAACTTCGAAATAAGTGCGTTATATATTGCAATTGAGAAGGTCAAGAAATTACGAGCTCTATAATATGCATTTTGTAAGTTCATTTAATGAAAATTTGAATGAATTTTTAATTTTAAAACAGTCCTTTGATGACACAATTGGACTTCGAAATAAGTGCGTTATATATTACAGTTGAGAAGGTCGAGAAATTACGAGCTCTATAATATGCATCCTTTGGTGAAACAATTGAACTTCGAAATAAGTGCGTTATATATTGCAATTGAGAAGGTCAAGAAATTACGAGCTCTATAATATGCATTTTGTAAGTTAATTTTATGAAATGATTCCAAGTTTCAAATTTAATTTAATTTTTAATTCTAAAACAATCCTTTGATGAAACAATTGAACTTCGAAATAAGTGCGTTATATATTGCAATTGAGAAGGTCAAGAAATTACGAGCTCTATAATATGCATTTTGTAAGTTCATTTAATGAAAATTTGAATGAATTTTTAATTTTAAAACAGTCCTTTGATGACACAATTGGACTTCGAAATAAGTGCGTTATATATTACAGTTGAGAAGGTCGAGAAATTACGAGCTCTATAATATGCATCCTTTGGTGAAACAATTGAACTTCGAAATAAGTGCGTTATATATTGCAATTGAGAAGGTCAAGAAATTACGAGCTCTATAATATGCATTTTGTAAGTTCATTTTATGAAAATTTGAATGAATGTTTAATTTTAAAACAGTCCTTTGATGACACAATTGGACTTCGAAATAACTGCGTTATATATTACAGTTGAGAAGGTCAAGAAATTACGAGCTCTATAATATGCATTTTGTAAGTTAATTTTATGAAATGATTCCAAGTTTCAAATTTAATTTAATTTTTAATTCTAAAACAATCATTTGATGAAATAATTGAACTTCGAAATAAGTGCGTTATATATTGCAATTGAGAAGGTCAAGAAATTAGGAGCTCTATAATATGCATTTTGTAAGTTAATTTTATGAAATGATTCCAAGTTTCAAATTTAATTTAATTTTTAATTCTAAAACAATCCTTTGATGAAACAATTGAACTTCGAACTAAGTGCGTTATATATTGCAATTGAGAAGGTCAAGAAATTAGGAGCTCTATAATATGCATTTTGTAAGTTAATTTTATGAAATGATTCCAAGTTTCAAATTTAATTTAATTTTTAATTCTAAAACAATCATTTGATGAAATAATTGAACTTCGAAATAAGTGCGTTATATATTGCAATTGAGAAGGTCAAGAAATTAGGAGCTCTATAATATGCATTTTGTAAGTTCATTTTATGAAAATTTGAATGAATGTTTAATTTTAAAACAGTCCTCTGATGACACAATTGGACTTCGAAATAAGTGCGTTATATATTACAGTTGAGAAGGTCAAGAAATTACGAGCTCTATAATATGCATTTTGTAAGTTAATTTTATGAAAATTTGAATGAATGTTTAATTTTAAAACAGTCCTTTGATGACACAATTGGACTTCGAAATAACTGCGTTATATATTACAGTTGAGAAGGTCAAGAAATTACGAGCTCTATAATATGCATTTTGTAAGTTAATTTTATGAAATGATTCCAAGTTTCAAATTTAATTTAATTTTTAATTCTAAAACAATCATTTGATGAAATAATTGAACTTCGAAATAAGTGCGTTATATATTGCAATTGAGAAGGTCAAGAAATTAGGAGCTCTATAATATGCATTTTGTAAGTTAATTTTATGAAATGATTCCAAGTTTCAAATTTAATTTAATTTTTAATTCTAAAACAATCCTTTGATGAAACAATTGAACTTCGAACTAAGTGCGTTATATATTGCAATTGAGAAGGTCAAGAAATTAGGAGCTCTATAATATGCATTTTGTAAGTTAATTTTATGAAATGATTCCAAGTTTCAAATTTAATTTAATTTTTAATTCTAAAACAATCATTTGATGAAATAATTGAACTTCGAAATAAGTGCGTTATATATTGCAATTAAGAAGGTCAAGAAATTAGGAGCTCTATAATATGCATTTTGTAAGTTAATTTTATGAAAATTTGAATGAATGTTTAATTTTAAAACAGTCCTCTGATGACACAATTGGACTTCGAAATAAGTGCGTTATATATTACAGTTGAGAAGGTCAAGAAATTACGAGCTCTATAATATGCATTTTGTAAGTTAATTTTATGAAAATTTGAATGAATGTTTAATTTTAAAACAGTCCTTTGATGACACAATTGGACTTCGAAATAACTGCGTTATATATTACAGTTGAGAAGGTCAAGAAATTACGAGCTCTATAATATGCATTTTGTAAGTTAATTTTATGAAATGATTCCAAGTTTCAAATTTAATTTAATTTTTAATTCTAAAACAATCATTTGATGAAATAATTGAACTTCGAAATAAGTGCGTTATATATTGCAATTGAGAAGGTCAAGAAATTAGGAGCTCTATAATATGCATTTTGTAAGTTAATTTTATGAAATGATTCCAAGTTTCAAATTTAATTTAATTTTTAATTCTAAAACAATCCTTTGATGAAACAATTGAACTTCGAACTAAGTGCGTTATATATTGCAATTGAGAAGGTCAAGAAATTAGGAGCTCTATAATATGCATTTTGTAAGTTAATTTTATGAAATGATTCCAAGTTTCAAATTTAATTTAATTTTTAATTCTAAAACAATCATTTGATGAAATAATTGAACTTCGAAATAAGTGCGTTATATATTGCAATTGAGAAGGTCAAGAAATTAGGAGCTCTATAATATGCATTTTGTAAGTTCATTTTATGAAAATTTGAATGAATGTTTAATTTTAAAACAGTCCTCTGATGACACAATTGGACTTCGAAATAAGTGCGTTATATATTACAGTTGAGAAGGTCAAGAAATTACGAGCTCTATAATATGCATTTTGTAAGTTAATTTTATGAAATGATTCCAAGTTTCAAATTTAATTTAATTTTTAATTCTAAAACAATCCTTTGATGAAACAATTGAACTTCGAACTAAGTGCGTTATATATTGCAATTGAGAAGGTCAAGAAATTAGGAGCTCTATAATATGCATTTTGTAAGTTAATTTTATGAAATGATTCCAAGTTTCAAATTTAATTTAATTTTTAATTCTAAAACAATCATTTGATGAAATAATTGAACTTCGAAATAAGTGCGTTATATATTGCAATTGAGAAGGTCAAGAAATTAGGAGCTCTATAATATGCATTTTGTAAGTTTATTTTATGAAAATTTGAATGAATGTTTAATTTTAAAACAGTCCTCTGATGACACAATTGGACTTCAAAATAAGTGCGTTATATATTACAGTTGAGAATGTCAAGAAATTACGAGCTCTATAATATGCATTTTGTAAGTTAATTTTATGAAATGATTCCAAGTTTCAAATTTAATTTAATTTTTAATTCTAAAACAATCCTTTGATGAAACAATTGAACTTCGAAATAAGTGCGTTATATATTGCAATTGAGAAGGTCAAGAAATTAGGAGCTCTATAATATGCATTTTGTAAGTTAATTTTATGAAATGATTCCAAGTTTCAAATTTAATTTAATTTTTAATTCTAAAACAATCCTTTGATGAAACAATTGAACTTCGAAATAAGTGCGTTATATATTGCAATTGAGAAGGTCAAGAAATTACGAGCTCTATAATATGCATTTTGTAAGTTCATTTTATGAAAATTTGAATGAATTTTTAATTTTAAAACAGTCCTTTGATGACACAATTGGACTTCGAAATAAGTGCGTTATATATTACAGTTGAGAATGTCAAGAAATTACGAGCTCTATAATATGCATTTTGTAAGTTCATTTTATGAAAATTTGAATGGATTTTTAATTTTAAAACAGTCCTCTGATGACACAATTGGACTTCGAAATAAGTGCGTTATATATTACAGTTGAGAATGTCAAGAAATTACGAGCTCTATAATATGCATTTTGTAAGTTAATTTTATGAAATGATTCCAAGTTTCAAATTTAATTTAATTTTTAATTCTAAAACAATCCTTTGATGAAACAATTGAACTTCGAAATAAGTGCGTTATATATTGCAATTGAGAAGGCCAAGAAATTAGGAGCTCTATAATATGCATTTTGTAAGTTAATTTTATGAAATGATTCCAAGTTTCAAATTTAATTTAATTTTTAATTCTAAAACAATCCTTTGATGAAATAATTGAACTTCGAAATAAGTGCGTTATATATTGCAATTGAGAAGGTCAAGAAATAACGAGCTCTATAATATGCATTTTGTAAGTTCATTTTATGAAAATTTGAATGAATGTTTAATTTTAAAACAGTCCTTTGATGACACAATTGGACTTCGAAATAACTGCGTTATATATTACAGTTGAGAAGTTCAAGAAATTACGAGCTCTTTGTAAGTTAATTTTATGAAATGATTCCAAGTTTCAAATTTAATTTAATTTTTAATTCTAAAACAATCCTTTGATGAAACAATTGAACTTCGAAATAAGTGCGTTATATATTGCAATTGAGAAGGTCAAGAAATTACGAGCTCTATAATATGCATTTTGTAAGTTCATTTTATGAAAATTTGAATGAATTTTTAATTTTAAAACAGTCCTTTGATGACACAATTGGACTTCGAAATAAGTGCGTTATATATTACAGTTGAGAAGGTCAAGAAATTACGAGCTCTATAATATGCATTTTGTAAGTTAATTTTATGAAATAATTCCAAGTTTCAAATTTAATTTAATTTTTTATTCTAAAACAATCCTTTGATGAAACAATTGAACTTCGAAATAAGTGCGTTATATATTGCAATTGAGAAGGTCAAGAAATTAGGAGCTCTATAATATGCATTTTGTAAGTTAATTTTATGAAATGATTCCAGGTTTCAAATTTAATTTAATTTTTAATTCTAAAACAATCCTTTGATGAAACAATTGAACTTCGAAATAAGTGCGTTATATATTGCAATTGAGAAGATCAAGAAATTACGAGCTCTATAATATGCATTTTGTAAGTTCATTTTATGAAAATTTGAATGAATTTTTAATTTTAAAACAGTCCTTTGATGACACAATTGGACTTCGAAATAAGTGCGTTATATATTACAGTTGAGAAGGTCGAGAAATTACGAGCTCTTTAATATGCATTTTGTAAGTTAATTTTATGAAATGATTCCAAGTTTCAAATTTAACTTAATTTTTAATTCTAAAACAATCCTTTGATGAAACAATTGAACTTCGAAATAAGTGAGTTATATATTACAGTTGAGAAGGTCGAGAAATTACGAGCTCTATAATATGCATTTTGTAAGTTAATTTTATGAAATGATTCCAAGTTTCAAATTTAATTTAATTTTTAATTCTAAAACAATCCTTTGATGAAACAATTGAACTTCAAAATAAGTGAGTTATATATTACAACTGAGAAGGTCAAGAAATTACGAGCTCTATAATATGCATTTTGTAAGTTAATTTTATGAAATGATTCCAAGTTTCAAATTTAATTTAATTTTTAATTCTAAAACAATCCTTTAGTGAAACAATTGAACTTCGAAATAAGAGCGTGATATATTGCAATTGGGAAGGTCAAGAAATTGCGAGCTCTATAATATGCATTTTGTAAGTTAATTTTATGAAATGATTCCAAGTTTCAAATTTAATTTAATTTTTAATTCTAAAACAATCCTTTGATGAAACAATTGAACTTCGAAATAAGTGAGTTATATATTACAACTGAGAAGGTCAAGAAATTACGAGCTCTATAATATGCATTTTGTAAGTTCATTTTATGAAATGATTCCAAGTTTCAAATTTAATTTAATTTTTAATTCTAAAACAATCCTTTGATGAAACAATTGAACTTCGAAATAAGTGCGTTATATATTGCAATTGAGAAGGTCAAGAAATTACGAGCTCTATAATATGCATTTTGTAAGTTCATTTTATGAAAATTTGAATGAATTTTTAATTTTAAAACAGTCCTTTGATGACACAATTGGACTTCGAAATAAGTGCGTTATATATTACAGTTGAGAAGGTCGAGAAATTACGAGCTCTATAATATGCATCCTTTGGTGAAACAATTGAACTTCGAAAAAAGTGCGTTATATATTGCAATTGAGAAGGTCAAGAAATTACGAGCTCTATAATATGCATTTTGTAAGTTAATTTTATGAAATGATTCCAAGTTTCAAATTTAATTTAATTTTTAATTCTAAAACAATCCTTTGATGAAACAATTGAACTTCGAAATAACTGCGTTATATATTACAATTGAGAAGGTCAAGAAATTAGGAGCTCTATAATATGCATTTTGTAAGTTAATTTTATGAAATGATTCCAAGTTTCAAATTTAATTTAATTTTTAATTCTAAAACAATCCTTTGATGAAACAATTGAACTTCGAAATAAGTGCGTTATATATTGCAATTGAGAAGGTCAAGAAATTACGAGCTCTATAATATGCATTTTGTAAGTTCATTTTATGAAAATTTGAATGAATTTTTAATTTTAAAACAGTCCTTTGATGACACAATTGGACTTCGAAATAAGTGCGTTATATATTACAGTTGAGAAGGTCAAGAAATTACGAGCTCTATAATATGCATTTTGTAAGTTAATTTTATGAAATAATTCCAAGTTTCAAATTTAATTTAATTTTTTATTCTAAAACAATCCTTTGATGAAACAATTGAACTTCGAAATAAGTGCGTTATATATTGCAATTGAGAAGGTCAAGAAATTAGGAGCTCTATAATATGCATTTTGTAAGTTAATTTTATGAAATGATTCCAGGTTTCAAATTTAATTTAATTTTTAATTCTAAAACAATCCTTTGATGAAACAATTGAACTTCGAAATAAGTGCGTTATATATTGCAATTGAGAAGATCAAGAAATTACGAGCTCTATAATATGCATTTTGTAAGTTCATTTTATGAAAATTTGAATGAATTTTTAATTTTAAAACAGTCCTTTGATGACACAATTGGACTTCGAAATAAGTGCGTTATATATTACAGTTGAGAAGGTCGAGAAATTACGAGCTCTTTAATATGCATTTTGTAAGTTAATTTTATGAAATGATTCCAAGTTTCAAATTTAACTTAATTTTTAATTCTAAAACAATCCTTTGATGAAACAATTGAACTTCGAAATAAGTGAGTTATATATTACAGTTGAGAAGGTCGAGAAATTACGAGCTCTATAATATGCATTTTGTAAGTTAATTTTATGAAATGATTCCAAGTTTCAAATTTAATTTAATTTTTAATTCTAAAACAATCCTTTGATGAAACAATTGAACTTCAAAATAAGTGAGTTATATATTACAACTGAGAAGGTCAAGAAATTACGAGCTCTATAATATGCATTTTGTAAGTTAATTTTATGAAATGATTCCAAGTTTCAAATTTAATTTAATTTTTAATTCTAAAACAATCCTTTAGTGAAACAATTGAACTTCGAAATAAGAGCGTGATATATTGCAATTGGGAAGGTCAAGAAATTGCGAGCTCTATAATATGCATTTTGTAAGTTAATTTTATGAAATGATTCCAAGTTTCAAATTTAATTTAATTTTTAATTCTAAAACAATCCTTTGATGAAACAATTGAACTTCGAAATAAGTGAGTTATATATTACAACTGAGAAGGTCAAGAAATTACGAGCTCTATAATATGCATTTTGTAAGTTCATTTTATGAAATGATTCCAAGTTTCAAATTTAATTTAATTTTTAATTCTAAAACAATCCTTTGATGAAACAATTGAACTTCGAAATAAGTGCGTTATATATTGCAATTGAGAAGGTCAAGAAATTACGAGCTCTATAATATGCATTTTGTAAGTTCATTTTATGAAAATTTGAATGAATTTTTAATTTTAAAACAGTCCTTTGATGACACAATTGGACTTCGAAATAAGTGCGTTATATATTACAGTTGAGAAGGTCGAGAAATTACGAGCTCTATAATATGCATCCTTTGGTGAAACAATTGAACTTCGAAAAAAGTGCGTTATATATTGCAATTGAGAAGGTCAAGAAATTACGAGCTCTATAATATGCATTTTGTAAGTTAATTTTATGAAATGATTCCAAGTTTCAAATTTAATTTAATTTTTAATTCTAAAACAATCCTTTGATGAAACAATTGAACTTCGAAATAACTGCGTTATATATTACAATTGAGAAGGTCAAGAAATTACGAGCTCTATAATATGCATTTTGTAAGTTAATTTTATGAAATGATTCCAAGTTTCAAATTTAATTTAATTTTTAATTCTAAAACAATCCTTTGATGAAACAATTGAACTTCGAAATAAGTGAGTTATATATTACAACTGAGAAGGTCAAGAAATTACGAGCTCTATAATATGCATTTTGTAAGTTCATTTTATGAAAATTTGAATGAATTTTTAATTTTAAAACAGTCCTTTGATGACACAATTGGACTTCGAAATAACTGCGTTATATATTACAGTTGAGAAGGTCAAGAAATTACGAGCTCTATAATATGCATTTTGTAAGTTAATTTTATGAAATGATTCCAAGCTTCAAATTTAATTTAATTTTTAATTCTAAAACAATCCTTTGATGAAATAATTGAACTTCGAAATAAGTGCGTTATATATTGCAATTGAGAAGGTCAAGAAATAACGAGCTCTATAATATGCATTTTGTAAGTTCATTTTATGAAAATTTGAATGAATGTTTAATTTTAAAACAGTCCTTTGATGACACAATTGGACTTCGAAATAACTGCGTTATATATTACAGTTGAGAAGGTCAAGAAATTACGAGCTCTTTGTAAGTTAATTTTATGAAATGATTCCAAGTTTCAAATTTAATTTAATTTTTAATTCTAAAACAATCCTTTGATGAAACAATTGAACTTCGAAATAAGTGCGTTATATATTGCAATTGAGAAGGTCAAGAAATTACGAGCTCTATAATATGCATTTTGTAAGTTCATTTTATGAAAATTTGAATGAATTTTTAATTTTAAAACAGTCCTTTGATGACACAATTGGACTTCGAAATAAGTGCGTTATATATTACAGTTGAGACGGTCGAGAAATTACGAGCTCTTTAATATGCATTTTGTAAGTTAATTTTATGAAATGATTCCAAGTTTCAAATTTAATTTAATTTTTAATTCTAAAACAATCCTTTGATGAAACAATTGAACTTCGAAATAAGTGAGTTATATATTACAGTTGAGAAGGTCGAGAAATTACGAGCTCTATAATATGCATTTTGTAAGTTAATTTTATGAAATGATTCCAAGTTTCAAATTTAATTTAATTTTTAATTCTAAAACAATCCTTTGATGAAACAATTGAACTTCAAAATAAGTGAGTTATATATTACAACTGAGAAGGTCAAGAAATTACGAGCTCTATGCATTTTGTAAGTTCATTTTATGAAATGATTCCTAGTTTCAAATTTAATTTAATTTTTAATTCTAAAACAATCCTTTGGTGAAACAATTGAACTTCGAAATAAGTGCGTTATATATTGCAATTGAGAAGGTCAAGAAATTACGAGCTCTATAATATGCATTTTGTAAGTTCATTTTATGAAATGATTCCAAGCTTCAAATTTAATTTAATTTTTAATTCTAAAACAATCCTTTGGTGAAACAATTGAACTTCGAAATAAGAGCGTGATATATTGCAATTGGGAAGGTCAAGAAATTACGAGCTCTATAATATGCATTTTGTAAGTTAATTTTATGAAATGATTCCAAGTTTCAAATTTAATTTAATTTTTAATTCTAAAACAATCCTTTGATGAAACAATTGAACTTCGAAATAAGTGAGTTATATATTACAGTTGAGAAGGTCGAGAAATTACGAGCTCTATAATATGCATTTTGTAAGTTAATTTTATGAAATGATTCCAAGTTTCAAATTTAATTTAATTTTTAATTCTAAAACAATCCTTTGGTGAAACAATTGAACTTCGAAATAAGAGCGTGATATATTGCAATTGGGAAGGTCAAGAAATTACGAGCTCTATAATATGCATTTTGTAAGTTAATTTTATGAAATGATTCCAAGTTTCAAATTTAATTTAATTTTTAATTCTAAAACAATCCTTTGATGAAACAATTGAACTTCGAAATAAGTGAGTTATATATTACAACTGAGAAGGTCAAGAAATTACGAGCTCTATAATATGCATTTTGTAAGTTCATTTTATGAAATGATTCCTAGTTTCAAATTTAATTTAATTTTTAATTCTAAAACAATCCTTTGGTGAAACAATTGAACTTCGAAATAAGTGCGTTATATATTGCAATTGAGAAGGTCAAGAAATTACGAGCTCTATAATATGCATTTTGTAAGTTCATTTTATGAAATGATTCCAAGCTTCAAATTTAATTTAATTTTTAATTTTAAAACAGTCCTTTGATGACACAATTGGACTTCGAAATAACTGCGTTATATATTACAATTGAGAAGGTCAAGAAATTACGAGCTCTATAATATGCATTTTGTAAGTTAATTTTATGAAATGATTCCAAGTTTCAAATTTAATTTAATTTTTAATTCTAAAACAATCCTTTGATGAAACAATTGAACTTCGAAATAAGTGAGTTATATATTACAGTTGAGAAGGTCGAGAAACTACGAGCTCTATAATATGCATTTTGTAAGTTAATTTTATGAAATGATTCCAAGTTTCAAATTTAATTTAATTTTTAATTCTAAAACAATCCTTTGGTGAAACAATTGAACTTCGAAATAAGAGCGTGATATATTGCAATTGGGAAGGTCAAGAAATTACGAGCTCTATAATATGCATTTTGTAAGTTAATTTTATGAAATGATTCCAAGTTTCAAATTTAATTTAATTTTTAATTCTAAAACAATCCTTTGATGAAACAATTGAACTTCGAAATAAGTGAGTTATATATTACAACTGAGAAGGTCAAGAAATTACGAGCTCTATAATATGCATTTTGTAAGTTCATTTTATGAAATGATTCCTAGTTTCAAATTTAATTTAATTTTTAATTCTAAAACAATCCTTTGGTGAAACAATTGAACTTCGAAATAAGTGCGTTATATATTGCAATTGAGAAGGTCAAGAAATTACGAGCTCTATAATATGCATTTTGTAAGTTCATTTTATGAAATGATTCCAAGCTTCAAATTTAATTTAATTTTTAATTTTAAAACAGTCCTTTGATGACACAATTGGACTTCGAAATAACTGCGTTATATATTACAATTGAGAAGGTCAAGAAATTACGAGCTCTATAATATGCATTTTGTAAGTTAATTTTATGAAATGATTCCAAGTTTCAAATTTAATTTAATTTTTAATTCTAAAACAATCCTTTGATGAAACAATTGAACTTCGAAATAAGTGAGTTATATATTACAACTGAGAAGGTCAAGAAATTACGAGCTCTATAATATGCATTTTGTAAGTTCATTTTATGAAATGATTCCAAGTTTCAAATTTAATTTAATTTTTAATTCTAAAACAATCCTTTGATGAAACAATTGAACTTCGAAATAAGTGCGTTATATATTGCAATTGAGAAGGTCAAGAAATTACGAGCTCTATAATATGCATTTTGTAAGTTAATTTTATGAAATGATTCCAAGTTTCAAATTTAATTTAATTTTTAATTCTAAAACAATCCTTTGATGAAACAATTGAACTTCGAAATAAGTGAGTTATATATTACAACTGAGAAGGTCAAGAAATTACGAGCTCTATAATATGCATTTTGTAAGTTCATTTTATGAAATGATTCCAAGTTTCAAATTGAATTTAATTTTTAATTCTAAAACAATCCTTTGATGAAACAATTGAACTTCGAAATAAGTGCGTTATATATTGCAATTGAGAAGGTCAAGAAATTACGAGCTCTATAATATGCATTTTGTAAGTTAATTTTATGAAATGATTCCAAGTTTCAAATTTAATTTAATTTTTAATTCTAAAACAATCCTTTGATAAAACAATTGAACTTCGAAATAAGTGCGTTATATATTGCAATTGAGAAGGTCAAAAAATTACGAGCTCTATAATATGCATTTTGTAAGTTCATTTTATGAAAATTTGAATGAATTTTTAATTTTAAAACAGTCCTTTGATGACACAATTGGACTTCGAAATAAGTGCGTTATATATTACAGTTGAGAAGGTCGAGAAATTACGAGCTCTATAATATGCATCCTTTGGTGAAACAATTGAACTTCGAAATAAGTGCGTTATATATTGCAATTGAGAAGGTCAAGAAATTACGAGCTCTATAATATGCATTTTGTAAGTTAATTTTATGAAATGATTCCAAGTTTCAAATTTAATTTAATTTTTAATTCTAAAACAATCCTTTGATGAAACAATTGAACTTCGAAATAAGTGCGTTATATATTGCAATTGAGAAGGTCAAGAAATTACGAGCTCTATAATATGCATTTTGTAAGTTCATTTTATGAAAATTTGAATGAATTTTTAATTTTAAAACAGTCCTTTGATGACACAATTGGACTTCGAAATAAGTGCGTTATATATTACATTTGAGAAGGTCGAGAAATTACGAGCTCTGTAATATGCATCCTTTGGTGAAACAATTGAACTTCGAAATAAGTGCGTTATATATTGCAATTGAGAAGGTCAAGAAATTACGAGCTCTATAATATGCATTTTGTAAGTTCATTTTATGAAATGATTCCAAGCTTGTAATTTAATTTAATTTTTAATTTTAAAACAGTCCTTTGATGACACAATTGGACTTCGAAATAACTGCGTTATATATTACAATTGAGAAGGTCAAGAAATTACGAGCTCTATAATATGCATTTTGTAAGTTCATTTTATGAAAATTTGAATGAATTTTTAATTTTAAAACAGTCCTCTGATGACACAATTGGACTTCGAAATAAGTGCGTTATATATTACAGTTGAGAATGTCAAGAAATTACGAGCTCTATAATATGCATTTTGTAAGTTAATTTTATGAAATGATTCCAAGTTTCAAATTTAATTTAATTTTTAATTCTAAAACAATCCTTTGATGAAACAGTTGAACTTCGAAATAAGTGCGTTATATATTGCAATTGAGAAGGTCAAGAAATTACGAGCTCTATAATATGCATTTTGTAAGTTCATTTTATGAAAATTTGAATGAATTTTTAATTTTAAAACAGTCCTTTGATGACACAATTGGACTTCGAAATAAGTGCGTTATATATTACAGTTGAGAAGGTCGAGAAATTACGAGCTCTATAATATGCATCCTTTGGTGAAACAATTGAACTTCGAAATAAGTGCGTTATATATTGCAATTGAGAAGGTCAAGAAATTACGAGCTCTATAATATGCATTTTGTAAGTTAATTTTATGAAATGATTCCAAGTTTCAAATTTAATTTAATTTTTAATTCTAAAACAATCCTTTGATGAAACAATTGAACTTCGAAATAAGTGCGTTATATATTACAGTTGAGAATGTCAAGAAATTACGAGCTCTATAATATGCATTTTGTAAGTTAATTTTATGAAATGATTCCAAGTTTCAAATTTAATTTAATTTTTAATTCTAAAACAATCCTTTGATGAAACAATTGAACTTCGAAATAAGTGCGTTATATATTGCAATTGAGAAGGTCAAGAAATTACGAGCTCTATAATATGCATTTTGTAAGTTCATTTTATGAAAATTTGAATGAATTTTTAATTTTAAAACAGTCCTTTGATGACACAATTGGACTTCGAAATAAGTGCGTTATATATTACAGTTGAGAAGGTCGAGAAATTACGAGCTCTATAATATGCATCCTTTGGTGAAACAATTGAACTTCGAAATAAGTGCGTTATATATTGCAATTGAGAAGGTCAAGAAATTACGAGCTCTATAATATGCATTTTGTAAGTTCATTTTATGAAATGATTCCAAGCTTCAAATTTAATTTAATTTTTAATTTTAAAACAGTCCTTTGATGACACAATTGGACTTCGAAATAACTGCGTTATATATTACAATTGAGAAGGTCAAGAAATTACGAGCTCTATAATATGCATTTTGTAAGTTCATTTTATGAAAATTTGAATGAATTTTTAATTTTAAAACAGTCCTCTGATGACACAATTGGACTTCGAAATAAGTGCGTTATATATTACAGTTGAGAATGTCAAGAAATTACGAGCTCTATAATATGCATTTTGTAAGTTAATTTTATGAAATGATTCCAAGTTTCAAATTTAATTTAATTTTTAATTCTAAAACAATCCTTTGATGAAACAATTGAACTTCGAAATAAGTGCGTTATATATTGCAATTGAGAAGGTCAAGAAATTACGAGCTCTATAATATGCATTTTGTAAGTTCATTTTATGAAAATTTGAATGAATTTTTAATTTTAAAACAGTCCTTTGATGACACAATTGGACTTAGAAATAAGTGCGTTATATATTACAGTTGAGAAGGTCGAGAAATTACGAGCTCTATAATATGCATCCTTTGGTGAAACAATTGAACTTCGAAATAAGTGCGTTATATATTGCAATTGAGAAGGTCAAGAAATTACGAGCTCTATAATATGCATTTTGTAAGTTAATTTTATGAAATGATTCCAAGTTTCAAATTTAATTTAATTTTTAATTCTAAAACAATCCTTTGATGAAACAATTGAACTTCGAAATAAGTGCGTTATATATTGCAATTGAGAAGGTCAAGAAATTACGAGCTCTATAATATGCATTTTGTAAGTTCATTTTATGAAAATTTGAATGAATTTTTAATTTTAAAACAGTCCTTTGGTGAAACAATTGAACTTCGAAATAAGTGCGTTATATATTGCAATTGAGAAGGTCAAGAAATTACGAGCTCTATAATATGCATTTTGTAAGTTAATTTTATGAAATGATTCCAAGTTTCAAATTTAATTTAATTTTTAATTCTAAAACAATCCTTTGATGAAACAATTGAACTTCGAAATAAGAGCGTGATATATTGCAATTGGGAAGGTCAAGAAATTACGAGCTCTATAATATGCATTTTGTAAGTTAATTTTATGAAATGATTCCAAGTTTCAAATTTAATTTAATTTTTAATTCTAAAACAATCCTTTGATGAAACAATTGAACTTCGAAATAAGTGAGTTATATATTACAACTGAGAAGGTCAAGAAATTACGAGCTCTATAATATGCATTTTGTAAGTTCATTTTATGAAATGATTCCTAGTTTCAAATTTAATTTAATTTTTAATTCTAAAACAATCCTTTGGTGAAACAATTGAACTTCGAAATAAGTGCGTTATATATTGCAATTGAGAAGGTCAAGAAATTACGAGCTCTATAATATGCATTTTGTAAGTTCATTTTATGAAATGATTCCAAGCTTCAAATTTAATTTAATTTTTAATTTTAAAACAGTCCTTTGATGACACAATTGGACTTCGAAATAACTGCGTTATATATTACAATTGAGAAGGTCAAGAAATTACGAGCTCTATAATATGCATTTTGTAAGTTAATTTTATGAAATGATTCCAAGTTTCAAATTTAATTTAATTTTTAATTCTAAAACAATCCTTTGATGAAACAATTGAACTTCGAAATAAGTGAGTTATATATTACAACTGAGAAGGTCAAGAAATTACGAGCTCTATAATATGCATTTTGTAAGTTCATTTTATGAAATGATTCCAAGTTTCAAATTTAATTTAATTTTTAATTCTAAAACAATCCTTTGATGAAACAATTGAACTTCGAAATAAGTGCGTTATATATTGCAATTGAGAAGGTCAAGAAATTACGAGCTCTATAATATGCATTTTGTAAGTTAATTTTATGAAATGATTCCAAGTTTCAAATTTAATTTAATTTTTAATTCTAAAACAATCCTTTGATGAAACAATTGAACTTCGAAATAAGTGAATTATATATTACAACTGAGAAGGTCAAGAAATTACGAGCTCTATAATATGCATTTTGTAAGTTCATTTTATGAAATGATTCCAAGTTTCAAATTGAATTTAATTTTTAATTCTAAAACAATCCTTTGATGAAACAATTGAACTTCGAAATAAGTGCGTTATATATTGCAATTGAGAAGGTCAAGAAATTACGAGCTCTATAATATGCATTTTGTAAGTTAATTTTATGAAATGATTCCAAGTTTCAAATTTAATTTAATTTTTAATTCTAAAACAATCCTTTGATAAAACAATTGAACTTCGAAATAAGTGCGTTATATATTGCAATTGAGAAGGTCAAAAAATTACGAGCTCTATAATATGCATTTTGTAAGTTCATTTTATGAAAATTTGAATGAATTTTTAATTTTAAAACAGTCCTTTGATGACACAATTGGACTTCGAAATAAGTGCGTTATATATTACAGTTGAGAAGGTCGAGAAATTACGAGCTCTATAATATGCATCCTTTGGTGAAACAATTGAACTTCGAAATAAGTGCGTTATATATTGCAATTGAGAAGGTCAAGAAATTACGAGCTCTATAATATGCATTTTGTAAGTTAATTTTATGAAATGATTCCAAGTTTCAAATTTAATTTAATTTTTAATTCTAAAACAATCCTTTGATGAAACAATTGAACTTCGAAATAAGTGCGTTATATATTGCAATTGAGAAGGTCAAGAAATTACGAGCTCTATAATATGCATTTTGTAAGTTCATTTTATGAAAATTTGAATGAATTTTTAATTTTAAAACAGTCCTTTGATGACACAATTGGACTTCGAAATAAGTGCGTTATATATTACATTTGAGAAGGTCAAGAAATTACGACCTCTGTAATATGCATCCTTTGGTGAAACAATTGAACTTCGAAATAAGTGCGTTATATATTGCAATTGAGAAGGTCAAGAAATTACGAGCTCTATAATATGCATTTTGTAAGTTCATTTTATGAAATGATTCCAAGCTTGTAATTTAATTTAATTTTTAATTTTAAAACAGTCCTTTGATGACACAATTGGACTTCGAAATAACTGCGTTATATATTACAATTGAGAAGGTCAAGAAATTACGAGCTCTATAATATGCATTTTGTAAGTTCATTTTATGAAAATTTGAATGAATTTTTAATTTTAAAACAGTCCTCTGATGACACAATTGGACTTCGAAATAAGTGCGTTATATATTACAGTTGAGAATGTCAAGAAATTACGAGCTCTATAATATGCATTTTGTAAGTTAATTTTATGAAATGATTCCAAGTTTCAAATTTAATTTAATTTTTAATTCTAAAACAATCCTTTGATGAAACAGTTGAACTTCGAAATAAGTGCGTTATATATTGCAATTGAGAAGGTCAAGAAATTACGAGGTCTATAATATGCATTTTGTAAGTTCATTTTATGAAAATTTGAATGAATTTTTAATTTTAAAACAGTCCTTTGATGACACAATTGGACTTCGAAATAAGTGCGTTATATATTACAGTTGAGAAGGTCGAGAAATTACGAGCTCTATAATATGCATCCTTTGGTGAAACAATTGAACTTCGAAATAAGTGCGTTATATATTGCAATTGAGAAGGTCAAGAAATTACGAGCTCTATAATATGCATTTTGTAAGTTAATTTTATGAAATGATTCCAAGTTTCAAATTTAATTTAATTTTTAATTCTAAAACAATCCTTTGATGAAACAATTGAACTTCGAAATAAGTGCGTTATATATTACAGTTGAGAATGTCAAGAAATTACGAGCTCTATAATATGCATTTTGTAAGTTAATTTTATGAAATGATTCCAAGTTTCAAATTTAATTTAATTTTTAATTCTAAAACAATCCTTTGATGAAACAATTGAACTTCGAAATAAGTGCGTTATATATTGCAATTGAGAAGGTCAAGAAATTACGAGCTCTATAATATGCATTTTGTAAGTTCATTTTAAGAAAATTTGAATGAATTTTTAATTTTAAAACAGTCCTTTGATGACACAATTGGACTTCGAAATAAGTGCGTTATATATTACAGTTGAGAAGGTCGAGAAATTACGAGCTCTATAATATGCATCCTTTGGTGAAACAATTGAACTTCGAAATAAGTGCGTTATATATTGCAATTGAGAAGGTCAAGAAATTACGAGCTCTATAATATGCATTTTGTAAGTTCATTTTATGAAATGATTCCAAGCTTCAAATTTAATTTAATTTTTAATTTTAAAACAGTCCTTTGATGACACAATTGGACTTCGAAATAACTGCGTTATATATTACAATTGAGAAGGTCAAGAAATTACGAGCTCTATAATATGCATTTTGTAAGTTCATTTTATGAAAATTTGAATGAATTTTTAATTTTAAAACAGTCCTCTGATGACACAATTGGACTTCGAAATAAGTGCGTTATATATTACAGTTGAGAATGTCAAGAAATTACGAGCTCTATAATATGCATTTTGTAAGTTAATTTTATGAAATGATTCCAAGTTTCAAATTTAATTTAATTTTTAATTCTAAAACAATCCTTTGATGAAACAATTGAACTTCGAAATAAGTGCGTTATATATTGCAATTGAGAAGGTCAAGAAATTACGAGCTCTATAATATGCATTTTGTAAGTTCATTTTATGAAAATTTGAATGAATTTTTAATTTTAAAACAGTCCTTTGATGACACAATTGGACTTCGAAATAAGTGCGTTATATATTACAGTTGAGAAGGTCGAGAAATTACGAGCTCTATAATATGCATCCTTTGGTGAAACAATTGAACTTCGAAATAAGTGCGTTATATATTGCAATTGAGAAGGTCAAGAAATTACGAGCTCTATAATATGCATTTTGTAAGGTAATTTTATGAAATGATTCCAAGTTTCAAATTTAATTTAATTTTTAATTCTAAAACAATCCTTTGATAAAACAATTGAACTTCGAAATAAGTGCGTTATATATTGCAATTGAGAAGGTCAAGAAATTACGAGCTCTATAATATGCATTTTGTAAGTTCATTTTATGAAAATTTGAATGAATTTTTAATTTTAAAACAGTCCTTTGATGACACAATTGGACTTCGAAATAAGTGCGTTATATATTACAGTTGAGAAGGTCGAGAAATTACGAGCTCTAAAATATGCATCCTTTGGTGAAACAATTGAACTTCGAAATAAGTGCGTTATATATTGCAATTGAGAAGGTCAAGAAATTACGAGCTCTATAATATGCATTTTGTAAGTTCATTTTATGAAATGATTCCAAGCTTCAAATTTAATTTAATTTTTAATTTTAAAACAGTCCTTTGATGACACAATTGGACTTCGAAATAACTGCGTTATATATTACAATTGAGAAGGTCAAGAAATTACGAGCTCTATAATATGCATTTCATTTTATGAAAATTTGAATGAATTTTTAATTTTAAAACAGTCCTCTGATGACACAATTGGACTTCGAAATAAGTGCGTTATATATTACAGTTGAGAATGTCAAGAAATTACGAGCTCTATAATATGCATTTTGTAAGTTAATTTTATGAAATGATTCCAAGTTTCAAATTTAATTTAATTTTTAATTCTAAAACAATCCTTTGATGAAACAATTGAACTTCGAAATAAGTGAGTTATATATTACAACTGAGAAGGTCAAGAAATTACGAGCTCTATAATATGCATTTTGTAAGTTCATTTTATGAAAATTTGAATGAATTTTTAATTTTAAAACAGTCCTCTGATGACACAATTGGACTTCGAAATAAGTGCGTTATATATTACAGTTGAGAATGTCAAGAAATTACGAGCTCTATAATATGCATTTTGTAAGTTAATTTTATGAAATGATTCCAAGTTTCAAATTTAATTTAATTTTTAATTCTAAAACAATCCTTTGATGAAACAATTGAACTTCGAAATAAGTAAGTTATATATTGCAATTGAGAAGGTCAAGAAATTAGGAGCTCTATAATATGCATTTTGTAAGTTCATTTTATGAAAATTTGAATAAATTTTTAATTTTAAAACAGTCCTCTGATGACACAATTGGACTTCGAAATAAGTGCGTTATATATTACAGTTGAGAATGTCAAGAAATTACGAGCTCTATAATATGCATTTTGTAAGTTAATTTTATGAAATGATTCCAAGTTTCAAATTTAATTTGATTTTTAATTCTAAAACAATCCTTTGATGAAACAATTGAACTTCGAAATAAGTGCGTTATATATTGCAATTGAGAAGGTCAAGAAATTAGGAGCTCTATAATATGCATTTTGTAAGGTAATTTTATGAAATGATTCCAAGTTTCAAATTTAATTTAATTTTTAATTCTAAAACAATCATTTGATGAAATAATTGAACTTCGAAATAAGTGCGTTATATATTGCAATTGAGAAGGTCAAGAAATTACGAGCTCTATAATATGCATTTTGTAAGTTCATTTTATGAAAATTTGAATGAATGTTTAATTTTAAAACAGTCCTTTGATGACACAATTGGACTTCGAAATAACTGCGTTATATATTACAGTTGAGAAGGTCAAGAAATTACGAGCTCTATAATATGCATTTTGTAAGTTAATTTTATGAAATGATTCCAAGTTTCAAATTTAATTTAATTTTTAATTCTAAAACAATCCTTTGATGAAACAATTGAACTTCGAAATAAGTAAGTTATATATTGCAATTGAGAAGGTCAAGAAATTAGGAGCTCTATAATATGCATTTTGTAAGTTCATTTTATGAAAATTTGAATGAATGTTTAATTTTAAAACAGTCCTCTGATGACACAATTGGACTTCGAAATAAGTGCGTTATATATTACAGTTGAGAATGTCAAGAAATTACGAGCTCTATAATATGCATTTTGTAAGTTAATTTTATGAAATGATTCCAAGTTTCAAATTTAATTTAATTTTTAATTCTAAAACAATCCTTTGATGAAACAATTGAACTTCGAAATAAGTGCGTTATATATTGCAATTGAGCAGGTCAAGAAATTAGGAGCTCTATAATATGCATTTTGTAAGTTAATTTTATGAAATGATTCCAAGTTTCAAATTTAATTTAATTTTTAATTCTAAAACAATCATTTGATGAAATAATTTAACTTCGAAATAAGTGCGTTATATATTGCAATTGAGAAGGTCAAGAAATTACGAGCTCTATAATATGCATTTTGTAAGTTCATTTTATGAAATGATTCCAAGCTTCAAATTTAATTTAATTTTTAATTTTAAAACAGTCCTTTGATGACACAATTGGACTTCGAAATAACTGCGTTATATATTACAATTGAGAAGGTCAAGAAATTACGAGCTCTATAATATGAATTTTTTAAGTTAATTTTATGAAATGATTCCAAGTTTCAAATTTAATTTAATTTTTAATTCTAAAACAATCCTTTGATGAAACAATTGAACTTCGAAATAAGTGAGTTATATATTACAACTGAGAAGGTCAAGAAATTACGAGCTCTATAATATGCATTTTGTAAGTCCATTTTATGAAAATTTGAATAAATTTTTAATTTTAAAACAGTCCTCTGATGACACAATTGGACTTCGAAATAAGTGCGTTATATATTACAGTTGAGAATGTCAAGAAATTACGAGCTCTATAATATGCATTTTGTAAGTTAATTTTATGAAATGATTCCAAGTTTCAAATTTAATTTAATTTTTAATTCTAAAACAATCCTTTGATGAAACAATTGAACTTCGAAAAAAGTGCGTTATATATTGCAATTGAGAAGGGAGAAGGTCAAGAAATTAGGAGCTCTATAATATGCATTTTGTAGGTTAATTTTATGAATTGATTCCAAGTTTCAAATTTAATTTAATTTTTAATTCTAAAACAATCCTTTGATGAAACAATTGAACTTCGAAATAAGTGCGTTATATATTGCAATTGAGAAGGTCAAGAAATTACGAGCTCTATAATATGCATTTTGTAAGTTCATTTTATGAAAATTTGAATGAATTTTTAATTTTAAAACAGTCCTTTGATGACACAATTGGACTTCGAAATAAGTGCGTTATATATTACAGTTGAGAAGGTCGAGAAATTACGAGCTCTATAATATGCATTTTGTAAGTTAATTTTATGAAATGATTCCAAGTTTCAAATTTAATTTAATTTTTAATTCTAAAACAATCCTTTGATGAAACCATTGAACTTCGAAATAAGTGAGTTATATATTACAGTTGAGAAGGTCGAGAAATTACGAGCTCTATAATATGCATTTTGTAAGTTAATTTTATGAAATGATTCCAAGTTTCAAATTTAATTTAATTTTTAATTCTAAAACAGTCCTTTGATGACACAATTGGAATTCGAAATAAGTGCGTTACATATTACAGTTAAGAAGGTCGAGAAATTACGAGCTCTATAATATGCATTTTGTAAGCTAATTTTATGAAATGATTCCAAGTTTCAAATTTAATTTAATTTTTAATTCTAAAACAATCCTTTGATGAAACCATTGAACTTCGAAATAAGTGAGTTATATATTACAGTTGAGAAGGTCGAGAAATTACGAGCTCTATAATATGCATTTTGTAAGTTAATTTTATGAAATGATTCCAAGTTTCAAATTTAATTTAATTTTTAATTCTAAAACAGTCCTTTGATGACACAATTGGACTTCGAAATAAGTGCGTTATATATTACAGTTGAGAAGGTCGAGAAATTACGAGCTCTATAATATGCATCCTTTGGTGAAACAATTGAACTTCGAAATAAGTGCGTTATATATTGCAATTGAGAAGGTCAAGAAATTACGAGCTCTATAATATGCATTTTGTAAGTTAATTTTATGAAATGATTCCAAGTTTCAAATTTAATTTAATTTTTAATTCTAAAACAATCCTTTGATAAAACAATTGAACTTCGAAATAAGTGCGTTATATATTGCAATTGAGAAGGTCAAGAAATTACGAGCTCTATAATATGCATTTTGTAAGTTCATTTTATGAAAATTTGAATGAATTTTTAATTTTAAAACAGTCCTTTGATGACACAATTGGACTTCGAAATAAGTGCGTTATATATTACAGTTGAGAAGATCGAGAAATTACGAGCTCTAAAATATGCATCCTTTGGTGAAACAATTGAACTTCGAAATAAGTGCGTTATATATTGCAATTGAGAAGGTCAAGAAATTACGAGCTCTATAATATGCATTTTGTAAGTTCATTTTATGAAATGATTCCAAGCTTCAAATTTAATTTAATTTTTAATTTTAAAACAGTCCTTTGATGACACAATTGGACTTCGAAATAACTGCGTTATATAATACAATTGAGAAGGTCAAGAAATTACGAGCTCTATAATATGCATTTCATTTTATGAAAATTTGAATGAATTTTTAATTTTAAAACAGTCCTCTGATGACACAATTGGACTTCGAAATAAGTGCGTTATATATTACAGTTGAGAATGTCAAGAAATTACGAGCTCTATAATATGCATTTTGTAAGTTAATTTTATGAAATGATTCCAAGTTTCAAATTTAATTTAATTTTTAATTCTAAAACAATCCTTTGATGAAACAATTGAACTTCGAAATAAGTGAGTTATATATTACAACTGAGAAGGTCAAGAAATTACGAGCTCTATAATATGCATTTTGTAAGTTCATTTTATGAAAATTTGAATGAATTTTTAATTTTAAAACAGTCCTCTGATGACACAATTGGACTTCGAAATAAGTGCGTTATATATTACAGTTGAGAATGTCAAGAAATTACGAGCTCTATAATATGCATTTTGTAAGTTAATTTTATGAAATGATTCCAAGTTTCAAATTTAATTTAATTTTTAATTCTAAAACAATCCTTTGATGAAACAATTGAACTTCGAAATAAGTAAGTTATATATTGCAATTGAGAAGGTCAAGAAATTAGGAGCTCTATAATATGCATTTTGTAAGTTCATTTTATGAAAATTTGAATAAATTTTTAATTTTAAAACAGTCCTCTGATGACACAATTGGACTTCGAAATAAGTGCGTTATATATTACAGTTGAGAATGTCAAGAAATTACGAGCTCTATAATATGCATTTTGTAAGTTAATTTTATGAAATGATTCCAAGTTTCAAATTTAATTTGATTTTTAATTCTAAAACAATCCTTTGATGAAACAATTGAACTTCGAAACAAGTGCGTTATATATTGCAATTGAGAAGGTCAAGAAATTAGGAGCTCTATAATATGCATTTTGTAAGGTAATTTTATGAAATGATTCCAAGTTTCAAATTTAATTTAATTTTTAATTCTAAAACAATCATTTGATGAAATAATTGAACTTCGAAATAAGTGCGTTATATATTGCAATTGAGAAGGTCAAGAAATTACGAGCTCTATAATATGCATTTTGTAAGTTCATTTTATGAAAATTTGAATGAATGTTTAATTTTAAAACAGTCCTTTGATGACACAATTGGACTTCGAAATAACTGCGTTATATATTACAGTTGAGAAGGTCAAGAAATTACGAGCTCTATAATATGCATTTTGTAAGTTAATTTTATGAAATGATTCCAAGTTTCAAATTTAATTTAATTTTTAATTCTAAAACAATCCTTTGATGAAACAATTGAACTTCGAAATAAGTAAGTTATATATTGCAATTGAGAAGGTCAAGAAATTAGGAGCTCTATAATATGCATTTTGTAAGTTCATTTTATGAAAATTTGAATGAATGTTTAATTTTAAAACAGTCCTCTGATGACACAATTGGACTTCGAAATAAGTGCGTTATATATTACAGTTGAGAATGTCAAGAAATTACGAGCTCTATAATATGCATTTTGTAAGTTAATTTTATGAAATGATTCCAAGTTTCAAATTTAATTTAATTTTTAATTCTAAAACAATCCTTTGATGAAACAATTGAACTTCGAAATAAGTGCGTTATATATTGCAATTGAGAAGGTCAAGAAATTAGGAGCTCTATAATATGCATTTTGTAAGTTAATTTTATGAAATGATTCCAAGTTTCAAATTTAATTTAATTTTTAATTCTAAAACAATCATTTGATGAAATAATTTAACTTCGAAATAAGTGCGTTATATATTGCAATTGAGAAGGTCAAGAAATTACGAGCTCTATAATATGCATTTTGTAAGTTCATTTTATGAAATGATTCCAAGCTTCAAATTTAATTTAATTTTTAATTTTAAAACAGTCCTTTGATGACACAATTGGACTTCGAAATAACTGCGTTATATATTACAATTGAGAAGGTCAAGAAATTACGAGCTCTATAATATGAATTTTGTAAGTTAATTTTATGAAATGATTCCAAGTTTCAAATTTAATTTAATTTTTAATTCTAAAACAATCCTTTGATGAAACAATTGAACTTCGAAATAAGTGAGTTATATATTACAACTGAGAAGGTCAAGAAATTACGAGCTCTATAATATGCATTTTGTAAGTTCATTTTATGAAAATTTGAATAAATTTTTAATTTTAAAACAGTCCTCTGATGACACAATTGGACTTCGAAATAAGTGCGTTATATATTACAGTTGAGAATGTCAAGAAATTACGAGCTCTATAATATGCATTTTGTAAGTTAATTTTATGAAATGATTCCAAGTTTCAAATTTAATTTAATTTTTAATTCTAAAACAATCCTTTGATGAAACAATTGAACTTCGAAAAAAGTGCGTTATATATTGCAATTGAGAAGGGAGAAGGTCAAGAAATTAGGAGCTCTATAATATGCATTTTGTAGGTTAATTTTATGAATTGATTCCAAGTTTCAAATTTAATTTAATTTTTAATTCTAAAACAATCCTTTGATGAAACAATTGAACTTCCTTTGATGAAATAATTGAACTTCGAAATAAGTGCGTTATATATTGCAATTGAGAAGGTCAAGAAATTACGAGCTCTATAATATGCATTTAGTAAGTTCATTTTATGAAATGATTCCAAGTTTCAAATTTAATTTAATTTTTAATTCTAAAACAATCCTTTGATGAAATAATTGAACTTCGAAATAAGTGCGTTATATATTGCAATTGAGAAGGTCAAGAAATTACGAGCTCTATAATATGCATTTTGTAAGTTCATTTTATGAAATGATTCCAAGTTTCAAATTTAATTTAATTTTTAATTCTAAAACAATCCTTTGATGAAATAATTGAACTTCGAAATAAGTGCGTTATATATTACAGTTGAGAATGTCAAGAAATTACGAGCTCTATAATATGCATTTTGTAAGTTAATTTTATGAAATGATTCCAAGTTTCAAATTTAATTTAATTTTTAATTCTAAAACAATCCTTTGATGAAATAATTGAACTTCGAAATAAGTGCGTTATATATTGCAATTGAGAAGGTCAAGAAATTACGAGCTCTATAATATGCATTTTGTAAGTTCATTTTATGAAAATTTGAATGAATGTTTAATTTTAAAACAGTCCTTTGATGACACAATTGGACTTCGAAATAACTGCGTTATATATTACAGTTGAGAAGGTCAAGAAATTACGAGCTCTATAATATGCATTTTGTAAGTTAATTTTATGAAATGATTCCAAGTTTCAAATTTAATTTAATTTTTTATTCTAAAACAATCCTTTGATGAAACAATTGAAAATCGAAATAAGTGCGTTATATATTGCAATTGAGAAGGTCAAGAAATTAGGAGCTCTATAATATGCATTTTGTAAGTTAATTTTATGAAATGATTCCAAGTTTCAAATTTAATTTAATTTTTAATTCTAAAACAATCCTTTGATGAAACAATTGAACTTCGAAATAAGTGCGTTATATATTGCAATTGAGAAGATCAAGAAATTACGAGCTCTATAATATGCATTTTGTAAGTTCATTTTATGAAAATTTGAATGAATTTTTAATTTTAAAACAGTCCTTTGATGACACAATTGGACTTCGAAATAAGTGCGTTATATATTACAGTTGAGAAGGTCGAGAAATTACGAGCTCTTTAATATGCATTTTGTAAGTTAATTTTATGAAATGATTCCAAGTTTCAAATTTAATTTAATTTTTAATTCTAAAACAATCCTTTGATGAAACAATTGAACTTTGAAATAAGTGAGTTATATATTACAGTTGAGAAGGTCGAGAAATTACGAGCTCTATAATATGCATTTTGTAAGTTAATTTTATGAAATGATTCCAAGTTTCAAATTTAATTTAATTTTTAATTCTAAAACAATCCTTTGATGAAACAATTGAACTTCAAAATAAGTGAGTTATATATTACAACTGAGAAGGTCAAGAAATTACGAGCTCTATAATATGCATTTTGTAAGTTAATTTTATGAAATGATTCCAAGTTTCAAATTTAATTTAATTTTTAATTCTAAAACAATCCTTTGGTGAAACAATTAAACTTCGAAATAAGAGCGTGATATATTGCAATTGGGTAGGTCAAGAAATTACTAGCTCTATAATATGCATTTTGTAAGTTCATTTTATGAAATGATTCCAAGTTTCAAATTTAATTTAATTTTTAATTCTAAAACAATCCTTTGATGAAACAATTGAACTTCGAAATAAGTGCGTTATATATTGCAATTGAGAAGGTCAAGAAATAACGAGCTCTATAATATGCATTTTGTAAGTTAATTTTATGAAAATTTGAATGAATTTTTAATTTTAAAACAGTCCTTTGATGACACAATTGGACTTCGAAAAAAGTGCGTTATATATTACAGTTGAGAAGGTCAAGAAATTACGAACTCTATAATATGCATTTTGTAAGTTCATTTTATGAAATGATTCCAAGTTTCAAATTTAATTTATGCATTTTGTTAGTTCATTTTATGAAATGATTCCAAGTTTCAAATTTAATTTAATTTTTAATTCTAAAACAATCCTTTGGTGAAACAATTGAACTTCGAAATAAGTGCGTTATATATTGCAATTGAGAAGGTCAAGAAATTACGAGCTCTATAATATGCATTTTGTAAGTTCATTTTATGAAATGATTCCAAGTTTCAAATTTAATTTAATTTTTAATTCTAAAACAATCCTTTGATGAAACAATTGAACTTCGAAATAAGTGCGTTATATATTGCAATTGAGAAGGTCAAGAAATTTCGAGCTCTATAATATGCATTTTGTAAGTTAATTTTATGAAAATTTGAATGAATGTTTAATTTTAAAACAGTCCTTTGATGACACAATTGGACTTCGAAATAAGTGCGTTACATATTGCAATTGAGAAGGTCAAGAAATTTCGAGCTCTATAATATGCATTTTGTAAGTTAATTTTATGAAATGATTCCAAGTTTCAAATTTAATTTTATTTTTAATTCTAAAACAATCCTTTGATGAAACAATTGAACTTCGAAATAAGTGCGTTATATATTGCAATTGAGAAGGTCAAGAAATTACGAGCTCTATAATATGCATTTTGTAAGTTAATTTTATGAAATGATTCCAAGCTTCAAATTTAATTTAATTTTTAATTCTAAAACAATCCTTTGATGACACAATTGGACTTCGAAATAAGTGCGTTATATATTGCAAATGAGAAGGTCAAGAATTTTGTAAGTTCATTTTATGAAAATTTTAATGAATTTTTAATTTTAAAACAGTCCTTTGATGACACAATTGGACTTCGAAATAACTGCGTTATAAATTACAGTTGAGAAGGTCAAGAAATTACGAGCTCTATAATATGCATTTTGTAAGTTAATTTTATGAAATAATTCCAAGTTTCAAATTTAATTTAATTTTTAATTCTAAAACAATCCTTTGGTAAAACAATTGAACTTCGAAATAAGTGCGTTATATATTGCAATTGAGAAGGTCAAGAAATTACGAGCTCTATAATATGCATTTTATAAGTTAATTTTATGAAAATTTGAATGAATTTTTAATTTTAAAACGGTCCTTTGATGACACAATTGGACTTCGAAATAACTGCGTTATATATTACAGTTGAGAAGGTCAAGAAATTACGAGCTCTATAATATGCATTTTGTAAGTTAATTTTATGAAATGATTCCAAGTTTCAAATTTAATTTAATTTTTAATTCTAAAACAATCCTTTGATGAAACAATTGAACTTCGAAATAAGTGCGTTATATATTACAGTTGAGAAGGTCAAGAAATTACGAGCTCTATAATATGCATTTTGTAAGTTAATTTTATGAAATGATTCCAAGTTTCAAATTTAATTTAATTTTTAATTCTAAAACAATCCTTTGATGAAACAATTGAACTTCGAAATAAGTGCGTTATATATTGCAATTGAGAAGGTCAAGAAATTACGAGCTCTATAATATGAATTTTGTAAGTTCATTTAATGAAAATTTGAATGAATTTTTAATTTTAAAACAGTCCTTTGATGACACAATTGGACTTCGAAATAACTGCGTTATATATTACACTTGAGAAGGTCAAGAAATGACGAGCTCTATAATATGCATTTTGTAAGTTAATTTTATGAAATGATTCCAAGTTTCAAATTTAATTTAATTTTTAATTCTAAAACAATCCTTTGATGAAACAATTGAACTTCGAAATAAGTGCGTTATATATTGCAATTGAGAAGGTCAAGAAATTACGAGCTCTATAATATGCATTTTGTTAGTTCATTTTATGAAAATTTGAATGAATTTTTAATTTTAAAACAGTCCTTTGATGACACAATTGGACTTCGAAATAACTGCGTTATATATTACAGTTGAGAAGGTCAAGAAATGACGAGCTCTATAATATGCATTTTGTAAGTTAATTTTATGAAATGATTCCAAGTTTCAAATTTAATTTAATTTTTAATTCTAAAACAATCCTTTGATGAAACAATTGAACTTCGAAATAAGTGAGTTATATATTACAACTGAGAAGGTCAAGAAATTACGAGCTCTATAATATGAATTTTGTAAATTAATTTTAAAAAATGATTCCAAGTTTCAAATTTAATTTAGTTTTTAATTCTAAAACAATCCTTTGATGAAACAATTGAACTTCGAAATAAGTGAGTTATATATTACAACTGAGAAGGTCAAGAAATTACGAGCTCTATAATATGCATTTTGTAAATTAATTTTAAAAAATGATTCCAAGTTTCAAATTTAATTTAATTTTTAATTCTAAAACAATCCTTTGATGAAACAATTGAACTTCGAAATAAGTGCGTTATATATTGCAATTGAGAAGGTCAAGAAATTACGAGCTCTATAATATGCATTTTGTAAGTTCATTTTATGAAAATTTGAATGAATTTTTAATTTTAAAACAGTCCTTTGATGACACAATTGGACTTCGAAATAACTGCGTTATATATTACAGTTGAGAAGGTCAAGAAATTACGAGCTCTATAATATGCATTTTGTAAGTTAATTTTATGAAATGATTTCAAGTTTCAAATTTAATTTAATTTTTAATTCTAAAACAATCCTTTAAACAATTGAACTTCGAAATAATTGAGTTATATATTACAACTGAGAAGGTCAAGAAATTACGAGCTCTATAATATGCATTTTGTAAATTAATTTTAAAAAATGATTCCAAGTTTCAAATTTAATTTAATTTTTATTTCTAAAACAATCCTTTGGTGAAACAATTGAACTTCGAAATAAGTGCGTTATATATTGCAATTGAGAAGGTCAAGAAATTACGAGCTCTATAATATGCATTTTGTAAGTTCATTTTATGAAAATTTGAATGAATTTTTAATTTTAAAACAGTCCTTTGATGACACAATTGGACTTCGAAATAACTGCGTTATATATTACAGTTGAGAAGGTCAAGAAATTACGAGCTCTATAATATGCATTTTGTAAGTTGATTTTATGAAATGATTCCAAGTTTCAAATTTAATTTAATTTTTAATTCTAAAACAATCCTTTGATGAAACAATTGAACTTCGAAATAAGTGAGTTATATATTACAACTGAGAAGGTCAAGAAATTACGAGCTCTATAATATGCATTTTGTAAATTAATTTTATGAAATGATTCCAAGTGTCAAATTTAATTTAATTTTTAATTCTAAAACAATCCTTTGATGAAACAATTGAACTTCGAAATAAGTGAGTTATATATTACAACTGAGAAGGTCAAGATATTACGAGCTCTATAATATGCATTTTGTAAGTTAATTTTATGAAATGATTCCAAGTTTCAAATTTAATTTAATTTTTAATTCTAAAACAATCCTTTGATGAAACAATTGAACTTCGAAATAAGTGCGTTATATATTGCAATTGAGAAGGTCAAGAAATTACGAGCTCTATAATATGCATTTTGTAAGTTCATTTTATGAAAATTTGAATGAATTTTTAATTTTAAAACAGTCCTTTGATGACACAATTGGACTTCGAAATAACTGCGTTATATATTACAGTTGAGAAGGTCAAGAAATGACGAGCTCTATAATATGCATTTTGTAAGTTAATTTTATAAAATGATTCCAAGTTTCAAATTTAATTTAATTTTTAATTCTAAAACAATCCTTTGATGAAACAATTGAACTTCGAAATAAGTGCGTTATATATTGCAATTGAGAAGGTCAAGAAATTACGAGCTCTATAATATGCATTTTGTAAGTTCATTTTATGAAAATTTGAATGAATTTTTAATTTTAAAACAGTCCTTTGATGACACAATTGGACTTCGAAATAACTGCGTTATATATTACAGTTGAGAAGGTCAAGAAAGGACGAGCTCTATAATATGCATTTTGTAAGTTAATTTTATGAAATGATTCCAAGTTTCAAATTTAATTTAATTTTTAATTCTAAAACAATCCTTTGATGAAACAATTGAACTTCGAAATAAGTGAGTTATATATTACAACTGAGAAGGTCAAGAAATTACGAGCTCTATAATATGCATTTTGTAAATTAATTTTATGAAATGATTCCAAGTGTCAAATTTAATTTAATTTTTAATTCTAAAACAATCCTTTGATGAAACAATTGAACTTCGAAATAAGTGAGTTATATATTACAACTGAGAAGGTCAAGAAATTACGAGCTCTATAATATGCATTTTGTAAGTTAATTTTATGAAATGATTCCAAGTTTCAAATTTAATTTAATTTTTAATTCTAAAACAATCCTTTGATGAAACAATTGAACTTCGAAATAAGTGCGTTATATATTGCAATTGAGAAGGTCAAGAAATTACGAGTTCTATAATATGCATTTTGTAAGTTCATTTTATGAAAATTTGAATGAATTTTTAATTTTAAAACAGTCCTTTGATGACACAATTGGACTTCGAAATAACTGCGTTATATATTACAGTTGAGAAGGTCAAGAAATGACGAGCTCTATAATATGCATTTTGTAAGTTAATTTTATAAAATGATTCCAAGTTTCAAATTTAATTTAATTTTTAATTCTAAAACAATCCTTTGATGAAACAATTGAACTTCGAAATAAGTGCGTTATATATTGCAATTGAGAAGGTCAAGAAATTACGAGCTCTATAATATGCATTTTGTAAGTTCATTTTATGAAAATTTGAATGAATTTTTAATTTTAAAACAGTCCTTTGATGACACAATTGGACTTCGAAATAACTGCGTTATATATTACAGTTGAGAAGGTCAAGAAAGGACGAGCTCTATAATATGGATTTTGTAAGTTAATTTTATGAAATGATTCCAAGTTTCAAATTTAATTTAATTTTTAATTCTAAAACAACCCTTTGATGAAACAATTGAACTTCGAAATAAGTGCGTTATATATTGCAATTGAGAAGGTCAAGAAATTACGAGCTCTATAATATGCATTTTGTAAGTTCATTTTATGAAAATTTGAATGAATTTTTAATTTTAAAACAGTCCTTTGATGACACAATTGGACTTCGAAATAACTGCGTTATATATTACAGTTGAGAAGGTCAAGAAATGACGAGCTCTATAATATGCATTTTGTAAGTTAATTTTATGAAATGATTCCAAGTTTCAAATTTAATTTAATTTTTAATTCTAAAACAATCCTTTGATGAAACAATTGAACTTCGAAATAAGTGAGTTATATATTACAACTGAGAAGGTCAAGAAATTACGAGCTCTATAATATGAATTTTGTAAATTAATTTTAAAAAAACAACCCATAAAAATTAAAATTTTTCATCTAAATTCTCTAATCGCAGAAATTGATATGGGAGCCCCTCGATCCTGGGCCATTTTTTTTTATTGTAGAAGAAAATCATCGAAACAAACATTTGACATCAGATGTTAAAATTGAAAAAGCTCAGATCACTTTATTCTGAGCACTTAGAGCACGCTCATACTCTGAGCAAATAAGAAACACGAACATTTATCTTGAGAACTCTTTGACTGCTCTGAACTAATTTATGAAAACGCCAAATGACAGAATATTGTGAAAACTTGTTGTTCTATCTGTAAGTTGATATCGACAACAAAAAAAACGACATCAATAAAAATACAATTCAGTATATAATAAAAATGTAAGTTGAAGTAAGCATAAAACATGTATGTCTCGTTTCATTTGCTGGGTTCATTTGTGCGTGCGCTAAGATTTCTCTCTCTCTCTCCACCACCAACAAAACCATGCAGCGCAGCCGACTGCGCAGCACTCACCGCACACAGTCCATAAAGGGCGACGAATATCTGATGCCAGTACAGATATTTAAAAAATGTATAAGGGCCTTGCGGCCGAACCCGGGACCCGATCACTACCAAATTTTCGAAAAAGTATTGTTTATTGGGTATACACATGTGTGTAAAATTTGAAGAAAATCGGGTAAATTTTTTAAAATTTTTGTTTGGGAGCCCCCCGACCCCGCAGCCCGAGGGGCCTCAAAATTTAATAGAAAGTGTTGTCTCCGGAAATACGCATGTGTGAAAAATTTCAATAAAATCGGGCCATGGGAAGTGGGTTAAAAATTGATCGCAAGAATCCACGACAGACGACCGACCGACGACCGACCGACGACCGACGACCCACGGGCAAGTGAAGTTAATATAGAGAATTTAAAAATGATTCCAAGTTTCAAATTTAATTTAATTTTTAATTCTAAAACAATCCTTTGATGAAACAATTGAACTTCGAAATAAGTGAGTTATATATTACAACTGAGAAGGTCAAGAAATTACGAGCTCTATAATATGCATTTTGTAAGTTAATTTTATGAAATGATTCCAAGTTTCAAATTTAATTTAATTTTTAATTCTAAAACAATCCTTTGGTGAAACAATTGAACTTCGAAATAAGTGCGTTATATATTGCAATTGAGAAGGTCAAGAAATTACGAGCTCTATAATATTCATTTTGTAAGTTAATTTTATGAAAATTTGAATGAATTTTTAATTTTAAAACAGTCCTTTGATGACACAATTGGACTTCGAAATAACTGCGTTATATATTGCAATTGAGAAGGTCAAGAAATTACGAGCTCTATAATATGCATTTTGTAAGTGCATTTTATGAAAATTTGAATGAATTTTTAATTTTAAAACAGTCCTTTGATGACACAATTGGACTTCGAAATAAGTTCGTTATATATTACAGTTGAGAAGGTCAAGAAATAACGAGCTCTATAATATGCATTTTGTAAGTTAATTTTATGAAATGATTCCAAGTTTCAAATTTAATTTATGCATTTTGTTAGTTCATTTTATGAAATGATTCCAAGTTTCAAATTTAATTTAATTTTTAATTCTAAAACAATCCTTTGGTGAAACAATTGAACTTCGAAATAAGTGCGTTATATATTGCAATTGAGAAGGTCAAGAAATTACGAGCTCTATAATATGCATTTTGTAAGTTCATTTTATGAAATGATTCCAAGTTTCAAATTTAATTTAATTTTTAATTCTAAAACAATCCTTTGGTAAAACAATTGAACTTCGAAATAAGTGCGTTATATATTGCAATTGAGAAGGTCAAGAAATTACGAGCTCTATAATATGCATTTTATAAGTTAATTTTATGAAAATTTGAATGAATTTTTAATTTTAAAACAGTCCTTTGATGACACAATTGGACTTCAAAATAACTGCGTTATATATTACAGTTGAGAAGGTCAAGAAATTACGAGCTCTATAATATGCATTTTGTAAGTTAATTTTATGAAATGATTCCAAGTTTCAAATTTAATTTAATTTTTAATTCTAAAACAATCCTTTGATGAAACAATTGAACTTCGAAATAAGTGCGTTATGTATTGCAATTGAGAAAGTAAAGAAATTACGAGCTCTATAATATGCATTTTGTAAGTTAATTTTATGAAATGATTCCAAGTTTCAAATTTAATTTAATTTTTAATTCTAAAACAATCCTTTGATGAAACAATTGAACTTCGAAATAAGTGCGTTATATATTGCAATTGAGAAGGTCAAGAAAATACGAGCTCTATAATATGCATTTTGTAAGTTAATTTTATGAAATGATTCCAAGTTTCAAATTTAATTTAATTTTTAATTCTAAAACAATCCTTTGGTGAAACAATTGAACTTCGAAATAAGTGCGTTATATATTGCAATTGAGAAGGTCAAGAAATTACGAGCTCTATAATATGCATTTTGTAAGTTCATTTTATGAAATGATTCCAAGTTTCAAATTTAATTTAATTTTTAATTCTAAAACAATCCTTTGATGAAACAATTGAACTTCGAAATAAGTGCGTTTAATATTACAACTGAGAAGGTCAAGAAATTACGAGCTCTATAACATGCATTTTGTAAGTTAATTTTATGAAATGATTCCAAGTTTCAAATTTAATTTAATTTTTAATTCTAAAACAATCCTTTGATGAAACAATTGAACATCGAAATAAGTGCGTTATATATTACAACTGAGAAGGTCAAGAAATAACGAGCTCTATAATATACATTTTGTAAGTTGATTTTATGAAATGATTCCAAGTTTCAAATTTAATTTAATTTTTAATTCTAAAACAATCCTTTGGTGAAACAATTGAACTTCGAAATAAGTGCGTTATATATTGCAATTGAGAAGGTCAAGAAATTACGAGCTCTATAATATGCATTTTGTAAGTTAATTTTATGAAATGATTCCAAGTTTCAAATTTAATTTAATTTTTAATTCTAAAACAATCCTTTGATGAAACAATTGAACTTCGAAATAAGTGCGTTTAATATTACAACTGAGAAGGTCAAGAAATTACGAGCTCTATAACATGCATTTTGTAAGTTAATTTTATGAAATGATTCCAAGTTTCAAATTTAATTTAATTTTTAATTCTAAAACAATCCTTTGATGAAACAATTGAACATCGAAATAAGTGCGTTATATATTACAACTGAGAAGGTCAAGAAATAACGAGCTCTATAATATACATTTTGTAAGTTGATTTTATGAAATGATTCCAAGTTTCAAATTTAATTTAATTTTTAATTCTCAAACAATCCTTTGATGAAACAATTGAACTTCGAAATAACTGCGTTATATATTGCAATTGAGAAGGTCAAGAAATAACGAGCTCTATAATATGCATTTTGTAAGTTAATTTTATGAAATGATTCCAAGTTTCAAATTTAATTTAATTTTTAATTCTAAAACAATCCTTTGATGAAACAATTGAACTTCGAAATAAGTGCGTTATATATTACAGTTGAGAAGGTCAAGAAATTACGAGCTCTATAATATGCATTTTGTAAGTTAATTTTATGAAATGATTCCAAGTTTCAAATTTAATTTAATTTTTAATTCTAAAACAATCCTTTGATGAAACAATTGAACTTCGAAATAAGTGCGTTATATATTGCAATTGAGAAGGTCAAGAAATTACGAGCTCTATAATATGAATTTTGTAAGTTCATTTAATGAAAATTTGAATGAATTTTTAATTTTAAAACAGTCCTTTGATGACACAATTGGACTTCGAAATAACTGCGTTATATATTACAGTTGAGAAGGTCAAGAATTTACGAGCTCTATAATATGCATTTTGTAAGTTAATTTTATGAAATGATTCCAAGTTTCAAATTTAATTTAATTTTTAATTCTAAAACAATCCTTTGATGAAACAATTGAACTTCGAAATAAGTGCGTTATATATTGCAATTGAGAAGGTCAAGAAATTACGAGCTCTATAATATGCATTTTGTAAGTTAATTTTATGAAATGATTCCAAGTTTCAAATTTAATTTAATTTTTAATTCTAAAACAATCCTTTGGTGAAACAATTGAACTTCGAAATAAGTGCGTTATATATTGCAATTGAGAAGGTCAAGAAATTACGTGCTCTATAATATGCATTTTGTAAGTTCATTTTATGAAATGATTCCAAGTTTCAAATTTAATTTAATTTTTAATTCTAAAACAATCCTTTGATGAAACAATTGAACTTCGAAATAAGTGCGTTTAATATTACAACTGAGAAGGTCAAGAAATTACGAGCTCTATAACATGCATTTTGTAAGTTAATTTTATGAAATGATTCCAAGTTTCAAATTTAATTTAATTTTTAATTCTAAAACAATCCTTTGATGAAACAATTGAACATCGAAATAAGTGCGTTATATATTACAACTGAGAAGGTCAAGAAATAACGAGCTCTATAATATACATTTTGTAAGTTGATTTTATGAAATGATTCCAAGTTTCAAATTTAATTTAATTTTTAATTCTCAAACAATCCTTTGATGAAACAATTGAACTTCGAAATAACTGCGTTATATATTGCAATTGAGAAGTTCAAGAAATAACGAGCTCTATAATATGCATTTTGTAAGTTAATTTTATGAAATGATTCCAAGTTTCAAATTTAATTTAATTTTTAATTCTAAAACAATCCTTTGATGAAACAATTGAACTTCGAAATAAGTGCGTTATATATTGCAATTGAGAAGGTCAAGAAATTACGAGCTCTATAATATGCATTTTGTAAGTTAGTTTTATGAAATGATTCCAAGTTTCAAATTTAATTTAATTTTTAATTCTAAAACAATCCTTTGGTGAAACAATTGAACTTCGAAATAAGTGCGTTATATATTGCAATTGAGAAGGTCAAGAAATTACGAGCTCTATAATATGCATTTTGTAAGTTAATTTTATGAAATGATTCCAAGTTTCAAATTTAATTTAATTTTTAATTCTAAAACAATCCTTTGATGAAACAATTGAACTTCGAAATAAGTGCGTTTAATATTACAACTGAGAAGGTCAAGAAATTACGAGCTCTATAACATGCATTTTGTAAGTTAATTTTATGAAATGATTCCAAGTTTCAAATTTAATTTAATTTTTAATTCTAAAACAATCCTTTGATGAAACAATTGAACATCGAAATAAGTGCGTTATATATTACAACTGAGAAGGTCAAGAAATAACGAGCTCTATAATATACATTTTGTAAGTTGATTTTATGAAATGATTCCAAGTTTCAAATTTAATTTAATTTTTAATTCTCAAACAATCCTTTGATGAAACAATTGAACTTCGAAATAACTGCGTTATATATTGCAATTGAGAAGGTCAAGAAATAACGAGCTCTATAATATGCATTTTGTAAGTTAATTTTATGAAATGATTCCAAGTTTCAAATTTAATTTAATTTTTAATTCTAAAACAATCCTTTGATGAAACAATTGAACTTCGAAATAAGTGCGTTATATATTACAGTTGAGAAGGTCAAGAAATTACGAGCTCTATAATATGCATTTTGTAAGTTAATTTTATGAAATGATTCCAAGTTTCAAATTTAATTTAATTTTTAATTCTAAAACAATCCTTTGATGAAACAATTGAACTTCGAAATAAGTGCGTTATATATTGCAATTGAGAAGGTCAAGAAATTACGAGCTCTATAATATGAATTTTGTAAGTTCATTTAATGAAAATTTGAATGAATTTTTAATTTTAAAACAGTCCTTTGATGACACAATTGGACTTCGAAATAACTGCGTTATATATTACAGTTGAGAAGGTCAAGAATTTACGAGCTCTATAATATGCATTTTGTAAGTTAATTTTATGAAATGATTCCAAGTTTCAAATTTAATTTAATTTTTAATTCTAAAACAATCCTTTGATGAAACAATTGAACTTCGAAATAAGTGCGTTATATATTGCAATTGAGAAGGTCAAGAAATTACGAGCTCTATAATATGCATTTTGTAAGTTAATTTTATGAAATGATTCCAAGTTTCAAATTTAATTTAATTTTTAATTCTAAAACAATCCTTTGATGAAACAATTGAACTTCGAAATAAGTGCGTTTAATATTACAACTGAGAAGGTCAAGAAATTACGAGCTCTATAACATGCATTTTGTAAGTTAATTTTATGAAATGATTCCAAGTTTCAAATTTAATTTAATTTTTAATTCTAAAACAATCCTTTGATGAAACAATTGAACATCGAAATAAGTGCGTTATATATTACAACTGAGAAGGTCAAGAAATAACGAGCTCTATAATATACATTTTGTAAGTTAATTTTATGAAATGATTCCAAGTTTCAAATTTAATTTAATTTTTAATTCTAAAACAATCCTTTGATGAAACAATTGAACTTCGAAATAAGTGAGTTATATATTACAACTGAGAAGGTCAAGAAATTACGAGCTCTATAATATGCATTTTGTAAGTTAATTTTATGAAATGATTCCAAGTTTCAAATTTAATTTAATTTTTAATTCTAAAACAATCCTTTGATGAAACAATTGAACTTCGAAATAAGTGCGTTTAATATTACAACTGAGAAGGTCAAGAAATTACGAGCTCTACAACATGCATTTTGTAAGTTAATTTTATGAAATGATTCCAAGTTTCAAATTTAATTTAATTTTTAATTCTAAAACAATCCTTTGATGAAACAATTGAACATCGAAATAAGTGCGTTATATATTACAACTGAGAAGGTCAAGAAATAACGAGCTCTATAATATACATTTTGTAAGTTAATTTTATGAAATGATTCCAAGTTTCAAATTTAATTTAATTTTTAATTCTAAAACAATCCTTTGATGAAACAATTGAACTTCGAAATAAGTGAGTTATATATTACAACTGAGAAGGTCAAGAAATTACGAGCTCTATAATATGCATTTTGTAAGTTAATTTTATGAAATGATTCCAAGTTTCAAATTTAATTTAATTTTTAATTCTAAAACAATCCTTTGATGAAACAATTGAACTTCGAAATAAGTGAGTTATATATTACAACTGAGAAGGTCAAGAAATTACGAGCTCTATAATATGCATTTTGTAAGTTCATTTTACGAAATGATTCCAAGTTTCAAATTTAATTTAATTTTTAATTCTAAAACAATCCTTTGATGAAACAATTGAACATCGAAATAAGAGCGTTATATATTACAACTGAGAAGGTCAAGAAATAACGAGCTCTATAATATACATTTTGTAAGTTAATTTTATGAAATGATTCCAAGTTTCAAATTTAATTTAATTTTTAATTCTAAAACAATCCTTTGATGAAACAATTGAACATCGAAATAAGTGCGTTATATATTACAACTGAGAAGGTCAAGAAATAACGAGCTCTATAATATACATTTTGTAAGTTAATTTTATGAAATGATTCCAAGTTTCAAATTTAATTTAATTTTTAATTCTAAAACAATCCTTTGATGAAACAATTGAACATCGAAATAAGTGCGTTATATATTACAACTGAGAAGGTCAAGAAATAACGAGCTCTATAATATACATTTTGTAAGTTAATTTTATGAAATGATTCCAAGTTTCAAATTTAATTTAATTTTTAATTCTAAAACAATCCTTTGATGAAACAATTGAACTTCGAAATAAGTGAGTTATATATTACAACTGAGAAGGTCAAGAAATTACGAGCTCTATAATATGCATTTTGTAAGTTAATTTTATGAAATGATTCCAAGTTTCAAATTTAATTTAATTTTTAATTCTAAAACAATCCTTTGATGAAACAATTGAACTTCGAAATAAGTGAGTTATATATTACAACTGAGAAGGTCAAGAAATAACGAGCTCTATAATATACATTTTGTAAGTTAATTTTATGAAATGATTCCAAGTTTCAAATTTAATTTAATTTTTAATTCTAAAACAATCCTTGATGAAACAATTGAACATCGAAATAAGTGCGTTATATATTACAACTGAGAAGGTCAAGAAATAACGAGCTCTATAATATACATTTTGTAAGTTAATTTTATGAAATGATTCCAAGTTTCAAATTTAATTTAATTTTTAATTCTAAAACAATCCTTTGATGAAACAATTGAACTTCGAAATAAGTGAGTTATATATTACAACTGAGAAGGTCAAGAAATAACGAGCTCTATAATATGCATTTTGTAAGTTAATTTTATGAAATGATTCCAAGTTTCAAATTTAATTTAATTTTTAATTCTAAAACAATCCTTTGATGAAACAATTGAACTTCGAAATAAGTGAGTTATATATTACAACTGAGAAGGTCAAGAAATTACGAGCTCTATAATATGCATTTTGTAAGTTCATTTTACGAAATGATTCCAAGTTTCAAATTTAATTTAATTTTTAATTCTAAAACAATCCTTTGATGAAACAATTGAACTTCGAAATAAGTGAGTTATATATTACAACTGAGAAGGTCAAGAAATTACGAGCTCTATAATATGCATTTTGTAAGTTAATTTTATGAAATGATTCCAAGTTTCAAATTTAATTTAATTTTTAATTCTAAAACAATCCTTTGATGAAACAATTGAACTTCGAAATAAGTGCGTTTAATATTACAACTGAGAAGGTCAAGAAATTACGAGCTCTATAACATGCATTTTGTAAGTTAATTTTATGAAATGATTCCAAGTTTCAAATTTAATTTAATTTTTAATTCTAAAACAATCCTTTGATGAAACAATTGAACATCGAAATAAGTGCGTTATATATTACAACTGAGAAGGTCAAGAAATAACGAGCTCTATAATATACATTTGGTAAGTTAATTTTATGAAATGATTTCAAGTTTCAAATTTAATTTAATTTTTAATTCTAAAACAATCCTTTGATGAAACAATTGAACTTCGAAATAAGTGAGTTATATATTACAACTGAGAAGGTCAAGAAATTACGAGCTCTATAATATGCATTTTGTAAGTTAATTTTATGAAATGATTCCAAGTTTCAAATTTAATTTAATTTTTAATTCTAAAACAATCCTTTGATGAAACAATTGAACTTCGAAATAAGTGAGTTATATATTACAACTGAGAAGGTCAAGAAATTACGAGCTCTATAATATGCATTTTGTAAGTTCATTTTATGAAATGATTCCAAGTTTCAAATTTAATTTAATTTTTAATTCTAAAACAATCCTTTGGTGAAACAATTGAACTTCGAAATAAGTGCGTTTAATATTACAACTGAGAAGGTCAAGAAATTACGAGCTCTATAATATGCATTTTGTAAGTTAATTTTATGAAAATTTGAATGAATTTTTAATTTTAAAACAATCCTTTGATGAAACAATTGAACTTCGAAATAAGTGCGTTATATATTGCAATTGAGAAGGTCAAGAAATTACGAGCTCTATAATATGCATTTTGTAAGTTCATTTTATGAAAATTTGAATGAATTTTTAATTTTAAAACAATCCTTTGATGACACAATTGGACTTCGAAATAAGTGCGTTATATATTACAGTTGAGAAGGTCAAGAAATTACGAGCTCTATAATATGCATTTTGTAAGTTAATTTTATGAAAATTTGAATGAATTTTTAATTTTAAAACAATCCTTTGATGAAACAATTGAACTTCGAAATAAGTGCGTTATATATTGCAATTGAGAAGGTCAAGAAATTACGAGCTCTATAATATGCATTTTGTAAGTTAATTTTATGAAAATTTGAATGAATTTTTAATTTTAAAACAATCCTTTGATGACACAATTGGACTTCGAAATAAGTGCGTTATATATTACAGTTGAGAAGGTCAAGAAATTACGAGCTCTATAATATGCATTTTGTAAGTTAATTTTATGAAAATTTGAATGAATTTTTAATTTTAAAACAGTCCTTTGATGACACAATTGGACTTCGAAATAAGTGCGTTATAGTTATATTACAGTTGAGAAGGTCAAGAAATAACGAGCTCTATAATATGCATTTTGTAAGTTCATTTTATGAAATGATTCCAAGTTTCAAATTTAATTTAATTTTTAATTCTAAAACAATCCTTTGATGAAACAATTGAACATCGAAATAAGTGCGTTATTTTGTAAGTTCATTTTATGAAATGATTCCAAGTTTCAAATTTAATTTAATTTTTAATTCTAAAACAATCCTTTGATGAAACAATTGAACATCGAAATAAGTGCGTTATATATTACAGTTGAGAAGGTCAAGAAATTACGAGCTCTATAATATGCATTTTGTAAGTTAATTTTATGAAATGATTCCAAGTTTCAAATTTAATTTAATTTTTAATTCTGAAACAATCCTTTGATGAAACAATTGAACTTCGAAATAAGTGCGTTATATATTGCAATTGAGAAGGTCAAGAAATTACGAGCTCTATAATATGCATTTTGTAAGTTCATTTTATGAAATGATTCCAAGTTTCAAATTTAATTTAATTTTTAATTCTCAAACAATCCTTTGATGAAACAATTGAACATCGAAATAAGTGCGTTATATATTACAGTTGAGAAGGTCAAGAAATAACGAGCTCTATAATATGCATTTTGTAAGTTCATTTTATGAAATGATTCCAAGTTTCAAATTTAATTTAATTTTTAATTCTAAAACAATCCTTTGATGAAACAATTGAACATCGAAATAAGTGCGTTATATATTACAGTTGAGAAGGTCAAGAAATTACGAGCTCTATAATATGCATTTTGTAAGTTCATTTTATGAAATGATTCCAAGTTTCAAATTTAATTTAATTTTTAATTCTAAAACAATCCTTTGATGAAACAATTGAACATCGAAATAAGTGCGTTATATATTACAGTTGAGAAGGTCAAGAAATAACGAGCTCTATAATATGCATTTTGTAAGTTCATTTTATGAAATGATTCCAAGTTTCAAATTTAATTTAATTTTTAATTCTCAAACAATCCTTTGATGAAACAATTGAACATCGAAATAAGTGCGCTATATATTACAGTTGAGAAGGTCAAGAAATAACGAGCTCTATAATATGCATTTTGTAAGTTCATTTTATGAAATGATTCCAAGTTTCAAATTTAATTTAATTTTTAATTCTAAAACAATCCTTTGATGAAACAATTGAACATCGAAATAAGTGCGTTATATATTACAGTTGAGAAGGTCAAGAAATTACGAGCTCTATAATATGCATTTTGTAAGTTCATTTTATGAAATGATTCCAAGTTTCAAATTTAATTTAATTTTTAATTCTAAAACAATCCTTTGATGAAACAATTGAACATCGAAATAAGTGCGTTATATATTACAGTTGAGAAGGTCAAGAAATAACGAGCTCTATAATATGCATTTTGTAAGTTCATTTTATGAAATGATTCCAAGTTTCAAATTTAATTTAATTTTTAATTCTAAAACAATCCTTTGATGAAACAATTGAACATCGAAATAAGTGCGTTATATATTACAGTTGAGAAGGTCAAGAAATTACGAGCTCTATAATATGCATTTTGTAAGTTCATTTTATGAAATGATTCCAAGTTTCAAATTTAATTTAATTTTTAATTCTAAAACAATCCTTTGATGAAACAATTGAACATCGAAATAAGTGCGTTATATATTACAGTTGAGAAGGTCAAGAAATAACGAGCTCTATAATATGCATTTTGTAAGTTCATTTTATGAAATGATTCCAAGTTTCAAATTTAATTTAATTTTTAATTCTAAAACAATCCTTTGATGAAACAATTGAACATCGAAATAAGTGCGTTATATATTACAGTTGAGAAGGTCAAGAAATTACGAGCTCTATAATATGCATTTTGTAAGTTCATTTTATGAAATGATTCCAAGTTTCAAATTTAATTTAATTTTTAATTCTAAAACAATCCTTTGATGAAACAATTGAACATCGAAATAAGTGCGTTATATATTACAGTTGAGAAGGTCAAGAAATTACGAGCTCTATAATATGCATTTTGTAAGTTCATTTTATGAAATGATTCCAAGTTTCAAATTTAATTTAATTTTTAATTCTCAAACAATCCTTTGATGAAACAATTGAACTTCGAAATAACTGCGTTATATATTGCAATTGAGAAGTTCAAGAAATAACGAGCTCTATAATATGCATTTTGTAAGTTAATTTTATGAAATGATTCCAAGTTTCAAATTTAATTTAATTTTTAATTCTAAAACAATCCTTTGATGAAACAATTGAACTTCGAAATAAGTGCGTTATATATTGCAATTGAGAAGGTCAAGAAATTACGAGCTCTATAATATGCATTTTGTAAGTTAGTTTTATGAAATGATTCCAAGTTTCAAATTTAATTTAATTTTTAATTCTAAAACAATCCTTTGGTGAAACAATTGAACTTCGAAATAAGTGCGTTATATATTGCAATTGAGAAGGTCAAGAAATTACGAGCTCTATAATATGCATTTTGTAAGTTAATTTTTTGAAATGATTCCAAGTTTCAAATTTAATTTAATTTTTAATTCTAAAACAATCCTTTGATGAAACAATTGAACTTCGAAATAAGTGCGTTTAATATTACAACTGAGAAGGTCAAGAAATTACGAGCTCTATAACATGCATTTTGTAAGTTAATTTTATGAAATGATTCCAAGTTTCAAATTTAATTTAATTTTTAATTCTAAAACAATCCTTTGATGAAACAATTGAACATCGAAATAAGTGCGTTATATATTACAACTGAGAAGGTCAAGAAATAACGAGCTCTATAATATACATTTTGTAAGTTGATTTTATGAAATGATTCCAAGTTTCAAATTTAATTTAATTTTTAATTCTCAAACAATCCTTTGATGAAACAATTGAACTTCGAAATAACTGCGTTATATATTGCAATTGAGAAGGTCAAGAAATAACGAGCTCTATAATATGCATTTTGTAAGTTAATTTTATGAAATGATTCCAAGTTTCAAATTTAATTTAATTTTTAATTCTAAAACAATCCTTTGATGAAACAATTGAACTTCGAAATAAGTGCGTTATATATTACAGTTGAGAAGGTCAAGAAATTACGAGCTCTATAATATGCATTTTGTAAGTTAATTTTATGAAATGATTCCAAGTTTCAAATTTAATTTAATTTTTAATTCTAAAACAATCCTTTGATGAAACAATTGAACTTCGAAATAAGTGCGTTATATATTGCAATTGAGAAGGTCAAGAAATTACGAGCTCTATAATATGAATTTTGTAAGTTCATTTAATGAAAATTTGAATGAATTTTTAATTTTAAAACAGTCCTTTGATGACACAATTGGACTTCGAAATAACTGCGTTATATATTACAGTTGAGAAGGTCAAGAATTTACGAGCTCTATAATATGCATTTTGTAAGTTAATTTTATGAAATGATTCCAAGTTTCAAATTTAATTTAATTTTTAATTCTAAAACAATCCTTTGATGAAACAATTGAACTTCGAAATAAGTGCGTTATATATTGCAATTGAGAAGGTCAAGAAATTACGAGCTCTATAATATGCATTTTGTAAGTTAATTTTATGAAATGATTCCAAGTTTCAAATTTAATTTAATTTTTAATTCTAAAACAATCCTTTGATGAAACAATTGAACTTCGAAATAAGTGCGTTTAATATTACAACTGAGAAGGTCAAGAAATTACGAGCTCTATAACATGCATTTTGTAAGTTAATTTTATGAAATGATTCCAAGTTTCAAATTTAATTTAATTTTTAATTCTAAAACAATCCTTTGATGAAACAATTGAACATCGAAATAAGTGCGTTATATATTACAACTGAGAAGGTCAAGAAATAACGAGCTCTATAATATACATTTTGTAAGTTAATTTTATGAAATGATTCCAAGTTTCAAATTTAATTTAATTTTTAATTCTAAAACAATCCTTTGATGAAACAATTGAACTTCGAAATAAGTGAGTTATATATTACAACTGAGAAGGTCAAGAAATTACGAGCTCTATAATATGCATTTTGTAAGTTAATTTTATGAAATGATTCCAAGTTTCAAATTTAATTTAATTTTTAATTCTAAAACAATCCTTTGATGAAACAATTGAACTTCGAAATAAGTGCGTTTAATATTACAACTGAGAAGGTCAAGAAATTACGAGCTCTACAACATGCATTTTGTAAGTTAATTTTATGAAATGATTCCAAGTTTCAAATTTAATTTAATTTTTAATTCTAAAACAATCCTTTGATGAAACAATTGAACATCGAAATAAGTGCGTTATATATTACAACTGAGAAGGTCAAGAAATAACGAGCTCTATAATATACATTTTGTAAGTTAATTTTATGAAATGATTCCAAGTTTCAAATTTAATTTAATTTTTAATTCTAAAACAATCCTTTGATGAAACAATTGAACTTCGAAATAAGTGAGTTATATATTACAACTGAGAAGGTCAAGAAATTACGAGCTCTATAATATGCATTTTGTAAGTTAATTTTATGAAATGATTCCAAGTTTCAAATTTAATTTAATTTTTAATTCTAAAACAATCCTTTGATGAAACAATTGAACTTCGAAATAAGTGAGTTATATATTACAACTGAGAAGGTCAAGAAATTACGAGCTCTATAATATGCATTTTGTAAGTTCATTTTACGAAATGATTCCAAGTTTCAAATTTAATTTAATTTTTAATTCTAAAACAATCCTTTGATGAAACAATTGAACATCGAAATAAGAGCGTTATATATTACAACTGAGAAGGTCAAGAAATAACGAGCTCTATAATATACATTTTGTAAGTTAATTTTATGAAATGATTCCAAGTTTCAAATTTAATTTAATTTTTAATTCTAAAACAATCCTTTGATGAAACAATTGAACATCGAAATAAGTGCGTTATATATTACAACTGAGAAGGTCAAGAAATAACGAGCTCTATAATATACATTTTGTAAGTTAATTTTATGAAATGATTCCAAGTTTCAAATTTAATTTAATTTTTAATTCTAAAACAATCCTTTGATGAAACAATTGAACATCGAAATAAGTGCGTTATATATTACAACTGAGAAGGTCAAGAAATAACGAGCTCTATAATATACATTTTGTAAGTTAATTTTATGAAATGATTCCAAGTTTCAAATTTAATTTAATTTTTAATTCTAAAACAATCCTTTGATGAAACAATTGAACTTCGAAATAAGTGAGTTATATATTACAACTGAGAAGGTCAAGAAATTACGAGCTCTATAATATGCATTTTGTAAGTTAATTTTATGAAATGATTCCAAGTTTCAAATTTAATTTAATTTTTAATTCTAAAACAATCCTTTGATGAAACAATTGAACTTCGAAATAAGTGAGTTATATATTACAACTGAGAAGGTCAAGAAATAACGAGCTCTATAATATACATTTTGTAAGTTAATTTTATGAAATGATTCCAAGTTTCAAATTTAATTTAATTTTTAATTCTAAAACAATCCTTGATGAAACAATTGAACATCGAAATAAGTGCGTTATATATTACAACTGAGAAGGTCAAGAAATAACGAGCTCTATAATATACATTTTGTAAGTTAATTTTATGAAATGATTCCAAGTTTCAAATTTAATTTAATTTTTAATTCTAAAACAATCCTTTGATGAAACAATTGAACTTCGAAATAAGTGAGTTATATATTACAACTGAGAAGGTCAAGAAATTACGAGCTCTATAATATGCATTTTGTAAGTTCATTTTACGAAATGATTCCAAGTTTCAAATTTAATTTAATTTTTAATTCTAAAACAATCCTTTGATGAAACAATTGAACTTCGAAATAAGTGAGTTATATATTACAACTGAGAAGGTCAAGAAATTACGAGCTCTATAATATGCATTTTGTAAGTTAATTTTATGAAATGATTCCAAGTTTCAAATTTAATTTAATTTTTAATTCTAAAACAATCCTTTGATGAAACAATTGAACTTCGAAATAAGTGCGTTTAATATTACAACTGAGAAGGTCAAGAAATTACGAGCTCTATAACATGCATTTTGTAAGTTAATTTTATGAAATGATTCCAAGTTTCAAATTTAATTTAATTTTTAATTCTAAAACAATCCTTTGATGAAACAATTGAACATCGAAATAAGTGCGTTATATATTACAACTGAGAAGGTCAAGAAATAACGAGCTCTATAATATACATTTGGTAAGTTAATTTTATGAAATGATTTCAAGTTTCAAATTTAATTTAATTTTTAATTCTAAAACAATCCTTTGATGAAACAATTGAACTTCGAAATAAGTGAGTTATATATTACAACTGAGAAGGTCAAGAAATTACGAGCTCTATAATATGCATTTTGTAAGTTAATTTTATGAAATGATTCCAAGTTTCAAATTTAATTTAATTTTTAATTCTAAAACAATCCTTTGATGAAACAATTGAACTTCGAAATAAGTGAGTTATATATTACAACTGAGAAGGTCAAGAAATTACGAGCTCTATAATATGCATTTTGTAAGTTCATTTTATGAAATGATTCCAAGTTTCAAATTTAATTTAATTTTTAATTCTAAAACAATCCTTTGGTGAAACAATTGAACTTCGAAATAAGTGAGTTATATATTACAACTGAGAAGGTCAAGAAATTACGAGCTCTATAATATGCATTTTGTAAGTTAATTTTATGAAAATTTGAATGAATTTTTAATTTTAAAACAATCCTTTGATGAAACAATTGAACTTCGAAATAAGTGCGTTATATATTGCAATTGAGAAGGTCAAGAAATTACGAGCTCTATAATATGCATTTTGTAAGTTCATTTTATGAAAATTTGAATGAATTTTTAATTTTAAAACAATCCTTTGATGACACAATTGGACTTCGAAATAAGTGCGTTATATATTACAGTTGAGAAGGTCAAGAAATTACGAGCTCTATAATATGCATTTTGTAAGTTAATTTTATGAAAATTTGAATGAATTTTTAATTTTAAAACAATCCTTTGATGAAACAATTGAACTTCGAAATAAGTGCGTTATATATTGCAATTGAGAAGGTCAAGAAATTACGAGCTCTATAATATGCATTTTGTAAGTTAATTTTATGAAAATTTGAATGAATTTTTAATTTTAAAACAATCCTTTGATGAAACAATTGAACTTCGAAATAAGTGCGTTATATATTGCAATTGAGAAGGTCAAGAAATTACGAGCTCTATAATATGCATTTTGTAAGTTCATTTTATGAAATGATTCCAAGTTTCAAATTTAATTTAATTTTTAATTCTCAAACAATCCTTTGATGAAACAATTGAACATCGAAATAAGTGCGTTATATATTGCAATTGAGAAGGTCAAGAAATTACGAGCTCTATAATATGCATTTTGTAAGTTCATTTTATGAAAATTTGAATGAATTTTTAATTTTAAAACAATCCTTTGATGACACAATTGGACTTCGAAATAAGTGCGTTATATATTACAGTTGAGAAGGTCAAGAAATTACGAGCTCTATAATATGCATTTTGTAAGTTAATTTTATGAAAATTTGAATGAATTTTTAATTTTAAAACAATCCTTTGATGAAACAATTGAACTTCGAAATAAGTGCGTTATATATTGCAATTGAGAAGGTCAAGAAATTACGAGCTCTATAATATGCATTTTGTAAGTTAATTTTATGAAATGATTCCAAGTTTCAAATTTAATTTAATTTTTAATTCTAAAACAATCCTTTGGTGAAACAATTGAACTTCGAAATAAGTGAGTTATATATTACAACTGAGAAGGTCAAGAAATTACGAGCTCTATAATATGCATTTTGTAAGTTAATTTTATGAAAATTTGAATGAATTTTTAATTTTAAAACAATCCTTTGATGAAACAATTGAACTTCGAAATAAGTGCGTTATATATTGCAATTGAGAAGGTCAAGAAATTACGAGCTCTATAATATGCATTTTGTAAGTTCATTTTATGAAAATTTGAATGAATTTTTAATTTTAAAACAATCCTTTGATGACACAATTGGACTTCGAAATAAGTGCGTTATATATTACAGTTGAGAAGGTCAAGAAATTACGAGCTCTATAATATGCATTTTGTAAGTTAATTTTATGAAAATTTGAATGAATTTTTAATTTTAAAACAATCCTTTGATGAAACAATTGAACTTCGAAATAAGTGCGTTATATATTGCAATTGAGAAGGTCAAGAAATTACGAGCTCTATAATATGCATTTTGTAAGTTAATTTTATGAAATGATTCCAAGTTTCAAATTTAATTTAATTTTTAATTCTAAAACAATCCTTTGGTGAAACAATTGAACTTCGAAATAAGTGAGTTATATATTACAACTGAGAAGGTCAAGAAATTACGAGCTCTATAATATGCATTTTGTAAGTTAATTTTATGAAAATTTGAATGAATTTTTAATTTTAAAACAATCCTTTGATGAAACAATTGAACTTCGAAATAAGTGCGTTATATATTGCAATTGAGAAGGTCAAGAAATTACGAGCTCTATAATATGCATTTTGTAAGTTCATTTTATGAAATGATTCCAAGTTTCAAATTTAATTTAATTTTTAATTCTAAAACAATCCTTTGGTGAAACAATTGAACTTCGAAATAAGTGAGTTATATATTACAACTGAGAAGGTCAAGAAATTACGAGCTCTATAATATGCATTTTGTAAGTTCATTTTATGAAATGATTCCAAGTTTCAAATTTAATTTAATTTTTAATTCTAAAACAATCCTTTGGTGAAACAATTGAACTTCGAAATAAGTGAGTTATATATTACAACTGAGAAGGTCAAGAAATTACGAGCTCTATAATATGCATTTTGTAAGTTAATTTTATGAAAATTTGAATGAATTTTTAATTTTAAAACAATCCTTTGATGAAACAATTGAACTTCGAAATAAGTGCGTTATATATTGCAATTGAGAAGGTCAAGAAATTACGAGCTCTATAATATGCATTTTGTAAGTTAATTTTATGAAATGATTCCAAGTTTCAAATTTAATTTAATTTTTAATTCTAAAACAATCCTTTGGTGAAACAATTGAACTTCGAAATAAGTGAGTTATATATTACAACTGAGAAGGTCAAGAAATTACGAGCTCTATAATATGCATTTTGTAAGTTAATTTTATGAAAATTTGAATGAATTTTTAATTTTAAAACAATCCTTTGATGAAACAATTGAACTTCGAAATAAGTGCGTTATATATTGCAATTGAGAAGGTCAAGAAATTACGAGCTCTATAATATGCATTTTGTAAGTTCATTTTATGAAATGATTCCAAGTTTCAAATTTAATTTAATTTTTAATTCTCAAACAATCCTTTGATGAAACAATTGAACATCGAAATAAGTGCGTTATATATTACAGTTGAGAAGGTCAAGAAATAACGAGCTCTATAATATGCATTTTGTAAGTTCATTTTATGAAATGATTCCAAGTTTCAAATTTAATTTAATTTTTAATTCTAAAACAATCCTTTGATGAAACAATTGAACATCGAAATAAGTGCGTTATATATTACAGTTGAGAAGGTCAAGAAATTACGAGCTCTATAATATGCATTTTGTAAGTTCATTTTATGAAATGATTCCAAGTTTCAAATTTAATTTAATTTTTAATTCTAAAACAATCCTTTGATGAAACAATTGAACATCGAAATAAGTGCGTTATATATTACAGTTGAGAAGGTCAAGAAATAACGAGCTCTATAATATGCATTTTGTAAGTTCATTTTATGAAATGATTCCAAGTTTCAAATTTAATTTAATTTTTAATTCTCAAACAATCCTTTGATGAAACAATTGAACATCGAAATAAGTGCGCTATATATTACAGTTGAGAAGGTCAAGAAATAACGAGCTCTATAATATGCATTTTGTAAGTTCATTTTATGAAATGATTCCAAGTTTCAAATTTAATTTAATTTTTAATTCTAAAACAATCCTTTGATGAAACAATTGAACATCGAAATAAGTGCGTTATATATTACAGTTGAGAAGGTCAAGAAATTACGAGCTCTATAATATGCATTTTGTAAGTTCATTTTATGAAATGATTCCAAGTTTCAAATTTAATTTAATTTTTAATTCTAAAACAATCCTTTGATGAAACAATTGAACATCGAAATAAGTGCGTTATATATTACAGTTGAGAAGGTCAAGAAATAACGAGCTCTATAATATGCATTTTGTAAGTTCATTTTATGAAATGATTCCAAGTTTCAAATTTAATTTAATTTTTAATTCTAAAACAATCCTTTGATGAAACAATTGAACATCGAAATAAGTGCGTTATATATTACAGTTGAGAAGGTCAAGAAATTACGAGCTCTATAATATGCATTTTGTAAGTTCATTTTATGAAATGATTCCAAGTTTCAAATTTAATTTAATTTTTAATTCTAAAACAATCCTTTGATGAAACAATTGAACATCGAAATAAGTGCGTTATATATTACAGTTGAGAAGGTCAAGAAATTACGAGCTCTATAATATGCATTTTGTAAGTTCATTTTATGAAATGATTCCAAGTTTCAAATTTAATTTAATTTTTAATTCTAAAACAATCCTTTGATGAAACAATTGAACATCGAAATAAGTGCGTTATATATTACAGTTGAGAAGGTCAAGAAATAACGAGCTCTATAATATGCATTTTGTAAGTTCATTTTATGAAATGATTCCAAGTTTCAAATTTAATTTAATTTTTAATTCTAAAACAATCCTTTGATGAAACAATTGAACATCGAAATAAGTGCGTTATATATTACAGTTGAGAAGGTCAAGAAATTACGAGCTCTATAATATGCATTTTGTAAGTTAATTTTATGAAATGATTCCAAGTTTCAAATTTAATTTAATTTTTAATTCTGAAACAATCCTTTGATGAAACAATTGAACTTCGAAATAAGTGCGTTATATATTGCAATTGAGAAGGTCAAGAAATTACGAGCTCTATAATATGCATTTTGTAAGTTCATTTTATGAAATGATTCCAAGTTTCAAATTTAATTTAATTTTTAATTCTCAAACAATCCTTTGATGAAACAATTGAACATCGAAATAAGTGCGTTATATATTACAGTTGAGAAGGTCAAGAAATAACGAGCTCTATAATATGCATTTTGTAAGTTCATTTTATGAAATGATTCCAAGTTTCAAATTTAATTTAATTTTTAATTCTAAAACAATCCTTTGATGAAACAATTGAACATCGAAATAAGTGCGTTATATATTACAGTTGAGAAGGTCAAGAAATTACGAGCTCTATAATATGCATTTTGTAAGTTCATTTTATGAAATGATTCCAAGTTTCAAATTTAATTTAATTTTTAATTCTAAAACAATCCTTTGATGAAACAATTGAACATCGAAATAAGTGCGTTATATATTACAGTTGAGAAGGTCAAGAAATAACGAGCTCTATAATATGCATTTTGTAAGTTCATTTTATGAAATGATTCCAAGTTTCAAATTTAATTTAATTTTTAATTCTAAAACAATCCTTTGATGAAACAATTGAACATCGAAATAAGTGCGTTATATATTACAGTTGAGAAGGTCAAGAAATAACGAGCTCTATAATATGCATTTTGTAAGTTCATTTTATGAAATGATTCCAAGTTTCAAATTTAATTTAATTTTTAATTCTAAAACAATCCTTTGATGAAACAATTGAACATCGAAATAAGTGCGTTATATATTACAGTTGAGAAGGTCAAGAAATTACGAGCTCTATAATATGCATTTTGTAAGTTCATTTTATGAAATGATTCCAAGTTTCAAATTTAATTTAATTTTTAATTCTAAAACAATCCTTTGATGAAACAATTGAACATCGAAATAAGTGCGTTATATATTACAGTTGAGAAGGTCAAGAAATTACGAGCTCTATAATATGCATTTTGTAAGTTCATTTTATGAAATGATTCCAAGTTTCAAATTTAATTTAATTTTTAATTCTAAAACAATCCTTTGATGAAAAAATTGAACATCGAAATAAGTGCGTTATATATTACAGTTGAGAAGGTCAAGAAATAACGAGCTCTATAATATGCATTTTGTAAGTTCATTTTATGAAATGATTCCAAGTTTCAAATTTAATTTAATTTTTAATTCTAAAACAATCCTTTGATGAAACAATTGAACATCGAAATAAGTGCGTTATATATTACAGTTGAGAAGGTCAAGAAATTACGAGCTCTATAATATGCATTTTGTAAGTTCATTTTATGAAATGATTCCAAGTTTCAAATTTAATTTAATTTTTAATTCTAAAACAATCCTTTGATGAAACAATTGAACATCGAAATAAGTGCGTTATATATTACAGTTGAGAAGGTCAAGAAATAACGAGCTCTATAATATGCATTTTGTAAGTTCATTTTATGAAATGATTCCAAGTTTCAAATTTAATTTAATTTTTAATTCTAAAACAATCCTTTGATGAAACAATTGAACATCGAAATAAGTGCGTTATATATTACAGTTGAGAAGGTCAAGAAATTACGAGCTCTATAATATGCATTTTGTAAGTTCATTTTATGAAATGATTCCAAGTTTCAAATTTAATTTAATTTTTAATTCTAAAACAATCCTTTGATGAAACAATTGAACATCGAAATAAGTGCGTTATATATTACAGTTGAGAAGGTCAAGAAATTACGAGCTCTATAATATGCATTTTGTAAGTTCATTTTATGAAATGATTCCAAGTTTCAAATTTAATTTAATTTTTAATTCTAAAACAATCCTTTGATGAAACAATTGAACATCGAAATAAGTGCGTTATATATTACAGTTGAGAAGGTCAAGAAATAACGAGCTCTATAATATGCATTTTGTAAGTTCATTTTATGAAATGATTCCAAGTTTCAAATTTAATTTAATTTTTAATTCTAAAACAATCCTTTGATGAAACAATTGAACATCGAAATAAGTGCGTTATATATTACAGTTGAGAAGGTCAAGAAATAACGAGCTCTATAATATGCATTTTGTAAGTTCATTTTATGAAATGATTCCAAGTTTCAAATTTAATTTAATTTTTAATTCTAAAACAATCCTTTGGTGAAACAACTGAACTTCGAAATAAGTGCGTTATATATTGCAATTGAGAAGGTCAAGAAATTACGAGCAGTATAATATGCATTTTGTAAGTTCATTTTATGAAATGATTCCAAGTTTCAAATTTAATTTAATTTTTAATTCTAAAACAATCCTTTGATGAAAAAATTGAACTTCGAAATAAGTGCGTTATATATTGCAATTGATAAGGTCAAGAAATTACGAGCTCTATAATATGCATTTTGTAAGTTAATTTTATGAAATGATTCCAAATTTCAAATTTAATTTAATTTTTAATTCTAAAACAATCCTTTGATGAAACAATTGAACTTCGAAATAAGTGCGTTATATATTACAGTTGAGAAGGTCAATAAAATTACGAGCTCTATAATATGCATTTTGTAAGTTAATATTATGAAATGGTTCCAAGTTTCAAATTTAATTAAATTTTTAATTCTAAAACAATCCTTTGATGAAACAATTGAACTTCGAAATAAGTGCGTTTAATATTACAACTGAGAAGGTCAAGAAATTACGAGCTCTATAACATGCATTTTGTAAGTTAATTTTATGAAATGATTCCAAGTTTCAAATTTAATTTAATTTTTAATTCTAAAACAATCCTTTGATGAAACAATTGAACATCGAAATAAGTGCGTTATATATTACAACTGAGAAGGTCAAGAAATAACGAACTCTATAAAATACATTTTGTAAGTTAATTTTATGAAATGATTCCAAATTTCAAATTTAATTTAATTTTTAATTCTAAAACAATCCTTTGATTAAACAATTGAACATCGAAATAAGTGCGTTATATATTGCAATTGAGAAGGTCAAGAAATTACGAGCTCTATAATATGCATTTTGTAAGCTAATTTTATGAAATGATTCCAAGTTTCAAATTTAATTTAATTTTTAATTCTAAAACAATCCTTTGATGAAACAATTGAACTTCGAAATAAGTGCGTTTAATATTACAACTGAGAAGGTCAAGAAATTACGAGCTCTATAACATGCATTTTGTAAGTTAATTTTATGAAATGATTCCAAGTTTCAAATTTAATTTAATTTTTAATTCTAAAACAATCCTTTGATGAAACAATTGAACATCGAAATAAGTGCGTTATATATTACAACTGAGAAGGTCAAGAAATAACGAGCTCTATAATATACATTTTGTAAGTTAATTTTATGAAATGATTCCAAGTTTCAAATTTAATTTAATTTTTAATTCTCAAACAATCCTTTGATGAAACAATTGAACTTCGAAATAAGTGCGTTATATATTGCAATTGAGAAGGTCAAGAAATAACGAGCTCTATAATATGCATTTTGTAAGTTAATTTTATGAAATGATTCCAAGTTGCAAATTTAATTTAATTTTTAATTCTAAAACAATCCTTTGATGAAACAATTGAACTTCGAAATAAGTGCGTTATATATTGCAATTGAGAAGGTCAAGAAATTACGAGCTCTATAATATGCATTTTGTAAGTTAATTTTATGAAATGATACCAAGTTTCAAATTTAATTTAATTTTTAATTCTAAAACAATCCTTTGATGAAACAATTGAACTTCGAAATAAGTGCGTTATATATTGCAATTCAGAAGGTCAAGAAATTACGAGCTCTATAATATGCATTTTGTAAGTTAATTTTATGAAATGATTCCAAGTTTCAAATTTAATTTAATTTTTAATTCTAAAACAATCCTTTGATGAAACAATTGAACTTCGAAATAAGTGCGTTTAATATTACAACTGAGAAGGTCAAGAAATAACGAGCTCTATAACATGCATTTTGTAAGTTAATTTTATGAAATGATTCCAAGTTTCAAATTAAATTTTATTTTTAATTCTAAAACAATCCTTTGATGAAACAATTGAACTTCGAAATAAGTGCGTTATATATTGCAATTGAGAAGGTCAAGAAATTACGAGCTCTATAATATGCATTTTGTAAGTTAATTTTATGAAATGATCCCAAGTTTCAAATTTAATTTAATTTTTAATTCTAAAACAATCCTTTGATGAAACAATTGAACATCGAAATAAGTGCGTTATATATTGCAATTGAGAAGGTCAAGAAATTACGAGCTCTATAATATGCATTTTGTAAGTTAATTTTATGAAATGATTCCAAGTTTCAAATTTAATTTAATTTTTAATTCTAAAACAATCCTTTGATGAAACAATTGAACATCGAAATAAGTGCGTTATATATTGCAATTGAGAAGGTCAAGAAATTACGAGCTCTATAATATGCATTTTGTAAGTTAATTTTATGAAATGATTCCAAGTTTCAAATTTAATTTAATTTTTAATTCTAAAAGAATCCTTTGATGAAACAATTGAACTTCGAAATAAGTGCGTTATATATTGCAATTGAGAAGGTCAAGAAATTACGAGCTCTATAATATGCATTTTGTAAGTTCATTTTATGAAATGATTCCAAGTTTCAAATTTAATTTAATTTTTAATTCTAAAACAATCCTTTGATGAAACAATTGAACATCGAAATAAGTGCGTTATATATTGCAATTGAGAAGGTCAAGAAATTACGAGCTCTATAATATGCATTTTGTAAGTTAATTTTATGAAATGATTCCAAGTTTCAAATTTAATTTAATTTTTAATTCTAAAACAATCCTTTGATGAAACAATTGAACATCGAAATAAGTGCGTTATATATTGCAATTGAGAAGGTCAAGAAATTACGAGCTCTATAATATGCATTTTGTAAGTTAATTTTATGAAATGATTCCAAGTTTCAAATTTAATTTAATTTTTAATTCTGAAACAATCCTTTGATGAAACAATTGAACTTCGAAATAAGGGCGTTATATATTGCAATTGAGAAGGTCAAGAAATTACGAGCTCTATAATATGCATTTTGTAAGTTAATTTTATGAAATGATTCCAAGTTTCAAATTTAATTTAATTTTTAATTCTAAAACAATCCTTTGATGAAACAATTGAACTTCGAAATAAGTGCGTTATATATTGCAATTGAGAAGGTCAAGAAATTACGAGCTCTATAATATGCATTTTGTAAGTTAATTTTATGAAATGATACCAAGTTTCAAATTTAATTTAATTTTTAATTCTAAAACAATCCTTTGATGAAACAATTGAACTTCGAAATAAGTGCGTTATATATTGCAATTCAGAAGGTCAAGAAATTACGAGCTCTATAATATGCATTTTGTAAGTTAATTTTATGAAATGATTCCAAGTTTCAAATTTAATTTAATTTTTAATTCTAAAACAATCCTTTGATGAAACAATTGAACTTCGAAATAAGTGCGTTATATATTGCAATTGAGAAGGTCAAGAAATTACGAGCTCTATAATATGCATTTTGTAAGTTAATTTTATGAAATGATTCCAAGTTTCAAATTTAATTTAATTTTTAATTCTAAAACAATCCTTTGATGAAACAATTGAACTTCGAAATAAGTGCGTTATATATTGCAATTGAGAAGGTCAAGAAATTACGAGCTCTATAATATGCATTTTGTAAGTTAATTTTATGAAATGATTCCAAGTTTCAAATTTAATTTAATTTTTAATTCTAAAACAATCCTTTGATGAAACAATTGAACTTCGAAATAAGTGCGTTATATATTGCAATTGAGAAGGTCAAGAAATTACGAGCTCTATAATATGCATTTTGTAAGTTAATTTTATGAAATGATACCAAGTTTCAAATTTAATTTAATTTTTAATTCTAAAACAATCCTTTGATGAAACAATTGAACTTCGAAATAAGTGCGTTATATATTGCAATTCAGAAGGTCAAGAAATTACGAGCTCTATAATATGCATTTTGTAAGTTAATTTTATGAAATGATTCCAAGTTTCAAATTTAATTTAATTTTTAATTCTAAAACAATCCTTTGATGAAACAATTGAACTTCGAAATAAGTGCGTTTAATATTACAACTGAGAAGGTCAAGAAATTACGAGCTCTATAACATGCATTTTGTAAGTTAATTTTATGAAATGATTCCAAGTTTCAAATTTAATTTAATTTTTAATTCTAAAACAATCCTTTGATGAAACAATTGAACATCGAAATAAGTGCGTTATATATTGCAATTGAGAAGGTCAAGAAATTACGAGCTCTATAATATGCATTTTTTAAGTTAATTTTATGAAATGATTCCAAGTTTCAAATTTAATTTAATTTTTAATTCTAAAACAATCCTTTGATGAAACAATTGAACTTCGAAATAAGTGCGTTATATATTGCAATTGAGAAGGTCAAGAAATTACGAGCTCTATAATATGCATTTTGTAAGTTAATTTTATGAAATGATTCCAAGTTTCAAATTTAATTTAATTTTTAATTCTAAAACAATCCTTTGATGAAACAATTGAACTTCGAAATAAGTGCGTTATATATTGCAATTGAGAAGGTCAAGAAATTACGAGCTCTATAATATGCATTTTGTAAGTTAATTTTATGAAATGATTCCAAGTTTCAAATTTAATTTAATTATTAATTCTAAAACAATCCTTTCATGAAACAATTGAACTTCGAAATAAGTGCGTTATATATTGCAATTGAGAAGGTCAAGAAATTACGAGCTCTATAATATGCATTTTGTAAGTTAATTTTATGAAATGATTCCAAGTTTCAAATTTAATTTAATTTTTAATTCTAAAACAATCCTTTGATGAAACAATTGAACTTCGAAATAATTGCGTTATATATTGCAATTGAGAAGGTCAAGAAATTACGAGCTCTATAATATGCATTTTGTAAGTTAATTTTATGAAATGATTCCAAGTTTCAAATTTAATTTAATTTTTAATTCTAAAACAATCCTTTGATGAAACAATTGAACTTCTAAATAAGTGCGTTATATATTGCAATTGAGAAGGTCAAGAAATTACGAGCTCTATTATATGCATTTTGTAAGTTCATTTTATGAAATGATTCCAAGTTTCAAATTTAATTTAATTTTTAATTCTAAAACAAACCTTTGGTGAAACAATTGAACGAAATAAGTGCGTTATATATTGCAATTGCGAAGGTCAAGAAATTACGAGCTCTATAATATGCATTTTGTAAGTTCATTTTATGAAATGATTCCAAGTTTCAAATTTAATTTAATTTTTAATTCTAAAACGATCCTTTGATGAAACAATTGAACTTCGAAATAAGTGCGTTATATATTGCAATTGAGAAGGTCAAGAAATTACGAGCTCTATAATATGCATTTTGTAAGTTAATTTTATGAAGTGATTCCAAGTTTCAAATTTAATTTAATTTTTAATTCTAAAACAATCCTTTGGTGAAACAATTGAACGAAATAAGTGCGTTATATATTGCAATTGAGAAGGTCAAGAAATTACGAGCTCTATAATATGCATTTTGTAAGTTGATTTTATGAAATGATTCCAAGTTTCAAATTTAATTTAATTTTTAATTCTAAAACAATCCTTTGATGAAACAATTGAACTTCGAAATAAGTGCGTAATATATTGCAATTGAGAAGGTCAAGAAATTACGAGCTCTATAATATGCATTTTGTAAGTTAATTTTATGAAATGATTCCAAGTTTCAAATTTAATTTAATTTTTAATTCTAAAACAATCCTTTGATGAAACAATTGAACTTCGAAATAAGTGCGTTATATATTGCAATTGAGAAGGTCAAGAAATTACGAACTCTATAATATGCATTTTGTAAGTTAATTTTATGAAACGGTTCCAAGTTTCAAATTTGATTGAAATTTTAATTCTGAAACAGTCCTTTGATGACACAATTGGACTTCGAAATAAGTGCGTTATATATTGCAATTGAGAAGGTCAAGAAATTACGAGCTCTATAATATGCATTTTGTATGTTAATTTTATGAAATGATTCCAAGTTTCAAATTTAATTTAATTTTTAATTCTAAAACAATCCTTTCATGAAACAATTGAACTTCGAAATAAGTGCGTTATATATTGCAATTGAGAAGGTCAAGAAATTACGAGCTCTATAATATGCATTTTGTAAGTTAATTTTATGAAATGATTCCAAGTTTCAAATTTAATTTAATTTTTAATTCTAAAACAATCCTTTCATGAAACAATTGAACTTCGAAATAAGTGCGTTATATATTGCAATTGAGAAGGTCAAGAAATTACGAGCTCTATAATATGCATTTTGTAAGTTAATTTTATGAAATGATTCCAAGTTTCAAATTTAATTTAATTTTTAATTCTAAAACAATCCTTTGATGAAACAATTGAACTTCGAAATAATTGCGTTATATATTGCAATTGAGAAGGTCAAGAAATTACGAGCTCTATAATATGCATTTTGTAAGTTAATTTTATGAAATGATTCCAAGTTTCAAATTTAATTTAATTTTTAATTCTAAAACAATCCTTTGATGAAACAATTGAACTTCTAAATAAGTGCGTTATATATTGCAATTGAGAAGGTCAAGAAATTACGAGCTCTACTATATGCATTTTGTAAGTTCATTTTATGAAATGATTCCAAGTTTCAAATTTAATTTAATTTTTAATTCTAAAACAAACCTTTGGTGAAACAATTGAACGAAATAAGTGCGTTATATATTGCAATTGCGAAGGTCAAGAAATTACGAGCTCTATATAATGCATTTTGTAAGTTCATTTTATGAAATGATTCCAAGTTTCAAATTTAATTTAATTTTTAATTCTAAAACGATCCTTTGATGAAACAATTGAACTTCGAAATAAGTGCGTTATATATTGCAATTGAGAAGGTCAAGAAATTACGAGCTCTATAATATGCATTTTGTAAGTTAATTTTATGAAGTAAATCCAAGTTTCAAATTTAATTTAATTTTTAATTCTAAAACAATCCTTTGGTGAAACAATTGAACGAAATAAGTGCGTTATATATTGCAATTGAGAAGGTCAAGAAATTACGAGCTCTATAATATGCATTTTGTAAGTGATTTTATGAAATGATTCCAAGTTTCAAATTTAATTTAATTTTTAATTCTAAAACAATCCTTTGATGAAACAATTGAACTTCGAAATAAGTGCGTAATATATTGCAATTGAGAAGGTCAAGAAATTACGAGCTCTATAATATGCATTTTGTAAGTTAATTTTATGAAATGATTCCAAGTTTCAAATTTAATTTAATTTTTAATTCTAAAACAATCCTTTGATGAAACAATTGAACTTCGAAATAAGTGCGTTATATATTGCAATTGAGAAGGTCAAGAAATTACGAACTCTATAATATGCATTTTGTAAGTTAATTTTATGAAACGGTTCCATGTTTCAAATTTGATTGAAATTTTAATTCTGAAACAGTCCTTTGATGACACAATTGGACTTCGAAATAAGTGCGTTATATATTGCAATTGAGAAGGTCAAGAAATTACGAGCTCTATAATATGCATTTTGTATGTTAATTTTATGAAATGATTCCAAGTTTCAAATTTAATTTAATTTTTAATTCTAAAACAATCCTTTCATGAAACAATTGAACTTCGAAATAAGTGCGTTATATATTGCAATTGAGAAGGTCAAGAAATTACGAGCTCTATAATATGCATTTTGTAAGTTAATTTTATGAAATGATTCCAAGTTTCAAATTTAATTTAATTTTTAATTCTAAAACAATCCTTTCATGAAACAATTGAACTTCGAAATAAGTGCGTTATATATTGCAATTGAGAAGGTCAAGAAATTACGAGCTCTATAATATGCATTTTGTAAGTTAATTTTATGAAATGATTCCAAGTTTCAAATTTAATTTAATTTTTAATTCTAAAACAATCCTTTGATGAAACAATTGAACTTCGAAATAATTGCGTTATATATTGCAATTGAGAAGGTCAAGAAATTACGAGCTCTATAATATGCATTTTGTAAGTTAATTTTATGAAATGATTCCAAGTTTCAAATTTAATTTAATTTTTAATTCTAAAACAATCCTTTGATGAAACAATTGAACTTCTAAATAAGTGCGTTATATATTGCAATTGAGAAGGTCAAGAAATTACGAGCTCTACTATATGCATTTTGTAAGTTCATTTTATGAAATGATTCCAAGTTTCAAATTTAATTTAATTTTTAATTCTAAAACAAACCTTTGGTGAAACAATTGAACGAAATAAGTGCGTTATATATTGCAATTGCGAAGGTCAAGAAATTACGAGCTCTATATAATGCATTTTGTAAGTTCATTTTATGAAATGATTCCAAGTTTCAAATTTAATTTAATTTTTAATTCTAAAACGATCCTTTGATGAAACAATTGAACTTCGAAATAAGTGCGTTATATATTGCAATTGAGAAGGTCAAGAAATTACGAGCTCTATAATATGCATTTTGTAAGTTAATTTTATGAAGTGATTCCAAGTTTCAAATTTAATTTAATTTTTAATTCTAAAACAATCCTTTGGTGAAACAATTGAACGAAATAAGTGCGTTATATATTGCAATTGAGAAGGTCAAGAAATTACGAGCTCTATAATATGCATTTTGTAAGTTGATTTTATGAAATGATTCCAAGTTTCAAATTTAATTTAATTTTTAATTCTAAAACAATCCTTTGATGAAACAATTGAACTTCGAAATAAGTGCGTAATATATTGCAATTGAGAAGGTCAAGAAATTACGAGCTCTATAATATGCATTTTGTAAGTTAATTTTATGAAATGATTCCAAGTTTCAAATTTAATTTAATTTTTAATTCTAAAACAATCCTTTCATGAAACAATTGAACTTCGAAATAAGTGCGTTATATATTGCAATTGAGAAGGTCAAGAAATTACGAGCTCTATAATATGCATTTTGTAAGTTAATTTTATGAAATGATTCCAAGTTTCAAATTTAATTTAATTTTTAATTCTAAAACAATCCTTTGATGAAACAATTGAACTTCGAAATAATTGCGTTATATATTGCAATTGAGAAGGTCAAGAAATTACGAGCTCTATAATATGCATTTTGTAAGTTAATTTTATGAAATGATTCCAAGTTTCAAATTTAATTTAATTTTTAATTCTAAAACAATCCTTTGATGAAACAATTGAACTTCTAAATAAGTGCGTTATATATTGCAATTGAGAAGGTCAAGAAATTACGAGCTCTACTATATGCATTTTGTAAGTTCATTTTATGAAATGATTCCAAGTTTCAAATTTAATTTAATTTTTAATTCTAAAACAAACCTTTGGTGAAACAATTGAACGAAATAAGTGCGTTATATATTGCAATTGCGAAGGTCAAGAAATTACGAGCTCTATATAATGCATTTTGTAAGTTCATTTTATGAAATGATTCCAAGTTTCAAATTTAATTTAATTTTTAATTCTAAAACGATCCTTTGATGAAACAATTGAACTTCGAAATAAGTGCGTTATATATTGCAATTGAGAAGGTCAAGAAATTACGAGCTCTATAATATGCATTTTGTAAGTTAATTTTATGAAGTGATTCCAAGTTTCAAATTTAATTTAATTTTTAATTCTAAAACAATCCTTTGGTGAAACAATTGAACGAAATAAGTGCGTTATATATTGCAATTGAGAAGGTCAAGAAATTACGAGCTCTATAATATGCATTTTGTAAGTTGATTTTATGAAATGATTCCAAGTTTCAAATTTAATTTAATTTTTAATTCTAAAACAATCCTTTGATGAAACAATTGAACTTCGAAATAAGTGCGTAATATATTGCAATTGAGAAGGTCAAGAAATTACGAGCTCTATAATATGCATTTTGTAAGTTAATTTTATGAAATGATTCCAAGTTTCAAATTTAATTTAATTTTTAATTCTAAAACAATCCTTTGATGAAACAATTGAACTTCGAAATAAGTGCGTTATATATTGCAATTGAGAAGGTCAAGAAATTACGAACTCTATAATATGCATTTTGTAAGTTAATTTTATGAAACGGTTCCAAGTTTCAAATTTGATTGAAATTTTAATTCTGAAACAGTCCTTTGATGACACAATTGGACTTCGAAATAAGTGCGTTATATATTGCAATTGAGAAGGTCAAGAAATTACGAGCTCTATAATATGCATTTTGTATGTTAATTTTATGAAATGATTCCAAGTTTCAAATTTAATTTAATTTTTAATTCTAAAACAATCCTTTCATGAAACAATTGAACTTCGAAATAAGTGCGTTATATATTGCAATTGAGAAGGTCAAGAAATTACGAGCTCTATAATATGCATTTTGTAAGTTAATTTTATGAAATGATTCCAAGTTTCAAATTTAATTTAATTTTTAATTCTAAAACAATCCTTTCATGAAACAATTGAACTTCGAAATAAGTGCGTTATATATTGCAATTGAGAAGGTCAAGAAATTACGAGCTCTATAATATGCATTTTGTAAGTTAATTTTATGAAATGATTCCAAGTTTCAAATTTAATTTAATTTTTAATTCTAAAACAATCCTTTGATGAAACAATTGAACTTCGAAATAATTGCGTTATATATTGCAATTGAGAAGGTCAAGAAATTACGAGCTCTATAATATGCATTTTGTAAGTTAATTTTATGAAATGATTCCAAGTTTCAAATTTAATTTAATTTTTAATTCTAAAACAATCCTTTGATGAAACAATTGAACTTCTAAATAAGTGCGTTATATATTGCAATTGAGAAGGTCAAGAAATTACGAGCTCTACTATATGCATTTTGTAAGTTCATTTTATGAAATGATTCCAAGTTTCAAATTTAATTTAATTTTTAATTCTAAAACAAACCTTTGGTGAAACAATTGAACGAAATAAGTGCGTTATATATTGCAATTGCGAAGGTCAAGAAATTACGAGCTCTATATAATGCATTTTGTAAGTTCATTTTATGAAATGATTCCAAGTTTCAAATTTAATTTAATTTTTAATTCTAAAACGATCCTTTGATGAAACAATTGAACTTCGAAATAAGTGCGTTATATATTGCAATTGAGAAGGTCAAGAAATTACGAGCTCTATAATATGCATTTTGTAAGTTAATTTTATGAAGTAAATCCAAGTTTCAAATTTAATTTAATTTTTAATTCTAAAACAATCCTTTGGTGAAACAATTGAACGAAATAAGTGCGTTATATATTGCAATTGAGAAGGTCAAGAAATTACGAGCTCTATAATATGCATTTTGTAAGTGATTTTATGAAATGATTCCAAGTTTCAAATTTAATTTAATTTTTAATTCTAAAACAATCCTTTGATGAAACAATTGAACTTCGAAATAAGTGCGTAATATATTGCAATTGAGAAGGTCAAGAAATTACGAGCTCTATAATATGCATTTTGTAAGTTAATTTTATGAAATGATTCCAAGTTTCAAATTTAATTTAATTTTTAATTCTAAAACAATCCTTTGATGAAACAATTGAACTTCGAAATAAGTGCGTTATATATTGCAATTGAGAAGGTCAAGAAATTACGAACTCTATAATATGCATTTTGTAAGTTAATTTTATGAAACGGTTCCATGTTTCAAATTTGATTGAAATTTTAATTCTGAAACAGTCCTTTGATGACACAATTGGACTTCGAAATAAGTGCGTTATATATTGCAATTGAGAAGGTCAAGAAATTACGAGCTCTATAATATGCATTTTGTATGTTAATTTTATGAAATGATTCCAAGTTTCAAATTTAATTTAATTTTTAATTCTAAAACAATCCTTTCATGAAACAATTGAACTTCGAAATAAGTGCGTTATATATTGCAATTGAGAAGGTCAAGAAATTACGAGCTCTATAATATGCATTTTGTAAGTTAATTTTATGAAATGATTCCAAGTTTCAAATTTAATTTAATTTTTAATTCTAAAACAATCCTTTCATGAAACAATTGAACTTCGAAATAAGTGCGTTATATATTGCAATTGAGAAGGTCAAGAAATTACGAGCTCTATAATATGCATTTTGTAAGTTAATTTTATGAAATGATTCCAAGTTTCAAATTTAATTTAATTTTTAATTCTAAAACAATCCTTTGATGAAACAATTGAACTTCGAAATAATTGCGTTATATATTGCAATTGAGAAGGTCAAGAAATTACGAGCTCTATAATATGCATTTTGTAAGTTAATTTTATGAAATGATTCCAAGTTTCAAATTTAATTTAATTTTTAATTCTAAAACAATCCTTTGATGAAACAATTGAACTTCTAAATAAGTGCGTTATATATTGCAATTGAGAAGGTCAAGAAATTACGAGCTCTACTATATGCATTTTGTAAGTTCATTTTATGAAATGATTCCAAGTTTCAAATTTAATTTAATTTTTAATTCTAAAACAAACCTTTGGTGAAACAATTGAACGAAATAAGTGCGTTATATATTGCAATTGCGAAGGTCAAGAAATTACGAGCTCTATATAATGCATTTTGTAAGTTCATTTTATGAAATGATTCCAAGTTTCAAATTTAATTTAATTTTTAATTCTAAAACGATCCTTTGATGAAACAATTGAACTTCGAAATAAGTGCGTTATATATTGCAATTGAGAAGGTCAAGAAATTACGAGCTCTATAATATGCATTTTGTAAGTTAATTTTATGAAGTGATTCCAAGTTTCAAATTTAATTTAATTTTTAATTCTAAAACAATCCTTTGGTGAAACAATTGAACGAAATAAGTGCGTTATATATTGCAATTGAGAAGGTCAAGAAATTACGAGCTCTATAATATGCATTTTGTAAGTGATTTTATGAAATGATTCCAAGTTTCAAATTTAATTTAATTTTTAATTCTAAAACAATCCTTTGATGAAACAATTGAACTTCGAAATAAGTGCGTAATATATTGCAATTGAGAAGGTCAAGAAATTACGAGCTCTATAATATGCATTTTGTAAGTTAATTTTATGAAATGATTCCAAGTTTCAAATTTAATTTAATTTTTAATTCTAAAACAATCCTTTGATGAAACAATTGAACTTCGAAATAAGTGCGTTATATATTGCAATTGAGAAGGTTAAGAAATTACGAACTCTATAATATGCATTTTGTAAGTTAATTTTATGAAACGGTTCCAAGTTTCAAATTTGATTGAAATTTTAATTCTGAAACAGTCCTTTGATGACACAATTGGACTTCGAAATAAGTGCGTTATATATTGCAATTGAGAAGGTCAAGAAATTACGAGCTCTATAATATGCATTTTGTATGTTAATTTTATGAAATGATTCCAAGTTTCAAATTTAATTTAATTTTTAATTCTAAAACAATCCTTTGATGAAACAATTGAACTTCGAAATAAGCGCGTTATATATTGCAATTGCGAAGGTCAAGAAATTACGAGCTCTATAATATGCATTTTGTAAGTTCATTTTATGAAATGATTCCAAGTTTCAAATTTAATTTAATTTTTAATTCTAAAACAATCCTTTGATGAAACAATTGAACTTCGAAATAAGTGCGTTATATATTGCAATTGAGAAGGTCAAGAAATTACGAGCTCTATAATATGCATTTTGTATGTTAATTTTATGAAATTATTCCAAGTTTCAAATTTAATTTAATTTTTAATTCTAAAACAATCCTTTGATGAAACAATTGAACTTCGAAATAAGTGCGTTATATATTGCAATTGAGAAGGTCAAGAAATTACGAGCTCTATAATATGCATTTTGTAAGTTAATTTTATGAAGTGATTCCAAGTTTCAAATTTAATTTAATTTTTAATTCTAAAACAATCCTTTGGTGAAACAATTGAACGAAATAAGTGCGTTATATATTGCAATTGAGAAGGTCAAGAAATTACGAGCTCTATAATATGCATTTTGTAAGTTCATTTTATGAAGTGATTCCAAGTTTCAAATTTAATTTAATTTTTAATTCTAAAACAATCCTTTGATGAAACAATTGAACTTCGAAATAAGTGCGTTATATATTGCAATTGAGAAGGTCAAGAAATTACGAGCTCTATAATATGCATTTTGTAAGTTAATTTTATGAAGTGATTCCAAGTTTCAAATTTAATTTAATTTTGAATTCTAAAACAATCCTTTGGTGAAACAATTGAACGAAATAAGTGCGTTATATATTGCAATTGAGAAGGTCAAGAAATTACGAGCTCTATAATATGCATTTTGTAAGTTCATTTTATGAAGTGATTCCAAGTTTCAAATTTAATTTAATTTTTAATTCTAAAACAATCCTTTGATGAAACAATTGAACTTCGAAATAAGTGCGTTATATATTGCAATTGAGAAGGTCAAGAAATTACGAGCTCTATAATATGCATTTTGTAAGTTAATTTTATGAAGTGATTCCAAGTTTCAAATTTAATTTAATTTTTAATTCTAAAACAATCCTTTGGTGAAACAATTGAACGAAATAAGTGCGTTATATATTGCAATTGAGAAGGTCAAGAAATTACGAGCTCTATAATATGCATTTTGTAAGTTAATTTTATGAAGTGATTCCAAGTTTCAAATTTAATTTAATTTTTAATTCTAAAACAATCCTTTGGTGAAACAATTGAACGAAATAAGTGCGTTATATATTGCAATTGAGAAGGTCAAGAAATTACGAGCTCTATAATATGCATTTTGTAAGTTCATTTTATGAAGTGATTCCAAGTTTCAAATTTAATTTAATTTTTAATTCTAAAACAATCCTTTGATGAAACAATTGAACTTCGAAATAAGTGCGTTATATATTGCAATTGAGAAGGTCAAGAAATTACGAGCTCTATAATATGCATTTTGTAAGTTAATTTTATGAAGTGATTCCAAGTTTCAAATTTAATTTAATTTTTAATTCTAAAACAATCCTTTGGTGAAACAATTGAACGAAATAAGTGCGTTATATATTGCAATTGAGAAGGTCAAGAAATTACGAGCTCTATAATATGCATTTTGTAAGTTCATTTTATGAAGTGATTCCAAGTTTCAAATTTAATTTAATTTTTAATTCTAAAACAATCCTTTGATGAAACAATTGAACTTCGAAATAAGTGCGTTATATATTGCAATTGAGAAGGTCAAGAAATTACGAGCTCTATAATATGCATTTTGTAAGTTAATTTTATGAAGTGATTCCAAGTTTCAAATTTAATTTAATTTTTAATTCTAAAACAATCCTTTGGTGAAACAATTGAACGAAATAAGTGCGTTATATATTGCAATTGAGAAGGTCAAGAAATTACGAGCTCTATAATATGCATTTTGTAAGTTAATTTTATGAAGTGATTCCAAGTTTCAAATTTAATTTAATTTTTAATTCTAAAACAATCCTTTGATGAAACAATTGAACTTCGAAATAAGTGCGTTATATATTGCAATTGAGAAGGTCAAGAAATTACGAGCTCTATAATATGCATTTTGTAAGTTCATTTTATGAAATGATTCCAAGTTTCAAATTTAATTTAATTTTTAATTCTAAAACAATCCTTTGATGAAACAATTGAACTTCGAAATAAGTGCGTTATATATTGCAATTGAGAAGGTCAAGAAATTACGAGCTCTATAATATGCATTTTGTATGTTAATTTTATGAAATGATTCCAAGTTTCAAATTTAATTTAATTTTTAATTCTAAAACAATCCTTTGATGAAACAATTGAACTTCGAAATAAGTGCGTTATATATTGCAATTGCGAAGGTCAAGAAATTACGAGCTCTATAATATGCATTTTGTAAGTTCATTTTATGAAATGATTCCAAGTTTCAAATTTAATTTAATTTTTAATTCTAAAACAATCCTTTGATGAAACAATTGAACTTCGAAATAAGTGCGTTATATATTGGAATTGCGAAGGTCAACAAATTACGAGCTCTATAATATGCATTTTGTAAGTTCATTTTATGAAATGATTCCAAGTTTCAAATTTAATTTAATTTTTAATTCTAAAACAATCCTTTGATGAAACAATTGAACTTCGAAATAAGTGCGTTATATATTGCAATTGAGAAGGTCAAGAAATTACGAGCTCTATAATATGCATTTTGTAAGTTAATTTTATGAAATGATTCCAAGTTTCAAATTTAATTTAATTTTTAATTCTAAAACAATCCTTTGATGAAACAATTGAACTTCGAAATAAGTGCGTTATATATTGCAATTGAGAAGGTCAAGAAATTACGAGCTCTATAATATGCATTTTGTATGTTAATTTTATGAAATGATTCCAAGTTTCAAATTTAATTTAATTTTTAATTCTAAAACAATCCTTTGATGAAACAATTGAACTTCGAAATAAGTGCGTTATATATTGCAATTGCGAAGGTCAAGAAATTACGAGCTCTATAATATGCATTTTGTAAGTTAATTTTATGAAGTGATTCCAAGTTTCAAATTTAATTTAATTTTTAATTCTAAAACAATCCTTTGGTGAAACAATTGAACGAAATAAGTGCGTTATATATTGCAATTGAGAAGGTCAAGAAATTACGAGCTCTATAATATGCATTTTGTAAGTTCATTTTATGAAGTGATTCCAAGTTTCAAATTTAATTTAATTTTTAATTCTAAAACAATCCTTTGATGAAACAATTGAACTTCGAAATAAGTGCGTTATATATTGCAATTGAGAAGGTCAAGAAATTACGAGCTCTATAATATGCATTTTGTAAGTTAATTTTATGAAGTGATTCCAAGTTTCAAATTTAATTTAATTTTTAATTCTAAAACAATTCTTTGGTGAAACAATTGAACGAAATAAGTGCGTTATATATTGCAATTGAGAAGGTCAAGAAATTACGAGCTCTATAATATGCATTTTGTAAGTTCATTTTATGAAATGATTCCAAGTTTCAAATTTAATTTAATTTTTAATTCTAAAACAATCCTTTGATGAAACAATTGAACTTCGAAATAAGTGCGTTATATATTGCAATTGAGAAGGTCAAGAAATTACGAGCTCTATAATATGCATTTTGTATGTTAATTTTATGAAATGATTCCAAGTTTCAAATTTAATTTAATTTTTAATTCTAAAACAATCCTTTGATGAAACAATTGAACTTCGAAATAAGTGCGTTATATATTGCAATTGCGAAGGTCAAGAAATTACGAGCTCTATAATATGCATTTTGTAAGTTCATTTTATGAAATGATTCCAAGTTTCAAATTTAATTTAATTTTTAATTCTAAAACAATCCTTTGATGAAACAATTGAACTTCGAAATAAGTGCGTTATATATTGGAATTGCGAAGGTCAACAAATTACGAGCTCTATAATATGCATTTTGTAAGTTCATTTTATGAAATGATTCCAAGTTTCAAATTTAATTTAATTTTTAATTCTAAAACAATCCTTTGATGAAACAATTGAACTTCGAAATAAGTGCGTTATATATTGCAATTGAGAAGGTCAAGAAATTACGAGCTCTATAATATGCATTTTGTAAGTTAATTTTATGAAATGATTCCAAGTTTCAAATTTAATTTAATTTTTAATTCTAAAACAATCCTTTGATGAAACAATTGAACTTCGAAATAAGTGCGTTATATATTGGAATTGCGAAGGTCAACAAATTACGAGCTCTATAATATGCATTTTGTAAGTTCATTTTATGAAATGATTCCAAGTTTCAAATTTAATTTAATTTTTAATTCTAAAACAATCCTTTGATGAAACAATTGAACTTCGAAATAAGTGCGTTATATATTGCAATTGAGAAGGTCAAGAAATTACGAGCTCTATAATATGCATTTTGTAAGTTAATTTTATGAAATGATTCCAAGTTTCAAATTTAATTTAATTTTTAATTCTAAAACAATCCTTTGATGAAACAATTGAACTTCGAAATAAGTGCGTTATATATTGCAATTGAGAAGGTCAAGAAATTACGAGCTCTATAATATGCATTTTGTAACTTCATTTTATGAAATGATTCCAAGTTTCAAATTTAATTTAATTTTTAATTCTAAAACAATCCTTTGATGAAACAATTGAACTTCGAAATAAGTGCGTTATATATTGCAATTGCGAAGGTCAAGAAATTACGAGCTCTATAATATGCATTTTGTAAGTTAATTTTATGAAATGATTCCAAGTTTCAAATTTAATTTAATTTTTAATTCTAAAACAATCCTTTGATGAAACAATTGAACTTCGAAATAAGTGCGTTATATATTGCAATTGAGAAGGTCAAGAAATTACGAGCTCTATAATATGCATTTTGTAAGTTCATTTTATGAAATGATTCCAAGTTTCAAATTTAATTTAATTTTTAATTCTAAAACAATCCTTTGATGAAACAATTGAACTTCGAAATAAGTGCGTTATATATTGCAATTGCGAAGGTCAAGAAATTACGAGCTCTATAATATGCATTTTGTAAGTTAATTTTATGAAATGATTCCAAGTTTCAAATTTAATTTAATTTTTAATTCTAAAACTATCCTTTGATGAAACAATTGAACTTCGAAATAAGTGCGTTATATATTGCAATTGAGAAGGTCAAGAAATTACGAGCTCTATAATATGCATTTTGTAACTTCATTTTATGAAATGATTCCAAGTTTCAAATTTAATTTAATTTTTAATTCTAAAACAATCCTTTGATGAAACAATTGAACTTCGAAATAAGTGCGTTATATATTGCAATTGAGAAGGTCAAGAAATTACGAGCTCTATAATATGCATTTTGTAACTTCATTTTATGAAATGATTCCAAGTTTCAAATTTAATTTAATTTTTAATTCTAAAACAATCCTTTGATGAAACAATTGAACTTCGAAATAAGTGCGTTATATATTGCAATTGAGAAGGTCAAGAAATTACGAGCTCTATAATATGCATTTTGTAAGTTCATTTTATGAAATGATTCCAAGTTTCAAATTTAATTTAATTTTTAATTCTAAAACAATCCTTTGATGAAACAATTGAACTTCGAAATAAGTGCGTTATATATTGCAATTGCGAAGGTCAAGAAATTACGAGCTCTATAATATGCATTTTGTAAGTTAATTTTATGAAATGATTCCAAGTTTCAAATTTAATTTAATTTTTAATTCTAAAACTATCCTTTGATGAAACAATTGAACTTCGAAATAAGTGCGTTATATATTGCAATTGAGAAGGTCAAGAAATTACGAGCTCTATAATATGCATTTTGTAACTTCATTTTATGAAATGATTCCAAGTTTCAAATTTAATTTAATTTTTAATTCTAAAACAATCCTTTGATGAAACAATTGAACATCGAAATAAGTGCGTTATATATTGCAATTGAGAAGGTCAAGAAATTACGAGCTCTATAATATGCATTTTGTATGTTAATTTTATGAAATGATTCCAAGTTTCAAATTTAATTTAATTTTTAATTCTAAAACAATCCTTTGATGAAACAATTGAACTTCGAAATAAGTGCGTTATATATTGCAATTGAGAAGGTCAAGAAATTACGAGCTCTATAATATGCATTTTGTAAGTTCATTTTATGAAATGATTCCAAGTTTCAAATTTAATTTAATTTTTAATTCTAAAACAATCCTTTGATGAAACAATTGAACTTCGAAATAAGTGCGTTATATATTGCAATTGCGAAGGTCAAGAAATTACGAGCTCTATAATATGCATTTTGGAAGTTAATTTTATGAAATGATTCCAAGTTTCAAATTTAATTTAATTTTTAATTCTAAAACTATCCTTTGATGAAACAATTGAACTTCGAAATAAGTGCGTTATATATTGCAATTGCGAAGGTCAAGAAATTACGAGCTCTATAATATGCATTTTGTAAGTTAATTTTATGAAATGATTCCAAGTTTCAAATTTAATTTAATTTTTAATTCTAAAACAATCCTTTGATGAAACAATTGAACATCGAAATAAGTGCGTTACATATTGCAATTGAGAAGGTCAAGAAATTACGAGCTCTATAATATGCATTTTGTAAGTTCATTTTATGAAATGATTTCAAGTTTCAAATTTAATTTAATTTTTAATTCTAAAACAATCCTTTGATGAAACAATTGAACTTCGAAATAAGTGCGTTATATATTTCAATTGAGAAGGTCAAGAAATTACGAACTCTATAATATGCATTTTGTAAGTTCATTTTATGAAATGATTCCAAGTTTCAAATTTAATTTAATTTTTAATTCTAAAACAATCCTTTGGTGAAACAATTGAACGAAATAAGTGCGTTATATATTGCAATTGAGAAGGTCAAGAAATTACGAGCTCTATAATATGAATATTGTAAGTTCATTTTATGAAATGATTCCAAGTTTCAAATTTAATTTAATTTTTAATTCTAAAACAATCCTTTGATGAAACAATTGAACTTCGAAATAAGTGCGTTATATATTGCAATTGAGAAGGTCAAGAAATTACGAGCTCTATAATATGCATTTTGTAAGTTAATTTTATGAAATGATTCCAAGTTTTAAATTTAATTTAATTTTTAATTCTAAAACAATCCTTTGATGAAACAATTGAACATCGAAATAAGTGCGTTATATATTGCAATTGAGAAGGTCAAGAAATTACGAGCTCTATAATATGCATTTTGTATGTTAATTTTATGAAATGATTCCAAGTTTCAAATTTAATTTAATTTTTAATTCTAAAACAATCCTTTGATGAAACAATTGAACATCGAAATAATTTCGTTATATATTGCAATTGAGAAGGTCAAGAAATTACGAGCTCTATAATATGCATTTTGTAAGTTAATTTTATGAAATGATTCCAAGTTTCAAATTTAATTTAATTTTTAATTCTAAAACAATCCTTTGATGAAACAATTGAACATCGAAATAAGTGCGTTACATATTGCACTTGAGAAGGTCAAGAAATTACGAGCTCTATAATATGCATTTTGTAAGTTCATTTTATGAAATGATTCCAAGTTTCAAATTTAATTTAATTTTTAATTCTAAAACAATCCTTTGATGAAACAATTGAACTTCGAAATAAGTGCGTTATATATTGCAATTGAGAAGGTCAAGAAATTACGAGCTCTATAATATGCATTTTGTAAGTTCATTTTATGAAATGATTCCAAGTTTCAAATTTAATTTAATTTTTAATTCTAAAACAATCCTTTGATGAAACAATTGAACTTCGAAATAAGTGCGTTATATATTGCAATTGAGAAGGTCAAGAAATTACGAGCTCTATAATATGCATTTTGTAAGTTCATTTTATGAAATGATTCCAAGTTTCAAATTTAATTTAATTTTTAATTCTAAAACAATCCTTTGATGAAACAATTGAACATCGAAATAAGTGCGTTACATATTGCAATTGAGAAGGTCAAGAAATTACGAGCTCTATAATATGCATTTTGTAAGTTCATTTTATGAAATGATTCCAAGTTTCAAATTTAATTTAATTTTTAATTCTAAAACAATCCTTTGATGAAACAATTGAACATCGAAATAAGTGCGTTACATATTGCAATTGAGAAGGTCAAGAAATTACGAGCTCTATAATATGCATTTTGTAAGTTCATTTTATGAAATGATTTCAAGTTTCAAATTTAATTTAATTTTTAATTCTAAAACAATCCTTTGATGAAACAATTGAACTTCGAAATAAGTGCGTTATATATTGCAATTGAGAAGGTCAAGAAATTACGAGCTCTATAATATGCATTTTGTAAGTTCATTTTATGAAATGATTCCAAGTTTCAAATTTAATTTAATTTTTAATTCTAAAACAATCCTTTGGTGAAACAATTGAACGAAATAAGTGCGTTATATATTGCAATTGAGAAGGTCAAGAAATTACGAGCTCTATAATATGAATATTGTAAGTTCATTTTATGAAATGATTCCAAGTTTCAAATTTAATTTAATTTTTAATTCTAAAACAATCCTTTGATGAAACAATTGAACTTCGAAATAAGTGCGTTATATATTGCAATTGAGAAGGTCAAGAAATTACGAGCTCTATAATATGCATTTTGTAAGTTCATTTTATGAAATGATTCCAAGTTTCAAATTTAATTTAATTTTTAATTCTAAAACAATCCTTTGGTGAAACAATTGAACGAAATAAGTGAGTTATATATTGCAATTGAGAAGGTCAAGAAATTACGAGCTCTATAATATGAATATTGTAAGTTCATTTTATGAAATGATTCCAAGTTTCAAATTTAATTTAATTTTTAATTCTAAAACAATCCTTTGATGAAACAATTGAACTTCGAAATAAGTGCGTTATATATTGCAATTGAGAAGGTCAAGAAATTACGAGCTCTATAATATGCATTTTGTAAGTTGATTTTATGAAATGATTCCAAGTTTCAAATTTAATTTAATTTTTAATTCTAAAACAATCCTTTGATGAAACAATTGAACTTCGAAATAAGTGCGTAATATATTGCAATTGAGAAGGTCAAGAAATTACGAGCTCTATAATATGCATTTTGTAAGTTAATTTTATGAAATGATTCCAAGTTTCAAATTTAATTTAATTTTTAATTCTAAAACAATCCTTTGGTGAAACAATTGAACGAAATAAGTGCGTTATATATTGCAATTGAGAAGGTCAAGAAATTACGAGCTCTATAATATGCATTTTGTAAGTTGATTTTATGAAATGATTCCAAGTTTCAAATTTAATTTAATTTTTAATTCTAAAACAATCCTTTGATGAAACAATTGAACTTCGAAATAAGTGCGTTATATATTGCAATTGAGAAGGTCAAGAAATTACGAGCTCTATAATATGCATTTTGTATGTTAATTTTATGAAATGATTCCAAGTTTCAAATTTAATTTAATTTTTAATTCTAAAACAATCCTTTGATGAAACAATTGAACTTCGAAATAAGTGCGTTATATATTGCAATTGAGAAGGTCAAGAAATTACGAGCTCTATAATATGCATTTTGTATGTTAATTTTATGAAATGATTCCAAGTTTCAAATTTAATTAAATTTTAATTCTAAAACAATCCTTTGATGAAACAATTGAACTTCGAAATAAGTGCGTTATATATTGCAATTGCGAAGGTCAAGAAATTACGAGCTCTATAATATGCATTTTGTAAGTTCATTTTATGAAATGATTCCAAGTTTCAAATTTAATTTAACTTTTAATTCTAAAACAATCCTTTGATGAAACAATTGAACTTCGAAATAAGTGCGTTATATATTGCAATTGCGAAGGTCAAGAAATTACGAGCTCTATAATATGCATTTTGTAAGTTCATTTTATGAAATGATTCCAAGTTTCAAATTTAATTTAATTTTTAATTCTAAAACAATCCTTTGATGAAACAATTGAACTTCGAAATAAGTGCGTTATATATTGCAATTGAGAAGGTCAAGAAATTACGAGCTCTATAATATGCATTTTGTAAGTTCATTTTATGAAATGATTCCAAGTTTCAAATTTAATTTAATTTTTAATTCTAAAACAATCCTTTGATGAAACAATTGAACTTCGAAATAAGTGCGTTATATATTGCAATTGAGAAGGTCAAGAAATTACGAGCTCTATAATATGCATTTTGTATGTTAATTTTATGAAATGATTCCAAGTTTCAAATTTAATTTAATTTTTAATTCTAAAACAATCCTTTGATGAAACAATTGAACTTCGAAATAAGTGCGTTATATATTGCAATTGCGAAGGTCAAGAAATTACGAGCTCTATAATATGCATTTTGTAAGTTCATTTTATGAAATGATTCCAAGTTTCAAATTTAATTTAATTTTTAATTCTAAAACAATCCTTTGATGAAACAATTGAACTTCGAAATAAGTGCGTTATATATTGCAATTGAGAAGGTCAAGAAATTACGAGCTCTATAATATGCATTTTGTATGTTAATTTTATGAAATGATTCCAAGTTTCAAATTTAATTTAATTTTTAATTCTAAAACAATCCTTTGATGAAACAATTGAACTTCGAAATAAGTGCGTTATATATTGCAATTGCGAAGGTCAAGAAATTACGAGCTCTATAATATGCATTTTGTAAGTTCATTTTATGAAATGATTCCAAGTTTCAAATTTAATTTAATTTTTAATTCTAAAACAATCCTTTGATGAAACAATTGAACTTCGAAATAAGTGCGTTATATATTGCAATTGAGAAGGTCAAGAAATTACGAGCTCTATAATATGCATTTTGTAAGTTCATTTTATGAAATGATTCCAAGTTTCAAATTTAATTTAATTTTTAATTCTAAAACAATCCTTTGATGAAACAATTGAACTTCGAAATAAGTGCGTTATATATTGCAATTGAGAAGGTCAAGAAATTACGAGCTCTATAATATGCATTTTGTAAGTTCATTTTATGAAATGATTCCAAGTTTCAAATTTAATTTAATTTTTAATTCTAAAACAATCCTTTGATGAAACAATTGAACTTCGAAATAAGTGCGTTATATATTGCAATTGCGAAGGTCAAGAAATTACGAGCTCTATAATATGCATTTTGTAAGTTAATTTTATGAAATGATTCCAAGTTTCAAATTTAATTTAATTTTTAATTCTAAAACAATCCTTTGATGAAACAATTGAACTTCGAAATAAGTGCGTTATATATTGCAATTGAGAAGGTCAAGAAATTACGAGCTCTATAATATGCATTTTGTAAGTTAATTTTATGAAATGATTCCAAGTTTCAAATTTAATTTAATTTTTAATTCTAAAACAATCCTTTGATGAAACAATTGAACTTCGAAATAAGTGCGTTATATATTGCAATTGAGAAGGTCAAGAAATTACGAGCTCTATAATATGCATTTTGTAAGTTCATTTTATGAAATGATTCCAAGTTTCAAATTTAATTTAATTTTTAATTCTAAAACAATCCTTTGATGAAACAATTGAACTTCGAAATAAGTGCGTTATATATTGCAATTGAGAAGGTCAAGAAATTACGAGCTCTATAATATGCATTTTGTAAGTTAATTTTATGAAATGATTCCAAGTTAGAATTTAATTTAATTTTTAATTCTAAAACAATCCTTTGATGAAACAATTGAACTTCGAAATAAGTGCGTTATATATTGCAATTGAGAAGGTCAAGAAATTACGAGCTCTATAATATGCATTTTGTAAGTTAATTTTATGAAATGATTCCAAGTTTCAAATTTAATTTAATTTTTAATTCTAAAACAATCCTTTGATGAAACAATTGAACTTCGAAATAAGTGCGTTATATATTGCAATTGAGAAGGTCAAGAAATTACGAGCTCTATAATATGCATTTTGTAAGTTCATTTTATGAAATGATTCCAAGTTTCAAATTTAATTTAATTTTTAATTCTAAAACAATCCTTTGATGAAACAATTGAACTTCGAAATAAGTGCGTTATATATTGCAATTGAGAAGGTCAAGAAATTACGAGCTCTATAATATGCATTTTGTAAGTTCATTTTATGAAATGATTCCAAGTTTCAAATTTAATTTAATTTTTAATTCTAAAACAATCCTTTGATGAAACAATTGAACTTCGAAATAAGTGCGTTATATATTGCAATTGCGAAGGTCAAGAAATTACGAGCTCTATAATATGCATTTTGTAAGTTAATTTTATGAAATGATTCCAAGTTTCAAATTTAATTTAATTTTTAATTCTAAAACAATCCTTTGATGAAACAATTGAACTTCGAAATAAGTGCGTTATATATTGCAATTGAGAAGGTCAAGAAATTACGAGCTCTATAATATGCATTTTGTAAGTTAATTTTATGAAATGATTCCAAGTTTCAAATTTAATTTAATTTTTAATTCTAAAACAATCCTTTGATGAAACAATTGAACTTCGAAATAAGTGCGTTATATATTGCAATTGAGAAGGTCAAGAAATTACGAGCTCTATAATATGCATTTTGTAAGTTCATTTTATGAAATGATTCCAAGTTTCAAATTTAATTTAATTTTTAATTCTAAAACAATCCTTTGATGAAACAATTGAACATCGAAATAAGTGCGTTATATATTGCAATTGAGAAGAAATTACGAGCTCTATAATATGCATTTTGTAAGTTAATTTTATGAAATGATTCCAAGTTTCAAATTTAATTTAATTTTTAATTCTAAAACAATCCTTTGATGAAACAATTGAACATCGAAATAAGTGCGTTACATATTGCAATTGAGAAGGTCAAGAAATTACGAGCTCTATAATATGCATTTTGTAAGTTAATTTTATGAAATGATTCCAAGTTTCAAATTTAATTTAATTTTTAATTCTAAAACAATCCTTTGATGAAACAATTGAACATCGAAATAAGTGCGTTACATATTGCAATTGAGAAGGTCAAGAAATTACGAGCTCTATAATATGCATTTTGTAAGTTAATTTTATGAAATGATTCCAAGTTTCAAATTTAATTTAATTTTTAATTCTAAAACAATCCTTTGATGAAACAATTGAACTTCGAAATAAGTGCGTTATATATTGCAATTGAGAAGGTCAAGAAATTACGAGCTCTATAATATGCATTTTGTAAGTTCATTTTATGAAATGATTCCAAGTTTCAAATTTAATTTAATTTTTAATTCTAAAACAATCCTTTGATGAAACAATTGAACATCGAAATAAGTGCGTTATATATTGCAATTGAGAAGGTCAAGAAATTACGAGCTCTATAATATGCATTTTGTAAGTTAATTTTATGAAATGATTCCAAGTTTCAAATTTAATTTAATTTTTAATTCTAAAACAATCCTTTGATGAAACAATTGAACATCGAAATAAGTGCGTTACATATTGCAATTGAGAAGGTCAAGAAATTACGAGCTCTATAATATGCATTTTGTAAGTTAATTTTATGAAATGATTCCAAGTTTCAAATTTAATTTAATTTTTAATTCTAAAACAATCCTTTGATGAAACAATTGAACTTCGAAATAAGTGCGTTATATATTGCAATTGAGAAGGTCAAGAAATTACGAGCTCTATAATATGCATTTTGTAAGTTCATTTTATGAAATGATTCCAAGTTTCAAATTTAATTTAATTTTTAATTCTAAAACAATCCTTTGATGAAACAATTGAACTTCGAAATAAGTGCGTTATATATTGCAATTGAGAAGGTCAAGAAATTACGAGCTCTATAATATGCATTTTGTAAGTTCATTTTATGAAATGATTCCAAGTTTCAAATTTAATTTAATTTTTAATTCTAAAACAATCCTTTGATGAAACAATTGAACTTCGAAATAAGTGCGTTATATATTGCAATTGAGAAGGTCAAGAAATTACGAGCTCTATAATATGCATTTTGTAAGTTGATTTTATGAAATGATTCCAAGTTTCAAATTTAATTTAATTTTTAATTCTAAAACAATCCTTTGATGAAACAATTGAACTTCGAAATAAGTGCGTAATATATTGCAATTGAGAAGCTCAAGAAATTACGAGCTCTATAATATGCATTTTGTAAGTTAATTTTATGAAATGATTCCAAGTTTCAAATTTAATTTAATTTTTAATTCTAAAACAATCCTTTGATGAAACAATTGAACTTCGAAATAAGTGCGTTATATATTGCAATTGAGAAGGTCAAGAAATTACGAACTCTATAATATGCATTTTGTAAGTTAATTTTATGAAATGGTTCCAAGTTTCAAATTTGATTGAAATTTTAATTCTGAAACAGTCCTTTGATGACACAATTGGACTTCGAAATAAGTGCGTTATATATTGCAATTGAGAAGGTCAAGAAATTACGAGCTCTATAATATGCATTTTGTATGTTAATTTTATGAAATGATTCCAAGTTTCAAATTTAATTTAATTTTTAATTCTAAAACAATCCTTTGATGAAACAATTGAACTTCGAAATAAGTGCGTTATATATTGCAATTGCGAAGGTCAAGAAATTACGAGCTCTATAATATGCATTTTGTAAGTTCATTTTATGAAATGATTCCAAGTTTCAAATTTAATTTAATTTTTAATTCTAAAACAGTCCTTTGATGACACAATTGGACTTCGAAATAATTGCGTTACATATTACAGTTGAGAAGGTCAAGAAATTACGAGCTCTATAATATGCATTTTGTAAGTTAATTTTATGAAATGGTTCCAAGTTTCAAAATTGATTGAAATTTTAATTCTGAAACAGTCATTTGATGACACAATTGGACTTCGAAATAAGTGCGTTATATATTGCAATTGAGAAGGTCAAGAAATTACGAGCTCTATAATATGCATTTTGTATGTTAATTTTATGAAATGATTCCAAGTTTCAAATTTAATTTAATTTTTAATTCTAAAACAATCCTTTGATGAAACAATTGAACTTCGAAATAAGTGCGTTATATATTGCAATTGCGAAGGTCAAGAAATTACGAGCTCTATAATATGCATTTTGTAAGTTCATTTTATGAAATGATTCCAAGTTTCAAATTTAATTTAATTTTTAATTCTAAAACAATCCTTTGATGAAACAATTGAACTTCGAAATAAGTGCGTTATATATTGCAATTGAGAAGGTCAAGAAATTACGAACTCTATAATATGCATTTTGTAAGTTAATTTTATGAAATGGTTCCAAGTTTCAAATTTGATTGAAATTTTAATTCTAAAACAGTCCTTTGATGACACAATTGGACTTCGAAATAATTGCGTTACATATTACAGTTGAGAAGGTCAAGAAATTACGAGCTCTATAATATGCATTTTGTAAGTTAATTTTATGAAATGGTTCCAAGTTTAAAATTTGATTGAAATTTTAATTATGAAACAGTCCTTTGATGACACAATTGGACTTCGAAATAAGTGCGTTATATATTGCAATTGAGAAGGTCAAGAAATTACGAGCTCTATAATATGCATTTTGTATGTTAATTTTATGAAATGATTCCAAGTTTCAAATTTAATTTAATTTTTAATTCTAAAACAATCCTTTGATGAAACAATTGAACTTCGAAATAAGTGCGTTATATATTGCAAATGCGAAGGTCAAGAAATTACGAGCTCTATAATATGCATTTTGTAAGTTCATTTTATGAAATGATTCCAAGTTTCAAATTTAATTTAATTTTTAATTCTAAAACAATCCTTTGATGAAACAATTGAACTTCGAAATAAGTGCGTTATATATTGCAATTGAGAAGGTCAAGAAATTACGAGCTCTATAATATGCATTTTGTAAGTTCATTTTATGAAATGATTCCAAGTTTCAAATTTAATTTAATTTTTAATTCTAAAACAATCCTTTGATGAAACAATTGAACTTCGAAATAAGTGCGTTATATATTGCAATTGATAAGGTCAAGAAATTACGAGCTCTATAATATGCATTTTGTAAGTTAATTTTATGAAATGATTCCAAGTTTCAAATTTAATTTAATTTTTAATTCTAAAACAATCCTTTGATGAAACAATTGAACTTCGAAATAAGTGCGTTATATATTGCAATTGAGAAGGTCAAGAAATTACGAGCTCTATAACATGCATTTTTTAAGTTCATTTTATGAAATGATTCCAAGTTTCAAATTTAATTTAATTTTTAATTCTAAAACAATCCTTTGATGAAACAATTGAACTTCGAAATAAGTGCGTTATATATTGCAATTGAGAAGGTCAAGAAATTACTAGCTCTATAATATGCATTTTGTAAGTTCATTTTATGAAATGATTCCAAGTTTCAAATTTAATTTAATTTTTAATTCTAAAACAATCCTTTGATGAAACAATTGAACTTTGAAATAAGTGCGTTATATATTGCAATTGCGAAGGTCAAGAAATTACGAGCTCTATAATATGCATTTTGTAAGTTAATTTTATGAAATGATTCCAAGTTTCAAATTTAATTTATTTTTAATTCTAAAACAATCCTTTGATGAAACAATTGAACTTCGAAATAAGTGCGTTATATATTGCAATTGAGAAGGTCAAGAAATTACGAGCTCTATAATATGCATTTTGTAAGTTCATTTTATGAAATGATTCCAAGTTTCAAATTTAATTTAATTTTTAATTCTAAAACAGTCCTTTGATGAAACAATTGAACTTCGAAATAAGTGCGTTATATATTGCAATTGCGAAGGTCAAGAAATTACGAGCTCTATAATATGCATTTTGTAAGTTAATTTTATGAAATGATTCCAAGTTTCAAATTTAATTTAATTTTTAATTCTAAAACAATCCTTTGGTGAAACAATTGAACGAAATAAGTGCGTTATATATTGCAATTGAGAAGGTCAAGAAATAACGAGCTCTATAATATACATTTTGTAAGTTCATTTTATGAAATGATTCCAAGTTTCAAATTTAATTTAATTTTTAATTCTAAAACAATCCTTTGATGAAACAATTGAACTTCGAAATAAGTGCGTTATATATTGCAATTGCGAAGGTCAAGAAATTACGAGCTCTATAATATGCATTTTGTAAGTTAATTTTATGAAATGATTCCAAGTTTCAAATTTAATTTAATTTTTAATTCTAAAACAATCCTTTGATGAAACAATTGAACTTCGAAATAAGTGCGTTATATATTGCAATTGAGAAGGTCAAGAAATTACGAGCTCTATAATATGCATTTTGTAAGTTAATTTTATGAAATGGTTCCAAGTTTCAAATTTGATTGAAATTTTAATTCTAAAACAGTCCTTTGATGACACAATTGGACTTCGAAATAATTGCGTTACATATTACAGTTGAGAAGGTCAAGAAATTACGAGCTCTATAATATGCATTTTGTAAGTTAATTTTATGAAATGGTTCCAAGTTTCAAATTTGATTGAAATTTTAATTCTAAAACAGTCCTTTGATGACACAATTGGACTTCGAAATAAGTGCGTTATATATTGCAATTGAGAAGGTCAAGAAATTACGAGCTCTATAATATGCATTTTGTGAGTTAATTTTATGAAATGATTCCAAGTTTCAAATTTAATTTAATTTTTAATTCTAAAACAATCCTTTGATGAAACAATTGAACTTCGAAATAAGAGCGTTATATATTGCAATTGAGAAGGTCAAGAAATTACGAGCTCTATAATATGCATTTTGTAAGTTAATTTTATGAAATGATTCCAAGTTTCAAATTTAATTTAATTTTTAATTCTAAAACAATCCTTTGGTGAAACAATTGAACGAAATAAGTGCGTTATATATTGCAATTGAGAAGGTCAAGAAATAACGAGCTCTATAATATGCATTTTGTAAGTTCATTTTATGAAATGATTCCAAGTTTCAAATTTAATTTAATTTTTAATTCTAAAACAATCCTTTGATGAAACAATTGAACTTCGAAATAAGTGCGTTATATATTGCAATTGAGAAGGTCAAGAAATTACGAGCTCTATAATATGCATTTTGTAAGTTAATTTTATGAAGTGATTCCAAGTTTCAAATTTAATTTAATTTTGAATTCTAAAACAATCCTTTGGTGAAACAATTGAACGAAATAAGTGCGTTATATATTGCAATTGAGAAGGTCAAGAAATTACGAGCTCTATAATATGCATTTTGTAAGTTAATTTTATGAAATGATTCCAAGTTTCAAATTTAATTCAATTTTTAATTCTAAAACAATCCTTTGATGAAACAATTAAACTTCGAAATAAGTGCGTTATATATTGCAATTGAGAAGGTCAAGAAATTACGAGCTCTATAATATGCATTTTGTAAGTTAATTTTATGAAATGATTCCAAGTTTCAAATTTAATTTAATTTTTAATTCTAAAACAATCCTTTGATGAAACAATTGAACTTCGAAATAAGTGCGTTATATATTGCAATTGAGAAGGTCAAGAAATTACGAGCTCTATAATATGCATTTTGTAAGTTAATTTTATGAAATGGTTCCAAGTTTCAAATTTGATTGAAATTTTAATTCTAAAACAGTCCTTTGATGACACAATTGGACTTCGAAATAATTGCGTTACATATTACAGTTGAGAAGGTCAAGAAATTACGAGCTCTATAATATGCATTTTGTAAGTTAATTTTATGAAATGGTTCCAAGTTTCAAATTTGATTGAAATTTTAATTCTGAAACAGTCCTTTGATGACACAATTGGACTTCGAAATAATTGCGTTACATATTACAGTTGAGAAGGTCAAGAAATTACGAGCTCTATAATATGCATTTTGTAAGTTAATTTTATGAAATGGTTCCAAGTTTCAAATTTGATTGAAATTTTAATTCTAAAACAGTCCTTTGATGACACAATTGGGCTTCGAAATAAGTGCGTTATATATTGCAATTGAGAAGGTCAAGAAATTACGAACTCTATAATATGCATTTTGTAAGTTAATTTTATGAAATGGTTCCAAGTTTCAAATTTGATTGAAATTTTAATTCTAAAACAGTCCTTTGATGACACAATTGGACTTCGAAATAATTGCGTTACATATTACAGTTGAGAAGGTCAAGAAATTACGAGCTCTATAATATGCATTTTGTAAGTTAATTTTATGAAATGATTCCAAGTTTCAAATTTAATTTAATTTTTAATTCTAAAACAATCCTTTGATGAAACAATTGAACTTCGAAATAAGTGCGTTATATATTGCAATTGAGAAGGTCAAGAAATTACGAGCTCTATAATATGCATTTTGTAAGTTAATTTTATGAAATGATTCCAAGTTTCAAATTTAATTTAATTTTTAATTCTAAAACAATCCTTTGATGAAACAATTGAACTTCGAAATAAGTGCGTTATATATTGCAATTGCGAAGGTCAAGAAATTACGAGCTCTATAATATGCATTTTGTAAGTTAATTTTATGAAAATTTGAATGAATTTTTAATTTTAAAACAGTCCTTTGATGACACAATTGGACTTCGAAACAACTGCGTTATATATTACAGTTGAGAAGGTCAAGAAATTACGAGCTCTATAATATGCATTTTGTAAGTTAATTTTATGAAATGATTCCAAGTTTCAAATTTAATTTTTAATTCTAAAACAATCCTTTGATGAAACAATTGAACTTCGAAATAAGTGAGTTATATATTACAACTGAGAAGGTCAAGAAATTTCGAGCTCTATAATATGCATTTTGTAAGTTAATTTTATGAAATGATTCCAAGTTTCAAATTTTATTTAATTTTTAATTCTAAAACAATCCTTTGATGAAACAATTGAACTTCGAAATAAGTGCGTTATATATTGCAATTGAGAAGGTCAAGAAATTACGAGCTCCATAATATGCATTTTGTAAGTTCATTTTATGAAATGATTCCAAGTTTCAAATTTAATTTAATTTTTAATTCTAAAACAATCCTTTGGTGAAACAATTGAGCTTCGAAATAAGTGCGTTATATATTGCAATTGAGAAGGTCAAGAAATTACGAGCTCTATAATATGCATTTTGTAAGTTCATTTTATGAAAATTTGAATGAATTTTTAATTATAAAACAGTCCTTTGATGACACAATTGGACTTCGAAATAAGTGCGTTATATATTGCAATTGAGAAGGTCAAGAAATTACGAGCTCTATAATATGCATTTTGTAAGTTAATTTTATGAAAATTTGAATGAATTTTTAATTATAAAACAGTCCTTTGATGACACAATTGGACTTCGAAATAACTGCGTTATATATTACAGTTGAGAAGGTCAAGAAATTACGAGCTCTATAATATGCATTTATGAAATGATTCCAAGTTTCAAATTTAATTTAATTTTTAATTCTAAAACAATCCTTTGATGAAACAATTGAACTTCGAAATAAGTGCGTTATATATTGAAATTGAGAAGGTCAAGAAATTACGAGCTCTATAATATACATTTTGTAAGTTAATTTTATGAAATGATTCCAAGTTTCAAATTTAATTTAATTTTTAATTCTAAAACAATCCTTTGGTGAAACAATTGAACGAAATAAGTGCGTTATATATTGCAATTGAGAAGGTCAAGAAATAACGAGCTCTATAATATGCATTTTGTAAGTTCATTTTATTAAATGATTCCAAGTTTCAAATTAAATTAAATTTTTAATTCTAAAACAATCCTTTGATGAAACAATTGAACTTCGAAATAAGTGCGTTATATATTGCAATTGAGAAGGTCAAGAAATTACGAGCTCTATAATATGCATTTTGTAAGTTAATTTTATGAAATGATTCCAAGTTTCAAATTTAATTTTTAATTCTAAAACAATCCTTTGATGAAACAATTGAACTTCGAAATAAGTGAGTTATATATTACAACTGAGAAGGTCAAGAAATTACGAGCTCTATAATATGCATTTTGTAAGTTAATTTTATGAAATGATTCCAAGTTTCAAATTTAATTTTTAATTCTAAAACAATCCTTTGATGAAACAATTGAACTTCGAAATAAGTGAGTTATATATTACAACTGAGAAGGTCAAGAAATTACGAGCTCTATAATATGCATTTTGTAAGTTAATTTTATGAAATGATTCCAAGTTTCAAATTTAATTTTTAATTCTAAAACAATCCTTTGATGAAACAATTGAACTTCGAAATAAGTGCGTTATATATTGCAATTGAGAAGGTCAAGAAATTACGAGCTCTATAATATGCATTTTGTAAGTTAATTTTATGAAATGATTCCAAGTTTTAAATTTAATTTAATTTTTAATTCTAAAACAATCCTTTGATGAAACAATTGAACTTCGAAATAAGTGCGTTATATATTACAGTTGAGAAGGTCAAGAAATTATGAGCTCTATAATATGCATTTTGTAAGTTAATTTTATGAAATGATTCCAAGTTTCAAATTTAATTTTTAATTCTAAAACAATCCTTTGATGACACAATTGAACTTCGAAATAAGTGCGTTATATATTGCAATTGAGAAGGTCAAGAAATTACGAGCTCTATAATATGCATTTTGTAAGTTAATTTTATGAAATGATTCCAAGTTTTAAATTTAATTTAATTTTTAATTCTAAAACAATCCTTTGATGACACAATTGAACTTCGAAATAAGTGCGTTATATATTGCAATTGAGAAGGTCAAGAAATTACGAGCTCTATAATATGCATTTTGTAAGTTAATTTTATGAAATGATTCCAAGTTTTAAATTTAATTTAATTTTTAATTCTAAAACAATCCTTTGATGAAACAATTGAACTTCGAAATAAGTGCGTTATATATTACAGTTGAGAAGGTCAAGAAATTATTAGCTCTATAATATGCATTTTGTAAGTTAATTTTATGAAATGATTCCAAGTTTTAAATTTAATTTAATTTTTAATTCTAAAACAATCCTTTGATGAAACAATTGAACTTCGAAATAAGTGCGTTATATATTCCAGTTGAGAAGGTCAAGAAATTACGAGCTCTATAATATGCATTTTGTAAGTTAATTTTATGAAATGATTCCAAGTTTCAAATTTAATTTAATTTTTAATTCTAAAACAATCCTTTGATGACACAATTGAACTTCGAAATAAGTGCGTTATATATTGCAATTGAGAAGGTAAAGAAATGACGAGCTCTATAATATGCATTTTGTTAGTTCATTTTATGAAAATTTGAATGAATTTTTAATTTTAAAACAGTCCTTTGATGACACAATTGGACTTAGAATTAAGTGCGTCCCGTATTACAACTGAGAAGGTCAAGAAATTACGAGCTCTATAATATGCATTTTGTAAGTTAATTTTATGAAATGGCTCCAAGTTTCAAATTTGATTGAATTTTTAATTCTAAAACAGTCCTTTGATGACACAATTGGACTTCGAAATAACTGCGTTATATATTACAGTTGAGAAGGTCAAGAAATTACGAGCTCTATAATATGCATTTTGTAAGTTAATTTTATGAAATGATTCCAAGTTTCAAATTTAATTTAATTTTTAATTCTAAAACAATCCTTTGATGACACAATTGAACTTCGAAATAAGTGCGTTATATATTGCAATTGAGAAGGTCAAGAAATTACGAGCTCTATAATATGCATTTTGTAAGTTAATTTTATGAAATGATTCCAAGTTTCAAATTTAATTTAATTTTTAATTCTAAAACAATCCTTTGATGACACAATTGAACTTCGAAATAAGTGCGTTATATATTGCAATTGAGAAGGTAAAGAAATGACGAGCTCTATAATATGCATTTTGTTAGTTCATTTTATGAAAATTTGAATGAATTTTTAATTTTAAAACAGTCCTTTGATGACACAATTGGACTTAGAATTAAGTGCGTCCCGTATTACAACTGAGAAGGTCAAGAAATTACGAGCTCTATAATATGCATTTTGTAAGTTAATTTTATGAAATGGTCCCAAGTTTCAAATTTGATTGAATTTTTAATTCTAAAACAGTCCTTTGATGACACAATTGGACTTCGAAATAACTGCGTTATATATTACAGCTGAGAAGGTCAAGAAATTACGAGCTCTATAATATGCATTTTGTAAGTTAATTTTATGAAATGATTCCAAGTTTCAAATTTAATTTAATTTTTAATTCTAAAACAATCCTTTGATGACACAATTGAACTTCGAAATAAGTGCGTTATATATTGCAATTGAGAAGGTAAAGAAATGACGAGCTCTATAATATGCATTTTGTTAGTTCATTTTATGAAAATTTGAATGAATTTTTAATTTTAAAACAGTCCTTTGATGACACAATTGGACTTAGAATTAAGTGCGTCCCGTATTACAACTGAGAAGGTCAAGAAATTACGAGCTCTATAATATGCATTTTGTAAGTTAATTTTATGAAATGGTTCCAAGTTTCAAATTTGATTGAATTTTTAATTCTAAAACAGTCCTTTGATGACACAATTGGACTTCGAAATAATTGCGTTACATATTACAATTGAGAAGGTCAAGAAATTACGAGCTCTATAATATGCATTTTGTAAGTTAATTTTATGAAATGATTCCAAGTTTCAAATTTAATTTAATTTTTAATTCTAAAACAATCCTTTGATGACACAATTGAACTTCGAAATAAGTGCGTTATATATTGCAATTGAGAAGGTCAAGAAATTACGAGCTCTATAATATGCATTTTGTAAGTTAATTTTATGAAATTATTCCAAGTTTTAAATTTAATTTAATTTTTAATTCTAAAACAATCCTTTGATGAAACAATTGAACTTCGAAATAAGTGCGTTATATATTACAGTTGAGAAGGTCAAGAAATTACGAGCTCTATAATATGCATTTTGTAAGTTAATTTTATGAAATGATTCCAAGTTTCAAATTTAATTTAATTTTTAATTCTAAAACAATCCTTTGATGACACAATTGAACTTCGAAATAAGTGCGTTATATATTACAGTTGAGAAGGTCAAGAAATTACGAGCTCTATAATATGCATTTTGTAAGTTAATTTTATGAAATGATTCCAAGTTTCAAATTTAATTTAATTTTTAATTCTAAAACAATCCTTTGATGACACAATTGAACTTCGAAATAAGTGCGTTATATATTGCAATTGAGAAGGTCAAGAAATTACGAGCTCTATAATATGCATTTTGTAAGTTAATTTTATGAAATGATTCCAAGTTTTAAATTTAATTTAATTTTTAATTCTAAAACAATCCTTTGATGAAACAATTGAACTTCGAAATAAGTGCGTTATATATTGCAATTGAGAAGGTCAAGAAATTACGAGCTCTATAATATGCATTTTGTAAGTTAATTTTATGAAATGATTCCAAGTTTTAAATTTAATTTAAATTTTAATTCTAAAACAATCCTTTGATGAAACAATTGAACTTCGAAATAAGTGCGTTATATATTACAGTTGAGAAGGTCAAGAAATTACGAGCTCTATAATATGCATTTTGTAAGTTAATTTTATGAAATGATTCCAAGTTTCAAATTTAATTTAATTTTTAATTCTAAAACAATCCTTTGATGAAACAATTGAACTTCGAAATAAGTGCGTTATATATTACAGTTGAGAAGGTCAAGAAATTACGAGCTCTATAATATGCATTTTGTAAGTTAATTTTATGAAATGATTCCAAGTTTCAAATTTAATTTAATTTTTAATTCTAAAACAATCCTTTGATGAAACAATTGAACTTCGAAATAAGTGCGTTATATATTACAGTTAAGAAGGTCAAGAAATTACGAGCTCTATAATATGCATTTTGTAAGTTAATTTTATGAAATGATTTCAAGTTTCAAATTTAATTTAATTTTTAATTCTAAAACAATCCTTTGATGAAACAATTGAACTTCGAAATAAGTGCGTTATATATTGCAATTGAGAAGGTCAAGAAATTACGAGCTCTATAATATGCATTTTGTAAGCTAATTTTATGAAATGGTTCCAAGTTTCAAATTTAATTTAATTTTTAATTCTAAAACAATCCTTTGATGAAACAATTGAACTTCGAAATAAGTGCGTTATATATTGCAATTGAGAAGGTCAAGAAATTACGAGCTCTATAATATGCATTTTGTAAGTTAATTTTATGAAATGATTCCAAGTTTTAAATTTAATTTAATTTTTAATTCTAAAACAATCCTTTGATGAAACAATTGAACTTCGAAATAAGTGCGTTATATGTTACAGTTGAGAAGGTCAAGAAATTACGAGCTCTATAATATGCATTTTGTAAGCTAATTTTATGAAATGATTCCAAGTTTCAAATTTAATTTAATTTTTAATTCTAAAACAATCCTTTGATGAAACAATTAAACTTCGAAATAAGTGCGTTATATATTGCAATTGAGAAGGTCAAGAAATTACGAGCTCTATAATATGCATTTTGTAAGTTAATTTTATGAAATGATTCCAAGTTTCAAATTTAATTTAATTTTTAATTCTAAAACAATCCTTTGATGAAACAATTGAACTTCGAAATAAGTGCGTTATATATTGCAATTGAGAAGGTCAAGAAATTACGAGCTCTATAATATGCATTTTGTAAGCTAATTTTATGAAATGATTCCAAGTTTTAAATTTAATTTAATTTTTAATTCTAAAACAATCCTTTGATGAAACAATTGAACTTCGAAATAAGTGCGTTATATGTTACAGTTGAGAAGGTCAAGAAATTATGAGCTCTATAATATGCATTTTGTAAGTTAATTTTATGAAATGATTCCAAGTTTCAAATTTAATTTAATTTTTAATTCTAAAACAATCCTTTGATGACACAATTGAACTTCGAAATAAGTGCGTTATATATTGCAATTGAGAAGGTCAAGAAATTACGAGCTCTATAATATGCATTTTGTAAGTTAATTTTATGAAATGATTCCAAGTTTTAAATTTAATTTAATTTTTAATTCTAAAACAATCCTTTGATGAAACAATTGAACTTCGAAATAAGTGCGTTATATATTACAGTTGAGAAGGTCAAGAAATTACGAGCTCTATAATATGCATTTTGTAAGTTAATTTTATGAAATGATTCCAAGTTTCAAATTTAATTTAATTTTTAATTCTAAAACAATCCTTTGATGACACAATTAAACTTCGAAATAAATGCGTTATATATTGCAATTGAGAAGGTCAAGAAATGACGAGCTCTATAATATGCATTTTGTAAGTTAATTTTTTGAAATGATTCCAAGTTTTAAATTTAATTTAATTTTTAATTCTAAAACAATCCTTTGATGAAACAATTGAACATCGAAATAAGTGCGTTATATATTACAGTTGAGAAGGTCAAGAAATTACGAGCTCTATAATATGCATTTTGTAAGTTAATTTTATGAAATGATTCCAAGTTTCAAATTTAATTTAATTTTTAATTCTAAAACAATCCTTTGATGAAACAATTGAACTTCGAAATAAGTGCGTTATATATTGCAATTGAGAAGGTCAAGAAATTACGAGCTCTATAATATGCTTTTTGTAAGTTAATTTTATGAAATGATTCCAAGTTTTAAATTTAATTTAATTTTTAATTCTAAAACAATCCTTTGATGAAACAATTGAACTTCGAAATAAGTGCGTTATATATTACAGTTGAGAAGGTCAAGAAATTACGAGCTCTATAATATGCATTTTGTAAGTTAATTTTATGAAATGATTCCAAGTTTTAAATTTAATTTAATTTTAATTCTAAAACAATCCTTTGATGAAACAATTGAACTTCGAAATAAGTGCGTTATATTTTACAGTTGAGAAGGTCAAGAAATTACGAGCTCTATAATATGCATTTTGTAAGCTAATTTTATGAAACGATTCCAAGTTTCAAATTTAATTTAATTTTTAATTCTAAAACAATCCTTTGATGAAACAATTGAACTTCGAAATAAGTGCATTATATATTACAGTTGAGAAGGTCAAGAAATTACGAGCTCTATAATATGCATTTTGTAAGTTCATTTTATGAAAATTTGAATGAATTTTTAATTTTAAAACAGTCCTTTGATGACCCAATTGGACTTCGAAATAACTGCGTTATATATTGCAATTGAGAAGGTCAAGATATTACGAGCTCTATAATATGCATTTTGTAAGTTAATTTTATGAAATGATTCCAATTTTCAAATTTAATTTAATTTTTAATTCTAAAACAATCCTTTGATGAAACAATTGAACTTCGAAATAAGTGCGTTATATATTGCAATTGAGAAGGTCAAGAAATTACGAGCTCTATAATATGCATTTTGTAAGTTAATTTTATGAAATGATTCCAAGTTTCAAATTTAATTTAATTTTTAATTCTAAAACAATCCTTTGATGAAACAATTGAACTTCGAAATAAGTGCGTTATATATTGCAATTGAGAAGGTCAAGAAATTACGAGCTCTATAATATGCATTTTGTAAGTTAATTTTATGAAATGTTTCCAAGTTTCAAATTTAATTTAATTTTTAATTCTAAAACAATCCTTTGATGAAACAATTGAACTTCGAAATAAGTGCGTTATATATTGCAATTGAGAAGGTCAAGAAATTACGAGCTCTATAATATGCATTTTATAAGTTAATTTTATGAAATGATTCCAAGTTTCAAATTTAATTTAATTTTTAATTCTAAAACAATCCTTTGATGAAACAATTGAACTTCGAAATAAGTGCGTTATATATTGCAATTGAGAAGGTCAAGAAATTACGAGCTCTATAATATGCATTTTGTAAGTTAATTTTATGAAATGTTTCCAAGTTTCAAATTTAATTTAATTTTTAATTCTAAAACAATCCTTTGATGACACAATTGAACTTCGAAATAAGTGCGTTATATATTGCAATTGAGAAGGTCAAGAAATGACGAGCTCTATAATATGCATTTTGTAAGTTCATTTTATGAAAATTTGAATGAATTTTTAATTTTAAAACAGTCCTTTGATGACCCAATTGGACTTCGAAATAAGTGAGTTATATATTGCAATTGAGAAGGTCAAGATATTACGAGCTCTATAATATGCATTTTGTAAGTTAATTTTATGAAATGATTCCAATTTTCAAATTTAATTTAATTTTTAATTCTAAAACAATCCTTTGATGACACAATTGAACTTCGAAATAAGTGCGTTATATATTGCAATTGAGAAGGTCAAGAAATGACGAGCTCTATAATATGCATTTTGTAAGTTAATTTTATGAAATGTTTCCAAGTTTCAAATTTAATTTAATTTTTAATTCTAAAACAATCCTTTGATGAAACAATTGAACTTCGAAATAAATGCGTTATATATTGCAATTGAGAAGGTCAAGAAATGACGAGCTCTATAATATGCATTTTGTAAGTTCATTTTATGAAATTTTGAATGAATTTTTAATTTTAAAACAGTCCTTTGATGACCCAATTGGACTTCGAAATAACTGCGTTATATATTGCAATTGAGAAGGTCAAGATATTACGAGCTCTATAATATGCATTTTGTAAGTTAATTTTATGAAATGATTCCAATTTTCAAATTTAATTTAATTTTTAATTCTAAAACAATCCTTTGATGACACAATTGAACTTCGAAATAAGTGCGTTATATATTGCAATTGAGAAGGTCAAGAAATGACGAGCTCTATTATATGCATTTTGTAAGTTAATTTTATGAAATGATTCCAAGTTTCAAATTTAATTTAATTTTTAATTCTAAAACAATCCTTTGATGAAACAATTGAACTTCGAAATAAGTGCGTTATATATTGCAATTGAGAAGGTCAAGAAATTACGAGCTCTATAATATGCATTTTGTAAGTTAATTTTATGAAATGTTTCCAAGTTTCAAATTTAATTTAATTTTTAATTCTAAAACAATCCTTTGATGACACAATTGAACTTCGAAATAAGTGCGTTATATATTGCAATTGAGAAGGTCAAGAAATGACGAGCTCTATAATATGCATTTTGTAAGTTCATTTTAAGAAAATTTGAATGAATTTTTAATTTTAAAACAGTCCTTTGATGACCCAATTGGACTTCGAAATAACTGCGTTATATATTGCAATTGAGAAGGTCAAGATATTACGAGCTCTATAATATGCATTTTGTAAGTTAATTTTATGAAATGATTCCAATTTTCAAATTTAATTTAATTTTTAATTCTAAAACAATCCTTTGATGACACAATTGAACTTCGAAATAAGTGCGTTATATATTGCAATTGAGAAGGTCAAGAAAATAACGAGCTCTATAATATGTATTTTGTAAGTTAATTTTATGAAATGATTCCAAGTTTCAAATTTAATTTAATTTTTAATTCTAAAACAATCCTTTGATGACACAATTGAACTTCGAAATAAATGCGTTATATATTGCAATTGAGAAGGTCAGGAAATAACGAGCTCTATAATATGCATTTTGTAAGTTCATTTTATGAAAATTTGAATGAATTTTTAATTTTAAAACAGTCCTTTGATGACCCAATTGGACTTCGAAATAACTGCGTTATATATTAGAATTGAGAAGGTCAAGAAATTACGAGCTCTATAATATGCATTTTGTAAGTTAATTTTATGAAATGATTCCAAGTTTCAAATTTAATTTAATTTTTAATTCTAAAACAATCCTTTGATGAAACAATTGAACTTCGAAATAAGTGCGTTATATATTGCAATTGAGAAGGTAAAGAAATGACGAGCTCTATAATATGCATTTTGTAAGTTCATTTTATGAAAATTTGAATGAATTTTTAATTTTAAAACAGTCCTTTGATGACCCAATTGGACTTCGAAATAACTGCGTTATATATTGCAATTGAGAAGGTCAAGATATTACGAGCTCTATAATATGCATTTTGTAAGTTAATTTTATGAAATGATTCCAAGTTTCAAATTTAATTTAATTTTTAATTCTAAAACAATCCTTTGATGAAACAATTGAACTTCGAAATAAGTGCGTTATATATTGCAATTGAGAAGGTCAAGAAATTACGAGCTCTATAATATGCATTTTGTAAGTTAATTTTATGAAATGATTCCAAGTTTCAAATTTAATTTAATTTTTAATTCTAAAACAATCCTTTGATGAAACAATTGAACTTCGAAATAAGTGCGTTATATATTGCAATTGAGAAGGTCAAGAAATTACGAACTCTATAATATGCATTTTGTAAGTTAATTTTATGAAATGATTCCAAGTTTCAAATTTAATTTAATTTTTAATTCTAAAACAATCCTTTGATGACACAATTGAACTTCGAAATAAGTGCGTTATATATTGCAATTGAGAAGGTCAAGAAATAACGAGCTCTATAATATGCATTTTGTAAGTTCATTTTATGAAAATTTGAATGAATTTTTAATTTTAAAACAGTCCTTTGATGACCCAATTGGACTTCGAAATAACTGCGTTATATATTGCAATTGAGAAGGTCAAGAAATAACGAGCTCTATAATATGCATTTTGTAAGTTAATTTTATGAAATGATTCCAATTTTCAAATTTAATTTAATTTTTAATTCTAAAACAATCCTTTGATGAAACAATTGAACTTCGAAATAAGTGCGTTATATATTGCAATTGAGAAGGTCAAGAAATTACGAGCTCTATAATATGCATTTTGTAAGTTAATTTTATGAAATGATTCCAAGTTTCAAATTTAATTTAATTTTTAATTCTAAAACAATCCTTTGATGAAACAATTGAACTTCGAAATAAGTGCGTTATATATTGCAATTGAGAAGGTCAAGAAATTACGAACTCTATAATATGCATTTTGTAAGTTCATTTTATGAAAATTTGAATGAATTTTTAATTTTAAAACAGTCCTTTGATGACCCAATTGGACTTCGAAATAACTGCGTTATATATTGCAATTGAGAAGGTCAAGAAATAACGAGCTCTATAATATGCATTTTGTAAGTTAATTTTATGAAATGATTCCAATTTTCAAATTTAATTTAATTTTTAATTCTAAAACAATCCTTTGATGAAACAATTGAACTTCGAAATAAGTGCGTTATATATTGCAATTGAGAAGGTCAAGAAATTACGAGCTCTATAATATGCATTTTGTAAGTTAATTTTATGAAATGATTCCAATTTTCAAATTTAATTTAATTTTTAATTCTAAAACAATCCTTTGATGAAACAATTGAACTTCGAAATAAGTGCGTTATATATTGCAATTGAGAAGGTCAAGAAATTACGAGCTCTATAATATGCATTTTGTAAGTTAATTTTATGAAATGATTCCAAGTTTCAAATTTAATTTAATTTTTAATTCTAAAACAATCCTTTGATGAAACAATTGAACTTCGAAATAAGTGCGTTATATATTGCAATTGAGAAGGTCAAGAAATTACGAGCTCTATAATATGCATTTTGTAAGTTAATTTTATGAAATGATTCCAAGTTTCAAATTTAATTTAATTTTTAATTCTAAAACAATCCTTTGATGAAACAATTGAACTTCGAAATAAGTGCGTTATATATTGCAATTGAGAAGGTCAAGAAATTACGAACTCTATAATATGCATTTTGTAAGTTAATTTTATGAAATGATTCCAAGTTTCAAATTTAATTTAATTTTTAATTCTAAAACAATCCTTTGATGACACAATTGAACTTCGAAATAAATGCGTTATATATTGCAATTGAGAAGGTCAAGAAATAACGAGCTCTATAATATGCATTTTGTAAGTTCATTTTATGAAAATTTGAATGAATTTTTAATTTTAAAACAGTCCTTTGATGACCCAATTGGACTTCGAAATAACTGCGTTATATATTGCAATTGAGAAGGTCAAGATATTACGAGCTCTATAATATGCATTTTGTAAGTTAATTTTATGAAATGATTCCAAGTTTCAAATTTAATTTAATTTTTAATTCTAAAACAATCCTTTGATGAAACAATTGAACTTCGAAATAAGTGCGTTATATATTGCAATTGAGAAGGTCAAGAAATTACGAGCTCTATAATATGCATTTTGTAAGTTAATTTTATGAAATGATTCCAATTTTCAAATTTAATTTAATTTTTAATTCTAAAACAATCCTTTGATGACACAATTGAACTTCGAAATAAGTGCGTTATATATTGCAATTGAGAAGGTCAAGAAATGACGAGCTCTATAATATGCATTTTGTAAGTTAATTTTATGAAATGATTCCAATTTTCAAATTTAATTTAATTTTTAATTCTAAAACAATCCTTTGATGAAACAATTGAACTTCGAAATAAGTGCGTTATATATTGCAATTGAGAAGGTCAAGAAATAACGAGCTCTATAATATGCATTTTGTAAGTTCATTTTATGAAAATTTGAATGAATTTTTAATTTTAAAACAGTCCTTTGATGACCCAATTGGACTTCGAAATAACTGCGTTATATATTGCAATTGAGAAGGTCAAGATATTACGAGCTCTATAATATGCATTTTGTAAGTTAATTTTATGAAATGATTCCAAGTTTCAAATTTAATTTAATTTTTAATTCTAAAACAATCCTTTGATGAAACAATTGAACTTCGAAATAAGTGCGTTATATATTGCAATTGAGAAGGTCAAGAAATTACGAGCTCTATAATATGCATTTTGTAAGTTAATTTTATGAAATGATTCCAATTTTCAAATTTAATTTAATTTTTAATTCTAAAACAATCCTTTGATGACACAATTGAACTTCGAAATAAGTGCGTTATATATTGCAATTGAGAAGGTCAAGAAATGACGAGCTCTATAATATGCATTTTGTAAGTTAATTTTATGAAATGATTCCAAGTTTCAAATTTAATTTAATTTTTAATTCTAAAACAATCCTTTGATGAAACAATTGAACTTCGAAATAAGTGCGTTATATATTGCAATTGAGAAGGTCAAGAAATTACGAGCTCTATAATATGCATTTTGTAAGTTAATTTTATGAAATGATTCCAATTTTCAAATTTAATTTAATTTTTAATTCTAAAACAATCCTTTGATGACACAATTGAACTTCGAAATAAGTGCGTTATATATTGCAATTGAGAAGGTCAAGAAATGACGAGCTCTATAATATGCATTTTGTAAGTTAATTTTATGAAATGATTCCAATTTTCAAATTTAATTTAATTTTTAATTCTAAAACAATCCTTTGATGACACAATTGAACTTCGAAATAAGTGCGTTATATATTGCAATTGAGAAGGTCAAGAAATGACGAGATCTATAATATGCATTTTGTAAGTTAATTTTAAGAAATGATTCCAAGTTTCAAATTTAATTTAATTTTTAATTCTAAAACAATCCTTTGATGAAACAATTGAACTTCGAAATAAGTGCGTTATATATTGCAATTGAGAAGGTTAAGAAATTACGAGCTCTATAATATGCATTTTGTAAGTTAATTTTATGAAATGTTTCCAAGTTTCAAATTTAATTTAATTTTTAATTCTAAAACAATCCTTTGATGACACAATTGAACTTCGAAATAAGTACGTTATATATTGCAATTGAGAAGGTCAAGAAATGACGAGCTCTATAATATGCATTTTGTAAGTTCATTTTATGAAAATTTGAATGAATTTTTAATTTTAAAACAGTCCTTTGATGACCCAATTGGACTTCGAAATAACTGCGTTATATATTGCAATTGAGAAGGTCAAGATATTACGAGCTCTATAATATGCATTTTGTAAGTTAATTTTATGAAATGATTCCAATTTACAAATTTAATTTAATTTTTAATTCTAAAACAATCCTTTGATGACACAATTGAACTTCGAAATAAATGCGTTATATATTGCAATTGAGAAGGTCAAGAAATGACGAGCTCTATAATATGCATTTTGTAAGTTCATTTTATGAAAATTTGAATGAATTTTTAATTTTAAAACAGTCCTTTGATGACCCAATTGGACTTCGAAATAACTGCGTTATATATTACAGTTGAGAAGGTCAAGAAATTACGAGCTCTATAATATGCATTTTGTAAGTTAATTTTATGAAATGATTCCAAGTTTCAAATTTAATTTAATTTTTAATTCTAAAACAATCCTTTGATGAAACAATTGAACTTCGAAATAAGTGCGTTATATATTGCAATTGAGAAGGTCAAGAAATTACGAGCTCTATAATATGCATTTTGTAAGTTAATTTTATGAAATGATTCCAAGTTTCAAATTTAATTTAATTTTTAATTCTAAAACAATCCTTTGATGACACAATTGAACTTCGAAATAAGTGCGTTATATATTGCAATTGAGAAGGTCAAGAAATGACGAGCTCTATAATATGCATTTTGTTAGTTCATTTTATGAAAATTTGAATGAATTTTTAATTTTAAAACAGTCCTTTGATAACCCATTTGGACTTCGAAATAACTGCGTTATATATTGCAATTGAGAAGGTCAAGAAATGACGAGCTCTATAATATGCATTTTGTAAGTTCATTTTATGAAAATTTGAATGAATTTTTAATTTTAAAACAGTCCTTTGATGACCCAATTGGACTTCGAAATAACTGCGTTATATATTGCAATTGAGAAGGTCAAGAAATGACGAGCTCTATAATATGCATTTTGTAAGTTCATTTTATGAAAATTTGAATGAATTTTTAATTTTAAAACAGTCCTTTGATGACCCAATTGGACTTCGAAATAACTGCGTTATATATTACAGTTGAGAAGGTCAAGAAATTACGAGCTCTATAATATGCATTTTGTAAGTTAATTTTATGAAATGATTCCAAGTTTAAAATTTAATTTAATTTTTAATTCTAAAACAATCCTTTGATGAAACAATTGAACTTCGAAATAAGTGCGTTATATATTGCAATTGAGAAGGTCAAGAAATTACGAGCTCTATAATATGCATTTTGTAAGTTCATTTTATGAAATGGTTCCAAGTTTCAAATTTGATTGAATTTTTAATTCTAAAACAGTCCTTTGATGACACAATTGGACTTCGAAATAAGTGCGTTATATATTACAGTTGAGAAGGTCAAGAAATTACGAGCTCTATAATATGCATTTTGTAAGTTCATTTTATGAAATGATTCCAAGTTTCAAATTTAATTTAATTTTTAATTCTAAAACAATCCTTTGATGACACAATTGAACTTCGAAATAAGTGCGTTATATATTACAGTTGAGAAGGTCAAGAAATTACGAGCTCTATAATATGCATTTTGTAAGTTCATTTTATGAAATGATTCCAAGTTTCAAATTTAATTTAATTTTTAATTCTAAAACAGTCCTTTGATGACACAATTGGACTTCGAAATAAGTGCGTTATATATTACAGTTGAGAAGGTCAAGAAATTACGAGCTCTATAATATGCATTTTGTAAGTTCATTTTATGAAATGATTCCAAGTTTCAAATTTAATTTAATTTTTAATTCTAAAACAGTCCTTTGATGACACAATTGGACTTCGAAATAAGTGCGTTATATATTACAGTTGAGAAGGTCAAGAAATTACGAGCTCTATAATATGCATTTTGTAAGTTCATTTTATGAAATGATTCCAAGTTTCAAATTTAATTTAATTTTTAATTCTAAAACAATCCTTTGATGAAACAATTGAACTTCGAAATAAGTGCGTTATATATTGCAATTGAGAAGGTCAAGAAATTACGAGCTCTATAATATGCATTTTGTAAGTTCATTTTATGAAATGATTCCAAGTTTCAAATTTAATTTAATTTTTAATTCTAAAACAATCCTTTGATGACACAATTGAACTTCGAAATAAGTGCGTTATATATTACAGTTGAGAAGGTCAAGAAATTACGAGCTCTATAATATGCATTTTGTAAGTTCATTTTATGAAATGATTCCAAGTTTCAAATTTAATTTAATTTTTAATTCTAAAACAATCCTTTGATGAAACAATTGAACTTCGAAATAAGTGCGTTATATATTGCAATTGAGAAGGTCAAGAAATTACGAGCTCTATAATATGCATTTTGTAAGTTCATTTTATGAAATGATTCCAAGTTTCAAATTTAATTTAATTTTTAATTCTAAAACAATCCTTTGATGACACAATTGAACTTCGAAATAAGTGCGTTATATATTACAGTTGAGAAGGTCAAGAAATTACGAGCTCTATAATATGCATTTTGTAAGTTAATTTTATGAAATGATTCCAAGTTTCAAATTTAATTTAATTTTTAATTCTAAAACAGTCCTTTGATGACACAATTGGACTTCGAAATAAGTGCGTTATATATTACAGTTGAGAAGGTCAAGAAATTACGAGCTCTATAATATGCATTTTGTAAGTTCATTTTATGAAATGATTACAAGTTTCAAATTTAATTTAATTTTTAATTCTAAAACAATCCTTTGATGAAACAATTGAACTTCGAAATAAGTGCGTTATATATTGCAATTGAGAAGGTCAAGAAATGACGAGCTCTATAATATGCATTTTGTAAGTTCATTTTATGAAAATTTGAATGAATTTTTAATTTTAAAACAGTCCTTTGATAACCCATTTGGACTTCGAAATAACTGCGTTATGTATTGCAATTGAGAAGGTCAAGAAATGACGAGCTCTATAATATGCATTTTGTAAGTTCATTTTATGAAAATTTGAATGAATTTTTAATTTTAAAAAAGTCCTTTGATGACCCAATTGGACTTCGAAATAACTGCGTTATATATTGCAATTGAGAAGGTCAAGAAATGACGAGCTCTATAATATGCATTTTGTAAGTTCATTTTATGAAAATTTGAATGAATTTTTAATTTTAAAACAGTCCTTTGATGACCCAATTGGACTTCGAAATAACTGCGTTATATATTACAGTTGAGAAGGTCAAGAAATGACGAGCTCTATAATATGCATTTTGTAAGTTCATTTTATGAAAATTTGAATGAATTTTTAATTTTAAAACAGTCCTTTGATGACCCAATTGGACTTCGAAATAACTGCGTTATATATTACAGTTGAGAAGGTCAAGAAATTACGAGCTCTATAATATGCATTTTGTAAGTTAATTTTATGAAATGATTCCAAGTTTAAAATTTAATTTAATTTTTAATTCTAAAACAATCCTTTGATGAAACAATTGAACTTCGAAATAAGTGCGTTATATATTGCAATTGAGAAGGTCAAGAAATTACGAGCTCTATAATATGCATTTTGTAAGTTCATTTTATGAAATGGTTCCAAGTTTCAAATTTGATTGAATTTTTAATTCTAAAACAGTCCTTTGATGACACAATTGGACTTCGAAATAAGTGCGTTATATATTACAGTTGAGAAGGTCAAGAAATTACGAGCTCTATAATATGCATTTTGTAAGTTCATTTTATGAAATGATTCCAAGTTTCAAATTTAATTTAATTTTTAATTCTAAAACAATCCTTTGATGAAACAATTGAACTTCGAAATAAGTGCGTTATATATTGCAATTGAGAAGGTCAAGCAATGACGAGCTCTATAATATGCATTTTGTAAGTTCATTTTATGAAATGGTTCCAAGTTTGAAATTTGATTGAATTTTTAATTCTAAAACAGTCCTTTGATGACACAATTGGACTTCGAAATAAGTGCGTTATATATTGCAATTGAGAAGGTCAAGAAATTACGAGCTCTATAATATGCATTTTGTAAGTTCATTTTATGAAATGGTTCCAAGTTTCAAATTTGATTGAATTTTTAATTCTAAAACAGTCCTTTGATGACACAATTGGACTTCGAAATAAGTGCGTTATATATTACAGTTGAGAAGGTCAAGAAATTACGAGCTCTATAATATGCATTTTGTAAGTTAATTTTATGAAATGATTCCAAGTTTCAAATTTAATTTAATTTTTAATTCTAAAACAATCCTTTGATGAAACAATTGAACTTCGAAATAAGTGCGTTATATATTGCAATTGAGAAGGTCAAGAAATGACGAGCTCTATAATATGCATTTTGTAAGTTCATTTTATGAAATGGTTCCAAGTTTCAAATTTGATTGAATTTTTAATTCTAAAACAGTCCTTTGATGACACAATTGAACTTCGAAATAAGTGCGTTATATATTGCAATTGAGAAGGTCAAGAAATGACGAGCTCTATAATATGCATTTTGTAAGTTCATTTTATGAAAATTTGAATGAATTTTTAATTTTAAAACAGTCCTTTGATGACCCAATTAGACTTCGAAATAACTGCGTTATATATTACAGTTGAGAAGGTCAAGAAATTACGAGCTCTATAATATGCATTTTGTAAGTTCATTTTATGAAATGATTCCAAGTTTCAAATTTAATTTAATTTTTAATTCTAAAACAATCCTTTGATGAAACAATTGAACTTCGAAATAAGTGCGTTATATATTGCAATTGAGAAGGTCAAGAAATTACGAGCTCTATAATATGCATTTTGTAAGTTAATTTTATGAAATGATTCCAAGTTTCAAATTTAATTTATTTTTAATTCTAAAACAATCCTTTGATGAAACAATTGAACTTCGAAATAAGTGCGTTATATATTGCAATTGAGAAGGTCAAGAAATGACGAGCTCTATAATATGCATTTTGTAAGTTCATTTTATGAAATGATTCCAAGTTTCAAATTTTATTTAATTTTTAATTCTAAAACAATCCTTTGATGACACAATTTAACTTCGAAATAAGTGCGTTATATATTGCAATTGAGAAGGTCAAGAAATTACGAGCTCTATAATATGCATTTTGTAAGTTCATTTTATGAAATGGTTCCAAGTTTCAAATTTGATTGAATTTTTAATTCTAAAACAGTCCTTTGATGACACAATTGGACTTCGAAATAAGTGCGTTATATATTACAGTTGAGAAGGTCAAGAAATTACGAGCTCTATAATATGCATTTTGTAAGTTCAGTTTATGAAATGATTCCAAGTTTCAAATTTAATTTAATTTTTAATTCTAAAACAATCCTTTGATGACACAATTGAACTTCGAAATAAGTGCGTTATATATTGCAATTGAGAAGGTCAAGAAATGACGAGCTCTATAATATGCATTTTGTAAGTTCATTTTATGAAAATTTGAATGAATTTTCAATTTTAAAACAGTCCTTTCATGACCCAATTGGACTTCGAAATAACTGCGTTATATATTACAGTTGAGAAGGTCAAGAAATTACGAGCTCTATAATATGCATTTTGTAAGTTCATTTTATGAAATGATTCCAAGTTTCAAATTTAATTTAATTTTTAATTCTAAAACAATCCTTTGATGACACAATTGAACTTCGAAATAAGTGCGTTATATATTGCAATTGAGAAGGTCAAGAAATGACGAGCTCTATAATATGCATTTTGTAAGTTCATTTTATGAAAATTTGAATGAATTTTTAATTTTAATACAGTCCTTTGATGACACAATTGGACTTCGAAATAAGTGCGTTATATATTACAGTTGAGAAGGTCAAGAAATTACGAGCTCTATAATATACATTTTGTTAGTTAATTTTATGAAATGATTCCAAGTTTCAAATTTAATTTAATTTTTAATTCTAAAACAATCCTTTGATGACACAATTGAACTTCGAAATAAGTGCGTTATATATTGCAATTGAGAAGGTCAAGAAATGACGAGCTCTATAATATGCATTTTGTAAGTTCATTTTATGAAAATTTGAATGAATTTTTAATTTTAAAACAGTCCTTTGATGACACAATTGGACTTCGAAATAAGTGCGTTATATATTACAGTTGAGAAGGTCAAGAAATTACGAGCTCTATAATATACATTTTGTTAGTTAATTTTATGAAATGATTCCAAGTTTCAAATTTAATTTAATTTTTAATTCTAAAACAATCCTTTGATGAAACAATTGAACTTCGAAATAAGTGCGTTATATATTGCAATTGAGAAGGTCAAGAAAATAACGAGCTCTATAATATGCATTTTTAAGTTAATTTTATGAAATGATTCCAAGTTTCAAATTTAATTTAATTTTTAATTCTAAAACAATCCTTTGATGACACAATTGAACTTCGAAATAAGTGCGTTATATATTGCAATTGAGAAGGTCAAGAAATGACGAGCTCTATAATATGCATTTTGTAAGTTCATTTTATGAAATGATTCCAAGTTTCAAATTTAATTTAATTTTTAATTCTAAAACAATCCTTTGATGACACAATTGAACTTCGAAATAAGTGCGTTATATATTGCAATTAAGAAGGTCAAGAAATGACGAGCTCTATAATATGCATTTTGTAAGTTAATTTTACGAAATGATTCCAAGTTTCAAATTTAATTTAATTTTTAATTCTAAAACAATCCTTTGATGACACAATTGAACTTCGATATAAGTGCGTTATATATTGCAATTGAGAAGGTCAAGAAATGACGAGCTCTATAATATGCATTTTGTAAGTTCATTTTATGAAAATTTGAATGAATTTTTAATTTTAAAACAGTCCTTTGATGACCCAATTGGACTTCGAAATAACTGCGTTATATATTACAGTTGAGAAGGTCAAGAAATTACGAACTCTATAATATGCATTTTGTAAGTTAATTTTATGAAATGATTCCAAGTTTCAAATTTAATTTAATTTTTAATTCTAAAACAATCATTTGATGAAACAATTGAACTTCGAAATAAGTGCGTTATATATTGCTATTGAGAAGGTCAAGAAATTACGAGCTCTATAATATGCATTTTGTAAGTTCATTTTATGAAAATTTGAATGAATTTTTAATTTTAAAACAGTCCTTTGATGACCCAATTGGACTTCGAAATAACTGCGTTATATATTACAGTTGAGAAGGTCATGAAATTACGAGCTCTATAATATGCATTTTGAAAGTTAATTTTATGAAATGATTCCAAGTTTCAAATTTAATTTAATTTTTAATTCTAAAACAATCCTTTGATGACACAATTTAACTTCGAAATAAGTGCGTTATATATTGCAATTGAGAAGGTCAAGAAATGACGAGCTCTATAATATGCATTTTGTAAGTTCATTTTATGAAAATTTGAATGAATTTTTAATTTTAAAGCAGTCCTTTGATGACACAATTGGACTTCGAAATAAGTGCGTTATATATTACAGTTGAGAAGGTCAAGAAATTACGAGCTCTATAATATGCATTTTATAAGTTAATTTTATGAAATGATTCCAAGTTTCAAATTTAATTTAATTTTTAATTCTAAAACAATCCTTTGATGAAACAATTGAACTTCGAAATAAGTGCGTTATATATTGCAATTGAGAAGGTCAAGAAATGACGAGCTCTATAATATGCATTTTGTAAGTTCATTTTATGAAATGGTTCCAAGTTTCAAATTTGATTGAATTTTTAATTCTAAAACAGTCCTTTGATGACACAATTGGACTTCGAAATAAGTGCGTTATATATTACAGTTGAGAAGGTCAAGAAATTACGAGCTCTATAATATGCCTTTTTTAAGTTCATTTTATGAAATGATTCCAAGTTTCAAATTTAATTTAATTTTTAATTCTAAAACAATTCTTTGATGACACAATTTAACTTCGAAAAAAGTGCGTTATATATTGCAATTGAGAAGGTCAAGAAATTACGAGCTCTATAATATGCATTTTGTAAGTTCATTTTATGAAATGGTTCCAAGTTTCAAATTTGATTGAATTTTTAATTCTAAAACAGTCCTTTGATGACACAATTGGACTTCGAAATAAGTGCGTTATATATTACAGTTGAGAAGGTCAAGAAATTACGAGCTCTATAATATGCATTTTGTAAGTTCATTTTATGAAATGATTCCAAGTTTCAAATTTAATTTAATTTTTAATTCTAAAACAATCCTTTGATGAAACAATTGAACTTCGAAATAAGTTCGTTATATATTGCAATTGAGAAGGTCAAGAAATGACGAGCTCTATAATATGCATTTTGTAAGTTCATTTTATGAAATGATTCCAAGTTTCAAATTTAATTTAATTTTTAATTCTAAAACAATCCTTTGATGACACAATTTAACTTCGAAATAAGTGCGTTATATATTGCAATTGAGAAGGTCAAGAAATGACGAGCTCTATAATATGCATTTGAATTTGAAAATTTGAATGAATTTTTAATTTTAAAACAGTCCTTTGATGACCCAATTGGACTTCGAAATAACTGCGTTATATATTACAGTTGAGAAGGTCATGAAATTACGAGCTCTATAATATGCATTTTGAAAGTTAATTTTATGAAATGATTCCAAGTTTCAAATTTAATTTAATTTTTAATTCTAAAACAATCCTTTGATGACACAATTTAACTTCGAAATAAGTGCGTTATATATTGCAATTGAGAAGGTCAAGAAATGACGAGCTCTATAATATGCATTTTGTAAGTTCATTTTATGAAAATTTGAATGAATTTTTAATTTTAAAGCAGTCCTTTGATGACACAATTGGACTTCGAAATAAGTGCGTTATATATTACAGTTGAGAAGGTCAAGAAATTACGAGCTCTATAATATGCATTTTATAAGTTAATTTTATGAAATGATTCCAAGTTTCAAATTTAATTTAATTTTTAATTCTAAAACAATCCTTTGATGAAACAATTGAACTTCGAAATAAGTGCGTTATATATTGCAATTGAGAAGGTCAAGAAATGACGAGCTCTATAATATGCATTTTGTAAGTTCATTTTATGAAATGGTTCCAAGTTTCAAATTTGATTGAATTTTTAATTCTAAAACAGTCCTTTGATGACACAATTGGACTTCGAAATAAGTGCGTTATATATTACAGTTGAGAAGGTCAAGAAATTACGAGCTCTATAATATGCCTTTTTTAAGTTCATTTTATGAAATGATTCCAAGTTTCAAATTTAATTTAATTTTTAATTCTAAAACAATTCTTTGATGACACAATTTAACTTCGAAAAAAGTGCGTTATATATTGCAATTGAGAAGGTCAAGAAATTACGAGCTCTATAATATGCATTTTGTAAGTTCATTTTATGAAATGGTTCCAAGTTTCAAATTTGATTGAATTTTTAATTCTAAAACAGTCCTTTGATGACACAATTGGACTTCGAAATAAGTGCGTTATATATTACAGTTGAGAAGGTCAAGAAATTACGAGCTCTATAATATGCATTTTGTAAGTTCATTTTATGAAATGATTCCAAGTTTCAAATTTAATTTAATTTTTAATTCTAAAACAATCCTTTGATGAAACAATTGAACTTCGAAATAAGTTCGTTATATATTGCAATTGAGAAGGTCAAGAAATGACGAGCTCTATAATATGCATTTTGTAAGTTCATTTTATGAAATGATTCCAAGTTTCAAATTTAATTTAATTTTTAATTCTAAAACAATCCTTTGATGACACAATTTAACTTCGAAATAAGTGCGTTATATATTGCAATTGAGAAGGTCAAGAAATGACGAGCTCTATAATATGCATTTTGTAAGTTCATTTTATGAAATGGTTCCAAGTTTCAAATTTGATTGAATTTTTAATTCTAAAACAGTCCTTTGATGACACAATTGGACTTCGAAATAAGTGCGTTATATATTACAGTTGAGAAGGTCAAGAAATTACGAGCTCTATAATATGCATTTTGTAAGTTCATTTTATGAAATGATTCCAAGTTTCAAATTTAATTTAATTTTTAATTCTAAAACAATCCTTTGATGACACAATTGAACTTCGAAATAAGTGCGTTATATATTGCAATTGAGAAGGTCAAGAAATGACGAGCTCTATAATATGCATTTTGTAAGTTTATTTTATGAAAATTTGAATGAATTTTTAATTTTAAAACAGTCCTTTGATGACCCAATTGGACTTCGAAATAACTGCGTTATATATTACAGTTGAGAAGGTCAAGAAATTACGAGCTCTATAATATGCATTTTGTAAGTTCATTTTATGAAAATTTGAATGAATTTTTAATTTTAAAACAGTCCTTTGATGACACAATTGGACTTCGAAATAAGTGCGTTATATATTACAGTTGAGAAGGTCAAGAAATTACGAGCTCTATAATATGCATTTTGTAAGTTTATTTTATGAAAATTTGAATGAATTTTTAATTTTAAAACAGTCCTTTGATGACCCAATTGGACTTCGAAATAACTGCGTTATATATTACAGTTGAGAAGGTCAAGAAATTACGAGCTCTATAATATGCATTTTGTAAGTTCATTTTATGAAAATTTGAATGAATTTTTAATTTTAAAACAGTCCTTTGATGACACAATTGGACTTCGAAATAAGTGCGTTATATATTACAGTTGAGAAGGTCAAGAAATTACGAGCTCTATAATATGCATTTTGTAAGTTCATTTTATGAAATGATTCCAAGTTTCAAATTTAATTTAATTTTTAATTCTAAAACAATCCTTTGATGACACAATTTAACTTCGAAATAAGTGCGTTATATATTGCAATTGAGAAGGTCAAGAAATTACGAGCTCTATAATATGCATTTTGTAAGTTCATTTTATGAAATGGTTCCAAGTTTCAAATTTGATTGAATTTTTAATTCTAAAACAGTCCTTTGATGACACAATTGGACTTCGAAATAAGTGCGTTATATATTACAGTTGAGAAGGTCAAGAAATTACGAGCTCTATAATATGCATTTTGTAAGTTCATTTTATGAAATGATTCCAAGTTTCAAATTTAATTTAATTTTTAATTCTAAAACAATCCTTTGATGACACAATTGAACTTCGAAATAAGTGCGTTATATATTGCAATTGAGAAGGTCAAGAAATGACGAGCTCTATAATATGCATTTTGTAAGTTTATTTTATGAAAATTTGAATGAATTTTTAATTTTAAAACAGTCCTTTGATGACCCAATTGGACTTCGAAATAACTGCGTTATATATTACAGTTGAGAAGGTCAAGAAATGACGAGCTCTATAATATGCATTTTGTAAGTTCATTTTATGAAAATTTGAATGAATTTTTAATTTTAAAACAGTCCTTTGATGACACAATTGGACTTCGAAATAAGTGCGTTATATATTACAGTTGAGAAGGTCAAGAAATTACGAGCTCTATAATATGCATTTTGTAAGTTAATTTTATGAAATGATTCCAAGTTTCAAATTTAATTTAATTTTTAATTCTAAAACAATCCTTTGATGACACAATTGAACTTCGAAATAAGTGCGATATATATTGCAATTGAGAAGGTCAAGAAATGACGAGCTCTATAATATGCATTTTGTAAGTTCATTTTATGAAAATTTGAATGAATTTTTAATTTTAAAACAGTCCTTTGATGACACAATTGGACTTCGAAATAAGTGCGTTATATATTACAGTTGAGAAGGTCAAGAAATTACGAGCTCTATAATATGCATTTTGTAAGTTAATTTTATGAAATGATTCCAAGTTTCAAATTTAATTTAATTTTTAATTCTAAAACAATCCTTTGATGAAACAATTGAACTTCGAAATAAGTGCGTTATATATTGCAATTGAGAAGGTCAAGAAAATAACGAGCTCTATAATATGCATTTTGTAAGTTAATTTTATGAAGTGATTCCAAGTTTCAAATTTAATTTAATTTTTAATTCTAAAACAATCCTTTGATGACACAATTGAACTTCGAAATAAGTGCGTTATATATTGCAATTGAGAAGGTCAAGAAATGACGAGCTCTATAATATGCATTTTGTAAGTTCATTTTATGAAAATTTGAATGAATTTTTAATTTTAAAACAGTCCTTTGATGACCCAATTGGACTTCGAAATAACTGCGTTATATATTACAGTTGAGAAGGTCAAGAAATTACGAGCTCTATAATATGCATTTTGTAAGTTAATTTTATGAAATGATTCCAAGTTTCAAATTTAATTTAATTTTTAATTCTAAAACAATCCTTTGATGACACAATTGAACTTCGAAATAAGTGCGTTATATATTGCAATTAGGAAGGTCAAGAAATGACGAGCTCTATAATATGCATTTTGTAAGTTAATTTTATGAAATGATTCCAAGTTTCAAATTTAATTTAATTTTTAATTCTAAAACAATCCTTTGATGACACAATTGAACTTCGAAATAAGTGCGTTATATATTGCAATTGAGAAGGTCAAGAAATGACGAGCTCTATAATATGCATTTTGTAAGTTCATTTTATGAAAATTTGAATGAATTTTTAATTTTAAAACAGTCCTTTGATGACCCAATTGGACTTCGAAATAACTGCGTTATATATTACAGTTGAGAAGGTCAAGAAATTACGAGCTCTATAATATGCATTTTGTAAGTTAATTTTATGAAATGATTCCAAGTTTCAAATTTAATTTAATTTTTAATTCTAAAACAATCCTTTGATGAAACAATTGAACTTCGAAATAAGTGCGTTATATATTGCAATTGAGAAGGTCAAGAAATTACGAGCTCTATAATATGCATTTTGTAAGTTAATTTTATGAAATGATTCCAAGTTTCAAATTTAATTTATTTTTAATTCTAAAACAATCCTTTGATGAAACAATTGAACTTCGAAATAAGTGCGTTATATATTGCAATTGAGAAGGTCAAGAAATGACGAGCTCTATAATATGCATTTTGTAAGTTCATTTTATGAAATGGTTCCAAGTTTCAAATTTGATTGAATTTTTAATTCTAAAACAGTCCTTTGATGACACAATTGGACTTCGAAATAAGTGCGTTATATATTACAGTTGAGAAGGTCAAGAAATTACGAGCTCTATAATATGCATTTTGTTAGTTCAGTTTATGAAATGATTCCAAGTTTCAAATTTAATTTAATTTTTAATTCTAAAACAATCCTTTGATGACACAATTGAACTTCGAAATAAGTGCGTTATATATTGCAATTGAGAAGGTCAAGAAATGACGAGCTCTATAATATGCATTTTGTAAGTTCATTTTATGAAAATTTGAATGAATTTTTAATTTTAAAACAGTCCTTTGATGACCCAATTGGACTTCGAAATAACTGCGTTATATATTACAGTTGAGAAGGTCAAGAAATTACGAGCTCTATAATATGCATTTTGTAAGTTCATTTTATGAAATGATTCCAAGTTTCAAATTTAATTTAATTTTTAATTCTAAAACAATCCTTTGATGACACAATTGAACTTCGAAATAAGTGCGTTATATATTGCAATTGAGAAGGTCAAGAAATGACGAGCTCTATAATATGCATTTTGTAAGTTCATTTTATGAAAATTTGAATGAATTTTTAATTTTAAAACAGTCTTTTGATGACACAATTGGACTTCGAAATAAGTGCGTTATATATTACAGTTGAGAAGGTCAAGAAATGACGAGCTCTATAATATGCATTTTGTAAGTTCATTTTATGAAATGATTCCAAGTTTCAAATTTTATTTAATTTTTAATTCTAAAACAATCCTTTGATGACACAATTTAACTTCGAAATAAGTGCGTTATATATTGCAATTGAGAAGGTCAAGAAATTACGAGCTCTATAATATGCATTTTGTAAGTTCATTTTATGAAATGGTTCCAAGTTTCAAATTTGATTGAATTTTTAATTCTAAAACAGTCCTTTGATGACACAATTGGACTTCGAAATAAGTGCGTTATATATTACAGTTGAGAAGGTCAAGAAATTACGAGCTCTATAATATGCATTTTGTAAGTTCAGTTTATGAAATGATTCCAAGTTTCAAATTTAATTTATTTTTAATTCTAAAACAATCCTTTGATGAAACAATTGAACTTCGAAATAAGTGCGTTATATATTGCAATTGAGAAGGTCAAGAAATGACGAGCTCTATAATATGCATTTTGTAAGTTCATTTTATGAAATGATTCCAAGTTTCAAATTTAATTTAATTTTTAATTCTAAAACAATCCTTTGATGACACAATTTAACTTCGAAATAAGTGCGTTATATATTGCAATTGAGAAGGTCAAGAAATTACGAGCTCTATAATATGCATTTTGTAAGTTAATTTTATGAAATGATTCCAAGTTTCAAATTTAATTTAATTTTTAATTCTAAAACAATCATTTGATGAAACAATTGAACTTCGAAATAAGTGCGTTATATATTGCAATTGAGAAGGTCAAGAAATTACGAGCTCTATAATATGCATTTTGTAAGTTAATTTTATGAAATGATTCCAAGTTTCAAATTTAATTTAATTTTTAATTCTAAAACAATCCTTTGATGACACAATTGAACTTCGAAATAAGTGCGTTATATATTGCAATTGAGAAGGTCAAGAAATTACGAGCTCTATAATATGCATTTTGTAAGTTCATTTTATGAAAATTTGAATGAATTTTTAATTTTAAAACAGTCCTTTGATGACCCAATTGGACTTCGAAATAACTGCGTTATATATTACAGTTGAGAATGTCAAGAAATTACGAGCTCTATAATATGCATTTTGAAAGTTAATTTTATGAAATGATTCCAAGTTTCAAATTTAATTTAATTTTTAATTCTAAAACAATCCTTTGATGACACAATTTAACTTCGAAATAAGTGCGTTATATATTGCAATTGAGAAGGTCAAGAAATGACGAGCTCTATAATATGCATTTTGTAAGTTCATTTTATGAAATGGTTCCAAGTTTCAAATTTGATTGAATTTTTAATTCTAAAACAGTCCTTTGATGACACAATTGGACTTCGAAATAAGTGCGTTATATATTACAGTTGAGAAGGTCAAGAAATTACGAGCTCTATAATATGCATTTTGTAAGTTCATTTTATGAAATGATTCCAAGTTTCAAATTTAATTTAATTTTTAATTTTAAAACAGTCTTTTGATGACACAATTGGACTTCGAAATAAGTGCGTTATATATTACAGTTGAGAAGGTCAAGAAATGACGAGCTCTATAATATGCATTTTGTAAGTTCATTTTATGAAATGATTCCAAGTTTCAAATTTTATTTAATTTTTAATTCTAAAACAATCCTTTGATGACACAATTTAACTTCGAAATAAGTGCGTTATATATTGCAATTGAGAAGGTCAAGAAATTACGAGCTCTATAATATGCATTTTGTAAGTTCATTTTATGAAATGGTTCCAAGTTTCAAATTTGATTGAATTTTTAATTCTAAAACAGTCCTTTGATGACACAATTGGACTTCGAAATAAGTGCGTTATATATTACAGTTGAGAAGGTCAAGAAATTACGAGCTCTATAATATGCATTTTGTAAGTTCAGTTTATGAAATGATTCCAAGATTCAAATTTAATTTATTTTTAATTCTAAAACAATCCTTTGATGAAACAATTGAACTTCGAAATAAGTGCGTTATATATTGCAATTGAGAAGGTCAAGAAATGACAAGCTCTATAATATGCATTTTGTAAGTTCATTTTATGAAATGATTCCAAGTTTCAAATTTAATTTAATTTTTAATTCTAAAACAATCCTTTGATGACACAATTTAACTTCGAAATAAGTGCGTTATATATTGCAATTGAGAAGGTCAAGAAATTACGAGCTCTATAATATGCATTTTGTAAGTTAATTTTATGAAATGATTCCAAGTTTCAAATTTAATTTAATTTTTAATTCTAAAACAATCATTTGATGAAACAATTGAACTTCGAAATAAGTGCGTTATATATTGCAATTGAGAAGGTCAAGAAATTACGAGCTCTATAATATGCATTTTGTAAGTTAATTTTATGAAATGATTCCAAGTTTCAAATTTAATTTAATTTTTAATTCTAAAACAATCCTTTGATGACACAATTGAACTTCGAAATAAGTGCGTTATATATTGCAATTGAGAAGGTCAAGAAATTACGAGCTCTATAATATGCATTTTGTAAGTTCATTTTATGAAAATTTGAATGAATTTTTAATTTTAAAACAGTCCTTTGATGACCCAATTGGACTTCGAAATAACTGCGTTATATATTACAGTTGAGAAGGTCAAGAAATTACGAGCTCTATAATATGCATTTTGAAAGTTAATTTTATGAAATGATTCCAAGTTTCAAATTTAATTTAATTTTTAATTCTAAAACAATCCTTTGATGACACAATTTAACTTCGAAATAAGTGCGTTATATATTGCAATTGAGAAGGTCAAGAAATGACGAGCTCTATAATATGCATTTTGTAAGTTCATTTTATGAAATGGTTCCAAGTTTCAAATTTGATTGAATTTTTAATTCTAAAACAGTCCTTTGATGACACAATTGGACTTCGAAATAAGTGCGTTATATATTACAGTTGAGAAGGTCAAGAAATTACGAGCTCTATAATATGCATTTTGTAAGTTCATTTTATGAAATGATTCCAAGTTTCAAATTTAATTTAATTTTTAATTCTAAAACAATCCTTTGATGACACAATTGAACTTCGAAATAAGTGCGTTATATATTGCAATTGAGAAGGTCAAGAAATGACGAGCTCTATAATATGCATTTTGTAAGTGTATTTTATGAAAATTTGAATGAATTTTTAATTTTAAAACAGTCCTTTGATGACCCAATTGGACTTCGAAATAACTGCGATATATATTACAGTTGAGAAGGTCAAGAAATGACGAGCTCTATAATATGCATTTTGTAAGTTCATTTTATGAAAATTTGAATGAATTTTTAATTTTAAAACAGTCCTTTGATGACACAATTGGACTTCGAAATAAGTGCGTTATATATTACAGTTGAGAAGGTCAAGAAATTACGAGCTCTATAATATGCATTTTGTAAGTTAATTTTATGAAATGATTCCAAGTTTCAAATTTAATTTAATTTTTAATTCTAAAACAATCCTTTGATGACACAATTGAACTTCGAAATAAGTGCGTTATATATTGCAATTGAGAAGGTCAAGAAATGACGAGCTCTATAATATGCATTTTGTAAGTTCATTTTATGAAAATTTGAATGAATTTTTAATTTTAAAACAGTCCTTTGATGACACAATTGGACTTCGAAATAAGTGCGTTATATATTACAGTTGAGAAGGTCAAGAAATTACGAGCTCTATAATATGCATTTTGTAAGTTAATTTTATGAAATGATTCCAAGTTTCAAATTTAATTTAATTTTTAATTCTAAAACAATCCTTTGATGAAACAATTGAACTTCGAAATAAGTGCGTTATATATTGCAATTGAGAAGGTCAAGAAAATAACGAGCTCTATAATATGCATTTTGTAAGTTAATTTTATGAAGTGATTCCAAGTTTCAAATTTAATTTAATTTTTAATTCTAAAACAATCCTTTGATGACACAATTGAACTTCGAAATAAGTGCGTTATATATTGCAATTGAGAAGGTCAAGAAATGACGAGCTCTATAATATGCATTTTGTAAGTTCATTTTATGAAATGATTCCAAGTTTCAAATTTAAATTAATTTTTAATTCTAAAACAATCCTTTGATGACACAATTGAACTTCGAAATAAGTGCGTTATATATTGCAATTAGGAAGGTCAAGAAATGACGAGCTCTATAATATGCATTTTGTAAGTTAATTTTATGAAATGATTCCAAGTTTCAAATTTAATTTAATTTTTAATTCTAAAACAATCCTTTGATGACACAATTGAACTTCGAAATAAGTGCGTTATATATTGCAATTGAGAAGGTCAAGAAATGACGAGCTCTATAATATGCATTTTGTAAGTTCATTTTATGAAAATTTGAATGAATTTTTAATTTTAAAACAGTCCTTTGATGACCCAATTGGACTTCGAAATAACTGCGTTATATATTACAGTTGAGAAGGTCAAGAAATTACGAGCTCTATAATATGCATTTTGAAAGTTAATTTTATGAAATGATTCCAAGTTTCAAATTTAATTTAATTTTTAATTCTAAAACAATCCTTTGATGACACAATTGAACTTCGAAATAAGTGCGTTATATATTGCAATTGAGAAGGTCAAGAAATGACGAGCTCTATAATATGCATTTTGTAAGTTCATTTTATGAAATGATTCCAAGTTTCAAATTTAATTTAATTTTTAATTCTAAAACAATCCTTTGATGACACAATTGAACTTCGAAATAAGTGCGTTATATATTACAGTTGAGAAGGTCAAGAAATTACGAGCTCTATAATATGCATTTTGAAAGTTAATTTTATGAAATGATTCCAAGTTTCAAATTTAATTTAATTTTTAATTCTAAAACAATCCTTTGATGACACAATTGAACTTCGAAATAAGTGCGTTATATATTGCAATTGAGAAGGTCAAGAAATGACGAGCTCTATAATATGCATTTTGTAAGTTCATTTTATGAAATGGTTCCAAGTTTCAAATTTGATTGAATTTTTAATTCTAAAACAGTCCTTTGATGACACAATTGGACTTCGAAATAAGTGCGTTATATATTACAGTTGAGAAGGTCAAGAAATTACGAGCTCTATAATATGCATTTTGTAAGTTCATTTTATGAAATGATTCCAAGTTTCAAATTTAATTTAATTTTTAATTCTAAAACAATCCTTTGATGACACAATTGAACTTCGAAATAAGTGCGTTATATATTGCAATTGAGAAGGTCAAGAAATGACGAGCTCTATAATATGCATTTTGTAAGTGTATTTTATGAAAATTTGAATGAATTTTTAATTTTAAAACAGTCCTTTGATGACCCAATTGGACTTCGAAATAACTGCGTTATATATTACAGTTGAGAAGGTCAAGAAATGACGAGCTCTATAATATGCATTTTGTAAGTTCATTTTATGAAAATTTGAATGAATTTTTAATTTTAAAACAGTCCTTTGATGACACAATTGGACTTCGAAATAAGTGCGTTATATATTACAGTTGAGAAGGTCAAGAAATTACGAGCTCTATAATATGCATTTTGTAAGTTAATTTTATGAAATGATTCCAAGTTTCAAATTTAATTTAATTTTTAATTCTAAAACAATCCTTTGATGACACAATTGAACTTCGAAATAAGTGCGTTATATATTGCAATTGAGAAGGTCAAGAAATGACGAGCTCTATAATATGCATTTTGTAAGTTCATTTTATGAAAATTTGAATGAATTTTTAATTTTAAAACAGTCCTTTGATGACACAATTGGACTTCGAAATAAGTGCGTTATATATTACAGTTGAGAAGGTCAAGAAATTACGAGCTCTATAATATGCATTTTGTAAGTTAATTTTATGAAATGATTCCAAGTTTCAAATTTAATTTAATTTTTAATTCTAAAACAATCCTTTGATGAAACAATTGAACTTCGAAATAAGTGCGTTATATATTGCAATTGAGAAGGTCAAGAAAATAACGAGCTCTATAATATGCATTTTGTAAGTTAATTTTATGAAGTGATTCCAAGTTTCAAATTTAATTTAATTTTTAATTCTAAAACAATCCTTTGATGACACAATTGAACTTCGAAATAAGTGCGTTATATATTGCAATTGAGAAGGTCAAGAAATGACGAGCTCTATAATATGCATTTTGTAAGTTCATTTTATGAAATGATTCCAAGTTTCAAATTTAATTTAATTTTTAATTCTAAAACAATCCTTTGATGACACAATTGAACTTCGAAATAAGTGCGTTATATATTGCAATTAGGAAGGTCAAGAAATGACGAGCTCTATAATATGCATTTTGTAAGTTAATTTTATGAAATGATTCCAAGTTTCAAATTTAATTTAATTTTTAATTCTAAAACAATCCTTTGATGACACAATTGAACTTCGAAATAAGTGCGTTATATATTGCAATTGAGAAGGTCAAGAAATGACGAGCTCTATAATATGCATTTTGTAAGTTCATTTTATGAAAATTTGAATGAATTTTTAATTTTAAAACAGTCCTTTGATGACCCAATTGGACTTCGAAATAACTGCGTTATATATTACAGTTGAGAAGGTCAAGAAATTACGAGCTCTATAATATGCATTTTGTAAGTTAATTTTATGAAATGATTCCAAGTTTCAAATTTAATTTAATTTTTAATTCTAAAACAATCCTTTGATGAAACAATTGAACTTCGAAATAAGTGCGTTATATATTGCAATTGAGAAGGTCAAGAAATTACGAGCTCTATAATATGCATTTTGTAAGTTAATTTTATGAAATGATTCCAAGTTTCAAATTTAATTTATTTTTAATTCTAAAACAATCCTTTGATGAAACAATTGAACTTCGAAATAAGTGCGTTATATATTGCAATTGAGAAGGTCAAGAAATGACGAGCTCTATAATATGCATTTTGTAAGTTCATTTTATGAAATGGTTCCAAGTTTCAAATTTGATTGAATTTTTAATTCTAAAACAGTCCTTTGATGACACAATTGGACTTCGAAATAAGTGCGTTATATATTACAGTTGAGAAGGTCAAGAAATTACGAGCTCTATAATATGCATTTTGTTAGTTCAGTTTATGAAATGATTCCAAGTTTCAAATTTAATTTAATTTTTAATTCTAAAACAATCCTTTGATGACACAATTGAACTTCGAAATAAGTGCGTTATATATTGCAATTGAGAAGGTCAAGAAATGACGAGCTCTATAATATGCATTTTGTAAGTTCATTTTATGAAAATTTTAATGAATTTTTAATTTTAAAACAGTCCTTTGATGACCCAATTGGACTTCGAAATAACTGCGTTATATATTACAGTTGAGAAGGTCAAGAAATTACGAGCTCTATAATATGCATTTTGTAAGTTCATTTTATGAAATGATTCCAAGTTTCAAATTTAATTTAATTTTTAATTCTAAAACAATCCTTTGATGACACAATTGAACTTCGAAATAAGTGCGTTATATATTGCAATTGAGAAGGTCAAGAAATGACGAGCTCTATAATATGCATTTTGTAAGTTCATTTTATGAAAATTTGAATGAATTTTTAATTTTAAAACAGTCCTTTGATGACACAATTGGACTTCGAAATAAGTGCGTTATATATTACAGTTGAGAAGGTCAAGAAATGACGAGCTCTATAATATGCATTTTGTAAGTTCATTTTATGAAATGATTCCAAGTTTCAAATTTTATTTAATTTTTAATTCTAAAACAATCCTTTGATGACACAATTTAACTTCGAAATAAGTGCGTTATATATTGCAATTGAGAAGGTCAAGAAATTACGAGCTCTATAATATGCATTTTGTAAGTTCATTTTATGAAATGGTTCCAAGTTTCAAATTTGATTGAATTTTTAATTCTAAAACAGTCCTTTGATGACACAATTGGACTTCGAAATAAGTGCGTTATATATTACAGTTGAGAAGGTCAAGAAATTACGAGCTCTATAATATGCATTTTGTAAGTTCAGTTTATGAAATGATTCCAAGTTTCAAATTTAATTTATTTTTAATTCTAAAACAATCCTTTGATGAAACAATTGAACTTCGAAATAAGTGCGTTATATATTGCAATTGAGAAGGTCAAGAAATGACGAGCTCTATAATATGCATTTTGTAAGTTCATTTTATGAAATGATTCCAAGTTTCAAATTTAATTTAATTTTTAATTCTAAAACAATCCTTTGATGACACAATTTAACTTCGAAATAAGTGCGTTATATATTGCAATTGAGAAGGTCAAGAAATTACGAGCTCTATAATATGCATTTTGTAAGTTCATTTTATGAAAATTTGAATGAATTTTTAATTTTAAAACAGTCCTTTGATGACCCAATTGGACTTCGAAATAACTGCGTTATATATTACAGTTGAGAAGGTCAAGAAATTACGAGCTCTATAATATGCATTTTGAAAGTTAATTTTATGAAATGATTCCAAGTTTCAAATTTAATTTAATTTTTAATTCTAAAACAATTCTTTGATGACACAATTTAACTTCGAAATAAGTGCGTTATATATTGCAATTGAGAAGGTCAAGAAATGACGAGCTCTATAATATGCATTTTGTAAGTTCATTTTATGAAAATTTGAATGAATTTTTAATTTTAAAGCAGTCCTTTGATGACACAATTGGACTTAGAATTAAGTGCGTCCCGTATTACAACTGAGAAGGTCAAGAAATTAAGAGCTCTATAATATGCATTTTGTAAGTTCATTTTATGAAATGGTTCCAAGTTTCAAATTTAATTTAATTTTTAATTCTAAAACAATCCTTTGATGAAACAATTGAACTTCGAAATAAGCGTTATATATTGCAATTGAGAAGGTCAAGAAATTACGAGCTCTATAATATGCATTTTGTAAGTTCATTTTATGAAATGATTCCAAGTTTCAAATTTAATTTAATTTTTAATTCTAAAACAATCCTTTGATGACACAATTGAACTTCGAAATAAGTGCGTTATATATTGCAATTAGGAAGGTCAAGAAATGACGAGCTCTATAATATGCATTTTGTAAGTTAATTTTATGAAATGATTCCAAGTTTCAAATTTAATTTAATTTTTAATTCTAAAACAATCCTTTGATGACACAATTGAACTTCGAAATAAGTACGTTATATATTGCAATTGAGAAGGTCAAGAAATGACGAGCTCTATAATATGCATTTTGTAAGTTCATTTTATGAAAATTTGAATGAATTTTTAATTTTAAAACAGTCCTTTGATGACCCAATTGGACTTCGAAATAACTGCGTTATATATTACAGTTGAGAAGGTCAAGAAATTACGAGCTCTATAATATGCATTTTGTAAGTTAATTTTATGAAATGATTCCAAGTTTCAAATTTAATTTATTTTTAATTCTAAAACAATCCTTTGATGAAACAATTGAACTTCGAAATAAGCGTTATATATTGCAATTGAGAAGGTCAAGAAATTACGAGCTCTATAATATGCATTTTGTAAGTTCATTTTATGAAATGATTCCAAGTTTCAAATTTAATTTAATTTTTAATTCTAAAACAATCCTTTGATGACACAATTGAACTTCGAAATAAGTGCGTTATATATTGCAATTAGGAAGGTCAAGAAATGACGAGCTCTATAATATGCATTTTGTAAGTTAATTTTATGAAATGATTCCAAGTTTCAAATTTAATTTAATTTTTAATTCTAAAACAATCCTTTGATGAAACAATTGAACTTCGAAATAAGTGCGTTATATATTGCAATTGAGAAGGTCAAGAAATTACGAGCTCTATAATATGCATTTTGTAAGTTAATTTTATGAAATGATTCCAAGTTTCAAATTTAATTTATTTTTAATTCTAAAACAATCCTTTGATGAAACAATTGAACTTCGAAATAAGTGCGTTATATATTGCAATTGAGAAGGTCAAGAAATGACGAGCTCTATAATATGCATTTTGTAAGTTCATTTTATGAAATGATTCCAAGTTTCAAATTTTATTTAATTTTTAAATCTAATACAATCCTTTGATGACACAATTTAACTTCGAAATAAGTGCGTTATATATTGCAATTGAGAAGGTCAAGAAATTACGAGCTCTATAATATGCATTTTGTAAGTTCAGTTTATGAAATGATTCCAAGTTTCAAATTTAATTTAATTTTTAATTCTAAAACAATCCTTTGATGACACAATTGAACTTCGAAATAAGTGCGTTATATATTGCAATTGAGAAGGTCAAGAAATTACGAGCTCTATAATATGCATTTTGTAAGTTCATTTTATGAAATGATTCCAAGTTTCAAATTTAATTTAATTTTTAATTCTAAAACAATCCTTTGATGACACAATTGAACTTCGAAATAAGTGCGTTATATATTGCAATTAGGAAGGTCAAGAAATGACGAGCTCTATAATATGCATTTTGTAAGTTAATTTTATGAAATGATTCCAAGTTTCAAATTTAATTTAATTTTTAATTCTAAAACAATCCTTTGATGAAACAATTGAACTTCGAAATAAGTGCGTTATATATTGCAATTGAGAAGGTCAAGAAATTACGAGCTCTATAATATGCATTTTGTAAGTTAATTTTATGAAATGATTCCAAGTTTCAAATTTAATTTATTTTTAATTCTAAAACAATCCTTTGATGAAACAATTGAACTTCGAAATAAGTGCGTTATATATTGCAATTGAGAAGGTCAAGAAATGACGAGCTCTATAATATGCATTTTGTAAGTTCATTTTATGAAATGATTCCAAGTTTCAAATTTTATTTAATTTTTAAATCTAAAACAATCCTTTGATGACACAATTTAACTTCGAAATAAGTGCGTTATATATTGCAATTGAGAAGGTCAAGAAATTACGAGCTCTATAATATGCATTTTGTAAGTTCAGTTTATAAAATGATTCCAAGTTTCAAATTTAATTTAATTTTTAATTCTAAAACAATCCTTTGATGACACAATTGAACTTCGAAATAAGTGCGTTATATATTGCAATTGAGAAGGTCAAGAAATGACGAGCTCTATAATATGCATTTTGTAAGTTCATTTTATGAAAATTTGAATGAATTTTTAATTTTAAAACAGTCCTTTGATGACCCAATTGGACTTCGAAATAACTGCGTTATATATTACAGTTGAGAAGGTCAAGAAATTACGAGCTCTATAATATGCATTTTGTAAGTTCATTTTATGAAATGATTCCAAGTTTCAAATTTAATTTAATTTTTAATTCTAAAACAATCCTTTGATGACACAATTGAACTTCGAAATAAGTGCGTTATATATTGCAATTGAGAAGGTCAAGAAATGACGAGCTCTATAATATGCATTTTGTAAGTTCATTTTATGAAAATTTGAATGAATTTTTAATTTTAAAACAGTCCTTTGATGACACAATTGGACTTCGAAATAAGTGCGTTATATATTACAGTTGAGAAGGTCAAGAAATTACGAGCTCCATAATATACATTTTGTTAGTTAATTTTATGAAATGATTCCAAGTTTCAAATTTAATTTAATTTTTAATTCTAAAACAATCCTTTGATGAAACAATTGAACTTCGAAATAAGTGCGTTATATATTGCAATTGAGAAGGTCAAGAAAATAACGAGCTCTATAATATGCATTTTTAAGTTAATTTTATGAAATGATTCCAAGTTTCAAATTTAATTTAATTTTTAATTCTAAAACAATCCTTTGATGACACAATTGAACTTCGAAATAAGTGCGTTATATATTGCAATTGAGAAGGTCAAGAAATGACGAGCTCTATAATATGCATTTTGTAAGTTCATTTTATGAAATGATTCCAAGTTTCAAATTTAATTTAATTTTTAATTCTTAAACAATCCTTTGATGACACAATTGAACTTCGAAATAAGTGCGTTATATATTGCAATTAAGAAGGTCAAGAAATGACGAGCTCTATAATATGCATTTTGTAAGTTAATTTTATGAAATGATTCCAAGTTTCAAATTTAATTTAATTTTTAATTCTAAAACAATCCTTTGATGACACAATTGAACTTCGATATAAGTGCGTTATATATTGCAATTGAGAAGGTCAATAAATTACGAGCTCTATAATATGCATTTTGTAAGTTAATTTTATGAAATGATTCCAAGTTTCAAATTTAATTTAATTTTTAATTCTAAAACAATCCTTTGATGACACAATTGAACTTCGAAATAAGTGCGTTATATATTGCAATTGAGAAGGTCAAGAAATGACGAGCTCTATAATATGCATTTTGTAAGTTCATTTTATGAAAATTTGAATGAATTTTTAATTTTAAAACAGTCCTTTGATGACCCAATTGGACTTCGAAATAACTGCGTTATATATTACAGTTGAGAAGGTCAAGAAATTACGAGCTCTATAATATGCATTTTGTAAGTTAATTTTATGAAATGATTCCAAGTTTCAAATTTAATTTAATTTTTAATTCTAAAACAATCATTTGATGAAACAATTGAACTTCGAAATAAGTGCGTTATATATTGCAATTGAGAAGGTCAAGAAATTACGAGCTCTATAATATGCATTTTGTAAGTTAATTTTATGAAATGATTCCAAGTTTCAAATTTAATTTAATTTTTAATTCTAAAACAATCCTTTGATGACACAATTGAACTTCGAAATAAGTGCGTTATATATTGCAATTGAGAAGGTCAAGAAATGACGAGCTCTATAATATGCATTTTGTAAGTTCATTTTATGAAAATTTGAATGAATTTTTAATTTTAAAGCAGTCCTTTGATGACACAATTGGACTTAGAATTAAGTGCGTCCCGTATTACAACTGAGAAGGTCAAGAAATTACGAGCTCTATAATATGCATTTTGTAAGTTAATTTTATGAAATGATTCCAAGTTTCAAATTTAATTTAATTTTTAATTCTAAAACAATCCTTTGATGAAACAATTGAACTTCGAAATAAGCGTTATATATTGCAATTGAGAAGGTCAAGAAATTACGAGCTCTATAATATGCATTTTGTAAGTTAATTTTATGAAATGATTCCAAGTTTCAAATTTAATTTATTTTTAATTCTAAAACAATCCTTTGATGAAACAATTGAACTTCGAAATAAGTGCATTATATATTGCAATTGAGAAGGTCAAGAAATGACGAGCTCCATAATATGCATTTTGTAAGTTCATTTTATGAAATGATTCCAAGTTTCAAATTTTATTTAATTTTTAATTCTAAAACAATCCTTTGATGACACAATTTAACTTCGAAATAAGTGCGTTATATATTGCAATTGAGAAGGTCAAGAAATTACGAGCTCTATAATATGCATTTTGTAAGTTCATTTTATGAAATGGTTCCAAGTTTCAAATTTGATTGAATTTTTAATTCTAAAACAGTCCTTTGATGACACAATTGGACTTCGAAATAAGTGCGTTATATATTACAGTTGAGAAGGTCAAGAAATTACGAGCTCTATAATATGCATTTTGTAAGTTCAGTTTATGAAATGATTCCAAGTTTCAAATTTAATTTAATTTTTAATTCTAAAACAATCCTTTGATGACACAATTGAACTTCGAAATAAGTGCGTTATATATTGCAATTGAGAAGGTCAAGAAATGACGAGCTCTATAATATGCATTTTGTAAGTTCATTTTATGAAAATTTGAATGAATTTTTAATTTTAAAACAGTCCTTTGATGACCCAATTGGACTTCGAAATAACTGCGTTATATATTACAGTTGAGAAGGTCAAGAAATTACGAGCTCTATAATATGCATTTTGTAAGTTCATTTTATGAAATGATTCCAAGTTTCAAATTTAATTTAATTTTTAATTCTAAAACAATCCTTTGATGACACAATTGAACTTCGAAATAAGTGCGTTATATATTGCAATTGAGAAGGTCAAGAAATTACGATCTCTATAATATGCATTTTGTAAGTTAATTTTATGAAATGATTCCAAGTTTCAAATTTAATTTAATTTTTAATTCTAAAACAATCCTTTGATGACACAATTGAACTTCGAAATAAGTGCGTTATATATTGCAATTGAGAAGGTCAAGAAATGACGAGCTCTATAATATGCATTTTGTAAGTTCATTTTATGAAAATTTGAATGAATTTTTAATTTTAAAACAGTCCTTTGATGACCCAATTGGACTTCGAAATAACTGCGTTATATATTACAGTTGAGAAGGTCAAGAAATTACGAGCTCTATAATATGTATTTTGTAAGTTAATTTTATGAAATGATTCCAAGTTTCAAATTTTATTTAATTTTTAATTCTAAAACAATCCTTTGATGAAACAATTGAACTTCGAAATAAGTGCGTTATATATTGCAATTGAGAAGGTCAAGAAATAACGAGCTCTATAATATGCATTTTGTAAGTTAATTTTATGAAATGATTCCAAGTTTCAAATTTAATTTAATTTTTAATTCTAAAACAATCCTTTGGTGAAACAATTGAACTTCGAAATAAGTGCGTTATATATTGCAATTGAGAAGGTCAAGAAATTACAAGCTCTATAATATGCATTTTGTAAGTTAATTTTATGAAAATTTGAATGAATTTTTAATTTTAAAACAGTCCTTTGATGACACAATTGGAATTAGAATTAAGTGCGTCCCGTATTACAACTGAGAAGGTCAAGAAATTACGAGCTCTATAATATGCATTTTGTAAGTTCATTTTATGAAATGATTCCAAGTTTCAAATTTAATTTAATTTTTAATTCTAAAACAATCCTTTGATGACACAATTTAACTTCGAAATAAGTGCGTTATATATTGCAATTGAGAAGGTCAAGAAATGACGAGCTCTATAATATGCATTTTGTAAGTTCATTTTATGAAAATTTGAATGAATTTTTAATTTTAAAACAGTCCTTTGATGACACAATTGGACTTCGAAATAAGTGCGTTATATATTACAGTTGAGAAGGTCAAGAAATTACGAGCTCTATAATATACATTTTGTTAGTTAATTTTATGAAATGATTCCAAGTTTCAAATTTAATTTAATTTTTAATTCTAAAACAATCCTTTGATGAAACAATTGAACTTCGAAATAAGTGCGTTATATATTGCAATTGAGAAGGTCAAGAAAATAACGAGCTCTATAATATGCATTTTTAAGTTAATTTTATGAAATGATTCCAAGTTTCAAATTTAATTTAATTTTTAATTCTAAAACAATCCTTTGATGACACAATTGAACTTCGAAATAAGTGCGTTATATATTGCAATTGAGAAGGTCAAGAAATGACGAGCTCTATAATATGCATTTTGTAAGTTCATTTTATGAAATGATTCCAAGTTTCAAATTTAATTTAATTTTTAATTCTAAAACAATCCTTTGATGACACAATTGAACTTCGAAATAAGTGCGTTATATATTGCAATTAAGAAGGTCAAGAAATGACGAGCTCTATAATATGCATTTTGTAAGTTAATTTTATGAAATGATTCCAAGTTTCAAATTTAATTTAATTTTTAATTCTAAAACAATTCTTTGATGACACAATTGAACTTCGATATAAGTGCGTTATATATTGCAATTGAGAAGGTCAAGAAATGACGAGCTCTATAATATGCATTTTGTAAGTTCATTTTATGAAAATTTGAATGAATTTTTAATTTTAAAACAGTCCTTTGATGACCCAATTGGACTTCGAAATAACTGCGTTATATATTACAGTTGAGAAGGTCAAGAAATTACGAGCTCTATAATATGCATTTTGTAAGTTAATTTTATGAAATGATTCCAAGTTTCAAATTTTATTTAATTTTTAATTCTAAAACAATCCTTTGATGAAACAATTGAACTTCGAAATAAGTGCGTTATATATTGCAATTGAGAAGGTCAAGAAATAACGAGCTCTATAATATGCATTTTGTAAGTTAATTTTATGAAATGATTCCAAGTTTCAAATTTAATTTAATTTTTAATTCTAAAACAGTCCTTTGATGACACAATTGGACTTCGAAATAAGTGCGTTATATATTACAATTGAGAAGGTCAAGAAATTACAAGCTCTATAATATGCATTTTGTAAGTTAATTTTATGAAAATTTGAATGAATTTTTAATTTTAAAACAGTCCTTTGATGACACAATTGGAATTAGTATTAAGTGCGTCCCGTATTACAACTGAGAAGGTCAAGAAATTACGAGCTCTATAATATGCATTTTGTAAGTTCATTTTATGAAATGATTCCAAGTTTCAAATTTAATTTAATTTTTAATTCTAAAACAATCCTTTGATGACACAATTTAACTTCGAAATAAGTGCGTTATATATTGCAATTGAGAAGGTCAAGAAATGACGAGCTCTATAATATGCATTTTGTAAGTTCATTTTATGAAAATTTGAATGAATTTTTAATTTTAAAACAGTCCTTTGATGACACAATTGGACTTCGAAATAAGTGCGTTATATATTACAGTTGAGAAGGTCAAGAAATTACGAGCTCTATAATATACATTTTGTTAGTTAATTTTATGAAATGATTCCAAGTTTCAAATTTAATTTAATTTTTAATTCTAAAACAATCCTTTGATGAAACAATTGAACTTCGAAATAAGTGCGTTATATATTGCAATTGAGAAGGTCAAGAAAATAACGAGCTCTATAATATGCATTTTTAAGTTAATTTTATGAAATGATTCCAAGTTTCAAATTTAATTTAATTTTTAATTCTAAAACAATCCTTTGATGACACAATTGAACTTCGAAATAAGTGCGTTATATATTGCAATTGAGAAGGTCAAGAAATGACGAGCTCTATAATATGCATTTTGTAAGTTCATTTTATGAAATGATTCCAAGTTTCAAATTTAATTTAATTTTTAATTCTAAAACAATCCTTTGATGACACAATTGAACTTCGAAATAAGTGCGTTATATATTGCAATTAAGAAGGTCAAGAAATGACGAGCTCTATAATATGCATTTTGTAAGTTAATTTTATGAAATGATTCCAAGTTTCAAATTTAATTTAATTTTTAATTCTAAAACAATTCTTTGATGACACAATTGAACTTCGATATAAGTGCGTTATATATTGCAATTGAGAAGGTCAAGAAATGACGAGCTCTATAATATGCATTTTGTAAGTTCATTTTATGAAAATTTGAATGAATTTTTAATTTTAAAACAGTCCTTTGATGACCCAATTGGACTTCGAAATAACTGCGTTATATATTACAGTTGAGAAGGTCAAGAAATTACGAGCTCTATAATATGCATTTTGTAAGTTAATTTTATGAAATGATTCCAAGTTTCAAATTTTATTTAATTTTTAATTCTAAAACAATCCTTTGATGAAACAATTGAACTTCGAAATAAGTGCGTTATATATTGCAATTGAGAAGGTCAAGAAATAACGAGCTCTATAATATGCATTTTGTAAGTTAATTTTATGAAATGATTCCAAGTTTCAAATTTAATTTAATTTTTAATTCTAAAACAATCCTTTGGTGAAACAATTGAACTTCGAAATAAGTGCGTTATATATTGCAATTGAGAAGGTCAAGAAATTACAAGCTCTATAATATGCATTTTGTAAGTTAATTTTATGAAAATTTGAATGAATTTTTAATTTTAAAACAGTCCTTTGATGACACAATTGGAATTAGAATTAAGTGCGTCCCGTATTACAACTGAGAAGGTCAAGAAATTACGAGCTCTATAATATGCATTTTGTAAGTTCATTTTATGAAATGATTCCAAGTTTCAAATTTAATTTAATTTTTAATTCTAAAACAATCCTTTGATGACACAATTTAACTTCGAAATAAGTGCGTTATATATTGCAATTGAGAAGGTCAAGAAATGACGAGCTCTATAATATGCATTTTGTAAGTTCATTTTATGAAAATTTGAATGAATTTTTAATTTTAAAACAGTCCTTTGATGACACAATTGGACTTAGTATTAAGTGCGTCCCGTATTACAACTGAGAGGGTCAAGAAATTACGAGCTCTATAATATGCATTTTGTAAGTTCATTTTATGAAATGGTTCCAAGTTTCAAATTTGATTGAATTTTTAATTCTAAAACAGTCCTTTAATGACACAATTGGACTTCGAAATAAGTGCGTTATATATTACAGTTGAGAAGGTCAAGAAATTACGAGCTCTATAATATGCATTTTGTAAGTTCATTTTATGAAATGATTCCAAGTTTCAAATTTAATTTAATTTTTAATTCTAAAACAATCCTTTGATGACACAATTGAACTTCGAAATAAGTGCGTTATATATTGCAATTGAGAAGGTCAAGAAATTATGAGCTCTATAATATGCATTTTGTAGGTTCATTTTATGAAATGATTCCAAGTTTCAAAATTAATTTAATTTTTAATTCTAAAACAATCCTTTGATGAAACAATTGAACTTCGAAATAAGTGAGTTATATATTACAACTGAGAAGGTCAAGAAATTACGAGCTCTATAATATGCATTTTGTAAGTTAATTTTATGAAATGATTCCAAGTTTCAAATTTAATTTAATTTTTAATTTTAAAACAGTCCTTTGATGACACAATTGGACTTCGAAATAACTGCGTTTTATATTGCAATTGAGAAGGTCAAGAAATTACGAGCTCTATAATATGCATTTTGTAAGTTCATTTTATGAAAATTTGAATGAATGTTTAATTTTAAAACAGTCCTTTGATGACACAATTGGACTTCGAAATAAGTGCGTTATATATTACAGTTGAGAAGGTCAAGAAATTACGAGCTCTATAATATGCATTTTGTAAGTTAATTTTATGAAATGATTCCAAGTTTCAAATTTAATTTAATTTTTAATTCTAAAACAATCCTTTGACGAAACAATTTAACTTCGAAATAAGTGAGTTATATATTACAACTGAGAAGGTCAAGAAATTACGAGCTCTATAATATGCATTTTGTAAGTTAATTTTATGAAATGATTCCAAGTTTCAAATTTAATTTAATTTTTAATTCTAAAACAATTCTTTGATGAAACAATTGAACTTCGAAATAAGTGAGTTATATATTACAACTGAGAAGGCCCAGAAATTACGAGCTCTATAATATGCATTTTGTAAGTTCATTTTATGAAAATTTGAATGAATGTTTAATTTTAAAACAGTCCTTTGATGACACAATTGGACTTCGAAATAAGTGCGTTATATATTGCAATTGAGAAGGTCAAGAAATTACGAGCTCTATAATATGCATTTTGTAAGTTAATTTTATGAAATGATTCCAAGTTTCAAATTTAATTTAATTTTTAATTCTAAAACAATCCTTTGGTGAAACAATTGAACTTCGAAATAAGTGCGTTATATATTGCAATTGAGAAGGTCAAGAAATTACGAGCTCTATAATATGCATTTTGTAAGTTCATTTTATGAAAATTTGAATGAATGTTTAATTTTAAAACAGTCCTTTGATGACACAATTGGACTTCGAAATAAGTGCGTTATATATTACAGTTGAGAAGGTCAAGAAATTACGAGCTCTATAATATGCATTTTGTAAGTTAATTTTATGAAATGATTCCAAGTTTCAAATTTAATTTAATTTTTAATTCTAAAACAATCCTTTGATGAAACAATTGAACTTCGAAATAAGTGAGTTATATATTACAAATGAGAAGGTCAAGAAATTACGAGCTCTATAATATGCATTTTGTAAGTTAATTTTATGAAATGATTCCAAGTTTCAAATTTAATTTAATTTTTAATTCTAAAACAATCCTTTGGTGAAACAATTGAACTTCGAAATAAGTGCGTTATATATTGCAATTGAGAAGGTAAAGAAATTACGAGCTCTATAATATGCATTTTGTAAGTAAATTTTATGAAATGATTCCAAGTTTCAAATTTAATTTAATTTTTAATTCTAAAACAATCCTTTGATGAAACAATTGAACTTCGAAATAAGTGAGTTATATAGGCGATTTCAACTTAGGTAACCTTAGTTGGGCTTATTCCGACGAAGAAAAATGTCTTATACCTGTAAATTTAACAAAGGAAATGGAACATAAAACAATTGATTCAATGTTTGCTTTAAATTTTATTCAAATCAATGATGTAAAAAATGAAATTAATCGGATTTTAGACCTTATTTTCATCCATAGGGAACTTGAAGCTCAGATTTCGTCTGCAAATGTTCAGCTATTAAAGGATAGTGTTCATCACAAGTCTTTATGTATAGATTTTAACCTAACTATCTTTTCTAATATTGACTTGGGCTTAAATTCTTTGATAAGTTACAAGTATGATTTTACTGCAGTTGATTTTAATAATATCAAAAATTATCTGAATACTTTAGATTGGAGTCATCTTTTCAGGAACTTAAGTTTAAAGTGAATGTTATGAAGTATTCATAAATAAAATAGAATTTATTTTACATATTTCTGTTCCAAAAAAAAAAGTCAGAAAGGGGAATAAGCCTATTTGGTTTAAAAATAGTCTAAAGAGATTGAAAAACTTGAACATCTAAAATGGCAAAAAAAAGCAAGAACGATTCGTGTTTGCGAATGGAACTTAGACGATTAAGAAAAGAGTATGAATTTCTTAAGAAATACACCTTTAGTCAATATTTAATGTCTGTTGAGTCTGATATTAAGAGTAATCCTAAAGTTTTCTGGAATTTCTTGAATAAAAAAAAGAAAACTTTTGGATTACCCTCTAATCTTTCGTATTATGGGGAGACATCCAATGATTTAAAGACCATTTGTAACATGTTTGCAAATTATTTTAGATCAAATTTTGCAAGAGTAACTCTGAATAGGGATAATGCTATATTAATTGGTGGCGAACTAACAGATTTGGGTCAATTATCTCTTACGAAAGAAGAAGTTGAATTTGAACTATCGAATATTGACATCAATAAGTATGGTGGACCGGATGATATTCCTTCAGTCTTTTTAAAAAATTGTGTATTAAGCATTACTGAACCATTGCTACATATTTTCAACAAATCTTTGGAGCAAGGAGAATTCCTGGAAGAATGGAAATTTTCATATATTCCACCAATTCAAAAAGCGGGATCTCGCCTACTTATTGAAAATTATAGGCCAATTTCAAAGCTTCCTTTAATACCAAAAATTTTCGAGACAATTGTGAAGAAAAAGATTGTGTCGGCTTTAAGGAATAGAATTTCATCATTTCAACATGGCTTTTTAACAGGCCGTTCTACTGCGACAAATCTTTCACTTTTCACAGATTATTGTGTAAATGAGATAGAGTACGGTCGTCAAGTGGATGTGGTTTATACAGACTTTGCTTAGGCTTTCGACCGGGTGCAGCATAGCATTTTGATTGCTAAATTAAAAAAATTAGGATTCCATTCTTCAATGCTAAAATGGCTTTCTAGCTACTTATTAGGCAGAAACCAAAGAGTAAAAATAGGTGAGGTAACTTCCGACCTTATATTTAATTCTTCTGGCGTTCCGCAGGGTAGTCATTTGGGGCCTCTTCTGTTTATTTTGTTTATAAACGATTTGCCACTTTATGTTGAAAATGCAAAATGCTTGCTGTATGCGGATGATGTTAAACTGTTCTTTTCAATCAAACGTGAAACTGATTGCTTACTACTTTAGGAGGACATTGATAATGTTACAAGATGGTGTAACATTAACAAGCTATATTTTAATATTAATAAATGCAGTGTTCTTTCATTCTCAAGAAAAGCGCATCCCCTATTGTCGAATTATAACATTGAAAAAGTAAAGTTAAAAAGAGTTTTTCAAAATTGTGATCTTGGTGTTATTTTTGACTCTAAGTTAACATTTCATCTTCACTACGACTTTGTTATTGCTAGAGCAAATAGAATGTTAGGTTTTGTAAAGCGGAACTCTAAAGATTTTATTGACCCATATACACTGAAGTCATTGTATGTCTCTCTTGTACGCTCGGTCTTGGAATACTGCTGTATTGTCTGGTGCCCTTATTATGCAAATAGTATCAACAGAATTGAAAGGGTTCAAAAAAATTTTAGTCGTTTTTCCATTCGTAAATTGAATTGGCCGGGGGAGCTGCCTCCATATAACTCAAGATTACTTCTTTTCGATTTAATACCTCTGAATTCGAGAAGAAATTATTATTACATTATGTTCGTCAGGGACTTAATTATGAACACGGTGGACTGTCCTGAGCTTTTGAGTTTAATTCCTTTTCATGCCCCGAATAGGCACTTTAGAATTGTAACCTTTTGCATTTAAGAAATCATAGAACAAATTATGGACTTAATGGTCCAATTGCTCATGCTTGCTCTGTATTTAATAAATATTGTAATCATTTAGACATTTTCCTTATTAATAGAGATATATTTAAAAAATATATATTAAGTTTGTTAAAAATTCAGTAGTAATATATTTATTTTTATTTTTGTATTAAGTTATTACTTGTTCAAATCTTGTAAAGTATACCTTGAAGATTAATAAACTAAACTAAACTATATTACAACTGAGAAGGTCAAGAAATTACGAGCTCTATAATATGCATTTTGTAAGTTCATTTTATGAAATGATTCCAAGTTTCAAATTTAATTTAATTTTTAATTCTAAAACAATCCTTTGGTGAAACAATTGAACTTCGAAATAAGTGCGTTATATATTGCAATTGAGAAGGTCAAGAAATTACGAGCTCTATAATATGCATTTTGTAAGTTCATTTTATGAAAATTTGAATGAATTTTTAATTTTAAAACAGTCCTTTGATGACACAATTGGACTTCGAAATAACTGCGTTATATATTACAGTTGAGAAGGTCAAGAAATTACGAGCTCTATAATATGCATTTTGTAAGTTCATTTTATGAAATGATTCCAAGTTTCAAATTTAATTTAATTTTTAATTCTAAAACAATCCTTTGATGAAACAATTGAACTTCGAAATAAGTGAGTTATATATTACAACTGAGAAGGTCAAGAAATTACGAGCTCTATAATATGCATTTTGTAAGTTCATTTTATGAAATGATTCCAAGTTTCAAATTTAATTTAATTTTTAATTCTAAAACAATCCTTTGGTGAAACAATTGAACTTCGAAATAAGTGCGTTATATATTGCAATTGAGAAGGTCAAGAAATTACGAGCTCTATAATATGCATTTTGTAAGTTCATTTTATGAAAATTTGAATGAATTTTTAATTTTAAAACAGTCCTTTGATGACACAATTGGACTTCGAAATAAGTGCGTTATATATTGCAATTGAGAAGGTCAAGAAATTACGAGCTCTATAATATGCATTTTGTAAGTAAATTTTATGAAATGATTCCAAGTTTCAAATTTAATTTAATTTTTAATTCTAAAACAATCCTTTGATGAAACAATTGAACTTCGAAATAAGTGAGTTATATATTACAACTGAGAAGGTCAAGAAATTACGAGCTCTATAATATGCATTTTGTAAGTTCATTTTATGAAATGATTCCAAGTTTCAAATTTAATTTAATTTTTAATTCTAAAACAATCCTTTGGTGAAACAATTGAACTTCGAAATAAGTGCGTTATATATTGCAATTGAGAAGGTCAAGAAATTACGAGCTCTATAATATGCATTTTGTAAGTTCATTTTATGAAAATTTGAATGAATTTTTAATTTTAAAACAGTCCTTTGATGACACAATTGGACTTCGAAATAACTGCGTTATATATTACAACTGAGAAGGTCAAGAAATTACGAGCTCTATACTATGCATTTTGTAAGTTAATTTTATGAAATGATTCCAAGTTTCAAATTTAATTTAATTTTTAATTCTAAAACAATCCTTTGATGAAACAATTGAACTTCGAAATAAGTGAGTTATATATTACAACTGAGAAGGTCAAGAAATTACGAGATCTATAATATGCATTTTGTAAGTTCATTTTATGAAAATTTGAATGAATTTTTAATTTTAAAACAGTCCTTTGATGACACAATTGGACTTCGAAATAAGTGCGTTATATATTACAGTTGAGAAGGTCAAGAAATTACGAGCTCTATAATATGCATTTTGTAAGTTAATTTTATGAAATGATTCCAAGTTTCAAATTTAATTTAATTTTTAATTCTAAAACAATCCTTTGATGAATCACTTGAACTTCGAAATAAGTGAGTTATATATTACAACTGAGAAGGTCAAGAAATTACGAGCTCTATAATATGCATTTTGTAAGTTCATTTTATGAAATGATTCCAAGTTTCAAATTTAATTTAATTTTTAATTCTAAAACAATCCTTTGATGAAACAATTGAACTTCGAAATAAGTGAGTTATATATTACAACTGAGAAGGTCAAGAAATTACGAGCTCTATAATATGCATTTTGTAAGTTCATTTTATGAAATGATTCCAAGTTTCAAATTTAATTTAATTTTTAATTCTAAAACAATCCTTTGGTGAAACAATTGAACTTCGAAATAAGTGCGTTATATATTGCAATTGAGAAGGTCAAGAAATTACGAGCTCTATAATATGCATTTTGTAAGTTCATTTTATGAAATGATTCCAAGTTTCAAATTTAATTTAATTTTTAATTCTAAAACAATCCTTTGATGAAACAATTGAACTTCGAAATAAGTGAGTTATATATTACAACTGAGAAGGTCAAGAAATTACGAGCTCTATAATATGCATTTTGTAAGTTCATTTTATGAAATGATTCCAAGTTTCAAATTTAATTTAATTTTTAATTCTAAAACAATCCTTTGATGAAACAATTGAACTTCGAAATAAGTGAGTTATATATTACAACTGAGAAGGTCAAGAAATTACGAGCTCTATAATATGCATTTTGTAAGTTCATTTTATGAAATGATTCCAAGTTTCAAATTTAATTTAATTTTTAATTCTAAAACAATCCTTTGATGAAACAATTGAACTTCGAAATAAGTGAGTTATATATTACAACTGAGAAGGTCAAGAAATTACGAGCTCTATAATATGCATTTTGTAAGTTCATTTTATGAAATGATTCCAAGTTTCAAATTTAATTTAATTTTTAATTCTAAAACAATCCTTTGGTGAAACAATTGAACTTCGAAATAAGTGCGTTATATATTGCAATTGAGAAGGTCAAGAAATTACGAGCTCTATAATATGCATTTTGTAAGTTCATTTTATGAAATGATTCCAAGTTTCAAATTTAATTTAATTTTTAATTCTAAAACAATCCTTTGGTGAAACAATTGAACTTCGAAATAAGTGCGTTATATATTGCAATTGAGAAGGTCAAGAAATTACGAGCTCTATAATATGCATTTTGTAAGTAAATTTTATGAAATGATTCCAAGTTTCAAATTTAATTTAATTTTAAATTCTAAAACAATCCTTTGATGAAACAATTGAACTTCGAAATAAGTGAGTTATATATTACAACTGAGAAGGTCAAGAAATTACGAGCTCTATAATATGCATTTTGTAAGTTCATTTTATGAAATGATTCCAAGTTTCAAATTTAATTTAATTTTTAATTCTAAAACAATCCTTTGGTGAAACAATTGAACTTCGAAATAAGTGCGTTATATATTGCAATTGAGAAGGTCAAGAAATTACGAGCTCTATAATATGCATTTTGTAAGTTCATTTTATGAAAATTTGAATGAATTTTTAATTTTAAAACAGTCCTTTGATGACACAATTGGACTTCGAAATAACTGCGTTATATATTACAACTGAGAAGGTCAAGAAATTACGAGCTCTATACTATGCATTTTGTAAGTTAATTTTATGAAATGATTCCAAGTTTCAAATTTAATTTAATTTTTAATTCTAAAACAATCCTTTGATGAAACAATTGAACTTCGAAATAAGTGAGTTATATATTACAACTGAGAAGGTCAAGAAATTACGAGCTCTATAATATGCATTTTGTAAGTTCATTTTATGAAATGATTCCAAGTTTCAAATTTAATTTAATTTTTAATTCTAAAACAATCCTTTGGTGAAACAATTGAACTTCGAAATAAGTGCGTTATATATTACAACTGAGAAGGTCAAGAAATTACGAGCTCTATAATATGCATTTTGTAAGTTCATTTTATGAAATGATTCCAAGTTTCAAATTTAATTTAATTTTTAATTCTAAAACAATCCTTTGGTGAAACAATTGAACTTCGAAATAAGTGCGTTATATATTGCAATTGAGAAGGTCAAGAAATTACGAGCTCTATAATATGCATTTTGTAAGTTCATTTTATGAAAATTTGAATGAATTTTTAATTTTAAAACAGTCCTTTGATGACACAATTGGACTTCGAAATAACTGCGTTATATATTACAGTTGAGAAGGTCAAGAAATTACGAGCTCTATAATATGCATTTTGTAAGTTCATTTTATGAAATGATTCCAAGTTTCAAATTTAATTTAATTTTTAATTCTAAAACAATCCTTTGGTGAAACAATTGAACTTCGAAATAAGTGCGTTATATATTGCAATTGAGAAGGTCAAGAAATTACGAGCTCTATAATATGCATTTTGTAAGTTCATTTTATGAAAATTTGAATGAATTTTTAATTTTAAAACAGTCCTTTGATGACACAATTGGACTTCGAAATAAGTGCGTTATATATTACAGTTGAGAAGGTCAAGAAATTACGAGCTCTATAATATGCATTTTGTAAGTTAATTTTATGAAATGATTCCAAGTTTCAAATTTAATTTAATTTTTAATTCTAAAACAATCCTTTGATGAATCAATTGAACTTCGAAATAAGTGAGTTATATATTACAACTGAGAAGGTCAAGAAATTACGAGCTCTATAATATGCATTTTGTAAGTTCATTTTATGAAATGATTCCAAGTTTCAAATTTAATTTAATTTTTAATTCTAAAACAATCCTTTGGTGAAACAATTGAACTTCGAAATAAGTGCGTTATATATTGCAATTGAGAAGGTCAAGAAATTACGAGCTCTATAATATGCATTTTGTAAGTTCATTTTATGAAAATTTGAATGAATTTTTAATTTTAAAACAGTCCTTTGATGACACAATTGGACTTCGAAATAACTGCGTTATATATTACAGTTGAAAAGGTCAAGAAATTACGAGCTCTATAATATGCATTTTGTAAGTAAATTTTATGAAATGATTCCAAGTTTCAAATTTAATTTAATTTTTAATTCTAAAACAATCCTTTGATGAAACAATTGAACTTCGAAATAAGTGAGTTATATATTACAACTGAGAAGGTCAAGAAATTACGAGCTCTATAATATGTATTTTGTAAGTTCATTTTATGAAATGATTCCAAGTTTCAAATTTAATTTATTTTTTAATTCTAAAACAGTCCTTTGGTGAAACAATTGAACTTCGAAATAAGTGCGTTATATATTGCAATTGAGAAGGTCAAGTAATTACGAGCTCTATAATATGCATTTTGTAAGTTCATTTTATGAAAATTTGAATGAATGTTTAATTTTAAAACAGTCCTTTGATGACACAATTGGACTTCGAAATAAGTGCGTTATATATTACAGTTGAGAAGGTCAAGAAATTACGAGCTCTATAATATGCATTTTGTAAGTTAATTTTATGAAATGATTCCAAGTTTCAAATTTAATTTAATTTTTAATTCTAAAACAATCCTTTGATGAAACAATTGAACTTCGAAATAAGTGAGTTATATATTACAACTGGGAAGGTCAAGAAATTACGAGCTCTATAATATGCATTTTGTAAGTTAATTTTATGAAATGATTCCAAGTTTCAAATTTAATTTAATTTTTAATTCTAAAACAATCCTTTGGTGAAACAATTGAACTTCGAAATAAGTGCGTTATATATTGCAATTGAGAAGGTCAAGAAATTACGAGCTCTATAATATGCATTTTGTAAGTTAATTTTATGAAATGATTCCAAGTTTCAAATTTAATTTAATTTTTAATTCTAAAACAATCCTGGACTTCGAAATAAGTGCGTTATATATTACAGTTGAGAAGGTCAAGAAATTACGAGCTCTATAATATGCATTTTGTAAGTTAATTTTATGAAATGATTCCAAGTTTCAAATTTAATTTAATTTTTAATTCTAAAACAATCCTTTGATGAAACAATTGAACTTCGAAATAAGTGAGTTATATATTACAACTGAGAAGGTCAAGAAATTACGAGCTCTATAATATGTATTTTGTAAGTTCATTTTATGAAATGATTCCAAGTTTCAAATTTAATTTATTTTTTAATTCTAAAACAGTCCTTTGGTGAAACAATTGAACTTCGAAATAAGTGCGTTATATATTGCAATTGAGAAGGTCAAGAAATTACGAGCTCTATAATATGCATTTTGTAAGTTCATTTTATGAAAATTTGAATGAATGTTTAATTTTAAAACAGTCCTTTGATGACACAATTGGACTTCGAAATAAGTGCGTTATATATTACAGTTGAGAAGGTCAAGAAATTACGAGCTCTATAATATGCATTTTGTAAGTTAATTTTATGAAATGATTCCAAGTTTCAAATTTAATTTAATTTTTAATTCTAAAACAATCCTTTGATGAAACAATTGAACTTCGAAATAAGTGAGTTATATATTACAACTGGGAAGGTCAAGAAATTACGAGCTCTATAATATGCATTTTGTAAGTTAATTTTATGAAATGATTCCAAGTTTCAAATTTAATTTAATTTTTAATTCTAACACAATCCTTTGGTGAAACAATTGAACTTTGAAATAAGTGCGTTATATATTGCAATTGAGAAGGTCAAGAAATTACGAGCTCTATAATATGCATTTTGTAAGTTAATTTTATGAAATGATTCCAAGTTTCAAATTTAATTTAATTTTTAATTCTAAAACAATCCTTTGATGAAACAATTGAACTTCGAAATAAGTGCGTTATATATTGCAATTGAGAAGGTCAAGAATTTACGAGCTCTATAATATGCATTTTGTTAGTTCATTTTATGAAATGATTCCAAGTTTCAAATTTAATTTAATTTTTAATTCTAAAACAATCCTTTGATGAAACAATTGAACTTCGAAATAAGTGCGTTATATATTGCAATTGAGAAGGTCAAGAAATTACGAGCTCTATAATATGCATTTTGTAAGTTAATTTTATGAAATGATTCCAAGTTTCAAATTTAATTTAATTTTTAATTCTAAAACAATCCTTTGATGAAACAATTGAACTTCGAAATAAGTGCGTTATATATTGCAATTGAGAAGGTCAAGAAATTACGAGCTCTATAATATGCATTTTGTAAGTTCATTTTATGAAATGATTCCAAGTTTCAAATTTAATTTAATTTTTAATTCTAAAACAATCCTTTGGTGAAACAATTGAACTTCGAAATAAGTGCGTTATATATTGCAATTGAGAAGGTCAAGAAATTACGAGCTCTATAATATGCATTTTGTAAGTTCATTTTATGAAATGATTCCAAGTTTCAAATTGAATTTAATTTTTAATTTTAAAACAGTCCTTTGATGACACAATTGGACTTCGAAATAACTGCGTTATATATTGCAATTGAGAAGGTCAAGAAATTACGAGCTCTATAATATGCATTTTGTAAGTTAATTTTATGAAATGATTCCAAGTTTCAAATTTAATTTAATTTTTAATTCTAAAACAATCCTTTGATGAATCAATTGAACTTCGAAATAAGTGAGTTATATATTACAACTGAGAAGGTAAAGAAATTACGAGCTCTATAATATGCATTTTGTAAGTTAATTTTATGAAATGATTCCAAGTTTCAAATTTAATTTAATTTTTAATTCTAAAACAATCTTTTAGTGAAACAATTGAACTTCGAAATAAGTGCGTTATATATTGCAATTGAGAAGGTCAAGAAATTACGAGCTTTATAATATGCATTTTGTAAGTTCATTTTATGAAATGATTCCAAGTTTCAAATTTAATTTAATTTTTAATTTTAAAACAGTCCTTTGATGACACAATTGGACTTCGAAATAAGTGCGTTATATATTGCAATTGAGAAGGTCAAGAATTTACGAGCTCTATAATATGCATTTTGTAAGTTCATTTTATGAAATGATTCCAAGTTTCAAATTTAATTTAATTTTTAATTTTAAAACAGTCCTTTGATGACACAATTGGACTTCGAAATAAGTGCGTTATATATTGCAATTGAGAAGGTCAAGAATTTACGAGGTCTATAATATGCATTTTGTAAGTTCATTTTATGAAATGATTCCAAGTTTCAAATTTAATTTATTTTTTAATTCTAAAACAATCCTTTGGTGAAACAATTGAACTTCGAAATAAGTGCGTTATATATTGCAATTGAGAAGGTCAAGAAATTACGAGCTCTATAATATGCATTTTGTAAGTTCATTTTATGAAAATTTGAATGAATGTTTAATTTTAAAACAGTCCTTTGATGACACAATTGGACTTCGAAATAAGTGCGTTATATATTACAGTTGAGAAGGTCAAGAAATTACGAGCTCTATAATATGCATTTTGTAAGTTCATTTTATGAAAATTTGAATGAATGTTTAATTTTAAAACAGTCCTTTGGTGAAACAATTGAACTTCGAAATAAGTGCGTTATATATTGCAATTGAGAAGGTCAAGAAATTACGAGCTCTATAATATGCATTTTGTAAGTTAATTTTATGAAATGATTCCAAGTTTCAAATTTAATTTAATTTTTAATTCTAAAACAATCCTTTGATGAAACAATTGAACTTCGAAATAAGTGCGTTATATATTGCAATTGAGAAGGTCAAGAATTTACGAGCTCTATAATATGCATTTTGTAAGTTCATTTTATGAAATGATTCCAAGTTTCAAATTTAATTTAATTTTTAATTCTAAAACAATCCTTTGATGAAACAATTGAACTTCGAAATAAGTATATTGCAATTGACAAGGTCAAGAAATTACGAGCTCTATAATATGCATTTTGTAAGTTAATTTTATGAAATGATTCCAAGTTTCAAATTTAATTTAATTTTTAATTCTAAAACAATCCTTTGATGAAACAATTGAACTTCGAAATAAGTGCGTTATATATTGCAATTGAGAAGGTCAAGAAATTACGAGCTCTATAATATGCATTTTGTAAGTTCATTTTATGAAATGATTCCAAGTTTCAAATTTAATTTAATTTTTAATTCTAAAACAATCCTTTGGTGAAACAATTGAACTTCGAAATAAGTGCGTTATTTATTGCAATTGAGAAGGTCAAGAAATTACGAGCTCTAAAATATGCATTTTGTAAGTTAATTTTATGAAATGATTCCAAGTTTCAAATTTAATTGAATTTTTAATTCTAAAACAATCCTTTGATGAAACAATTGAACTTCGAAATAAGTGAGTTATATATTACAACTGAGAAGGTCAAGAAATTACGAGCTCTATAATATGCATTTTGTAAGTTAATTTTATGAAATGATTCCAAGTTTCAAATTTAATTTAATTTTTAATTTTAAAACAGTCCTTTGATGACACAATTGGACTTCGAAATAACTGCGTTATATATTGCAATTGAGAAGGTCAAGAAATTACGAGCTCTATAATATGCATTTTGTAAGTTAATTTTATGAAATGATTCCAAGTTTCAAATTTAATTTAATTTTTAATTTTAAAACAGTCCTTTGATGACACAATTGGACTTCGAAATAACTGCGTTATATATTGCAATTGAGAAGGTCAAGAAATTACGAGCTCTATAATATGCATTTTGTAAGTTCATTTTATGAAAATTTGAATGAATGTTTAATTTTAAAACAGTCCTTTGATGACACAATTGGACTTCGAAATAAGTGCGTTATATATTACAGTTGAGAAAGTCAAGAAATTACGAGCTCTAAAATATGCATTTTGTAAGTTAATTTTATGAAATGATTCCAAGTTTCAAATTTAATTTAATTTTTAATTCTAAAACAATCCTTTGATGAAACAATTGAACTTCGAAATAAGTGAGTTATATATTACAACTGAGAAGGTCAAGAAATTACGAGCTCTATAATATGCATTTTGTAAGTTCATTTTATGAAAATTTGAATGAATGTTTAATTTTAAAACAGTCCTTTGATGACACAATTGGACTTCGAAATAAGTGCGTTATATATTACAGTTGAGAAGGTCAAGAAATTACGAGCTCTATAATATGCATTTTGTAAGTTAATTTTATGAAATCATTCCAAGTTTCAAATTTAATTTAATTTTTAATTCTAAAACAATCCTTTGATGAAACAATTGAACTTCGAAATAAGTGAGTTATATATTACAACTGAGAAGGTCAAGAAATTACGAGCTCTATAATATGCATTTTGTAAGTTAATTTTATGAAATGATTCCAAGTTTCAAATTTAATTTAATTTTTAATTTTAAAACAGTCCTTTGATGACACAATTGGACTTCGAAATAACTGCGTTATATATTGCAATTGAGAAGGTCAAGAAATTACGAGCTCTATAATATGCATTTTGTAAGTTCATTTTATGAAAATTTGAATGAATGTTTAATTTTAAAACAGTCCTTTGATGACACAATTGGACTTCGAAATAAGTGCGTTATATATTACAGTTGAGAAGGTCAAGAAATTACGAGCTCTAAAATATGCATTTTGTAAGTTAATTTTATGAAATGATTCCAAGTTTCAAATTTAATTGAATTTTTAATTCTAAAACAATCCTTTGATGAAACAATTGAACTTCGAAATAAGTGAGTTATATATTACAACTGAGAAGGTCAAGAAATTACGAGCTCTATAATATGCATTTTGTAAGTTCATTTTATGAAATGATTCCAAGTTTCAAATTTAATTTAATTTTTAATTCTAAAACAATCCTTTGATGAAACAATTGAACTTCGAAATAAGTATATTGCAATTGACAAGGTCAAGAAATTACGAGCTCTATAATATGCATTTTGTAAGTTAATTTTATGAAATGATTCCAAGTTTCAAATTTAATTTAATTTTTAATTCTAAAACAATCCTTTGATGAAACAATTGAACTTCGAAATAAGTGCGTTATATATTGCAATTGAGAAGGTCAAGAAATTACGAGCTCTATAATATGCATTTTGTAAGTTCATTTTATGAAATGATTCCAAGTTTCAAATTTAATTTAATTTTTAATTCTAAAACAATTCTTTGGTGAAACAATTGAACTTCGAAATAAGTGCGTTATTTATTGCAATTGAGAAGGTCAAGAAATTACGAGCTCTAAAATATGCATTTTGTAAGTTAATTTTATGAAATGATTCCAAGTTTCAAATTTAATTTAATTTTTAATTCTAAAACAATCCTTTGATGAAACAATTGAACTTCGAAATAAGTGAGTTATATATTACAACTGAGAAGGTCAAGAAATTACGAGCTCTATAATATGCATTTTGTAAGTTAATTTTATGAAATGATTCCAAGTTTCAAATTTAATTTAATTTTTAATTTTAAAACAGTCCTTTGATGACACAATTGGACTTCGAAATAACTGCGTTATATATTGCAATTGAGAAGGTCAAGAAATTACGAGCTCTATAATATGCATTTTGTAAGTTAATTTTATGAAATGATTCCAAGTTTCAAATTTAATTTAATTTTTAATTTTAAAACAGTCCTTTGATGACACAATTGGACTTCGAAATAACTGCGTTATATATTGCAATTGAGAAGGTCAAGAAATTACGAGCTCTATAATATGCATTTTGTAAGTTCATTTTATGAAAATTTGAATGAATGTTTAATTTTAAAACAGTCCTTTGATGACACAATTGGACTTCGAAATAAGTGCGTTATATATTACAGTTGAGAAAGTCAAGAAATTACGAGCTCTAAAATATGCATTTTGTAAGTTAATTTTATGAAATGATTCCAAGTTTCAAATTTAATTTAATTTTTAATTCTAAAACAATCCTTTGATGAAACAATTGAACTTCGAAATAAGTGAGTTATATATTACAACTGAGAAGGTCAAGAAATTACGAGCTCTATAATATGCATTTTGTAAGTTCATTTTATGAAAATTTGAATGAATGTTTAATTTTAAAACAGTCCTTTGATGACACAATTGGACTTCGAAATAAGTGCGTTATATATTACAGTTGAGAAGGTCAAGAAATTACGAGCTCTATAATATGCATTTTGTAAGTTAATTTTATGAAATCATTCCAAGTTTCAAATTTAATTTAATTTTTAATTCTAAAACAATCCTTTGATGAAACAATTGAACTTCGAAATAAGTGAGTTATATATTACAACTGAGAAGGTCAAGAAATTACGAGCTCTATAATATGCATTTTGTAAGTTAATTTTATGAAATGATTCCAAGTTTCAAATTTAATTTAATTTTTAATTTTAAAACAGTCCTTTGATGACACAATTGGACTTCGAAATAACTGCGTTATATATTGCAATTGAGAAGGTCAAGAAATTACGAGCTCTATAATATGCATTTTGTAAGTTCATTTTATGAAAATTTGAATGAATGTTTAATTTTAAAACAGTCCTTTGATGACACAATTGGACTTCGAAATAAGTGCGTTATATATTACAGTTGAGAAGGTCAAGAAATTACGAGCTCTAAAATATGCATTTTGTAAGTTAATTTTATGAAATGATTCCAAGTTTCAAATTTAATTGAATTTTTAATTCTAAAACAATCCTTTGATGAAACAATTGAACTTCGAAATAAGTGAGTTATATATTACAACTGAGAAGGTCAAGAAATTACGAGCTCTATAATATGCATTTTGTAAGTTCATTTTATGAAAATTTGAATGAATGTTTAATTTTAAAACAGTCCTCTGATGACACAATTGGACTTCGAAATAAGTGCGTTATATATTACAGTTGAGAAGGTCAAGAAATTACGAGCTCTATAATATGCATTTTGTAAGTTCATTTTATGAAATGATTCCAAGTTTCAAATTTAATTTAATTTTTAATTCTAAAACAATCCTTTGATGAAACAATTGAACTTCGAAATAAGTGAGTTATATATTACAACTGAGAAGGTCAAGAAATTACGAGCTCTATAATATGCATTTTGTAAGTTAATTTTATGAAATGATTCCAAGTCTCAAATTTAATTTAATTTTTAATTTTAAAACAGTCCTTTGATGACACAATTGGACTTCGAAATAATTGCGTTATATATTGCAATTGAGAAGGTCAAGAAATTACGAGCTCTATAATATGCATTTTGTAAGTTCATTTTATGAAAATTTGAATGAATGTTTAATTTTAAAACAGTCCTTTGATGACACAATTGAACTTCGAAATAAGTGCAGTATTACAGTCGAGAAGGTCAAGAAATTACGAGCTCTATAATATGCATTTTGTAAGTTAATTTTATGAAATGATTCCAAGTTTCAAATTTAATTTAATTTTTAATTTTAAAACAGTCCTTTGATGACACAATTGGACTTCGAAATAAGTGCGTTATATATTGCAATTGAGAAGGTCAAGAAATTACGAGCTCTATAATATGCATTTTGTAAGTTCATTTTATGAAAATTTGAATGAATGTTTAATTTTAAAACAGTCCTTTGATGACACAATTGGACTTCGAAATAAGTGCGTTATATATTGCAATTGAGAAGGTCAAGAAATTACGAGCTCTATAATATGATTTTGTAAGTTCATTTTATGAAAATTTGAATGAATGTTTAATTTTAAAACAGTCCTTTGATGACACAATTGGACTTCGAAATAAGGGCGTTATATATTGCAATTGAGAAGGTCAAGAAATTACGAGCTCTATAATATGCATTTTGTAAGTTAATTTTATGAAATGATTCCAAGTCTCAAATTTAATTTAATTTTTAATTTTAAAACAGTCCTTTGATGACACAATTGGACTTCGAAATAATTGCGTTATATATTGCAATTGAGAAGGTCAAGAAATTACGAGCTCTATAATATGCATTTTGTAAGTTCATTTTATGAAAATTTGAATGAATGTTTAATTTTAAAACAGTCCTTTGATGACACAATTGGACTTCGAAATAAGGGCGTTATATATTGCAATTGAGAAGGTCAAGAAATTACGAGCTCTATAATATGCATTTTGTAAGTTAATTTTATGAAATGATTCCAAGTCTCAAATTTAATTTAATTTTTAATTTTAAAACAGTCCTTTGATGACACAATTGGACTTCGAAATAATTGCGTTATATATTGCAATTGAGAAGGTCAAGAAATTACGAGCTCTATAATATGCATTTTGTAAGTTCATTTTATGAAAATTTGAATGAATGTTTAATTTTAAAACAGTCCTTTGATGACACAATTTGACTTCGAAATAAGTGCAGTATTACAGTCGAGAAGGTCAAGAAATTACGAGCTCTATAATATGCATTTTGTAAGTTAATTTTATGAAATGATTCCAAGTCTCAAATTTAATTTAATTTTTAATTTTAAAACAGTCCTTTGATGACACAATTGGACTTCGAAATAATTGCGTTATATATTGCAATTGAGAAGGTCAAGAAATTACGAGCTCTATAATATGCATTTTGTAAGTTCATTTTATGAAAATTTGAATGAATGTTTAATTTTAAAACAGTCCTTTGATGACACAATTGGACTTCGAAATAAGTGCGTTATATATTGCAATTGAGAAGGTCAAGAAATTACGAGCTCTATAATATGCATTTTGTAAGTTCATTTTATGAAAATTTGAATGAATGTTTAATTTTAAAACAGTCCTTTGATGACACAATTGGACTTCGAAATAAGGGCGTTATATATTGCAATTGAGAAGGTCAAGAAATTACGAGCTCTATAATATGCATTTTGTAAGTTAATTTTATGAAATGATTCCAAGTCTCAAATTTAATTTAATTTTTAATTTTAAAACAGTCCTTTGATGACACAATTGGACTTCGAAATAATTGCGTTATATATTGCAATTGAGAAGGTCAAGAAATTACGAGCTCTATAATATGCATTTTGTAAGTTCATTTTATGAAATGATTCCAAGTTTCAAATTTAATTTAATTTTTAATTTTAAAACAGTCCTTTGATGACACAATTGGACTTCGAAATAAGTGCGTTATATATTGCAATTGAGAAGGTCAAGAAATTACGAGCTCTATAATATGCATTTTGTAAGTTCATTTTATGAAAATTTGAATGAATGTTTAATTTTAAAACAGTCCTTTGATGACACAATTGGACTTCGAAATAAGTGCAGTATTACAGTCGAGAAGGTCAAGAAATTACGAGCTCTATAATATGCATTTTGTAAGTTAATTTTATGAAATGATTCCAAGTTTCAAATTTAATTTAATTTTTAATTCTAAAACAATCCTTTGATGAAACAATTGAACTTCGAAATAAGTGCGTTATATATTGCAATTGAGAAGGTCAAGAAATTACGAGCTCTATAATATGCATTTTGTAAGTTCATTTTATGAAATGATTCCAAGTTTCAAATTTAATTTAATTTTTAATTTTAAAACAGTCCTTTGATGACACAATTGGACTTCGAAATAAGTGCGTTATATATTGCAATTGAGAAGGTCAAGAAATTACGAGCTCTATAATATGCATTTTGTAAGTTCATTTTATGAAAATTTGAATGAATGTTTAATTTTAAAACAGTCCTTTGATGACACAATTGGACTTCGAAATAAGTGCGTTATAACGGGTGTTTTTTAAAGAGGTTGCCGATTTTTTTTTTGAATAAAACACATATAAAATTATAAAATGACCAAAATTTTTTTTTATTTGGTAGATAATTTTTTGGCATTTAACATTTAAACACAATTTCTGGCGTATGGCTACCACGACTATTTTTCACAAATCTCATTCTGGAGGTCCAATTTTCCAGCACTTTTTCAAGCATTTGAGGGCGTATGTCAGCAATGACACGTTGAATATTGGTTTCCAAAGCGTCAATCGATTGAGGTTTATCCACATAAACCAATGACTTCACGTATCCCCACAAAAAGTAATCGAGTGGCGTCAAATCGCACGAACGCGGAGGCCAATTCACCGGACCATTTCTCGAAATAATGTTGTCGTTGAAAGTTTCTTTCAATAAGTCGATTGTTTCACGTGCTGTATGGCAAGTGGCACCATCTTGTTGAAACCACATTTCATCCATATCCATATCTTCAAGATTTGACAACAAAAACTCATTTAACATGGTTCTGTATCGATTTCCATTCACGGTAACGCGTCGTCCTTCCTCATTTTTAAAGAAATATGGACCGATGATCCCACCAGCCCATAGACCGCACCAAACAGTACATTTATCAGGATGCATTGGTAATTCTTGAACGGCGTGTGGATTATCTTTGCTCCAAATGCGACAATTTTGTTTGTTGACGTATCCATTTAACAAAAAATGCGCCTCATCACTGAAGAGAATTTTACGGTAAAAAAATGGATCTTCGTTCAATTGATTTAACGACCAATCACTGAATTCACGGCGCAAACGATGGTCGTGTGGCTTTAATTCTTGCACCAATTGAATTTTGTATGGCACCAAACCCAAATCTTTACGTAAAATTTTCCATAGAGTCGATGGACAAAGTCCAATTTGCTGAGCACGACGACGAATCGATAAATTGTCGTTTTCTTCGACACTGGCCTCAACGACAGCAATATTTTCTTCTGTACGAACTCTTCTCATTCTTGTCGGTGGCTTGGCATCCAAAAGAGTGAATGTAGACCGAAATTTGGTAATTACGTTCTTTATGGTGGTCTCTGACGGACGATTATGTGCACCATAAAATTCACGAAGTGCTCTATAAACATTTTTAATTGAACACTGATTTTGAAAATAAATTTCCACGATTTGAAAACGTTGTTCTGGAGTTAACCTATTCATAATGATTTGCCAAACAATACTGAGTAGAAATGCCACTTTGAGCTGTCAAAACAACTGTCACAAAATAAAACGACATCTATCGGAAAAACAAACCTCCGAAAAAAACACCCTTTATATTGCAATTGAGAAGGTCAAGAAATTACGAGCTCTATAATATGCATTTTGTAAGTTCATTTTATGAAAATTTGAATGAATGTTTAATTTTAAAACAGTCCTTTGATGACACAATTGGACTTCGAAATAAGGGCGTTATATATTGCAATTGAGAAGGTCAAGAAATTACGAGCTCTATAATATGCATTTTGTAAGTTAATTTTATGAAATGATTCCAAGTTTCAAATTTAATTTAATTTTTAATTCTAAAACAATCCTTTGATGAAACAATTGAACTTCGAAATATGTGAGTTATATATTACAACTGAGAAGGTCAAGAAATTACGAGCTCTATAATATGCATTTTGTAAGTTAATTTTATGAAATGATTCCAAGTTTCAAATTTAATTTAATTTTTAATTTTAAAACAGTCCTTTGATGACACAATTGGACTTCGAAATAACTGCGTTATATATTGCAATTGAGAAGGTCAAGAAATTACGAGCTCTATAATATGCATTTTGTAAGTTCATTTTATGAAAATTTGAATGAATGTTTAATTTTAAAACAGTCCTCTGATGACACAATTGGACTTCGAAATAAGTGCGTTATATATTACAGTTGAGAAGGTCAAGAAATTACGAGCTCTATAATATGCATTTTGTAAGTTCATTTTATGAAATGATTCCAAGTTTCAAATTTAATTTAATTTTTAATTCTAAAACAATCCTTTGATGAAACAATTGAACTTCGAAATAAGTGAGTTATATATTACAACTGAGAAGGTCAAGAAATTACGAGCTCTATAATATGCATTTTGTAAGTTAATTTTATGAAATGATTCCAAGTTTCAAATTTAATTTAATTTTATTTCTAAAACAATCCTTTGGTGAAACAATTGAACTTCGAAATAAGTGCGTTATATATTGCAATTGAGAAGGTCAAGAAATTACGAGCTCTATAATATGCATTTTGTAAGTTAATTTTATGAAATGATTCCAAGTTTCAAATTTAATTTAATTTTATTTCTAAAACAATCCTTTGGTGAAACAATTGAACTTCGAAATAAGTGCGTTATATATTGCAATTGAGAAGGTCAAGAAATTACGAGCTCTATAATATGCATTTTGTAATTAATTTTATGAAATGATTCCAAGTTTCAAATTTAATTTAATTTTATTTCTAAAACAATCCTTTGGTGAAACAATTGAACTTCGAAATAAGTGCGTTATATATTGCAATTGAGAAGGTCAAGAAATTACGAGCTCTATAATATGCATTTTGTAAGTTCATTTTATGAAATGATTCCAAGTTTCAAATTTAATTTAATTTTTAATTCTAAAACAATCCTTTGATGAAACAATTGAACTTCGAAATAAGTGCGTTATATATTGCAATTGAGAAGGTCAAGAAATTACGAGCTCTATAATATGCATTTTGTAAGTTAATTTTATGAAATGATTCCAAGTTTCAAATTTAATTTAATTTTATTTCTAAAACAATCCTTTGGTGAAACAATTGAACTTCGAAATAAGTGCGTTATATATTGCAATTGAGAAGGTCAAGAAATTACGAGCTCTATAATATGCATTTTGTAAGTTAATTTTATGAAATGATTCCAAGTTTCAAATTTAATTTAATTTTTAATTCTAAAACAATCCTTTGGTGAAACAATTGAACTTCGAAATAAGTGCGTTATATATTGCAATTGAGAAGGTCAAGAAATTACGAGCTCTATAATATGCATTTTGTAAGTTAATTTTATGAAATGATTCCAAGTTTCAAATTTAATTTAATTTTTAATTCTAAAACAATATTTGATGAAACAATTGAACTTCGAAATATGTGAGTTATATATTACAACTGAGAAGGTCAAGAAATTACGAGCTCTATAATATGCATTTTGTAAGTTAATTTTATGAAATGATTCCAAGTTTCAAATTTAATTTAATTTTTAATTTTAAAACAGTCCTTTGATGACACAATTGGACTTCGAAATAACTGCGTTATATATTGCAATTGAGAAGGTCAAGAAATTACGAGCTCTATAATATGCATTTTGTAAGTTAATTTTATGAAATGATTCCAAGTTTCAAATTTAATTTAATTTTTAATTCTAAAACAATCCTTTGATGAAACAATTGAACTTCGAAATAAGTGAGTTATATATTACAACTGAGAAGGTCAAGAAATTACGAGCTCTATAATATGCATTTTGTAAGTTAATTTTATGAAATGATTCCAAGTTTCAAATTTAATTTAATTTTTAATTCTAAAACAATCCTTTGATGAAACAATTGAACTTCGAAATAAGTGAGTTATATATTACAACTGAGAAGGTCAAGAAATTACGAGCTCTATAATATGCATTTTGTAAGTTCATTTTATGAAATGATTCCAAGTTTCAAATTTAATTTAATTTTTAATTCTAAAACAATCCTTTGGTGAAACAATTGAACTTCGAAATAAGTGCGTTATATATTGCAATTGAGCAGGTCAAGAAATTACGAGCTCTATAATATGCATTTTGTAAGTTCATTTTATGAAATGATTCCAAGTTTCAAATTGAATTTAATTTTTAATTTTAAAACAGTCCTTTGATGACACAATTGGACTTCGAAATAACTGCGTTATATATTGCAATTGAGAAGGTCAAGAAATTACGAGCTCTATAATATGCATTTTGTAAGTTCATTTTATGAAAATTTGAATGAATTTTTAATTTTAAAACAGTCCTTTGATGACACAATTGGACTTCGAAATAAGTGCGTTATATATTACAGTTGAGAAGTTCAAGAAATTACGAGCTCTATAATATGCATTTTGTAAGTTAATTTTATGAAATGATTCCAAGTTTCAAATTTAATTTAATTTTTAATTCTAAAACAATCCTTTGATGAAACAATTGAACTTCGAAATAAGTGAGTTATATATTACAACTGAGAAGGTCAAGAAATTACGAGCTCTATAATATGCATTTTGTTAGTTCATTTTATTAAATGATTCCAAGTTTCAAATTTAATTTAATTTTTAATTCTAAAACAATCCTTTGATGAAACAATTGAACTTCGAAATATGTGAGTTATATATTACAACTGAGAAGGTCAAGAAATTACGAGCGCTATAATATGCATTTTGTAAGTTAATTTTATGAAATGATTCCAAGTTTCAAATTTAATTTAATTTTTAATTTTAAAACAGTCCTTTGATGACACAATTGGACTTCGAAATAACTGCGTTATATATTGCAATTGAGAAGGTCAAGAAATTACGAGCTCTATAATATGCATTTTGTAAGTTCATTTTATGAAAATTTGAATGAATGTTTAATTTCAATACAGTCCTTTGATGACACAATTGGACTTCGAAATAAGTGCGTTATATATTACAGTTGAGAAGGTCAAGAAATTACGAGCTCTATAATATGCATTTTGTAAGTTGATAAGTTGATTCCAAGTTTCAAATTTAATTTAATTTTTAATTCTAAAACAATCCTTTGATGAAACAATTGAACTTCGAAATAAGTGCGTTATATATTGCAATTGAGAAGGTCAAGAAATTACGAGCTCTATAATATGCATTTTGTAAGTTCATTTTATGAAATGATTCCAAGTTTCAAATTTAATTTAATTTTATTTCTAAAACAATCCTTTGGTGAAACAATTGAACTTCGAAATAAGTGCGTTATATATTGCAATTGAGAAGGTCAAGAAATTACGAGCTCTATAATATGCATTTTGTTAGTTAATTTTATGAAATGATTCCAAGTTTCAAATTAAATTTAATTTTATTTCTAAAACAATCCTTTGGTGAAACAATTGAACTTCGAAATAAGTGCGTTATATATTGCAATTGAGAAGGTCAAGAAATTACGAGCTCTATAATATGCATTTTGTAAGTTAATTTTATGAAATGATTCCAAGTTTCAAATTTAATTTAATTTTTAATTCTAAAACAATCCTTTGATGAAACAATTGAACTTCGAAATAAGTGAGTTATATATTACAACTGAGAAAGTCAAGAAATTACGAGCTCTATAATATGCATTTTGTAAGTTAATTTTATGAAATGATTCCAAGTTTCAAATTTAATTTAATTTTTAATTCTAAAACAATCCTTTGATGAAACAATTGAACTTCGAAATAAGTGAGTTATATATTACAACTGAGAAGGTCAAGAAATTACGAGCTCTATAATATGCATTTTGTTAGTTCATTTTATGAAATGATTCCAAGTTTCAAATTTAATATAATTTTTAATTCTAAAACAATCCTTTGGTGAAACAATTGAACTTCGAAATAAGTGCGTTATATATTTCAATTGAGAAGGTCAAGAAATTACGAGCTCTATAATATGCATTTTGTAAGTTCATTTTATGAAATGATTCCAAGTTTCAAATTGAATTTAATTTTTAATTTTAAAACAGTCCTTTGATGACACAATTGGACTTCGAAATAACTGCGTTATATATTGCAATTGAGAAGGTCAAGAAATTACGAGCTCTATAATATGCATTTTGTAAGTTCATTTTATGAATATTTGAATGAATTTTTAATTTTAAAACAGTCCTTTGATGACACAATTGGACTTCGAAATAACTGCGTTATATATTACAATTGAGAAGGTCAAGAAATTACGAGCTCTATAATATGCATTTTGTAAGTTAATTTTATGAAATGATTCCAAGTTTCAAATTTAATTTAATTTTTAATTCTAAAACAATCCTTTGATGAAACAATTTAACTTCGAAATAAGTGAGTTATATATTACAACTGAGAAGGTCAAGAAATTACGAGCTCTATAATATGCATTTTGTAAGTTAATTTTATGAAATGATTCCAAGTTTCAAATTTAATTTAATTTTTAATTCTAAAACAATCCTTTGATGAAACAATTGAACTTCGAAATAAGTGCGTTATATATTGCAATTGAGAAGGTCAAGAAATTACGAGCTTTATAATATGCATTTTGTAAGTTAATTTTATGAAATGATTCCAAGTTTCAAATTTAATTTAATTTTTAATTCTAAAACAGTCCTCTGATGACACAATTGGACTTCGAAATAAGTGCGTTATATATTACAGTTGAGAATGTCAAGAAATTACGAGCTCTATAATATGCATTTTGTAAGTTAATTTTATGAAATGATTCCAAGTTTCAAATTTAATTTAATTTTTAATTCTAAAACAATCCTTTGATGAAACAATTGAACTTCGAAATAAGTGCGTTATATATTGCAATTGAGAAGGTCAAGAAATTAGGAGCTCTATAATATGCATTTTGTAAGTTAATTTTATGAAATGATTCCAAGTTTCAAATTTAATTTAATTTTTAATTCTAAAACAATCCTTTGATGAAACAATTGAACTTCGAAATAAGTGCGTTATATATTGCAATTGAGAAGGTCAAGAAATAACGAGCTCTATAATATGCATTTCGTAAGTTAATTTTATGAAATGATTCCAAGTTTCGAATTTAATTAATTTTTAATTCTAAAACAATCCTTTGATGAAACAATTGAACTTCGAAATAAGTGCGTTATATATTGCAATTGAGAAGGTCAAGAAATTACGAGCTCTATAATATGCATTTTGTAAGTTCATTTTATGAAAATTTGAATGAATTTTTAATTTTAAAACAGTCCTTTGATGACACAATTGGACTTCGAAATAAGTGCGTTATATATTACAGTTGAGAAGGTCAAGAAATTACGAGCTCTATAATATGCATTTTGTAAGTTAATTTTATGAAATGATTCCAAGTTTCAAATTTAATTTAATTTTTAATTCTAAAACAATCCTTTGATGAAACAATTGAACTTCGAAATAAGTGCGTTATATATTGCAATTGAGAAGGTCAAGAAATTAGGAGCTCTATAATATGCATTTTGTAAGTTAATTTTATGAAATGATTCCAAGTTTCAAATTTAATTTAATTTTTAATTCTAAAACAATCCTTTGATGAAACAATTGAACTTCGAAATAAGTGCGTTATATATTGCAATTGAGAAGGTCAAGAAATTACGAGCTCTATAATATGCATTTTGTAAGTTCATTTTATGAAAATTTGAATGAATTTTTAATTTTAAAACAGTCCTTTGATGACACAATTGGACTTCGAAATAAGTGCGTTATATATTACAGTTGAGAAGGTCAAGAAATTACGAGCTCAATAATATGCATTTTGTAAGTTAATTTTATGAAATGATTCCAAGTTTCAAATTTAATTTAATTTTTAATTCTAAAACAATCCTTTGATGAAACAATTGAACTTCGAAATAAGTGCGTTATATATTGCAATTGAGAAGGTCAAGAAATTACGAGCTCTGTAATATGCATTTTGTAAGTTAATTTTATGAAATGATTCCAAGTTTCAAATTTAATTTAATTTTATTTCTAAAACAATCCTTTGGTGAAACAATTAAACTTCGAAATAAGTGCGTTATATATTGCAATTGAGAAGGTCAAGAAATTACGAGCTCTATAATATGCATTTTGTAAGTTAATTTTATGAAATGATTCCAAGTTTCAAATTTAATTTAATTTTATTTCTAAAACAATCCTTTGGTGAAACAATTGAACTTCGAAATAAGTGCGTTATATATTGCAATTGAGAAGGTCAAGAAATTACGAGCTCTATAATATGCATTTTGTAAGTTAATTTTATGAAATGATTCCAAGTTTCAAATTTAATTTAATTTTATTTCTAAAACAATCCTTTGGTGAAACAATTGAACTTCGAAATAAGTGCGTTATATATTGCAATTGAGAAGGTCAAGAAATTACGAGCTCTATAATATGCATTTTGTAAGTTCATTTTATGAAATGATTCCAAGTTTCAAATTTAATTTAATTTTATTTCTAAAACAATCCTTTGGTGAAACAATTGAACTTCGAAATAAGTGCGTTATATATTGCAATTGAGAAGGTCAAGAAATTACGAGCTCTATAATATGCATTTTGTAAGTTAATTTTATGAAATGATTCCAAGTTTCAAATTTAATTTAATTTTATTTCTAAAACAATCCTTTGGTGAAACAATTGAACTTCGAAATAAGTGCGTTATATATTGCAATTGAGAAGGTCAAGAAATTACGAGCTCTATAATATGCATTTTGTAAGTTCATTTTATGAAATGATTCCAAGTTTCAAATTTAATTTAATTTTATTTCTAAAACAATCCTTTGGTGAAACAATTGAACTTCGAAATAAGTGCGTTATATATTGCAATTGAGAAGGTCAAGAAATTACGAGCTCTATAATATGCATTTTGTAAGTTAATTTTATGAAATGATTCCAAGTTTCAAATTTAATTTAATTTTATTTCTAAAACAATCCTTTGGTGAAACAATTGAACTTCGAAATAAGTGCGTTATATATTGCAATTGAGAAGGTCAAGAAATTACGAGCTCTATAATATGCATTTTGTAAGTTAATTTTATGAAATGATTCCAAGTTTCAAATTTAATTTAATTTTATTTCTAAAACAATCCTTTGGTGAAACAATTGAACTTCGAAATAAGTGCGTTATATATTGCAATTGAGAAGGTCAAGAAATTACGAGCTCTATAATATGCATTTTGTAAGTTAATTTTATGAAATGATTCCAAGTTTCAAATTTAATTTAATTTTATTTCTAAAACAATCCTTTGGTGAAACAATTGAACTTCGAAATAAGTGCGTTATATATTGCAATTGAGAAGGTCAAGAAATTACGAGCTCTATAATATGCATTTTGTAAGTTCATTTTATGAAATGATTCCAAGTTTCAAATTTAATTTAATTTTATTTCTAAAACAATCCTTTGGTGAAACAATTGAACTTCGAAATAAGTGCGTTATATATTGCAATTGAGAAGGTCAAGAAATTACGAGCTCTATAATATGCATTTTGTAAGTTAATTTTATGAAATGATTCCAAGTTTCAAATTTAATTTAATTTTATTTCTAAAACAATCCTTTGGTGAAACAATTGAACTTCGAAATAAGTGCGTTATATATTGCAATTGAGAAGGTCAAGAAATTACGAGCTCTATAATATGCATTTTGTAAGTTAATTTTATGAAATGATTCCAAGTTTCAAATTTAATTTAATTTTATTTCTAAAACAATCCTTTGGTGAAACAATTGAACTTCGAAATAAGTGCGTTATATATTGCAATTGAGAAGGTCAAGAAATTACGAGCTCTATAATATGCATTTTGTAAGTTAATTTTATGAAATGATTCCAAGTTTCAAATTTAATTTAATTTTATTTCTAAAACAATCCTTTGGTGAAACAATTGAACTTCGAAATAAGTGCGTTATATATTGCAATTGAGAAGGTCAAGAAATTACGAGCTCTATAATATGCATTTTGTAAGTTCATTTTATGAAATGATTCCAAGTTTCAAATTTAATTTAATTTTTAATTCTAAAACAATCATTTGATGAAACAATTGAACTTCGAAATAAGTGAGTTATATATTACAACTGAGAAGGTCAAGAAATTACGAGCTCTATAATATGCATTTTGTAAGTTAATTTTATGAAATGATTCCAAGTTTCAAATTTAATTTAATTTTTAATTCTAAAACAATCCTTTGGTGAAACAATTGAACTTCGAAATAAGTGCGTTATATATTGCAATTGAGAAGGTCAAGAAATTACGAGCTCTATAATATGCATTTTGTAAGTTAATTTTATGAAATGATTCCAAGTTTCAAATTTAATTTAATTTTTAATTCTAAAACAATCCTTTGATGAAACAATTGAACTTCGAAATATGTGAGTTATATATTACAACTGAGAAGGTCAAGAAATTACGAGCTCTATAATATGCATTTTGTAAGTTAATTTTATGAAATGATTCCAAGTTTCAAATTTAATTTAATTTTTAATTTTAAAACAGTCCTTTGATGACACAATTGGACTTCGAAATAACTGCGTTATATATTGCAATTGAGAAGGTCAAGAAATTACGAGCTCTATAATATGCATTTTGTAAGTTCATTTTATGAAAATTTGAATGAATGTTTAATTTTAAAACAGTCCTTTGATGACACAATTGGACTTCGAAATAAGTGCGTTATATATTACAGTTGAGAAGGTCAAGAAATTACGAGCTCTATAATATGCATTTTGTAAGTTGATAAGTTGATTCCAAGTTTCAAATTTAATTTAATTTTTAATTCTAAAACAATCCTTTGATGAAACAATTGAACTTCGAAATAAGTGCGTTATATATTGCAATTGAGAAGGTCAAGAAATTACGAGCTCTATAATATGCATTTTGTAAGTTAATTTTATGAAATGATTCCAAGTTTCAAATTTAATTTAATTTTATTTCTAAAACAATCCTTTGGTGAAACAATTGAACTTCGAAATAAGTGCGTTATATATTGCAATTGAGAAGGTCAAGAAATTACGAGCTCTATAATATGCATTTTGTAAGTTCATTTTATGAAATGATTCCAAGTTTCAAATTTAATTTAATTTTTAATTCTAAAACAATCCTTTGATGAAACAATTGAACTTCGAAATAAGTGAGTTATATATTACAACTGAGAAGGTCAAGAAATTACGAGCTCTATAATATGCATTTTGTAAGTTAATTTTATGAAATGATTCCAAGTTTCAAATTTAATTTAATTTTATTTCTAAAACAATCCTTTGGTGAAACAATTGAACTTCGAAATAAGTGCGTTATATATTGCAATTGAGAAGGTCAAGAAATTACGAGCTCTATAATATGCATTTTGTAAGTTAATTTTATGAAATGATTCCAAGTTTCAAATTTAATTTAATTTTTAATTCTAAAACAATCCTTTGATGAAACAATTGAACTTCGAAATAAGTGAGTTATATATTACAACTGAGAAGGTCAAGAAATTACGAGCTCTATAATATGCATTTTGTAAGTTAATTTTATGAAATGATTCCAAGTTTCAAATTTAATTTAATTTTTAATTCTAAAACAATCCTTTGATGAAACAATTGAACTTCGAAATAAGTGAGTTATATATTACAACTGAGAAGGTCAAGAAATTACGAGCTCTATAATATGCATTTTGTAAGTTCATTTTATGAAATGATTCCAAGTTTCAAATTTAATTTAATTTTTAATTCTAAAACAATCCTTTGGTGAAACAATTGAACTTCGAAATAAGTGCGTTATATATTGCAATTGAGAAGGTCAAGAAATTACGAGCTCTATAATATGCATTTTGTAAGTTCATTTTATGAAATGATTCCAAGTTTCAAATTGAATTTAATTTTTAATTTTAAAACAGTCCTTTGATGACACAATTGGACTTCGAAATAACTGCGTTATATATTGCAATTGAGAAGGTCAAGAAATTACGAGCTCTATAATATGCATTTTGTAAGTTCATTTTATGAAATGATTCCAAGTTTCAAATTTAATTTAATTTTTAATTCTAAAACAATCCTTTGATGAAACAATTGAACTTCGAAATAAGTGAGTTATATATTACAACTGAGAAGGTCAAGAAATTACGAGCTCTATAATATGCATTTTGTAAGTTCATTTTATGAAATGATTCTAAGTTTCAAATTTAATTTAATTTTTAATTCTAAAACAATCCTTTGGTGAAACAATTGAACTTCGAAATAAGTGCGTTATATATTGCAATTGAGAAGGTCAAGAAATTACGAGCTCTATAACATGCATTTTGTAAGTTCATTTTATGAAATGATTCCAAGTTTCAAATTTAATTTAATTTTTAATTTTAAAACAGTCCTTTGATGACACAATTGGACTTCGAAATAACTGCGTTATATATTACAATTGAGAAGGTCAAGAAATTACGAGCTCTATAATATGCATTTTGTAAGTTAATTTTATGAAATGATTCCAAGTTTCAAATTTAATTTAATTTTTAATTCTAAAACAATCCTTTGATGAAACAATTGAACTTCGAAATAAGTGCGTTATAACGGGTGTTTTTTTATGAGGTTTGTTTTTCCGATAGATGTCGTTTTATTTTATGACAGTTGTTTTGACAGCTCAAAGTGGCATTTCTACTCAGTATTGTTTGGCAAATCATTATGAAAAAAAAAAAAAAAAAAAAAAAATGACATTTGTGAAAAATAGTCGTGGTAGCCATATGCCAGAAATTGTGTTTAAATGTTAAATGCCAAAAAATTATCTACCAAATAAAAAAAAAACACGTTATATCTAACGGGTGTTTTTTTAAGAGGTTGCCGATTTTTTTTTTGAATAAAACACATATAAAATTATGAAATGACCAAAATTTTTTTTTATTTGGTAGATATTTTTTTGGCATTTAACATTTAAACACAATTTCTGGCATATGGCTACCACGACTATTTTTCACAAATGTCTTTTTTTTTTTTTTTTTTTTTTTTTTTTTTTTCATAATGATTTGCCAAACAATACTGAGTAGAAATGCCACTTTGAGCTGTCAAAACAACTGTCATAAAATAAAACGACATCTATCGGAAAAACAAACCTCCCAAAAAAACACCCTTTATATTGCAATTGAGAAGGTCAAGAAATTACGAGCTCTATAATATGCATTTTGTAAGTTAATTTTATGAAAATTTGAATGAATTTTTTATTTTAAAACAGTCCTCTGATGACACAATTGGACTTCGAAATAAGTGCGTTATATATTACAGTTGAGAATGTCAAGAAATTACGAGCTCTATAATATGCATTTTGTAAGTTAATTTTATGAAATGATTCCAAGTTTCAAATTTAATTTAATTTTTAATTCTAAAACAATCCTTTGATGAAACAATTGAACTTCGAAATAAGTGAGTTATATATTACAACTGAGAAGGTCAAGAAATTACGAGCTCTATAATATGCATTTTGTAAGTTCATTTTATGAAATGATTCCAAGTTTCAAATTTAATTTAACTTTTAATTCTAAAACAATCCTTTGGTGAAACAATTGAACTTCGAAATAAGTGCGTTATATATTGCAATTGAGAAGGTCAAGAAATTACGAGCTCTATAATATGCATTTTGTAAGTTCATTTTATGAAATGATTCCAAGTTTCAAATTTAATTTAATTTTTAATTTTAAAACAGTCCTTTGATGACACAATTGGACTTCGAAATAACTGCGTTATATATTACAATTGAGAAGGTCAAGAAATTACGAGCTCTATAATATGCATTTTGTAAGTTCATTTTATGAAATGATTCCAAGTTTCACATTTAATTTAATTTTATTTCTAAAACAATCCTTTGATGAAACAATTGAACTTCGAAATAAGTGAGTTATATATTACAACTGAGAAGGTCAAGAAATAACGAGCTCTATAATATGCATTTTGTAAGTTCATTTTATGAAAATTTGAATGAATTTTTAATTTTAAAACAGTCCTCTGATGACACAATTGGACTTCGAAATAAGTGCGTTATATATTACAGTTGAGAATGTCAAGAAATTACGAGCTCTATAATATGCATTTTGTAAGTTCATTTTATGAAAATTTGAATGAATTTTTAATTTTAAAACAGTCCTCTGATGACACAATTGGACTTCGAAATAAGTGCGTTATATATTACAGTTGAGAAGGTCAAGAAATTACGAGCTCTATAATATGCATTTTCTAAGTTAATTTTATGAAATGATTCCAAGTTTCAAATTTAATTTAATTTTTAATTCTAAAACAATCCTTTGATGAAACAATTGAACTTCGAAATAAGTGCGTTATATATTGCAATTGAGAAGGTCAAGAAATTAGGAGCTCTATAATATGCATTTTGTAAGTTAATTTTATGAAATGATTCCCAGTTTCAAATTTAATTTAATTTTTAATTCAAAAACAATCCTTTGATGAAACAATTGAACTTCGAAATAAGTGCGTTATATATTGCAATTGAGAAGGTCAAGAAATTAGGAGCTCTATAATATGCATTTTGTAAGTTAATTTTATGAAATGATTCCAAGTTTCAAATTTAATTTAATTTTTAATTCTAAAACAATCCTTTGATGAAACAATTGAACTTCGAAATAGGTGCGTTATATATTGCAATTGAGAAGGTCAAGAAATTACGAGCTCTATAATATGCATTTTGTAAGTTCATTTTATGAAAATTTGAATGAATGTTTAATTTTAAAACAGTCCTTTGATGACACAATTGGACTTCGAAATAAGTGCGTTATATATTACAGTTGAGAAGGTCAAGAAATTACGAGCTCTATAATATGCATTTTGTAAGTTCATTTTATGAAAATTTGAATGAATGTTTAATTTTAAAACAGTCCTTTGATGACACAATTGGACTTCGAAATAACTGCGTTATATATTGCAATTGAGAAGGTCAAGAGATTACGAGTTCTATACTATGCATTTTGTAAGTTCATTTTATGAAAATTTGAATGAATGTTTAATTTTAAAACAGTCCTTTGATGACACAATTGGACTTCGAAATAAGTGCGTTATATATTACAGTTGAGAAGGTCAAGAAATTACGAGCTCTATAATATGCATTTTGTAAGTTAATTTTATGAAATGATTCCAAGTTTCAAATTTAATTTAATTTTTAATTCTAAAACAATCCTTTGATAAAACAATTGAACTTCGAAATAAGTGCGTTATATATTGCAATTGAGAAGGTAAGAAATTAGGAGCTCTTTAATATGCATTTTGTAAGATAATTTTATGAAATGATTCCAAGTTTCAAATTTAATTTAATTTTTAATTCTAAAACAATCCTTTGATGAAACAATTGAACTTCGAAATAAGTGCGTTATATATTGCAATTGAGAAGGTCAAGAAATAACGAGCTCTATAGTATGCATTTTGTAAGTTCATTTTATGAAAATTTGAATGAATGTTTAATTTTAAAACAGTCCTTTGATGACACAATTGGACTTCGAAATAACTGCGTTATATATTGCAATTGAGAAGGTCAAGAAATTACGAGCTCTATACTATGCATTTTGTAAGTTCATTTTATGAAAATTTGAATGAATGTTTAATTTTAAAACAGTCCTTTGATGACACAATTGGACTTCGAAATAAGTGCGTTATATATTACAGTTGAGAAGGTCAAGAAATTACGAGCTCTATAATATGCATTTTGTAAGTTAATTTTATGAAATGATTCCAAGTTTCAAATTTAATTTAATTTTTAATTCTAAAACAATCCTTTGATGAAACAATTGAACTTCGAAATAAGTGAGTTATATATTAAAACTGAGAAGGTCAAGAAATTACGAGCTCTATAATATGCATTTTGTAAGTTAATTTTATGAAATGATTCCAAGTTTCAAATTTAATTTAATTTTTTATTCTAAAACAATCCTTTGGTGAAACAATTGAACTTCGAAATAAGTGCGTTATATATTGCAATTGAGAAGGTCAAGAAATTACGAGCTCTATAATATGCATTTTGTAAGTTAATTTTATGAAATGATTCCAAGTTTTAAATTTAATTTAATTTTTAATTCTAAAACAATCCTTTGATGAAACAATTGAACTTCGAAATAAGTGAGTTATATATTACAACTGAGAAGGTCAAGAAATTACGAGCTCTATAATATGCATTTTGTAAGTTAATTTTATGAAATAATTCCAAGTTTCAATTTTAATTTAATTTTTAATTCTAAAACAATCCTTTGATGAAACAATTGAACTTCGAAATAAGTGAGTTATATATTACAACTGAGAAGGTCAAGAAATTACGAGCTCTATAATATGTATTTTGTAAGTTCATTTTATGAAATGATTCCAAGTTTCAAATTTAATTTAATTTTTAATTCTAAAACAATCCTTTGATGAAACAATTGAACTTCGAAATAAGTGAGTTATATATTACAACTGAGAAGGTCAAGAAATTACGAGCTCTATAATATGCATTTTGTAAGTTCATTTTATGAAATGATTCCAAGTTTCAAATTTAATTTAATTTTTAATTTTAAAACAGTCCTTTGATGACACAATTGGACTTCGAAATAACTGCGTTATATATTGCAATTGAGAAGGTCAAGAAATTACGAGCTCTATAATATGCATTTTGTAAGTTAATTTTATGGAATGATTCCAAGTTTCAAATTTAATTTAATTTTTAATTCTAAAACAATCCTTTGATGAAACAATTGAACTTCGAAATAAGTGCGTTATATATTGCAATTGAGAAGGTCAAGAAATTACGAGCTCTATAATATGCATATTGTAAGTTAATTTTATGAAATGATTCCAAGTTTCAAATTTAATTTAATATTTAATTCTAAAACAATCCTTTGATGAATTAATTGAACTTCGAAATAAGTGCGTTATATATTGCAATTGAGAAGGTCAAGAAATAACGAGCTCTATAGTATGCATTTTGTAAGTTCATTTTATGAAAATTTGAATGAATGTTTAATTTTAAAACAGTCCTTTGATGACACAATTGGACTTCGAAATAACTGCGTTATATATTGCAATTGAGAAGGTCAAGAAATTACGAGCTCTATAATATGCATTTTGTAAGTTAATTTTATGAAATGATTCCAAGTTTCAAATTTAATTTAATTTTTAATTCTAAAACAATCCTTTGATGAATTAATTGAACTTCGAAATAAGTGAGTTATATATTACAACTGAGAAGGTCAAGAAATTACGAGCTCTATAATATGCATTTTGTAAGTTAATTTTATGGGATGATTCCAAGTTTCAAATTTAATTTAATTTTTAATTCTAAAACAATCCTTTGATGAAACAATTGAACTTCGAAATAAGTGCGTTATATATTGCAATTGAGAAGGTCAAGAAATAACGAGCTCTATAGTATGCATTTTGTAAGTTCATTTTATGAAAATTTGAATGAATGTTTAATTTTAAAACAGTCCTTTGATGACACAATTGGACTTCGAAATAACTGCGTTATATATTGCAATTGAGAAGGTCAAGAAATTACGAGCTCTATAATATGCATTTTGTAAGTTAATTTTATGAAATGATTCCAATATTCAAATTTAATTTAATTTTTAATTCTAAAACAATCCTTTGGTGAAACAATTGAACTTCGAAATAAGTGCGTTATATATTGCAATTGAGAAGGTCAAGAAATTACGAGCTCTATAATATGCATTTTGTAAGTTAATTTTATGAAATGATTCCAAGTTTCAAATTTAATTTAATTTTTAATTCTAAAACAATCCTTTGATGAAACAATTGAACTTCGAAATAAGTGAGTTATATATTACAACTGAGAAGGTCAAGAAATTACGAGCTCTATAATATGCATTTTGTAAGTTCATTTTATGAAATGATTCCAAGTTTCAAATTTAATTTAATTTTTAATTCTAAAACAATCATTTGGTGAAACAATTGAACTTCGAAATAAGTGCGTTATATATTGCAATTGAGAAGGTCAAGAAATTACGAGCTCTATAATATGCATTTTGTAAGTTCATTTTATGAAATGATTCCAAGTTTCAAATTTAATTTAATTTTTAATTTTAAAACAGTCCTTTGATGACACAATTGGACTTCGAAATAAGTGCGTTATATATTACAATTGAGAAGGTCAAGAAATTACGAGCTCTATAATATGCATTTTGTAAGTTAATTTTATGGAATGATTCCAAGTTTCAAATTTAATTTAATTTTTAATTCTAAAACAATCCTTTGATGAAACAATTGAACTTCGAAATAAGTGCGTTATATATTGCAATTGAGAAGGTCAAGAAATTACGAGCTCTATAATATGCATTTTGTAAGTTCATTTTATGAATTGATTCCAAGTTTCAAATTTAATTTAATTTTTAATTTTAAAACAGTCCTTTGATGACACAATTGGACTTCGAAATAAGTGCGTTATATATTACAATTGAGAAGGTCAAGAAATTACGAGCTCTATAATATGCATTTTGTAAGTTCATTTTATGAAATGATTCCAAGTTTCAAATTTAATTTAATTTTCAATTTTAAAACAGTCCTTTGATGACACAATTGGACTTCGAAATAAGTGCGTTATATATTACAATTGAGAAGGTCAAGAAATTACGAGCTCTATAATATGCATTTTGTAAGTTCATTTTATGAAATGATTCCAAGTTTCAAATTTAATTTAATTTTTAATTTTAAAACAGTCCTTTGATGACACAATTGGACTTCGAAATAAGTGCGTTATATATTACAATTGAGAAGGTCAAGAAATTACGAGCTCTATAATATGCATTTTGTAAGTTCATTTTATGAAATGATTCCAAGTTTCAAATTTAATTTAATTTTTAATTCTAAAACAATCATTTGGTGAAACAATTGAACTTCGAAATAAGTGCGTTATATATTGCAATTGAGAAGGTCAAGAAATTACGAGCTCTATAATATGCATTTTGTAAGTTCATTTTATGAAATGATTCCAAGTTTCAAATTTAATTTAATTTTTAATTTTAAAACAGTCCTTTGATGACACAATTGGACTTCGAAATAAGTGCGTTATATATTACAATTGAGAAGGTCAAGAAATTACGAGCTCTATTATATGCATTTTGTAAGTTAATTTTATGGAATGATTCCAAGTTTCAAATTTAATTTAATTTTTAATTCTAAAACAATCCTTTGATGAAACAATTGAACTTCGAAATAAGTGCGTTATATATTGCAATTGAGAAGGTCAAGAAATTACGAGCTCTATAATATGCATTTTGTAAGTTCATTTTATGAAATGATTCCAAGTTTCAAATTTAATTTAATTTTTAATTTTAAAACAGTCCTTTGATGACACAATTGGACTTCGAAATAAGTGCGTTATATATTACAATTGAGAAGGTCAAGAAATTACGAGCTCTATAATATGCATTTTGTAAGTTCATTTTATGAAATGATTCCAAGTTTCAAATTTAATTTAATTTTCAATTTTAAAACAGTCCTTTGATGACACAATTGGACTTCGAAATAAGTGCGTTATATATTACAATTGAGAAGGTCAAGAAATTACGAGCTCTATAATATGCATTTTGTAAGTTCATTTTATGAAATGATTCCAAGTTTCAAATTTAATTTAATTTTTAATTTTAAAACAGTCCTTTGATGACACAATTGGACTTCGAAATAAGTGCGTTATATATTACAATTGAGAAGGTCAAGAAATTACGAGCTCTATAATATGCATTTTGTAAGTTCATTTTATGAAATGATTCCAAGTTTCAAATTTAATTTAATTTTTAATTTTAAAACAGTCCTTTGATGACACAATTGGACTTCGAAATAAGTGCGTTATATATTACAATTGAGAAGGTCAAGAAATTACGAGCTCTATAATATGCATTTTGTAAGTTCATTTTATGAAATGATTCCAAGTTTCAAATTTAATTTAATTTTTAATTTTAAAACAGTCCTTTGATGACACAATTGGACTTCGAAATAAGTGCGTTATATATTACAATTGAGAAGGTCAAGAAATTACGAGCTCTATAATATGCATTTTGTAAGTTCATTTTATGAAATGATTCCAAGTTTCAAATTTAATTTAATTTTTAATTTTAAAACAGTCCTTTGATGACACAATTGGACTTCGAAATAAGTGCGTTATATATTACAATTGAGAAGGTCAAGAAATTACGAGCTCTATAATATGCATTTTGTAAGTTCATTTTATGAAATGATTCCAAGTTTCAAATTTAATTTAATTTTTAATTCTAAAACAATCCTTTGGTGAAACAATTGAACTTCGAAATAAGTGCGTTATATATTGCAATTGAGAAGGTCAAGAAATTACGAGCTCTATAATATGCATTTTGTAAGTTCATTTTATGAAATGATTCCAAGTTTCAAATTTAATTTAATTTTTAATTTTAAAACAGTCCTTTGATGACACAATTGGACTTCGAAATAAGTGCGTTATATATTACAATTGAGAAGGTCAAGAAATTACGAGCTCTATAATATGCATTTTGTAAGTTCATTTTATGAAATGATTCCAAGTTTCAAATTTAATTTAATTTTTAATTCTAAAACAATCCTTTGGTGAAACAATTGAAATTCGAAATAAGTGCGTTATATATTGCAATTGAGAAGGTCAAGAAATTACGAGCTCTATAATATGCATTTTGTAAGTTCATTTTATGAAATGATTCCAAGTTTCAAATTTAATTTAATTTTTAATTCTAAAACAATCCTTTGGTGAAACAATTGAAATTCGAAATAAGTGCGTTATATATTGCAATTGAGAAGGTCAAGAAATTACGAGCTCTATAATATGCATTTTGTAAGTTAATTTTATGAAATGATTCCAAGTTTCAAATTTAATTTAATTTTTAATTTTAAAACAGTCCTTTGATGATACAATTGGACTTCAAAATAAGTGCGTTATATATTGCAATTGAGAAGGTCAAGAAATTACGAGCTCTATAATATGCATTTTGTAAGTTCATTTTATGAAATGATTCCAAGTTTCAAATTTAATTTAATTTTTAATTCTAAAACAATCCTTTGGTGAAACAATTGAAATTCGAAATAAGTGCGTTATATATTGCAATTGAGAAGGTCAAGAAATTACGAGCTCTATAATATGCATTTTGTAAGTTCATTTTATGAAATGATTCCAAGTTTCAAATTTAATTTAATTTTTAATTTTAAAACAGTCCTTTGATGATACAATTGGACTTCAAAATAAGTGCGTTATATATTGCAATTGAGAAGGTCAAGAAATTACGAGCTCTATAATATGCATTTTGTAAGTTCATTTATGAAATGATTCCAAGTTTCAAATTTAATTTAATTTTTAATTTTAAAACAGTCCTTTGATGATACAATTGGACTTCAAAATAAGTGCGTTATATATTGCAATTGAGAAGGTCAAGAAATTACGAGCTCTATAATATGCATTTTGTAAGTTCATTTTATGAAATGATTCCAAGTTTCAAATTTAATTTAATTTTTAATTCTAAAACAATCCTTTGGTGAAACAATTGAAATTCGAAATAAGTGCGTTATATATTGCAATTGGGAAGGTCAAGAAATTACGAGCTCTATAATATGCATTTTGTAAGTTAATTTTATGAAATGATTCCAAGTTTCAAATTTAATTTAATTTTTAATTTTAAAACAGTCCTTTGATGATACAATTGGACTTCAAAATAAGTGCGTTATATATTGCAATTGAGAAGGTCAAGAAATTACGAGCTCTATAATATGCATTTTGTAAGTTCATTTTATGAAATGATTCCAAGTTTCAAATTTAATTTAATTTTTAATTCTAAAACAATCCTTTGGTGAAACAATTGAAATTCGAAATAAGTGCGTTATATATTGCAATTGAGAAGGTCAAGAAATTACGAGCTCTATAATATGCATTTTGTAAGTTCATTTTATGAAATGATTCCAAGTTTCAAATTTAATTTAATTTTTAATTTTAAAACAGTCCTTTGATGATACAATTGGACTTCAAAATAAGTGCGTTATATATTGCAATTGAGAAGGTCAAGAAATTACGAGCTCTATAATATGCATTTTGTAAGTTCATTTATGAAATGATTCCAAGTTTCAAATTTAATTTAATTTTTAATTTTAAAACAGTCCTTTGATGATACAATTGGACTTCAAAATAAGTGCGTTATATATTGCAATTGAGAAGGTCAAGAAATTACGAGCTCTATAATATGCATTTTGTAAGTTCATTTTATGAAATGATTCCAAGTTTCAAATTTAATTTAATTTTTAATTCTAAAACAATCCTTTGGTGAAACAATTGAAATTCGAAATAAGTGCGTTATATATTGCAATTGAGAAGGTCAAGAAATTACGAGCTCTATAATATGCATTTTGTAAGTTCATTTTATGAAATGATTCCAAGTTTCAAATTTAATTTAATTTTTAATTTTAAAACAGTCCTTTGATGATACAATTGGACTTCAAAATAAGTGCGTTATATATTGCAATTGAGAAGGTCAAGAAATTACGAGCTCTATAATATGCATTTTGTAAGTTCATTTATGAAATGATTCCAAGTTTCAAATTTAATTTAATTTTTAATTTTAAAACAGTCCTTTGATGATACAATTGGACTTCAAAATAAGTGCGTTATATATTGCAATTGAGAAGGTCAAGAAATTACGAGCTCTATAATATGCATTTTGTAAGTTCATTTTATGAAATGATTCCAAGTTTCAAATTTAATTTAATTTTTAATTCTAAAACAATCCTTTGGTGAAACAATTGAAATTCGAAATAAGTGCGTTATATATTGCAATTGAGAAGGTCAAGAAATTACGAGCTCTATAATATGCATTTTGTAAGTTCATTTTATGAAATGATTCCAAGTTTCAAATTTAATTTAATTTTTAATTCTAAAACAATCCTTTGGTGAAACAATTGAAATTCGAAATAAGTGCGTTATATATTGCAATTGAGAAGGTCAAGAAATTACGAGCTCTATAATATGCATTTTGTAAGTTCATTTTATGAAATGATTCCAAGTTTCAAATTTAATTTAATTTTTAATTCTAAAACAATCCTTTGGTGAAACAATTGAAATTCGAAATAAGTGCGTTATATATTGCAATTGAGAAGGTCAAGAAATTACGAGCTCTATAATATGCATTTTGTAAGTTCATTTTATGAAATGATTCCAAGTTTCAAATTTAATTTAATTTTTAATTTTAAAACAGTCCTTTGATGATACAATTGGACTTCAAAATAAGTGCGTTATATATTGCAATTGAGAAGGTCAAGAAATTACGAGCTCTATAATATGCATTTTGTAAGTTCATTTTATGAAATGATTCCAAGTTTCAAATTTAATTTAATTTTTAATTCTAAAACAATCCTTTGGTGAAACAATTGAAATTCGAAATAAGTGCGTTATATATTGCAATTGAGAAGGTCAAGAAATTACGAGCTCTATAATATGCATTTTGTAAGTTCATTTTATGAAATGATTCCAAGTTTCAAATTTAATTTAATTTTTAATTCTAAAACAATCCTTTGGTGAAACAATTGAAATTCGAAATAAGTGCGTTATATATTGCAATTGAGAAGGTCAAGAAATTACGAGCTCTATAATATGCATTTTGTAAGTTAATTTTTAAAATGATTCCAAGTTTCAAATTTAATTTAATTTTTAATTTTAAAACAGTCCTTTGATGACACAATTGGACTTCGAAATAAGTGCGTTATATATTACAATTGAGAAGGTCAAGAAATTACGAGCTCTATAATATGCATTTTGTAAGTTAATTTTTAAAATGATTCCAAGTTTCAAATTTAATTTAATTTTTAATTTTAAAACAGTCCTTTGATGACACAATTGGACTTATTATATATTACAATTGAGAAGGTCAAGAAATTACGAGCTCTATAATATGCATTTTGTAAGTTAATTTTTAAAATGATTCCAAGTTTCAAATTTAATTTAATTTTTAATTTTAAAACAGTCCTTTGATGACACAATTGGACTTCAAAATAAGTGCGTTATATATTACAATTGAGAAGGTCAAGAAATTACGAGCTCTATAATATGCATTTTGTAAGTTCATTTTATGAAATGATTCCAAGTTTCAAATTTAATTTAATTTTTAATTCTAAAACAATCCTTTGGTGAAACAATTGAAATTCGAAATAAGTGCGTTATATATTGCAATTGAGAAGGTCAAGAAATTACGAGCTCTATAATATGCATTTTGTAAGTTAATTTTATGAAATGATTCCAAGTTTCAAATTTAATTTAATTTTTAATTTTAAAACAGTCCTTTGATGATACAATTGGACTTCAAAATAAGTGCGTTATATATTACAATTGAGAAGGTCAAGAAATTACGAGCTCTATAATATGCATTTTGTAAGTTCATTTTATGAAATGATTCCAAGTTTCAAATTTAATTTAATTTTTAATTTTAAAACAGTCCTTTGATGACACAATTGGACTTCGAAATAAGTGCGTTATATATTACAATTGAGAAGGTCAAGAAATTACGAGCTCTATAATATGTATTTTGTAAGTTCATTTTATGAAATGATTCCAAGTTTCAAATTTAATTTAATTTTTAATTTTAAAACAGTCCTTTGATGACACAATTGGACTTCGAAATAAGTGCGTTATATATTACAATTGAGAAGGTCAAGAAATTACGAGCTCTATAATATGCATTTTGTAAGTTCATTTTATGAAATGATTCCAAGTTTCAAATTTAATTTAATTTTTAATTTTAAAACAGTCCTTTGATGACACAATTGGACTTCGAAATAAGTGCGTTATATATTACAATTGAGAAGGTCAAGAAATTACGAGCTCTATAATATGCATTTTGTAAGTTAATTTTATGAAATGATTCCAAGTTTCAAATTTAATTTAATTTTTAATTTTAAAACAGTCCTTTGATGACACAATTGGACTTCGAAATAAGTGCGTTATATATTACAATTGAGAAGGTCAAGAAATTACGAGCTCTATAATATGCATTTTGTAAGTTCATTTTATGAAATGATTCCAAGTTTCAAATTTAATTTAATTTTTAATTTTAAAACAGTCCTTTGATGACACAATTGGACTTCGAAATAAGTGCGTTATATATTACAATTGAGAAGGTCAAGAAATTACGAGCTCTATAATATGCATTTTGTAAGTTAATTTTATGAAATGATTCCAAGTTTCAAATTTAATTTAATTTTTAATTCTAAAACAATCCTTTGATGAAACAATTGAACTTCGAAATAAGTGAGTTATATATTACAACTGAGAAGGTCAAGAAATTACGAGCTCTATAACATGCATTTTGTAAGTTCATTTTATGAAATGATTCCAAGTTTCAAATTTAATTTAATTTTTAATTTTAAAACAGTCCTTTGATGACACAATTGGACTTCGAAATAAGTGCTTTATATATTACAAGTGAGAAGGTCAAGAAATTACGAGCTCTATAATATGCATTTTGTAAGTTAATTTTATGAAATGATTCCAAGTTTCAAATTTAATTTAATTTTTAATTCTAAAACAATCCTTTGATGAAACAATTGAACTTCGAAATAAGTGCGTTATATATTGCAATTGAGAAGGTCAAGAAATTACGAGCTCTATAATATGCATTTTGTAAGTTAATTTTATGAAATGATTCCAAGTTTCAAATTTAATTTAATTTTTAATTCTAAAACAATCCTTTGATGAAACAATTGAACTTCGAAATAAGTGAGTTATATATTACAACTGAGAAGGTCAAGAAATTACGAGCTCTATAATATGCATTTTGTAAGTTAATTTTATGAAATGATTCCAAGATTCAAATTTAATTTAATTTTTAATTCTAAAACAATCCTTTGATGAAACAATTGAACTTCGAAATAAGTGAGTTATATATTACAACTGAGAAGGTCAAGAAATTACGAGCTCTATAATATGCATTTTGTAAGTTAATTTTATGAAATGATTCCAAGTTTCAAATTTAATTTAATTTTTAATTCTAAAACAATCCTTTGATGAAACAATTGAACTTCGAAATAAGTGCGTTATATATTGCAATTGAGAAGGTCAAGAAATTACGAGCTCTATAATATGCATTTTGTAAGTTAATTTTATGAAATGATTCCAAGTTTCAAATTTAATTTAATTTTTAATTCTAAAACAATCCTTTGATGAAACAATTGAACTTCGAAATAAGTGAGTTATATATTACAACTGAGAAGGTCAAGAAATTACGAGCTCTATAATATGCATTTTGTAAGTTAATTTTATGAAATGATTCCAAGTTTCAAATTTAATTTAATTTTTAATTCTAAAACAATCCTTTGATGAAACAATTGAACTTCGAAATAAGTGAGTTATATATTACAACTGAGAAGGTCAAGAAATTACGAGCTCTATAATATGCATTTTGTAAGTTAATTTTATGAAATGATTCCAAGTTTCAAATTTAATTTAATTTTTAATTCTAAAACAATCCTTTGATGAAACAATTGAACTTCGAAATAAGTGAGTTATATATTACAACTGAGAAGGTCAAGAAATTACGAGCTCTATAATATGCATTTTGTAAGTTAATTTTATGAAATGATTCCAAGTTTCAAATTTAATTTAATTTTTAATTCTAAAACAATCCTTTGATGAAACAATTGAACTTCGAAATAAGTGAGTTATATATTACAATTGAGAAGGTCAAGAAATTACGAGCTCTATAATATGCATTTTGTAAGTTCATTTTATGAAATGATTCCAAGTTTCAAATTTAATTTAATTTTTAATTTTAAAACAGTCCTTTGATGACACAATTGGACTTCGAAATAAGTGCGTTATATATTACAATTGAGAAGGTCAAGAAATTACGAGCTTTATAATATGCATTTTGTAAGTTCATTTTATGAAATGATTCCAAGTTTCAAATTTAATTTAATTTTTAATTTTAAAACAGTCCTTTGATGACACAATTGGACTTCGAAATAAGTGCGTTATATATTACAATTGAGAAGGTCAAGAAATTACGAGCTCTATAATATGCATTTTGTAAGTTCATTTTATGAAATGATTCCAAGTTTCAAATTTAATTTAATTTTTAATTCTAAAACAATCCTTTGGTGAAACAATTGAACTTCGAAATAAGTGCGTTATATATTGCAATTGAGAAGGTCAAGAAATTACGAGCTCTATAATATGCATTTTGTAAGTTCATTTTATGAAATGATTCCAAGTTTCAAATTTAATTTAATTTTTAATTTTAAAACAGTCCTTTGATGACACAATTGGACTTCGAAATAAGTGCGTTATATATTACAATTGAGAAGGTCAAGAAATTACGAGCTCTATAATATGCATTTTGTAAGTTCATTTTATGAAATGATTCCAAGTTTCAAATTTAATTTAATTTTTAATTCTAAAACAATCCTTTGGTGAAACAATTGAAATTCGAAATAAGTGCGTTATATATTGCAATTGAGAAGGTCAAGAAATTACGAGCTCTATAATATGCATTTTGTAAGTTCATTTTATGAAATGATTCCAAGTTTCAAATTTAATTTAATTTTTAATTCTAAAACAATCCTTTGGTGAAACAATTGAAATTCGAAATAAGTGCGTTATATATTGCAATTGAGAAGGTCAAGAAATTACGAGCTCTATAATATGCATTTTGTAAGTTAATTTTATGAAATGATTCCAAGTTTCAAATTTAATTTAATTTTTAATTTTAAAACAGTCCTTTGATGATACAATTGGACTTCAAAATAAGTGCGTTATATATTGCAATTGAGAAGGTCAAGAAATTACGAGCTCTATAATATGCATTTTGTAAGTTCATTTTATGAAATGATTCCAAGTTTCAAATTTAATTTAATTTTTAATTCTAAAACAATCCTTTGGTGAAACAATTGAAATTCGAAATAAGTGCGTTATATATTGCAATTGAGAAGGTCAAGAAATTACGAGCTCTATAATATGCATTTTGTAAGTTCATTTTATGAAATGATTCCAAGTTTCAAATTTAATTTAATTTTTAATTTTAAAACAGTCCTTTGATGATACAATTGGACTTCAAAATAAGTGCGTTATATATTGCAATTGAGAAGGTCAAGAAATTACGAGCTCTATAATATGCATTTTGTAAGTTCATTTTATGAAATGATTCCAAGTTTCAAATTTAATTTAATTTTTAATTTTAAAACAGTCCTTTGATGATACAATTGGACTTCAAAATAAGTGCGTTATATATTGCAATTGAGAAGGTCAAGAAATTACGAGCTCTATAATATGCATTTTGTAAGTTCATTTTATGAAATGATTCCAAGTTTCAAATTTAATTTAATTTTTAATTCTAAAACAATCCTTTGGTGAAACAATTGAAATTCGAAATAAGTGCGTTATATATTGCAATTGAGAAGGTCAAGAAATTACGAGCTCTATAATATGCATTTTGTAAGTTCATTTTATGAAATGATTCCAAGTTTCAAATTTAATTTAATTTTTAATTCTAAAACAATCCTTTGGTGAAACAATTGAAATTCGAAATAAGTGCGTTATATATTGCAATTGAGAAGGTCAAGAAATTACGAGCTCTATAATATGCATTTTGTAAGTTCATTTTATGAAATGATTCCAAGTTTCAAATTTAATTTAATTTTTAATTCTAAAACAATCCTTTGGTGAAACAATTGAAATTCGAAATAAGTGCGTTAGATATTGCAATTGAGAAGGTCAAGAAATTACGAGCTCTATAATATGCATTTTGTAAGTTCATTTTATGAAATGATTCCAAGTTTCAAATTTAATTTAATTTTTAATTTTAAAACAGTCCTTTGATGATACAATTGGACTTCAAAATAAGTGCGTTATATATTGCAATTGAGAAGGTCAAGAAATTACGAGCTCTATAATATGCATTTTGTAAGTTCATTTTATGAAATGATTCCAAGTTTCAAATTTAATTTAATTTTTAATTCTAAAACAATCCTTTGGTGAAACAATTGAAATTCGAAATAAGTGCGTTATATATTGCAATTGAGAAGGTCAAGAAATTACGAGCTCTATAATATGCATTTTGTAAGTTCATTTTTTGAAATGATTCCAAGTTTCAAATTTAATTTAATTTTTAATTCTAAAACAATCCTTTGGTGAAACAATTGAAATTCGAAATAAGTGCGTTATATATTGCAATTGAGAAGGTCAAGAAATTACGAGCTCTATAATATGCATTTTGTAAGTTAATTTTTAAAATGATTCCAAGTTTCAAATTTAATTTAATTTTTAATTTTAAAACAGTCCTTTGATGACACAATTGGACTTCGAAATAAGTGCGTTATATATTACAATTGAGAAGGTCAAGAAATTACGAGCTCTATAATATGCATTTTGTAAGTTAATTTTTAAAATGATTCCAAGTTTCAAATTTAATTTAATTTTTAATTTTAAAACAGTCCTTTGATGACACAATTGGACTTCAAAATAAGTGCGTTATATATTACAATTGAGAAGGTCAAGAAATTACGAGCTCTATAATATGCATTTTGTAAGTTCATTTTATGAAATGATTACAAGTTTCAAATTTAATTTAATTTTTAATTCTAAAACAATCCTTTGGTGAAACAATTGAAATTCGAAATAAGTGCGTTATATATTGCAATTGAGAAGGTCAAGAAATTACGAGCTCTATAATATGCATTTTGTAAGTTAATTTTATGAAATGATTCCAAGTTTCAAATTTAATTTAATTTTTAATTTTAAAACAGTCCTTTGATGATACAATTGGACTTCAAAATAAGTGCGTTATATATTACAATTGAGAAGGTCAAGAAATTACGAGCTCTATAATATGCATTTTGTAAGTTCATTTTATGAAATGATTCCAAGTTTCAAATTTAATTTAATTTTTAATTTTAAAACAGTCCTTTGATGACACAATTGGACTTCGAAATAAGTGCGTTATATATTACAATTGAGAAGGTCAAGAAATTACGAGCTCTATAATATGCATTTTGTAAGTTCATTTTATGAAATGATTCCAAGTTTCAAATTTAATTTAATTTTTAATTTTAAAACAGTCCTTTGATGACACAATTGGACTTCGAAATAAGTGCGTTATATATTACAATTGAGAAGGTCAAGAAATTACGAGCTCTATAATATGCATTTTGTAAGTTCATTTTATGAAATGATTCCAAGTTTCAAATTTAATTTAATTTTTAATTTTAAAACAGTCCTTTGATGACACAATTGGACTTCGAAATAAGTGCGTTATATATTACAATTGAGAAGGTCAAGAAATTACGAGCTCTATAATATGCATTTTGTAAGTTAATTTTATGAAATGATTCCAAGTTTCAAATTTAATTTAATTTTTAATTCTAAAACAATCCTTTGATGAAACAATTGAACTTCGAAATAAGTGAGTTATATATTACAACTGAGAAGGTCAAGAAATTACGAGCTCTATAATATGCATTTTGTAAGTTCATTTTATGAAATGATTCCAAGTTTCAAATTTAATTTAATTTTTAATTTTAAAACAGTCCTTTGATGACACAATTGGACTTCGAAATAAGTGCGTTATATATTACAATTGAGAAGGTCAAGAAATTACGAGCTCTATAATATGCATTTTGTAAGTTCATTTTATGAAATGATTCCAAGTTTCAAATTTAATTTAATTTTTAATTTTAAAACAGTCCTTTGATGACACAATTGGACTTCGAAATAAGTGCGTTATATATTACAATTGAGAAGGTCAAGAAATTACGAGCTCTATAATATGCATTTTGTAAGTTAATTTTATGAAATGATTCCAAGTTTCAAATTTAATTTAATTTTTAATTTTAAAACAGTCCTTTGATGACACAATTGGACTTCGAAATAAGTGCGTTATATATTACAATTGAGAAGGTCAAGAAATTACGAGCTCTATAATATGCATTTTGTAAGTTCATTTTATGAAATGATTCCAAGTTTCAAATTTAATTTAATTTTTAATTTTAAAACAGTCCTTTGATGACACAATTGGACTTCGAAATAAGTGCGTTATATATTACAATTGAGAAGGTCAAGAAATTACGAGCTCTATAATATGCATTTTGTAAGTTAATTTTATGAAATGATTCCAAGTTTCAAATTTAATTTAATTTTTAATTCTAAAACAATCCTTTGATGAAACAATTGAACTTCGAAATAAGTGAGTTATATATTACAACTGAGAAGGTCAAGAAATTACGAGCTCTATAACATGCATTTTGTAAGTTCATTTTATGAAATGATTCCAAGTTTCAAATTTAATTTAATTTTTAATTTTAAAACAGTCCTTTGATGACACAATTGGACTTCGAAATAAGTGCGTTATATATTACAATTGAGAAGGTCAAGAAATTACGAGCTCTATAATATGCATTTTGTAAGTTAATTTTATGAAATGATTCCAAGTTTCAAATTTAATTTAATTTTTAATTCTAAAACAATCCTTTGATGAAACAATTGAACTTCGAAATAAGTGCGTTATATATTGCAATTGAGAAGGTCAAGAAATTACGAGCTCTATAATATGCATTTTGTAAGTTAATTTTATGAAATGATTCCAAGTTTCAAATTTAATTTAATTTTTAATTCTAAAACAATCCTTTGATGAAACAATTGAACTTCGAAATAAGTGAGTTATATATTACAACTGAGAAGGTCAAGAAATTACGAGCTCTATAATATGCATTTTGTAAGTTAATTTTATGAAATGATTCCAAGTTTCAAATTTAATTTAATTTTTAATTCTAAAACAATCCTTTGATGAAACAATTGAACTTCGAAATAAGTGAGTTATATATTACAACTGAGAAGGTCAAGAAATTACGAGCTCTATAATATGCATTTTGTAAGTTAATTTTATGAAATGATTCCAAGTTTCAAATTTAATTTAATTTTTAATTCTAAAACAATCCTTTGATGAAACAATTGAACTTCGAAATAAGTGCGTTATATATTGCAATTGAGAAGGTCAAGAAATTACGAGCTCTATAATATGCATTTTGTAAGTTAATTTTATGAAATGATTCCAAGTTTCAAATTTAATTTAATTTTTAATTCTAAAACAATCCTTTGATGAAACAATTGAACTTCGAAATAAGTGAGTTATATATTACAACTGAGAAGGTCAAGAAATTACGAGCTCTATAATATGCATTTTGTAAGTTAATTTTATGAAATGATTCCAAGTTTCAAATTTAATTTAATTTTTAATTCTAAAACAATCCTTTGATGAAACAATTGAACTTCGAAATAAGTGAGTTATATATTACAACTGAGAAGGTCAAGAAATTACGAGCTCTATAATATGCATTTTGTAAGTTAATTTTATGAAATGATTCCAAGTTTCAAATTTAATTTAATTTTTAATTCTAAAACAATCCTTTGATGAAACAATTGAACTTCGAAATAAGTGAGTTATATATTACAACTGAGAAGGTCAAGAAATTACGAGCTCTATAATATGCATTTTGTAAGTTAATTTTATGAAATGATTCCAAGTTTCAAATTTAATTTAATTTTTAATTTTAAAACAGTCCTTTGATGACACAATTGAACTTCGAAATAAGTGCGTTATATATTACAATTGAGAAGGTCAAGAAATTACAAGCTCTATAATATGCATTTTGTAAGTTCATTTTATGAAATGATTCCAAGTTTCAAATTTAATTTAATTTTTAATTTTAAAACAGTCCTTTGATGACACAATTGGACTTCGAAATAAGTGCGTTATATATTACAATTGAGAAGGTCAAGAAATTACGAGCTCTATAATATGCATTTTGTAAGTTCATTTTATGAAATGATTCCAAGTTTCAAATTTAATTTAATTTTTAATTCTAAAACAATCCTTTGATGAAACAATTGAACTTCGAAATAAGTGAGTTATATATTACAACTGAGAAGGTCAAGAAATTACGAGCTCTATAATATGCATTTTGTAAGTTAATTTTATGAAATGATTCCAAGTTTCAAATTTAATTTAATTTTTAATTTTAAAACAGTCCTTTGATGACACAATTAAACTTCGAAATAAGTGCGTTATATATTACAATTGAGAAGGTCAAGAAATTACAAGCTCTATAATATGCATTTTGTAAGTTCATTTTATGAAATGATTCCAAGTTTCAAATTTAATTTAATTTTTAATTTTAAAACAGTCCTTTGATGACACAATTGGACTTCGAAATAAGTGCGTTATATATTACAATTGAGAAGGTCAAGAAATTACGAGCTCTATAATATGCATTTTGTAAGTTCATTTTATGAAATGATTCCAAGTTTCAAATTTAATTTAATTTTTAATTTTAAAACAGTCCTTTGATGACACAATTGGACTTCGAAATAAGTGCGTTATATATTACAATTGAGAAGGTCAAGAAATTACGAGCTCTATAATATGCATTTTGTAAGTTAATTTTATGAAATGATTCGAAGTTTCAAATTTAATTTAATTTTTAATTCTAAAACAATCCTTTGATGAAACAACAAAGTGCGATATATATTACAATTGAGAAGGTCAAGAAATTACGAGCTCTATAATATGCATTTTGTAAGTTAATTTTATGAAATGATTCCAAGTTTCAAATTTAATTTAATTTTTAATTCTAAAACAATCCTTTGATGAAACAATTGAACTTCGAAATAAGTGCGTTATATATTGCAATTGAGAAGGTCAAGAAATTACGAGCTCTATAATATGCATTTTGTAAGTTCATTTTATGAAATGATTCCAAGTTTCAAATTTAATTTAATTTTTAATTTTAAAACAGTCCTTTGATGACACAATTGGACTTCGAAATAAGTGCGTTATATATTACAATTGAGAAGGTCAAGAAATTACGAGCTCTATAATATGCATTTTGTAAGTTCATTTTATGAAATGATTCCAAGTTTCAAATTTAATTTAATTTTTAATTTTAAAACAGTCCTTTGATGACACAATTGGACTTCGAAATATGTGCGTTATATATTACAATTGAGACGGTCAAGAAATTACGAGCTCTATAATATGCATTTTGTAAGTTCATTTTATGAAATGATTCCAAGTTTCAAATTTAATTTAATTTTTAATTTTAAAACAGTCCTTTGATGACACAATTGGACTTCGAAATATGTGCGTTATATATTACAATTGAGACGGTCAAGAAATTGCGAGCTCTATAATATGCATTTTGTAAGTTAATTTTATGAAAATTTGAATGAATTTTTAATTTTAAAACAGTCCTTTGATGACACAATTGGACTTCGAAATAAGTGCGTTATATATTACAATTGAGAAGGTCAAGAAATTACGAGCTCTATAATATGCATTTTGTAAGTTCATTTTAAGAAATGATTCCAAGTTTCAAATTTAATTTAATTTTTAATTTTAAAACAGTCCTTTGATGACACAATTGGACTTCGAAATAAGTGCGTTATATATTACAATTGAGAAGGTCAAGAAATTACGAGCTCTATAATATGCATTTTGTAAGTTAATTTTATGAAATGATTCCAAGTTTCAAATTTAATTTAATTTTTAATTCTAAAACAATCCTTTGATGAAACAATTGAACTTCGAAATAAGTGAGTTATATATTACAATTGAGAAGGTCAAGAAATTACGAGCTCTATAATATGCATTTTGTAAGTTCATTTTATGAAAATTTGAATGAATTTTTAATTTTAAAACAGTCCTCTGATGACACAATTGAACTTCGAAATAAGTGCATTATATATTACAGTTGAGAATGTCTAGAAATTACGAGCTCTATAATATGCATTTTGTAAGTTAATTTTATGAAATGATTCCAAGTTTTAAATTTAATTTAATTTTTAATTCTAAAACAATCCTTTGATGAAACAATTGAACTGCGAAATAAGTGAGTTATATATTACAATTGAGAAGGTCAAGAAATTACGAGCTCTATAATATGCATTTTGTAAGTTCATTTTATGAAAATTTGAATGAATGTTTAATTTTAAAACAGTCCTTTGATGACACAATTGGACTTCGAAATAACTGCGTTATATATTGCAATTGAGAAGGTCAAGAAATTACGAGCTCTATACTATGCATTTTGTAAGTTCATTTTATGAAAATTTGAATGAATGTTTAATTTTAAAACAGTCCTTTGATGACACAATTGGACTTCGAAATAAGTGCGTTATATATTACAGTTGAGAAGGTCAAGAAATTACGAGCTCTATAATATGCATTTTGTAAGTTAATTTTATGAAATGATTCCAAGTTTCAAATTTAATTTAATTTTTAATTCTAAAACAATCCTTTGATGAAACAATTGAACTTCGAAATAAGTGAGTTATATATTACAACTGAGAAGGTCAAGAAATTATGAGCTCTATAATATGCATTTTGTAAGTTAATTTTATGAAATGATTCCAAGTTTCAAATTTAATTTAATTTTTAATTCTAAAACAATCCTTTGGTGAAACAATTGAACTTCGAAATAAGTGCGTTATATATTGCAATTGAGAAGGTCAAGAAATTACGAGCTCTATAATATGCATTTTGTAAGTTAATTTTATGAAATGATTCCAAGTTTTAAATTTAATTTAATTTTTAATTCTAAAACAATCCTTTGATGAAACAATTGAACTGCGAAATAAGTGAGTTATATATTACAACTGAGAAGGTCAAGAAATTACGAGCTCTATAATATGCATTTTGTAAGTTAATTTTATGAAATGATTCCAAGTTTCAATTTTAATTTAATTTTTAATTCTAAAACAATCCTTTGATGAAACAATTGAACTTCGAAATAAGTGAGTTATATATTACAACTGAGAAGGTCAAGAAATTACGAGCTCTATAATATGCATTTTGTAAGTTCATTTTATGAAATGATTCCAAGTTTCAAATTTAATTTAATTTTTAATTCTAAAACAATCCTTTGGTGAAACAATTGAACTTCGAAATAAGTGCGTTATATATTGCAATTGAGAAGGTCAAGAAATTACGAGCTCTATAATATGCATTTTGTAAGTTCATTTTATAAAATGATTCCAAGTTTCAAATTTAATTTAATTTTTAATTTTAAAACAGTCCTTTGATGACACAATTGGACTTCGAAATAACTGCGTTATATATTGCAATTGAGAAGGTCAAGAAATTACGAGCTCTATAATATGCATTTTGTAAGTTAATTTTATGAAATGATTCCAAGTTTTAAATTTAATTTAATTTTTAATTCTAAAACAATCCTTTGATGAAACAATTGAACTTCGAAATAAGTGAGTTATATATTACAACTGAGAAGGTCAAGAAATTACGAGCTCTATAATATGCATTTTGTAAGTTCATTTTATGAAATGATTCCAAGTTTCAATTTTAATTTAATTTTTAATTCTAAAACAATCCTTTGGTGAAACAATTGAACTTCGAAATAAGTGCGTTATATATTGCAATTGAGAAGGTCAAGAAATTACTAGCTCTATAATATGCATTTTGTAAGTTCATTTTATGAAATGATTCCAAGTTTCAAATTTAATTTAATTTTTAATTCTAAAACAATCCTTTGGTGAAACAATTGAACTTCGAAATAAGTGCGTTATATATTGCAATTGAGAAGGTCAAGAAATTACGAGCTCTATAATATGCATTTTGTAAGTTCATTTTATGAAATGATTCCATGTTTCAAATTTAATTTAATTTTTAATTCTAAAACAATCCTTTGGTGAAACAATTGAACTTCGAAATAAGTGCGTTATATATTGCAATTGAGAAGGTCAAGAAATTACGAGCTCTATAATATGCATTTTGTAAGTTCATTTTATGAAATGATTCCAAGTTTCAAATTTAATTTAATTTTTAATTCTAAAACAATCCTTTGGTGAAACAATTGAACTTCGAAATAAGTGCGTTATATATTGCAATTGAGAAGGTCAAGAAATTACGAGCTCTATAATATGCATTTTGTAAGTTCATTTTATGAAATGATTCCAAGTTTCAAATTTAATTTAATTTTTAATTCTAAAACAATCCTTTGGTGAAACAATTGAACTTCGAAATAAGTGCGTTATATATTGCAATTGAGAAGGTCAAGAAATTACGAGCTCTATAATATGCATTTTGTAAGTTCATTTTATGAAATGATTCCAAGTTTCAAATTTAATTTAATTTTTAATTCTAAAACAATCCTTTGATGAAACAATTGAACTTCGAAATAAGTGCGTTATATATTGCAATTGAGAAGGTCAAGAAATTACGAGCTCTATAATATGCATTTTGTAAGTTCATTTTATGAAATGATTCCAAGTTTCAAATTTAATTTAATTTTTAATTCTAAAACAATCCTTTGGTGAAACAATTGAACTTCGAAATAAGTGCGTTATATATTGCAATTGAGAGGGTCAAGAAATTACGAGCTCTATAATATGCATTTTGTAAGTTAATTTTATGAAATGATTCCAAGTTTCAAATTTAATTTAATTTTTAATTCTAAAACAATCCTTTGATGAAACAATTGAACTTCGAAATAAGTGAGTTATATATTACAACTGAGAAGGTCAAGAAATTACGAGCTCTATAATATGCATTTTGTAAGTTCATTTTATGAAAATTTGAATGAATTTTTAATTTTAAAACAGTCCTCTGATGACACAATTGGACTTCGAAATAAGTGCGTTATATATAACAGTTGAGAATGTCAAGAAATTACGAGCTCTATAATATGCATTTTGTAAGTTCATTTTATGAAATGATTCCAAGTTTCAAATTTAATTTAATTTTTAATTCTAAAACAATCCTTTGGTGAAACAATTGGACTTCGAAATAATGCGTTATATATTACAATTGAGAAGGTCAAGAAATTACGAGCTCTATAATATGCATTTTGTAAGTTAATTTTATGAAATGATTCCAAGTTTCAAATTTTATTTAATTTTGAATTCTAAAACAATCCTTTGATGAAACAATTGAACTTCGAAATAAGTGAGTTATATATTACAACTGAGAAGGTCAAGAAATTACGAGCTCTATAATATGCATTTTGTAAGTTCATTTTATGAAAATTTGAATGAATTTTTAATTTTAAAACAGTCCTCTGATGACACAATTGGACTTCGAAATAAGTGCGTTATATATTACAGTTGAGAATGTCAAGAAATTACGAGCTCTATAATATGCATTTTGTAAGTTCATTTTATTGAACTTCGAAATAAGTGAGTTATATATTACAACTGAGAAGGTCAAGAAATTACGAGCTCTATAATATGCATTTTGTAAGTTAATTTTATGAAATGATTCCAAGTTTCAAATTTTATTTAATTTTTAATTTTAAAACAGTCCTTTGATGACACAATTGGACTTCGAAATAACTGCGTTATATATAACAGTTGAGAATGTCAAGAAATTACGAGCTCTATAATATGCATTTTGTAAGTTCATTTTATGAAAATTTGAATGAATTTTTAATTTTAAAACAGTCCTCTGATGACACAATTGGACTTCGAAATAAGTGCGTTATATATTACAGTTGAGAATGTCAAGAAATTACGAGCTCTATAATATGCATTTTGTAAGTTCATTTTATGAAATGATTCCATGTTTCAAATTTAATTTAATTTTTAATTCTAAAACAATCCTTTGGTGAAACAATTGAACTTCGAAATAAGTGCGTTATATATTGCAATTGAGAAGGTCAAGAAATTACGAGCTCTATAATATGCATTTTGTAAGTTAATTTTATGAAATGATTCCAAGTTTCAAATTTAATTTAATTTTTAATTCTAAAACAATCCTTTGATGAAACAATTGAACTTCGAAATAAGTGAGTTATATATTACAACTGAGAAGGTCAAGAAATTACGAGCTCTATAATATGCATTTTGTAAGTTCATTTTATGAAAATTTGAATGAATTTTTAATTTTAAAACAGTCCTCTGATGACACAATTGGACTTCGAAATAAGTGCGTTATATATAACAGTTGAGAATGTCAAGAAATTACGAGCTCTATAATATGCATTTTGTAAGTTCATTTTATGAAATGATTCCAAGTTTCAAATTTAATTTAATTTTTAATTCTAAAACAATCCTTTGGTGAAACAATTGGACTTCGAAATAATGCGTTATATATTACAATTGAGAAGGTCAAGAAATTACGAGCTCTATAATATGCATTTTGTAAGTTAATTTTATGAAATGATTCCAAGTTTCAAATTTTATTTAATTTTGAATTCTAAAACAATCCTTTGATGAAACAATTGAACTTCGAAATAAGTGAGTTATATATTACAACTGAGAAGGTCAAGAAATTACGAGCTCTATAATATGCATTTTGTAAGTTCATTTTATGAAATGATTCCAAGTTTCAAATTTAATTTAATTTTTAATTCTAAAACAATCCTTTGGTGAAACAATTGGACTTCGAAATAATGCGTTATATATTACAATTGAGAAGGTCAAGAAATTACGAGCTCTATAATATGCATTTTGTAAGTTAATTTTATAAAATGATTCCAAGTTTCAAATTTTATTTAATTTTGAATTCTAAAACAATCCTTTGATGAAACAATTGAACTTCGAAATAAGTGAGTTATATATTACAACTGAGAAGGTCAAGAAATTACGAGCTCTATAATATGCATTTTGTAAGTTCATTTTATGAAAATTTGAATGAATTTTTAATTTTAAAACAGTCCTCTGATGACACAATTGGACTTCGAAATAAGTGCGTTATATATTACAGTTGAGAATGTCAAGAAATTACGAGCTCTATAATATGCATTTTGTAAGTTCATTTTATTGAACTTCGAAATAAGTGAGTTATATATTACAACTGAGAAGGTCAAGAAATTACGAGCTCTATAATATGCATTTTGTAAGTTAATTTTATGAAATGATTCCAAGTTTCAAATTTTATTTAATTTTTAATTTTAAAACAGTCCTTTGATGACACAATTGGACTTCGAAATAACTGCGTTATATATTACAATTGAGAAGGTCAAGAAATTACGAGCTTTATAATATGCATTTTGTAAGTTAATTTTATGAAATGATTCCAAGTTTCAAATTTAATTTAATTTTTAATTCTAAAACAATCCTTTGGTGAAACAATTGAACTTCGAAATAACTGCGTTATATATTGCAATTGAGAAGGTCAAGAAATTACGAGCTCTATAATATGCATTTTGTAAGTTAATTTTATGAAATGATTCCAAGTTTCAAATTTAATTTAATTTTTAATTTTAAAACAGTCCTTTGATGAAACAATTGAACTTCGAAATAAGTGAGTTATATATTACAACTGAGAAGGTCAAGAAATTACGAGCTCTATAATATGCATTTTGTAAGTTAATTTTATGAAATGATTCCAAGTTTCAAATTTTATTTAATTTTTAATTCTAAAACAATCCTTTGATGAAACAATTGAACTTCGAAATAAGTGAGTTATATATTACAACTGAGAAGGTCAAGAAATTACGAGCTCTATAATATGAATTTTGTAAGTTAATTTTATGAAATGATTCAAGTTTCAAATTTTATTTAATTTTTAATTTTAAAACAGTCCTTTGATGACACAATTGGACTTCGAAATAACTGCGTTATATATTACAATTGAGAAGGTCAAGAAATTACGAGCTTTATAATATGCATTTTGTAAGTTAATTTTATGAAATGATTCCAAGTTTCAAATTTTATTTAATTTTTAATTCTAAAACAATCCTTTGGTGAAACAATTGAACTTCGAAATAAGTGCGTTATATATTGCAATTGAGAAGGTCAAGAAATTACGAGCTCTATAATATGCATTTTGTAAGTTAATTTTATGAAATGATTCCAAGTTTCAAATTTAATTTAATTTTTAATTTTAAAACAGTCCTTTGATGACACAATTGGACTTCGAAATAACTGCGTTATATATTACAATTGAGAAGGCCAAGAAATTACGAGCTCTATAATATGCATTTTGTAAGTTAATTTTATGAAATGATTCCAAGTTTCAAATTTTATTTAATTTTTAATTCTAAAACAATCCTTTGGTGAAACAATTGAACTTCGAAATAAGTGCGTTATATATTGCAATTGAGAAGGTCAAGAAATTACGAGCTCTATAATATGCATTTTGTAAGTTAATTTTATGAAATGATTCCAAGTTTCAAATTTAATTTAATTTTTAATTTTAAAACAGTCCTTTGATGACACAATTGGACTTCGAAATAACTGCGTTATATATTACAATTGAGAAGGTCAAGAAATTACGAGCTCTATAATATGCATTTTGTAAGTTAATTTTATGAAATGATTCCAAGTTTCAAATTTAATTTAATTTTTAATTCTAAAACAATCCTTTGGTGAAACAATTGAACTTCGAAATAAGTGCGTTATATATTGCAATTGAGAAGGTCAAGAAATTACGAGCTCTATAATATGCATTTTGTAAGTTAATTTTATGAAATGATTCCAAGTTTCAAATTTAATTTAATTTTTAATTCTAAAACAATCCTTTGGTGAAACAATTGAACTTCGAAATAAGTGCGTTATATATTGCAATTGAGAAGGTCAAGAAATTACGAGCTCTATAATATGCATTTTGTAAGTTAATTTTATGAAATGATTCCAAGTTTCAAATTTAATTTAATTTTTAATTCTAAAACAATCCTTTGATAAAACAATTGAACTTCGAAATAAGTGCGTTATATATTGCAATTGAGAAGGTCAAGAAATTACGAGCTCTATAATATGCATTTTGTAAGTTAATTTTATGAAATGATTCCAAGTTTCAAATTTAATTTAATTTTTAATTTTAAAACAGTCCTTTGATGAAACAATTGAACTTCGAAATAAGTGAGTTATATATTACAACTGAGAAGGTCAAGAAATTACGAGCTCTATAATATGCATTTTGTTAGTTCATTTTATGAAATGATTCCAAGTTTCAAATTTTATTTAATTTTTAATTCTAAAACAATCCTTTGATGAAACAATTGAACTTCGAAATAAGTGAGTTATATATTACAGTTGAGAATGTCAAGAAATTACGAGCTCTATAATATGCATTTTGTAAGTTCATTTTATGAATTGATTCCAAGTTTCAAATTTTATTTAATTTTTAATTCTAAAACAATCCTTTGATGAAACAATTGAACTTCGAAATAAGTGAGTTATATATTACAACTGAGAAGGTCAAGAAATTACGAGCTCTATAATATGCATTTTGTAAGTTAATTTTATGAAATGATTCCAAGTTTCAAATTTTATTTAATTTTTAATTTTAAAACAGTCCTTTGATGACACAATTGGACTTCGAAATAACTGCGTTATATATTACAATTGAGAAGGTCAAGAAATTACGAGCTTTATAATATGCATTTTGTAAGTTAATTTTATGAAATGATTCCAAGTTTCAAATTTTATTTAATTTTTAATTCTAAAACAATCCTTTGGTGAAACAATTGAACTTCGAAATAAGTGCGTTATATATTGCAATTGAGAAGGTCAAGAAATTACGAGCTCTATAATATGCATTTTGTAAGTTAATTTTATGAAATGATTCCAAGTTTCAAATTTAATTTAATTTTTAATTTTAAAACAGTCCTTTGATGACACAATTGGACTTCGAAATAAGTGAGTTATATATTACAGTTGAGAATGTCAAGAAATTACGAGCTCTATAATATGCATTTTGTAAGTTCATTTTATGAAATGATTCCAAGTTTCAAATTTAATTTAATTTTTAATTTTAAAACAGTCCTTTGATGACACAATTGGACTTCGAAATAACTGCGTTATATATTACAATTGAGAAGGTCAAGAAATTACGAGCTCTATAATATGCATTTTGTAAGTTAATTTTATGAAATGATTCCAAGTTTCAAATTTAATTTAATTTTTAATTCTAAAACAATCCTTTGGTGAAACAATTGAACTTCGAAATAAGTGCGTTATATATTGCAATTGAGAAGGTCAAGAAATTACGAGCTCTATAATATGCATTTTGTAAGTTAATTTTATGAAATGATTCCAAGTTTCAAATTTTATTTAATTTTTAATTCTAAAACAATCCTTTGGTGAAACAATTGAACTTCGAAATAAGTGCGTTATATATTGCAATTGAGAAGGTCAAGAAATTACGAGCTCTATAATATGCATTTTGTAAGTTAATTTTATGAAATGATTCCAAGTTTCAAATTTAATTTAATTTTTAATTTTAAAACAGTCCTTTGATGACACAATTGGACTTCGAAATAACTGCGTTATATATTACAATTGAAAAGGTCAAGAAATTACGAGCTCTATAATATGCATTTTGTAAGTTAATTTTATGAAATGATTCCAAGTTTCAAATTTTATTTAATTTTTAATTCTAAAACAATCTTTTGATGAAACAATTGAACTTCGAAATAAGTGAGTTATATATTACAGTTGAGAATGTCAAGAAATTACGAGCTCTATAATATGCATTTTGTAAGTTAATTTTATGAAATGATTCCAAGTTTCAAATTTAATTTAATTTTTAATTCTAAAACAATCCTTTGATGAAACAATTGAACATCGAAATAAGTGCGCTATATATTGCAATTGAGAAGGTCAAGAAATTACGAGCTCTATTATATGCATTTTGTAAGTTAATTTTATGATATGATTCCAAGTTTCAAATTTAATTTAATTTTTAATTCTAAAACAATCCTTTGATGAAACAATTGAACATCGAAATAAGTGCGTTATATATTGCAATTGAGAAGGTCAAGAAATTACGAGCTCTATAATATGCATTTTGTGAGTTAATTTTATGAAATGATTCCAAGTTTCAAATTTAATTTAATTTTTAATTCTAAAACAATCCTTTGATGAAACAATTGAACTTCGAAATAAGTGCGTTATATATTACAGTTGAGAAGGTCAAGAAATTACGAGCTCTATAATATGCATTTTGTAAGTTAATTTTATGAAAATTTGAATGAATTTTTAATTTTAAAACAATCCTTTGATGAAACAATTGAACTTCGAAATAAGTGCGTTATATATTGCAATTGAGAAGGTCAAGAAATTACGAGCTCTATAATATGCATTTTGTAAGTTAATTTTATGAAAATTTGAATGAATTTTTAATTTTAAAACAGTCCTTTGATGACACAATTGGACTTCGAAATAACTGCGTTATATATTGCAATTGAGAAGGTCAAGAAATTACGAGCTCTATAATATGCATTTTGTAAGTGCATTTTATGAAAATTTGAATGAATTTTTAATTTTAAAACAGTCGTTTGATGACACAATTGGACTTCGAAATAAGTGCGTTATATATTACAGTTGAGAAGGTCAAGAAATAACGAGCTCTATAATATGCATTTTGTAAGTTAATTTTATGAAATGATTCCAAGTTTCAAATATAATTTAATTTTTAATTCTAAAACAATCCTTTGGTGAAACAATTGAACTTCGAAATAAGTGCGTTATATATTGCTATTGAGAAGGTCAAGAAATTACGAGCAGTATAATATGCATTTTGTAAGTTCATTTTATGAAATGATTCCAAGTTTCAAATTTAATTTAATTTTTAATTCTAAAACAATCCTTTGATGAAACAATTGAACTTCGAAATAAGTGCGTTATATATTGCAATTGAGAAGGTCAAGAAATTACGAGCTCTATAATATGCATTTTGTAAGTGCATTTTATGAAAATTTGAATGAATTTTTAATTTTAAAACAGTCGTTTGATGACACAATTGGACTTCGAAATAAGTGCGTTATATATTACAGTTGAGAAGGTCAAGAAATAACGAGCTCTATAATATGCATTTTGTAAGTTAATTTTATGAAATGATTCCAAGTTTCAAATTTAATTTAATTTTTAATTCTAAAACAATCCTTTGGTGAAACAATTGAACTTCGAAATAAGTGCGTTATATATTGCAATTGAGAAGGTCAAGAAATTACGAGCAGTATAATATGCATTTTGTAAGTTCATTTTATGAAATGATTCCAAGTTTCAAATTTAATTTAATTTTTAATTCTAAAACAATCCTTTGATGAAACAATTGAACTTCGAAATAAGTGCGTTATATATTACAGTTGAGAAGGTCAATAAAATTACGAGCTCTATAATATGCATTTTGTAAGTTAATATTATGAAATGATTCCAAGTTTCAAATTTAATTAAATTTTTAATTCTAAAACAATCCTTTGATGAAACAATTGAACTTCGAAATAAGTGCGTTTAATATTACAACTGAGAAGGTCAAGAAATTACGAGCTCTATAACATGCATTTTGTAAGTTAATTTTATGAAATGATTCCAAGTTTCAAATTTAATTTAATTTTTAATTCTAAAACAATCCTTTGATGAAACAATTGAACATCGAAATAAGTGCGTTATATATTACAACTGAGAAGGTCAAGAAATAACGAGCTCTATAATATACATTTTGTAAGTTAATTTTATGAAATGATTCCAAGTTTCAAATTTAATTTAATTTTTAATTCTAAAACAATCCTTTGATGAAACAATTGAACTTCGAAATAAGTGCGTTTAATATTACAACTGAGAAGGTCAAGAAATTACGAGCTCTATAACATGCATTTTGTAAGTTAATTTTATGAAATGATTCCAAGTTTCAAATTTAATTTAATTTTTAATTCTAAAACAATCCTTTGATGAAACAATTGAACTTCGAAATAAGTGCGTTATATATTGCAATTGAGAAGGTCAAGAAATAACGAGCTCTATAATATGCATTTTGTAAGTTAATTTTATGAAATGATTCCAAGTTTCAAATTTAATTTAATTTTTAATTCTAAAACAATCCTTTGATGAAACAATTGAACTTCGAAATAAGTGCGTTATATATTGCAATTGAGAAGGTCAAGAAATTACGAGCTCTATAATATGCATTTTGTAAGTTAATTTTATGAAATGATTCCAAGTTTTAAATTTAATTTAATTTTTAATTCTAAAACAATCCTTTGATGAAACAATTGAACTTCGAAATAAGTGCGTTATATATTGCAATTGAGAAGGTCAAGAAATTACGAGCTCTATAATATGCATTTTGTAAGTTCATTTTATGAAATGATTCCAAGTTTCAAATTTAATTTAATTTTTAATTCTAAAACAATCCTTTGATGAAACAATTGAACATCGAAATAAGTGCGTTATATATTGCAATTGAGAAGGTCAAGAAATTACGAGCTCTATAATATGCATTTTGTAAGTTCATTTTATGAAATGATTCCAAGTTTCAAATTTAATTTAATTTTTAATTCTAAAACAATCCTTTGATGAAACAATTGAACTTCGAAATAAGTGCGTTATATATTGCAATTGAGAAGGTCAAGAAATTACGAGCTCTATAATATGCATTTTGTAAGTTTATTTTATGAAATTATTCCAAGTTTCAAATTTAATTTAATTTTTAATTCTAAAACAATCCTTTGATGAAACAATTGAACTTCGAAATAAGTGCGTTATATATTGCAATTGAGAAGGTCAAGAAATTACGAGCTCTATAATATGCATTTTGTAAGTTAATTTTATGAAATGATTCCAAGTTTCAAATTTAATTTAATTTTTAATTCTAAAACAATCCTTTGATGAAACAATTGAACTTCGAAATAAGTGCGTTATATATTGCAATTGAGAAGGTCAAGAAATTAAGAGCTCTATAATATGCATTTTGTAAGTTTATTTTATGAAATGATTCCAAGTTTCAAATTTAATTTAATTTTTAATTCTAAACAATCCTTTGATGAAACAATTGAACATCGAAATAAGTGCGTTATATATTGCAATTGAGAAGGTCAAGAAATTACGAGCTCTATAACATGCATTTTGTAAGTTAATTTTATGAAATGATTCCAAGTTTCAAATTTAATTTAATTTTTAATTCTAAAACAATCCTTTGATGAAACAGTTGAACATCGAAATAAGTGCGTTATATATTGCAATTGAGAAGGTCAAGAAATAACGAGCTCTATAATATGCATTTTGTAAGTTAATTTTATGAAATTATTCCAAGTTTCAAATTTAATTTAATTTTTAATTCTCAAACAATCCTTTGATGAAACAATTGAACTTCGAAATAAGTGCGTTATATATTGCAATTGAGAAGGTCAAGAAATAACGAGCTCTATAATATGCATTTTGTAAGTTAATTTTATGAAATGATTCCAAGTTTCAAATTTAATTTAATTTTTAATTCTCAAACAATCCTTTGATGAAACAATTGAACTTCGAAATAAGTGCGTTATATATTGCAATTGAGAAGGTCAAGAAATAACGAGCTCTATAATATGCATTTTGTAAGTTAATTTTATGAAATTATTCCAAGTTTCAAATTTAATTTAATTTTTAATTCTAAAACAATCCTTTGATGAAACAATTGAACTTCGAAATAAGTGCGTTATATATTGCAATTGAGAAGGTCAAGAAATTACGAGCTCTATAATATGCATTTTGTAAGTTAATTTTATGAAATGATTCCAAGTTTCAAATTTAATTTAATTTTTAATTCTAAAACAATCCTTTGATGAAACAATTGAAGTTCGAAATAAGTGCGTTATATATTGCAATTGAGAAGGTCAAGAAATTACGAGCTCTATAATATGCATTTTGTAAGTTCATTTTATGAAATGATTCCAAGTTTCAAATTTAATTTAATTTTTAATTCTAAAACAATCCTTTGATGAAACAATTGAACTTCGAAATAAGTGCGTTATATATTGCAATTGAGAAGGTCAAGAAATTACGAACTCTATAATATGCATTTTGTAAGTTAATTTTATGAAATGGTTCCAAGTTTCAAATTTAATTTAATTTTTAATTCTAAAACAATCCTTTGATGAAACAATTGAACATCGAAATAAGTGCGTTATATATTGCAATTGAGAAGGTCAAGAAATTACGAGCTCTATAATATGCATTTTGTAAGTTAATTTTATGAAATGATTCCAAGTTTCAAATTTAATTTAATTTTTAATTCTAAAACAATCCTTTGATGAAACAATTGAACTTCGAAATAAGTGCGTTATATATTGCAATTGAGAAGGTCAAGAAATAACGAGCTCTATAATATGCATTTTGTAAGTTAATTTTATGAAATGATTCCAAGTTTCAAATTTAATTTAATTTTTAATTCTAAAACAATCCTTTAGTTTTAAGTTAATTTTATGAAATGATTCCAAGTTTCAAATTTAATTTAATTTTTAATTCTCAAACAATCCTTTGATGAAACAATTGAACTTCGAAATAAGTGCGTTATATATTGCAATTGAGAAGGTCAAGAAATTACGAGCTCTATAATATGCATTTTGTAAGTTAATTTTATGAAATGATTCCAAGTTTCAAATTTAATTTAATTTTTAATTCTAAAACAATCCTTTGATGAAACAATTGAACTTCGAAATAAGTTCGTTATATATTGCAATTGAGAAGGTCAAGAAATTACGAGCTCTATAATATGCATTTTGTAAGTTAATTTTATGAAATGATTCCAAGTTTCAAATTTAATTTAATTTTTAATTCTAAAACAATCCTTTGATGAAACAATTGAACTTCGAAATAAGTGCGTTATATATTGCAATTGAGAAGGTCAAGAAATTACGAGCTCTATAATATGCATTTTGTAAGTTCATTTTATGAAATGATTCCAAGTTTCAAATTTAATTTAATTTTTAATTCTAAAACAATCCCTTGGTGAAACAATTGAACGAAATAAGTGCGTTATATATTGCAATTGAGAAGGTCAAGAAATTACGAGCTCTATAATATGCATTTTGTAAGTTCATTTTATGAAATGATTCCAAGTTTCAAATTTAATTTAATTTTTAATTCTAAAACAATCCTTTGATGAAACAATTGAACTTCGAAATAAGTGCGTTATATATTGCAATTGAGAAGGTCAAGAAATTACGAGCTCTATAATATGCATTTTGTAAGTTCATTTTATGAAATGATTCCAAGTTTCAAATTTAATTTAATTTTTAATTCTAAAACAATCCTTTGATGAAAGAATTGAACTTCGAAATAAGTGCGTTATATATTGCAATTGCGAAGGTCAAGAAATTACGAGCTCTATAATATGCATTTTGTAAGTTAATTTTATGAAATGATTCCAAGTTTCAAATTTAATTTAATTTTTAATTCTAAAACAATCCTTTGATGAAACAATTGAACTTCGAAATAAGTGCGTTATATATTGCAATTGAGAAGGTCAATAAATTACGAGCTCTATAATATGCATTTTGTAAGTTAATTTTATGAAGTGATTCCAAGTTTCAAATTTAATTTAATTTTTAATTCTAAAACAATCCTTTGATGAAACAATTGAACTTCGAAATAAGTGCGTTATATATTGCAATTGAGAAGGTCAAGAAATTACGAGCTCTATAATATGCATTTTGTAAGTTAATTTTATGAAATGATTCCAAGTTTCAAATTTAATTTAATTTTTAATTCTAAAACAATCCTTTGATGAAACAATTGAACTTCGAAATAAGTGCGTTATATATTGCAATTGCGAAGGTCAAGAAATTACGAGCTCTATAATATGCATTTTGTAAGTTAATTTTATGAAGTGATTCCAAGTTTCAAATTTAATTTAATTTTTAATTCTAAAACAATCCTTTGGTGAAACAATTGAACGAAATAAGTGCGTTATATATTGCAATTGAGAAGGTCAAGAAATTACGAGCTCTATAATATGCATTTTGTAAGTTGATTTTATGAAATGATTCCAAGTTTCAAATTTAATTTAATTTTTAATTCTAAAACAATCCTTTGATGAAACAATTGAACTTCGAAATAAGTGCGTTATATATTGCAATTGAGAAGGTCAAGAAATAACGAGCTCTATAATATGCATTTTGTAAGTTAATTTTATGAAATTATTCCAAGTTTCAAATTTAATTTAATTTTTAATTCTAAAACAATCCTTTGATGAAACAATTGAACTTCGAAATAAGTGCGTTATATATTGCAATTGAGAAGGTCAAGAAATTACGAGCTCTATAATATGCATTTTGTAAGTTAATTTTATGAAATGATTCCAAGTTTCAAATTTAATTTAATTTTTAATTCTAAAACAATCCTTTGATGAAACAATTGAACATCGAAATAAGTGCGTTATATATTACAACTGAGAAGGTCAAGAAATAACGAGCTCTATAATATACATTTTGTAAGTTAATTTTATGAAACGATTCCAAGTTTCAAATTTAATTTAATTTTTAATTCTAAAACAATCCTTTGATGAAACAATTGAAGTTCGAAATAAGTGCGTTATATATTGCAATTGAGAAGGTCAAGAAATTACGAGCTCTATAATATGCATTTTGTAAGTTCATTTTATGAAATGATTCCAAGTTTCAAATTTAATTTGATTTTTAATTCTAAAACAATCCTTTGATGAAACAATTGAACTTCGAAATAAGTGCGTTATATATTGCAATTGAGAAGGTCAAGAAATTACGAACTCTATAATATGCATTTTGTAAGTTAATTTTATGAAATGGTTCCAAGTTTCAAATTTAATTTAATTTTTAATTCTAAAACAATCCTTTGATGAAACAATTGAACATCGAAATAAGTGCGTTATATATTGCAATTGAGAAGTTCAAGAAATTACGAGCTCTATAATATGCATTTTGTAAGTTAATTTTATGAAATGATTCCAAGTTTCAAATTTAATTTAATTTTTAATTCTAAAACAATCCTTTGATGAAACAATTGAACTTCGAAATAAGTGCGTTATATATTGCAATTGAGAAGGTCAAGAAATTACGAGCTCTATAATATGCATTTTGTAAGTTAATTTTATGAAATGATTCCAAGTTTCAAATTTAATTTAATTTTTAATTCTAAAACAATCCTTTAGTTTTAAGTTAATTTTATGAAATGATTCCAAGTTTCAAATTTAATTTAATTTTTAATTCTCAAACAATCCTTTGATGAAACAATTGAACTTCGAAATAAGTGCGTTATATATTGCAATTGAGAAGGTCAAGAAATTACGAGCTCTATAATATGCATTTTGTAAGTTAATTTTATGAAATGATTCCAAGTTTCAAATTTAATTTAATTTTTAATTCTAAAACAATCCTTTGATGAAACAATTGAACTTCGAAATAAGTTCGTTATATATTGCAATTGAGAAGGTCAAGAAATTACGAGCTCTATAATATGCATTTTGTAAGTTAATTTTATGAAATGATTCCAAGTTTCAAATTTAATTTAATTTTTAATTCTAAAACAATCCTTTGATGAAACAATTGAACTTCGAAATAAGTGCGTTATATATTGCAATTGAGAAGGTCAAGAAATTACGAGCTCTATAATATGCATTTTGTAAGTTCATTTTATGAAATGATTCCAAGTTTCAAATTTAATTTAATTTTTAATTCTAAAACAATCCCTTGGTGAAACAATTGAACGAAATAAGTGCGTTATATATTGCAATTGAGAAGGTCAAGAAATTACGAGCTCTATAATATGCATTTTGTAAGTTCATTTTATGAAATGATTCCAAGTTTCAAATTTAATTTAATTTTTAAATCTAAAACAATCCTTTGATGAAACAATTGAACTTCGAAATAAGTGCGTTATATATTGCAATTGAGAAGGTCAAGAAATTACGAGCTCTATAATATGCATTTTGTAAGTTCATTTTATGAAATGATTCCAAGTTTCAAATTTAATTTAATTTTTAATTCTAAAACAATCCTTTGATGAAACAATTGAACTTCGAAATAAGTGCGTTATATATTGCAATTGCGAAGGTCAAGAAATTACGAGCTCTATAATATGCATTTTGTAAGTTAATTTTATGAAATGATTCCAAGTTTCAAATTTAATTTAATTTTTAATTCTAAAACAATCCTTTGATGAAACAATTGAACTTCGAAATAAGTGCGTTATATATTGCAATTGAGAAGGTCAATAAATTACGAGCTCTATAATATGCATTTTGTAAGTTAATTTTATGAAGTGATTCCAAGTTTCAAATTTAATTTAATTTTTAATTCTAAAACAATCCTTTGATGAAACAATTGAACTTCGAAATAAGTGCGTTATATATTGCAATTGAGAAGGTCAAGAAATTACGAGCTCTATAATATGCATTTTGTAAGTTAATTTTATGAAATGATTCCAAGTTTCAAATTTAATTTAATTTTTAATTCTAAAACAATCCTTTGATGAAACAATTGAACTTCGAAATAAGTGCGTTATATATTGCAATTGCGAAGGTCAAGAAATTACGAGCTCTATAATATGCATTTTGTAAGTTAATTTTATGAAGTGATTCCAAGTTTCAAATTTAATTTAATTTTTAATTCTAAAACAATCCTTTGGTGAAACAATTGAACAAAGTAAGTGCGTTATATATTGCAATTGAGAAGGTCAAGAAATTACGAGCTCTATAATATGCATTTTGTAAGTTGATTTTATGAAATGATTCCAAGTTTCAAATTTAATTTAATTTTTAATTCTAAAACAATCCTTTGATGAAACAATTGAACTTCGAAATAAGTGCGTAATATATTGCAATTGAGAAGGTCAAGAAATTACGAGCTCTATAATATGCATTTTGTAAGTTAATTTTATGAAATGGTTCCAAGTTTCAAATTTGATTGAAATTTTAATTCTAAAACAGTCCTTTGATGACACAATTGGACTTCGAAATAATTGCGTTACATATTACAGTTGAGAAGGTCAAGAAATTACGAGCTCTATAATATGCATTTTGTAAGTTAATTTTATGAAATGGTTCCAAGTTTCAAATTTGATTGAAATTTTAATTCTGAAACAGTCCTTTGATGACACAATTGGACTTCGAAATAATTGCGTTACATATTACAGTTGAGAAGGTCAAGAAATTACGAGCTCTATAATATGCATTTTGTAAGTTAATTTTATGAAATGGTTCCAAGTTTCAAATTTGATTGAAATTTTAATTCTAAAACAGTCCTTTGATGACACAATTGAACTTCGAAATAAGTGCGTTATATATTGCAATTGAGAAGGTCAAGAAATTACGAGCTCTATAATATGCATTTTGTAAGTTAATTTTATGAAATTATTCCAAGTTTCAAATTTAATTTAATTTTTAATTCTAAAACAATCCTTTGATGAAACAATTGAACTTCGAAATAAGTGCGTTATATATTGCAATTGAGAAGGTCAAGAAATTACGAGCTCTATAATATGCATTTTGTAAGTTAATTTTATGAAATGATTCCAAGTTTCAAATTTAATTTAATTTTTAATTCTAAAACAATCCTTTGATGAAACAATTGAACTTCGAAATAAGTGCGTTATATATTGCAATTGAGAAGGTCAAGAAATTACGAGCTCTATAATATGCATTTTGTAAGTTAATTTTATGAAATGGTTCCAAGTTTCAAATTTGATTGAAATTTTAATTCTAAAACAGTCCTTTGATGACACAATTGGACTTCGAAATAATTGCGTTACATATAACAGTTGAGAAGGTCAAGAAATTACGAGCTCTATAATATGCATTTTGTAAGTTAATTTTATGAAATGGTTCCAAGTTTCAAATTTGATTGAAATTTTAATTCTAAAACAGTCCTTTGATGACACAATTGGACTTCGAAATAAGTGCGTTATATATTGCAATTGAGAAGGTCAAGAAATTACGAGCTCTATAATATGCATTTTGTAAGTTCATTTTATGAAATGATTCCAAGTTTCAAATTTAATTTAATTTTTAATTGTAAAACAATCCTTTGGTGAAACAATTGAACTTCGAAATAAGTGCGTTATATATTGCAATTGAGAAGGTCAATAAATTACGAGCTCTATAATATGCATTTTGTAAGTTAATTTTATGAAGTGATTCCAAGTTTCAAATTTAATTTAATTTTTAATTCTAAAACAATCCTTTGATGAAACAATTGAACTTCGAAATAAGTGCGTAATATATTGCAATTGAGAAGGTCAAGAAATTACGAGCTCTATAATATGAAATGATTCCAAGTTTCAAATTTAATTTAATTTTTAATTCTAAAACAATCCTTTGATGAAACAATTGAACTTCGAAATAAGTGCGTTATATATTGCAATTGAGAAGGTCAAGAAATTACGAGCTCTATAATATGCATTTTGTAAGTTAATTTTATGAAATGGTTCCAAGTTTCAAATTTGATTGAAATTTTAATTCTAAAACAGTCCTTTGATGACACAATTGGACTTCGAAATAATTGCGTTACATATAACAGTTGAGAAGGTCAAGAAATTACGAGCTCTATAATATGCATTTTGTAAGTTAATTTTATGAAATGGTTCCAAGTTTCAAATTTGATTGAAATTTTAATTCTAAAACAGTCCTTTGATGACACAATTGGACTTCGAAATAAGTGCGTTATATATTGCAATTGAGAAGGTCAAGAAATTACGAGCTCTATAATATGCATTTTGTAAGTTAATTTTATGAAATGATTCCAAGTTTCAAATTTAATTTAATTTTTAATTGTAAAACAATCCTTTGGTGAAACAATTGAACTTCGAAATAAGTGCGTTATATATTGCAATTGAGAAGGTCAATAAATTACGAGCTCTATAATATGCATTTTGTAAGTTAATTTTATGAAGTGATTCCAAGTTTCAAATTTAATTTAATTTTTAATTCTAAAACAATCCTTTGATGAAACAATTGAACTTCGAAATAAGTGCGTAATATATTGCAATTGAGAAGGTCAAGAAATTACGAGCTCTATAATATGCATTTTGTAAGTTAATTTTATGAAATGATTCCAAGTTTCAAATTTAATTTAATTTTTAATTCTAAAACAATCCTTTGATGAAACAATTGAACTTCGAAATAAGTGCGTTATATATTGCAATTGAGAAGGTCAAGAAATTACGAACTCTATAATATGCATTTTGTAAGTTAATTTTATGAAATGGTTCCAAGTTTCAAATTTGATTGAAATTTTAATTCTAAAACAGTCCTTTGATGACACAATTGGACTTCGAAATAATTGCGTTACATATTACAGTTGAGAAGGTCAAGAAATTACGAGCTCTATAATATGCATTTTGTAAGTTAATTTTATGAAATGGTTCCAAGTTTCAAATTTGATTGAAATTTTAATTCTGAAACAGTCCTTTGATGACACAATTGGACTTCGAAATAATTGCGTTACATATTACAGTTGAGAAGGTCAAGAAATTACGAGCTCTATAATATGCATTTTGTAAGTTAATTTTATGAAATGGTTCCAAGTTTCAAATTTGATTGAAATTTTAATTCTAAAACAGTCCTTTGATGACACAATTGAACTTCGAAATAAGTGCGTTATATATTGCAATTGAGAAGGTCAAGAAATTACGAGCTCTATAATATGCATTTTGTAAGTTAATTTTATGAAATGATTCCAAGTTTCAAATTTAATTTAATTTTTAATTCTAAAACAATCCTTTGATGAAACAATTGAACTTCGAAATAAGTGCGTTATATATTACAGTTGAGAAGGTCAAGAAATTACGAGCTCTATAATATGCATTTTGTAAGTTAATTTTATGAAATGGTTCCAAGTTTCAAATTTGATTGAAATTTTAATTCTGAAACAGTCCTTTGATGACACAATTGGACTTCGAAATAATTGCGTTACATATTACAGTTGAGAAGGTCAAGAAATTACGAGCTCTATAATATGCATTTTGTAAGTTAATTTTATGAAATGGTTCCAAGTTTCAAATTTGATTGAAATTTTAATTCTAAAACAGTCCTTTGATGACACAATTGAACTTCGAAATAAGTGCGTTATATATTGCAATTAGAAGGTCAAGAAATTACGAGCTCTATAATATGCATTTTGTAAGTTAATTTTATGAAATGATTCCAAGTTTCAAATTTAATTTAATTTTTAATTCTAAAACAATCCTTTGATGAAACAATTGAACTTCGAAATAAGTGCGTTATATATTGCAATTGAGAAGGTCAAGAAATTACGAGCTCTATAATATGCATTTTGTAAGTTAATTTTATGAAATGGTTCCAAGTTTCAAATTTGGTTGAAATTTTAATTCTAAAACAGTCCTTTGATGACACAATTGGACTTCGAAATAAGTGCGTTATATATTGCAATTGAGAAGGTCAAGAAATTACGAGCTCTATAATATGCATTTTGTGAGTTAATTTTATGAAATGATTCCAAGTTTCAAATTTAATTTAATTTTTAATTCTAAAACAATCCTTTGATGAAACAATTGAACTTCGAAATAAGTGCGTTATATATTGCAATTGAGAAGGTCAAGAAATTACGAGCTCTATAATATGCATTTTGTAAGTTAATTTTATGAAATGATTCCAAGTTTCAAATTTAATTTAATTTTTAATTCTAAAACAATCCTTTGGTGAAACAATTGAACTTCGAAATAAGTGCGTTATATATTGCAATTGAGAAGGTCAAGAAATTACGAGCTCTATAATATGCATTTTGTGAGTTAATTTTATGAAATGATTCCAAGTTTCAAATTTAATTTAATTTTTAATTCTAAAACAATCCTTTGATGAAACAATTGAACTTCGAAATAAGTGCGTTATATATTGCAATTGAGAAGGTCAAGAAATTACGAGCTCTATAATATGCATTTTGTAAGTTAATTTTATGAAATGATTCCAAGTTTCAAATTTAATTTAATTTTTAATTCTAAAACAATCCTTTGGTGAAACAATTGAACTTCGAAATAAGTGCGTTATATATTGCAATTGAGAAGGTCAATAAATTACGAGCTCTATAATATGCATTTTGTAAGTTAATTTTATGAAGTGATTCCAAGTTTCAAATTTAATTTAATTTTTAATTCTAAAACAATCCTTTGGTGAAACAATTGAACTTCGAAATAAGTGCGTTATATATTGCAATTGAGAAGGTCAAGAAATTACGAGCTCTATAATATGCATTTTGTAAGTTAATTTTATGAAATGATTCCAAGTTTCAAATTTAATTTAATTTTTAATTGTAAAACAATCCTTTGGTGAAACAATTGAACTTCGAAATAAGTGCGTTATATATTGCAATTGAGAAGGTCAAGAAATTACGAGCTCTATAATATGCATTTTGTAAGTTAATTTTATGAAATGATTCCAAGTTTCAAATTTAATTTAATTTTTAATTCTAAAACAATCCTTTGATGAAACAATTGAACTTCGAAATAAGTGCGTTATATATTGCAATTGAGAAGGTCAAGAAATTACGAGCTCTATAATATGCATTTTGTAAGTTAATTTTATGAAATGATTCCAAGTTTCAAATTTAATTTAATTTTTAATTGTAAAACAATCCTTTGGTGAAACAATTGAACTTCGAAATAAGTGCGTTATATATTGCAATTGAGAAGGTCAATAAATTACGAGCTCTATAATATGCATTTTGTAAGTTAATTTTATGAAATGATTCCAAGTTTCAAATTTAATTTAATTTTTAATTCTAAAACAATCCTTTGATGAAACAATTGAACTTCGAAATAAGTGCGTTATATATTGCAATTGAGAAGGTCAAGAAATTACGAGCTCTATAATATGCATTTTGTAAGTTAATTTTATGAAATGATTCCAAGTTTCAAATTTAATTTAATTTTTAATTGTAAAACAATCCTTTGGTGAAACAATTGAACTTCGAAATAAGTGCGTTATATATTGCAATTGAGAAGGTCAAGAAATTACGAGCTCTATAATATGCATTTTGTAAGTTAATTTTATGAAATGATTCCAAGTTTCAAATTTAATTTAATTTTTAATTGTAAAACAATCCTTTGATGACACAATTGAACTTCGAAATAAGTGCGTTATATATTGCAATTGAGAAGGTCAAGAAATTACGAGCTCTATAATATGCATTTTGTAAGTTAATTTTATGAAATGATTCCAAGTTTCAAATTTAATTTAATTTTTAATTCTAAAACAATCCTTTGATGAAACAATTGAACTTCGAAATAAGTGCGTTATATATTGCAATTGAGAAGGTCAAGAAATTACGAGCTCTATAATATGCATTTTGTAAGTTAATTTTATGAAATGATTCCAAGTTTCAAATTTAATTTAATTTTTAATTGTAAAACAATCCTTTGGTGAAACAATTGAACTTCGAAATAAGTGCGTTATATATTGCAATTGAGAAGGTCAATAAATTACGAGCTCTATAATATGCATTTTGTAAGTTAATTTTATGAAGTGATTCCAAGTTTCAAATTTAATTTAATTTTTAATTCTAAAACAATCCTTTGGTGAAACAATTGAACTTCGAAATAAGTGCGTTATATATTGCAATTGAGAAGGTCAATAAATTACGAGCTCTATAATATGCATTTTGTAAGTTAATTTTATGAAATGGTTCCAAGTTTCAAATTTGATTGAAATTTTAATTCTAAAACAGTCCTTTGATGACACAATTGGACTTCGAAATAAGTGCGTTATATATTGCAATTGAGAAGGTCAAGAAATTACGAGCTCTATAATATGCATTTTGTAAGTTAATTTTATGAAATGATTCCAAGTTTCAAATTTAATTTAATTTTTAATTGTAAAACAATCCTTTGGTGAAACAATTGAACTTCGAAATAAGTGCGTTATATATTGCAATTGAGAAGGTCAATAAATTACGAGCTCTATAATATGCATTTTGTAAGTTAATTTTATGAAGTGATTCCAAGTTTCAAATTTAATTTAATTTTTAATTCTAAAACAATCCTTTGATGAAACAATTGAACTTCGAAATAAGTGCGTAATATATTGCAATTGAGAAGGTCAAGAAATTACGAGCTCTATAATATGCATTTTGTAAGTTAATTTTATGAAATGATTCCAAGTTTCAAATTTAATTTAATTTTTAATTCTAAAACAATCCTTTGATGAAACAATTGAACTTCGAAATAAGTGCGTTATATATTGCAATTGAGAAGGTCAAGAAATTACGAACTCTATAATATGCATTTTGTAAGTTAATTTTATGAAATGGTTCCAAGTTTCAAATTTGATTGAAATTTTAATTCTAAAACAGTCCTTTGATGACACAATTGGACTTCGAAATAATTGCGTTACATATTACAGTTGAGAAGGTCAAGAAATTACGAGCTCTATAATATGCATTTTGTAAGTTAATTTTATGAAATGGTTCCAAGTTTCAAATTTGATTGAAATTTTAATTCCGAAACAGTCCTTTGATGACACAATTGGACTTCGAAATAATTGCGTTACATATTACAGTTGAGAAGGTCAAGAAATTACGAGCTCTATAATATGCATTTTGTAAGTTAATTTTATGAAATGGTTCCAAGTTTCAAATTTGATTGAAATTTTAATTCTAAAACAGTCCTTTGATGACACAATTGAACTTCGAAATAAGTGCGTTATATATTGCAATTGAGAAGGTCAAGAAATTACGAGCTCTATAATATGCATTTTGTAAGTTAATTTTATGAAATGATTCCAAGTTTCAAATTTAATTTAATTTTTAATTCTAAAACAATCCTTTGATGAAACAATTGAACTTCGAAATAAGTGCGTTATATATTACAGTTGATAAGGTCAAGAAATTACGAGCTCTATAATATGCATTTTGTAAGTTAATTTTATGAAATGGTTCCAAGTTTCAAATTTGATTGAAATTTTAATTCTGAAACAGTCCTTTGATGACACAATTGGACTTCGAAATAATTGCGTTACATATTACAGTTGAGAAGGTCAAGAAATTACGAGCTCTATAATATGCATTTTGTAAGTTAATTTTATGAAATGGTTCCAAGTTTCAAATTTGATTGAAATTTTAATTCTAAAACAGTCCTTTGATGACACAATTGAACTTCGAAATAAGTGCGTTATATATTGCAATTGAGAAGGTCAAGAAATTACGAGCTCTATAATATGCATTTTGTAAGTTAATTTTATGAAATGATTCCAAGTTTCAAATTTAATTTAATTTTTAATTCTAAAACAATCCTTTGATGAAACAATTGAACTTCGAAATAAGTGCGTTATATATTACAGTTGAGAAGGTCAAGAAATTACGAGCTCTATAATATGCATTTTGTAAGTTAATTTTATGAAATGGTTCCAAGTTTCAAATTTGATTGAAATTTTAATTCTAAAACAGTCCTTTGATGACACAATTGAACTTCGAAATAAGTGCGTTATATATTGCAATTGAGAAGGTCAAGAAATTACGAGCTCTATAATATGCATTTTGTAAGTTAATTTTATGAAATGATTCCAAGTTTCAAATTTAATTTAATTTTTAATTCTAAAACAATCCTTTGATGAAACAATTGAACTTCGAAATAAGTGCGTTATATATTGCAATTGAGAAGGTCAAGAAATTACGAGCTCTATAATATGCATTTTGTAAGTTAATTTTATGAAATGGTTCCAAGTTTCAAATTTGGTTGAAATTTTAATTCTAAAACAGTCCTTTGATGACACAATTGGACTTCGAAATAAGTGCGTTATATATTGCAATTGAGAAGGTCAAGAAATTACGAGCTCTATAATATGCATTTTGTGAGTTAATTTTATGAAATGATTCCAAGTTTCAAATTTAATTTAATTTTTAATTCTAAAACAATCCTTTGATGAAACAATTGAACTTCGAAATAAGTGCGTTATATATTGCAATTGAGAAGGTCAAGAAATTACGAGCTCTATAATATGCATTTTGTAAGTTAATTTTATGAAATGATTCCAAGTTTCAAATTTAATTTAATTTTTAATTCTAAAACAATCCTTTGGTGAAACAATTGAACGAAATAAGTGCGTTATATATTGCAATTGAGAAGGTCAAGAAATAACGAGCTCTATAATATGCATTTTTTAAGTTCATTTTATGAAATGATTCCAAGTTTCAAATTTAATTTAATTTTTAATTCTAAAACAATCCTTTGATGAAACAATTGAACTTCGAAATAAGTGCGTTATATATTGCAATTGAGAAGGTCAAGAAATTACGAGCTCTATAATATGCATTTTGTAAGTTAATTTTATGAAATGATTCCAAGTTTCAAATTTAATTTAATTTTTAATTCTAAAACAATCCTTTGATGAAACAATTGAACTTCGAAATAAGTGCGTTATATATTGCAATTGAGAAGGTCAAGAAATTACGAGCTCTATAATATGCATTTTGTAAGTTAATTTTATGAAATGGTTCCAAGTTTCAAATTTGATTGAAATTTTAATTCTAAAACAGTCCTTTGATGACACAATTGGACTTCGAAATAATTGCGTTACATATTACAGTTGAGATGGTCAAGAAATTACGAGCTCTAAAATATGCATTTTGTAAGTTAATTTTATGAAATGGTTCCAAGTTTCAAATTTGATTGAAATTTTAATTCTAAAACAGTCCTTTGATGACACAATTGGACTTCGAAATAATTGCGTTACATATAACAGTTGAGAAGGTCAAGAAATTACGAGCTCTATAATATGCATTTTGTAAGTTAATTTTATGAAATGGTTCCAAGTTTCAAATTTGATTGAAATTTTAATTCTAAAACAGTCCTTTGATGACACAATTGGACTTCGAAATAAGTGCGTTATATATTGCAATTGAGAAGGTCAAGAAATTACGAGCTCTATAATATGCATTTTGTGAGTTAATTTTATGAAATGATTCCAAGTTTCAAATTTAATTTAATTTTTAATTCTAAAACAATCCTTTGATGAAACAATTAAACTTCGAAATAAGTGCGTTATATATTGCAATTGAGAAGGTCAAGAAATTACGAGCTCTATAATATGCATTTTGTAAGTTAATTTTATGAAATGATTCCAAGTTTCAAATTTAATTTAATTTTTAATTCTAAAACAATCCTTTGGTGAAACAATTGAACGAAATAAGTGCGTTATATATTGCAATTGAGAAGGTCAAGAAATAACGAGCTCTATAATATGCATTTTGTAAGTTCATTTTATGAAATGATTCCAAGTTTCAAATTTAATTTAATTTTTAATTCTAAAACAATCCTTTGATGAAACAATTGAACTTCGAAATAAGTGCGTTATATATTGCAATTGAGAAGGTCAAGAAATTACGAGCTCTATAATATGCATTTTGTAAGTTAATTTTATGAAATGATTCCAAGTTTCAAATTTAATTTAATTTTTAATTCTAAAACAATCCTTTGATGAAACAATTGAACTTCGAAATAAGTGCGTTATATATTGCAATTGAGAAGGTCAAGAAATTACGAGCTCTATAATATGCATTTTGTAAGTTCATTTTATGAAATGGTTCCAAGTTTCAAATTTGATTGAAATTTTAATTCTAAAACAGTCCTTTGATGACACAATTGGACTTCGAAATAATTGCGTTACATATTACAGTTGAGATGGTCAAGAAATTACGAGCTCTAAAATATGCATTTTGTAAGTTAATTTTATGAAATGGTTCCAAGTTTCAAATTTGATTGAAATTTTAATTCTAAAACAGTCCTTTGATGACACAATTGGAATTCGAAATAATTGCGTTACATATTACAGTTGAGAAGGTCAAGAAATTACGAGCTCTATAATATGCATTTTGTAAGCTAATTTTATGAAATGGTTCCAAGTTTCAAATTTGATTGAAATTTTAATTCTAAAACAGTCCTTTGATGACACATTTGGACTTCGAAATAATTGCGTTACATAATACAGTTGAGAAGGTCAAGAAATTACGAGCTCTATAATATGCATTTTGTAAGTTAATTTTATGAAATGGTTCCAAGTTTCAAATTTGATTGAAATTTTAATTCTAAAACAGTCCTTTGATGTGACAATTGGACTTCGAAATAATTGCGTTACATATTACAGTTGAGAAGGTCAAGAAATTACGAGCTCTATAATATGCATTTTGTAAGTTAATTTTATGAAAATTTGAATGAATTTTTAATTTTAAAACAGTCCTTTGATGACACAATTGGACTTCGAAATAACTGCGTTATATATTACAGTTGAGAAGGTCAAGAAATTACGAGCTCTAAAATATGCATTTTGTAAGTTAATTTTATGAAATGATTCCAAGTTTCAAATTTAATTTTTAATTCTAAAACAATCCTTTGATGAAACAATTGAACTTCGAAATAAGTGAGTTATATATTACAACTGAGAAGGTCAAGAAATTACGAGCTCTATAATATGCATTTTGTAAGTTCATTTTATGAAATGATTCCAAGTTTCAAATTTAATTTAATTTTTAATTCTAAAACAATCCTTTGGTGAAACAATTGAACGAAATAAGTGCGTTATATATTGCAATTGAGAAGGTCAAGAAATAACGAGCTCTATAATATGCATTTTGTAAGTTCATTTTATGAAATGATTCCAAGTTTCAAATTTAATTTAATTTTTAATTCGAAAACAATCCTTTGATGAAACAATTGAACTTCGAAATAAGTGCGTTATATATTGCAATTGAGAAGGTCAAGAAATTACGAGCTCTATAATATGCATTTTGTAAGTTAATTTTATGAAATGATTCCAAGTTTCAAATTTAATTTAATTTTTAATTCTAAAACAATCCTTTGATGAAACAATTGAACTTCGAAATAAGTGCGTTATATATTGCAATTGAGAAGGTCAAGAAATTACGAGCTCTATAATATGCATTTTGTAAGTTAATTTTATGAAATGGTTCCAAGTTTCAAATTTGATTGAAATTTTAATTCTAAAACAGTCCTTTGATGACACAATTGGACTTCGAAATAATTGCGTTACATATTACAGTTGAGATGGTCAAGAAATTACGAGCTCTAAAATATGCATTTTGTAAGTTAATTTTATGAAATGGTTCCAAGTTTCAAATTTGATTGAAATTTTAATTCTAAAACAGTCCTTTGATGACACAATTGGACTTCGAAATAATTGCGTTACATATTACAGTTGAGAAGGTCAAGAAATTACGAGCTCTATAATATGCATTTTGTAAGCTAATTTTATGAAATGGTTCCAAGTTTCAAATTTGATTGAAATTTTAATTCTAAAACAGTCCTTTGATGACACATTTGGACTTCGAAATAATTGCGTTACATATTACAGTTGAGAAGGTCAAGAAATTACGAGCTCTATAATATGCATTTTGTAAGTTAATTTTATGAAATGGTTCCAAGTTTCAAATTTGATTGAAATTTTAATTCTAAAACAGTCCTTTGATGACACAATTGGACTTCGAAATAATTGCGTTACATATTACAGTTGAGAAGGTCAAGAAATTACGAGCTCTATAATATGCATTTTGTAAGTTAATTTTATGAAATGATTCCAAGTTTCAAATTTAATTTTTAATTCTAAAACAATCCTTTGATGAAACAATTGAACTTCGAAATAAGTGAGTTATATATTACAACTGAGAAGGTCAAGAAATTACGAGCTCTATAATATGCATTTTGTAAGTTAATTTTATGAAATGATTCCAAGTTTCAAATTTAATTTTTAATTCTAAAACAATCCTTTGATGAAACAATTGAACTTCGAAATAAGTGAGTTATATATTACAACTGAGAAGGTCAAGAAATTACGAGCTCTATAATATGCATTTTGTAAGTTAATTTTATGAAATGATTCCAAGTTTCAAATTTAATTTAATTTTTAATTCTAAAACAATCCTTTGATGAAACAATTGAACTTCGAAATAAGTGCGTTATATATTGCAATTGAGAAGGTCAAGAAATTACGAGCTCTATAATATGCATTTTGTAAGTTCATTTTATGAAATGATTCCAAGTTTCAAATTTAATTTAATTTTTAATTCTAAAACAATCCTTTGGTGAAACAATTGAACGAAATAAGTGGGTTATATATTGCAATTGAGAAGGTCAAGAAATTACGAGCTCTATAATATGCATTTTGTAAGTTCATTTTATGAAATGATTCCAAGTTTCAAATTTAATTTAATTTTTAATTCTAAAACAATCCTTTGATGAAACAATTGAACTTCGAAATAAGTGCGTTATATATTGCAATTGAGAAGGTCAAGAAATTACGAGCTCTATAATATGCATTTTGTAAGTTAATTTTATGAAATGATTCCAAGTTTCAAATTTAATTTAATTTTTAATTCTAAAACAATCCTTTGGTGAAACAATTGAACGAAATAAGTGCGTTATATATTGCAATTGAGAAGGTCAAGAAATTACGAGCTCTATAATATGCATTTTGTAAGTTCATTTTATGAAATGATTCCAAGTTTCAAATTTAATTTAATTTTTAATTCTAAAACAATCCTTTGATGAAACAATTGAACTTCGAAATAAGTGCGTTATATATTGCAATTGAGAAGGTCAAGAAATTACGAGCTCTATAATATGCATTTTGTAAGTTAATTTTATGAAATGATTCCAAGTTTCAAATTTAATTTAATTTTTAATTCTAAAACAATCCTTTGATGAAACAATTGAACTTCGAAATAAGTGCGTTATATATTGCAATTGAGAAGGTCAAGAAATTACGAGCTCTATAATATGCATTTTGTAAGTTAATTTTATGAAATGATTCCAAGTTTCAAATTTAATTTAATTTTTAATTCTAAAACAATCCTTTGGTGAAACAATTGAACGAAATAAGTGCGTTATATATTGCAATTGAGAAGGTCAAGAAATTACGAGCTCTATAATATGCATTTTGTAAGTTAATTTTATGAAATGATTCCAAGTTTCAAATTTAATTTAATTTTTAATTCTAAAACAATCCTTTGGTGAAACAATTGAACGAAATAAGTGCGTTATATATTGCAATTGAGAAGGTCAAGAAATTACGAGCTCTATAATATGCATTTTGTAAGTTAATTTTATGAAATGATTCCAAGTCTCAAATTTAATTTAATTTTTAATTCTAAAACAATCCTTTGGTGAAACAATTGAACGAAATAAGTGCGTTATATATTGCAATTGAGAAGGTCAAGAAATTACGAGCTCTATAATATGCATTTTGTAAGTTCATTTTATGAAATGATTCCAAGTTTCAAATTTAATTTAATTTTTAATTCTAAAACAATCCTTTGATGAAACAATTGAACTTCGAAATAAGTGCGTTATATATTGCAATTGAGAAGGTCAAGAAATTACGAGCTCTATAATATGCATTTTGTAAGTTAATTTTATGAAATGATTCCAAGTTTCAAATTTAATTTAATTTTTAATTCTAAAACAATCCTTTGGTGAAACAATTGAACGAAATAAGTGCGTTATATATTGCAATTGAGAAGGTCAAGAAATTACGAGCTCTATAATATGCATTTTGTAAGTTCATTTTATGAAATGATTCCAAGTTTCAAATTTAATTTAATTTTTAATTCTAAAACAATCCTTTGATGAAACAATTGAACTTCGAAATAAGTGCGTTATATATTGCAATTGAGAAGGTCAAGAAATTACGAGCTCTATAATATGCATTTTGTAAGTTAATTTTATGAAATGATTCCAAGTTTCAAATTTAATTTAATTTTTAATTCTAAAACAATCCTTTGATGAAACAATTGAACTTCGAAATAAGTGCGTTATATATTGCAATTGAGAAGGTCAAGAAATTACGAGCTCTATAATATGCATTTTGTAAGTTAATTTTATGAAATGATTCCAAGTTTCAAATTTAATTTAATTTTTAATTCTAAAACAATCCTTTGGTGAAACAATTGAACGAAATAAGTGCGTTATATATTGCAATTGAGAAGGTCAAGAAATTACGAGCTCTATAATATGCATTTTGTAAGTTCATTTTATGAAATGATTCCAAGTTTCAAATTTAATTTAATTTTTAATTCTAAAACAATCCTTTGGTGAAACAATTGAACGAAATAAGTGCGTTATATATTGCAATTGAGAAGGTCAAGAAATTACGAGCTCTATAATATGCATTTTGTAAGTTCATTTTATGAAATGATTCCAAGTTTCAAATTTAATTTAATTTTTAATTCTAAAACAATCCTTTGGTGAAACAATTGAACGAAATAAGTGCGTTATATATTGCAATTGAGAAGGTCAAGAAATTACGAGCTCTATAATATGCATTTTGTAAGTTCATTTTATGAAATGATTCCAAGTTTCAAATTTAATTTAATTTTTAATTCTAAAACAATCCTTTGGTGAAACAATTGAACGAAATAAGTGCGTTATATATTGCAATTGAGAAGGTCAAGAAATTACGAGCTCTATAATATGCATTTTGTAAGTTCATTTTATGAAATGATTCCAAGTTTCAAATTTAATTTAATTTTTAATTCTAAAACAATCCTTTGGTGAAACAATTGAACGAAATAAGTGCGTTATATATTGCAATTGAGAAGGTCAAGAAATTACGAGCTCTATAATATGCATTTTGTAAGTTCATTTTATGAAATGATTCCAAGTTTCAAATTTAATTTAATTTTTAATTCTAAAACAATCCTTTGGTGAAACAATTGAACGAAATAAGTGCGTTATATATTGCAATTGAGAAGGTCAAGAAATTACGAGCTCTATAATATGCATTTTGTAAGTTCATTTTATGAAATGATTCCAAGTTTCAAATTTAATTTAATTTTTAATTCTAAAACAATCCTTTGGTGAAACAATTGAACGAAATAAGTGCGTTATATATTGCAATTGAGAAGGTCAAGAAATTACGAGCTCTATAATATGCATTTTGTAAGTTCATTTTATGAAATGATTCCAAGTTTCAAATTTAATTTAATTTTTAATTCTAAAACAATCCTTTGGTGAAACAATTGAACGAAATAAGTGCGTTATATATTGCAATTGAGAAGGTCAAGAAATTACGAGCTCTATAATATGCATTTTGTAAGTTCATTTTATGAAATGATTCCAAGTTTCAAATTTAATTTAATTTTTAATTCTAAAACAATCCTTTGGTGAAACAATTGAACGAAATAAGTGCGTTATATATTGCAATTGAGAAGGTCAAGAAATTACGAGCTCTATAATATGCATTTTGTAAGTTCATTTTATGAAATGATTCCAAGTTTCAAATTTAATTTAATTTTTAATTCTAAAACAATCCTTTGGTGAAACAATTGAACGAAATAAGTGCGTTATATATTGCAATTGAGAAGGTCAAGAAATTACGAGCTCTATAATATGCATTTTGTAAGTTCATTTTATGAAATGATTCCAAGTTTCAAATTTAATTTAATTTTTAATTCTAAAACAATCCTTTGGTGAAACAATTGAACGAAATAAGTGCGTTATATATTGCAATTGAGAAGGTCAAGAAATTACGAGCTCTATAATATATATTTTGTAAAATGATTCCAAGTTTCAAATTTAATTTAATTTTTAATTCTAAAACAATCCTTTGGTGAAACAATTGAACGAAATAAGTGCGTTATATATTGCAATTGAGAAGGTCAAGAAATTACGAGCTCTATAATATGCATTTTGTAAGTTCATTTTATGAAATGATTCCAAGTTTCAAATTTAATTTAATTTTTAATTCTAAAACAATCCTTTGATGAAACAATTGAACTTCGAAATAAGTGCGTTATATATTGCAATTGAGAAGGTCAAGAAATTACGAGCTCTATAATATGCATTTTGTAAGTTAATTTTATGAAATGATTCCAAGTTTCAAATTTAATTTAATTTTTAATTCTAAAACACTCCTTTGGTGAAACAATTGAACGAAATAAGTGCGTTATATATTGCAATTGAGAAGGTCAAGAAATTACGAGCTCTATAATATGCATTTTGTAAGTTAATTTTATGAAATGATTCCAAGTTTCAAATTTAATTTAATTTTTAAATCTAAAACAATCCTTTGATGAAACAATTGAACTTCGAAATAAGTGCGTTATATATTGCAATTGAGAAGGTCAAGAAATTACGAGCTCTATAATATGCATTTTGTAAGTTCATTTTATGAAATGATTCCAAGTTTCAAATTTAATTTAATTTTTAATTCTAAAACAATCCTTTGGTGAAACAATTGAACGAAATAAGTGCGTTATATATTGCAATTGAGAAGGTCAAGAAATTACGAGCTCTATAATATGCATTTTGTAAGTTCATTTTATGAAATGATTCCAAGTTTCAAATTTAATTTAATTTTTAATTCTAAAACAATCCTTTGGTGAAACAATTGAACGAAATAAGTGCGTTATATATTGCAATTGAGAAGGTCAAGAAATTACGAGCTCTATAATATGCATTTTGTAAGTTCATTTTATGAAATGATTCCAAGTTTCAAATTTAATTTAATTTTTAATTCTAAAACAATCCTTTGATGAAACAATTGAACTTCGAAATAAGTGCGTTATATATTGCAATTGAGAAGGTCAAGAAATTACGAGCTCTATAATATGCATTTTGTAAGTTTATTTTATGAAATGATTCCAAGTTTCAAATTTAATTTAATTTTTAATTCTAAAACAATCCTTTGATGAAACAATTGAACTTCGAAATAAGTGCGTTATATATTGCAATTGAGAAGGTCAAGAAATTACGAGCTCTATAATATGCATTTTGTAAGTTAATTTTATGAAATGATTCCAAGTTTCAAATTTAATTTAATTTTTAATTCTAAAACAATCCTTTGGTGAAACAATTGAACGAAATAAGTGCGTTATATATTGCAATTGAGAAGGTCAAGAAATTACGAGCTCTATAATATGCATTTTGTAAGTTAATTTTATGAAATGATTCCAAGTTTCAAATTTAATTTAATTTTTAATTCTAAAACAATCCTTTGATGAAACAATTGAACTTCGAAATAAGTGCGTTATATATTGCAATTGAGAAGGTCAAGAAATTACGAGCTCTATAATATGCATTTTGTAAGTTAATTTTATGAAATGATTCCAAGTTTCAAATTTAATTTAATTTTTAATTCTAAAACAATCCTTTGGTGAAACAATTGAACGAAATAAGTGCGTTATATATTGCAATTGAGAAGGTCAAGAAATTACGAGCTCTATAATATGCATTTTGTAAGTTCATTTTATGAAATGATTCCAAGTTTCAAATTTAATTTAATTTTTAATTCTAAAACAATCCTTTGATGAAACAATTGAACTTCGAAATAAGTGCGTTATATATTGCAATTGAGAAGGTCAAGAAATTACGAGCTCTATAATATGCATTTTGTAAGTTAATTTTATGAAATGATTCCAAGTTTCAAATTTAATTTAATTTTTAATTCTAAAACAATCCTTTGGTGAAACAATTGAACGAAATAAGTGCGTTATATATTGCATTTGAGAAGGTCAAGAAATTACGAGCTCTATAATATTCATTTTGTAAATTCATTTTATGAAATGATTCCAAGTTTCAAATTTAATTTAATTTTTAATTCTAAAACAATCCTTTGATGAAACAATTGAACTTCGAAATAAGTGCGTTATATATTGCAATTGAGAAGGTCAAGAAATTACGAGCTCTATAATATGCATTTTGTAAGTTAATTTTATGAAATGATTCCAAGTTTCAAATTTAATTTAATTTTTAATTCTAAAACAATCCTTTGATGAAACAATTGAACATCGAAATAAGTGCGTTATATATTGCAATTGAGAAGGTCAAGAAATTACGAGCTCTATAATATGCATTTTGTAAGTTAATTTTATGAAATGATTCCAAGTTTCAAATTTAATTTAATTTTTAATTCTAAAACAATCCTTTGGTGAAACAATTGAACGAAATAAGTGCGTTATATATTGCAATTGAGAAGGTCAAGAAATTACGAGCTCTATAATATTCATTTTGTAAGTTCATTTTATGAAATGATTCCAAGTTTCAAATTTAATTTAATTTTTAATTCTAAAACAATCCTTTGATGAAACAATTGAACTTCGAAATAAGTGCGTTATATATTGCAATTGAGAAGGTCAAGAAATTACGAGCTCTATAATATACATTTTGTAAGTTAATTTTATGAAATGATTCCAAGTTTCAAATTTAATTTAATTTTTAATTCTAAAACAATCCTTTGATGAAACAATTGAACATCGAAATAAGTGCGTTATATATTGCAATTGAGAAGGTCAAGAAATTACGAGCTCTATAATATGCATTTTGTAAGTTAATTTTATGAAATGATTCCAAGTTTCAAATTTAATTTAATTTTTAATTCTAAAACAATCCTTTGGTGAAACAATTGAACGAAATAAGTGCGTTATATATTGCAATTGGGAAGGTCAAGAAATTACGAGCTCTATAATATGCATTTTGTAAGTTCATTTTATGAAATGATTCCAAGTTTCAAATTTAATTTAATTTTTAATTCTAAAACAATCCTTTGATGAAACAATTGAACTTCGAAATAAGTGCGTTATATATTGCAATTGAGAAGGTCAAGAAATTACGAGCTCTATAATATGCATTTTGTAAGTTAATTTTATGAAATGATTCCAAGTTTCAAATTTAATTTAATTTTTAATTCTAAAACAATCCTTTGATGAAACAATTGAACTTCGAAATAAGTGCGTTATATATTGCAATTGAGAAGGTCAAGAAATTACGAGCTCTATAATATGCATTTTGTAAGTTAATTTTATGAAATGATTCCAAGTTTCAAATTTAATTTAATTTTTAATTCTAAAACAATCCTTTGGTGAAACAATTGAACGAAATAAGTGCGTTATATATTGCAATTGAGAAGGTCAAGAAATTACGAGCTCTATAATATGCATTTTGTAAGTTCATTTTATGAAATGATTCCAAGTTTCAAATTTAATTTAATTTTTAATTCTAAAACAATCCTTTGATGAAACAATTGAACTTCGAAATAAGTGCGTTATATATTGCAATTGAGAAGGTCAAGAAATTACGAGCTCTATAATATTCATTTTGTAAGTTAATTTTAAGAAATGATTCCAAGTTTCAAATTTAATTTAATTTTTAATTCTAAAACAATCCTTTGATGAAACAATTGAACTTCGAAATAAGTGCGTTATATATTGCAATTGAGAAGGTCAATAAATTACGAGCTCTATAATATGCATTTTGTAAGTTAATTTTATGAAATGATTCCAAGTTTCAAATTTAATTTAATTTTTAATTCTAAAACAATCCTTTGGTGAAACAATTGAACGAAATAAGTGCGTTATATATTGCAATTGAGAAGGTCAAGAAATTACGAGCTCTATAATATGCATTTTGTAAGTTCATTTTATGAAATGATTCCAAGTTTCAAATTTAATTTAATTTTTAATTCTAAAACAATCCTTTGATGAAACAATTGAACTTCGAAATAAGTGCGTTATATATTGCAATTGAGAAGGTCAAGAAATTACGAACTCTATAATATGCATTTTGTAAGTAAATTTTATGAAATGGTTCCAAGTTTCAAATTTGATTGAAATTTTAATTCTAAAACAATCCTTTGATGACACAATTGGACTTCGAAATAATTGCGTTACATATTACAGTTGAGAAGGTCAAGAAATTACGAGCTCTATAATATGCATTTTGTAAGCTAATTTTATGAAATGGTTCCAAGTTTCAAATTTGATTGAAATTTTAATTCTAAAACAGTCCTTTGATGACACATTTGGACTTCGAAATAATTGCGTTACATATTACAGTTGAGAAGGTCAAGAAATTACGAGCTCTATAATATGCATTTTGTAAGTTAATTTTATGAAATGGTTCCAAGTTTCAAATTTGATTGAAATTTTAATTCTAAAACAGTCCTTTGATGAGACAAAGTGATTCCAAGTTTCAAATTTAATTTAATTTTTAATTCTAAAACAATCCTTTGGTGAAACAATTGAACGAAATAAGTGCGTTATATATTGCAATTGAGAAGGTCAAGAAATTACGAACTCTATAATATGCATTTTGTAAGTTAATTTTATGAAATGATTCCAAGTTTCAAATTTAATTTAATTTTTAATTCTAAAACAATCCTTTGATGAAACAATTAAACTTCGAAATAAGTGCGTTATATATTGCAATTGAGAAGGTCAAGAAATTACGAACTCTATAATATGCATTTTGTAAGTTAATTTTATGAAATGGTTCCAAGTTTCAAATTTGATTGAAATTTTAATTCTAAAACAGTCCTTTGATGACACAATTGGACTTCGAAATAATTGCGTTACATATTACAATTGAGAAGGTCAAGAAATTACGAGCTCTATAATATGCATTTTGTAAGCTAATTTTATGAAATGGTTCCAAGTTTCAAATTTGATTGAAATTTTAATTCTAAAACAGTCCTTTGATGACACATTTGGACTTCGAAATAATTGCGTTACATATTACAGTTGAGAAGGTCAAGAAATTACGAGCTCTATAATATGCATTTTGTAAGTTAATTTTATGAAATGGTTCCAAGTTTCAAATTTGATTGAAATTTTAATTCTAAAACAGTCCTTTGATGAGACAATTGGACTTCGAAATAATTGCGTCACATATTACAGTTGAGAAGGTCAAGAAATTACGAGCTCTATAATATGCATTTTGTAAGTTAATTTTATGAAAATTTGAATGAATTTTTAATTTTAAAACAGTCCTTTGATGACACATTTGGACTTCGAAATAACTGCGTTATATATTACAGTTGAGAAGGTCAAGAAATTACGAGCTCTAAAATATGCATTTTGTAAGTTAATTTTATAAAATGATTCCAAGTTTCAAATTTAATTTTTAATTCTAAAACAATCCTTTGATGAAACAATTGAACTTCGAAATAAGTGAGTTATATATTACAACTGAGAAGGTCAAGAAATTACGAGCTCTATAATATGCATTTTGTAAGTTCATTTTATGAAATGATTCCAAGTTTCAAATTTAATTTAATTTTTAATTCTAAAACAATCCTTTGATGAAACAATTGAACTTCGAAATAAGTGCGTTATATATTGCAATTGAGAAGGTCAAGAAATTACGAGCTCTATAATATGCATTTTGTAAGTTAATTTTATGAAATGATTCCAAGTTTCAAATTTAATTTAATTTTTAATTCTAAAACAATCCTTTGATGAAACAATTGAACTTCGAAATAAGTGAGTTATATATTACAACTGAGAAGGTCAAGAAATTACGAGCTCTATAATATGCATTTTGTAAGTTCATTTTATGAAATGATTCCAAGTTTCAAATTTAATTTAATTTTTAATTTTAAAACAGTCCTTTGATGACACAATTGGACTTCGAAATAACTGCGTTATATATTACAATTGAGAAGGTCAAGAAATTACGAGCTCTAAAATATGCATTTTGTAAGTTAATTTTATGAAATGATTCCAAGTTTCAAATTTAATTTTTAATTCTAAAACAATCCTTTGATGAAACAATTGAACTTCGAAATAAGTGAGTTATATATTACAACTGAGAAGGTCAAGAAATTACGAGCTCTATAATATGCATTTTGTAAGTTAATTTTATGAAATGATTCCAAGTTTCAAATTTAATTTTTAATTCTAAAACAATCCTTTGATGAAACAATTGAACTTCGAAATAAGTGCGTTATATATTGCAATTGAGAAGGTCAAGAAATTACGAGCTCCATAATATGCATTTTGTAAGTTCATTTTATGAAAATTTGAATGAATTTTTAATTATAAAACAGTCCTTTGATGACACAATTGGACTTCGAAATAAGTGCGTTATATATTGCAATTGAGAAGGTCAAGAAATTACGAGCTCTATAATATGCATTTTGTAAGTTAATTTTATGAAAATTTGAATGAATTTTTAATTATAAAACAGTCCTTTGATGACACAATTGGACTTCGAAATAACTGCGTTATATATTACAGTTGAGAAGGTCAAGAAATTATGAGCTCTATAATATGCATTTATGAAATGATTCCAAGTTTCAAAATTAATTTAATTTTTAATTTAAAAAACAATCCTTTGATGAAACAATTGAACTTCGAAATAAGTGCGTTATATATTGCAATTGAGAAGGTCAAGAAATTACGAGCTCTATAATATGCATTTTGTAAGTTAATTTTATGAAATGATTCCAAGTTTCAAATTTAATTTAATTTTTAATTCTAAAACAATCCTTTGGTGAAACAATTGAACGAAATAAGTGCGTTATATATTGCAATTGAGAAGGTCAAGAAATAACGAGCTCTATAATATGCATTTTGTATGTTCATTTTATGAAATGATTCCAAGTTTCAAATTTAATTTAATTTTTAATTCTAAAACAATCCTTTGATGAAACAATTGAACTTCGAAATAAGTGCGTTATATATTGCAATTGAGAAGGTCAAGAAATTACGAGCTCTATAATATGCATTTTGTAAGTTAATTTTATGAAATGATTCCAAGTTTCAAATTTAATTTAATTTTTAATTCTAAAACAATCCTTTGATGAAACAATTGAACTTCGAAATAAGTGCGTTATATATTGCAATTGAGAAGGTCAAGAAATTACGAGCTCTATAATATGCATTTTGTAAGTTAATTTTATGAAATGGTTCCAAGTTTCAAATTTGATTGAATTTTTAATTCTAAAACAGTCCTTTGATGACACAATAGAACATAGAAATAAGTGCGTTACATATTACAGTTAAGAAGGTCGAGAAATTACGAGCTCTATAATATGCATTTTGTGAGCTAATTTTATAAAATGGTTCCAAGTTTCAAATTTGATTGAATTTTTAATTCTAAAACAATCCTTTGGTGAAACAATTGAACGAAATAAGTGCGTTATATATTGCAATTGAGAAGGTCAAGAAATTACGAGCTCTATAATATGCATTTTGTAAGTTCATTTTATGAAATGATTCCAAGTTTCAAATTTAATTTAATTTTTAATTCTAAAACAATCCTTTGATGAAACAATTGAACTTCGAAATAAGTGCGTTATATATTGCAATTGAGAAGGTCAAGAAATTACGAGCTCTATAATATGCATTTTGTAAGTTCATTTTATGAAATGATTCCAAGTTTCAAATTTAATTTAATTTTTAATTCTAAAACAATCCTTTGGTGAAACAATTGAACGAAATAAGTGCGTTATATATTGCAATTGAGAAGGTCAAGAAATTACGAGCTCTATAATATGCATTTTGTAAGTTCATTTTATGAAATGATTCCAAGTTTCAAATTTAATTTAATTTTTAATTCTAAAACAATCCTTTGATGAAACAATTGAACTTCGAAATAAGTGCGTTATATATTGCAATTGAGAAGGTCAAGAAATTACGAGCTCTATAATATGCATTTTGTAAGTTCATTTTATGAAATGATTCCAAGTTTCAAATTTAATTTAATTTTTAATTCTAAAACAATCCTTTGATGAAACAATTGAACTTCGAAATAAGTGCGTTATATATTGCAATTGAGAAGGTCAAGAAATTACGAGCTCTATAATATGCATTTTGTAAGTTAATTTTATGAAATGATTCCAAGTTTCAAATTTAATTTAATTTTTAATTCTAAAACAATCCTTTGATGAAACATTTGAACTTCGTAATAAGTGCGTTATATATTGCAATTGCGAAGGTCAAGAAATTACGAGCTCTATAATATGCATTTTGTAAGTTAATTTTATGAAATGATTCCAAGTTTCAAATTTAATTTTTAATTCTAAAACAATCCTTTGATGAAACAATTGAACTTCGAAATAAGTGCGTTATATATTGCAATTGAGAAGGTCAAGAAATTACGAGCTCCATAATATGCATTTTGTAAGTTCATTTTATGAAAATTTGAATGAATTTTTAATTATAAAACAGTCCTTTGATGACACAATTGGACTTCGAAATAAGTGCGTTATATATTGCAATTGAGAAGGTCAAGAAATTACGAGCTCTATAATATGCATTTTGTAAGTTAATTTTATGAAAATTTGAATGAATTTTTAATTATAAAACAGTCCTTTGATGACACAATTGGACTTCGAAATAACTGCGTTATATATTACAGTTGAGAAGGTCAAGAAATTATGAGCTCTATAATATGCATTTATGAAATGATTCCAAGTTTCAAAATTAATTTAATTTTTAATTCTAAAACAATCCTTTGATGAAACAATTGAACTTCGAAATAAGTGCGTTATATATTGCAATTGAGAAGGTCAAGAAATTACGAGCTCTATAATATGCATTTTGTAAGTTAATTTTATGAAATGATTCCAAGTTTCAAATTTAATTTAATTTTTAATTCTAAAACAATCCTTTGGTGAAACAATTGAACGAAATAAGTGCGTTATATATTGCAATTGAGAAGGTCAAGAAATAACGAGCTCTATAATATGCATTTTGTATGTTCATTTTATGAAATGATTCCAAGTTTCAAATTTAATTTAATTTTTAATTCTAAAACAATCCTTTGATGAAACAATTGAACTTCGAAATAAGTGCGTTATATATTGCAATTGAGAAGGTCAAGAAATTACGAGCTCTATAATATGCATTTTGTAAGTTAATTTTATGAAATGATTCCAAGTTTCAAATTTAATTTAATTTTTAATTCTAAAACAATCCTTTGATGAAACAATTGAACTTCGAAATAAGTGCGTTATATATTGCAATTGAGAAGGTCAAGAAATTACGAGCTCTATAATATGCATTTTGTAAGTTAATTTTATGAAATGGTTCCAAGTTTCAAATTTGATTGAATTTTTAATTCTAAAACAGTCCTTTGATGACACAATAGAACATAGAAATAAGTGCGTTACATATTACAGTTAAGAAGGTCGAGAAATTACGAGCTCTATAATATGCATTTTGTGAGCTAATTTTATAAAATGGTTCCAAGTTTCAAATTTGATTGAATTTTTAATTCTAAAACAATCCTTTGGTGAAACAATTGAACGAAATAAGTGCGTTATATATTGCAATTGAGAAGGTCAAGAAATTACGAGCTCTATAATATGCATTTTGTAAGTTCATTTTATGAAATGATTCCAAGTTTCAAATTTAATTTAATTTTTAATTCTAAAACAATCCTTTGATGAAACAATTGAACTTCGAAATAAGTGCGTTATATATTGCAATTGAGAAGGTCAAGAAATTACGAGCTCTATAATATGCATTTTGTAAGTTCATTTTATGAAATGATTCCAAGTTTCAAATTTAATTTAATTTTTAATTCTAAAACAATCCTTTGGTGAAACAATTGAACGAAATAAGTGCGTTATATATTGCAATTGAGAAGGTCAAGAAATTACGAGCTCTATAATATGCATTTTGTAAGTTCATTTTATGAAATGATTCCAAGTTTCAAATTTAATTTAATTTTTAATTCTAAAACAATCCTTTGATGAAACAATTGAACTTCGAAATAAGTGCGTTATATATTGCAATTGAGAAGGTCAAGAAATTACGAGCTCTATAATATGCATTTTGTAAGTTCATTTTATGAAATGATTCCAAGTTTCAAATTTAATTTAATTTTTAATTCTAAAACAATCCTTTGATGAAACAATTGAACTTCGAAATAAGTGCGTTATATATTGCAATTGAGAAGGTCAAGAAATTACGAGCTCTATAATATGCATTTTGTAAGTTAATTTTATGAAATGATTCCAAGTTTCAAATTTAATTTAATTTTTAATTCTAAAACAATCCTTTGATGAAACAATTGAACTTCGTAATAAGTGCGTTATATATTGCAATTGCGAAGGTCAAGAAATTACGAGCTCTATAATATGCATTTTGTAAGTTAATTTTATGAAATGATTCCAAGTTTCAAATTTAATTTAATTTTTAATTCTAAAACAATCCTTTGATGAAACAATTGAACTTCGAAATAAGTGAGTTATATATTACAACTGAGAAGGTCAAGAAATTACGAGCTCTATAATATGCATTTTGTAAGTTCATTTTATGAAATGATTCCAAGTTTCAAATTTAATTAAATTTTTAATTCTAAAACAATCCTTTGGTGAAACAATTGAACGAAATAAGTGCGTTATATATTGCAATTGAGAAGGTCAAGAAATTACGAGCTCTATAATATGCATTTTGTAAGTTAATTTTATGAAATGATTCCAAGTTTCAAATTTAATTTAATTTTTAATTCTAAAACAATCCTTTGATGAAACAATTGAACTTCGAAATAAGTGCGTTATATATTGCAATTGAGAAGGTCAAGAAATAACGAGCTCTATAATATGCATTTTGTATGTTCATTTTATGAAATGATTCCAAGTTTCAAATTTAATTTAATTTTTAATTCTAAAACAATCCTTTGATGAAACAATTGAACTTCGAAATAAGTGCGTTATATATTGCAATTGAGAAGGTCAAGAAATTACGAGCTCTATAATATTCATTTTGTAAGTTAATTTTATGAAATGATTCCAAGTTTCAAATTTAATTTAATTTTTAATTCTAAAACAATCCTTTGATGAAACAATTGAACTTCGAAATAAGTGCGTTATATATTGCAATTGCGAAGGTCAAGAAATTACGAACTCTATAATATGCATTTTGTAAGTTAATTTTATGAAGTGATTCCAAGTTTCAAATTTAATTTAATTTTTAATTCTAAAACAATCCTTTGGTGAAACAATTGAACGAAATAAGTGCGTTATATATTGCAATTGAGAAGGTCAAGAAATTACGAGCTCTATAATATGCATTTTGTAAGTTAATTTTATGAAATGATTCCAAGTTTCAAATTTAATTTAATTTTTAATTCTAAAACAATCCTTTGATGAAACAATTGAACTTCGAAATAAGTGAGTTATATATTACAACTGAGAAGGTCAAGAAATTACGAGCTCTATAATATGCATTTTGTAAGTTCATTTTATGAAATGATTCCAAGTTTCAAATTTAATTAAATTTTTAATTCTAAAACAATCCTTTGGTGAAACAATTGAACGAAATAAGTGCGTTATATATTGCAATTGAGAAGGTCAAGAAATTACGAGCTCTATAATATGCATTTTGTAAGTTAATTTTATGAAATGATTCCAAGTTTCAAATTTAATTTAATTTTTAATTCTAAAACAATCCTTTGATGAAACAATTGAACTTCGAAATAAGTGCGTTATATATTGCAATTGAGAAGGTCAAGAAATAACGAGCTCTATAATATGCATTTTGTATGTTAATTTTATGAAATGATTCCAAGTTTCAAATTTAATTTAATTTTTAATTCTAAAACAATCCTTTGATGAAACAATTGAACTTCGAAATAAGTGAGTTATATATTACAACTGAGAAGGTCAAGAAATTACGAGCTCTATAATATGCATTTTGTAAGTTAATTTTATGAAATGATTCCAAGTTTCAAATTTAATTTAATTTTTAATTCTAAAACAATCCTTTGATGAAACAATTGAACTTCGAAATAAGTGAGTTATATATTACAACTGAGAAGGTCAAGAAATTACGAGCTCTATAATATGCATTTTGTAAGTTAATTTTATGAAATGATTCCAAGTTTCAAATTTAATTTAATTTTTAATTCTAAAACAATCCTTTGATGAAACAATTGAACTTCGAAATAAGTGAGTTATATATTACAACTGAGAAGGTCAAGAAATTACGAGCTCTATAATATGCATTTTGTAAGTTCATTTTATGAAATGATTCCAAGTTTCAAATTTAATTAAATTTTTAATTCTAAAACAATCCTTTGGTGAAACAATTGAACGAAATAAGTGCGTTATATATTGCAATTGAGAAGGTCAAGAAATTACGAGCTCTATAATATGCATTTTGTAAGTTAATTTTATGAAATGATTCCAAGTTTCAAATTTAATTTAATTTTTAATTCTAAAACAATCCTTTGATGAAACAATTGAACTTCGAAATAAGTGCGTTATATATTGCAATTGAGAAGGTCAAGAAATAACGAGCTCTATAATATGCATTTTGTATGTTCATTTTATGAAATGATTCCAAGTTTCAAATTTAATTTAATTTTTAATTCTAAAACAATCCTTTGATGAAACAATTGAACTTCGAAATAAGTTCGTTATATATTGCAATTGAGAAGGTCAAGAAATAACGAGCTCTATAATATGCATTTTGTATGTTCATTTTATGAAATGATTCCAAGTTTCAAATTTAATTTAATTTTTAATTCTAAAACAATCCTTTGATGAAACAATTGAACTTCGAAATAAGTGCGTTATATATTGCAATTGAGAAGGTCAAGAAATTACGAGCTCTATAATATGCATTTTGTAAGTTAATTTTATGAAATGATTCCAAGTTTCAAATTTAATTTAATTTTTAATTCTAAAACAATCCTTTGATGAAACAATTGAACTTCGAAATAAGTGCGTTATATATTGCAATTGAGAAGGTCAAGAAATTACGAGCTCTATAATATGCATTTTGTAAGTTCATTTTATGAAATGATTCCAAGTTTCAAATTTAATTAAATTTTTAATTCTAAAACAATCCTTTGGTGAAATAATTGAACGAAATAAGTGCGTTATATATTGCAATTGAGAAGGTCAAGAAATTACGAGCTCTATAATATGCATTTTGTAAGTTAATTTTATGAAATGATTCCAAGTTTCAAATTTAATTTAATTTTTAATTCTAAAACAATCCTTTGATGAAACAATTGAACTTCGAAATAAGTGCGTTATATATTGCAATTGAGAAGGTCAAGAAATTACGAGCTCTATAATATGCATTTTGTAAGTTCATTTTATGAAATGATTCCAAGTTTCAAATTTAATTAAATTTTTAATTCTAAAACAATCCTTTGGTGAAATAATTGAACGAAATAAGTGCGTTATATATTGCAATTGAGAAGGTCAAGAAATTACGAGCTCTATAATATGCATTTTGTAAGTTAATTTTATGAAATGATTCCAAGTTTCAAATTTAATTTAATTTTTAATTCTAAAACAATCCTTTGATGAAACAATTGAACTTCGAAATAAGTGCGTTATATATTGCAATTGAGAAGATCAAGAAATTACGAGCTCTATAATATTCATTTTGTAAGTTAATTTTATGAAATGATTCCAAGTTTCAAATTTAATTTAATTTTTAATTCTAAAACAATCCTTTGATGAAACAATTGAACTTCGAAATAAGTGCGTTATATATTGCAATTGCGAAGGTCAAGAAATTACGAACTCTATAATATGCATTTTGTAAGTTAATTTTATGAAGTGATTCCAAGTTTCAAATTTAATTTAATTTTTAATTCTAAAACAATCCTTTGATGAAACAATTGAACTTCGAAATAAGTGCGTTATATATTGCAATTGCGAAGGTCAAGAAATTACGAGCTCTATAATATGCATTTTGTATGTTCATTTTATGAAATGATTCCAAGTTTCAAATTTAATTTAATTTTTAATTCTAAAACAATCCTTTGATGAAACAATTGAACTTCGAAATAAGTGAGTTATATATTACAACTGAGAAGGTCAAGAAATTACGAGCTCTATAATATGCATTTTGTAAGTTCATTTTATGAAATGATTCCAAGTTTCAAATTTAATTAAATTTTTAATTCTAAAACAATCCTTTGGTGAAACAATTGAACGAAATAAGTGCGTTATATATTGCAATTGAGAAGGTCAAGAAATTACGAGCTCTATAATATGCATTTTGTAAGTTAATTTTATGAAATGATTCCAAGTTTCAAATTTAATTTAATTTTTAATTCTAAAACAATCCTGTGATGAAACAATTGAACTTCGAAATAAGTGCGTTATATATTGCAATTGAGAAGGTCAAGAAATAACGAGCTCTATAATATGCATTTTGTATGTTCATTTTATGAAATGATTCCAAGTTTCAAATTTAATTTAATTTTTAATTCTAAAACAATCCTTTGATGAAACAATTGAACTTCGAAATAAGTGCGTTATATATTGCAATTGAGAAGGTCAAGAAATTACGAGCTCTATAATATTCATTTTGTAAGTTAATTTTATGAAATGATTCCAAGTTTCAAATTTAATTTAATTTTTAATTCTAAAACAATCCTTTGATGAAACAATTGAACTTCGAAATAAGTGCGTTATATATTGCAATTGCGAAGGTCAAGAAATTACGAACTCTATAATATGCATTTTGTAAGTTAATTTTATGAAGTGATTCCAAGTTTCAAATTTAATTTAATTTTTAATTCTAAAACAATCCTTTGGTGAAACAATTGAACGAAATAAGTGCGTTATATATTGCAATTGAGAAGGTCAAGAAATTACGAACTCTATAATATGCATTTTGTAAGTTAATTTTATGAAATGATTCCAAGTTTCAAATTTAATTTAATTTTTAATTCTAAAACAATCCTTTGATGAAACAATTGAACTTCGAAATAAGTGCGTTATATATTGCAATTGAGAAGGTCAAGAAATTACGAACTCTATAATATGCATTTTGTAAGTTAATTTTATGAAATGGTTCCAAGTTTCAAATTTGATTGAAATTTTAATTCTAAAACAGTCCTTTTATGACACAATTGGACTTCGAAATAATTGCGTTACATATTACAGTTGAGAAGGTCAAGAAATTACGAGCTCTATAATATGCATTTTGTAAGCTAATTTTATGAAATGGTTCCAAGTTTCAAATTTGATTGAAATTTTAATTCTAAAACAGTCCTTTGATGACACATTTGGACTTCGAAATAATTGCGTTACATATTACAGTTGAGAAGGTCAAGAAATTACGAGCTCTATAATATGCATTTTGTAAGTTAATTTTATGAAATGGTTCCAAGTTTCAAATTTGATTGAAATTTTAATTCTAAAACAGTCCTTTGATGAGACAATTGGACTTCGAAATAATTGCGTCACATATTACAGTTGAGAAGGTCAAGAAATTACGAGCTCTATAATATGCATTTTGTAAGTTAATTTTATGAAAATTTGAATGAATTTTTAATTTTAAAACAGTCCTTTGATGACACAATTGGACTTCGAAATAACTGCGTTATATATTACAGTTGAGAAGGTCAAGAAATTACGAGCTCTAAAATATGCATTTTGTAAGTTAATTTTATGAAATGATTCCAAGTTTCAAATTTAATTTAATTTTTAATTCTAAAACAATCCTTTGGTGAAACAATTGAACGAAATAAGTGCGTTATATATTGCAATTGAGAAGGTCAAGAAATAACGAGCTCTATAATATGCATTTTGTATGTTCATTTTATGAAATGATTCCAAGTTTCAAATTTAATTTAATTTTTAATTCTAAAACAATCCTTTGATGAAACAATTGAACTTCGAAATAAGTGCGTTATATATTGCAATTGAGAAGGTCAAGAAATTACGAGCTCTATAATATGCATTTTGTAAGTTAATTTTATGAAATGATTCCAAGTTTCAAATTTAATTTAATTTTTAATTCTAAAACAATCCTTTGATGAAACAATTGAACTTCGAAATAAGTGAGTTATATATTACAACTGAGAAGGTCAAGAAATTACGAGCTCTATAATATGCATTTTGTAAGTTAATTTTATGAAATGATTCCAAGTTTCAAATTTAATTTTTAATTCTAAAACAATCCTTTGATGAAACAATTGAACTTCGAAATAAGTGCGTTATATATTGCAATTGAGAAGGTCAAGAAATTACGAGCTCCATAATATGCATTTTGTAAGTTCATTTTATGAAAATTTGAATGAATTTTTAATTATAAAACAGTCCTTTGATGACACAATTGGACTTCGAAATAAGTGCGTTATATATTGCAATTGAGAAGGTCAAGAAATTACGAGCTCTATAATATGCATTTTGTAAGTTAATTTTATGAAAATTTGAATGAATTTTTAATTATAAAACAGTCCTTTGATGACACAATTGGACTTCGAAATAACTGCGTTATATATTACAGTTGAGAAGGTCAAGAAATTATGAGCTCTATAATATGCATTTATGAAATGATTCCAAGTTTCAAAATTAATTTAATTTTTAATTCTAAAACAATCCTTTGATGAAACAATTGAACTTCGAAATAAGTGCGTTATATATTGCAATTGAGAAGGTCAAGAAATTACGAGCTCTATAATATGCATTTTGTAAGTTAATTTTATGAAATGATTCCAAGTTTCAAATTTAATTTAATTTTTAATTCTAAAACAATCCTTTGGTGAAACAATTGAACGAAATAAGTGCGTTATATATTGCAATTGAGAAGGTCAAGAAATAACGAGCTCTATAATATGCATTTTGTATGTTCATTTTATGAAATGATTCCAAGTTTCAAATTTAATTTAATTTTTAATTCTAAAACAATCCTCTGATGAAACAATTGAACTTCGAAATAAGTGCGTTATATATTGCAATTGAGAAGGTCAAGAAATTACGAGCTCTATAATATGCATTTTGTAAGTTAATTTTATGAAATGATTCCAAGTTTCAAATTTAATTTAATTTTTAATTCTAAAACAATCCTTTGATGAAACAATTGAACTTCGAAATAAGTGCGTTATATATTGCAATTGAGAAGGTCAAGAAATTACGAGCTCTATAATATGCATTTTGTAAGTTAATTTTATGAAATGGTTCCAAGTTTCAAATTTGATTGAATTTTTAATTCTAAAACAGTCCTTTGATGACACAATAGAACATAGAAATAAGTGCGTTACATATTACAGTTAAGAAGGTCGAGAAATTACGAGCTCTATAATATGCATTTTGTGAGCTAATTTTATAAAATGGTTCCAAGTTTCAAATTTGATTGAATTTTTAATTCTAAAACAATCCTTTGATGAAACAATTGAACTTCGAAATAAGTGCGTTATATATTGCAATTGAGAAGGTCAAGAAATTACGAGCTCTATAATATGCATTTTGTAAGTTCATTTTATGAAATGATTCCAAGTTTCAAATTTAATTTAATTTTTAATTCTAAAACAATCCTTTGGTGAAACAATTGAACGAAATAAGTGCGTTATATATTGCAATTGAGAAGGTCAAGAAATTACGAGCTCTATAATATGCATTTTGTAAGTTAATTTTATGAAATGATTCCAAGTTTCAAATTTAATTTAATTTTTAATTCTAAAACAATCCTTTGATGAAACAATTGAACTTCGAAATAAGTGCGTTATATATTGCAATTGAGAAGGTCAAGAAATTACGAGCTCTATAATATGCATTTTGTAAGTTAATTTTATGAAATGGTTCCAAGTTTCAAATTTGATTGAATTTTTAATTCTAAAACAGTCCTTTGATGACACAATAGAACATAGAAATAAGTGCGTTACATATTACAGTTAAGAAGGTCGAGAAATTACGAGCTCTATAATATGCATTTTGTGAGCTAATTTTATAAAATGGTTCCAAGTTTCAAATTTGATTGAATTTTTAATTCTAAAACAATCCTTTGATGAAACAATTGAACTTCGAAATAAGTGCGTTATATATTGCAATTGAGAAGGTCAAGAAATTACGAGCTCTATAATATGCATTTTTTAAGTTCATTTTATGAAATGATTCCAAGTTTCAAATTTAATTTAATTTTTAATTCTAAAACAATCCTTTGGTGAAACAATTGAACGAAATAAGTGCGTTATATATTGCAATTGAGAAGGTCAAGAAATTACGAGCTCTATAATATGCATTTTGTAAGTTCATTTTATTAAATGATTCCAAGTTTCAAATTTAATTTAATTTTTAATTCTAAAACAATCCTTTGATGAAACAATTGAACTTCGAAATAAGTGCGTTATATATTGCAATTGAGAAGGTCAAGAAATTACGAGCTCTATAATATGCATTTTGTAAGTTCATTTTATGAAATGATTCCAAGTTTCAAATTTAATTTAATTTTTAATTCTAAAACAATCCTTTGGTGAAACAATTGAACGAAATAAGTGCGTTATATATTGCAATTGAGAAGGTCAAGAAATTACGAGCTCTATAATATGCATTTTGTAAGTTCATTTTATGAAATGATTCCAAGTTTCAAATTTAATTTAATTTTTAATTCTAAAACAATCCTTTGATGAAACAATTGAACTTCGAAATAAGTGCGTTATATATTGCAATTGAGAAGGTCAAGAAATTACGAGCTCTATAATATGCATTTTGTAAGTTCATTTTATGAAATGATTCCAAGTTTCAAATTTAATTTAATTTTTAATTCTAAAACAATCCTTTGATGAAACAATTGAACTTCGAAATAAGTGCGTTATATATTGCAATTGAGAAGGTCAAGAAATTACGAGCTCTATAATATGCATTTTGTAAGTTAATTTTATGAAATGATTCCAAGTTTCAAATTTAATTTAATTTTTAATTCTAAAACAATCCTTTGATGAAACAATTGAACTTCGAAATAAGTGCGTTATATATTGCAATTGCGAAGGTCAAGAAATTACGAGCTCTATAATATGCATTTTGTAAGTTAATTTTATGAAATGATTCCAAGTTTCAAATTTAATTTAATTTTTAATTCTAAAACAATCCTTTGATGAAACAATTGAACTTCGAAATAAGTGCGTTATATATTGCAATTGAGAAGGTCAAGAAATTACGAGCTCTATAATATGCATTTTGTAAGTTAATTTTATGAAATGGTTCCAAGTTTCAAATTTGATTGAATTTTTAATTCTAAAACAGTCCTTTGATGACACAATAGAACATAGAAATAAGTGCGTTACATATTACAGTTAAGAAGGTCGAGAAATTACGAGCTCTATAATATGCATTTTGTGAGCTAATTTTATAAAATGGTTCCAAGTTTCAAATTTGATTGAATTTTTAATTCTAAAACAATCCTTTGGTGAAACAATTGAACGAAATAAGTGCGTTATATATTGCAATTGAGAAGGTCAAGAAATTACGAGCTCTATAATATGCATTTTGTAAGTTCATTTTATGAAATGATTCCAAGTTTCAAATTTAATTTAATTTTTAATTCTAAAACAATCCTTTGATGAAACAATTGAACTTCGAAATAAGTGCGTTATATATTGCAATTGAGAAGGTCAAGAAATTACGAGCTCTATAATATGCATTTTGTAAGTTCATTTTATGAAATGATTCCAAGTTTCAAATTTAATTTAATTTTTAATTCTAAAACAATCCTTTGGTGAAACAATTGAACGAAATAAGTGCGTTATATATTGCAATTGAGAAGGTCAAGAAATTACGAGCTCTATAATATGCATTTTGTAAGTTCATTTTATGAAATGATTCCAAGTTTCAAATTTAATTTAATTTTTAATTCTAAAACAATCCTTTGATGAAACAATTGAACTTCGAAATAAGTGCGTTATATATTGCAATTGAGAAGGTCAAGAAATTACGAGCTCTATAATATGCATTTTGTAAGTTAATTTTATGAAATGATTCCAAGTTTCAAATTTAATTTAATTTTTAATTCTAAAACAATCCTTTGATGAAACAATTGAACTTCGAAATAAGTGCGTTATATATTGCAATTGCGAAGGTCAAGAAATTACGAGCTCTATAATATGCATTTTGTAAGTTAATTTTATGAAATGATTCCAAGTTTCAAATTTAATTTAATTTTTAATTCTAAAACAATCCTTTGATGAAACAATTGAACTTCGAAATAAGTGCGTTATATATTGCAATTGAGAAGGTCAAGAAATTACGAGCTCTATAATATGCATTTTGTAAGTTAATTTTATGAAATGGTTCCAAGTTTCAAATTTGATTGAATTTTTAATTCTAAAACAGTCCTTTGATGACACAATAGAACATAGAAATAAGTGCGTTACATATTACAGTTAAGAAGGTCGAGAAATTACGAGCTCTATAATATGCATTTTGTGAGCTAATTTTATAAAATGGTTCCAAGTTTCAAATTTGATTGAATTTTTAATTCTAAAACAATCCTTTGGTGAAACAATTGAACGAAATAAGTGCGTTATATATTGCAATTGAGAAGGTCAAGAAATTACGAGCTCTATAATATGCATTTTGTAAGTTCATTTTATGAAATGATTCCAAGTTTCAAATTTAATTTAATTTTTAATTCTAAAACAATCCTTTGATGAAACAATTGAACTTCGAAATAAGTGCGTTATATATTGCAATTGAGAAGGTCAAGAAATTACGAGCTCTATAATATGCATTTTGTAAGTTCATTTTATGAAATGATTCCAAGTTTCAAATTTAATTTAATTTTTAATTCTAAAACAATCCTTTGATGAAACAATTGAACTTCGAAATAAGTGCGTTATATATTGCAATTGAGAAGGTCAAGAAATTACGAGCTCTATAATATGCATTTTGTAAGTTCATTTTATGAAATGATTCCAAGTTTCAAATTTAATTTAATTTTTAATTCTAAAACAATCCTTTGATGAAACAATTGAACTTCGAAATAAGTGCGTTATATATTGCAATTGAGAAGGTCAAGAAATTACGAGCTCTATAATATGCATTTTGTAAGTTAATTTTATGAAATGATTCCAAGTTTCAAATTTAATTTAATTTTTAATTCTAAAACAATCCTTTGATGAAACAATTGAACTTCGAAATAAGTGCGTTATATATTGCAATTGCGAAGGTCAAGAAATTACGAGCTCTATAATATGCATTTTGTAAGTTAATTTTATGAAATGATTCCAAGTTTCAAATTTAATTTAATTTTTAATTCTAAAACAGTCCTTTGATGACACAATTGGACTTCGAAATAATTGCGTTACATATTACAGTTGAGATGGTCAAGAAATTACGAGCTCTAAAATATGCATTTTGTATGTTCATTTTATGAAATGATTCCAAGTTTCAAATTTAATTTAATTTTTAATTCTAAAACAGTCCTTTGATGAAACAATTGAACTTCGAAATAAGTGCGTTATATATTGCAATTGAGAAGGTCAAGAAATTACGAGCTCTATAATATGCATTTTGAATGTTCATTTTATGAAATGATTCCAAGTTTCAAATTTAATTTAATTTTTAATTCTAAAACAATCCTTTGATGAAACAATTGAACTTCGAAATAAGTGCGTTATATATTGCAATTGAGAAGGTCAAGAAATTACGAGCTCTATAATATGCATTTTGTGAGCTAATTTTATAAAATGGTTCCAAGTTTCAAATTTGATTGAATTTTTAATTCTAAAACAATCCTTTGGTGAAACAATTGAACGAAATAAGTGCGTTATATATTGCAATTGAGAAGGTCAAGAAATTACGAGCTCTATAATATGCATTTTGTAAGTTCATTTTATGAAATGATTCCAAGTTTCAAATTTAATTTAATTTTTAATTCTAAAACAATCCTTTGATGAAACAATTGAACTTCGAAATAAGTGCGTTATATATTGCAATTGAGAAGGTCAAGAAATTACGAGCTCTATAATATGCATTTTGTAAGTTCATTTTATGAAATGATTCCAAGTTTCAAATTTAATTTAATTTTTAATTCTAAAACAATCCTTTGGTGAAACAATTGAACGAAATAAGTGCGTTATATATTGCAATTGAGAAGGTCAAGAAATTACGAGCTCTATAATATGCATTTTGTAAGTTCATTTTATGAAATGATTCCAAGTTTCAAATTTAATTTAATTTTTAATTCTAAAACAATCCTTTGATGAAACAATTGAACTTCGAAATAAGTGCGTTATATATTGCAATTGAGAAGGTCAAGAAATTACGAGCTCTATAATATGCATTTTGTAAGTTCATTTTATGAAATGATTCCAAGTTTCAAATTTAATTTAATTTTTAATTCTAAAACAATCCTTTGATGAAACAATTGAACTTCGAAATAAGTGCGTTATATATTGCAATTGAGAAGGTCAAGAAATTACGAGCTCTATAATATGCATTTTGTAAGTTAATTTTATGAAATGATTCCAAGTTTCAAATTTAATTTAATTTTTAATTCTAAAACAATCCTTTGATGAAACAATTGAACTTCGAAATAAGTGCGTTATATATTGCAATTGCGAAGGTCAAGAAATTACGAGCTCTATAATATGCATTTTGTAAGTTAATTTTATGAAATGATTCCAAGTTTCAAATTTAATTTAATTTTTAATTCTAAAACAATCCTTTGATGAAACAATTGAACTTCGAAATAAGTGCGTTATATATTGCAATTGCGAAGGTCAAGAAATTACGAGCTCTATAATATGCATTTTGTAAGTTAATTTTATGAAATGATTCCAAGTTTCAAATTTAATTTAATTTTTAATTCTAAAACAGTCCTTTGATGACACAATTGGACTTCGAAATAATTGCGTTACATATTACAGTTGAGATGGTCAAGAAATTACGAGCTCTAAAATATGCATTTTGTATGTTCATTTTATGAAATGATTCCAAGTTTCAAATTTAATTTAATTTTTAATTCTAAAACAGTCCTTTGATGAAACAATTGAACTTCGAAATAAGTGCGTTATATATTGCAATTGAGAAGGTCAAGAAATTACGAGCTCTATAATATGCATTTTGAATGTTCATTTTATGAAATGATTCCAAGTTTCAAATTTAATTTAATTTTTAATTCTAAAACAATCCTTTGATGAAACAATTGAACTTCGAAATAAGTGCGTTATATATTGCAATTGAGAAGGTCAAGAAATTACGAGCTCTATAATATGCATTTTGTAAGTTAATTTTATGAAATGATTCCAAGTTTCAAATTTAATTTAATTTTTAATTCTAAAACAATCCTTTGATGAAACAATTGAACTTCGAAATAAGTGCGTTATATATTGCAATTGAGAAGGTCAAGAAATTACGAGCTCTATAATATGCATTTTGTAAGTTAATTTTATGAAATGGTTCCAAGTTTCAAATTTGCTTGAAATTTTAATTCTAAAACAGTCCTTTGATGACACAATTGAACTTCGAAATAATTGCGTTACATATTACAGTTGAGAAGGTCAAGAAATTACGAGCTCTATAATATGCATTTTGTAAGTTAATTTAATGAAATGGTTCCAAGTTTCAAATTTGATTGAAATTTTAATTCTAAAACAGTCCTTTGATGAGACAATTGGACTTCGAAATAATTGCGTTACATATTACAGTTGAGAAGGTCAAGAAATTACGAGCTCTATAATATGCATTTTGTAAGTTAATTTTATGAAAATTTGAATGAATTTTTAATTTTAAAACAATCCTTTGATGACACAATTGGACTTCGAAATAACTGCGTTATATATTACAGTTGAGAAGGTCAAGAAATTACGAGCTTTATAATATGCATTTTGTAAGTTAATTTTATGAAATGATTCCAAGTTTCAATTTTAATTTTTAATTCTAAAACAATCCTTTGATGAAACAATTGAACTTCGAAATAAGTGAGTTATATATTACAACTGAGAAGGTCAAGAAATTACGAGTTCTATAATATGCATTTTGTAAGTTAATTTTATGAAATGATTCCAAGTTTCAAATTTAATTTAATTTTTATTTCTAAAACAATCGTTTGATGAAACAATTGAACTTCGAAATAAGTGCGTTATATATTGCAATTGAGAAGGTCAAGAAATTACGAGCTCCATAATATGCATTTTGTAAGTTCATTTTATGAAATGATTCCAAGTTTCAAATTTAATTTAATTTTTAATTCTAAAACAGTCCTTTGATGACACAATTGGACTTCGAAATAACTGCGTTATATATTACAGTTGAGAAGGTCAAGAAATTACGAGCTCTATAATATGCATTTATGAAATGATTCCAAGTTTCAAATTTAATTTAATTTTTAATTCTAAAACAATCCTTTGATGAAACAGTTGAACTTCGAAATAAGTGCGTTATATATTGCAATTGAGAAGGTCAAGAAATTACGAGCTCTATAATATGCATTTTGTAAGTTAATTTTATGAAATGATTCCAAGTTTCAAATTTAATTTAATTTTTAATTCTAAAACAATCCTTTGGTGAAACAATTGAACGAAATAAGTGCGTTATATATTGCAATTGAGAAGGTCAAGAAATAACGAGCTCTATAATATGCATTTTGTAAGTTAATTTTATGAAATGATTCCAAGTTTCAAATTTAATTTAATTTTTAATTCTAAAACAATCCTTTGATGAAACAATTGAACTTCGAAATAAGTGCGTTATATATTGCAATTGAGAAGGTCAAGAAATTACGAGCTCTATAATATGCATTTTGTAAGTTAATTTTATGAAATGATTCCAAGTTTCAAATTTAATTTAATTTTTAATTCTAAAACAATCCTTTGATGAAACAATTGAACTTCGAAATAAGTGCGTTATATATTGCAATTGAGAAGGTCAAGAAATTACGAGCTCTATAATATGCATTTTGTATGTTCATTTTATGAAATGATTCCAAGTTTCAAATTTAATTTAATTTTTAATTCTAAAACAATCCTTTGATGAAACAATTGAACTTTGAAATAAGTGCGTTATATATTGCAATTGAGAAGGTCAAGAAATTACGAGCTCTATAATATGCATTTTGTAAGTTAATTTTATGAAATGATTCCAAGTTCAAATTTAATTTAATTTTTAATTCTAAAACAATCCTTTGATGAAACAATTGAACTTCGAAATAAGTGCGTTATATATTGCAATTGAGAAGGTCAAGAAATTACGAGCTCTATAATATGCATTTTGTAAGTTAATTTTATGAAATGGTTCCAAGTTTCAAATTTGATTGAAATTTTAATTCTAAAACAGTCCTTTGATGACACAATTGAACTTCGAAATAATAGCGTTACATATTACAGTTGAGAAGGTCAAGAAATTACGCGCTCTATAATATGCATTTTGTAAGTTAATTTTATGAAATGGTTCCAAGTTTCAAATTTGATTGAAATTTTAATTCTAAAACAGTCCTTTGATGACACAATTGAACTTCGAAATAATTGCGTTACATATTACAGTTGAGAAGGTCAAGAAATTACGAGCTCTATAATATGCATTTTGTAAGTTAATTTTATGAAATGGTTCCAAGTTTCAAATTTGATTGAAATTTTAATTCTAAAACAGTCCTTTGATGACACATTTGGACTTCGAAATAATTGCGTTACATATTACAGTTGAGAAGGTCAAGAAATTACGAGCTCTATAATATGCATTTTGTAAGTTAATTTTATGAAATGGTTCCAAGTTTCAAATTTGATTGAAATTTTAATTCTAAAACAGTCCTTTGATGAGACAATTGGACTTCGAAATAATTGCGTTACATATTACAGTTGAGAAGGTCAAGAAATTACGAGCTCTATAATATGCATTTTGTAAGTTAATTTTATGAAAATTTGAATGAATTTTTAATTTTAAAACAGTCCTTTGATGACACAATTGGACTTCGAAATAACTGCGTTATATATTACAGTTGAGAAGGTCAAGAAATTACGAGCTCTATAATATGCATTTTGTAAGTTAATTTTATGAAATGATTCCAAGTTTCAAATTTAATTTAATTTTTAATTCTAAAACAATCCTTTGATGAAACAATTGAACTTCGAAATAAGTGCGTTATATATTGCAATTGAGAAGGTCAAGAAATTACGAGCTCTATAATAGGCATTTTGTAAGTTAATTTTATGAAATGATTCCAAGTTTCAAATTTAATTTAATTTTTAATTCTAAAACAATCCTTTGATGAAACAATTGAACTTCGAAATAAGTGCGTTATATATTGCAATTGAGAAGGTCAAGAAATTACGAGCTCTATAATATGCATTTTGTAAGTTAATTTTATGAAATGGTTCCAAGTTTCAAATTTGATTGAAATTTTAATTCTAAAACAGTCCTTTGATGACACAATTGAACTTCGAAATAATTGCGTTACATATTACAGTTGAGAAGGTCAAGAAATTACGAGCTCTATAATATGCATTTGGTAAGTTAATTTTATGAAATGGTTCCAAGTTTCAAATTTGATTGAAATTTTAATTCTAAAACAATCCTTTGATGAAACAATTGAACTTCGAAATAAGTGCGTTATATATTGCAATTGAGAAGGTCAAGAAATTACGAGCTCTATAATATGCACTTTGTAAGTTAATTTTATGAAATGTTTCAAATTTAATTTAATTTTTAATTCTAAAACAATCCTTTGATGAAACAATTGAACTCCGAAATAAGTGCGTTTTATATTGCAATTGAGAAGGTCAAGAAATTACGAGCTCTATAACATGCATTTTGTAAGTTCATTTTATGAAATGATTCCAAGTTTCAAATTTAATTTAATTTTTAATTCTAAAACAATCCTTTGATGAAACAATTGAACTTCGAAATAAGTGCGTTATATATTGCAATTGAGAAGGTCAAGAAATTACGAGCTCTATAATATGCACTTTGTAAGTTAATTTTATGAAATGTTTCAAATTTAATTTAATTTTTAATTCTAAAACAATCCTTTGATGAAACAATTGAACTCCGAAATAAGTGCGTTTTATATTGCAATTGAGAAGGTCAAGAAATTACGAGCTCTATAACATGCATTTTGTAAGTTCATTTTATGAAATGATTCCAAGTTTCAAATTTAATTTAATTTTTAATTCTAAAACAATCCTTTGATGAAACAATTGAACTTCGAAATAAGTGCGTTATATATTGCAATTGAGAAGGTCAAGAAATTACGAGCTCTATAATATGCACTTTGTAAATTAATTTTATGAAATGTTTCAAATTTAATTTAATTTTTAATTCTAAAACAATCCTTTGATGAAACAATTGAACTCCGAAATAAGTGCGTTATATATTGCAATTGAGAAGGTCAAGAAATTACGAGCTCTATAATATGCATTTTGTAAGTTAATTTTATGAAATGATTCCAAGTTTCAAATTTAATTTAATTTTTAATTCTAAAACAATCCTTTGATGAAACAATTGAACTTCGAAATAAGTGCGTTATATATTGCAATTGAGAAGGTCAAGAAATTACGAGCTCTATAATATGCATTTTGTAAGTTAATTTTATGAAATGGTTCCAAGTTTCAAATTTGATTGAAATTTTAATTCTAAAACAGTTCTTTGATGAGACAATTGGACTTCGAAATAATTGCGTTACATATTACAGTTGAGAAGGTCAAGAAATTACGAGCTCTATAATATGCATTTTGTAAGTTAATTTTATGAAATGATCCAAGTTTCAAATTTAATTTAATTTTTAATTCTAAAACAATCGTTTGATGAAACAATTGAACTTCGAAATAAGTGCGTTATATATTGCAATTGAGAAGGTCAAGAAATTACGAGCTCCATAATATGCATTTTGTAAGTTCATTTTATGAAATGATTCCAAGTTTCAAATTTAATTTAATTTTTAATTCTAAAACAATCCTTTGGTGAAACAATTGAACTTCGAAATAAGTTAATTTTATGAAATGATTCCAAGTTTCAAATTTAATTTAATTTTTAATTCTAAAACAATCCTTTGATGAAACAATTGAACTTCGAAATAAGTGCGTTATATATTGCAATTGAGAAGGTCAAGAAATTACGAGCTCTATAATATGCATTTTGTAAGTTAATTTTATGAAATGATTGTTTCAAATTTAATTTAATTTTTAATTCTTAAACAATCCTTTGATGAAACAATTGAACTTCGAAATAAGTGCGTTATATATTGCAATTGAGAAGGTCAAGAAATTACGAGCTCTATAATATGCATTTTGTAAGTTAATTTTATGAAATGATTCCAAGTTTCAAATTTAATTTAATTTTTAATTCTAAAACAATCCTTTGATGAAACAATTGAACTTCGAAATAAGTGCGTTATATATTGCAATTGAGAAGGTCAAGAAATTACGAGCTCTATAATATGCATTTTGTAAGTTAATTTTATGAAAATTTTAATGAATTTTTAATTTTAAAACAGTCCTTTGATGACACAATTGGACTTCGAAATAACTGCGTTATATATTACAGTTGAGAAAGTCAAGAAATAACGAGCTCTATAATATGCATTTTGTAAGTTAATTTTATGAAAATTTGAATGAATTTTTAATTTTAAAACAGTCCTTTGATGACACAATTGGACTTCGAAATAAGTGCGTTATATATTACAGTTGAGAAGGTCAAGAAATAACGAGCTCTATAATATGCATTTTGTAAGTTAATTTTATGAAATGATTCCAAGTTTCAAATTTAATTTAATTTTTAATTCTAAAACAATCCTTTGATGAAACAATTGAACTTCGAAATAAGTGCGTTATATATTGCAATTGAGAAGGTCAAGAAATTACGAGCTCTATAATATGCATTTTGTAAGTTAATTTTATGAAATGATTCCAAGTTTCAAATTTAATTTAATTTTTAATTCTTAAACAATCCTTTGATGAAACAATTGAACTTCGAAATAAGTGCGTTATATATTGCAATTGAGAAGGTCAAGAAATTACGAGCTCTATAATATGCATTTTGTAAGTTAATTTTATGAAATGGTTCCAAGTTTCAAATTTGATTGAAATTTTAATTCTAAAACAGTCCTTTGATGAGACAATTGGACTTCGAAATAATTGCGTTACATATTACAGTTGAGAAGGTCAAGAAATTACGAGCTCTATAATATGCATTTTGTAAGTTAATTTTATGAAATGATCCAAGTTTCAAATTTAATTTAATTTTTAATTCTAAAACAATCGTTTGATGAAACAATTGAACTTCGAAATAAGTGCGTTATATATTGCAATTGAGAAGGTCAAGAAATTACGAGCTCCATAATATGCATTTTGTAAGTTCATTTTATGAAATGATTCCAAGTTTCAAATTTAATTTAATTTTTAATTCTAAAACAATCCTTTGGTGAAACAATTGAACTTCGAAATAAGTTAATTTTATGAAATGATTCCAAGTTTCAAATTTAATTTAATTTTTAATTCTAAAACAATCCTTTGATGAAACAATTGAACTTCGAAATAAGTGCGTTATATATTGCAATTGAGAAGGTCAAGAAATTACGAGCTCTATAATATGCATTTTGTAAGTTAATTTTATGAAATGATTCCAAGTTTCAAATTTAATTTAATTTTTAATTCTTAAACAATCCTTTGATGAAACAATTGAACTTCGAAATAAGTGCGTTATATATTGCAATTGAGAAGGTCAAGAAATTACGAGCTCTATAATATGCATTTTGTAAGTTAATTTTATGAAATGGTTCCAAGTTTCAAATTTGATTGAAATTTTAATTCTAAAACAGTCCTTTGATGAGACAATTGGACTTCGAAATAATTGCGTTACATATTACAGTTGAGAAGGTCAAGAAATTACGAGCTCTATAATATGCATTTTGTAAGTTAATTTTATGAAATGATTCCAAGTTTCAAATTTAATTTAATTTTTAATTCTAAAACAATCCTTTGATGAAACAATTGAACTTCGAAATAAGTGCGTTATATATTGCAATTGAGAAGGTCAAGAATTTACGAGCTCTATAATATGCATTTTGTTAGTTAATTTTATGAAATGATCCAAGTTTCAAATTTAATTTAATTATTAATTCTAAAACAATCGTTTGATGAAACAATTGAACTTCGAAATAAGTGCGTTATATATTGCAATTGAGAAGGTCAAGAAATTACGAGCTCCATAATATGCATTTTGTAAGTTCATTTTATGAAATGATTCCAAGTTTCAAATTTAATTTAATTTTTAATTCTAAAACAGTTCTTTGATGAGACAATTGGACTTCGAAATAATTGCGTTACATATTACAGTTGAGAAGGTCAAGAAATTACGAGCTCTATAATATGCATTTTGTAAGTTAATTTTATGAAATGATCCAAGTTTCAAATTTAATTTAATTTTTAATTCTAAAACAATCGTTTGATGAAACAATTGAACTTCGAAATAAGTGCGTTATATATTGCAATTGAGAAGGTCAAGAAATTACGAGCTCCATAATATGCATTTTGTAAGTTCATTTTATGAAATGATTCCAAGTTTCAAATTTAATTTAATTTTTAATTCTAAAACAATCCTTTGGTGAAACAATTGAACTTCGAAATAAGTTAATTTTATGAAATGATTCCAAGTTTCAAATTTAATTTAATTTTTAATTCTAAAACAATCCTTTGATGAAACAATTGAACTTCGAAATAAGTGCGTTATATATTGCAATTGAGAAGGTCAAGAAATTACGAGCTCTATAATATGCATTTTGTAAGTTAATTTTATGAAATGATTGTTTCAAATTTAATTTAATTTTTAATTCTTAAACAATCCTTTGATGAAACAATTGAACTTCGAAATAAGTGCGTTATATATTGCAATTGAGAAGGTCAAGAAATTACGAGCTCTATAATATGCATTTTGTAAGTTAATTTTATGAAATGATTCCAAGTTTCAAATTTAATTTAATTTTTAATTCTAAAACAATCCTTTGATGAAACAATTGAACTTCGAAATAAGTGCGTTATATATTGCAATTGAGAAGGTCAAGAAATTACGAGCTCTATAATATGCATTTTGTAAGTTAATTTTATGAAAATTTTAATGAATTTTTAATTTTAAAACAGTCCTTTGATGACACAATTGGACTTCGAAATAACTGCGTTATATATTACAGTTGAGAAAGTCAAGAAATAACGAGCTCTATAATATGCATTTTGTAAGTTAATTTTATGAAAATTTGAATGAATTTTTAATTTTAAAACAGTCCTTTGATGACACAATTGGACTTCGAAATAAGTGCGTTATATATTACAGTTGAGAAGGTCAAGAAATAACGAGCTCTATAATATGCATTTTGTAAGTTAATTTTATGAAATGATTCCAAGTTTCAAATTTAATTTAATTTTTAATTCTAAAACAATCCTTTGATGAAACAATTGAACTTCGAAATAAGTGCGTTATATATTGCAATTGAGAAGGTCAAGAAATTACGAGCTCTATAATATGCATTTTGTAAGTTAATTTTATGAAATGATTCCAAGTTTCAAATTTAATTTAATTTTTAATTCTTAAACAATCCTTTGATGAAACAATTGAACTTCGAAATAAGTGCGTTATATATTGCAATTGAGAAGGTCAAGAAATTACGAGCTCTATAATATGCATTTTGTAAGTTAATTTTATGAAATGGTTCCAAGTTTCAAATTTGATTGAAATTTTAATTCTAAAACAGTCCTTTGATGAGACAATTGGACTTCGAAATAATTGCGTTACATATTACAGTTGAGAAGGTCAAGAAATTACGAGCTCTATAATATGCATTTTGTAAGTTAATTTTATGAAATGATTCCAAGTTTCAAATTTAATTTAATTTTTAATTCTAAAACAATCGTTTGATGAAACAATTGAACTTCGAAATAAGTGCGTTATATATTGCAATTGAGAAGGTCAAGAAATTACGAGCTCTATAATATGCATTTTGTAAGTTCATTTTATGAAATGATTCCAAGTTTCAAATTTAATTTAATTTTTAATTCTAAAACAATCCTTTGGTGAAACAATTGAACTTCGAAATAAGTTAATTTTATGAAATGATTCCAAGTTTCAAATTTAATTTAATTTTTAATTCTAAAACAATCCTTTGATGAAACAATTGAACTTCGAAATAAGTGCGTTATATATTGCAATTGAGAAGGTCAAGAAATTACGAGCTCTATAATATGCATTTTGTAAGTTAATTTTATGAAATGATTCCAAGTTTCAAATTTAATTTAATTTTTAATTCTTAAACAATCCTTTGATGAAACAATTGAACTTCGAAATAAGTGCGTTATATATTGCAATTGAGAAGGTCAAGAAATTACGAGCTCTATAATATGCATTTTGTAAGTTAATTTTATGAAATGGTTCCAAGTTTCAAATTTGATTGAAATTTTAATTCTAAAACAGTCCTTTGATGAGACAATTGGACTTCGAAATAATTGCGTTACATATTACAGTTGAGAAGGTCAAGAAATTACGAGCTCTATAATATGCATTTTGTAAGTTAATTTTATGAAATGATCCAAGTTTCAAATTTAATTTAATTTTTAATTCTAAAACAATCGTTTGATGAAACAATTGAACTTCGAAATAAGTGCGTTATATATTGCAATTGAGAAGGTCAAGAAATTACGAGCTCTATAATATGCATTTTGTAAGTTAATTTTATGAAATGATTCCAAGTTTCAAATTTAATTTAATTTTTAATTCTAAAACAATCCTTTGATGAAACAATTGAACTTCGAAATAAGTGCGTTATATATTGCAATTGAGAAGGTCAAGAAATTACGAGCTCTATAATATGCATTTTGTAAGTTAATTTTATGAAATGATTCCAAGTTTCAAATTTAATTTAATTTTTAATTCTAAAACAATCCTTTGATGAAACAATTGAACTTCGAAATAAGTGCGTTATATATTGCAATTGAGAAGGTCAAGAAATTACGAGCTCTATAATATGCATTTTGTAAGTTAATTTTATGAAATGGTTCCAAGTTTCAAATTTGATTGAAATTTTAATTCTAAAACAGTCCTTTGATGAGACAATTGGACTTCGAAATAATTGCGTTACATATTACAGTTGAGAAGGTCAAGAAATTACGAGCTCTATAATATGCATTTTGTAAGTTAATTTTATGAAATGATCCAAGTTTCAAATTTAATTTAATTTTTAATTCTAAAACAATCGTTTGATGAAACAATTGAACTTCGAAATAAGTGCGTTATATATTGCAATTGAGAAGGTCAAGAAATTACGAGCTCCATAATATGCATTTTGTAAGTTCATTTTATGAAATGATTCCAAGTTTCAAATTTAATTTAATTTTTAATTCTAAAACAATCCTTTGGTGAAACAATTGAACTTCGAAATAAGTTAATTTTATGAAATGATTCCAAGTTTCAAATTTAATTTAATTTTTAATTCTAAAACAATCCTTTGATGAAACAATTGAACTTCGAAATAAGTGCGTTATATATTGCAATTGAGAAGGTCAAGAAATTACGAGCTCTATAATATGCATTTTGTAAGTTAATTTTATGAAATGATTCCAAGTTTCAAATTTAATTTAATTTTTAATTCTTAAACAATCCTTTGATGAAACAATTGAACTTCGAAATAAGTGCGTTATATATTGCAATTGAGAAGGTCAAGAAATTACGAGCTCCATAATATGCATTTTGTAAGTTCATTTTATGAAATGATTCCAAGTTTCAAATTTAATTTAATTTTTAATTCTAAAACAATCCTTTGATGAAACAATTGAACTTCGAAATAAGTGCGTTATATATTGCAATTGAGAAGGTCAAGAAATTACGAGCTCCATAATATGCATTTTGTAAGTTAATTTTATGAAATGGTTCCAAGTTTCAAATTTGATTGAAATTTTAATTCTAAAACAGTCCTTTGATGAGACAATTGGACTTCGAACATAATTGCGTTACATATTACAGTTGAGAAGGTCAAGAAATTACGAGCTCTATAATATGAATTTTGTAAGTTAATTTTATGAAATGATCCAAGTTTCAAATTTAATTTAATTTTTAATTCTAAAACAATCGTTTGATGAAACAATTGAACTTCGAAATAAGTGCGTTATATATTGCAATTGAGAAGGTCAAGAAATTACGAGCTCCATAATATGCATTTTGTAAGTTCATTTTATGAAATGATTCCAAGTTTCAAATTTAATTTAATTTTTAATTCTAAAACAATCCTTTGATGAAACAATTGAACTTCGAAATAAGTGCGTTATATATTGCAATTGAGAAGGTCAAGAAATTACGAGCTCTATAATATGCATTTTGTAAGTTAATTTTATGAAATGATTCCAAGTTTCAAATTTAATTTAATTTTTAATTCTAAAACAATCCTTTGATGAAACAATTGAACTTCGAAATAAGTGCGTTATATATTGCAATTGAGAAGGTCAAGAAATTACGAGCTCTATAATATGCATTTTGTAAGTTAATTTTATGAAATGATTCCAAGTTTCAAATTTAATTTAATTTTTAATTCTTAAACAATCCTTTGATGAAACAATTGAACTTCGAAATAAGTGCGTTATATATTGCAATTGAGAAGGTCAAGAAATTACGAGCTCCATAATATGCATTTTGTAAGTTCATTTTATGAAATGATTCCAAGTTTCAAATTTAATTTAATTTTTAATTCTAAAACAATCCTTTGATGAAACAATTGAACTTCGAAATAAGTGCGTTATATATTGCAATTGAGAAGGTCAAGAAATTACGAGCTCCATAATATGCATTTTGTAAGTTAATTTTATGAAATGGTTCCAAGTTTCAAATTTGATTGAAATTTTAATTCTAAAACAGTCCTTTGATGAGACAATTGGACTTCGAAATAATTGCGTTACATATTACAGTTGAGAAGGTCAAGAAATTACGAGCTCTATAATATGCATTTTGTAAGTTAATTTTATGAAATGATCCAAGTTTCAAATTTAATTTAATTTTTAATTCTAAAACAATCGTTTGATGAAACAATTGAACTTCGAAATAAGTGCGTTATATATTGCAATTGAGAAGGTCAAGAAATTACGAGCTCCATAATATGCATTTTGTAAGTTCATTTTATGAAATGATTCCAAGTTTCAAATTTAATTTAATTTTTAATTCTAAAACAATCCTTTGGTGAAACAATTGAACTTCGAAATAAGTTAATTTTATGAAATGATTCCAAGTTTCAAATTTAATTTAATTTTTAATTCTAAAACAATCCTTTGATGAAACAATTGAACTTCGAAATAAGTGCGTTATATATTGCAATTGAGAAGGTCAAGAAATTACGAGCTCTATAATATGCATTTTGTAAGTTAATTTTATGAAATGATTCCAAGTTTCAAATTTAATTTAATTTTTAATTCTTAAACAATCCTTTGATGAAACAATTGAACTTCGAAATAAGTGCGTTATATATTGCAATTGAGAAGGTCAAGAAATTACGAGCTCTATAATATGCATTTTGTAAGTTAATTTTATGAAATGATTCCAAGTTTCAAATTTAATTTAATTTTTAATTCTAAAACAATCCTTTGATGAAACAATTGAACTTCGAAATAAGTGCGTTATATATTGCAATTGAGAAGGTCAAGAAATTACGAGCTCTATAATATGCATTTTGTAAGTTAATTTTATGAAATGGTTCCAAATTTCAAATTTGATTGAAATTTTAATTCTAAAACAGTCCTTTGATGAGACAATTGGACTTCGAAATAATTGCGTTACATATTACAGTTGAGAAGGTCAAGAAATTACGAGCTCTATAATATGCATTTTGTAAGTTAATTTTATGAAATGATCCAAGTTTCAAATTTAATTTAATTTTTAATTCTAAAACAATCGTTTGATGAAACAATTGAACTTCGAAATAAGTGCGTTATATATTGCAATTGAGAAGGTCAAGAAATTACGAGCTCCATAATATGCATTTTGTAAGTTCATTTTATGAAATGATTCCAAGTTTCAAATTTAATTTAATTTTTAATTCTAAAACAATCCTTTGGTGAAACAATTGAACTTCGAAATAAGTTAATTTTATGAAATGATTCCAAGTTTCAAATTTAATTTAATTTTTAATTCTAAAACAATCCTTTGATGAAACAATTGAACTTCGAAATAAGTGCGTTATATATTGCAATTGAGAAGGTCAAGAAATTACGAGCTCTATAATATGCATTTTGTAAGTTAATTTTATGAAATGATTGTTTCAAATTTAATTTAATTTTTAATTCTTAAACAATCCTTTGATGAAACAATTGAACTTCGAAATAAGTGCGTTATATATTGCAATTGAGAAGGTCAAGAAATTACGAGCTCTATAATATGCATTTTGTAAGTTAATTTTATGAAATGATTCCAAGTTTCAAATTTAATTTAATTTTTAATTCTAAAACAATCCTTTGATGAAACAATTGAACTTCGAAATAAGTGCGTTATATATTGCAATTGAGAAGGTCAAGAAATTACGAGCTCTATAATATGCATTTTGTAAGTTAATTTTATGAAAATTTTAATGAATTTTTAATTTTAAAACAGTCCTTTGATGACACAATTGGACTTCGAAATAACTGCGTTATATATTACAGTTGAGAAAGTCAAGAAATAACGAGCTCTATAATATGCATTTTGTAAGTTAATTTTATGAAAATTTGAATGAATTTTTAATTTTAAAACAGTCCTTTGATGACACAATTGGACTTCGAAATAAGTGCGTTATATATTACAGTTGAGAAGGTCAAGAAATAACGAGCTCTATAATATGCATTTTGTAAGTTAATTTTATGAAATGATTCCAAGTTTCAAATTTAATTTAATTTTTAATTCTAAAACAATCCTTTGATGAAACAATTGAACTTCGAAATAAGTGCGTTATATATTGCAATTGAGAAGGTCAAGAAATTACGAGCTCTATAATATGCATTTTGTAAGTTAATTTTATGAAATGATTGTTTCAAATTTAATTTAATTTTTAATTCTTAAACAATCCTTTGATGAAACAATTGAACTTCGAAATAAGTGCGTTATATATTGCAATTGAGAAGGTCAAGAAATTACGAGCTCCATAATATGCATTTTGTAAGTTAATTTTATGAAATGGTTCCAAGTTTCAAATTTGATTGAAATTTTAATTCTAAAACAGTCCTTTGATGAGACAATTGGACTTCGAACATAATTGCGTTACATATTACAGTTGAGAAGGTCAAGAAATTACGAGCTCTATAATATGAATTTTGTAAGTTAATTTTATGAAATGATCCAAGTTTCAAATTTAATTTAATTTTTAATTCTAAAACAATCGTTTGATGAAACAATTGAACTTCGAAATAAGTGCGTTATATATTGCAATTGAGAAGGTCAAGAAATTACGAGCTCCATAATATGCATTTTGTAAGTTCATTTTATGAAATGATTCCAAGTTTCAAATTTAATTTAATTTTTAATTCTAAAACAATCCTTTGATGAAACAATTGAACTTCGAAATAAGTGCGTTATATATTGCAATTGAGAAGGTCAAGAAATTACGAGCTCTATAATATGCATTTTGTAAGTTAATTTTATGAAATGATTCCAAGTTTCAAATTTAATTTAATTTTTAATTCTAAAACAATCCTTTGATGAAACAATTGAACTTCGAAATAAGTGCGTTATATATTGCAATTGAGAAGGTCAAGAAATTACGAGCTCTATAATATGCATTTTGTAAGTTAATTTTATGAAATGATTCCAAGTTTCAAATTTAATTTAATTTTTAATTCTTAAACAATCCTTTGATGAAACAATTGAACTTCGAAATAAGTGCGTTATATATTGCAATTGAGAAGGTCAAGAAATTACGAGCTCCATAATATGCATTTTGTAAGTTCATTTTATGAAATGATTCCAAGTTTCAAATTTAATTTAATTTTTAATTCTAAAACAATCCTTTGATGAAACAATTGAACTTCGAAATAAGTGCGTTATATATTGCAATTGAGAAGGTCAAGAAATTACGAGCTCCATAATATGCATTTTGTAAGTTAATTTTATGAAATGGTTCCAAGTTTCAAATTTGATTGAAATTTTAATTCTAAAACAGTCCTTTGATGAGACAATTGGACTTCGAAATAATTGCGTTACATATTACAGTTGAGAAGGTCAAGAAATTACGAGCTCTATAATATGCATTTTGTAAGTTAATTTTATGAAATGATCCAAGTTTCAAATTTAATTTAATTTTTAATTCTAAAACAATCGTTTGATGAAACAATTGAACTTCGAAATAAGTGCGTTATATATTGCAATTGAGAAGGTCAAGAAATTACGAGCTCCATAATATGCATTTTGTAAGTTCATTTTATGAAATGATTCCAAGTTTCAAATTTAATTTAATTTTTAATTCTAAAACAATCCTTTGGTGAAACAATTGAACTTCGAAATAAGTTAATTTTATGAAATGATTCCAAGTTTCAAATTTAATTTAATTTTTAATTCTAAAACAATCCTTTGATGAAACAATTGAACTTCGAAATAAGTGCGTTATATATTGCAATTGAGAAGGTCAAGAAATTACGAGCTCTATAATATGCATTTTGTAAGTTAATTTTATGAAATGATTCCAAGTTTCAAATTTAATTTAATTTTTAATTCTTAAACAATCCTTTGATGAAACAATTGAACTTCGAAATAAGTGCGTTATATATTGCAATTGAGAAGGTCAAGAAATTACGAGCTCTATAATATGCATTTTGTAAGTTAATTTTATGAAATGATTCCAAGTTTCAAATTTAATTTAATTTTTAATTCTAAAACAATCCTTTGATGAAACAATTGAACTTCGAAATAAGTGCGTTATATATTGCAATTGAGAAGGTCAAGAAATTACGAGCTCTATAATATGCATTTTGTAAGTTAATTTTATGAAATGGTTCCAAATTTCAAATTTGATTGAAATTTTAATTCTAAAACAGTCCTTTGATGAGACAATTGGACTTCGAAATAATTGCGTTACATATTACAGTTGAGAAGGTCAAGAAATTACGAGCTCTATAATATGCATTTTGTAAGTTAATTTTATGAAATGATCCAAGTTTCAAATTTAATTTAATTTTTAATTCTAAAACAATCGTTTGATGAAACAATTGAACTTCGAAATAAGTGCGTTATATATTGCAATTGAGAAGGTCAAGAAATTACGAGCTCCATAATATGCATTTTGTAAGTTCATTTTATGAAATGATTCCAAGTTTCAAATTTAATTTAATTTTTAATTCTAAAACAATCCTTTGGTGAAACAATTGAACTTCGAAATAAGTTAATTTTATGAAATGATTCCAAGTTTCAAATTTAATTTAATTTTTAATTCTAAAACAATCCTTTGATGAAACAATTGAACTTCGAAATAAGTGCGTTATATATTGCAATTGAGAAGGTCAAGAAATTACGAGCTCTATAATATGCATTTTGTAAGTTAATTTTATGAAATGATTGTTTCAAATTTAATTTAATTTTTAATTCTTAAACAATCCTTTGATGAAACAATTGAACTTCGAAATAAGTGCGTTATATATTGCAATTGAGAAGGTCAAGAAATTACGAGCTCTATAATATGCATTTTGTAAGTTAATTTTATGAAATGATTCCAAGTTTCAAATTTAATTTAATTTTTAATTCTAAAACAATCCTTTGATGAAACAATTGAACTTCGAAATAAGTGCGTTATATATTGCAATTGAGAAGGTCAAGAAATTACGAGCTCTATAATATGCATTTTGTAAGTTAATTTTATGAAAATTTTAATGAATTTTTAATTTTAAAACAGTCCTTTGATGACACAATTGGACTTCGAAATAACTGCGTTATATATTACAGTTGAGAAAGTCAAGAAATAACGAGCTCTATAATATGCATTTTGTAAGTTAATTTTATGAAAATTTGAATGAATTTTTAATTTTAAAACAGTCCTTTGATGACACAATTGGACTTCGAAATAAGTGCGTTATATATTACAGTTGAGAAGGTCAAGAAATAACGAGCTCTATAATATGCATTTTGTAAGTTAATTTTATGAAATGATTCCAAGTTTCAAATTTAATTTAATTTTTAATTCTAAAACAATCCTTTGATGAAACAATTGAACTTCGAAATAAGTGCGTTATATATTGCAATTGAGAAGGTCAAGAAATTACGAGCTCTATAATATGCATTTTGTAAGTTAATTTTATGAAATGATTCCAAGTTTCAAATTTAATTTAATTTTTAATTCTAAAACAATCCTTTGATGAAACAATTGAACTTCGAAATAAGTGCGTTATATATTGCAATTGAGAAGGTCAAGAAATTACGAGCTCCATAATATGCATTTTGTAAGTTAATTTTATGAAATGGTTCCAAGTTTCAAATTTGATTGAAATTTTAATTCTAAAACAGTCCTTTGATGAGACAATTGGACTTCGAAATAATTGCGTTACATATTACAGTTGAGAAGGTCAAGAAATTACGAGCTCTATAATATGCATTTTGTAAGTTAATTTTATGAAATGATCCAAGTTTCAAATTTAATTTAATTTTTAATTCTAAAACAATCGTTTGATGAAACAATTGAACTTCGAAATAAGTGCGTTATATATTGCAATTGAGAAGGTCAAGAAATTACGAGCTCCATAATATGCATTTTGTAAGTTCATTTTATGAAATGATTCCAAGTTTCAAATTTAATTTAATTTTTAATTCTAAAACAATCCTTTGGTGAAACAATTGAACTTCGAAATAAGTTAATTTTATGAAATGATTCCAAGTTTCAAATTTAATTTAATTTTTAATTCTAAAACAATCCTTTGATGAAACAATTGAACTTCGAAATAAGTGCGTTATATATTGCAATTGAGAAGGTCAAGAAATTACGAGCTCTATAATATGCATTTTGTAAGTTAATTTTATGAAATGATTCCAAGTTTCAAATTTAATTTAATTTTTAATTCTTAAACAATCCTTTGATGAAACAATTGAACTTCGAAATAAGTGCGTTATATATTGCAATTGAGAAGGTCAAGAAATTACGAGCTCTATAATATGCATTTTGTAAGTTAATTTTATGAAATGATTCCAAGTTTCAAATTTAATTTAATTTTTAATTCTAAAACAATCCTTTGATGAAACAATTGAACTTCGAAATAAGTGCGTTATATATTGCAATTGAGAAGGTCAAGAAATTACGAGCTCTATAATATGCATTTTGTAAGTTAATTTTATGAAATGGTTCCAAATTTCAAATTTGATTGAAATTTTAATTCTAAAACAGTCCTTTGATGAGACAATTGGACTTCGAAATAATTGCGTTACATATTACAGTTGAGAAGGTCAAGAAATTACGAGCTCTATAATATGCATTTTGTAAGTTAATTTTATGAAATGATCCAAGTTTCAAATTTAATTTAATTTTTAATTCTAAAACAATCGTTTGATGAAACAATTGAACTTCGAAATAAGTGCGTTATATATTGCAATTGAGAAGGTCAAGAAATTACGAGCTCCATAATATGCATTTTGTAAGTTCATTTTATGAAATGATTCCAAGTTTCAAATTTAATTTAATTTTTAATTCTAAAACAATCCTTTGGTGAAACAATTGAACTTCGAAATAAGTTAATTTTATGAAATGATTCCAAGTTTCAAATTTAATTTAATTTTTAATTCTAAAACAATCCTTTGATGAAACAATTGAACTTCGAAATAAGTGCGTTATATATTGCAATTGAGAAGGTCAAGAAATTACGAGCTCTATAATATGCATTTTGTAAGTTAATTTTATGAAATGATTGTTTCAAATTTAATTTAATTTTTAATTCTTAAACAATCCTTTGATGAAACAATTGAACTTCGAAATAAGTGCGTTATATATTGCAATTGAGAAGGTCAAGAAATTACGAGCTCTATAATATGCATTTTGTAAGTTAATTTTATGAAATGATTCCAAGTTTCAAATTTAATTTAATTTTTAATTCTAAAACAATCCTTTGATGAAACAATTGAACTTCGAAATAAGTGCGTTATATATTGCAATTGAGAAGGTCAAGAAATTACGAGCTCTATAATATGCATTTTGTAAGTTAATTTTATGAAAATTTTAATGAATTTTTAATTTTAAAACAGTCCTTTGATGACACAATTGGACTTCGAAATAACTGCGTTATATATTACAGTTGAGAAAGTCAAGAAATAACGAGCTCTATAATATGCATTTTGTAAGTTAATTTTATGAAAATTTGAATGAATTTTTAATTTTAAAACAGTCCTTTGATGACACAATTGGACTTCGAAATAAGTGCGTTATATATTACAGTTGAGAAGGTCAAGAAATAACGAGCTCTATAATATGCATTTTGTAAGTTAATTTTATGAAATGATTCCAAGTTTCAAATTTAATTTAATTTTTAATTCTAAAACAATCCTTTGATGAAACAATTGAACTTCGAAATAAGTGCGTTATATATTGCAATTGAGAAGGTCAAGAAATTACGAGCTCTATAATATGCATTTTGTAAGTTAATTTTATGAAATGATTCCAAGTTTCAAATTTAATTTAATTTTTAATTCTAAAACAATCCTTTGATGAAACAATTGAACTTCGAAATAAGTGCGTTATATATTGCAATTGAGAAGGTCAAGAAATTACGAGCTCTATAATATGCATTTTGTAAGTTAATTTTATGAAATGATTCCAAGTTTCAAATTTAATTTAATTTTTAATTCTAAAACAATCCTTTGATGAAACAATTGAACTTCGAAATAAGTGCGTTATATATTGCAATTGAGAAGGTCAAGAAATTACGAGCTCTATAATATGCATTTTGTAGGTTCATTTTATGAAATGATTCCAAGTTTCAAATTTAATTTAATTTTTAATTCTAAAACAATCCTTTGATGAAACAATTGAACTTCGAAATAAGTGCGTTATATATTGCAATTGAGAAGGTCAAGAAATTACGAGCTCTATAATATGCATTTTGTAAGTTAATTTTATGAAATGATTCCAAGTTTCAAATTTAATTTAATTTTTAATTCTAAAACAATCCTTTGATGAAACAATTGAACTTCGAAATAAGTGCGTTATATATTGCAATTGAGAAGGTCAAGAAATTACGAGCTCTATAATATGCATTTTGTAAGTTAATTTTATGAAATGATTCCAAGTTTCAAATTTAATTTAATTTTTAATTCTAAAACAATCCTTTGATGAAACAATTGAACTTCGAAATAAGTGCGTTATATATTGCAATTGAGAAGGTCAAGAAATTACGAGCTCTATAATATGCATTTTGTAAGTTAATTTTATGAAATGATTCCAAGTTTCAAATTTAATTTAATTTTTAATTCTAAAACAATCCTTTGATGAAACAATTGAACTTCGAAATAAGTGCGTTATATATTGCAATTGAGAAGGTCAAGAAATTACGAGCTCTATAATATGCATTTTGTAAGTTAATTTTATGAAATGATTCCAAGTTTCAAATTTAATTTAATTTTTAATTCTAAAACAATCCTTTGATGAAACAATTGAACTTCGAAATAAGTGCGTTATATATTGCAATTGAGAAGGTCAAGAAATTACGAGCTCTATAATATGCATTTTGTAAGTTAATTTTATGAAATGATTCCAAGTTTCAAATTTAATTTAATTTTTAATTCTTAAACAATCCTTTGATGAAACAATTGAACTTCGAAATAAGTGCGTTATATATTGCAATTGAGAAGGTCAAGAAATTACGAGCTCTATAATATGCATTTTGTAAGTTAATTTTATGAAATGATTCCAAGTTTCAAATTTAATTTAATTTTTAATTCTAAAACAATCCTTTGATGAAACAATTGAACTTCGAAATAAGTGCGTTATATATTGCAATTGAGAAGGTCAAGAAATTACGAGCTCTATAATATGCATTTTGTAAGTTAATTTTATGAAAATTTTAATGAATTTTTAATTTTAAAACAGTCCTTTGATGACACAATTGGACTTCGAAATAACTGCGTTATATATTACAGTTGAGAAAGTCAAGAAATAACGAGCTCTATAATATGCATTTTGTAAGTTAATTTTATGAAAATTTGAATGAATTTTTAATTTTAAAACATTCCTTTGATGACACAATTGGACTTCGAAATAAGTGCGTTATATATTACAGTTGAGAAGGTCAAGAAATAACGAGCTCTATAATATGCATTTTGTAAGTTAATTTTATGAAATGATTCCAAGTTTCAAATTTAATTTAATTTTTAATTCTAAAACAATCCTTTGATGAAACAATTGAACTTCGAAATAAGTGCGTTATATATTGCAATTGAGAAGGTCAAGAAATTACGAGCTCTATAATATGCATTTTGTAAGTTAATTTTATGAAATGATTCCAAGTTTCAAATTTAATTTAATTTTTAATTCTAAAACAATCCTTTGATGAAACAATTGAACTTCGAAATAAGTGCGTTATATATTGCAATTGAGAAGGTCAAGAAATTACGAGCTCTATAATATGCATTTTGTAAGTTAATTTTATGAAATGATTCCAAGTTTCAAATTTAATTTAATTTTTAATTCTAAAACAATCCTTTGATGAAACAATTGAACTTCGAAATAAGTGCGTTATATATTGCAATTGAGAAGGTCAAGAAATTACGAGCTCTATAATATGCATTTTGTAAGTTAATTTTATGAAATGATTCCAAGTTTCAAATTTAATTTAATTTTTAATTCTAAAACAATCCTTTGATGAAACAATTGAACTTCGAAATAAGTGCGTTATATATTGCAATTGAGAAGGTCAAGAAATTACGAGCTCTATAATATGCATTTTGTAGGTTCATTTTATGAAATGATTCCAAGTTACAAATTTAATTTAATTTTTAATTCTAAAACAATCCTTTGATGAAACAATTGAACTTCGAAATAAGTGCGTTATATATTGCAATTGAGAAGGTCAAGAAATTACGAGCTCTATAATATGCATTTTGTAAGTTAATTTTATGAAATGATTCCAAGTTTCAAATTTTATTTAATTTTTAATTCTAAAACAATCCTTTGATGAAACAATTGAACTTCGAAATAAGTGCGTTATATATTGCAATTGAGAAGGTCAAGAAATTACGAGCTCTATAATATGCACTTTGTAAGTTAATTTTATGAAATGTTTCAAATTTAATTTAATTTTTAATTCTAAAACAATCCTTTGATGAAACAATTGAACTCCGAAATAAGTGCGTTTTATATTGCAATTGAGAAGGTCAAGAAATTACGAGCTCTATAATATGTATTTTGTAAGTTAATTTTATGAAATGATTGTTTCAAATTTAATTTAATTTTTAATTCTAAAACAATCCTTTGATGAAACAATTGAACTTCGAAATAAGTGCGTTATATATTGCAATTGAGAAGGTCAAGAAATTACGAGCTCTATAATATGCATTTTGTAAGTTAATTTTATGAAATGATTCCAAGTTTCAAATTTAATTTAATTTTTAATTCTAAAACAATCCTTTGATGAAACAATTGAACTTCGAAATAAGTGCGTTATATATTGCAATTGAGAAGGTCAAGAAGTTACGAGCTCTATAATATGCATTTTGTAAGTTAATTTTATGAAATGATTCCAAGTTTCAAATTTAATTTAATTTTTAATTCTAAAACAATCCTTTGATGAAACAATTGAACTTCGAAATAAGTGCGTTATATATTGCAATTGAGAAGGTCAAGAAATTACGAGCTCTATAATATGCATTTTGTAAGTTAATTTTATGAAAATTTTAATGAATTTTTAATTTTAAAACAGTCCTTTGATGACACAATTGGACTTCGAAATAACTGCGTTATATATTACAGTTGAGAAAGTCAAGAAATAACGAGCTCTATAATATGCATTTTGTAAGTTAATTTTATGAAAATTTGAATGAATTTTTAATTTTAAAACAGTCCTTTGATGACACAATTGGACTTCGAAATAAGTGCGTTATATATTACAGTTGAGAAGGTCAAGAAATAACGAGCTCTATAATATGCATTTTGTAAGTTAATTTTATGAAATGATTCCAAGTTTCAAATTTAATTTAATTTTTAATTCTAAAACAATCCTTTGATGAAACAATTGAACTTCGAAATAAGTGCGTTATATATTGCAATTGAGAAGGTCAAGAAATTACGAGCTCTATAATATGCATTTTGTAAGTTAATTTTATGAAATGATTCCAAGTTTCAAATTTAATTTAATTTTTAATTCTAAAACAATCCTTTGATGAAACAATTGAACTTCGAAATAAGTGCGTTATATATTGCAATTGAGAAGGTCAAGAAATTACGAGCTCTATAATATGCATTTTGTAAGTTAATTTTATGAAATGATTCCAAGTTTCAAATTTAATTTAATTTTTAATTCTAAAACAATCCTTTGATGAAACAATTGAACTTCGAAATAAGTGCGTTATATATTGCAATTGAGAAGGTCAAGAAATTACGAGCTCTATAATATGCATTTTGTAGGTTCATTTTATGAAATGATTCCAAGTTTCAAATTTAATTTAATTTTTAATTCTAAAACAATCCTTTGATGAAACAATTGAACTTCGAAATAAGTGCGTTATATATTGCAATTGAGAAGGTCAAGAAATTACGAGCTCTATAATATGCATTTTGTAAGTTAATTTTATGAAATGATTCCAAGTTTCAAATTTTATTTAATTTTTAATTCTAAAACAATCCTTTGATGAAACAATTGAACTTCGAAATAAGTGCGTTATATATTGCAATTGAGAAGGTCAAGAAATTACGAGCTCTATAATATGCACTTTGTAAGTTAATTTTATGAAATGTTTCAAATTTAATTTAATTTTTAATTCTAAAACAATCCTTTGATGAAACAATTGAACTCCGAAATAAGTGCGTTTTATATTGCAATTGAGAAGGTCAAGAAATTACGAGCTCTATAATATGTATTTTGTAAGTTAATTTTATGAAATGATTGTTTCAAATTTAATTTAATTTTTAATTCTAAAACAATCCTTTGATGAAACAATTGAACTTCGAAATAAGTGCGTTATATATTGCAATTGAGAAGGTCAAGAAATTACGAGCTCTATAATATGCATTTTGTAAGTTAATTTTATGAAATGATTCCAAGTTTCAAATTTAATTTAATTTTTAATTCTAAAACAATCCTTTGATGAAACAATTGAACTTCGAAATAAGTGCGTTATATATTGCAATTGAGAAGGTCAAGAAGTTACGAGCTCTATAATATGCATTTTGTAAGTTAATTTTATGAAAATTTTAATGAATTTTTAATTTTAAAACAGTCCTTTGATGACACAATTGGACTTCGAAATAACTGCGTTATATATTACAGTTGAGAAGGTCAAGAAATTACGAGCTCTATAATATGCATTTTGTAAGTTAATTTTATGAAAATTTGAATGAATTTTTAATTTTAAAACAGTCCTTTGATGACACAATTGGACTTCGAAATAAGTGCATTATATATTACAGTTGAGAAGGTCAAGAAATAACGAGCTCTATAATATGCATTTTGTAAGTTAATTTTATGAAATGATTCCAAGTTTCAAATTTAATTTAATTTTTAATTCTAAAACAATCCTTTGATGAAACAATTGAACTGAATGATTCCAAGTTTCAAATTTAATTTAATTTTTAATTCTAAAACAATCCTTTGATGAAACAATTGAACTTCGAAATAAGTGCGTTATATATTGCAATTGAGAAGGTCAAGAAATTACGAGCTCTATAATATGCATTTTGTAAGTTAATTTTATGAAATGATTCCAAGTTTCAAATTTAATTTAATTTTTAATTCTAAAACAATCCTTTGATGAAACAATTGAACTTCGAAATAAGTGCGTTATATATTGCAATTGAGAAGGTCAAGAAATTACGAGCTCTATAATATGCATTTTGTAAGTTTATTTTATGAAATGATTCCAAGTTTCAAATTTAATTAAATTTTTAATTCTAAAACAATCCTTTGGTGAAACAATTGAACGAAATAAGTGCGTTATATATTGCAATTGAGAAGGTCAAGAAGTTACGAGCTCTATAATATGCATTTTGTAAGTTAATTTTATGAAATGATTCCAAGTTTCAAATTTAATTTAATTTTTAATTCTAAAACAATCCTTTGATGAAACAATTGAACTTCGAAATAAGTGCGTTATATATTGCAATTGAGAAGGTCAAGAAATTACGAGCTCTATAATATGCATTTTGTAGGTTCATTTTATGAAATGATTCCAAGTTTCAAATTTAATTTAATTTTTAATTCTAAAGCAATCCTTTGATGAAACAATTGAACTTCGAAATAAGTGCGTTATATATTGCAATTGAGAAGGTCAAGAAATTACGAGCTCTATAATATGCATTTTGTAAGTTAATTTTATGAAATGATTCCAAGTTTCAAATTTAATTTAATTTTTAATTCTAGAACAATCCTTTGATGAAACAATTGAACTTCGAAATAAGTGCGTTATATATTGCAATTGAGAAGGTCAAGAAATTACGAGCTCTATAATATGCACTTTGTAAGTTAATTTTATGAAATGATTCCAAGTTTCAAATTTAATTTAATTTTTAATTCTAAAACAATCCTTTGATGAAACAATTGAACTTCGAAATAAGTGCGTTATATATTGCAATTGAGAAGGTCAAGAAATTACGAGCTCTATAATATGTATTTTGTAAGTTAATTTTATGAAATGATTGTTTCAAATTTAATTTAATTTTTAATTCTAAAACAATCCTTTGATGAAACAATTGAACTTCGAAAAAAGTGCGTTATATATTGCAATTGAGAAGGTCAAGAAATTACAAGCTCTATAATATGCATTTTGTAAGTTAATTTTATGAAATGATTCCAAGTTTCAAATTTAATTTAATTTTTAATTCTAAAACAATCCTTTGATGAAACAATTGAACTTCGAAAGAAGTGCGTTATATATTGCAATTGAGAAGTTCAAGAAATTACGAGCTCTATAATATGCATTTTGTAAGTTAATTTTATGAAATGATTCCAAGTTTCAAATTTAAATTAATATTTAATTCTAAAACAATCCTTTGATGAAACAATTGAACTTCGAAAGAAGTGCGTTATATATTGCAATTGAGAAGGTCAAGAAATTACGAGCTCTATAATATGCATTTTGTAAGTTAATTTTATGAAATGATTCCAAGTTTCAAATTTAATTTAATTTTTAATTCTAAAACAATCCTTTGATGAAACAATTGAACTTCGAAATAAGTGCGTTATATATTGCAATTGAGAAGGTCAAGAAATTACGAGCTCTATAATATGCATTTTGTAAGTTAATTTTATGAAAATTTTAATGAATTTTTAATTTTAAAACAGTCCTTTGATGACACAATTGGACTTCGAAATAACTGCGTTATATATTACAGTTGAGAAGGTCAAGAAATTACGAGCTCTATAATATGCATTTTGTAAGTTAATTTTATGAAATGATTCCAAGTTTCAAATTTAATTTAATTTTTAATTCTAAAACAATCCTTTGATGAAACAATTGAACTTCGAAATAAGTGCGTTATATATTGCAATTGAGAAGGTCAAGAAATTACGAGCTCTATAATATGCATTTTGTAAGTTAATTTTATGAAATGATTCCAAGTTTCAAATTTAATTTAATTTTTATTTCTAAAACAATCCTTTGATGAAACAATTGAACTTCGAAATAAGTGCGTTATATATTGCAATTGAGAAGGTCAAGAAATTACGAGCTCTATAATATGCATTTTGTAAGTTAATTTTATGAAATGATTCCAAGTTTCAAATTTAATTTAATTTTTAATTCTAAAACAATCCTTTGATGAAACAATTGAACTTCGAAATAAGTGCGTTATATATTGCAATTGAGAAGTTCAAGAATTTACGAGCTCTATAATATGCATTTTGTAAGTTAATTTTATGAAAATTTGAATGAATTTTTAATTTTAAAACAGTCCTTTGATGACACAATTGGACTTCGAAATAAGTGCGTTATATATTACAGTTGAGAAGGTCAAGAAATAACGAGCTCTATAATATGCATTTTGTAAGTTAATTTTATGAAATGATTCCAAGTTTCAAATTTAATTTAATTTTTAATTCTAAAACAATCCTTTGATGAAACAATTGAACTTCGAAATAAGTGCGTTATATATTGCAATTGAGAAGGTCAAGAAATTACGAGCTCTATAATATGCATTTTGTAAGTTAATTTTATGAAATGATTCCAAGTTTCAAATTTAATTTAATTTTTAATTCTAAAACAATCCTTTGATGAAACAATTGAACTTCGAAATAAGTGCGTTATATATTGCAATTGAGAAGGTCAAGAATTTACGAGCTCTATAATATGCATTTTGTAAGTTCATTTTATGAAATGATTCCAAGTTTCAAATTTAATTTAATTTTTAATTCTAAAACAATCCTTTGATGAAACAATTGAACTTCGAAATAAGTGCGTTATATATTGCAATTGAGAAGGTCAAGAAATGACGAGCTCTATAATATGCATTTTGTAAGTTCATTTTATGAAATGATTCCAAGTTTCAAATTTAATTTAATTTTTAATTCTAAAACAATCCTTTGGTGAAACAATTGAACGAAATAAGTGCGTTATATATTGCAATTGAGAAGGTCAAGAAATAACGAGCTCTATAATTTGCATTTTGTAAGTTAATTTTATGAAATGATTCCAAGTTTCAAATTTAATTTAATTTTTAATTCTAAAACAATCCTTTGATGAAACAATTGAACTTCGAAATAAGTGCGTTATATATTGCAATTGAGAAGGTCAAGAATTTACGAGCTCTATAATATGCATTTTGTAAGTTAATTTTATGAAATGATTCCAAGTTTCAAATTTAATTTAATTTTTAATTCTAAAAAAATCCTTTGATGAAACAATTGAACTTCGAAATAAGTGCGTTATATATTGCAATTGAGAAGGTCAAGAAATTACGAGCTCTATAATATGCATTTTGTAAGTTAATTTTATGAAATGATTCCAAGTTTCAAATTTAATTTAATTTTTAATTCTAAAACAATCCTTTGATGAAACAATTGAACGAAATAAGTGCGTATATATTGCAATTGAGAAGGTCAAGAAATTACGAGCTCTATAATATGCATTTTGTAAGTTAATTTTATGAAATGATTCCAAGTTTCAAATTTAATTTAATTTTTAATTCTAAAACAATCCTTTGATGAAACAATTGAACGAAATAAGTGCGTTATATATTGCAATTGAGAAGGTCAAGAAATTACGAGCTCTATAATATGCATTTTGTAAGTTCATTTTATGAAATGATTCCAAGTTTCAAATTTAATTTAATTTTTAATTCTAAAACAATCCTTTGGTGAAACAATTGAACGAAATAAGTGCGTTATATATTGCAATTGAGAAGGTCAAGAAATTACGAGCTCTATAATATGCATTTTGTAAGTTCATTTTATGAAATGATTCCAAGTTTCAAATTTAATTCAATTTTTAATTCTAAAACAATCCTTTGATGAAACAATTGAACTTCGAAATAAGTGCGTTATATATTGCAATTAAGAAGGTCAAGAAATTACGAGCTCTATAATATGCATTTTGTAAGTTCATTTTATGAAATGATTCCAAGTTTCAAATTTAATTTAATTTTTATTTCTAAAACAATCCTTTGATGAAACAATTGAACTTCGAAATAAGTGCGTTATATATTGCAATTGAGAAGGTCAAGAAATTACGAGCACTATAATATGCATTTTGTAAGTTCATTTTATGAAATGATTCCAAGTTTCAAATTTAATTTAATTTTTAATTCTAAAACAATCCTTTGGTGAAACAATTGAACGAAATAAGTGCGTTATATATTGCAATTGAGAAGGTCAAGAAATTACGAGCTCTATAATATGCATTTTGTAGGTTCATTTTATGAAATGATTCCAAGTTTCAAATTTAATTTAATTTTTTATTCTAAAACAATCCTTTGATGAAACAATTGAACTTCGAAATAAGTGCGTTATATATTGCAATTGAGAAGGTCAAGAAATTACGAGCTCTATAATATGCATTTTGTAAGTTAATTTTATGAAATGATTCCAAGTTTCAAATTTAATTTAATTTTAAATTCTAAAACAATCCTTTGATGAAACAATTGAACTTCGAAATAATTGCGTTATATATTGCAATTGAGAAGGTCAAGAAATTACGAGCTCTATAATATGCACTTTGTAAGTTAATTTTATAAAATGATTCCAAGTTTCAAATTTAATTTAATTTTTAATTATAAAACAATCCTTTGATGAATCAATTGAACTTCGAAATAAGTGCGTTATATATTGCAATTGAGAAGGTCAAGAAATTACGAGCTCTATAATATGCATTTTGTAAGTTCATTTTATGAAAATTTGAATGAATTTTTAATTTTAAAACAGTCCTTTGATGACACAATTGGACTTCGAAATAAGTGCGTTATATATTGCAATTGAGAAGGTCAAGAAATTACGAGCTCTATAATATGTATTTTGTAAGTTAATTTTATGAAATGATTGTTTCAAATTTAATTTAATTTTTAATTCTAAAACAATCCTTTGATGAATCAATTGAACTTCGAAATAAGTGCGTTATATATTGCAATTGAGAAGGTCAAGAAATTACGAGCTCTATAATATGCATTTTGTAAGTTCATTTTATGAAATGATTCCAAGTTTCAAATTTAATTTAATTTTTATTTCTAAAACAATCCTTTGATGAAACAATTGAACTTCGAAATAAGTGCGTTATATATTGCAATTGAGAAGGTCAAGAAATTACGAGCACTATAATATGCATTTTGTAAGTTCATTTTATGAAATGATTCCAAGTTTCAAATTTAATTTAATTTTTAATTCTAAAACAATCCTTTGGTGAAACAATTGAACGAAATAAGTGCGTTATATATTGCAATTGAGAAGGTCAAGAAATTACGAGCTCTATAATATGTATTTTGTAAGTTAATTTTATGAAATGATTGTTTCAAATTTAATTTAATTTTTAATTCTAAAACAATCCTTTGATGAAACAATTGAACTTCGAAATAAGTGCGTTATATATTGCAATTGAGAAGGTCAAGAAATTACGAGCTCTATAATATGCATTTTGTAAGTTCATTTTATGAAATGATTCCAAGTTTCAAATTTAATTTAATTTTTAATTCTAAAACAATCCTTTGATGAAACAATTGAACTTCGAAATAAGTGCGTTATATATTGCAATTGAGAAGATCAAGAAATTACGAGCTCTATAATATGCATTTTGTAAGTTCATTTTATGAAATGATTCCAAGTTTCAAATTTAATTAAATTTTTAATTCTAAAACAATCCTTTGGTGAAACAATTGAATGAAATAAGTGCGTTATATATTGCAATTGAGAAGGTCAAGAAATTACGAGCTCTATAATATGCATTTTGTAAGTTCATTTTATGAAATGATTCCAAGTTTCAAATTTAATTAAATTTTTAATTCTAAAACAATCCTTTGGTGAAACAATTGAACTTCGAAATAAGTGCGTTATATATTGCAATTGAGAAGGTCAAGAAATTACGAGCTCTATAATATGCATTTTGTAAGTTCATTTTATGAAATGATTCCAAGTTTCAAATTTAATTTAATTTTTAATTCTAAAACAATCCTTTGATGAAACAATTAAACTTCGAAATAAGTGCGTTATATATTGCAATTGAGAAGGTCAAGAAATTACGAGCTCTATAATATGCATTTTGTAGGCTCATTTTATGAAATGATTCCAAGTTTCAAATTTAATTTAATTTTTAATTCTAAAACAATCCTTTGATGAAACAATTGAACTTCGAAATAATTGCGTTATATATTGCAATTGAGAAGGTCAAGAAATTACGAGCTCTATAATATGCACTTTGTAAGTTCATTTTATGAAATGATTCCAAGTTTCAAATTTAATTTAATTTTTAATTCTAAAACAATCCTTTGATGAAACAATTGAACTTCGAAATAAGTGCGTTATATATTGCAATTGAGAAGGTCAAGAAATTACGAGCTCTATAATATGCATTTTGTAAGTTCATTTTATGAAAATTTGAATGAATTTTTAATTTTAAAACAGTCCTTTGATGACACAATTGGACTTCGAAATAAGTGCGTTATATAATGCAATTGAGAAGGTCAAGAAATTACGAGCTCTATAATATGTATTTTGTAAGTTAATTTTATGAAATGATTGTTTCAAATTTAATTTAATTTTTAATTCTAAAACAATCCTTTGATGAAACAATTGAACTTCGAAATAAGTGCGTTATATATTGCAATTGAGAAGGTCAAGAAATTACGAGCTCTATAATATGCATTTTGTAAGTTCATTTTATGAAATGATTCCAAGTTTCAAATTTAATTTAATTTTTAATTCTAAAACAATCCTTTGATGAAACAATTGAACTTCGAAATAAGTGCGTTATATATTGCAATTGAGAAGGTCAAGAAATTACGAGCTCTATAATATGCATTTTGTAAGCTAATTTTATGAAATGATTCCAAGTTTCAAATTTAATTTAATTTTTAATTCTAAAACAATCCTTTGATGAAACAATTGAACTTCGAAATAAGTGCGTTATATATTGCAATTGAGAAGGTCAAGAAATTACGAGCTCTATAATATGCATTTTGTAAGTTCATTTTATGAAATGATTCCAAGTTTCAAATTTAATTAAATTTTTAATTCTAAAACAATCCTTTGGTGAAACAATTGAACGAAATAAGTGCGTTATATATTGCAATTGAGAAGGTCAAGAAATTACGAGCTCTATAATATGCATTTTGTAAGTTAATTTTATGAAATGATTCCAAGTTTCAAATTTAATTAAATTTTTAATTCTAAAACAATCCTTTGATGAAACAATTGAACTTCGAAATAAGTGCGTTATATATTGCAATTGAGAAGGTCAAGAAATAACGAGCTCTATAATATGCATTTTGTAAGTTAATTTTATGAAATGATTCCAAGTTTCAAATTTTATTTAATTTTTAATTCTAAAACAATCCTTTGATGAAACAATTGAACTTCGAAATAAGTGCGTTATATATTGCAATTGAGAAGGTCAAGAAATTACGAGCTCTATAATATGCATTTTGTAAGTTCATTTTATGAAATGATTCCAAGTTTCAAATTTAATTTAATTTTTAATTCTAAAACAATCCTTTGATGAAACAATTGAACTTCGAAATAAGTGCGTTATATATTGCAATTGAGAAGGTCAAGAAATTACGAGCTCTATAATATGCATTTTGTAAGTTCATTTTATGAAATGATTCCAAGTTTCAAATTTAATTTAATTTTTAATTCTAAAACAATCCTTTGGTGAAACAATTGAACGAAATAAGTGCGTTATATATTGCAATTGAGAAGGTCAAGAAATTACGAGCTCTATAATATGCATTTTGTAAGTTCATTTTATGAAATGATTCCAAGTTTCAAATTTAATTTAATTTTTAATTCTAAAACAATCCTTTGATGAAACAATTGAACTTCGAAATAAGTGCGTTATATATTGCAATTGAGAAGGTCAAGAAATTACGAGCTCTATAATATGCATTTTGTAAGTTCATTTTATGAAATGATTCCAAGTTTCAAATTTAATTTAATTTTTAATTCTAAAACAATCCTTTGATGAAACAATTGAACTTCGAAATAAGTGCGTTATATATTGCAATTGAGAAGGTCAAGAAATTACGAGCTTTATAATATGCATTTTGTAAGTTCATTTTATGAAATGATTCCAAGTTTCAAATTTAATTTAATTTTTAATTCTAAAACAATCCTTTGGTGAAACAATTGAACGAAATAAGTGCGTTATATATTGCAATTGAGAAGGTCAAGAAAATACGAGCTCTATAATATGCATTTTGTAAGTTCATTTTATGAAATGATTCCAAGTTTCAAATTTAATTTAATTTTTAATTCTAAAACAATCCTTTGGTGAAACAATTGAACGAAATAAGTGCGTTATATATTGCAATTGAGAAGGTCAAGAAATAACGAGCTCTATAATATGCATTTTGTAAGTTAATTTTATGAAATGATTCCAAGTTTCAAATTTTATTTAATTTTTAATTCTAAAACAATCCTTTGATGAAACAATTGAACTTCGAAATAAGTGCGTTATATATTGCAATTGAGAAGGTCAAGAAATTACGAGCTCTATAATATGCATTTTGTAAGTTCATTTTATGAAATGATTCCAAGTTTCAAATTTAATTTAATTTTTAATTTTAAAACAATCCTTTGGTGAAACAATTGAACGAAATAAGTGCGTTATATATTGCAATTGAGAAGGTCAAGAAATTACGAGCTCTATAACATGCATTTTGTAAGTTCATTTTATGAAATGATTCCAAGTTTCAAATTTAATTTAATTTTTAATTCTAAAACAATCCTTTGATGAAACAATTGAACGAAATAAGTGCGTTATATATTGCAATTGAGAAGGTCAAGAAATTACGAGCTCTATAATATGCATTTTGTAAGTTCATTTTATGAAATGATTCCAAGTTTCAAATTTATTTTTAATTTTTAATTCTAAAACAATCTTTTGGTGAAACAATTGAACGAAATAAGTGCGTTATATATTGCAATTGAGAAGGTCAAGAAATTACGAGCTCTATAATATGCATTTTGTAAGTTCATTTTATGAAATGATTCCAAGTTTCAAATTTAATTTAATTTTTAATTCTAAAACAATCCTTTGGTGAAACAATTGAACGAAATAACTGCGTTATATATTGCAATTGAGAAGGTCAAGAAATTACGAGCTCTATAATATGCATTTTGTAAGTTCATTTTATGAAATGATTCCAAGTTTCAAATTTAATTTAATTTTTAATTCTAAAACAATCCTTTGGTGAAACAATTGAACGAAATAAGTGCGTTATATATTGCAATTGAGAAGGTCAAGAAATTACGAGCTCTATAATATGCATTTTGTAAGTTCATTTTATGAAATGATTCCAAGTTTCAAATTTAATTTAATTTTTAATTCTAAAACAATCCTTTGCTGAAACAATTGAACGAAATAAGTGCGTTATATATTGCAATTGAGAAGGTCAAGAAATAACGAGCTCTATAATATGCATTTTGTAAGTTCATTTTATGAAATGATTCCAAGTTTCAAATTTAATTTAATTTTTAATTCTAAAACAATCCTTTGGTGAAACAATTGAACGAAATAAGTGCGTTATATATTGCAATTGAGAAGGTCAAGAAATAACGAGCTCTATAATATGCATTTTGTAAGTTAATTTTATGAAATGATTCCAAGTTTCAAATTTTATTTAATTTTTAATTCTAAACCAATCCTTTGATGAAACTTGATTGATTGAACTTCGAAATAAGTGCGTTATATATTGCAATTGAGAAGGTCAAGAAATTACGAGCTCTATAATATGCATTTTGTAAGTTCATTTTATGAAATGATTCCAAGTTTCAAATTTAATTTAATTTTTAATTTTAAAACAATCCTTTGGTGAAACAATTGAACGAAATAAGTGCGTTATATATTGCAATTGAGAAGGTCAAGAAATTACGAGCTCTATAACATGCATTTTGTAAGTTCATTTTATGAAATGATTCCAAGTTTCAAATTTAATTTAATTTTTAATTCTAAAACAATCCATTGATGAAACAATTGAACGAAATAAGTGCGTTATATATTGCAATTGAGAAGGTCAAGAAATTACGAGCTCTATAATATGCATTTTGTAAGTTCATTTTATGAAATGATTCCAAGTTTCAAATTTAATTTAATTTTTAATTCTAAAACAATCCTTTGGTGAAACAATTGAACGAAATAACTGCGTTATATATTGCAATTGTAAGTTCATTTTATGAAATGATTCCAAGTTTCAAATTTAATTTAATTTTTAATTCTAAAACAATCCTTTGGTGAAACAATTGAACGAAATAAGTGCGTTATATATTGCAATTGAGAAGGTCAAGAAATAACGAGCTCTATAATATGCATTTTGTAAGTTCATTTTATGAAATGATTCCAAGTTTCAAATTTAATTTAATTTTTAATTCTAAAACAATCCTTTGGTGAAACAATTGAACGAAATAAGTGCGTTATATATTGCAATTGAGAAGGTCAAGAAATAACGAGCTCTATAATATGCATTTTGTAAGTTAATTTTATGAAATGATTCCAAGTTTCAAATTTTATTTAATTTTTAATTCTAAAACAATCCTTTGATGAAACAATTGAACTTCGAAATAAGTGCGTTATATATTGCAATTGAGAAGGTCAAGAAATTACGAGCTCTATAATATGCATTTTGTAAGTTCATTTTATGAAATGATTCCAAGTTTCAAATTTAATTTAATTTTTAATTCTAAAACAATTCTTTTGGTGAAACAATTGAACGAAATAAGTGCGTTATATATTGCAATTGAGAAGGTCAAGAAATAACGAGCTCTATAATATGCATTTTGTAAGTTCATTTTATGAAATGATTCCAAAATTCAAATTTATTTTTAATTTTTAATTCTAAAACAATCTTTTGGTGAAACAATTGAACGAAATAAGTGCGTTATATATTGCAATTGAGAAGGTCAAGAAATTACGAGCTCTATAATATGCATTTTGTAAGTTAATTTTATGAAATGATTCCAAGTTTCAAATTTAATTTAATTTTTAATTCTAAAACAATCCTTTGGTGAAACAATTGAACGAAATAACTGCGTTATATATTGCAATTGAGAAGGTCAAGAAATTACGAGCTCTATAATATGCATTTTGTAAGTTCATTTTATGAAATGATTCCAAGTTTCAAATTTAATTTAATTTTTAATTCTAAAACAATCCTTTGGTGAAACAATTGAACGAAATAAGTGCGTTATATATTGCAATTGAGAAGGTCAAGAAATAACGAGCTCTATAATATGCATTTTGTAAGTTAATTTTATGAAATGATTCCAAGTTTCAAATTTAATTTAATTTTTAATTCTAAAACAATCCTTTGATGAAACAATTGAACTTCGAAATAAGTGCGTTATATATTGCAATTGAGAAGGTCAAGAAATAACGAGCTCTATAATATGCATTTTGTAAGTTAATTTTATGAAATGATTCCAAGTTTCAAATTTAATTTAATTTTTAATTCTAAAACAATCCTTTGATGAAACAATTGAACTTCGAAATAAGTGCGTTATATATTGCAATTGAGAAGGTCAAGAAATAACGAGCTCTATAATATGCATTTTGTAAGTTCATTTTATGAAATGATTCCAAGTTTCAAATTTAATTTAATTTTTAATTCTAAAACAATCCTTTGGTGAAACAATTGAACGAAATAACTGCGTTATATATTGCAATTGTAAGTTCATTTTATGAAATGATTCCAAGTTTCAAATTTAATTTAATTTTTAATTCTAAAACAATCCTTTGGTGAAACAATTGAACGAAATAAGTGCGTTATATATTGCAATTGAGAAGGTCAAGAAATAACGAGCTCTATAATATGCATTTTGTAAGTTCATTTTATGAAATGATTCCAAGTTTCAAATTTAATTTAATTTTTAATTCTAAAACAATCCTTTGGTGAAACAATTGAACGAAATAAGTGCGTTATATATTGCAATTGAGAAGGTCAAGAAATAACGAGCTCTATAATATGCATTTTGTAAGTTAATTTTATGAAATGATTCCAAGTTTCAAATTTTATTTAATTTTTAATTCTAAAACAATCCTTTGATGAAACAATTGAACTTCGAAATAAGTGCGTTATATATTGCAATTGAGAAGGTCAAGAAATTACGAGCTCTATAATATGCATTTTGTAAGTTCATTTTATGAAATGATTCCAAGTTTCAAATTTAATTTAATTTTTAATTCTAAAACAATTCTTTTGGTGAAACAATTGAACGAAATAAGTGCGTTATATATTGCAATTGAGAAGGTCAAGAAATAACGAGCTCTATAATATGCATTTTGTAAGTTCATTTTATGAAATGATTCCAAAATTCAAATTTATTTTTAATTTTTAATTCTAAAACAATCTTTTGGTGAAACAATTGAACGAAATAAGTGCGTTATATATTGCAATTGAGAAGGTCAAGAAATTACGAGCTCTATAATATGCATTTTGTAAGTTAATTTTATGAAATGATTCCAAGTTTCAAATTTAATTTAATTTTTAATTCTAAAACAATCCTTTGGTGAAACAATTGAACGAAATAACTGCGTTATATATTGCAATTGAGAAGGTCAAGAAATTACGAGCTCTATAATATGCATTTTGTAAGTTCATTTTATGAAATGATTCCAAGTTTCAAATTTAATTTAATTTTTAATTCTAAAACAATCCTTTGGTGAAACAATTGAACGAAATAAGTGCGTTATATATTGCAATTGAGAAGGTCAAGAAATAACGAGCTCTATAATATGCATTTTGTAAGTTAATTTTATGAAATGATTCCAAGTTTCAAATTTAATTTAATTTTTAATTCTAAAACAATCCTTTGATGAAACAATTGAACTTCGAAATAAGTGCGTTATATATTGCAATTGAGAAGGTCAAGAAATAACGAGCTCTATAATATGCATTTTGTAAGTTAATTTTATGAAATGATTCCAAGTTTCAAATTTTATTTAATTTTTAATTCTAAAACAATCCTTTGATGAAACAATTGAACTTCGAAATAAGTGCGTTATATATTGCAATTGAGAAGGTCAAGAAATTACGAGCTCTATAATATGCATTTTGTGAGTTCATTTTATGAAATGATTCCAAGTTTCAAATTTTATTTAATTTTTAATTCTAAAACAATCCTTTGATGAAACAATTGAACTTCGAAATAAGTGCGTTATATATTGCAATTGAGAAGGTCAAGAAATTACGAGCTCTATAATATGCATTTTGTAAGTTCATTTTATGAAATGATTCCAAGTTTCAAATTTATTTTTAATTTTTAATTCTAAAACAATCTTTTGGTGAAACAATTGAACGAAATAAGTGCGTTATATATTGCAATTGAGAAGGTCAAGAAATTACGAGCTCTATAATATGCATTTTGTAAGTTCATTTTATGAAATGATTCCAAGTTTCAAATTTAATTTAATTTTTAATTCTAAAACAATTCTTTTGGTGAAACAATTGAACGAAATAAGTGCGTTATATATTGCAATTGAGAAGGTCAAGAAATAACGAGCTCTATAATATGCATTTTGGAAGTTCATTTTATGAAAATTTTAATGATTTTTTTATTTTAAAACAGTCCTTTGATGACACAATTGGACTTCGAAATAAGTGCGTTATATATTACAATTGAGAAGGTCAAGAAATTACGAGCTCTATAATATGCATTTTGTAAGTTAATTTTATGAAATGATTCCAAGTTTCAAATTTAATTTAATTTTTAATTCTAAAACAATCCTTTGATGAAACAATTGAACTTCAAAATAAGTGCGTTATATATTGCAATTGAGAAGGTCAAGAAATTACGAGCTCTATAATATGCATTTTGTAAGTTCATTTTATGAAATGATTCCAAGTTTCAAATTTAATTTAATTTTTAATTCTAAAACAATCCTTTGATGAAACAATTGAACTTCGAAATAAGTGCGTTATATATTGCAATTGAGAAGGTCAAGAAATTACGAGCTCTATAATATGCATTTTGTAAGTTCATTTTATGAAATGATTCCAAGTTTCAAATTTAATTTAATTTTTAATTCTAAAACAATCCTTTGGTGAAACAATTGAACGAAATAACTGCGTTATATATTGCAATTGAGAAGGTCAAGAAATTACGAGCTCTATAATATGCATTTTGTAAGTTCATTTTATGAAATGATTCCAAGTTTCAAATTTAATTTAATTTTTAATTCTAAAACAATCCTTTGGTGAAACAATTGAACGAAATAACTGCGTAATATATTGCAATTGAGAAGGTCAAGAAATTACGAGCTCTATAATATGCATTTTGTAAGTTCATTTTATGAAATGATTCCAAGTTTCAAATTTAATTTAATTTTTAATTCTAAAACAATCCTTTGGTGAAACAATTGAACGAAATAAGTGCGTTATATATTGCAATTGAGAAGGTCAAGAAATAACGAGCTCTATAATATGCATTTTGTAAGTTAATTTTATGAAATGATTCCAAGTTTCAAATTTTATTTAATTTTTAATTCTAAAACAATCCTTTGATGAAACAATTGAACTTCGAAATAAGTGCGTTATATATTGCAATTGGGAAGGTCAAGAAATTACGAGCTCTATAATATGCATTTAGTAAGTTCATTTTATGAAATGATTCCAAGTTTCAAATTTAATTTAATTTTTAATTTTAAAACAATCCTTTGGTGAAACAATTGAACGAAATAAGTGCGTTATATATTGCAATTGAGAAGGTCAAGAAATTACGAGCTCTATAACATGCATTTTGTAAGTTCATTTTATGAAATGATTCCAAGTTTCAAATTTAATTTAATTTTTAATTCTAAAACAATCCTTTGGTGAAACAATTGAACGAAATAAGTGCGTTATATATTGCAATTGAGAAGGTCAAGAAATTACGAGCTCTATAATATGCATTTTGTAAGTTCATTTTATGAAATGATTCCAAGTTTCAAATTTAATTTAATTTTTAATTCTAAAACAATCCTTTGGTGAAACAATTGAACGAAATAAGTGCGTTATATATTGCAATTGAGAAGGTCAAGAAATTACGAGCTCTATAATATGCATTTTGTAAGTTAATTTTATGAAATGATTCCAAGTTTCAAATTTTATTTAATTTTTAATTCTAAAACAATCCTTTGATGAAACAATTGAACTTCGAAATAAGTGCGTTATATATTGCAATTGGGAAGGTCAAGAAATTACGAGCTCTATAATATGCATTTAGTAAGTTCATTTTATGAAATGATTCCAAGTTTCAAATTTAATTTAATTTTTAATTTTAAAACAATCCTTTGGTGAAACAATTGAACGAAATAAGTGCGTTATATATTGCAATTGAGAAGGTCAAGAAATTACGAGCTCTATAACATGCATTTTGTAAGTTCATTTTATGAAATGATTCCAAGTTTCAAATTTAATTTAATTTTTAATTCTAAAACAATCCTTTGGTGAAACAATTGAACGAAATAAGTGCGTTATATATTGCAATTGAGAAGGTCAAGAAATTACGAGCTCTATAATATGCATTTTGTAAGTTAATTTTATGAAATGATTCCAAGTTTCAAATTTAATTTAATTTTTAATTCTAAAACAATCCTTTGATGAAACAATTGAACTTCAAAATAAGTGCGTTATATATTGCAATTGAGAAGGTCAAGAAATTACGAGCTCTATAATATGCATTTTGTAAGTTCATTTTATGAAATGATTCCAAGTTTCAAATTTAATTTAATTTTTAATTCTAAAACAATCCTTTGATGAAACAATTGAACTTCGAAATAAGTGCGTTATATATTGCAATTGAGAAGGTCAAGAAATTACGAGCTCTATAATATGCATTTTGTAAGTTCATTTTATGAAATGATTCCAAGTTTCAAATTTAATTTAATTTTTAATTCTAAAACAATCCTTTGGTGAAACAATTGAACGAAATAACTGCGTTATATATTGCAATTGAGAAGGTCAAGAAATTACGAGCTCTATAATATGCATTTTGTAAGTTCATTTTATGAAATGATTCCAAGTTTCAAATTTAATTTAATTTTTAATTCTAAAACAATCCTTTGGTGAAACAATTGAACGAAATAACTGCGTAATATATTGCAATTGAGAAGGTCAAGAAATTACGAGCTCTATAATATGCATTTTGTAAGTTCATTTTATGAAATGATTCCAAGTTTCAAATTTAATTTAATTTTTAATTCTAAAACAATCCTTTGGTGAAACAATTGAACGAAATAAGTGCGTTATATATTGCAATTGAGAAGGTCAAGAAATAACGAGCTCTATAATATGCATTTTGTAAGTTTATTTTATGAAATGATTCCAAATTTCAAATTTTATTTAATTTTTAATTCTAAAACAATCCTTTGATGAAACAATTGAACTTCGAAATAAGTGCGTTATATATTGCAATTGGGAAGGTCAAGAAATTACGAGCTCTATAATATGCATTTAGTAAGTTCATTTTATGAAATGATTCCAAGTTTCAAATTTAATTTAATTTTTAATTTTAAAACAATCCTTTGGTGAAACAATTGAACGAAATAAGTGCGTTATATATTGCAATTGAGAAGGTCAAGAAATTACGAGCTCTATAACATGCATTTTGTAAGTTCATTTTATGAAATGATTCCAAGTTTCAAATTTAATTTAATTTTTAATTCTAAAACAATCCTTTGGTGAAACAATTGAACGAAATAAGTGCGTTATATATTGCAATTGAGAAGGTCAAGAAATTACGAGCTCTATAATATGCATTTTGTAAGTTCATTTTATGAAATGATTCCAAGTTTCAAATTTAATTTAATTTTTAATTCTAAAACAATCCTTTGGTGAAACAATTGAACGAAATAAGTGCGTTATATATTGCAATTGAGAAGGTCAAGAAATTACGAGCTCTATAATATGCATTTTGTAAGTTCATTTTATGAAATGATTCCAAGTTTCAAATTTAATTTAATTTTTAATTCTAAAACAATCCTTTGGTGAAACAATTGAACGAAATAACTGCGTTATATATTGCAATTGAGAAGGTCAAGAAATTACGAGCTCTATAATATGCATTTTGTAAGTTCATTTTATGAAATGATTCCAAGTTTCAAATTTAATTTAATTTTTAATTCTAAAACAATCCTTTGGTGAAACAATTGAACGAAATAAGTGCGTTATATATTGCAATTGAGAAGGTCAAGAAATTACGAGCTCTATAATATGCATTTTGTAAGTTCATTTTATGAAATGATTCCAAGTTTCAAATTTAATTTAATTTTTAATTCTAAAACAATCCTTTGGTGAAACAATTGAACGAAATAACTGCGTTATATATTGCAATTGAGAAGGTCAAGAAATTACGAGCTCTATAATATGCATTTTGTAAGTTCATTTTATGAAATAATTCCAAGTTTCAAATTTAATTTAATTTTTAATTCTAAAACAATCCTTTGGTGAAACAATTGAACGAAATAAGTGCGTTATATATTGCAATTGAGAAGGTCAAGAAATAACGAGCTCTATAATATGCATTTTGTAAGTTAATTTTATGAAATGATTCCAAGTTTCAAATTTTATTTAATTTTTAATTCTAAAACAATCCTTTGATGAAACAATTGAACTTCGAAATAAGTGCGTTATATATTGCAATTGGGAAGGTCAAGAAATTACGAGCTCTATAATATGCATTTTGTAAGTTCATTTTATGAAATGATTCCAAGTTTCAAATTTAATTTAATTTTTAATTTTAAAACAATCCTTTGGTGAAACAATTGAACGAAATAAGTGCGTTATATATTGCAATTGAGAAGGTCAAGAAATTACGAGCTCTATAACATGCATTTTGTAAGTTCATTTTATGAAATGATTCCAAGTTTCAAATTTAATTTAATTTTTAATTCTAAAACAATCCTTTGGTGAAACAATTGAACGAAATAAGTGCGTTATATATTGCAATTGAGAAGGTCAAGAAATTACGAGCTCTATAATATGCATTTTGTAAGTTCATTTTATGAAATGATTCCAAGTTTCAAATTTAATTTAATTTTTAATTCTAAAACAATCCTTTGATGAAACAATTGAACGAAATAAGTGCGTTATATATTGCAATTGAGAAGGTCAAGAAATTACGAGCTCTATAATATGCATTTTGTAAGTTCATTTTATGAAATGATTCCAAGTTTCAAATTTATTTTTAATTTTTAATTCTAAAACAATCTTTTGGTGAAACAATTGAACGAAATAAGTGCGTTATATATGGCAATTGAGAAGGTCAAGAAATTACGAGCTCTATAATATGCATTTTGTAAGTTCATTTTATGAAATGATTCCAAGTTTCAAATTTAATTTAATTTTTAATTCTAAAACAATCCTTTGGTGAAACAATTGAACGAAATAAGTGCGTTATATATTGCAATTGAGAAGGTCAAGAAATTACGAGCTCTATAATATGCATTTTGTAAGTTCATTTTATGAAATGATTCCAAGTTTCAAATTTAATTTAATTTTTAATTCTAAAACAATCCTTTGATGAAACAATTGAACTTCGAAATAAGTTCGTTATATATTACAGTTTAGAAGGTCAAGAAATTACGAGCTCTATAATATGCATTTTGTAAGTTAATTTTATGAAAATTTTAATGAATTTTTAATTTTAAAACAGTCCTTTGATGACACAATTGGACTTCGAAATAAGTGCGTTATATATTACAGTTGAGAAGGTCAAGAAATTACGAGCTCTATAATATGCATTTTGTAAGTTAATTTTATGAAAATTTTAATGAATTTTTAATTTTAAAACAGTCCTTTGATGACACAATTGGACTTCGAAATAAGTGCGTTATATATTACAGTTGAGAAGGTCAAGAAATTACGAGCTCTATAATATGCATTTTGTAAGTTAATTTTATGAAATGATTCCAAGTTTCAAATTTAATTTAATTTTTAATTCTAAAACAATCCTTTGATGAAACAATTGAACTTCGAAATAAGTGCGTTATATATTACAGTTGAGAAGGTCAAGAAATTTCGAGCTCTATAATATGCATTTTGTAAGTTAATTTTATGAAAATTTTAATGAATTTTTAATTTTAAAACAGTCCTTTGATGACACAATTGGACTTCGAAATAAGTGCGTTATATATTACAGTTGAGAAGGTCAAGAAATTACGAGCTCTATAATATGCATTTTGTAAGTTAATTTTATGAAAATTTTAATGATTTTTTTATTTTAAAACAGTCCTTTGATGACACAATTGGACTTCGAAATAAGTGCGTTATATATTACAATTGAGAAGGTCAAGAAATTACGAGCTCTATAATATGCATTTTGTAAGTTAATTTTATGAAATGATTCCAAGTTTCAAATTTAATTTAATTTTTAATTCTAAAACAATCCTTTGATGAAACAATTGAACTTCAAAATAAGTGCGTTATATATTGCAATTGAGAAGGTCAAGAAATTACGAGCTCTATAATATGCATTTTGTAAGTTCATTTTATGAAATGATTCCAAGTTTCAAATTTAATTTAATTTTTAATTCTAAAACAATCCTTTGATGAAACAATTGAACTTCGAAATAAGTGCGTTATATATTGCAATTGAGAAGGTCAAGAAATTACGAGCTCTATAATATGCATTTTGTAAGTTCATTTTATGAAATGATTCCAAGTTTCAAATTTAATTTAATTTTTAATTCTAAAACAATCCTTTGGTGAAACAATTGAACGAAATAAGTGCGTTATATATTGCAATTGAGAAGGTCAAGAAATTACGAGCTCTATAATATGCATTTTGTAAGTTCATTTTATGAAATTATTCCAAGTTTCAAATTTAATTTAATTTTTAATTCTAAAACAATCCTTTGGTGAAACAATTGAACGAAATAAGTGCGTTATATATTGCAATTGAGAAGGTCAAGATATTACAAGCTCTATAATATGCATTTTGTAAGTTCATTTTATGAAATGATTCCAAGTTTCAAATTTAATTTAATTTTTAATTCTAAAACAATCCTTTGATGAAACAATTGAACTTCGAAATAAGTGCGTTATATATTGCAATTGAGAAGGTCAAGAAATAACGAGCTCTATAATATGCATTTTGTAAGTTAATTTTATGAAAATTTGAATGAATTTTTAATTTTAAAACAGTCCTTTGATGACACAATTGGACTTCGAAATAAGTGCGTTATATATTACAGTTGAGAAGGTCAAGAAATTACGAGCTCTATAATATGCATTTTGTATGTTAATTTTATGAAATTATTCCAAGTTTCGAATTTAATTAATTTTTAATTCTAAAACAATCCTTTGATGAAACAATTGAACTTCGAAATAAGTGCGTTATATATTGCAATTGAGAAGGTCAAGAAATTACGAGCTCTATAATATGCATTTTGTAAGTTAATTTTATGAAAATTTTAATGAATTTTTAATTTTAAAACAGTCCTTTGATGACACAATTGGACTTCGAAATAACTGCGTTATATATTACAGTTGAGAAGGTCAAGAAATTACGAGCTCTATAATATGCATTTTGTAAGTTCATTTTATGAAATGATTCCAAGTTTCAAATTTAATTTAATTTTTAATTCTAAAACAATCCTTTGGTGAAACAATTGAACGAAATAAGTGCGTTATATATTGCAATTGAGAAGGTCAAGAAATTACGAGCTCTATAATATGCATTTTGTAAGTTCATTTTATGAAATTATTCCAAGTTTCAAATTTAATTTAATTTTTAATTCTAAAACAATCCTTTGGTGAAACAATTGAACGAAATAAGTGCGTTATATATTGCAATTGAGAAGGTCAAGATATTACAAGCTCTATAATATGCATTTTGTAAGTTAATTTTATGAAAATTTGAATGAATTTTTAATTTTAAAACAGTCCTTTGATGACACAATTGGACTTCGAAATAAGTGCGTTATATATTACAGTTGAGAAGGTCAAGAAATAACGAGCTCTATAATATGCATTTTGTAAGTTAATTTTATGAAAATTTGAATGAATTTTTAATTTTAAAACAGTCCTTTGATGACACAATTGGACTTCGAAATAAGTGCGTTATATATTATAGTTGAGAAGGTCAAGAAATAACGAGCTCTATAATATGCATTTTGTAAGTTAATTTTATTAAATGATTCCAAGTTTCAAATTTAATTTAATTTTTAATTCTAAAACAATCCTTTGGTGAAACAATTGAACTTCGAAATAAGTGCGTTATATATTGCAATTGAGAAGGTCAAGAAATTACGAGCTCTATAATATGCATTTTGTAAGTTAATTTTATGAAAATTTGAATGAATTTTTAATTTTAAAACAGTCCTTTGATGACACCATTGGACTTCGAAATAAGTGCGTTATATATTACAGTTGAGAAGGTCAAGAAATAACGAGCTCTATAATATGCATTTTGTAAGTTAATTTTATGAAAATTTGAATGAATTTTTAATTTTAAAACAGTCCTTTGTATACACAATTGGACTTCGAAATAAGTGCGTTATATATTACAGTTGAGAAGGTCAAGAAATAACGAGCTCTATAATATGCATTTTGTAAGTTAATTTTATGAAAATTTGAATGAATTTTTAATTTTAAAACAGTCCTTTGATGACACAATTGGACTTCGAAATAAGTGCGTTATATATTATAGTTGAGAAGGTCAAGAAATAACGAGCTCTATAATATGCATTTTGTAAGTTAATTTTATTAAATGATTCCAAGTTTCAAATTTAATTTAATTTTTAATTCTAAAACAATCCTTTGGTGAAACAATTGAACTTCGAAATAAGTGCGTTATATATTGCAATTGAGAAGGTCAAGAAAATACGAGCTCTATAATATGCATTTTGTAAGTTAATTTTATGAAAATTTGAATGAATTTTTAATTTTAAAACAGTCCTTTGATGACACCATTGGACTTCGAAATAAGTGCGTTATATATTACAGTTGAGAAGGTCAAGAAATAACGAGCTCTATAATATGCATTTTGTAAGTTAATTTTATGAAAATTTGAATGAATTTTTAATTTTAAAACAGTCCTTTGTTGACACAATTGGACTTCGAAATAAGTGCGTTATATATTACAGTTGAGAAGGTCAAGAAATAACGAGCTCTATAATATGCATTTTGTAAGTTAATTTTATGAAAATTTGAATGAATTTTTAATTTTAAAACAGTCCTTTGTTGACACAATTGGACTTCGAAATAAGTGCGTTATATATTACAGTTGAGAAGGTCAAGAAATAACGAGCTCTATAATATGCATTTTGTAAGTTAATTTTATGAAAATTTGAATGAATTTTTAATTTTAAATCAGTCCTTTGATGACACAATTGGACTTCGAAATAAGTGCGATATATATTATAGTTGAGAAGGTCAAGAAATAACGAGCTCTATAATATGCATTTTGTAAGTTAATTTTATTAAATGATTCCAAGTTTCAAATTTAATTTAATTTTTATTTCTAAAACAATCCTTTGGTGAAACAATTGAACTTCGAAATAAGTGCGTTATATATATTACAGTTGAGAAGGTCAAGAAATTACGAGCTCTATAATATGCATTTTGTAAGTTAATTTTATGAAAATTTGAATGAATTTTTAATTTTAAAACAGTCCTTTGATGACACAATTGGACTTCGAAATAAGTGCGTTATATATTATAGTTGAGAAGGTCAAGAAATAACGAGCTCTATAATATGCATTTTGTAAGTTAATTTTATTAAATGATTCCAAGTTTCAAATTTAATTTAATTTTTAATTCTAAAACAATCCTTTGATAAAACAATTGAACTTCGAAATAAGTGCGTTATATATTGCAATTGAGAATGTCAAGAAATTACGAGCTCTATAATATGCATTTTGTAAGTTAATTTTATGAAAATTTGAATGAATTTTTAGTTTTAAAACAGTCCTTTGATGACACAATTGGACTTCGAAATAAGTGCGTTATATATTATAGTTGAGAAGGTCAAGAAATAACGAGCTCTATAATATGCATTTTGTAAGTTAATTTTATTAAATGATTCCAAGTTTCAAATTTAATTTAATTTTTAATTCTAAAACAATCCTTTGATAAAACAATTGAACTTCGAAATAAGTGCGTTATATATTGCAATTGAGAAGGTCAAGAAATTACGAGCTCTATAATATGCATTTTGTAAGTTAATTTTATGAAAATTTGAATGAATTTTTAATTTTAAAACAGTCCTTTGATGACACAATTGGACTTCGAAATAAGTGCGTTATATATTACAGTTGAGAAGGTCAAGAAATAACGAGCTCTATAATATGCATTTTGTAAGTTAATTTTATGAAAATTTGAATGAATTTTTAATTTTAAAACAGTCCTTTGTTGACACAATTGGACTTCGAAATAAGTGCGTTATATATTACAGTTGAGAAGGTCAAGAAATAACGAGCTCTATAATATGCATTTTGTAAGTTAATTTTATGAAAATTTGAATGAATTTTTAGTTTTAAAACAGTCCTTTGATGACACAATTGGACTTCGAAATAAGTGCGTTATATATTATAGTTGAAAAGGTCAAGAAATAACGAGCTCTATAATATGCATTTTGTAAGTTAATTTTATTAAATGATTCCAAGTTTCAAATTTAATTTAATTTTTAATTCTAAAACAATCCTTTGGTGAAACAATTGAACTTCGAAATAAGTGCGTTATATATTGCAATTGAGAAGGTCAAGAAAATACGAGCTCTATAATATGCATTTTGTAAGTTAATTTTATGAAAATTTGAATGAATTTTTAATTTTAAAACAGTCCTTTGATGACACCATTGGACTTCGAAATAAGTGCGTTATATATTACAGTTGAGAAGGTCAAGAAATAACGAGCTCTATAATATGCATTTTGTAAGTTAATTTTATGAAAATTTGAATGAATTTTTAATTTTAAAACAGTCCTTTGTTGACACAATTGGACTTCGAAATAAGTGCGTTATATATTACAGTTGAGAAGGTCAAGAAATAACGAGCTCTATAATATGCATTTTGTAAGTTAATTTTATGAAAATTTGAATGAATTTTTAATTTTAAAACAGTCCTTTGTTGACACAATTGGACTTCGAAATAAGTGCGTTATATATTACAGTTGAGAAGGTCAAGAAATAACGAGCTCTATAATATGCATTTTGTAATTTAATTTTATGAAAATTTGAATGAATTTTTAATTTTAAAACAGTCCTTTGATGACACAATTGGACTTCGAAATAAGTGCGTTATATATTATAGTTGAGAAGGTCAAGAAATAACGAGCTCTATAATATGCATTTTGTAAGTTAATTTTATTAAATCATTCCAAGTTTCAAATTTAATTTAATTTTTATTTCTAAAACAATCCTTTGGTGAAACAATTGAACTTCGAAATAAGTGCGTTATATATTACAGTTGAGAAGGTCAAGAAATTACGAGCTCTATAATATGCATTTTGTAAGTTAATTTTATGAAAATTTGAATGAATTTTTAATTTTAAAACAGTCCTTTGATGACACAATTGGACTTCGAAATAAGTGCGTTATATATTATAGTTGAGAAGGTCAAGAAATAACGAGCTCTATAATATGCATTTTGTAAGTTAATTTTATTAAATGATTCCAAGTTTCAAATTTAATTTTATTTTTAATTCTAAAAAAATCCTTTGATAAAACAATTGAACTTCGAAATAAGTGCGTTATATATTGCAATTGAGAAGGTCAAGAAATTACGAGCTCTATAATATGCATTTTGTAAGTTAATTTTATGAAAATTTGAATGAATTTTTAATTTTAAAACAGTCCTTTGATGACACAATTGGACTTCGAAATAAGTGCGTTATATATTGCAATTGAGAATGTCAAGAAATTACGAGCTCTATAATATGCATTTTGTAAGTTAATTTTATGAAAATTTGAATGAATTTTTAGTTTTAAAACAGTCCTTTGATGACACAATTGGACTTCGAAATAAGTGCGTTATATATTATAGTTGAGAAGGTCAAGAAATAACGAGCTCTATAATATGCATTTTGTAAGTTAATTTTATTAAATGATTCCAAGTTTCAAATTTAATTTAATTTTTAATTCTAAAACAATCCTTTGGTGAAACAATTGAACTTCGAAATAAGTGCGTTATATATTGCAATTGAGAAGGTCAAGAAAATACGAGCTCTATAATATGCATTTTGTAAGTTAATTTTATGAAAATTTGAATGAATTTTTAATTTTAAAACAGTCCTTTGATGACACCATTGGACTTCGAAATAAGTGCGTTATATATTACAGTTGAGAAGGTCAAGAAATAACGAGCTCTATAATATGCATTTTGTAAGTTAATTTTATGAAAATTTGAATGAATTTTTAATTTTAAAACAGTCCTTTGTTGACACAATTGGACTTCGAAATAAGTGCGTTATATATTACAGTTGAGAAGGTCAAGAAATAACGAGCTCTATAATATGCATTTTGTAAGTTAATTTTATGAAAATTTGAATGAATTTTTAATTTTAAAACAGTCCTTTGTTGACACAATTGGACTTCGAAATAAGTGCGTTATATATTACAGTTGAGAAGGTCAAGAAATAACGAGCTCTATAATATGCATTTTGTAAGTTAATTTTATGAAAATTTGAATGAATTTTTAATTTTAAAACAGTCCTTTGATGACACAATTGGACTTCGAAATAAGTGCGTTATATATTATAGTTGAGAAGGTCAAGAAATAACGAGCTCTATAATATGCATTTTGTAAGTTAATTTTATTAAATGATTCCAAGTTTCAAATTTAATTTAATTTTTATTTCTAAAACAATCCTTTGGTGAAACAATTGAACTTCGAAATAAGTGCGTTATATATTACAGTTGAGAAGGTCAAGAAATTACGAGCTCTATAATATGCATTTTGTAAGTTAATTTTATGAAAATTTGAATGAATTTTTAATTTTAAAACAGTCCTTTGATGACACAATTGGACTTCGAAATAAGTGCGTTATATATTATAGTTGAGAAGGTCAAGAAATAACGAGCTCTATAATATGCATTTTGTAAGTTAATTTTATTAAATGATTCCAAGTTTCAAATTTAATTTAATTTTTAATTCTAAAACAATCCTTTGATAAAACAATTGAACTTCGAAATAAGTGCGTTATATATTGCAATTGAGAAGGTCAAGAAATTACGAGCTCTATAATATGCATTTTGTAAGTTAATTTTATGAAAATTTTAATGAATTTTTAATTTTAAAACAGTCCTTTGATGACACAATTGGACTTCGAAATAAGTGCGTTATATATTGCAATTGAGAATGTCAAGAAATTACGAGCTCTATAATATGCATTTTGTAAGTTAATTTTATGAAAATTTGAATGAATTTTTAGTTTTAAAACAGTCCTTTGATGACACAATTGGACTTCGAAATAAGTGCGTTATATATTATAGTTGAGAAGGTCAAGAAATAACGAGCTCTATAATATGCATTTTGTAAGTTAATTTTATTAAATGATTCCAAGTTTCAAATTTAATTTAATTTTTAATTCTAAAACAATCCTTTGGTGAAACAATTGAACTTCGAAATAAGTGCGTTATATATTGCAATTGAGAAGGTCAAGAAAATACGAGCTCTATAATATGCATTTTGTAAGTTAATTTTATGAAAATTTGAATGAATTTTTAATTTTAAAACAGTCCTTTGATGACACCATTGGACTTCGAAATAAGTGCGTTATATATTACAGTTGAGAAGGTCAAGAAATAACGAGCTCTATAATATGCATTTTGTAAGTTAATTTTATGAAAATTTGAATGAATTTTTAATTTTAAAACAGTCCTTTGTTGACACAATTGGACTTCGAAATAAGTGCGTTATATATTACAGTTGAGAAGGTCAAGAAATAACGAGCTCTATAATATGCATTTTGTAAGTTAATTTTATGAAAATTTGAATGAATTTTTAATTTTAAAACAGTCCTTTGTTGACACAATTGGACTTCGAAATAAGTGCGTTATATATTATAGTTGAGAAGGTCAAGAAATAACGAGCTCTATAATATGCATTTTGTAAGTTAATTTTATGAAAATTTGAATGAATTTTTAATTTTAAAACAGTCCTTTGTTGACACAATTGGACTTCGAAATAAGTGCGTTATATATTACAGTTGAGAAGGTCAAGAAATAACGAGCTCTATAATATGCATTTTGTAAGTTAATTTTATGAAAATTTGAATGAATTTTTAATTTTAAAACAGTCCTTTGATGACACAATTGGACTTCGAAATAAGTGCGTTATATATTATAGTTGAGAAGGTCAAGAAATAACGAGCTCTATAATATGCATTTTGTAAGTTAATTTTATTAAATGATTCCAAGTTTCAAATTTAATTTAATTTTTATTTCTAAAACAATCCTTTGGTGAAACAATTGAACTTCGAAATAAGTGCGTTATATATTACAGTTGAGAAGGTCAAGAAATTACGAGCTCTATAATATGCATTTTGTAAGTTAATTTTATGAAAATTTGAATGAATTTTTAATTTTAAAACAGTCCTTTGATGACACAATTGGACTTCGAAATAAGTGCGTTATATATTATAGTTGAGAAGGTCAAGAAATAACGAGCTCTATAATATGCATTTTGTAAGTTAATTTTATTAAATGATTCCAAGTTTCAAATTTAATTTAATTTTTAATTCTAAAACAATCCTTTGATAAAACAATTGAACTTCGAAATAAGTGCGTTATATATTGCAATTGAGAAGGTCAAGAAATTACGAGCTCTATAATATGCATTTTGTAAGTTAATTTTATGAAAATTTTAATGAATTTTTAATTTTAAAACAGTCCTTTGATGACACAATTGGACTTCGAAATAAGTGCGTTATATATTGCAATTGAGAATGTCAAGAAATTACGAGCTCTATAATATGCATTTTGTAAGTTAATTTTATGAAAATTTGAATGAATTTTTAGTTTTAAAACAGTCCTTTGATGACACAATTGGACTTCGAAATAAGTGCGTTATATATTATAGTTGAGAAGGTCAAGAAATAACGAGCTCTATAATATGCATTTTGTAAGTTAATTTTATTAAATGATTCCAAGTTTCAAATTTAATTTAATTTTTAATTCTAAAACAATCCTTTGGTGAAACAATTGAACTTCGAAATAAGTGCGTTATATATTGCAATTGAGAAGGTCAAGAAAATACGAGCTCTATAATATGCATTTTGTAAGTTAATTTTATGAAAATTTGAATGAATTTTTAATTTTAAAACAGTCCTTTGATGACACCATTGGACTTCGAAATAAGTGCGTTATATATTACAGTTGAGAAGGTCAAGAAATAACGAGCTCTATAATATGCATTTTGTAAGTTAATTTTATGAAAATTTGAATGAATTTTTAATTTTAAAACAGTCCTTTGTTGACACAATTGGACTTCGAAATAAGTGCGTTATATATTACAGTTGAGAAGGTCAAGAAATAACGAGCTCTATAATATGCATTTTGTAAGTTAATTTTATGAAAATTTGAATGAATTTTTAATTTTAAAACAGTCCTTTGTTGACACAATTGGACTTCGAAATAAGTGCGTTATATATTATAGTTGAGAAGGTCAAGAAATAACGAGCTCTATAATATGCATTTTGTAAGTTAATTTTATGAAAATTTGAATGAATTTTTAATTTTAAAACAGTCCTTTGTTGACACAATTGGACTTCGAAATAAGTGCGTTATATATTACAGTTGAGAAGGTCAAGAAATAACGAGCTCTATAATATGCATTTTGTAAGTTAATTTTATGAAAATTTGAATGAATTTTTAATTTTAAAACAGTCCTTTGATGACACAATTGGACTTCGAAATAAGTGCGTTATATATTATAGTTGAGAAGGTCAAGAAATAACGAGCTCTATAATATGCATTTTGTAAGTTAATTTTATTAAATGATTCCAAGTTTCAAATTTAATTTAATTTTTATTTCTAAAACAATCCTTTGGTGAAACAATTGAACTTCGAAATAAGTGCGTTATATATTACAGTTGAGAAGGTCAAGAAATTACGAGCTCTATAATATGCATTTTGTAAGTTAATTTTATGAAAATTTGAATGAATTTTTAATTTTAAAACAGTCCTTTGATGACACAATTGGACTTCGAAATAAGTGCGTTATATATTATAGTTGAGAAGGTCAAGAAATAACGAGCTCTATAATATGCATTTTGTAAGTTAATTTTATTAAATGATTCCAAGTTTCAAATTTAATTTAATTTTTAATTCTAAAACAATCCTTTGATAAAACAATTGAACTTCGAAATAAGTGCGTTATATATTGCAATTGAGAATGTCAAGAAATTACGAGCTCTATAATATGCATTTTGTAAGTTAATTTTATGAAAATTTGAATGAATTTTTAGTTTTAAAACAGTCCTTTGATGACACAATTGGACTTCGAAATAAGTGCGTTATATATTATAGTTGAGAAGGTCAAGAAATAACGAGCTCTATAATATGCATTTTGTAAGTTAATTTTATTAAATGATTCCAAGTTTCAAATTTAATTTAATTTTTAATTCTAAAACAATCCTTTGATAAAACAATTGAACTTCGAAATAAGTGCGTTATATATTGCAATTGAGAATGTCAAGAAATTACGAGCTCTATAATATGCATTTTGTAAGTTAATTTTATGAAAATTTGAATGAATTTTTAGTTTTAAAACAGTCCTTTGATGACACAATTGGACTTCGAAATAAGTGCGTTATATATTATAGTTGAGAAGGTCAAGAAATAACGAGCTCTATAATATGCATTTTGTAAGTTAATTTTATTAAATGATTCCAAGTTTCAAATTTAATTTAATTTTTAATTCTAAAACAATCCTTTGATAAAACAATTGAACTTCGAAATAAGTGCGTTATATATTGCAATTGAGAAGGTCAAGAAATTACGAGCTCTATAATATGCATTTTGTAAGTTAATTTTATGAAAATTTGAATGAATTTTTAATTTTAAAACAGTCCTTTGATGACACAATTGGACTTCGAAATAAGTGCGTTATATATTAAAGTTGAGAAGGTCAAGAAATAACGAGCTCTATAATATGCATTTTGTAAGTTAATTTTATTAAATGATTCCAAGTTTCAAATTTAATTTAATTTTTAATTCTAAAACAATCCTTTGGTGAAACAATTGAACTTCGAAATAAGTGCGTTATATATTGCAATTGAGAAGGTCAAGAAAATACGAGCTCTATAATATGCATTTTGTAAGTTAATTTTATGAAAATTTGAATGAATTTTTAATTTTAAAACAGTCCTTTGATGACACAATTGGACTTCGAAATAAGTGCGTTATATATTATAGTTGAGAAGGTCAAGAAATAACGAGCTCTATAATATGCATTTTGTAAGTTAATTTTATTAAATGATTCCAAGTTTCAAATTTAATTTAATTTTTAATTCTAAAACAATCCTTTGATAAAACAATTGAACTTCGAAATAAGTGCGTTATATATTGCAATTGAGAAGGTCAAGAAATTACGAGCTCTATAATATGCATTTTGTAAGTTAATTTTATGAAAATTTGAATGAATTTTTAATTTTAAAACAGTCCTTTGATGACACAATTGGACTTCGAAATAAGTGCGTTATATATTATAGTTGAGAAGGTCAAGAAATAACGAGCTCTATAATATGCATTTTGTAAGTTAATTTTATTAAATGATTCCAAGTTTCAAATTTAATTTAATTTTTAATTCTAAAACAATCCTTTGGTGAAACAATTGAACTTCGAAATAAGTGCGTTATATATTGCAATTGAGAAGGTCAAGAAAATACGAGCTCTATAATATGCATTTTGTAAGTTAATTTTACTAAATTATTCCAAGTTTCAAATTTAATTTAATTTTTAATTCTAAAACAATCCTTTGGTGAAACAATTGAACTTCGAAATAAGTGCGTTATATATTGCAATTGAGAAGGTCAAGAAAATACGAGCTCTATAATATGCATTTTGTAAGTTAATTTTATTAAATGATTCCAAGTTTCAAATTTAATTTAATTTTTAATTCTAAAACAATCCTTTGGTGAAACAATTGAACTTCGAAATAAGTGCGTTATATATTGCAATTGAGAAGGTCAAGAAAATACGAGCTCTATAATATGCATTTTGTAAGTTAATTTTATGAAAATTTGAATGAATTTTTAATTTTAAAACAGTCCTTTGATGACACAATTGGACTTCGAAATAAGTGCGTTATATATTATAGTTGAGAAGGTCAAGAAATAACGAGCTCTATAATATGCATTTTGTAAGTTAATTTTATTAAATGATTCCAAGTTTCAAATTTAATTTACTTTTTAATTCTAAAACAATCCTTTGATAAAACAATTGAACTTCGAAATAAGTGCGTTATATATTGCAATTGAGAAGGTCAAGAAATTACGAGCTCTATAATATGCATTTTGTAAGTTAATTTTATGAAAATTTGAATGAATTTTTTAATTTTAAAACAGTCCTTTGATGACACAATTGGACTTCGAAATAAGTGCGTTATATATTAAAGTTGAGAAGGTCAAGAAATAACGAGCTCTATAATATGCATTTTGTAAGTTAATTTTATTAAATGATTCCAAGTTTCAAATTTAATTTAATTTTTAATTCTAAAACAATCCTTTGGTGAAACAATTGAACTTCGAAATAAGTGCGTTATATATTGCAATTGAGAAGGTCAAGAAAATACGAGCTCTATAATATGCATTTTGTAAGTTAATTTTATGAAAATTTGAATGAATTTTTAATTTTAAAACAGTCCTTTGATGACACAATTGGACTTCGAAATAAGTGCGTTATATATTATAGTTGAGAAGGTCAAGAAATAACGAGCTCTATAATATGCATTTTGTAAGTTAATTTTATTAAATGATTCCAAGTTTCAAATTTAATTTAATTTTTAATTCTAAAACAATCCTTTGATAAAACAATTGAACTTCGAAATAAGTGCGTTATATATTGCAATTGAGAAGGTCAAGAAATTACGAGCTCTATAATATGCATTTTGTAAGTTAATTTTATGAAAATTTGAATGAATTTTTAATTTTAAAACAGTCCTTTGATGACACAATTGGACTTCGAAATAAGTGCGTTATATATTATAGTTGAGAAGGTCAAGAAATAACGAGCTCTATAATATGCATTTTGTAAGTTAATTTTATTAAATGATTCCAAGTTTCAAATTTAATTTAATTTTTAATTCTAAAACAATCCTTTGGTGAAACAATTGAACTTCGAAATAAGTGCGTTATATATTGCAATTGAGAAGGTCAAGAAAATACGAGCTCTATAATATGCATTTTGTAAGTTAATTTTACTAAATGATTCCAAGTTTCAAATTTAATTTAATTTTTAATTCTAAAACAATCCTTTGGTGAAACAATTGAACTTCGAAATAAGTGCGTTATATATTGCAATTGAGAAGGTCAAGAAAATACGAGCTCTATAATATGCATTTTGTAAGTTAATTTTATGAAAATTTGAATGAATTTTTAATTTTAAAACAGTCCTTTGATGACACAATTGGACTTCGAAATAAGTGCGTTATATATTATAGTTGAGAAGGTCAAGAAATAACGAGCTCTATAATATGCATTTTGTAAGTTAATTTTATTAAATGATTCCAAGTTTCAAATTTAATTTAATTTTTAATTCTAAAACAATCCTTTGATAAAACAATTGAACTTCGAAATAAGTGCGTTATATATTGCAATTGAGAAGGTCAAGAAATTACGAGCTCTATAATATGCATTTTGTAAGTTAATTTTATGAAAATTTGAATGAATTTTTAATTTTAAAACAGTCCTTTGATGACACAATTGGACTTCGAAATAAGTGCGTTATATATTATAGTTGAGAAGGTCAAGAATTTATTTAAATTCTGAAACAATCCTTTGGTGAAACAATTGAACTTCGAAATAAGTGCGTTATATATTGCAATTGAGAAGGTCAAGAAAATACGAGCTCTATAATATGCATTTTGTAAGTTAATTTTATGAAAATTTTAATGAATTTTTAATTTTAAAACAGTCCTTTGATGACACAATTGGACTTCGAAATAAGTGCGTTATATATTATAGTTGAGAAGGTCAAGAAATAACGAGCTCTATAATATGCATTTTGTAAGTTAATTTTATTAAATGATTCCAAGTTTCAAATTTAATTTAATTTTTAATTCTAAAACAATCCTTTGATAAAACAATTGAACTTCGAAATAAGTGCGTTATATATTGCAATTGAGAAGGTCAAGAAATTACGAGCTCTATAATATGCATTTTGTAAGTTAATTTTATTAAATGATTCCAAGTTTCAAATTTAATTTAATTTTTAATTCTAAAACAATCCTTTGATAAAACAATTGAATTTCGAAATAAGTGCGTTATATATTGCAATTGAGAAGGTCAAGAAATTACGAGCTCTATAATATGCATTTTGTAAGTTAATTTTATGAAAATTTGAATGAATTTTTAATTTTAAAACAGTCCTTTGATGACACAATTGGACTTCGAAATAAGTGCGTTATATATTATAGTTGAGAAGGCCAAGAAATAACGAGCTCTATAATATGCATTTTGTAAGTTAATTTTATTAAATGATTCCAAGTTTCAAATTTAATTTAATTTTTAATTCTAAAACAATCCTTTGGTGAAACAATTGAACTTCGAAATAAGTGCGTTATATATTGCAATTGAGAAGGTCAAGAAAATACGAGCTCTATAATATGCATTTTGTAAGTTAATTTTATGAAAATTTGAATGAATTTTTAATTTTAAAACAGTCCTTTGATGACACAATTGGACTTCGAAATAAGTGCGTTATATATTATAGTTGAGAAGGTCAAGAAATAACGAGCTCTATAATATGCATTTTGTAAGTTAATTTTATTAAATGATTCCAAGTTTCAAATTTAATTTAATTTTTAATTCTAAAACAATCCTTTGATAAAACAATTGAACTTCGAAATAAGTGCGTTATATATTGCAATTGAGAAGGTCAAGAAATTACGAGCTCTATAATATGCATTTTGTAAGTTAATTTTATGAAAATTTGAATGAATTTTTAATTTTAAAACAGTCCTTTGATGACACAATTTGACTTCGAAATAAGTGCGTTATATATTATAGTTGAGAAGGTCAAGAAATAACGAGCTCTATAATATGCATTTTGTAAGTTAATTTTATTAAATGATTCCAAGTTTCAAATTTAATTTAATTTTTAATTCTAAAACAATCCTTTGGTGAAACAATTGAACTTCGAAATAAGTGCGTTATATATTGCAATTGAGAAGGTCAAGAAAATACGAGCTCTATAATATGCATTTTGTAAGTTAATTTTATGAAAATTTGAATGAATTTTTAATTTTAAAACAGTCCTTTGATGACACAATTGGACTTCGAAATAAGTGCGTTATATATTATAGTTGAGAAGGTCAAGAAATAACGAGCTCTATAATATGCATTTTGTAAGTTAATTTTATTAAATGATTCCAAGTTTCAAATTTAATTTAATTTTTAATTCTAAAACAATCCTTTGATAAAACAATTGAACTTCGAAATAAGTGCGTTATATATTGCAATTGAGAAGGTCAAGAAATTACGAGCTCTATAATATGCATTTTGTAAGTTAATTTTATGAAAATTTGAATGAATTTTTAATTTTAAAACAGTCCTTTGATGACACAATTTGACTTCGAAATAAGTGCGTTATATATTATAGTTGAGAAGGTCAAGAAATAACGAGCTCTATAATATGCATTTTGTAAGTTAATTTTATTAAATGATTCCAAGTTTCAAATTTAATTTAATTTTTAATTCTAAAACAATCCTTTGGTGAAACAATTGAACTTCGAAATAAGTGCGTTATATATTGCAATTGAGAAGGTCAAGAAAATACGAGCTCTATAATATGCATTTTGTAAGTTAATTTTATGAACATTTGAATGAATTTTTAATTTTAAAACAGTCCTTTGATGACACAATTGGACTTCGAAATAAGTGCGTTATATATTATAGTTGAGAAGGTCAAGAAATAACGAGCTCTATAATATGCATTTTGTAAGTTAATTTTATTAAATGATTCCAAGTTTCAAATTTAATTTAATTTTTAATTCTAAAACAATCCTTTGATAAAACAATTGAACTTCGAAATAAGTGCGTTATATATTGCAATTGATAAGGTCAAGAAATTACGAGCTCTATAATATGCATTTTGTAAGTTAATTTTATGAAAATTTGAATGAATTTTAAATTTTAAAACAGTCCTTTGATGACACAATTGGACTTCGAAATAAGTGCGTTATATATTATAGTTGAGAAGGTCAAGAAATAACGAGCTCTATAATATGCATTTTGTAAGTTAATTTTATTAAATGATTCCAAGTTTCAAATTTAATTTAATTTTTAATTCTAAAACAATCCTTTGATAAAACAATTGAACTTCGAAATAAGTGCGTTATATATTGCAATTGAGAAGGTCAAGAAATTACGAGCTCTATAATATGCATTTTGTAAGTTAATTTTATGAAAATTTGAATGAATTTTTAATTTTAAAACAGTCCTTTGATGACACAATTGAACTTCGAAATAAGTGCGTTATATATTATAGTTGAGAAGGTCAAGAAATAACGAGCTCTATAATATGCATTTTGTAAGTTAATTTTATTAAATGATTCCAAGTTTCAAATTTAATTTAATTTTTAATTCTAAAACAATCCTTTGGTGAAACAATTGAACTTCGAAATAAGTGCGTTATATATTGCAATTGATAAGGTCAAGAAATTACGAGCTCTATAATATGCATTTTGTAAGTTAATTTTATGAAAATTTGAATGAATTTTTAATTTTAAAACAGTCCTTTGTTGACACAATTGGACTTCGAAATAAGTGCGTTATATATTACAGTTGAGAAGGTCAAGAAATAATGAGCTCTATAATATGCATTTTGTAAGTTAATTTTATGAAAATTTGAATGAATTTTTAATTTTAAAACAGTCCTTTGTTGACACAATTGGACTTCGAAATAAGTGCGTTATATATTACAGTTGAGAAGGTCAAGAAATAACGAGCTCTATAATATGCATTTTGTAAGTTAATTTTATGAAAATTTGAATGAATTTTTAATTTTAAAACAGTCCTTTGATGACACAATTGGACTTCGAAATAAGTGCGTTATATATTATAGTTGAGAAGGTCAAGAAATAACGAGCTCTATAATATGCATTTTGTAAGTTAATTTTATTAAATGATTCCAAGTTTCAAATTTAATTTAATTTTTAATTCTAAAAAAATCCTTTGATAAAACAATTGAACTTCGAAATAAGTGCGTTATATATTGCAATTGAGAAGGTCAAGAAATTACGAGCTCTATAATATGCATTTTGTAAGTAAATTTTATGAAAATTTGAATGAATTTTTAATTTTAAAACAGTCCTTTGATGACACAATTGGACTTCGAAATAAGTGCGTTATATATTGCAATTGAGAATGTCAAGAAATTACGAGCTCTATAATATGCATTTTGTAAGTTAATTTTATGAAAATTTGAATGAATTTTTAGTTTTAAAACAGTCCTTTGATGACACAATTGGACTTCGAAATAAGTGCGTTATATATTATAGTTGAGAAGGTCAAGAAATAACGAGCTCTATAATATGCATTTTGTAAGTTAATTTTATTAAATGATTCCAAGTTTCAAATTTAATTTAATTTTTAATTCTAAAACAATCCTTTGGTGAAACAATTGAACTTCGAAATAAGTGCGTTATATATTGCAATTGAGAAGGTCAAGAAAATACGAGCTCTATAATATGCATTTTGTAAGTTAATTTTATGAAAATTTTAAAACAGTCCTTTGATGACACCATTGGACTTCGAAATAAGTGCGTTATATATTACAGTTGAGAAGGTCAAGAAATAACGAGCTCTATAATATGCATTTTGTAAGTTAATTTTATGAAAATTTGAATGAATTTTTAATTTTAAAACAGTCCTTTGTTGACACAATTGGACTTCGAAATAAGTGCGTTATATATTACAGTTGAGAAGGTCAAGAAATAACGAGCTCTATAATATGCATTTTGTAAGTTAATTTTATGAAAATTTGAATGAATTTTTAATTTTAAAACAGTCCTTTGTTGACACAATTGGACTTCGAAATAAGTGCGTTATATATTACAGTTGAGAAGGTCAAGAAATAACGAGCTCTATAATATGCATTTTGTAAGTTAATTTTATGAAAATTTGAATGAATTTTTAATTTTAAAACAGTCCTTTGATGACACAATTGGACTTCGAAATAAGTGCGTTATATATTATAGTTGAGAAGGTCAAGAAATAACGAGCTCTATAATATGCATTTTGTAAGTTAATTTTATTAAATGATTCCAAGTTTCAAATTTAATTTAATTTTTATTTCTAAAACAATCCTTTGGTGAAACAATTGAACTTCGAAATAAGTGCGTTATATATTACAGTTGAGAAGGTCAAGAAATTACGAGCTCTATAATATGCATTTTGTAAGTTAATTTTATGAAAATTTGAATGAATTTTTAATTTTAAAACAGTCCTTTGATGACACAATTGGACTTCGAAATAAGTGCGTTATATATTATAGTTGAGAAGGTCAAGAAATAACGAGCTCTATAATATGCATTTTGTAAGTTAATTTTATTAAATGATTCCAAGTTTCAAATTTAATTTAATTTTTAATTCTAAAACAATCCTTTGATAAAACAATTGAACTTCGAAATAAGTGCGTTATATATTGCAATTGAGAAGGTCAAGAAATTACGAGCTTTATAATATGCATTTTGTAAGTTAATTTTATGAAAATTTGAATGAAGTTTTAATTTTAAAACAGTCCTTTGATGGCACAATTGGACTTCGAAATAAGTGCTTTATATATTGCAATTGAGAATGTCAAGAAATTACGAGCTCTATAATATGCATTTTGTAAGTTAATTTTATGAAAATTTGAATGAATTTTTAGTTTTAAAACAGTCCTTTGATGACACAATTGGACTTCGAAATAAGTGCGTTATATATTATAGTTGAGAAGGTCAAGAAATAACGAGCTCTATAATATGCATTTTGTAAGTTAATTTTATTAAATGATTCCAAGTTTCAAATTTAATTTAATTTTTAATTCTAAAACAATCCTTTGATAAAACAATTGAACTTCGAAATAAGTGCGTTATATATTGCAATTGAGAATGTCAAGAAATTACGAGCTCTATAATATGCATTTTGTAAGTTAATTTTATGAAAATTTGAATGAATTTTTAGTTTTAAAACAGTCCTTTGATGACACAATTGGACTTCGAAATAAGTGCGTTATATATTATAGTTGAGAAGGTCAAGAAATAACGAGCTCTATAATATGCATTTTGTAAGTTAATTTTATTAAATGATTCCAAGTTTCAAATTTAATTTAATTTTTAATTCTAAAACAATCCTTTGATAAAACAATTGAACTTCGAAATAAGTGCGTTATATATTGCAATTGAGAAGGTCAAGAAATTACGAGCTCTATAATATGCATTTTGTAAGTTAATTTTATGAAAATTTGAATGAATTTTTAATTTTAAAACAGTCCTTTGATGACACAATTGGACTTCGAAATAAGTGCGTTATATATTAAAGTTGAGAAGGTCAAGAAATAACGAGCTCTATAATATGCATTTTGTAAGTTAATTTTATTAAATGATTCCAAGTTTCAAATTTAATTTAATTTTTAATTCTAAAACAATCCTTTGGTGAAACAATTGAACTTCGAAATAAGTGCGTTATATATTGCAATTGAGAAGGTCAAGAAAATACGAGCTCTATAATATGCATTTTGTAAGTTAATTTTATGAAAATTTGAATGAATTTTTAATTTTAAAACAGTCCTTTGATGACACAATTGGACTTCGAAATAAGTGCGTTATATATTATAGTTGAGAAGGTCAAGAAATAACGAGCTCTATAATATGCATTTTGTAAGTTAATTTTATTAAATGATTCCAAGTTTCAAATTTAATTTAATTTTTAATTCTAAAACAATCCTTTGATAAAACAATTGAACTTCGAAATAAGTGCGTTATATATTGCAATTGAGAAGGTCAAGAAATTACGAGCTCTATAATATGCATTTTGTAAGTTAATTTTATGAAAATTTGAATGAATTTTTAATTTTAAAACAGTCCTTTGATGACACAATTGGACTTCGAAATAAGTGCGTTATATATTATAGTTGAGAAGGTCAAGAAATAACGAGCTCTATAATATGCATTTTGTAAGTTAATTTTATTAAATGATTCCAAGTTTCAAATTTAATTTAATTTTTAATTCTAAAACAATCCTTTGGTGAAACAATTGAACTTCGAAATAAGTGCGTTATATATTGCAATTGAGAAGGTCAAGAAAATACGAGCTCTATAATATGCATTTTGTAAGTTAATTTTATGAAAATTTGAATGAATTTTTAATTTTAAAACAGTCCTTTGATGACACCATTGGACTTCGAAATAAGTGCGTTATATATTACAGTTGAGAAGGTCAAGAAATAACGAGCTCTATAATATGCATTTTGTAAGTTAATTTTATGAAAATTTGAATGAATTTTTAATTTTAAAACAGTCCTTTGTTGACACAATTGGACTTCGAAATAAGTGCGTTATATATTACAGTTGAGAAGGTCAAGAAATAACGAGCTCTATAATATGCATTTTGTAAGTTAATTTTATGAAAATTTGAATGAATTTTTAATTTTAAAACAGTCCTTTGTTGACACAATTGGACTTCGAAATAAGTGCGTTATATATTACAGTTGAGAAGGTCAAGAAATAACGAGCTCTATAATATGCATTTTGTAAGTTAATTTTATGAAAATTTGAATGAATTTTTAATTTTAAAACAGTCCTTTGATGACACAATTGGACTTCGAAATAAGTGCGTTATATATTATAGTTGAGAAGGTCAAGAAATAACGAGCTCTATAATATGCATTTTGTAAGTTAATTTTATTAAATGATTCCAAGTTTCAAATTTAATTTAATTTTTATTTCTAAAACAATCCTTTGGTGAAACAATTGAACTTCGAAATAAGTGCGTTATATATTACAGTTGAGAAGGTCAAGAAATTACGAGCTCTATAATATGCATTTTGTAAGTTAATTTTATGAAAATTTGAATGAATTTTTAATTTTAAAACAGTCCTTTGATGACACAATTGGACTTCGAAATAAGTGCGTTATATATTATAGTTGAGAAGGTCAAGAAATAACGAGCTCTATAATATGCATTTTGTAAGTTAATTTTATTAAATGATTCCAAGTTTCAAATTTAATTTAATTTTTAATTCTAAAACAATCCTTTGATAAAACAATTGAACTTCGAAATAAGTGCGTTATATATTGCAATTGAGAAGGTCAAGAAATTACGAGCTTTATAATATGCATTTTGTAAGTTAATTTTATGAAAATTTGAATGAAGTTTTAATTTTAAAACAGTCCTTTGATGACACAATTGGACTTCGAAATAAGTGCTTTATATATTGCAATTGAGAATGTCAAGAAATTACGAGCTCTATAATATGCATTTTGTAAGTTAATTTTATGAAAATTTGAATGAATTTTTAGTTTTAAAACAGTCCTTTGATGACACAATTGGACTTCGAAATAAGTGCGTTATATATTATAGTTGAGAAGGTCAAGAAATAACGAGCTCTATAATATGCATTTTGTAAGTTAATTTTATTAAATGATTCCAAGTTTCAAATTTAATTTAATTTTTAATTCTAAAACAATCCTTTGATAAAACAATTGAACTTCGAAATAAGTGCGTTATATATTGCAATTGAGAATGTCAAGAAATTACGAGCTCTATAATATGCATTTTGTAAGTTAATTTTATGAAAATTTGAATGAATTTTTAGTTTTAAAACAGTCCTTTGATGACACAATTGGACTTCGAAATAAGTGCGTTATATATTATAGTTGAGAAGGTCAAGAAATAACGAGCTCTATAATATGCATTTTGTAAGTTAATTTTATTAAATGATTCCAAGTTTCAAATTTAATTTAATTTTTAATTCTAAAACAATCCTTTGATAAAACAATTGAACTTCGAAATAAGTGCGTTATATATTGCAATTGAGAAGGTCAAGAAATTACGAGCTCTATAATATGCATTTTGTAAGTTAATTTTATGAAAATTTGAATGAATTTTTAATTTTAAAACAGTCCTTTGATGACACAATTGGACTTCGAAATAAGTGCGTTATATATTAAAGTTGAGAAGGTCAAGAAATAACGAGCTCTATAATATGCATTTTGTAAGTTAATTTTATTAAATGATTCCAAGTTTCAAATTTAATTTAATTTTTAATTCTAAAACAATCCTTTGGTGAATCAATTGAACTTCGAAATAAGTGCGTTATATATTGCAATTGAGAAGGTCAAGAAAATACGAGCTCTATAATATGCATTTTGTAAGTTAATTTTATGAAAATTTGAATGAATTTTTAATTTTAAAACAGTCCTTTGATGACACAATTGGACTTCGAAATAAGTGCGTTATATATTATAGTTGAGAAGGTCAAGAAATAACGAGCTCTATAATATGCATTTTGTAAGTTAATTTTATTAAATGATTCCAAGTTTCAAATTTAATTTAATTTTTAATTCTAAAACAATCCTTTGATAAAACAATTGAACTTCGAAATAAGTGCGTTATATATTGCAATTGAGAAGGTCAAGAAATTACGAGCTCTATAATATGCATTTTGTAAGTTAATTTTATGAAAATTTGAATGAATTTTTAATTTTAAAACAGTCCTTTGATGACACAATTGGACTTCGAAATAAGTGCGTTATATATTATAGTTGAGAAGGTCAAGAAATAACGAGCTCTATAATATGCATTTTGTAAGTTAATTTTATTAAATGATTCCAAGTTTCAAATTTAATTTAATTTTTAATTCTAAAACAATCCTTTGGTGAAACAATTGAACTTCGAAATAAGTGCGTTATATATTGCAATTGAGAAGGTCAAGAAAATACGAGCTCTATAATATGCATTTTGTAAGTTAATTTTACTAAATTATTCCAAGTTTCAAATTTAATTTAATTTTTAATTCTAAAACAATCCTTTGGTGAAACAATTGAACTTCGAAATAAGTGCGTTATATATTGCAATTGAGAAGGTCAAGAAAATACGAGCTCTATAATATGCATTTTGTAAGTTAATTTTATTAAATGATTCCAAGTTTCAAATTTAATTTAATTTTTAATTCTAAAACAATCCTTTGGTGAAACAATTGAACTTCGAAATAAGTGCGTTATATATTGCAATTGAGAAGGTCAAGAAAATACGAGCTCTATAATATGCATTTTGTAAGTTAATTTTATGAAAATTTGAATGAATTTTTAATTTTAAAACAGTCCTTTGATGACACAATTGGACTTCGAAATAAGTGCGTTATATATTATAGTTGAGAAGGTCAAGAATTTATTTTAATTCTGAAACAATCCTTTGGTGAAACAATTGAACTTCGAAATAAGTGCGTTATATATTGCAATTGAGAAGGTCAAGAAAATACGAGCTCTATAATATGCATTTTGTAAGTTAATTTTATGAAAATTTTAATGAATTTTTAATTTTAAAACAGTCCTTTGATGACACAATTGGACTTCGAAATAAGTGCGTTATATATTGCAATTGAGAAGGTCAAGAAAATACGAGCTCTATAATATGCATTTTGTAAGTTAATTTTATGAAAATTTGAATGAATTTTTAATTTTAAAACAGTCCTTTGATGACACAATTGGACTTCGAAATAAGTGCGTTATATATTATAGTTGAGAAGGTCAAGAAATAACGAGCTCTATAATATGCATTTTGTAAGTTAATTTTATTAAATGATTCCAAGTTTCAAATTTAATTTAATTTTTAATTCTAAAACAATCCTTTGATAAAACAATTGAACTTCGAAATAAGTGCGTTATATATTGCAATTGAGAAGGTCAAGAAATTACGAGCTCTATAATATGCATTTTGTAAGTTAATTTTATGAAAATTTGAATGAATTTTTAATTTTAAAACAGTCCTTTGATGACACAATTGGACTTCGAAATAAGTGCGTTATATATTAAAGTTGAGAAGGTCAAGAAATAACGAGCTCTATAATATGCATTTTGTAAGTTAATTTTATTAAATGATTCCAAGTTTCAAATTTAATTTAATTTTTAATTCTAAAACAATCCTTTGGTGAAACAATTGAACTTCGAAATAAGTGCGTTATATATTGCAATTGAGAAGGTCAAGAAAATACGAGCTCTATAATATGCATTTTGTAAGTTAATTTTATGAAAATTTGAATGAATTTTTAATTTTAAAACAGTCCTTTGATGACACAATTGGACTTCGAAATAAGTGCGTTATATATTATAGTTGAGAAGGTCAAGAAATAACGAGCTCTATAATATGCATTTTGTAAGTTAATTTTATTAAATGATTCCAAGTTTCAAATTTAATTTAATTTTTAATTCTAAAACAATCCTTTGATAAAACAATTGAACTTCGAAATAAGTGCGTTATATATTGCAATTGAGAAGGTCAAGAAATTACGAGCTCTATAATATGCATTTTGTAAGTTAATTTTATGAAAATTTGAATGAATTTTTAATTTTAAAACAGTCCTTTGATGACACAATTGGACTTCGAAATAAGTGCGTTATATATTATAGTTGAGAAGGTCAAGAAATAACGAGCTCTATAATATGCATTTTGTAAGTTAATTTTATTAAATGATTCCAAGTTTCAAATTTAATTTAATTTTTAATTCTAAAACAATCCTTTGGTGAAACAATTGAACTTCGAAATAAGTGCGTTATATATTGCAATTGAGAAGGTCAAGAAAATACGAGCTCTATAATATGCATTTTGTAAGTTAATTTTACTAAATGATTCCAAGTTTCAAATTTAATTTAATTTTTAATTCTAAAACAATCCTTTGGTGAAACAATTGAACTTCGAAATAAGTGCGTTATATATTGCAATTGAGAAGGTCAAGAAAATACGAGCTCTATAATATGCATTTTGTAAGTTAATTTTATGAAAATTTGAATGAATTTTTAATTTTAAAACAGTCCTTTGATGACACAATTGGACTTCGAAATAAGTGCGTTATATATTATAGTTGAGAAGGTCAAGAATTTATTTTAATTCTGAAACAATCCTTTGGTGAAACAATTGAACTTCGAAATAAGTGCGTTATATATTGCAATTGAGAAGGTCAAGAAAATACGAGCTCTATAATATGCATTTTGTAAGTTAATTTTATGAAAATTTTAATGAATTTTTAATTTTAAAACAGTCCTTTGATGACACAATTGGACTTCGAAATAAGTGCGTTATATATTGCAATTGAGAAGGTCAAGAAAATACGAGCTCTATAATATGCATTTTGTAAGTTAATTTTATGAAAATTTGAATGAATTTTTAATTTTAAAACAGTCCTTTGATGACACAATTGGACTTCGAAATAAGTGCGTTATATATTATAGTTGAGAAGGTCAAGAAATAACGAGCTCTATAATATGCATTTTGTAAGTTAATTTTATTAAATGATTCCAAGTTTCAAATTTAATTTACTTTTTAATTCTAAAACAATCCTTTGATAAAACAATTGAACTTCGAAATAAGTGCGTTATATATTGCAATTGAGAAGGTCAAGAAATTACGAGCTCTATAATATGCATTTTGTAAGTTAATTTTATGAAAATTTGAATGAATTTTTAATTTAAAACAGTCCTTTGATGACACAATTTGACTTCGAAATAAGTGCGTTATATATTATAGTTGAGAAGGTCAAGAAATAACGAGCTCTATAATATGCATTTTGTAAGTTAATTTTATTAAATGATTCCAAGTTTCAAATTTAATTTAATTTTTAATTCTAAAACAATCCTTTGGTGAAACAATTGAACTTCGAAATAAGTGCGTTATATATTGCAATTGAGAAGGTCAAGAAAATACGAGCTCTATAATATGCATTTTGTAAGTTAATTTTATGAACATTTGAATGAATTTTTAATTTTAAAACAGTCCTTTGATGACACAATTGGACTTCGAAATAAGTGCGTTATATATTATAGTTGAGAAGGTCAAGAAATAACGAGCTCTATAATATGCATTTTGTAAGTTAATTTTATTAAATGATTCCAAGTTTCAAATTTAATTTAATTTTTAATTCTAAAACAATCCTTTGATAAAACAATTGAACTTCGAAATAAGTGCGTTATATATTGCAATTGAGAAGGTCAAGAAATTACGAGCTCTATAATATGCATTTTGTAAGTTAATTTTATGAAAATTTGAATGAATTTTTAATTTTAAAACAGTCCTTTGATGACACAATTTGACTTCGAAATAAGTGCGTTATATATTATAGTTGAGAAGGTCAAGAAATAACGAGCTCTATAATATGCATTTTGTAAGTTCATTTTATGAAATGATTCCAAGTTTCAAATTTAATTTAATTTTTAATTCTAAAACAATCCTTTGGTGAAACAATTGAACTTCGAAATAAGTGCGTTATATATTGCAATTGAGAAGGTCAAGAAAATACGAGCTCTATAATATGCATTTTGTAAGTTAATTTTACTAAATGATTCCAAGTTTCAAATTTAATTTAATTTTTAATTCTAAAACAATCCTTTGGTGAAACAATTGAACTTCGAAATAAGTGCGTTATATATTGCAATTGAGAAGGTCAAGAAAATACGAGCTCTATAATATGCATTTTGTAAGTTAATTTTATGAAATGATTCCAAGTTTCAAATTTAATTTAATTTTTAATTCTAAAACAATCCTTTGGTGAAACAATTGAACTTCGAAATAAGTGCGTTATATATTGCAATTGAGAAGGTCAAGAAAATACGAGCTCTATAATATGCATTTTGTAAGTTAATTTTACTAAATGATTCCAAGTTTCAAATTTAATTTAATTTTTAATTCTAAAACAATCCTTTGGTGAAACAATTGAACTTCGAAATAAGTGCGTTATATATTGCAATTGAGAAGGTCAAGAAAATACGAGCTCTATAATATGCATTTTGTAAGTTAATTTTATGAACATTTGAATGAATTTTTAATTTTAAAACAGTCCTTTGATGACACAATTGGACTTCGAAATAAGTGCGTTCTATATTATAGTTGAGAAGGTCAAGAAATAACGAGCTCTATAATATGCATTTTGTAAGTTAATTTTATTAAATGATTCCAAGTTTCAAATTTAATTTAATTTTTAATTCTAAAACAATCCTTTGGTGAAACAATTGAACTTCGAAATAAGTGCGTTATATATTGCAATTGAGAAGGTCAAGAAAATACGAGCTCTATAATATGCATTTTGTAAGTTAATTTTATGAACATTTGAATGAATTTTTAATTTTAAAACAGTCCTTTGATGACACAATTGGACTTCGAAATAAGTGCGTTATATATTATAGTTGAGAAGGTCAAGAAATAACGAGCTCTATAATATGCATTTTGTAAGTTAATTTTATTAAATGATTCCAAGTTTCAAATTTAATTTAATTTTTAATTCTAAAACAATCCTTTGATAAAACAATTGAACTTCGAAATAAGTGCGTTATATATTGCAATTGAGAAGGTCAAGAAATTACGAGCTCTATAATATGCATTTTGTAAGTTAATTTTATGAAAATTTGAATGAATTTTTAATTTTAAAACAGTCCTTTGATGACACAATTTGACTTCGAAATAAGTGCGTTATATATTATAGTTGAGAAGGTCAAGAAATAACGAGCTCTATAATATGCATTTTGTAAGTTAATTTTATTAAATGATTCCAAGTTTCAAATTTAATTTAATTTTTAATTCTAAAACAATCCTTTGGTGAAACAATTGAACTTCGAAATAAGTGCGTTATATATTGCAATTGAGAAGGTCAAGAAAATACGAGCTCTATAATATGCATTTTGTAAGTTAATTTTATGAACATTTGAATGAATTTTTAATTTTAAAACAGTCCTTTGATGACACAATTGGACTTCGAAATAAGTGCGTTATATATTATAGTTGAGAAGGTCAAGAAATAACGAGCTCTATAATATGCATTTTGTAAGTTAATTTTATTAAATGATTCCAAGTTTCAAATTTAATTTAATTTTTAATTCTAAAACAATCCTTTGATAAAACAATTGAACTTCGAAATAAGTGCGTTATATATTGCAATTGAAAAGGTCAAGAAATTACGAGCTCTATAATATGCATTTTGTAAGTTAATTTTATGAAAATTTGAATGAATTTTTAATTTTAAAACAGTCCTTTGATGACACAATTGAACTTCGAAATAAGTGCGTTATATATTATAGTTGAGAAGGTCAAGAAATAACGAGCTCTATAATATGCATTTTGTAAGTTAATTTTATTAAATGATTCCAAGTTTCAAATTTAATTTAATTTTTAATTCTAAAACAATCCTTTGGTGAAACAATTGAACTTCGAAATAAGTGCGTTATATATTATAGTTGAGAAGGTCAAGAAATAACGAGCTCTATAATATGCATTTTGTAAGTTAATTTTATTAAATGATTCCAAGTTTCAAATTTAATTTAATTTTTAATTCTAAAACAATCCTTTGGTGAAACAATTGAACTTCGAAATAAGTGCGTTATATATTGCAATTGAGAAGGTCAAGAAAATACGAGCTCTATAATATGCATTTTGTAAGTTAATTTTATGAAAATTTGAATGAATTTTTAATTTTAAAACAGTCCTTTGATGACACCATTGGACTTCGAAATAAGTGCGTTATATATTACAGTTGAGAAGGTCAAGAAATAACGAGCTCTATAATATGCATTTTGTAAGTTAATTTTATGAAAATTTGAATGAATTTTTAATTTTAAAATAGTCCTTTGATGACACCATTGGACTTCGAAATAAGTGCGTTATATATTACAGTTGAGAAGGTCAAGAAATAACGAGCTCTATAATATGCATTTTGTAAGTTAATTTTATGAAAATTTGAATGAATTTTTAATTTTAAAACAGTCCTTTGATGACACAATTGGACTTCGAAATAAGTGCGTTATATATTATATTTGAGAAGGTCAAGAAATAACGAGCTCTATAATATGCATTTTGTAAGTTAATTTTATTAAATGATTCCAAGTTTCAAATTTAATTTAATTTTTAATTCTAAAACAATCCTTTGATGAAACAATTGAACTTCGAAATAAGTGCGTTATATATTGCAATTGAGAAGGTCAAGAAATAACGAGCTCTATAATATGCAATTTGTAAGTTAATTTTATTAAATGATTCCAAGTTTCAAATTTAATTTAATTTTTAATTCTAAAACAATCCTTTGGTTAAACAATTGAACTTCGAAATAAGTGCGTTATATATTACAGTTGAGAAGGTCAAGAAATTACGAGCTCTATAATATGCATTTTGTAAGTTAATTTTATGAAAATTTGAATGAATTTTTAATTTTAAAACAGTCCTTTGATGACACAATTGGACTTCGAAAAAAGTGCGTTATATATTACAGTTGAGAAGGTCAAGAAATAACGAGCTCTATAATATGCATTTTGTAAGTTAATTTTATTAAATGATTCCAAGTTTCAAATTTAATTTAATTTTTAATTCTAAAACAATCCTTTGATGAAACAATTGAACTTCGAAATAAGTGCGTTATATATTGCAATTGAGAAGGTCAAGAAATAACGAGCTCTATAATATGCAATTTGTAAGTTAATTTTATTAAATGATTCCAAGTTTCAAATTTAATTTAATTTTTAATTCTAAAACAATCCTTTGATAAAACAATTGAACTTCGAAATAAGTGCGTTATATATTGCAATTGAGAAGGTCAAGAAATTACGAGCTCTATAATATGCATTTTGTAAGTTAATTTTATGAAAATTTGAATGAATTTTTAATTTTAAAACAGTCCTTTGATGACACAATTGGACTTAGAAATAAGTGCGTTATATATTATAGTTGAGAAGGTCAAGAAATAACGAGCTCTATAATATGCATTTTGTAAGTTAATTTTATTAAATGATTCCAAGTTTCAAATTTAATTTAATTTTTAATTCTAAAACAATCCTTTGGTGAAACAATTGAACTTCGAAATAAGTGCGTTATATATTGCAATTGAGAAGGTCAAGAAAATACGAGCTCTATAATATGCATTTTGTAAGTTAATTTTATGAAAATTTGAATGAATTTTTAATTTTAAAACAGTCCTTTGATGACACCATTGGACTTCGAAATAAGAGCGTTATATATTACAGTTGAGAAGGTCAAGAAATAACGAGCTCTATAATATGCATTTTGTAAGTTAATTTTATTAAATGATTCCAAGTTTCAAATTTAATTTAATTTTTAATTCTAAAACAATCCTTTGATAAAACAATTGAACTTCGAAATAAGTGCGTTATATATTGTAATTGAGAAGGTCAAGAAATTACGAGCTCTATAATATGCATTTTGTAAGTTAATTTTATGAAAATTTGAATGAATTTTTAATTTTAAAACAGTCCTTTGATGACACAATTGGACTTCGAAATAAGTGCGTTATATATTATAGTTGAGAAGGTCAAGAAATATTGAGCTCTATAATATGCATTTTGTAAGTTAATTTTATTAAATGATTCCAAGTTTCAAATTTAATTTAATTTTTAATTCTAAAACAATCCTTTGATAAAACAATTGAACTTCGAAATAAGTGCGTTATATATTGCAATTGAGAAGGTCAAGAAATTACGAGCTCTATAATATGCATTTTGTTTAATTAATTTTATTAAATGATTCCAAGTTTCAAATTTAATTTAATTTTTAATTCTAAAACAATCCTTTGATAAAACAATTGAACTTCGAAATAAGTGCGTTATATATTGCAATTGAGAAGGTCAAGAAATTACGAGCTCTATAATATGCATTTTGTAAGTTCATTTTATGAAATGATTCCAAGTTTCAAATTTATTTTTAATTTTTAATTCTTAAACAATCTTTTGGTGAAACAATTGAACGAAATAAGTGCGTTATATATTGCAATTGAGAAGGTCAAGAAATTACGAGCTCTATAATATGCATTTTGTAAGTTCATTTTATGAAATGATTCCAAGTTTCAAATTTAATTTAATTTTTAATTCTAAAACAATTCTTTTGGTGAAACAATTGAACGAAATAAGTGCGTTATATATTGCAATTGAGAAGGTCAAGAAATAACGAGCTCTATAATATGCATTTTGGAAGTTCATTTTATGAAAATTTTAATGATTTTTTTATTTTAAAACAGTCCTTTGATGACACAATTGGACTTCGAAATAAGTGCGTTATATATTACAATTGAGAAGGTCAAGAAATTACGAGCTCTATAATATGCATTTTGTAAGTTAATTTTATGAAATGATTCCAAGTTTCAAATTTAATTTAATTTTTAATTCTAAAACAATCCTTTGATGAAACAATTGAACTTCAAAATAAGTGCGTTATATATTGCAATTGAGAAGGTCAAGAAATTACGAGCTCTATAATATGCATTTTGTAAGTTCATTTTATGAAATGATTCCAAGTTTCAAATTTAATTTAATTTTTAATTCTAAAACAATCCTTTGATGAAACAATTGAACTTCGAAATAAGTGCGTTATATATTGCAATTGAGAAGGTCAAGAAATTACGAGCTCTATAATATGCATTTTGTAAGTTCATTTTATGAAATGATTCCAAGTTTCAAATTTAATTTAATTTTTAATTCTAAAACAATCCTTTGGTGAAACAATTGAACGAAATAACTGCGTTATATATTGCAATTGAGAAGGTCAAGAAATTACGAGCTCTATAATATGCATTTTGTAAGTTCATTTTATGAAATGATTCCAAGTTTCAAATTTAATTTAATTTTTAATTCTAAAACAATCCTTTGGTGAAACAATTGAACGAAATAACTGCGTAATATATTGCAATTGAGAAGGTCAAGAAATTACGAGCTCTATAATATGCATTTTGTAAGTTCATTTTATGAAATGATTCCAAGTTTCAAATTTAATTTAATTTTTAATTCTAAAACAATCCTTTGGTGAAACAATTGAACGAAATAAGTGCGTTATATATTGCAATTGAGAAGGTCAAGAAATAACGAGCTCTATAATATGCATTTTGTAAGTTAATTTTATGAAATGATTCCAAGTTTCAAATTTTATTTAATTTTTAATTCTAAAACAATCCTTTGATGAAACAATTGAACTTCGAAATAAGTGCGTTATATATTGCAATTGGGAAGGTCAAGAAATTACGAGCTCTATAATATGCATTTAGTAAGTTCATTTTATGAAATGATTCCAAGTTTCAAATTTAATTTAATTTTTAATTTTAAAACAATCCTTTGGTGAAACAATTGAACGAAATAAGTGCGTTATATATTGCAATTGAGAAGGTCAAGAAATTACGAGCTCTATAACATGCATTTTGTAAGTTCATTTTATGAAATGATTCCAAGTTTCAAATTTAATTTAATTTTTAATTCTAAAACAATCCTTTGGTGAAACAATTGAACGAAATAAGTGCGTTATATATTGCAATTGAGAAGGTCAAGAAATTACGAGCTCTATAATATGCATTTTGTAAGTTAATTTTATGAAATGATTCCAAGTTTCAAATTTAATTTAATTTTTAATTCTAAAACAATCCTTTGGTGAAACAATTGAACGAAATAAGTGCGTTATATATTGCAATTGAGAAGGTCAAGAAATTACGAGCTCTATAATATGCATTTTGTAAGTTCATTTTATGAAATGATTCCAAGTTTCAAATTTAATTTAATTTTTAATTCTAAAACAATCCTTTGGTGAAACAATTGAACGAAATAAGTGCGTTATATATTGCAATTGAGAAGGTCAAGAAATTACGAGCTCTATAATATGCATTTTGTAAGTTAATTTTATGAAATGATTCCAAGTTTCAAATTTTATTTAATTTTTAATTCTAAAACAATCCTTTGATGAAACAATTGAACTTCGAAATAAGTGCGTTATATATTGCAATTGGGAAGGTCAAGAAATTACGAGCTCTATAATATGCATTTAGTAAGTTCATTTTATGAAATGATTCCAAGTTTCAAATTTAATTTAATTTTTAATTTTAAAACAATCCTTTGGTGAAACAATTGAACGAAATAAGTGCGTTATATATTGCAATTGAGAAGGTCAAGAAATTACGAGCTCTATAACATGCATTTTGTAAGTTCATTTTATGAAATGATTCCAAGTTTCAAATTTAATTTAATTTTTAATTCTAAAACAATCCTTTGGTGAAACAATTGAACGAAATAAGTGCGTTATATATTGCAATTGAGAAGGTCAAGAAATTACGAGCTCTATAATATGCATTTTGTAAGTTAATTTTATGAAATGATTCCAAGTTTCAAATTTAATTTAATTTTTAATTCTAAAACAATCCTTTGATGAAACAATTGAACTTCAAAATAAGTGCGTTATATATTGCAATTGAGAAGGTCAAGAAATTACGAGCTCTATAATATGCATTTTGTAAGTTCATTTTATGAAATGATTCCAAGTTTCAAATTTAATTTAATTTTTAATTCTAAAACAATCCTTTGATGAAACAATTGAACTTCGAAATAAGTGCGTTATATATTGCAATTGAGAAGGTCAAGAAATTACGAGCTCTATAATATGCATTTTGTAAGTTCATTTTATGAAATGATTCCAAGTTTCAAATTTAATTTAATTTTTAATTCTAAAACAATCCTTTGGTGAAACAATTGAACGAAATAACTGCGTTATATATTGCAATTGAGAAGGTCAAGAAATTACGAGCTCTATAATATGCATTTTGTAAGTTCATTTTATGAAATGATTCCAAGTTTCAAATTTAATTTAATTTTTAATTCTAAAACAATCCTTTGGTGAAACAATTGAACGAAATAACTGCGTAATATATTGCAATTGAGAAGGTCAAGAAATTACGAGCTCTATAATATGCATTTTGTAAGTTCATTTTATGAAATGATTCCAAGTTTCAAATTTAATTTAATTTTTAATTCTAAAACAATCCTTTGGTGAAACAATTGAACGAAATAAGTGCGTTATATATTGCAATTGAGAAGGTCAAGAAATAACGAGCTCTATAATATGCATTTTGTAAGTTTATTTTATGAAATGATTCCAAGTTTCAAATTTTATTTAATTTTTAATTCTAAAACAATCCTTTGATGAAACAATTGAACTTCGAAATAAGTGCGTTATATATTGCAATTGGGAAGGTCAAGAAATTACGAGCTCTATAATATGCATTTAGTAAGTTCATTTTATGAAATGATTCCAAGTTTCAAATTTAATTTAATTTTTAATTTTAAAACAATCCTTTGGTGAAACAATTGAACGAAATAAGTGCGTTATATATTGCAATTGAGAAGGTCAAGAAATTACGAGCTCTATAACATGCATTTTGTAAGTTCATTTTATGAAATGATTCCAAGTTTCAAATTTAATTTAATTTTTAATTCTAAAACAATCCTTTGGTGAAACAATTGAACGAAATAAGTGCGTTATATATTGCAATTGAGAAGGTCAAGAAATTACGAGCTCTATAATATGCATTTTGTAAGTTCATTTTATGAAATGATTCCAAGTTTCAAATTTAATTTAATTTTTAATTCTAAAACAATCCTTTGGTGAAACAATTGAACGAAATAAGTGCGTTATATATTGCAATTGAGAAGGTCAAGAAATTACGAGCTCTATAATATGCATTTTGTAAGTTCATTTTATGAAATGATTCCAAGTTTCAAATTTAATTTAATTTTTAATTCTAAAACAATCCTTTGGTGAAACAATTGAACGAAATAACTGCGTTATATATTGCAATTGAGAAGGTCAAGAAATTACGAGCTCTATAATATGCATTTTGTAAGTTCATTTTATGAAATGATTCCAAGTTTCAAATTTAATTTAATTTTTAATTCTAAAACAATCCTTTGGTGAAACAATTGAACGAAATAAGTGCGTTATATATTGCAATTGAGAAGGTCAAGAAATTACGAGCTCTATAATATGCATTTTGTAAGTTCATTTTATGAAATGATTCCAAGTTTCAAATTTAATTTAATTTTTAATTCTAAAACAATCCTTTGGTGAAACAATTGAACGAAATAACTGCGTTATATATTGCAATTGAGAAGGTCAAGAAATTACGAGCTCTATAATATGCATTTTGTAAGTTCATTTTATGAAATAATTCCAAGTTTCAAATTTAATTTAATTTTTAATTCTAAAACAATCCTTTGATAAAACAATTGAACTTCGAAATAAGTGCGTTATATATTGCAATTGAGAAGGTCAAGAAATTACGAGCTCTATAATATGCATTTTGTAAGTTAATTTTATTAAATGATTCCAAGTTTCAAATTTAATTTAATTTTTAATTCTAAAACAATCCTTTGATAAAACAATTGAACTTCGAAATAAGTGCGTTATATATTGCAATTGAGAAGGTCAAGAAATTACGAGCTCTATAATATGCATTTTGTAAGTTAATTTTATTAAATGATTCCAAGTTTCAAATTTAATTTAATTTTTAATTCTAAAACAATCCTTTGATAAAACAATTGAACTTCGAAATAAGTGCGTTATATATTGCAATTGAGAAGGTCAAGAAATTACGAGCTCTATAATATGCATTTTGTAAGTTAATTTTATGAAAATTTGAATGAATTTTTAATTTTAAAACAGTCCTTTGATGACACAATTGGACTTCGAAATAAGTGCGTTATATATTATAGTTGAGAAGGCCAAGAAATAACGAGCTCTATAATATGCATTTTGTAAGTTAATTTTATTAAATGATTCCAAGTTTCAAATTTAATTTAATTTTTAATTCTAAAACAATCCTTTGATAAAACAATTGAACTTCGAAATAAGTGCGTTATATATTGCAATTGAGAAGGTCAAGAAATTACGAGCTCTATAATATGCATTTTGTAAGTTAATTTTATTAAATGATTCCAAGTTTCAAATTTAATTTAATTTTTAATTCTAAAACAATCCTTTGATAAAACAATTGAACTTCGAAATAAGTGCGTTATATATTGCAATTGAGAAGGTCAAGAAATTACGAGCTCTATAATATGCATTTTGTAAGTTAATTTTATGAAAATTTGAATGAATTTTTAATTTTAAAACAGTCCTTTGATGACACAATTGGACTTCGAAATAAGTGCGTTATATATTATAGTTGAGAAGGCCAAGAAATAACGAGCTCTATAATATGCATTTTGTAAGTTAATTTTATTAAATGATTCCAAGTTTCAAATTTAATTTAATTTTTAATTCTAAAACAATCCTTTGGTGAAACAATTGAACTTCGAAATAAGTGCGTTATATATTGCAATTGAGAAGGTCAAGAAAATACGAGCTCTATAATATGCATTTTGTAAGTTAATTTTATGAAAATTTGAATGAATTTTTAATTTTAAAACAGTCCTTTGATGACACAATTGGACTTCGAAATAAGTGCGTTATATATTATAGTTGAGAAGGTCAAGAAAATACGAGCTCTATAATATGCATTTTGTAAGTTAATTTTATGAAAATTTGAATGAATTTTTAATTTTAAAACAGTCCTTTGATGACACAATTGGACTTCGAAATAAGTGCGTTATATATTATAGTTGAGAAGGTCAAGAAATAACGAGCTCTATAATATGCATTTTGTAAGTTAATTTTATTAAATGATTCCAAGTTTCAAATTTAATTTAATTTTTAATTCTAAAACAATCCTTTGATAAAACAATTGAACTTCGAAATAAGTGCGTTATATATTGCAATTGAGAAGGTCAAGAAATTACGAGCTCTATAATATGCATTTTGTAAGTTAATTTTATGAAAATTTGAATGAATTTTTAATTTTAAAACAGTCCTTTGATGACACAATTTGACTTCGAAATAAGTGCGTTATATATTATAGTTGAGAAGGTCAAGAAATAACGAGCTCTATAATATGCATTTTGTAAGTTAATTTTATTAAATGATTCCAAGTTTCAAATTTAATTTAATTTTTAATTCTAAAACAATCCTTTGGTGAAACAATTGAACTTCGAAATAAGTGCGTTATATATTGCAATTGAGAAGGTCAAGAAAATACGAGCTCTATAATATGCATTTTGTAAGTTAATTTTATGAACATTTGAATGAATTTTTAATTTTAAAACAGTCCTTTGATGACACAATTGGACTTCGAAATAAGTGCGTTATATATTATAGTTGAGAAGGTCAAGAAATAACGAGCTCTATAATATGCATTTTGTAAGTTAATTTTATTAAATGATTCCAAGTTTCAAATTTAATTTAATTTTTAATTCTAAAACAATCCTTTGATAAAACAATTGAACTTCGAAATAAGTGCGTTATATATTGCAATTGAGAAGGTCAAGAAATTACGAGCTCTATAATATGCATTTTGTAAGTTAATTTTATGAAAATTTGAATGAATTTTTAATTTTAAAACAGTCCTTTGATGACACAATTTGACTTCGAAATAAGTGCGTTATATATTATAGTTGAGAAGGTCAAGAAATAACGAGCTCTATAATATGCATTTTGTAAGATTTTATTAAATGATTCCAAGTTTCAAATTTAATTTAATTTTTAATTCTAAAACAATCCTTTGGTGAAACAATTGAACTTCGAAATAAGTGCGTTATATATTGCAATTGAGAAGGTCAAGAAAATACGAGCTCTATAATATGCATTTTGTAAGTTAATTTTATGAACATTTGAATGAATTTTTAATTTTAAAACAGTCCTTTGATGACACAATTGGACTTCGAAATAAGTGCGTTCTATATTATAGTTGAGAAGGTCAAGAAATAACGAGCTCTATAATATGCATTTTGTAAGTTAATTTTATTAAATGATTCCAAGTTTCAAATTTAATTTAATTTTTAATTCTAAAACAATCCTTTGGTGAAACAATTGAACTTCGAAATAAGTGCGTTATATATTGCAATTGAGAAGGTCAAGAAAATACGAGCTCTATAATATGCATTTTGTAAGTTAATTTTATGAACATTTGAATGAATTTTTAATTTTAAAACAGTCCTTTGATGACACAATTGGACTTCGAAATAAGTGCGTTATATATTATAGTTGAGAAGGTCAAGAAATAACGAGCTCTATAATATGCATTTTGTAAGTTAATTTTATTAAATGATTCCAAGTTTCAAATTTAATTTAATTTTTAATTCTAAAACAATCCTTTGATAAAACAATTGAACTTCGAAATAAGTGCGTTATATATTGCAATTGAGAAGGTCAAGAAATTACGAGCTCTATAATATGCATTTTGTAAGTTAATTTTATGAAAATTTGAATGAATTTTTAATTTTAAAACAGTCCTTTGATGACACAATTTGACTTCGAAATAAGTGCGTTATATATTATAGTTGAGAAGGTCAAGAAATAACGAGCTCTATAATATGCATTTTGTAAGTTAATTTTATTAAATGATTCCAAGTTTCAAATTTAATTTAATTTTTAATTCTAAAACAATCCTTTGGTGAAACAATTGAACTTCGAAATAAGTGCGTTATATATTGCAATTGAGAAGGTCAAGAAAATACGAGCTCTATAATATGCATTTTGTAAGTTAATTTTATGAACATTTGAATGAATTTTTAATTTTAAAACAGTCCTTTGATGACAAAATTGGACTTCGAAATAAGTGCGTTATATATTATAGTTGAGAAGGTCAAGAAATAACGAGCTCTATAATATGCATTTTGTAAGTTAATTTTATTAAATGATTCCAAGTTTCAAATTTAATTTAATTTTTAATTCTAAAACAATCCTTTGATAAAACAATTGAACTTCGAAATAAGTGCGTTATATATTGCAATTGAAAAGGTCAAGAAATTACGAGCTCTATAATATGCATTTTGTAAGTTAATTTTATGAAAATTTGAATGAATTTTTAATTTTAAAACAGTCCTTTGATGACACAATTGAACTTCGAAATAAGTGCGTTATATATTATAGTTGAGAAGGTCAAGAAATAACGAGCTCTATAATATGCATTTTGTAAGTTAATTTTATTAAATGATTCCAAGTTTCAAATTTAATTTAATTTTTAATTCTAAAACAATCCTTTGGTGAAACAATTGAACTTCGAAATAAGTGCGTTATATATTATAGTTGAGAAGGTCAAGAAATAACGAGCTCTATAATATGCATTTTGTAAGTTAATTTTATTAAATGATTCCAAGTTTCAAATTTAATTTAATTTTTAATTCTAAAACAATCCTTTGGTGAAACAATTGAACTTCGAAATAAGTGCGTTATATATTGCAATTGAGAAGGTCAAGAAAATACGAGCTCTATAATATGCATTTTGTAAGTTAATTTTATGAAAATTTGAATGAATTTTTAATTTTAAAACAGTCCTTTGATGACACCATTGGACTTCGAAATAAGTGCGTTATATATTACAGTTGAGAAGGTCAAGAAATAACGAGCTCTATAATATGCATTTTGTAAGTTAATTTTATGAAAATTTGAATGAATTTTTAATTTTAAAATAGTCCTTTGATGACACCATTGGACTTCGAAATAAGTGCGTTATATATTACAGTTGAGAAGGTCAAGAAATAACGAGCTCTATAATATGCATTTTGTAAGTTAATTTTATGAAAATTTGAATGAATTTTTAATTTTAAAACAGTCCTTTGATGACACAATTGGACTTCGAAATAAGTGCGTTATATATTATAGTTGAGAAGGTCAAGAAATAACGAGCTCTATAATATGCATTTTGTAAGTTAATTTTATTAAATGATTCCAAGTTTCAAATTTAATTTAATTTTTAATTCTAAAACAATCCTTTGATGAAACAATTGAACTTCGAAATAAGTGCGTTATATATTGCAATTGAGAAGGTCAAGAAATAACGAGCTCTATAATATGCAATTTGTAAGTTAATTTTATTAAATGATTCCAAGTTTCAAATTTAATTTAATTTTTAATTCTAAAACAATCCTTTGGTTAAACAATTGAACTTCGAAATAAGTGCGTTATATATTACAGTTGAGAAGGTCAAGAAATTACGAGCTCTATAATATGCATTTTGTAAGTTAATTTTATGAAAATTTGAATGAATTTTTAATTTTAAAACAGTCCTTTGATGACACAATTGGACTTCGAAAAAAGTGCGTTATATATTACAGTTGAGAAGGTCAAGAAATAACGAGCTCTATAATATGCATTTTGTAAGTTAATTTTATTAAATGATTCCAAGTTTCAAATTTAATTTAATTTTTAATTCTAAAACAATCCTTTGATGAAACAATTGAACTTCGAAATAAGTGCGTTATATATTGCAATTGAGAAGGTCAAGAAATAACGAGCTCTATAATATGCAATTTGTAAGTTAATTTTATTAAATGATTCCAAGTTTCAAATTTAATTTAATTTTTAATTCTAAAACAATCCTTTGATAAAACAATTGAACTTCGAAATAAGTGCGTTATATATTGCAATTGAGAAGGTCAAGAAATTACGAGCTCTATAATATGCATTTTGTAAGTTAATTTTATGAAAATTTGAATGAATTTTTAATTTTAAAACAGTCCTTTGATGACACAATTGGACTTAGAAATAAGTGCGTTATATATTATAGTTGAGAAGGTCAAGAAATAACGAGCTCTATAATATGCATTTTGTAAGTTAATTTTATTAAATGATTCCAAGTTTCAAATTTAATTTAATTTTTAATTCTAAAACAATCCTTTGGTGAAACAATTGAACTTCGAAATAAGTGCGTTATATATTGCAATTGAGAAGGTCAAGAAAATACGAGCTCTATAATATGCATTTTGTAAGTTAATTTTATGAAAATTTGAATGAATTTTTAATTTTAAAACAGTCCTTTGATGACACCATTGGACTTCGAAATAAGAGCGTTATATATTACAGTTGAGAAGGTCAAGAAATAACGAGCTCTATAATATGCATTTTGTAAGTTAATTTTATTAAATGATTCCAAGTTTCAAATTTAATTTAATTTTTAATTCTAAAACAATCCTTTGATAAAACAATTGAACTTCGAAATAAGTGCGTTATATATTGTAATTGAGAAGGTCAAGAAATTACGAGCTCTATAATATGCATTTTGTAAGTTAATTTTATGAAAATTTGAATGAATTTTTAATTTTAAAACAGTCCTTTGATGACACAATTGGACTTCGAAATAAGTGCGTTATATATTATAGTTGAGAAGGTCAAGAAATATTGAGCTCTATAATATGCATTTTGTAAGTTAATTTTATTAAATGATTCCAAGTTTCAAATTTAATTTAATTTTTAATTCTAAAACAATCCTTTGGTGAAACAATTGAACTTCGAAATAAGTGCGTTATATATTGCAATTGAGAAGGTCAAGAAAATACGAGCTCTATAATATGCATTTTGTAAGTTAATTTTATGAAAATTTGAATGAATTTTTAATTTTAAAACAGTCCTTTGATGACACCATTGGACTTCGAAATAAGAGCGTTATATATTACAGTTGAGAAGGTCAAGAAATAACGAGCTCTATAATATGCATTTTGTAAGTTAATTTTATTAAATGATTCCAAGTTTCAAATTTAATTTAATTTTTAATTCTAAAACAATCCTTTGGTGAAACAATTGAACTTCGAAATAAGTGCGTTATATATTGCAATTGAGAAGGTCAAGAAAATACGAGCTCTATAATATGCATTTTGTAAGTTAATTTTATGAAAATTTGAATGAATTTTTAATTTTAAAACAGTCCTTTGATGACACCATTGGACTTCGAAATAAGTGCGTTATATATTACAGTTGAGAAGGTCAAGAAATAACGAGCTCTATAATATGCATTTTGTAAGTTAATTTTATGAAAATTTGAATGAATTTTTAATTTTAAAACAGTCCTTTGATGACACAATTGGACTTCGAAATAAGTGCGTTATATATTGCAATTGAGAAGGTCAAGAAAATACGAGCTCTATAATATGCATTTTGTAAGTTAATTTTATGAAAATTTGAATGAATTTTTAATTTTAAAACAGTCCTTTGATGACACCATTGGACTTCGAAATAAGAGCGTTATATATTACAGTTGAGAAGGTCAAGAAATAACGAGCTCTATAATATGCATTTTGTAAGTTAATTTTATTAAATGATTCCAAGTTTCAAATTTAATTTAATTTTTAATTCTAAAACAATCCTTTGGTGAAACAATTGAACTTCGAAATAAGTGCGTTATATATTGCAATTGAGAAGGTCAAGAAAATACGAGCTCTATAATATGCATTTTGTAAGTTAATTTTATGAAAATTTGAATGAATTTTTAATTTTAAAACAGTCCTTTGATGACACCATTGGACTTCGAAATAAGAGCGTTATATATTACAGTTGAGAAGGTCAAGAAATAACGAGCTCTATAATATGCATTTTGTAAGTTAATTTTATTAAATGATTCCAAGTTTCAAATTTAATTTAATTTTTAATTCTAAAACAATCCTTTGGTGAAACAATTGAACTTCGAAATAAGTGCGTTATATATTGCAATTGAGAAGGTCAAGAAAATACGAGCTCTATAATATGCATTTTGTAAGTTAATTAATTTTAAAACAGTCCTTTGATGACACCATTGGACTTCGAAATAAGTGCGTTATATATTACAGTTGAGAAGGTCAAGAAATAACGAGCTCTATAATATGCATTTTGTAAGTTAATTTTATGAAAATTTGAATGAATTTTTAATTTTAAAACAGTCCTTTGATGACACAATTGGACTTCGAAATAAGTGCGTTATATATTATAGTTGAGAAGGTCAAGAAATAACGAGCTCTATAATATGCATTTTGTAAGTTAATTTTATTAAATGATTCCAAGTTTCAAATTTAATTTAATTTTTAATTCTAAAACAATCCTTTGATGAAACAATTGAACTTCGAAATAAGTGCGTTATATATTGCAATTGAGAAGGTCAAGAAATAACGAGCTCTATAATATGCATTTTGTAAGTTAATTTTATTAAATGATTCCAAGTTTCAAATTTAATTTAATTTTTAATTCTAAAACAATCCTTTGATGAAACAATTGAACTTCGAAATAAGTGCGTTATATATTGCAATTGAGAAGGTCAAGAAATAACGAGCTCTATAATATGCAATTTGTAAGTTAATTTTATTAAATGATTCCAAGTTTCAAATTTAATTTAATTTTTAATTCTAAAACAATCCTTTGATAAAACAATTGAACTTCGAAATAAGTGCGTTATATATTGCAATTGAGAAGGTCAAGAAATTACGAGCTCTATAATATGCTTTTTGTAAGTTAATTTTATGAAAATTTGAATGAATTTTTAATTTTAAAACAGTCCTTTGATGACACAATTGGACTTAGAAATAAGTGCGTTATATATTATAGTTGAGAAGGTCAAGAAATAACGAGCTCTATAATATGCATTTTGTAAGTTAATTTTATTAAATGATTCCAAGTTTCAAATTTAATTTAATTTTTAATTCTAAAACAATCCTTTGGTGAAACAATTGAACTTCGAAATAAGTGCGTTATATATTGCAATTGAGAAGGTCAAGAAAATACGAGCTCTATAATATGCATTTTGTAAGTTAATTTTATGAAAATTTGAATGAATTTTTAATTTTAAAACAGTCCTTTGATGACACAATTGGACTTCGAAATATGTGCGTTATATATTATAGTTGAGAAGGTCAAGAAATAACGAGCTCTATAATATGCATTTTGTAAGTTAATTTTATTAAATGATTCCAAGTTTCAAATTTAATTTAATTTTTAATTCTAAAACAATCCTTTGATAAAACAATTGAACTTCGAAATAAGTGCGTTATATATTGTAATTGAAAAGGTCAAGAAATTACGAGCTCTATAATATGCATTTTGTAAGTTAATTTTATGAAAATTTGAATGAATTTTTAATTTTAAAACAGTCCTTTGATGACACAATTGGACTTCGAAATAAGTGCGTTATATATTATAGTTGAGAAGGTCAAGAAATAACGAGCTCTATAATATGCATTTTGTAAGTTAATTTTATTACATGATTCCAAGTTTCAAATTTAATTTAATTTTTAATTCTAAAACAATCCTTTGGTGAAACAATTGAACTTCGAAATAAGTGCGTTATATATTGCAATTGAGAAGGTCAAGAAAATACGAGCTCTATAATATGCATTTTGTAAGTTAATTTTATCAAAATTTGAATGAATTTTTAATTTTAAAACAGTCCTTTGATGACACCATTGGACTTCGAAATAAGAGCGTTATATATTACAGTTGAGAAGGTCAAGAAATAACGAGCTCTATAATATGCATTTTATAAGTTAATTTTATTAAATGATTCCAAGTTTCAAATTTAATTTAATTTTTAATTCTAAAACAATCCTTTGGTGAAACAATTGAACTTCGAAATAAGTGCGTTATATATTGCAATTGAGAAGGTCAAGAAATTACAAGCTCTATAATATGCATTTTGTAAGTTCATTTTATGAAAATTTGAATGAATTTTTAATTTTAAAACAGTCCTTTGATGACACAATTGGACTTCGAAATAAGTGCGTTATATATTGCAATTGAGAAGGTCAAGAAATTACGAGCTCTATAATATGCATTTTGTAAGTTCATTTTATGAAAATTTGAATGAATTTTTAATTTTAAAACAGTCCTTTGATGACACAATTGGACTTCGAAATAAGTGCATTATATATTACAGTTGAGAAGGTCAAGAAATTACGAGCTCTATAATATGCATTTTGTAAGTTAATTTTATGAAAATTTTAATGAATTATTAATTTTAAAACAGTCCTTTGATGACACAATTGGACTTCGAAATAAGTGCGTTATATATTACAGTTGAGAAGGTCAAGAAATTACGAGCTCTATAATATGCATTTTGTAAGTTAATTTTATGAAATGATTCCAAGTTTCAAATTTAATTTAATTTTTAATTCTAAAACAATCCTTTGATGAAACAATTGAACTTCGAAATAAGTGCGTTATATATTGCAATTGAGAAGGTCAAGAAATTACGAGCTCTATAATATGCATTTTGTAAGTTCATTTTATGAAATGATTCCAAGTTTCAAATTTAATTTAATTTTTAATTCTAAAACAATCCTTTGATGAAACAATTGAACTTCGAAATAAGTGCGTTATATATTGCAATTGAGAAGGTCAAGAAATTACGAGCACTATAATATGCATTTTGTAAGTTCGTTTTATGAAATGATTCCAAGTTTCAAATTTAATTTAATTTTTAATTCTAAAACAATCCTTTGGTGAAACAATTGAACGAAATAAGTGCGTTATATATTGCAATTGAGAAGGTCAAGAAATTACGAGCTCTATAATATGCATTTTTTAAGTTCATTTTATGAAATGATTCCAAGTTTCAAATTTAATTTAATTTATAATTCTAAAACAATCCTTTGGTGAAACAATTGAACGAAATAAGTGCGCTATATATTGCAATTGAGAAGGTCAAGAAATAACGAGCTCTATAATATGCATTTTGTAAGTTAATTTTATGAAATGATTCCAAGTTTCGAATTTAATTAATTTTTAATTCTAAAACAATCCTTTGATGAAACAATTGAACTTCGAAATAAGTGCGTTATATATTGCAATTGAGAAGGTCAAGAAATTACGAGCTCTATAATATGCATTTTGTAAGTTAATTTTATGAAATGATTCCAAATTTCAAATTTAATTTAATTTTTAATTCTAAAACAATCCTTTGATAAAACAATTGAACTTCGAAATAAGTGCGTTATATATTGCAATTGAGAAGGTCAAGAAATAACGAGCTCTATAATATGCATTTTGTAAGTTAATTTTATTAAATGATTCCAAGTTTCAAATTTAATTTAATTTTTAATTCTAAAACAATCCTTTGGTGAAACAATTGAACTTCGAAATAAGTGCGTTATATATTGCAATTGAGAAGGTCAAGAAATTACGAGCTCTATAATATGCATTTTGTAAGTTAATTTTATGAAAATTTGAATGAATTTTTAATTTTAAAACAGTCCTTTGATGACACAAATGGACTTCGAAATAAGTGCGTTATATATTATAGTTGAGAAGGTCAAGAAATAACGAGCTCTATAATATGCATTTTGTAAGTTAATTTTATTAAATGATTCCAAGTTTCAAATTTAATTTAATTTTTAATTCTAAAACAATCCTTTGGTGAAACAATTGAACGAAATAAGTGCGCTATATATTGCAATTGATAAGGTCAAGAAATAACGAGCTCTATAATATGCATTTTGTAAGTTAATTTTATGAAATGATTCCAAGTTTCAAATTTAATTTAATTTTTAATTCTAAAACAATCCTTTGGTGAAACAATTGAACGAAATAAGTGCGCTATATATTGCAATTGAGAAGGTCAAGAAATAACGAGCTCTATAATATGCATTTTGTAAGTTAATTTTATGAAAATTTGAATGAATTTTTAATTTTAAAACAGTCCTTTGATGACACAATTGGACTTCGAAATAAGTGCGTTATATATTATAGTTGAGAAGGTCAAGAAATAACGAGCTCTATAATATGCATTTTGTAAGTTAATTTTATTAAATGATTCCAAGTTTCAAATTTAATTTAATTTTTAATTCTAAAACAATCCTTTGGTGAAACAATTGAACGAAATAAGTGCGCTATATATTGCAATTGAGAAGGTCAAGAAATAACGAGCTCTATAATATGCATTTTGTAAGTTAATTTTATGAAATGATTCCAAGTTTCAAATTTAATTTAATTTTTAATTCTAAAACAATCCTTTGGTGAAACAATTGAACGAAATAAGTGCGCTATATATTGCAATTGAGAAGGTCAAGAAATAACGAGCTCTATTATATGCATTTTGTAAGTTAATTTTATGAAATGATTCCAAGTTTCAAATTTAATTTAATTTTTAATTCTAAAACAATCCTTTGGTGAAACAATTGAACGAAATAAGTGCGCTATATATTGCAATTGAGAAGGTCAAGAAATAACGAGCTCTATAATATGCATTTTGTAAGTTAATTTTATGAAAATTTGAATGAATTTTTAATTTTAAAACAGTCCTTTGATGACACAATTGGACTTCGAAATAAGTGCGTTATATATTATAGTTGAGAAGGTCAAGAAATAACGAGCTCTATAATATGCATTTTGTAAGTTAATTTTATTAAATGATTCCAAGTTTCAAATTTAATTTAATTTTTAATTCTAAAACAATCCTTTGGTGAAACAATTGAACTTCGAAATAAGTGCGTTATATATTGCAATTGAGAAGGTCAAGAAAATACGAGCTCTATAATATGCATTTTGTAAGTTAATTTTATGAAAATTTGAATGAATTTTTAATTTTAAAACAGTCCTTTGATGACACAATTGGACTTCGAAATAAGTGCGTTATATATTATAGTTGAGAAGGTCAAGAAATAACGAGCTCTATAATATGCATTTTGTAAGTTAATTTTATTAAATGATTCCAAGTTTCAAATTTAATTTAATTTTTAATTCTAAAACAATCCTTTGGTGAAACAATTAAACTTCGAAATAAGTGCGTTATATATTGCAATTGAGAAGGTCAAGAAAATACGAGCTCTATAATATGCATTTTGTAAGTTAATTTTATGAAAATTTGAATGAATTTTTAATTTTAAAACAGTCCTTTGATGACACAATTGCACTTCGAAATAAGTGCGTTATATATTGCAATTGAGAAGGTCAAGAAATAACGAGCTCTATAATATGCATTTTGTAAGTTAATTTTATTAAATGATTCCAAGTTTCAAATTTAATTTAATTTTTAATTCTAAAACAATCCTTTGGTGAAACAATTGAACTTCGAAATAAGTGCGTTATATATTGCAATTAAGAAGGTCAAGAAATTACGAGCTCTATAATATGCATTTTGTAAGTTCATTTTATGAAAAGATTCCAAGTTTCAAATTTAATTTAATTTTTAATTCTAAAACAATCCTTTGATGAAACAATTGAACTTCGAAATAAGTGCGTTATATATTGCAATTGAGAAGGTCAAGAAATTACGAGCTCTATAATATGCATTTTGTAAGTTAATTTTATGAAAATTTGAATGAATTTTTAATTTTAAAACAGTCCTTTGATGACACAATTGGACTTAGAAATAAGTGCGTTATATATTATAGTTGAGAAGGTCAAGAAATAACGAGCTCTATAATATGCATTTTGTAAGTTAATTTTATTAAATGATTCCAAGTTTCAAATTTAATTTAATTTTTAATTCTAAAACAATCCTTTGGTGAAACAATTGAACTTTGAAATAAGTGCGTTATATATTGCAATTGAGAAGGTCAAGAAAATACGAGCTCTATAATATGCATTTTGTAAGTTAATTTTATGAAAATTTGAATGAATTTTTAATTTTAAAACAGTCCTTTGATGACACAATTGGACTTCGAAATAAGTGCGTTATATATTATAGTTGAGAAGGTCAAGAAATAAGGAGCTCTATAATATGCATTTTGTAAGTTAATTTTATTAAATGATTCCAAGTTTCAAATTTAATTTAATTTTTAATTCTAAAACAATCCTTTGGTGAAACAATTGAACTTCGAAATAAGTGCGTTATATATTGCAATTGAGAAGGTCAAGAAAATACGAGCTCTATAATATGCATTTTGTAAGTTAATTTTATGAAAATTTGAATGAATTTTTAATTTTAAAACAGTCCTTTGATGACACAATTGCACTTCGAAATAAGTGCGTTATATATTACAGTTGAGAAGGTCAAGAAATAACGAGCTCTATAATATGCATTTTGTAAGTTAATTTTATTAAATGATTCCAAGTTTCAAATTTAATTTAATTTTTAATTCTAAAACAATCCTTTGGTGAAACAATTGAACTTCGAAATAAGTGCGTTATATATTGCAATTGAGAAGGTCAAGAAAATACGAGCTCTATAATATGCATTTTGTAAGTTAATTTTATGAAAATTTGAATGAATTTTTAATTTTAAAACAGTCCTTTGATGACACAATTGCACTTCGAAATAAGTGCGTTATATATTACAGTTGAGAAGGTCAAGAAATAACGAGCTCTATAATATGCATTTTGTAAGTTAATTTTATTAAATGATTCCAAGTTTCAAATTTAATTTAATTTTTAATTCTAAAACAATCCTTTGGTGAAACAATTGAACTTCGAAATAAGTGCGTTATATATTGCAATTGAGAAGGTCAAGAAAATACGAGCTCTATAATATGCATTTTGTAAGTTAATTTTATGAAAATTTGAATGAATTTTTAATTTTAAAACAGTCCTTTGATGACACAATTGCACTTCGAAATAAGTGCGTTATATATTACAGTTGAGAAGGTCAAGAAATAACGAGCTCTATAATATGCATTTTGTAAGTTAATTTTATTAAATGATTCCAAGTTTCAAATTTAATTTAATTTTTAATTCTAAAACAATCCTTTGGTGAAACAATTGAACTTCGAAATAAGTGCGTTATATATTGCAATTGAGAAGGTCAAGAAATTACGAGCTCTATAATATGCATTTTGTAAGTTAATTTTATGAAATGATTCCAAGTTTCAAATTTAATTTAATTTTTAATTCTAAAACAATCCTTTGATGAAACAATTGAACTTCGAAATAAGTGCGTTATATATTGCAATTGAGAAGGTCAAGAAATTACGAGCTCTATAATATGCATTTTGTAAGTTAATTTTATGAAATGATTCCAAGTTTCAAATTTAATTTAATTTTTAATTCTAAAACAATCCTTTGATGAAACAATTGAACTTCGAAATAAGTGCGTTATATATTGCAATTGAGAAGGTCAAGAAATTACGAGCTCTATAATATGCATTTTGTAAGTTAATTTTATGAAAATTTGAATGAATTTTGAATTTTAATACAGTCCTTTGATGACACCATTGGACTTCGAAATAAGTGCGTTATATATTACAGTTGAGAAGGTCAAGAAATAACGAGCTCTATAATATGCATTTTGTAAGTTAATTTTATTAAATGATTCCAAGTTTCAAATTTAATTTAATTTTTAATTCTAAAACAATCCTTTGATGAAACAATTGAACTTCGAAATAAGTGCGTTATATATTGCAATTGAGAAGGTCAAGAAATTACGAGCTCTATAATATGCATTTTGTAAGTTAATTTTATGAAAATTTGAATGAATTTTTAATTTTAAAACAGTCCTTTGATGACACAATTGCACTTAGAAATAAGTGCGTTATATATTACAGTTGAGAAGGTCAAGAAATATCGAGCGCTATAATATGCATTTTGTAAGTTAATTTTATGAAAATTTGAATGAATTTTTAATTTTAATACAGTCCTTTGATGACACCATTGGACTTCGAAATAAGTGCGTTATATATTACAGTTGAGAAGGTCAAGAAATAACGAGCTCTATAATATGCATTTTGTAAGTTAATTTTATTAAATGATTCCAAGTTTCAAATTTAATTTAATTTTTAATTCTAAAACAATCCTTTGGTGAAACAATTGAACTTCGAAATAAGTGCGTTATATATTGCAATTGAGAAGGTCAAGAAATTACGAGCTCTATAATATGCATTTTGTAAGTTCATTTTATGAAAATTTGAATGAATTTTTAATTTTATAACATTCCTTTGATGACACAATTGGACTTCGAAATAAGTGCGTTATATATTGCAATTGAGAAGGTCAAGAAATTACAAGCTCTATAATATGCATTTTGTAAGTTCATTTTATGAAAATTTGAATGAATTTTTAATTTTAAAACAGTCCTTTGATGACACAATTGGACTTCGAAATAAGTGCGTTATATATTGCAATTGAGAAGGTCAAGAAATTACGAGCTCTATAATATGCATTTTGTAAGTTCATTTTATGAAAATTTGAATGAATTTTTAATTTTAAAACAGTCCTTTGATGACACAATTGGACTTCGAAATAAGTGCATTATATATTACAGTTGAGAAGGTCAAGAAATTACGAGCTCTATAATATGCATTTTGTAAGTTAATTTTATGAAAATTTTAATGAATTTTTAATTTTAAAACAGTCCTTTGATGACACAATTGGACTTCGAAATAAGTGCGTTATATATTACAGTTGAGAAGGTCAAGAAATTACGAGCTCTATAATATGCATTTTGTAAGTTAATTTTATGAATTGATTCCAAGCTTCAAATTTAATTTAATTTTTAATTCTAAAACAATCCTTTGATGAAACAATTGAACTTCGAAATAAGTGCGTTATATATTGCAATTGAGAAGGTCAAGAAATTACGAGCTCTATAATATGCATTTTGTAAGTTCATTTTATGAAAATTTGAATGAATTTTTAATTTTAAAACAGTCCTTTGATGACACAATTGGACTTCAAAATAAGTGCGTTATATATTACAGTTGAGAAGGTCAAGAAATTACGAGCTCTATAATATACATTTTGTAAGTTAATTTTATGAAATGATTCCAAGTTTCAAATTTAATTTAATTTTTAATTCTAAAACAATCCTTTGATGAAACAATTGAACTTCGAAATAAGTGCGTTATATATTGCAATTGAGAAGGTCAAGAAATTACGAGCTCTATAATATGCATTTTGTAAGTTCGTTTTATGAAATGATTCCAAGTTTCAAATTTAATTTAATTTTTAATTCTAAAACAATCCTTTGGTGAAACAATTGAACGAAATAAGTGCGTTATATATTGCAATTGAGAAGGTCAAGAAATTACGAGCTCTATAATATGCATTTTGTAAGTTCATTTTATGAAAATTTGAATGAATTTTTAATTTTAAAACAGTCCTTTGATGACACAATTGGACTTCAAAATAAGTGCGTTATATATTACAGTTGAGAAGGTCAAGAAATTACGAGCTCTATAATATACATTTTGTAAGTTAATTTTATGAAATGATTCCAAGTTTCAAATTTAATTTAATTTTTCTAAAACAATCCTTTGATGAAACAATTGAACTTCGAAATAAGTGCGTTATATATTGCAATTGAGAAGGTCAAGAAATTACGAGCTCTATAATATGCATTTTGTAAGTTCATTTTATGAAATGATTCCAAGTTTCAAATTTAATTAAATTTTTAATTCTAAAACAATCCTTTGGTGAAACAATTGAACTTCGAAATAAGTGCGTTATATATTGCAATTGAGAAGGTCAAGAAATTACGAGCTCTATAATATGCATTTTGTAAGTTCGTTTTATGAAATGATTCCAAGTTTCAAATTTAATTTAATTTTTAATTCTAAAACAATCCTTTGGTGAAACAATTGAACGAAATAAGTGCGTTATATATTGCAATTGAGAAGGTCAAGAAATTACGAGCTCTATAATATGCATTTTGTAAGTTCATTTTATGAAATGATTCCAAGTTTCAAATTTAATTAAATTTTTAATTCTAAAACAATCCTTTGATGAAACAATTGAACTTCGAAATAAGTGCGTTATATATTGCAATTGAGAAGGTCAAGAAATTACGAGCTCTATAATATGCATTTTGTAAGTTCATTTTATGAAATGATTCCAAGTTTCAAATTTAATTAAATTTTTAATTCTAAAACAATCCTTTGATGAAACAATTGAACTTCGAAATAAGTGCGTTATATATTGCAATTGAGAAGGTCAAGAAATAACGAGCTCTATAATATGCATTTCGTAAGTTAATTTTATGAAATGATTCCAAGATTGCAATTGAGAAGGTCAAGAAATTACGAGCTCTATAATATGCATTTTGTAAGTTCTTTTTATGAAAATTTGAATGAATTTTTAATTTTAAAACAGTCCTTTGATGACACAATTGGACTTCAAAATAAGTGCGTTATATATTACAGTTGAGAAGGTCAAGAAATTACGAGCTCTATAATATACATTTTGTAAGTTAATTTTATGAAATGATTCCAAGTTTCAAATTTAATTTAATTTTTAATTCTAAAACAATCCTTTGATGAAACAATTGAACTTCGAAATAAGTGCGTTATATATTGCAATTGAGAAGGTCAAGAAATTACGAGCTCTATAATATGCATTTTGTAAGTTCTTTTTATGAAAATTTGAATGAATTTTTAATTTTAAAACAGTCCTTTGATGACACAATTGGACTTCAAAATAAGTGCGTTATATATTACAGTTGAGAAGGTCAAGAAATTACGAGCTCTATAATATACATTTTGTAAGTTAATTTTATGAAATGATTCCAAGTTTCAAATTTAATTTAATTTTTAATTCTAAAACAATCCTTTGATGAAACAATTGAACTTCGAAATAAGTGCGTTATATATTGCAATTGAGAAGGTCAAGAAATTACGAGCTCTATAATATGCATTTTGTAAGTTCATTTTATGAAATGATTCCAAGTTTCAAATTTAATTTAATTTTTAATTCTAAAACAATCCTTTGATGAAACAATTGAACTTCGAAATAAGTGCGTTATATATTGCAATTGAGAAGGTCAAGAAATTACGAGCACTATAATATGCATTTTGTAAGTTCGTTTTATGAAATGATTCCAAGTTTCAAATTTAATTTAATTTTTAATTCTAAAACAATCCTTTGGTGAAACAATTGAACGAAATAAGTGCGTTATATATTGCAATTGAGAAGGTCAAGAAATTACGAGCTCTATAATATGCATTTTTTAAGTTCATTTTATGAAATGATTCCAAGTTTCAAATTTAATTTAATTTATAATTCTAAAACAATCCTTTGGTGAAACAATTGAACGAAATAAGTGCGCTATATATTGCAATTGAGAAGGTCAAGAAATTACGAGCTCTATAATATGCATTTTGTAAGTTCGTTTTATGAAATGATTCCAAGTTTCAAATTTAATTTAATTTTTAATTCTAAAACAATCCTTTGATGAAACAATTGAACTTCGAAATAAGTGCGTTATATATTGCAATTGAGAAGGTCAAGAAATTACGAGCTCTATATTATGCATTTTGTAAGTTAATTTTATGAAATGATTCCAAATTTCAAATTTAATTTAATTTTTAATTCTAAAACAATCCTTTGATAAAACAATTGAACTTCGAAATAAGGGCGTTATATATTGCAATTGAGAAGGTCAAGAAATAACGAGCTCTATAATATACATTTTGTAAGTTTATTTTATGAAATGGTTCCAAGTTTCAAATTTGAATGAAATTTTAATTTTAAAACAGTCCTTTGATGACACAATTGGACTTCGAAATAAGTGCGTTATATATTGCAATTGAGAAGGCCAAGAAATTAGGAGCTCTATAATATGCATTTTGAAAGTTAATTTTATGAAATGGTTCCAAGTTTCAAATTTCATTGAATTTTTAATTCTAAAATATGTTCTTATATTAGGCAAATTGACTTTATGATACAATAAGTTAGTTTGATAGCCGACTTCAATGGTTTGAGAATGACTGTGTCGTACTTTCACTGATTTGGGGTATCTTAAGGTGGGTCAGTTGGGTGGGGGTAGTGTGGTGCGGACAGAGTGGTGGCGGTAGCCCGACAACGCTGGGTATTTCAGCTAGTATTTAATACTACAATTAGCGTACAGCCACGGGATCGCATAAAGCTACTACGAGCTTGTTACTAAACAGTGTGAGCTGAGAGTTGTTGCTTTGTGTTTGCTGTTGTTAAATATTTAAGTGCGGTGTTAGGGACAACTAATTTTTAAGCGGTTTATTTAATTGCAAATTTTAAACTGTAATGCTTTGTAATATATTATTCCATTCCCCAAACCAAAAGTTCTACAAAAGTTGACGTGAGTTAATTATTAATGGAATTACAGAGGCAGGATACGTACATACCGTTTCCGATTTAGAGGAATGGCGATATAGATGTTAGCCACCAGAGCATTGATCTTTATTTAGGAGATCAGGAGATTAGAGTTTTGCAAAACCTACGTCCACCAACGCGTGCGTTGGGATTTTTTGTTGATTTTTAACCACTAAAGCTGCTTCAAATAACTTGGAAAAAGGCATTTTCTGAAGAAAAAAAAACTCGAAACTTTGGATGCCCCACGTTCCGGAAAACAAGATGGCGATTTTCAAAATCTGCTTAATTGGGGTTTTTATGGGAGGTATGTCCGAAAGCCCAAATCTCGAAAACCGTATACTGGAGTTTGCTATATAACACCTGCTTTTGTATGGGAAAAACTCAATTATATGAAATACCACTCAATTATATGAAACTATGGAGATTTTATTTTAAATTAAATGTATTTTTATTACCTATCGTTTGGTACCAATATACTCCAAAACCTGCTTCAAAGTACTTGAAAAAATGCATTTTTCTGGAAAAAAAAAATCAAAACTTTGGACGCTCCTCCCACCTAAAGGGAGCGTTTTCGGAACACCCCAACCACTTTTATTTGGCTATTGGCGGTGGGCAATAGGCGGTGTGTGTGGCAAAAATACCGTAAAACCGTATACTGGAGATAAGCCCTAGTTTGCTTACCCAGTTGATGAAGAATCTCGAACGCCACAATAAATTCTTGATTTTGCCGACTCGTAGCTTTCGGAATATTCTCATTGCAAGCGGGATCGTAGTCCGCTTCCATTTTCGTGAGTCGTACATCATTAAACAAGAAGTTATGCATTTTTGAGTCTATTTTAAATAAATGTCATTATATGGACGGCTTTTACGGAACGCACTGTAACATAATTTACCGCGCTTGCCACTGGAACTTTGTTCCTAACCTCAAAGCCGGCAAAATGTAAAACGTGGTCCAATTTCCAATTTGATTGCAATTAAAACTCGATGCTAATAATAACTTTCGAATGTTGTAATTATAACAAAGAACATAAAACAAACATATTCAACGTTGTTTTAATTCACACAACACGATATCGCCGCTTGACACTACAACCACTTGTTATAAATTGATTTGATACAATTAATAATCACAGTAAATTTATGACGCGTCCTAATTATATTCACATTACTCACAAGTAAACAAATATACCGATTCTGCAGATTCTGCTTTTATTCGATTTGCATATAAAAACTACGATTGTCAAAATTTTTTGCAATATAATTGCAAAATGCATATCGAACATAAAAACTATAGCTGTATTTTATTTGGAATCCGAATAAGGAATTCGAATGTCAAAACTAGCCAAAGCCATCAAAACAGCAGGTTTTCCAATTCCAAAGAAGGAATTCGACATTGCAATTGGTGTTGTAATTCCTTATTCCTCGACAATAAAATACGGCTTATAAGCTATACAGCTTTGGCAAAGCCGGCTTGGCTTACAACAACAATAGCATAAGCATAAAGCCGAAAATAAATCCAAAAAATTTTTGATTAAGAAACTAAAGCCATTTTATAGTTATGGTACTCACCGTAAGGCCAAAAGCTATAGCAATAGCATTGGTTATTCTATAAAAAAAACAGTGTAATATTAAAAGCGATTCCATATGTATAATATTAACAGCAATGCCACATACACTTAAATAAACGTACCAATTGTATGACGCACGATTTTATACCGACAATTTTACTTTCGTGTACATAGATAAAAGGAAGTATAAAAATGAGTCAGAAAAATTGAAAAACAAATATCTGTCTGTCTGACTTTGTTCACTCTAAAGCCCAAACGACAGAACTTATGATGATGAAAATTAATATTTTAATTTTTTACATAAATTGTGAGGTGCCAGTTCATTTTGACGGAAATCTGACAACCGAAAGTTACAGTTTACTTAGACAGTTTTTCGAGTTTTTGCAAGGGCGAATATATAGTATAGCAATTAATGGAATTTTCATCATCTGCCACGCCCCCTGACACGCCAACATCTCACACTGCCTAAAAATGTGAACCGGACTTAGGGGCGGCGCCCCCTTAAGGAGGCTTCCAAAATGTTGAGTTATATTTTTAAAAATTCATTTTTCTCAGTAGTTTGATGGAAGTTAGAGGGGGTAATTGGTATAATAGAAAAGGTAATAAAAATACCTTTCATTTTATAAAAAATTGGGTTCAATCCAACCACCCACGACAAAAAACGAGCCAAAACTGAATTTCTCATGAAAGTTTAGCAGGGGGCATGTTTTAGAGTGGGTGGGCCTAAATATTGGTATCATATGTAAGGTAAAAACTAGTTATACACAGTCATACTATTTTTATGGGCATGGCATAATTGGAACGGAAGTATGATCAAGTTGAATTTAGTTTATGTGGTATTTCATATAATAATTGAGTCATATATCTTATGAATGAGTTTTTTTCATACATAATTACATGATGCAGCATTTTAATTTTAAACTCCTATCTAAATATTAATTAATTCTGCGAATTTTACTATACAGTGTTCATAATTTTCAAAAATGCTTTTTAAAACGAAAAATTACTATCTAAATATAATTTGAGCGAAGGAAATCACATCACCTATTTTCTTTAGGAAAAAACTCAATCATTTGTAATGAGTATAAATTGATCCACCTTTAATGAAAATTGGGACACGACCATAAAAAAAGTATGGTTGTGTGGGAAAAACCTTCAGCTTTCATTTGACATCAAAATGAGGCCCGGCTACATTTCAACGTCTACGTGGGTGTCTACTGAACTTTGACGGAAAAATGAGTTTTTCGACTCTAACTATTCGGAAGTAGGTTTGATTGGCCCCATTTTTTTTAAATGGACGGTTTTTTTTATAATCCTTCATATGACACCAATTAACTCCCAAAACTTCTTCAAACTACTGAAAAATATAATTTTTAAAAATAAAACTCAAAATTTTGGAAGCTCCTAACTCATAACGGCGGCGTCTCCCCCAAACAAGATGGTCTGATCAATAAGGGCTTTCAGAAGAGGGGTGTCTCAAAACCCTAACCCTTTAATCGCTTTACTATAGTTTAGCCTTTGAAAGTAACTCAAAAATTGCAAATGTATTGCATTAATAATTGTTAAGATTCTCATTTGAAAAATTTTAAATTAAAAAATAAATTTAAATTTATTTGGTAGCGTCAAAAAATTTTGCAAAAATTATCATTTTTTTTATGTCCGAAAAAACAATGGGAGCACTTAAGATTTCATACTTTCCCCCAAATCACTATTGACAAGTGGTTGGACTAATGAATATCTCCCGCAAAAATATAGCATTTTTTGTATTCTAAATTATATAGCCTTAAAATATCTCAAATTTTATATTTCATAAAGTTGAATTTAAATAAAAATCAATAAAAACATTTTTAGTCCACATAAATAATTGTTTTTTTTTAACCATAAAGTAAAAATTTCTCTTTTTTGCTTTAATTAATTATATTTGTGCAACATGCCACTAATTAATTATTCCTTGGTGGGCTGTATACACCGATAAACAATATTTTATATACTGTATTTCACTAATTTGGTTCGTATTTATTTGTACATATATTATTACAGTTTTGTTTTAAACAATTAATTATACAAATCCAACTTAATATGTACTAATAATGCAGGTAAAAATGCTTTTTATTACTAATAATTTTGTTGTGTTGTATCACATAAAACCGGATGTAACCAACTAACTATATTCGGCTCATACTCATTCGAAAAATCAAAATATTCCTTCTCTTTGTTTGTTTGTCTCCTTTTTTCTATAAACGAGTTGAGCTAAACATCGCTACAAAATAATACTCACATAAAAAATAATTGTACTAAATTTCATAAATGTCAAAGTAAGGAAATATTTACTTAAGTTACGTGTGCATAAGTTACTTTACAGTGTACATTATATAATCATTTAAACTAGTAATAAAATGGTAAGTATAAATTATGTTCTGACATTAAATACAATTGTATAATTTAATTTGTATTACAGATTTCCTTTCGATCTAGGTAGTCGTCAAGACTATTTGGATGACATGTGAAATGTAACGACAAATGTACAGAATAGTTTAGTATAATAAATGGTTTTCGTTCTTATTATGCAATACATAAGGTTGTATGGTTTTAATTACTGTGATGAATTGATGGTACCAAACGATAATTCAAAAAATAAAATTTAAATGAGAAAATGAGAACCAACACAATTAATGCAATAAATTTGCAATAATAAATACCGCTTTTTGTTCCTTATACTTAGATAATTTTAACATATAAATTTGTTTTGAAAATTTCTATTTTAACCTTCAGAAATCGATATGGCTGGCAAATAACCTAGTTTTAAGAAGGTAAACATTTTACAGTAATTTTGAATTCAATTAGAATTTGTTGTAAAATTTCATTAAATTGAACTAACGAATTTCCATCGTAAGACTTTTAGCTTTTTTTCGAAATTGTTTTGCTTAAGATGCTTCTTTTGCTATGTATAGCAGAAAATAGTAAAGTTCTGTTCCGGTTTTCAGTTTCAGTTGGTAAGCAAAATCCAGAAAATTAAAGAATCAGAACAAAAAATCCTATTTATCAAATAGTATCAATATATGTAATTATTGTATATTTTGTTTGTTTAGAGTTTTGATTTAATTTAAAAATATCGATTTTTTTATTTCTGGGAACAAATCACATTTCGACACATCAAAGAAAGCAATTTAAATTATTTATGCAAATACAACAGCCAATATTGTTTCTCATTTGTTACATTCGTTTACTGGAGTCTCTATTAAATTTAAAATAAGACGATAACTGTCAAATTTGATCAAAAAAATAATTTTTCGATAAAGAAATGTAAAACACTGATCAGATCAATTTTTGGTAATAATTTTGATCGATTTTTGCCAAATAAATTCTACCTTAATGGTAAAAAGAAAAACGCATTTCCGTCTTGTTGCATTGCTAATGGTCTAATGGTATATTAATTTTATCGCCAAAGAACGTGTCTTAATTACGATCGTTTTTTACGTTTTTATTAGCAATGATAAATGAAAATGCGTTTAAGTTTATTTAACTGCATGTGGCATTGCTGTTAATATTTTACTGGCTGTCATATAATAACCCTGCTTTAGTTTTTATGTAACAGGTGTTCGATTTGCATTTTGCGCACACTCGGCAAACTATTTAGAAAAGCATAGCAGTTTTTTATATGCAAAGTTCGCTTATTAGGAAATGTTAACTGCGAACCGAGTAACAGTAGAATCGGCATATTTTTTTCCTTATAAGTGCAATTCGCGTCATTACACGTCATATGTTAGCGCAGGAATTGAAATCATTGAAATTCGTGCATATAGCTATTCGTATCGAAGTAATTTTTAACAAGTGGCTACAGTTTCAATCGGCGAATTTAGTTGTGTCTTGTGAAAATAAACAAAAACGCTGGAAATGTTTGTTTTATATTCTAATTGCAAAATTCTAACGTAGTTATTAACAGGCGTATTTTATTTGCCGAGGAATAAGGAATATGAATTTAAAAACCAGCCGAACATCAGGTTTTCTTATTCCAAAGAAGGAATAAGAATAAGTGCAATTGTTGTTGTAATTCGTTATTCCTCGGCATATAAAATACAGCTAACATCAAGTTTTAATTGCTATCACGTTTTACATTTTGCCGATTTTGAGGTTAGCCACAAAGTTGCAGTCGCAAGTGCGGTAAATCATGTTACAGTGCGCTCCGTAAAAACCATCCATGTAATAACATTTATTTAAATAAACTACAAAAGTTGGTAACTACCTGTTTGATGATGTGCGAATGACGAAAATGGAAGTGGACTAATATCCCGCCAGCAAACTAAGTATCGGCAAAATCAAACGTTTAGCGTTTATTGAGGCGTTGAGGAAGGATTCTCCTGCAACTGGATTGGCAACTCGTTAAGTAAGTAATAATGAAAGGATATAAAAGAGTCATTCATTTCAAATTTCTATTCTTCTTCCTTCTTTACGGTGCCTATTATTATACTCCGTTTGCGAGTACTTGTCGCCAATTTGTACAGAATTTACATTTTTCGATATATTGCGCAAGGTGATTGAAGATAACAAAAATTCTGGCTGCTATTGCTGAATCAGCTGAACATGAAAGTCGAGGAATCGTGAAAACGTTTGTTTGCTTTTTACATAAAGGTAAAAGTATTTTATTGCAGGGCTATTGGATATAGGGTATGTAATATTTTTTAAAAAATTCGGTATATGACCATGGATGAATGTGGTATTTCAAAATGTGGCCCATATGCACTATAGTATCCCACCCCACTGATTTTATTGATAACTGCAACGTGATCGTGATACTTAAGAATAATAACAGCCGCATACTGAGCGCAGCACAGCACAGCATAGCGTAGCAGATGTTTTTAGGGCATACACTGTTATACTTAATTGCGCACTTTCACATTTAGCCAAACATTGTGTTTGCTTCAAAAACCTCTCCTAAGCTCTTCTGTGCTAGGCTGCGCTCAATATGCGGCTGGTCTAAAACATGTGCATTATCCTTAAACTATGCTGTAGTTTCGTTTTCCGAGCACCTAGAAATATTTTGAATAATAGATTTCTTTTCCTACCTAAATCATAATTAAAGTTTTTCCTAGTCCAGCCATGTTTATCTACTCTAACTGCTACATGAACTCCATGTCAATTTGGATGCTTTATTCTAATTAGATGTACAGCACAAATGATCGACGCGAATTGTTCTTCTATTCGTGAGGTTATTTGATTTTTAAATTCGTATAGCGAACAAATCTATTATTGTTATAGAATTTTTTACCAAAAGTTAAATAGGCGTTTCGAAGATCGTTAAAATATAACTCTAAAACAGTAAATAAATATACTTCGATCTAAGCTGGAGTTTCGCTATTTCCAAAATATAAAGCCTTTTATAAAGCAAATGAGAGGTCAGGAATATTACTGATATGATTGCAATCCTGGCCACTCTCTTAACAATTTTTCGATTCATGGTTGTAGCGCTAACCATCATGTCACGACAAACCGAGAAGAATCTGTAATGTTAACGTCCATTAATTGGCAAAATTCTTTAAATAATTTTCGTCGCATAGCTGAAATGATTAAATGAGAATAAATTTTTTTAACTATGTTTTCAATATCAATATCTAACTCCTCCATTGCATTGCGTAAACAATTATGCCATCTGTGTGCATAGCAATTTGCTTTCACTATATTTTTATTAACTGATTTCAAGTTCGTGTTATAGCTTATAAGCCGGCTTCTCTTAAAAAATATTGTACTGTAAGAGGGAAAAACTTTCGGTTTTTGAAGTTAAACTTCATTTGGCGCGACTAGGGGTAACTGAAATATTTTGATGCGATGTTATCTTACGGATGTAGGGGTTTGTGCATCTGACATGAAATTAGTTTGTATTAAATACCCAGCGATTCCGAATTCCAAGATGAACTCACGAAAAATATGACATTGTTCGAAATGAATTGAAATTTTTTTTTAGTTTAATCGACGACCTCAATATTATTGCCGAATGGTCGCTTCTTTAATAAACTTTTGAGTTTGATAAGTTAATTCCTTATTGAAGTTATTGAATAATAATAAATGTGAATATTATAAAATTCTTTTCATTTTATATGATTTTACTCACGTGCGTTATTTCCGAAACTCGCCGGCCGTTACAATAAAATTTATTTGTTTCATAATATATTAAATGATTATTCTTTTCCTTAAAAATTATATGTTTAAGATAAAACTATGATAAGATACGAAGCAGGTCTAAGTTGTTAAACTGCGTGTTCGTGGTGTTGTGAAAACGGTACTTCGCTACATCGCGTTCCGACGAGGCTCTGTGTTCAAGTGTCTGAAGCAGTGATAAGGACACTTTGCAGATCACGTTCAGTTGAGTCTTTGTGTCTAGTATTCTGACCAGTGAAAAGGATACTTCGCCGATCACGTTCAGAGAAGTCTTTGTGTCTAGTTTCTGTTTCCTTCTATAGAATTTGAAACGGTTCATAAATTGTAGTAACCGAGAGAACCCCGAACTGGCTTCATTCCCACGATTTGTCCAGAATCCCGTTGTGTCCGTTATTGTAATACGATATCTTTGCTTTGTTGTCTTGTGATCTTTTGCTCGTGCATTGTTGTTGTTGCGTGCGCATATGGTTTAATTTTTCTTGTTGTTCGCTGAGTTGCACTTATATTGTCGCATAGTTCATTGACCCCACCGTATTCCTTAGGAGGGGAGAGCGATCGACATATTTTCCAGCCATGTGGGTGTGTTGGTCATCTTTTGTGCAGGTTCTATGATGCAGTAGTGACGCAGTGATAACTTGTTACATCTGTTGTTTTCCTCGCTCCTCTGGCGGTTCATTAGCTTTTTCGCCGTGATGGGCGGGACTTACTCGCTGTGGTGAGTTTCTAGCCACTATGTCGCTGTTCTTCGCTAGACGCTAGACGGAGGGTATTTGCTGAGTATGTATTAGAAATGCCGATAGCAGTTTATTTGAGCATTGAATATAAAAGGTTTCTTCATGTGGTAATTAAAGTGCCTTGATTTGTAATCTGCTTAGATATAAAAATGATATAAATTTTTGTCTGGGGCGAATTTGTTGTGGGAAATTTTAATAACTGACACACGAAATCGGACTGGCTAACGTGTTCGCCCGGGGTAATGAAATCTGCAGGTAATCTTAAATTTTGTCCGTAAACTAATTCTGCTGAAGAACTCTTAAAATCCTCTCGAAGTGCTGTTCTTAATCCTAATTATATGATTGGTAACGATTTGGTCCTCTGGGTACTAGCTGCGCACAATATTGCACACTTCAAAGTTCGATGCCAGCGCTCAATGATTCCGTTGCAGGCTGGGTTGTATGCTGTGGTGCATTTGTGTTGGAATCCCAAAACTCTAGAAATTTCATCAAAGAGTGCAGACTCGAACTGAGCAACTCTGTCAGTTACTATACTTGTAGGAACGCCCAATCTGCTGATCCAGTTTTGACGTGACAACGTCTCACTCCAAGGTTTAAGAGGGTACATGTTCAAAAACTCAAATGTTAAATGTCACTATTTAACAGCTGTTAAGTTACGTTTTTTAATATCCAATGGGATTTGGTCATGAGGAACTAGACTTTTTGAACAAAGCAATTTATCAAGCGATTCGCATGAAATTCGGAATGTAGGACTAATATGTGACTATAGGACTTGTTCCTATGGAAATTCTGGGATCTGGCCAATAGGGTCTGGGATTTTTGGAACCAAGCCATTTCTCTAGGGATTCGTATGAAACTCGGAATGTAGGACTAATAAGTGACTATAAGACTTGTTCCTATGGAAATTCTAGGATCTGGCCAATAGGGTCTGGGATTTTTGGAACCAAGCCATTTTTCAAGGGATTCGTATGAAACTCGTAATGTAGGACTAATATGTGACTATAGGACTTGTTCCTATGGAAATTCTGGGATCTGGCCAATAGGGTCTGGGATTTTTGGAACCAAGCCATTTTTCAAGGGATTCGTATGAAACTCGGAATGTAGGACTAATATGTGACTATAGGACTTGTTCCTATGGAAATTCTGGGATCTGGCCAATAGGGTCTGGGATTTTTGGAACCAAGCCATTTCTCTAGGGATTCGTATGAAACTCGGAATGTAGGACTAATAAGTGACTATAAGACTTGTTCCTATGGAAATTCTAGGATCTGGCCAATAGGGTCTGGGATTTTTGGAACCAAGCCATTTTTCAAGGGATTCGTATGAAACTCGTAATGTAGGACTAATATGTGACTATAAGACTTGTTCCTATGGAAATTCTGAGATCTGGCCAATTGGGTCTGGGATTTTTGGAACCAAGCCATTTCTCAAGGGATTCGTATGAAACTCGTAATGTAGGACTAATATGTGACTATAGGACTTGTTCCTATGGAAATTCTGGGATCTGGCCAATAGGGTCTGGGATTTTTGGAACCAAGCCATTTTTCAAGGGATTCGTATGAAACTCGTAATGTAGGACTAATATGTGACTATAGGACTTGTTCCTATGGAAATTCTGGGATCTGGCCAATAGGGTCTGGGATTTTTGGAACCAAGCCATTTTTCAAGGGATTCGTATGAAACTCGTAATGTAGGACTAATATGTGACTATAGGACTTGTTCCTATGGAAATTCTGGGATCTGGCCAATAGGGTCTGGGATTTTTGGAACCAAGCCATTTTTCAAGGGATTCGTATGAAACTCGTAATGTAGGACTAATATGTGACTATAGGACTTGTTCCTATGGAAATTCTGGGATCTGGCCAATAGGGTCTGGGATTTTTGGAACCAAGCCATTTCTCAAGGGATTCGTATGAAACTCGGAATGTAGGACTAATATGTGACTATAGGACTTGTTCCTATGGAAATTCTGGGATCTGGCCAATAGGGTCTGGGATTTTTGGAACCAAGCCATTTCTCTAGGGATTCGTATGAAACTCGGAATGTAGGACTAATAAGTGACTATAAGACTTGTTCCTATGGAAATTCTAGGATCTGGCCAATAGGGTCTGGGATTTTTGGAACCAAGCCATTTTTCAAGGGATTCGTATGAAACTCGTAATGTAGGACTAATATGTGACTATAGGACTTGTTCCTATGGAAATTCTGGGATCTGGCCAATAGGGTCTGGGATTTTTGGAACCAAGCCATTTTTCAAGGGATTCGTATGAAACTCGGAATGTAGGACTAATATGTGACTATAGGACTTGTTCCTATGGAAATTCTGGGATCTGGCCAATAGGGTCTGGGATTTTTGGAACCAAGCCATTTCTCTAGGGATTCGTATGAAACTCGGAATGTAGGACTAATAAGTGACTATAAGACTTGTTCCTATGGAAATTCTAGGATCTGGCCAATAGGGTCTGGGATTTTTGGAACCAAGCCATTTTTCAAGGGATTCGTATGAAACTCGTAATGTAGGACTAATATGTGACTATAGGACTTGTTCCTATGGAAATTCTGGGATCTGGCCAATAGGGTCTGGGATTTTTGGAACCAAGCCATTTTTCAAGGGATTCGTATGAAACTCGGAATGTAGGACTAATATGTGACTATAGGACTTGTTCCTATGGAAATTCTGGGATCTGGCCAATAGGGTCTGGGATTTTTGGAACCAAGCCATTTCTCTAGGGATTCGTATGAAACTCGGAATGTAGGACTAATAAGTGACTATAAGACTTGTTCCTATGGAAATTCTAGGATCTGGCCAATAGGGTCTGGGATTTTTGGAACCAAGCCATTTTTCAAGGGATTCGTATGAAACTCGTAATGTAGGACTAATATGTGACTATAAGACTTGTTCCTATGGAAATTCTGAGATCTGGCCAATTGGGTCTGGGATTTTTGGAACCAAGCCATTTCTCAAGGGATTCGTATGAAACTCGGAATGTAGGACTAATATGTGACTATAAGACTTGTTCCTATGGAAATTCTGGGATCTGGCCAATTGGGTCTGGGATTTTTGACCAAGCCATTTCTCAAGGGATTCGTATGAAACTCGGAATGTAGGACTAATATGTGACTATAGGACTTGTTCCTATGGAAATTCTGGGACCTGGCCAATAGGGTCTGGGATTTTTGGAACCAAGCCATTTCTCAAGGGATTCGTATGAAACTCGTAATGTAGGACTAATATGTGACTATAAGACTTGTTCCTATGGAAATTCTGGGATCTGGCCAATTGGGTCTGGGATTTTTGGAACCAAGCCATTTCTCAAGGGATTCGTATGAAACTCGGAATGTAGGACTAATATGTGACTATAGGACTTGTTCCTATGGAAATTCTGGGATCTGGCCAATAGGGTCTGGGATTTTTGGAACCAAGCCATTTCTCTAGGGATTCGTATGAAACTCGTAATGTAGGACTAATATGTGACTATAAGACTTGTTCCTATGGAAATTCTGGGATCTGGCCAATTGGGTCTGGGATTTTTGGAACCAAGCCAATTCTCAAGGGATTCGTATGAAACTCGGAATGTAGGACTAATATGTGACTATAGGACTTGTTCCTATGGAAATTCTGGGATCTGGCCAATAGGGTCTGGGATTTTTGGAACCAAGCCATTTCTCTAGGGATTCGTATGAAACTCGGAATGTAGGACTAATAAGTGACTATAAGACTTGTTCCTATGGAAATTCTAGGATCTGGCCAATAGGGTCTGGGATTTTTGGAACCAAGCCATTTTTCAAGGGATTCGTATGAAACTCGTAATGTAGGACTAATATGTGACTATAAGACTTGTTCCTATGGAAATTCTGAGATCTGGCCAATTGGGTCTGGGATTTTTGGAACCAAGCCATTTCTCAAGGGATTCGTATGAAACTCGGAATGTAGGACTAATATGTGACTATAAGACTTGTTCCTATGGAAATTCTGGGATCTGGCCAATTGGGTCTGGGATTTTTGACCAAGCCATTTCTCAAGGGATTCGTATGAAACTCGGAATGTAGGACTAATATGTGACTATAGGACTTGTTCCTATGGAAATTCTGGGACCTGGCCAATAGGGTCTGGGATTTTTGGAACCAAGCCATTTCTCAAGGGATTCGTATGAAACTCGTAATGTAGGACTAATATGTGACTATAAGACTTGTTCCTATGGAAATTCTGGGATCTGGCCAATTGGGTCTGGGATTTTTGGAACCAAGCCATTTCTCAAGGGATTCGTATGAAACTCGGAATGTAGGACTAATATGTGACTATATGACTTGTTCCTATGGAAATTCTGGGATCTGGCCAATAGGGTCTGGGATTTTTGGAACCAAGCCATTTCTCTAGGGATTCGTATGAAACTCGGAATGTAGGACTAATATGTGACCATAAGACTTGTTCCTATGGAAATTCTGGAATATGATCATTATTGTCTGGAATTTCTGGAATAAAGCAATTTCTCAAGCGATTCGCATGAAATTCGAAATGTAGGACTAAGATGTGACTATAAGATTTCTTCATATGGAAATTCTGGAATATGATCATTATTGTCTTGAATTTCTGGAATAAAGCAATTTCTCAAGCGATTCGCATGAAATTCGGAATGTAGGACTAAGATGCGATTGTAAAGGCTAAACTATAATGCAATTTCGCCCCCTTACGTTAAAGTCAAAATCCGACGAAATGCTTTCCAATGATTCTAAAGTTTCTCATCCGACCAATATGTAGTTTTGTCACCTCGACGAAATAACATATGACAACTGTCAAGTTTTCTTAAGAAAATGCGCTCGCCAGCGCACATCTAATCGATTGGCAAAGTAACGAAAGTATTGCGAACGCTATTATGGGCGCAGCATACATTTTCATTGTATTCGCTCATTTAATCGTTGGGTTTTGACACTAGCGTAAAGAGATGAAATTACATTATAGTTCCGGCTTAAGACTTCTTGCTATGGAAATTCTTGAATATGATTATTATGGTCTGGAATTTCTGGAACAAAGCAATTTCTTAAGCGATTGAAATGAAATTCGGAATGCAGGACTAATATGCGGCTATAAGACTTCTTCCTATGGGAATTCTGGAGAATGATCATTATGGTCTGGAATTTCGGGAACTAAGCAATTTCTCAAGCGACTCGTGCCTTTTAATTTAATCGTAATATTGGCCACAACGTCAAAGAATTTCACTCCAACCGCGCGTAAAGATTACACGCACATATTTTTTTAAAAGCTCTTACTACTGCATTACTATGTTTGTGCAGTGATATGATAAATTTAATATGTACCCACCTCACAATAAATTGTTATGAACATTTAAATCAGCTTATAAATTATTTATTCGTTGTATGTGATGTGATTGATTATCATGTATGTGGTTCCAATAACATACAATCAAGCAGAGCAGAACGAAACAAACATATGCAGTAGTATGCTGCGGTCAAGAATTCAGCCGCTGCGCAGTGTATGCTGCATGTTGGTCAAAAATTCACTTTTCAGCCAATGCATTAAAGAAAAATCGACTGCGCAGTTTACGCAGCTACTTAAAATGGGATGCAAATAGCAAAATGTAAATGTCAAATTGTCGCCCTACAAGCAGACTGTAAGTCGGTTCAAAATATAGCAGCAATTTCGTGCATACCGACTGCCTGCCATTTTTTTGTGCAGCACAAGCTGCGAAGCTACTTAATTCTTTACCACAGCCGTAGTGATAGTATAGTCTCTGTTTATTTTCCTATCAGTGCTCTGCTCTGCTCTTTCTATCAACATTGTGAGTGAGTGCTTTCGTGTTTGGTCGTGTAACAGAAAACAATACTACTATTTATAAGTTACAGAAATAAGAGAACAATGCAAAAGAAATTTAATGAGAAATAATTGGCCTGCATGTTTGAAAAGCGACAATCTTACCATACCATTTCGAAGTATGGGCAGCACTACTCAGTACTCACTTCTTTCCTCTTCTAATTTAATTTAAAACTACTCAAATTTTTTATGAGTTGAAACCAAAAGCTGCATTTCTGTGTTTGGGCAGTAATATGCAATATGCAGCAACTTCACATTTAGTGGTTATGAAGTATGAACATTAAAATTCGCTTATAAATAATTTATATATAATGTGATGTGATGATGATGTATGTGATGAGCTACGGTGCGAGTCGTAGGACTTGTAGTTAGAATAGAATTTTTTTTTAATATATCCGTCCGTGTTTATGTCCCACAGACAACAAGATCTTTGTTTTCTTTTAGCTCTACGGTAGAGTCGTTTTGAAGGGGAAACGAAGAACTTGACAGCCAAAAAAAAATCTGGGGCAGAGTTTTACGAAAAAAAATTAACATTAGAGTTAATAACTCTTATATCAAATTACATAATAAAAATTACATAAAAATCATCGTCATATTTGGCTCACAACCGGTGTCCGGTGTTCGGTCATGGCCTTCCGAAACATAAAATGACAAAGAGAAAAAGAAATAAAACGAACTTAATTGCGCCTGCGTGTTTCAAAACTGCTCTTCTACTTCTATTTAATTTTCACAAATCGACTCTTATGAAGGAGTATGTATATGAATTGAAAAATTGTGTGCAGCTTTTAATGAAAAGAAAAGTTTCTTTAATCTAACACTGCGTCTGCGTCACACTCATATTAATATAAAAACTTCTCTTTTTATAACACTAACAGTAACACTTAGGTACCGAAGTTGGGCTGAAACAAAACCTTCTCTATAGAAAGCCCAACTGTACCAAACTGTACGCATCCTAATGTTTTAAACCAATCCCAAACGCGTCTGCGTTTGTGGGATGTGAACAAAACCTTCTCTATAGAAAAAATAAAATAAATAAATAAAAACAAAAATAAGCAGTCGCAAAGAGCGAGAAACGCATGGGAAACAGAAAAATTTTATATGGATTTTGCTCTTTGGTTGATTATCAATACATAGCAAACATTTGGGATTTTTCTAAGCATGCATCTGTGTATCACCGGAACAGTGGGGCTTTCTGTAGAGATGGTTTTGGTTGAAATGTAAATCAATTATAGCCAAACATTCAGTTTTCATAATACGTTTGTGAAGATCTTTTCAAAGGTGTTATTTTAGACTGAGTAAACGTGAAAAATTAAAAAAAAAATTTATTTTGGTGAAAAAGGACACTGGTATTAAAAAAAATATATATATAATTTAGTTAAAAAGGACACTGGTATTAAAAACGCCGCCAATTTCAATTTTCTGCGATTTTCTGAAATCTGGAAATCTAGCAGCAAGCTTAGCAGTAAAGCTAAAATTAATTCTCAAGGTATGTCCCTTTTTTTTATTGTGTATTACCTAATCTTGTTTATTATATTGTAAATTTGATGTGTTACTTCCTGAGGTGTGTTGAATTTGTATTAAATGTTTTCTGTTTTAATTCAGCTCCCAAATTCCTATTATATTAAAGCTTTGCATACATGTTTACCTGTGACAACAGCACTTTCTAGAAATTTTGAACGCGCCAAATAACTCTTCGATGAAATATAATAATTAGAGCACCAAGGAAAAACAAAGATTTTAAATATGCGCCTGCGCGTTTCAAAGCGATTCATCGATAACCTTTCTCTTGAGAAATCCCAATCTGTAGAGAAGGTTATGGATTTTGGTATTTTTTAACTGCATTAGTATGCGTACAGTTTGTCTTTCTCTAGAGAAGGTTTTGATTTCGATGTAAGTGTTAGTGCTGCTCTGTTTATTCAAAACCTTCTCTATAGAAGCCCAACTGTTCCGATCGTACACAGAAACATGCTTAGATTGTGACCAAACGTATTTGTATTTAGTAATCAACTAAAGAGCAAAATCCATATAAAATATTTCTGTTTCCCACTACCACATCTCTCGTTCTTTGCGACTTCTTATTTTTTGTACACCGTATTCACATCCCACAAACACACATGCGTTTGGTCTTGGTATACAGCATTAGTATGCGTAGAGTTGGGCTTTCTATAGAGAAGGTTTTGGTTTATTTCATTTATTATGAATTGAAAAATTGTGATTCACTGAAGTGTGAGTATATGTGAGATTATGTTTTTATTTATTAATTAATCTTATCCTTCGCCTGTAGCACACTAATGGTATTCTAAAATACATTTTCTCTGTAACGACAGCACTTTAATGTGGTCATAAAATTGTAATAACTTATTCTAGGTTCGCTTGATAATAGAATTTCATTTGCTTTTCTATTCTGTAAACTTATTTGAACGAAACGATACAGTAGTGATTAGAAAGAGAAAATTCAATATGTTTAAGAAAAATAGAAGCAGAGACACAACACACAAGTGGCAAGCGACAAGATGATGCTCTTAGTTTTTACACTATTAGGCAAAACCTTCTCTACAGAAAGCCCAACTGTTCCGTTGATTGCGTACAGTTTGTCTTTCTCTAGAGCTGCTCTGTTTATTTTTATATAACAGGTGGTCCGCCGTTTAGTGCTTATTAAAATCACTATGCTTATCATTGCACTTACAAAAACCTATTGTACGTATAAATAATACGAAATCAAATAATAATCTCTAATGCATGGTATATTTGTCTTAATTGTTTTTAGAATAATTGGTTCTGAAATTTTCTTTCAATACAATACGGTATTTTTCTAGATATGTATATTTCTTGTTTGTGGCTGGCCAAATCTTGTGATCTATATTTAATCTACTTTCTAAAACCAAATTTTATTCAAACCCTTCACACACATGTGTATCTTCGACGACAAAATTTTTTTATAAAAAGTGTTCGGGGCTGAGGTTTAATACAAAAATTATAATTTTTAAATTCTTTATATTAACTTCGCGTGCCCGTGTGTTTGTTTGTTTGTATTGGACAAAACTTTTTGTATACATTTTGGAGACCCCCCCCACGGCTTCGAGGTCATGAGGGTCCATACAAATTTAAAAAAAAAATTTACCCGATTTTCTTCAAATTTTAAATACATAATTTGTATCTGCTATTAGAGAATTTACATCAAAATTTTTATGGGTTGTTTTTTTTTAGTTTTTAAGCATGTATTGTCAATGAGCAAGACAGTTTGGCTTTCTGTAAAGAAGGTTCAATGTTATGAGTAATAGTAAAGTTTCTGTTGGCTCTGCGTTGGTTCTCTACATGATCCCTTTCGGCTTTTTTTTTAATATTTTATAAATTACAAAATCTCAATGACAATCAAGCTCATAGAACGAGCAGAACGAAACAAACATGTGCAGTATGTAGTAGGCTGCGGTCAATTATTTAGCCGCTGCGCAGTTTATGCTCCACGTTAGTTAAAAATTTATTTATGCAGCCAAAGCAGATCAGCACGGATAAAAATGCAGTAAAAAAATCGACTGCGCAGCGGCTAAATTCTGACCACAGCCGTAGTGATAATAGTATAGTCTCTGTTCGTCTTCAATAGGTGTTCTGCTCTGTTCATTCTATGTATTAACATTGCATAAATTAATACAGTGCTGTCGTGATCAAAACTTATTCTATAAAAAGCCCAACTGTACGTATACGAATGCAGTGAAAAAATACGAAAATCGGCTGTATTTGTGAGAAGTGAATACAGTACAGAAAGAAACGCGCTAACTGGTGGTAGTGAAAAAAGTGAGAAGCGGTGGTAGTTGTGAGAAACAGAAAAATTTTATATGGATTTTGCTTCGCCAATATGCACCCACCTCACAATAAGTGGTTATGAATATTTAAATCCGCTTATAAATTATTATGAGCTACGGTGCCAGTCGCAGGACTGACCTCTTTTTAAATTCTCTATATTAACTTCGCGTGCCCGTGGCTGGCTGGCTGGTCAGATTTTCTGATCAATTTTTAACCCACTTCCCAAATCCCGATTTTATTGAAACTTTGCACACATTTATATTTCCGGTTACTCTATTAAATTTCTATTAAAATTTGGGGCACTTCGGGCCTCAGGGTCGGGGGGCTCCCATACAAATTTTTTACAAAATTTACCCGGTTTTCTTAAAATTTTACACAAATATATATCTCCGATGGAAAACATTTTTTGTAAAAATTTTGGAGACCCCGGGTCACAGGGTCATGGAGCCCCAAAAAATTAAAAAAAAATTAACCTGAATTTCTACAAATGTTACATACGTGTGTATCTCCATGGACAACACTTTTTGTAAAAATTTTGGAGACCCCAGGGTCGTAAGGGCTCCATAACATTTTTTTAAAAAAATTAACCCGATTTTCTTAAAATTTTATACACATGTGTATCTCCGATGGACAACACTTTTTGTAAAAACGTTGGAGACCCCCGGGCCCCAGGGTCTTGGGGCCCCATACATTTTTTTAAAAAAATTATCCCGATTTTCTTCAAATGTTATACACATGTGTATCTCCGATGGACAACACTTTTTTAAACAATTTTGGATAACTCGGGGTCGTGGGCCCCAAAAACTTTTTTAAAAAAATTAACCCGATTTTCTTCAATTTTTACATACGCGTGTATCTCCGGTGAGAATAGTTTTTTTTTTCAAATTAACCCGGCTTAATTTTTGCACACATATGTATCCACTATTAGAGAATTTACATGAACAATTTTAATTTTTATGGGTTGTTTTTTAGTATTAAATACCTATAGATAAAAATGTCTTTAATCATTTATACATTACTGTGATTTTCGATGCGATGATTCTTATTATTCAAATTAATGGGTATTTATAATGAATCGACATTCATCAACAACCACTTCGTGAGCACTTAAATCTGCAGCTCAAGATTTTAAAAATTTTACTATAGGTTCAACTTGACAACAGAATTACATTAGCCATGAATGTGCAATGCGTTTTTAAATTCTCTACACCTGCGAGTATTTACTTCCGGATGTGTTTGTTTGTTGTTGTGGCAGACAACCAAATTTTTAACCCACTTCCTAAAACCTGATTTTATTCAAACTTTGCATACACGTATATCTATCTCCGACACCCAATAACCCAAAATATGAATCCAGAAAATCTTTATCTTTATCGGTAAGTTATAAAATTATACAGTGCTGCTGTAATAGAGAAAAAACACAATAATAGTAGTATGTTATAAAAAAGAGCAATGGTTGTTTATATGTACTCTTATATAAATTCTCTTATATAAATTTCTTCAAAATTAATTTTTTTTTTAATTTTTTATTCAAATTTCATTTATTTTTTTATTTATTTTGATTTTATTCAAACTATGGGTTTTTGACTACACTCGCAATGAATAATTACAACAAACCTAATTTTTTACAATACAATACCTCATTTAATGCAATTTCAACACATATCATTTCAAGTAAATTTTAATAACACTTTTAATCAAAATAACATGCTGATGCTGTTATTTTGTTTTAATTATGACATATATATGCTATATCAGTTGCTAAAGAACCAAAATTTAATTTATGTTAATGTAAATATGCGCGAAAGTAAATTGATTGAGAAAAGGTAACCGGAAATTTGTTTCTGTAGCATAGAATATAAAATGAAGCCCCAATAGCGGTAAAATAAAATAAACACCTAAATTTAAAACCCAGTCCGTGGTCATGGGGGATCACTGCGACTGATGGAGAAACATCTTCATAAATATAACGCATCTCTCTTGCATTTATAGAAAAAGGAAACGAACAAATTACGTACAGTATGAAGAGACCTAACGAAGACAAACAAAGTGACAAAGCAAATCCAACATATACAGAAAAGAAGATGGGACTGTCGTCTACGGAACGAAAAAAGGCACCTCTTGAAAGAAAGCAAAACGTCGAAAACCCTGAGCCGGTGCCGTCTACATTGAACGTAGCGACAGCGAGATCAGCGACAACGAGTGTACATGCACCAAAAGGAACTAATTTAGCAAAGAAGATTGCAATGTCGGCTGCTGAGCGAAAAAAAGCTCGTGAAAGAAGGCAGAACGTCCAGCAGCCTGAGCCGGTGTCGTCTACATCGAATGAAGTGGTATTGAGTTCAAAAGCAATACACGGAACAACTTTTGCAAAGAAGAATGAGAAGGCAATGTCGGGTGCGGAGCGAATAAAAGCTTATCGTAAAAGAAAGCAGAACGCCGAGCAGCCTCAACCGGTTCCGTCTACTTCGAATGAAGCGGTATTGAGTTCATATGCAACACTAGAAACAAATATGGCCAAGAAGATTGCAATGTCGGCTGCGGAGCGAATGAAAGCTTTTCGTAAACGAAAGCAGAACGCCGAGCAGCCTGAACCGGTTCCGTCTATTTCGAATGAAGCGGTATTGAGTTCATATGCAACACTAGAAACAAATATGGCTAAGAAGATTGCAATGTCGGCTGCGGAGCGAAAAAAAGCTTCTCGTGAAAGAAAGCAGAACGTCGAGCAGCCTCGAATGAACGAAGTGACACGTGAAACACGCAATGAACAGCAACACATGACTGCTATCGACAAAAGGCAAAACTGGGAGAACAAGTGGGCTTATTCGAATTTCCATTTCAAAGCGAAATTTACCGATAACCAGTTCGGATACGATTGTTCAGTTTGTGATAGGTTGTGGTTTCATAAAGACTTGACGCCAGCAACGGCAAAACACATTGAAACAATTATTAACTGGCATAATGCAAACAATGTACAACTGCCTATGGACCAATTAGAAATAATAAGGTCAAAATATCTTCTTTGCTCTAATTGTAAACGTTCGTTGATACGTGGTAAGATGCCGAGTTTGGCAAAGGTAAATGGATTCATGTATCCAGAGAAACCTGCCAGTCTGCCTACTCTCGATCCCATTAGCGAACGTTTAATTTCACCACGATTGCCTTTTATGCAAGTGCGCCGTTTGCGATATGATTTTGCATACGGTATTGTCGGCCAAGTAATTAACGTGCCTGTAAATGTTCCGGAAATGATTTATTGCCTTCCTAGACGACTCGAGGAAGATCAAACTATTAATATAAATATTAAGCAAAACTTGGCACATAAATCGGTTTACTTAAGTGATCATGTAAACAAACGAACCATTCGTACATGGATGGAGGTATTACAAAGATCGACTCTGTACCGGTTGTATGATATCAAATTAGATTTGTCTCGTTTGAATTCGATAGAAGAACATGAGCGAACAAATAGAATATTGATAGAACCGATAGATATAGAGGATATGCGTGCTGACGCAGTTCCTGAGTGCGAGGTACTATTGCCAAGACAACATACAATGATTTGGAATGAGGACGATTGTTTGGATATCGCACCGGGGCACAAAGCCACACCGCTTAACATAATATATGATGAGCACGCAGAGGAATTGTCATTCCCCTCGGTCTACTTCGGTGAACCGAGAAAATATAACATGAACGTTTCGGTTACGCCTTATATGATGGCCACTAGCGTGATTCGTCGGGCGGATCGACGCGGCGCTACTCCACAGAAAGTGTTGTATGTTGCGATGAAGATATTGCGCTTGCGAATGGTTGATGGAATATATAACACTTTTAGATCAATTTCTGCCACCGAGAACGTGACACGTCGAATGTTAGAGGACAGACAGTTTCTGGACAACTGTTTGGAAAAGAATTTGGCGTTTTTAAAGTCTGTACCCAATTCCGTGCAATACTGGTCTAGTCGCAAGAGAGATCTTTTTGCAATGATTCGACAACTTGGCAAACCGACGATGTTCCTGACGCTGAGTGCAAACGAAATAAGATGGCCAGCATTTCTTAATTTGTTGAATAGATTAAGTGCACGATTTCCCGGTGTTGATGCGGAATCGATGATCCGATCACAGCGGTGTACCCTCGTCAGTGAGGATCCGGTCACTTGTTGTATTTACTTTCATAAATTGGTTGAATGTTTTATGAACATGTTGAAATCGCGGTACCCATACAATCCGTTCGGTTGTTACAAAGTCTTGGATTTCTTTACGCGAATAGAATTTCAACACAGGGGTAGCCCGCACGCTCATATTTTGTTGTGGCTCAACAACGATCCCAAAGAGAATGTTTGTGAACAAATGCCAAACACGATTGCGTTGATCGAGACCCTGTGCTCGGTGAGCATCGACGATTTGCCAGATGAAAACATGTACACAAATCAAGTGCACAGGCATACGTTTACGTGTTACAAGCGAGGTGAAAAGAACTGCCGGTTCGGTATTCCGTATTGGCCGATGGAAACAACGCGCGTCTTGCTTCCCATGGTAAAGTCAGACGGACGCAGAAAAAATCTCCAGAGAAAAGCAAAACGCTTGCGACTAAGTATGGAGCAACGTACTTACACGTGCATTGCAGATTTTCTCGTAGGTAATGAACTTACGCAAGCTTCGTACTTAGATGTGATTCGCTCTTCACTACAAAGACCAACAATTTTGTTTAAACGAGATATGAAACAAATTTACACGAATACGTTTAATCCATGGATCGCCGGTGTTTTAAATTCGAACATGGATCTACAAATCATTCTCGACGAGTACAGTTGTGCTGCCTATGTATTGGAATATGTCAATAAATCCGCTCGCGGCATGGGCAATCTTCATCGCGAACTAGTCAAATTGATGGAGGAGCATCCTGAGCGCGATTACACAGGTCAACTGAAGTCACTAGGTGTTAAACTGTTGAATTCAGTTGAAATGAGTGCGCAAGAAGCCGCTTGGTATTTGCTTAGACAGCCGATGGGCGTAACGAGTCGTGAAGTAGTTTACATTCCGACAGTGTGGGCATGCGAACGAAAAAAGAGTCGCAAACGCCGTCAACAAATGGACAAGGAGAATATAAATGCAGATAGCACCGACGTTTGGACTAAGAATGTAATTCAACGTTACGAAGAACGGCCGCAAGAGTTAGACGAGATCTATCTTGCGGAATTCGTAGCCTGGTATGCGTCAAAACAAGACTGCCCCGATGAGGACGGAGTTGTAGAAAACAACGACAACATCGGTGAGGAAGAGGGTGAGCAAGCACCGAGAAATATTGGCAACCGTAATTACCGAAAACGAGCTCAGTCTCGAGTGATTCGCTATAGACATTACGAATTGGATGACACGGTGAATTACAAAACGGAGATGGTCCTGCTATATGTGCCGTTCCGCAGCGAACTTGTGGAAATCTTAGACAGAAACCATTTCCTCGAACTGTACGATATTAATGAGTAGATTATTATGGAGCGTCGACGTCTGTTCGAAGCAAATGTGAACATTGAGCAGGTGATGGCGGAAATATTGGCCCTGTGCGTTCTCGGTGAAAATGACAAGCACGCCGAAAGATTAGAGGAACCCGAAACGCGCAACGAATTAGTAGAACAACTGCTTGGAAAAGACGGCGCCGTTAAGCAAAACGAGGAGAAAAGAAGATATGTATATGAGCTTGTGCCTTGAATGCCTATAGATCATAATGATGTGGAAAGACAGAGCTTGGCAAGAGCATTCCACATACGTGTTGTGTGGCTGAAGAACGAATTTCTGAACTTAACTGTACTTCCGAAGATGGGCTTAAGGTTAAACCGATGAGCATTTAGAGCACCACGAGTATTGTGGTTGAATTCAAGGAGACGTGACATGCAACTGGATATTTCTCTTGAGCACCGCTGGTGAAATAAGCGATAAAACAGTGACAAGCTGGAAACGTTCCTCCGTTGTTCAAGCGAATCTATTGATTTCGCAATGTACTCGTCAACAATAAGTTTTATCGCACGGTTTTGTATTTTATCTAGCTGATGCAAGGTAGTTTCAGGGGCACCAGACCAGATATGACAGTTGCAGTCAAGTTTAGGGCGAACAAAAGCCTTGTAGATGGTAACCAGATCAGACGGAGTGAACTATATCTTACACCATGTTAGAAAAACTCAACATTTCGCCACATTTTTTGCGACGGTGAATATGTACTGTACCCTTACATAAGAAGTGAGATATTACAAAATGCAGCAATTTTCTTGGCATAACGTTGTTAAGTACCGCATATAAGATTTTTTCATCTAACCTTCAAGACAGGATAGCCCCATACGCTAAAGTCATCATTGGTCCATACCAGTGTGGCTTCATCCCAGGCAAATCAACAACTGATCAGATTTACACCCTTAGGCAGTTTATGGTAAAATGTCTAGAGTTTCAAAACTCACTACACCATTTTTTTATAGACTTTAAAGCCGCCTATGATAGCATAGGCAGAGTAGAACTTTATAAATCTATAAGATAAATGAGAGAATTTGGCATCCCAAATAAACTGACACGACTATGTAGCTTGACCATGACCAATGCTATAAGCCAAGTAAAAATATCCGGATCTGCGTCCTCTTCAACCTGGCTTTGGAGAAAGTGATCCGAGACTCTGACGTAACGGCAAGAGGAACAATCCTCTTTAGGTCCATTCAGATACTGGTAGAAAGCGAAGAGCTGTACAGGCAGCTTTCATCCGGATATAGGAGGGGCACGAAATATAGGGCTGCTCATCAATGAGAGCAAAACAAATTACATGGTGGCCACGTTTGCGAGTAGGAGATCCAACATTGGTCCCTCAATTCAAATAGTGGAACGCTAATTTGAAAAAGGGGAATCCTTTAACCATCTCGGGTTAACTATATCAGTCGATAACAGCATGGAACGAGAAATACGCGCACGGTTGCTTAAAGCCAACAAAGCCAACTATAGTCTGTCAAGACTTTTTAAATCCAGGAACTTAACCATAACATCCAAGCTGCTGATATATAAGACAATGATCATACCAGTACTTACATATGGATCCGAGACTTGGCTGCTTAGCAAAAAGCCTTCTGATCGTTCGAGAGAAAAGTCTTACGGAGAATTGTTGGCCACATATGTGAAAAAGGATGATTCCGAAGACTCTATAATGATGAGATCTACGAGCGTTACCGCGATGTCGACATCGTAAAGAAAATTAAGCTCGATAGGCTCCGGTGGCAGGACACCTAGCTTGCATGAGCGAAGAGGATCATGCTCGGAAAGTACTTTGCGGTAGGATTATGGAGGCCGGCAAAGCCTACGCTGGAAGGATGGCGTACACCAGGACGCCCAGAATCTAGGGATACCAAACTGGATGACATCGGCTCGAACCGGTGGAGAGATTTTTTGCTGGAGGCCAGGACTGGACCCCGGTTGTTGAGCCAAATATGATGATGATGAATATGTGGTCATTCCAACAAAGCTTATCGTGACCCATGATTGTGAGTTTTTCAGTTTTCTCGATGCATTTGCCATTCATGGATAATGGCATTGGATTTATGTTTCGCTTGGATGACAGGAGACACATTCGGTTTTGGAGGCGTTAATTTCTACTTAATTGTTTTCTCCCACTTTTAAGATGCTGTCCGGGTCAGAATTTAACGTGATTAACATACGTAGTTGATTGAGTTTCACAAGAGAAGTGGATGGACGTTCCTCAAACTTTGGTTGAAGTCCAATACAAATTCTTTATATATAAATCGCAATCTAGATTTTATGTATGTAGTTTATAAGTAGTTTTTGATTTAAGTATTTATGTAGCTTATAGACCCTAGTCACCTGGCAGTAAATATAAAATTCAAGGATACCTTCCCTGATAAGGGCCAACACGGTTATCTTTCGTGGTGTGATAAGTCATAGCCTTATTAGATATAAACTATGAATGGGGTAACCAGGAATTTGGAAGTCCCCTAGCTGGAGCTGGTACGCCAGTGGTATAGGCATCATATATGCATGTCTAAACTCCATCTATGGCTGAGATATCTGATCAAGTTCTCAGAGGCAGCAGTAGCTTGCTGAGGTGGTTCGAGTTACGACTTTAAGCCACAAAAAGTTCTTTCTAGAACTCATGCATTATGCCTACTGGGGGGAGCGTGTAAAAAAAAACGCATCTGAAAGCTTACCCCATTGGGTGATGTGGAAAAGGCTTGGTTAAATAAAATATTAAAAATTTAAAAAGAAATATCTGCTAAAAATCCGTGCGTGTTTATGTCCCACAGATAACAAGATCTTTGTTTTCTGTTCTTTCGTCCCGGACAGACGTTGTCACGCCCAAATCCCTCGGCCGTGTCTTTGACACAGCCTACCCCGCTCTTTTTTATTAAAGCGTTAACAATAGTTTCACTACGAATATCTTCAAGCGGGAAGGTAGGGGACCAATGAGATCATTGTGAAGTTTTACTTGTGAATTGTTTGGTCACTTTACATTTTTGGCACTTAATGCAATTCTTTGCCCAGTTACGTAACTCGCTCGTCATCGATGGCTAAATTAACTTTCTCGTGATTTGTTTCACTGTTGTTCGGATGCTAGGATGAGATATATTATGATAGGCTTGGAAAACCTGCCTACGAAATGGTTTTGGTACGAATGTTCGTTGGTTACCATTTGATAATTCACATGTAATAAATTCGTCAGATCCAAAAATTCGAATTTTTTGAAATCTAGAGCCCAGAGTTCTGAATCATTTGCCTGTGCTTCCTCCAAGGCTACATAGTCGATCGTGTTTCCTATATATATTTGTTGAACACGAGATAAGGAATCGACCACAACATTGGAACTGCCAGCAATATGTTGAATATCTGATGTGAACTGTGCTATGAAATCCAGATGACGTCGTTGCCTTGGTGAAGCTTTGTCTAAATTTTGGTTTAGCGAAAAAGTTAGAGGCTTGTGAGCAGTAAATAAAACAAACTCTCTTCCTTCAACAACAATTTTTGAATTATTCAATTGCTGAATATGCTGCTAGTACCTCCCTATCATAAGTCCTATAATGAGTTTCGGCTTCGTGTGAGAAGAAGAATAAAGGCTGCCATCCTTTTTCTGTTAATTGCTGTAAAACAGCTCCAATGGTTATATCCGATGCGTCTACGAAAATTGTAAACTTGGCGTTTGGGATTGGGAACGCTAATTGCGTACAATTTGCTAATTTTGTTTTACATAATTCGAATATCTTGAGCGTCTCATCCGACCAGTTAATAATTGACCTGTCCTTCCTTTTTACTCTTTTTGAAAAAATCGTACGAAGGTTTGATAATACCAAGAAATCTAAGCAATTCACTTGCTGTCTTCAGTTGTGGGTAATTTATGATGGCTTCACCTCTTTGTCTATCTGGGCTTAGACCTTGTTTTGAAATTTGGAAATCCAAGAATGAAGCTATCATCAATGTTTGAAAATACGAATGGTAGATCTCGAAATAATGAATGTACCTTCCTTTGGAAAGTATGGGCTGTATGTCAGAAACTAAACATCATCCGCGGATATTCAAATAATCCGAAAGGTGTGGTTATAGCTGTCTTTTCGATGTCCCTTGGTTCAAGGGGAGCTTGATAATAAGCTCTTACTAAATCGATGCATTTAGTACTCTGTACACATAATCGCCAATTGTCATCCTTTTTCGGTGTCATATGAAGTGGACTGGCCCAATTGCTTTTGGATGTTCTACAAATTCCTTGAGCTAGCCACGTTGCGATTTCATCTTTCGCTATTGCCATTTCTACCGTGTTTAACCGTCGTGCTTTTGCATAACAAGGCTGACCCGATGTCTCGATGCAATACGTTACGTTATATTTTACAGTGTTTAACTGCGAAGATTCGCGTGTCGCAGTAACGAATTCTTGCCATAGGCTTGAAATAGCTGGTTGATATGTATTTTTCTTAATAGTTGTAATACCATTGGATTGAATTTAAATGGGACTTCCGATGACTTGAAATTGGTATTACTGTCGATAAGTTTTTTTTTGAAGTGACAACGTCTCACTATATGGTATACCCCCTTATACCATAAGTAAAATGTTCAAACAGTAAAATGTTAAGTGATACACTTTTAATTCACTGCTTGCTCACACTGTTGTGAGACACCTGTTAAATGTCAATTTTTTGAGAACTAAGCCATTTCTCAAGCGATTTGCATGAAATTCGGCATGTAGGACTAAGATGCGACTATAAGATTTCTTCCTATGGAAATTCTGGAATATGATCATTATGGTCTGGAATTTCTGGAACAAAGCAATTTCTCAAGCGATTTGCATGAAACTCGGTACGTAGAGTTAAGATGCGAATATAAGACTTGTTCCTATGGAAATTCTGGAATATGATCATTATGGTTTGGAGTTTCTGAAACTGAGCCATTTATCAAGCGACTTGTGCCTTTTAATTTAATCGTATATGACCCACAACGTCAGAAAAATTTCACTCCAACCGCCCGAAAAGATTACACCCAGAGAAAAGCATTGGTTTAAATAAATGAAAAAGCATTCAATCCAAGAATTTTCACGTTTAAAAGGGTGCCAACAAGAAAAATGTTCGATTCAAAGATGTGTAGATTGTTGTTTTAAATGCCATAATACGTTGTTCAACTCAAACATGTTTGCTTTTGTATGAACCGCGTTCGTCTTTAAAAGTTACATTTTTTTAAATGTATACCGCGTTTATATTCAATACGTTTGTATTTGGGTTACATTTCAGCGCTTAAGCGCTATCGCATTTAGTACAAACGCTTTTAATTTCCTATCAAATTTGTTCGCAATTACGGTTCAATTCTTTTTTTAAACACTTTTGCATTTATGCCAAACGCGTTTGACTTCAGATCAAATTTGTTCGCATTAACGTTTTACTCCCTTCATAAAACGCTTTTGCATTTATCCCAAACGCGTTTGACTTCAGATCAAATTTGTTCGCATTTACGCTTTACTCCCTTTTTAAAACGCTTTTCATTTCAAATTTCAGACTATATTGCGCAAATTGGCATCTTCTTCCATGTATATTAAGCAATTGAGAAAACAGCGACTATACTTTCTTTGAAAACATCTATTTACGCGTATTGTTTTATATAAATATATAAATATATAAAAATATATATTTTATATAAAAATAATAATACAAAGCTTTAAATTTAAATTAAAGATTTAATTTTATTTTAATGAAAAAACAAATAATGAGTTCATTCTTAATCTAATTTACAAAAACTTATTTCTAACATATGTGTTGTTATTATTAAGGCTATAAATATGTATGGGAGGACTAGTAAAATATTTTATTTCGTATATTTTTCTGTTTTTGGTATCGTGGCTCACTTCATAACTTTGAAAGTGTTCATTAAACTTACTTAAATGTATTTCAGTGCATAGTAGCAAAAACTTTTGATCTAATGTTACAATACATTCAATTATCCTGAAAATTCTTAGGTTAGTCCTACAACATCCTAGATAAAGCCCCTCTTCATAAAGTTTTCCTTGATATTTTACTCGTTTAGGGACGTAAACTTTTGAAAAATCGACTTTTAAATTCAAATAAACTGAAAATGGTTTATGGTTTTCGTTAAAATTTATAAGATGGGTACCATCGTATTCTATAACTGGTGGAAAGCCTAGATTGCCCCTTAAAAAATGTGTGAAGTTGAGAGCAGACTTTAAGGCCAAAGAGTAAGCGATGTTTTTCCTTGAATTTATGATATTTGCATATCTCTTCAAATCTTTGTGTTTTGCCTCAAATCTAAATGACCAGAGGTATTTCGGTGGTCCACTTTTTTTAACAAAAGAAGGATAGTGCACCATAAAATGATGCTTAGGCTTCAAAGGACCAAAAAGTTTAATGTACAACTTATGATGTTTCATGATGTTTAAACGTAGGTTTTTAATATCATAGGCTGAAAAACTTTTCGACAAGATCATGTCTATAATTTTAATCAACAAACAAGCTAATTGCCAATATATATTTCCTTCTGGAACTAAATCTCCGATTAAAAGCGGTAAAAAATGGATAAAAGTCATCATTTCACTAGCTGTCATTTTCAAGGAATTATTTTTCAAGCGATTAATCTGAATTGGAACTGATAAATTTCCAATTTCTTGAGTTCCATAAGAACACATATTTTTTCTATAATTTAAAGTGTCTAATGTAAAAAATTTACTTTCCATTAACTTTAAAAGTATCTGACAAATGTCATAATGACATACTCCTTCGAAATAATCATGCATTGCATCAAGTGTAAAGTTTTCTGTAACGTGAAACGCAGGTATTTCATTAAAAATGCTTATTTCCTGCACTCCTGTCACTTTGCAGTCATTAATAGTTATATCTGTTTCATATTGTATTTTGTTTCGTAAGTCTTTCTCAACTTCATGACAATCTACTTTAAGATCCTTCTTTTCTCTGCAGCACAGTCGACAAAATCTATTAGAATTGAATGATTTCCCAAAACCAAGTAATTGTTTCAAGCCTAAATTATCGCCAAGAAACAAACCGAGTAAAAAATATATTTTTAAGGGTCCTTTAGAAGTAGTAATTTCTAAACCTTCCTCTGCTAAAAATTTAATTTCATTTACTAAATAATGAAAGGAGGAATCATTACCATATTCCTTCACATATTTGCTTTTTATAAAACCGGCGATAAAAATATACTGTAAATTGGATAATAGATACGAAGGTATTGTCGGAAACGAATAATAGATTGCGCATAATGTGTGTTCTGTTGAATGACTTCCCAAAGCATTGTTGACTTCAAAGTCATCCGTATACAAGAAATATGGTATTACAGTCTTACCTGTATATTTTAATGTATGAAATCTTTGTTTAAAATTTTCGCCGTTAATAAAGTTTTTATAAATGCTCTCACATTCTAAATCCTTCATATTTTGTAAAGTTGCAGTTAGTACTCCAGGAAGCTCGAAAAATTTTCGAATTTGGAATCTTATCGATTGAAAATATGCTTTGGCACAAACTTCATCTAGTGTTGGCTTACCGCATCTAATAACTTCTTTAATTTCATTGTTAATGGTAGTTGAACATGTCGCTTTCAAACATATATTTCATGAAACGATACTCTGTTTTAAATTTTGTAAAAGGGTCAGAACATAAACGAAACGTCATCTGTAACTTGTTTTTAGTTTCCAATGAAAGAAGTGGGGACTCCTTAAATATGTTTGTTATACAACTGGCTATTTAACTTACTTTATTTTGAATATAAACTACGTCTTTTCTGTTTATATTTGGTTTTGAAAATAATTGACATGCGAAACTTTTAGCCATTTCGTCTAAATTCTCTAAATGCTGTTCTAAATATATGGTTGTGTTATTATCGTCACTAGGCCTTTGTGGCAATGTATGAGTAATATCTATCATTGAAATGTTACTTTCATGGTTCACTTCACATAATGGATTATTTATAACATTTGCATGCAACTCAAGAGTATTCGAAGTCTCAGTGTTTTTGTGGGTCACCATTAAATGCTTTTTAAAGGCTTTGCGATTTGAAAATCTTTGTAAACATTTAGGCTGAGCGCATTTGTATGTTGCAAATGTCTGTAATTTGTGAATGTTTTTAAAGTGGTCGAAAAGGTCGGTAACAAGTAAATATTTATGTGTACACGAAAAGCAGGAATACATTTTAAAATTACTTTAAATAGAAAAAAGGAGGAAATTACATTAAAGAGTTGTTGAAATGTGATAAAAGTCCTAATACTTTTGGAAATAACTTGTCATTTTCTAAATGTATGTTAAAAAAATTTTTTTGCAAAAATACCCAAACACCAGAACAAAAAGCTGGGTATTCCAGATTGAAGATCTGGAACACTTTAAAGCAAGTATCTAGACTAGCAAGAAATGTTGGGAATTTGAACTTAATATTTTCAAAATAAACGTAAAATTCTTTTAAATGAGAAAGGTCTTCACCTACGACAATTATAAATGGCTGTAGTGTTTCTTTTTCCAAGTAAAATCGTTCCCGTGTCTCTGCAATAACTCTTTCCAAATCGTTGATTTGCCGTAAGTGTACCACAAAAGAGTCCTTTGCCTCCTTGATTGTTATTTTTCTTTTCTTTTTCTTGCTGCAATCAGATACACTGCTTATTCTTGCCGCAGGAATGATTATTGCATTTAGAAGCATAGAAATTATGAAGTCTCTAGAACCTATGGAAAAGAGAATACACAAAATGATTACAAAATAAGTACATCACGGAAGAACACCTTTAATTCTTACTTTCATCACAGTTGTTATCAATATTTGATAATAATTCCAGCGATTCCTGCTCATGAATATGTCTTTTGAAATATGGGATTACTATTTTTACAAATCCAGGCCAATTTTGCAAAAGCTTCTCATCTCTTCCAAAAGGCGTTTGAGCATAGTCAATATTTATCTACATTTTTTAAATAGTTGGTTAGTTATTGGTTTAATGCGTTAATTAGTTACTTCTTTCCTTGAAACTTACCAATATTGGACCCAATATTGAATGTTTGTAGAGTGGCCACTCTCGGAAAATATTCAAAATTGGTTCAGTTCCTTGGAGGAAAAAGGCTTGTCGATATTCATGTGTTTGGAGCCACTTCTCTTTAACTTCATCAGTAGAATCGTTATATTTTAACCACAGCTGATTAATTTTAGCGATGCTGTGGTCAATTTCTATCGGCTCTTCACAAATTTTGTGATCAAATGATGATAAGTCCGAATGTTTTTTTAATTTGTTTCGTACGTTGAAATACCGATCATGCAATTTTCCCTTCGGATGTTTGTTGTTACTACTTCGAGGAATGTAATATGTATTCTTTAAGAAAAAAGAAGATTACAATTATGTATGTATTCCTAAAAAATATCTTACGGCATTCTCTCCGGGAAAGACTAAGGCGATGTTTGTGCTAATAGTTCTTAAATCAGACGTGGTTAAATTACTTTTGGTAGCAATTATTGCATCTATTACGCAGTTAGCGACGTTTTGTTGGTGGCTTGGTGACAGGTTTTTATGCTGGTCAAAATAATCTAACGTTGATTTACCCGTTATTGTTCGTTCCAAATATTCCCTTATATTGCACTATTATAAAGAAAAAATTACAATAGTTAGGTATATTATCTATTGTTTATTGTTAATACACAGAAAAAATATTATATTAAATTTGAACCTATCACCACAGATAATTTAACATATTATTATAGTATAAATATTATATATATAAATTGTGGTATAAATACAATTCTATAAAGTCTCTAAATTATATTGTAATGAGAATAAGAACAATTATTATATTTTACAAACCTCAAAATTTTCTGTAGTTCTGCTTGAGATGGAAGTTGATGGTCTTTGGTGTTCCTGGATCCGTTATCCAGTTAAGCACATCTAACTCAGAACTGTCTAAAGCTTCGATCTACAATAGGATAAAGTTGTATTATTGTAATTGTATTGGTATACCGTTAACTTACATTTTGTTGTTTACGCCAATTTTTAAATTTTTCACGAAATTTGGCTTTAATGCCTATTTGGTTGAAATTTGGAAAAAGTTGATTTATGTCGTCCACATTAAGATATTGCAGCTCATCGTATCCTACTCCTGCATCTGAAAATTTTAATATTCAACAAAATTTTCTATCAAAAAATAATAAATAAAATACCTTTAAGATTTGAAAAACAAACTTCAATATTCCAACTTTTTAAAAGATTTAGTAGCTTGCGTTCATTATCGCTACTAGCAAGGTCTTCTAAAGGGTGTTTTTTTAGGAGGTTTGTTTTTCCGATAGATGTCATTTTATTTTATGACAGTTGTTTTGACAGCTCAAAGTGGCATTTCTACTCAGTATTGTTTGGCAAATCATTATGAAAAAAAAAAAAAATGACATTTGTGAAAAATAGTCGTGGTAGCCATATGCCAGAAATTGTGTTTAAATGTTAAATGCCAAAAAATTATCTACCAAATAAAAAAAAATTTTGGTCATTTCATAATTTTATATGTGTTTTATTCAAAAAAAAAATCGGCAACCTCTTAAAAAAACATGTTATATCTAACGGGTGTTTTTTTAAGAGGTTGCCGATTTTTTTTTTGAATAAAACACATATAAAATTATGAAATGACCAAAATTTTTTTTTATTTGGTAGATAATTTTTTGGCATTTAACATTTAAACACAATTTCTGGCATATGGCTACCACGAATATTTTTCACAAATGTCATTTTTTTTTTTTTTTTTTTTTTTTTTTTTTTTTTTTCATAATGATTTGCCAAACAATACTGAGTAGAAATGCCACTTTGAGCTGTCAAAACAACTGTCATAAAATAAAACGACATCTATCGGAAAAACAAACCTCCCAAAAAAACACCCTTTATTAGTACAACCTCATAGTTAAGGTTAGTTAAATTTTCCATTTCTAAAAATAGTACACATCTTTAGTTGGCAATTTATGTTAAAAAATTATGTGAACGCAATATCTGCTCCAAATTTTTTTTTTTGATTATATTGCAGAATTTTTCGAGACTTCAAGCAAGTACCGTTCATAATAAACATAAGCTCACTTTATAATAACAGACGGTTAAAAAATTAATACGGTAAAAGTACAGTATTTATAATACTACAACAATTTCGGCAATGCAATTTCTTCATCAATTATTCACAAGTGAAGCGAAGCAATGTCTTCCCAGAAAACTCATAACGAATTTGGTTGAAATACATTGTTGTTGTTCTACATTATATACTTTAGTATTATACAATTGGAAATTGGATTTCTGAAATGGCCAAACATTTTGTTTTCATTTGGCATAACTAAAAAATAATAACTTAATGTTTTGCACACCAATAAAATATTTACATTTACACAAATTTTTCCGATTTCCATCATTTGAGATAATATATCAAAAATGTAGATTTGACAACTAACACGCACAAAAGTTTTCTTTTAATAAGTATATGACCAAATTACAAAAAACGCATGCTTTCACTTCACAAATTGAATTTAGAAATATTTATATACTTACCACAAATATTGTCAAGACACTTATATTACTTACTTATAATTATTTTACTTATAATTCTTTTTAAAACAAAAACTGAGTAGGTATCTGTACCAACGACTTGTTCGCAAATGATTGAGAACATATTGAATTTTTATCCACACGAACTAAAAAGTGCGTTTCAGTCAAAAGCGATCATGTTTATCTTCAACTCCTGTATGATTGATTGGAATGCACTAACGGTATTTTTCCTAGCCGAAACATGACTACGTTTGAATTAAACACGACTACGTTTGCAACAAATGGTTACAACAGTTAATTCTCGATCTGCTACTACGCAGTATTGGGTAAAAGTCAAAAGCACGTTTCGATTAAACGCGAACATTTTCAACGCAAATGTTGTAAGTTGTTTGTATCAACCGTGGTAATTTTTAAATCGAATAGTTTAAAATACAGAGACGTATTATCTTTTGGCAGTTTGATTTTAACATGTAATTTCTTTGCGACTAAACATGCCATTATGCATACTGCCTATGAATATATTCAAGTAAAACGCGTTCGTTGGTTATTGTTTAATGTTGTATTCAACAATCTTTTTCAAACATGAGTATGTTTACGTGTTCACTAAAGCCTTGTTTGAGCTGAACGAGTTTTATTTAACATAAACATAAAGTTTTGGCAATAAACGCATTTCAGGGTGTATTCAGATCAAAAACCATCAATGTTTATTCTAAACGCTGTCTTTTATTTCAGTGTACATGCACTCATTTTTTTAACAGCTCTATCTTCTCCTACTACTACCGATGCAACTGCGTTACTGTGTTTGGGTAGTGATATGCAATATGCACCCACCACACAATAAATTGTTATGAACATTTAAATCAGCTTATAAAATATTTATTCGGTTGTATGTGATGTGATTGATGATGATGTTTGTGATGCAAATGTAAATGTCAAATTGTCGCCCCACAAGCAGACTTTAAGTCGGTTTAAAATTGAGCCGCAATTTCATGCATACCAACTGCCTGCAATTTTTTTGTGCAGCACAAGCTGCGTAACTCCTTAATTCTTTACCGCAGCCGTAGTGATAGTATAGTCTCTGTTCATTTTCTATCAGTGCTCTGCTCTTTCTATTACCATTGCATAAAGTGATACAGTGCTGTCGTGTTTGGTCGTGTTACAGAAAAATAATACTACTATAAGTTACAAAAAAAGAGGCTTATTACAATGACACTTGCAAGCTTCCCTGCAACTATTTCCTTTTATTTTCCCTTATCTTATCCTTACTCATGTTTACAGAACTAGAGTAAATAACTCTTCGATCAATTACAGAAGGTAGAGAACCATGCAAAAGAACTATAATGATGAATAATTTGCCTGCATGTTTCAAAGCGACATTCTTAGCATACAATTTCGATGCATTGGTTAGTGCTGCTCACTTCTGTTCTCTTTAAATTTAATTTAAAAATACTCAAATTTTTTATGACGACTCTGTATTTCCGCATGTGTATGATATTCAGTCATTTTAGATACATGTGATTATGACTTGGCAAAGTTTATATTGAAATTACCGTGCAATATAATTAGTATTTTACCCCAATTGTTTTTGGCCAATAAAGCTGCACCCTCTGAAACGTCACTATAAATCATGTGAGCCCGTAAACCAAAACCCTCTCTAGAGAAGTAGTAGTGTAGTATAGTCTCTGTTGGTTGGTTCTCTGCTCAACTCACATTACATTACTAATTGAATTGAATTAAAAGGTTTAAGCTCGGAAATTATTTTATAACAACATAAACTGGAAAATTAGATAAACACTTTAATTTAAGTTAAATGTACATACATAAAAATTAAATAAAATTAAAGAAAAAAAAACTTTTTCAAGTCGACTTTTATAAACTTCATATCGTGGAGACCATACAACAGACGCATATTCAAGAACTGGACGAACAAGCGAAATGAATAATGTTTTTAAGGTGTAGGGATCTACAAAATCTTTACTATTTCGTTTAATAAATTCAGTTAGAGAGTTTGCTTTAGCGACTACATAATCAATTTGTGAATAAAAATTTAGCTGAGTGTCAAATATAACACCCAAATCCTTAATCTCTTCTAATTGGAGTAAACAGGTGTTATTGATTTTATATTGATATTCAATAGCAGATTTATTACGATAAAAACTTATTTCACTACATTTAATCGGATTGAGATAAAGTTTATTAACTTCGCACCAATGCAATAATACTGCGCTTCTGCGCTTGTTTCCCATTCATGGCTGTTTAGGGTATTTCTGAATAGAGACCAATTTGCTCTAGACAAATTGTACCTTGGAGCTATACTCATTGGTTCCTTTTCAGTGTCTATGTTGTACAATAGGTACCTATGGTCACTCAGTGTTTCGGTTGTTTCGACCTTCCACCCAGTGACGTTTAGGTCATTTGTCAGAGTAATGCCTATAGAATGTAGGCTCGCTGGCGCTACTTTTCAGGCCTCCTTTGGCTATTAGGTCCATGAACCTTTCTCCTATTCGCCGTTTTGTTTGGCAAATAGAGAGTGAAGTTTTTATTTCTCTTCATTCTTCTACAAAATTCCTGAATAAGGGTTATTACTATGTTATTCTCTTCCATGAATTGCTCTAGTAGGTTTGTAACCTCTTTGACTCTGCCTACGTTGATTTGGGCAATTTTAATTATTGCCATAGTCGATGAGATTTCCTGCTTGTCTCATCTTTCTTCTGAAGATTGCGCATTTGTTGTACCAGGCAAAATGATCTGTGCTGACTTCATATCTTTGCAGTTTACGCAGCACGGGGTCGCCGTTTTAGATGTGTGGTCCTTTGTATCGGATTTCTCCGCGGATTTTGGGCAAACCTGTTGTGTTGCTCTGCAGTATTTGGCTACATGCCCGTAGCCCTGGCACTTGTAGGATATTGCAAGTTCGGTGTATTCTTTAATATACACCCAAGTGTAATCTGCCACGATTTTGTCCTCTTTAATTAGGACCTTATACATCTCTTGAGTTACTTCAATTTTCCAGTTTGCCCTTCTGGAATTGAAGTTTTTTTTCTTCGAAATTTTTAATCCCGATTTTTTCCGCGAGTTCTGAGTTGCAAGCTGCCAGGTCCTTTCAGGATGTTATTTTCGCTAAGGTCAGTATTTTCATCAATGCCCATTAGTAGCATAATGGGCTTTGGTGCCTTAATATGTTACACTTTTAATGTGTCCTTTGCGTTTTTGGTCAGCGACGTCTGTACTTTTGTCCATTGTTCTCTGGAGTGGCAGCCGATCATGACTTCTCCACTTCGTAGGCTGTCAAGTTTTTTAAGTGCTTTCCTTAGCACTTTGCTTGTTGGCATGTCTTTGTTGTTGGATGCAACAGCGACTTTAAAGGCTGTCCTTTTTGTTGAATTGTCCCTGCGTAGTTTGTTGAATTTGGGGAAATCTTTTTCATACCTAGCGTTGTTAATCCTGACTGTCTGTCCATTTTGCTGTCCCATTTGTTGTCTCATTGGCTGTCCCGTTGTCTGTCCGCTTGGCTTTTTTGCCAGAGTGTTGGTTAGAGTCCAATTTTGTCTTTCAAGCTCCAATATTTTTTGTTGGTCTTCGTCGATGCCCAGCTGGAGTTCCACGATTTTTCGGTATATAATTTCCGTGTTCGCTGTAATTGACGCTTTAAGAACTGGTATATTGTCTTCAGCGCCTTTAATTTTTTCCAATACTTTTTTAATGGTCTTTTGGGTCGGCTGACTTATTTTTGGTTACTTTTGAGTATGTCATTATGGAATTTTCATTACCCAACCCAATGAGGATATCATTCTGACTTACCGCCGATGGTCGCCTCGTCATTATTTTCCTCGGAGCTTCTTTCTTCTTCGCTTCGTGACGAATCCTTGCGAATTTGTTCCATTGATTATCTGGTCCTTGATTTTTTGACGTTAGGCTGTTTAGGGTTCCCTCCTATTTTGTCGCGGTCACTATGTTTATTTGAAAATGCCGACGGATAATTTTTACAATTTTATACCTGCGTCAGGTATATTGGACTCACTTGTAGGTAGCTTCGCGCACACGTATACGGTAATTAAACACTGTGCGTTTTATCACAGGTGCACACAATAACGAAGCTTCTTTGGGTTTTTTTAGCGATGAAAATCACTGTTTTAATTTTGCCTTTTAGAAACTCTTCCCTAAAAACGACTGTTCACCACGAGAGTTTATCTAAGACTGGGTAGATAGGGACAACAGAGGGTATAATTTCACGATCCTCTTCGGACACGGATTGATTTTGTGACATCAATCAACGCCCATCCACAATATTGCTATAATGAATGTATCAGTATCATTGGAGTATAAGGCTCCAACTTCTCACTGATGGGGAGCGAGACCTATCTAACATCTCTGCCGATCTATGGGTCACGGCACCCGGTTGGAAGAATGCAACTCCACGCTTAGTAAATACTCTACCCGCATTTTGGTGTCAAACCACAGCCACCACGATGCTCCCACAAGGGGGCCTACCTCAATAGCTGGGGACGGAAGAAATCCTTCCGTGGGCTCCCCACCTCCCGTGGTACCAAATGAATCTCTGGTCAGATTTTCGTAGCTAACAAGTAGTTAACTACTGCAGTAGAGTTACTTACGACTCGGGACTGGTGGCCCTCCATACACCGCATATGCACGGAAATTAAACTGACTGCTTAAATCAGTCAGGTGAATCAACCATAGCAGGTTGCCTCCTTGTCCGCCGTTGAAACGCGTATTTTGCAAACGCCTTCATGCACTCAATATGGTCACAACGGCTCAATACAGATTCGAAGACGTATCTGTTATTAAGCACGCTTATGCCCATCGCACTTAAATCTCTTATGTCAGAGTAGAGTGGACAGTCCCATAACCCATTCTTAGGCTGAAAGCAAAGTCCGGATTTGCTCTGACGTCCTGGACGTCCTTCACAAATTTAAAAATAACTCTGCCTTTTTCGCATTCCGACCATCTAGATTGCCATCTAGATATCATGGCTCCATCAAGAAGTTCCTGGCACTGGGCAATGCCTCCATTTTCCAAATCCATATATGATGCGCACTGCCCCCCCTGTTTAAACCTCATTCAGTACGAAGTACACGGCGAATTGGACCTACGAGATTAGGCAGCCGCTTCCTGAGCTCAGTAAGGTGCACAAGGAAGTTCATGCGTTCGCTCATGTTAATACCGAGGTATCTTATCTGGTAAACATACTTGATACTAGACCCGTTGAGCCTAACCAATGGGTGACGACTGCGCGATAGTTTGCCTTTCAGCAACATCATCACAGTCTTGTCCAATGAGACGTCAACAACGACTCTAGCACCCCAGTCATGAACAATCGACATGAGTCCTGCACTCCTTGCCTCCAGTTCAAGTCGCGAGTTGCCTTCAACAAGGATGATCAAATCATCCGCGTAGGCACAACATTTGCAGAGCACTGCTAGCAGTCCTAAGAGGGTGTCCATCATAAAGTTCCATATAAATGGACCGCAAATGGATCCGTGAGGACAACCACGAGTGACACACCTACTGACGCATTCAGTAGTCCCAACACAGGAAGCTAGCCTGTCGCTAAAGTATTTCAGCCAAAGAGGTAGTTTGCGACAGCCAACTTCTATCAGTTTTTCAACCACGCAATCCCAACTAAGGTAGTCGAATGCGCCCTTGAAATCTACAAAGATGGCAAGAACGTATCGACTTGCACTGCCATACCCGCTGTTTTTTTTCATACAGCCATGCATCCTCAGTGCCTTTCCCAGTTTTAAAGCCGTATTGCCTGTCAGACATCAAACTGGTCGCAACACCCTCAAACCGTCGTACCATTAACCTCTCCAGCGCTTTTCCAAGTACCGGTAAGAGACTAATGCCACGGTAGGAGCGACGGTTACTGCGCACCTTTTCAGCTGCGGACGGGCACCTGGAAAGAACTCCTCTAGGAGTGCTCTCACACTATCTGACCAGGTATGGCACACGCGGTTATTGACACGAATGCCGCAAACTTCCGACCTACGCTTTCCCCTGCATATGCGGTAAATTTCACCCCATGGATCGTTATTGTTGTTACCAACAAAACGCCTCCAATCGTCCTCTTTGGCTTTGAGGATCATATTACGGTACTCACGTGTGCCGCGCTGATAGGCCAACCTAAAGAGATCGACTCTTGGACTATCACCAGCTCTGGCCCTCTGGTGCGCATTCCTAAGACGTCTTAGCCACGCATGCTTCGCACTTAACTCGGTAGACCACCATTTAGTACGTTTAGGGTTAGTTTTTCTAACCATTTGAAATGCACTATCATTAGCAGTAACCATCCAAGTGTCGAACAACAAGATTTGCTGGTCAATACTTAGATTTCCGAATTCGCCGAGCGAAAAGCTTGATGCTTACACTCTAATGCGTTCAGCGTAGGCATCCCAGTCAGCACCACGAGTGTGCCATCTTCTTGGGATCACAGTCTCATGAGCATACTGGGTCCTATCGGAGTCCAGGGTTATCTCAATAAGATTATGATCACTGATACACATCCCAGCTAGGAGTCTCCAGCGAAATTGGAGAGAGCAGGCCGCGCGACTACAGAAGGACACATCTATGTCACTCACGCCCTGTGGTACTACAGCGGCGAGGATGCGTTAGCATCAAAATCGTCGGTGTGCCGTCTGCAAGTTGCATAATGGACTCCATATACTCCAGATATTGTTCCAGCGGCTCGTTAAACTTGCAGTAAACACTGACCAAGTAAAACTCCCCAAACTCACCCTTGATCCACACGCAGGATCCCCACTCTTCTGTGTTGTCCCTCACAGCCAGGCATTCAATGTTGATATCATTGACCACCACCGCAGCATTCATCCTAGAATCAGGAAAAATGCGCATGGTGGATGGGAGACCCCTAACGCAGCCGTTAACTGCATAGGGCTCGTGTATCAACGCGAGGCTGGCGTTCTGCTCATAAAGGTGCTGGCCAAAATCGCACATTGCGGCATAGGAGCCCTGACAATTAAGTTGTAAAATTACAAACATTAATGTCTAGAGTTCACCTTGGCGACAAGATTGCTGTATATCGGGCAAGCAGCTGACATCATTAGATATGCAGCAGGATGACCTCTTAAGGAGCAGTTCCGACAGTGTGGCATTTTCTCACACCGCGAAGCAAGGTGACCTGCGCCGCCACAACGACGGCAAACGTTCTCTTTGTGCCTGCACTCAGATACCCGATGGTCAAAACCAATGCAGCGGAAACAGCCCATAATAGGATCTTGTTCCCTAACTACGTAGGAGTACCACAAAACAGCATCGACGGGCCTTAAGAAGAATATTTGCAACTTGGTTGGTACTTTTATGCACCAACCAAGTTGCAAACCACATTTGCTACTGCATCGGCTCCATCTTTTTTTGGTCGGCTGACGAATCTAGCGCCTTTGTTGAATTCTTCAAAATACATAGCTTCATTCAAGTTCTTTGAATGGATCTCAGTCATCAGTTCATCGTCTGAGATAGCCGATAATACATTCTGTATTACAATCTTTGCTCAAAGTTTTTCGTTTACCGAAACATCGAGCCCCATTTCTTCGAACTTTTTATTCGCGACTATCTTGTCCCGTTCAGCCATCGACGGAGTCTTCTTCTTTATGTCCTGTATCCCCTTATGGGTCCTAGGGCCTCTACTACGCCTACGCGCCATCGCGTGCGGTTCCTGGCAATGAGCTTCAGCTCTCTCCAACTCTTCCCCAATTGCCGTGCCTCCTCCTCAACTGTTCTGCGCCATGTATTTCTCGGACGACCCGTTCTTCTACCATCCTGAGATAACGGGTTCCATTGCATTGCGTAGTTTGCTATGGAACTGTCGCCTTTTCGGAGTGTATGACCAATCCACTGCCACTTCCGTCGTTGGATGGTTGTGCCTATTGGTTCCTGACCCGTTCTCTGGTAAAGATGTTCGTTAGAGATACGGTTAGGCCAGAAAACCCTTATGATGTTCCGTAGGCACCTATTTACAAATGTTTGTAATCTTTTTGTGATAGTAGCGGTCACCTTCCAAGTGCTGCACCCATACAACAGCACAGATTCAACATTTGAGCGGAACAGTCGCAGCTTGGTGTTTAAGCTGATCGCATTGCTTCGCCATATCATGGACATCATTCCAAACACCGATTTTGCTTTGCCGATTCGGTTGGCAATGTCCTGTTCGGTTCCACCTTCGGTCGAGACAATACTCCCAAGATATTGGAAACTCTCTACTCTCTCTACCGGCTGTCCAGCAATGTTAACATGAGTAACTGAGTTAGTGCCGAGGTTGATGATTTTGGTTTTGGCAGTATTAATCTTCAAACCCGCAACATTTGCCTCCCTCTCCACATTTGTTGTCATTTGGTGCAGCTCCATAATTCTATGTGAGAGTAAACAAACGTCGTCAGCGTAATCCAGATGTTTGAGTTGAGATGTAAGAGTCCAACGAATTCCTCCGTTTCCAGTAGATAAAGCTGCGCGAAGTACATCGCTAATCACCAACAAAAAAAGTATCGGCGATAGAATGCAACCTTGTCGTACCCCACTTAGGATCTCGAATTCCTCTGACAGCTTTCCTCTATGCAGCACATGACATTTAGAGCCATCATAGGTTGCTTTAATAATAGCTATTAGTTTATCGGGTATACCTCTCCTGCGCAAGGCAAGCCAGATAAACTGTCTGTTGACACTGTCAAACGCCTTCTCAAAATCGATGAACAGCAGGTGCAGTGGTGACCGGAATTCAACGCACTGTTCAATAATGATCCGCAGGGTGTTTATGTGGTCTACACAGGAGGATCCAGTGCGGAAACCTGCTTGTTCGGCATCGAGTGTATCTTCCAGATGTTCCTTAATACGTTCAAGTACTACTTTGGCTATTACTTTTGCAACTGCAGGGAGAACGCAAATGCCTCTCCAGTTTTCGCACTCCATAAGACTACCTTTTTTAGGGAGCTTGACAATCATTCCCTTCTTCCACTCTTCGGGGAAACTTTCTACCTCCCAAGCTCTCTCTACAAGAGGATATAAAAGCTCTGCTGATGTCGTTGGAGCTGCACGCAGAAGCTCTGCGGGTATACCATCTAGTCCTACCGACTTGTTGTTCTTTAGTGCGTTAATCGCGGTAGCGATCTCGTCTTTACTGGGAGTTGAGGTGCGAATTCGGGAAATTGTTACTTCCGGCATTTCCGCTTGATTTAGGTGCATATCGTTAGCAAATACACGGTTAAGGACCGTAGAGAAATGCTCCTTCCATCGCTTGAGCTGATCCTCATCTGAAACGAGTACGGTACCATCTAGGCCTTTCACCGGATGTTGGCTAGAGCGGTGACCACCTGTCAGCTCTTTGGTGATTCTGTAAACGGTTCTGCTATCGCACCGGCTCGCTGCTTCCTCTGCTTCTGAGGCCAGGTTGTTAATATAGTTACGCTTGTCACGTCTTACACTACGCTGCACTTCTCTCATTTTTCTTCGATACATGGACTCTAGCTCGCTCCTCGCTACTGCTGGGATATCTACAATACGAGCTTTAAGTAGTTTACGTTCTTCAATCCGCCTCCAGGTATCTTCGGTAAGCCACGTGCTGTGCCTTGCCTGGCTTCTACCAACAATACTTTCCGCTCCAGATGTGAAAACATTTTTCACAGCCTTCCAATGTTCCTGGATGGTTGTCGGCAGTGAGCTGCTGATTGCTTCCACTCCTTGCGATAAATGATCCCTTAATTGTTGGCGTACTGAGGGGATCTTTAGCCGGTCGATGTTATACCTAGGCATTCGGATGATATTGCGGATTCTATGAACTGATGCAGTACGTAACTGGACAGTAGCTACCATAAGGTGATGATCACGTACCATACCCATGTCGGCTCCTCGTCTGTTTCGGACGTCTAACAGACAGCTCCTAAAACGCCTGCTGATCGCCACATGGTCGATTTGATTGGATGATGATTGCCTGTCAGTTGACACCCAGCTGACCTTGTGGCAAGTCTTATGCTCAAACATGGTGCCTCCTATAACAAGGTTGTTGGTGTTGCAGAAATCAACATCGACGGAGTGCGTACAACAACGCTTCCATTTTTGATGGTGTTTTATATGTGTGATTGTTGAGGACCCACGATTACAATCCGTTTTCTATGAAACTTGCAAAAATGCAAAATGCTCTGCGAAGCATGCCTGCAGCAGAGGCAGCAATCAGAAGAGCCTTTGTTCTTTCTATAGTTGTGTGGATTTTTACACCAATAGCCGATTATGAATTTCGTCGCAAAAATAAGCAATACGATTTAAAAAGCCAAAGCTTAATTCAAAACACAGCACAGAGTTTCTAATTTAACAAACAATTTCAATTTTATTTCAAACAATTTCAATCTATATTTAATGACAGTATCAGTATGTGATAAAAAGTACAAGTCTCGTTTTAATGGCAAAAAGGAAGTAAGTAAGAAAATGGTGAACATCAATTATTTTACAGCTCATACAAGTATTGTGTTATTTTTACTTTACGATAGGTGGCTTAGATACTAAGGCCGCGAGTACATTATACATTTTATATATTTTTATTTGTGTTAAACATGGTTGTTGGCTTTGTCGGCCATCAATTTATTTAGAGTGGTTAGAAGTCGTAACAGATGGGTTTTACTTCATGAACTCTTGTTCCAAGAGCTGGGCACACTTTGCTGATGACTTTTTCCGCTAACTCTTTCGCTGAGACTGTCTTGCCCTTGCTTTTCACCACAACGGACCAAGTCTCAGGCGGCTTGTGAATGACAGCTGGGGATTCAACCACAGTAACTCGCGTTGGGGTAATCGTCCGGGGTGCCATCATTGAGGGTGCCATCGTTGGAGGTGACCTAATGGGGGGAGGATTTCTCTCAGTGCGCATCTGGATTTTCTCCAGTGTCTCAATTCTCCCTTTTAAGTGAGAGTTCAAGTTCATCAATTGGCTTATCCTTTTGTCATATATGCTCTTCCATTCGGTGACGTGGTTGAATAAGAAATCGCTTTCAGACTTAGCCAGAAGAAAGACTTTTTTTGAAATGTCTTCCATTTTTTTAGTTGATACTACTTCTTCAGCAGTATCAGACTCACATGTCGACCTGATTTTACGCAGGTCGGCCTTCTCATCGAGTGTCATATCGACAGATGAGTCGCTTAAGTCACCAGAGATTTTTCTCATGTGACACTCAAGCATATTACCTAATGTTTTTTCCTTTTTATTTTTATTAGCGATATAGTTACTTACCCCGGAGTCATCATTATTCGCGTTTTTAAGTTCATTCTGCTTCCTCTTTATGTCCTCAGCACTTGCTTCGGCATCGCTTGTAGGAACGGCGTTGACCAAAGGTTCACCATCTGGTCTTATCTTTGTCTTCCTCTTCCTTGGTTATCCGTCCACTTTTTCGCGCTGCGTCATAGTTTAGGTTCACGTTTATTATTATTTTTTTTTATTCGGAATGTAGGACTAAGATGCGACTATAAGACTTCTTCCTAGGGAAATTCTGGAATATTATCTGGAATTTCTGGAGCAAAGCAATATTTCAAGCGATTCGCATGAAATTCGGAATGTAGGACTAAGATGCTACTATAAGACTTCTTCCTATGGAAATTCTGGAATATAATAATTAATGTCTGGAATTTCTGGAGCAAAGCAATTTTTCAAGCGATTCGCATGAAATTCGGAATGTAGGACTAAGATGTGACTATAAGATTTATTTTTATGGAAATTCTGGAATATTATCATTATTGTCTGGAATTTCTGTAGCAAAGCAATTTTTCAAGCGATTCGCATGAAATTCGGAATGTAGGACTAAGATGTGACTATAAGATTTCTTTTTATGGAAATTCTGGGATATTATCATTATTGTCTGGAATTTCTGTAGCAAAGCAATTTTTCAAGCGATTCGCATGAAATTCGGAATGTAGGACTAAGATGTGACTATAAGATTTCTTTTTATGGAAATTCTGGGATATTATCATTATTGTCTGGAATTTCTGTAGCAAAGCAATTTTTCAAGCGATTCGCATGAAATTCGGAATGTAGGACTAAGATGTGACTATAAGATTTCTTTTTATGGAAATTCTGGGATATTATCATTATTGTCTGGAATTTCTGGAGCAAAGCAATTTTTCAAGCGATTCGCATGAAATTCGGAATGTAGGACCAAGATGCGACTATAAGATTTCATCCTATGGAAATTCTGCATTACTGTGTTTGGGCAGTGATATGTAATATTTAATATGTAACCACCTCACAATAAATTGTTATGAACATATAAATCCGCTTATAAATAATTTATATATAATGTGATGTGATGATGATGTATGTGATGATCTACGGTGCAAGTCGTAGGACTTGTATTTAGTATAGAAATTGTTTTTAATATATCCGTCCGTGTTTATGTCCCACAGACAACAAGATCTTTGTTTTCTCTTCTTTCGTCCCGGACAGACGTTGTCACGCTCAAAACCCACGGCCGTGTCTTCGACACAGCCTACCCTGCTTAACTAGAAGTAATAAAAATTACTGATTTCGATTTGGATTTGGTCTTTTTGCAATAAAGGATTATTTTTGCACAACACAAAAACAACTAGCGCTCGATTTTTAGCACGTCTGCTCACTGAGAATTCCAAAATTCAACTCAGTAGATAGGGTCATGAAGTCGTGGTTGGAGTTGGGGATTGAGCCCCGGGCTTACCTGGCTTTCGCCTTTAAGCCACTCCTTATATTTTGCTACTTAGCGGTCCTCAATTTGGAGTAAACCGTTTCTTATTCTGTCGTTTTAAGTCCTGCAACATAACTGATAGGTATTATGCTGCAGTCGGACCCCACGGCCCAGTAGATAGGGACATGAAGTCGTGGTTGGAGTTTGGGATTAAGCCCCGGGCTTACCTGGCTTTCGCCTTTAAGCCACTCCTTATATTTTGCTACTCAGCGTTCCGACCTTTGGAGTAAACCGTTTCTTAATCTGTAGCTTTAAGTCCTGCAACAGAACTGTGTTATATTATGCTGCAGTCGGACCCCGCGACCCAGTAGATAGGGACAGTTGATATTGTTTGAGGGCAAGCCCTCTGCTTTCCCACCTTTCGGTATTAAGCCAGTGTAGATAGGGACAGATTATATAGTTTGAGGGCAAGCCCTCCGCTTTCCCACCTTTCGGTATAAAGCACGCCGCAAAAACATCCCCACTTCAGCAAAGAGCAAATCCACAGGCAAGGGAACCCAACCACCAAACCACCTTCCAATAATTAGCGGGGTCTCCTGACTCTTTTATTCCTTATTTTTGTATATTAGTCTTCGTACTCGAAGACCATATTTTCTGCAACATATTCACTTCCTAGAGGTATTCATCTGTTGTGTCATCGTCTATTTGAAGTACGATGGCTTGTTGTCCATGTTTTTCCTTAAATTCTCTTCTTGCTTCCTCTCTCCGCGGGAGCGTACAATCATTTAGTATATGCTGAATGTCGTCGACATCCGATTGGCAGGAGCACAGGTCCTGAATTTGCTTAATTCCAAACCGATGGAAGTACCTATTGAAAGGGCCATGTCCCGACAACAGGTAAACTGCTTTTGGTCCAAGGAGAGTATACTTAGCAGTGGGTTGTTTCACGACGTCGTGAATAACGCGTCCAAAAGAGGAATTGTTCCATTCCTGAATCCAATTTCTGCCCATTTTCCCATGCGCGTCTTTATTCGCTGAATTTCGCGGTTGGACAGTGTTGCCGCTTTTCTGGCCATGCGGTCCACCGCTTCCATTTCCACTATTGCTGAACCATGACCTCTGGCCCAGTGTAATGCTATAATGTTCCCTTTATCCTCGAAAAAATTCAGCCGATTGGTGATCTGCGTTATGTCTGGATCATCATTTTTTGGCTGTCGTATTTTCCCTAGAGCTATCTGCGAATCAGATACAATGTTTATTGTTTTCCCTCTGGTGTTAGGGTCCAAACATTCTAGGGTTTTCCAAATTGCTGTTATTTCGACCCTGTGTATCTCGGGTGTACTTTGGATAGTCCATTTCCTTGTTTGTGAGGCGTTTGCATCTAGTATGATGGCGCCTATTCCTGATGCTGCTCCTGTTGTGCATGCATCTGTAAATATCTACATGTCATTTGGTCCTATGTCTTCTATACTTTCGTCGCAGGTATTGTACATTCTTCTTTTCATTCTGGCCGGATGTGGCCATATACTCGGTGGTAACCTTTCCAGATATTGGCTAGTTTTCCTAGCCTCATATATCTCGAACCTTTTTCTGGCTTCCAGATACAGAGGCGGCTGGTTTGCCATGATCTGTATTGAGTGATTTGCCGTTGTTTTGTAGGCTTTGCTCAGAGCTAACAGAAATGGTCTTTGCGCTGCTTGCAGGTTTCTTCTGAAATATATATTTCCAGAGTTTTTGCCCCATAGTTCTGCACCATATAAGAGGAGTGGTTTAATAGCTCCTTCGTATATACTTCTGATACTTTAATACGTGGTGGCCTTATTGCTGGTTTCGATGGTGTGAACATTGCTGCTGTTTTATGTGTTGCATAACTTAGCTTGTTGTTCTCTGCCCATTTTTTGCCGCTATTCCAGGTTTGCAGCCATAACTCTTCGAATCGTATGAGGGACGTCCCTGATATGGCTATTATCTGGTCATCCGCAAATGCTTGGTTATGTTTGGATGTTCTAGAGTCCGTTTGTACGTTGCGCATTTCGTCGAACCAATCTTCCATGATAATTAACCGTAAAGCTGGGCCAAGGCATGAACCTTGCGGGGCACCTCTTTCCATTTGCATTTCAACGCCATTTGATCGTATTTTCCGATTTTGTAGAAAATCTACAATAGCCGTTCCTAGTTCCTCAGAGCAACCGGTTTTCGCCAAGAGTAGTTTTAGTCTGGGATACCAGGCTGAGTTGAAAGCATTTTTTATGTCCATTGCTATGGTCAGTGTATGCATCTTCCTTGCTTTGTTTTGGATGATTATTTCCACTAGGTTCTCAATAGCCTGTGCTGTTGTCCTTGTTCTCCTGAATCCGTACTGATTCGGAGAGAATTTTCCCTTTGATTATAAATGGTGCATTAAGCGATCTGCCAGTATTTTATCAAACATTTTGCCAATCGTAGGTAATAGACAGATTGGTCTGACATCATCCGAATCCGGTTTTGGCAGCCATGCTATCTCGGCTGTTTTCCATATGTCTGGAAATTTGCCTTGTCTCAAGCAGCTGTTTAGTACGTCATTCCATTCTTCCAGAATTCCTTCTGAAAGTGGTTTCAGCGCTACCGTTGGAAATTTATCCGGACCTGGGGCTTTTCTCTTCGGCCGAGTCTTTATCACAGCTTGTGATATCCAGACAGTCATGCATTAGCCATACGCATGTTTCTTGTCTGTCCGCCCTATTCTGCACAGAATCATCCGCTCTTGAGTCCATTGGGAAGTATTTTCTCATTAATTCCAGAGTTGATTCCTTTAAGGTATGTGTCCACGATCCATCGGCTCTTTGTATGGACTTTATTATCATCCTTTTCCTGCCTTTAGGATTTATTATTTTGTGGGCGATTTCCCATGGGTCCATTTATGCATTATTTTCCTCTAAGACCCTATTCAATGACTGGAATTTAGCTTCTTTGATCATTCTCTTGAGCATATTTCTCTCTAATTTGTACTTATTTTTGAGAATTGCTCTTGAAGGTTCATGCCTGGTTTCTTGTATCTTCCTTCTTGCTTTCCTTACTTTCCTCCTTTGTCTCTCTAGATCCCTGGACCACCATGAATTAACCACCATTATTTGGCAACGCCGCCGGGTCTCAGTGGCATGGACATATTGCAAGCTGCGTTGGCCAGTTCTTGCATCTCTACAGCCTTTACATTAGCTAGCTGACTTCCAGCATTTAATCCCCAGTCGTGGTTGCTGAGGTGTTCCTTGAAGAGTGCCCAATCTGCCATTTTCAGGTTATATTACCGAGCAATGGTTATCGGTTCCCTCTCTGTATTTATCTTGTATGATAGGTACCTATGGTCGCTGAGTGTTTCAGTTGTTTCCACTTTCCACTCCTCGATGATTATGTCCTTAGTAAGGGTAACGTCCATCCAGCTTTCGCCACGTGGGGTAAAAAATGTTGGCTCGCTGTTGCAATTGTTTTCTATTTGTAAGCCTTCCTTGGCTATTAAATCCATGAACCTTTCTCCTTTTCTATCCGTGATATTTCCACCCCAAATTGTGTTTTTGGAGTTTATATCCCCAGCAATTAGAAGGTTTTTCTGATACCTTAGAAGGATTTTCTCTATCTTTTGGAGGTGCCTTTTCATTCTGGCTTTTGGCTCCAAATACAGTGACATCAATATTAAGTTGGGTACTGCATTTGTAATTTTCACGGTCACCGAGTAGTCATCAGTGAATTCCGTGAGTAGCATTGACGTGATGGTCTTGTTCCTCACCACTATTGCAGTTTTCGCTGAAAGGTCCCTCGCCGTCCTGTTGGGCAGATAGAGTGTGAAGTTATTGTTCGCCTTCATACTTATAAAGGGTTCCTGAATTAAGGCTATATCTATATTTCTCTACTCCATTGTTTGTTCTAATAGGTTTGTGGCCTCTTTGCCTCTGCCTATGTTAACTTGGATAACTTTAATTGTTACCATAGTTAGTAAGTGTTCCTGCCTGCCTCAACTTCCTGACAAAAACTGGGCATTTGTTATATCAACACCGATGAGCAGCATGCTCGGATTTGGTGCTTTTAATGCTTTTGATGTGAGAGTTTCCTTTGCTCTCTGTGCCAGGGTCTCTTGCAGTTTTTCTTGCTGTTTTTTGGATTGAGTTCCCACCATGATGTTACCGCTTTTAAGGCTCTTTACTTCTGTAAAGGGCCCTCCCACATCCTCGATTTTCTGACCCCTTAATGTTTCCCTTAGCAGTTTATTTGCGTCTTTGTCCTTGTCTGTTGATCTAACTACAGTAGACCACTTAGTCTTAGAGTTAGACCTGTCCCTGGATTTCCTGCCAAGAGCAGGAAAAGCCCTAATATATGAAGCGCTCTTTGTCTTTGGCTGTTCCATTTGTTTAGACGTCGCAGCATTGTTATTTGTCCATACCTGATTTTCAAGGTCATGTACTTTCTGTTCATTTCCCGTAATTCCTAAAAGGAGATCTAAACACATCTCGAAAATTTTCCCTGTGTTTTCGGCTACCTCATTTTTTATATCCGGATATTTGTTCGTTAGTGCCTTAATTTTCCCAAGTGCGCCTTTGACGTTGTCGACCGCATCTTCAGGCTTAATTGGACCCACCTTAATTATTCCCTTAATTACCTTATCATGTTTGACTGTACTGTCCGTTTCGGAATCGGTCAATTCCGATTAGGAATTATCCAAATTTTTTTTTTTTAAATAAACGTCAGCCATTTCTGGCTTAAGTTTACTTACGATCGCTCTATTAATCTCGATCTTTAGCTTCTTTAATTTGAAATTAATTTTAAATTATTGCAAAACCGTTTAAACCGAAATCGAAAATTTAAAAAAAAAAAAAAAAAAAAAAAACAATTCTTTTTTTTTTCACACAAAATGTGTGACGAACAAATTTAGTCGTCTATGTCCCTTTAAAGATACAAACCCTCAATCTGCTGTCAGAAAAATCGCCCGAAAATAAAAAATGTTGTAACGGCTGGTAACTTCCACCAGACGATTAGACACGCACAAAGGTAAAAGGTTGACACACAACCGAACACGTATAAAACCGACTATGCTAAACAAAAATCTTTAATAACTTTTGTTTAAACAAATTATTTGCAAATTTTTTTCTTTATTATCTCCGAACGGACCTAGATCTATCCACAAAAAATTTTTTTTTTAAAAAAAAACACTTTTTTAAAAACCCATCGGAATGACGAGTAGTTATATTATTGGTTAAATAAATTGTCATTTAAATTTCGTAGCAGAGGGTAGTTCTCGGTACGGAACCCACCGTTAGGTATAACCCGCGGATCGTATTCCCCAAATTTGAGGGACCGCGTAATAATTCTAACTTTGCATTCTATAACAGGCGAACTCATTATCGACAGCGCTGGCGACGATGGATATGCCCGGAGAAAACCGTAAGTAAAACACACAAAAAAAATCCGGGTTATTTTGTTTGCCTATTATACCGCATTTACTAGTGGTTTTGCGATCGGTCCGGTGAGAGAACTCGCTCTTTTGTATAACAGAATTGTGGGTATAGCACTTGCATTAGTTGCAAGGTTTCAGAAATTGCCCATTGGCCATGTTTTATTGTAGAAATAATTTAATTATATTATGCCAAATTTTTTTTTGTCATTAAAAATAATTTAAATATAATAGGCCCGCTGGCCACGTTTTCTTAACAAATTAATTTTAGATTATTATGCCCGTTGGTGTAACGGACGCCTAAGAATTTTTTTGGGAAACCCCTGGCAACCCTAGTTCGTTTACCTAATTTCATTTTTTTTTCTAATATATAATAATTTTGTGCGGCATTATTGTTATATATGCTCGTTTTAGCTTTGGGTTGGTGGCGTCACTCCCCATCCCACTTTTTCGCATTATCGTCTATTTCGTAAAATCAGACGATATTCATTACACTACCCCCCCCCCCAACAAATGCATTCAGACTGAAAAACCCAACGCATGAAAAAATTTAATCGACACGATGGGAGCCGACCACCCTATGTGCATGGTACACAGAACCGGTCGTTGTCGCAACGAAATTTTGTGTATACCTTTTTTTGGGCAAAAGCAGGGAGAACAAAAAGTGCAACGAGGAGTTGCGATGGAGATCTTGACCAAGGCGGTCATGCTCTCGTGCTCCACCAGTTTATTTCTTTTCGAGTTGGATTGGCGAGTCAGAAGCGAACGGTCGAGTGCGAGTTGTTCTGCTCCTTGGGTGAATCGACGCTGTTCACAACTCGTGGCCTCTGCGGAAGTTACTAGTTTTTTTTTTTGCGAAAATTGTTTTCTTTTTCTTTTTGCGAAAATTTATTTCCGAGTCGTGACACCTTTAAAATGATTGTTTTACTGCGCAGTAATTGTTTATTGTTTTACTGTGCAAAGATCGATTAAAATTAGTGGCGCTTAGAAAATTGTTTTGCGCAGAAATTGAGCGCAATTAGCAGCTTTTTTAAAAATTGTTTTACTGTGCAAAGATTGGTTGAAATTAGTGGCACTTCCTAGATTGTTTTATTGTGCAATAATTGATTGAAATTAGTGGCACTTTCTAGATTGTTTTATTGTGCAGAAATTGATTGGAATTAGTGGCGCTTGGAAAATTGTTTTTGCGCGAAAATTGATTGCAATTCGCTACCCTTTAAAAATTGTTTTATTGTGCAAAAAAAAATTGACTGAAATTAGTGGCACTTTCTAAATTGTGCAAAAATTGAGCGCAATTCGTAGCACTTTAAAAATTGTTGTTGTGCAAAAATTGAGCGCAATTCGTGGCAACTTTAAAAATTGTTTTTGTGCGAAAATTGATTGCAATTCGTAGCACTTTGAAAATTGTTGTTGTGGTGCAAAGATTGAGCGCAATTCGTGGCAACGTTAAACATTGTTTTTGTTGTGAAAATTGACTTTCAACTCGTGGCTACTTCCAAAATTGGTCTTTGTTGCGTAAATTTATTCCTGGATAGAAATAGAGTATTTCCGTCAGCTCAACATAACTGGGCCCCATCGTCTATATTCCTTTGGCTGATTCGCCTGCAGCGCAGTAGTGAAAGTGGGTACGAAAACCATAACAGCGACTGAAGAGTTTTACATCAAACCTCCCGGGAAGTGATAGATGCTGTAGCCTGGCGACAGCGGAGTAGAGGAATCTCCAGCGACTGTAACAACCAGAGGATTCCCGAGGGCTTAAGTGTCGGCTGCTTCAAGCATGTTTCAACCATAAGGAAAATCGTCTCCTGCCTAACAAAAAGGGGGAATTAATAAGTTTCTTCTGAATTTTTTTTTCTGTGTTTGTATAAAGCTTAAAGACTTTCCAAAAAATTTCCGATCACCTTCAAATCGCTAAATTCGCAAATTCAACACACAGAAGCACGACCGTTCGGTTTTGCTGTTAGAACACAACTGAGTAGATAGGGACATGAAGTGTCTTTGGATTTCCGTGGATACCTGCATTGAAAGTTCTACCCCACGGTCCTCTTCGGACAGGATTGATTTTGAGACGTCAATCAACGCCCATCCATAATATTACTATTATGAATGTATCAGTATAATTGGAGTATAAGGCTCCAACTTCTCACTGATGGGAGCGAGACCTATCTAAATCTCTGCCGATCTAAGGGTCACGGCACCCGGTTGGAAGAACGCAACACCACTCCACGGGGACAGAAGAAATCCTTCCGTGGGCTCCCCGGCTCCCGTGGTACCAGACGAATCTCTGGTCAGATTTTCATAGTTAGCAACGTAGCTAACTACTGCAGTTGCGTTCCTTACAACTCAGGTACTGGTGGACCTTTAAACGCCGTAGTTTTACAACTAGAGTCAGCGTGGTCTTACGACCATATGTTCGGCATTTTAATGCCTGGCATTTGCCCTGGCAACCACTCCGCTGTATATAGGGCAGAGTGCTGACATCATAGGATGGTCAGCAACCTGACCCTTCAGCTCGCAATTGCGACAGTGCGGCGATTTGTCACACTGTGCAGCCACGTGCCCTTGCCCACCACAACGCCGACAGACATTCTGCTTAAGAGGGCAGTCTGCCACCCGATGACCAAACGAGAGGCATCGGAAGCAGCCGTATCGTGCATCATGCGCTCTTACCCTACATGAGGTCCACTTGATATAGCAGCGGCCAGCACCAAGGAGGGAATCAACCAGTTGGTCAGACCCTTCCAGAATGACGTCCGCTACTGCATCAATGCCCTCTCTTTTAAGACGGCTCACAACGGAGACGCTCTTCTTGAATATATCAAGGGTCATAGCATCCTTCAAATTTTTCCCATGAATATCCAACATGAGATCTTCAGTGGGTATTTCTGCTGATACATTCTGTATAACAATCTTTCGTCGAGGGACTGGTGTGTTCACCACATTCAGCCCAATCTCAGAGAATTTCTCATTCTTGCTGATCTTTGATCGTTCTGCAATGCTTGGGGTGCGTATAACTACGCCCCCGTCTTTCAGCGTCTTAATTTCATGGATCCTAACTCCAAGAGTAGGACCCACTTCAGTCATCACCTTCTTGATGACGTCCTTGGCAGAGGTATCTTTATTTTTACTGCGAACAACAACCGACCACGTTTCAACTGGTTTTTGAGCTGTGGCTGGGAGTACAGCAACTCTTGATGGGACTGTAGTTTGTGACGTCTGAATAGGAGTGCCTTGCGTCTTTGAGAGAGCTCCCTCCATCTTCTTCGTCATGTTTTCAATGGTTTTCTCCATGGTTTTTAAAATCATATTGTTGCTGTCATTTATTGTCTTTTCCATAAATCGTCTGGACTCTTCTTCCCTTTTTTTGGCGGCTATCAGGTCTTCATTAAGGCGATGGTTTTCGACTATCATATCAGTCACTATGTCATCGTATTTTGAGTACAACTCGTAGAACTTGTCAAACATTTCGCCATGTTTCTTGCGAATTTCTCTTTCTTTGTCCTCGTAGACCTCACGTGCTTCGTCTTGTCTGGCCCTCATGTTTTTGTAGTACGTATTTGCCACAATTATTAGTTTAACAACAACTGGAGGAATGTCTGTTATGGCAGCAGGCTTATCTTCAGAAGCCTTAGCGCAGTCATCGTTGGGCTTCAGAGATGAAACACCATCCCCATCAGGGAGAATGCCTTGCATTCCATCTTCACACATGTTATTAGAATCGTTTTTATCAACCAAACTTACCCCAGATTTGCTCGTTGTTTTTACCTTCCTGGGGAGTTCCTCAGGACTTTCCTCATCTTCGCTGGTAGACAAGCGAACGTTTGGCTGCGGAGTTGTCTTAATCTTCTTTCCCTTTTGCGGCTTCATGTTGGTCTTAAGACCACTCATTTGCACTTATTATCACTGCTCACTAAAAATATTGACGGTGTTAAAAGAAAAATCTTTAAAAACTTTGCAAAACCCCGACGGCTCTTTATGAAGATCCCGACGGCTTTTGTGAAATTCGCGTTTTAATGTTTTACGGCTTGACAGCTCTTTATGAAAAACTCGACGGCTTTTCTGAAAGTCTCGTTTTACTAAAAATCCCGTTTTACTGTTTTACCTGCGTGACGGCTTTTAATATCAAAATCTCGTATGGTAGTTTCGCAAACAACACACACACACACACACACACTTACACTCGTGCGTACAGGTAATAAAACCCTTGTGTGTTTCTGAGAATTTTCGTCCTTGTAAAGTCGTCTATCTCTAGTAATTAAAATTACTCTTGGGTTTTGCTTGCCAGTAATGAAAATTACTTTATGACTTGCAAAAAGTACGTTTCGTTTGGTCACGGTTTTGGTCTCGTAATAAAAATTTTATTTATTTTTCACACAATGCGCACTACGGCTAAACACAACCGTCTGCTTCTGCTGTTGCAACACAACTGAGTGAGTAGATAGGGACAAAGAAGTGTCATTAGTTTAACGTGGATACCTCCATAGAATGGTTTACCCCACGGTCCTCTTCGGACTTGGATTAGTTATACGACAATCAACGTCCATCATAGACTGATGTGCCAGTATTAACTCAATGGTTAGAGCAGGACCTATCTTAAGTCCCTGCCGATCTCTGGTTTTTCGACAACCGGTTGATCTATGCAACTCCACAGAGAGCACTTCATCGCTCAGGCCCTGATGTTACCAAAAATCTTTGGTGCATCAGAAGACCGTCCTGCTAGTGTTCTACCCGCATTTGGGTAGTAAACCACAGCCACTACGTAGGCCAAAGCCAGAATAAACTGGACCTCAACCAATGGTTGACCCAGACTCAGCTAACCTCCGAAGAGATTAACCTTATCTGTGGGCGGAATCAACCCCCGTAGTACCAACGCGACCTTGGTGAGATCTGCCATCAAGGGACTCAGCTCTTTCAGAATGAGTGCCTGGGCGATTGCAAAAGCAGACCCTGGCAGCACATTCGTCCGGAACCTCGTATCCTATCATTTGACACTAGGGTGTTTCAAGTCCTAGGCCGCCCGGGATAGAAACTATCCCGAGCACTACCGCCTGCAGTATGTACGGTAGGGGCGCTTGATACAAAAGACAGCGCCCATCTTTGACATTCTTTAGCACAAACCCCCTGCCACTATAATCTTCCGAGTAAGACCAAGTATCAAACTTATAATAACCAGACGATTAAGTAAGATACAGCGGCCCCCTCGGGGGAGTAGATAGGGACATCTGATATATTTGAGGGCAAGCCCTCCGCTTTCCCACCTTTCGGTATAAAGCAAACATTAGGTCCGTCTAAACTACCACACGAATCCGCAGGCAAGAGAACCCAACCGCCAAACCGCACTCCAACAATTAGCGGGGATTTCTGATCCCTTTCCTTAAATAGATATAATATAATAAAAGTGTTATTCTTCGTATTCGAAGACCATATTTCCTGCAAGTGTGTTTATGTCGTTTAGGTATTCTTTTGTGGAGAGGTCGTCTATCCTTAGTACGATGTTCTCTTCTCCATATTTCTCTTTATACTCCCTTCGTGCTTCGACCCTCTGTGGGAGCGTACAATCATTCAGTATATGCTGAATGCTGTCGACATCCATCTGACAGGGGCAGACGTCCGGGATTTCCTTTATCCTAAAACGACGGAAGTATCTGTTGAAGGGTCCATGTCCTGTAATTAGGTGGACTGCCTTTGCTCCTAGGTTTGTGCCTTTTTCCGTTGGTTGAGCCACTACGTCGTGTACAGCACGACCAAGATGAGAGTTGCTCCATTCTTGCGACCAATTTCTATACGTTTTTGTTCGCTCTTCTTTTCTTGCTACCTTGATTGGTCTGGCGATATCTATGCGCTCATATCCGTTGGGTAGTGTTGCTGCAATTTTTGCCATGCGGTCGACCGTTTCCATTTGCACTATATCTGTTTTGTGACCTCTGGTCCAGTATAGTGCAACAGTGTTTTCATTGTCCTCGAGGAGTCCTAACTTTTTGACGATATGTATAATAGCTGGATCGTCAAAGTTAGGGTTGCATATTTTTTCCAGTGCCACCTTGGAATCTGACACAATGTTTACAAATTTTCCTCTTGTGTTGGTATCAAGGCATTCAAGGGCTTTCAACACCCCTGTAATTTCAGCCCTATGGATCTCTGGTGTCTTTGAGGCAGTTCATTTCTATATCGCTGTGGAGATTTCATCTTGAATTATAGCGCCTATTCCGGTAGCTGTTTCCGTTGTGGATGCGTCAGTGAAGATCCAAGTTGTGTTGGTTGCTATTCCTTCTCTGATCTCCTCGAGGTTATTATATGTTCTCTCTTTCATTTTGGCCGGGTGTGGCCATGTATTTGGTGGCAATTTTTCGGCAAATTTGCCAGTTTTCTTGGCTTCATAGATCTCATACCTCTCTCTTGCTTCCAAGTAGAGAGGTGGCTTGTTAGCCAGTATCTGTATGGACTTGTTGGCCGTTGTTCTGTAGGCTTTTGTTTGTGCCAGGAGGAATGGCCTCTGGGCTGCTTCAAGATGCCTTTGCAGGTATCTGTTTCCTGAGTATTTGCCCCAGATTTCTGCCCCGTATGTTAGCAGTGGTTTGATGGCACCGTCATAAATCCTTTCTAGGATTTTCCTGCTAGTTCCCCATGTTTTGCCTGCGACTATGTATAGTCGGTATGCTTTGGCAGTAGCCTTTCCTCTAATAAATTTCGCATGTTCTACAAATGTAAGTTTGTCATCGAAGATTATCCCAAGGTATTTGATTTTGTTACCTATTGTGATGTTTATGTCATCGATTTTAATGCGCGGTGGCCGTACAGATGGCCTTGATGGGATGAACATTGCTGTCGTCTTTTGTGGCGCATAGCTGAGTTTGTTGTTCTGTGCCCATCTTTTACAATTTTCCCATGTTTGTGTCCATAGTTCTTCGATCCTCTTTAGGGATGTCCCTGAGATCATTATTACCTGATCATCTGCAAACGCTTGGACATGTAGCGATGTAAAAGCTGCAGTTTGAGAGTTTCTCATTTCGTCAAACCAGTCTTCCATGATGTTCAGCCAGAGAATTGGGCCCAGACATGATCCTTGAGGGGCGCCTCTTTCTGTTCTTAACTCTGCACCATTTGATTTAATCCTACGTTGCTGTAGGAAATCTATTATGGTCTTTCCTAATTTTTCAGGGCATCCAGTGTTCGCCAGGAGGAGTTTCAACCTGGGATACCAAGCTGACTTGAACGCATTTTTAATGTCCAACGTCACAGTCAGTGTGTGGCGCTTACAAGCCTTATTTTCCTTTATTACTTCCATAAGTTTTTCGGTTGCTTGTGCGGATGATCTCATTCTTCTAAAGCCATATTGATTTGGCGAGAGATTCCCATTCGACTCCAGGTGGTGTGCCAGGCGGTCTGCAAGGATTTTATCAAAGATTTTCCCGATTGTAGGAAGAAGACAGATTGGTCTGACTTCGTCTGTATCTGGTTTTGGTAGCCAAGCTATCTCAGCTACCTTCCAAATCTCCGGGAACTTGCCTTCTCTTAGGCAGAGGTTCAACACTTCTAGCCAATTCCTCAGAATTTCTTCCGATAGTGGCTTTAGTGCTATTGTCGGGAATTTATCGGGGCCTGCGGCTTTTTTCTTTCTACGAGTTCTTATTACCGCTGTAATTTCATCCTTGGTTATGTCGCACTCTTCTTGCGTTTGCCATATGCAAGTTTCGTGCCTATCTGCATTGTTCTGTGCAGAGTCGTAGGCACACGAGTCTTTTGGAAAGTATTTTCCCATTAATTCAGTGGTTGTTTCCTCAATGGTTTGTGTCCATGTTCCGTTGGCTTTCTGGATGGACTTTATTTGTGTTTGTGTCCTGCCTTTTGCGTTTAGTATCTTGTGGGCAACTCCCCACGGGTCCATTTCTGAATTATTTTCTTTTAAGACTCTGTTCAAGGACTGAAATTTGGCTTCTTTTATCATCTTTTTGAGCTTATTTCTTTGACTTTTGTACTCATTATTGAGAATTGCTCTTCTGATGTTGTCCGTGGATTCTTGCATCCATCTTCGCCTTTTCCTGGTTTCTCTCGTTTGGGATTGGAGCTCCCTTGTCCACCATGGTTTGTATTTTATCATTATTCCTCCAGTTCTTAGCGGGATAGCTGCATTACAAGCTGCCGTCGCTAAGGCTTGGAGTTCTGTGGCACAATCATTTGCTGACAATTCCCTGTCATTTGTTTGCCAAACATGGTTTTGTAGATGTCGCTCGAAACTAGACCAGTTAGCTCTTGCTGTGTTATAGGTCTGAGCTATTCTTATAGCTTCCATTTCAGTGTTGATACTGAATGCTAGGTACCTATGGTCGCTTAGTGTTTCGGTAGTCTCGACTTTCCATCCTTCGATGCTTAGTTGCTTCGTAAGGGTTATATCTACCCAGCTTTCTCCATGGCTGGTAAAGAATGTAGGTTCGCTGTCGCAATTATTCTTTATGCTTAGGCCTTCTTTGGCTATAAGATCCATAAACCGTTCTCCTCTTCGGTCTATGGTCTCGCCACCCCTTAGTGGGTTTTTAGAATTAATATCTCCAGCTATTAAGATATTATTTCTATATTTCTGGATGATGCTCTTTATTTTTATAAAGTGTCTTTTCATCCGGGAAAGGGGCTCCATGTATACCGATTTTACAATAATATCCGGTATTGTATTGGTAAGTTTAATCGTTACCAAGTTGTCGTCGGTAAATTCTCGAAGAAGCAATGCCGATATGGTACTGTTTCTTGCGACGATCGCCGTCTTGGCTTTTAGAGCGCCTGTTTCATGGTGCATATAGAGAGTGAAGTTTTTACTAACTTTCATTCTTCTATGTGGTTCTTGAATTAGGGCTATATCGACGTTCCTTTCTTCCATTGTTCGTTCCAATAGGTTGGTGGCTTCTTTGCCTCTGCCTATGTTGATTTGTATGGCTTTAATTATTACCATAGTTTACTAGGGATCCTGCTTGCCTTAATTTTCTCTGATAGATTGGGCATCTACTGTCCCATGCGTAGTGTACTGTGTTTGGTACCCCCATATCCTTGCAGTTTGCGCAACACGGGGTTGAACTCTTGCAGGTGTGCTCTTTGGTGTCCGTTTTCTCGGCGCACTTTGGGCAGGTTTCTCTCGTGGACCTGCAGTACTTTGCCACGTGTCCATATCCTTGGCATTTAAAGCATCTTGCTATGTCGATGCTTTCCTTGATGTATACGAAAGAGTAGTCTATTACAATTTTCTCCTCTTTGATGAGAACTTTATAGACGTCTGGAGTAACGTCTATTTTCCATGTTTGTGTCGATGGATTTCTGTTGTCCCTTTTAGTCAAAAATTTTATTCCTTTTGTCATATTTTGTATCCCTATTCTCTGAGCGATATTAGGGTTTGATTAAGCGATTTGTTCCCCAATGCGTTCCTCGGAAAGTTCTGCGAATTTGTCGACTCCCAACAGTAGGATTGTTGGGTTTGGAACTTTCAATGGCTTGGCTGTGAGTGTATCTTTACCTTTCCTTCTCCCTTTACCGCTATGAATTTTTAGAGTTTTTCCAGATTGGCTTTTGTTGTCGGGTTTATCATCAGGTTGCCACTTTTGAGGACCTTTGTGCCGTCAAATGGTCCACCCAGATCTTCCAGCTTTTCCCCTTTGGTTATTTCACGAAGTAGTTCTCTAGGTGCTTGTTCCGAAATGTTGGACTTTAGAACCATCGCGTAATTAGTATTATTCATGGACCTGTCCCTAGATTTTCTACCAGGAGCTGAGGGATTTTTGTTGCTGTTTGTCTGGATTGGGCGATTTATGGGCTTTGTATTGTTTTTCATTGTCCTTGTCACGTTTAGTGCCTGTTGTGTCAGTTTTAGAATACTAGCATCCCTGTTAGTAATCTCTATCAAAAGATCAAGGCAATTGCTTCTTATTTCCGATGCATTTTTAATAGTGTCGTTTTTGATTTTCGGATATTTTTCCGTTAAGCGTAAAATTTTATCTATTGCGCTCTGAATTTTTTCGATCGAGCTCTTTGGTGATTTGTCTTTTCCTGTGCTTGTGTTGTCTGGTTCTTGTCTGGTTTCCCTAACTATGTCTGTTATTTCCGTTACTGAATCGTCCGATAAATTACTATCACATAAATTTTCAGTAATAATTTTTTTCTTACCTGCGATACGTAGGTCATCTCTTTCCTCTATATCGCTATTGTCCGTGTTGTTTGCTTCGATTTTCACTTGTCTTGATTTCTTTGTGTTATCTGGTAAATCCTCGTCTGAGTGTTTGCTTCCTTTGTTTCTTTTCCTGGAATTTTTCCCCATATTCAGGCACTCGGTATTTCTTTTAGTCGAAGGTTTGTAGAATTTTTAGAATTACAAATGCCGACGGCTTTATGAAAATCACGATTTTTAAACTGCCGACGGCTTTTAGATTTTACCGATGGTTAAAAACTCGGCGAGATTGTGTATACACTGTTTTCACTTTTATACCTGCGCGCGTTTTGTTCGGTTCACTCGCGCAAACGCACACACACGCGCACTTGTCTGGGCACTTTCGTCGTAATAAACGTCTTTGGTCTTTTATCTCTTAGCAATAAAAATTGCTTTTGTTTGCAGCTGCAAAATCCGTATTTGTCGTGTAATTAAAAATATTTTTACTGTCGTTTGTCAGTTTTTAACACTTTAGTAATGAGAATAATTTTTTTTTTGGTAACGAGTAATAAAAATTACTGATTTGGTTTTGCGATGTAAATTCCGTATTTGTCGGGTAATATGCAGAATGCGCCCTTCAAATTTAAACGTCTGTTCACCTCGAGTGTCACAATGTAACTGAGTAGATAGGGACAGATTATATAATTTGAGGGCAAGCCCTCCGCTTTCCCACCTTTCGGTATTAAGCATCATAAGGTCCATCTAAACCATCACGCGAATCCACAGGCAAGAGAACCCAACCGCCAAACCGCACTCCAACAATTAGCGGGGATTTCCGATCCTTTTCCTGAAAATTAAATTATATATATGTTAGAGATATAATATAGAATGTCTTACGTGTTAATTAGTCCTTCGTATTCGAAGACCATCTTTTCAGCTAGTATGTTCACGTCGTTTAGGTACTCTTTTGTGGAACCATCGTCTATCCTTAGAGCGATATTCTCTTGTCCATATTTTTCCTTGTGATCCCTTCTGGCTGCTACCCTTTCCGGTAGTATGCATTCATTCAGTATGTGTTGTATACTGTCGGTGTCAATTCGACAGAAGCATATGTCCGGGATTTCTTTGATCCTAAATCGACGGAAGTAGCTGTTGAATGGTCCATGTCCTGTAATGAGGTGGACTGCCTTTGTTCCGAGATTGGTGCAGTTTCTGGTGAGTTGTGGCACAGCGTCGTGTACCACCCGTCCGAATGTCGAATGCTTCCAATCCTGCAACCAGTGTCTTTCCAGATTTTTACGCGCCTCTTCTCTTGCTTTGTTGAGCGGCCTTTGGATGGTTATATCCTCGTACTCGTTTAGCAATGTTGCTGCTTTTATGGCTATGCGGTCTGCTGCATTCATTTGCACTACATCCGTTTTGTGGCCTCTAGTCCAATGTAGTGTGACTGAATTTTGATTTTCTTCGAGTCGTGTTAACCATTTCGTAATGCGTATGATAGTGGGATCTTCATTATTTGGGTTGCATATTTTCTCCAGTGCTACCCTTGAGTCCGACACAACATTTAGTATTTTCCCATTTGTCTCGGGGTCCACGCATTCAAGTGCTTTCATAACTCCAGTTATTTCAGCCCTGTGGATCTCTGGTGTCCATGTGGCAGTCCATTTCCTTATTGTCGTCAGGTTAGCATCTTGGATAACTGCGCTTATTCCTGTGGCTGTTTCGGCTGTGGATACGTCAGTAAAAATCCAAGTTGTATTTGCTCCTATTTCCTCAATGTTTCCCTCGAAGGTGTTGTAGTTCCTGATTTTTCTTTTGGCCGGGTGTGGCCATAAATTTGGAGGCAAACTTAACTCGTATTGTCCGGTTTTCTTAGCCATATGTATCTCTTGCTTCTCTCTTGTCTCCAAGTAGAGTGGCGGCTGGTTTGTCAATATTTGTATAGATTTGTTTGCCGTTATGTATGCTTTACACAGGGCCAGAAGGAAAGGCCTCTGAGCTGCTTCCAAGTGCCTTTGCAGATATCTATTTTTTGAATTTTTTCCCCAAATTTCTGCTCCGTAGGTGAGCATCGGTTTGATGGCTCCTTCGTTTCAATATTTGCCTGCTTGTTCCCCAGGTTTTGCCTGCGACAATGTATAGCTTATATGCTTTAGCAGAGGCTTTTCCTCTTACGAATTTTGCGTGTTCTATCCATGTCTGTTTATCATCAATAATTATCCCCAGATATTTGATTTTATTGTCAATAATGACGTTTAAGTCCTCGATTCTTATCCGTGGGGATCTTACTGATGCCTTGGATGGAGTAAACATTGCCTTCGTCTTTTTTGGAACATAATTCCGTTTGTTGTTTTGCGCCCACTTTTTGCACCTCTCCCAGGTTTGTGTCCATAGCTGCTCGATTCTGCTCAGTGATGTGCCTGATATTGTTATTATTTGATCGTCAGCGAAAGCCTGAACATGTAAAGACGTTAGGGCATCTGTTTGCACGTTTTTCATTTCTTCAAACCAGTCCTCCATTATGATTAACCAGAGGACTGGGCCTAGGCATGATCCTTGAGGAGCACCTCGCTCTGTTGTCAATTCTACGTTGTTTGATTTGATAATCCGGTGTTGCAGGAAATCAATGGTGGTTATTCCTAGCCTCTCTGGGCATCCTGTTTTTGCCAAGAGAAGTTTTAGTCTAGCATGCAGAATGCAGAATTGAATGCGTTTTTAATGTCCATGGCTATAGTAAGAGTATGTCGTCCAGTTGTTTTGTTATCTTTTATTACTTACAGTAAGTTGTCAATCGCTTGCGCTGACGTCCTAGTCTTCCTAAAGCCGTATTGATTTTGCGATAATTTACCGTTTGATTCCAAAATATGTGTAAGGCGGTCTGCCAGAATTTTGTCGAAGATCTTACCAATGGTGGGAAGAAGACAAATTGGTCTGACATCGTCTGAATCGGGTTTTGGTAACCACGCTATTTCAGCTATCTTCCATATTTTTGGAAATTTACCTTCTCTCAGGCAGAGGTTCAGTACCTCTTTCCAATTTTCCAGAATTTCCTCTGATAGTGGCTTAAGTGCTACTGTTGGGAATTTGTCCGGGCCTGGGGCTTTTCGGTTTTTCCGGGTTTTAATAACCGCTTTTATCTCGTCCTTGGTGATGTCGTAATCTTCTTGCGTTTGCCATTCGCAAGTTTCCTGCCTATCTGCACTATTTTTATTTTTATGTGCAGAATCATCGACCGTGGAGTCTACTGGAAAGTATGTTCGCATTAGTTCTATTGTTGTTTCTTCTATGGTTTGTGTCCACAATCCATCGGCCTTCTGAATGGACTTTAATTTTATTTGAGTCCTGCCTTTTGTGTTTATTATTTTGTGGGCAACGCATCATGGGTCCATTTTGGAGTTGTTTTCTTCTATGACTCGATTTAAGGACTGGAGTTTTGTTTCTTTAATCAGCTTCTTGAGCTTGTTTCCTTCGGCTTTATATTCGCTGTAGAGAATTTCCCTTGTGATGTGATGCGTGGTTTCCTGCATTTTCCTACGCTTTTTCCTGATTTTCCTCCTTTGTATTTGGAGTTCTCTTGTCCACCAAGGATTATATTTAATGACAGTTCTTCCGTTTTTTATGGGAATGGCTGCATTACATGCCGCTTTCGCCAGGCCTTGAAATTTTACGGCGTATTCGTTTGCTGCTAGGTTCCTATCGCAAATTTGTTGGACATTGTTTTGAAGGTATTCCCTGAAACGTGACCAGTCAGCTTTTGACGTTTGGTACATCTGGACCATTCTTATAGGTTCTATTTCAGTGTTTATGCTGAAAGACAAATACCTATGGTCACTCAAAGTCTCTGCCGTTTCGACTTTTATATGTAGATCCTTGGTGAGAGTTATATCGACCCAGCTTTCTCCACGGTTGGTGTAGAAAGTAGGTATGCTGTCGCAATTATTCTCAACGCACAGGCCTTCTATGGATATAAGATCCATAAACCGTTCTCCTCTCCGATCTATGGTCTCGCCACCCCAGAGTGGGTTTTTAGAGTTTATATCTCCGGCTATTAGGATATTGTTCCTATATTTTCGGGTGATATTCTCTATCTTTTTCAAGTGCCTTTCCATGCGCGACAGAGGCTCTAAGTATAGGGATGTTATCACGACATTCGGTGATGTGTTGGTGATTTTCACCGTCACCGAGTTGTCATCCGTGTATTCTGGAAGTAATAATGCCAATATGGTGGCATTTCTCGTTATGATTGCCGTCTTGGCATTTAGATCTCGGTCTGTCTTTGTGTGTTCCATATAGAGAGTAGAAGTTTTGGTTAACTTTCATTCTTCTGTATGGTTCTTGAATTAGAGCTATATCAATGCCCCTTTCTTCCATAACTTTTTCCAATAGGTTGGTGGCTTCTTTGCCTCTGCCTACGTTTACTTGTATGGTTTTAATTATTACCATAGTTTACGAGTGAACCTGCTTGCCTAAGTTTCCTTTGGTAAACTGGACACTTATTGTCCCAGGCGTAATGGGCTGTGTTTTGCAGTCCCAATTCCTTGCAGTTTGCACAGCATGGGGTTGCGCTTTTGCAAGTGTGTTCCTTCCTGTCTGTTTTTTCTGCACATTTAGGGCAGGTCTCTTTTACTGCTCTACAATATTTTGCCACGTGGCCGTATCCTTGGCATTTAAAGCATCTTGCTACGTCGATGCTTTCCCTGATGTGCACGAAGGTGAGGTCTATGATAATTTTTTCTTCTTTAATCAAGACCTTGTATATGTCTGGTGAAACTTCCACTTTCCAGGTTTGTGTCATTGGGTTTCTGTTTTCTCTTTTTGTCAGGAATTTGATTTCCTTTGCCATTTTTTCTTTGCCTATTATCCTTGCCAGGTTGGGGTTGTATTCCGCTATTTGTTCCCCAATGCGTTCTTCGGATAGGTCCGAGTATTTGTCCACACCCATCAAAACTATTGTTGGGTTTGGGACCTTGAGTGGCTTCGCGGTGAGCTTTTCTTTGCCCTTTATCTCTACAAATTTTTGTAGTTTGTCGAGGTTAATTTTGCTCGTTGGTTTTATCATCAGGGTACCGCTTTTGGTCTGTTTAGTAGTTTTGAAGGGTCCTCCTATGTCCTCTAGTTTTTCACCTTTAGAGATTTCTCGAAGGAGTTCTCTCGGGTTTTCCTCTGCGTTGGTTGACTGAAGCATCATTGCGTATGAAGTTTTTTTCTGTGATCTGTCCCTAGATTGTCTACTGTTACTATGGAGGTTTTTGTTGGCGTTTGTCGGTGTCGGGCGGTTTGCGGGTGTATTTCTGTTTGCCGTAAAATTTGTTAATGTCTGCTTCGTCAAATCAATGATTTTTGTGTCCCTGTCGGTGATTTCCACGAGGAGGTCAATACATTTGTTCCTTATGTTGGATGCCTCCTTTATGATTTCATTTTTTATCTTCGGATATTTTTCCGTGAGGCGCAATATGTTTTCAATTGCGCCTTGGATTTTATCAGCAGAGTCTTTTGGACTTTTACGTTTGCCTGGGGTTTGCCCCTGATTTTCACTTAAGGTGCCATTGTCTGCCCTTGGTAGAGTTTTGGTCGCGGTGTCCATTGTTTCCATTGTTTCAGATTCGTCTGAGCTGTCGCTATCTACAAGATTTTCATATGGTTTATTTTTTGACTTACCTGAGGCAGCCGGTGCTTGATTTTTTCCCTCTGTATCGCTGTTGTCCGAATTCGTTAGTTCTATTTTTACCTGTTTTGTCTTTTTTGTTGTGCTGGATGTATCCTCGTCTGAGTTTCTGTTTCCTTTCATCCTCTTTCTTGAATTTTTTCCCATATTCAGGCACTAGTTTTGTAGAAGTATTGTGGATTTTGAATGCCGACGGATTTTTCACACACACACACACAAACACGAATGAACACTTGTGCGTTTCCAGGTAGGCAAATAAAACCGTAGGGTAATAAAAAACCCTTTGTCGATTTTTTTTGTCCGGCGTTGAGTAATTAATAATAAAAATATTAAGCACTGATGCACTTTTCTGTGAAGTAATAAAAATAAAGTATTTCACTTGAATGCACTGAGTAATAAAAATTACTGATTTTTTTTAAAATTCTTCCGTAGAACGTCTGCTCGTTGCAAGAGTTTGTCTAAGACTGAGTAGATAGGGACATCTGATATTATTGAGGGCAAGCCCTCCGCTTTCCCACCTTTCGGTATAAAGCAAACATTAGGTCCGTCTAAACTACCACACGAATCCGCAGGCAAGAGAACCCAACCGCCAAACCGCACTCCAACAATTAGCGGGGATTTCTGATCCCTTTCCTTAAATAGATATAATATAATAAAAGTGTTATTCTTCGTATTCGAAGACCATATTTCCTGCAAGTGTGTTTATGTCGTTTAGCTATTCTTTTGTGGAGAGGTCGTCTATCCTTAGTACGATGTTCTCTTCTCCATATTTCTCTTTATACTCCCTTCGTGCTTCGACCCTCTGTGGGAGCGTACAATCATTCAGTATATGCTGAATGCTGTCGACATCCATCTGACAGGGGCAGACGTCCGGGATTTCCTTTATCCTAAAACGACGGAAGTATATGTTGAAGGGTCCATGTCCTGTAATTAGGTGGACTGCCTTTGCTCCTAGGTTTGTGCCTTTTTCCGTTGGTTGAGCCACTACGTCGTGTACAGCACGACCAAGATGAGAGTTGCTCCATTCTTGCGACCAATTTCTATACGTTTTTGTTCGCTCTTCTTTTCTTGCTACCTTGATTGGTCTGGCGATATCTATGCGCTCATATCCGTTGGGTAGTGTTGCTGCAATTTTTGCCATGCGGTCGACCGTTTCCATTTGCACTATATCTGTTTTGTGACCTCTGGTCCAGTATAGTGCAACAGTGTTTTCATTGTCCTCGAGGAGTCCTAACTTTTTGACGATGTGTATAAAAGCTGGATCGTCAAAGTTAGGGTTGCATATTTTTTCCAGTGCCACCTTGGAATCTGACACAATGTTTACAAATTTTCCTCTTGTGTTGGTATCAAGGCATTCAAGGGCTTTCAACACCCCTGTAATTTCAGCCCTATGGATCTCTGGTGTCTTTGAGGCAGTTCATTTCTATATCGCTGTGGAGATTTCATCTTGAATTATAGCGCCTATTCCGGTAGCTGTTTCCGTTGTGGATGCGTCAGTGAAGATCCAAGTTGTGTTGGTTGCTATTCCTTCTCTGATCTCCTCGAGGTTATTATATGTTCTCGCTTTCATTTTGGCTGGGTGTGGCCATGTATTTGGTGGCAATTTTTCGGCAAATTTGCCAGTTTTCTTGGCTTCATAGATCTCATACCTCTCTCTTGCTTCCAAGTAGAGAGGTGGCTTGTTAGCCAGTATCTGTATGAACTTGTTGGCCGTTGTTCTGTAGGCTTTTGTTTGTGCCAGGAGGAATGGCCTCTGGGCTGTACCAAGCTGAGTTGAACGCATTTTTAATGTCCAACGTCACAGTCAGTGTGTGGCGCTTACAAGCCTTATTTTCCTTTATTACTTCCATAAGTTTTTCGGTTGCTTGTGCGGATGATCTCATTCTTCTAAAGCCATATTGATTTGGCGAGAGATTCCCATTCGACTCCAGGTGGTGTGCCAGGCGGTCTGCAAGGATTTTATCAAAGATTTTCCCGATTGTAGGAAGAAGACAGATTGGTCTGACTTCGTCTGTATCTGGTTTTGGTAGCCAAGCTATCTCAGCTACCTTCCAAATCTCCGGGAACTTGCCTTCTCTTAGGCAGAGGTTCAACACTTCTAGCCAATTCTTCAGAATTTCTTCCGATAGTGGCTTTAGTGCTATTGTCGGGAATTTATCGGGGCCTGCGGCTTTTTTCTTTCTACGAGTTCTTATTACCGCTGTAATTTCATCATTGGTTATGTCGCACTCTTCTTGCGTTTGCCATATGCAAGTTTCGTGCCTATCTGCATTGTTCTGTGCAGAGTCGTCGGCACACGAGTCTTTTGGAAAGTATTTTCCCATGAATTCAGTGGTTGTTTCCTCAATGGTTTGTGTCCATGTTCCGTTGGCTTTCTGGATGGACTTTATTTGTGTTTGTGTCCTGCCTTTTGCGTTTAGTATCTTGTGGGCAACTCCCCACGGGTCCATTTCTGAATTATTTTCTTCTAAGACTCTGTTCAAGGACTGAAATTTGGCTTCTTTTATAATCTTTTTGAGCTTATTTCTTTGACTTTTGTACTCATTATTGAGAATTGCTCTTCTGATGTTGTCCGTGGATTCTTGCATCCATCTTCGCCTTTTCCTGGTTTCTCCCCTTTGGGATTGGAGCTCCCTTGTCCACCATGGTTTGTATTTTATCATTATTCCTCCAGTTCTTAGCGGGATAGCTGCATTACAAGCTGCCGTCGCTAAGGCTTGGAGTTCTGTGGCACAATCATTTGCTGACAATTCCCTGTCATTTGTTTGCCAAACATGGTTTTGTAGATGTCGCTCGAAACTAGACCAGTTAGCTCTTGCTGTGTTATAGGTCTGAGCTATTCTTATAGCTTCCATTTCAGTGTTGATACTGAATGCTATGTACCTATGGTCGCTTAGTGTTTCGGTAGTCTCGACTTTCCATCCTTCGATGCTTAGTTGCTTCGTAAGGGTTATATCTACCCAGCTTTCTCCATGGCTGGTAAAGAATGTAGGTTCGCTGTCGCAATTATTCTTTATGCTTAGGCCTTCTTTGGCTATAAGATCCATAAACCGTTCTCCTCTTCGGTCTATGGTCTCGCCACCCCATAGTGGGTTTTTAGAATTAATATCTCCAGCTATTAAGATATTATTTCTATATTTCTGGATGATGCTCTTTATTTTTATAAAGTGTCTTTTCATCCGAGAAACGGGCTCCATGTATACCGATGCTACAATAATATTCGGTATTGTATTGGTAACTTTAATAGTTACCAAATTGTCGTCAGTAAATTCTCGAAGAAGCAATGCCGACATGGTACTGTTTCTTGCGACGATCGCCGTCTTGGCTTTTAGAGCGCCTGTTACATGGTGCATATAGAGAGTGAAGTTTTTACTAACTTTCATTCTTCTATATGGTTCTTGAATTAGGGCTATATCGACGTTCCTTTCTTCCATTGTTCTTTCCAATAGGTTTGTGGCTTCTTTGCCTCTGCCTATGTTTACTTGTATGGTTTTAATTATTACCATAGTTGATGAGATGTCCGGTCTGTTTTAATTTCTTAATATAGATTGGACAATTTCTGTCCCAGGCGCAGTGTTGGGTATTTTTTCCTCCCATATCCTTGCAGTTTATACAGCATATGGTTCTGTTTCCGCAAATGTGATCTTTGTTGTCGGTCTTTTCGGCACATTTTGGACAAATTTCCTTTGTGGACTTGCAGTATTTTGCTACATGCCCGTAACTCTGGCATTTGTAGCACCTTGCCAACTTGATGCATTCCTTAAGGTAAGCATATGTGCAATCGATCACGACTCGTTCTTCTTTGATGAGGACTTTATATACATCTGGGGTTACCTCTATCTTCCAGTTTTCTTTCTGGAGGTTCCGGCATTTCCTTTTTGTTAGGAATTTGATCCCTTTTTTCATGGTTTCTGTACCGCAATTTTTTCCGCAATTATGGGATTGTATTGTGTGAGATCGCTGCCGATGGTCGTTTCGTTAAGCGCGGCCTCTGAGTCAACTCCCAAGATAATGAGTACGGGATTTGGTGTCTTGAATGGCCTTGTTGTCAGTTGCTTTTTTGCATTGTCCAATGCTTCTTTGAGTTTTTCCTGTTCTTTTTTTGATTCCGACTCAATTATGCATTTACCATTTTGTATGGTTTTCCATGCATTGAATGGTGCCAGGTTTGCTCCTTTGATTACTTCCCTAATGGTTTTTTTGGTGTTAGCCTCTTTGTCGTTACAGCTAACTACCATCGAATGTCTCGTCCTAGAGTTTGACGATCTCTGGATTTTCGACCTATTGGTGGAAAGTTAGCGTTGTACCCTGGAGGTATTACCCTAATATTCGGTTTGTTTGCCGTTTTTGTGCCAATAATTTGTCCGGTTATTTTTGTCACTACTGTTTCCCTGTCTTTTTTTTCTATGTCGTGGATTTTTTTCCACAGTTCGCGAATTTCTGTCTCCTTATCGCTAATTGTCGCGACCAAGCTGAGACAAGTTCGCAGGATTTCCCCCTGATTTTCTAAGAATGTTTTCTTAATAGTCGTCGTATTCGGGTATTTGTCAAGTGATACCTCAATGTTCTCCAATGTATTGGTGATTTTTTCGGCTGCAGATTTTTGTTTTATAACCCTATTTTTTTCAGTTTGCCCCTTATTGTTGCAAACTTCGCCGTCAGTAAGTTCATGGTCGGATATATTTATGATTGTAGGAAATTTAACTTTCTTACCTGCTTTTTCTTTTGCCTCTGGCTCTTCGTCCATCGATTCACCAGATGCGTCGTGATTTCCTTTTTTTTTTCTTTGAAGGAGAGATTTCCCGATGTTTGTCCAGGCATGCTGTCCTCTTTTGCTGTCTCTCTTTTGCCACACGTTTGCTGAGTGGTTTGGGTTTCCCCGCGTTTACCTCAATTCTCTCGCTGTCGCTGCTTTCCATCGTTTGGCGATTTATTTCTCTTTTCACTGATGTGATCACTTTTGTTATTTTTATATGTTATAATAAAAGATAAATTCCAAGAATTGTAAAATACAAATGCCGACGGCTAGAAATTTGCACTACACTTAATTATCACTTTATTTCGCGTAATAAGCAGGTAGCGTATTTCTTCACTTCACTTCGGCACGTGTTTAATTTTTATGGGTCGCGCACTAATGCGTTAGTTCGCGTCGGAGTTTTATAACTGCGCACTGTGTGTGTGTGTGTGTGTATTTGTGTGTTTGCGAAATTGTGTTCTGTGTGTATTGTTTTGTTATTTTTCTCACTTTTGCTGAAGTAATAAAAGTTTTTCTGTTTGCGTGTGTAGCAATAAAAATCGCTGGTCTAGTTGCCTCTTTAAAACTTTCTGTTGAACGTCTGTTCGTGTCGAAGGTTTGTCTAAGGAGTAGATAGGGACAATGAAGTGTCTTTGGATTAACGTGGATGCCTCCAGTGAATGGTTTACCCCACGGTCCTCTTCGGACTTGGATTCGTTATACGACAATCAACGTCCATCATAGACTGATGTGCCAGTATTAACTCAATGGTTAGAGCAGGACCTATCTTACGTCCCTGCCGATCTTTGGTTTTTCGACAACCGGTTGATCTATGCAACTCCACAGAGAACGCATCATCGCACCGGTAACATCAGGACGGTCTTCTGATGTACCAAAGATTTTTGGTAACATCAGTCCCCACGCTGATGTTACCATGCTAGTGTTCTACCCGCATTTGGGTAGTAAGCCACAGCCACTACGTAGGCCAAAGCCAGAATAAACTGGACCTCAACCAAAGGTTGGCCCAGACTCAGTTAAACCTCCGAGGAGATTAAACCTTGTCTGTGGGCATCCAACCCCCGTAGTACCAACGCGACCTTGGTGAGATCTGCCATCAAGGGACTCGCCTTTTCCTGGTTTCTCTCCTTTGGGATTGGAGCTCCCTTGTCCACCATGGTTTGTATTTTATCATTATTCCTCCAGTTCTTAGCGGGATAGCTGCACTACAAGCTGCCGTCGCTAAGGCTTGGAGTTCTGTGGCACAATCATTTGCTGACAATTCCCTGTCATTTGTTTGCCAAACATGGTTTTGTAGATGTCGCTCGAAACTAGACCAGTTAGCTCTTGCTGTGTTATAGGTCTGAGCTATTCTTATAGCTTCCATTTCAGTGTTGATACTGAATGCTATGTACCTATGGTCGCTTAGTGTTTCGGTAGTCTCGACTTTCCATCCTTCGATGCTTAGTTGCTTCGTAAGGGTTATATCTACCCAGCTTTCTCCATGGCTGGTAAAGAATGTAGGTTCGCTGTCGCAATTATTCTTTATGCTTAGGCCTTCTTTGGCTATAAGATCCATAAACCGTTCTCCTCTTCGGTCTATGGTCTCGCCACCCCATAGTGGGTTTTTAGAATTAATATCTCCAGCTATTAAGATATTATTTCTATATTTCTGGATGATGCTCTTTATTTTTATAAAGTGTCTTTTCATCCGAGAAACGGGCTCCATGTATACCGATGCAACAATAATATTCGGTATTGTATTGGTAACTTTAATAGTTACCAAATTGTCGTCAGTAAATTCTCGAAGAAGCAATGCCGACATGGTACTGTTTCTTGCGACGATCGCCGTCTTGGCTTTTAGAGCGCCTGTTACATGGTGCATATAGAGAGTGAAGTTTTTACTAACTTTCATTCTTCTATATGGTTCTTGAATTAGGGCTATATCGACGTTCCTTTCTTCCATTGTTCTTTCCAATAGGTTTGTGGCTTCTTTGCCTCTGCCTATGTTTACTTGTATGGTTTTAATTATTACCATAGTTGATGAGATGTCCGGTCTGTTTTAATTTCTTAATATAGATTGGACAATTTCTGTCCCAGGCGCAGTGTTGGGTATTTTTTCCTCCCATATCCTTGCAGTTTATACAGCATATGGTTCTGTTTCCGCAAATGTGATCTTTGTTGTCGGTCTTTTCGGCACATTTTGGACAAATTTCCTTTGTGGACTTGCAGTATTTTGCTACATGCCCGTAACTCTGGCATTTGTAGCACCTTGCCAACTTGATGCATTCCTTAAGGTAAGCATATGTGCAATCGATCACGACTCGTTCTTCTTTGATGAGGACTTTATATACATCTGGGGTTACCTCTATCTTCCAGTTTTCTTTCTGGAGGTTCCGGCATTTCCTTTTTGTTAGGAATTTGATCCCTTTTTTCATGGTTTCTGTACCGCAATTTTTTCCGCAATTATGGGATTGTATTGTGTGAGATCGCTGCCGATGGTCGTTTCGTTAAGCGCGGCCTCTGAGTCAACTCCCAAGATAATGAGTACGGGATTTGGTGTCTTGAATGGCCTTGTTGTCAGTTGCTTTTTTGCATTGTCCAATGCTTCTTTGAGTTTTTCCTGTTCTTTTTTTGATTCCGACTCAATTATGCATTTACCATTTTGTATGGTTTTCCATGCATTGAATGGTGCCAGGTTTGCTCCTTTGATTACTTCCCTAATGGTTTTTTTGGTGTTAGCCTCTTTGTCGTTACAGCTAACTACCATCGAATGTCTCGTCCTAGAGTTTGACGATCTCTGGATTTTCGACCTATTGGTGGAAAGTTAGCGTTGTACCCTGGAGGTATTACCCTAATATTCGGTTTGTTTGCCGTTTTTGTGCCAATAATTTGTCCGGTTATTTTTGTCACTACTGTTTCCCTGTCTTTTTTTTCTATGTCGTGGATTTTTTTCCACAGTTCGCGAATTTCTGTCTCCTTATCGCTAATTGTCGCGACCAAGCTGAGACAAGTTCGCAGGATTTCCCCCTGATTTTCTAAGAATGTTTTCTTAATAGTCGTCGTATTCGGGTATTTGTCAAGTGATACCTCAATGTTCTCCAATGTATTGGTGATTTTTTCGGCTGCAGATTTTTGTTTTATAACCCTATTTTTTTCAGTTTGCCCCTTATTGTTGCAAACTTCGCCGTCAGTAAGTTCATGGTCGGATATATTTATGATTGTAGGAAATTTAACTTTCTTACCTGCTTTTTCTTTTGCCTCTGGCTCTTCGTCCATCGATTCACCAGATGCGTCGTGATTTCCTTTTTTTTTTTCTTTGAAGGAGAGATTTCCCGATGTTTGTCCAGGCATGCTGTCCTCTTTTGCTGTCTCTCTTTTGCCACACGTTTGCTGAGTGGTTTGGGTTTCCCCGCGTTTACCTCAATTCTCTCGCTGTCGCTGCTTTCCATCGTTTGGCGATTTATTTCTCTTTTCACTGATGTGATCACTTTTGTTATTTTTATATGTTATAATAAAAGATAAATTCCAAGAATTGTAAAATACAAATGCCGACGGCTAGAAATTTGCACTACACTTAATTATCACTTTATTTCGCGTAATAAGCAGGTAGCGTATTTCTTCACTTCACTTCGGCACGTGTTTAATTTTTATGGGTCGCGCACTAATGCGTTAGTTCGCGTCGGAGTTTTATAACTGCGCACTGTGTGTGTGTGTGTGTGTGTGTATTTGTGTGTTTGCGAAATTGTGTTCTGTGTGTATTGTTTTGTTATTTTTCTCACTTTTGCTGAAGTAATAAAAGTTTTTCTGTTTGCGTGTGTAGCAATAAAAATCGCTGGTCTAGTTGCCTCTTTAAAACTTTCTGTTGAACGTCTGTTCGTGTCGAAGGTTTGTCTAAGGAGTAGATAGGGACAATGAAGTGTCTTTGGATTAACGTGGATGCCTCCAGTGAATGGTTTACCCCACGGTCCTCTTCGGACTTGGATTCGTTATACGACAATCAACGTCCATCATAGACTGATGTGCCAGTATTAACTCAATGGTTAGAGCAGGACCTATCTTACGTCCCTGCCGATCTTTGGTTTTTCGACAACCGGTTGATCTATGCAACTCCACAGAGAACGCATCATCGCACCGGTAACATCAGGACGGTCTTCTGATGTACCAAAGATTTTTGGTAACATCAGTCCCCACGCTGATGTTACCATGCTAGTATTCTACCCGCATTTGGGTAGTAAGCCACAGCCACTACGTAGGCCAAAGCCAGAATAAACTGGACCTCAACCAAAGGTTGGCCCAGACTCAGTTAAACCTCCGAGGAGATTAAACCTTGTCTGTGGGCATCCAACCCCCGTAGTACCAACGCGACCTTGGTGAGATCTGCCATCAAGGGACTCAGCTCTTTCAGAATGAGTACCTGGGCGATTCGATTCGTCCGGAACCTCGTATCCTATCATTTGACACTAGGGTGGTTTCAATCCTAGGCCGCCCCGGATAGAAACTATCCCGAGCAATACCGCCTGCAGTATGTACGGTAGGGGCGCTTCGTTCTTAGACAGTGCTCGTGCTTGAGACTCTAAGCACTAGCCCCCTGCCACTATAATCTACCGAGTAAGACCAAGTATCAAACTTATAATAACCAGACAGCTAAGTAAGATACAGCGGCCCCCTCGGGGGAGTAGATAGGGACAGAAACTGTCTAAGAGATTAACGTGGTTACCTGCAACAAACGCATTACCCCACGGTCCTCTTCGGACACGGATTCGGTTTTGGAACGCCGATCAACGCCCATCCACAATATATTCTATTGCAGATGTATCATTATAACTGGGTGTAAGGGCCAAGCGTTCTCACTGATGGGAACGAGACCTATCTAAATCTCTGCCATTCTATGGGTCACGGCACCCGGTTGGTTCAAACGCAACTCCACGCCGACTATTGTCTTCCCGCTTGGGCATAACCACAGCCACCACGATAACTCCCCGAAGGGCCGCTCCATCTGCCGGGGACGGACATTCATCCGTGGGCTCCCCGACACCCGTGGTACCAGAAAAATCTCCGGTGGGATTTCGTAGCAACCGCGTGAGCGCCGGCGGCCAGAAGCTGGACTAGCAACCAGCAGCCTCCAATCACGCAGCCACTACTCCAGTTGAGTTCCTCACAACTCGGGACTGGTAGCCCATCGTCAGTCAGATTTCCGTCCCTAAGTCGTCCATTTCCGTCCAAGTTGTCCATCTGTCCTTCCGTTCGTAATTAGTCAGTCAGTCTGTCGACGCCGACACCCGCAACACCAAGCTGCCTAGCTCTCCGCCGCGCAAAGACCAATCTTGCGTACACATTCCGACATTCGACTTGTTCCCTGCAGCATAAAGCTGATCCGACATCATACACTCCGTTTAGCCCCCGAACTCCCATGGCATTCAGATTTCTGACGTCCGAGTACAAAGGACACTCACAAAGAACGTGCCGCCAGTCTTCACTAGGGAAACCGCAAACACAGCCCTCAACTTCACTGAGGTGCCTTTGATGCAAAAATGCATTAAGGCTACCATGACCAGTGAGCAAGAAGCCCAGCTTAAGGCTAAATTTTAACTCCGTGTTTACACTGGCATATTGCACGTCCCTGATGAACCCGTACGTCACCCTTCCATCAACAGAATCGTTCCACCTGGCCTGCCATTTTGACAACATAGCTTCTTCCAGAAGAACCTTAGTCTGGCTAAGGCTCCTGTCCGCCACATCATCCCCAACCAGCCAGTCACACTGCAGGAAGGGCTTACCTCTTCTGACCTTGAAGACTAAGCTTCTTCGGATAATATCCAAGTCAAGAGGAGGAACACCCATTAACACCTGCATTGCCTCCGTCGAGACTGTGCGACAAACCGGCAAGCAGGCAAGTAGAACGGCCCGCTGAGCAGAATTTATCATAGCCATGCCCTTAACAAGCATGACTGCCTTGTACCACACAACAGCCCCATATGCCGCACAGGCAACAAAGAGACCACCGTAAATGATACGCACGGCACGCCTGTCAAGGCCCCATTCACGCCTAAGCACCCGACGCAGTGGACCAATCACTCTTAAGAACCGCTTCCTAAGCTCAAGCAAATGAACCTCAAAACTCATACGCTCACTCATGCTGATTCCAAGGTATTTCACTTGCTTGGCATACTTAAGGTAAGTGCCGTTGAATCTGACAGACGGAGGCCTATTGGCAGACAATTTGCCCTTAAGCAGAATCATCTTCGTCTTCTCCAACGAAACACTTACCCCAGCACCAATTCCCCAGCTATGAACAATCGACATGAATTCGACGCTCCTCCGCTCCAACACAAGCCGCGATTCTATCTCAACTATGAGGAGTAAATCGTCAGCATACGCGCAACAGTTGCACACCCGTGATAGCTGATCCAAAAGGGTATCCATCATGAGGTTCCATATAAATGGACCACATATGGACCCTTGGGGGCAACCACGAGTGACACTTCTGTACACTCTATCGATCACTCCCACACAGCAAGCCTGTCTGTCACTGAAGTAGCTCCGCCAGAGAGATACTTCATGACAACCGACTCCGATCAACCTCTCAACCACACTGTCCCAACTCAAGTAGTCAAATGCGCCCTTGAAATCTACGAAGATTCCAAGGACATACTTGCTATCACTTGCATCCACGCAATCTTTAACATATAGCCAGGCATCTTCCGTACTTCGACCCGCTCTGAAGCCGTACTGTCTGTCAGACATCAGACTGGTCAGAACTTCCCCCAGCCTCCGCACCATAACCCTCTCCAGCACTTTTCCAAGCACCGGAAGAAGACTAATGCCACGGTAGGAACGGGGGTCGCTTCTGACCTTATCTGGTGACTTCAGCAGCACGACCACTTTCGCAGATTTCCATACAGTGGGAAAGTAACTTTCACGCATACACTTCTCGAAGATCACTGAGATATAGTCCGGAATGGCCCGCCAGATGCTTTTACACATCTCACCAGTCATTCCATCCATCCCAGGCGATTTCCGAGATCTCACCAGCGCCATACACTCCAACAACTCGGCAGGATCTAAAGATGGAACATCTTCATATCCAAGCCGATTCATCGGACCGTACCGCGGTGGATCAGCCTCAGGAAAGAACTCTCAAAGAAGTGCTTCTGCACTACTCGTCCACGTATGCATCGTGTTGCTACCAACCCTTATGCCACATATATTATCAATCGCCCGCTTTCCCCTGCATATACGATAGACCTGGCCCCAGGGATCATGATTATTCCGCACCACCAATGCGCCATCGTCTAGAAAAGTCAACCTCGTGTAGACCAACAGTCCCATTGAGATTAAAATTAACCTCAATTAGACTGTGGTCACTAAAACCACGGCCTTTAACTATTCTCCAGCGAAATTCGAAGACCCCGCCTGCAGCCTCATTGCAAATCGTCACATCGATGTCGCTAACACCTCCGGGACCATCAAACGTGCAATTGCTTGATGGCTCGTTGAGAACCTGGCACGAGTGCGCCACCAAAAATTCACTTAGCATCTCTCCCCTAACCACGTTCGGAAGGCCGGATGTTCGTCCGGCCTTCGAGAACCAGAGAGGGGAGGATGCATTAGCGTCCAAGCCAAGGATTACAGGCGTACTGCTAACCAGTAGCAGTACCGAATCCATATAGGCTAGATAGGGCTCCAGAGGGTCGCCATACTTGCAATAGGCACTCACCAAGTAAAGTTCTCCGAATTCACCTTTGACGCAAACACACGATCCCCATTCATTGGAGAGTTCAGGAACGGCTAAACATTCGACATTTACGTCATTCACGACAATCGCAGTATTCAGTCTGGAGTCAGGGAACACACGCATATTGGCTGGTAGACCCCTTATACTGCCATCAGCAGCATAAGGCTCTTGCACCAGCGCAATACTCGCACCACGTTCTGTCATCCATGCACCAAAATCACACATAACAGCATAAGACAGTTTTGTTGCAAAAGAACAACCATTAATGTCTGGCGTTCGCTCTGGCCACAAGTCCGCAGTAAATGGGGCACGCTGTAGACATCATAAGATGTCCAGCAGGTTGCCCCTTAAACGCGCAGTTGCGACAGTGGGGCAAATTGCCACACTGCGACACAACATGCCCTGCACCACCACAGCGCCGACAAACATCAACTTTAGACCTACACTCGGCCACGCGATGGTCAAATCCGAGACACCGGAAACATCCAAAAACTACATCATGTGAGCGCACCCTAAAGGAGAACCACTTGATGTAGACGCGTCCGTTTGCCAAAAGAGCATTCACCACACGGCTGGTGCCCTCCAGGATCACATTCGCGACCGCATCAGTGCCCCCCCTAGCAGGACGACTCACAATCTTGACACTCCTTCTGAATGCCTCAAGCGTCATCTCGTTCTTCAGGTGATTCTCGTAGAGATCACCCATGAGTTCATCACTTAATATTTCCGCGTGAACCCCCTGAATAACGATCCTCGGACCGAGTTTCTCTGTCACCGAAACGTCCAGGCCTACCTCACCGAACTTCTTGTTGCCAACAATCTTCTGCCGTTTGGCATTACTCGGGGTGCGTATGACGGCCCCTCCATTCCTCAACGGTTTCACGTCATGAACCCTGACCTTAAGTTCAGGGCCCACTTCCGTGACTACCTTCCTGACCACGTCCTTGGCCGTGGCTCCTGCGTCCCTGCTCTTCACGACCAGCGACCAGGTCTCCACCGGTTTCGGCACAGCAGCTAGCGGAACAGCTGGAGCTCCGGCTGGAGGCACCACTTGCGACATCTGGGGAGGGGCCAGGTATGTCCGAGTGGGACCACGGCCACGTCTATCCGCAGCGGCTAACTCCTCATGCACCTTCAGTGCACCCTGCAGGTGTTCGTTGGCAGCAACCAGGGCACAAATCCTGTCTTCGTACCTGCCAACGACACCCAAAATCTTCTGTGCAATCTTGCGATCCACTCCTTCACCCAGGACAATCGCTTGCAATTCTGCAGAAATTGCCCTGAAACCGGACGGATCCTTCCCTTTGACGTCTTCTTGTTGCCTCTTCCCCGCAACACGTCAGCCCTCTCCCTCTCGGTCATGGAGATCTCCATCTCGGATGAGTCACTCACATGACCGCCATCACCACTACCAAACACCCGAGTACTTACCCCAACAGAGTGGGCACCTACCACCGGCAACAACGACTTCACCGCCTCCTTATGAGGCCTCTCACCAACGCTGCTCTCATATTCGCTGGTTAGTCCACCTAACCCAGCAGTGCTGCCTTCCTCAGACGAGCCAGTCAAATTCTTCCCTTCTTCTTCCCTTTCTGCTTCATGAGAGGCATTTTGGGCCCTTCCATACTGTTCTCGCGAACCACTTTCACAAAAACGCTTTTTTATGGTCTTTCGTCAATATAAAACAACTTTTTTATTATTTTTTCCCGATTCAGCGCACTGAGTAGTACCGGAATCCAAAAAAAAAAAAAAAATGTTTTTTTTGTAATGGGCGGTCAAACCTGATTGACGAAAAAAAAAAAAAAAAAAAAAAAAAAATTGGTCAAACAAATTTTGCCGTGTTTGACCCCCTTTAAATTGAACAAAATGATGGACCAAAACAGCTGTCAAAAGTAAGAATTTCGCAAAAAATTGGCAAAAAAAAATTTTTCACCCTGGTCGACACACACACTCCGTGTAAATTATTCTCCATACAAAATTGCAGATTTTCTGACACACAAACTTGTATAAAGTTACAAATGTTAGCGTCGACACACGCACAAATGTATTTTGCACCACACACGCACAAATGTAAATTTGGTCGACACACAAACTCGTGTAGTCGCTATGGGTAATAAGCAAAAATGACACACAAACCTGTGTAATTTCCCATAAGAAAATCGTCACTATCGAACACTTTTGTTTTTCACTTTTTATCTATTCCGAATTTTCTCAAAATTGTTGGCAATTTAATGCAGTCACACATTAAATTTGATAATAATCCACTTTTAACGCAATTTTTAGCACTTATTTTGCAAAAAAATTTATTTACCACAGAACTGATGTAAATACACCGCGATACCACTACTGCACACTTCAAGCACAAGTACTCAAGTGAGTAGATAGGGACAGCTGATATGTTGAGGGCAAGCCCTCCGCTTTCCCACCTTTCGGTATGAAGCCAACATTAGGTCCGTCTAAACCACCACACGAATCCGCAGGCAAGAGAACCCAACCGCCAAACCTCACTCCAACAATTAGCGGGGACTCCCGATCTTTTCCTGAAAACAAATTTAAGTGTTCAAAGCATTAATAGTAAAGGTCTTACCTGTTGGTTTGTTCTTCTTCTCCGTATTCGAAGACCATCCCTTCTGCCAATACATTCACGTCGCTTAAGTATTCTTTTGTAGAGAAATCGTCTATCCTTAGTACGATGTTCTCTTGTCCATATTTTTCTTTGTACTCCCTTCGTGCTTCGACCCTCTGTGGGAGCGTACAGTCATTCAGTATATGCTGAATGCTGTCGACATCCATCTGACATGGGCAGACGTCCGGGATTTCCTTTATCCTAAAACGACGGAAGTATCTGTTGAAGGGTCCATGTCCTGTAATTAGATGGACTGCCTTTGCTCCTAGTTTTGTGCCTTTTTCCGTTGGTTGAGCCACTACGTCGTGTACAGCATGCCCAAGGTGAGAGTTGCTCCATTCTTGTGACCAATTTCTATAAGTTTTTGCTCGCTCTTCTTTTCTTGCTGCCTTGATTGGTCTGGCTATATCTATGCGCTCATATCCATTGGGTAGTGTTGCTGCAATTTTTGCCATGCGGTCGACTGTTTCCATTTGCACTATATCTGTTTTATGACCTCTGGTCCAGTTTAGTGCAATAGTGTTTTCATTGTCCTCGAGGAGTCCTAACTTTTTGACGATATGTATAATAGCTGGATCGTCAAAGTTAGGATTACATATTTTTCCCAGTGCCACCTTGGAGTCAGACACAATATTCACAAATTTTCCTCTTGTGTTGGGATCCAGGCATTCAAGGGCTTTCAACACTCCTGTAATTTCAGCTATGTGGATCTCTGGTGTCTTTGAAGCGGTCCATTTCTTTACTGTTGTGGTATTTCCGTTTTGAATGATAGCGCTTATTCCTGTGGCTATTTCCGTTGTGGATGCGTCAGTGAAGATCCATATTGTGTTGGTTGCAATTCCTTCTCTGATCTCCTCGAGGCTATTATACGGCCTCGATATCATTTTGCCTGGATGTGGCCACGTGCTTGGTGGCAATTTTTCAACGAATCTGCCAGTTTTCTTGGCCTCGTAAATCTCATACCTCTCTCTGGCTTCCAAGTAGAGAGGTGGCTTGTTGGCCAGTATTTGTATCGACTTATTGGCCGTTGTTCTGTATGCCTTGGTAAGTGCTAAGAGAAATGATCTTTGGGCTGCTTCAAGGTGCCTTTGCAGGTACCTGTTTCCTGAATTTTTGCCCCAGATTTCTGCCCCATAGGTTAGCAATGGTTTAATAGCACCGTCATAAATCCTTTTTAGAATTTTCCTGCTAGTTCCCCAGGTTTTGCCTGCGGCAATGTAGAGTCGATATGCCTTGGCAGCTGCCTTTCCTCTGATAAATTTCGCATGTTCCACAAATGTGAGTTTGTCATCGATTATTATCCCGAGGTATTTGATTTTGTTACCTATTGGGACACTTATACCATCGATTTTAATGCGAGGTGGTCTTACATATGGCCTCGATGAGATAAACATAGCTGTTGTCTTTTGTGGCGCATAGCTGAGTTTATTATTCTGTGCCCATCTTTTGCAATTTTCCCATGTCTCTTTCCATAATTCTTCGATCCTACTCAGGGATGTCCCCGAAATCGTTAATACTTGGTCATCTGCAAACGCTTGGAAATGTAACGATGTAAAAGCTGCAGTTTGAGAGTTTCTCATCTCATCAAACCAGTCTTCCATGATGATCAGCCAAAGAATTGGGCCAAGGCATGACCCTTGAGGGGCGCCTCTTTTCGTTATCAATTCTACACCATGTGATTTAATCTTTCGTTGTTGAAGAAAATCCACTATTGTCTTTCCTAGACTTTCTGGGCACCCAGTTTTCGCCAGGAGGAGTTTAAGCCTAGGATACCAAGCTGAGTTGAACGCATTTTTAATGTCCATCGTCACAGCCAGTGTGTGGCGCTTGCAAGCCTTATTTTCCTTTATTACTTCCAGAAGTTTTCCTATTGCTTATGCTGATGATCTCGTTCTTCTAAAGCCATATTGGTTTGGCGAGAGTTTCCCATTCGACTCCAGGTGGTGTGTTAGGCGGTCTGCAAGGATTTTATCAAAGATTTTCCCGATTGTAGGAAGAAGACAGATTGGTCTGACTTCATCTGTATCCGGTTTCGGTAGCCAAGCTATCTCAGCTACCTTCCAAATCTCCGGAAACTTGCCTTCTCTTAGACACTGGTTCAGCACTTCTTGCCAATTTCTTAGAATTTCTTCTGAGAGTGGCTTTAGTGCTATTGTCGGGAATTTATCAGGGCCTGCGGCTTTTCTCCTTCTGCGAGTTCTTATTACCGCTTTAATTTCATCCTTAGTTATGTCGCATTCCTCTTGCATTTGCCATATGCAAGTTTCCTGCCTATCTGCATTGTTCTGTGCAGAGTCGTCGGCACTCGAGTCTTTTGGAAAGTATTTTCCCATTAGTTCAGTGGTTGTTTCCTCAATGGTTTGTGTCCATGTTCCGTCGGCTCTCTTGATGGACTTTATTTGTGTTTGTGTCCTGCTTTTTGCGTTTATTATCTTATGGGCAACTCCCCACGGATCCATTTCTGAATTATTTTCTTCTAAGACTCTGTTCAAGGACTGAAATTTGGCTTCTTTTATCATCTTTTTGAGCTTGTTTCTTTGACTTTTATACTCATTATTGAGAATTTCTCTTGTGATGTAGTCCGTGGATTCTTGCATCCATCTTCGCCTTTTCCTGGTTTCTCTTCTTTGGGATTGGAGCTCCCATGTCCACCATGGTTTGTATTTTATCATTATTCCTCCAATTCTTATCGGGATAGCTGCATTACATGCTGCTGTCGCCAATGCTTGGAGTTCTGTGGCGCTATCATTTGCTGACAATTCCCTGTGATTCGGTTGCCAATCATGGTTTTGTAGATGTCGCTCGAAACTAGACCAGTCAGCTCTTGCTGTGTTATAGGTCTGGGCTATTCTTATAGCTTCTATTTCAGTGTTGATACTGAATGCTATATACCTATGGTCGCTTAATGTTTCAGTAATCTCGACTCTCCATCTTTCGATTCTTAGTTGCTTCGTAAGAGTTATGTCTACCCAGCTTTTCCCATGGCTGGTAGAAAATGTAGGTTCACTGTCGCAGTTATTCTCTATGTTTAGGCCTTCTTTGGCTATGAGATCCATGAAACGTTCTCCTCTCCGGTCTATGGTCTCGCCACCCCATAGTGGGTTTTTAGAGTTAATATCTCCAGCTATTAAGATATTATTTCTATATTTTTGGATGATGCTCTTTATCCTTATAAAATGCCTTTTCATCCGAGAAAGGGGCTCCATGTATACCGATGCTACAATAATATTCGGTATTGTATTGGTAAGTTTTATCGTTACCAAGTTGTCGTCAGTAAATTCAGAAAGAAGCAAAGCCGATATAGTACTGCCTCTTGCAACGATCGCCGTCTTGGCTTTTAGAGCGCCTATTCCATGGTGCATATAGAGAGTAAAGCTCTTACTAACTTTCATTCTTCTATATGGTTCTTGAATTAGTGCTATATCTATATTTCTCTCCTCCATTGTTTGTTCTAATAGGTTTGTGGCCTCTTTGCCTCTGCCTATGTTAACTTGGATAACTTTAATTGTTACCATAGTTAATTAGTGATCCTGCCTGTCTCAACTTCCTTACAAATATTGGCATTTATTGGCCCAGACGTGGTGTTCTGTGTTTAGAACTCCCAAGTCTTTGCAATTTGCGCAACACGGGGTTGCGCTTTTGCAGGTGTGTTCTTTGGTGTCCGTTTTCTCAGCGCACTTTGGACAAATTTCTTTTATGGACCTGCAGTACTTTGAAACATGGCCGTAGGCCTGGCATTTATAGCACCTTAGTACGTCAATGCTTTCTTTAATGTAGAAGAACGAGTAGTCTACGACAATTTTTTCCTCTTTGATAAGGACTTTGTAGACATCTGGAGAAACACTTATTTTCCAGGTTTGCTTCGATGGATTCCTGTTGTCCCTTTTAGCCAAGAATTTGATTTCATTGGTCATTTTTTGTGCCCCTATTTTTTCAGCGAGTTTGGGGTTAGACTCTGATATTTGTTCTCCGATATGTTCTTCTGAAAGTTCCGTGAATTTGTCGACCCCCATCAGAATTATTGTCGGATTTGGAACGTTCAGTGGCTTGGCAGTGAGTTTTTCTTTACCTTTAACTTCTATAAATTTCTGGAACTTTTCCAGATTGGCCTTTGTTGTTGGGTTTACCATCAGGTTTCCACTTTTGAGATCTTTTGTGCTTCTGAAAGGTCCACCCATGTTTTCCAATTTTTCACCTTTAGTGATGTCTCGGAGAAGTTCTCTGGGATTTTGTTCTGCGTTTGTAGCCTTTAGGACCATTGCGTAGTTGGTCCTATTATTTGACCTGTCCCTGGATGTCCTGCCTAATGCAGGAAAGTTCTTAGAACTATTTATTTTAGTGGGTTGTCCCACAGGTTTGGTCGTCGATATAGCAGTCCTAGCCCATGCTTGCCTTTCAAATTCATGGGCTGTCTTTTCACTTTCCCTAATTCCTAGAAGAAGATCTAAGCACATTTCATAGACTTTCTCCGTATTTCTTATTATTTTGTTTTGTGTGTCTGGGTATTTTTTGGTGAGGGCCTTAATATTACCTAATGCGTCTACTATGTTAGCTACCGCATCTTCAGGCTTAGCAACACCCCTTTTTTTAGCTCCCACATCAGAATCTTTACAGTTCCTAACTGTTTTGTCCGATTCCATGTCAGAGGTGTCCGATAAAGATACGAAATTAGATAAAGTTTTTGCACGCTTACCTGCTTGTAAACTTTTAAGTTAAGCTTGCTCATCTGAGTCGCTGTCGTCCCTTATTTCGGCTACTTTCCGTTGCTTCTTAGGTTCAATTGGTTTGTCCTCATCCGATTTTTTGGTCCTCCTCTTTTTAAAGCCGGATGTTCCCGCCTCATCAATGATTTCGGGCTTATATTTGCCCATAGCTGCACCTGTATATTTCGTTTTCCTTTTTTAAAAAATTTGTTAAATTAGTTAACACCGATTTAAACGGGTTAAGAACCGGTTAAATTTTTTTGCTCTAAGAAAAAATTTTTGTCACACAAAATGTGTGACGAACAAGTTCAATGGTGAAAGATTTTAATTTTAACTTAAAATCTGCTGTCAGACAAAAAACGCGCGAAATGAAAAAATGTTGTAACGGCCACCAGACGATTACACACAAACTAATGCGAACTATAGGCACACACACAAACTAGTGCTACCTTATGGCGCACACACGAACTAATGCAACCTTATGGCGCACTCACAAACCAATGTATTTCCCCGTATGAAAACAATTTTCGTTAATAATTATTGTTTAAACAAAAATTTTTAAAATTTTTTTCTTTATTATTTCCGGACAGACCTAGATCTATGCACGGAAAAAATATTTTTCGAAAAAACCCGTTTTTAAAAAACCAAAATTTTTGCAATTTTTTGTACTTGCACAAGGCAAATACCACTCTGTCTAGACGAAAACACACACACACTAGTGCTGCCTTATGGCGCAAACAAAAACCAATGTAAATTTTCCTATAGGGAATTTTCACTGATTCTAATCCGCGTTTTTCACGGCGATCCGTCACAATTTTCCGGAAAAAATTTTTCCCCGCACTCTCGAATAATTATATTTTAAGAAAATATAATTCTTTTCAATTTATTCCGAAAAAATACCACTTTTAATAACTGAATACTGGCAGCGAATTCGCAACACGTATGTATACAGTCTGCTGTTAGAACACAACTGAGTAGATAGGGACAGTGAAGTGTCTTTGGATTAACGTGGATACCTCCAGTGAATGGTTTACCCCACGTTCCTCTTCGGACAGGATTGATTTTGAGACGTCAATCAACGCCCATCCATAATATTGCTATTATGAATGTATCAGTATCATTGGAGTATAAGGCTCCAATTTCTCACTGATGAGAGCGAGACCTATCTAAATATCTGCCGATCTATGGGTCACGGCACCCGGTTGGAAGAACGCAACTCCACGCCGAGTAAGAACTCACGCTGAGTAAATACTCTACCCGCATTTGGGTGTCAACCACAGCCACCACGATGCTCCCACAAGGGGGCCTACCTCATAGCTGGGGACGGAAGAAATCCTTCCGTGGGCTCCCCAGCTCCCGTGGTACCAGACGAATCTCTGGTCGGATTTTCGCAGTTAACAACGTAGTTAACTACTGCAGTTGAGTTCCTTATAACTCGGGACTGGTGGCCCTTTATACATCGTTTTACGCACGAAGTTCAGCTTACTGATCAGTCAGCTGGTGCTACGATGGCACGTTCTCTGCTCGCACGTCGTTCAAAAGCATTCTTTGCAAATAATTGTATGCATTCGAAACTTTCCCTAGAGCTTAAGGCAGATTCAAAAATAAATCCGCCATTGCTTAAACTGATGCCCATCGCATGCAAGTCCCTCAAGTCAGAGTAGATGGGACAGTCACATAATACATGCGACCAGTCCTCTCTCGGGAATCCACAATTACAGCTTGCCGATTCACTGAGGCCTCTCGAATGCAAAAATGCATTCAAGCTGCCATGGCCAGTGAGTAGAAAGCCCAGCTTAAGGCTAGGAGCAAAGTACGGGCTCGTTCGGGCGTACATAACGTCCTTAACGAACTCGAACGTTACTCTGCCATTGGTAGCTTGGTTCCATCTGGACTGCCATCTAGCTATCATAGCATCTTCAATGAGTTCCTTGCACTGGGCAAGGCTGTGATTTTCAACATCACTAGCCGTCAGCCAGTCGCTCTGCAGGAGCGGCCTATTCCTCTTGATCTTGAAGACTAAGCTTCTACGGATCAGTTCCAATTAGAGAGGTGGAACACCCAACAGGACCTGCATAGCATCTGTAGATACAGTTCTACAGACCGGCAAGCATGCGATTAAGGCAACACGCTGGCAAGAGTTTATTTTTGCTCTGCCTCTGCCAAGCATAGCAGTCTCATACCAAACAGATGCTCCATATGTTGCACAAGCAACGAATAGGCCACCATAAATGGTACGTACTGCCCGCTTATCCAGGCCCCATTCGGAACGAAGGATTCGACGCATAGGTCCTACAATGCTTAGCATTCGCTTTTTAAGCTCAGAAAGGTGCACAAGGAAGTTCATGCGTTCGCCCATGTGTATACCAAGGTATCTGACTTGGTTGACATATCTGATGTTAGACCCATTGAGCCTAACCACTGGATGTCGACTGGCCGATAGTTTGCCTTTCAGCAACATCGACACTGTCTTATCCAGTGATATGTCAACTCCAACCTCGGACCCCCAGTCATGGACAACAGACATTAGTTCCGCACCCTTCCGTTCAAGCTCAAGCCGCGATTCGCCTTCAACGAGGATGATTAAATCATCCGCGTAGGCACAGCATTTGCAGAGCTCTGCTAGCCGTCCTAGGAGGGTGTCCATCATAACGTTCCAAATAAATGGTCCGCAGATGGATCCCTGAGGACAGCCACGGGCGACATACTTACTGACACTTCCAGTAGTACCAACACAACACGCTTGTCTGTCAGAAAAGTAACTCAACCAAAGAGGTACTTCACGGCAGCCCAGTTCGATCAGCTTTTCGATTACGCTGTCCCAACTGAGATAGTCGAAAGCGCCCTTGAAATCTACGAAGATAGCAAGGACGTATCGACTTGTACTGCAATGTACGCTGTCTTTTACGAACAGCCATGCATCCTCAGTACTTTTCCCAGTTTTGAAGCCGTACTGCCTGTCAGACATCAGACTCGCTGCGACACCCTCAAGTCTACGCACCATTACTCTCTCCAGCACTTTTCCAAGTACTGGAAGAAGACTAATGCCACGGTAGGAGCGAGGATTAGTGCGCACCTTGTCCGGTGACTTGAGCTGCACTACGACTTTAGCGCATTTCCAAGCGGCTGGAAAGTAGCAAGTATCAAAACACTTCTGAAAAATTGACATGATATGGTCTGGAATAGCCCGCCAGATGCTTTTACACATCTCGCCAGTCATCCCGTCCATCCCAGGAGATTTCCGGGACCTTACCCTCGCCATACACTCCCATAACTCAGATGGTTCTAGAGATGGAACATCTCCATATCCAAGCCGATTCATGGGACCGAATAGCGGTGGACGGGCACCTGGAAAGAACTCATCCAGGAGTGCTTTCACACTATCATTCCATGTATGGCATACACGGTCATTGACACGAATGCCACAGACCTCTGACACACGTTTTCCCCTACAAATGCGGTATATTTCACCCCATGGATCGCTATTGTTGTTACCAACAAAGCGCCTCCAATCGTCCTCTTTCGCTTTGAGGATCATTTTTTTGTACTCACGCGTGCCATTCTGATAAGCCAACCTGAAGTGATTGACCCTCTGCTCATCACCAGCTCTGGCTCTTTGGTGGGCTTTTCTGAGACGCCTCAGCCACGCACGCTTAGCGCTCAACTCAGGAGTCCACCATTTAGTACGTCTAGGGTTGATCTTTTTAACTTTAAATTGAACAAAATGATGGACCAAAACAGCTGTCAAAAGTAAGAATTTCGCAAAAAATTGGCAAAAAAAAATTTTTCACCCTGGTCGACACACACACTCCGTGTAAATTATTCTCCATACAAAATTGCAGATTTTCTGACACACAAACTTGTATAAAGTTACAAATGTTAGCGTCGACACACGCACAAATGTATTTTGCACCACACACGCACAAATGTAAATTTGGTCGACACACAAACTCGTGTAGTCGCTATGGGTAATAAGCAAAAATGACACACAAACCTGTGTAATTTCCCATAAGAAAATCGTCACTATCGAACACTTTTGTTTTTCACTTTTTATCTATTTTTCCTCCGAATTTTCTCAAAATTGTTGGCAATTTAATGCAGTCACACATTAAATTTGATAATAATCCACTTTTAACGCAATTTTTAGCACTTATTTTGCAAAAAAATTTATTTACCACAGAACTGATGTAAATACACCGCGATACCACTACTGCACACTTCAAGCACAAGTACTCAAGTGAGTAGATAGGGACAGCTGATATGTTGAGGGCAAGCCCTCCGCTTTCCCACCTTTCGGTATGAAGCCAACATTAGGTCCGTCTAAACCACCACACGAATCCGCAGGCAAGAGAACCCAACCGCCAAACCTCACTCCAACAATTAGCGGGGACTCCCGATCTTTTCCTGAAAACAAATTTAAGTGTTCAAAGCATTAATAGTAAAGGTCTTACCTGTTGGTTTGTTCTTCTTCTCCGTATTCGAAGACCATCCCTTCTGCCAATACATTCACGTCGCTTAAGTATTCTTTTGTAGAGAAATCGTCTATCCTTAGTACGATGTTCTCTTGTCCATATTTTTCTTTGTACTCCCTTCGTGCTTCGACCCTCTGTGGGAGCGTACAGTCATTCAGTATATGCTGAATGCTGTCGACATCCATCTGACATGGGCAGACGTCCGGGATTTCCTTTATCCTAAAACGACGGAAGTATCTGTTGAAGGGTCCATGTCCTGTAATTAGATGGACTGCCTTTGCTCCTAGTTTTGTGCCTTTTTCCGTTGGTTGAGCCACTACGTCGTGTACAGCATGCCCAAGGTGAGAGTTGCTCCATTCTTGTGACCAATTTCTATAAGTTTTTGCTCGCTCTTCTTTTCTTGCTGCCTTGATTGGTCTGGCTATATCTATGCGCTCATATCCATTGGGTAGTGTTGCTGCAATTTTTGCCATGCGGTCGACTGTTTCCATTTGCACTATATCTGTTTTATGACCTCTGGTCCAGTTTAGTGCAATAGTGTTTTCATTGTCCTCGAGGAGTCCTAACTTTTTGACGATATGTATAATAGCTGGATCGTCAAAGTTAGGATTACATATTTTTCCCAGTGCCACCTTGGAGTCAGACACAATATTCACAAATTTTCCTCTTGTGTTGGGATCCAGGCATTCAAGGGCTTTCAACACTCCTGTAATTTCAGCTATGTGGATCTCTGGTGTCTTTGAAGCGGTCCATTTCTTTACTGTTGTGGTATTTCCGTTGTGAATGATAGCGCTTATTGCTGTGGCTATTTCCGTTGTGGATGCGTCAGTGAAGATCCATATTGTGTTGGTTGCAATTCCTTCTCTGATCTCCTCGAGGCTATTATACGGCCTCGATATCATTTTGCCTGGATGTGGCCACGTGCTTGGTGGCAATTTTTCAACGAATCTGCCAGTTTTCTTGGCCTCGTAAATCTCATACCTCTCTCTGGCTTCCAAGTAGAGAGGTGGCTTGTTGGCCAGTATTTGTATCGACTTATTGGCTTATTGTTGTTCTGTATGCCTTGGTAAGTGCTAAGAGAAATGATCTTTGGGCTGCTTCAAGGTGCCTTTGCAGGTACCTGTTTCCTGAATTTTTGCCCCAGATTTCTGCCCCATAGGTTAGCAATGGTTTAATAGCACCGTCATAAATCCTTTTTAGAATTTTCCTGCTAGTTCCCCAGGTTTTGCCTGCGGCAATGTAGAGTCGATATGCCTTGGCAGCTGCCTTTCCTCTGATAAATTTCGCATGTTCCACAAATGTGAGTTTGTCATCGATTATTATCCCGAGGTATTTGATTTTGTTACCTATTGGGACACTTATACCATCGATTTTAATGCGAGGTGGTCTTACATATGGCCTCGATGAGATAAACATAGCTGTTGTCTTTTGTGGCGCATAGCTGAGTTTATTATTCTGTGCCCATCTTTTGCAATTTTCCCATGTCTCTTTCCATAATTCTTCGATCCTACTCAGGGATGTCCCCGAAATCGTTAATACTTGGTCATCTGCAAACGCTTGGAAATGTAACGATGTAAAAGCTGCAGTTTGAGAGTTTCTCATCTCATCAAACCAGTCTTCCATGATGATCAGCCAAAGAATTGGGCCAAGGCATGACCCTTGAGGGGCGCCTCTTTTCGTTATCAATTCTACACCATGTGATTTAATCTTTCGTTGTTGAAGAAAATCCACTATTGTCTTTCCTAGACTTTCTGGGCACCCAGTTTTCGCCAGGAGGAGTTTAAGCCTAGGATACCAAGCTGAGTTGAACGCATTTTTAATGTCCATCGTCACAGCCAGTGTGTGGCGCTTGCAAGCCTTATTTTCCTTTATTACTTCCAGAAGTTTTCCTATTGCTTGTGCTGATGATCTCGTTCTTCTAAAGCCATATTGGTTTGGCGAGAGTTTCCCATTCGACTCCAGGTGGTGTGTTAGGCGGTCTGCAAGGATTTTATCAAAGATTTTCCCGATTGTAGGAAGAAGACAGATTGGTCTGACTTCATCTGTATCCGGTTTCGGTAGCCAAGCTATCTCAGCTACCTTCCAAATCTCCGGAAACTTGCCTTCTCTTAGACACTGGTTCAGCACTTCTTGCCAATTTATTAGAATTTCTTCTGAGAGTGGCTTTAGTGCTATTGTCGGGAATTTATCAGGGCCTGCGGCTTTTCTCCTTCTGCGAGTTCTTATTACCGCTTTAATTTCATCCTTAGTTATGTCGCATTCCTCTTGCATTTGCCATATGCAAGTTTCCTGCCTATCTGCATTGTTCTGTGCAGAGTCGTCGGCACTCGAGTCTTTTGGAAAGTATTTTCCCATTAGTTCAGTGGTTGTTTCCTCAATGGTTTGTGTCCATGTTCCGTCGGCTCTCTTGATGGACTTTATTTGTGTTTGTGTCCTGCCTTTTGCGTTTATTATCTTATGGGCAACTCCCCACGGATCCATTTCTGAATTATTTTCTTCTAAGACTCTGTTCAAGGACTGAAATTTGGCTTCTTTTATCATCTTTTTGAGCTTGTTTCTTTGACTTTTATACTCATTATTGAGAATTTCTCTTGTGATGTAGTCCGTGGATTCTTGCATCCATCTTCGCCTTTTCCTGGTTTCTCTTCTTTGGGATTGGAGCTCCCATGTCCACCATGGTTTGTATTTTATCATTATTCCTCCAATTCTTATCGGGATAGCTGCATTACATGCTGCTGTCGCCAATGCTTGGAGTTCTGTGGCGCGATCATTTGCTGACAATTCCCTGTCATTCGGTTGCCAATCATGGTTTTGTAGATGTCGCTCGAAACTAGACCAGTCAGCTCTTGCTGTGTTATAGGTCTGGGCTATTCTTATAGCTTCTATTTCAGTGTTGATACTGAATGCTATATACCTATGGTCGCTTAATGTTTCAGTAATCTCGACTCTCCATCTTTCGATTCTTAGTTGCTTCGTAAGAGTTATGTCTACCCAGCTTTTCCCATGGCTGGTAGAAAATGTAGGTTCACTGTCGCAGTTATTCTCTATGTTTAGGCCTTCTTTGGCTATGAGATCCATGAAACGTTCTCCTCTCCGGTCTATGGTCTCGCCACCCCATAGTGGGTTTTTAGAGTTAATATCTCCAGCTATTAAGATATTATTTCTATATTTTTGGATGATGCTCTTTATCCTTATAAAATGCCTTTTCATCCGAGAAAGGGGCTCTATGTATACCGATGCTACAATAATATTCGGTATTGTATTGGTAAGTTTTATCGTTACCAAGTTGTCGTCAGTAAATTCAGAAAGAAGCAAAGCCGATATAGTACTGCCTCTTGCAACGATCGCCGTCTTGGCTTTTAGAGCGCCTATTCCATGGTGCATATAGAGAGTAAAGCTCTTACTAACTTTCATTCTTCTATATGGTTCTTGAATTAGTGCTATATCTATATTTCTCTCCTCCATTGTTTGTTCTAATAGGTTTGTGGCCTCTTTGCCTCTGCCTATGTTAACTTGGATAACTTTAATTGTTACCATAGTTAATTAGTGATCCTGCCTGTCTCAACTTCCTTACAAATATTGGCATTTATTGTCCCAGACATGGTGTTCTGTGTTTAGAACTCCCAAGTCTTTGCAATTTGCGCAACACGGGGTTGCGCTTTTGCAGGTGTGTTCTTTGGTGTCCGTTTTCTCAGCGCACTTTGGACAAATTTCTTTTATGGACCTGCAGTACTTTGAAACATGGCCGTAGGCCTGGCATTTATAGCACCTTAGTACGTCAATGCTTTCTTTAATGTAGACGAACGAGTAGTCTACGACAATTTTTTCCTCTTTGATAAGGACTTTGTAGACATCTGGAGAAACACTTATTTTCCAGGTTTGCTTCGATGGATTCCTGTTGTCCCTTTTAGCCAAGAATTTGATTTCATTGGTCATTTTTTGTGCCCCTATTTTTTCAGCGAGTTTGGGGTTAGACTCTGCTATTTGTTCTCCGATATGTTCTTCTGAAAGTTCCGTGAATTTGTCGACCCCCATCAGAATTATTGTCGGATTTGTAACGTTCAGTGGCTTGGCAGTGAGTTTTTCTTTACCTTTAACTTCTATAAATTTCTGGAACTTTTCCAGATTGGCCTTTGTTGTTGGGTTTACCATCAGGTTTCCACTTTTGAGATCTTTTGTGCTTCTGAAAGGTCCACCCATGTTTTCCAATTTTTCACCTTTAGTGATGTCTCGGAGAAGTTCTCTGGGATTTTGTTCTGCGTTTGTAGCCTTTAGGACCATTGCGTAGTTGGTCCTATTATTTGACCTGTCCCTGGATGTCCTGCCTAATGCAGGAAAGTTCTTAGAACTATTTATTTTAGTGGGTTGTCCCACAGGTTTGGTCGTCGATATAGCAGTCCTAGCCCATGCTTGCCTTTCAAATTCATGGGCTGTCTTTTCACTTTCCCTAATTCCTTCCATCTTCAGGCTTAGCAACACCCCTTTTTTTAGCTCCCACATCAGAATCTTTACAGTTCCTAACTGTTTTGTCCGATTCCATGTCAGAGGTGTCCGATAAAGATACGAAATTAGATAAAGTTTTTGCACGCTTACCTGCTTGTAAACTTTTAAGTTAAGCTTGCTCATCTGAGTCGCTGTCGTCCCTTATTTCGGCTACTTTCCGTTGCTTCTTAGGTTCAATTGGTTTGTCCTCATCCGATTTTTTGGTCCTCCTCTTTTTAAAGCCGGATGTTCCCGCCTCATCAATGATTTCGGGCTTATATTTGCCCATAGCTGCACCTGTATATTTCGTTTTCCTTTTTTAAAAAATTTATTAAATTAGTTAACACCGATTTAAACGGGTTAAGAACCGGTTAAATTTTTTTGCTCTAAGAAAAAATTTTTGTCACACAAAATGTGTGACGAACAAGTTCAATGGTGAAAGATTTTAATTTTAACTTAAAATCTGCTGTCAGACAAAAAACGCGCGAAATGAAAAAATGTTGTAACGGCCACCAGACGATTACACACAAACTAATGCGAACTATAGGCACACACACAAACTAGTGCTACCTTATGGCGCACACACGAACTAATGCAACCTTATGGCGCACTCACAAACCAATGTATTTCCCCGTATGAAAACAATTTTCGTTAATAATTATTGTTTAAACAAAAATTTTTAAAATTTTTTTCTTTATTATTTCCGGACAGACCTAGATCTATGCACGGAAAAAATATTTTTCGAAAAAACCCGTTTTTAAAAAACCAAAATTTTTGCAATTTTTTGTACTTGCACAAGGCAAATACCACTCTGTCTAGACGAAAACACACACACACTAGTGCTGCCTTATGGCGCAAACAAAAACCAATGTAAATTTTCCTATAGGGAATTTTCACTGATTCTAATCCGCGTTTTTCACGGCGATCCGTCACAATTTTCCGGAAAAAATTTTTCCCCGCACTCTCGAATAATTATATTTTAAGAAAATATAATTCTTTTCAATTTATTCCGAAAAAATACCACTTTTAATAACTGAATACTGGCAGCGAATTCGCAACACGTATGTATACAGTCTGCTGTTAGAACACAACTGAGTAGATAGGGACAGTGAAGTGTCTTTGGATTAACATGGATACCTCCAGTGAATGGTTTACCCCACGTTCCTCTTCGGACAGGATTGATTTTGAGACGTCAATCAACGCCCATCCATAATATTGCTATTATGAATGTATCAGTATCATTGGAGTATAAGGCTCCAATTTCTCACTGATGAGAGCGAGACCTATCTTAATCTCTGCCGATCTATGGGTCACGGCACCCGGTTGGAAGAACGCAACTCCACGCCGAGTAAGAACTCACGCTGAGTAAATACTCTACCCGCATTTGGGTGTCAACCACAGCCACCACGATGCTCCCACAAGGGGGCCTACCTCATAGCTGGGGACGGAAGAAATCCTTCCGTGGGCTCCCCAGCTCCCGTGGTACCAGACGAATCTCTGGTCGGATTTTCGCAGTTAACAACGTAGTTAACTACTGCAGTTGAGTTCCTTATAACTCGGGACCGGTGGCCCTTTATACATCGTTTTACGCACGAAGTTCAGCTTACTGATCAGTCAGCTGGTGCTACGATGGCACGTTCTCTGCTCGCACGTCGTTCAAAAGCATTCTTTGCAAATAATTGTATGCATTCGAAACTTTCCCTAGAGCTTAAGGCAGATTCAAAAATAAATCCGCCATTGCTTAAACTGATGCCCATCGCATGCAAGTCCCTCAAGTCAGAGTAGATGGGACAGTCACATAATACATGCGACCAGTCCTCTCTCGGGAATCCACAATTACAGCTTGCCGATTCACTGAGGCCTCTCGAATGCAAAAATGCATTCAAGCTGCCATGGCCAGTGAGTAGAAAGCCCAGCTTAAGGCTAGGAGCAAAGTACGGGCTCGTTCGGGCGTACAGAACGTCCTTAACGAACTCGAACGTTACTCTGCCATTGGTAGCTTGGTTCCATCTGGACTGCCATCTAGCTATCATAGCATCTTCAATGAGTTCCTTGCACTGGGCAAGGCTGTGATTTTCAACATCACTAGCCGTCAGCCAGTCGCTTTGCAGGAGCGGCCTATTCCTCTTGATCTTGAAGACTAAGCTTCTACGGATCAGTTCCAGATCGAGAGGTGGAACACCCAACAGGACCTGCATAGCATCTGTAGATACAGTTCTAAAGACCGGCAAGCATGCGATTAAGGCAACACGCTGGCAAGAGTTTATTTTTGCTCTGCCTCTGCCAAGCATAGCAGTCTCATACCAAACAGATGCTCCATATGTTGCACAAGCAACGAATAGGCCACCATAAATGGTACGTACTGCCCGCTTATCCAGGCCCCATTCGGAACGAAGGATTCGACGCATAGGTCCTACAATGCTTAGCATTCGCTTTTTAAGCTCAGAAAGGTGCACAAGGAAGTTCATGCGTTCGCCCATGTGTATACCAAGGTATCTGACTTGGTTGACATATCTGATGTTAGACCCATTGAGCCTAACCACTGGATGTCGACTGGCCGATAGTTTGCCTTTCAGCAACATCGACACTGTCTTATCCAGTGATATGTCAACTCCAACCTCGGACCCCCAGTCATGGACAACAGACATTAGTTCCGCACCCTTCCGTTCAAGCTCAAGCCGCGATTCGCCTTCAACGAGGATGATTAAATCATCCGCGTAGGCACAGCATTTGCAGAGCTCTGCTAGCCGTCCTAGGAGGGTGTCCATCATAACGTTCCAAATAAATGGTCCGCAGATGGATCCCTGAGGACAGCCACGGGCGACATACTTACTGACACTTCCAGTAGTACCAACACAACACGCTTGTCTGTCAGAAAAGTAACTCAACCAAAGAGGTACTTCACGGCAGCCCAGTTCGATCAGCTTTTCGATTACGCTGTCCCAACTGAGATAGTCGAAAGCGCCCTTGAAATCTACGAAGAAAGCAAGGACGTATCGACTTGTACTGCAATGTACGCTGTCTTTTACGAACAGCCATGCATCCTCAGTACTTTTCCCAGTTTTGAAGCCGTACTGCCTGTCAGACATCAGACTCGCTGCGACACCCTCAAGTCTACGCACCATTACTCTCTCCAGCACTTTTCCAAGTACTGGAAGAAGACTAATGCCACGGTAGGAGCGAGGATTAGTGCGCACCTTGTCCGGTGACTTGAGCTGCACTACGACTTTAGCGCATTTCCAAGCGGCTGGAAAGTAGCAAGTATCAAAACACTTCTGAAAAATTGACATGATATGGTCTGGAATAGCCCGCCAGATGCTTTTACACATCTCGCCAGTCATCCCGTCCATCCCAGGAGATTTCCGGGACCTTACCCTCGCCATACACTCCCATAACTCAGATGGTTCTAGAGATGGAACATCTCCATATCCAAGCCGATTCATGGGACCGAATAGCGGTGGACGGGCACCTGGAAAGAACTCATCCAGGAGTGCTTTCACACTATCATTCCATGTATGGCATACACGGTCATTGACACGAATGCCACAGACCTCTGACACACGTTTTCCCCTACAAATGCGGTATATTTCACCCCATGGATCGCTATTGTTGTTACCAACAAAGCGCCTCCAATCGTCCTCTTTCGCTTTGAGGATCATTTTTTTGTACTCACGCGTGCCATTCTGATAAGCCAACCTGAAGTGATTGACCCTCTGCTCATCACCAGCTCTGGCTCTTTGGTGGGCTTTTCTGAGACGCCTCAGCCACGCACGCTTAGCGCTCAACTCAGGAGTCCACCATTTAGTACGTCTAGGGTTGATCTTTTTAACCCTATGAAACATACTATCATTGACGGAGACCATCCAAGCGTCGACCAACAAGATTTGTTGGTCAATACTTAGATCACTGAATCGGCCAAGTGGAAAGCTTGATGCTTCCTCTTTTGTGCTCTCAGCGTAGACATCCCAGTCAGCTCCACCAGTGCGCCATCGTCTTGGAACCACAGTCGGTTGAGCATCCTCGATCCTTTCAGAGTCAAGGATAATCTCAATGAGACTGTGATCACTGATACTTTCCCCGTTCAGGATCCTCCAGCGATATTGGAGAGCACCAGCAGATCGATTGCAAAAAGACACATCAATGTCACTTACTCCCAAAGGTCCATCAAACGTGTAACTGTCCGATGGCGTATTAAGGACACGACACGAATTCGAAACAAGCATTTCAGCAAGCATCTCGCCCCTCTCTGTTCTACGCTGACCGGACGAACGTCCAGGCTTGCTGAACCACAGAGGAGAGGACGCGTTTGCATCAATGCCGAAAATTGTCGGTGTTCCGTCTGCTAATTGCAATATGGACTCCATATAGACCAAATATGGTTCCAGAGGCTCATTGAACTTGTAGTATATACTGACAAGAAAGAACTCTCCAAAATCGCCCCTGACCCAAACGCAGGATCCCCATTCGTCTGTGTTGTCGCTCACTGCCAAGCAGTCGACATTGACGTTATTCACCACCACCGCGGCATTCATCCTAGAATCAGGAAAAATGCGCATGGTGGATGGGAGACCCCTTACGCAGCCATCAACTGCATAGGGCTCTTGAATCAACGCGATGCTGGCGTTCAGCTCACATAGGCGCTCGCCGAGATCGCACATAACGGCATACGAGCCCTGACAGTTAAGTTGTAAAATTACAACCATTAGTGTCTGGAGTTCGCCCTAGCAACAAGAGTGCCATAAACCGGACATGCAGCTGACATCATTGGATGTGCAGCAGATAGTCCTTTGAAGGCGCAATCCCTACAGTGCGGCTGATTTACGCATTTGGATGCAGTATGTCCTGGTTTACTGCAGTGTCTGCAAGTGCTCTCTTTGGCTTTGCATTCAGACACTCTGTGTGTGTAACCTAAACAGCGGAAACATCCCATGACTGGATCATGTGGACGTACCTTGAAGGAGAACCACAGGGCATAGCAGCGTTTCGAGTCGATTAGCTCATCGACTATTTGCTTTGTACCTTCAAGAATGACATTGGAGGTCGCTTCTGGGCCTTGCTTGATTGGACGGCTTATTATTTTGATGCTCTTTTTAAAGCACTCAGATGTCATCTTGTCAGCAAAATGGTTATGGTAAATCTCTGTCATCAGCTGGTCCGCTGAAATCGTCGAAGGTACATCAAGCAAAACTACTTTCGGACCTAGTTTTTCGCTGACTTGGACAACTACACCAATTTCCTCTAACTTTTTGTTTGAGGCAATTTTGCTACGCTCAGCTTGGCTTAGTGTGCTAATTACAACACCCCTAGATTTCGTCGTTTTTACTTCGTGCACTCTTGTCCCGAAGGAAGGGGCAACTTCATTAATGACCCTTCTTTTGAGCTCATCTGGTGAGACACTTGAGTCATTGCTCTTGACCACCATTGACCAGGTCTCTTTTTGTTTGGGTAGTACCGTCGGGAGAAGCGTCGTTAGTCTCGGAAACGGCATTGATTTAGCAGCAGTTGTGGCCAGGTGACCAATAGAGTCATCTGCCCTTATTTCTTTAAGGCATTCGAGTTTTCCTCGAAGGCGCTCATTGGTAGCAACTAGCATTGTGATTTTGTCCTCATATTCATTTGCGAGGTTCAAAATGTCAATAGCCATTTCCGTGTTAAGGCCACAGCTTTTCAGCATTTTGGACATCTTTTTTGATATCGCTCTCATTTCAATGATATCTTCATTAACCACTTTATTGACATGCTGGGTGCCTTTATTTTTGGTAGCCGCATTGCCAACGACTGCCAAATTTTTAACAGCAATATCTACACTACTAGTTTTTTCAACAAGACTTACCGCAGGTAGATTTTCACCATTTATAACTTGAGGATCTAACTTCCTCTCTTTATTGCCCCGCACGTGTCTGCTGCCTTCCGTGTCGCTCGATAAATCGGTGGTTATTCCGCCAAATCTCTCTTTCTTACGACTTGGCTTCTTTGGCTTCTTTATAATAGGGTCATTAGTGTCACTATCCATTTCCACTTATATTGGGTTCAAAATTATTTATTGTCAAAAATTATTTATTGTCAGTTTTCCAAGAAATCGGTACTTGTTGGTTTTACGGTTTTTTTTTTTTTTTTATTATCCACACACACACACACACACACACACACACACACGAAAAATAACCTTTTTAAGGCTTAATTATACCTGCGATAGGTTTTTTTTTTTACTTGTTTGTTCGTCTTTGATTGTTACTTGCTTGCTTGGTTTAACAATTATTTTTGTAAATAGTAATAAAAATTACTTTTAATTCACTGCGAATTTTTCCGCACAAGAACTGTTCACCATGAAAGTCACAGATCAACTGAGTAGATAGGGACAAGAAATGTAATTTGGATTTACGTGGATTCCTCCAGTGAATGGTTTACCCCACGGTCCTCTTCGGACTTGGATTAGTTATACGACAATCAACGTCCATCATAGACTGATGTGCCAGTATTAACTCAATGGTTAGAGCAGGACCTATCTTAAGTCCCTTCCGATCTCTGGTGTCATCGACAACCGGTTGATCTATGCAACTCCACAGAGAACGCATCATCGCACCGGTAACATCAGGACGGTCTTCTGATGTTCCAAAGATTTTTGGTAACATCAGGACCTGTACTGATGTTACCATGCTAGTGTTCTACCCGCATTGGGGTAGTAAACCACAGCCACTACGTAGGCCAAAGCCAGAATAAACTGGACCTCAACCAAAGGTTGGCCCAGACTCAGTTAAACCTCCGAGGAGATTAAACCTTGTCTGTCGGCATCCAACCCCCGTAGTACCAACGCGACCTTGGTGAGATCTGCCATCAAGGGACTCAGCTCTTTCAGAATGAGTGCCTGGGCGATTGCAAAAGCAGACCCTGGCAGCACATTCGTCCGGAACCTCGTATCCTATCATTTGACACTAGGGTGGTTTCAAGCCCTAGGCCGCCCGGGATAGAAACTATCCCAGGCACACAACGCTATTGTATGGTAGGAACGCTTAATGCTTTAAAAACAGCGCCCATACTGACATTTTTTAAAGAAGCCCCCTGCCACTATAATCTACCGAGTATGACCAAGTATCAAACTTATAATAACCAGACGATTAAGTAAGATACAGCGGCCCCCTCGGGGGACTAGATAGGGACAGTTGATATTATTGAGGGCAAGCCCTCCGCTTTCCCACCTTTCGGTATTAAGCAAATATCAGTTCCCTCTTAACCATTACGCGAATCCGCAGGCAAAGGAACCCAACCACCAAACCGCACTCCAACAATTAGCGGGGGGATCCCTGACCATTTTGCAATGTTTATTGCTCCATGGTTTGTACGTCTTCGTAGTCGAAAACCATCTTTTCCGCGAGTGCATTCACGTCGTCTAGGTATTCTTTGGTTGAGACGTCGTCTATTTTTAGCACGATGTGCTCTTCTCCATATTTATTTTTAAATTCCCTCCGTGCTTCTATTCTCTGTGGAAGTTGACAGTCATTTAAAATATGTTGAATGCTGTCAACATCCGCTTGGCAGGGGCAGACGTTTGGGACATCTCTAATCCTAAAACGACGGAAGTAGCTGATAAAAGGTCCATGACCCGTTATTAGGTATACTGCCTTTTTTCCAATGTTGGTGCAGTTCCCTGTGGGCTTCCCGATAGCATCATGAACCGCCCGTCCGAGTGACGAATTATTCCACTCCTGTATCCAGCTGTTGTTCATCCTTTTGCGCGCCTCTTGATTTGCTGCCTTAAGCGGCCTGGCTATACTTATCCGCTCGTATGTGTTTGGCAGTGTTGCCGCCTGTTTAGCCATGCGGTCTGCTATGTACATCTGTGCTACATCTGCTTTGTGGCCTCTAGTCCAGTGTAGCGCTATGATGTTTTCGTTTTCCTCCAGGGTATTCAGTTTGTTGGCAATATGTGCAATGTCTGGATCTTCGAAGTTTGGCGTGCATATTTTCCCTAGTGCCACTCGGGAGTCTGACACGATGTTTATCGTTTTCCCCCTTGTGTTGGGGTTTAGGCATTCTAGTGCTTTCCTGACTCCTGTTATTTCTGCCCTGTGTGACTCCGGTATTCTTGGGGCAGTCCATTTCCTCGTCGAGGTGGTATATGCATCTTGAATGATGGCGCCTACTCCTGTCGCAGTCTCCATTGTTGATGCGTCTGTAAATATCCAAATTGTGTTATTTGCTATTTCCTCTATGTTTTCGTCGCAAGTGTTGTAGGTCCTTATTATCCTTTTGGCCGGATGAGGCCATTGGCTTGGTGGCAGTTTTTCCATGTACTGACCAGTTTTCCTGGCCTCTTCTGTCTCAAATTTCTGTCTTGTCTCTAGATGAAGTGGCGGTTGGTTCGACAGTATTTGGATGGACTTATTTGCCGTGGTCCTGTAGGCTTTGCTCAAAGCCAAAAGGAATGGTCTTTGGGCCGCTTCCAGATGCCTTTGCAGGTATCTATTCTTGGGGTTTTTACCCCATATTTCTGCCCCGTAAGTGAGCATTGGTCTGATGGCTCCTTCGTAAATCCTTTTCAGAATTTCCCTGCTGGTTCCCCATGTTTTTCCTGCGACAATGAATAGCCTATACGCTTTGGCTGATGCTTTTCCTCTAACGAACTTTGCGTGTTCGACCCAGGTTAATCTGTCATCAATAATTATGCCCAGATATTGTATTTTGTTGTCTATTTTGACATTTATGTTGTCAATTCTTATCCGTGGCGGTCTTACTGATGACCTTGATGGGGTAAACATTGCCTTTGTCTTGTGTAGGGCGTAACTTAGTTTGTTATTCTGCGCCCACTTTTTGCAACTTTCCCAAGTTCGTGTCCATAGCTCTTCGATCCTGCTTAGAGATGTTCCTGAAATTGTAATAATTTGGTCATCCGCAAATGCCTGCGTGTGCAAAGACGTGTATGTATCTGTTGGCACGTTTTTCATCTCGTTGAACCAGTCCTCCATGATTATTAACCAGAGGACTGGGCCTAAGCATGAGCCTTGAGGAGCGCCTCTTTCCGTTGCCAGTTCTATGCCATGCGACTTTATTCTACGATTTTGTAGAAAGTCTATAATGGTTTTTCCTAGCATTTCCGGGCATCTAGTTTTCGCCAAAAGGAGTTTAAGCCTGGGATACTATGCCGAATTAAAGGCATGCCGAGTATGTCTCGTTCTCATTTTATTCGTCTTTATCACTTCCAGTATCTTCTCGATCGCTTCAGTGGATCTTCTTGTCTTCCTGAAGCCGTACTGGTTTGGCGAGAATTTTCCGTTTTTTTCCATGTGATGTGTCAGGCGATCTGCCAGGATCTTGTCAAAAATCTTTCCGATTGTTGGGAGGAGACAGATCGGTCTAACTTCGTCTGTATCTTTTTTTGGTAGCCACGCTATTTCGGCTGTCTTTCAAATTTCCGGGAATTTGCCTTCGTTCAGACACAGGTTCAGCACCTCTTTCCAGTTTCCCAGGACTGCGTCTGAGAGTGGCTTCAGTGCCACTGTTGGGAATTTATCTGGGCCTGGGGCTTTCCTATTCCTCCGAGTCTTAACTACCGCCATTATTTCTTCGTTTGTGATGCTGAGAGCTTCTTGCGTTTCCCATACGCAAGTTTCTTCTCTATCTGCGCTATTTTGTGCAGAGTCGTCAAATGTTAGATCAGCTGGGAAGTATTTCCTTATTTGTTCATGCATTGTTTCCTCAAGGGTTTGTGTCCACGATCCATCGGCTCTTTGGGTGGACTTAATTTTTGCCCTTGTCCTGCCTTTTGCGTTTTTGATCTTGTGGGCAACACCCCAGGGGTCCATTTCTAAATTATTTTCCTCTAGGATTTTATTTAATGACTGGAATTTCGCTTCCTTAATCATTTTTTTGAGCTTGTTTCTCTGAGCTTTGTAATCGTTACTGAGAGTAGCTCTTGCGATGCTGTGTGTAGATTCTTGCATCTTTCTTCGCGTTTTCCTAGTTTTTCTTCTCTGTATTTGGAGTTCCCGTGTCCACCATGGGTTGTATTTTACTATAGACCCCTTGCTTCTTAATGGGATAGCTGCATTGCATGCTGCTGTCGCCAATTCCTGAAATTTCGTGGCGAGTTCGTTTGCTGACGGGTCTCCTATATTCACTTGCCAAGTGTGGTTTCGGAGGTATTCCCCGAAACTTGACCAGTCTGCTCTTGCTAGATTATGGGTCTGGGCTATTCTAGTAGGTTCTATTTCGGTATTTATGCTGAAGGATAGATACCTGTGGTCGCTCAATGTTTCGGTCGTTTCGACTTTCCAATCTTCGACATTGAGTTCCTTTGTAAGGGTTATATCTACCCAGCTTTTTCCATGGTTGTTGTAGAACGCGGGTTCGCTGTCGCAATTGTTCTCGATATGAAGGCCTTCTTTGGCTATAAGATCCATAAACCTTTCTCCTCTACGGTCTATGGTTTCACCTCCCCAAAGTGGGTTTTTGGAGTTAATATCTCCGGTTATTAGTAAGTTATTCCTATACTTTGCGATGATATTCTCTATCTTTTTGAGGTGTCTTTTCATACGAGAGAGCGGCTCCATATACAGAGATGTTACAACTATGTTCGGCGTTGTGTTGACGATTTTCAGCGTCACCGAGTTGTCATCCGTGAATTCTGGCAGTAGCAATGCCGAGATGGTGGCGTTTCTGATTATGATTGCCGTCTTGGCGTTTAGGTCTCGGCCTGTCTTTATATGCTGCATATAGAGAGTGAAGTTTTTGTTAACTTTCATTCTTCTATATGGCTCTTGAATTAGGGCTATGTCAATGCCCCTTTCTCCCATTACCGTTTCTAATAGGTTAGTGGCCTCTTTGCCTCTGCCTATATTAATCTGTATGGCTTTAATTATTACCATAGTCAATGAGATTTCCTGCTTGTCTCAGTTTTCTTATGAATATTGGGCATCTGTTGTCCCAGGCAAAGTGCTCAGTGTTGGGCAGCTTGAGGTCTTTGCAGTTTACACAACACGGTGTACTGTTTTTGCAGCTGTGGTCCTTTGTATCATGTTTTTCAGCGCATTTTGGACAGACCTGTTGTACCGATCTGCAGTACTTGGATACGTGCCCGAATCCTTGGCATTTGTAGCATCTTGCTAGGTCCGTATATTCTTTTATTGATATCCAGGTGTAGTCGGCAATAATTTTTTCCTCTTTTATTAACACTTTGTATACTTCTGGTGTTACTTCTATTTTCCAGTTGACCCGCCTGGAGTTAAAAGTGCTCTTTTTCCCGAGGAATTTAATTCCTTCAACGAACTTGCTGGTCCCGATTTTTTCCGCGAGGTCTGGGTTTGAAGCCGCCAGGTCCTTGCCAATGTTGTCTTCGCTTATTTCAGCGTTGATATCCAAGCCCATGAGTAGCATGACTGGCTTTGGTGACTTTATGGTTTTCGTCGTTAGAGTGTCTTTAGCTCTTGTTTCCAATATCTTTGAAACTTTTTGCTGCTGAACTTTTGTAAAGGTGTCCACCATCACGCCTCCGCGAGGTAGGGTGTTGATTCTTTTTAGAGGACCAACTGCGTCTTCCGGTTTTTGCGCTTTCAATGCTTCTCTTAAAAGCTTGCTTGCGTCTAAGTTGGTATCTTTTGGTTCTACCAGCATTTTGTAATTTGTCTTTGTGTTAGATTTGTCCCTTCTTGATGTCCTGCTTAAGGATGGGAAAGCTTTTTTGAAATTGTCACTGTGTCCCGTTTGCTGTCTCATTTGTTGTCCCGTCTGTTGTGCAATTTGCTGTCTTGTTGGCCTACTCGTCATTGTCCATTTGGTTTTTTCGAGGTCGTGAATTTTTTGCTCGTTCCCTCTGACTATGAGCAAAAGATCCACGCACATCTCGAATATTTTCCCCGTGTTGTCCGAGATTTCGTTATTAATCCCCGGATAGTTTTTTGTAAGGGTTTTAATGTTTCCTATTGCTACTTTGATATTTTCGACGGCTGATTCAGGACTTGTGATATCTTTTGTTTTCTCCCCATTTTTGGACGTTTTTGTGCTTTTCACACTTCTAGCACTTTTAGCGCTTTTAACGCGTTTGACGCTTCTGAGGGTGCTGTCAGATCCTTCCATGTCAGAAGCGTCTGTAGAGGTCCCATTGGTCTCTGACGAGCTGTTCTCATCTTCGACGTCGGGCTTTTCCTTTGCGGCATCCGCATATGTTTTTTTCCCCCCTTTAGGTAAGGTGTAAATTTCATTGGTACTTACCATGGAGTTTCTCCTTGTCATGGGCTTTCTCGGAAGTTCCTCTGGGCTGTTTTCGTCCTCGCTAGAATGTTCGTGGGCTGTTGGCTCCGAGGTCCTCTTCGTGGTTCCCTTTAGAATTTTTGCTTTCTTTGAGTCCGGTTTCATTTTTGTTTTCATTTTTTTTTTTTTTCTTTAGTGTCTTTTATGCTTTAAAACTATGGTGCTTTTGTAAAATATCGAAACCCGACGGCTTTTTTATTTCGTAAAAAATTTATAAAATATACCGACGGCTTTTTATTGTTTCCGAATTTCTCGTTTGTTTGCACTTTCTCTATTTCGCGGTATTATACCTGCGTGACGGTTTTAAATAACAAAATCGCGTACGTTTCGCGCACACACACACGCACGTACACTTGTGTACACAAGTAATAAATTACTTGTGCGTTTGGAATTTCGTTTGTCCGTTGATTAGTTTTGTCCTCGTCTTTTCTCTCTACTCTTTTCTTAGTAATAAAAATTACTGTTGGCTTAGCAATAAAAATTGCTCTTGGCACAGTCGAAAGTAATAAAAACTACTTTTGCAGCTGTGACTTTTGTCGCTGGCTTATTTCGTCCGTTGTATAGCAATAAAAATTGCTTTTTCTTTGGCTTTAGTAATGAAAATTACTTTTGGCTGTGGGTTTTGTCCCTGTGTTTTGTCGATAATTGCTTTTCGTCCAAATCACTTTGATGCGCACTAAAATTGTGAACGTCTGTTCGCTTTGAATGTTACCACTCAACTGAGTAGATAGGGACAGAAACTGTCTAAGAGATTAACGTGGTTACCTGCAAGAAACGCATTACCCCACGGTCCTCTTCGGACACGGATTCGGTTTTGGAACGCCAATCAACGCCCATCCACAATATATTCTATTGCAGATGTATCAGTATAACTGGGTGTAAGGGCCCAGCGTTCTCACTGATGGGAGCGAGACCTATCTAAATCTCTGCCATTCTATGGGTCACGGCACCCGGTTGGTTCAAACGCAACTCCACGCCGACTATTGTCTTCCCGCTTGGGCAAACCACAGCCACCACGAAAACTCCCCGAAGGGCCGCTCCATCTGCCGGGGACGGACATTCATCCGTGGGCTCCCCGACACCCGTGGTACCAGAAAATCTCCGGTCGGATTTCGTAGCAACCGCGTGAGCGCCGGCGGCCAGAAGCTAGACTAGCAACCAGCAGCCACCAATCACGCAGCCACTACTCCAGTTGAGTTCCTCACAACTCGGGACTGGTGGCCCATCGTCAGTCAATTTGCCGTCCCTAAGTCGTCCAATTCCGTCGAAGTTGTCCATCTGTCCCTTCGTACGTAGTTAGTGAGTCAGTCTGTCGACACCGACACCCGCAACACCAAGCTGCCTAGCTCTCCGCCGCCCAAACACCAATCTTGCGTACACATTCAAACATTCGACTTGTTCCCTGCAGCATAAAGCTGATCCAACATCATACACACCATTAAGCCTCCGAACTCCCATGGCATTCAGATTTCTAACGTCCGAGTACAACGGACATTCACAAAGAACGTGCTGCCAGTCTTCACTAGGGAAACCGCAAACACAGCTCTCAACTTCACTGAGGCGCCTTAGATACAAAAATGCATTAAGGCTACCATGACCAGTGAGCAAAAAGCCCAGCTTAAGGCTAAAGTTGAACTCCGTGTTTACCCTGGCATATTGTACGTCTCTGATGAACCCGTACGTCACCCTTCCATTAACAGATTCGTTCCACCTGGCCTGCCATTTTGACAACATGGTTTCTTCCAGAAGAACCTTGCACTGGCTAAGGCTCCTGTCCGCCACATCATCCCCCACCAGCCAGTCGCACTGCAGGAAGGGCTTTTCTCTTCTGACCTTGAAGACTAAGCTTCTTCGGATGACATCCAAGTCAAGAGGAGGAACACCCATTAACACCTGCATTGCCTCCGTCGAGACTGTGCGAAAAACCGGCAAGCAGGCAAGTAGAACGACCCGCTGAGCGGAATTAATCCTTGCCATGCCCTTAACAAGCATGACCGCCTTGTACCACACAGCAGCCCCATATGCTGCACAGGCAACAAAGAGACCGCCGTATATAATACGCACGGCACGCTTATCAAGGCCCCATTCACGCCTGAGAACCCGACGCAGTGGCCCCATCACACTTAAGAACCGCTTCTTGAGCTCAAGCAGATGAACCTCAAAATTCATACGCTCACTCATGCTGATTCCAAGGTATTTCACTTGCTTGGCATACTTAAGGCAAGTGCCGTTAAATCTGACAGACGGAGGCCTATTGGCAGACAATCTGCCCTTAAGCAGAATCATCTTCGTCTTCTCCAACGAAACACTTACCCCAGCACCAATTCCCCAGCTATGAACAATCGACATGAATTCGACGCTCCTCCGCTCTAACACAAGCCGCGATTCTCCCTCAACTATGAGAAGTAAATCGTCAGCATACGCGCAACAGTTACACACACCCGATAGCTGATCCAAAAGGGCATCCATCATGAGGTTCCAAATAAATGGACCACATATGGACCCCTGGGGACAACCACGAGTGACGCTTCTGTACGCTCTGTCGATCACTCCCACACAGCATGCCTGTCTGTCACTGAAGTAGCTCCGCCAAAGAGATACTTCATGACAACCCACTTCGATCAACCTTGCAATCACACTGTCCCAACTCAAGTAGTCAAATGCGCCCTTGAAATCTACAAAGATACCAAGGACATACTTGCTAGCACTTGCATCCACGCAATCTTTAACATATAACCAGGCATCCTCCGTACTTCTACCCGCTCTGAAGCCGAACTGTCTGTCAGACATCAGATTAGCCATCACGTCCCCCAGTCTCCGCACCATAATCCTCTCCAGCACTTTTCCAAGTACCGGAAGAAGATTTATGCCACGGTAGGAACGGGGGTCGCTTCTGACCTTATCCGGTGACTTCAGCAGCACGACCACTTTCGCAGATTTCCATACAGTGGGAAAGTAACTTTCACGCATACACTTCTCGAAGATCGCTGTGATATAGTCCGGAATGGCCCGCCAGATGCTTTTACACATCTCACCAGTCATTCCGTCCATCCCAGGTGATTTCCGAGATCTCACCAGCGCCATACACTCCAACAACTCGGCAGGATCTAAAGATGGAACATCTTCATATCCAAGCCGATTCATCGGACCGTACCGCGGCGGATCCGCCTCAGGAAAGAACTCTCCAAGAAGTGCTTCTGCACTACTCATCCACGTATGCATCGTGTTGTCACCAACCCGTATGCCACATATGTTATCAATCGCACGCTTTCCTCTACATATACGATACACCTGACCCCAGGGATCATGATTATTGAGTCGCACAAAGCGCCTCCAATCATCCTCCTTGGCCTTCAGGATCATACTTTGGTACTCACGCCTGCCACGCTGATAAGCGCGCTTGAGTGGGACCACATTCATGGCGTCATTTGCACGAGCTCTTTGGAAGGATCTACGTAGACTCCTAAGCCACCCACGTTTCAGACTCAGTTCAGCCGTCCACCATTTGGCACGTCTAGCATTCACCCTTCTAACCCTACTAAACGTGCCATCGCTGACGATGACCATCCAATTGTCAATCGTCAGAATCTGACGATCAACACTCAGATTTCTGAATTGATTCACGGGTACGCCAGAAGCTACCTCCTCCATTCGCTGAGCAAACAACTCCCAATTCGCACCACCAATGCGCCATCGTCTGGAGCAGTCAACATCGTGTAGACCAACCGTCCCATTGAGATTAAAATTAACCTCAATAAGACCGTGGTCACTAAAACCACGGCCACTCACAATTCTCCAGTGAAATTCGAAGACCCTGGCAGCCTGATTGCAAATCGTCACGTCAATATCGCTGACACCTCTGGGGCCATCAAACGTGTACTCGTTTGATGGCTCATTGAGCACCTGGCACGAGTGCGCCACCAGGAATTCACTCAGCATCTCCCCCCTAACCACGTTCGGAAGGCCGGACGTACGTCCAGGCTTCGAGAACCGGAGAGGGGAGGATGCATTAGCGTCCAAGCCTAGGATTACAGGCGTACTGCTAACCAGTAGCAGTACCGAATCCATATAAGCAAGATACGGCTCCAGAGGGTCGCCAAACTTGCAATAGGCACTCACCAAAAAAAGCTCTCCAAACTCACCTTTGACCCAAACACACGATCCCCATTCATTGGAGAGTTCAGGAACGGCTAAACATTCCACATTCACGTCATTCACAACAATCGCAGCATTCATTCTGGAATCAGGAAACACACGCATATTGGCTGGTAGACCCCTAATACTGCCATCAGCAGCATAAGGCTCTTGCACCAGCGCAATACTCGCACCACGTTCAGTCATCCATGCACCAAAATCACACATAACGGCATATGAACCCCGACAGTTTTGTTGCAAAAGAACAACCATTAATGTCTGGCGTTCGCCCTGGCTGCAAGTCCGCAGTAAATGGGACACGCCGTGGACATCATAAGATGCCCAGCAGGTTGCCCCTTAAACGCGCAGTTGCGACAATGTGGCAAATTGCCACACTGCGACACAACATGCCCTGCACCACCACAGCGACGACAGACATCAACTTTGGACTTGCATTCAGCTACCCGATGGTCGAATCCAAGACACCGGAAACATCCAAAAACTACATCATGTGAGCGCACCCTAAAGGAGAACCACTTGATGTAGACACGTCCGTTTGCCAAGAGAGCATTCACCACACGGCTGGTGCCCTCCAGGATCACATTCGCGACCGCATCAGCGCCCCCCCTAGCAGGACGACTCACAATCTTGACACTCTTCTTGAATGCCTCAAGCGTCATCTCGTTCCTCAGGTGATTCTCGTAGAGATCACCCATGAGTTCATCACTTAATATTTCCGCGTGAACCCCCTGAATAACGATCCTCGGACCGAGTTTCTCGGTCACCGAAACGTCCAGGCCTACCTCGCCGAACTTCTTGTTGGCAACAATCTTCTGTCGTTCGGCATTACTCGGGGTGCGTATGACGGCCCCACCGTTCCTCAAGGGTTTCACGTCATGAACCCTGACCTTAAGTTCAGGGCCCACTTCCGTGACTACCTTTCTAACCACGTCTTTGGCCGTGGCTCCTGCGTCCCTGCTCTTCACGACCAGCGACCAGGTCTCCACCGGTTTCGGCACAGCAGCTGGCGGAACAGCTGGAGCTCCGGATGGAGGCACCACCGACGACATCTGGGGAGGGGCCAGGTATGTCCCAGTGGGACCACGGCCACGTCTATCCGCAGCGGCTAACTCCTCATGCACCTTCAGTGCACCCTGCAGGTGTTCGTTGGCAGCAACCAGGGCACAAATGTCTTCGTACCTGCCAACGACACCCAAAACCTGCTGTGCAATCTTGCGATCCACTCCTCCACCCAGGACAATCGCTTGCAACTCTGCCCTGAAACCGGACGGATCCGCAAGCCTTCCCTTTGACGTCTTCTTGTTGCCTCTTCCCCGCAACACGTCAGCCCTCTCCCTCTCGGTCATGGAGATCTCCATCTCGGATGAGTCACTCACATGACCGCCAACACCACCACCAAACACCCGGGTACTTACCCCAACAGAGTGAGCACCTACCCCAGTCAGCAAGATCTTCTGCGCCTCCTTATGAGGCCTCTCACCAACGCTGCTCTCGTATTCGCTGATTAGTCCACCTAACCCAGCGGTGCTGCCTTCCTCAGACGAGCCAGCGATGTTTTTCCTCTTCTTCTTCCCCTTCTGCTTCATTAAAGGGGGCATTTTGGGCCCTTCCATGCCGTTCTCGCGAACCACTTCCACAATAAAGCCTTTTTTATGGCACTTGGTCAATACAAAAGCGCTTTATTATTATTTTTTTCCGAGTAAACGCACTTGATTGTACCGGAATCCAAAAAAAATTTTTTAGTCAAAATGATTGACGAAAAATTTGGTCAATCAAATTTTTGTCAAACAAGTTTTTTCGTGTATGGCCCCCTTTAAAAAAAGATGAACCAAAACAGCTCTCAAATGTTTAAATTTCTAAAATTTTTGGCATAAATTTTTTTCCACCTTGGGCGACACACACACTCCGTGTAAATTAGTTTCTATACAAAATTGCAGATTTGCTGACACACAAACTTGTATAAAGTTACAAATGTTAGCGTCGACACACACACAAATGTAATTCTCACCCCACACGCACAAATGTAATTTGGTCGACACACAAACTCGTGTACTCTCTATGGGTAATATCAAATTACACACAAACCTGTGTAATTCCCATAAGAAATCGTCACTATCGAACACTTTAATTTTCCACTTTTAAACTAGTTTTCCTCCGAATTTCCTCAAATTTTTTTTCAATTTAATGCAGTCACACATTAAATTTGATATATAATCACTTTTTAATCAATTAATAGCACTATTTTTGCAAAAAAAATTTCCAACAACAGAATTGATGAAATACACACCGATACCACTACTGCACACTTCAAGCACAAGTACTCAAGTGAGTAGATAGGGACAGCTGATATGTTTGAGAGCGAGCCCTCTGCTTACCCACCTTTCGGTATTAAGCGTAATATATCGTCCGTCTTGACTACCACACGAGTCCTCAGCCAAGAGAACCCAACCGCCAAACCACACTCCAACAATTAGCGGGGTTTTCAGACCCTGTTCAAATACTTACTAATGCCTGGCGTTTGCCCTGGCAACCAGTCCGCTATAAATAGGACAGTATGCTGACATCATTTGATGGTCAGCCGACTGTCCCTTCAATTCGCAGTTGCGACAATGCGGCGATTTGTCGCACCGTGCAGCCACGTGTCCTTGGCCACCACAACGGCGACAGACATTTTCCTTCAATGGGCACTCCGCAATCCGGTGTCCAAATGCAAGGCATCTGAAACAGCCAAATCTGGCATCGTGTGTTCGCACCCTGCAGGAGGTCCACAGTATGTAGCAACGGCCGGCTGCAAGGAGAGTTTCGACCACTTGGTCAGAGCCCTCCAAGATGACGTCCGCAACCGCATCAGCGCCCTCCTTCTTAGGCCGGCTCACAACAGCGACGTTCTTCTTGAAGTCCTCCAACGTCATTGCTTCTTTGAGGTTCTTTTCGTGGAGCTCCGTCATTAGCTCGCTCGTGGCTATCTCGGAAGGTACTCCCAATATAGCGATTTTCTTCCTTGGTGTCGGTGTATTGGCTACGTCCAGTCCAACGTTTGAGAACTTCTCGTTCTTGCTTATCTTGGCTCGTTCGGCGATGCTTGGGGTGCGGATAACTACACTCCCGTCCTTCAGTTGTTTTACTTCGTGAATCCTCACCCCAAGGGTAGGACCCACTTCGGTCATCACCTTTTTTAGTACGTCCTTTGCGGTAGCGTCCTTATTTTTGCTACGTACTACCACAGACCATGTTTCAACGGGTTTTGGCGCCACAACCTGGGGTACTCCTGTAGAGTAGATAGGGACACGTGGTCTGTGGAGATTAGGGATTAAGCCCCGCGCTTTCCTAGTTTTTGCCATTAAGCATACTCGTATTTCGTATCTTTTTGGAATCCATTATTTTTTATTCCGTGTTTAGGTCCTGCAACATAACGGTTAGATATTATGCTGCAATTTGAACCTCACGGTTCAGTAAATAGGGACAGAAGGAATCTCGTTAATCCATTCATGCGCGTCACTAATTAGATGACGAGGCATTTGGCTATTTTTTTTTTTTTTTTGGAATAGAGAGGAGAAATCCATCATGGACACCACTAGTATAATAAATATACCATGTGGTAGTGTGAGACTCTTACTCACTAAAACTCCTCTCCGTACTTTTATGCCTGTACGATGTAAGCGCAGGCAGCACGCTGTATAATTAAACAGAACGATTTGTCTAGCCAATTCCGGTTCGAGGGCCGACCGATGTTGTGGCGTTGAAGATTCTAAAACTTCGAAGACCGCCAATAGCCGCTCGAGTGCTGATAAGTGCAGCGGAACCTTTCTTAATTATCCCCAAGGTAAGGAGTTCACCGATTGAGTCTTTCGACCAGATTCCTCGCCAATTGAGAGTTACGGATGTTGTTGTAACGTGGCTTTTTCCGAATCTGGCTCTTATTAGATTCTTAATCTCATCAGTGTCGTATTTCCTTACCTTGGTGGAGTGCAAACCGTTAAGGTTATGTGAGTCTGTGACGATTTGGGCGTCGATGATTATAGCTGCATCATCGTGAATAGCGATTAGATCTGGTTTTCTGAGGCCTATAGAAGTTTGTAGTCGGTATTCCAGGTTGGTTTCCCAACCCTTATTTTCGAGGCCGCGCTTAATGAATTTGACAACGCTGTCATGTCGTGCAATCCTACTGCCATGAGTCCTGTGACAACCTTGCAGGATGTGGTTTGTTGTCTCAGGGAATCCGCAACCGGCGCGACAGTATCTGTCTTCGCGACTTCTACCTCTGGTGGTTCGGGATTTCGAGGGAAGAGCGTTTATGCGAAGCCTGATACAGTTGATGAAGTCACTACCTGATAGCAGTTTGGATGGTTCACGAATCCATCTATGCGCAAAGGGTGCATCTGATGCATCCCTTAATCCAGAACCATCAATTGATGAGTACAGTCTATTCGACCAGAAGGAGTCAATTTCCAATTTCGTGATTAGGATTCTTCCGTCCACCATCAATCTCCTCTTCGCGTTATCCATCTCCTTAGCCAGAAGGGTGTTAGCGACCAAGGAGTTCTCTAAGTTTGGCAACTTGAGGTTCTCAAGGCAGTGCAATCTCAGCATGGGAGCTGTCCAACGTAGGGCTGGTAGACCAAGTCCTCCGTGGCTCACTGAAGCGTGAAAGAATGCGATTGGCACATCAGATGGAAGGTTGAGCCAATCTCTTACTGCCTTACGGATGATTGTATCGGTTTTGCGAAGGCCGCCGATCGTAATATTCCCTAGGGTTATACGATGGTAGAGTTGCGGTATTAGGACGGTCCTTAGCGCATGCAGTCTCTGTTGTGGTTTAAGTGGGGCTTTACGCAGGTTCCTCAGTTTGAGTTCGAGGAGGCTGTGGGGGCAGTATTTACTACGCCCTTCGGCCGTGAAATTGATCCCGAGGTAGCGCCATTCGTCAGTTATCTTGAGTGCAGGGATTGGTAACCCCGCAATGTTGAACTGTCGCTGATTGATGTATGTATATTTGTTTTTGCCGCTAGCGTCGATACTAATGGTAAAACATTTGGATCTATTTACCTCCATGCCGCATAGAGATAAGAAGCTTTGAGTTCGATCCAATAATAGCTGGAGACCAACCGGAGTTGAAGCTATTAGTACAATATCGTCAGCAAATGCTAAGGCATTAATGTTGGTGCCACCTAGATCGATGCCCACCTCATCCGGGAGTGTTTTAAGAAGTCTATTAATAATAATATTGAAAATGACTGGAGATAGGGGATCTCCTTGTTTAACACCTCGCTTCGGATGGATATCACTACTGACCCAATTATCACCATATAGCCTTGTAGTGGAATCCCTATACGTATTCTCTAAATATGAGACAAATCCGTTGGGCATTCCGTAGGACTTCAGGGTTCCAAAGATTGCTCTATGGGACACCGAGTCGAAAGCCTTGCTTACATCAATTGATGCTAGATAGCAAGGTGTATGGCGTTGGTGGTTGTCGCGTAGGACCATGTCCAACAGTGTTGCATTATCCGCGCATCCGTTCGTGTGCATGAAGGCACGTTGACGAGAATCAAAATCGAACTTGTTATTGATTCTTCTAGAGATGATGCTGTGGAAATGTCGAAGAAGCACTGAAGGAATGGTTATGGGTCGAAAGTCGCCAGCCGCGATTGCTTGGTTCTTTTTAGGCAAGAAGATGGTTTTTGCCTGTAGAAGGCTAATCGGGCTTCGTTCACACCACATGATTATATTGAAGATAGTCATGAGTATGTCTGGCGGTAAGGTTCTCAGATACTTAGATGTTATTTGATCTGGACCAGGTGACGTTGAGATCGATGGATAGTTGTTGATGATCTCGTCTGTAGTGATAGGATACCACACGTCTTTAAGATCATCGTTGTTGAATAGTGTCTCGTCGTTGGGCAATGTGTCCATTCTAGTCTCCATAACGGTCTTCCAGAAGGGTTCCATTACATTCTTACTAGGAAGAGAACTGTGTGTGGAACCCTCTATGATAGCTTTAATGCAGCGTCCCTGATGTTTCTTAAAATTTCTTTGGGTGCGTGCATATTCAATCCTTCTCTTCTGTCTACGATTCAAGTTGGAAAGTTGTTGTTCACTTGAGTTTGGACGTGTAGTCCGTAGATAAGGATCAGGAAGAATGGCTATTAAGTAAGCAGTAAGTTTGTTGAGGGTTAAGCCCTTGCTTACGTTTGAGACTTCGTTCGCTATGGAGATTAATTCATCAGAATTGAGGCTGGCGTTATATGGGAGCGCTGAAGATCTTAATTGCTCCTGGATTACATCAGTGATTGGGGGGGCTGCTCTAGAACTAGTGGTAGCTTGATCGTTGATGTCCGTCATATATTGGCGAACCATATTTCTATAGTTTGCCTTTTGCCTGGTCTTCTTTATTGCTTCGATTGTCCTATGAGGGAATATCTCGTTGAGACGTATATTCAAGCGATCTTGGCCTTCTAAAGAGAGTTGAGCCTCCTTTAGGGCTAATAGGGAAATTTCTTCCTTCGACCATCGCGCTTTTATACGATTGTTGGTACTAACTCTCTCTAGATCGAATTCATCGGGATGAGCCCGTCTTTTGTGCACTCCTAGGCCAGTTTTGGTGGCGAAAGTCCTGTTGCATATATCGCATGAATAAGACGGGTGATGTTTGAATCGTTCTGTTAGGGGTTAACTGGTGATCACGAGCAGTGGCACGTGACCGTAATATCCGAGGCTCATTATTATGTGACATACCAATTTAAAATTCTAAGTCACGGGGGCTGGTAACCCACGTAGACCGCGAAAAACCTTCTACTTCAGCCGTGAAAGACACTGATACACGCACGATTACATAGAGATATATATTAATACGTATACAGTTCATATCACGTTCCCAGCAGGAACCACGTGGAGGAATACATACATAGGTATATATATAGTAGATAGGTACGTCCATGACTTCTATGTCCTTGCCGTCGTTCAAACGGGATGCAGTCACTGGGGGAGATGCTACGCCCCCCAATGATACATAGCGTTATCACTGGGCAAGATCATTTTTAAGAGAGTCATAGTTACTCCCGCCGTTTACCCGCGCTTACTTGAATTTCTTCACTTTGACATTCAGAGCACTGGGCAGAAATCACATTGTGTCAACACCCGTTAGGGCCATCACAATGCTTTGTTTTAATTAGACAGTCGGATTCCCCAAGTCCGTGCCAGTTCTGAATTGATTGTTAATTGATAGTCGTTATAAATCAAATAGAATACATCTAACGACAATTCCATAAGATTTTTAGCAAGAAAGTTCCACAATTGGATACGTAGACTACTATCCGGGGAACAATATCCGAAGATATCTAATTTACCCAGAACGAGTACATAAACCATGTTATTGTTTCCCATTCAAGCCCGACTATCTCAATCTTCAGAGCCAATCCTTATCCCGAAGTTACGGATCTAATTTGCCGACTTCCCTTACCTACATTATTCTATCGACTAGAGACTCTTCACCTTGGAGACCAGCTGCGGATATCGGTACGGCCTGTTGAGAAGTTTGCGTGACCCCACCATAAATTTTCAAGGTCCGAGGAGAAAATATCGACACAACAGTAAATGTCATGCTCTTCTAGTCCATCTACCATATCTCTCTTCGAAAGACTTCCATGGTAGTACGACTATAAAACAGAAAAGAAAACTCTTCCGATATCTCTCGACGGCTTCTTTATGGTCGTTCCTGTTGCCAGGATGAGCAAAAAGCCCATTTTTAATAACAAACGGTTACTCAACAGGTTACGGAATTGGAACCGTATTCTCTTTCGTTCAATAATTATCAAGTGTATAAATATATAAATAAATAAATGAATATTTTTTTATTAACTTTTATTATAACTTGAAAATTTTCGGCTTTCGCCTTGAACTTAGGACCGACTAACTCGTGATCAACCACTGTTCACACGAAACCCTTCTCCACTTCAGTCCTCCAAGGTCTCATTCGATTATTTGCTACTACCACCAAGATCTGTACCAATGGCGGCTCCATGCAGGCTTACGCCAAACACTTCTAAGCACACCATTGTACCCTCCTACTCACTAAAGTTTCAAAATTTATAATCCAATCGAAATTAAATATAAATCATCTACTTTAGCGGTAATGTATAGGTATACAACTTAAGCGCCATCCATTTTAAGGGCTAGTTGCTTCGGCAGGTGAGTTGTTACACACTCCTTAGCGGATTACGACTTCCATGTCCACCGTCCTGCTGTTTTAAGCAACCAACGCCTTTCATGGTATCTGCATGAGTTGTTAATTTGGGCACCGTAACATTACGTTTGGTTCATCCCACAGCGCCAGTTCTGCTTACCAAAAGTGGCCCACTGGGCACATTATATCACAACCTCAACCTTCATATCAAGAAAGGTGAGGTTCTTACCCATTTAAAGTTTGAGAATAGGTTAAGGTCGTTTCGACCCTAAGGCCTCTAATCATTCGCTTTACCAGATAAGATTATTTTACTTAATATTAAAATGCACCAGCTATCCTGAGGAGCGAGGATTAGTGCGCACCTTGTCCGGTGACTTGAGCAGCACTACGACTTTAGCGCATTTCCAAGCGGCTGGAAAGTAGCAAGTATCAAAACACTTCTGAAAAATTGACATGATATGGTCTGGAATAGCCCGCCAGATGCTTTTACATATCTCGCCAGTCATCCCGTCCATCCCAGGAGATTTCCGGGACCTTACCCTCACCATACACTCCCATAACTCAGATGGTTCTAGAGATGGAACATCTCCATATCCAAGCCGATTCATGGGACCGAATAGCGGTGGACGGGCACCTGGAAAGAACTCATCCAGGAGTGCTTTCACACTATCATTTCATGTATGGCATACACGGTCATTGACACGAATGCCACAGACCTCTGACACACGTTTTCCCCTACAAATGCGGTATATTTCACCCCATGGATCGCTATTGTTGTTACCAACAAAGCGCCTCCAATCGTCCTCTTTCGCTTTGAGGATCATTTTTTTGTACTCACGCGTGCCATTCTGATAAGCCAACCTGAAGTGATTGACCCTCTGCTCATCACCAGCTCTGGCTCTTTGGTGGGTTTTTCTGAGACGCCTCAGCCACGCACGCTTAGCGCTCAACTCAGGAGTCCACCATTTAGTACGTTTAGGGCTGATCTTTTTAACCCTATGAAACATACTATCATTGACGGAGACCATCCAAGCTTCTACCAACAAGATTTGTTGGTCAATACTTAGATCACTGAATCGGCCAAGTGGAAAGCTTGATGCTTCTTCTTTTATGCTCTCAGCGTAGACATCCCAGTCAGCTCCACCAGTGCGCCATCGTCTTGGAACCACAGTCGGTTGAGCATCCTCGATCCTTTCAGAGTCAAGGATAATCTCAATGAGACTGTGATCACTGATACTTTCCCCGTTCAGGATCCTCCAGCGATATTGGAGAGCACCAGCAGAGCGATTGCAAAAAGATACAAAGGTCCATCAAACGTGTAACTGTCCGATGGCGTATTAAGAACACGACACGAATTCGAAACAAGTATTTCAGCAAGCATCTCGCCCCTCTCTGTTCTACGCTGACCGGACGAACGTCCAGGCTTGCTGAACCACAGAGGAGAGGACGCGTTTGCATCAATGCCGAAAATTGTCTGCTAATTGCAATATGGACTCCATATAGACCAAATATGGTTCCAGAGGCTCATTGAACTTGCAGTATATACTGACAAGAAAGAACTCTCCAAAATCGCCCCTGACCCAAACGCAGGATCCCCATTCGTCTGTGTTGTCGCTCACTGCCAAGCAGTCGACATTGACGTTATTCACCACCACCGCGGCATTCATCCTAGAATCAGGAAAAATGCGCATGGTGGATGGGAGACCCCTTACGCAGCCATCAACTGCATAGGGCTCTTGAATCAACGCGATGCTGGCGTTCAGCTCACAAAGGCGCTCGCCGAGATCGCACATAACGGCATACGAGCCCTGACAGTTAAGTTGTAAAATTACAACCATTAGTGTCTGGAGTTCGCCCTAGCAACAAGAGTGCCGTAAACCGGACATGCAGCTGACATCATTTGATGTGCAGCAGATAGTCCTTTGAAGGCGCAATCCCTACAGTGCGGCTGATTTACGCATTTGGATGCAGTATGTCCTGGTTTACTGCAGTGTCTGCAAGTGCTCTCTTTGGCTTTGCATTCAGACACTCTGTGTGTGTAACCTAAACAGCGAAAACATCCCATGACTGGATCATGTGGACGTACCTTGAAGGAGAACCACAGGGCATAGCAGCGTTTCGAGTCGATTAGCTCATCGACTATTTGCTTTGTACCTTCAAGAATGACATTGGAGGTCGCTTCTGGGCCTTGCTTGATTGGACGGCTTATTATTTTGATGCTCTTTTTAAAGCACTCAGATGTCATCTTGTCAGCAAAATGGTTATGGTAAATCTCTGTCATCAGCTGGTCCGCTGAAATCGTCGAAGGTACATCAAGCAAAACTACTTTCGGACCTAGTTTTTCGCTGACTTGGACAACTACACCAATTTCCTCAAACTTTTTGTTTGAGGCAATTTTGCTACGCTCAGCTTGGCTTAGTGTGCTAATTACAACACCCCTAGATTTCGTCGTTTTTACTTCGTGCACTCTTGTCCCGAAGGAAGGGGCAACTTCATTAATGACCCTTCTTTTGAGCTCATCTGGTGAGACACTTGAGTCATTGCTCTTGACCACCATTGACCAGGTCTCTTTTTGTTTGGGTAGTACCGTCGGGAGAAGCGTCGTTAGTCTCGGAAACGGCATTGATTTAGCAGCAGTTGTGGCCAGGTGACCAATAGAGTCATCTGCCCTTATTTCTTTAAGGCATTCGAGTTTTCCTCGAAGGCGCTCATTGGTAGCAACTAGCATTGTGATTTTGTCCTCATATTCATTTGCGAGGTTCAAAATGTCAATAGCCATTTCCGTGTTAAGGCCACAGCTTTTCAGCATTTTGGACATCTTTTTTGATATCGCTCTCATTTCAATGATATCTTCATTAACCACTTTATTGACATGCTGGGTGCCTTTATTTTTGGTAGCCGCATTGCCAACGACTGCCAAATTTTTAACAGCAATATCTACACTACTAGTTTTTTCAACAAGACTTACCGCAGGTAGATTTTCACCATTTATAACTTGAGAATCTAACTTCCTCTCTTTATTGCCCCGCACGTGTCTGCTGCCTTCCGTGTCGCTCGATAAATCGGTGGTTATTCCGCCAAATCTCTCTTTCTTACGACTTGGCTTCTTTGGCTTCTTTATAATAGGGTCATTAGTGTCACTATCCATTTCCACTTATATTGGGTTCAAAATTATTTAATGTCAAAAATTATTTATTGTCAGTTTTCCAAGAAATCGGTACTTGTTGGTTTTACGGGTTTTTTTTTTTTTTTTTTTTTTTTTATTATCCACACACACACACACACACACACACACACACACGAAAAATAACCTTTTTAAGGCTTAATTATACCTGCGATAGGTTTTTTTTTTTAACTTGTTTGTTCGTCTTTGATTGTTACTTGCTTGCTTGGTTTAACAATTATTTTTGTAACTAGTAATAAAAATTACTTTTAATTCACTGCGAATTTTTCCGCACAAGAACTGTTCACCATGAAAGTCACAGATCAACTGAGTAGATAGGGACATGAAATGTCTTTTGGATTAACGTGGATACCTCCAGTGAATGGTTTACCCCACGGTCCTCTTCGGACTTGGATTAGTAATACGACAATCAACGTCCATCATAGTTATTCGACAACCGGTTGATCTATGCAACTCCACAGAGATCGCATCATCGCACCGGTAACATCAGGACGGTCTTCTGATGTACCAAAGATTTTTGGTAACATCAGTCCCCACGCTGATGTTACCATGCTAGTGTTCTACCCGCATTTGGGTAGTAAGCCACAGCCACTACGTAGGCCAAAGCCAGAATAAACTGGACCTCAACCAAAGGTTGGCCCAGACTCAGTTAAACCTCCGAGGAGATTAAACCTTGTCTGTGGGCATCCAACCCCCGTAGTACCAACGCGACCTTGGTGAGATCTGCCATCAAGGGACTCAGCTCTTTCAGAATGAGTGCCTGGGCGATTGCAAAAGCAGACCCTGGCAGCACATTCGTCCGGAACCTCGTATCCTATCATTTGACACTAGGGTGGTTTCAAGCCCTAGGCCGCCCGGGATAGAAACTATCCCAGGCACACAACGCTATTGTATGGTAGGAACGCTTAATGCTTTAAAAACAGCGCTCATACTGACATTTTTTAAAGAAGCCCCCTGCCACTATAATCTACCGAGTATGACCAAGTATCAAACTTATAATAACCAGACGATTAAGTAAGATACAGCGGCCCCCTCGGGGGAGTAGATAGGGACAGCTGATATGTTTGAGAGCGAGCCCTCTGCTTACCCACCTTTCGGTATTAAGCGTAATATATCGTCCGTCTTGACTACCACACGAGTCCTCAGCCAAGAGAACCCAACCGCCAAACCACACTCCAACAATTAGCGGGGTTTTCAGACCCTGTTCAAATACTTACTAATGCCTGGCGTTTGCCCTGGCAACCAGTCCGCTATAAATAGGACAGTATGCTGACATCATTTGATGGTCAGCCGACTGTCCCTTCAATTCGCAGTTGCGACAATGCGGCGATTTGTCGCACCGTGCAGCCACGTGTCCTTGGCCACCACAACGGCGACAGACATTTTCCTTCAATGGGCACTCCGCAATCCGGTGTCCAAATGCAAGGCATCTGAAACAGCCAAATCTGGCATCGTGTGTTCGCACCCTGCAGGAGGTCCACAGTATGTAGCAACGGCCGGCTGCAAGGAGAGTTTCGACCACTTGGTCAGAGCCCTCCAAGATGACGTCCGCAACCGCATCAGCGCCCTCCTTCTTAGGCCGGCTCACAACAGCGACGTTCTTCTTGAAGTCCTCCAACGTCATTGCTTCTTTGAGGTTCTTTTCGTGGAGCTCCGTCATTAGCTCGCTCGTGGCTATCTCGGAAGGTACTCCCAATATAGCGATTTTCTTCCTTGGTGTCGGTGTATTGGCTACGTCCAGTCCAACGTTTGAGAACTTTTCGTTCTTGCTTATCTTGGCTCGTTCGGCGATGCTTGGGGTGCGGATAACTACACTCCCGTCCTTCAGTTGTTTTACTTCGTGAATCCTCACCCCAAGGGTAGGACCCACTTCGGTCATCACCTTTTTTAGTACGTCCTTTGCGGTAGCGTCCTTATTTTTGCTACGTACTACCACAGACCATGTTTCAACGGGTTTTGGCGCCACAACCTGGGGTACTCCTGTAGAGTAGATAGGGACACGTGGTCTGTGGAGATTAGGGATTAAGCCCCGCGCTTTCCTAGTTTTTGCCATTAAGCATACTCGTATTTCGTATCTTTTTGGAATCCATTATTTTTTATTCCGTGTTTAGGTCCTGCAACATAACGGTTAGATATTATGCTGCAATTTGAACCTCACGGTTCAGTAAATAGGGACAGAAGGAATCTCGTTAATCCATTCATGCGCGTCACTAATTAGATGACGAGGCATTTGGCTATTTTTTTTTTTTTTTTGGAATAGAGAGGAGAAATCCATCATGGACACCACTAGTATAATAAATATACCATGTGGTAGTGTGAGACTCTTACTCACTAAAACTCCTCTCCGTACTTTTATGCCTGTACGATGTAAGCGCAGGCAGCACGCTGTATAATTAAACAGAACGATTTGTCTAGCCAATTCCGGTTCGAGGGCCGACCGATGTTGTGGCGTTGAAGATTCTAAAACTTCGAAGACCGCCAATAGCCGCTCGAGTGCTGATAAGTGCAGCGGAACCTTTCTTAATTATCCCCAAGGTAAGGAGTTCACCGATTGAGTCTTTCGACCAGATTCCTCGCCAATTGAGAGTTACGGATGTTGTTGTAACGTGGCTTTTTCCGAATCTGGCTCTTATTAGATTCTTAATCTCATCAGTGTCGTATTTCCTTACCTTGGTGGAGTGCAAACCGTTAAGGTTATGTGAGTCTGTGACGATTTGGGCGTCGATGATTATAGCTGCATCATCGTGAATAGCGATTAGATCTGGTTTTCTGAGGCCTATAGAAGTTTGTAGTCGGTATTCCAGGTTGGTTTCCCAACCCTTATTTTCGAGGCCGCGCTTAATGAATTTGACAACGCTGTCATGTCGTGCAATCCTACTGCCATGAGTCCTGTGACAACCTTGCAGGATGTGGTTTGTTGTCTCAGGGAATCCGCAACCGGCGCGACAGTATCTGTCTTCGCGACTTCTACCTCTGGTGGTTCGGGATTTCGAGGGAAGAGCGTTTATGCGAAGCCTGATACAGTTGATGAAGTCACTACCTGATAGCAGTTTGGATGGTTCACGAATCCATCTATGCGCAAATGGTGCATCTGATGCATCCCTTAATCCAGAACCATCAATTGATGAGTACAGTCTATTCGACCAGAAGGAGTCAATTTCCAATTTCGTGATTAGGATTCTTCCGTCCACCATCAATCTCCTCTTCGCGTTATCCATCTCCTTAGCCAGAAGGGTGTTAGCGACCAAGGAGTTCTCTAAGTTTGGCAACTTGAGGTTCTCAAGGCAGTGCAATCTCAGCATGGGAGCTGTCCAACGTAGGGCTGGTAGACCAAGTCCTCCGTGGCTCACTGAAGCGTGAAAGAATGCGATTGGCACATCAGATGGAAGGTTGAGCCAATCTCTTACTGCCTTACGGATGATTGTATCGGTTTTGCGAAGGCCGCCGATCGTAATATTCCCTAGGGTTATACGATGGTAGAGTTGCGGTATTAGGACGGTCCTTAGCGCATGCAGTCTCTGTTGTGGTTTAAGTGGGGCTTTACGCAGGTTCCTCAGTTTGAGTTCGAGGAGGCTGTGGGGGCAGTATTTACTACGCCCTTCGGCCGTGAAATTGATCCCGAGGTAGCGCCATTCGTCAGTTATCTTGAGTGCAGGGATTGGTAACCCCGCAATGTTGAACTGTCGCTGATTGATGTATGTATATTTGTTTTTGCCGCTAGCGTCGATACTAATGGTAAAACATTTGGATCTATTTACCTCCATGCCGCATAGAGATAAGAAGCTTTGAGTTCGATCCAATAATAGCTGGAGACCAACCGGAGTTGAAGCTATTAGTACAATATCGTCAGCAAATGCTAAGGCATTAATGTTGGTGCCACCTAGATCGATGCCCACCTCATCCGGGAGTGTTTTAAGAAGTCTATTAATAATAATATTGAAAATGACTGGAGATAGGGGATCTCCTTGTTTAACACCTCGCTTCGGATGGATATCACTACTGACCCAATTATCACCATATAGCCTTGTAGTGGAATCCCTATACGTATTCTCTAAATATGAGACAAATCCGTTGGGCATTCCGTAGGACTTCAGGGTTCCAAAGATTGCTCTATGGGACACCGAGTCGAAAGCCTTGCTTACATCAATTGATGCTAGATAGCAAGGTGTATGGCGTTGGTGGTTGTCGCGTAGGACCATGTCCAACAGTGTTGCATTATCCGCGCATCCGTTCGTGTGCATGAAGGCACGTTGACGAGAATCAAAATCGAACTTGTTATTGATTCTTCTAGAGATGATGCTGTGGAAATGTCGAAGAAGCACTGAAGGAATGGTTATGGGTCGAAAGTCGCCAGCCGCGATTGCTTGGTTCTTTTTAGGCAAGAAGATGGTTTTTGCCTGTAGAAGGCTAATCGGGCTTCGTTCACACCACATGATTATATTGAAGATAGTCATGAGTATGTCTGGCGGTAAGGTTCTCAGATACTTAGATGTTATTTGATCTGGACCAGGTGACGTTGAGATCGATGGATAGTTGTTGATGATCTCGTCTGTAGTGATAGGATACCACACGTCTTTAAGATCATCGTTGTTGAATAGTGTCTCGTCGTTGGGCAATGTGTCCATTCTAGTCTCCATAACGGTCTTCCAGAAGGGTTCCATTACATTCTTACTAGGAAGAGAACTGTGTGTGGAACCCTCTATGATAGCTTTAATGCAGCGTCCCTGATGTTTCTTAAAATTTCTTTGGGTGCGTGCATATTCAATCCTTCTCTTCTGTCTACGATTCTAGTTGGAAAGTTGTTGTTCACTTGAGTTTGGACGTGTAGTCCGTAGATAAGGATCAGGAAGAATGGCTATTAAGTAAGCAGTAAGTTTGTTGAGGGTTAAGCCCTTGCTTACGTTTGAGACTTCGTTCGCTATGGAGATTAATTCATCAGAATGGAGGCTGGCGTTATATGGGAGCGCTGAAGATCTTAATTGTTCCTGGATTACATCAGTGATTGGGGGGGCTGCTCTAGAACTAGTGGTAGCTTGATCGTTGATGTCCGTCATATATTGGCGAACCATATTTCTATAGTTTGCCTTTTGCCTGGTCTTCTTTATTGCTTCGATTGTCCTATGAGGGAATATCTCGTTGAGACGTATATTCAAGCGATCTTGGCCTTCTAAAGAGAGTTGAGCCTCCTTTAGGGCTAATAGGGAAATTTCTTCCTTCGACCATCGCGCTTTTATACGATTGTTGGTACTAACTCTCTCTAGATCGAATTCATCGGGATGAGCCCGTCTTTTGTGCACTCCTAGGCCAGTTTTGGTGGCGAAAGTCCTGTTGCATATATCGCATGAATAAGACGGGTGATGTTTGAATCGTTCTGTTAGGGGTTAACTGGTGATCACGAGCAGTGGCACGTGACCGTAATATCCGAGGCTCATTATTATGTGACATACCAATTTAAAATTCTAAGTCACGGGGGCTGGTAACCCACGTAGACCGCGAAAAACCTTCTACTTCAGCCGTGAAAGACACTGATACACGCACGATTACATAGAGATATATATTAATACGTATACAGTTCATATCACGTTCCCAGCAGGAACCACGTGGAGGAATACATACATAGGTATATATATAGTAGATAGGTACGTCCATGACTTCTATGTCCTTGCCGTCGTTCAAACGGGATGCAGTCACTGGGGGAGATGCTACGCCCCCCAATGATACATAGCGTTATCACTGGGCAAGATCATTTTTAAGAGAGTCATAGTTACTCCCGCCGTTTACCCGCGCTTACTTGAATTTCTTCACTTTGACATTCAGAGCACTGGGCAGAAATCACATTGTGTCAACACCCGTTAGGGCCATCACAATGCTTTGTTTTAATTAGACAGTCGGATTCCCCAAGTCCGTGCCAGTTCTGAATTGATTGTTAATTGATAGTCGTTATAAATCAAATAGAATACATCTAACGACAATTCCATAAGATTTTTAGCAAGAAAGTTCCACAATTGGATACGTAGACTACTATCCGGGGAACAATATCCGAAGATATCTAATTTACCCAGAACGAGTACATAAACCATGTTATTGTTTCCCATTCAAGCCCGACTATCTCAATCTTCAGAGCCAATCCTTATCCCGAAGTTACGGATCTAATTTGCCGACTTCCCTTACCTACATTATTCTATCGACTAGAGACTCTTCACCTTGGAGACCAGCTGCGGATATCGGTACGGCCTGTTGAGAAGTTTGCGTGACCCCACCATAAATTTTCAAGGTCCGAGGAGAAAATATCGACACAACAGTAAATGTCATGCTCTTCTAGTCCATCTACCATATCTCTCTTCGAAAGACTTCCATGGTAGTACGACTATAAAACAGAAAAGAAAACTCTTCCGATATCTCTCGACGGCTTCTTTATGGTCGTTCCTGTTGCCAGGATGAGCAAAAAGCCCATTTTTAATAACAAACGGTTACTCAACAGGTTACGGAATTGGAACCGTATTCTCTTTCGTTCAATAATTATCAAGTGTATAAATATATAAATAAATAAATGAATATTTTTTTATTAACTTTTATTATAACTTGAAAATTTTCGGCTTTCGCCTTGAACTTAGGACCGACTAACTCGTGATCAACCACTGTTCACACGAAACCCTTCTCCACTTCAGTCCTCCAAGGTCTCATTCGATTATTTGCTACTACCACCAAGATATGTACCAATGGCGGCTCCATGCAGGCTTACGCCAAACACTTCTAAGCACACCATTGTACCCTCCTACTCACTAAAGTTTCAAAATTTATAATCCAATCGAAATTAAATATAAATCATCTACTTTAGCGGTAATGTATAGGTATACAACTTAAGCGCCATCCATTTTAAGGGCTAGTTGCTTCGGCAGGTGAGTTGTTACACACTCCTTAGCGGATTACGACTTCCATGTCCACCGTCCTGCTGTTTTAAGCAACCAACGCCTTTCATGGTATCTGCATGAGTTGTTAATTTGGGCACCGTAACATTACGTTTGGTTCATCCCACAGCGCCAGTTCTGCTTACCAAAAGTGGCCCACTGGGCACATTATATCACAACCTCAACCTTCATATCAAGAAAGGTGAGGTTCTTACCCATTTAAAGTTTGAGAATAGGTTAAGGTCGTTTCGACCCTAAGGCCTCTAATCATTCGCTTTACCAGATAAGATTATTTTACTTAATATTAAAATGCACCAGCTATCCTGAGGAGCGAGGATTAGTGCGCACCTTGTCCGGTGACTTGAGCAGCACTACGACTTTAGCGCATTTCCAAGCGGCTGGAAAGTAGCAAGTATCAAAACACTTCTGAAAAATTGACATGATATGGTCTGGAATAGCCCGCCAGATGCTTTTACATATCTCGCCAGTCATCCCGTCCATCCCAGGAGATTTCCGGGACCTTACCCTCACCATACACTCCCATAACTCAGATGGTTCTAGAGATGGAACATCTCCATATCCAAGCCGATTCATGGGACCGAATAGCGGTGGACGGGCACCTGGAAAGAACTCATCCAGGAGTGCTTTCACACTATCATTTCATGTATGGCATACACGGTCATTGACACGAATGCCACAGACCTCTGACACACGTTTTCCCCTACAAATGCGGTATATTTCACCCCATGGATCGCTATTGTTGTTACCAACAAAGCGCCTCCAATCGTCCTCTTTCGCTTTGAGGATCATTTTTTTGTACTCACGCGTGCCATTCTGATAAGCCAACCTGAAGTGATTGACCCTCTGCTCATCACCAGCTCTGGCTCTTTGGTGGGTTTTTCTGAGACGCCTCAGCCACGCACGCTTAGCGCTCAACTCAGGAGTCCACCATTTAGTACGTTTAGGGCTGATCTTTTTAACCCTATGAAACATACTATCATTGACGGAGACCATCCAAGCTTCTACCAACAAGATTTGTTGGTCAATACTTAGATCACTGAATCGGCCAAGTGGAAAGCTTGATGCTTCTTCTTTTATGCTCTCAGCGTAGACATCCCAGTCAGCTCCACCAGTGCGCCATCGTCTTGGAACCACAGTCGGTTGAGCATCCTCGATCCTTTCAGAGTCAAGGATAATCTCAATGAGACTGTGATCACTGATACTTTCCCCGTTCAGGATCCTCCAGCGATATTGGAGAGCACCAGCAGAGCGATTGCAAAAAGATACAAAGGTCCATCAAACGTGTAACTGTCCGATGGCGTATTAAGAACACGACACGAATTCGAAACAAGTATTTCAGCAAGCATCTCGCCCCTCTCTGTTCTACGCTGACCGGACGAACGTCCAGGCTTGCTGAACCACAGAGGAGAGGACGCGTTTGCATCAATGCCGAAAATTGTCGGTGTTCCGTCTGCTAATTGCAATATGGACTCCATATAGACCAAATATGGTTCCAGAGGCTCATTGAACTTGCAGTATATACTGACAAGAAAGAACTCTCCAAAATCGCCCCTGACCCAAACGCAGGATCCCCATTCGTCTGTGTTGTCGCTCACTGCCAAGCAGTCGACATTGACGTTATTCACCACCACCGCGGCATTCATCCTAGAATCAGGAAAAATGCGCATGGTGGATGGGAGACCCCTTACGCAGCCATCAACTGCATAGGGCTCTTGAATCAACGCGATGCTGGCGTTCAGCTCACAAAGGCGCTCGCCGAGATCGCACATAACGGCATACGAGCCCTGACAGTTAAGTTGTAAAATTACAACCATTAGTGTCTGGAGTTCGCCCTAGCAACAAGAGTGCCGTAAACCGGACATGCAGCTGACATCATTTGATGTGCAGCAGATAGTCCTTTGAAGGCGCAATCCCTACAGTGCGGCTGATTTACGCATTTGGATGCAGTATGTCCTGGTTTACTGCAGTGTCCTCAAGTGCTCTCTTTGGCTTTGCATTCAGACACTCTGTGTGTGTAACCTAAACAGCGAAAACATCCCATGACTGGATCATGTGGACGTACCTTGAAGGAGAACCACAGGGCATAGCAGCGTTTCGAGTCGATTAGCTCATCGACTATTTGCTTTGTACCTTCAAGAATGACATTGGAGGTCGCTTCTGGGCCTTGCTTGATTGGACGGCTTATTATTTTGATGCTCTTTTTAAAGCACTCAGATGTCATCTTGTCAGCAAAATGGTTATGGTAAATCTCTGTCATCAGCTGGTCCGCTGAAATCGTCGAAGGTACATCAAGCAAAACTACTTTCGGACCTAGTTTTTCGCTGACTTGGACAACTACACCAATTTCCTCAAACTTTTTGTTTGAGGCAATTTTGCTACGCTCAGCTTGGCTTAGTGTGCTAATTACAACACCCCTAGATTTCGTCGTTTTTACTTCGTGCACTCTTGTCCCGAAGGAAGGGGCAACTTCATTAATGACCCTTCTTTTGAGCTCATCTGGTGAGACACTTGAGTCATTGCTCTTGACCACCATTGACCAGGTCTCTTTTTGTTTGGGTAGTAACGTCGGGAGAAGCGTCGTTAGTCTCGGAAACGGCATTGATTTAGCAGCAGTTGTGGCCAGGTGACCAATAGAGTCATCTGCCCTTATTTCTTTAAGGCATTCGAGTTTTCCTCGAAGGCGCTCATTGGTAGCAACTAGCATTGTGATTTTGTCCTCATATTCATTTGCGAGGTTCAAAATGTCAATAGCCATTTCCGTGTTAAGGCCACAGCTTTTCAGCATTTTGGACATCTTTTTTGATATCGCTCTCATTTCAATGATATCTTCATTAACCACTTTATTGACATGCTGGGTGCCTTTATTTTTGGTAGCCGCATTGCCAACGACTGCCAAATTTTTAACAGCAATATCTACACTACTAGTTTTTTCAACAAGACTTACCGCAGGTAGATTTTCACCATTTATAACTTGAGGATCTAACTTCCTCTCTTTATTGCCCCGCACGTGTCTGCTGCCTTCCGTGTCGCTCGATAAATCGGTGGTTATTCCGCCAAATCTCTCTTTCTTACGACTTGGCTTCTTTGGCTTCTTTATAATAGGGTCATTAGTGTCACTATCCATTTCCACTTATATTGGGTTCAAAATTATTTAATGTCAAAAATTATTTATTGTCAGTTTTCCAAGAAATCGGTACTTGTTGGTTTTACGGGTTTTTTTTTTTTTTTTTTTTTTTTTATTATCCACACACACACACACACACACACACACACACACACGAAAAATAACCTTTTTAAGGCTTAATTATACCTGCGATAGGTTTTTTTTTTTTTAACTTGTTTGTTCGTCTTTGATTGTTACTTGCTTGCTTGGTTTAACAATTATTTTTGTAACTAGTAATAAAAATTACTTTTAATTCACTGCGAATTTTTCCGCACAAGAACTGTTCACCATGAAAGTCACAGATCAACTGAGTAGATAGGGACATGAAATGTCTTTTGGATTAACGTGGATACCTCCAGTGAATGGTTTACCCCACGGTCCTCTTCGGACTTGGATTAGTAATACGACAATCAACGTCCATCATAGTTATTCGACAACCGGTTGATCTATGCAACTCCACAGAGATCGCATCATCGCACCGGTAACATCAGGACGGTCTTCTGATGTACCAAAGATTTTTGGTAACATCAGTCCCCACGCTGATGTTACCATGCTAGTGTTCTACCCGCATTTGGGTAGTAAGCCACAGCCACTACGTAGGCCAAAGCCAGAATAAACTGGACCTCAACCAAAGGTTGGCCCAGACTCAGTTAAACCTCCGAGGAGATTAAACCTTGTCTGTGGGCATCCAACCCCCGTAGTACCAACGCGACCTTGGTGAGATCTGCCATCAAGGGACTCAGCTCTTTCAGAATGAGTGCCTGGGCGATTGCAAAAGCAGACCCTGGCAGCACATTCGTCCGGAACCTCGTATCCTATCATTTGACACTAGGGTGGTTTCAAGCCCTAGGCCGCCCGGGATAGAAACTATCCCAGGCACACAACGCTATTGTATGGTAGGAACGCTTAATGCTTTAAAAACAGCGCTCATACTGACATTTTTTAAAGAAGCCCCCTGCCACTATAATCTACCGAGTATGACCAAGTATCAAACTTATAATAACCAGACGATTAAGTAAGATACAGCGGCCCCCTCGGGGGAGTAGATAGGGACAGCTGATATGTTTGAGAGCGAGCCCTCTGCTTACCCACCTTTCGGTATTAAGCGTAATATATCGTCCGTCTTGACTACCACACGAGTCCTCAGCCAAGAGAACCCAACCGCCAAACCACACTCCAACAATTAGCGGGGTTTTCAGACCCTGTTCAAATACTTACTAATGCCTGGCGTTTGCCCTGGCAACCAGTCCGCTATAAATAGGACAGTATGCTGACATCATTTGATGGTCAGCCGACTGTCCCTTCAATTCGCAGTTGCGACAATGCGGCGATTTGTCGCACCGTGCAGCCACGTGTCCTTGGCCACCACAACGGCGACAGACATTTTCCTTCAATGGGCACTCCGCAATCCGGTGTCCAAATGCAAGGCATCTGAAACAGCCAAATCTGGCATCGTGTGTTCACACCCTGCAGGAGGTCCACAGTATGTAGCAACGGCCGGCTGCAAGGAGAGTTTCGACCACTTGGTCAGACCCCTCCAAGATGACGTCCGCAACCGCATCAGCGCCCTCCTTCTTAGGCCGGCTCACAACAGCGACGTTCTTCTTGAAGTCCTCCAACGTCATTGCTTCTTTGAGGTTCTTTTCGTGGAGCTCCGTCATTAACTCGCTCGTGGCTATCTCGGAAGGTACTCCCAATATAGCGATTTTCTTCCTTGGTGTCGGTGTATTGGCTACGTCCAGTCCAACGTTTGAGAACTTCTCGTTCTTGCTTATCTTGGCTCGTTCGGCGATGCTTGGGGTGCGGATAACTACACCCCCGTCCTTCAGTTGTTTTACTTCGTGAATCCTCACCCCAAGGGTAGGACCCACTTCGGTCATCACCTTTTTTAGTACGTCCTTTGCGGTAGCGTCCTTATTTTTGCTACGTACTACCACAGACCATGTTTCAACGGGTTTTGGCGCCACAACCTGGGGTACTCCTGTAGCCCTGGTTGTAGCTGTTGTGGACGACGTTTTTGGAGGAGCTGGTGAGGTCCCAATGGGACCATGACCGGCGCCTTCCATCTTCTTCATCATTTTTTCCGTGAGTTTCTCGAACATGTCTTCCATTTTCTTTGTCATCTTTTTTATTGCAGCTTTGGTTGAGTCCTCCAGATTCTTCATCTTCTTTACTATTGCTCTTTTCTCGGTTTTCAGCTTGAGGTATGTCTTTTCATTGTCGACGGCCATATCCATGACAATTCTTTGGTAGGCAGCAGTGAGCGTTAACATGTCTTCGGCTTGTGGTTTTCCACGCATTAACTTTTGTACCGCGTCGTTGATTTTGCTGCTTCTTTCTAAGAATTCCCTCGACTTTGGCTTCGATATTACTATATTGCCGGCTGCGATGGCTTCCCTAGTTTCTTCGTCCGTTTCTTCAAGCTCAGAATCGCCTATGTCAGAGTCAGAAGAACTGCTGTCTTCTGCGTTGGCAGGCTGCTGCTCGGGTTTCGTCTTTGTTCCCTCTCCGCCGCTGGAAATATTTTTATCAGCAATTTGACTTACCGTCGTATTTCTTCTGGTCATTATTTTCCTCGGACGTTCTTCTGGGCTTGCTTCTTCGTCGCTTGAAGCAGGGCGTTCTTTTTGCTCCGGTATCATCTTCGTTTTCTTCCCTTTATTACATTTCGTCGCGTTGGTCTTGTCACGGCCACTCATTTTATTTGTCGAAATGCCGACGGCTTTCTTAAAATTTTGGGAAAAATTTGCGAAATCCCGACGGCTTTTGTGAAAATCCCGTTTTACTGTTTCGGCTTTTTACAAAAATCTCGGCGGCTTTTTACGAAAGTTTCGATGGCTTTCAAGAAAATCCCGTTTGAATGTTTTCTACCTGCGCGACGTACTACGCACTCAGGTCGAAAAATTCTATCACGTTGACCCTTTTGTACCGCGCACACACACACACGCACTTGTGTACGAGAGTAATAAAATTACTTGTGCGTTTTGAATTTCACACTAATTTCGTTTGTCCTTTGATTTGTTTTGTCCTCGTCTTGTCTATATCTCTTTTCTTAGTAATAAAAATTACTGTTGGTTAGCAATAAAAACTGCTCTTGGCACGGTCTCTAGTAATAAAAATTACTTTTAGTTTTTCCGCGTATTGTCAAGTAATTGGTCTTTTTATTTTGTGCACAATGCGCAAAGCAACCTTTCGCTTCTGCTGTTCAAACACAACTGGGTAGATAGGGACATGAAATGTCTTTTGGATTTACGTGGATACCTCCAGTGAATGGTTTACCCCACGGTCCTCTTCGGACTTGGATTAGTAATACGACAATCAACGCCATCATAGAATGATGTGCCAGTATTAACTCAATGGTTAGAGCAGGACCTATCTTAAGTCCCTGCCGATCTCTGGTGTCATCGACAACCGGTTGATCTATGCAACTCCACAGAGAACGCATCATCGCACCGGTAACATCAGGACGGTCTTCTGATGTTCCAAAGATTTTTGGCAACATCAGTCCGCCATACTGATGTTACCATGCTAGTGTTCTACCCGCATTTGGGTAGTAAACCACAGCCACTACGTAGGCCAAAGCCAGAATAAACTGGACCTCAACCAAAGGTTGGCCCAGACTCAGTTAAACCTCCGAAGAGATTAAACCTTGTCTGTGGGCATCCAACCCCCGTAGTACCAACGCGACCTTGGTGAGATCTGCCATCAAGGGACTCAGCTCTTTCAGAATGAGTGCCTGGGCGATTGCAAAAGCAGACCCTGGCAGCACGTTCGTCCGGAACCTCGTATCCTATCATTTGACACTAGGGTGTTTTCCTAGGCCACCCGGGATAGAAACTATCCCGAGCACACAACGCTTTTGTATGGTAGGAACGCTTAATGCATAAAAACAGCGCCCATACTGACATTTTTTATAAAAGCCTCCTGCCACTATAATCTACCGAGTATGACCAAGTATCAAACTTATAATAACCAGACGATTAAGTAAGATACAGCGGCCCCCTCGGGGAGGTAGATAGGGACAGTGAAGTGTCTTTGGATTAACGTGGATACCTCCAGTGAATGGTTTACCCCACGTTCCTCTTCGGACAGGATTGATTTTGAGACGTCAATCAACGCCCATCCATAATATTACTATTATGAATGTATCAGTATCATTGGAGTATAAGGCTCCAATTTCTCACTGATGAGAGCGAGACCTATCTAAATCTCTGCCGATCTATGGGTCACGGCACCCGGTTGGAAGAACGCAACTCCACGCCGAGTAAGACCTCACGCTGAGTAAATACTCTACCCGCATTTGGGTGTCAACCACAGCCACCACGATGCTCCCACAAGGGGGCCTACCTCATATCCGGGGACGGAAGAAATCCTTCCGTGGGCTCCCCGGCTCCCGTGGTACCAGACGAATCTCTGGTCAGATTTTCATAGCTAGCAACGTAGCTAACTACTGCAGTTGAGTTCCTTACAACTCAGGTACTGGTGGACCTTTAAACGCCGTAGTTTCACAACTAGAGTCAGCGTGGTCTTACGACGATATGTTCAGCATTTTAATGCCTGGCATTTGCCCTGGCAACCACTCCGCTGTATATAGGGCAGAGTGCTGACATCATTGGATGGTCAGCAACCTGACCCTTCAGCTCGCAATTGCGACAGTGCGACGATTTGACACACTGTGCAGCCACGTGCCCTTGCCCACCACAACGACGACAGACATTCTGCTTAAGAGGGCAGTCTGCCACCCGATGACCAAACGAGAGGCATCGGAAGCAGCCGTATCGTGTATCATGCGCTCTTACCCTACAGGAGGTCCACTTGATATAGCAGCGGCCAGCACCAAGGAGGGAATCAACCAATTGGTCAGACCCTTCCAGAATGACGTCCGCTACTGCATCAATGCCCTCTTTTTTAGGACGGCTTACAACCGAGATGCTCTTCTTGTATACCTCAAGAGTCATAGCATCCTTCAAATTTTTCTCATGTATCTCAAGCATGAGATCTTCGGTGGCTATATCAGCTGGTACGTTCTGGAGGGCGATCCTCCGCCGAGGGACTGGTGCGTTAACTACATTCAGCCCAACTTCTGAGAACTTCTCATTTTTGCTGATCTTTGCTCTCTCTGCGATGCTTGGGGTGCGAATAACTACACCACCATCTTTCAGCGGTTTGACTTCGTGGATCCTAACTCCAAGAGTAGGGCCCACTTCAGTTATAATCTTCTTCATTATGTCCTTAGGGGAAGCTTCTTTATTTTTGCTTCGGACAACGATGGACCAGGTTTCAACGGGTTTAGAAACCACTGCAGGGGGGACTACTGAGGTAGATAGGGACAAGAAATGTCTTTTGGATTTACGTGGATTCCTCCAGTGAATGGTTTACCCCACGGTCCTCTTCGGACTTGGATTAGTTATACGACAATCAACGTCCATCATAGACTGATGTGCCAGTATTAACTCAATGGTTAGAGCAGGACCTATCTTAAGTCCCTGCCGATCTCTGGTGTCATCGACAACCGGTTGATCTATGCAACTCCACAGAGAACGCATCATCGCACCGGTAACATCAGGACGGTCTTCTGATGTTCCAAAGATTTTTGGCAACATCAGTCCACCATACTGATGTTACCATGCTAGTGTTCTACCCGCATTTGGGTAGTAAACCACAGCCACTACGTAGGCCAAAGCCAGAATAAACTGGACCTCAACCAAAGGTTGGCCCAGACTCAGTTATTTTAAACCTCCGAGGAGATTAAACCTTGTCTGTGGGCATCCAACCCCCGTAGTACCAACGCGACCTTGGTGAGATCTGCCATCAAGGGACTCAGCTCTTTCAGAATGAGTGCCTGGGCAATTGCAAAAGCAGACCCTGGCAGCACATTCGTCCGGAACCTCGTATCCTATCATTTGACACTAGGGTGGTTTCAAGCCCTAGGCCGCCCGGGATAGAAACTATCCCGAGCACTACCGCCTGCAGTATGTACGGTAGGGGCGCTTCGTTCTTAGACGTGCCCGTGCTTGAGACTCTAAGCACTAGCCCCCTGCCACTATAATCTACCGAGTAAGACCAAGTATCAAACTTATAATAACCAGACAGCTAAGTAAGATACAGCGGCCCCCTCGGGGGGGGGTAGATAGGGACAGAAGGAATCTGGTTAATCCATATTCGTGCATCAGTTATTTGATGACAGTAAATTTGTTTATCTTAAGAGAGTCATAATTACTCTCGCCGTTTATCGGTTTTTTTTCGTTAAAACAATGCACCTGCGATTAGCTATAAATATATATTATATATGGTAGACTTTCAGAACCGCTCTCTACTCGCTTGGCTACGACTTTCAGTGTTACTTGTATTAACCAAAGTTTGTCTCATTGATCCCTTTATGTAGTGAACTAGTGAACTTACTACTTCAGTTTTTCGCCAATCTCTTTGAAATAGTTACGAAGTCTAGCCAATTTCGCGTGCAAAGCGTTTACAATAAAAATGTTAGTGGTAGGACTATAGGACTAGAGAGAATCAGTCAAAAAAAAGAAAGTAAAAGCAGTTGAACATTGACATTGAAGTACCTAAGACGTAAAGCATTTCACTTTAATGTCAATGTTTAATTCATGGATATGTCAAAATTGATGTCAATATTTGATTTCAAGTAATTTAATTTGTGTTGTTTAAGGTAAGTACTTGTACCACAGCGGCGAGGCTTCATTACCCACCCATCGCCCCATCGGTCCCCATCACCACCTCATCCCCACCACGCCTTATCCCAATGACCAACTCTTTACTCAATCACCCCTATAAATATCCATAGCTCCCCGCACATTTTTTATCCACTGACCAACTCCCAACGACCGCCACCCTAACGATTCCATCCCATTTGACCAACCATCACACCGATTACCATCCATCACCCCCATCGATACCCATAGCTCCCAAGACTTAACCCCATCGCCCATTTCCCCCCACCGACCCCATCCCTGATGATCATCAACATTCCCCGTAATCAACACCCCACCACCAACCCAAAAAAAAAAAAGCTACTAACGATAAATTATTTTCATTCAATCAATTTGCTTGTGCGCACGATTTAACTACATGCTACAATTCTACCCAAATGTCAACAACGAAATCGAACGAAATGGGAATACAGCACCAACGTATCAATCAATAAATGTAGTTTTTCGTAAATATCTCGACTCCACCGCCACTTAGCGGGTCCAAGTTTTATTTGCAAATTTATTTCACTTTCTTTTACTTAGTAATAGGAAGTATAGTAATCATGACAATTTTCGAATTCGGGAATTTTGCAGATTTACCCATTACCGTATCTCCTGAGTCAGGAAAAGCGAAACAAAAAGCTCTGTCTGTTTCCACTCTACGCCCAGACGGCAGAACTTATAGAGATGAACATTTATATTAAAGCTTTTTATATAAATTGCGACGGGCAAGTTGATTTTGATGGAAATCTGACAACCGAAAGTGACTGTTGACTTGGACAGCTTTTTCGAGTTTTTGCAAAAAAAAAAAAAAAACTCAAAAAGTTGTAACGTTGTATGCTCGGGTGGCGCTCGGCGGTCACCCAGGGTTCGTTTTCTCCTTCGTGTTACAAATTAATTTTTTCTTGTTTGGTTTCTTTGTTCTAACATTATTTTCTTTATTTCGATTATGTCGACTTATTACTACGGTTTTACTAAAGTAAAGATACTTAATATAGTGATCTTCTTAATAAACTAATATCTAATATATAAAAATCTCGTGTCACTGTGTTTGTCTCTCAACTGCTCCGAAATGGCTCGACCGATTGTTATGCAATTTTTTATGTTTGGTAGGTATGAGAATAGGTTTTAAAGTGAAAAAGTTTGAGAACGACTGGACCGATTTGGCTAACTTTTGTTGTTGGTCAATACTTAGATAGCTGAATCGGCTAAGTGGAAAGCTTGATGCTTCCTCTTTTATGCGCTCAGCGTATATATCCCAGTCAGCATCACCAGTGCGCCACCGTCTTGGAACCACAGTCGGTTGAGCATCCTCGATCCCATCGGGATCAAGGATTATCTCAATCAAACTATGGTCGCTGATTCCCATCCCTGTGAGTAGTTTCCAGCGAAGACGGAGAGCACCAGCCGAGCAACTACAGAATGACACATCGATGTCACTCACGCCCACAGGACCATCAAACGCTGGATGGCACATTAAGCACGTGACATGAGTTTGCGACGAGCATCTCAGCAAGCTCCTCACCCCTGGCTGTTCTACGCTAGGTGGACGAGCGTCCAGGCTTGCTAAACCACAGCGGTGAGGATGCATTAGCATCAATGCCAACAATCGTCGGTGTGCCATCTGCCAGTTGCAGTATGGATTCCATATAAATCAAATATGGTTCCAAGGGCTCGCTAAACTTGCAGTAAACACTGACCAAGTAAAACTCCCCAAAGTCACCCTTGGATCCCGACTCGTCTGTGTTGTCACTAACAGCCAGGCATTCAAAGTAGACATTATTGACCACCACCGCGGCATTCATCCTAGAATCAGGAAAAATACGCATGGTGGATGGGAGACCCCTTACGCAGCCATTAACTACATACGGCTCTTGTATCAACGCGATGCTGGCGTTCAGCTTATAAAGGTGCTCGCCGAGATCGCACATAACGGCATACGAGCCCTGACAATTAAGTTGTAAAATTACAACCATCAATGTCTGGAATTCGCTCTAGCAACAATATTGTTGTAAACCGGGCACGCAGCTGACTTCATAAGATGTGCAGCAGGATGGCCTCTTAAGGCACAATTGCGGCGGTGTGGTGATTTGTCACACTTTGAAGCAAGGTGGCCTGTACCGCAACAGCGGCGGCATATTGCCTCCTTGTGTCTGCACTCCGACACACGATGGTCAAATCCCAGGCAGCGGAAACGACCCATAACAGGGTCCAGTTCTCGAACAACGTAGAAATACCATAGCACGTAACAGCGGCGGGACTTCAAGAGAACATTCGTTATTTGGCTGGTACACTCTAGTACTACATTTGCCACTGCCTCGGGTCCATCTTTCTTAGGCCGGCTCACAATTCGAGCGCTCTTTTGGAATTCATCTATATCCATGATTTCGTTAAAATTATTACGATGAATCTCGGCCATTAAGTCATTGTCTGAGATTACTGACAAGACGTTCTGCAGGATTATCTTAGATCCCAGTTTCTCATTTACCGACACGTCAAGCCCAATTTCTTGGAACTTCTTGTTGGCCATAATTTTATCACGTTCGGCCTTCGATGGAGTACGCACTATTACATTACCATTTTTGGTGTCCTTAACCTCGTGAACCCTTGTTCCAAGTGTAGGACATACTCTCTTCACGACAGTATCAGCTAGTTTTTTCGCCGTAACCTTACCGTTGTTTTTAACAACAACGGACCAAGTCTCAGTCGGTTTAGGGACACTAGCAGGGGGTGTCGTTTCGGTCTTCCTTGGTTGTGGTATTGCTGGACGTGTCTTCATTATAGGAGTCATCGTTGGGGGTGGCATCGTGGCCATTTCATTGCATTTTTGGTTTTTAACCAAAAATTCAATCTGGCCTAAGAGACGTGAGTTTTGGCCCTCCAGGTATTTAATTTTCTTGCTATAAGAATTCATAATTTCGTTATTCATAGATAGAGCCTCATCCTTTGAGTCTGCTAGAGTGAAGTCACTAGCTAGCTCCTCCCTTTTTTCCCGCAGATTCTCTGCAGCAATAACCACAGCGGGACTTTTGATGTGACCATCAAGAGAACTCATCTGCGAGCTTAGTACTTCACTAAGGTCTCGTTCAAACTTATTATTAAGCAAATTAGGCAAATTATTATGACTTACCCCTAGCTATATCCATTTCCGATCTCTCTTTTTTGTCCTTGTGCTTGCGGGAGCTTTTCTTCGTCACCATCGACGTCTCATCGGTGGTGTCACTAGCCATGATGGAAAATTCACTAGTATATATTTTTTTTTCCAAGTTTCACAATTTTAAATGCCGACGGCTTTTGAAAGTTTTAATCACTTTGTTCTTTATTATAGTGCCGACGGGTTTGTACGATCGTAATTTACACTAAAAATATTTATACCTGCCAGGTGATTTGCTCACCAGACCGGTAGCAGATAATGTGGTACGGTTACAACACACACACACACGGTTTTATGGCCGTTACCGGTAAAGCCCGCTTGTGCTCTTCAAATTAATTACTTTTGCAGCTGCACATTTGGCAAATGTATTTTAAACTTCACTTATATTGTCTAGTAATAAAAATTACTGTTTTAAATTCTTAGAAAAAAATAAAATTTATTTTATTCTAATATTTCACAATTTTCAATTTTCACTTGTGCGCTTGAGATGCTGAACGTCTGTTCGCTACGAGTTTCACAACTCAACTGGTAGATAGGGACACGTGGTCGGTGGAGATTAGGGATTGAGCCCCGCACTTACCCGGCTTTCGCCATTAAGCTTACTCCTTATTTTTATCTCAACAGGAAACCCTATTTTTATCTCCCGAGTTGATCCAAGTATCAGACTTATAATAACCAGACGATTAAGTAAGATACAGCGGACCCCTCGGGTCAAGTAGATAGGGACAGAAAACTGTATATTGATTTAACGTGAGTACCTGCTATTTATGCAAAACCTCACGGTCCTCTTCGGACTCGAATTGTACGACAATTGACGGCCATCAACAGATGTACCAGTGTCAACTTACTCGTAGAAGCTGAGCCTATCTTACACCCATGCCGATTTAAGGGATGACGGCAACCGGTTGTATGAAGCGCAACTCCTCGCTGAGCAATTCCGTACTGGTAACATCAGCCGTTCTTACTGTGTTACCATGATTGGCATCATCAGGGACGTATCTGATGCTACCAATACCATGCTCTACCCGCATATGGGTAGTTAAATCACAGCCCCGCTAAGGTACGAAGACATTGCCCAATCATGAGCATAATCTAAGTACCCGCGGCCCTTTTATTTTCTATCGTGGAAGAGCCCTGCATCAATACCAATGGATAAAGATGCTGTTGGATCTAACACGAAATGGAATTTTAGAGGACTCTTACCCCAGGCATCCCGTGCCGCGGTGTTTTCTATACCCCCCACCGCCGGGGTAAGTAGATAGGGACAGCTGATATGTTTGAGGGCAAGCCCTCCGCTTTCCCACCTTTCGGTATAAAGCAAATATTTGGTCCGTCTAAGCTACCACACGAATTCGCAGGCAAGAGAACCCAACCGCCAAACCACACTCCAACAATTAGCAGGGATTTCCGATCCTTTATCCTGAAAATAGTTTAAGAGTGTTATACATTTATACTAAAGGGTCTTACCTGTTGGCTTGCTCTTCGTCTTCGTACTCGTAGACCATCCTTTCTGCTAGTGAATTCACGTCGTTTAAGTATTGTTCTGTAGAGACATCGTCTATCCTTAGTACGATGTTCTCTTGACCGTATTTTTCTTTAAATACACTTCTGGCTACTAGCCTTTCCGGTAGTGTAAAGTCATTCAATATGTGTTGAACGCTGTCAACGTCTGTTTGGCAGAAGCATATGTCCGGGATTTCCTTGATCCCAAATCGACGGAAGTAGCTATTGAATGGCCCGTGTCCTGTGATAAGGTGGACTGCCTATGTTCCGAGATTGAGACAGTTTCTGGTAGGTTGTGGCACAGCATCATGTCCAGAAGTCGAGTGGTTCCAATCTTGCAACCAGTATCTTTTTAGGTTTTTATGTGCCTCTTCTTTTGCTATCTTAAGCGGCTTTTGGATGGCTATAGTCTCGTACTCGTTCGGCAGTGTTGCCGCTTTTTTGGCAATGCGGTCTGCTTTGCCAGTATTTGGATTGACTTATTTGCGGTTGTTCTGTATGCTTTACACAGGGCCAGGAGAAATGACCTTTGAGCTGCTTCTAAGTGCCTTTGCATATAACTGTTCTCTGGATTTTTACCCCAGATCTCTGCCCCGTATGTGAGCAGAGGTTTGATGGCTCCTTCATAAACTCCTTTCAGGATTTTTCTGCTGGTTCCCCAGGTCTTTCCTGCAACGATAAATAGCTTATATCCTGGCGGAGGCTTTTCCCCTAACAAATTTTGCGTGCTCGGTCCATGTTAATTTGCTGTCAATAATTAACCCAAGATATTTGATTTTATTGTCTATCTTGACATTTGTATCATCGATTCTTATCCGTGGGGGTCTTACTGATGGTCTTGATGGGGTAAACATTGCCTTTGTCTTGTGTGGGGCATAACTTAGTTTGTTATTCTGTGCCCATATTTTGCATCTCTCCCAGGTTTCTGACCATAATTGCTCGATTTTGATGAGCGATGTTCCTGCGATTACTAGTATTTGGTAATCTGCAAAAGCCTGAGTATGTAAAGAGGTAAAGGCATCTGTTTGTACGTGTTTTAGTTCGTTGAACCAGTCCTCCATGATGAGTAACCAGAGAACTGGGCCTAGGCATGAACCTTGAGGAGCGCCTCTCTCTGTTGCCAATTCTACGCCGTTTGACCTAATCTTGCGGTTTTGTAGGAAATCAACAATTGTTTTCCCTAGTCTTTCTGGGCATCCCGTTTTTGCCAGCAGAAGTTTGAGCCTCGTATACCATGCCGAGTTGAAAGCATTTTTAATGTCCATTGTGATGGTAAGCGTGTGTTTCTTCTCCACTTTATTCGCATTTATTACATCCAGTATGTTTTCAACTGCTTGCGCAGTTGTCCTGGATTTCCTAAACCCGTACTGGTGTGATGAGAATTTTCCACTTGTTTCTAAATGATGCGTTAGACGATCTGCCAAGATTTTGTCAAAAATCTTTCCAATGGTTGGAAGAAGGCAGATTGGCCTGACCTCATCTGAATAAGATTTTGGCAACCACGCAATTTCGGCTGTCTTCCATGTTTCTGGAAATTTGCCGTCTCTCAGGCAGCGGTTTAGTACTTCTTTCCAGCTCTCAAGAACTGCTTCCGAGAGTGCCTTTAATGCCGCTGTTGGAAATTTGTCTGGGCCTGGAGCTTTCCTAGTTTTCCGGGTTTTAATTATCGCTCTGATCTCGTCCTTGGTGATATTGTAATCTTCTTGCGTTTGTCATACGCAAGTTTCTACTCTATCTGCCCTATTTTGAGCAGAATCATCGGCTGTAGAGTCTTTTGGAAAATATCTCCTCATTTGTTCGAGGGTTGATTCCTCTAAGGTTTGCGTCCAAGATCCATCGGCTTTCTGGACGGACTTTAGTTTTGATCCTGTCCTGCCCTTTGCATTTAATATCTTATGGGCAACTCCCCAGGGATCCATTTCTATATTGTTTTCCTCTAGGACTCTGTTCCGGGATTGGAATTTTGCTTTCTTGATCATTTTTTTGAGCTTGTTCTTCTCAGCTTTATATTCGCTGTTGAGAAATGCTCTTGCGATATGACGCGTGGAGTCCTCTGCATCTTTCTTCGAGTTTTCCTAGTTTTCTTTCGTTGTGCTTGGAGTTCCCGTGTCCACCATGGCTTGTAATTTACTACAGTCCCTCTGCTTCTCAGAGGGATGGCTGGATTGCATGCTGCTATCGCTAAATCCTGTAATTTCGTGGCACAATCGTTTGCTGGCAGTACCCTTGCGTTAATTTGCCAAACGTGGTTTAGAAGGTATTCATTGAAGCGCGACCAATTTGCTTTTGCTGTATTGTAAATCTTGGCTATTTCTATGGGTTCTATTTCAGTGTTTATACTGAAAGATAGATACCTATGGTCGCTTAGTGTTTCCGTTGTTTCGACTTTCCAACGTTCGGTGTTCAGTTCTTTAGAAAGAGTTATGTCTACTCAACCTTTCCCATGTCAAGTAAAAAATGTGGGTTCACTGTCGCAGATATTTTCTATGCGCAGGCCTTCTTTGGCTATGAGATCCATAAACCGTTCTCCTCTTCGGTCTACGGTATCACCTCCCCAGAGTGGGGTTTATGAATTTATATCTCCGGTTATAAGGATGTTATTCCTATATTTCCGGATAATATTTTCTATCTTTTCGAGGTGTCTTTTCATACGCGAAAGTGGCTCCATGTATAAGGATGTCATGATTATGTTCGGGGTAGTGTTGGTGATTTTCACCGTCACCGAATTGTCATCCGTGTACTCTGAGAGTAGTAAAGCCGAAATAGTGGTGTTTCTGGTTATTATTGCCGTTTTGGCCTTTAGGGTGACTGTTTGCCCCCTACTAGTCTTTTTGTGCATATAGAGAGTGAAGTTTTTATTAACTTTCATTCTTCTATATGGTTCTTGAATTAGGGCTATATCGATGCCTCTTTCTTCCATTACTCTTTCTAGTAGGTTAGTGGTCTCTTTGCCTCTGCCTATATTAACCTGTATGGTTTTAATTATTACCATAATTGATTAGTTTGCCTGTCTGCTTTAGCTTCCTGATATAGATTGGGCAATTTCTGTCCCAAGTCTTTGCAGTTGATGCAACACAAAGCTCTGTTTCCGCATGTGTGATCTTTGTTGTCGGTTTTTTCCGAACATTTTGAACAGATTTCCTTTGTTGATCTGCAGTATTTTGCTACGTGTCCGTAGCTCTGACACTTGTAGCACCTTGTGATGTCGATATCTTCTTTGATATACACGTATGTTAGATCAATCACAATCCTTTCTTCCTTGATGAGGACTTTGTATACCTCTGGAGTGACTTCGATCTTCATGTTTTCCTTGTGGGGGTTTCTGCATTTCCTCTTTGTGAGGAATTTGATTTCTTTTTCCATCCTTTCCTTTCCGATGATTTGGGCAATTCTCGGATTTGATTCCGCTATATCTCTGCCGATGTTTGCCTCGTTTAGGTCGGCCTGTGAATCGACTCCCAAGATAATCAGTACCGGATTTGGAGTTTTAAAAGGTCTTGCTTTTAGTACTCCCTCCGCCTTGTTCAATTTTTCCTGCAGTACTTCTTGTTGTTTTTAATCTCTGTGTATATAATATTTTTTCCGCTTGGCACTGTTTTCCATGCATTGAACGGTGGCAGATTGGCGTCAGCGATGGCCTTTTTAATTTCCTTTTTAATGTCGACTTCTTTGTCGACTGTGCTGACTACGTTGCCCTTACGGTTTTGCAGTTTGTCAGTCGAATTTGTTGGTGGTCTTCCCGTCGTCCTTGTTCCCGCCTGTTTCGCGCTTAGCCAAGCTATTTTCTCCATCTTATGGAGTTTTTGGCGTAGACCGTATATCTCTGTCTCCTTGTCGCTAATTGTTGCGAGAAGGCCAAGACAAGTTTCCAGAATTTCCCCTTTGCTGGCAAAAAATGACTGTTTGATAGTTGTGGTGTTTGGGTAGTTGTCTAACTGTTATTCTATATTTTTCAAAGCTCGTGTAATTTGGTCAGCTGCTGTCTTCGGTTTGGTTGTCTCGTTGTTTTGTCCCTTTTTTTTCGTGCCCCCGTCGTCCGCATTATCATTGTTAGTAGAGCTGACGTCTACGCAATCTTCGAATTTATTATAACTTACGTTTTTTCCTAGTTCATTTCCTTGGTCCATTGTTTCTGTTGTCTTTCCCTTTTTTATCACGTTGTCTTCATCCCAGGAGTCGCTTGATTGGTCGTGATTGTTGATTTCGTCTCGTTTCTTCTTTTCATTTTCCCGCCGTTGATCCAGTGCTTGTCCACTTTTTTGACTTATTTGTTTTCGGTTGAGTGGTATTTTCACTTTCTCAGATTTCGTAGCTTTTGCTTCTCTATCACTGTTTTCCATTTTTTTTTTTTTTTTTATTATTATTATTTATATTTTTAGAACCACTTCACTTAATTATCACTTCACTTAGTAACGATTTCACTTCTCGTCATAATTATGTAGCTTGGGTTTTTTTTAACGTGTTTGCACGTGTTCGATTTAGGGTCGCGCACAAATATATTGGTTCGCGTCGGGGTTTTTATACCTGCGCACTGTGTGTGTGTGTGTTTGCGTAATTGTGTTCTGTGTGTTTTGTTTTGTTAGATTTCTCACTTTTGCTGCAGTAATAAAAATTACTGTTTGCGTGTGTAGCAATAAAAATCGCTGTTTTGTCCTCGAGAATAATTCCGTTGCACGTCTGATCGTTGCAAGAGTTTGTCAAAGACTGAGTAGATAGGGACATAGAAATGTCATTAGATTAACGTGGATACCTCCATTGAATGGTTAACCCCACGGTCCTCTTCGGACTTGGATTAGTTATACGACAATCAATGTCCATCATAGACTGATGTGCCAGTATTAACTCAATGGTTAGAGCAGGACCTATATTAAGTCCCTGCCGATCTCTGGTTTTTCGACAACCGGTTGATCTATGCAACTCCACAGAGAGCAAATCATCTCACCGGCAACATCAGGACGGTCTTCTGATGCACCAAAGATTTTTGGCAACATCAGCCTACCAAACTGATGTTACCATGCTAGTGTTCTACCCGCATTTGGGTAGTAAACCACAGCCCCCGCGTTGCATCCCCAGAACGAGCTGGGTCCTCAACCACAATTGTCCTCAGACTGGTCGAGCCTTACGGCCGGCCTTGTTATATGTGAGCACGGACAATTCCCGCAGTACCAAGGGCAACCTTGGTGAGGTCAGGCATCAACGGACTCAGCTCTTTCAGAATGAGTGCCTGGGCGATAACAAAAGCAGACCCTGGCAGCACATTCGTCCGGAACCGCGAACCCCAACATTTGCCACTAGGATTTCCCAAGTCCTAGGCCTTTGGAATCCAAGATCCCCGTCTGTCCCATATCACAGACCTGTGTGTTGTATGAAATGAACCACTAAATACGAAGACTTGCTTATTAAGAGATTCTAAGTACCAGTGCTCCACTTCGGGTCGCAAGTGCGAAGACATTACCCATTCTGAGTATACTCTAAGCACCGACGACCCTTTGTTAATATTCCGTGGTAAGGTCCTGCAACATACCAGATAAGATTTTATGCTGCAGATTGACCCCCACGGGTAAGTAGATAGGGACATAAGGAATCTGGTTAATCCATATTCGTGCATCAGTTATTTGATGACAGTAAATTTGTTTATCTTAAGAGAGTCATAATTACTCTCGCCGGTACTTTCGTTAAAATAATGCACCTGCGATTAGCTATATATATATATATGTATACGGTAGACTTTCAGAACCGCTCTCTACTCGCTTGGCTACGACTTTCAGTGTTACTTACTACTTCAGTTTTTCGCCAATCTCTTTGAAATAGTTACGAAGTCTAGCCAATTTCGCGTGCAAAGAGTTTACAATAAAAATGTTAGTGGTAGGACTATAGGACTAGAGAGAATCAGTCAAAAAAAGAAAGTAAAAGCAGTTGAACATTGACATTGAAGTACCTCAGACGTAAAGCATTTCACTTTAATGTCAATGTTTAATTCATGGATATGTCAAATTTGATGTCAATATTTTATTTCAAGTAATTTAATTTGTGTTGTTTAAGGTAATTACTTGTACCACAGCGGTGAGGCTTCATTACCCACCCATCGCCCCATCGGTCCCCATCACCACCTCTTCCCCACCACGCCTTATCCCAATGACCAACCCATTACTCAATCACCCCTATAAATATCCATAGCTCCCCGCACATTTTTTATCCGCTGACCAAATACCAACGACCGCCACCCTAACGATTCCATCCCATTTGACCAACCATCACACCGATTACCATCCATCACCCCCATCGATACCCATAGCTCCCAAGACTTAACCCCATCGCCCATTTCCCCCCACCGACCCCATCCCTGATGATCATCAACATTCCCCGTCATCAACACCCCACCACCAACCCAAAAAAAAACTTCCTAACGATAAAGTATTTTCATTCAATCAGTTTAACTACATGCAACAATTCTACTCAAATTTCAACAATGAAATCGAACAATAAATACAAAAGTGGGAATACAGCGCCAACATACATCCATTCTGATATGAAAAACCATCAATAAATGTAGTTTTTCGTATCTCGACTCCACCGCCACTAAGCGGATCCAAATTTTATCAGCAAACTTATTTTACTTTCTTTTACATAGTAATTTCATGTAAATTTTCGAACTCGGGATTTTTGCAGATTTACCCATTGCCGTATCTCCTAAATCAGGAAAAGCGAAACAAAAAGCTCTGTCTGTTTCCACTCTACGCCCAGACGGCAGAACTTATAGAGATGAACATTTCTATTAAAGCTTTTTATATAAATTGCGACGGGCAAGTTGATTTTGATGGAAATCTGAAAACCGAAAGTGACTGTTGACTTGGACAGTTTTTTCGAGTTTTTGCAAAAAAAAGTTGTAACGTTGTATGCTCGGGTGGCGCTCGGCGGTCACCCAGGGTTCGTTTTCTCCTTCGTGTTACAAATTAATTTTTTTTTGTTTGGTTTCTTTGTTCTAACATTATTTTCTTTATTTCGATTATGTCGACTTATTACTACGGTTTTACAAAAGTAAGGATACTTAATATAGTGATCTTCTTAATAAACTAATATATATATATAATTTACTAGCTGTACCCGGGCGCTTTGCTACCCGACCACTGACGCCACGCCCATTTACACCCGAGTTTCCCGGCTGCCCCATCCCACTGACCACCCATTGACCTCATACACACTGACCCACTGCCCACTGAACTCACACCCACTGAATTCACACCAACTGTCCTCCCACCCATTGACCTCATACACACTGACCCACCGCCCACTGAACTCACACCCACTGACCTCACACCCACTGACGCCACGCCCACTTACACCCGCGTTTCCCGGCTGCCCCATCCCGCTGACCACCGCCCACTGACCTCCCGCCCACTGCCGTCACGCCCACGGTCCAAACGACTTTCTTTTTATTTAAATATTATATGGTGTGAATTTGAGCCAAATCGTTCCATAAATACTACCACAAAAATAATGTTCGGACTATAGCCAAATCAGTCCAGTCGTTCTCAAATTTTTTTTTTTTTTTTTTTTTTTTTCACCTAGCGGTATTTTTTTTACTTTTAAACCTATTCTCATTACTACTAAATATACATAAAAAATTTCATAACAATCGGTCGAGCCGTTTCGGAGTAGTTGAGCCTCAAACACCGTGACATGAGATTTTTATATATTAGAAGATATAACTACCAACTAGGGAATATGGCCCCCGCGGAGCACACAGGTGGCGTTCACGTTCGAACGTGTAATGGTAGGAATACGAGGAACACCCTGTAGCTCTCTGCCAGAAAAAAAAATTGGTTTCGACGCTTTAGCCGATCGGCCGTCACTTGTCCCTTTCCCTCGCCATTCTCCTTTAAACGCATTTGAAAACTTAAAGAATCCCCAACAACAATTGCATTGACCACTAGAAAGCATATCGTATGATTTGTTGAGAGGTAATATCACACCTTTCAACCGCACGTAAATGGCTTACGGATTGGCTGTAGAGAGAAGATCATATCGCTCTGGAAAGATACCGGAGAATCATCCGATAATCTTTTCTTCTCCCCTCACAATTACGCCGCAGACATGACACTTCCATCCTTTCGTGATATGGTAGGTTTACATACGCGTGTATGTACTAAGCTTGGACGAATACCTTTTTGCCACGCATGCAGCACAAAAGACAGTGGGGGTAATGGGCATTCGTTTGGTGATCAACCAAAGAAAAGAGCGTCGAAACTTTGCCTGAGAAAGGGAGTTGGATTTCGACCGTCAAGTTGGACGGATGTGGTCGGGTTTTGTTTTGCGGGTACTACCAGAGCAAAAAGTCAAGTCTTTTCCATTTTGTGGTGCCGCTGTCGGAAATATTATTAAATCTTATAAATAAAGTTAGAAACGCGAGATATCGGCTTATTAGTGGTGATAAACAGGAAAAAAAAGGAGAAAAGGCTTTGGCTAGTCGCCTCGAATTTTTTTTTCCCAACTATGAACTTTCGATTTCTTTTTGTTCTGTGCCGAATAGTTCGCCATTTTGGGATATAGTTCCGCTACGGCAAGACGCGTGGCAAGTGCAAGGAATTACCCTCTGGCCAGAATAATTGCCCTAGAGATGAGGAAAAAAATAAAATCTCCAACGCATAAGTTCTTCAGGTGCTGTTTTCATGTGACTACTCTGTGAGGAAACCGTAAGCAGTATCTCGGTTGCCAGTGATTAAATTCCGCTTCGTGGATTGCAAGCCCAAACACCCGTAGGATTTTTTTTTTCCTTTGGCTTCCACCGGCTCGGAGATTTCCTTTCTGAATTCCACTTCGGAGCCCTACATTTTCCCGCATCGTCCTGAACTCTACATGAAGTACTCGTATCATTGGAGGAGCTGCGTTTTTGTTTCCTCTTACGTCGGCCATCGCCAAAGTCTATGGCATTTTCAACCCAGCAACTGCGACAGCGACGTTCGTTATTCACCTATTTCAAACTTTGTGCCTAATAAAATGGAGAGAAAAACGAACCCGATGAACGGAATTCCCGAGTAAAAATTTCGATAAGGGAATTTTGCGTCGATTTGGGTTCCAGTCGAAGGCTCTGGACCTTAGATCACGGCAGAATGGACACCAACACTACTACTATTAAATCGGTGGAACTTACTCCTACCATCGCGTCTACTACTACTACTATTCCTGCGGAAACTACATTCATCTTTACAGCAACTACTACGTACTACTATTGGACACAATAAATTTTTTTTATTATTAATTCGAAAGTAAAAAATTTGTTAATTGGTAAATTTTGAAGGGGAAGGACTTTAAATTGGCCCATCCGCTTAATAACTTGCATTGTTGTTTCAGACTAATTAGAATTCATCGTCATCGACAGCGCTGCCGACGTCGCTTGGATGTACAAGTAAGTGGAACAATTTATATTTCTTTTGTTTCTCTCTATGGTTCATGGTGCCTCTAGCACCAGACAACAGGGTGACTAGGGATGATATTGGTCGCTGAACCAGTTCGGGTGCATAATTTAAATCCGCTCCCCAGACAAATGACAACTACAGAAAATAATTTTTTTTTGCTTGTAAATAATAGATTAATTAAAGGATTTTAAATTTCTTTTAATTACTTTCCTTCAATGATACAATTTCGACCCCTTTGGTCCTCACCTTCAATTATTAAAAATTTAAATTTAAGTTTAGTAGTAATAGATTTTGTTCGATTAAAATGAATCGAAGTTTTTTTTTGTTTGATCAAATTTAGACCCTTTGGGAGACAATTAACACAATTTTATTTGGTTTGTAAATAATAGATTAATTAAAGGATTTAAATTTCTTTTAATTACTTTCCTTCAATGATACAATTTCGAACCCTTTGGTCCTCACCTTCAATTATTAAAAATTTAAAATTAAGTTTAGTAGTAATAGATTAAAATGAATCGAAGTTTTTTTTTGTTTGATCAAATTTAGACCCTTTGGGAGACAATTAACACAATTTTATTTGGTTTGTAAATAATAGATTAATTAAAGGATTTAAATTTCTTTTATTTACTTTCCTTCAATGATACAATTTCGACCCCTTTGGTCCTCACCTTTAATTATTAAAAATTAAATTTAAGTTTAGTAGTAATTGATTTTGATCGATTAAAATGAATCGAAGTTTTTTTTGTTTGATCGAATTTAGACCCTTTGGGCGACGATTATCACAATGAAGATAAAAATGAATTTTGGTTTGTTTGTAAATGTTTGAGTGATAATCTGAAGTAAGTTTTTTTTCCTCTAAGGCCATTTAATTGTTGAAATAAATTTTTATAAATTTGATGTAAACATTACTGCAAATTGAATTGGTTTTTTTTTTATATTTTAAAGGGGTTCTTATTTTATTTGAAAATGGACCTAAACAGGAATAAACAAAAGGGGAATTAACTAAACTCAACTCTCCGGCAGGGGTGATCCCGGTAAAAGGGATGTGGGATTGACCCACTTCCGAAAAGGGGGATCCGACTACATCGGGGTCCCAAGGATGGGAGGGTGAAGAAGGTGGTCGAGCCCAGGTGGCCGCGATTTCCACCGACGATCCGCATCAGGTCATCCGGTTTACGATACAATTGGTTTATTTTCCCTCTCTCTGTCTCCCTCTCCCTCTCTCTATCTATCATGAAAGTAGGTTTTGTTTCTTTTTTTTTTGGTATTCACCGCAGCACGAGAAATTATTTGTGCAAATGGCGGAAGGCATGTGAGGACCAAGATCCCCCCCCCGGTTGCCGACGAGCACGGCCGTAATGAACGCGTGCGCCCGGTCCTACCATGCCTCCCAGGTGACGGACGTCTTAACGTCAACAGTCCCGTAATCCATTACATAAATTGGCGCCCAACGTTGGGCTCGACGGAATTCAGGGCGCTACTGGATTTTGTTGGGTTCCACAACTTCTCTTTTCTTTTATTTTCCTTGGTAGAATAAATTAAATACATCCATGGTATATTGCTAGTTTCGGTGTGCGGTTATAACTCACACCGGATCCCTTCTCTATCAATTGTGTTCTGCCTTGTTCGCGGGACGAGACGAAGCTCCCTTATGGAATTGCAGACATCGCGCACGAGTGGGATGCACTGACCAGGGGAATTTTAAGTTCGTCCCGAGCTCGTTACAGCTCACGATAATTTCGCCTGTTAAATCTTTTCATAGTATAAATCTTTGATAAATTAATGCTAGTCTTAATGGCGAGCCCTTTTGCTCTGAGAGTGACCTCGAATCAGGGTTTCTGGAATTGCAGATTTCTGAACCCCGTTTGGATTTCCGACCGTGGACCCGGTTTTCGAGGATACCTCACTTCAGATCCTTTTATGATCGTCGGTTTTCTGCAGCTGGTAAGGAGGAATCTGAGGTGTCTTTCGTGGAATTGCTAGCATCTTGCACGAGTGGGACGACCTGACCCGAAGACAATCGGATCAGCTGAATTAGTAGCAGAAGCCGATCATCAACCCTTTAACGCCATAAAACTTTCTGTTGGAGTTTTTTCTTGTTTTCGTACAATGCCTTCCTGGAATGGCCAAGAATTGCTTCGTGCGCACCTCGGACCAGAATATCATTGGCATTGATATTTCGTCAATGTTAAATGGGGTTGTGTTTCATCTCTTGGAACTGCTAGCATTCGCAACTGTGCGAATGCTTGACCAGAGCCCTGATGACATCATCTTCGCCGATATTAGATTGTGGTTCCTTGAGGATACCTGTTGTCGTCAAATGGTCTTATTATTACTACACAAGGTGCTTCCTGGAATTATCATAGTTGGTATCACGCAGACCTTGGACCAGGAAGTCATTGGTGTTTCTTTGGAACTGAACTGATGATTTTATGTTGTCGAAAATTTTCCTTCAACGATGTCTTCATGCGGGATGACTTGCGTCGGAGAGAGTAACAGAGTGGTTGGTTTCTATTTGCGTTATTTTTGTGTCTATTGTTATCGCATAGCTAATGCGATTAATCGTTTTAAGTTAACTCTGCGATTTTTTTTTGTAATCTCTCGTTTTGGAGAACACCTCTGTAACGTTAAGTGTAGGCTTGATTTGGGTTAAATAGATTTAGGGTGACCTGAACTTATCAACTCTTGTTCAGGTTGTTGTACTAGACTGTAGTAGTAGTAAGTTGTACTTGTACTGTAGTAAAGGATTATAGTAATTTGAGGGTTCCAAGAGAACTCGAATAGTAATTAAATAATTCAATATATTTTGAATTAAAGTTTGGTTCAAATTCGGTATTCAGACCTAATCTAAGCTAAAGCTTATCTAAAGGCATCAAATTTGTAAAGCCGTCTTAAATTTATTTTTTTTTTTCCTTCAAAGGAATTTTGAATTCCGCTTACTTGGTTTGAATTATCGAAGGTATCTCTCGCGGTGAGAGCTTGCTTCGTCCGCTGGTGGTTGTTCTGCGTGGCTGATCTGGGTTTTAGCGGTACTTTTTTGTAGAAACGCACATTGACAAGTGGGACGGTTTCGGGTGGTGGTGAACTTGAGTGAACCTTGGTGAATATGTTCACTATTAGGAGCAACGAAGACTTACGGCGTCTCAATCCGAGCGTCATATGTCAGGTGTGCAAGTCCGGCTTGACACCGGAAATAGACAGCCTAGTCACTCCGTGTGAACATGTATTTCACCACGCTTGCATCACCGAGTTCCTCAAGACCTCAGAGAAGTGCCCTACCTGTAAACTGGAATGTGTGACTGAAGGTTTAAAACCCATAGAAATAACTGTTACACAATCGTCAGGCGCAGCGTCAGGTAAGAAAAGGTTTGCAAAGCGAACTCCAATATCAAAGGGCGCCATTCCGAAGACGGTACAAACCCGAAGCGCCGGTAGAGGTAAGAAAAGTAATTCTAGGGGGCGCAATCCACTCGACTGGACCATGAATGGGAATTCACAAAACACAGGTGCCAATTATGACCTGGACGTTAGTTTGGGAGTTGAGAACCATCTCTTTGATGATCCACGGAGGTTGTAGACAAAACCTCGGATAACATGCAATCGGATACGATGAAGACGGGGGTTATACCAGGTTATATCAGCGACAATATTCTGAAACCATTGAGGGTTTGACTAGCCGATTGTCTGAGGTGGTTACCGCCAATGTGCAAAGATATTTCGAAAACTTCAATCTCCATCCCACCTTTTCACGACCAGACCCATCGAACCTCTACCAGACGCGACCAGAGGAATTCGCTCGAATACCACCGATGGCGATTCCTGATGCTTTCAGCGCCCAGGGAATTCCAACTGCCTCGAGAGGTGTTTCGTTTGCACCCGATCCTTCGGATATCCCGGGGCGTTCTCTAGACTTAAGTAAGTCCGATCGGATCACTAGCTTGATCCAGAAATGGCAAATTCGTTTCGATGGTTCTCCGGACGGTCTCCTTGTCGATGAATTCTTGTATCGCATACAGGTCTTGACCAATCAAACTCTGTTCGGGGATTTCTCTCTAATCTGCAGCAATTTCCATATGCTTTTGCATGGAAAGGCTCGTGAGTGGTATTGGCGATACCACAGGGGTGTGCTTACTTGTAACTGGCATGATCTCTGTGGAGCGTTGAGAACACAATACAAGGACTGTCGGACTGACTATGATCTTCTAGAAAGCATTCGTTCGCGCAAGCAGAGAGACCGAGAGGGTTTTGACGAGTACTTTGATTCTGTGTCTGTTCTAACCAATCGTCTGGATACACCTTTAAATGAAAGAGAATTGGTTGAGATAATATCTCGTAATCTCAGGCCAGATATACGACATGAAATTCTGTACTTAAATATGAATTCCATCTCACAACTTCGCGATGTCTGTCGGAAGCGCGAAAGGTTTTTAGCTGAATTAAATCGAGGGTCCGCAGGACCTAGAAATTCTTTACCTCGACGGAACATCTCTGAAGTTGATGCGGTCGGTAGTTCCCCTGATAGGGTTGAGCAATTAATTGCGGAAGTCGCAAATCGCGTTCCAGCGGAAAAGAATAGTCGTGGGTGTTGGAATTGCGATGAATCGGGTCACCGGTATTTAGATTGCCTAAAGGAACGACGTATCTTTTGCTACGGATGCGGCGCGGTCAACGTATACAGACCAAACTGTAACACCTGTATGAACTCGGGAAACGCTCGGACGGGTGTGACCAAGTTTCGTCCTCGAAACACACACCCTTAGTAGACAAAACCTCGGATAACATGCAATCGGATACGATGAAGACGGGGGTTATACCGACGAAATCTATGGTACCCTGCGCGACTCAAATATACAAAGTATCAGATACCACCTGTAAATCATACGTTAGGAAACCTGCCCTGTTGCCGATCAAACCTTATCATGTAAGATTTGACGAGTACCAAAAGGCGAAAGCACGAATTTTCGGAGAAGACACAATTATGGTTGAGAGAAAAAGAAAGCGATCAACCCTCAGATTACGAGAATTCTGGAGGTCGGTCCGATTAAATCGACGGAACCTAGTGGATGCGATCATCAACAAGGGGAACGATGTTCGATCTTATGCCGAGGTAAAAATGTTAGGCCAGTCGGTGCTAGGATTACTTGACAGTGGAGCCACCATTAGCTGTCTAGGCTCCAAAGTAGCAGATGACCTGTTGCGAGGTGATCACGATATCATCAAATTCGTCAGCAGTGTTAGAACGGCCGACGGAGCTCGACAACCAGTAAAGGGGAAAATGAAAGTTGATCTGGAATTTCGCGGACAGACTCGAACAATTGATCTATACCTCATCCCTACTCTTTCGCAAGACTTATATCTGGGAGTTGACTTCTGGCGTGCATTCAATTTAGCTCCTGATGTTATTGGCGAATTACACCTCAATTCGAATAATGATACAGCAAGAGCGGTGGATGGCAATTCTCTTAGGTTGACTGACGATCAATGTAAACGACTGGAAGCGGTTAAGTCTTTGTTCCCATCTTACGAAAGTCACTGGTTGGGCAAAACGACGTTGCTCGAACACACTATAGACGTAAGGGACGCAAAACCCGTGAAGCAGCGACATTACCCGGTGTCCCCAGCCATTGAAAAACTAATCTATGCCGAACTGGATGAAATGCTAGAGCAAGGGATTATTGAGGAGTCTAAAAGTTCTTGGAGCTCACCAGTGGTGTTGGTGCGACAACCTGGGAAGATTCGTTTGTGCTTGGATTCCAGAAAAGTGAACGCGGCAACGGTCAAGGATGCGTATCCTTTGCCGCACATAAATGGGATCCTGGGACGATTGCCACCTGCTGAAGTAATCTCAAGCTTAGATCTAAAGAAGGCTTTTCACCTAATTCCGCTAGAAATACGGTCGCGCGACAAAACTGCTTTCACGGTTCCGGGTAGACCATTGTATCAGTACCGAGTGATGCCATTTGGGCTATGCAATGCTCCGCAAACCTTGTGTAGGTTGATGGACCAAGTGATTCCATCACAATTTTGAGATTGTGTATTCGTTTATCTAGATGATCTGTTGGTCATCACAGACACATTTGATGAGCACTTGCTAATCTTGAAAGAAGTTGCCTGTCAGTTGCGTAAGGCTGGTCTTACCATCAACGTACGGAAAAGTAAATTCTGTCTGAGTGAGGTGAAATATTTAGGCTATATAGTAGGAGGGGGAACTCTGAGAGTTGATCCCGATAAGCTCGTCGCTATAAGGGAGTTCCCTACACCGAAGTCAATCAGGCAACTGAGGAGATTTTTGGGAATGGCGGGCTGGTATCGGCACTTCATATCCAATTTCTCGGTTATAGCCCACCCCCTTACAGATTTACTAAAGAAATCCAAATCGTTTGCATGGTCGGAAGAGGCCAATAACGCCTTTGTCAAACTAAAGGAACTTCTAACCACGGCCCCGGTCCTGTCGAATCCCGACTTTACTAAACCATTCCTACTGCAATGCGACGCAAGTCAAGACGGTATTGGGAGTGTTCTTGCCCAGATTAACAACAGCGGTGATGAAGTTCCAGTGGCTTTCATGTCGCAGAAGCTTAACAAAGCCCATAGGAACTACAGAGTCACGGAGCAAGAGTGCCTGGCCGTTGTAATAAGTATCAAAAAGTTTCGCGCTTACATTGAAGGTCAAACCTTCACGGTCATCACTGACCACGCGAGCTTACACTGGCTGATGAGGCAAACCAATTTGAGCGGCAGATTGGCGCGGTGGGCCTTAAAACTTCAAGGGTTCGAGTTTTCAATTAAACACAGGAAAGGCTCCGAAAACGTAGTCCCCGACGCCTTGTCAAGATTGCATTCAGTTGAAGTATATGAAATTGTAGATGTAGGCCCCGCGGTTGACTTGGACTCTGGTGAGTTCGAAAGCCCCGGATACGTGTCTCTTAGGGATAAGGTCTTGGCCAACCAGAATAGGCTACCCGATTGTAAGGTTATGGGAAAATACGTGTACAAACGCACCGAATTTGCATCCGGTAATGCTGACCAGGAGGCTGATTCGTGGAAGCTATGGATTCCTCAGTCCTTGGCTAGCCATATCATTCGACAAGCACACTGCCGGCTGACTAGCGCATACGGAGGAGTGGGTAAGACTATCGAACGTATCAGATCTCGGATTGCGAAACGTGTAAGTGCACCAAGCCAACGAATACCATTTTACGACCGCCCATGGGACGTTTAGCACTAACTGCCAGACCATTTCAACGGCTATACATCGATCTGATAGGGCCTTATCCACGTTCAAAATCCGGTGCCATAGGGATATTTATTGTCGTCGATCACTTTTCCAAGTACAACTGGTTAAAATATCTGAAGAAACTCTGTGCTTCGGTCATTTGCGGTTACTTAGAGGATTACCTTTTTACACCTTTGGGGTACCTGAGGAAATTGTGTCCGATAACGGAGTACAGTTCAAGTCAGCTCAGTTTAAAACTCTAATGATAAAATACGGTATAAAACATGTGTATACGGCCTTATATTCGCCTCAGTCGAACGCGTCCGAGCGGGTGAATCGATCAGTGATAGCTGCTATTCGAGCTTATCTCAAAGACGATCAGAAAGATTGGGATCGATACCTGAGCGGTATAAGTTGTGCTCTGCGTAGTTCGAATCACACTACCATTGGTCATAACCCATACTATGTCTTGTTTGGTATGAACATGATACACCATGCGGGTGACTATCGGTTGTTGCGTAGCCTTGACCTGTTAGAAGAACCCGACGCACACCTTCAACCAATTGACCAACGAACGACGATCAAGAAAAGGGTCCAAGAGAACCTACATCATGCCTATGAAAAGAACGCCCGAACTTACAACACGAGGAGCCGTAACGTCGATTTTAAAGTCGGTCAGGAAGTGTTCCAGCGAAATTTCATCCAAAGCAATTTTGCAAAAGGCTTTAGCGCCAAGCTTGCACCTCTTTTCGTACCGGCCCGAATTCGAGAGAAGCAAGGAAATTCGAACTATGTTCTTGAAGATAGATCTGGTAAATTGATCGGAACTTATCATGCGAAAGATATTCGGCAATAGAGCTTCTACCCTTTTCAAACGATAGGGCAGAATGTCTTATCACTGAGTGGAATTCGGCCTATCGTTCGTTGTGTAATGGTAGGAATACGAGAAACACCCTGCAGCTCTCTGCCAGGTTTCGACGCTTTAGCCGATCGGCCGTCACTTGTCCCTTTCCCTCGCCGGTTCTTCCATTCTCCTTTAAACGCATTTGAAAACTTAAAGAATCCCCAACAACAATTGCATTGACCACTAGAAAGCATATCGTATGATTTGTTGAGAGGTAATATCACACCTTTCAACCGCACGTAAATGGCTTACGAATTGGCTGTAGAGAGAAGATCATATCGCTCTGGAAAGATACCGGAGAATCATCCGATAATCTTTTCTTCTCCCCTCACAATTACGCCGCAGACATGACACTTCCATCCTTTCGTGATATGGTAGGTTTACATACGCGTGTATGTACTAAGCTTGGACGAATACCTTTTTGCCACGCATGCAGCACAAAAGACAGTGGGGGTAATGGGCATTCGTTTGGTGATCAACCAAAGAAAAGAGCGTCGAAACTTTGCCTGAGAAAGGGAGTTGGATTTTGGCCGTCAAGTTGGACGGATGTGGTCGGGTTTTGTTTTGCGGGTACTACCAGAGCAAAAAGTCAAGTCTTTTCCATTTTGTGGTGCCGTTGTCGGAAATATTATTAAATCTTATAAATAAAGTTAGAAACGCGAAATATCGGCTTATTAGTGGTGATAAAAAGGAAAAAAAAGGAGAAAAGGCTTTGGCTAGTCGCCTCGAATTTTTTTTCCTACCTATGAACTTTCGATTTCTTTTTGTTCTGTGCCGAATAGTTCGCCATTTTGGGATATAGTTCCGCTACGGCAAGACGCGTGGCAAATGCAAGGAATTACCCTCTGGCCAGAATAATTGCCCTAGAGATGAGGAAAAAAATAAAATCTCCAACGCATAAGTTCTTCAGGTGCTGTTTTCGTGTGACTACTCTGTGAGGAAACCGTAAGCAGTATCTCGGTTGCCAGTGATTAAATTCCGCTTCGTGGATTGCAAGCCCAAACACCCGTAGGATTTTTTTTTTCCTTTGGCTTCCACCGGCTCGGAGATTTCCTTTCTGAATTCCACTTCGGAGCCCTACATTTTCCCGCATCGTCCTGAACTCTACATGAAGTACTCGTATCATTGGAGGAGCTGCGTTTTTGTTTCCTCTTACGTCGGCCATCGCCAAAGTCTATGGCATTTTCAACCCAGCAACTGCGACAGCGACGTTCGTTATTCACCTATTTCAAACTTTGTGCCTAATAAAATGGAGAGAAAAACGAACCCGATGAACGGAATTCCCGAGTAAAAATTTCGATAAGGGAATTTTGCGTCGATTTGGGTTCCAGTCGAAGGCTCTGGACCTTAGATCACGGCAGAATGGACACCAACACTACTACTATTAAATCGGTGGAACTTACTCCTACCATCGCGTCTACTACTACTACTATTCCTGCGGAAACTACATTCATCTTTACAGCAACTACTACGTACTACTATTGGACACAATACATTTTTTTTATTATTAATTCGAAAGTAAAAAATTTGTTAATTGGTAAATTTTGAAGGGGAAGGACTTTAAATTGGCCCATCCGCTTAATAACTTGCATTGTTGTTTCAGCCTAATTAGAATTCATCGTCATCGACAGCGCTGCCGACGTCGCTTGGATGTACAAGTAAGTGGAACAATTTATATTTCTTTTGTTTCTCTCTATGGTTCATGGTGCCTCTAGCACCAGACAACAGGGTGACTAGGGATGATATTGGTCGCTGAACCAGTTCGGGTGCATAATTTAAATCCGCTCCCCAGACAAATGACAACTACAGAAAATAATTTTTTTTTGTTTGTAAATAATAGATTAATTAAAGGATTTTAAATTTCTTTTAATTACTTTCCTTCAATGATACAATTTCGACCCCTTTGGTCCTCACCTTCAATTATTAAAAATTTAAATTTAAGTTTAGTAGTAATAGATTTTGATCGATTAAAATGAATCGAAGTTTTTTTTGTTTGATCGAATTTAGACCCTTTGGGCGACGATTATCACAATGAAGATAAAAATGAATTTTGGTTTGTTTGTAAATGTTTGAGTGATAATCTGAAGTAAGTTTTTTTCCTCTAAGGCCATTTAATTGTTGAAATAAATTTTTATAAATTTGATGTAAACATTACTGCAAATTGAATTGGGTTTTTTTTTATATTTTAAAGGGGTTCTTATTTTATTTGAAAATGGACCTAAACAGGAATAAACAAAAGGGGAATTAACTAAACTCAACTCTCCGGCAGGGGTGATCCCGGTAAAAGGGATGTGGGATTGACCCACTTCCGAAAAGGGGGATCCGACTACATCGGGGTCCCAAGGATGGGAGGGTGAAGAAGGTGGTCGAGCCCAGGTGGCCGCGATTTCCACCGACGATCCGCATCAGGTCATCCGGTTTACGATACAATTGGTTTATTTTCCCTCTCTCTGTCTCTCTCTCCCTCTCTCTATCTATCATGAAAGTAGGTTTTGTTTCTTTTTTTTTGGTATTCACCGCAGCACGCGAAATTATTTGTGCAAATGGCGGAAGGCATGTGAGGACCAAGATCCCCCCCCCGGTTGCCGACGAGCACGGCCGTAATGAACGCGTGCGCCCGGTCCTACCATGCCTCCCAGGTGACGGACGTCTTAACGTCAACAGTCCCGTAGTCCATTACAAACGGTATGGCTGGAAGTAGCTACCTATAGTTGCAAAAGCAATCAACAACTGTGGGCTGCATACTTGAAAGGAAGAGTGAGCACTCGGAGGGCGTTCGTTATGAACAGCTCGGCTCGAAGCAGCGGCCAACAGTTGCAAAGGAATCAACAACTGTGGGCTGCGTACTTGAAAGGAAGAGTGAGTTGCTTAAGCAATCAACAACTGATGGCTGCGTACTTGAAAGTAAGGGTGAGGTATTGCGGAACTCACGGGGGGCGTTCTTTGTAGAACAGCACGATTCCTCTGTAATGCTTAAAAGTTCAATAGCATCAACACTTTTAAGCACGACAATTTCAAAACAGGAGTGTTTACCACTGGGAGATAATATCGATGTCTTTATCAGACGGAATTACTCTTATCCACTCCCAACCAATTGTGTTTTTCGCGCCCCATGTAATTTTTTTTCGCCGTTCGGATCCGGCTTTAAATTGTAGGTCCCTTCCATTTGTGTGCAAAAATATACATGCTCAACACGAATGGTTGCGAGAAGCCTTGGACCGCAATGGTCTGTCGCGCCGAATATTATTATTATTATTATTAAATCATTTCTTTACTTTTTCAAATTGCTGGGAATTTTATCTCCCCAGCTATTGAATAATATATTGTTCGTATACGTGCTTCGCTCGTATGCGTACAATTCTTTCTTTTATCAATTTTTATTATTGTTATTATTGTTCTTATTATTCCTATTATTCTTACTATATCTTTATTTAGACATGGTGCGCGACAGAAGTACTTTTGTACCAGAAAAAAATGAATTTCTCGGTTGGCCTCGGACGACCGTGGGAATCGGAAATCGTTCGATTTCCGAGCGAAGGTGCCACTGTTGTGCTACTGTCGCTGTGCAGTGTGCTTGGTACCTTGCCTACTTGTTTGGTGTGCTTGACGCCGTATAGTGTATTGGTCATGTATACTTATAATGGCTTTGCTATGCTTAATACTATATTTGATATGTAAATATTTTAGACATATGGTTTGTAACGTAATAATTTTAAGTGTTTAAATTAACTTCGTTACAAAGTATAGCACTCAGGAAAAATCTGTTAAGTGCAAAATAAATTTAAAAAAAAACCACCCATAAAAATTAAAATTTTTCATCAAAATTCTCTAATCGCAGAAATTGATATGGGAAATTGATCCTGGGTCATTTTTTTTTATTGTAGGAGAAAATCATCGAAAGAGACATTTGACATCAGATGTCAAATTTGAAAATGCTCAGATCGTTTTATTCTGAGCACTTAGAGCACGCTCATACTCTGAGCAATTTTCTTGAGAACTCTTTGACTGCTTTGAACTTATTTATGAAAACGCGAAATGACAGAATATTGTGAAAACTTGTTGTTCTATCTGTAAGTTGATATCGACAACAGAAAACGACATCAATAAAAATACGATTCAATAAATAAGTAAGTAAGTTGAAGTAAGCATAAAACATTTATGTCTCGTTTCATTTGCTGGGTTCATTTGTGCGTGAGCTAAGATTTCTCTCTCTCTCTCCACCACCAAAACCAAGCAGCGCAGCCGACTGCGCAGCACACACCGCTCACAGTCATTAAAGTACGACGGTATCTGATGCCATTATATGATGTATAGGGGCCGAACCCGGGACCCGATCACTACCAAATTTTAGAAAAAGTATTGCTTATTGGGTATACACATGTGTGTACAATTTGAAAAAAATCGGGTAATTCTTATTTTAAATTTGTATGGGAGCCCCACAAACCCGGGGCCCGATTACTTCCAAATTTTAAAAGAAAGTATTTTTACCGGAAATACACATGTGTACAAAATTTCAGGAAAATCGGGCTTTGGGAAGTGCGTTAAAAATTGATAATTAAAAACAAATTTGTATGGGAGCCCCCGACCCCGGGGCCCGATCGCTTCAAAAAATTTACAAAAAGTTTTGTCCATCGGATACACACAATTCATATAACCGGATTACGTTATTTGGTAAAAAAACACAATTTGGTTTCTTTCTAAAAACAACTTTATTTTTATTTGCAAAGTTCTTTATTTTACAACATCTACTCTTAACGGAGAAACTAAGACTAAATTTACAATCTTAATTGTCTTTTCATATTACTTTGTATTTCTGATCTATTTCATCAGCATAATTCTGATTGGTTCAATAAATTGCCAACTTGCAATTTATTAATCCATTATTCTTCAAAACAATTCCCTTTAAATTTTATGGTGTGACCGGACGCCACTTTTACCTGTAAGTATTTAGTCAAAAACAATTCCAGGAAAACTGTCTGGATAAATGAAAAATGTCTTAAGTCAAACCGGAGCGGAAATGCCGTTACAATTAAAGTATTTATGAAATTATTCCATTCGTCAACAATTCATGGAATTGTTAAATGTTTTACTTTGTGGATGCATTTCCCATCCACTGTTAATTTTGCTGATGCAATAGATTTACAGTTTTATTATTTACTTATTGTTTTTATGAATTCTTCGATTTTGTCAGGTTTGAATATCTAGCAGGGTTCGTATATGTAACTCACATGCGTATAAAATTTGAAGAAAATCGGGTACATTTTTTAAAAATTTTGTATGGAAGCCCCCCGACCCCGCGGCCCGTCAAATATTAATAGAATGTGTTGTCTCCGGAAATACACATGTGTGCAAAATTTCAATAAAATCGGGCTTGGGAAGTGGGTTAAAAATTAATCGCAAGATTTGGTGTGCCAGCCAGCCAGCCGCCACGGGCAAGTGAAGTTAATATAGAGAATTTAAAAATGGAGGTGTGGGCACAGAACGACTTTCTGTTACGGACGGGGCCGGAATCTTCGGTAAATGTATATTAAACTTTTTTTAAAATTTTTTTTTTGCTTTTATTTATTTTTTTGTTTAAATTTCTTTTGCACCTAACAGAGTTATTTGCAAAAACCCGAAAAACTGTCCTAAGTAAACTGTCACTTCCGTTTGTCAGATTTCCGTAAAAAAAACATCTGGCCCTTCACAATTTATGTAAAAAGCTTAAATATGAATTTTCATCATCACAAGTTCAACCGTCTGGGCTGTAGACTAGACACAGACAGACAGACAGAGATTTAAAAAAATTAACCAGATTTTTTTTAAATTTTACATACGTGTGTATCTCCGATGGACAACTCTTTTTGCCAAAAACTTTGTGGCCGGGGTCGTGGGGCACCATAAAAAGTTTCCAAAAGAATTAACCCGATTTTCTTCAAATTTTATACACCTCTGTATCTTCGATGGACAAAACTTTTTGTAAAGTTTTTGGAGTGAACGGGCCATGAGGCCCAAGGGGTGCCCATATAAATTTTTTAAGAATTAGCTTGATTTTCTTCAAATGTTAACACATACCCATCTCCTATTAGAGAATTTACATGAATTTACTCTTCGGTATTATGTAATCTGCGTGAAGTACGTCTTGGCGGTCTCGTTTTGGTGCAGGTAGGCCTAGCTGCAGTAATGTTTTATTGATCATCGACATACATTTGTCCTCAAGGATAATCAAAGTTTTGTTGTAAATGTCCGGACCAAACGTGATTTCTAATGTCGGACAATCTCTACGGACTTTTGCAAGTATATCCTCACTTAGGGCTTCCTTATATTTTTCCCATAAAGTATTTGGATTCGATGGACTGCATGTAGTTAATATTATAGCAAACAAATTTCTTATTTGCTCTGGAAGAGAGATCATTTCGGCTTCTTGCCATGTAAGATCCCAGTGCTGGTCTCCTTCCAGTAAAGCCAATTTCTGACAGGCTTCTCTAAATGTCTGGCATACTTCTCCGTTTACTGTTCTTAGTTCTGCGAAAGATCTTGGTCCTCGAATTGTGTGAAGAAGCATCCTTAAGAAATAACATTCGGCGTTATTGGGGTGAACTGTGTACACTCGACCCAAAGCGTCACTCGCTACTGCATCATGTCCAGGAACAGGCAGTCGAACTTTTCTTCTATAGAAAACTTTTCTCGATTGACTCCATGTGTAATATCGAGGTATTTCAGGATACAACAAAGTCTTTGCGAAAGGATCCTGCTGACAGAGTTGAAAAAATGCTGTTAATATTATGTTTGGTGGCTGATCAACCACTGCACGGGCACTCTCTGTTGTGAAATAAACTCTCTGACCATTTTCTAAATGGACGCTGAGATGAATAACAGTAGGGTGTCTTTCGTGAATCGTAAATCCAAGTATTCGCCAAACTGCTTCGTTGCTACTAATGTACCTTCCCAACTGATAACGCATCACTTCATCGTTTGCTCGTTCGTTGCTTATGCCGATCACTACCTTTGTTGACATACTTGCACACGTATTTAATCGACTTCACACTGTTACAATACTCTACGTTAATGTGTGCCTGAAACATTTTTGACAGCAATGGGACAACCCACCTATTATCGATTTCTATTTCTGTATTATTGCCTTTCTTTACTTTCGTCGTGATCCCTCCATCCTCTGGAGCACGCCGTCTATATAAAGGATAACCATTCATTTCCTGTTTGTGTCTCTTTAAGCAGTTTTCTTGAGTACTTTTTGGTACACTCTCCATTCTTCATACACGGCGAATTGGGATTAAGATTTCCACATGGTCCATGAATCATGTTTTTCTTAATCACTTCCAAAAGTTCAGGATCTTTTGTTGGGTCAGGCAACTCAGCCGATATAACGTCATCGATTTTTGTGGGATGAATTTTTTCCGCTAACCAGATTAAATTGTGTGAGTGTGGCAGTCCTCGCTTTTGCCATTCAATCGTGTACATCCAGCATCTTGGCACTCCAAAGACATGACTCTTTGTTATAATTTCAATTAGTTTCAACTGCTTCTGTTTGAATACTCTCTCAATCAAGTCGTGGCGCTCATTCGGTAATTGACCATTGGTAAGCATCTCCTTGATCTCTTTCCAAGCCGGATTACACGTGAAGGTGATAAATAAATCTGGCCTTCCGTACGTCCTTACGTACGTCATAGCATCTTGCGTGTATTCGTGCATGTGTCTGGGACTGCCTGTAAACGTAGCTGGTAGTATGACAAAGGCACCACGATTTTCAACATTAACGTCATTTACCACTGCATCTCTCAGGTGAATATATTCTTCAACTCTCAGTTTACGTTGATTTAGACGAATGTAAAGAAGACGCTCACTTTCGATTTTTGCATACATATCAACGATGAATTGATGAAACAATTGTCTCTGCAGTTTAATATGTGGTTCTGTTCCTCTCGAACCATTAGTCTGTATGCATAGAAATCCATCGCTGAAACTTTTTTGCTAGTTGTGTTACCTGTCGTTGGGCTGACCTGCCTCAGATTAAAGTGATATCCATCTTCACCACGGGGAAACATCACTGCGTACTGGAGACCATCATAAGATCGATGTGTTTGTGTGAAATGCGCTGCAATGATACGCTTCTTCGTTGAATTACGATATCCCGTTGATCAAACTCATCACCTGATATAACCACCGCGACTTCATCTACCTGAGGAGCATTGAAGCGGCGTTCGTGTTCGCCTGCTGGTCTTCGGTCTGCTCTTATGACAACTTTATATTCATCCGTTGGCATACGTTCCAATGACGTTTTAAAAGTTTTAATCAGATCATTGTGCTCATGAAACATTTTCTGTAAGTTTGACACTATCGGACGTCTTGTTCCAGATATATAGGTACACCTCTGGTCAGTTTCCATTTGTTCGTTTCCAATTAAATATAATTGTAGAAATCTTGGTGGTTGATCTGGTAGCGGAAGCAGCGATCCCGCCTTATGGTAAATCTGTCCTTGCACCGTAAATGTTGATGGTAATCCGGGCTGATAAATAACTGTTGTGGCGCCGAACGATGTCATTTGGAAACATGAATTGTATTTTGTGATGTTACAGAGAAAATGCTTTGACTCCGACGTGGCTCCTTATGTGTAACTCAAAAGTTCTTGTGGTGGTGATTTTAATGGAAAGAGTTTCACTTTTCCATTTTTGCAGCAAATACCAGGTGACTCTGATTTAAACTTTCTTGCTTGACAGTAACTACAAACCATTTCCATTTTTCCGAACACTTTCATACTGTGAGTAGTCTATGTGTGGATCATAGTGAAATCCTTCCAATGCTAAGCTCAATTGTTCTGCAGTCCGTAATCGTCTGCTTCTATGCCTCATTTCCTGCACTCGGGTCCCCCGCTGTTGTACTGTCTCTAAAGCTCTGAATGTAGTAGCTCTTTCTCTCTGATCCTCTAGTCGGGCTTCACGCTGTTGTCCGGTCTCTGAAGCTCTAGATGTAGTAGCTCTATTTCTCAGATCATCTAGTCTGGCTTCACTCTGTTGTCCGGTCTCTGCAGCTATAGATGTAGTCGTTCTTTCTCTTTGATCCTCTAGTCGGGCTTCACGCTTTTGTCTTGTCTCTATAGCTCTAGATGTAGTAGCTCTATCTCTCAGATCATCTAGTCGGGCTTCACGAAGTTGTTCGGTATCTGAAGCTCTAGACGTAGTAGCTCTATCTCTCAGATCATCTAGTCGGGCCTCACGCTGTTGTCCGGTCTCCGAAGCTCTAGATGTAGTAGCTATATCGCGCTGCGTCGCAAGTCTTCTATTAGTTTCCTCTGGTGTTTCTTGTCTTCGCTGTTGTTTAATTTGTTTAGCCTTTGCTTGCACTTGGCCAATCCCTTTACGTTTCCTTGGCGGCATTTTTAAAAAAAGGCACACTCTAACTGAACAATGGAATTTAAAAATAAAAAAAATTATAAACAACAGAAAAAAAAGAAATTTAAAAATTATAATGTACTTACATCCGTGTAAAAATATAAACCCTTTACAAAAACAAAAAAGGAATCAACTTTATTTTAAATGAGTAAAATACACACTCACAAAGTTGAAAGTACAAAAATTGATATCAGTAACTTTATTTTTAAACTTCAATATAATTGCGTATTTGTTGTAATAATAACAATGTTCGGCGCGACAGACCATTGCGGTCCAAGGCCTAACTTCTCGCGACCATTTGTGCTGCGCATGTTAATTTTTAGACACAAATGGAAGGGACCTATAATTTAAGGCCGGATCCGAACGGCGAATTGAGAAGCTTTCCGTGACAAGGTATTACTCTCGGAACGTTTGTCACCCATTCGCGAGAGATGGAACACCGTGAAAAATACTTTTGGTGGCACTGGAATTCGAACCTGAACCTCCTGCTCAGCAGCCATGTGCACTTCTACTGAGCCACGGTGCCCACATTTATTGTAGCACACTTGAATTATATTTAAGAACTGTTTTTATATTTAACAGATTTGTGTTTATATACACAATTCTTACAATAATTATCCTCAATATAAGGAAGGGATGAATAAATATGTATGTATACATTATAAGGTAAAAGTAATTAGTAGTAATAAGTGTTCATGTGTCTTGCAGTGGTACGGATTTATTGACACGACTGCTCTTATTTGGTTTTTACCAGCATATGCTAAAAATACATACATTGAATTTGTATATATACATTAGTAGGTAAAAATAATTAGTAGGTAATAAAGTTCGTGTGTTCTGCAGCGCACAAATTTGGGTTTTACCAGAATACCCATACATATACAAAATGTGCAAAAGGTAGAAAAAATAATTAGTAGGTAAAAAAAGTTCATGTGTGCCGCAGTGCTACATAGTTCCTTTTTAGACAGCTACACATATTTGGGTTTTAGCAGCATATGTAAAACAGACAATTCATCAGGTATACATATATTTTATGACATCGTGTTTACCAAGAAATGTAAAACATGTAATTACAATATTATAATTTTTCCTTTTAGTTGACTGTATTACAAAATTTTACAGTTGTTATCTGTGTAGAAATATAAAAACTCTTCACATATTTAAAAAATATTAGGCACGCATTAGACACGTCTGTAATGTATTCTTTATACAACGTTTCAATTGATCTTTAGATAGATGAAAGTGAAGGAGTATTGGCAATGCCTTCTAACCACAACTTTTTATTTCATCCACCCCGAAAACTATAGAATCGACTCTAATACTAATACTATCTTACACTAATATCAGTCTTCCCCCCCTCAGCTATCGACCCCATCACCCTAGAGCTGTCTTACCATCACCATTCAACTCAGCGACCCCGAAAACCATAGAATCGACACTAACATCGGTCACCCCCCCCCCCCTGCATCCGTTATCGACCCCATCCCCCTAGAGCTGTCTTACCATCACCATTCAACCCAGCGACCCCGAAAACCATAAAATCAACACTAACATCGGTGTTTGATTCCACATAGTAAATAATATGTATACCAAGTTTGGTTGAAATTGGTCAAGGCGTTCCAGAGCTAGTTAGGCACAAATATATATACAAATATACAAATAAATTCTCTACTTTATATATATAGATGTAAGCTGTGTCATTGATTAGAAAAAAAAATATAGGTGTGGGCATAACACGACTTTCTTTTACGGACGAGGCCGGAATCTTCAGTAAATGTATATTATAGATCACACCGTACTATAGTGACTGTGTGCGCTATGTGTAGCGCTTCTTAACAAGTTGGGTTGTTTTTATTTTTAACCATAGAGCACGCAGTGCTTCGCATGTGTTTTTTTTACCATTTATAGTGGAATTCAGTATACTCTTGGTTATTAGAGGATTTACAAATAAAATTTAATTTTTATTGTTAATTTATTTATTTACGAGCAAATATTAGGTACATGGAATTATGTATGTAGAATTTCGTCACCAATATCCGCAGCGGAGAGAATACCAAAGTTCGCCATGAAAATAGGAATATTGGATTATATATTGAACCAAAAACCGGGAGATATCGAAAATCAGTCTACAAATTGGCGAAAGTATTTTTTTCCAGAAGAAAGGTTATTCCTCACATAAAGGTAAGATAGAACTTATTTTTGTTTAAACCTTGCATGCAGGTTGCATGTAAAAATAATACTAATGGAAAGTGCCCACTGAGTCATTTTGTTGTAGTTTACCATTTTTGGAATATATATCCCTACTAATATTATAAATGTGAAAGTAGCTCTGTCTGTATGTCTGTTACCTTTTCACGGCTAAGCGGCTGGACCAATTTGTAAAAGCCCGGGAATTATTATAGGAACCTGGAAAATTGGAACATTTGGCAAAACCTTGGAAAATTCGGTAAACACTGACAAAATGCCGTTTTCCATGGGATTTATGTATTAACTCGCTGTGGTTTCAATGGGGGATCAGTCAGTTGAGTTGGGTCAGTACGGTGTGAGGGGCGGCCAGACAGCGCCGGTTATTTTGGCTCTTTGTGGGTCTAAATGGTGTCTTGGGGGTGTTGGTCGTCGGATCGTTGTCTGCGGAGTTCCCGGGAAAAGCCAGTATATATGTATAAATTAGTTGTATTCGATAAAAAACTTTTTTAACTTTTATTTAGTCGTTGGACTGAGTGTTTTAATGGTCAGAAAGCAACTAATTGGAATACGTAAAATAATTTCTTTAAGACTAAACTAGCACTAAGCCTACTTTTTCTAAATCAGCGCCTTGTGCGGATATCATATATCGGACGATATGCCTTAGTGCAATGCCAGCGACTCAGCCGTCAGCGCTATTGAGCAACATTCGTAATTTCTGCTGATGATGCATAACATTTTTCGTTTTAATTACCAGCAATTGTGTGGCTGGTGGATGCGATAACGGATTCGTTAACTTATATATATATACTAGCTTTTCCAGGGCGCTCTGCCAACCGCACACATCTCCGACTTGCCCTCACTACCACGGCAGGGTGTTCTATTTGCCTATTGAGTATATGAGGACATTGAGGCATATTCTGTGAAAGTTTCAGCTCAACCGGCTGTCTAGTTTTTTGAATTTTAATGTCGTATTACAAACGAATAGACTTACTTTTATATATATATAGCACACAGTCATTATGTTCGTAGAGCACAGGAACAGCGCAGCATACAGCACACAGTCATTATGATGACCGACCGTTTTGTTCGCCACGAAATAATAATAACATTCGGCGCGCCAACGCCTAGTTTCTCGCGACCATTTGTGTTGCGCATGTATATTTTTCGACACAAATGGAAGGGACCTACAATTTAAGGCCGGATCCGAACAGCGAATTGAGAAGCTTTCCGTGACAAGTTTTTACTCTCGGAACGTTTATCACCCATTCGCGAGAGATGAAAAAGACTTTTGGTGGCACTGGGATTCGAACCACGAACCTCCTGCTCAGTAGTTAAGGTTTCAACCGGGAGGCTTTGCAAAAAAAAACACAATTAGTTTTGGGCAGCGTAACGCTGTATTCAAATTTATTCACAAGACTTCGATTCTGAAAGTTTTACATGGTGTTTACATTTTATGCTTACTTTGCAATACAAATTTTATGGGCAAGTGCATTGATTGATTTGAGGTGAACAAAGTGTAATTTGATAAATGCGAAATAAGGATAATTTAAAAGTATGCAAGGTATGATACAAGGTAAACAATATGTATAGGTGCTGGGCTGTTATGGGTACGTAACTCGCGCATTTCCAGTGAGCCACGGCACCCACGAAAGGCCCTTATGTTAAAACGGTACAACATAAAGCCTATGGTTACTCTAAAATTTAATTTTAAATATCGTTGAAAGAATTTTTTAAATCGACCTAGTATTTTCGAAGATAACCTCATACACACAAACTAAATTTTTCCTCTTTATAATATTAGTATAGATGTGGCGCCGTGCCTCAGTGGATAAGTGCATGGCTGCTGAGCAGAAGGTTCGTGATTCGAATCCCAGTAACACCAAAAGTATTTGTGCGCAAAAATAAACATACATAACCCAAATGTTCGCGAGAAACTCTGCCTTGGAACGCAACGGTAGGTCGCGCGGAATATTATTATTATTATGTATTGTGGAATACAAGGATTTATTTTTGTGATGTTTCCACTTTTGGTCGTATTTATCAATATGTCTATTCAATATTCGGTACTGGAAATAATAAATCTAATCGACGTACCTTATACTATCTCGCATCATTCACACCCCTCCAAGTTCTCTCCTCTTTCTTTCTAGTTGTTTCAATATGGGTTGTGGGATATAACGATTGACATACGATTGTGATTTTTTCTGTTGTCTTTACATTTAATTAATTAATTTTTTTTCGTAGTCCTAAACGTATTCTTAGAATAAGTTTTTGAAATTAAAGATCAAAATGTTGACTCATTGTTGTTAATTGTTTGGCTATTGTTGTAACGTGTGTACTATATTCTTTATGCCTTAATATATTTGAATATATCAAAGCGGTTGCAGTACCTTTTAGTATAAGTGAGTGTATTAATTAAAAGTGTTGCCTAAGAATTGTTTTAATCTGCACATTATTGTTAACTCTTCAAAATTGTTAACACGATTAACGTTGGACTAATATTCGTTTAAATACTTTTTTGTATATTAAAACGGATGCGGCATACATATGTATTATATACCTTTTAATACTGAATGTAAAATAGTAGGGTGTCTTTCAAAACTATCCTCGAGACTACCAACTTGTGGTGTATCTCCTGGCAGGATGGCTATGTAATGTAATGAGTTATATGATGGCTGGACTTGTGTAATTTATTTTGGTGATCTATATTGTTTTGACGTGACAACGTCTCACTCCAAGGTTTAAGAGGGTACATGTTCAAAAACTCAAATGTTAAATGTCACTATCTAACAGCTGTTAAGTTACGTTTTTAACAGATGTTAAGTAACGATTTTTTAACAGATGTTAAGTTACGTTTTTAACAGATGTTAAGTTACGTTTTTAACAGATTTTAAGTAACGTTTTTTAATATCCAATGGGATTTGGTCATGAGGAACTAGAGTTTTTGAACAAAGCAATTTATCAAGCGATTCGCATGAAATTCGGAATGTAGGACTAATATGTGACTATAGGACTTGTTCCTATGGAAATTCTGGGACCTGGCCAATAGGGTCTGGGATTTTTGGAACCAAGCCATTTCTCAAGGGATTCGTATGAAACTCGTAATGTAGGACTAATATGTGACTATAAGACTTGTTCCTATGGAAATTCTGGGATCTGGCCAATTGGGTCTGGGATTTTTGGAACCAAGCCATTTCTCAAGGGATTCGTATGAAACTCGGAATGTAGGACTAAGATGTGACTATAAGATTTCTTCCTATGGAAATTCTGGAATATGATCATTATTGTCTGGAATTTCTGGAATAAAGCAATTTCTCAAGCGATTGAAATGAAATTCAGAATGCAGGACTAATATGCGGATATAAGACTTCTTCCTATGGGAATTCTGGAGAATGATCATTATGGTCTGGAATTTCGGGAACTAAGCAATTTCTCAAGCGACTCGTGCCTTTTAATTTAATCGTAATATTGGCCACAACGTCAAAGAATTTCACTCCAACCGCGCGTAAAGATTACACGCACATATTTTTTTAAAAGCTCTTACTACTGCATTACTATGTTTGTGCAGTGATATGATACATTTAATATGTACCCACCTCACAATAAATTGTTATGAACATTTAAATCAGCTTATAAATTATTTATTCGTTGTATGTGATGTGATTGATGATCATGTATGTGGTTTCAATAACATACAATCAAGCAGAGCAGAACGAAACAAACATATGCAGTAGTAGGCTGCGGTCAAGAATTCAGCCGCTGCGCAGTTTATGCTGCATGTTGGTCAAAAATTCACTTTTCAGCCAATGCATTAAAGAAAAATCGACTGCGCAGTTTACGCAGCTACTTAAAATGGGATGCAAATAGCAAAATGTAAATGTCAAATTGTCGCCCTACAAGCAGACTGTAAGTCGGTTCAAAATATAGCAGCAATTTCGTGCATACTGACTGCCTGCCATTTTTTTGTGCAGCACAAGCTGCGAAGCTACTTAATTCTTTACCACAGCCGTAGTGATAGTATAGTCTCTGTTCCTTTTCCTATCAGTGCTCTGCTCTGCTCTTTATATCAACATTGTGAGTGAGTGCTTTCGTGTTTGGTCGTGTAACAGAAAACAATACTACTATAAGTTACAGAAATAAGAGAACAATGCAAAAGAAATTTAATGAGAAATAATTGGCCTGCATGTTTGAAAAGCGACAATCTTACCATACCATTTCGAAGTATGGGCAGCATTACTCAGTACTTACTACACTCCTCTACTAATTTAATTTAAAACTACTCAAATTTTTTATGAGTTAAAACCAAAAGCTGCATTACTGTGTTTGGGCAGTAATATGTAATATGCAGCAACTTCACAGTTAGTGGTTATGAACATTTAAATCAGCTTATAAATTATTTATTCTGTTGTATGTGATGTGATTGATGATCATGTATGTGGTTCCAATAACAAACAATCAAGCAGAGCAGAACGAAACAAACATATGCAGTAGTAGGCTGCGGTCAAGAATTCAGCCGCTGCGCAGTTTATGCTGCATGTTGGTCAAAAATTCACTTTTCAGCCAATGCATTAAAGAAAAATCGACTGCGCAGTTTACGCAGCTACTTAAAATGGGATGCAAATAGCAAAATGTAAATGTCAAATTGTCGCCCTACAAGCAGACTGTAAGTCGGTTCAAAATATAGCAGCAATTTCGTGCATACCGACTGCCTGCCATTTTTTTGTGCAGCACAAGCTGCGAAGCTACTTAATTCTTTACCACAGCCGTAGTGATAGTATAGTCTCTGTTCATTTTCCTATCAGTGCTCTGCTCGCTCTTTTTTAATTAACATTGTGAGTGAATGCTCTCGTGTTTGGTAACAGAAAACAATACTACTATAAGTTACAGAAATAAGAGAACAATGCAAAAGAAATTTAATGAGAAATAATTGGCCTGCATGTTTGAAAGCGACAATCTTTCCATACCATTTCGAAGTATGGGCAGCATTACTCAGTACTCACTACATTTCTCTACTAATTTCATTTAAAACTACTCAAATTTTTTATGAGTTGAAACCAAAAGCTGCATTACTGTGTTTTTGGCAGTAATATTCAATATGCAGCAACTTCACAGTTAGTGGTTATGAACATTAAAATTCGCTTATAAATAATTTATATATAATGTGATGTGATGATGATGTATGTGATGAGCTACGGTGCAAGTCGTAGGACTTGTATTTAGTATAGAAATTTTTAACGTGACAACGTCTCACTACAAGGGGTGCATGTTCAAAAAGTCAAATGTTAAATGTCCACTGTTGTGATCAACAGAATGCTCACAGCTCACACTGTTGTGCTCACTGTTAATGTTTTATTATCAAGAAGGCGTACCGTACTTGAAAATTTGAGAATCGCCTAGAGAAGACTATATTTAGAAATATTCATTTCAGTGTCGTTTGGCATTTTGTGCATAAAAGTTTGAATGGTTTTTGCATTTTTTAATTATTATAAAAAGTATTACAGTAATTTATTTTTTGTTATTTACATTAAACAATATTTCCTTGTATTGCAGATATTAGCTTTAATATATTTAAGTAATAATCTTCTACAAAAAATCATTTTAAACACAGATTTTCACAAAACGAAATCCCATCTTTCCGAATTATAATCGTTTAATTCATATTATCTATATATATTAACTATAAACATCCCTTTTTACTGATAGTTTACTATATATAAATAAGGAAAAAAAATATAAAAGATAATTTTTAACAGCTCTTACTTCTCCTACTACTATCGACGCAACTGCATTACTATGTTTGTGCAGTGATATGATATATTTAATATGTACCCACCTCACAATAAATTGTTATGAACATTTAAATCAGCTTATAAATTATTTATTCTGTTGTATTTGATGTGATTGATGATCATGTATGTGGTTTCATAAAATCAAGCAGAGCAGAACGAAACAAACATATGCAGTAGTAGGCTGCGGTCAAGAATTCAGCCGCTGTGCAGTTTATGCTGCATTTTGGTCAAAAATTCAATTATCAGCCAATGCATTAAAGAAAAATCGACTGCGCAGTTACTTAAAATTGGATGCAAATAGCAAAATGTAAATGTCAAATTGTCGCCCTACAAGCAGACTGTTATTCGGTTCAAAATATAGCCGCAATTTCGTGCATACCGACTGCCTGCCATTTTTTGTGCAGCACAAGCTGCGAAGCTACTTAATTCTTTACCGCAGCCGTAGTGATAGTATAGTCTCTGTTCATTTTCTATCAGAGCTCTGCTCTGCGTACCGTACTTGAAAATTTGAGAATCGCCTAGAGAAGACTATATTTAGAAATTTTCATTTCAGTGTCGTTTGGCATTTTGTGCACAAAAGTTTGAATGGTTTTTGAATTTTTTAATTATTATAAAAAGTATTACAGTAATTTATTTTTTGTTATTTACATTAAACAATATTTCCTTGTATTGCAGATATTAGCTTTAATATATTTTAGTAATAATCTTCTACAAAAAATCATTTTAAACACAGATTTTTTTTATATAAAAATGAAGCTAAATTTAACATTATAAAAATGCCAGTCTCTCAGTCAAAGAAGAGATGTTCGATCGTAAGTTGGATGTCTGCCACTGAACAATGAATCTACCATCGACCATTGAGTAAACCATCAAATATCATACATGGCATTAAGCATCGGTTCAAAGTAATTATTCGATCATTTACAGAAATAAGAGAACAATGCAAAAGAAATTTAATAAGAAATAATTGGCCTGCGTGTTTCAAAGTGACATTCTTACCATACCATTTCGAAGCATGGGCAGCACTTCTCACCACTTTTCTCTTCTAATTTAATTTAAAACTACTCAAATTTTTTATGAGTTGAAGCCAAAAGCTCCATTACTGTGTTTGGGCAGTAATATGCAATATGCAGCAACTTCAAAGTTAGTGGTTATGAAGTATGAACATTAAAATTAGCTTATAAATAATTTATATATAATGTGATGTGATGATGATGTATGTGATGAGCTACGCTGCAAGTCGTAGGACTTGTTTTTAGTATAGAAAAAATATATTTTTAATATATCCGTCCGTGTTTATGTCCTACAGACAATAAGATATTTGTTTTCTTTTCTTTCGTCCCGGACAGACGTTGTCACGCTCAAAACCCACGGCCGTGTCTTCGACACAGCCTACCCCGCTCTTTTCTTAATTCTATTTGGTAGTTTTTTGTTGTTGGGTAGTGTGTGTATATTTTTGTGTATTTTTATTTATAGTTACATGGTGAATACGTCTTTATGTTGCGGGTTTACTTGAAGGTAGGTCTCGATATTTTGTGTACTAATTTAGATGTAGGCGCCGTGGCTTAGTGGATAAGAGCATGGATTTCTGAGCAGGGGGTTCGTGGTTCGAATCTCAGTAACACCAAAAGTATTTTTCACGGTGTCCCACTTCTCTCGAATGGGTGACAAACGTTCCGAGAGTAATAAACTTGTCACAGAATGCTTCTCAATTCGCCGTTCGGATCCGGCAATAAATTCTAGGTCACCTCCATTTGTGTCCAAAAATGAAGATGCTCAACACAAATGGTTGCGAGAAGCAAGACCTTGGACGGCAATGGTCTGTCGCACCAAATATTATTATTAAGGGTAGTTCTTATATAACAACAATACTATTTTATTATTCCACTAATAACAAAAAAAAAGCAAAGTTCAAGAGCACCATTTGAATAATTTGAATAACATTCATCCATTTGCTTGTTACGATAGTGTCAAGTAGCTAGATTTTTAAGACGAGAAATTTACAGATTGATATATCAGTTCAGAAATGTTGAAAATTAAAATTAATGTCCAAATCTCAGAAATGACACTCTTCCAGAAAAAGATTACTATATTTATTATTACTATGAAATGACAGTTATGACATTTTTGCATGAGCGTTGAAACTATTAACAACATTTTTTACTGTTTTATAATTACTCGTAAGTTTCAGCTACTTATCTAACATACCCGGTAGGTAACTGAATCTTAAGTTGATTGGCTAATTATTTTTAATTTAATTTGCATATCTGTGTGAGCAACTTCGAATTGGAAATAGTTCTCATCGCATATTAAAAATGAATTAGTTAGCTATGCAGTATTTAAAAAAACTGCCAAATTTAGTTCATTTTCAAACGTGACTGACTGACTGACTGAGATGAATAAAGTGGAAATAAGAATAAGAATAAAGCCAAATTCTATTGCCTATTAAAACAAAAACGATAAATAAATGTCTTACGTGATTTACTGGAGCAGGACAGAAATAAAGTAGCCTGACAGTTGGTAAATCAGCGCTTAGTGGTAATTAAAAATGATCCCACAACGTTAATTAGTTGACTTAAAAGCTTGTCACAAGATAGAATTAATATAGTATCTTATTTTTCTTTAATAAGGTACTCCCCTTCGGTGCGAGACATATTTCTGTGAAAAGATTTTATTTTAATTAATCAACATTGACAAAACCATATTTTTAATTTGTTTTAAGTTTTCAACTTAACTTTGCTTACTGGTCAACTTAGTGTACGCAGTACTATGCTCTGAACAAAATCGCGTAAAAAATTTCTTCCTCGTTTTGTTTTGTTTCAATAAAAGCTTTCATGTCCCGCTTTTGTATATTATAGTAACAATAGTAACAGCTAAAGTCGACTTATTGAAATTACTTGTAAATTAAAAATTAATATCAGCATATGTCGACTTCAGCTTTACAGAGATGCCGATTAAACGAAGTCAACTGTTTTGTCAGATCAGTTGGGACGGAAGAATATTAAGACTTTTGTGCGAAAATAAGCACTAAATGGTTGAACACCTTGTCGAACCGTTCAGACCGGACGTCAGTCTTAAAAAGGCGTCAATTTATTCTGTTCCTATTCCGTTAAGTGGGCATAACTAATGTGTCTCTTCTCTTTCTACAATTCCTTCTTTCCTAAAGCAGCCGTAATCAATAAGTAGTCCTTCTATCTTAGACGTAAGCTATCTTTTATTCAATAGTTGTAAGTCATTAGTAGGAATCATGAAAGTAGGACATATGTATTTTAAGCAACACATAAACACCAAAGAAGGAGCCGAAAATGATGGATGACGGATTTGTGGTGTAAGATGAGTCAAAGATTTACTTCAAGTCAATGCCTGCCTGGTATAGAAAAAACCGTAAAGGGATAAACCACCAAACTACGTACGAAGAATAAAGTAAACAGAGATTGTCAACATTTATAGATGCTGTACCCACCAGGTCATGCAGCCACACCAGAAAATTAAAATAAGCTTCAGAGCCATCACCAGGTCTAAAGTGGTCAAAATCACAGCTCCTAAAACAGTTACAACTACTTTTACAAATGATTCTCCACAATCAGTGGCCAATCAATTAGAAGTCACATATTCAGCACCAGCCCGAGGTGCATGCAATGGCACCATTTGAACTTCAACTTCATGTCTAACATAACTATTTTTCCAAAATGCCCAACAGTTAGCCAGATACCGCTCCAGTGTAACATCACAATCAAGATTCAAAACTACAGCGTCAGTAAGAGTGTCGTCAAAATAACCACTGTCGACCGATACGTCAGCAGCGACAGAAACAATTCGGGCCACACACACAGACACTCTATCAATCATCGCTGCAACATATTTCGGCGCCACTTATAAACAACTGGCCTTATAAAGCCGCAGTTCTCATATGTGTAAAATCCAGCACTTATGATAACAAGGCGACAACGAAGTAGCCATAAATTATTTCTCCAGCTTTAGTCACGAATCACAGTTTCAGGACCAGTTTAAGTTCCATCGCAAATACCATCTCAACTTCAACTTCTTGAACGTAATTAACTACAGACCCTAAGTTAGCCACTTAGCGCTTATGTTACCAAACCATTAAAAATTGGTTTTCCAGCATCTGTGACCAATTCAACAAGAATCAAAATTCCAGTGCCGGTCAGAATGTCATCGAAATTACCGCAGTTCATCGAATCGACAGCAGCAGCAGCAATCGGTGACTGGTCCGTCACCCTGCAACAACGTCCGTTGTCAAGTATAATCAACTGGCCTTATAAAGCCACACCTCTCATGTGACAAACAGCCAACATTTCTGGTCATAATCCGTCAACAAAGAAAGTTACAAATAATTTCTCCAGCTTAAGTGGCCAATCCATTAGGATTCACAGTTTCCACCAGTCAGAGTTTAATCGCAAATACCATTTCAACTTCATCTTCATCATTATCGTCAAAATCATTAGAGACCAACCTATCAAGATTCACAGCTCCAGCGCTGGTAAGAATGTCATCGAAATTACCACAGTGCACCGACTCGCAGAAAGCAAAATTCCGTCGCCAATAGTTGGTGATGTTGCAAGGGTGGCAACGTCAACAACAATGTCACTCTGATGGTCATCGATTCAGCACCGCCAGTTAGAGTGTCATCAAAAATACCACAATCAATCGAGTTTTTTTCTAACAACAATCGCTCTGTATCGCAACAACAGTCTCTTTATCCTATCGTCCGTCGTTAGATTTAAAGAACTGACTGCTAATACTGCCAAACAAACTCAAAGTCGATACTGCGAAAAACCTCGATGGGATGTTAACTACTTTACACAATGGGAGAGCAAACTACAATGCCATCAGTAGGTAGGGGGCAGTCACAATCATACTTGCCTAACCAGTTACAACAATAGTTACAAATTTTGTCACCAGCATCAGTGACCAATCCATTAGGATACACAGCTTCAGCAAAAGTCAACCTTTTCAACGTCAACTTCATCCCTGTCAACATTATTCACAACAGGCCTCAAACACCATCGTCAACCGATTCGTCGGTAACAAAATTCCGGCGCCAATTGCTGTTACAACTCCAGCCACTGCATTCAACGTCACTACCACAGCCTACATCGCTGCAACATCATCCGTCGTCAAACAACTGCAAACAGCACCATCTACCATCCCAAACACCATACTGCATTTCCAAAATCAATTGTTAAATTTTTAGTATGTATATAATGAAAGAAAAATTAAAACAAAAAATTATTTATAAAGAGAAAAATCAATAAATCAAAAAAAAAATCTAAAAAAAATAATTAAAATATTTAAAAAACAAACAAAAACAAATGATCTTAGTTCGAGGAAACCAAATCAAAATATAAAAAAAGACAACCGAAAAATGTGACACTAAATGACACTTAGTTATAATAATAGCCCATAAGTTATTCGTAGTTTGAAGTAAAAAACTTAAAAATCCTATTTTACTACGGCTTTTCCTTTATCCTTCAGCGGTAGCTTATACGCCGTGCTTTCCCTTCTTACCTTTTTATCTTTCTGCGGTAATTAGGTATATCTTAGCCGTAAGTTTTGCAGTAGTTTTAATATATTAATTATATTTAGAACTTGTTTGATGAATAATTAATTTATGATAGGTTTGTATAATTTAGACACATAAAAATAAAACTGAAATAAAGTTCAAGTTTGTAATAAAAACAACATAAAAAAACATCACAAACAATATTAATTGGTATTCCAAATCAGAAAACAAGACTTTAATTTTGTAATTAAAAGAAGATAAAAAAATTAGATTGATAACGAAAAAAATTAAAAGTTTTTGTTATATCTTATACATTGTAAATAATATAAAAATATCTTTATATAAAAATTAATTTTTTTGTATAATATACAATTTCCGTTGTTAACAAAAAACTTAGCATTTTAAATAAAAACAAAATAAAATCTCTTAAAATTAATATTACAAACAAAATAAATAATTAAGCAGTCAATAACAATGTTTAAAAAAAAATTTATTTTATCTAACTTATTGTAAATAATGTAAAAAATAATAAATAAAAATTAAATTTGGTATGTTATATTCAATTTATGTATTACAAACGTTTTCAAATAAAAACAAAAAAAAAATAAATAATTAAAAAAAATAAAAAATTAAAACCTTAAAATCAAATAAAAAAAATTTTTAATAACTACACAAAATTTGTAATAATTTTTTATCAAAATTGTGGCTTGGTATTTCCGGCGGAAAATTAATTTCTCCGTTTAAAACGAATCGAAAACGGTAAGTTAAACTTCGAACGGAAGAAGAAATGTCATAGCATAGTACCATAGTATTGCGGTTGAGATGGGTTTTGGAACAATCTAGGGTTAAGCTAGCTATGCCCTCTGATTATTGAAGTGCGTGCTTGATAGACTGTTCTATATCGGATAACCGTTCGTTAGGGCGTAGTTTTTATATAAAACTAGCTGAAATATCAAGCATTGCCTGGCTGCCCTCACTACACTGTCCCAACTACACTATTCCCTCCCAACTGACCACCAAGATAGCCCTACTCCAAGACCCACCTTAAGACACCGCAAACACACTTCCTCCACATACGAGCAGTCCGTGACTTTTTGAATGAAACACAGGTTCTCGGATAAAAAATCATTCTATTTTTCAACGAAGTCTCCTTTGAGCTCTATACACTTTGTCCAGCGTTTCTCCAATTTTTTATCCCTTCCAAAAAGAAAGATTTGTCGAGTCATCAAAATAAGTATTTGTTTGTGAGATGATTTTATCGTTGGAGTCAAATCTCTTTCCGCCGAGCCATTTCTTCAGGTTTGGAAACCAGAAACAGTCACTTGGGGCTAAATCCGGAGAATTTGGTGGATGAGGGCGCAATTCGTAGCTCAATTTAATGATTTTTGCCATGGTGACTACACACACGTGCACCCGTGCATTGTCTTGATGGGACATCACTTTTTTATTCGATAAATGTGGTCGTTTTTGCTTCAAATCAATATTGAATCTGTCTTCGCCGGTGACAAAAAAAACTCTGGCCATGACCTTGTTGGCCGACAGACCCACCTTGGCTTTCTTTCGCGCAGGTTCTCTCGGTGAAACCCACTGTCTTGACTGTTCCTTGGTCTCTGGTGTGTTGTGATGGATCCATGATTTGTCCACGATTACGAAACGGCATAAAATCTCGTTCGGATTGTGGCTGAACATCGCCAAACACTCCTTTGAAGTGGTCATACACAAAATTCACTTTTTTCCTTTTTCGTTAAATTCACGAGGCTTTCAATGGCTGTCAAACACAAACTAAATGACGCAGTTTATTAAAATGTTAACAGGAGTCAACTGACAGATGGATGTTGACGGGAGCAGTGTCGCCCTTTCAGTTAAGAGGAGGAAAATTCAAAAAGTCACGGACTTATTCACCCTCCGTCGTATTTCACGTCTTTCTATCAAATCTTTGAGTCTTTGAGTCAATATCATTCAAACTATACATAGCCACCCACCATGTAAACCTGCTCAACCTCAAGTTTTAGCCATACCGGATAAACGGTGTTCGATGGAATCGCGAACAGAAATACAGACAAACTTTTTTTTTTATACAGGGTGTCTCCTAATTCGTCAGGGATCATTTGGAAAATGATTCTTGGGTATATTCTAAGAAAAAAATCGTTTTAGCTCCAATGTTGACATCAGTTTTCTCGAATTTAAGAAGAAGCTTACTTTGTTGTGTAGCCTGAGCTATGTTAACGGAAATTGCTCTGTTAACTAACGATATTTAAGACTTTGTTTTTAGAAAAAATACCAGCCTTTGTTACTGCGTTTAAATAAAGTTGATATCTTATTTGAGTCTTCAGATATCCAACTTCTATACCTTGTGAGGACCAAAATTCTTGTGGCTGAATTTTGTTCACACAAAACATGCCATATACTTTTTATACGAATTCGGGTGCACTCTGTATCCACGCAGTGCAGCCCACAAACGGATATGAAAGTAAAATGACAACAGCAACATCACGCCACCGGACTGGCCAATCACATCGCAGCACGTTACTTAAAGATTTTGCAACGAAAAATGGTATAAAAGGGCGAGCACGCAGGCGATCGCTCTCTTGGCCGCTTTCTCTAGTTGGCATTGCGCTACCTGGATCACGCCTCGGTAAGTGCTAGAAAATTTAATCTACATAAATACAACCTTGCCTTGCATTTCGCAGTCGAAGTCAGTTACATATTCGCTGTCGGCGTCACTACTCATCCGCTGCTGACGTCTTCTCCATATTCTATATCGACGTCACTACTCATCCGCTGCCGACGTCCTTAGAATATCGCTGCCGACGTCGTCTACCTGCATTCGTCAATTCTTGCCATCGTACAACGTAACATCACTGTGTGGTTGCCCCGCAGGTCTTACGCTGGTACATCTCAGCATATCGCTGCTGACGTCGTCCACTGCATCTGTCACAATTCTTGCCGACGTACAACGTCACTTGAAGCGCGCGCTCACGCATCGCTCAGGATTCACGCTTGTCTCAGGCTTAAGCTTATGCATCGCCTAGGGCGCACGCTCGTCATCAGGTTCACGCCCAGAAATCGCTTAGGATTGACGCTCGTCTTAGTTTCACGCTCACGCATCGTTCAGGCTAGCGTATCGGTAAACCAATACATTATAAGCAATAAGGAAAATAAAGAAAATAATTCAAAGAGTCACCAAATAGAAATTTTATTGTAATGACCCCTTACCTCTGAACCCTGGTCACGCTGAGTTTACCCCGGCTGGGAAAACTCCTTTACAACCTGTTCCAGTTTTCCTGCCTATGCTAATTTTTGATTTTGAGATCCATTTTCTCCAGAAAATGTGTAATAAATATAACGTTTTACTAATTTTTTCTTATGGACGTAACAATAATGAAAATAAAAATCAACAACAAGTTTGCGGAAAAACCTATAGATTTTCCGATAATTGGGAAAAGCTGCTGCAGGTAAAATTTTTAGAAAAGGGTTTTTTTGCTTTACGATCCAAATGCTATTTATTTTATGTGTGTACTAAAACAGTTATAACAGGTGCCCAAAGTGTCCTCCTTGGCACTTATGTGCCTCTTACAAGTTGCAAGCGACATTGATATTTGATACTGTTCTCTTTGCATACGCTGCTGCTCATACTTTTCACGAAGTGGAATAAAACCTTCTATACAGAAAGCCCAACTGTACGCATACTAGTGCTGTGAAAAAATAACAAAAGCAGCTGTATTTGTATTATGTGAATATAGTGTAGAAACAATAAACAGACGCATTTTATGAAATGGCTAACTGAAGAGAGGGAGAAACGTAGGTTGTAGCAGACAGAAACATTTTTATGGATTTCTTTCTTTCATTGATTACCAATACATCTAATAATGTTAATTTTTAAGCATGGATCTATCAATTAGAAAAAGAGACATTTATCAATAACCAGTTCTTGAGCACTTAAGCGTTGTAATGAATCAGACAGTGGTTTGTTGACGATTCCTATTTATCAACTCGTCCGCTGGAAGACATGGTCGAACCGGGCGCACGCGTTTAATCCAGCCATGCTCGTCGGCAACCGGGGTGGGATCTTGGTTGTCCCATGACTTCCTCCATTATCAAAAAATAATCCGCGTGCTACAAAATAAAACCAAAGCTAGAAAAATTACAACGAGATAGAAGGAGAGAGATAGAGACGGAAGCTTGGCCCTGATGACTTGACGCCTGGGGAGAGACTGTGGGAAGCGTATCCTACAACGCCACCCACCCACTTTCTTAACCCACCCTACCATTGGTCCCGATGTCCTTGGGACCCCCTTGTTTTCTTAAGCCACCGTTGACCCAGGGATTACCTGTGCCGGGAGGACAAAAGATAATGAAGTACTATACACACATTTTCAACCCTTTAACAACTTATTTATTTCCATCGATTTCAATGACGATATTCAAATGCCTCGTAATTCAAAGCAAAAAAAAACCATATTATCGGTTTGAAATTTTACAATCCTTAATGGGAATTACCATATCGAGTCGAATCTGTCAAACAAAACAAATTTATAAACGATTCAAAATACATTTATTCTAGACTAGCCGTTCCCGGGCGCTTTGCTACCCGCCCACTGACGCCACGCCCACTGACGCCACGCCCACTGACTCCACGCCCACTTACACCCGCGTTTCCCGGCTGCCCCATCCCACTGACCCCGCCCACTGACCTCCCGCCCACTGACGCCACGCCCACTTACCCTACCACTCCCCAATAACTAACCAACTCATCAATCCAGAAAACTATAGAATCTACACTTATACAGGCAAAAAATTTACACTTGTTCGAATATTCTTTTTATGAAGATTATATACAGGGAAAACTACATTTTCCACCCCAGCGCCACCTATCGGGTCCAAATTTTGTCAACAAGTTTCTTTTTATTTAAATATTATATGGTGTGAATTTGAGCCAAATCGTTCCATAATTAAGAATTTTCGAAAAAAAACGACACCAGCGCCACCTATCGGGTCAACGACTTTCTTTTTATTTAAATATTATATGGTGTACATTTGAGCCAAATCGTTCCATAAATAAGAATTTTCAGAAAAAAACGGTACCAGCGCCACCTAGCGGGGCTGAATTCACCTTTTAAACCTTTTCTGGACTTCCACAAATAATTTAAGACCAAAATTAGCCAAATCGGTTCAGCCGTTCTCGAGTTTTAGCCAGTCTAACGCACAGCAATTGATTTTTATATATATTCTAGATTATAAGAAAGATTTAATCTACTGTCAAAAAAAATACTTTATGATGATTGGGAAGTTAAGTTATCCATCAGAAACATCATTAATTCGGAAGTTAAATCTATTCTTGGGATATACAGCTGATTTACAATTCAAATCTAATAGTAATAACATTATTATCGATTTGAGACTCAAAACGATTAATAAGAAAGCAAGTAATCGATTTTCAAATTTAACTTTGATATTAATACGCAGTGTGAAACGATAGGGAAAGTCAATACGACTAATAAGCATTTATATAATCGATATGGGATTTAAATTTACTTATGCGATTGATATGCAAACTTAAATTTAATAATAGGGAACAAGCTAAACCGATTATAAAGTCTAATATAATCTGTCGAATATTTAATCGATATGAAATTTAAATATAATAATATTACTTATGCGATCGATATGCAAACTTAAATGTAATGTTACGGAACACGGAAAACCGATATGAGAGTTAAATCTAATCTATCGAATATTTAATCGATTTGAAATTTAAATATAAAATATTAAACGATATGAAAAGTCAAAACGATTCAACAGCCGAATGGACTTCGGAGTCCCAAACACTCACAACCTGAAGTAAGCAGACACGCTAAAATGAATAACCAGCATTCGAATAAAGGAGAATCTGAAAATACACTTACTTGTATACGCGTAGATCCGTGCTTCGTCGCCAGCGCTGTCGAGTTGGGCAGAATCCAGGCTGTATTGAAAGAATGTTAATTGGAAATCATAATTTTCCTATCTTAAATTGAGACGATCCGCGCGCCCACCTCAGGCTACCAGGGTTTGGGGACCGTTACAAAATATATAATAATTCTTTTGTTGTTTCCTTTTTTTTTTGTAATCAAACTACGATAAGGGACTATATAAGAATAAGGTTACGGGATCTGCTGAGGAGGTAGCGAGATCGACTGCTGCCGTTGGCAATTTATAGCTGTTGATAGTAACTAAAGATGCTGGTCATCAAGGATGCTGAGGATAATTTAGAGATGCAATTGGGGACGATTTCATCCAGATTACTCGAATTCAGGCTCTCCTATTCCTCCCCGTTACATAGTCAACGCAATACCGTTAATGCTCACGACCAAAGTTTGACCATAATTTAACAAGTTAGTGACGCGATAACCCTAATACTCCGACCAAAGGGTGTCTACCAGACAACCAAACAGCGCACCAGAGGCGATAGAAGGTGCTATTGGAAACGGGTATTGATTCAGCTTGCGCAGTCGCTATCGAGGGGGTGTGGGGGGGGGGGGGGGCAAGGCTGCCAAAGCGTAACTACAGAACGGTCTGCGCTGCTGTATTTCCCGTTCCGCACAACAGCATTTCTACTGATGCCGCTGCCGCTGACTTTGCTCTTCGGTAGTTGTGAGAAATTCTGCCGCTGGACACTTTACGTAGAGTTCACCGTAATTCTTTTTTTTTCTTGCCCTGTACAGTTCAAACGGGTAGTGTACGAATGAAACACTGGGGCTAAACTTCGTAGCACTTATCGGCCACCACGTTTGTAGCTTTCGCTTGAACCATCCTTTTTACAGGTACAAACAAGTACGATATTATTTTATTTTTTTGCACGATAAAGAGCCACGCAAACACAAATGATGTGGGCCACTCGTTAGGTGGAAATTAATTAATGCAACTTTGCGTACTTTGCGTACGTTGCTTGCACTCAAAGGGTATTTCACGACTTTCCACTAAAATTTCATTAGGAATTCGCTTTTTATCAAAAAAAAATTTTCTGCACTTTCGGAATTCTTGCTATTCGCGTAGTCAGTGAATTATTTCCGATTTCTTGCATTCGGTTGCACGCGGCACTTGTTTAAAAAAAAACAAATTGAATTTTCCTTTTTTTTCAAGTTTTACCAACTACCGGACAAAATTCTTTGGCGACCGCTTGGTTCAAATAACAGGGACACAATGCCTTTTGCTTTTTCCATTTTTCGCCTCGTAGGTCACAGCAGTGCCAGTACGGGTGAAGGTAGATGACGCTATTCTCTCACCATACGGAGCCAATCAAAAAAGGTCTTTTAAATTTCTTGTTCTACTTTTGGATGTCTACTACATTGACATAACTATGCCGATGCAGGAGCATGTAAGCCTACGTGGCATACCAGCTATGGCTGTTAGCAAGAAATCATGCGATTTCTGGGCCAATCAAAAGGAGTCTTTTAAATTTCTCGACCAGCATTTTGATAACTACTACATTGACATATTTATGTCGGTGCAAGTACGTGAAGTCGGCATTAAGAGCAGCGGTTATTTTTGTTGCAATGCAATTGGAATTCCACTGAACGCATTTCGCGCATAGGGTGGCTCAGATTTATCTGATAACGTTTGACAAAAAAAAATTATTCTTTCTTGTCTTCAGACAAAACAAAAAAAATCTCCCATTACACAACAAATAATAGGACCCGCTTACTTCTTTTGAAGAGTAAGGGTACTATTCTTTGAAAGAGTGGGATACCCAAGCTTAAGTCATTGCCGAATGTCTTTGGCGTGGTAAGTACCCAACAGCTTCCCGGATCTATCTTCTAGAACGTAATAAGTATTACCTTTCTTCTCCCGAATTCGGGCGGGAAGAAATAAGGGGGCCAATTTGGCACAGAACCCTTTCGCGAAATTGCTTTGGGCGAAGTTCCTCCTAAAAATCTCCTGACCTACCCTGAAATCTACGTTGCGGCTTCTAGTGTTGTAAGTGCGAGTATTGGTATCGTGGGCCTGTTGTAGCCTTTCCTGAACCTTTTCCCGAATGTTTCCAAGTTTGTCGTTCAATGGGATAATCACCTGGTGATCCTCTAACAAATTCAGGCTACGCAGCAAGCGATAGTCGGAGGCGTGGTGAATCATATTCAATCCGAACAGGACATAGTACGGAGCAAATCCGATGGACGCATGATAAGAACTACGCAAAGAACAGCTGATGCCACTAAGACTTTTGTCCCAGTCCTTCTGATCGTTCTTAATATATGCGCGTATGGCAGCTATGATAGAGCGATTCACACGTTCGGATGCGTTAGACTGCGGCGAGTACAGGGCCGTGTACACATGTCTTATACCGTATTTAGTAAGAAGTGAATTAAAGATGACTGATTTGAATTGAACGCCGTTATCCGTCACGATTGTCTCGGGAACTCCGAAGGTGCGGAAGATGTAATCTTCCAAATAACAACAGATAGACGTGGCACAAAACTTTTTAAGGGGTTTCAGAAAGTTGTATTTTGAGAGGTGGTCGAGTATTATCAGTATCCCAATAGCACCTGATTTAGATCGAGGATATGGACCTAACAAATCCATGAACAGTCGTTGAAATGGTCGGGCTGATTGTACCAGCTGACCCATAGGTGGACGCAAGACGACATTGGATGGCTTAGTGCATTTACATGTTTCACAATTAGAGATGTATTCCTTGATTTGTTTCGACATATGTGGCCAGAAGAAGTGTCGCTTAATTCGCTCGGTGGTCTTTCCTATACCTCCATGAGCACCAGTTAGACGACAGTGGGCTTGCTGAATGACCCCGTTGGTCAACGATTTGGGAACCCAGAGTTTCCAAGAGTCATTTTCTTGTACATCACTACCAGTTGCGAATTCGGTACGCTTGTACAGATATTTTCCTACGACTTTAAGATCGGGCAACTTGCCCTGATGAACTAACACCCTGGTCTTTAAGATGCTGTATTCCGTACTATCGAACTCAGCGTAGTCCAAGTCGATTTCGGGACCTACTTCGCTGAATTCGCATAATTCATCAGTATACACTCTGGATAGGGTATCTGGAACAACATTCTCAGACCCCTTTCGATGTTTAATCGAAAATTGGAAACCCTGTAGTTTCAAAGCCCACCGCGCCAACCTGCCACTGAGATCAGTCTGTCGCATCAACCACTGCAAGCTTGCGTGGTCTGTTACCACTGTGAACTCCTGTCCCTCAATGTACGCGCGGAATTTCTTAATACCTAGGACAACGGCCAGACATTCCTGCTCAGTAACGCTGTAGTTCCTTTGCGCCTTATTCAACTTTTGTGACATAAAAGCCACAGGAACCTCATCGCCACTACTGTTTACTTGGGCAAAAACGCTGCAAATTCCGTCCTGGCTTGCGTCGCATTGCAGGACAAAGGGTCGAGTAAAGTCTGGATTGCCCAGTACAGGTGCAGAAGTCAGTCTTCTTTTCAGCTCGTTAAAAGCTTTTTCGGCTTCGTCCGACCAATTGAAGGATTTAGACTTCCTGAGTAATTCTGTGAGAGGATGAGATACTACCGAGAAATTGCTTATGAAGCGACGATACCAGCCAGCCATACCAAGAAAACGTCTCAATTGTCGAACCGACCCGGGCCTAGGAAACTCAGTTATCGCCACGAGTTTGTCTGGATCTACTTTAAGCACTCCGTTTCCGACTACGTATCCCAGATACTTGACTTCTCTCAAACTGAATTTACTTTTATTTACATTGATCGTGAGACCAGCCTTCCGCAAGTGTAAAGCGACCTCCTCCAGGACAAACATATGCTTGTCGAAAGTATCTGTGTTGACCAGCAGGTCGTCAAGATACACGAACACGAAGTCCCTAAGTTGGGGTGGAATAACTTGGTCCATCAATCTACAAAGTGTCTGGGGTGCATTGCATAGTCTGAATGGCATCACCCGATATTGATACAAGGGCATGTTAGGAACAGTGAAAGCGGTTTTGTCACGAGAACCTAATTCCAACGGAATTTGGTGGAAAGCCTTTTTCAAATCTAGACTCGAAATAACCTCCGCAGGCGGTAATCGACTTAAAATCCCATTGATATGAGGTAGGGGATAGGCGTCCTTGACCGTCACTGCGTTGACTTTCCGCGAGTCCAGACAGAGTCGAACCTTCCCTGGTTGACGTACCAACACGACAAGCGAGCTCCAGGAACTTTTTGATTCCTCGATGATCCCTTGAGCTAGCATTACATCCAGTTCCGCAAAAATCAATCTCTCGATAGCCGGAGATACTGGATAATGCCGCTGCTTTATTGGCTTTGCATCCTGAACATCGATAACGTGTTCAACCAGTGTCGTTTTTCCCAATCCATCTTTATCGAAAGAAGGAAAACGTGACTTAACCACTTCCAATCTATTCAATTGACCAGTCGTCAAAACGAGTGATTTGGTGTTATCACCTTTGCCCACCTCGACATTCAAACTATGTTGCACTTCGCTAATGATTCCAGGTGCTAACTTAAATGCTCTCCAGAAATCAATACCAAGGTACAAATCTTGGGAAAGGTTAGGAATAAGATACAATTCGATTTCTCGAATCTGTCCTCGAAATTCAATGTCGACCTTTACCTTTCCTTTCACAGGTTGGCGATTTCCATCAGCCGTTTTAATACTGCTAACAAACTTGATCACGTCGCGACCATCACTCAAAATACTCTCTGCGACTCTTGAACCAACACAACTTATGGTAGCACCACTATCGAGCAGTCCTAGCATAGTACGATCTAAAAATGTCACCTCCGCATATGAACGAACATCATCTCCCCTGTTAACAATTGCTTCTATAAATCTCCGACGGCTTAGTAACACAGACTTCCAGAAGGTTCGCAACCTAAGCGTCGAACGCTTACTCTTTTGCTTCACCGTGGGAGTGTCTTCACCAAAAATTCGAGCTCGTGCTCTCTGATAAGCATCAAAACGATCGTTGTTAACGGTGGAACTATTTTGTTCCAACGACGGAATAGTCAAGGTGCATGTACCTTGACTAATGATGTGGATATAACCGGTTCTTGTACCGATATATCTTAATATCCTATTAGTTAGCCGCCTTACCACTGGTGGGGGGATAGCTAACCAAAAATAAAATTGACAACAACCTTTTTTGATGATTAATAATTGAGTGATTTATTGTTCCCTAATACGGGAGTATTTATAAGGATAATATTGCCTACGTGGGCATAAATAACGAAAATACAAACATAAAGGAAAACGGATTATTGCTTAATTAGCATTAATGCCAAGTACAAAAAATACAAAAATGATTCTACTTAGAACTATATAAAGGTAAATTATTGCCTAATTCGAATTAATTCCAAAAAAATAAAAATACTGCAATAATATGCAGTCAGTTTGCACACGCAATGACTGACGCAAAAAAAATAGTTCGAATTGCTGATAAGCGAAACATATTCCCATTGCTGCACCTATTTGTTTTTTACCTTGAGTTCAAGGTGAGCTGTAATAAGTCTGGGATCATGTTTAGCCGGAATTCGAAACTTTGGCTTCGTGCATGTTGGATTCATTCGCATGCCTGATGAATTTGCATTATGAATTTCATTATGAAAATTAATCCAACATGCACAAACACATTTCTGTTCTTGAACATACTCCCCCCGTTGAATGCAGCCATTCAACAGATTTCGTCGCTAGGTAGGCTGAATTTTCGACGTATTCTAGGGATAGGTCCTGATGGCGATGGTTTGCTAGGTTTGTTTGTCTTCCTTGTTTTCCATCTCCAGAAGATGATTGCTGATACCGTTAAAATAAGCCCTAAGTATGCCACGGAGTATTGGTGAAGGTCATGGTTGCTTATTTTGTGTGGAATTTCTGTTGGAAGTTGCTTGATTTCTTGCCTCAACCTTTCGATCTCTGCCAATTGAAGTTGATCTGCCAATGAATACTCGTTAGTTGGGATAAGATTGCTTGGTATTGCGATGTCCGTTAGATTGACCAGTTTGGTGTAGGATGGTTTGCCGATACTGGTATAGATTTTATGTCCTTGGAATGTTAAGAGATCTTGTTTAATGACGCAGTTGGGCTGAATTTTTAAAAGACCAGAGCCCTCCAGCGTTATTGGTGAAATCTCATTGCCGCATACAGTGTTGATGGTTGTCTTCGTTCTGAGGGCGTAAATCCATTCATTGGGGTGCGACAATCGTATCCATACCTGGTCTTCTGTGAGCTCAGTTATCTTGCATTGTTTTGGTAACGGCATATTGTTCAGTAAGTCAACCTCGCATGTACATATAGAAGTGAGGAAGGGACATGCGCCTTTATCATTATGACTTCGTGACATAATTGCTGTGGTGATAGAAGAAGAGGGCTTATCTTTCCATGGTTTGTGTCGATTAGCACTCTGATTAGTAAGGCTTGTATTCGTTGTGTGTTGGACATGATTAGCGTCAGTTCAATGGATAAGGAAAGAAAAGTACTAGTTAGTTCTTCTTGAGTGGTATGCGCAGTTATTTGATTAATTTGCTCGTTCAACGCTCTAAATTTTTCTTGAACACTTAACTGGTTTCCCTTTATAATGTTTAAAGTTGAGTCTATTATTGATGTTTGATTATTGAGAAGTCGCAGAACGTGGTCTTCATTTCCCTTCATGTCATCAATTGTTTTTGATACCTCTTGTGCATATTCCGAATCAAGAATTCCAAATAAGGAATTGGCTATGGTTCCAACTATATTGAAAGCTCCGCGTCTTGCTCTGGTCTTGCCTTATGAAGGTTCCTCGAGAAGAATTCGTTCCCTGTTGTGAGCTCTTCTTTTACATGACTAAATTGATCGATTATTGACTTGCATGAATTGTTTTGCGGTATCACCTGGCAGAGTTGTCGCAAAGATTTAATTCCCTTTGCGATTTCATGGAATTCAGTCCAGTACGGTGTTAGCTCATAGTATACCGCCAGGTTCCATTCGTTGGCTGCCAAGTTGGCTGTTCCTAGAGCTTCAAAATGAAGGCCTAGCTTAGATGGAAATTGGCTGACTTCCACTGGGTAACTACATGTGAGTGGTACTATCAGGCATACTATTAAGATGGATAACATTGCCGAGCCGTATGATTTTCGACATTTTCTCTTTGGTGGTTGGTCATTGTTTGTTGACTCCCCTGTGATTTGAGATGTTGATTCTGCTGCCTTTCTTTTTGTGTGACATTCAAAATGATGTGGTCGTTCCTGTTTTGGGGTTTCATCATTAAGCGGAAGAGGAGCAAGTTTGTGAATCGCTCGCCGAAGAATGCTAGTTGATGTTTTGACGTCTGCTACGCGGACCTGGCCATCTTCTCCAATGTGAGTTTTAATGACTCGTCCGAGTGGCCATTTCATCGATGGGGTGTTATCTTCTTTAATTAGAACTATGGCTCCAGGTTGTAAGTTTGGTTTTTGCTGTTTCCATTTAACCCGTTGCTGCAATTCATTTAGGTATTCACTCGACCATCTACGCCAAAATTCATTTTTTAGGTGCGTCACTAATTTCCATCGTGTCGGCAGGTTGACGTTCGTGTTTTTAGCGTTTGCGTCAATCGGTGCTGTCAGTGGTTCACCGATTAGGAAGTGATCAGGAGTGAGTGCGGTGAGATCATTTGGATCTGAAGAAAGCGGTGTTAATGGCCGTGAATTAAGAATTGCCTCAATTTCAATTATTAGGGTCTCGAATTCTTCATGTGTCAAGGGTGCTGATGACACGCTTCGATATAGTAAATGTTTTGCTGATTTAACGGCAGCTTCCCATAATCCGCCGAAGTGAGGAGATCGAGGTGGAATGAAATGGAAATCGATGCCTTTTGTGCTGCACGAGTTTGAGATTGATTCTTGACCTTGCGTGGAATATACTGTCTGGCTAAGGTCCTGAAGCTGATTTCTAGCTCCAACAAAATTAGTCGCATTATCACAGTATAGGTTACGAACATGGCCTCGTCTTCCTATGAAACGTTTCAGTGCTCCTATAAAGGCTTCCGTTGTTAAAGCACTAACGATCTCCAGGTGAACAGCCTTAGTAGCAAAGCAGCAGAATATTGCGATGTACCCCTTTTGTGGTCGACTTCCTCTCCAACGGTAGTGAATCCATATCGGCCCGCAAAAGTCCACTCCTGAATTGATGAACGGTCGTGCTGGTTGAACTCGATCGGCTGGTAAACTGCCCACCATCTCAGAGAGCAACTTGGGTTTTGCTTTTGCGCACCGAATGCAGTTTTGCACTATAGATCTGGCAATAGTTTTACCTTTGACCGGCCAGAATCGTTGTCTAGTAATGGCCAAAAGAGTCTGTGGTCCAACGTGCTTATTTTTGCAATGAATCTCTGTCATTATCATTTTTGTAAAAGAATGTCCGTAAGGAAGTAAGATAGGATGTTTTGCATCGTATGAAAGCGCTGATGCTTCTAGTCTTCCTCCAACCCGCATAATATCATTTGTATCCAAAAAGGGTGCGAGACTGCTTATGGCGCTGGTTTTCTCGCACTCGCTGTATCGTTTAAGATGGGCGATGTCGGAATTGAACTCCTCTTTCTGCAGAAGTCGTAGAATGGTATGAAGCGAATCTGTTAATGCTTGGCTGGATAGTTCTTTTTTACTGCTTGTCTTATCTTCACGCCCTTTAAGTTTGCTGACGAATCTTAATATGTACGCAGTGATCCGCTGGACCCTTTGAAATAAGTTTCCATGCTTGATTTCGTAGATGAAGTGACCTGACTCCTTATCATTAGTTGTTATTGGTAACGCATTAGAGTTTGGTTGCTGCTCAGACAATGCCGATTTGTTGTAAGGTTGTGGCCAAGATGATTCTCGACCATGAAGGAATAGGGGACCGTAAAACCAAAGATTGCATTCCTTCAACCTTTCCGGAGTAATTCCTCGTGTAAGTAAATCAGCTGGGTTCTCCTTGGATTTTACGTGACGCCATTGTTGTGGTGTGGTACTAACCTTTATCGAAGATACTCTGTTAGCAATGAACATTGGGAGGGATTTCTCGGAGGAGTTGATCCAAGCCAAGACAATTTCAGAGTCACTCCAAAAATACGTAGGAGCATCTTCGTACCCAATATCCCTTTTTATTCGATTGGCGAGATCCGTTGCTAGTTTGGCGGCGCACAATAATAGCCGTGGAATGGTCGGCTTCTTAAACTTTTCCTTCTCAAGTGGTGCTACACGAGATTTAGCACACAACAATCGCACTATGATGGTTCCGTGACCAACCGTTGATCGTATATAGATGGAGGCTCCATACGCCCTTTCGGATGCATCAGCAAAAACGTGAACTTGTGTTACTTCTGGAGTCTGGTGTGAAAATATGTGTCGTGGAATCCTGATGAGACTTATTGCCTTGAGGTCGTCACAAAATCTTGACCATTGTGAATGCAATTCCTGAGGTAGAGCTGCATCCCAATCTAATTTTAATTTCCACAATTGTTGCAGAAAGATTTTCGCGGTGATTACCACTGGAGCCATGATTCCAAGTGGATCAAATATTCGTGCTATTTCTGATGAGACCTTTCTTTTTGTGACTTTGGCGTCGTGATTCTCATAAGTTTTGATGCAAAAATCGTCTACCTTGGGCAGCCAAGTTAGACCCAAAATTTTTATGTTGTCTTCTGAGTCATTTTTGAAGTCCAGCTGTACTTCTTTGTCCTCTGAACCGAAATTTTGTATTAGCCGTGGGTTATTTGCGCACCACTTGCGCAGTTTGAAGCCTGCTCCCTGAAGCACGTCAATCAATTGCCTTTGCATTTCCAGAGCAGTGGAAAGACTGTTTGCGCCTGTCATGACGTCGTCTACGTAGAAATCGTGTTGAAGTATCTTGCTGCCGAAGGGGTGGCTTTTAGTTGTTGCTTGAGAGAGCTGTTGTAAACATTTGATTGATAAATAGGGGGCAGATGATGTGCCGTAGGTTACGGTGTTCAACTGATAACATTTTACAGGATCTGATACGTCCTTTCTCCACAGAATCAACTGGTATTTTCGATCTTCTTTATGTAGCAATACTTGTCTATACATTTTTTCTACATCGGCTGTAAAAACAAACCGTGGTAACCGGAATCTTAACAGAATTGTGAATAGGTCATCTTGAATTCTGGGGCCTACATGCAAGATATCATTGAGCGATATATTGGAGGATGTCTTGCATGACGCGTCGAATACGACTCTCAACTTGGTGGTACTGCTATCAGGTTTTTGCACGCAGTGGTGAGGAAGAAAATAGTGTGGTGAATTCCTTGGTGGAAGCTCTACTTCTGTCATGTGATTTAGAGTGATATACTCGTTCATAAAGTGATCGTATTGTTGCTTAAGCTCCTTATTGTTAGCCAATCGTCTTTCTAAGGCATATAACCGTCGGAGGGCGATGGGTTTTGATTCCCCAAGACTTGTGGGATCGTCTGAAAATGGTAGTTTTACGGTAAATCGGCCTTGGATATCCCGATGAGTTGTCTGTATAAAGTTCTTTTCACACCACTTTTCTGCTGTTGTAAGAGCTCCTTGTGGTTCCTCTGGTTCTTCAGTTGTCCAAAATTTTTCAATTAGTTTGTTCAGGTTTTCGTCTTCGATGCACATACCGCAAGTAATTGATGTATTTGGAAGTGGTCCAATTCTCCCTGTTGCCATCCACCCGAATACCGTGTTTTGAAAGGTGGGCATCTCGATGTTGGATCTTATTTGTCCAACAGACAGAAGTTCATGGTACAATTCTGCGCCGATGAGTAGGTCGATATGCTCCGTACAGTTGAAGTTTGGATCAGCTAATTTTATATTCTTTGGAATGTTCCATTGTGAGATGTCTATTGATTGTGTTGGTTGAGGTGAAAGTAATTTTGGCAAGACCAACGCTTCAATTCTAGCCGAGAACCCAGTCAGCCTGGATTGCAAATGTACATTCACTCTCTTATGTGCCCTTTGAGTGGCATGACCGATCCCCTAGATGCACAAAGAATCATGCCTTGCTGGAATCTTCAATTTTTTAACGAGTCTCTCCGTAATGAAATTTTCTTGAGAGCCTGAATCTAGCAGCGCTCTGCATTCGACGAATTCACCATTGTGAGATTCTAACTTGACCCGAGCCGTCCCCAACAAAACAAATCCTAGACGTTGTTGACTAACGGTGCTAAGTGATAGAGCTTGATCGTGTCCCTGCGTCTTATTTTCCACTGAAGATGGGCCTGTTGTTCTAGTCGGGTTGATTCCTTTGAATTGTGTAGATGTTGTATTGATTTTTTGGCTTGAATTCACGGCTTCCAAATGCACTAAAGTATTGTGTTTTTTAGAGCATTTGGTGCATGATCGTCTCGGGCAAGTTGTTGCTCGATGTCCTTCCTTCAGACAATTTATGCAGAGGTTATATTTTTTGAGCACATTTAGTCGTTGTGCGGGGGTTTTATCTAAAAATTCCTTGCAAGCGTAAAGTGCGTGATTTCCCTTGCAAACCAAGCATTCAGATGAACTCGCTGCCGCAACTAATGTCCTTAAAGGGTAGAGTCTTCGTCGATCCTCGATGTGCCGATCCTTGCCCAGAGCTTCCAGAGATTGAAATCGTTTCTCTAAGAAGTCCATCACTTGCTTTGTTGTTTGAAGTTCCTTTGGATTGTCGAGTGACTGCTCATATATTTTGTGCGTATCTCTGTCTAATGTTTTCGTCAATACGTGGGTAAATATTGGATCCCATTCCTTGGTGGACACACCGAGATTTTCTAATCCCATGAGACACTCCTTAGTAACGTCGTGAAGATTGCTAATGGCGTTGGGTGAACTTTTCTCTGCAGCAGTACTTGGTTGAGTGAGTAATTTACTTATAAGTGCAGAAACCAATAGTCTCGGATTAGCGTAACGATCTTCTAAGGTTTTCCAGGCCGCGACATAATTGCTGTCAGACGTTGAATAATGTCTGATTAGCCTTTCTGCCTCTCCAGTTAGGTTTGTTTTCAGATACCACATTTTTTGGCAATTTGCCATTGGTTGCATGTGGACCATTTGTTTAAAAAGATCGTGGAATTGTTGCCATTTGGAGTAATCCCCATCAAACTTTGGCAATTCCATTTTCGGAAGTGGTAACGTGTGTGCAGCTGTTGTGCCTGTCCTAGGAGCACATTCCTGCAGTCTTGCAATTAAGGCTGTGACAACCCCTTCAACTTCTTCAGCCAAGATGAAATGTTCTTCTTCATCGTAGCCGTTAGCTACGTTGTCATCACTTAGCTCATAAATTGATGTATGAAGTTCTTCAAGTTGACCCCAGTATTGTTCGATGGCTCTCAACTTATACTCCCAATGTGACCTTGTATGCTGTAGCTCTGGATTTAAATTTAAGTCTACACCACTCAATACACGACGTAGCGACACCACTATGGCGTTGTGTCGCCGTATGATTCTGTTGATCTCATCTGTTGGTTGAGTCGTCATCGTGACGATATTTTTGTTTTCGGCATCGGATTGTTGCGGCCCTTGGTTTCTTGTAATTTCCCCTTCCAATGTTGGTTTGACCTTCAATAGCACGGCTATCTTTTCCTCAAAATGCCCTTTGAATTTTCTGTAGTTTTCTAATACAGTGTCGTATACCTCATGAATAAAATAATCATGATTAGTCGGCACATCTGGTATGGACCTGATCTGGTTGTCGATTTCCTCGAACGCTTCCCAAGCTTCCTTCAACCGTCGAAGCCTTTCTCGAAAATAACTTTCTTGAGTTTTCCTGTCGGCAGGATCCTTCTTGTAGTTGCTGATGATCTTGTTGAAACTTTCAGCATTACGTTCTTGCTGTTGAGCTAATTTTTCGATATCCATGATGATATCCCTCGATGACTGCTTTAATCTTGTACCGATATATCTTAATATCCTATTAGTTAGCCGCCTTACCACTGGTGGGGGGATAGCTAACCAAAAATAAAATTGACAACAACCTTTTTTGATGATTAATAATTGAGTGATTTATTGTTCCCTAATACGGGAGTATTTATAAGGATAATATTGCCGTGGGCATAAATAACGAAAATACAAACATAAAGGAAAACGGATTATTGCTTAATTAGCATTAATGCCAAGTACAAAAAATACAAAAATGATTCTACTTAGAACTTTATAAAGGTAAATTATTGCCTAATTCGAATTAATTCCAAAAAAATAAAAATACTGCAATAATATGCAGTCAGTTTGCACACGCAGTGACTGACGCAAAAAAAATAGTTCGAATTGCTGATAAGCGAAACATATTCCCATTGCTGCACCTATTTGTTTTTTACCTTGAGTTCAAGGTGAGCTGTAATAAGTCTGGGATCATGTTTCGCTCAGCCGGAATTCGAAACTTTGGCTTCGTGCATGTTGGATTCATTCGCATGCCTGATGAATTTGCATTATGAATTTTATTATGAAAATGAATCCAACATGCACAAACACATTTCTGTTCTTGAACAATCGTGATATGGCTTAATTGGATACAGGGTCGGTCTTCCGCTATTGGATTCGCCGGTCGTTTTGTCTTCATTGATTAAAAGTAAGGCAGTGGGAGCGTGAACTTCACCACCAATGGCACCAAAACTAGTGTCGATAGGTGGAATTACATCCAAGGTTGATTTTACATGGGGTGCGGGTTTCGCTGTCGAAGCTGGGCCACACCCGGTCGGAAGATTCCCGACGCCCTACACTTAGCACAGTTGGGTTTGAAGACATTAACGGCGCCACACCCATAGCAGAAGATCCGCCGTTCCTTTAAACAATCTAAATACCTGTGACCAGGCTCGTGACAGTTCCAACAAAGGAGAGTATTACCCTCGCCTAAAGCACAAATTCCACTCTCATTACTTGGTGTCAGACTTCCCTCCTTTGGTAATTCAAAATCGACGTCAACCTCGGAGATGTTGCGTCGAAGGACCGGGTTTCGTAATCCCGTAGAACCGCGGTTAACCTCAGCAAAGAAACGTTCACGTTTCCGGCAGATATCACGGAGTTGCGCTACGGAGCCAATGGTCAGATATAAGATCTCATGTCGAATATCCGGTCTAAGGTTGCGTGCTATGATCTCAACGAGTTCCTTTTCGCTTATTTGAGAGTTTAGTCGGTTTGTTAAAACAGAAATTGAATCAAAATACTCGTCGAAAGTTTCTCGATCTCTCTGTTTCCTTGACCGAATACTCTCAAGGAGATCATAATCTATGCGACAATCCTTGTATTGCGTGCGCAATGCTTCGCAAAGGTCGAACCAATTGCAATTGAGCACGCCCCTGTGATAACGCCAAAACCATTCACGCGCCTTACCGTGAAGTAACATGTGAAAGTTGTTACAGATCAACGAAAAATCTCCGTACAAAGTCTAGTTCGTCAGAACCTGTATGCGATACAAAAACTCGTCAACCGTGAGACCGTCTACCGAGCCGTCAAATCGTATTTGCCATTTCTGTATCAGGCTGGTGATACGATCGGACTTGCTTAAATCGAGTGAACGATCATTGATCATTGAGTGATCAGGTGCGAACGAAACGCTGCGTGAATTGGATGGAAGCCCCTGCTCCATATGTGCATTAGGACCGGTTGTTGGAGGATAACGAGAGAATTCCCCAGGACCATTTAGTGGAATGCCCGGTAGATTAGCACGAACTTCTGTGGATCGAAGATTAAAATTTTCGAAGCTGGACGTTAGAGGCAACCACATCAGACATTTTGCTGGTCAAACAATCGACCATCTCCGTCTTCTGCTGTTTCCAAGCTACGTCAATCAAGGCCTTAACTTCCTCGGTCGTGAGACCTTTATCTGTGCTTGAAATCGCCCGATTACCAGAAATTCGTTGACTATCCTCAAAAAGATTATCTTCATCCAGAAGTTCTCTGTCCGGATTTCGATTAGGCTCTCCAACCCATAAGTTTTCGTTCCTCGTCCAGTCCAACTGGTTTCGCCCCTTGGCCTTGCCTTTTCGCCCAGTGTTCGTACTTCGTGTCTGCATAGTTTTCGGTATTGCTCCCATGGATGCTGGTGTCCTTTTGATAGACTGGTTTCTACCCGACGTGACAGTATTAGCAGGCACAACCGTAACTTCTATCGGCTTCAAATCTTCCACCAAGCACGGCTCTTTGCAAGTTGGACAATTGTTCGAAGTCTTCAAATACTCTGTGATACACGATTGGTGAAGAACATGTTTACACAGGGTAACCAAGCTTGCGACCTCAGGAACCAGTTCAGCCTTGCATACCTGACAAACTATGCTGGGGTTGAGGCGACTCAAGTCCTCGTTACTACGAACGGTGAACATGTCTACTCAAATTCAAGAAAGATGATCCCTACCCCAAGATTCAATAATCTTCACAACACTCGAAGCGCAAATCGATGATCCAAACCCAGATTCGGAGCAGCAACCGCCCCATAAAACAAACAATAAATCGAATTTTCTTGCTGTTGAGCTAATTTTTCGATATCCATGATGATATCCCTCGATGACTGCTTTAATCTTGTACCGATATATCTTAATATCCTATTAGTTAGCCGCCTTACCACTGGTGGGGGGATAGCTAACCAAAAATAAAATTGACAACAACCTTTTTTGATGATTAATAATTGAGTGATTTATTGTTCCCTAATACGGGAGTATTTATAAGGATAATATTGCCGTGGGCATAAATAACGAAAATACAAACATAAAGGAAAACGGATTATTGCTTAATTAGCATTAATGCCAAGTACAAAAAATACAAAAATGATTCTACTTAGAACTTTATAAAGGTAAATTATTGCCTAATTCGAATTAATTCCAAAAAAATAAAAATACTGCAATAATATGCAGTCAGTTTGCACACGCAGTGACTGACGCAAAAAAAATAGTTCGAATTGCTGATAAGCGAAACATATTCCCATTGCTGCACCTATTTGTTTTTTACCTTGAGTTCAAGGTGAGCTGTAATAAGTCTGGGATCATGTTTCGCTCAGCCGGAATTCGAAACTTTGGCTTCGTGCATGTTGGATTCATTCGCATGCCTGATGAATTTGCATTATGAATTTTATTATGAAAATGAATCCAACATGCACAAACACATTTCTGTTCTTGAACAATCGTGATATGGCTTAATTGGATACAGGGTCGGTCTTCCGCTATTGGATTCGCCGGTCGTTTTGTCTTCATTGATTAAAAGTAAGGCAGTGGGAGCGTGAACTTCACCACCAATGGCACCAAAACTAGTGTCGATAGGTGGAATTACATCCAAGGTTGATTTTACATGGGGTGCGGGTTTCGCTGTCGAAGCTGGGCCACACCCGGTCGGAAGATTCCCGACGCCCTACACTTAGCACAGTTGGGTTTGAAGACATTAACGGCGCCACACCCATAGCAGAAGATCCGCCGTTCCTTTAAACAATCTAAATACCTGTGACCAGGCTCGTGACAGTTCCAACAAAGGAGAGTATTACCCTCGCCTAAAGCACAAATTCCACTCTCATTACTTGGTGTCAGACTTCCCTCCTTTGGTAATTCAAAATCGACGTCAACCTCGGAGATGTTGCGTCGAAGGACCGGGTTTCGTAATCCCGTAGAACCGCGGTTAACCTCAGCAAAGAAACGTTCACGTTTCCGGCAGATATCACGGAGTTGCGCTACGGAGCCAATGGTCAGATATAAGATCTCATGTCGAATATCCGGTCTAAGGTTGCGTGCTATGATCTCAACGAGTTCCTTTTCGCTTATTTGAGAGTTTAGTCGGTTTGTTAAAACAGAAATTGAATCAAAATACTCGTCGAAAGTTTCTCGATCTCTCTGTTTCCTTGACCGAATACTCTCAAGGAGATCATAATCTATGCGACAATCCTTGTATTGCGTGCGCAATGCTTCGCAAAGGTCGAACCAATTGCAATTGAGCACGCCCCTGTGATAACGCCAAAACCATTCACGCGCCTTACCGTGAAGTAACATGTGAAAGTTGTTACAGATCAACGAAAAATCTCCGTACAAAGTCTAGTTCGTCAGAACCTGTATGCGATACAAAAACTCGTCAACCGTGAGACCGTCTACCGAGCCGTCAAATCGTATTTGCCATTTCTGTATCAGGCTGGTGATACGATCGGACTTGCTTAAATCGAGTGAACGATCATTGATCATTGAGTGATCAGGTGCGAACGAAACGCTGCGTGAATTGGATGGAAGCCCCTGCTCCATATGTGCATTAGGACCGGTTGTTGGAGGATAACGAGAGAATTCCCCAGGACCATTTAGTGGAATGCCCGGTAGATTAGCACGAACTTCTGTGGATCGAAGATTAAAATTTTCGAAGCTGGACGTTAGAGGCAACCACATCAGACATTTTGCTGGTCAAACAATCGACCATCTCCGTCTTCTGCTGTTTCCAAGCTACGTCAATCAAGGCCTTAACTTCCTCGGTCGTGAGACCTTTATCTGTGCTTGAAATCGCCCGATTACCAGAAATTCGTTGACTATCCTCAAAAAGATTATCTTCATCCAGAAGTTCTCTGTCCGGATTTCGATTAGGCTCTCCAACCCATAAGTTTTCGTTCCTCGTCCAGTCCAACTGGTTTCGCCCCTTGGCCTTGCCTTTTCGCCCAGTGTTCGTACTTCGTGTCTGCATAGTTTTCGGTATTGCTCCCATGGATGCTGGTGTCCTTTTGATAGACTGGTTTCTACCCGACGTGACAGTATTAGCAGGCACAACCGTAACTTCTATCGGCTTCAAATCTTCCACCAAGCACGGCTCTTTGCAAGTTGGACAATTGTTCGAAGTCTTCAAATACTCTGTGATACACGATTGGTGAAGAACATGTTTACACAGGGTAACCAAGCTTGCGACCTCAGGAACCAGTTCAGCCTTGCATACCTGACAAACTATGCTGGGGTTGAGGCGACTCAAGTCCTCGTTACTACGAACGGTGAACATGTCTACTCAAATTCAAGAAAGATGATCCCTACCCCAAGATTCAATAATCTTCACAACACTCGAAGCGCAAATCGATGATCCAAACCCAGATTCGGAGCAGCAACCGCCCCATAAAACAAACAATAAATCGAATTTTGAGAAATTCAACCAAACGAAATTATCCTGAATAGTCGAAATCAGAAATGTCTTAACCGGAAATTTACGATATGGAGTTTTCCTCAAATTCGATAGTCAATACTAAAGGTGATTGTCGATTCTATTTAAAACCCACAAGATAATACTCCAAAATTCATAATAAAAAAAAATGACAGGTTCTAAAACCCAGCAAACTGTGTACAAACAACTAACTTTCTTCGTCCTCCCGCCAGGCAATACCTTCGGTCGTTTGGTGGTTTTGCCTCCCCCTCACATCAAGGCATCAGTTCAAAAAAAAACTTTCAGTAAAATAACAGTATATCCGTTTAGTCCATGTATGAAGTCAACAATGACTTCCTAGTCTAAGGTCGGCCTATCGTCTACGTTGGCAATTCCAGACTGACATGTGCAGAATTGAGAAGCGAGAAAGAATTCCCTCAGGGGAGATACATAAAACGATCTAAAATTCCAGCTATTGGAAATAATGCCATGAGAGCTCTGGTCTAGCACTCGTGGGATGACAAATGACTAGTAATTCCACAAGATTATGCATTTTATTAGTAATCGAAAAGCATTCCGGTCCAAGGTTCGCGCAATACGATCCCTGGTTATCCCAGAACGCTGGCATATAAGGTTATCGAAACTTAAGTAACATTAACGTTGAAGCGGGCGGATTCTGCTACAAATTCGGCTGAACCGATGGTGTGAGGGATCGCACCAGCGACCACATAAATACTATGCCTTAAAGCATACAACATTTTAATTGAATTAAGCATACAAAATTTTGACCCTACATCGACTCTAGTGCCTCTCAAAATAAAATACAAAAATCTTAGATATGCAGTCATTAATTAATAGCACGCTCGGTGCACGAAAATAAACGCACACACAAACCAATACAACGTATTGGTTAACAGCACACATGGTGCATGAAAAACAAAAGCAAACAAAACCCACACGTATTGTTTAATAGCACACTCGGTGCATGGGAACAAAAAATATAAAACATCTCCAATAGCATAATTTATGACCAGCGGTCGCTCGCCTATGAAAATAAATATGCAGTCTAAGCATCATGAGCAAATGAGCGCCGACCGCTTAGAACGTTAATTACCCTTTCCATGCAATGTGCTGAGTAAGCGGCGCATGGAAATGGTAATGAAATAATAAGGTCGTTCGCTTGTGGAAACAAATATGTCAACACAGCAGAATAGGCGAGCGAACCCAAAAACACTTGACGCGGTCGGTCATAAATTACGTACATACAAACATGCACTATGCTGATAAGGCAATACTAGGGAAAATATGAATATCGATGAGTAGGCATTCCAGAGTCGATGTATGATCAAAAATCGATCAGTACATTGGTATAAAAGAAGGAAAAATTATCAAATAAAATCATTCATTTTCCAAAAAGTGAACGTTGAAAGTAAAAACCTCGTCGTCTTATTTTTTCCTCGTAAACATATCGTCCTGATACTGACGCCCTAAGGAGCTCCGGCTTTTGGGTTAGTGGTTATACGGCAACACGCCGAACACAGTCAAGAATCAAGGTTGATATAAACTCTAAACCATAAAGTTGGCCTCGGAAGGGACCAACTTTACATGGCGATCCTGCCAAATTCTGGCTTAATACTAAAATAATTTTTCTAAACACTTATAAATCATCGTACATGTCGTCCAACGAACGACAGCAAGAGAAACTTGCACTTGCAGCCGATTACATCAGGGAAGCACAAGCCCTGCTCCAGCCCGAGGTTCCACTGGAACAGGACCAGGTGGGACCAAAGCCACTGTCAATAGAGGAGTACAGACGACGACAGAAATTGAAGAAGCCAGTAGTCAAAGACCATACTGCACCATCACCAGGAAAAAAACGAGGAGGCATACGAGTACAGCAAAAGCAACAACTCGTTGAACTGCGAAGACTGGCAAGCATTCCAAACCAGTCGAAGGAGACGAGGAAAGAATTTTTACAGCAACTGAAGGACTTGAAAAACGCCATCCGCAACAGAAGGAAGGACAAGAAGAAAAAGAATCTAGCCGAGAAACAGGCGTTCGACAAGCTATTCAACGACACCGTAAGCAGAGCCAGGAGAAACTAAAAATTTCGACACAAATGGACAACGACAGTGACAGAAACACGGACGAATTCATTCTGGAGGACGTCATTCGGCAGTACAAAACAAGACTAATAAATGCAGAAGTGGACCGGTTCCCACATCTAATTGAGATATTCAAACTCATCGACAACTGGAAGATGGACGATGACGAGTAATCGATAATAAATAAGACTAATATCTATGATTATTTTTCAAATATAAATTTTTTTTTTAAATATAATTCCTAATAATATATAGTAATATAAATAATAATCAAGAAAATAAAATTCTCTATATAATATTTTATAATATTTTTTTAGTAATTACAAATTTTTACGAAAATGGGAAAAACCCAGTCAAAGGTTGAAGAGGTCATGGTAAATAACAATGGACCTCAGACCAATAAGAGTTATGACAATATGAACTATGGCATAGACATAGTCACAATTATATTAATACTAATCATAATTATAGGATTTAACTATATCCGTAAAATACTTAGCAGGAAGGTAAACAAAGTTATAAAAAAAGAAATCATAAAACATAATGTAATAGGAAGAAGGTTATCAGTATAGTAATTATTTGAATTGAATAACACAACTTCTCATGGAAGAGCTCGGTTCTTTGGTAGAAGATCTTTATGCTATCGTAAAAAATCTAAGGAAGGACGGACCAAATAGAAAAAAAACGAGGGAATCAGGAGAAAAGAAGTTAGAACAAGTTCATGCAATTTTTAGACAGGCACAAATTATAGCAAAACTCCTAGAAGAAACCATACCGGAAAAAAAAGAACTCAATATACTATATAAAAAACTACACAGTTATAAGATAGAAGCAATAGATAGAATTGAAAAAAGTATAATACAGGACGAAGTAACAAAAGAGACAGAACGTGCACCAAATGAAACAATAGCAGACGTAGATAAAATGACGGACGAATTTAGTTTCAGCTTCGCTCAGAAGCTACCAACCCTTACATGTGAGGAAGAGGGTAAAAGACTAGAAAACATCAGGGATTTTTTAAACAGTATTGAGTTTTATTACGATACACTCTCCCCGACCGCAAAACAAACCCTAATAAAATTCTTACTTAAATGCAAAATTCAAGGTAGGGCACTCACCGAGTTGGGAAGTCAGAAACCAGAAGATTTTGCACAATTAAAAAAATACCTAACAGAAAAATGCGGACCTAAAGAAACCATTGAACTAATACAAACAAAACTTAGTAGGACACATCAGGGAAATCGACCTATAAGAGAATTCGTAACGGACATCGAGACATTAGTAACTAAAATGACAGAGCTGGAGGTAGCTTGCCATGGTGAAAGCACCCGAGCAACATTAACCACAGCCAATGATCGTAGGGGATTAGCTTTCCTAAAAAAGGGGGTGAATGACAGACTACGTATTATACTCGACAGCGCCAGACACACGACTTTTCAAGAAGCAGCACAGCACCTGCTGGAAATAGACCAAGGGTCAACAAATTCATCGATTAGCTATCTCAACTACAACCAGAACGTTAGAGGACAGAACTTTAGGGAACAGAGCTTTAGAGACCAGAACTTTAGAGGAAACAACTTTAGAGGACAAAACTTTAGAGGACAAAACTTTAGAGGACAAAACTTTAGAGGGCAAAACTTTAGAGGACACAACTTTAGAGGACAAAACTTTAGAGAGCAAAATATTAGAGGGCAAAACTTTAGAGGACGGTACGACAATAACATGACCAACGGTTACAACTACAATAACGATAACAGAGTCATTCCACACAACAATTCTGATAACCGCTATAGAGCGAGCTACCAGAATAACAACTACCGCCAGAATAACGACTACCGCCAGAATGACGATAATAGAAACTACGTCCCGAATAGAAATATTAATAATAATAATAATAATAGTAGGGCAACCAATGGTAATCCATCTAACAACCAGAGGGTAAGAGTATTGGGAAACGAACAACCCACCGAGGGGACAGCCGACCCATCGGAGGGGAGTCTATAAATCCCGACATACCAAGTACCATATATACGACGGGGATAGAAAACGGCCTTTACGTACAATTAAAAACCAACAATAACAAAGTTATACGATGCTTACTAGACACCGGAGCATCCATTTGCGTTATAAAAAGTTCCGTAGTTGAGGGAATTATACCAATAGAAGAAAGCTTTAGTACAAACATTATAGGTATAGCTGGGAATCTACGTTCAAAGGGCACCTGTACTAGCACCTTACATTTCGGGAAAAACAGCATTCCATACGAATTCCATGTAGTACCCGATTCTTTCCCGATACCCGTCGATGGTATTATTGGATCAAACTTCCTAATGGAGTTTGGTGCGGTAATCGATCTAGAAACCTTACATTTAAATTTCAAAATTAATAACAGACAACTTTCGGTACCGATATATGTACAACATATATCGATATGAAGCTACATATTGGGTGAATGCAAAGCATATAGATTCCAGAATATTCTATCCTCAGGAATTGTGCAAAGGTGTTTACATGGCTGGATCCATATCTACAGCCATACAAGGAAAATTCCCAATCAAAATTCTCAACACTCGCGAAACTGCTGTAAACCTTAAATGGGCAGAACCAATATCATTCCCAACATCCGAGCATTTCGTCTTACAGTACAAAAGGGAAGACGCTGTACCAAGCACGAGAATAAAGAAGTTACTAAGCGAAATTAATTTCGATACACTGAATAACGAAGAGAGAACTGAAATCGAGTCAATATGCAAAAAATTCCACGATATTTTTCACTTGAAAGGAGACAAGTTAACTTACACTCACATAGGACAAGCAGATATAACACTAAAAGAGGGAGCGACCCTAAAATATACCAAACCCTACCGATTACCACATACACAAAAACAGGATATAAAAAACGAAATCGACAACATGCTAGAAAATGACATAATAGAACCATCAGTATCCGCTTGGAACTCTCCCATACTCGTAGTACCAAAAAAGAGAGATCCCGTTACCAATCAGCAAAAATTCCGAATTGGAACCAAAAAGTAGACCTATGACAGCATTATCAACGGAGGACGGTCACTATCAGCTAAAACGACTACCAATGGGACTAAAAATCTCACCAAGCAAATTCTCGAGAATGATGTCTATAGCGATGGCGGGACTTACGTACTCACGCTGTTTCGTTTACCTTGATGACTTAATAGTGTTTGGTAAGAACTTGATAGATCATAACAAAAATCTGATAGACGTGTTCAAACGACTTAGGGAAGTAAACCTAAAAATTCATCCAAGAAAGTGTGCATTCCTACGAAAAGAAGTATTGTATCTAGGGCACATTATTTCCGAAAAGGGAATTCACCCAGATCCGACAAAATCTGCAGCAATAAGCAATTATCCTACCACAACAAATGCAGACGATGTAAGAAGATTCGTAGCATTTGCTAATTACTACCGTAAATTTATTCCAAACTTTGCTACAATAGCCATCAACAAATTACTTAGGAAAAACGTAGAATTCAATTTTGACCAAAACTGTAACAAATCTTTTCAACTTTTTAAAACAATCCTTACTAGTCCCCAAATTTTACAATTCCCAAATTTCGACAAAGAATTCATTTTACGGACAGACGCCTCAGGTTTTGCACTAGGGGCAGTATTGTCCAATTTCGATGACAAACCTATTGCTTATGCGAGTAAAACTCTGAATAGCGCCGAGAAGAATTATAGCACTATAGAAAAGAATTACTGGCAATAGTATGGGCGATAAAACACTACCGACCATATTTGTTTGGAAGAAAATTCAAAATTATAACAGACCATAGACCATTAGTTTACCTTTTTTCCCTTAAGGAACCCTCAAGTAGATTAACAAAATTCAGACTGCTACTAGAAGAATATAATTTTCACATTGAATATACACCCGGAAAAGATAATTGCACAGCTGACGCTTTAAGTCGCATTAAATGGGATTCTGACCAACTTAAAGAACTACACGTATGTGTCATAACAAGATCTAAAACACAAGCAGAGAAATCAATACAGAAAAATATAACCGACAGACAGGAAACCGAAGCAGAAGAAAATAATCGTGTAATTACAGAGCTACTCAAGCCACCAGAGCATGGAAATAAAATAACTGAGCTAAAAATATGTAACAGTTTCGAGGACAAGGAATATCAGATAAAAGATATAGATATAATCCTAGGACCCAACAAAGTTTTGGCATACGTCCCAGTGAAGAATTGTATACTCCTAAGAAGGGACAAGGATGGCACTACAGCCCGATCGACATCATTTTGCGATTTGTTGTCGAGGGACGTGCATCGCATCTGCGGACCATTATCAATTAATAAATTATACATTACAAAAGAAGAAATTAAGAAACTCGAAGACGGCCGTCGAGAATACAATATTCGCGAGTTGCAAAAAATCTTAGGAGATATGTTTAAGAAAAGTAATGTAAAGGTGCACCTAATAGATAAATGTATAGAAATTACAGATCCTCATAAAAAGAAAATATTGCTCAACGATTATCATATATTACCAACAAGTGGACATGCAGGAATAAACCGCATGATGAAAACGATTAAACAGAAATACTTCTGGACAGGAATGCAGAACGACATAGCTACATACGTAAAGCATTGCACAATATGTCAAAAGAATAAACATATTACACCCAAGAAACAACCAATTGAAATAACATCAACTGCAGAATCAAGTTTTGACAAAATATTTTTGGACTTAGTAGGTCCTCTAGACGAATCGGTGAATGGATATAGGTACGTACTGACTTTACAAGACGAACTGACCAAATTCACGGAAGCTATTCCAATCCGAAATAAGGAAGCTGGTACAGTAGCCAAAGGTCTAGTAGAATGTTTCATCCTTAGATATGGAGTTCCAAAAACTGTAGCCTCTGATCAAGGAACAGAATTTATAAACAAAATCTTTAAGGATTTGTGCAAATTATTGAAAATAGAACAATTGCAATCTACAGCCTACCATCACGAAAGTATAGGAACGTTAGAAAATTCCCATAAAGTTCTCGGAGCATACCTCAGGAGCTATGTATCCGATAAACATACAGACTGGTGTACTTGGTTACCGTATTACGTATTTTGCTACAACACCACAGTACATACGGAAACAGGCTATACACCATTTGAATTAGTATTCGGTCGACGATGTACATTACCTTCAAACTTAACAAGACATGTAGAACCAAGATACAACTACGAAGATTACGTAATTGACTTAAGAGAAAAGTTACAAATAGCTCATAGAGATACAAGAGATACACTTCTAGACAGAAAAAACGATAGGAAAACTGACTACGATAGGAAGGCTAGAAGTAAACAAACTAGTTTTGAAGTAGGTAGTTTAGTTTTGCTAAGAAATGAGAATAGAAGAAAACTGGATCCTATTTACATAGGGCCATATGAAGTGTTATCTGAAGAAGGAGTAAATTGCGTAATAAAATACGAGGGAAAGAAAAGGAAGGTCCATAAAAACCGATTGAAGAAATTTTATGTGTATATATTAAAACAGTTCTTATTCAGTTTAGACTAAAATATAATTTTAAATAATAGAGAGCATGCGCATGCCATAGAATAGGATAGAAATAAGTATTTTCAGAATAAATATTATAAACATTAGAAGTATTAGGAATAAGAATACTCCATAGAATAGGATAGAAATAAGTATTTTCAGAATAAATATTATAAACATTAGGAAGTATTAGGAATAAGAATAATCAATAGAACAGAAATAAGTAAACAGAATAGGAATGAGAAACCTTAAAAATCAAATTACTTTAAAAATTATAATTATTATTATTACCATTTTCTTTTCCTAATAGTAAACAGTAGTAAACAAAAATAAGCAAAGCAAAATCTTACAACAAAATTGTAATTAACCTTAGCAAATAAATTATTCAACATGAGTAAAAACCGAACTAATAATTATAAAAAAAAAAAAAAAAAATAATAATAGCAAGTCGTTAATAGAAAAAAAAAAGAGAAAAAAAAAGAAGAAAGAAATTAGTCATTTAAGAATCCTACAAACAAAAAAAAAAAACAAAAAAAAAAAAACTTTTTGTAGGTAACATAACATATTTATATCTATAATATTAATATCAAAACATTGAAACACTACATTGTAAATATTCTTTTGAGATATAACAAAAAATTTAATTATATATAATAATACCAAAACATTGTAAACATTCTTTTGAGATCCCTTATTGTAGAAGTGGCGCGGAAAAGAAGAAATCAAGACATGTCATGATTTCTCCTTTTTCCCCCTGGAAGGGTGGTGTGAGGGATCGCACCAGCGACCACATAAATACTATGCCTTAAAGCATACAACATTTTAATTGAATTAAGCATACAAAATTTTGACCCTACATCGACTCTAGTGCCTCTCAAAATAAAATACAAAAATCTTAGATATGCAGTCATTAATTAATAGCACGCTCGGTGCACGAAAATAAACGCACACACAAACCAATACAACGTATTGGTTAACAGCACACATGGTGCATGAAAAACAAAAGCAAACAAAACCCACACGTATTGTTTAATAGCACACTCGGTGCATGGGAACAAAAAATATAAAACATCTCCAATAGCATAATTTATGACCAGCGGTCGCTCGCCTATGAAAATAAATATGCAGTCTAAGCATCATGAGCAAATGAGCGCCGACCGCTTAGAACGTTAATTACCCTTTCCATGCAATGTGCTGAGTAAGCGGCGCATGGAAATGGTAATGAAATAATAAGGTCGTTCGCTTGTGGAAACAAATATGTCAACACAGCAGAATAGGCGAGCGAACCCAAAAACACTTGACGCGGTCGGTCATAAATTACGTACATACAAACATGCACTATGCTGATAAGGCAATACTAGGGAAAATATGAATATCGATGAGTAGGCATTCCAGAGTCGATGTATGATCAAAAATCGATCAGTACATTGGTATAAAAGAAGGAAAAATTATCAAATAAAATCATTCATTTTCCAAAAAGTGAACGTTGAAAGTAAAAACCTCGTCGTCTTATTTTTTCCTCGTAAACATATCGTTCTGATACTGACGCCCTTAGGAGCTCCGGCTTTTGGGTTAGTGGTTATACGGCAACACGCCGAACACAGTCAAGAATCAAGGTTGATACAAACTCTAAACCACAAGGTTGGCCTCGGAAGGGACCAACTTTACAATGGTTTTCTGGTCAGATCGACCACCCAGGCAAGACGCCTGAAAATCCAATGAAAAGCACATCCAATTCGCCCTTACTTGCAACGAAAAAAAAAACCCGCCGATAAGAGAAGGGTTCTATGGTGAGGTAGCCTTTAACGTCAGCTGTGCGGTCAGGAACCAAAAAAAAAAATCAGAACCCGAAATTCCGCAAGACCTAGTTCCAAGGCCTCAACCAGAACTAGAAGAGGGATCGTCTTTAAGACGAACAATAATCTACCAAGTGATTAAATCGAACAAGAGAAATCTAATAGGGGAAATTATGAATAATCAGCTTTCAAGAGTCCCGCCGATTCTTTGGTCAGCTCTTCCGCTTCTAGCAAAAGGTATGCGATTCCAAAAGGAAGAGAGGGGCCTTCTTGATCAGACGACTGAGGTCCAGATAGAAAGAAGAAAAGAATTCTGGTGTGGGACAATCCGAGTACCATAGGAGGGTCCTAAGGGTTTTTGCCAGACAAGTATTTTGGTCAGGAACACGGCCAAAGGTGCCAAGTTACCTGCGATTCCTAAAGAGCCTGTCTAGCTGCCCACACTCGGTTGCAAAAATGAAATCCTAAAGACAACTATATATATTAAACTATAAGGGAAAATTTTAAAGCGAAAATAGTTTGTGGAACCCAAAACCATTAGCGCGATGCCAATATCCCTCGAGCCCCACGTTGGTATTAACCAACGAGGTTTCTACCTAAAGTGTGTGCCAATTTTATTGTAATGAATCAGACAGTGGTTTGTTGACGATTCCTATTTATCAACTCGTCCGCTGGAAGACATGGTTGAACCGGGCGCACGCGTTTAATCCAGCCATGCTCGTCGGCAACCGGGGTGGGATCTTGGTTGTCCCATGACTTCCTCCATTATCAAAAAATAATCCGCGTGCTACAAAATAAAACCAAAGCTAGAAGAATTACAACGAGATATAAGGAGAGAGATAGAGACGGAAGCTTGGCCCTGATGTCTTGACGCCTGGGGAGAGACTGTGGGAAGCGTATCCTACAACGCCACCCACCCACTTTCTTAACCCACCCTACCATTGGTCCCGATTTCCTTGGGACCCCCTTGTTTTCTTAAGCCACCGTTGACCCAGGGATTACCTGTGCCGGGAGGACAAAAGATAATGAAGTACTATACACACATTTTCAACCCTTTAACAACTTATTTATTTCCATCGATTTCAATGACGATATTCAAATGCCTCGTAATTCAAAGCAAAAAAAAACCATATTATCGGTTTGAAATTTTACAATCCTTAATGGGAATTACCATATCGAGTCGAATCTGTCAAACAAAACAAATTTATAAACGATTCAAAATACATTTATTCTAGACTAGCCGTTCCCGGGCGCTTTGCTACCCGCCCACTGACGCCACGCCCACTGACTCCACGCCCACTTACACCCGCGTTTCCCGGCTGCCCCATCCCACTGACCCCGCCCACTGACCTCCCGCCCACTGACGCCACGCCCACTTACCCTACCACTCCCCAATAACTAACCAACTCATCAATCCAGAAAACTATAGAATCTACACTTATACAGGCAAAAAATTTACACTTGTTCGAATATTCTTTTTATGAAGATTATATACAGGGAAAACTACATTTTCCACCCCAGCGCCACCTATCGGGTCCAAATTTTGTCAACAAGTTTCTTTTTATTTAAATATTATATGGTGTGAATTTGAGCCAAATCGTTCCATAATTAAGAATTTTCGAAAAAAAACGACACCAGCGCCACCTATCGGGTCAACGACTTTCTTTTTATTTAAATATTATATGGTGTACATTTGAGCCAAATCGTTCCATAAATAAGAATTTTCAGAAAAAAACGGTACCAGCGCCACCTAGAGGGGCTGAATTCACGTTTTAAACCTTTTCTTTTATCAGAATACTTTATGATGGTTGGGAAGTTAAGTTATCCATCAGAAACATCATTAATTCGGAAGTTAAATCTATTCTTGGGATATACAGCTGATTTACAATTCAAATCTAATAGTAATAACATTATTATCGATTTGAGACTCAAAACGATTAATAAGAAAGCAAGTAATCGATTTTCAAATTTAACTTTGATATTAATACGCAGTGCGAAACGATAGGGAAAGTCAATACGACTAATAAGCATTTATATAATCGATATGGGATTTAAATTTACTTATGCGCTTGATATGCAAACTTAAATTTAATAATAGGGAACAAGCTAAACCGATTATAAAGTCTAATATAATCTGTCGAATATTTAATCGATATGAAATTTAAATATAATAATATTACTTATGCGATCGATATGCAAACTTAAATGTAATGTTACGGAACACGGAAAACCGATATGAGAGTTAAATCTAATCTATCGAATATTTAATCGATTTGAAATTTAAATATAAAATATTAAACGATATGAAAAGTCAAAACGATTCAACAGCCGAATGGACTTCGGAGTCCCAAACACTCACAACCTGAAGTAAGCAGACACGCTAAAATGAATAACCAGCATTCGAATAAAGGAGAATCTGAAAATACACTTACTTGTATACGCGTAGATCCGTGCTTCGTCGCCAGCGCTGTCGAGTTGGGCAGAATCCAGGCTGTATTGAAAGAATGTTAATTGGAAATCATAATTTTCCTATCTTAAATTGAGACGATCCGCGCGCCCACCTCAGGCTACCAGGGTTTGGGGACCGTTACAAAATATATAATAATTCTTTTGTTGTTTCCTTTTTTTTTTTGTAATCAAACTACGATAAGGGACTATATAAGAATAAGGTTACGGGATCTGCTGAGGAGGTAGCGAGATCGACTGCTGCCGTTGGCAATTTATAGCTGTTGATAGTAACTAAAGATGCTGGTCATCAAGGATGCTGAGGATAATTTAGAGATGCAATTGGGGACGATTTCATCCAGATTACTCGAATTCAGGCTCTCCTATTCCTCCCCGTTACATAGTCAACGCAATACCGTTAATGCTCACGACCAAAGTTTGACCATAATTTAACAAGTTAGTGACGCGATAACCCTAATACTCCGACCAAAGGGTGTCTACCAGACAACCAAACAGCGCACCAGAGGCGATAGAAGGTGCTATTGGAAACGGGTATTGATTCAGCTTGCGCAGTCGCTATCGAGGGGGTGTGTGGGGGGGGGCAAGGCTGCCAAAGCGTAACTACAGAACGGTCTGCGCTGCTGTATTTCCCGTTCCGCACAACAGCATTTCTACTGATGGCGCTGCCGCTGACTTTGCTCTTCGGTAGTTGTGACAAATTCTGCCGCTGGACACTTTACGTAGAGTTCACCGTAATTCTTTTTTTTTCTTGCCCTGTACAGTTCAAACGGGTAGAGTACGAATGAAACACTGGGGCTAAACTTCGTAGCACTTATCGGCCACCACGTTTGTAGCTTTCTCTTGAACCATCCTTTTTACAGGTACAAACAAGTACGATATTATTTTATTTTTTTGCACGATAAAGAGCCACGCAAACACAAATGATGTGGGCCACTCGTTAGGTGGAAATGAATTAATGCAACTTTGCGTACTTTGCGTACGTTGCTTGCACTCAAAGGGTATTTCACGACTTTCCACTAAAATTTCATTAGGAATTCGCTTTTTATCAAAAAAAAATTTTCTGCACTTTCGGAATTCTTGCTATTCGCGTAGTCAGTGAATTATTTCCGATTTCTTGCATTCGGTTGCACGCGGCACTTGTTTAAAAAAAACAAATTGAATTTTCCTTTTTTTTCAAGTTTTACCAACTACCGGAAAAAATTCTTTGGCGACCGCTTGGTTCAAATAACAGGGACACAATGCCTTTTGCTTTTTCCATTTTTCGCCTCGTAGGTCACAGCAGTGCCAGTACGGGTGAAGGTAGATGACGCTATTCTCTCATCATACGGAGCCAATCAAAATAGGTCTTTTAAATTTCTTGTTCGACTTTTGGATGTCTACTACATTGACATAACTATGCCGATGCAGGAGCATGTAAGCCTACGTGGCATACCAGCTATGGCTGTTAGTAAGAAATCATGCGATTTCTGGGCCAATCAAAAGGAGTCTTTTAAATTTCTCGACCAGCATTTTGATAACTACTACATTGACATATTTATGTCGGTGCAAGTACGTGAAGTCGGCATTAAGAGCAGCGGTTATTTTTGTTGCAATGCAATTGGAATTCCACTGAACGCATTTCGCGCATAGGGTGGCTCAGATTTATCTGATAACGTTTGACAAAAAAAAATTATTCTTTCTTGTCTTCAGACAAAACAAAAAAAATCTCCCATTACAGCGTGTACCTCATAAAATTTAAAAACCTACTGTTCAACTTCAACTTGACAGCATAATTACATTACCCATGAATGTGCATCGCTTTTGACGTGACAACGTCTCACTACAAGGTTTAAGGGGTACATTTTCAAAAAGTTGAATGTTAAATGTCACTATTTAGCAGATGTTAAGTTGCATTTTTAACGGATGTTATGTCACACTTATAATATCTACTGGGATTTGGTCATGAGGAACTAGGATTTTTTTAACTAAACAATTTCTTAAGCTATTGGTCATACCAATGTATGTAGGACTATGATGCGACTATAAGACTTGTTCATATGGAAATTCTGGGATCTGCGTATTAGGGTCTGGAATGTTGTTGACCAAGCCATTTCTCAAGCGATTGGTATGTAGGACTATAAAATTTGATCCTATGGGAATTCTGGAATATGATCGTTATGGTCTGGAATTTCGGGAACAAAGCTTTTTCTCAAGAGATTCGCATGAAATTCGGTATGTACGACTAAGATCCGACTATAAGAAATGTTCCTGGCGGTCAGCCATCAGCAGAGTAGGGCGAATAACACAGAATGCTTCAGAAATGCATGTGGCCGCAACTATCTTTGACTGGTAGAAGTGCGATCAAACTTCCACGTGGTGGCCGCTGGTAATTTTCCTTTAGTACAAGAAAAGCGAAATGATCGGGCTATTCCCTTCAAAGTAAGGTTTGCGCGAGGCCAATAACCTCGCCCGTAAAAAACCATATTACGGAACCAAAAATCAGCATCGGATACACTGATGAACGATTTAAGAATTTTCTCTGGGAACGTACGCTCACTGAATAGAGCTCGAGCTGCACAACAGCTAGCCGATACCCTGTCCAAATATAATGCTGACATAACAGCAATCAGGAGATGGTGTCTTACAAAATCAGAATATGACATAAATTACAGCTGTCATGCAAGACATCATGTGCTCGGCGTGGGGTTTCTATTCAGCAAAAGAATGAAACCCACCGTTAACGGCTTTAAAGCAGTAAATAAACGGCTATGCAACCTTCGCGTGCCGGGCAGATTTAAAAACATAATAAACGTTCACGCATCAACAGAGCATTCCCCAGATGATGAAAAAAAAAGAATTCTTTGAATCAGTCGAACGGGAACTCCATGCCTGTCCTCAGTGGGGAAAAACACAAGCGTTTTTGTGCTTAAGAATTTTATATTACGGCAAACCACTTTATTAATTTACATTTACATTTATTTTAACAAAAAAGTAATTTCCAAAACAAAAAACAAACAAATATTTTTTCTCTCTAAAGTAAAGGTTTGGTTTTACCCATGACAACGGAACAAAGGAAAAGCAACACATATCAAAAAATATGACATTAAATCAAAAACTTTAGAACCTTTTTTTAGTACTAAATGTGAACGTGTACCATTACACCATTCAGCTTGTTTTAATTCACAATGAAAACTGGTAAATGGCAAACATTAAAGGAAACAAAAATTATAATGACATTTTTAACTAAATGATTCTTTTTGTGGTTTCCTATTTTTCCAGGTTATGGCGTTTGCCAGCTGAGACGAATTTGATGCTGTTTGATGTTGCTTCAACACTCAGTATGACGTAAGAATCATTGTGGGGGATATGAATGCCAGTATGGAGCCAGTATTCAGGCAGTACATTGGAACCACTAGCTTACACGAAAACAATAATGACAATGGACAACGAGTCATAGAGCAAACAATATCCACAAAGCCACCTGGGTAGCTCTTGGTGGAGTCACTCCCAACCAGATAGACCACGTGTTGATAGACCGCCGCCCCGAATGTGATGACGGTACGAACGTACCGAGGTCCCAACGTCGACTCGGACCACTACTATCTTGTTGGTATGGTGCTCCGAGTGCGGATTGCATCATCCAGTATGACAGCATCCGCGAATCAGATTTGAGTCAACACGGCTGCCCTTCGCAACGAAGCGACCAGAAACAACTACGGTCAAGCGATATGACTCGCCCTAAATGCAGGAAGAGTAAGTCCTGGGGCTGAGATGCCGGTCGTAGAAGAGAAATAGATACGCCTTAAGAATACTGTCATTTGTACTGCTGACTCCATCTTAGGAAGAATCTCGTCCGTGAACTAGAACCGTATAGAGAGCGAGGAAGTTCTACCAAAGAGTCCGCGGTATGACGCAATATACACCGAGTTGCACATACTGCAAAGGCAAAGAGGGTAATCTGATCGCCGATCTCAAAGGCGTCTTAGAGCAATGGGAAGAGCACTTTCATGAGTTGCTTAATTGCCAGCTAACTGAGAAATTAGAGGTTCCACCAATGACCGAAGAGCACACAATGCTGCCGCCACCAAGCATAGACGAAGTTAGCAGAGCGATAAAACGGCTTAAAAATAATAAGGCTCCGTGATCAGACGGCATCCTAGCGGAGCTAATTAAAACTTATAGTGCAAGTATGGGAGTAAGAAGCGATGCCAGAAGACTGGCGAAGAGGCATCGTGGTATAACGTTGTTGAGTACCGCGTATAAGATATTCTCAAAGCCATGAGAGAATTCGGCATCCCAAATAAACTGACATGACTATGTAGGTTGACCATGACCAATGTTATAAGCCAAGTAAAAATATCCGGATCACTATCATGCCCATTCAACATCTGTAACGGGCTCCGACAAGGGGATGGACTGGCCTGCGTCCTCTTCAACCTGGCCTTGGAGAAAGTGATTCGAGACTCTGACGTAACGGCGAGAGGAACAATCATCTATAAGTCCATTCAGATACTGGCTTACGCAGATGATATTTACATCGTTGGTAGAAACCGAAGAGCTGCACAGTAAGCTTTCATCCATATAGAGCAGGCGACACGAAATCTGGGGCTGCACATAAATGAGAGCAAACCAAAGTACATGGTGGCCACGTCTGCGAGTATAAGATCCAACATTGGTCCCTCAATTCAAATTGTGGAGCGCGAAATTAAAGTTGTGCAATCCTTTAACTGTCTCGGGTCAACTGTAGCAGCCGATAACATCATTGAACCAGAAATAGAGCCAACAAAGCCTACTATAGTCTGTGAAGACTCTTCAAATCCAGGAATTTAACCATATCATCCAAGCTGCTGGTATGTAAGACAAGGGTCATACCTGTACATACATATCGATCCGAGACTTGTGTGCTTAGCATAAAGCATTCTGACCTCTTAGCCGCGTTCAAGAGAAAAGTCTTAGGGAGAATTTTTGGCCCCGTATGTGAAGAAGGACGATTCCGGAGACTCTACAATAATGAGATCTACGAGCGTTACTGCGATGTCGACAACGTGAAGAAAATTAAGCTCGGTAGGCACCGGTGGGCAGGACACGTAGCTCGCATGAGCGAAGAGGATCCAGCTCGGAAAGTCCTTTGCGGTAGGATTTATGGAACACGACAGCGAGGCCGGCCAAGCCTAAGCTGGAAGCATGCTAAGACCTAGACGCCCAGACTTAAGGGATGCCAAACTGGATGACATTGGCTCGAAGTCGGGACCGGTGAAGAGATTTTTTGCGGGAGGCCAGGTCCGGACAGCGGTTGTAAAGCCAAATATGAGGATGATGATTATTCTGATTGTCATATATCAGAAGCTTTAACTTGGCTCTGCTCATAGGTACATTTTTTTGTTTGATTGTGAAAAAATCCTGAATGAATATTTTTACAGAATAACTTTTGCATTTTATTTTATAACAAAAGAAATCCTTAGTTCTCAATTGTCATGTAAAATAAAGAAATTCAGTCGATTGAAACTTATTAAATTTTCTCTTTGGATGAAATGTTTGTAGCACTGAAAAGAGCTTTTTGTTATGTTAACTTCAAATTATTTTTGTTGAAAATCTAACCGTCTGGAAAATTATACATTTTACTTTATAGGTGCTGCTTTCTTCAATGCTGTAGCGGATTTTTTGGTTTAGCTGCAGCAACGGTAACAGCTTTTGGTTTAGCAGCCGCTTATAACACTAAAAGCAGCAGCTTTTGGTTTCCTTGTTTTAGCCTTAACAGCACCACCTGCCTGTTTTAGTTTTTTAGCTTTTTCCGTTTTTTTTCTTCTCTACCACTTTTTTTAGTAGTTGCAGATTTTTTCACTTTCTTCTCGCCGGATCCGGCTGTAAATTTTTTCACTGCTGTTGCTGGCTTCTTGTTAACTGTGGTGACTGTCTTTTTCTTCACAGAGGATTTTGCTTTAGGTTCCTTACTAGCAGCAGCGGCTAATTTAAACGAGCCAGAGGCACTTTTACTTCTGGTTTGGATCAACTTTCCACTGGCAACAGAATTTTTCAAGTACTTTTTAATGAAAGGAGCTAGTTTTAAATGAATTTTTAAATCTAAAACAGTCCTTTGATGACACAATTGGACTTAGAAATAATTGCGTTACATATTACAATTGAGAAGGTCAAGAAATTACGAGCTCTATAATATGCATTTTGTAAGCTAATTTTATGAAATGGTTTCAAGTTTCAAATTTGATTGAATTTTTAATTCTAAAACAGTCCTTTGTTGACACAATTGGACTTAGAAATAATTGCGTTACATATTACAATTGAGAAGGTCAAGAAATTACGAGCTCTATAATATGCATTTTGTAAGTTAATTTTATGAAATGGTTTCAAGTTTCAAATTTGATTGAATTTTTAATTCTAAAACAGTCCTTTGATGACACAATTGGACTTCGAAATAAGTGCGTTACATATTACAGTTAAGAAGGTCGAGAAATTACGAGCTCTATAATATGCATTTTGTAAGCTAATTTTATGAAATGGTTCCAAGTTTCAAATTTGATTGAATTTTTAATTCTAAAACAGTCCTTTGATGACACAATTGGACTTAGAAATAATTGCGTTACATATTACAGTTGAGAAGGTCAAGAAATTACGAGCTCAATAATAAGCATTTTGTAAGTTAATTTTATGAAATGGTTCCAAGTTTCAAATTTGATTGAATTTTTAATTCTAAAACAGTCCGTTGATGACACAATTGGAATTCGAAATAAGTGCGTTACATATTACAGTTAAGAAGGTCGAGAAATTACGAGCTCTATAATATGCATTTTGTAAGCTAATTTTATCAAATGGTTCCAAGTTTCAAATTTGATTGAATTTTTAATTCTAAAACAGTCCTTTGATGACACAATTGGACTTCGAAATAAGTGCGTTACATATTACAGTTAAGAAGGTCGAGAAATTACGAGCTCTATAATATGCATTTTGTAAGCTAATTTTATGAAATGGTTCCAAGTTTCAAATTTGATTGAATTTTTAATTCTAAAACAGTCCTTTGATGACACAATTGGACTTCGAAATAAGTGCGTTACATATTCCAGTTGAGAAGGTCAAGAAATTACGAGCTCTATAATAAGCATTTTGTAAGTTAATTTTATGAAATGGTTCCAAGTTTCAAATTTGATTGAATTTTTAATTCTAAAACAGTCCTTTGATGACACAATTGGACTTCGAAATAAGTGCGTTACATATTACAGTTAAGAAGGTCGAGAAATTACGAGCTCTATAATATGCATTTTGTAAGCTAATTTTATGAAATGGTTCCAAGTTTCAGCTTTGATTGAATTTTTAATTTTAAAACAGTCCTTTGATGACACAATTGGACTTAGAAATAATTGCGTTACATATTACAGTTGAGAAGGTCAAGAAATTACGAGCTCTATAATAAGCATTTTGTAAGTTAATTTTATGAAATGGTTCCAATTTTCAAATTTGATTGAATTTTTAATTCTAAAACAGTCCGTTGATGACACAATTGGACTTCGAAATAAGTGCGTTACATATTACAGTTAAGAAGGTCGAGAAATTACGAGCTCTAAAATATGCATTTTGTAAGCTAATTTTTTGAAATGGTTCCAAGTTTCAAATTTGATTGAATTTTTAATTCTAAAACAGTCCTTTGATGACACAATTGGACTTCGAAATAAGTGCGTTACATATTACAGTTGAGAAGGTCAAGAAATTACGAGCTCAATAATAAGCATTTTGTAAGTTAATTTTATGAAATGGTTCCAAGTTTCAAATTTGATTGAATTTTTAATTCTAAAACAGTCCTTTGATGACACAATTGGACTTCGAAATAAGTGAGTTATATATTACAACTGAGAAGGTCGAGAAATTACGAGCTCTATAATATGCATTTTGTAAGCTAATTTTATGAAATGGTTCCAAGTTTCAAATTTGATTGAATTTTTAATTCTAAAACAGTCCTTTGATGACACAATTGGACTTCGAAATAAGTGCGTTACATATTACAGTTAAGAAGGTCAAGAAATTACGAGCTCTATAATATGCATTTTGTAAGCTAATTTTATGAAATGGTTCCAAGTTTCAAATTTGATTGAATTTTTAATTCTAAAACAGTCCTTTGATGACACAATAGGACTTCGAAATAAATTCGTTACATATTACAGTTAAGAAGGTCGAGAAATTAGGAGCTCTATAATATGCATTTTGTAAGCTAATTTTATGAAATGGTTCCAAGTTTCAAATTTGATTGAATTTTTAATTCTAAAACAGTCTAAAACAGTCTAAAACAGTTTGATGACACAATAGAACTTAGAAATAATTGCGTTACATATTACAGTTAAGAAGGTCAAGAAATTACGAGCTCTATAATATGCATTTTGTAAGCTAATTTTATGAAATGGTTCCAAGTTTCAAATTTGAATTTTTAATTCTAAAACAGTCCTTTGATGACACAATAGGACTTCGAAATAAATGCGTTACATATTACAGTTAAGAAGGTCGAGAAATTACGAGCTCTATTATATGCATTTTGTAAGCTAATTTTATGAAATGGTTCCAAGTTTCAAATTTGAATTTTTAATTCTAAAACAGTCCTTTGATGACACAATAGGACTTCGAAATAAATGCGTTACATATTACAGTTAAGAAGGTCGAGAAATTACGAGCTCTATAATATGCATTTTGTAAGCTAATTTTATGAAATGGTTCCAAGTTTCAAATTTGATTGAATTTTTAATTCTAAAACAGTCCTTTGATGACACAATTGGACTTCGAAATAAATGCGTTACATATTACAGTTAAGAAGGTCGAGAAATTAGGAGCTCTATAATATGCATTTTGTAAGCTAATTTTATGAAATGGTTCCAAGTTTCAAATTTGATTGAATTTTTAATTCTAAAACAGTCCTTTGATGACACAATAGAACTTAGAAATAAATGCGTTACATATTACAGTTAAGAAGGTCGAGAAATTACGAGCTCTATAATATGCATTTTGTAAGCTAATTTTATGAAATGGTTCCAAGTTTCAAATTTGAATTTTTAATTCTAAAACAGTCCTTTGATGACACAATAGGACTTCGAAATAAATGCGTTACATATTACAGTTAAGAAGGTCGAGAAATTACGAGCTCTATAATATGCATTTTGTAAGCTAATTTTATGAAATGGTTCCAAGTTTCAAATTTGATTGAATTTTTAATTCTAAAACAGTCCTTTGATGACACAATTGGACTTCGAAATAAGTGCGTTACATATTACAGTTAAGAAGGTCGAGAAATTACGAGCTCTATAATATGCATTTTGTAAGCTAATTTTATGAAATGGTTCCAAGTTTCAAATTTGATTGAATTTTTAATTCTAAAACAGTCCTTTGATGACACAATAGGACTTCGAAATAAATGCGTTACATATTACAGTTAAGAAGGTCGAGAAACTACGAGCTCTATAATATGCTTTTTGTAAGCTAATTTTATGAAATGGTTCCAAGTTTCAAATTTGAATTTTTAATTCTAAAACAGTCCTTTGATGACACAATAGGACTTCGAAATAAATTCGTTACATATTACAGTTAAGAAGGTCGAGAAATTAGGAGCTCTATAATATGCATTTTGTAAGCTAATTTTATGAAATGTTTCCACGTTTCAAATTTGATTGAATTTTTAATTCTAAAACAGTCCTTTGATGACACAATAGAACTTAGAAATAAATGCGTTACATATTACAGTTAAGAAGGTCGAGAAATTACGAGCTCTATAATATGCATTTTGTAAGCTAATTTTATGAAATGGTTCCAAGTTTCAAATTTGATTGAATTTTTAATTCTAAAACAGTCCTTTGATGACACAATTGGACTTCGAAATAAGTGCGTTACATATTACAGTTAAGAAGGTCGAGAAATTACGAGCTCTATAATATGCATTTTGTAAGCTAATTTTATGAAATGGTTCCAAGTTTCAAATTTGATTGAATTTTTAATTCTAAAACAGTCCTTTGATGACACAATAGGACTTCGAAATAAATGCGTTACATATTACAGTTAAGAAGGTCGAGAAACTACGAGCTCTATAATATGCATTTTGTAAGCTAATTTTATGAAATGGTTCCAAGTTTCAAATTTGAATTTTTAATTCTAAAACAGTCCTTTGATGACACAATAGGACTTCGAAATAAATTCGTTACATATTACAGTTAAGAAGGTCGAGAAATTAGGAGCTCTATAATATGCATTTTGTAAGCTAATTTTATGAAATGTTTCCACGTTTCAAATTTGATTGAATTTTTAATTCTAAAACAATCCTTTGATGACACAATAGAACTTAGAAATAATTGCGTTACATATTACAGCTAAGAAGGTCAAGAAATTACGAGCTCTATAATATGCATTTTGTAAGCTAATTTTATGAAATGGTTCCAAGTTTCAAATTTGATTGAATTTTTAATTCTAAAACAGTCCTTTGATGACACAATAGAACTTAGAAATAAATGCGTTACATATTACAGTTAAGAAGGTCGAGAAATTACGAGCTCTATAATATGCATTTTGTAAGCTAATTTTATGAAATGGTTCCAAGTTTCAAATTTGATTGAATTTTTAATTCTAAAACAGTCCTTTGATGACACAATAGAACTTAGAAATAAATGCGTTACATATTACAGTTAAGAAGGTCGAGAAATTACGAGCTCTATAATATGCATTTTGTAAGCTAATTTTATGAAATGGTTCCAAGTTTCAAATTTGATTGAATTTTTAATTCTAAAACAGTCCTTTGATGACACAATTGGAATTCGAAATAAGTGCGTTACATATTACAGTTAAGAAGGTCGAGAAATTACGAGCTCTATAATATGCATTTTGTAAGCTTATTTTATGAAATGGTTCCAAGTTTCAAATTTGATTGAATTTTTAATTTAAAAACAGTCCTTTGATGACACAGTTGGACTTAGAAATAATTGCGTTACATATTACAGTTAAGAAGGTCGAGAAATTACGAGCTCTATAATATGCATTTTGTAAGTTAATTTTATGAAATGGTTCCAAGTTTCAACTTTGATTGAATTTTTAATTTAAAAACAGTCCTTTGATGACACAATTGGACTTCGAAATAAGTGCGTTACATATTACAGTTAAGAAGGTCGAGAAATTACGAGCTCTATAATATGCATTTTGTAAGTTAATTTTATGAAATGGTTCCAAGTTTCAAATTTGATTGAATTTTTAATTTAAAAACAGTCCTTTGATGACACAATTGGACTTAGAAATAATTGCGTTACATATTACAGTTAAGAAGGTCAAGAAATTACGAGCTATATAATATGCATTTTGTAAGCTAATTTTATGAAATGGTTCCAAGTTTCAAATTTGATTGAATTTTTAATTCTAAAATAGTCCTTTGATGACACAATAGAACTTAGAAATAAATGCGTTACATATTACAGTTAAGAAGGTCGAGAAATTACGAGCTCTATAATATGCATTTTGTAAGCTAATTTTATGAAATGGTTCCAAGTTTCAAATTTGATTGAATTTTTAATTCTAAAACAGTCCTTTGATGACACAATTGGACTTCGAAATAAGTGCGTTACATATTACAGTTAAGAAGGTCGAGAAATTACGAGCTCTATAATATGCATTTTGTAAGTTAATTTTATGAAATGGTTCCAAGTTTCAAATTTGATTGAATTTTTAATTTAAAAACAGTCCTTTGGACACAGTTGGACTTAGAAATAATTACGTTACATATTACAGTTAAGAAGGTCGAGAAATTACGAGCTCTATAATATGCATTTTGTAAGTTAATTTTATGAAATGGTTCCAAGTTTCAAATTTGATTGAATTTTTAATTTAAAAACAGTCCTTTGATGACACAGTTGGACTTAGAAATAATTGCGTTACATATTACAGTTAAGAAGGTCGAGAAATTACGAGCTCTATAATATGCATTTTGTAAGTTAATTTTATGAAATGGTTCCAAGTTTCAACTTTGATTGAATTTTTAATTTAAAAACAGTCCTTTGATGACACAATTGGACTTCGAAATAAGTGCGTTACATATTACAGTTAAGAAGGTCGAGAAACTACGAGCTCTATAATATGCATTTTGTAAGCTAATTTTATGAAATGGTTCCAAGTTTCAAATTTGAATTTTTAATTCTAAAACAGTCCTTTGATGACACAATAGGACTTCGAAATAAATTCGTTACATATTACAGTTAAGAAGGTCGAGAAATTAGGAGCTCTATAATATGCATTTTGTAAGCTAATTTTATGAAATGTTTCCACGTTTCAAATTTGATTGAATTTTTAATTCTAAAACAATCCTTTGATGACACAATAGAACTTAGAAATAATTGCGTTACATATTACAGCTAAGAAGGTCAAGAAATTACGAGCTCTATAATATGCATTTTGTAAGCTAATTTTATGAAATGGTTCCAAGTTTCAAATTTGATTGAATTTTTAATTCTAAAACAGTCCTTTGATGACACAATAGAACTTAGAAATAAATGCGTTACATATTACAGTTAAGAAGGTCGAGAAATTACGAGCTCTATAATATGCATTTTGTAAGCTAATTTTATGAAATGGTTCCAAGTTTCAAATTTGATTGAATTTTTAATTCTAAAACAGTCCTTTGATGACACAATAGAACTTAGAAATAAATGCGTTACATATTACAGTTAAGAAGGTCGAGAAATTACGAGCTCTATAATATGCATTTTGTAAGCTAATTTTATGAAATGGTTCCAAGTTTCAAATTTGATTGAATTTTTAATTCTAAAACAGTCCTTTGATGACACAATTGGAATTCGAAATAAGTGCGTTACATATTACAGTTAAGAAGGTCGAGAAATTACGAGCTCTATAATATGCATTTTGTAAGCTTATTTTATGAAATGGTTCCAAGTTTCAAATTTGATTGAATTTTTAATTTAAAAACAGTCCTTTGATGACACAGTTGGACTTAGAAATAATTGCGTTACATATTACAGTTAAGAAGGTCGAGAAATTACGAGCTCTATAATATGCATTTTGTAAGTTAATTTTATGAAATGGTTCCAAGTTTCAACTTTGATTGAATTTTTAATTTAAAAACAGTCCTTTGATGACACAATTGGACTTCGAAATAAGTGCGTTACATATTACAGTTAAGAAGGTCGAGAAATTACGAGCTCTATAATATGCATTTTGTAAGTTAATTTTATGAAATGGTTCCAAGTTTCAAATTTGATTGAATTTTTAATTTAAAAACAGTCCTTTGATGACACAATTGGACTTAGAAATAATTGCGTTACATATTACAGTTAAGAAGGTCAAGAAATTACGAGCTATATAATATGCATTTTGTAAGCTAATTTTATGAAATGGTTCCAAGTTTCAAATTTGATTGAATTTTTAATTCTAAAATAGTCCTTTGATGACACAATAGAACTTAGAAATAAATGCGTTACATATTACAGTTAAGAAGGTCGAGAAATTACGAGCTCTATAATATGCATTTTGTAAGCTAATTTTATGAAATGGTTCCAAGTTTCAAATTTGATTGAATTTTTAATTCTAAAACAGTCCTTTGATGACACAATTGGACTTCGAAATAAGTGCGTTACATATTACAGTTAAGAAGGTCGAGAAATTACGAGCTCTATAATATGCATTTTGTAAGTTAATTTTATGAAATGGTTCCAAGTTTCAAATTTGATTGAATTTTTAATTTAAAAACAGTCCTTTGGACACAGTTGGACTTAGAAATAATTACGTTACATATTACAGTTAAGAAGGTCGAGAAATTACGAGCTCTATAATATGCATTTTGTAAGTTAATTTTATGAAATGGTTCCAAGTTTCAAATTTGATTGAATTTTTAATTTAAAAACAGTCCTTTGATGACACAATTGGACTTAGAAATAATTGCGTTACATATTACAGTTAAGAAGGTCGAGAAATTACGAGCTCTATAATATGCATTTTGTAAGTTAATTTTATGAAATGGTTCCAAGTTTCAACTTTGATTGAATTTTTAATTTTAAAACAGTCCTTTGATGACACAATTGGACTTAGAAATAATTGCGTTACATATTACAGTTGAGAAGGTCAAGAAATTACGAGCTCTATAATATGCATTTTGTAAGTTAATTTTATGAAATGATTCCAAGTTTCAAATTTAATTTAATTTTTAATTCTAAAACAATCCTTTGGTGAAACAATTGAACTTCGAAATAAGTGAGTTATATATTACAACTGAGAAGGTCAAGAAATTACGAGCTCTATAATATGCATTTTGTAAGTTCATTTTATAAAATGATTCCAAGTTTCAAATTTAATTTAATTTTTAATTTTAGAACAGTCCTTTGATGACACAATTGGACTTCGAAATAAGTGCGTTATATATTGCAATTGAGAAGGTCAAGAAATTACGAGCTCTATAATATGCATTTTGTAAGTTAATTTTATGAAATGGTTCCAAGTTTCAACTTTGATTGAATTTTTAATTTAAAAACAGTCCTTTGATGACACAATTGGACTTAGAAATAATTGCGTTACATATTACAGTTAAGAAGGTCGAGAAATTACGAGCTCTATATTATGCATTTTGTAAGTTAATTTTATGAAATGGTTCCAAGTTTCAACTTTGATTGAATTTTTAATTTTAAAACAGTCCTTTGATGACACAATTGGACTTAGAAATAATTGCGTTACATATTACAGTTGAGAAGGTCAAGAAATTACGAGCTCTATAATATGCATTTTGTAAGTTAATTTTATGAAATGATTCCAAGTTTCAAATTTAATTTAATTTTTAATTCTAAAACAATCCTTTGATGAAACAATTGGAATTCGAAATAAGTGAGTTATATATTACAACTGAGAAAGTCAAGAAATTATGAGCTCTATAATATGCATTTTGTAAGTTAATTTTATGAAATGATTCCAAGTTTCAATTTTAATTTAATTTTTAATTCTAAAACAATCCTTTGATGAAACAATTGAACTTCGAAATAAGTGCGTTATATATTGCAATTGAGAAGGTCAAGAAATTACGAGCTCTATAATATGCATTTTGTAAGTTCCTTTTTAAAATGATTCCAAGTTTCAAATTTAATTTAATTTTTAATTTTAAAACAGTCCTTTGATGACACAATTGGACTTCGAAATAAGTGCGTTATATATTGCAATTGAGAAGGTCAAGAAATTACGAGCTCTATAATATGCATTTTGTAAGTTCATTTTATGAAATGATTCCAAGTGTTAAATTTAATTTAATTTTTAATTCTAAAACAATCCTTTGATGAAACAATTGAACTTCGAAATAAGTGAGTTATATATTACAACTGAGAAAGTCAAGAAATTATGAGCTCTATAATATGCATTTTGTAAGTTCATTTTATGAAATGATTCCAAGTTTCAAATTTAATTTAATTTTTAATTCTAAAACAATCATTTGGTGAAACAATTGAACTTCGAAATAAGTGAGTTATATATTACAACTGAGAAGGTCAAGAAATTACGAGCTCTATAATATGCATTTTGTAAGTTCATTTTATAAAATGATTCCAAGTTTCAAATTTAATTTAATTTTTAATTTTAAAACAGTCCTTTGATGACACAATTGGACTTCGAAATAAGTGCGTTATATATTGCAATTGAGAAGGTCAAGAAATTACGAGCTCTATAATATGCATTTTGTAAGTTAATTTTATGAAATGATTCCAAGTTTTAAATTTAATTTAATTTTTAATTCTAAAACAATCCTTTGATGAAACAATTGAACTTCGAAATAAGTGAGTTATATATTACAACTGAGAAAGTCAAGAAATTATGAGCTCTATAATATGCATTTTGTAAGTTAATTTTATGAAATGATTCCAAGTTTCAATTTTAATTTAATTTTTAATTCTAAAACAATCCTTTGATGAAACAATTGAACTTCGAAATAAGTGCGTTATATATTGCAATTGAGAAGGTCAAGAAATTACGAGCTCTATAATATGCATTTTGTAAGTTCATTTTATGAAATGATTCCAAGTTTCAAATTTAATTTAATTTTTAATTCTAAAACAATCCTTTGGTGAAACAATTGAACTTCGAAATAAGTGAGTTATATATTACAACTGAGAAGGTCAAGAAATTACGAGCTCTATAATATGCATTTTGTAAGTTCATTTTATAAAATGATTCCAAGTTTCAAATTTAATTTAATTTTTAATTTTAAAACAGTCCTTTGATGACACAATTGGACTTCGAAATAAGTGCGTTATATATTGCAATTGAGAAGGTCAAGAAATTACGAGCTCTATAATATGCATTTTGTAAGTTAATTTTATGAAATGATTCCAAGTTTTAAATTTAATTTAATTTTTAATTCTAAAACAATCCTTTGATGAAACAATTGAACTTCGAAATAAGTGAGTTATATATTACAACTGAGAAAGTCAAGAAATTATGAGCTCTATAATATGCATTTTGTAAGTTAATTTTATGAAATGATTCCAAGTTTCAATTTTAATTTAATTTTTAATTCTAAAACAATCCTTTGATGAAACAATTGAACTTCGAAATAAGTGCGTTATATATTGCAATTGAGAAGGTCAAGAAATTACGAGCTCTATAATATGCATTTTGTAAGTTCATTTTATGAAATGATTCCAAGTTTCAAATTTAATTTAATTTTTAATTCTAAAACAATCCTTTGGTGAAACAATTGAACTTCGAAATAAGTGAGTTATAAATTACAACTGAGAAGGTCAAGAAATTACGAGCTCTATAATATGCATTTTGTAAGTTCATTTTATAAAATGATTCCAAGTTTCAAATTTAATTTAATTTTTAATTTTAAAACAGTCCTTTGATGACACAATTGGACTTCGAAATAAGTGCGTTATATATTGCAATTGAGAAGGTCAAGAAATTACGAGCTCTATAATATGCATTTTGTAAGTTAATTTTATGAAATGACTCCAAGTTTCAATTTTAATTTAATTTTTAATTCTAAAACAATCCTTTGATGAAACAATTGAACTTCGAAATAAGTGCGTTATATATTGCAATTGAGAAGGTCAAGAAATTACGAGCTCTATAATATGCTTTTTGTATGTTCATTTTATGAAATGATTCCAAGTTTCAAATTTAATTTAATTTTTAATTCTAAAACAATCCTTTGGTGAAACAATTGAACTTCGAAATAAGTGCGTTATATATTGCAATTGAGAAGGTCAAGAAATTACGAGCTCTATAATATGCATTTTGTAAGTTCATTTTATAAAATGATTCCAAGTTTCAAATTTAATTTAATTTTTAATTTTAAAACAGTCCTTTGATGACACAATTGGACTTCGAAATAACTGCGTTATATATTGCAATTGAGAAGGTCAAGAAATTACGAGCTCTATAATATGCATTTTGTAAGTTAATTTTATGAAATGATTCCAAGTTTCAAATTTGATTGAATTTTTAATTTAAAAACAGTCCTTTGGACACAGTTGGACTTAGAAATAATTACGTTACATATTACAGTTAAGAAGGTCGAGAAATTACGAGCTCTATAATATGCATTTTGTAAGTTAATTTTATGAAATGGTTCCAAGTTTCAAATTTGATTGAATTTTTAATTTAAAAACAGTCCTTTGATGACACAATTGGACTTAGAAATAATTGCGTTACATATTACAGTTAAGAAGGTCGAGAAATTACGAGCTCTATAATATGCATTTTGTAAGTTAATTTTATGAAATGGTTCCAAGTTTCAACTTTGATTGAATTTTTAATTTTAAAACAGTCCTTTGATGACACAATTGGACTTAGAAATAATTGCGTTACATATTACAGTTGAGAAGGTCAAGAAATTACGAGCTCTATAATATGCATTTTGTAAGTTAATTTTATGAAATGATTCCAAGTTTCAAATTTAATTTAATTTTTAATTCTAAAACAATCCTTTGGTGAAACAATTGAACTTCGAAATAAGTGAGTTATACATTACAACTGAGAAGGTCAAGAAATTACGAGCTCTATAATATGCATTTTGTAAGTTCATTTTATAAAATGATTCCAAGTTTCAAATTTAATTTAATTTTTAATTTTAGAACAGTCCTTTGATGACACAATTGGACTTCGAAATAAGTGCGTTATATATTGCAATTGAGAAGGTCAAGAAATTACGAGCTCTATAATATGCATTTTGTAAGTTAATTTTATGAAATGGTTCCAAGTTTCAACTTTGATTGAATTTTTAATTTAAAAACAGTCCTTTGATGACACAATTGGACTTAGAAATAATTGCGTTACATATTACAGTTAAGAAGGTCGAGAAATTACGAGCTCTATAATATGCATTTTGTAAGTTAATTTTATGAAATGGTTCCAAGTTTCAACTTTGATTGAATTTTTAATTTTAAAACAGTCCTTTGATGACACAATTGGACTTAGAAATAATTGCGTTACATATTACAGTTGAGAAGGTCAAGAAATTACGAGCTCTATAATATGCATTTTGTAAGTTAATTTTATGAAATGATTCCAAGTTTCAAATTTAATTTAATTTTTAATTCTAAAACAATCCTTTGATGAAACAATTGAAATTCGAAATAAGTGAGTTATATATTACAACTGAGAAAGTCAAGAAATTATGAGCTCTATAATATGCATTTTGTAAGTTAATTTTATGAAATGATTCCAAGTTTCAATTTTAATTTAATTTTTAATTCTAAAACAATCCTTTGATGAAACAATTGAACTTCGAAATAAGTGCGTTATATATTGCAATTGAGAAGGTCAAGAAATTACGAGCTCTATAATATGCATTTTGTAAGTTCCTTTTTAAAATGATTCCAAGTTTCAAATTTAATTTAATTTTTAATTTTAAAACAGTCCTTTGATGACACAATTGGACTTCGAAATAAGTGCGTTATATATTGCAATTGAGAAGGTCAAGAAATTACGAGCTCTATAATATGCATTTTGTAAGTTCATTTTATGAAATGATTCCAAGTGTTAAATTTAATTTAATTTTTAATTCTAAAACAATCCTTTGATGAAACAATTGAACTTCGAAATAAGTGAGTTATATATTACAACTGAGAAAGTCAAGAAATTATGAGCTCTATAATATGCATTTTGTAAGTTCATTTTATGAAATGATTCCAAGTTTCAAATTTAATTTAATTTTTAATTCTAAAACAATCATTTGGTGAAACAATTGAACTTCGAAATAAGTGAGTTATATATTACAACTGAGAAGGTCAAGAAATTACGAGCTCTATAATATGCATTTTGTAAGTTCATTTTATAAAATGATTCCAAGTTTCAAATTTAATTTAATTTTTAATTTTAAAACAGTCCTTTGATGACACAATTGGACTTCGAAATAAGTGCGTTATATATTGCAATTGAGAAGGTCAAGAAATTACGAGCTCTATAATATGCATTTTGTAAGTTAATTTTATGAAATGATTCCAAGTTTTAAATTTAATTTAATTTTTAATTCTAAAACAATCCTTTGATGAAACAATTGAACTTCGAAATAAGTGAGTTATATATTACAACTGAGAAAGTCAAGAAATTATGAGCTCTATAATATGCATTTTGTAAGTTAATTTTATGAAATGATTCCAAGTTTCAATTTTAATTTAATTTTTAATTCTAAAACAATCCTTTGATGAAACAATTGAACTTCGAAATAAGTGCGTTATATATTGCAATTGAGAAGGTCAAGAAATTACGAGCTCTATAATATGCATTTTGTAAGTTCATTTTATGAAATGATTCCAAGTTTCAAATTTAATTTAATTTTTAATTCTAAAACAATCCTTTGGTGAAACAATTGAACTTCGAAATAAGTGAGTTATAAATTACAACTGAGAAGGTCAAGAAATTACGAGCTCTATAATATGCATTTTGTAAGTTCATTTTATAAAATGATTCCAAGTTTCAAATTTAATTTAATTTTTAATTTTAAAACAGTCCTTTGATGACACAATTGGACTTCGAAATAAGTGCGTTATATATTGCAATTGAGAAGGTCAAGAAATTACGAGCTCTATAATATGCATTTTGTAAGTTAATTTTATGAAATGATTCCAAGTTTTAAATTTAATTTAATTTTTAATTCTAAAACAATCCTTTGATGAAACAATTGAACTTCGAAATAAGTGAGTTATATATTACAAATGAGAAAGTCAAGAAATTATGAGCTCTATAATATGCATTTTGTAAGTTAATTTTATGAAATGACTCCAAGTTTCAATTTTAATTTAATTTTTAATTCTAAAACAATCCTTTGATGAAACAATTGAACTTCGAAATAAGTGCGTTATATATTGCAATTGAGAAGGTCAAGAAATTACGAGCTCTATAATATGCTTTTTGTATGTTCATTTTATGAAATGATTCCAAGTTTCAAATTTAATTTAATTTTTAATTCTAAAACAATCCTTTGGTGAAACAATTGAACTTCGAAATAAGTGCGTTATATATTGCAATTGAGAAGGTCAAGAAATTACGAGCTCTATAATATGCATTTTGTAAGTTCATTTTATAAAATGATTCCAAGTTTCAAATTTAATTTAATTTTTAATTTTAAAACAGTCCTTTGATGACACAATTGGACTTCGAAATAACTGCGTTATATATTGCAATTGAGAAGGTCAAGAAATTACGAGCTCTATAATATGCATTTTGTAAGTTAATTTTATGAAATGATTCCATGTTTCAAATTTAATTTAATTTTTAATTCTAAAACAATCCTTTGATGAAACAAGTGAACTTCGAAATAAGTGAGTTATATATTACAACTGAGAAGGTCAAGAAATTACGAGCTCTATAATATGCATTTTGTAAGTTCATTTTATGAAATGATTCCAAGTTTCAAATTTAATTTAATTTTTAATTCTAAAACAATCCTTTGATGAAACAATTGAACTTCGAAATAAGTGAGTTATATATTACAACTGAGAAGGTCAAGAAATTACGAGCTCTATAATATGCATTTTGTAAGTTCATTTTATGAAAATTTGAATGAATTTTTAATTTTAAAACAGTCCTCTGATGACACAATTGGACTTCGAAATAAGTGCGTTATATATTACAGTTGAGAATGTCAAGAAATTACGAGCTCTATAATATGCATTTTGTAAGTTAATTTTATGAAATGATTCCAAGATTCAAATTTAATTTAATTTTTAATTCTAAAACAATCCTTTGATGAAACAATTGAACTTCGAAATAAGTGCGTTATATATTGCAATTGAGAAGGTCAAGAAATTAGGAGCTCTATAATATGCATTTTGTAAGTTAATTTTATGAAATGATTCCAAGTTTCAAATTTAATTTAATTTTTAATTTTAAAACAGTCCTTTGATGACACAATTGGACTTCGAAATAACTGCGTTATATATTACAATTGAGAAGGTCAAGAAATTACGAGCTCTATAATATGCATTTTGTAAGTTCATTTTATGAAATGATTCCAAGTTTCAAATTTAATTTAATTTTTAATTTTAAAACAGTCCTTTGATGACACAATTGGACTTCGAAATAACTGCGTTATATATTACAATTGAGAAGGTCAAGAAATTACGAGCTCTATAATATGCATTTTGTAAGTTAATTTTATGAAATGATTCCAAGTTTCAAATTTAATTTAATTTTTAATTCTAAAACAATCCTTTGATGAAACAATTGAACTTCGAAATAAGTGAGTTATATATTACAACTGAGAAGGGCAAGAAATTACGAGCTCTATAATATGCATTTTGTAAGTTCATTTTATGAAAATTTGAATGAATTTTTAATTTTAAAACAGTCCTCTGATGACACAATTGGACTTCGAAATAAGTGCGTTATATATTACAGTTGAGAATGTCAAGAAATTACGAGCTCTATAATATGCATTTTGTAAGTTAATTTTATGAAATGACTCCAAGTTTCAATTTTAATTTAATTTTTAATTCTAAAACAATCCTTTGATGAAACAATTGAACTTCGAAATAAGTGCGTTATATATTGCAATTGAGAAGGTCAAGAAATTACGAGCTCTATAATATGCTTTTTGTATGTTCATTTTATGAAATGATTCCAAGTTTCAAATTTAATTTAATTTTTAATTCTAAAACAATCCTTTGGTGAAACAATTGAACTTCGAAATAAGTGCGTTATATATTGCAATTGAGAAGGTCAAGAAATTACGAGCTCTATAATATGCATTTTGTAAGTTCATTTTATAAAATGATTCCAAGTTTCAAATTTAATTTAATTTTTAATTTTAAAACAGTCCTTTGATGACACAATTGGACTTCGAAATAACTGCGTTATATATTGCAATTGAGAAGGTCAAGAAATTACGAGCTCTATAATATGCATTTTGTAAGTTAATTTTATGAAATGATTCCATGTTTCAAATTTAATTTAATTTTTAATTCTAAAACAATCCTTTGATGAAACAAGTGAACTTCGAAATAAGTGAGTTATATATTACAACTGAGAAGGTCAAGAAATTACGAGCTCTATAATATGCATTTTGTAAGTTCATTTTATGAAATGATTCCAAGTTTCAAATTTAATTTAATTTTTAATTCTAAAACAATCCTTTGATGAAACAATTGAACTTCGAAATAAGTGAGTTATATATTACAACTGAGAAGGTCAAGAAATTACGAGCTCTATAATATGCATTTTGTAAGTTCATTTTATGAAAATTTGAATGAATTTTTAATTTTAAAACAGTCCTCTGATGACACAATTGGACTTCGAAATAAGTGCGTTATATATTACAGTTGAGAATGTCAAGAAATTACGAGCTCTATAATATGCATTTTGTAAGTTAATTTTATGAAATGATTCCAAGTTTCAAATTTAATTTAATTTTTAATTCTAAAACAATCCTTTGATGAAACAATTGAACTTCGAAATAAGTGCGTTATATATTGCAATTGAGAAGGTCAAGAAATTAGGAGCTCTATAATATGCATTTTGTAAGTTAATTTTATGAAATGATTCCAAGTTTCAAATTTAATTTAATTTTTAATTTTAAAACAGTCCTTTGATGACACAATTGGACTTCGAAATAACTGCGTTATATATTACAATTGAGAAGGTCAAGAAATTACGAGCTCTATAATATGCATTTTGTAAGTTCATTTTATGAAATGATTCCAAGTTTCAAATTTAATTTAATTTTTAATTTTAAAACAGTCCTTTGATGACACAATTGGACTTCGAAATAACTGCGTTATATATTACAATTGAGAAGGTCAAGAAATTACGAGCTCTATAATATGCATTTTGTAAGTTAATTTTATGAAATGATTCCAAGTTTCAAATTTAATTTAATTTTTAATTCTAAAACAATCCTTTGATGAAACAATTGAACTTCGAAATAAGTGAGTTATATATTACAACTGAGAAGGTCAAGAAATTACGAGCTCTATAATATGCATTTTGTAAGTTCATTTTATGAAAATTTGAATGAATTTTTAATTTTAAAACAGTCCTCTGATGACACAATTGGACTTCGAAATAAGTGCGTTATATATTACAGTTGAGAATGTCAAGAAATTACGAGCTCTATAATATGCATTTTGTAAGTTCATTTTATGAAATGATTCCAAGTTTTAAATTTAATTTAATTTTTAATTTTAAAACAGTCCTTTGATGACACAATTGGACTTCGAAATAACTGCGTTATATATTGCAATTGAGAAGGTCAAGAAATTACGAGCTCTATAATATGCATTTTGTAAGTTAATTTTATGAAATGATTCCATGTTTCAAATTTAATTTAATTTTTAATTCTAAAACAATCCTTTGATGAAACAAGTGAACTTCGAAATAAGTGAGTTATATATTACAACTGAGAAGGTCAAGAAATTACGAGCTCTATAATATGCATTTTGTAAGTTCATTTTATGAAATGATTCCAAGTTTCAAATTTAATTTAATTTTTAATTCTAAAACAATCCTTTGATGAAACAATTGAACTTCGAAATAAGTGAGTTATATATTACAACTGAGAAGGTCAAGAAATTACGAGCTCTATAATATGCATTTTGTAAGTTCATTTTATGAAAATTTGAATGAATTTTTAATTTTAAAACAGTCCTCTGATGACACAATTGGACTTCGAAATAAGTGCGTTATATATTACAGTTGAGAATGTCAAGAAATTACGAGCTCTATAATATGCATTTTGTAAGTTAATTTTATGAAATGATTCCAAGTTTCAAATTTAATTTAATTTTTAATTCTAAAACAATCCTTTGATGAAACAATTGAACTTCGAAATAAGTGCGTTATATATTGCAATTGAGAAGGTCAAGAAATTAGGAGCTCTATAATATGCATTTTGTAAGTTAATTTTATGAAATGATTCCAAGTTTCAAATTTAATTTAATTTTTAATTTTAAAACAGTCCTTTGATGACACAATTGGACTTCGAAATAACTGCGTTATATATTACAATTGAGAAGGTCAAGAAATTACGAGCTCTATAATATGCATTTTGTAAGTTCATTTTATGAAATGATTCCAAGTTTCAAATTTAATTTAATTTTTAATTTTAAAACAGTCCTTTGATGACACAATTGGACTTCGAAATAACTGCGTTATATATTACAATTGAGAAGGTCAAGAAATTACGAGCTCTATAATATGCATTTTGTAAGTTAATTTTATGAAATGATTCCAAGTTTCAAATTTAATTTAATTTTTAATTCTAAAACAATCCTTTGATGAAACAATTGAACTTCGAAATAAGTGAGTTATATATTACAACTGAGAAGGTCAAGAAATTACGAGCTCTATAATATGCATTTTGTAAGTTCATTTTATGAAAATTTGAATGAATTTTTAATTTTAAAACAGTCCTCTGATGACACAATTGGACTTCGAAATAAGTGCGTTATATATTACAGTTGAGAATGTCAAGAAATTACGAGCTCTATAATATGCATTTTGTAAGTTCATTTTATGAAATGATTCCAAGTTTCAAATTTAATTTAATTTTTAATTTTAAAACAGTCCTTTGATGACACAATTGGACTTCGAAATAACTGCGTTATATATTGCAATTGAGAAGGTCAAGAAATTACGAGCTCTATAATATGCATTTTGTAAGTTAATTTTATGAAATGATTCCATGTTTCAAATTTAATTTAATTTTTAATTCTAAAACAATCCTTTGATGAAACAAGTGAACTTCGAAATAAGTGAGTTATATATTACAACTGAGAAGGTCAAGAAATTACGAGCTCTATAATATGCATTTTGTAAGTTCATTTTATGAAATGATTCCAAGTTTCAAATTTAATTTAATTTTTAATTCTAAAACAATCCTTTGATGAAACAATTGAACTTCGAAATAAGTGAGTTATATATTACAACTGAGAAGGTCAAGAAATTACGAGCTCTATAATATGCATTTTGTAAGTTCATTTTATGAAAATTTGAATGAATTTTTAATTTTAAAACAGTCCTCTGATGACACAATTGGACTTCGAAATAAGTGCGTTATATATTACAGTTGAGAATGTCAAGAAATTACGAGCTCTATAATATGCATTTTGTAAGTTAATTTTATGAAATGATTCCAAGTTTCAAATTTAATTTAATTTTTAATTCTAAAACAATCCTTTGATGAAACAATTGAACTTCGAAATAAGTGCGTTATATATTGCAATTGAGAAGGTCAAGAAATTAGGAGCTCTATAATATGCATTTTGTAAGTTAATTTTATGAAATGATTCCAAGTTTCAAATTTAATTTAATTTTTAATTTTAAAACAGTCCTTTGATGACACAATTGGACTTCGAAATAACTGCGTTATATATTACAATTGAGAAGGTCAAGAAATTACGAGCTCTATAATATGCATTTTGTAAGTTCATTTTATGAAATGATTCCAAGTTTCAAATTTAATTTAATTTTTAATTTTAAAACAGTCCTTTGATGACACAATTGGACTTCGAAATAACTGCGTTATATATTACAATTGAGAAGGTCAAGAAATTACGAGCTCTATAATATGCATTTTGTAAGTTAATTTTATGAAATGATTCCAAGTTTCAAATTTAATTTAATTTTTAATTCTAAAACAATCCTTTGATGAAACAATTGAACTTCGAAATAAGTGAGTTATATATTACAACTGAGAAGGTCAAGAAATTACGAGCTCTATAATATGCATTTTGTAAGTTCATTTTATGAAAATTTGAATGAATTTTTAATTTTAAAACAGTCCTCTGATGACACAATTGGACTTCGAAATAAGTGCGTTATATATTACAGTTGAGAATGTCAAGAAATTACGAGCTCTATAATATGCATTTTGTAAGTTAATTTTATGAAATGACTCCAAGTTTCAATTTTAATTTAATTTTTAATTCTAAAACAATCCTTTGATGAAACAATTGAACTTCGAAATAAGTGCGTTATATATTGCAATTGAGAAGGTCAAGAAATTACGAGCTCTATAATATGCTTTTTGTATGTTCATTTTATGAAATGATTCCAAGTTTCAAATTTAATTTAATTTTTAATTCTAAAACAATCCTTTGGTGAAACAATTGAACTTCAAAATAAGTGCGTTATATATTGCAATTGAGAAGGTCAAGAAATTACGAGCTCTATAATATGCATTTTGTAAGTTCATTTTATAAAATGATTCCAAGTTTCAAATTTAATTTAATTTTTAATTTTAAAACAGTCCTTTGATGACACAATTGGACTTCGAAATAACTGCGTTATATATTGCAATTGAGAAGGTCAAGAAATTACGAGCTCTATAATATGCATTTTGTAAGTTAATTTTATGAAATGATTCCATGTTTCAAATTTAATTTAATTTTTAATTCTAAAACAATCCTTTGATGAAACAAGTGAACTTCGAAATAAGTGAGTTATATATTACAACTGAGAAGGTCAAGAAATTACGAGCTCTATAATATGCATTTTGTAAGTTCATTTTATGAAATGATTCCAAGTTTCAAATTTAATTTAATTTTTAATTCTAAAACAATCCTTTGATGAAACAATTGAACTTCGAAATAAGTGAGTTATATATTACAACTGAGAAGGTCAAGAAATTACGAGCTCTATAATATGCATTTTGTAAGTTCATTTTATGAAAATTTGAATGAATTTTTAAATTTAAAACAGTCCTCTGATGACACAATTGGACTTCGAAATAAGTGCGTTATATATTACAGTTGAGAATGTCAAGAAATTACGAGCTCTATAATATGCATTTTGTAAGTTAATTTTATGAAATGATTCCAAGTTTCAAATTTAATTTAATTTTTAATTCTAAAACAATCCTTTGATGAAACAATTGAACTTCGAAATAAGTGCGTTATATATTGCAATTGAGAAGGTCAAGAAATTAGGAGCTCTATAATATGCATTTTGTAAGTTAATTTTATGAAATGATTCCAAGTTTCAAATTTAATTTAATTTTTAATTTTAAAACAGTCCTTTGATGACACAATTGGACTTCGAAATAACTGCGTTATATATTACAATTGAGAAGGTCAAGAAATTACGAGCTCTATAATATGCATTTTGTAAGTTCATTTTATGAAATGATTCCAAGTTTCAAATTTAATTTAATTTTTAATTTTAAAACAGTCCTTTGATGACACAATTGGACTTCGAAATAACTGCGTTATATATTACAATTGAGAAGGTCAAGAAATTACGAGCTCTATAATATGCATTTTGTAAGTTAATTTTATGAAATGATTCCAAGTTTCAAATTTAATTTAATTTTTAATTCTAAAACAATCCTTTGATGAAACAATTGAACTTCGAAATAAGTGAGTTATATATTACAACTGAGAAGGTCAAGAAATTACGAGCTCTATAATATGCATTTTGTAAGTTCATTTTATGAAAATTTGAATGAATTTTTAATTTTAAAACAGTCCTCTGATGACACAATTGGACTTCGAAATAAGTGCGTTATATATTACAGTTGAGAATGTCAAGAAATTACGAGCTCTATAATATGCATTTTGTAAGTTAATTTTATGAAATGATTCCAAGTTTCAAATTTAATTTAATTTTTAATTCTAAAACAATCCTTTGATGAAACAATTGAACTTCGAAATAAGTGCGTTATATATTGCAATTGAGAAGGTCAAGAAATTAGGAGCTCTATAATATGCATTTTGTAAGTTAATTTTATGAAATGATTCCAAGTTTCAAATTTAATTTAATTATTAATTCTAAAACAATCCTTTGATGAAATAATTGAACTTCGAAATAAGTGCGTTATATATTGCAATTGAGAAGGTCAAGAAATTACGAGCTCTTTAATATGCATTTTGTAAGTTCATTTTATGAAAATTTGAATGAATGTTTAATTTTAAAACAGTCCTTTGATGACACAATTGGAATCGAAATAACTGCGTTATATATTACAGTTGAGAAGGTCAAGAAATTACGAGCTCTTTGTAAGTTAATTTTATGAAATGATTCCAAGTTTCAAATTTAATTTAATTTTTAATTCTAAAACAATCCTTTGATGAAACAATTGAACTTCGAAATAAGTGAGTTATATATTACAACTGAGAAGGTCAAGAAATTACGAGCTCTATAATATGCATTTTGTAAGTTAATTTTATGAAATGATTCCAAGTTTCAAATTTAATTTAATTTTTAATTCTAAAACAATCCTTTGATGAAACAAGTGAACTTCGAAATAAGTGCGTTATATATTGCAATTTAGAAGGTCAAGAAATTACGAGCTCTATAATATGCATTTTGTAAGTTAATTTTATGAAATGATTCCAAGTTTCAAATTTAATTTAATTTTTAATTCTAAAACAATCCTTTGATGAAACAATTGAACTTCGAAATAAGTGAGTTATATATTACAACTGAGAAGGTCAAGAAATTACGAGCTCTATAATATGCATTTTGTAAGTTCATTTTATGAAATGATTCCAAGTTTCAAATTTAATTTAATTTTTAATTTTAAAACAGTCCTTTGATGACACAATTGGACTTCGAAATAACTGCGTTATATATTACAATTGAGAAGGTCAAGAAATTACGAGCTCTATAATATGCATTTTGTAAGTTAATTTTATGAAATGATTCCAAGTTTCAAATTTAATTTAATTTTTAATTCTAAAACAATCCTTTGATGAAACAATTGAACTTCGAAATAAGTGAGTTATATATTACAACTGAGAAGGTCAAGAAATTACGAGCTCTATAATATGCATTTTGTAAGTTCATTTTATGAAAATTTGAATGAATTTTTAATTTTAAAACAGTCCTCTGATGACACAATTGGACTTCGAAATAAGTGCGTTATATATTACAGTTGAGAATGTCAAGAAATTACGAGCTCTATAATATGCATTTTGTAAGTTAATTTTATGAAATGATTCCAAGTTTCAAATTTAATTTAATTATTAATTCTAAAACAATCCTTTGATGAAATAATTGAACTTCGAAATAATTGCGTTATATATTGCAATTGAGAAGGTCAAGAAATTACGAGCTCTTTAATATGCATTTTGTAAGTTCATTTTATGAAAATTTGAATGAATGTTTAATTTTAAAACAGTCCTTTGATGACACAATTGGAATCGAAATAACTGCGTTATATATTACAGTTGAGAAGGTCAAGAAATTACGAGCTCTTTGTAAGTTAATTTTATGAAATGATTCCAAGTTTCAAATTTAATTTAATTTTTAATTCTAAAACAATCCTTTGATGAAACAATTGAACTTCGAAATAAGTGCGTTATATATTGCAATTGAGAAGGTCAAGAAATTACGAGCTCTATAATATGCATTTTGTAAGTTCATTTTATGAAAATTTGAATGAATTTTTAATTTTAAAACAGTCCTTTGATGACACAATTGGACTTCGAAATAAGTGCGTTATATATTACAGTTGAGAAGGTCAAGAAATTACGAGCTCTATAATATGCATTTTGTAAGTTGATTTTATGAAATGATTCCAAGTTTCAAATTTAATTTAATTTTTAATTCTAAAACAATCCTTTGATGAAACAATTGAACTTCGAAATAAGTGCGTTATATATTGCAATTGAGAAGGTCAAGAAATTAGGAGCTCTATAATATGCATTTTGTAAGTTAATTTTATGAAATGATTCCAAGTTTCAAATTTAATAACTTCGAAATAAGTGCGTTATATATTGCAATTGAGAAGGTCAAGAAATTACGAGCTCTATAATATGCATTTTGTAAGTTCATTTAATGAAAATTTGAATGAATTTTTAATTTTAAAACAGTCCTTTGATGACACAATTGGACTTCGAAATAAGTGCGTTATATATTACAGTTGAGAAGGTCGAGAAATTACGAGCTCTATAATATGCATCCTTTGGTGAAACAATTGAACTTCGAAATAAGTGCGTTATATATTGCAATTGAGAAGGTCAAGAAATTACGAGCTCTATAATATGCATTTTGTAAGTTAATTTTATGAAATGATTCCAAGCTTCAAATTTAATTTAATTTTTAATTTTAAAACAGTCCTTTGATGACACAATTGGACTTCGAAATAACTGCGTTATATATTACAATTGAGAAGGTCAAGAAATTACGAGCTCTATAATATGCATTTTGTAAGTTAATTTTATGAAATGATTCCAAGTTTCAAATATAATTTAATTTTTAATTCTAAAACAATCCTTTGATGAAACAATTGAACTTCGAAATAAGTGCGTTATATATTGCAATTGAGAAGGTCAAGAAATTAGGAGCTCTATAATATGCATTTTGTAAGTTAATTTTATGAAATGATTTGCATTTTGTAAGTTAATTTTATGAAATGATTCCAAGTTTCAAATTTAATTTAATTATTAATTCTAAAACAATCCTTTGATGAAATAATTGAAGTTCGAAATAAGTGCGTTATATATTGCAATTGAGAAGGTCAAGAAATTACGAGCTCTTTAATATGCAGTTTGTAAGTTCATTTTATGAAAATTTGAATGAATGTTTAATTTTAAAACAGTCCTTTGATGACACAATTGGAATCGAAATAACTGCGTTATATATTACAGTTGAGAAGGTCAAGAAATTACGAGCTCTTTGTAAGTTAATTTTATGAAATGATTCCAAGTTTCAAATTTAATTTAATTTTTAATTCTAAAACAATCCTTTGATGAAACAATTGAACTTCGAAATAAGTGCGTTATATATTGCAATTGAGAAGGTCAAGAAATTACGAGCTCTATAATATGCATTTTGTAAGTTCATTTTATGAAAATTTGAATGAATTTTTAATTTTAAAACAGTCCTTTGATGACACAATTGGACTTCGAAATAAGTGCGTTATATATTACAGTTGAGAAGGTCAGGAAATTACGAGCTCTATAATATGCATTTTGTAAGTTAATTTTATGAAATGATTCCAAGTTTGAAATTTAATTTTTTATTCTAAAACAATCCTTTGATGAAACAATTGAACTTCGAAATAAGTGCGTTATATATTGCAATTGAGAAGGTCAAGAAATTAGGAGCTCTATAATATGCATTTTGTAAGTTAATTTTATGAAATGATTCCAAGTTTCAAATTTAATTTAATTTTTAATTCTAAAACAATCCTTTGATGAAACAATTGAACTTCGAAATAAGTGAGTTATATATTACAACTGAGAAGGTCAAGAAATTACGAGCTCTATAATATGCATTTTGTAAGTTAATTTTATGAAATGATTCCAAGTTTCAAATTTAATTTAATTTTTAATTCTAAAACAATCCTTTGATGAAACAAGTGAACTTCGAAATAAGTGCGTTATATATTGCAATTTAGAAGGTCAAGAAATTACGAGCTCTATAATATGCATTTTGTAAGTTAATTTTATGAAATGATTCCAAGTTTCAAATTTAATTTAATTTTTAATTCTAAAACAATCCTTTGATGAAACAATTGAACTTCGAAATAAGTGAGTTATATATTACATTTGAGAAGGTCAAGAAATTACGAGCTCTATAATATGCATTTTGTAAGTTCATTTTATGAAATGATTCCAAGTTTCAAATTTAATTTAATTTTTAATTTTAAAACAGTCCTTTGATGACACAATTGGACTTCGAAATAACTGCGTTATATATTACAATTGAGAAGGTCAAGAAATTACGAGCTCTATAATATGCATTTTGTAAGTTAATTTTATGAAATGATTCCAAGTTTCAAATTTAATTTAATTTTTAATTCTAAAACAATCCTTTGATGAAACAATTGAACTTCGAAATAAGTGAGTTATATATTACAACTGAGAAGGTCAAGAAATTACGAGCTCTATAATATGCATTTTGTAAGTTCATTTTATGAAAATTTGAATGAATTTTTAATTTTAAAACAGTCCTCTGATGACACAATTGGACTTCGAAATAAGTGCGTTATATATTACAGTTGAGAATGTCAAGAAATTACGAGCTCTATAATATGCATTTTGTAAGTTAATTTTATGAAATGATTCCAAGTTTCAAATTTAATTTAATTATTAATTCTAAAACAATCCTTTGATGAAATAATTGAACTTCGAAATAATTGCGTTATATATTGCAATTGAGAAGGTCAAGAAATTACGAGCTCTTTAATATGCATTTTGTAAGTTCATTTTATGAAAATTTGAATGAATGTTTAATTTTAAAACAGTCCTTTGATGACACAATTGGAATCGAAATAACTGCGTTATATATTACAGTTGAGAAGGTCAAGAAATTACGAGCTCTTTGTAAGTTAATTTTATGAAATGATTCCAAGTTTCAAATTTAATTTAATTTTTAATTCTAAAACAATCCTTTGATGAAACAATTGAACTTCGAAATAAGTGCGTTATATATTGCAATTGAGAAGGTCAAGAAATTACGAGCTCTATAATATGCATTTTGTAAGTTCATTTTATGAAAATTTGAATGAATTTTTAATTTTAAAACAGTCCTTTGATGACACAATTGGACTTCGAAATAAGTGCGTTATATATTACAGTTGAGAAGGTCAAGAAATTACGAGCTCTATAATATGCATTTTGTAAGTTAATTTTATGAAATGATTCCAAGTTTCAAATTTAATTTAATTTTTAATTCTAAAACAATCCTTTGATGAAACAATTGAACTTCGAAATAAGTGCGTTATATATTGCAATTGAGAAGGTCAAGAAATTAGGAGCTCTATAATATGCATTTTGTAAGTTAATTTTATGAAATGATTCCAAGTTTCAAATTTAATTTAATTTTTAATTCTAAAACAATCCTTCGATGAAACAATTGAACTTCGAAATAAGTGCGTTATATATTGCAATTGAGAAGGTCAAGAAATTACGAGCTCTATAATATGCATTTTATAAGTTCATTTAATGAAAATTTGAATGAATTTTTAATTTTAAAACAGTCCTTTGATGACACAATTGGACTTCGAAATAAGTGCGTTATATATTACAGTTGAGAAGGTCGAGAAATTACGAGCTCTATAATATGCATCCTTTGGTGAAACAATTGAACTTCGAAATAAGTGCGTTATATATTGCAATTGAGAAGGTCAAGAAATTACGAGCTCTATAATATGCATTTTGTAAGTTAATTTTATGAAATGATTCCAAGCTTCAAATTTAATTTAATTTTTAATTTTAAAACAGTCCTTTGATGACACAATTGGACTTCGGAATAACTGCGTTATATATTGCAATTGAGAAGGTCAAGAAATTAGGAGCTCTATAATATGCATTTTGTAAGTTAATTTTATGAAATGATTCCAAGTTTCAAATTTAATTTAATTTTTAATTCTAAAACAATCCTTTGATGAAACAATTGAACTTCGAAATAAGTGCGTTATATATTGCAATTGAGAAGGTCAAGAAATTAGGAGCTCTATAATATGCATTTTGTAAGTTAATTTTATGAAATGATTTGCATTTTGTAAGTAATTTTAAGAAATGATTCCAAGTTTCAAATTTAATTTAATTATTAATTCTAAAACAATCCTTTGATGAAATAATTGAACTTCGAAATAAGTGCGTTATATATTGCAATTGAGAAGGTCAAGAAATTACGAGCTCTTTAATATGCATTTTGTAAGTTCATTTTATGAAAATTTGAATGAATGTTTAATTTTAAAACAGTCCTTTGATGACACAATTGGAATCGAAATAACTGCGTTATATATTACAGTTGAGAAGGTCAAGAAATTACGAGCTCTTTGTAAGTTAATTTTATGAAATGATTCCAAGTTTCAAATTTAATTTAATTTTTAATTCTAAAACAATCCTTTGATGAAACAATTGAACTTCGAAATAAGTGCGTTATATATTGCAATTGAGAAGGTCAAGAAATTACGAGCTCTATAATATGCATTTTGTAAGTTCATTTTATGAAAATTTGAATGAATTTTTAATTTTAAAACAGTCCTTTGATGACACAATTGGACTTCGAAATAAGTGCGTTATATATTACAGTTGAGAAGGTCAGGAAATTACGAGCTCTATAATATGCATTTTGTAAGTTAATTTTATGAAATGATTCCAAGTTTCAAATTTAATTTTTAATTCTAAAACAATCCTTTGATGAAACAATTGAACTTCGAAATAAGTGCGTTATATATTGCAATTGAGAAGGTCAAGAAATTAGGAGCTCTATAATATGCATTTTGTAAGTTAATTTTATGAAATGATTCCAAGTTTCAAATTTAATTTAATTTTTAATTCTAAAACAATCCTTTGATGAAACAATTGAACTTCGAAATAAGTGCGTTATATATTGCAATTGAGAAGGTCAAGAAATTACGAGCTCTATAATATGCATTTTGTAAGTTCATTTAATGAAAATTTGAATGAATTTTTAATTTTAAAACAGTCCTTTGATGACACAATTGGACTTCGAAATAAGTGCGTTATATATTACAGTTGAGAAGGTCGAGAAATTACGAGCTCTATAATATGCATCCTTTGGTGAAACAATTGAACTTCGAAATAAGTGCGTTATATATTGCAATTGAGAAGGTCAAGAAATTACGAGCTCTATAATATGCATTTTGTAAGTTAATTTTATGAAATGATTCCAAGTTTCAAATTTAATTTAATTTTTAATTCTAAAACAATCCTTTGATGAAACAATTGAACTTCGAAATAAGTGCGTTATATATTGCAATTGAGAAGGTCAAGAAATTACGAGCTCTATAATATGCATTTTGTAAGTTCATTTAATGAAAATTTGAATGAATTTTTAATTTTAAAACAGTCCTTTGATGACACAATTGGACTTCGAAATAAGTGCGTTATATATTACAGTTGAGAAGGTCGAGAAATTACGAGCTCTATAATATGCATCCTTTGGTGAAACAATTGAACTTCGAAATAAGTGCGTTATATATTGCAATTGAGAAGGTCAAGAAATTACGAGCTCTATAATATGCATTTTGTAAGTTAATTTTATGAAATGATTCCAAGTTTCAAATTTAATTTAATTTTTAATTCTAAAACAATCCTTTGATGAAACAATTGAACTTCGAAATAAGTGCGTTATATATTGCAATTGAGAAGGTCAAGAAATTACGAGCTCTATAATATGCATTTTGTAAGTTCATTTAATGAAAATTTGAATGAATTTTTAATTTTAAAACAGTCCTTTGATGACACAATTGGACTTCGAAATAAGTGCGTTATATATTACAGTTGAGAAGGTCGAGAAATTACGAGCTCTATAATATGCATCCTTTGGTGAAACAATTGAACTTCGAAATAAGTGCGTTATATATTGCAATTGAGAAGGTCAAGAAATTACGAGCTCTATAATATGCATTTTGTAAGTTCATTTTATGAAAATTTGAATGAATGTTTAATTTTAAAACAGTCCTTTGATGACACAATTGGACTTCGAAATAACTGCGTTATATATTACAGTTGAGAAGGTCAAGAAATTACGAGCTCTATAATATGCATTTTGTAAGTTAATTTTATGAAATGATTCCAAGTTTCAAATTTAATTTAATTTTTAATTCTAAAACAATCATTTGATGAAATAATTGAACTTCGAAATAAGTGCGTTATATATTGCAATTGAGAAGGTCAAGAAATTAGGAGCTCTATAATATGCATTTTGTAAGTTAATTTTATGAAATGATTCCAAGTTTCAAATTTAATTTAATTTTTAATTCTAAAACAATCCTTTGATGAAACAATTGAACTTCGAACTAAGTGCGTTATATATTGCAATTGAGAAGGTCAAGAAATTAGGAGCTCTATAATATGCATTTTGTAAGTTAATTTTATGAAATGATTCCAAGTTTCAAATTTAATTTAATTTTTAATTCTAAAACAATCATTTGATGAAATAATTGAACTTCGAAATAAGTGCGTTATATATTGCAATTGAGAAGGTCAAGAAATTAGGAGCTCTATAATATGCATTTTGTAAGTTCATTTTATGAAAATTTGAATGAATGTTTAATTTTAAAACAGTCCTCTGATGACACAATTGGACTTCGAAATAAGTGCGTTATATATTACAGTTGAGAAGGTCAAGAAATTACGAGCTCTATAATATGCATTTTGTAAGTTAATTTTATGAAAATTTGAATGAATGTTTAATTTTAAAACAGTCCTTTGATGACACAATTGGACTTCGAAATAACTGCGTTATATATTACAGTTGAGAAGGTCAAGAAATTACGAGCTCTATAATATGCATTTTGTAAGTTAATTTTATGAAATGATTCCAAGTTTCAAATTTAATTTAATTTTTAATTCTAAAACAATCATTTGATGAAATAATTGAACTTCGAAATAAGTGCGTTATATATTGCAATTGAGAAGGTCAAGAAATTAGGAGCTCTATAATATGCATTTTGTAAGTTAATTTTATGAAATGATTCCAAGTTTCAAATTTAATTTAATTTTTAATTCTAAAACAATCCTTTGATGAAACAATTGAACTTCGAACTAAGTGCGTTATATATTGCAATTGAGAAGGTCAAGAAATTAGGAGCTCTATAATATGCATTTTGTAAGTTAATTTTATGAAATGATTCCAAGTTTCAAATTTAATTTAATTTTTAATTCTAAAACAATCATTTGATGAAATAATTGAACTTCGAAATAAGTGCGTTATATATTGCAATTGAGAAGGTCAAGAAATTAGGAGCTCTATAATATGCATTTTGTAAGTTAATTTTATGAAAATTTGAATGAATGTTTAATTTTAAAACAGTCCTCTGATGACACAATTGGACTTCGAAATAAGTGCGTTATATATTACAGTTGAGAAGGTCAAGAAATTACGAGCTCTATAATATGCATTTTGTAAGTTAATTTTATGAAAATTTGAATGAATGTTTAATTTTAAAACAGTCCTTTGATGACACAATTGGACTTCGAAATAACTGCGTTATATATTACAGTTGAGAAGGTCAAGAAATTACGAGCTCTATAATATGCATTTTGTAAGTTAATTTTATGAAATGATTCCAAGTTTCAAATTTAATTTAATTTTTAATTCTAAAACAATCATTTGATGAAATAATTGAACTTCGAAATAAGTGCGTTATATATTGCAATTGAGAAGGTCAAGAAATTAGGAGCTCTATAATATGCATTTTGTAAGTTAATTTTATGAAATGATTCCAAGTTTCAAATTTAATTTAATTTTTAATTCTAAAACAATCCTTTGATGAAACAATTGAACTTCGAACTAAGTGCGTTATATATTGCAATTGAGAAGGTCAAGAAATTAGGAGCTCTATAATATGCATTTTGTAAGTTAATTTTATGAAATGATTCCAAGTTTCAAATTTAATTTAATTTTTAATTCTAAAACAATCATTTGATGAAATAATTGAACTTCGAAATAAGTGCGTTATATATTGCAATTGAGAAGGTCAAGAAATTAGGAGCTCTATAATATGCATTTTGTAAGTTCATTTTATGAAAATTTGAATGAATGTTTAATTTTAAAACAGTCCTCTGATGACACAATTGGACTTCGAAATAAGTGCGTTATATATTACAGTTGAGAAGGTCAAGAAATTACGAGCTCTATAATATGCATTTTGTAAGTTAATTTTATGAAATGATTCCAAGTTTCAAATTTAATTTAATTTTTAATTCTAAAACAATCCTTTGATGAAACAATTGAACTTCGAACTAAGTGCGTTATATATTGCAATTGAGAAGGTCAAGAAATTAGGAGCTCTATAATATGCATTTTGTAAGTTAATTTTATGAAATGATTCCAAGTTTCAAATTTAATTTAATTTTTAATTCTAAAACAATCATTTGATGAAATAATTGAACTTCGAAATAAGTGCGTTATATATTGCAATTGAGAAGGTCAAGAAATTAGGAGCTCTATAATATGCATTTTGTAAGTTTATTTTATGAAAATTTGAATGAATGTTTAATTTTAAAACAGTCCTCTGATGACACAATTGGACTTCAAAATAAGTGCGTTATATATTACAGTTGAGAATGTCAAGAAATTACGAGCTCTATAATATGCATTTTGTAAGTTAATTTTATGAAATGATTCCAAGTTTCAAATTTAATTTAATTTTTAATTCTAAAACAATCCTTTGATGAAACAATTGAACTTCGAAATAAGTGCGTTATATATTGCAATTGAGAAGGTCAAGAAATTAGGAGCTCTATAATATGCATTTTGTAAGTTAATTTTATGAAATGATTCCAAGTTTCAAATTTAATTTAATTTTTAATTCTAAAACAATCCTTTGATGAAACAATTGAACTTCGAAATAAGTGCGTTATATATTGCAATTGAGAAGGTCAAGAAATTACGAGCTCTATAATATGCATTTTGTAAGTTCATTTTATGAAAATTTGAATGAATTTTTAATTTTAAAACAGTCCTTTGATGACACAATTGGACTTCGAAATAAGTGCGTTATATATTACAGTTGAGAATGTCAAGAAATTACGAGCTCTATAATATGCATTTTGTAAGTTAATTTTATGAAATGATTCCAAGTTTCAAATTTAATTTAATTTTTAATTCTAAAACAATCCTTTGATGAAACAATTGAACTTCGAAATAAGTGCGTTATATATTGCAATTGAGAAGGCCAAGAAATTAGGAGCTCTATAATATGCATTTTGTAAGTTAATTTTATGAAATGATTCCAAGTTTCAAATTTAATTTAATTTTTAATTCTAAAACAATCCTTTGATGAAATAATTGAACTTCGAAATAAGTGCGTTATATATTGCAATTGAGAAGGTCAAGAAATAACGAGCTCTATAATATGCATTTTGTAAGTTCATTTTATGAAAATTTGAATGAATGTTTAATTTTAAAACAGTCCTTTGATGACACAATTGGACTTCGAAATAACTGCGTTATATATTACAGTTGAGAAGTTCAAGAAATTACGAGCTCTTTGTAAGTTAATTTTATGAAATGATTCCAAGTTTCAAATTTAATTTAATTTTTAATTCTAAAACAATCCTTTGATGAAACAATTGAACTTCGAAATAAGTGCGTTATATATTGCAATTGAGAAGGTCAAGAAATTACGAGCTCTATAATATGCATTTTGTAAGTTCATTTTATGAAAATTTGAATGAATTTTTAATTTTAAAACAGTCCTTTGATGACACAATTGGACTTCGAAATAAGTGCGTTATATATTACAGTTGAGAAGGTCAAGAAATTACGAGCTCTATAATATGCATTTTGTAAGTTAATTTTATGAAATAATTCCAAGTTTCAAATTTAATTTAATTTTTTATTCTAAAACAATCCTTTGATGAAACAATTGAACTTCGAAATAAGTGCGTTATATATTGCAATTGAGAAGGTCAAGAAATTAGGAGCTCTATAATATGCATTTTGTAAGTTAATTTTATGAAATGATTCCAAGTTTCAAATTTAATTTAATTTTTAATTCTAAAACAATCCTTTGATGAAACAATTGAACTTCGAAATAAGTGCGTTATATATTGCAATTGAGAAGATCAAGAAATTACGAGCTCTATAATATGCATTTTGTAAGTTCATTTTATGAAAATTTGAATGAATTTTTAATTTTAAAACAGTCCTTTGATGACACAATTGGACTTCGAAATAAGTGCGTTATATATTACAGTTGAGAAGGTCGAGAAATTACGAGCTCTTTAATATGCATTTTGTAAGTTAATTTTATGAAATGATTCCAAGTTTCAAATTTAACTTAATTTTTAATTCTAAAACAATCCTTTGATGAAACAATTGAACTTCGAAATAAGTGAGTTATATATTACAGTTGAGAAGGTCGAGAAATTACGAGCTCTATAATATGCATTTTGTAAGTTAATTTTATGAAATGATTCCAAGTTTCAAATTTAATTTAATTTTTAATTCTAAAACAATCCTTTGATGAAACAATTGAACTTCAAAATAAGTGAGTTATATATTACAACTGAGAAGGTCAAGAAATTACGAGCTCTATAATATGCATTTTGTAAGTTAATTTTATGAAATGATTCCAAGTTTCAAATTTAATTTAATTTTTAATTCTAAAACAATCCTTTAGTGAAACAATTGAACTTCGAAATAAGAGCGTGATATATTGCAATTGGGAAGGTCAAGAAATTACGAGCTCTATAATATGCATTTTGTAAGTTAATTTTATGAAATGATTCCAAGTTTCAAATTTAATTTAATTTTTAATTCTAAAACAATCCTTTGATGAAACAATTGAACTTCGAAATAAGTGAGTTATATATTACAACTGAGAAGGTCAAGAAATTACGAGCTCTATAATATGCATTTTGTAAGTTCATTTTATGAAATGATTCCAAGCTTCAAATTTAATTTAATTTTTAATTCTAAAACAATCCTTTGATGAAACAATTGAACTTCGAAATAAGTGCGTTATATATTGCAATTGAGAAGGTCAAGAAATTACGAGCTCTATAATATGCATTTTGTAAGTTAATTTTATGAAATGATTCCAAGTTTCAAATTTAATTTAATTTTTAATTCTAAAACAATCCTTTGATGAAACAATTGAACTTCGAAATAAGTGCGTTATATATTGCAATTGAGAAGGTCAAGAAATTACGAGCTCTATAATATGCATTTTGTAAGTTCATTTTATGAAAATTTGAATGAATTTTTAATTTTAAAACAGTCCTTTGATGACACAATTGGACTTCGAAATAAGTGCGTTATATATTACAGTTGAGAAGGTCGAGAAATTACGAGCTCTATAATATGCATCCTTTGGTGAAACAATTGAACTTCGAAATAAGTGCGTTATATATTGCAATTGAGAAGGTCAAGAAATTACGAGCTCTATAATATGCATTTTGTAAGTTAATTTTATGAAATGATTCCAAGTTTCAAATTTAATTTAATTTTTAATTCTAAAACAATCCTTTGATGAAACAATTGAACTTCGAAATAACTGCGTTATATATTACAATTGAGAAGGTCAAGAAATTACGAGCTCTATAATATGCATTTTGTAAGTTAATTTTATGAAATGATTCCAAGTTTCAAATTTAATTTAATTTTTAATTCTAAAACAATCCTTTGATGAAACAATTGAACTTCGAAATAAGTGAGTTATATATTACAACTGAGAAGGTCAAGAAATTACGAGCTCTATAATATGCATTTTGTAAGTTCATTTTATGAAAATTTGAATGAATTTTTAATTTTAAAACAGTCCTTTGATGACACAATTGGACTTCGAAATAACTGCGTTATATATTACAGTTGAGAAGGTCAAGAAATTACGAGCTCTATAATATGCATTTTGTAAGTTAATTTTATGAAATGATTCCAAGCTTCAAATTTAATTTAATTTTTAATTCTAAAACAATCCTTTGATGAAATAATTGAACTTCGAAATAAGTGCGTTATATATTGCAATTGAGAAGGTCAAGAAATAACGAGCTCTATAATATGCATTTTGTAAGTTCATTTTATGAAAATTTGAATGAATGTTTAATTTTAAAACAGTCCTTTGATGACACAATTGGACTTCGAAATAACTGCGTTATATATTACAGTTGAGAAGGTCAAGAAATTACGAGCTCTTTGTAAGTTAATTTTATGAAATGATTCCAAGTTTCAAATTTAATTTAATTTTTAATTCTAAAACAATCCTTTGATGAAACAATTGAACTTCGAAATAAGTGCGTTATATATTGCAATTGAGAAGGTCAAGAAATTACGAGCTCTATAATATGCATTTTGTAAGTTCATTTTATGAAAATTTGAATGAATTTTTAATTTTAAAACAGTCCTTTGATGACACAATTGGACTTCGAAATAAGTGCGTTATATATTACAGTTGAGACGGTCGAGAAATTACGAGCTCTTTAATATGCATTTTGTAAGTTAATTTTATGAAATGATTCCAAGTTTCAAATTTAATTTAATTTTTAATTCTAAAACAATCCTTTGATGAAACAATTGAACTTCGAAATAAGTGAGTTATATATTACAGTTGAGAAGGTCGAGAAATTACGAGCTCTATAATATGCATTTTGTAAGTTAATTTTATGAAATGATTCCAAGTTTCAAATTTAATTTAATTTTTAATTCTAAAACAATCCTTTGATGAAACAATTGAACTTCAAAATAAGTGAGTTATATATTACAACTGAGAAGGTCAAGAAATTACGAGCTCTATGCATTTTGTAAGTTCATTTTATGAAATGATTCCTAGTTTCAAATTTAATTTAATTTTTAATTCTAAAACAATCCTTTGGTGAAACAATTGAACTTCGAAATAAGTGCGTTATATATTGCAATTGAGAAGGTCAAGAAATTACGAGCTCTATAATATGCATTTTGTAAGTTCATTTTATGAAATGATTCCAAGCTTCAAATTTAATTTAATTTTTAATTCTAAAACAATCCTTTGGTGAAACAATTGAACTTCGAAATAAGAGCGTGATATATTGCAATTGGGAAGGTCAAGAAATTACGAGCTCTATAATATGCATTTTGTAAGTTAATTTTATGAAATGATTCCAAGTTTCAAATTTAATTTAATTTTTAATTCTAAAACAATCCTTTGATGAAACAATTGAACTTCGAAATAAGTGAGTTATATATTACAGTTGAGAAGGTCGAGAAATTACGAGCTCTATAATATGCATTTTGTAAGTTAATTTTATGAAATGATTCCAAGTTTCAAATTTAATTTAATTTTTAATTCTAAAACAATCCTTTGGTGAAACAATTGAACTTCGAAATAAGAGCGTGATATATTGCAATTGGGAAGGTCAAGAAATTACGAGCTCTATAATATGCATTTTGTAAGTTAATTTTATGAAATGATTCCAAGTTTCAAATTTAATTTAATTTTTAATTCTAAAACAATCCTTTGATGAAACAATTGAACTTCGAAATAAGTGAGTTATATATTACAACTGAGAAGGTCAAGAAATTACGAGCTCTATAATATGCATTTTGTAAGTTCATTTTATGAAATGATTCCTAGTTTCAAATTTAATTTAATTTTTAATTCTAAAACAATCCTTTGGTGAAACAATTGAACTTCGAAATAAGTGCGTTATATATTGCAATTGAGAAGGTCAAGAAATTACGAGCTCTATAATATGCATTTTGTAAGTTCATTTTATGAAATGATTCCAAGCTTCAAATTTAATTTAATTTTTAATTTTAAAACAGTCCTTTGATGACACAATTGGACTTCGAAATAACTGCGTTATATATTACAATTGAGAAGGTCAAGAAATTACGAGCTCTATAATATGCATTTTGTAAGTTAATTTTATGAAATGATTCCAAGTTTCAAATTTAATTTAATTTTTAATTCTAAAACAATCCTTTGATGAAACAATTGAACTTCGAAATAAGTGAGTTATATATTACAGTTGAGAAGGTCGAGAAATTACGAGCTCTATAATATGCATTTTGTAAGTTAATTTTATGAAATGATTCCAAGTTTCAAATTTAATTTAATTTTTAATTCTAAAACAATCCTTTGGTGAAACAATTGAACTTCGAAATAAGAGCGTGATATATTGCAATTGGGAAGGTCAAGAAATTACGAGCTCTATAATATGCATTTTGTAAGTTAATTTTATGAAATGATTCCAAGTTTCAAATTTAATTTAATTTTTAATTCTAAAACAATCCTTTGATGAAACAATTGAACTTCGAAATAAGTGAGTTATATATTACAACTGAGAAGGTCAAGAAATTACGAGCTCTATAATATGCATTTTGTAAGTTCATTTTATGAAATGATTCCTAGTTTCAAATTTAATTTAATTTTTAATTCTAAAACAATCCTTTGGTGAAACAATTGAACTTCGAAATAAGTGCGTTATATATTGCAATTGAGAAGGTCAAGAAATTACGAGCTCTATAATATGCATTTTGTAAGTTCATTTTATGAAATGATTCCAAGCTTCAAATTTAATTTAATTTTTAATTTTAAAACAGTCCTTTGATGACACAATTGGACTTCGAAATAACTGCGTTATATATTACAATTGAGAAGGTCAAGAAATTACGAGCTCTATAATATGCATTTTGTAAGTTAATTTTATGAAATGATTCCAAGTTTCAAATTTAATTTAATTTTTAATTCTAAAACAATCCTTTGATGAAACAATTGAACTTCGAAATAAGTGAGTTATATATTACAACTGAGAAGGTCAAGAAATTACGAGCTCTATAATATGCATTTTGTAAGTTCATTTTATGAAATGATTCCAAGTTTCAAATTTAATTTAATTTTTAATTCTAAAACAATCCTTTGATGAAACAATTGAACTTCGAAATAAGTGCGTTATATATTGCAATTGAGAAGGTCAAGAAATTACGAGCTCTATAATATGCATTTTGTAAGTTAATTTTATGAAATGATTCCAAGTTTCAAATTTAATTTAATTTTTAATTCTAAAACAATCCTTTGATGAAACAATTGAACTTCGAAATAAGTGAGTTATATATTACAACTGAGAAGGTCAAGAAATTACGAGCTCTATAATATGCATTTTGTAAGTTCATTTTATGAAATGATTCCAAGTTTCAAATTGAATTTAATTTTTAATTCTAAAACAATCCTTTGATGAAACAATTGAACTTCGAAATAAGTGCGTTATATATTGCAATTGAGAAGGTCAAGAAATTACGAGCTCTATAATATGCATTTTGTAAGTTAATTTTATGAAATGATTCCAAGTTTCAAATTTAATTTAATTTTTAATTCTAAAACAATCCTTTGGTGAAACAATTGAACTTCGAAATAAGAGCGTGATATATTGCAATTGGGAAGGTCAAGAAATTACGAGCTCTATAATATGCATTTTGTAAGTTAATTTTATGAAATGATTCCAAGTTTCAAATTTAATTTAATTTTTAATTCTAAAACAATCCTTTGATGAAACAATTGAACTTCGAAATAAGTGAGTTATATATTACAACTGAGAAGGTCAAGAAATTACGAGCTCTATAATATGCATTTTGTAAGTTCATTTTATGAAATGATTCCTAGTTTCAAATTTAATTTAATTTTTAATTCTAAAACAATCCTTTGGTGAAACAATTGAACTTCGAAATAAGTGCGTTATATATTGCAATTGAGAAGGTCAAGAAATTACGAGCTCTATAATATGCATTTTGTAAGTTCATTTTATGAAATGATTCCAAGCTTCAAATTTAATTTAATTTTTAATTTTAAAACAGTCCTTTGATGACACAATTGGACTTCGAAATAACTGCGTTATATATTACAATTGAGAAGGTCAAGAAATTACGAGCTCTATAATATGCATTTTGTAAGTTAATTTTATGAAATGATTCCAAGTTTCAAATTTAATTTAATTTTTAATTCTAAAACAATCCTTTGATGAAACAATTGAACTTCGAAATAAGTGAGTTATATATTACAACTGAGAAGGTCAAGAAATTACGAGCTCTATAATATGCATTTTGTAAGTTCATTTTATGAAATGATTCCAAGTTTCAAATTTAATTTAATTTTTAATTCTAAAACAATCCTTTGATGAAACAATTGAACTTCGAAATAAGTGCGTTATATATTGCAATTGAGAAGGTCAAGAAATTACGAGCTCTATAATATGCATTTTGTAAGTTAATTTTATGAAATGATTCCAAGTTTCAAATTTAATTTAATTTTTAATTCTAAAACAATCCTTTGATGAAACAATTGAACTTCGAAATAAGTGAGTTATATATTACAACTGAGAAGGTCAAGAAATTACGAGCTCTATAATATGCATTTTGTAAGTTCATTTTATGAAATGATTCCTAGTTTCAAATTTAATTTAATTTTTAATTCTAAAACAATCCTTTGGTGAAACAATTGAACTTCGAAATAAGTGCGTTATATATTGCAATTGAGAAGGTCAAGAAATTACGAGCTCTATAATATGCATTTTGTAAGTTCATTTTATGAAATGATTCCAAGCTTCAAATTTAATTTAATTTTTAATTTTAAAACAGTCCTTTGATGACACAATTGGACTTCGAAATAACTGCGTTATATATTACAATTGAGAAGGTCAAGAAATTACGAGCTCTATAATATGCATTTTGTAAGTTAATTTTATGAAATGATTCCAAGTTTCAAATTTAATTTAATTTTTAATTCTAAAACAATCCTTTGATGAAACAATTGAACTTCGAAATAAGTGAGTTATATATTACAACTGAGAAGGTCAAGAAATTACGAGCTCTATAATATGCATTTTGTAAGTTCATTTTATGAAATGATTCCAAGTTTCAAATTTAATTTAATTTTTAATTCTAAAACAATCCTTTGATGAAACAATTGAACTTCGAAATAAGTGCGTTATATATTGCAATTGAGAAGGTCAAGAAATTACGAGCTCTATAATATGCATTTTGTAAGTTAATTTTATGAAATGATTCCAAGTTTCAAATTTAATTTAATTTTTAATTCTAAAACAATCCTTTGATGAAACAATTGAACTTCGAAATAAGTGAGTTATATATTACAACTGAGAAGGTCAAGAAATTACGAGCTCTATAATATGCATTTTGTAAGTTCATTTTATGAAATGATTCCAAGTTTCAAATTGAATTTAATTTTTAATTCTAAAACAATCCTTTGATGAAACAATTGAACTTCGAAATAAGTGCGTTATATATTGCAATTGAGAAGGTCAAGAAATTACGAGCTCTATAATATGCATTTTGTAAGTTAATTTTATGAAATGATTCCAAGTTTCAAATTTAATTTAATTTTTAATTCTAAAACAATCCTTTGATAAAACAATTGAACTTCGAAATAAGTGCGTTATATATTGCAATTAAGAAGGTCAAAAAATTACGAGCTCTATAATATGCATTTTGTAAGTTCATTTTATGAAAATTTGAATGAATTTTTAATTTTAAAACAGTCCTTTGATGACACAATTGGACTTCGAAATAAGTGCGTTATATATTACAGTTGAGAAGGTCGAGAAATTACGAGCTCTATAATATGCATCCTTTGGTGAAACAATTGAACTTCGAAATAAGTGCGTTATATATTGCAATTGAGAAGGTCAAGAAATTACGAGCTCTATAATATGCATTTTGTAAGTTAATTTTATGAAATGATTCCAAGTTTCAAATTTAATTTAATTTTTAATTCTAAAACAATCCTTTGATGAAACAATTGAACTTCGAAATAAGTGCGTTATATATTGCAATTGAGAAGGTCAAGAAATTACGAGCTCTATAATATGCATTTTGTAAGTTCATTTTATGAAAATTTGAATGAATTTTTAATTTTAAAACAGTCCTTTGATGACACAATTGGACTTCGAAATAAGTGCGTTATATATTACATTTGAGAAGGTCGAGAAATTACGAGCTCTGTAATATGCATCCTTTGGTGAAACAATTGAACTTCGAAATAAGTGCGTTATATATTGCAATTGAGAAGGTCAAGAAATTACGAGCTCTATAATATGCATTTTGTAAGTTCATTTTATGAAATGATTCCAAGCTTGTAATTTAATTTAATTTTTAATTTTAAAACAGTCCTTTGATGACACAATTGGACTTCGAAATAACTGCGTTATATATTACAATTGAGAAGGTCAAGAAATTACGAGCTCTATAATATGCATTTTGTAAGTTCATTTTATGAAAATTTGAATGAATTTTTAATTTTAAAACAGTCCTCTGATGACACAATTGGACTTCGAAATAAGTGCGTTATATATTACAGTTTAGAATGTCAAGAAATTACGAGCTCTATAATATGCATTTTGTAAGTTAATTTTATGAAATGATTCCAAGTTTCAAATTTAATTTAATTTTTAATTCTAAAACAATCCTTTGATGAAACAGTTGAACTTCGAAATAAGTGCGTTATATATTGCAATTGAGAAGGTCAAGAAATTACGAGCTCTATAATATGCATTTTGTAAGTTCATTTTATGAAAATTTGAATGAATTTTTAATTTTAAAACAGTCCTTTGATGACACAATTGGACTTCGAAATAAGTGCGTTATATATTACAGTTGAGAAGGTCGAGAAATTACGAGCTCTATAATATGCATCCTTTGGTGAAACAATTGAACTTCGAAATAAGTGCGTTATATATTGCAATTGAGAAGGTCAAGAAATTACGAGCTCTATAATATGCATTTTGTAAGTTAATTTTATGAAATGATTCCAAGTTTCAAATTTAATTTAATTTTTAATTCTAAAACAATCCTTTGATGAAACAATTGAACTTCGAAATAAGTGCGTTATATATTACAGTTGAGAATGTCAAGAAATTACGAGCTCTATAATATGCATTTTGTAAGTTAATTTTATGAAATGATTCCAAGTTTCAAATTTAATTTAATTTTTAATTCTAAAACAATCCTTTGATGAAACAATTGAACTTCGAAATAAGTGCGTTATATATTGCAATTGAGAAGGTCAAGAAATTACGAGCTCTATAATATGCATTTTGTAAGTTCATTTTATGAAAATTTGAATGAATTTTTAATTTTAAAACAGTCCTTTGATGACACAATTGGACTTCGAAATAAGTGCGTTATATATTACAGTTGAGAAGGTCGAGAAATTACGAGCTCTATAATATGCATCCTTTGGTGAAACAATTGAACTTCGAAATAAGTGCGTTATATATTGCAATTGAGAAGGTCAAGAAATTACGAGCTCTATAATATGCATTTTGTAAGTTCATTTTATGAAATGATTCCAAGCTTCAAATTTAATTTAATTTTTAATTTTAAAACAGTCCTTTGATGACACAATTGGACTTCGAAATAACTGCGTTATATATTACAATTGAGAAGGTCAAGAAATTACGAGCTCTATAATATGCATTTTGTAAGTTCATTTTATGAAAATTTGAATGAATTTTTAATTTTAAAACAGTCCTCTGATGACACAATTGGACTTCGAAATAAGTGCGTTATATATTACAGTTGAGAATGTCAAGAAATTACGAGCTCTATAATATGCATTTTGTAAGTTAATTTTATGAAATGATTCCAAGTTTCAAATTTAATTTAATTTTTAATTCTAAAACAATCCTTTGATGAAACAATTGAACTTCGAAATAAGTGCGTTATATATTGCAATTGAGAAGGTCAAGAAATTACGAGCTCTATAATATGCATTTTGTAAGTTCATTTTATGAAAATTTGAATGAATTTTTAATTTTAAAACAGTCCTTTGATGACACAATTGGACTTCGAAATAAGTGCGTTATATATTACAGTTGAGAAGGTCGAGAAATTACGAGCTCTATAATATGCATCCTTTGGTGAAACAATTGAACTTCGAAATAAGTGCGTTATATATTGCAATTGAGAAGGTCAAGAAATTACGAGCTCTATAATATGCATTTTGTAAGTTAATTTTATGAAATGATTCCAAGTTTCAAATTTAATTTAATTTTTAATTCTAAAACAATCCTTTGATGAAACAATTGAACTTCGAAATAAGTGCGTTATATATTGCAATTGAGAAGGTCAAGAAATTACGAGCTCTATAATATGCATTTTGTAAGTTCATTTTATGAAAATTTGAATGAATTTTTAATTTTAAAACAGTCCTTTGGTGAAACAATTGAACTTCGAAATAAGTGCGTTATATATTGCAATTGAGAAGGTCAAGAAATTACGAGCTCTATAATATGCATTTTGTAAGTTAATTTTATGAAATGATTCCAAGTTTCAAATTTAATTTAATTTTTAATTCTAAAACAATCCTTTGATGAAACAATTGAACTTCGAAATAAGAGCGTGATATATTGCAATTGGGAAGGTCAAGAAATTACGAGCTCTATAATATGCATTTTGTAAGTTAATTTTATGAAATGATTCCAAGTTTCAAATTTAATTTAATTTTTAATTCTAAAACAATCCTTTGATGAAACAATTGAACTTCGAAATAAGTGAGTTATATATTACAACTGAGAAGGTCAAGAAATTACGAGCTCTATAATATGCATTTTGTAAGTTCATTTTATGAAATGATTCCTAGTTTCAAATTTAATTTAATTTTTAATTCTAAAACAATCCTTTGGTGAAACAATTGAACTTCGAAATAAGTGCGTTATATATTGCAATTGAGAAGGTCAAGAAATTACGAGCTCTATAATATGCATTTTGTAAGTTCATTTTATGAAATGATTCCAAGCTTCAAATTTAATTTAATTTTTAATTTTAAAACAGTCCTTTGATGACACAATTGGACTTCGAAATAACTGCGTTATATATTACAATTGAGAAGGTCAAGAAATTACGAGCTCTATAATATGCATTTTGTAAGTTAATTTTATGAAATGATTCCAAGTTTCAAATTTAATTTAATTTTTAATTCTAAAACAATCCTTTGATGAAACAATTGAACTTCGAAATAAGTGAGTTATATATTACAACTGAGAAGGTCAAGAAATTACGAGCTCTATAATATGCATTTTGTAAGTTCATTTTATGAAATGATTCCAAGTTTCAAATTTAATTTAATTTTTAATTCTAAAACAATCCTTTGATGAAACAATTGAACTTCGAAATAAGTGCGTTATATATTGCAATTGAGAAGGTCAAGAAATTACGAGCTCTATAATATGCATTTTGTAAGTTAATTTTATGAAATGATTCCAAGTTTCAAATTTAATTTAATTTTTAATTCTAAAACAATCCTTTGATGAAACAATTGAACTTCGAAATAAGTGAATTATATATTACAACTGAGAAGGTCAAGAAATTACGAGCTCTATAATATGCATTTTGTAAGTTCATTTTATGAAATGATTCCAAGTTTCAAATTGAATTTAATTTTTAATTCTAAAACAATCCTTTGATGAAACAATTGAACTTCGAAATAAGTGCGTTATATATTGCAATTGAGAAGGTCAAGAAATTACGAGCTCTATAATATGCATTTTGTAAGTTAATTTTATGAAATGATTCCAAGTTTCAAATTTAATTTAATTTTTAATTCTAAAACAATCCTTTGATAAAACAATTGAACTTCGAAATAAGTGCGTTATATATTGCAATTGAGAAGGTCAAAAAATTACGAGCTCTATAATATGCATTTTGTAAGTTCATTTTATGAAAATTTGAATGAATTTTTAATTTTAAAACAGTCCTTTGATGACACAATTGGACTTCGAAATAAGTGCGTTATATATTACAGTTGAGAAGGTCGAGAAATTACGAGCTCTATAATATGCATTTTGTAAGTTAATTTTATGAAATGATTCCAAGTTTCAAATTTAATTTAATTTTTAATTCTAAAACAATCCTTTGATGAAACAATTGAACTTCGAAATAAGAGCGTGATATATTGCAATTGGGAAGGTCAAGAAATTACGAGCTCTATAATATGCATTTTGTAAGTTAATTTTATGAAATGATTCCAAGTTTCAAATTTAATTTAATTTTTAATTCTAAAACAATCCTTTGATGAAACAATTGAACTTCGAAATAAGTGAGTTATATATTACAACTGAGAAGGTCAAGAAATTACGAGCTCTATAATATGCATTTTGTAAGTTCATTTTATGAAATGATTCCTAGTTTCAAATTTAATTTAATTTTTAATTCTAAAACAATCCTTTGGTGAAACAATTGAACTTCGAAATAAGTGCGTTATATATTGCAATTGAGAAGGTCAAGAAATTACGAGCTCTATAATATGCATTTTGTAAGTTCATTTTATGAAATGATTCCAAGCTTCAAATTTAATTTAATTTTTAATTTTAAAACAGTCCTTTGATGACACAATTGGACTTCGAAATAACTGCGTTATATATTACAATTGAGAAGGTCAAGAAATTACGAGCTCTATAATATGCATTTGGTAAGTTAATTTTATGAAATGATTCCAAGTTTCAAATTTAATTTAATTTTTAATTCTAAAACAATCCTTTGATGAAACAATTGAACTTCGAAATAAGTGAGTTATATATTACAACTGAGAAGGTCAAGAAATTACGAGCTCTATAATATGCATTTTGTAAGTTCATTTTATGAAATGATTCCAAGTTTCAAATTTAATTTAATTTTTAATTCTAAAACAATCCTTTGATGAAACAATTGAACTTCGAAATAAGTGCGTTATATATTGCAATTGAGAAGGTCAAGAAATAACGAGCTCTATAATATGCATTTTGTAAGTTCATTTTATGAAATGATTCCAAGTTTCAAATTTAATTTAATTTTTAATTCTAAAACAATCCTTTGATGAAACAATTGAACTTCGAAATAAGTGAATTATATATTACAACTGAGAAGGTCAAGAAATTACGAGCTCTATAATATGCATTTTGTAAGTTCATTTTATGAAATGATTCCAAGTTTCAAATTGAATTTAATTTTTAATTCTAAAACAATCCTTTGATGAAACAATTGAACTTCGAAATAAGTGCGTTATATATTGCAATTGAGAAGGTCAAGAAATTACGAGCTCTATAATATGCATTTTGTAAGTTAATTTTATGAAATGATTCCAAGTTTCAAATTTAATTTAATTTTTAATTCTAAAACAATCCTTTGATAAAACAATTGAACTTCGAAATAAGTGCGTTATATATTGCAATTGAGAAGGTCAAAAAATTACGAGCTCTATAATATGCATTTTGTAAGTTCATTTTATGAAAATTTGAATGAATTTTTAATTTTAAAACAGTCCTTTGATGACACAATTGGACTTCGAAATAAGTGCGTTATATATTACAGTTGAGAAGGTCGAGAAATTACGAGCTCTATAATATGCATCCTTTGGTGAAACAATTGAACTTCGAAATAAGTGCGTTATATATTGCAATTGAGAAGGTCAAGAAATTACGAGCTCTATAATATGCATTTTGTAAGTTAATTTTATGAAATGATTCCAAGTTTCAAATTTAATTTAATTTTTAATTCTAAAACAATCCTTTGATGAAACAATTGAACTTCGAAATAAGTGCGTTATATATTGCAATTGAGAAGGTCAAGAAATTACGAGCTCTATAATATGCATTTTGTAAGTTCATTTTATGAAAATTTGAATGAATTTTTAATTTTAAAACAGTCCTTTGATGACACAATTGGACTTCGAAATAAGTGCGTTATATATTACATTTGAGAAGGTCAAGAAATTACGACCTCTGTAATATGCATCCTTTGGTGAAACAATTGAACTTCGAAATAAGTGCGTTATATATTGCAATTGAGAAGGTCAAGAAATTACGAGCTCTATAATATGCATTTTGTAAGTTCATTTTATGAAATGATTCCAAGCTTGTAATTTAATTTAATTTTTAATTTTAAAACAGTCCTTTGATGACACAATTGGACTTCGAAATAACTGCGTTATATATTACAATTGAGAAGGTCAAGAAATTACGAGCTCTATAATATGCATTTTGTAAGTTCATTTTATGAAAATTTGAATGAATTTTTAATTTTAAAACAGTCCTCTGATGACACAATTGGACTTCGAAATAAGTGCGTTATATATTACAGTTGAGAATGTCAAGAAATTACGAGCTCTATAATATGCATTTTGTAAGTTAATTTTATGAAATGATTCCAAGTTTCAAATTTAATTTAATTTTTAATTCTAAAACAATCCTTTGATGAAACAGTTGAACTTCGAAATAAGTGCGTTATATATTGCAATTGAGAAGGTCAAGAAATTACGAGCTCTATAATATGCATTTTGTAAGTTCATTTTATGAAAATTTGAATGAATTTTTAATTTTAAAACAGTCCTTTGATGACACAATTGGACTTCGAAATAAGTGCGTTATATATTACAGTTGAGAAGGTCGAGAAATTACGAGCTCTATAATATGCATCCTTTGGTGAAACAATTGAACTTCGAAATAAGTGCGTTATATATTGCAATTGAGAAGGTCAAGAAATTACGAGCTCTATAATATGCATTTTGTAAGTTAATTTTATGAAATGATTCCAAGTTTCAAATTTAATTTAATTTTTAATTCTAAAACAATCCTTTGATGAAACAATTGAACTTCGAAATAAGTGCGTTATATATTACAGTTGAGAATGTCAAGAAATTACGAGCTCTATAATATGCATTTTGTAAGTTAATTTTATGAAATGATTCCAAGTTTCAAATTTAATTTAATTTTTAATTCTAAAACAATCCTTTGATGAAACAATTGAACTTCGAAATAAGTGCGTTATATATTGCAATTGAGAAGGTCAAGAAATTACGAGCTCTATAATATGCATTTTGTAAGTTCATTTTATGAAAATTTGAATGAATTTTTAATTTTAAAACAGTCCTTTGATGACACAATTGGACTTCGAAATAAGTGCGTTATATATTACAGTTGAGAAGGTCGAGAAATTACGAGCTCTATATTATGCATCCTTTGGTGAAACAATTGAACTTCGAAATAAGTGCGTTATATATTGCAATTGAGAAGGTCAAGAAATTACGAGCTCTATAATATGCATTTTGTAAGTTCATTTTATGAAATGATTCCAAGCTTCAAATTTAATTTAATTTTTAATTTTAAAACAGTCCTTTGATGACACAATTGGACTTCGAATTAACTGCGTTATATATTACAATTGAGAAGGTCAAGAAATTACGAGCTCTATAATATGCATTTTGTAAGTTCATTTTATGAAAATTTGAATGAATTTTTAATTTTAAAACAGTCCTCTGATGACACAATTGGACTTCGAAATAAGTGCGTTATATATTACAGTTGAGAATGTCAAGAAATTACGAGCTCTATAATATGCATTTTGTAAGTTAATTTTATGAAATGATTCCAAGTTTCAAATTTAATTTAATTTTTAATTCTAAAACAATCCTTTGATGAACCAATTGAACTTCGAAATAAGTGCGTTATATATTGCAATTGAGAAGGTCAAGAAATTACGAGCTCTATAATATGCATTTTGTAAGTTCATTTTATGAAAATTTGAATGAATTTTTAATTTTAAAACAGTCCTTTGATGACACAATTGGACTTCGAAATAAGTGCGTTATATATTACAGTTGAGAAGGTCGAGAAATTACGAGCTCTATAATATGCATCCTTTGGTGAAACAATTGAACTTCGAAATAAGTGCGTTATATATTGCAATTGAGAAGGTCAAGAAATTACGAGCTCTATAATATGCATTTTGTAAGTTAATTTTATGAAATGATTCCAAGTTTCAAATTTAATTTAATTTTTAATTCTAAAACAATCCTTTGATGAAACAATTGAACTTCGAAATAAGTGCGTTATATATTGCAATTGAGAAGGTCAAGAAATTACGAGCTCTATAATATGCATTTTGTAAGTTCATTTTATGAAAATTTGAATGAATTTTTAATTTTAAAACAGTCCTTTGATGACACAATTGGACTTCGAAATAAGTGCGTTATATATTACAGTTGAGAAGGTCGAGAAATTACGAGCTCTAAAATATGCATCCTTTGGTGAAACAATTGAACTTCGAAATAAGTGCGTTATATATTGCAATTGAGAAGGTCAAGAAATTACGAGCTCTATAATATGCATTTCATTTTATGAAAATTTGAATGAATTTTTAATTTTAAAACAGTCCTCTGATGACACAATTGGACTTCGAAATAAGTGCGTTATATATTACAGTTGAGAATGTCAAGAAATTACGAGCTCTATAATATGCATTTTGTAAGTTAATTTTATGAAATGATTCCAAGCTTCAAATTTAATTTAATTTTTAATTTTAAAACAGTCCTTTGATGACACAATTGGACTTCGAAATAACTGCGTTATATATTACAATTGAGAAGGTCAAGAAATTACGAGCTCTATAATATGCATTTCATTTTATGAAAATTTGAATGAATTTTTAATTTTAAAACAGTCCTCTGATGACACAATTGGACTTCGAAATAAGTGCGTTATATATTACAGTTGAGAATGTCAAGAAATTACGAGCTCTATAATATGCATTTTGTAAGTTAATTTTATGAAATGATTCCAAGTTTCAAATTTAATTTAATTTTTAATTCTAAAACAATCCTTTGATGAAACAATTGAACTTCGAAATAAGTGAGTTATATATTACAACTGAGAAGGTCAAGAAATTACGAGCTCTATAATATGCATTTTGTAAGTTCATTTTATGAAAATTTGAATGAATTTTTAATTTTAAAACAGTCCTCTGATGACACAATTGGACTTCGAAATAAGTGCGTTATATATTACAGTTGAGAATGTCAAGAAATTACGAGCTCTATAATATGCATTTTGTAAGTTAATTTTATGAAATGATTCCAAGTTTCAAATTTAATTTAATTTTTAATTCTAAAACAATCCTTTGATGAAACAATTGAACTTCGAAATAAGTAAGTTATATATTGCAATTGAGAAGGTCAAGAAATTAGGAGCTCTATAATATGCATTTTGTAAGTTCATTTTATGAAAATTTGAATAAATTTTTAATTTTAAAACAGTCCTCTGATGACACAATTGGACTTCGAAATAAGTGCGTTATATATTACAGTTGAGAATGTCAAGAAATTACGAGCTCTATAATATGCATTTTGTAAGTTAATTTTATGAAATGATTCCAAGTTTCAAATTTAATTTGATTTTTAATTCTAAAACAATCCTTTGATGAAACAATTGAACTTCGAAATAAGTGCGTTATATATTGCAATTGAGAAGGTCAAGAAATTAGGAGCTCTATAATATGCATTTTGTAAGGTAATTTTATGAAATGATTCCAAGTTTCAAATTTAATTTAATTTTTAATTCTAAAACAATCATTTGATGAAATAATTGAACTTCGAAATAAGTGCGTTATATATTGCAATTGAGAAGGTCAAGAAATTACGAGCTCTATAATATGCATTTTGTAAGTTCATTTTATGAAAATTTGAATGAATGTTTAATTTTAAAACAGTCCTTTGATGACACAATTGGACTTCGAAATAACTGCGTTATATATTACAGTTGAGAAGGTCAAGAAATTACGAGCTCTATAATATGCATTTTGTAAGTTAATTTTATGAAATGATTCCAAGTTTCAAATTTAATTTAATTTTTAATTCTAAAACAATCCTTTGATGAAACAATTGAACTTCGAAATAAGTAAGTTATATATTGCAATTGAGAAGGTCAAGAAATTAGGAGCTCTATAATATGCATTTTGTAAGTTCATTTTATGAAAATTTGAATGAATGTTTAATTTTAAAACAGTCCTCTGATGACACAATTGGACTTCGAAATAAGTGCGTTATATATTACAGTTGAGAATGTCAAGAAATTACGAGCTCTATAATATGCATTTTGTAAGTTAATTTTATGAAATGATTCCAAGTTTCAAATTTAATTTAATTTTTAATTCTAAAACAATCCTTTGATGAAACAATTGAACTTCGAAATAAGTGCGTTATATATTGCAATTGAGAAGGTCAAGAAATTAGGAGCTCTATAATATGCATTTTGTAAGTTAATTTTATGAAATGATTCCAAGTTTCAAATTTAATTTAATTTTTAATTCTAAAACAATCATTTGATGAAATAATTTAACTTCGAAATAAGTGCGTTATATATTGCAATTGAGAAGGTCAAGAAATTACGAGCTCTATAATATGCATTTTGTAAGTTCATTTTATGAAATGATTCCAAGCTTCAAATTTAATTTAATTTTTAATTTTAAAACAGTCCTTTGATGACACAATTGGACTTCGAAATAACTGCGTTATATATTACAATTGAGAAGGTCAAGAAATTACGAGCTCTATAATATGAATTTTGTAAGTTAATTTTATGAAATGATTCCAAGTTTCAAATTTAATTTAATTTTTAATTCTAAAACAATCCTTTGATGAAACAATTGAACTTCGAAATAAGTGAGTTATATATTACAGTTGAGAATGTCAAGAAATTACGAGCTCTATAATATGCATTTTGTAAGTTCATTTTATGAAAATTTGAATAAATTTTTAATTTTAAAACAGTCCTCTGATGACACAATTGGACTTCGAAATAAGTGCGTTATATATTACAGTTGAGAATGTCAAGAAATTACGAGCTCTATAATATGCATTTTGTAAGTTAATTTTATGAAATGATTCCAAGTTTCAAATTTAATTTAATTTTTAATTCTAAAACAATCCTTTGATGAAACAATTGAACTTCGAAAAAAGTGCGTTATATATTGCAATTGAGAAGGGAGAAGGTCAAGAAATTAGGAGCTCTATAATATGCATTTTGTAGGTTAATTTTATGAATTGATTCCAAGTTTCAAATTTAATTTAATTTTTAATTCTAAAACAATCCTTTGATGAAACAATTGAACTTCGAAATAAGTGCGTTATATATTGCAACTGAGAAGGTCAAGAAATTACGAGCTCTATAATATGCATTTTGTAAGTTCATTTTATGAAAATTTGAATAAATTTTTAATTTTAAAACAGTCCTCTGATGACACAATTGGACTTCGAAATAAGTGCGTTATATATTACAGTTGAGAATGTCAAGAAATTACGAGCTCTATAATATGCATTTTGTAAGTTAATTTTATGAAATGATTCCAAGTTTCAAATTTAATTTAATTTTTAATTCTAAAACAATCCTTTGATGAAACAATTGAACTTCGAAAAAAGTGCGTTATATATTGCAATTGAGAAGGGAGAAGGTCAAGAAATTAGGAGCTCTATAATATGCATTTTGTAGGTTAATTTTATGAATTGATTCCAAGTTTCAAATTTAATTTAATTTTTAATTCTAAAACAATCCTTTGATGAAACAATTGAACTTCGAAATAAGTGCGTTATATATTGCAATTGAGAAGGTCAAGAAATTACGAGCTCTATAATATGCATTTTGTAAGTTCATTTTATGAAAATTTGAATGAATTTTTAATTTTAAAACAGTCCTTTGATGACACAATTGGACTTCGAAATAAGTGCGTTATATATTACAGTTGAGAAGGTCGAGAAATTACGAGCTCTATAATATGCATTTTGTAAGTTAATTTTATGAAATGATTCCAAGTTTCAAATTTAATTTAATTTTTAATTCTAAAACAATCCTTTGATGAAACCATTGAACTTCGAAATAAGTGAGTTATATATTACAGTTGAGAAGGTCGAGAAATTACGAGCTCTATAATATGCATTTTGTAAGTTAATTTTATGAAATGATTCCAAGTTTCAAATTTAATTTAATTTTTAATTCTAAAACAATCCTTTGATGAAACAATTGAACTTCGAAATAAGTGAGTTATATATTACAACCGAGAAGGTCAAGAAATTACGAGCTCTATAATATGCATTTTGTAAGTTCATTTTATGAAAATTTGAATGAATTTTTAATTTTAAAACAGTCCTCTGATGACACAATTGGACTTCGAAATAAGTGCGTTATATATTACAGTTGAGAATGTCAAGAAATTACGAGCTCTATAATATGCATTTTGTAAGTTAATTTTATGAAATGATTCCAAGTTTCAAATTTAATTTAATTTTTAATTCTAAAACAATCCTTTGATGAAATAATTGAACTTCGAAATAAGTGCGTTATATATTGCAATTGAGAAGGTCAAGAAATTACGAGCTCTATAATATGCATTTTGTAAGTTCATTTTATGAAATGATTCCAAGTTTCAAATTTAATTTAATTTTTAATTCTAAAACAATCCTTTGATGAAATAATTGAACTTCGAAATAAGTGCGTTATATATTGCAATTGAGAAGGTCAAGAAATTACGAGCTCTATAATATGCATTTTGTAAGTTCATTTTATGAAATGATTCCAAGTTTCAAATTTAATTTAATTTTTAATTCTAAAACAATCCTTTGATGAAATAATTGAACTTCGAAATAAGTGCGTTATATATTGCAATTGAGAAGGTCAAGAAATTACGAGCTCTATAATATGCATTTAGTAAGTTCATTTTATGAAATGATTCCAAGTTTCAAATTTAATTTAATTTTTAATTCTAAAACAATCCTTTGATGAAATAATTGAACTTCGAAATAAGTGCGTTATATATTGCAATTGAGAAGGTCAAGAAATTACGAGCTCTATAATATGCATTTTGTAAGTTCATTTTATGAAATGATTCCAAGTTTCAAATTTAATTTAATTTTTAATTCTAAAACAATCCTTTGATGAAATAATTGAACTTCGAAATAAGTGCGTTATATATTACAGTTGAGAATGTCAAGAAATTACGAGCTCTATAATATGCATTTTGTAAGTTAATTTTATGAAATGATTCCAAGTTTCAAATTTAATTTAATTTTTAATTCTAAAACAATCCTTTGATGAAATAATTGAACTTCGAAATAAGTGCGTTATATATTGCAATTGAGAAGGTCAAGAAATTACGAGCTCTATAATATGCATTTTGTAAGTTCATTTTATGAAAATTTGAATGAATGTTTAATTTTAAAACAGTCCTTTGATGACACAATTGGACTTCGAAATAACTGCGTTATATATTACAGTTGAGAAGGTCAAGAAATTACGAGCTCTATAATATGCATTTTGTAAGTTAATTTTATGAAATGATTCCAAGTTTCAAATTTAATTTAATTTTTTATTCTAAAACAATCCTTTGATGAAACAATTGAAAATCGAAATAAGTGCGTTATATATTGCAATTGAGAAGGTCAAGAAATTAGGAGCTCTATAATATGCATTTTGTAAGTTAATTTTATGAAATGATTCCAAGTTTCAAATTTAATTTAATTTTTAATTCTAAAACAATCCTTTGATGAAACAATTGAACTTCGAAATAAGTGCGTTATATATTGCAATTGAGAAGATCAAGAAATTACGAGCTCTATAATATGCATTTTGTAAGTTCATTTTATGAAAATTTGAATGAATTTTTAATTTTAAAACAGTCCTTTGATGACACAATTGGACTTCGAAATAAGTGCGTTATATATTACAGTTGAGAAGGTCGAGAAATTACGAGCTCTTTAATATGCATTTTGTAAGTTAATTTTATGAAATGATTCCAAGTTTCAAATTTAATTTAATTTTTAATTCTAAAACAATCCTTTGATGAAACAATTGAACTTTGAAATAAGTGAGTTATATATTACAGTTGAGAAGGTCGAGAAATTACGAGCTCTATAATATGCATTTTGTAAGTTAATTTTATGAAATGATTCCAAGTTTCAAATTTAATTTAATTTTTAATTCTAAAACAATCCTTTGATGAAACAATTGAACTTCAAAATAAGTGAGTTATATATTACAACTGAGAAGGTCAAGAAATTACGAGCTCTATAATATGCATTTTGTAAGTTAATTTTATGAAATGATTCCAAGTTTCAAATTTAATTTAATTTTTAATTCTAAAACAATCCTTTGGTGAAACAATTAAACTTCGAAATAAGAGCGTGATATATTGCAATTGGGAAGGTCAAGAAATTACTAGCTCTATAATATGCATTTTGTAAGTTCATTTTATGAAATGATTCCAAGTTTCAAATTTAATTTAATTTTTAATTCTAAAACAATCCTTTGATGAAACAATTGAACTTCGAAATAAGTGCGTTATATATTGCAATTGAGAAGGTCAAGAAATAACGAGCTCTATAATATGCATTTTGTAAGTTAATTTTATGAAAATTTGAATGAATTTTTAATTTTAAAACAGTCCTTTGATGACACAATTGGACTTCGAAAAAAGTGCGTTATATATTACAGTTGAGAAGGTCAAGAAATTACGAGCTCTATAATATGCATTTTGTAAGTTCATTTTATGAAATGATTCCAAGTTTCAAATTTAATTTATGCATTTTGTTAGTTCATTTTATGAAATGATTCCAAGTTTCAAATTTAATTTAATTTTTAATTCTAAAACAATCCTTTGGTGAAACAATTGAACTTCGAAATAAGTGCGTTATATATTGCAATTGAGAAGGTCAAGAAATTACGAGCTCTATAATATGCATTTTGTAAGTTCATTTTATGAAATGATTCCAAGTTTCAAATTTAATTTAATTTTTAATTCTAAAACAATCCTTTGATGAAACAATTGAACTTCGAAATAAGTGCGTTATATATTGCAATTGAGAAGGTCAAGAAATTTCGAGCTCTATAATATGCATTTTGTAAGTTAATTTTATGAAAATTTGAATGAATGTTTAATTTTAAAACAGTCCTTTGATGACACAATTGGACTTCGAAATAAGTGCGTTACATATTGCAATTGAGAAGGTCAAGAAATTTCGAGCTCTATAATATGCATTTTGTAAGTTAATTTTATGAAATGATTCCAAGTTTCAAATTTAATTTTATTTTTAATTCTAAAACAATCCTTTGATGAAACAATTGAACTTCGAAATAAGTGCGTTATATATTGCAATTGAGAAGGTCAAGAAATTACGAGCTCTATAATATGCATTTTGTAAGTTCATTTTATGAAATGATTCCAAGCTTCAAATTTAATTTAATTTTTAATTCTAAAACAATCCTTTGATGACACAATTGGACTTCGAAATAAGTGCGTTATATATTGCAAATGAGAAGGTCAAGAATTTTGTAAGTTCATTTTATGAAAATTTTAATGAATTTTTAATTTTAAAACAGTCCTTTGATGACACAATTGGACTTCGAAATAACTGCGTTATAAATTACAGTTGAGAAGGTCAAGAAATTACGAGCTCTATAATATGCATTTTGTAAGTTAATTTTATGAAATGATTCCAAGTTTCAAATTTAATTTAATTTTTAATTCTAAAACAATCCTTTGGTAAAACAATTGAACTTCGAAATAAGTGCGTTATATATTGCAATTGAGAAGGTCAAGAAATTACGAGCTCTATAATATGCATTTTGTAAGTTCATTTTATGAAATGATTCCAAGTTTCAAATTTAATTTAATTTTTAATTCTAAAACAATCCTTTGGTAAAACAATTGAACTTCGAAATAAGTGCGTTATATATTGCAATTGAGAAGGTCAAGAAATTACGAGCTCTATAATATACATTTTATAAGTTAATTTTATGAAAATTTGAATGAATTTTTAATTTTAAAACGGTCCTTTGATGACACAATTGGACTTCGAAATAACTGCGTTATATATTACAGTTGAGAAGGTCAAGAAATTACGAGCTCTATAATATGCATTTTGTAAGTTAATTTTATGAAATGATTCCAAGTTTCAAATTTAATTTAATTTTTAATTCTAAAACAATCCTTTGATGAAACAATTGAACTGAATTGAGAAGGTCGAGAAATTACGAGCTCTTTAATATGCATTTTGTAAGTTAATTTTATGAAATGATTCCAAGTTTCAAATTTAATTTAATTTTTAATTCTAAAACAATCCTTTGATGAAACAATTGAACTTTGAAATAAGTGAGTTATATATTACAGTTGAGAAGGTCGAGAAATTACGAGCTCTATAATATGCATTTTGTAAGTTAATTTTATGAAATGATTCCAAGTTTCAAATTTAATTTAATTTTTAATTCTAAAACAATCCTTTGATGAAACAATTGAACTTCAAAATAAGTGAGTTATATATTACAACTGAGAAGGTCAAGAAATTACGAGCTCTATAATATGCATTTTGTAAGTTAATTTTATGAAATGATTCCAAGTTTCAAATTTAATTTAATTTTTAATTCTAAAACAATCCTTTGGTGAAACAATTAAACTTCGAAATAAGAGCGTGATATATTGCAATTGGGAAGGTCAAGAAATTACTAGCTCTATAATATGCATTTTGTAAGTTCATTTTATGAAATGATTCCAAGTTTCAAATTTAATTTAATTTTTAATTCTAAAACAATCCTTTGATGAAACAATTGAACTTCGAAATAAGTGCGTTATATATTGCAATTGAGAAGGTCAAGAAATAACGAGCTCTATAATATGCATTTTGTAAGTTAATTTTATGAAAATTTGAATGAATTTTTAATTTTAAAACAGTCCTTTGATGACACAATTGGACTTCGAAAAAAGTGCGTTATATATTACAGTTGAGAAGGTCAAGAAATTACGAGCTCTATAATATGCATTTTGTAAGTTCATTTTATGAAATGATTCCAAGTTTCAAATTTAATTTATGCATTTTGTTAGTTCATTTTATGAAATGATTCCAAGTTTCAAATTTAATTTAATTTTTAATTCTAAAACAATCCTTTGGTGAAACAATTGAACTTCGAAATAAGTGCGTTATATATTGCAATTGAGAAGGTCAAGAAATTACGAGCTCTATAATATGCATTTTGTAAGTTCATTTTATGAAATGATTCCAAGTTTCAAATTTAATTTAATTTTTAATTCTAAAACAATCCTTTGATGAAACAATTGAACTTCGAAATAAGTGCGTTATATATTGCAATTGAGAAGGTCAAGAAATTACGAGCTCTATAATATGCATTTTGTAAGTTCATTTTATGAAATGATTCCAAGCTTCAAATTTAATTTAATTTTTAATTCTAAAACAATCCTTTGATGACACAATTGGACTTCGAAATAAGTGCGTTATATATTGCAAATGAGAAGGTCAAGAATTTTGTAAGTTCATTTTATGAAAATTTTAATGAATTTTTAATTTTAAAACAGTCCTTTGATGACACAATTGGACTTCGAAATAACTGCGTTATAAATTACAGTTGAGAAGGTCAAGAAATTACGAGCTCTATAATATGCATTTTGTAAGTTAATTTTATGAAATGATTCCAAGTTTCAAATTTAATTTAATTTTTAATTCTAAAACAATCCTTTGGTAAAACAATTGAACTTCGAAATAAGTGCGTTATATATTGCAATTGAGAAGGTCAAGAAATTACGAGCTCTATAATATGCATTTTATAAGTTAATTTTATGAAAATTTGAATGAATTTTTAATTTTAAAACGGTCCTTTGATGACACAATTGGACTTCGAAATAACTGCGTTATATATTACAGTTGAGAAGGTCAAGAAATTACGAGCTCTATAATATGCATTTTGTAAGTTAATTTTATGAAATGATTCCAAGTTTCAAATTTAATTTAATTTTTAATTCTAAAACAATCCTTTGATGAAACAATTGAACTTCGAAATAAGTGCGTTATATATTACAGTTGAGAAGGTCAAGAAATTACGAGCTCTATAATATGCATTTTGTAAGTTAATTTTATGAAATGATTCCAAGTTTCAAATTTAATTTAATTTTTAATTCTAAAACAATCCTTTGATGAAACAATTGAACTTCGAAATAAGTGCGTTATATATTGCAATTGAGAAGGTCAAGAAATTACGAGCTCTATAATATGAATTTTGTAAGTTCATTTAATGAAAATTTGAATGAATTTTTAATTTTAAAACAGTCCTTTGATGACACAATTGGACTTCGAAATAACTGCGTTATATATTACAGTTGAGAAGGTCAAGAAATGACGAGCTCTATAATATGCATTTTGTAAGTTAATTTTATGAAATGATTCCAAGTTTCAAATTTAATTTAATTTTTAATTCTAAAACAATCCTTTGATGAAACAATTGAACTTCGAAATAAGTGCGTTATATATTGCAATTGAGAAGGTCAAGAAATTACGAGCTCTATAATATGCATTTTGTTAGTTCATTTTATGAAAATTTGAATGAATTTTTAATTTCAAAACAGTCCTTTGATGACACAATTGGACTTCGAAATAACTGCGTTATATATTACAGTTGAGAAGGTCAAGAAATGACGAGCTCTATAATATGCATTTTGTAAGTTAATTTTATGAAATGATTCCAAGTTTCAAATTTAATTTAATTTTTAATTCTAAAACAATCCTTTGATGAAACAATTGAACTTCGAAATAAGTGAGTTATATATTACAACTGAGAAGGTCAAGAAATTACGAGCTCTATAATATGAATTTTGTAAATTAATTTTAAAAAATGATTCCAAGTTTCAAATTTAATTTAGTTTTTAATTCTAAAACAATCCTTTGATGAAACAATTGAACTTCGAAATAAGTGAGTTATATATTACAACTGAGAAGGTCAAGAAATTACGAGCTCTATAATATGCATTTTGTAAATTAATTTTAAAAAATGATTCCAAGTTTCAAATTTAATTTAATTTTTAATTCTAAAACAATCCTTTGATGAAACAATTGAACTTCGAAATAAGTGCGTTATATATTGCAATTGAGAAGGTCAAGAAATTACGAGCTCTATAATATGCATTTTGTAAGTTCATTTTATGAAAATTTGAATGAATTTTTAATTTTAAAACAGTCCTTTGATGACACAATTGGACTTCGAAATAACTGCGTTATATATTACAGTTGAGAAGGTCAAGAAATTACGAGCTCTATAATATGCATTTTGTAAGTTAATTTTATGAAATGATTTCAAGTTTCAAATTTAATTTAATTTTTAATTCTAAAACAATCCTTTAAACAATTGAACTTCGAAATAATTGAGTTATATATTACAACTGAGAAGGTCAAGAAATTACGAGCTCTATAATATGCATTTTGTAAATTAATTTTAAAAAATGATTCCAAGTTTCAAATTTAATTTAATTTTTATTTCTAAAACAATCCTTTGGTGAAACAATTGAACTTCGAAATAAGTGCGTTATATATTGCAATTGAGAAGGTCAAGAAATTACGAGCTCTATAATATGCATTTTGTAAGTTCATTTTATGAAAATTTGAATGAATTTTTAATTTTAAAACAGTCCTTTGATGACACAATTGGACTTCGAAATAACTGCGTTATATATTACAGTTGAGAAGGTCAAGAAATTACGAGCTCTATAATATGCATTTTGTAAGTTGATTTTATGAAATGATTCCAAGTTTCAAATTTAATTTAATTTTTAATTCTAAAACAATCCTTTGATGAAACAATTGAACTTCGAAATAAGTGAGTTATATATTACAACTGAGAAGGTCAAGAAATTACGAGCTCTATAATATGCATTTTGTAAATTAATTTTATGAAATGATTCCAAGTGTCAAATTTAATTTAATTTTTAATTCTAAAACAATCCTTTGATGAAACAATTGAACTTCGAAATAAGTGAGTTATATATTACAACTGAGAAGGTCAAGATATTACGAGCTCTATAATATGCATTTTGTAAGTTAATTTTATGAAATGATTCCAAGTTTCAAATTTAATTTAATTTTTAATTCTAAAACAATCCTTTGATGAAACAATTGAACTTCGAAATAAGTGCGTTATATATTGCAATTGAGAAGGTCAAGAAATTACGAGCTCTATAATATGCATTTTGTAAGTTCATTTTATGAAAATTTGAATGAATTTTTAATTTTAAAACAGTCCTTTGATGACACAATTGGACTTCGAAATAACTGCGTTATATATTACAGTTGAGAAGGTCAAGAAATGACGAGCTCTAAAATATGCATTTTGTAAGTTAATTTTATAAAATGATTCCAAGTTTCAAATTTAATTTAATTTTTAATTCTAAAACAATCCTTTGATGAAACAATTGAACTTCGAAATAAGTGCGTTATATATTGCAATTGAGAAGGTCAAGAAATTACGAGCTCTATAATATGCATTTTGTAAGTTCATTTTATGAAAATTTGAATGAATTTTTAATTTTAAAACAGTCCTTTGATGACACAATTGGACTTCGAAATAACTGCGTTATATATTACAGTTGAGAAGGTCAAGAAAGGACGAGCTCTATAATATGCATTTTGTAAGTTAATTTTATGAAATGATTCCAAGTTTCAAATTTAATTTAATTTTTAATTCTAAAACAATCCTTTGATGAAACAATTGAACTTCGAAATAAGTGAGTTATATATTACAACTGAGAAGGTCAAGAAATTACGAGCTCTATAATATGCATTTTGTAAATTAATTTTATGAAATGATTCCAAGTGTCAAATTTAATTTAATTTTTAATTCTAAAACAATCCTTTGATGAAACAATTGAACTTCGAAATAAGTGAGTTATATATTACAACTGAGAAGGTCAAGAAATTACGAGCTCTATAATATGCATTTTGTAAGTTAATTTTATGAAATGATTCCAAGTTTCAAATTTAATTTAATTTTTAATTCTAAAACAATCCTTTGATGAAACAATTGAACTTCGAAATAAGTGCGTTATATATTGCAATTGAGAAGGTCAAGAAATTACGAGCTCTATAATATGCATTTTGTAAGTTCATTTTATGAAAATTTGAATGAATTTTTAATTTTAAAACAGTCCTTTGATGACACAATTGGACTTCGAAATAACTGCGTTATATATTACAGTTGAGAAGGTCAAGAAATGACGAGCTCTATAATATGCATTTTGTAAGTTAATTTTATAAAATGATTCCAAGTTTCAAATTTAATTTAATTTTTAATTCTAAAACAATCCTTTGATGAAACAATTGAACTTCGAAATAAGTGCGTTATATATTGCAATTGAGAAGGTCAAGAAATTACGAGCTCTATAATATGCATTTTGTAAGTTCATTTTATGAAAATTTGAATGAATTTTTAATTTTAAAACAGTCCTTTGATGACACAATTGGACTTCGAAATAACTGCGTTATATATTACAGTTGAGAAGGTCAAGAAAGGACGAGCTCTATAATATGGATTTTGTAAGTTAATTTTATGAAATGATTCCAAGTTTCAAATTTAATTTAATTTTTAATTCTAAAACAACCCTTTGATGAAACAATTGAACTTCGAAATAAGTGCGTTATATATTGCAATTGAGAAGGTCAAGAAATTACGAGCTCTATAATATGCATTTTGTAAGTTCATTTTATGAAAATTTGAATGAATTTTTAATTTTAAAACAGTCCTTTGATGACACAATTGGACTTCGAAATAACTGCGTTATATATTACAGTTGAGAAGAAATTACGAGCTCTATAATATTCATTTTGTAAGTTAATTTTATGAAAATTTGAATGAATTTTTAATTTTAAAACAGTCCTTTGATGACACAATTGGACTTCGAAATAACTGCGTTATATATTGCAATTGAGAAGGTCAAGAAATTACGAGCTCTATAATATGCATTTTGTAAGTGCATTTTATGAAAATTTGAATGAATTTTTAATTTTAAAACAGTCCTTTGATGACACAATTGGACTTCGAAATAAGTTCGTTATATATTACAGTTGAGAAGGTCAAGAAATAACGAGCTCTATAATATGCATTTTGTAAGTTAATTTTATGAAATGATTCCAAGTTTCAAATTTAATTTATGCATTTTGTAAGTTAATTTTATGAAATGATTCCAAGTTTCAAATTTAATTTAATTTTTAATTCTAAAACAATCCTTTGGTGAAACAATTGAACTTCGAAATAAGTGCGTTATATATTGCAATTGAGAAGGTCAAGAAATTACGAGCTCTATAATATGCATTTTGTAAGTTCATTTTATGAAATGATTCCAAGTTTCAAATTTAATTTAATTTTTAATTCTAAAACAATCCTTTGATGAAACAATTGAACTTCGAAATAAGTGCGTTTAATATTACAACTGAGAAGGTCAAGAAATTACGAGCTCTATAACATGCATTTTGTAAGTTAATTTTATGAAATGATTCCAAGTTTCAAATTTAATTTAATTTTTAATTCTAAAACAATCCTTTGATGAAACAATTGAACATCGAAATAAGTGCGTTATATATTACAACTGAGAAGGTCAAGAAATAACGAGCTCTATAATATACATTTTGTAAGTTGATTTTATGAAATGATTCCAAGTTTCAAATTTAATTTAATTTTTAATTCTCAAACAATCCTTTGATGAAACAATTGAACTTCGAAATAACTGCGTTATATATTGCAATTGAGAAGGTCAAGAAATAACGAGCTCTATAATATGCATTTTGTAAGTTAATTTTATGAAATGATTCCAAGTTTCAAATTTAATTTAATTTTTAATTCTAAAACAATCCTTTGATGAAACAATTGAACTTCGAAATAAGTGCGTTATATATTGCAATTGGGAAGGTCAAGAAATTACGAGCTCTATAATATGCATTTTGTAAGTTAATTTTATGAAATGATTCCAAGTTTCAAATTTAATTTAATTTTTAATTCTAAAACAATCCTTTGGTGAAACAATTGAACTTCGAAATAAGTGCGTTATATATTGCAATTGAGAAGGTCAAGAAATTACGAGCTCTATAATATGCATTTTGTAAGTTAATTTTATGAAATGATTCCAAGTTTCAAATTTAATTTAATTTTTAATTCTAAAACAATCCTTTGATGAAACAATTGAACTTCGAAATAACTGCGTTATATATTACAGTTGAGAAGGTCAAGAAATGACGAGCTCTATAATATGCATTTTGTAAGTTAATTTTATGAAATGATTCCAAGTTTCAAATTTAATTTAATTTTTAATTCTAAAACAATCCTTTGATGAAACAATTGAACTTCGAAATAAGTGAGTTATATATTACAACTGAGAAGGTCAAGAAATAACGAGCTCTATAATATACATTTTGTAAGTTGATTTTATGAAATGATTCCAAGTTTCAAATTTAATTTAATTTTTAATTCTCAAACAATCCTTTGATGAAACAATTGAACTTCGAAATAACTGCGTTATATATTGCAATTGAGAAGGTCAAGAAATAACGAGCTCTATAATATGCATTTTGTAAGTTAATTTTATGAAATGATTCCAAGTTTCAAATTTAATATAATTTTTAATTCTAAAACAATCCTTTGATGAAACAATTGAACTTCGAAATAAGTGCGTTATATATTACAGTTGAGAAGGTCAAGAAATTACGAGCTCTATAATATGCATTTTGTAAGTTAATTTTATGAAATGATTCCAAGTTTCAAATTTAATTTAATTTTTAATTCTAAAACAATCCTTTGATGAAACAATTGAACTTCGAAATAAGTGCGTTATATATTGCAATTGAGAAGGTCAAGAAATTACGAGCTCTATAATATGAATTTTGTAAGTTCATTTAATGAAAATTTGAATGAATTTTTAATTTTAAAACAGTCCTTTGATGACACAATTGGACTTCGAAATAACTGCGTTATATATTACAGTTGAGAAGGTCAAGAATTTACGAGCTCTATAATATGCATTTTGTAAGTTAATTTTATGAAATGATTCCAAGTTTCAAATTTAATTTAATTTTTAATTCTAAAACAATCCTTTGATGAAACAATTGAACTTCGAAATAAGTGCGTTATATATTGCAATTGAGAAGGTCAAGAAATTACGAGCTCTATAATATGCATTTTGTAAGTTAATTTTATGAAATGATTCCAAGTTTCAAATTTAATTTAATTTTTAATTCTAAAACAATCCTTTGGTGAAACAATTGAACTTCGAAATAAGTGCGTTATATATTGCAATTGAGAAGGTCAAGAAATTACGAGCTCTATAATATGCATTTTGTAAGTTCATTTTATGAAATGATTCCAAGTTTCAAATTTAATTTAATTTTTAATTCTAAAACAATCCTTTGATGAAACAATTGAACTTCGAAATAAGTGCGTTTAATATTGCAACTGAGAAGGTCAAGAAATTACGAGCTCTATAACATGCATTTTGTAAGTTAATTTTATGAAATGATTCCAAGTTTCAAATTTAATTTAATTTTTAATTCTAAAACAATCCTTTGATGAAACAATTGAACATCGAAATAAGTGCGTTATATATTACAACTGAGAAGGTCAAGAAATAACGAGCTCTATAATATACATTTTGTAAGTTGATTTTATGAAATGATTCCAAGTTTCAAATTTAATTTAATTTTTAATTCTCAAACAATCCTTTGATGAAACAATTGAACTTCGAAATAACTGCGTTATATATTGCAATTGAGAAGTTCAAGAAATAACGAGCTCTATAATATGCATTTTGTAAGTTAATTTTATGAAATGATTCCAAGTTTCAAATTTAATTTAATTTTTAATTCTAAAACAATCCTTTGATGAAACAATTGAACTTCGAAATAAGTGCGTTATATATTGCAATTGAGAAGGTCAAGAAATTACGAGCTCTATAATATGCATTTTGTAAGTTAGTTTTATGAAATGATTCCAAGTTTCAAATTTAATTTAATTTTTAATTCTAAAACAATCCTTTGGTGAAACAATTGAACTTCGAAATAAGTGCGTTATATATTGCAATTGAGAAGGTCAAGAAATTACGAGCTCTATAATATGCATTTTGTAAGTTAATTTTATGAAATGATTCCAAGTTTCAAATTTAATTTAATTTTTAATTCTAAAACAATCCTTTGATGAAACAATTGAACTTCGAAATAAGTGCGTTTAATATTACAACTGAGAAGGTCAAGAAATTACGAGCTCTATAACATGCATTTTGTAAGTTAATTTTATGAAATGATTCCAAGTTTCAAATTTAATTTAATTTTTAATTCTAAAACAATCCTTTGATGAAACAATTGAACATCGAAATAAGTGCGTTATATATTACAACTGAGAAGGTCAAGAAATAACGAGCTCTATAATATACATTTTGTAAGTTGATTTTATGAAATGATTCCAAGTTTCAAATTTAATTTAATTTTTAATTCTCAAACAATCCTTTGATGAAACAATTGAACTTCGAAATAACTGCGTTATATATTGCAATTGAGAAGGTCAAGAAATAACGAGCTCTATAATATGCATTTTGTAAGTTAATTTTATGAAATGATTCCAAGTTTCAAATTTAATTTAATTTTTAATTCTAAAACAATCCTTTGATGAAACAATTGAACTTCGAAATAAGTGCGTTATATATTACAGTTGAGAAGGTCAAGAAATTACGAGCTCTATAATATGCATTTTGTAAGTTAATTTTATGAAATGATTCCAAGTTTCAAATTTAATTTAATTTTTAATTCTAAAACAATCCTTTGATGAAACAATTGAACTTCGAAATAAGTGCGTTATATATTGCAATTGAGAAGGTCAAGAAATTACGAGCTCTATAATATGAATTTTGTAAGTTCATTTAATGAAAATTTGAATGAATTTTTAATTTTAAAACAGTCCTTTGATGACACAATTGGACTTCGAAATAACTGCGTTATATATTACAGTTGAGAAGGTCAAGAATTTACGAGCTCTATAATATGCATTTTGTAAGTTAATTTTATGAAATGATTCCAAGTTTCAAATTTAATTTAATTTTTAATTCTAAAACAATCCTTTGATGAAACAATTGAACTTCGAAATAAGTGCGTTATATATTGCAATTGAGAAGGTCAAGAAATTACGAGCTCTATAATATGCATTTTGTAAGTTAATTTTATGAAATGATTCCAAGTTTCAAATTTAATTTAATTTTTAATTCTAAAACAATCCTTTGATGAAACAATTGAACTTCGAAATAAGTGCGTTTAGTATTACAACTGAGAAGGTCAAGAAATTACGAGCTCTATAACATGCATTTTGTAAGTTAATTTTATGAAATGATTCCAAGTTTCAAATTTAATTTAATTTTTAATTCTAAAACAATCCTTTGATGAAACAATTGAACATCGAAATAAGTGCGTTATATATTACAACTGAGAAGGTCAAGAAATAACGAGCTCTATAATATACATTTTGTAAGTTAATTTTATGAAATGATTCCAAGTTTCAAATTTAATTTAATTTTTAATTCTAAAACAATCCTTTGATGAAACAATTGAACTTCGAAATAAGTGAGTTATATATTACAACTGAGAAGGTCAAGAAATTACGAGCTCTATAATATGCATTTTGTAAGTTAATTTTATGAAATGATTCCAAGTTTCAAATTTAATTTAATTTTTAATTCTAAAACAATCCTTTGATGAAACAATTGAACTTCGAAATAAGTGCGTTTAATATTACAACTGAGAAGGTCAAGAAATTACGAGCTCTACAACATGCATTTTGTAAGTTAATTTTATGAAATGATTCCAAGTTTCAAATTTAATTTAATTTTTGATTCTAAAACAATCCTTTGATGAAACAATTGAACATCGAAATAAGTGCGTTATATATTACAACTGAGAAGGTCAAGAAATAACGAGCTCTATAATATACATTTTGTAAGTTAATTTTATGAAATGATTCCAAGTTTCAAATTTAATTTAATTTTTAATTCTAAAACAATCCTTTGATGAAACAATTGAACTTCGAAATAAGTGAGTTATATATTACAACTGAGAAGGTCAAGAAATTACGAGCTCTATAATATGCATTTTGTAAGTTAATTTTATGAAATGATTCCAAGTTTCAAATTTAATTTAATTTTTAATTCTAAAACAATCCTTTGATGAAACAATTGAACTTCGAAATAAGTGAGTTATATATTACAACTGAGAAGGTCAAGAAATTACGAGCTCTATAATATGCATTTTGTAAGTTCATTTTACGAAATGATTCCAAGTTTCAAATTTAATTTAATTTTTAATTCTAAAACAATCCTTTGATGAAACAATTGAACATCGAAATAAGTGCGTTATATATTACAACTGAGAAGGTCAAGAAATAACGAGCTCTATAATATACATTTTGTAAGTTAATTTTATGAAATGATTCCAAGTTTCAAATTTAATTTAATTTTTAATTCTAAAACAATCCTTTGATGAAACAATTGAACATCGAAATAAGTGCGTTATATATTACAACTGAGAAGGTCAAGAAATAACGAGCTCTATAATATACATTTTGTAAGTTAATTTTATGAAATGATTCCAAGTTTCAAATTTAATTTAATTTTTAATTCTAAAACAATCCTTTGATGAAACAATTGAACATCGAAATAAGTGCGTTATATATTACAACTGAGAAGGTCAAGAAATAACGAGCTCTATAATATACATTTTGTAAGTTAATTTTATGAAATGATTCCAAGTTTCAAATTTAATTTAATTTTTAATTCTAAAACAATCCTTTGATGAAACAATTGAACTTCGAAATAAGTGAGTTATATATTACAACTGAGAAGGTCAAGAAATTACGAGCTCTATAATATGCATTTTGTAAGTTAATTTTATGAAATGATTCCAAGTTTCAAATTTAATTTAATTTTTAATTCTAAAACAATCCTTTGATGAAACAATTGAACTTCGAAATAAGTGAGTTATATATTACAACTGAGAAGGTCAAGAAATAACGAGCTCTATAATATACATTTTGTAAGTTAATTTTATGAAATGATTCCAAGTTTCAAATTTAATTTAATTTTTAATTCTAAAACAATCCTTGATGAAACAATTGAACATCGAAATAAGTGCGTTATATATTACAACTGAGAAGGTCAAGAAATAACGAGCTCTATAATATACATTTTGTAAGTTAATTTTATGAAATGATTCCAAGTTTCAAATTTAATTTAATTTTTAATTCTAAAACAATCCTTTGATGAAACAATTGAACTTCGAAATAAGTGAGTTATATATTACAACTGAGAAGGTCAAGAAATTACGAGCTCTATAATATGCATTTTGTAAGTTCATTTTACGAAATGATTCCAAGTTTCAAATTTAATTTAATTTTTAATTCTAAAACAATCCTTTGATGAAACAATTGAACTTCGAAATAAGTGAGTTATATATTACAACTGAGAAGGTCAAGAAATTACGAGCTCTATAATATGCATTTTGTAAGTTAATTTTATGAAATGATTCCAAGTTTCAAATTTAATTTAATTTTTAATTCTAAAACAATCCTTTGATGAAACAATTGAACTTCGAAATAAGTGCGTTTAATATTACAACTGAGAAGGTCAAGAAATTACGAGCTCTATAACATGCATTTTGTAAGTTAATTTTATGAAATGATTCCAAGTTTCAAATTTAATTTAATTTTTAATTCTAAAACAATCCTTTGATGAAACAATTGAACATCGAAATAAGTGCGTTATATATTACAACTGAGAAGGTCAAGAAATAACGAGCTCTATAATATACATTTGGTAAGTTAATTTTATGAAATGATTTCAAGTTTCAAATTTAATTTAATTTTTAATTCTAAAACAATCCTTTGATGAAACAATTGAACTTCGAAATAAGTGAGTTATATATTACAACTGAGAAGGTCAAGAAATTACGAGCTCTATAATATGCATTTTGTAAGTTAATTTTATGAAATGATTCCAAGTTTCAAATTTAATTTAATTTTTAATTCTAAAACAATCCTTTGATGAAACAATTGAACTTCGAAATAAGTGAGTTATATATTACAACTGAGAAGGTCAAGAAATTACGAGCTCTATAATATGCATTTTGTAAGTTCATTTTATGAAATGATTCCAAGTTTCAAATTTAATTTAATTTTTAATTCTAAAACAATCCTTTGGTGAAACAATTGAACTTCGAAATAAGTGCGTTTAATATTACAACTGAGAAGGTCAAGAAATTACGAGCTCTATAATATGCATTTTGTAAGTTAATTTTATGAAAATTTGAATGAATTTTTAATTTTAAAACAATCCTTTGATGAAACAATTGAACTTCGAAATAAGTGCGTTATATATTGCAATTGAGAAGGTCAAGAAATTACGAGCTCTATAATATGCATTTTGTAAGTTCATTTTATGAAAATTTGAATGAATTTTTAATTTTAAAACAATCCTTTGATGACACAATTGGACTTCGAAATAAGTGCGTTATATATTACAGTTGAGAAGGTCAAGAAATTACGAGCTCTATAATATGCATTTTGTAAGTTAGTTTTATGAAAATTTGAATGAATTTTTAATTTTAAAACAATCCTTTGATGAAACAATTGAACTTCGAAATAAGTGCGTTATATATTGCAATTGAGAAGGTCAAGAAATTACGAGCTCTATAATATGCATTTTGTAAGTTAATTTTATGAAAATTTGAATGAATTTTTAATTTTAAAACAATCCTTTGATGACACAATTGGACTTCGAAATAAGTGCGTTATATATTACAGTTGAGAAGGTCAAGAAATTACGAGCTCTATAATATGCATTTTGTAAGTTAATTTTATGAAAATTTGAATGAATTTTTAATTTTAAAACAGTCCTTTGATGACACAATTGGACTTCGAAATAAGTGCGTTATAGTTATATTACAGTTGAGAAGGTCAAGAAATAACGAGCTCTATAATATGCATTTTGTAAGTTCATTTTATGAAATGATTCCAAGTTTCAAATTTAATTTAATTTTTAATTCTAAAACAATCCTTTGATGAAACAATTGAACATCGAAATAAGTGCGTTATTTTGTAAGTTCATTTTATGAAATGATTCCAAGTTTCAAATTTAATTTAATTTTTAATTCTAAAACAATCCTTTGATGAAACAATTGAACATCGAAATAAGTGCGTTATATATTACAGTTGAGAAGGTCAAGAAATTACGAGCTCTATAATATGCATTTTGTAAGTTAATTTTATGAAATGATTCCAAGTTTCAAATTTAATTTAATTTTTAATTCTGAAACAATCCTTTGATGAAACAATTGAACTTCGAAATAAGTGCGTTATATATTGCAATTGAGAAGGTCAAGAAATTACGAGCTCTATAATATGCATTTTGTAAGTTCATTTTATGAAATGATTCCAAGTTTCAAATTTAATTTAATTTTTAATTCTCAAACAATCCTTTGATGAAACAATTGAACATCGAAATAAGTGCGTTATATATTACAGTTGAGAAGGTCAAGAAATAACGAGCTCTATAATATGCATTTTGTAAGTTCATTTTATGAAATGATTCCAAGTTTCAAATTTAATTTAATTTTTAATTCTAAAACAATCCTTTGATGAAACAATTGAACATCGAAATAAGTGCGTTATATATTACAGTTGAGAAGGTCAAGAAATTACGAGCTCTATAATATGCATTTTGTAAGTTCATTTTATGAAATGATTCCAAGTTTCAAATTTAATTTAATTTTTAATTCTAAAACAATCCTTTGATGAAACAATTGAACATCGAAATAAGTGCGTTATATATTACAGTTGAGAAGGTCAAGAAATAACGAGCTCTATAATATGCATTTTGTAAGTTCATTTTATGAAATGATTCCAAGTTTCAAATTTAATTTAATTTTTAATTCTCAAACAATCCTTTGATGAAACAATTGAACATCGAAATAAGTGCGCTATATATTACAGTTGAGAAGGTCAAGAAATAACGAGCTCTATAATATGCATTTTGTAAGTTCATTTTATGAAATGATTCCAAGTTTCAAATTTAATTTAATTTTTAATTCTAAAACAATCCTTTGATGAAACAATTGAACATCGAAATAAGTGCGTTATATATTACAGTTGAGAAGGTCAAGAAATTACGAGCTCTATAATATGCATTTTGTAAGTTCATTTTATGAAATGATTCCAAGTTTCAAATTTAATTTAATTTTTAATTCTAAAACAATCCTTTGATGAAACAATTGAACATCGAAATAAGTGCGTTATATATTACAGTTGAGAAGGTCAAGAAATAACGAGCTCTATAATATGCATTTTGTAAGTTCATTTTATGAAATGATTCCAAGTTTCAAATTTAATTTAATTTTTAATTCTAAAACAATCCTTTGATGAAACAATTGAACATCGAAATAAGTGCGTTATATATTACAGTTGAGAAGGTCAAGAAATTACGAGCTCTATAATATGCATTTTGTAAGTTCATTTTATGAAATGATTCCAAGTTTCAAATTTAATTTAATTTTTAATTCTAAAACAATCCTTTGATGAAACAATTGAACATCGAAATAAGTGCGTTATATATTACAGTTGAGAAGGTCAAGAAATTACGAGCTCTATAATATGCATTTTGTAAGTTCATTTTATGAAATGATTCCAAGTTTCAAATTTAATTTAATTTTTAATTCTAAAACAATCCTTTGATGAAACAATTGAACATCGAAATAAGTGCGTTATATATTACAGTTGAGAAGGTCAAGAAATAACGAGCTCTATAATATGCATTTTGTAAGTTCATTTTATGAAATGATTCCAAGTTTCAAATTTAATTTAATTTTTAATTCTAAAACAATCCTTTGATGAAACAATTGAACATCGAAATAAGTGCGTTATATATTACAGTTGAGAAGGTCAAGAAATTACGAGCTCTATAATATGCATTTTGTAAGTTAATTTTATGAAATGATTCCAAGTTTCAAATTTAATTTAATTTTTAATTCTGAAACAATCCTTTGATGAAACAATTGAATTTCGAAATAAGTGCGTTATATATTGCAATTGAGAAGGTCAAGAAATTACGAGCTCTATAATATGCATTTTGTAAGTTCATTTTATGAAATGATTCCAAGTTTCAAATTTAATTTAATTTTTAATTCTCAAACAATCCTTTGATGAAACAATTGAACATCGAAATAAGTGCGTTATATATTACAGTTGAGAAGGTCCAGTAATAACGAGCTCTATAATATGCATTTTGTAAGTTCATTTTATGAAATGATTCCAAGTTTCAAATTTAATTTAATTTTTAATTCTAAAACAATCCTTTGATGAAACAATTGAACATCGAAATAAGTGCGTTATATATTACAGTTGAGAAGGTCAAGAAATAACGAGCTCTATAATATGCATTTTGTAAGTTCATTTTATGAAATGATTCCAAGTTTCAAATTTAATTTAATTTTTAATTCTAAAACAATCCTTTGATGAAACAATTGAACATCGAAATAAGTGCGTTATATATTACAGTTGAGAAGGTCAAGAAATTACGAGCTCTATAATATGCATTTTGTAAGTTCATTTTATGAAATGATTCCAAGTTTCAAATTTAATTTAATTTTTAATTCTAAAACAATCCTTTGATGAAACAATTGAACATCGAAATAAGTGCGTTATATATTACAGTTGAGAAGGTCAAGAAATTACGAGCTCTATAATATGCATTTTGTAAGTTCATTTTATGAAATGATTCCAAGTTTCAAATTTAATTTAATTTTTAATTCTAAAACAATCCTTTGATGAAACAATTGAACATCGAAATAAGTGCGTTATATATTACAGTTGAGAAGGTCAAGAAATAACGAGCTCTATAATATGCATTTTGTAAGTTCATTTTATGAAATGATTCCAAGTTTCAAATTTAATTTAATTTTTAATTCTAAAACAATCCTTTGATGAAACAATTGAACATCGAAATAAGTGCGTTATATATTACAGTTGAGAAGGTCAAGAAATTACGAGCTCTATAATATGCATTTTGTAAGTTCATTTTATGAAATGATTCCAAGTTTCAAATTTAATTTAATTTTTAATTCTAAAACAATCCTTTGATGAAACAATTGAACATCGAAATAAGTGCGTTATATATTACAGTTGAGAAGGTCAAGAAATAACGAGCTCTATAATATGCATTTTGTAAGTTCATTTTATGAAATGATTCCAAGTTTCAAATTTAATTTAATTTTTAATTCTAAAACAATCCTTTGATGAAACAATTGAACATCGAAATAAGTGCGTTATATATTACAGTTGAGAAGGTCAAGAAATTACGAGCTCTATAATATGCATTTTGTAAGTTCATTTTATGAAATGATTCCAAGTTTCAAATTTAATTTAATTTTTAATTCTAAAACAATCCTTTGATGAAACAATTGAACATCGAAATAAGTGCGTTATATATTACAGTTGAGAAGGTCAAGAAATTACGAGCTCTATAATATGCATTTTGTAAGTTCATTTTATGAAATGATTCCAAGTTTCAAATTTAATTTAATTTTTAATTCTGAAACAATCCTTTGATGAAACAATTGAACTTCGAAATAAGTGCGTTATATATTGCAATTGAGAAGGTCAAGAAATTACGAGCTCTATAATATGCATTTTGTAAGTTCATTTTATGAAATGATTCCAAGTTTCAAATTTAATTTAATTTTTAATTCTCAAACAATCCTTTGATGACACAATTGGACTTCGAAATAAGTGCGTTATATATTACAGTTGAGAAGGTCAAGAAATTACGAGCTCTATAATATGCATTTTGTAAGTTAATTTTATGAAAATTTGAATGAATTTTTAATTTTAAAACAATCCTTTGATGAAACAATTGAACTTCGAAATAAGTGCGTTATATATTGCAATTGAGAAGGTCAAGAAATTACGAGCTCTATAATATGCATTTTGTAAGTTAATTTTATGAAAATTTGAATGAATTTTTAATTTTAAAACAATCCTTTGATGACACAATTGGACTTCGAAATAAGTGCGTTATATATTACAGTTGAGAAGGTCAAGAAATTACGAGCTCTATAATATGCATTTTGTAAGTTAATTTTATGAAAATTTGAATGAATTTTTAATTTTAAAACAGTCCTTTGATGACACAATTGGACTTCGAAATAAGTGCGTTATAGTTATATTACAGTTGAGAAGGTCAAGAAATAACGAGCTCTATAATATGCATTTTGTAAGTTCATTTTATGAAATGATTCCAAGTTTCAAATTTAATTTAATTTTTAATTCTAAAACAATCCTTTGATGAAACAATTGAACATCGAAATAAGTGCGTTATTTTGTAAGTTCATTTTATGAAATGATTCCAAGTTTCAAATTTAATTTAATTTTTAATTCTAAAACAATCCTTTGATGAAACAATTGAACATCGAAATAAGTGCGTTATATATTACAGTTGAGAAGGTCAAGAAATTACGAGCTCTATAATATGCATTTTGTAAGTTAATTTTATGAAATGATTCCAAGTTTCAAATTTAATTTAATTTTTAATTCTGAAACAATCCTTTGATGAAACAATTGAACTTCGAAATAAGTGCGTTATATATTGCAATTGAGAAGGTCAAGAAATTACGAGCTCTATAATATGCATTTTGTAAGTTCATTTTATGAAATGATTCCAAGTTTCAAATTTAATTTAATTTTTAATTCTCAAACAATCCTTTGATGAAACAATTGAACATCGAAATAAGTGCGTTATATATTACAGTTGAGAAGGTCAAGAAATAACGAGCTCTATAATATGCATTTTGTAAGTTCATTTTATGAAATGATTCCAAGTTTCAAATTTAATTTAATTTTTAATTCTAAAACAATCCTTTGATGAAACAATTGAACATCGAAATAAGTGCGTTATATATTACAGTTGAGAAGGTCAAGAAATTACGAGCTCTATAATATGCATTTTGTAAGTTCATTTTATGAAATGATTCCAAGTTTCAAATTTAATTTAATTTTTAATTCTAAAACAATCCTTTGATGAAACAATTGAACATCGAAATAAGTGCGTTATATATTACAGTTGAGAAGGTCAAGAAATAACGAGCTCTATAATATGCATTTTGTAAGTTCATTTTATGAAATGATTCCAAGTTTCAAATTTAATTTAATTTTTAATTCTCAAACAATCCTTTGATGAAACAATTGAACATCGAAATAAGTGCGCTATATATTACAGTTGAGAAGGTCAAGAAATAACGAGCTCTATAATATGCATTTTGTAAGTTCATTTTATGAAATGATTCCAAGTTTCAAATTTAATTTAATTTTTAATTCTAAAACAATCCTTTGATGAAACAATTGAACATCGAAATAAGTGCGTTATATATTACAGTTGAGAAGGTCAAGAAATTACGAGCTCTATAATATGCATTTTGTAAGTTCATTTTATGAAATGATTCCAAGTTTCAAATTTAATTTAATTTTTAATTCTAAAACAATCCTTTGATGAAACAATTGAACATCGAAATAAGTGCGTTATATATTACAGTTGAGAAGGTCAAGAAATAACGAGCTCTATAATATGCATTTTGTAAGTTCATTTTATGAAATGATTCCAAGTTTCAAATTTAATTTAATTTTTAATTCTAAAACAATCCTTTGATGAAACAATTGAACATCGAAATAAGTGCGTTATATATTACAGTTGAGAAGGTCAAGAAATTACGAGCTCTATAATATGCATTTTGTAAGTTCATTTTATGAAATGATTCCAAGTTTCAAATTTAATTTAATTTTTAATTCTAAAACAATCCTTTGATGAAACAATTGAACATCGAAATAAGTGCGTTATATATTACAGTTGAGAAGGTCAAGAAATTACGAGCTCTATAATATGCATTTTGTAAGTTCATTTTATGAAATGATTCCAAGTTTCAAATTTAATTTAATTTTTAATTCTAAAACAATCCTTTGATGAAACAATTGAACATCGAAATAAGTGCGTTATATATTACAGTTGAGAAGGTCAAGAAATAACGAGCTCTATAATATGCATTTTGTAAGTTCATTTTATGAAATGATTCCAAGTTTCAAATTTAATTTAATTTTTAATTCTAAAACAATCCTTTGATGAAACAATTGAACATCGAAATAAGTGCGTTATATATTACAGTTGAGAAGGTCAAGAAATTACGAGCTCTATAATATGCATTTTGTAAGTTAATTTTATGAAATGATTCCAAGTTTCAAATTTAATTTAATTTTTAATTCTGAAACAATCCTTTGATGAAACAATTGAACTTCGAAATAAGTGCGTTATATATTGCAATTGAGAAGGTCAAGAAATTACGAGCTCTATAATATGCATTTTGTAAGTTCATTTTATGAAATGATTCCAAGTTTCAAATTTAATTTAATTTTTAATTCTAAAACAATCCTTTGATGAAACAATTGAACATCGAAATAAGTGCGTTATATATTACAGTTGAGAAGGTCAAGAAATTACGAGCTCTATAATATGCATTTTGTAAGTTCATTTTATGAAATGATTCCAAGTTTCAAATTTAATTTAATTTTTAATTCTAAAACAATCCTTTCATGAAACAATTGAACATCGAAATAAGTGCGTTATATATTACAGTTGAGAAGGTCAAGAAATAACGAGCTCTATAATATGCATTTTGTAAGTTCATTTTATGAAATGATTCCAAGTTTCAAATTTAATTTAATTTTTAATTCTAAAACAATCCTTTGATGAAACAATTGAACATCGAAATAAGTGCGTTATATATTACAGTTGAGAAGGTCAAGAAATAACGAGCTCTATAATATGCATTTTGTAAGTTCATTTTATGAAATGATTCCAAGTTTCAAATTTAATTTAATTTTTAATTCTAAAACAATCCTTTGATGAAACAATTGAACATCGAAATAAGTGCGTTATATATTACAGTTGAGAAGGTCAAGAAATTACGAGCTCTATAATATGCATTTTGTAAGTTCATTTTATGAAATGATTCCAAGTTTCAAATTTAATTTAATTTTTAATTCTAAAACAATCCTTTGATGAAACAATTGAACATCGAAATAAGTGCGTTATATATTACAGTTGAGAAGGTCAAGAAATTACGAGCTCTATAATATGCATTTTGTAAGTTCATTTTATGAAATGATTCCAAGTTTCAAATTTAATTTAATTTTTAATTCTAAAACAATCCTTTGATGAAACAATTGAACATCGAAATAAGTGCGTTATATATTACAGTTGAGAAGGTCAAGAAATAACGAGCTCTATAATATGCATTTTGTAAGTTCATTTTATGAAATGATTCCAAGTTTCAAATTTAATTTAATTTTTAATTCTAAAACAATCCTTTGATGAAACAATTGAACATCGAAATAAGTGCGTTATATATTACAGTTGAGAAGGTCAAGAAATTACGAGCTCTATAATATGCATTTTGTAAGTTCATTTTATGAAATGATTCCAAGTTTCAAATTTAATTTAATTTTTAATTCTAAAACAATCCTTTGATGAAACAATTGAACATCGAAATAAGTGCGTTATATATTACAGTTGAGAAGGTCAAGAAATAACGAGCTCTATAATATGCATTTTGTAAGTTCATTTTATGAAATGATTCCAAGTTTCAAATTTAATTTAATTTTTAATTCTAAAACAATCCTTTGATGAAACAATTGAACATCGAAATAAGTGCGTTATATATTACAGTTGAGAAGGTCAAGAAATTACGAGCTCTATAATATGCATTTTGTAAGTTCATTTTATGAAATGATTCCAAGTTTCAAATTTAATTTAATTTTTAATTCTAAAACAATCCTTTGATGAAACAATTGAACATCGAAATAAGTGCGTTATATATTACAGTTGAGAAGGTCAAGAAATTACGAGCTCTATAATATGCATTTTGTAAGTTCATTTTATGAAATGATTCCAAGTTTCAAATTTAATTTAATTTTTAATTCTAAAACAATCCTTTGATGAAACAATTGAACATCGAAATAAGTGCGTTATATATTACAGTTGAGAAGGTCAAGAAATAACGAGCTCTATAATATGCATTTTGTAAGTTCATTTTATGAAATGATTCCAAGTTTCAAATTTAATTTAATTTTTAATTCTAAAACAATCCTTTGATGAAACAATTGAACATCGAAATAAGTACGTTATATATTACAGTTGAGAAGGTCAAGAAATAACGAGCTCTATAATATGCATTTTGTAAGTTCATTTTATGAAATGATTCCAAGTTTCAAATTTAATTTAATTTTTAATTCTAAAACAATCCTTTGATGAAACAATTGAACATCGAAATAAGTGCGTTATATATTACAGTTGAGAAGGTCAAGAAATAACGAGCTCTATAATATGCATTTTGTAAGTTCATTTTATGAAATGATTCCAAGTTTCAAATTTAATTTAATTTTTAATTCTAAAACAATCCTTTGGTGAAACAACTGAACTTCGAAATAAGTGCGTTATATATTGCAATTGAGAAGGTCAAGAAATTACGAGCAGTATAATATGCATTTTGTAAGTTCATTTTATGAAATGATTCCAAGTTTCAAATTTAATTTAATTTTTAATTCTAAAACAATCCTTTGATGAAAAAATTGAACTTCGAAATAAGTGCGTTATATATTGCAATTGATAAGGTCAAGAAATTACGAGCTCTATAATATGCATTTTGTAAGTTAATTTTATGAAATGATTCCAAATTTCAAATTTAATTTAATTTTTAATTCTAAAACAATCCTTTGATGAAACAATTGAACATCGAAATAAGTGCGTTATATATTACAGTTGAGAAGGTCAAGAAATTACGAGCTCTATAATATGCATTTTGTAAGTTCATTTTATGAAATGATTCCAAGTTTCAAATTTAATTTAATTTTTAATTCTAAAACAATCCTTTGATGAAACAATTGAACATCGAAATAAGTGCGTTATATATTACAGTTGAGAAGGTCAAGAAATAACGAGCTCTATAATATGCATTTTGTAAGTTCATTTTATGAAATGATTCCAAGTTTCAAATTTAATTTAATTTTTAATTCTAAAACAATCCTTTGATGAAAAAATTGAACTTCGAAATAAGTGCGTTATATATTGCAATTGATAAGGTCAAGAAATTACGAGCTCTATAATATGCATTTTGTAAGTTAATTTTATGAAATGATTCCAAATTTCAAATTTAATTTAATTTTTAATTCTAAAACAATCCTTTGATGAAACAATTGAACATCGAAATAAGTGCGTTATATATTACAGTTGAGAAGGTCAAGAAATTACGAGCTCTATAATATGCATTTTGTAAGTTCATTTTATGAAATGATTCCAAGTTTCAAATTTAATTTAATTTTTAATTCTAAAACAATCCTTTGATGAAACAATTGAACATCGAAATAAGTGCGTTATATATTACAGTTGAGAAGGTCAAGAAATTACGAGCAGTATAATATGCATTTTGTAAGTTCATTTTATGAAATGATTCCAAGTTTCAAATTTAATTTAATTTTTAATTCTAAAACAATCCTTTGATGAAAAAATTGAACTTCGAAATAAGTGCGTTATATATTGCAATTGATAAGGTCAAGAAATTACGAGCTCTATAATATGCATTTTGTAAGTTAATTTTATGAAATGATTCCAAATTTCAAATTTAATTTAATTTTTAATTCTAAAACAATCCTTTGATGAAACAATTGAACATCGAAATAAGTGCGTTATATATTACAGTTGAGAAGGTCAAGAAATTACGAGCTCTATAATATGCATTTTGTAAGTTCATTTTATGAAATGATTCCAAGTTTCAAATTTAATTTAATTTTTAATTCTAAAACAATCCTTTGATGAAACAATTGAACATCGAAATAAGTGCGTTATATATTACAGTTGAGAAGGTCAAGAAATAACGAGCTCTATAATATGCATTTTGTAAGTTCATTTTATGAAATGATTCCAAGTTTCAAATTTAATTTAATTTTTAATTCTAAAACAATCCTTTGATGAAACAATTGAACATCGAAATAAGTGCGTTATATATTACAGTTGAGAAGGTCAAGAAATTACGAGCTCTATAATATGCATTTTGTAAGTTCATTTTATGAAATGATTCCAAGTTTCAAATTTAATTTAATTTTTAATTCTAAAACAATCCTTTGATGAAACAATTGAACATCGAAATAAGTGCGTTATATATTACAGTTGAGAAGGTCAAGAAATTACGAGCTCTATAATATGCATTTTGTAAGTTCATTTTATGAAATGATTCCAAATTTCAAATTTAATTTAATTTTTAATTCTAAAACAATCCTTTGATGAAACAATTGAACATCGAAATAAGTGCGTTATATATTACAGTTGAGAAGGTCAAGAAATTACGAGCTCTATAATATGCATTTTGTAAGTTCATTTTATGAAATGATTCCAAGTTTCAAATTTAATTTAATTTTTAATTCTAAAACAATCCTTTGATGAAACAATTGAACATCGAAATAAGTGCGTTATATATTACAGTTGAGAAGGTCAAGAAATAACGAGCTCTATAATATGCATTTTGTAAGTTCATTTTATGAAATGATTCCAAGTTTCAAATTTAATTTAATTTTTAATTCTAAAACAATCCTTTGATGAAACAATTGAACATCGAAATAAGTGCGTTATATATTACAGTTGAGAAGGTCAAGAAATTACGAGCTCTATAATATGCATTTTGTAAGTTCATTTTATGAAATGATTCCAAGTTTCAAATTTAATTTAATTTTTAATTCTAAAACAATCCTTTGATGAAACAATTGAACATCGAAATAAGTGCGTTATATATTACAGTTGAGAAGGTCAAGAAATTACGAGCTCTATAATATGCATTTTGTAAGTTAATTTTATGAAATGATTCCAAGTTTCAAATTTAATTTAATTTTTAATTCTAAAACAATCCTTTGATGAAACAATTGAACATCGAAATAAGTGCGTTATATATTACAACTGAGAAGGTCAAGAAATTACGAGCTCTATAATATGCATTTTGTAAGTTAATTTTATGAAATGATTCCAAGTTTCAAATTTAATTTAATTTTTAATTCTAAAACAATCCTTTGATGAAACAATTGAACTTCGAAATAAGTGAGTTATATATTACAACTGAGAAAGTCAAGAAATTACGAGCTCTATAATATGCATTTTGTAAGTTAATTTTATGAAATGATTCCAAGTTTCAAATTTAATTTAATTTTTAATTCTAAAACAATCCTTTGATGAAACAATTGAACATCGAAATAAGTGCGTTATATATTACAGTTGAGAAGGTCAAGAAATTACGAGCTCTATAATATGCATTTTGTAAGTTCATTTTATGAAATGATTCCAAGTTTCAAATTTAATTTAATTTTTAATTCTAAAACAATCCTTTGATGAAACAATTGAACATCGAAATAAGTGCGTTATATATTACAGTTGAGAAGGTCAAGAAATTACGAGCTCTATAATATGCATTTTGTAAGTTAATTTTATGAAATGATTCCAAGTTTCAAATTTAATTTAATTTTTAATTCTAAAACAATCCTTTGATGAAACAATTGAACTTCGAAATAAGTGAGTTATATATTACAACTGAGAAAGTCAAGAAATTACGAGCTCTATAATATGCATTTTGTAAGTTAATTTTATGAAATGATTCCAAGTTTCAAATTTAATTTAATTTTTAATTCTAAAACAATCCTTTGATGAAACAATTGAACATCGAAATAAGTGCGTTATATATTACAGTTGAGAAGGTCAAGAAATAACGAGCTCTATAATATGCATTTTGTAAGTTCATTTTATGAAATGATTCCAAGTTTCAAATTTAATTTAATTTTTAATTCTAAAACAATCCTTTGATGAAAAAATTGAACTTCGAAATAAGTGCGTTATATATTGCAATTGATAAGGTCAAGAAATTACGAGCTCTATAATATGCATTTTGTAAGTTAATTTTATGAAATGATTCCAAATTTCAAATTTAATTTAATTTTTAATTCTAAAACAATCCTTTGATGAAACAATTGAACATCGAAATAAGTGCGTTATATATTACAGTTGAGAAGGTCAAGAAATTACGAGCTCTATAATATGCATTTTGTAAGTTCATTTTATGAAATGATTCCAAGTTTCAAATTTAATTTAATTTTTAATTCTAAAACAATCCTTTGATGAAACAATTGAACATCGAAATAAGTGCGTTATATATTACAGTTGAGAAGGTCAAGAAATTACGAGCAGTATAATATGCATTTTGTAAGTTCATTTTATGAAATGATTCCAAGTTTCAAATTTAATTTAATTTTTAATTCTAAAACAATCCTTTGATGAAACAATTGAACATCGAAATAAGTGCGTTATATATTACAGTTGAGAAGGTCAAGAAATAACGAGCTCTATAATATGCATTTTGTAAGTTCATTTTATGAAATGATTCCAAGTTTCAAATTTAATTTAATTTTTAATTCTAAAACAATCCTTTGATGAAACAATTGAACATCGAAATAAGTGCGTTATATATTACAGTTGAGAAGGTCAAGAAATTACGAGCTCTATAATATGCATTTTGTAAGTTAATTTTATGAAATGATTCCAAGTTTCAAATTTAATTTAATTTTATTTCTAAAACAATCCTTTGATGAAACAATTGAACATCGAAATAAGTGCGTTATATATTACAGTTGAGAAGGTCAAGAAATTACGAGCTCTATAATATGCATTTTGTAAGTTCATTTTATGAAATGATTCCAAGTTTCAAATTTAATTTAATTTTTAATTCTAAAACAATCCTTTGATGAAACAATTGAACATCGAAATAAGTGCGTTATATATTACAGTTGAGAAGGTCAAGAAATAACGAGCTCTATAATATGCATTTTGTAAGTTCATTTTATGAAATGATTCCAAGTTTCAAATTTAATTTAATTTTTAATTCTAAAACAATCCTTTGATGAAACAATTGAACATCGAAATAAGTACGTTATATATTACAGTTGAGAAGGTCAAGAAATAACGAGCTCTATAATATGCATTTTGTAAGTTCATTTTATGAAATGATTCCAAGTTTCAAATTTAATTTAATTTTTAATTCTAAAACAATCCTTTGATGAAACAATTGAACATCGAAATAAGTGCGTTATATATTACAGTTGAGAAGGTCAAGAAATAACGAGCTCTATAATATGCATTTTGTAAGTTCATTTTATGAAATGATTCCAAGTTTCAAATTTAATTTAATTTTTAATTCTAAAACAATCCTTTGGTGAAACAACTGAACTTCGAAATAAGTGCGTTATATATTGCAATTGAGAAGGTCAAGAAATTACGAGCAGTATAATATGCATTTTGTAAGTTCATTTTATGAAATGATTCCAAGTTTCAAATTTAATTTAATTTTTAATTCTAAAACAATCCTTTGATGAAAAAATTGAACTTCGAAATAAGTGCGTTATATATTGCAATTGATAAGGTCAAGAAATTACGAGCTCTATAATATGCATTTTGTAAGTTAATTTTATGAAATGATTCCAAATTTCAAATTTAATTTAATTTTTAATTCTAAAACAATCCTTTGATGAAACAATTGAACTTCGAAATAAGTGCGTTATATATTACAGTTGAGAAGGTCAATAAAATTACGAGCTCTATAATATGCATTTTGTAAGTTAATATTATGATATGGTTCCAAGTTTCAAATTTAATTAAATTTTTAATTCTAAAACAATCCTTTGATGAAACAATTGAACTTCGAAATAAGTGCGTTTAATATTACAACTGAGAAGGTCAAGAAATTACGAGCTCTATAACATGCATTTTGTAAGTTAATTTTATGAAATGATTCCAAGTTTCAAATTTAATTTAATTTTTAATTCTAAAACAATCCTTTGATGAAACAATTGAACATCGAAATAAGTGCGTTATATATTACAACTGAGAAGGTCAAGAAATAACGAACTCTATAAAATACATTTTGTAAGTTAATTTTATGAAATGATTCCAAATTTCAAATTTAATTTAATTTTTAATTCTAAAACAATCCTTTGATTAAACAATTGAACATCGAAATAAGTGCGTTATATATTGCAATTGAGAAGGTCAAGAAATTACGAGCTCTATAATATGCATTTTGTAAGCTAATTTTATGAAATGATTCCAAGTTTCAAATTTAATTTAATTTTTAATTCTAAAACAATCCTTTGATGAAACAATTGAACTTCGAAATAAGTGCGTTTAATATTACAACTGAGAAGGTCAAGAAATTACGAGCTCTATAACATGCATTTTGTAAGTTAATTTTATGAAATGATTCCAAGTTTCAAATTTAATTTAATTTTTAATTCTAAAACAATCCTTTGATGAAACAATTGAACATCGAAATAAGTGCGTTATATATTACAACTGAGAAGGTCAAGAAATAACGAGCTCTATAATATACATTTTGTAAGTTAATTTTATGAAATGATTCCAAGTTTCAAATTTAATTTAATTTTTAATTCTCAAACAATCCTTTGATGAAACAATTGAACTTCGAAATAAGTGCGTTATATATTGCAATTGAGAAGGTCAAGAAATAACGAGCTCTATAATATGCATTTTGTAAGTTAATTTTATGAAATGATTCCAAGTTGCAAATTTAATTTAATTTTTAATTCTAAAACAATCCTTTGATGAAACAATTGAACTTCGAAATAAGTGCGTTATATATTGCAATTGAGAAGGTCAAGAAATTACGAGCTCTATAATATGCATTTTGTAAGTTAATTTTATGAAATGAAACAATTGAACTTCGAAATAAGTGCGTTATATATTGCAATTCAGAAGGTCAAGAAATTACGAGCTCTATAATATGCATTTTGTAAGTTAATTTTATGAAATGATTCCAAGTTTCAAATTTAATTTAATTTTTAATTCTAAAACAATCCTTTGATGAAACAATTGAACTTCGAAATAAGTGCGTTTAATATTACAACTGAGAAGGTCAAGAAATTACGAGCTCTATAACATGCATTTTGTAAGTTAATTTTATGAAATGATTCCAAGTTTCAAATTTAATTTAATTTTTAATTCTAAAACAATCCTTTGATGAAACAATTGAACTTCGAAATAAGTGCGTTATATATTGCAATTGAGAAGGTCAAGAAATTACGAGCTCTATAATATGCATTTTGTAAGTTAATTTTATGAAATGATTCCAAGTTTCAAATTTAATTTAATTTTTAATTCTAAAACAATCCTTTGATGAAACAATTGAACATCGAAATAAGTGCGTTATATATTGCAATTGAGAAGGTCAAGAAATTACGAGCTCTATAATATGCATTTTGTAAGTTAATTTTATGAAATGATTCCAAGTTTCAAATTTAATTTAATTTTTAATTCTAAAACAATCCTTTGATGAAACAATTGAACATCGAAATAAGTGCGTTATATATTGCAATTGAGAAGGTCAAGAAATTACGAGCTCTATAATATGCATTTTGTAAGTTAATTTTATGAAATGATTCCAAGTTTCAAATTTAATTTAATTTTTAATTCTAAAAGAATCCTTTGATGAAACAATTGAACTTCGAAATAAGTGCGTTATATATTGCAATTGAGAAGGTCAAGAAATTACGAGCTCTATAATATGCATTTTGTAAGTTCATTTTATGAAATGATTCCAAGTTTCAAATTTAATTTAATTTTTAATTCTAAAACAATCCTTTGATGAAACAATTGAACATCGAAATAAGTGCGTTATATATTGCAATTGAGAAGGTCAAGAAATTACGAGCTCTATAATATGCATTTTGTAAGTTAATTTTATGAAATGATTCCAAGTTTCAAATTTAATTTAATTTTTAATTCTAAAACAATCCTTTGATGAAACAATTGAACATCGAAATAAGTGCGTTATATATTGCAATTGAGAAGGTCAAGAAATTACGAGCTCTATAATATGCATTTTGTAAGTTAATTTTATGAAATGATTCCAAGTTTCAAATTTAATTTAATTTTTAATTCTGAAACAATCCTTTGATGAAACAATTGAACTTCGAAATAAGGGCGTTATATATTGCAATTGAGAAGGTCAAGAAATTACGAGCTCTATAATATGCATTTTGTAAGTTAATTTTATGAAATGATTCCAAGTTTCAAATTTAATTTAATTTTTAATTCTAAAACAATCCTTTGATGAAACAATTGAACTTCGAAATAAGTGCGTTATATATTGCAATTGAGAAGGTCAAGAAATTACGAGCTCTATAATATGCATTTTGTAAGTTAATTTTATGAAATGATACCAAGTTTCAAATTTAATTTAATTTTTAATTCTAAAACAATCCTTTGATGAAACAATTGAACTTCGAAATAAGTGCGTTATATATTGCAATTCAGAAGGTCAAGAAATTACGAGCTCTATAATATGCATTTTGTAAGTTAATTTTATGAAATGATTCCAAGTTTCAAATTTAATTTAATTTTTAATTCTAAAACAATCCTTTGATGAAACAATTGAACTTCGAAATAAGTGCGTTATATATTGCAATTGAGAAGGTCAAGAAATTACGAGCTCTATAATATGCATTTTGTAAGTTAATTTTATGAAATGATACCAAGTTTCAAATTTAATTTAATTTTTAATTCTAAAACAATCCTTTGATGAAACAATTGAACTTCGAAATAAGTGCGTTATATATTGCAATTGAGAAGGTCAAGAAATTACGAGCTCTATAATATGCATTTTGTAAGTTAATTTTATGAAATGATTCCAAGTTTCAAATTTAATTTAATTTTTAATTCTAAAACAATCCTTTGATGAAACAATTGAACTTCGAAATAAGTGCGTTATATATTGCAATTGAGAAGGTCAAGAAATTACGAGCTCTATAATATGCATTTTGTAAGTTAATTTTATGAAATGATTCCAAGTTTCAAATTTAATTTAATTTTTAATTCTAAAACAATCCTTTGATGAAACAATTGAACTTCGAAATAAGTGCGTTATATATTGCAATTGAGAAGGTCAAGAAATTACGAGCTCTATAATATGCATTTTGTAAGTTAATTTTATGAAATGATACCAAGTTTCAAATTTAATTTAATTTTTAATTCTAAAACAATCCTTTGATGAAACAATTGAACTTCGAAATAAGTGCGTTATATATTGCAATTGAGAAGGTCAAGAAATTACGAGCTCTATAATATGCATTTTGTAAGTTAATTTTATGAAATGATTCCAAGTTTCAAATTTAATTTAATTTTTAATTCTAAAACAATCCTTTGATGAAACAATTGAACATCGAAATAAGTGCGTTATATATTGCAATTGAGAAGGTCAAGAAATTACGAGCTCTATAATATGCATTTTTTAAGTTAATTTTATGAAATGATTCCAAGTTTCAAATTTAATTTAATTTTTAATTCTAAAACAATCCTTTGATGAAACAATTGAACTTCGAAATAATTGCGTTATATATTGCAATTGAGAAGGTCAAGAAATTACGAGCTCTATAATATGCATTTTGTAAGTTAATTTTATGAAATGATTCCAAGTTTCAAATTTAATTTAATTTTTAATTCTAAAACAATCCTTTGATGAAACAATTGAACTTCTAAATAAGTGCGTTATATATTGCAATTGAGAAGGTCAAGAAATTACGAGCTCTATTATATGCATTTTGTAAGTTCATTTTATGAAATGATTCCAAGTTTCAAATTTAATTTAATTTTTAATTCTAAAACAAACCTTTGGTGAAACAATTGAACGAAATAAGTGCGTTATATATTGCAATTGCGAAGGTCAAGAAATTACGAGCTCTATAATATGCATTTTGTAAGTTCATTTTATGAAATGATTCCAAGTTTCAAATTTAATTTAATTTTTAATTCTAAAACGATCCTTTGATGAAACAATTGAACTTCGAAATAAGTGCGTTATATATTGCAATTGAGAAGGTCAAGAAATTACGAGCTCTATAATATGCATTTTGTAAGTTAATTTTATGAAGTGATTCCAAGTTTCAAATTTAATTTAATTTTTAATTCTAAAACAATCCTTTGGTGAAACAATTGAACGAAATAAGTGCGTTATATATTGCAATTGAGAAGGTCAAGAAATTACGAGCTCTATAATATGCATTTTGTAAGTTGATTTTATGAAATGATTCCAAGTTTCAAATTTAATTTAATTTTTAATTCTAAAACAATCCTTTGATGAAACAATTGAACTTCGAAATAAGTGCGTAATATATTGCAATTGAGAAGGTCAAGAAATTACGAGCTCTATAATATGCATTTTGTAAGTTAATTTTATGAAATGATTCCAAGTTTCAAATTTAATTTAATTTTTAATTTTAAAACAATCCTTTGATGAAACAATTGAACTTCGAAATAAGTGCGTTATATATTGCAATTGAGAAGGTCAAGAAATTACGAACTCTATAATATGCATTTTGTAAGTTAATTTTATGAAATGATTCCAAGTTTCAAATTTAATTTAATTTTTAATTCTAAAACAATCCTTTGATGAAACAATTGAACTTCGAAATAAGTGCGTTATATATTGCAATTGAGAAGGTCAAGAAATTACGAGCTCTATAATATGCATTTTGTAAGTTAATTTTATGAAGTGATTCCAAGTTTCAAATTTAATTTAATTTTTAATTCTAAAACAATCCTTTGGTGAAACAATTGAACGAAATAAGTGCGTTATATATTGCAATTGAGAAGGTCAAGAAATTACGAGCTCTATAATATGCATTTTGTAAGTTGATTTTATGAAATGATTCCAAGTTTCAAATTTAATTTAATTTTTAATTCTAAAACAATCCTTTGATGAAACAATTGAACTTCGAAATAAGTGCGTAATATATTGCAATTGAGAAGGTCAAGAAATTACGAGCTCTATAATATGCATTTTGTAAGTTAATTTTATGAAATGATTCCAAGTTTCAAATTTAATTTAATTTTTAATTCTAAAACAATCCTTTGATGAAACAATTGAACATCGAAATAAGTGCGTTATATATTGCAATTGAGAAGGTCAAGAAATTACGAGCTCTATAATATGCATTTTTTAAGTTAATTTTATGAAATGATTCCAAGTTTCAAATTTAATTTAATTTTTAATTCTAAAACAATCCTTTGATGAAACAATTGAACTTCGAAATAAGTGCGTTATATATTGCAATTGAGAAGGTCAAGAAATTACGAGCTCTATAATATGCATTTTGTAAGTTAATTTTATGAAATGATTCCAAGTTTCAAATTTAATTTAATTTTTAATTCTAAAACAATCCTTTGATGAAACAATTGAACTTCGAAATAAGTGCGTTATATATTGCAATTGAGAAGGTCAAGAAATTACGAGCTCTATAATATGCATTTTGTAAGTTAATTTTATGAAATGATTCCAAGTTTCAAATTTAATTTAATTATTAATTCTAAAACAATCCTTTCATGAAACAATTGAACTTCGAAATAAGTGCGTTATATATTGCAATTGAGAAGGTCAAGAAATTACGAGCTCTATAATATGCATTTTGTAAGTTAATTTTATGAAATGATTCCAAGTTTCAAATTTAATTTAATTTTTAATTCTAAAACAATCCTTTGATGAAACAATTGAACTTCGAAATAATTGCGTTATATATTGCAATTGAGAAGGTCAAGAAATTACGAGCTCTATAATATGCATTTTGTAAGTTAATTTTATGAAATGATTCCAAGTTTCAAATTTAATTTAATTTTTAATTCTAAAACAATCCTTTGATGAAACAATTGAACTTCTAAATAAGTGCGTTATATATTGCAATTGAGAAGGTCAAGAAATTACGAGCTCTATTATATGCATTTTGTAAGTTCATTTTATGAAATGATTCCAAGTTTCAAATTTAATTTAATTTTTAATTCTAAAACAAACCTTTGGTGAAACAATTGAACGAAATAAGTGCGTTATATATTGCAATTGCGAAGGTCAAGAAATTACGAGCTCTATAATATGCATTTTGTAAGTTCATTTTATGAAATGATTCCAAGTTTCAAATTTAATTTAATTTTTAATTCTAAAACGATCCTTTGATGAAACAATTGAACTTCGAAATAAGTGCGTTATATATTGCAATTGAGAAGGTCAAGAAATTACGAGCTCTATAATATGCATTTTGTAAGTTAATTTTATGAAGTGATTCCAAGTTTCAAATTTAATTTAATTTTTAATTCTAAAACAATCCTTTGGTGAAACAATTGAACGAAATAAGTGCGTTATATATTGCAATTGAGAAGGTCAAGAAATTACGAGCTCTATAATATGCATTTTGTAAGTTGATTTTATGAAATGATTCCAAGTTTCAAATTTAATTTAATTTTTAATTCTAAAACAATCCTTTGATGAAACAATTGAACTTCGAAATAAGTGCGTAATATATTGCAATTGAGAAGGTCAAGAAATTACGAGCTCTATAATATGCATTTTGTAAGTTCATTTTATGAAATGATTCCAAGTTTCAAATTTAATTTAATTTTTAATTCTAAAACAATCCTTTGATGAAACAATTGAACTTCGAAATAAGTGCGTTATATATTGCAATTGAGAAGGTCAAGAAATTACGAACTCTATAATATGCATTTTGTAAGTTAATTTTATGAAACGGTTCCAAGTTTCAAATTTGATTGAAATTTTAATTCTGAAACAGTCCTTTGATGACACAATTGGACTTCGAAATAAGTGCGTTATATATTGCAATTGAGAAGGTCAAGAAATTACGAGCTCTATAATATGCATTTTGTATGTTAATTTTATGAAATGATTCCAAGTTTCAAATTTAATTTAATTTTTAATTCTAAAACAATCCTTTCATGAAACAATTGAACTTCGAAATAAGTGCGTTATATATTGCAATTGAGAAGGTCAAGAAATTACGAGCTCTATAATATGCATTTTGTAAGTTAATTTTATGAAATGATTCCAAGTTTCAAATTTAATTTAATTTTTAATTCTAAAACAATCCTTTCATGAAACAATTGAACTTCGAAATAAGTGCGTTATATATTGCAATTGAGAAGGTCAAGAAATTACGAGCTCTATAATATGCATTTTGTAAGTTAATTTTATGAAATGATTCCAAGTTTCAAATTTAATTTAATTTTTAATTCTAAAACAATCCTTTGATGAAACAATTGAACTTCGAAATAATTGCGTTATATATTGCAATTGAGAAGGTCAAGAAATTACGAGCTCTATAATATGCATTTTGTAAGTTAATTTTATGAAATGATTCCAAGTTTCAAATTTAATTTAATTTTTAATTCTAAAACAATCCTTTGATGAAACAATTGAACTTCTAAATAAGTGCGTTATATATTGCAATTGAGAAGGTCAAGAAATTACGAGCTCTACTATATGCATTTTGTAAGTTCATTTTATGAAATGATTCCAAGTTTCAAATTTAATTTAATTTTTAATTCTAAAACAAACCTTTGGTGAAACAATTGAACGAAATAAGTGCGTTATATATTGCAATTGCGAAGGTCAAGAAATTACGAGCTCTATATAATGCATTTTGTAAGTTCATTTTATGAAATGATTCCAAGTTTCAAATTTAATTTAATTTTTAATTCTAAAACGATCCTTTGATGAAACAATTGAACTTCGAAATAAGTGCGTTATATATTGCAATTGAGAAGGTCAAGAAATTACGAGCTCTATAATATGCATTTTGTAAGTTAATTTTATGAAGTGATTCCAAGTTTCAAATTTAATTTAATTTTTAATTCTAAAACAATCCTTTGGTGAAACAATTGAACGAAATAAGTGCGTTATATATTGCAATTGAGAAGGTCAAGAAATTACGAGCTCTATAATATGCATTTTGTAAGTGATTTTATGAAATGATTCCAAGTTTCAAATTTAATTTAATTTTTAATTCTAAAACAATCCTTTGATGAAACAATTGAACTTCGAAATAAGTGCGTAATATATTGCAATTGAGAAGGTCAAGAAATTACGAGCTCTATAATATGCATTTTGTAAGTTAATTTTATGAAATGATTCCAAGTTTCAAATTTAATTTAATTTTTAATTCTAAAACAATCCTTTGATGAAACAATTGAACTTCGAAATAAGTGCGTTATATATTGCAATTGAGAAGGTCAAGAAATTACGAACTCTATAATATGCATTTTGTAAGTTAATTTTATGAAACGGTTCCATGTTTCAAATTTGATTGAAATTTTAATTCTGAAACAGTCCTTTGATGACACAATTGGACTTCGAAATAAGTGCGTTATATATTGCAATTGAGAAGGTCAAGAAATTACGAGCTCTATAATATGCATTTTGTATGTTAATTTTATGAAATGATTCCAAGTTTCAAATTTAATTTAATTTTTAATTCTAAAACAATCCTTTCATGAAACAATTGAACTTCGAAATAAGTGCGTTATATATTGCAATTGAGAAGGTCAAGAAATTACGAGCTCTATAATATGCATTTTGTAAGTTAATTTTATGAAATGATTCCAAGTTTCAAATTTAATTTAATTTTTAATTCTAAAACAATCCTTTCATGAAACAATTGAACTTCGAAATAAGTGCGTTATATATTGCAATTGAGAAAGTCAAGAAATTACGAGCTCTATAATATGCATTTTGTAAGTTAATTTTATGAAATGATTCCAAGTTTCAAATTTAATTTAATTTTTAATTCTAAAACAATCCTTTGATGAAACAATTGAACTTCGAAATAATTGCGTTATATATTGCAATTGAGAAGGTCAAGAAATTACGAGCTCTATAATATGCATTTTGTAAGTTAATTTTATGAAATGATTCCAAGTTTCAAATTTAATTTAATTTTTAATTCTAAAACAATCCTTTGATGAAACAATTGAACTTCTAAATAAGTGCGTTATATATTGCAATTGAGAAGGTCAAGAAATTACGAGCTCTACTATATGCATTTTGTAAGTTCATTTTATGAAATGATTCCAAGTTTCAAATTTAATTTAATTTTTAATTCTAAAACAAACCTTTGGTGAAACAATTGAACGAAATAAGTGCGTTATATATTGCAATTGCGAAGGTCAAGAAATTACGAGCTCTATATAATGCATTTTGTAAGTTAATTTTATGAAGTGATTCCAAGTTTCAAATTTAATTTAATTTTTAATTCTAAAACAATCCTTTGGTGAAACAATTGAACGAAATAAGTGCGTTATATATTGCAATTGAGAAGGTCAAGAAATTACGAGCTCTATAATATGCATTTTGTAAGTTCATTTTATGAAGTGATTCCAAGTTTCAAATTTAATTTAATTTTTAATTCTAAAACAATCCTTTGATGAAACAATTGAACTTCGAAATAAGTGCGTTATATATTGCAATTGAGAAGGTCAAGAAATTACGAGCTCTATAATATGCATTTTGTAAGTTAATTTTATGAAGTGATTCCAAGTTTCAAATTTAATTTAATTTTTAATTCTAAAACAATCCTTTGGTGAAACAATTGAACGAAATAAGTGCGTTATATATTGCAATTGAGAAGGTCAAGAAATTACGAGCTCTATAATATGCATTTTGTAAGTTAATTTTATGAAGTGATTCCAAGTTTCAAATTTAATTTAATTTTTAATTCTAAAACAATTCTTTGGTGAAACAATTGAACGAAATAAGTGCGCTATATATTGCAATTGAGAAGGTCAAGAAATTACGAGCTCTATAATATGCATTTTGTAAGTTCATTTTATGAAATGATTCCAAGTTTCAAATTTAATTTAATTTTTAATTCTAAAACAATCCTTTGATGAAACAATTGAACTTCGAAATAAGTGCGTTATATATTGCAATTGAGAAGGTCAAGAAATTACGAGCTCTATAATATGCATTTTGTATGTTAATTTTATGAAATGATTCCAAGTTTCAAATTTAATTTAATTTTTAATTCTAAAACAATCCTTTGATGAAACAATTGAACTTCGAAATAAGTGCGTTATATATTGCAATTGCGAAGGTCAAGAAATTACGAGCTCTATAATATGCATTTTGTAAGTTCATTTTATGAAATGATTCCAAGTTTCAAATTTAATTTAATTTTTAATTCTAAAACAATCCTTTGATGAAACAATTGAACTTCGAAATAAGTGCGTTATATATTGGAATTGCGAAGGTCAACAAATTACGAGCTCTATAATATGCATTTTGTAAGTTCATTTTATGAAATGATTCCAAGTTTCAAATTTAATTTAATTTTTAATTCTAAAACAATCCTTTGATGAAACAATTGAACTTCGAAATAAGTGCGTTATATATTGCAATTGAGAAGGTCAAGAAATTACGAGCTCTATAATATGCATTTTGTATGTTAATTTTATGAAATGATTCCAAGTTTCAAATTTAATTTAATTTTTAATTCTAAAACAATCCTTTGATGAAACAATTGAACTTCGAAATAAGTGCGTTATATATTGCAATTGCGAAGGTCAAGAAATTACGAGCTCTATAATATGCATTTTGTAAGTTCATTTTATGAAATGATTCCAAGTTTCAAATTTAATTTAATTTTTAATTCTAAAACAATCCTTTGATGAAACAATTGAACTTCGAAATAAGTGCGTTATATATTGCAATTGAGAAGGTCAAGAAATTACGAGCTCTATAATATGCATTTTGTATGTTAATTTTATGAAATTATTCCAAGTTTCAAATTTAATTTAATTTTTAATTCTAAAACAATCCTTTGATGAAACAATTGAAATTCGAAATAAGTGCGTTATATATTGCAATTGAGAAGGTCAAGAAATTACGAGCTCTATAATATGCATTTTGTAAGTTAATTTTATGAAGTGATTCCAAGTTTCAAATTTAATTTAATTTTTAATTCTAAAACAATCCTTTGGTGAAACAATTGAACGAAATAAGTGCGTTATATATTGCAATTGAGAAGGTCAAGAAATTACGAGCTCTATAATATGCATTTTGTAAGTTCATTTTATGAAGTGATTCCAAGTTTCAAATTTAATTTAATTTTTAATTCTAAAACAATCCTTTGATGAAACAATTGAACTTCGAAATAAGTGCGTTATATATTGCAATTGAGAAGGTCAAGAAATTACGAGCTCTATAATATGCATTTTGTAAGTTAATTTTATGAAGTGATTCCAAGTTTCAAATTTAATTTAATTTTTAATTCTAAAACAATTCTTTGGTGAAACAATTGAACGAAATAAGTGCGTTATATATTGCAATTGAGAAGGTCAAGAAATTACGAGCTCTATAATATGCATTTTGTAAGTTCATTTTATGAAATGATTCCAAGTTTCAAATTTAATTTAATTTTTAATTCTAAAACAATCCTTTGATGAAACAATTGAACTTCGAAATAAGTGCGTTATATATTGCAATTGAGAAGGTCAAGAAATTACGAGCTCTATAATATGCATTTTGTATGTTAATTTTATGAAATGATTCCAAGTTTCAAATTTAATTTAATTTTTAATTCTAAAACAATCCTTTGATGAAACAATTGAACTTCGAAATAAGTGCGTTATATATTGCAATTGCGAAGGTCAAGAAATTACGAGCTCTATAATATGCATTTTGTAAGTTCATTTTATGAAATGATTCCAAGTTTCAAATTTAATTTAATTTTTAATTCTAAAACAATCCTTTGATGAAACAATTGAACTTCGAAATAAGTGCGTTATATATTGGAATTGCGAAGGTCAACAAATTACGAGCTCTATAATATGCATTTTGTAAGTTCATTTTATGAAATGATTCCAAGTTTCAAATTTAATTTAATTTTTAATTCTAAAACAATCCTTTGATGAAACAATTGAACTTCGAAATAAGTGCGTTATATATTGCAATTGAGAAGGTCAAGAAATTACGAGCTCTATAATATGCATTTTGTAAGTTAATTTTATGAAATGATTCCAAGTTTCAAATTTAATTTAATTTTTAATTCTAAAACAATCCTTTGATGAAACAATTGAACTTCGAAATAAGTGCGTTATATATTGGAATTGCGAAGGTCAACAAATTACGAGCTCTATAATATGCATTTTGTAAGTTCATTTTATGAAATGATTCCAAGTTTCAAATTTAATTTAATTTTTAATTCTAAAACAATCCTTTGATGAAACAATTGAACTTCGAAATAAGTGCGTTATATATTGCAATTGAGAAGGTCAAGAAATTACGAGCTCTATAATATGCATTTTGTAAGTTAATTATATGAAATGATTCCAAGTTTCAAATTTAATTTAATTTTTAATTCTAAAACAATCCTTTGATGAAACAATTGAACTTCGAAATAAGTGCGTTATATATTGCAATTGAGAAGGTCAAGAAATTACGAGCTCTATAATATGCATTTTGTAACTTCATTTTATGAAATGATTCCAAGTTTCAAATTTAATTTAATTTTTAATTCTAAAACAATCCTTTGATGAAACAATTGAACTTCGAAATAAGTGCGTTATATATTGCAATTGCGAAGGTCAAGAAATTACGAGCTCTATAATATGCATTTTGTAAGTTAATTTTATGAAATGATTCCAAGTTTCAAATTTAATTTAATTTTTAATTCTAAAACAATCCTTTGATGAAACAATTGAACTTCGAAATAAGTGCGTTATATATTGCAATTGAGAAGGTCAAGAAATTACGAGCTCTATAATATGCATTTTGTAAGTTCATTTTATGAAATGATTCCAAGTTTCAAATTTAATTTAATTTTTAATTCTAAAACAATCCTTTGATGAAACAATTGAACTTCGAAATAAGTGCGTTATATATTGCAATTGCGAAGGTCAAGAAATTACGAGCTCTATAATATGCATTTTGTAAGTTAATTTTATGAAATGATTCCAAGTTTCAAATTTAATTTAATTTTTAATTCTAAAACTATCCTTTGATGAAACAATTGAACTTCGAAATAAGTGCGTTATATATTGCAATTGAGAAGGTCAAGAAATTACGAGCTCTATAATATGCATTTTGTAACTTCATTTTATGAAATGATTCCAAGTTTCAAATTTAATTTAATTTTTAATTCTAAAACAATCCTTTGATGAAACAATTGAACATCGAAATAAGTGCGTTATATATTGCAATTGAGAAGGTCAAGAAATTACGAGCTCTATAATATGCATTTTGTATGTTAATTTTATGAAATGATTCCAAGTTTCAAATTTAATTTAATTTTTAATTCTAAAACAATCCTTTGATGAAACAATTGAACTTCGAAATAAGTGCGTTATATATTGCAATTGAGAAGGTCAAGAAATTACGAGCTCTATAATATGCATTTTGTAAGTTCATTTTATGAAATGATTCCAAGTTTCAAATTTAATTTAATTTTTAATTCTAAAACAATCCTTTGATGAAACAATTGAACTTCGAAATAAGTGCGTTATATATTGCAATTGCGAAGGTCAAGAAATTACGAGCTCTATAATATGCATTTTGTAAGTTAATTTTATGAAATGATTCCAAGTTTCAAATTTAATTTAATTTTTAATTCTAAAACTATCCTTTGATGAAACAATTGAACTTCGAAATAAGTGCGTTATATATTGCAATTGAGAAGGTCAAGAAATTACGAGCTCTATAATATGCATTTTGTAACTTCATTTTATGAAATGATTCCAAGTTTCAAATTTAATTAAATTTTTAATTCTAAAAGAATCCTTTGATGAAACAATTGAACTTCGAAATAAGTGCGTTATATATTGCAATTGAGAAGGTCAAGAAATTACGAGCTCTATAATATGCATTTTGTATGTTAATTTTATGAAATGATTCCAAGTTTCAAATTTAATTTAATTTTTAATTCTAAAACAATCCTTAGATGAAACAATTGAACTTCGAAATAAGTGCGTTATATATTTCAATTGAGAAGGTCAAGAAATTACGAGCTCTATAATATGCATTTTGTAACTTCATTTTATGAAATGATTCCAAGTTTCAAATTTAATTTAATTTTTAATTCTAAAACAATCCTTTGATGAAACAATTGAACTTCGAAATAAGTGCGTTATATATTGCAATTGAGAAGGTCAAGAAATTACGAGCTCTATAATATGCATTTTGTAACTTCATTTTATGAAATGATTCCAAGTTTCAAATTTAATTTAATTTTTAATTCTAAAACAATCCTTTGATGAAACAATTGAACTTCGAAATAAGTGCGTTATATATTGCAATTGAGAAGGTCAAGAAATTACGAGCTCTATATTATGCATTTTGTAAGTTCATTTTATGAAATGATTCCAAGTTTCAAATTTAATTTAATTTTTAATTCTAAAACAATCCTTTGATGAAACAATTGAACTTCGAAATAAGTGCGTTATATATTGCAATTGCGAAGGTCAAGAAATTACGAGCTCTATAATATGCATTTTGGAAGTTAATTTTATGAAATGATTCCAAGTTTCAAATTTAATTTAATTTTTAATTCTAAAACTATCCTTTGATGAAACAATTGAACTTCGAAATAAGTGCGTTATATATTGCAATTGCGAAGGTTAAGAAATTACGAGCTCTATAATATGCATTTTGTAAGTTAATTTTATGAAATGATTCCAAGTTTCAAATTTAATTTAATTTTTAATTCTAAAACTATCCTTTGATGAAACAATTGAACTTCGAAATAAGTGCGTTATATATTGCAATCGAGAAGGTCAAGAAATTACGAGCTCTATAATATGCATTTTGTAAGTTCATTTTATGAAATGATTCCAAGTTTCAAATTTAATTTAATTTTTAATTCTAAAACAATCCTTTGATGAAACAATTGAACTTCGAAATAAGTGCGTTATATATTGCAATTGAGAAGGTCAAGAAATTACGAGCTCTATAATATGCATTTTGTAAGTTAATTTTATGAAGTGATTCCAAGTTTCAAATTTAATTTAATTTTTAATTCTAAAACTATCCTTTGATGAAACAATTGAACTTCGAAATAAGTGCGTTATATATTGCAATTGAGAAGGTCAAGAAATTACGAGCTCTATAATATGCATTTTGTAAGTTCATTTTATGAAATGATTCCAAGTTTCAAATTTAATTTAATTTTTAATTCTAAAACAATCCTTTGATGAAACAATTGAACATCGAAATAATTTCGTTATATATTGCAATTGAGAAGGTCAAGAAATTACGAGCTCTATAATATGCATTTTGTAAGTTAATTTTATGAAATGATTCCAAGTTTCAAATTTAATTTAATTTTTAATTCTAAAACAATCCTTTGATGAAACAATTGAACATCGAAATAAGTGCGTTACATATTGCAATTGAGAAGGTCAAGAAATTACGAGCTCTATAATATGCATTTTGTAAGTTCATTTTATGAAATGATTTCAAGTTTCAAATTTAATTTAATTTTTAATTCTAAAACAATCCTTTGATGAAACAATTGAACTTCGAAATAAGTGCGTTATATATTTCAATTGAGAAGGTCAAGAAATTACGAGCTCTATAATATGCATTTTGTAAGTTCATTTTATGAAATGATTCCAAGTTTCAAATTTAATTTAATTTTTAATTCTAAAACAATCCTTTGGTGAAACAATTGAACGAAATAAGTGCGTTATATATTGCAATTGAGAAGGTCAAGAAATTACGAGCTCTATAATATGCATTTTGTAAGTTCATTTTATGAAATGATTCCAAGTTTCAAATTTAATTTAATTTTTAATTCTAAAACAATCCTTTGGTGAAACAATTGAACGAAATAAGTGCGTTATATATTGCAATTGAGAAGGTCAAGAAATTACGAGCTCTATAATATGCATTTTGGAAGTTAATTTTATGAAATGATTCCAAGTTTCAAATTTAATTTAATTTTTAATTCTAAAACTATCCTTTGATGAAACAATTGAACTTCGAAATAAGTGCGTTATATATTGCAATTGCGAAGGTCAAGAAATTACGAGCTCTATAATATGCATTTTGTAAGTTAATTTTATGAAATGATTCCAAGTTTCAAATTTAATTTAATTTTTAATTCTAAAACTATCCTTTGATGAAACAATTGAACTTCGAAATAAGTGCGTTATATATTGCAATCGAGAAGGTCAAGAAATTACGAGCTCTATAATATGCATTTTGTAAGTTCATTTTATGAAATGATTCCAAGTTTCAAATTTAATTTAATTTTTAATTCTAAAACAATCCTTTGATGAAACAATTGAACTTCGAAATAAGTGCGTTATATATTGCAATTGAGAAGGTCAAGAAATTACGAGCTCTATAATATGCATTTTGTAAGTTAATTTTATGAAGTGATTCCAAGTTTCAAATTTAATTTAATTTTTAATTCTAAAACTATCCTTTGATGAAACAATTGAACTTCGAAATAAGTGCGTTATATATTGCAATTGAGAAGGTCAAGAAATTACGAGCTCTATAATATGCATTTTGTAAGTTCATTTTATGAAATGATTCCAAGTTTCAAATTTAATTTAATTTTTAATTCTAAAACAATCCTTTGATGAAACAATTGAACATCGAAATAATTTCGTTATATATTGCAATTGAGAAGGTCAAGAAATTACGAGCTCTATAATATGCATTTTGTAAGTTAATTTTATGAAATGATTCCAAGTTTCAAATTTAATTTAATTTTTAATTCTAAAACAATCCTTTGATGAAACAATTGAACATCGAAATAAGTGCGTTACATATTGCAATTGAGAAGGTCAAGAAATTACGAGCTCTATAATATGCATTTTGTAAGTTCATTTTATGAAATGATTTCAAGTTTCAAATTTAATTTAATTTTTAATTCTAAAACAATACTTTGATGAAACAATTGAACTTCGAAATAAGTGCGTTATATATTTCAATTGAGAAGGTCAAGAAATTACGAGCTCTATAATATGCATTTTGTAAGTTAATTTTATGAAATGATTCCAAGTTTCAAATTTAATTTAATTTTTAATTCTAAAACAATCCTTTGGTGAAACAATTGAACGAAATAAGTGCGTTATATATTGCAATTGAGAAGGTCAAAAAAATACGAGCTCTATAATATGAATATTGTATGTTAATTTTATGAAATGATTCCAAGGTTCAAATTTAATTTAATTTTTAATTCTAAAACAATCCATTGATGAAACAATTGAACATCGAAATAATTTCGTTATATATTGCAATTGAGAAGGTCAAGAAATTACGAGCTCTATAATATGCATTTTGTAAGTTAATTTTATGAAATGATTCCAAGTTTCAAATTTAATTTAATTTTTAATTCTAAAACAATCCTTTGATGAAACAATTGAACATCGAAATAAGTGCGTTACATATTGCACTTGAGAAGGTCAAGAAATTACGAGCTCTATAATATGCATTTTGTAAGTTCATTTTATGAAATGATTTCAAGTTTCAAATTTAATTTAATTTTTAATTCTAAAACAATCCTTTGATGAAACAATTGAACGAAATAAGTGCGTTATATATTGCAATTGAGAAGGTCAAGAAATTACGAGCTCTATAATATGCATTTTGGAAGTTCATTTTATGAAATGATTCCAAGTTTCAAATTTAATTTAATTTTTAATTCTAAAACTATCCTTTGATGAAACAATTGAACTTCGAAATAAGTGCGTTATATATTGCAATTGCGAAGGTCAAGAAATTACGAGCTCTATAATATGCATTTTGTAAGTTCATTTTATGAAATGATTCCAAGTTTCAAATTTAATTTAATTTTTAATTCTAAAACTATCCTTTGATGAAACAATTGAACTTCGAAATAAGTGCGTTATATATTGCAATCGAGAAGGTCAAGAAATTACGAGCTCTATAATATGCATTTTGTAAGTTCATTTTATGAAATGATTCCAAGTTTCAAATTTAATTTAATTTTTAATTCTAAAACTATCCTTTGATGAAACAATTGAACTTCGAAATAAGTGCGTTATATATTGCAATTGCGAAGGTCAAGAAATTACGAGCTCTATAATATGCATTTTGTAAGTTAATTTTATGAAATGATTCCAAGTTTCAAATTTAATTTAATTTTTAATTCTAAAACTATCCTTTGATGAAACAATTGAACTTCGAAATAAGTGCGTTATATATTGCAATCGAGAAGGTCAAGAAATTACGAGCTCTATAATATGCATTTTGTAAGTTCATTTTATGAAATGATTCCAAGTTTCAAATTTAATTTAATTTTTAATTCTAAAACAATCCTTTGATGAAACAATTGAACTTCGAAATAAGTGCGTTATATATTGCAATTGAGAAGGTCAAGAAATTACGAGCTCTATAATATGCATTTTGTAAGTTAATTTTATGAAGTGATTCCAAGTTTCAAATTTAATTTAATTTTTAATTCTAAAACTATCCTTTGATGAAACAATTGAACTTCGAAATAAGTGCGTTATATATTGCAATTGAGAAGGTCAAGAAATTACGAGCTCTATAATATGCATTTTGTAAGTTCATTTTATGAAATGATTCCAAGTTTCAAATTTAATTTAATTTTTAATTCTAAAACAATCCTTTGATGAAACAATTGAACATCGAAATAATTTCGTTATATATTGCAATTGAGAAGGTCAAGAAATTACGAGCTCTATAATATGCATTTTGTAAGTTAATTTTATGAAATGATTCCAAGTTTCAAATTTAATTTAATTTTTAATTCTAAAACAATCCTTTGATGAAACAATTGAACATCGAAATAAGTGCGTTACATATTGCAATTGAGAAGGTCAAGAAATTACGAGCTCTATAATATGCATTTTGTAAGTTCATTTTATGAAATGATTTCAAGTTTCAAATTTAATTTAATTTTTAATTCTAAAACAATCCTTTGATGAAACAATTGAACTTCGAAATAAGTGCGTTATATATTTCAATTGAGAAGGTCAAGAAATTACGAGCTCTAAAATATGCATTTTGTAAGTTAATTTTATGAAATGATTCCAAGTTTCAAATTTAATTTAATTTTTAATTCTAAAACAATCCTTTGGTGAAACAATTGAACGAAATAAGTGCGTTATATATTGCAATTGAGAAGGTCAAGAAATTACGAGCTCTATAATATGAATATTGTATGTTAATTTTATGAAATGATTCCAAGTTTCAAATTTAATTTAATTTTTAATTCTAAAACAATCCTTTGATGAAACAATTGAACATCGAAATAATTTCGTTATATATTGCAATTGAGAAGGTCAAGAAATTACGAGCTCTATAATATGCATTTTGTAAGTTAATTTTATGAAATGATTCCAAGTTTCAAATTTAATTTAATTTTTAATTCTAAAACAATCCTTTGATGAAACAATTGAACATCGAAATAAGTGCGTTACATATTGCACTTGAGAAGGTCAAGAAATTACGAGCTCTATAATATGCATTTTGTAAGTTCATTTTATGAAATGATTTCAAGTTTCAAATTTAATTTAATTTTTAATTCTAAAACAATCCTTTGATGAAACAATTGAACTTCGAAATAAGTGCGTTATATATTGCAATTGAGAAGGTCAAGAAATTACGAGCTCTATAATATGCATTTTGTAAGTTCATTTTATGAAATGATTCCAAGTTTCAAATTTAATTTAATTTTTAATTCTAAAACAATCCTTTGATGAAACAATTGAACTTCGAAATAAGTGCGTTATATATTGCAATTGAGAAGGTCAAGAAATTACGAGCTCTATAATATGCATTTTGTAAGTTCATTTTATGAAATGATTCCAAGTTTCAAATTTAATTTAATTTTTAATTCTAAAACAATCCTTTGATGAAACAATTGAACATCGAAATAAGTGCGTTACATATTGCAATTGAGAAGGTCAAGAAATTACGAGCTCTATAATATGCATTTTGTAAGTTCATTTTATGAAATGATTCCAAGTTTCAAATTTAATTTAATTTTTAATTCTAAAACAATCCTTTGATGAAACAATTGAACATCGAAATAAGTGCGTTACATATTGCAATTGAGAAGGTCAAGAAATTACGAGCTCTATAATATGCATTTTGTAAGTTCATTTTATGAAATGATTTCAAGTTTCAAATTTAATTTAATTTTTAATTCTAAAACAATCCTTTGATGAAACAATTGAACTTCGAAATAAGTGCGTTATATATTGCAATTGAGAAGGTCAAGAAATTACGAGCTCTATAATATGCATTTTGTAAGTTCATTTTATGAAATGATTCCAAGTTTCAAATTTAATTTAATTTTTAATTCTTAAACAATCCTTTGGTGAAACAATTGAACGAAATAAGTGCGTTATATATTGCAATTGAGAAGGTCAAGAAATTACGAGCTCTATAATATGAATATTGTAAGTTCATTTTATGAAATGATTCCAAGTTTCAAATTTAATTTAATTTTTAATTCTAAAACAATCCTTTGATGAAACAATTGAACTTCGAAATAAGTGCGTTATATATTGCAATTGAGAAGGTCAAGAAATTACGAGCTCTATAATATGCATTTTGTAAGTTCATTTTATGAAATGATTCCAAGTTTCCAATTTAATTTAATTTTTAATTCTAAAACAATCCTTTGGTGAAACAATTGAACGAAATAAGTGCGTTATATATTGCAATTGAGAAGGTCAAGAAATTACGAGCTCTATAATATGAATATTGTAAGTTCATTTTATGAAATGATTCCAAGTTTCAAATTTAATTTAATTTTTAATTCTAAAACAATCCTTTGATGAAACAATTGAACTTCGAAATAAGTGCGTTATATATTGCAATTGAGAAGGTCAAGAAATTACGAGCTCTATAATATGCATTTTGTAAGTTGATTTTATGAAATGATTCCAAGTTTCAAATTTAATTTAATTTTTAATTCTAAAACAATCCTTTGATGAAACAATTGAACTTCGAAATAAGTGCGTTATATATTGCAATTGAGAAGGTCAAGAAATTACGAGCTCTATAATATGAATATTGTAAGTTCATTTTATGAAATGATTCCAAGTTTCAAATTTAATTTAATTTTTAATTCTAAAACAATCCTTTGATGAAACAATTGAACTTCGAAATAAGTGCGTTATATATTGCAATTGAGAAGGTCAAGAAATTACGAGCTCTATAATATGCATTTTGTAAGTTCATTTTATGAAATGATTCCAAGTTTCCAATTTAATTTAATTTTTAATTCTAAAACAATCCTTTGGTGAAACAATTGAACGAAATAAGTGCGTTATATATTGCAATTGAGAAGGTCAAGAAATTACGAGCTCTATAATATGAATATTGTAAGTTCATTTTATGAAATGATTCCAAGTTTCAAATTTAATTTAATTTTTAATTCTAAAACAATCCTTTGATGAAACAATTGAACTTCGAAATAAGTGCGTAATATATTGCAATTGAGAAGGTCAAGAAATTACGAGCTCTATAATATGCATTTTGTAAGTTAATTTTATGAAATGATTCCAAGTTTCAAATTTAATTTAATTTTTAATTCTAAAACAATCCTTTGGTGAAACAATTGAACGAAATAAGTGCGTTATATATTGCAATTGAGAAGGTCAAGAAATTACGAGCTCTATAATATGCATTTTGTAAGTTGATTTTATGAAATGATTCCAAGTTTCAAATTTAATTTAATTTTTAATTCTAAACCAATCCTTTGATGAAACAATTGAACTTCGAAATAAGTGCGTTATATATTGCAATTGAGAAGGTCAAGAAATGACGAGCTCTATAATATGCATTTTGTAAGTTCATTTTATGAAAATTTGAATGAATTTTTAATTTTAAAACAGTCCTTTGATGACCCAATTGGACTTCGAAATAACTGCGTTATATATTACAGTTGAGAAGGTCAAGAAATTACGAGCTCTATAATATGCATTTTGTAAGTTAATTTTATGAAATGATTCCAAGTTTCAAATTTAATTTAATTTTTAATTCTAAAACAATCCTTTGATGAAACAATTGAACTTCGAAATAAGTGCGTTATATATTGCAATTGAGAAGGTCAAGAAATTACGAGCTCTATAATATGCATTTTGTAAGTTCATTTTATGAAATGATTCCAAGTTTCAAATTTAATTTAATTTTTAATTCTAAAACAATCCTTTGGTGAAACAATTGAACGAAATAAGTGCGTTATATATTGCAATTGAGAAGGTCAAGAAATTACGAGCTCTATAATATGAATATTGTAAGTTCATTTTATGAAATGATTCCAAGTTTCAAATTTAATTTAATTTTTAATTCTAAAACAATCCTTTGATGAAACAATTGAACTTCGAAATAAGTGCGTTATATATTGCAATTGAGAAGGTCAAGAAATTACGAGCTCTATAATATGCATTTTGTAAGTTCATTTTATGAAATGATTCCAAGTTTCAAATTTAATTTAATTTTTAATTCTAAAACAATCCTTTGGTGAAACAATTGAACGAAATAAGTGCGTTATATATTGCAATTGAGAAGGTCAAGAAATTACGAGCTCTATAATATGAATATTGTAAGTTCATTTTATGAAATGATTCCAAGTTTCAAATTTAATTTAATTTTTAATTCTAAAACAATCCTTTGATGAAACAATTGAACTTCGAAATAAGTGCGTTATATATTGCAATTGAGAAGGTCAAGAAATTACGAGCTCTATAATATGCATTTTGTAAGTTGATTTTATGAAATGATTCCAAGTTTCAAATTTAATTTAATTTTTAATTCTAAAACAATCCTTTGATGAAACAATTGAACTTCGAAATAAGTGCGTAATATATTGCAATTGAGAAGGTCAAGAAATTACGAGCTCTATAATATGCATTTTGTAAGTTAATTTTATGAAATGATTCCAAGTTTCAAATTTAATTTAATTTTTAATTCTAAAACAATCCTTTGGTGAAACAATTGAACGAAATAAGTGCGTTATATATTGCAATTGAGAAGGTCAAGAAATTACGAGCTCTATAATATGCATTTTGTAAGTTGATTTTATGAAATGATTCCAAGTTTCAAATTTAATTTAATTTTTAATTCTAAACCAATCCTTTGATGAAACAATTGAACTTCGAAATAAGTGCGTTATATATTGCAATTGAGAAGGTCAAGAAATTACGAGCTCTATAATATGCATTTTGTATGTTAATTTTATGAAATGATTCCAAGTTTCAAATTTAATTTAATTTTTAATTCTAAAACAATCCTTTGATGAAACAATTGAACTTCGAAATAAGTGCGTTATATATTGCAATTGAGAAGGTCAAGAAATTACGAGCTCTATAATATGCATTTTGTATGTTAATTTTATGAAATGATTCCAAGTTTCAAATTTAATTAAATTTTAATTCTAAAACAATCCTTTGATGAAACAATTGAACTTCGAAATAAGTGCGTTATATATTGCAATTGCGAAGGTCAAGAAATTACGAGCTCTATAATATGCATTTTGTAAGTTCATTTTATGAAATGATTCCAAGTTTCAAATTTAATTTAATTTTTAATTCTAAAACAATCCTTTGATGAAACAATTGAACTTCGAAATAAGTGCGTTATATATTGCAATTGCGAAGGTCAAGAAATTACGAGCTCTATAATATGCATTTTGTAAGTTCATTTTATGAAATGATTCCAAGTTTCAAATTTAATTTAATTTTTAATTCTAAAACAATCCTTTGATGAAACAATTGAACTTCGAAATAAGTGCGTTATATATTGCAATTGAGAAGGTCAAGAAATTACGAGCTCTATAATATGCATTTTGTAAGTTCATTTTATGAAATGATTCCAAGTTTCAAATTTAATTTAATTTTTAATTCTAAAACAATCCTTTGATGAAACAATTGAACTTCGAAATAAGTGCGTTATATATTGCAATTGAGAAGGTCAAGAAATTACGAGCTCTATAATATGCATTTTGTATGTTAATTTTATGAAATGATTCCAAGTTTCAAATTTAATTTAATTTTTAATTCTAAAACAATCCTTTGATGAAACAATTGAACTTCGAAATAAGTGCGTTATATATTGCAATTGCGAAGGTCAAGAAATTACGAGCTCTATAATATGCATTTTGTAAGTTCATTTTATGAAATGATTCCAAGTTTCAAATTTAATTTAATTTTTAATTCTAAAACAATCCTTTGATGAAACAATTGAACTTCGAAATAAGTGCGTTATATATTGCAATTGAGAAGGTCAAGAAATTACGAGCTCTATAATATGCATTTTGTATGTTAATTTTATGAAATGATTCCAAGTTTCAAATTTAATTTAATTTTTAATTCTAAAACAATCCTTTGATGAAACAATTGAACTTCGAAATAAGTGCGTTATATATTGCAATTGCGAAGGTCAAGAAATTACGAGCTCTATAATATGCATTTTGTAAGTTCATTTTATGAAATGATTCCAAGTTTCAAATTTAATTTAATTTTTAATTCTAAAACAATCCTTTGATGAAACAATTGAACTTCGAAATAAGTGCGTTATATATTGCAATTGAGAAGGTCAAGAAATTACGAGCTCTATAATATGCATTTTGTAAGTTCATTTTATGAAATGATTCCAAGTTTCAAATTTAATTTAATTTTTAATTCTAAAACAATCCTTTGATGAAACAATTGAACTTCGAAATAAGTGCGTTCTATATTGCAATTGAGAAGGTCAAGAAATTACGAGCTCTATAATATGCATTTTGTAAGTTCATTTTATGAAATGATTCCAAGTTTCAAATTTAATTTAATTTTTAATTCTAAAACAATCCTTTGATGAAACAATTGAACTTCGAAATAAGTGCGTTATATATTGCAATTGCGAAGGTCAAGAAATTACGAGCTCTATAATATGCATTTTGTAAGTTAATTTTATGAAATGATTCCAAGTTTCAAATTTAATTTAATTTTTAATTCTAAAACAATCCTTTGATGAAACAATTGAACTTCGAAATAAGTGCGTTATATATTGCAATTGAGAAGGTCAAGAAATTACGAGCTCTATAATATGCATTTTGTAAGTTAATTTTATGAAATGATTCCAAGTTTCAAATTTAATTTAATTTTTAATTCTAAAACAATCCTTTGATGAAACAATTGAACTTCGAAATAAGTGCGTTATATATTGCAATTGAGAAGGTCAAGAAATTACGAGCTCTATAATATGCATTTTGTAAGTTCATTTTATGAAATGATTCCAAGTTTCAAATTTAATTTAATTTTTAATTCTAAAACAATCCTTTGATGAAACAATTGAACTTCGAAATAAGTGCGTTATATATTGCAATTGAGAAGGTCAAGAAATTACGAGCTCTATAATATGCATTTTGTAAGTTAATTTTATGAAATGATTCCAAGTTAGAATTTAATTTAATTTTTAATTCTAAAACAATCCTTTGATGAAACAATTGAACTTCGAAATAAGTGCGTTATATATTGCAATTGAGAAGGTCAAGAAATTACGAGCTCTATAATATGCATTTTGTAAGTTAATTTTATGAAATGATTCCAAGTTTCAAATTTAATTTAATTTTTAATTCTAAAACAATCCTTTGATGAAACAATTGAACTTCGAAATAAGTGCGTTATATATTGCAATTGAGAAGGTCAAGAAATTACGAGCTCTATAATATGCATTTTGTAAGTTCATTTTATGAAATGATTCCAAGTTTCAAATTTAATTTAATTTTTAATTCTAAAACAATCCTTTGATGAAACAATTGAACTTCGAAATAAGTGCGTTATATATTGCAATTGAGAAGGTCAAGAAATTACGAGCTCTATAATATGCATTTTGTAAGTTCATTTTATGAAATGATTCCAAGTTTCAAATTTAATTTAATTTTTAATTCTAAAACAATCCTTTGATGAAACAATTGAACTTCGAAATAAGTGCGTTATATATTGCAATTGCGAAGGTCAAGAAATTACGAGCTCTATAATATGCATTTTGTAAGTTAATTTTATGAAATGATTCCAAGTTTCAAATTTAATTTAATTTTTAATTCTAAAACAATCCTTTGATGAAACAATTGAACTTCGAAATAAGTGCGTTATATATTGCAATTGAGAAGGTCAAGAAATTACGAGCTCTATAATATGCATTTTGTAAGTTAATTTTATGAAATGATTCCAAGTTTCAAATTTAATTTAATTTTTAATTCTAAAACAATCCTTTGATGAAACAATTGAACTTCGAAATAAGTGCGTTATATATTGCAATTGAGAAGGTCAAGAAATTACGAGCTCTATAATATGCATTTTGTAAGTTCATTTTATGAAATGATTCCAAGTTTCAAATTTAATTTAATTTTTAATTCTAAAACAATCCTTTGATGAAACAATTGAACATCGAAATAAGTGCGTTATATATTGCAATTGAGAAGGTCAAGAAATTACGAGCTCTATAATATGCATTTTGTAAGTTAATTTTATGAAATGATTCCAAGTTTCAAATTTAATTTAATTTTTAATTCTAAAACAATCCTTTGATGAAACAATTGAACATCGAAATAAGTGCGTTACATATTGCAATTGAGAAGGTCAAGAAATTACGAGCTCTATAATATGCATTTTGTAAGTTAATTTTATGAAATGATTCCAAGTTTCAAATTTAATTTAATTTTTAATTCTAAAACAATCCTTTGATGAAACAATTGAACATCGAAATAAGTGCGTTACATATTGCAATTGAGAAGGTCAAGAAATTACGAGCTCTATAATATGCATTTTGTAAGTTAATTTTATGAAATGATTCCAAGTTTCAAATTTAATTTAATTTTTAATTCTAAAACAATCCTTTGATGAAACAATTGAACTTCGAAATAAGTGCGTTATATATTGCAATTGAGAAGGTCAAGAAATTACGAGCTCTATAATATGCATTTTGTAAGTTCATTTTATGAAAATTTGAATGAATGTTTAATTTTAAAACAGTCCTTTGATGACACAATTGGACTTCGAAATAAGTGCGTTATAACGGGTGTTTTTTAAAGAGGTTGCCGATTTTTTTTTTGAATAAAACACATATAAAATTATAAAATGACCAAAATTTTTTTTTATTTGGTAGATAATTTTTTGGCATTTAACATTTAAACACAATTTCTGGCGTATGGCTACCACGACTATTTTTCACAAATCTCATTCTGGAGGTCCAATTTTCCAGCACTTTTTCAAGCATTTGAGGGCGTATGTCAGCAATGACACGTTGAATATTGGTTTCCAAAGCGTCAATCGATTGAGGTTTATCCACATAAACCAATGACTTCACGTATCCCCACAAAAAGTAATCGAGTGGCGTCAAATCGCACGAACGCGGAAGCCAATTCACCGGACCATTTCTCGAAATAATGTTGTCGTTGAAAGTTTCTTTCAATAAGTCGATTGTTTCACGTGCTGTATGGCAAGTGGCACCATCTTGTTGAAACCACATTTCATCCATATCCATATCTTCAAGATTTGACAACAAAAACTCATTTAACATGGTTCTGTATCGATTTCCATTCACGGTAACGCGTCGTCCTTCCTCATTTTTAAAGAAATATGGACCGATGATCCCACCAGCCCATAGACCGCACCAAACAGTACATTTATCAGGATGCATTGGTAATTCTTGAACGGCGTGTGGATTATCTTTGCTCCAAATGCGACAATTTTGTTTGTTGACGTATCCATTTAACAAAAAATGCGCCTCATCACTGAAGAGAATTTTACGGTAAAAAAATGGATCTTCGTTCAATTGATTTAACGACCAATCACTGAATTCACGGCGCAAACGATGGTCGTGTGGCTTTAATTCTTGCACCAATTGAATTTTGTATGGCACCAAACCCAAATCTTTACGTAAAATTTTCCATAAAGTCGATGGACAAAGTCCAATTTGCTGAGCACGACGACGAATCGATAAATTGTCGTTTTCTTCGACACTGGCCTCAACGACAGCAATATTTTCTTCTGTACGAACTCTTCTCATTCTTGTCGGTGGCTTGGCATCCAAAAGAGTGAATGTAGACCGAAATTTGGTAATTACGTTCTTTATGGTGGTCTCTGACGGACGATTATGTGCACCATAAAATTCACGAAGTGCTCTATAAACATTTTTAATTGAACACTGATTTTGAAAATAAATTTCCACGATTTGAAAACGTTGTTCTGGAGTTAACCTATTCATAATGATTTGCCAAACAATACTGAGTAGAAATGCCACTTTGAGCTGTCAAAACAACTGTCACAAAATAAAACGACATCTATCGGAAAAACAAACCTCCGAAAAAAACACCCTTTATATTGCAATTGAGAAGGTCAAGAAATTACGAGCTCTATAATATGCATTTTGTAAGTTCATTTTATGAAAATTTGAATGAATGTTTAATTTTAAAACAGTCCTTTGATGACACAATTGGACTTCGAAATAAGGGCGTTATATATTGCAATTGAGAAGGTCAAGAAATTACGAGCTCTATAATATGCATTTTGTAAGTTCATTTTATGAAATGATTCCAAGTTTCAAATTTAATTTAATTTTTAATTCTAAAACAATCCTTTGATGAAACAATTGAACTTCGAAATATGTGAGTTATATATTACAACTGAGAAGGTCAAGAAATTACGAGCTCTATAATATGCATTTTGTAAGTTAATTTTATGAAATGATTCCAAGTTTCAAATTTAATTTAATTTTTAATTTTAAAACAGTCCTTTGATGACACAATTGGACTTCGAAATAACTGCGTTATATATTGCAATTGAGAAGGTCAAGAAATTACGAGCTCTATAATATGCATTTTGTAAGTTCATTTTATGAAAATTTGAATGAATGTTTAATTTTAAAACAGTCCTCTGATGACACAATTGGACTTCGAAATAAGTGCGTTATATATTACAGTTGAGAAGGTCAAGAAATTACGAGCTCTATAATATGCATTTTGTAAGTTCATTTTATGAAATGATTCCAAGTTTCAAATTTAATTTAATTTTTAATTCTAAAACAATCCTTTGATAAAACAATTGAACTTCGAAATAAGTGAGTTATATATTACAACTGAGAAGGTCAAGAAATTACGAGCTCTATAATATGCATTTTGTAAGTTAATTTTATGAAATGATTCCAAGTTTCAAATTTAATTTAATTTTATTTCTAAAACAATCCTTTGGTGAAACAATTGAACTTCGAAATAAGTGCGTTATATATTGCAATTGAGAAGGTCAAGAAATTACGAGCTCTATAATATGCATTTTGTAAGTTAATTTTATGAAATGATTCCAAGTTTCAAATTTAATTTAATTTTATTTCTAAAACAATCCTTTGGTGAAACAATTGAACTTCGAAATAAGTGCGTTATATATTGCAATTGAGAAGGTCAAGAAATTACGAGCTCTATAATATGCATTTTGTAATTAATTTTATGAAATGATTCCAAGTTTCAAATTTAATTTAATTTTATTTCTAAAACAATCCTTTGGTGAAACAATTGAACTTCGAAATAAGTGCGTTATATATTGCAATTGAGAAGGTCAAGAAATTACGAGCTCTATAATATGCATTTTGTAAGTTCATTTTATGAAATGATTCCAAGTTTCAAATTTAATTTAATTTTTAATTCTAAAACAATCCTTTGATGAAACAATTGGACTTCGAAATAACTGCGTTATATATTGCAATTGAGAAGGTCAAGAAATTACGAGCTCTATAATATGCATTTTGTAAGTTCATTTTATGAAAATTTGAATGAATGTTTAATTTTAAAACAGTCCTCTGATGACACAATTGGACTTCGAAATAAGTGCGTTATATATTACAGTTGAGAAGGTCAAGAAATTACGAGCTCTATAATATGCATTTTGTAAGTTCATTTTATGAAATGATTCCAAGTTTCAAATTTAATTTAATTATTAATTCTAAAACAATCCTTTGATAAAACAATTGAACTTCGAAATAAGTGAGTTATATATTACAACTGAGAAGGTCAAGAAATTACGAGCTCTATAATATGCATTTTGTAAGTTAATTTTATGAAATGATTCCAAGTTTCAAATTTAATTTAATTTTATTTCTAAAACAATCCTTTGGTGAAACAATTGAACTTCGAAATAAGTGCGTTATATATTGCAATTGAGAAGGTCAAGAAATTACGAGCTCTATAATATGCATTTTGTAAGTTCATTTTATGAAATGATTCCAAGTTTCAAATTTAATTTAATTTTTAATTCTAAAACAATCCTTTGATAAAACAATTGAACTTCGAAATAAGTGAGTTATATATTACAACTGAGAAGGTCAAGAAATTACGAGCTCTATAATATGCATTTTGTAAGTTAATTTTATGAAATGATTCCAAGTTTCAAATTTAATTTAATTTTATTTCTAAAACAATCCTTTGGTGAAACAATTGAACTTCGAAATAAGTGCGTTATATATTGCAATTGAGAAGGTCAAGAAATTACGAGCTCTATAATATGCATTTTGTAAGTTAATTTTATGAAATGATTCCAAGTTTCAAATTTAATTTAATTTTATTTCTAAAACAATCCTTTGGTGAAACAATTGAACTTCGAAATAAGTGCGTTATATATTGCAATTGAGAAGGTCAAGAAATTACGAGCTCTATAATATGCATTTTGTAATTAATTTTATGAAATGATTCCAAGTTTCAAATTTAATTTAATTTTATTTCTAAAACAATCCTTTGGTGAAACAATTGAACTTCGAAATAAGTGCGTTATATATTGCAATTGAGAAGGTCAAGAAATTACGAGCTCTATAATATGCATTTTGTAAGTTAATTTTATGAAATGATTCCAAGTTTCAAATTTAATTTAATTTTATTTCTAAAACAATCCTTTGGTGAAACAATTGAACTTCGAAATAAGTGCGTTATATATTGCAATTGAGAAGGTCAAGAAATTACGAGCTCTATAATATGCATTTTGTAAGTTAATTTTATGAAATGATTCCAAGTTTCAAATTTAATTTAATTTTTAATTCTAAAACAATCCTTTGGTGAAACAATTGAACTTCGAAATAAGTGCGTTATATATTGCAATTGAGAAGGTCAAGAAATTACGAGCTCTATAATATGCATTTTGTAAGTTAATTTTATGAAATGATTCCAAGTTTCAAATTTAATTTAATTTTTAATTCTAAAACAATATTTGATGAAACAATTGAACTTCGAAATATGTGAGTTATATATTACAACTGAGAAGGTCAAGAAATTACGAGCTCTATAATATGCATTTTGTAAGTTAATTTTATGAAATGATTCCAAGTTTCAAATTTAATTTAATTTTTAATTTTAAAACAGTCCTTTGATGACACAATTGGACTTCGAAATAACTGCGTTATATATTGCAATTGAGAAGGTCAAGAAATTACGAGCTCTATAATATGCATTTTGTAAGTTCATTTTATGAAATGATTCCAAGTTTCAAATTTAATTTAATTTTTAATTCTAAAACAATCCTTTGATGAAACAATTGAACTTCGAAATAAGTGAGTTATATATTACAACTGAGAAGGTCAAGAAATTACGAGCTCTATAATATGCATTTTGTAAGTTAATTTTATGAAATGATTCCAAGTTTCAAATTTAATTTAATTTTTAATTCTAAAACAATCCTTTGATGAAACAATTGAACTTCGAAATAAGTGAGTTATATATTACAACTGAGAAGGTCAAGAAATTACGAGCTCTATAATATGCATTTTGTAAGTTCATTTTATGAAATGATTCCAAGTTTCAAATTTAATTTAATTTTTAATTCTAAAACAATCCTTTGGTGAAACAATTGAACTTCGAAATAAGTGCGTTATATATTGCAATTGAGAAGGTCAAGAAATTACGAGCTCTATAATATGCATTTTGTAAGTTCATTTTATGAAATGATTCCAAGTTTCAAATTGAATTTAATTTTTAATTTTAAAACAGTCCTTTGATGACACAATTGGACTTCGAAATAACTGCGTTATATATTGCAATTGAGAAGGTCAAGAAATTACGAGCTCTATAATATGCATTTTGTAAGTTAATTTTATGAAATGATTCCAAGTTTCAAATTTAATTTAATTTTATTTCTAAAACAATCCTTTGGTGAAACAATTGAACTTCGAAATAAGTGCGTTATATATTGCAATTGAGAAGGTCAAGAAATTACGAGCTCTATAATATGCATTTTGTAAGTTAATTTTATGAAATGATTCCAAGTTTCAAATTTAATTTAATTTTTAATTCTAAAACAATCCTTTGGTGAAACAATTGAACTTCGAAATAAGTGCGTTATATATTGCAATTGAGAAGGTCAAGAAATTACGAGCTCTATAATATGCATTTTGTAAGTTAATTTTATGAAATGATTCCAAGTTTCAAATTTAATTTAATTTTTAATTCTAAAACAATATTTGATGAAACAATTGAACTTCGAAATATGTGAGTTATATATTACAACTGAGAAGGTCAAGAAATTACGAGCTCTATAATATGCATTTTGTAAGTTAATTTTATGAAATGATTCCAAGTTTCAAATTTAATTTAATTTTTAATTTTAAAACAGTCCTTTGATGACACAATTGGACTTCGAAATAACTGCGTTATATATTGCAATTGAGAAGGTCAAGAAATTACGAGCTCTATAATATGCATTTTGTAAGTTCATTTTATGAAATGATTCCAAGTTTCAAATTTAATTTAATTTTTAATTCTAAAACAATCCTTTGATGAAACAATTGAACTTCGAAATAAGTGAGTTATATATTACAACTGAGAAGGTCAAGAAATTACGAGCTCTATAATATGCATTTTGTAAGTTAATTTTATGAAATGATTCCAAGTTTCAAATTTAATTTAATTTTTAATTCTAAAACAATCCTTTGATGAAACAATTGAACTTCGAAATAAGTGAGTTATATATTACAACTGAGAAGGTCAAGAAATTACGAGCTCTATAATATGCATTTTGTAAGTTCATTTTATGAAATGATTCCAAGTTTCAAATTTAATTTAATTTTTAATTCTAAAACAATCCTTTGGTGAAACAATTGAACTTCGAAATAAGTGCGTTATATATTGCAATTGAGAAGGTCAAGAAATTACGAGCTCTATAATATGCATTTTGTAAGTTCATTTTATGAAATGATTCCAAGTTTCAAATTGAATTTAATTTTTAATTTTAAAACAGTCCTTTGATGACACAATTGGACTTCGAAATAACTGCGTTATATATTGCAATTGAGAAGGTCAAGAAATTACGAGCTCTATAATATGCATTTTGTAAGTTCATTTTATGAAAATTTGAATGAATTTTTAATTTTAAAACAGTCCTTTGATGACACAATTGGACTTCGAAATAAGTGCGTTATATATTACAGTTGAGAAGGTCAAGAAATTACGAGCTCTATAATATGCATTTTGTAAGTTAATTTTATGAAATGATTCCAAGTTTCAAATTTAATTTAATTTTTAATTCTAAAACAATCCTTTGATGAAACAATTGAACTTCGAAATAAGTGAGTTATATATTACAACTGAGAAGGTCAAGAAATTACGAGCTCTATAATATGCATTTTGTTAGTTCATTTTATTAAATGATTCCAAGTTTCAAATTTAATTTAATTTTTAATTCTAAAACAATCCTTTGATGAAACAATTGAACTTCGAAATATGTGAGTTATATATTACAACTGAGAAGGTCAAGAAATTACGAGCGCTATAATATGCATTTTGTAAGTTAATTTTATGAAATGATTCCAAGTTTCAAATTTAATTTAATTTTTAATTTTAAAACAGTCCTTTGATGACACAATTGGACTTCGAAATAACTGCGTTATATATTGCAATTGAGAAGGTCAAGAAATTACGAGCTCTATAATATGCATTTTGTAAGTTCATTTTATGAAAATTTGAATGAATGTTTAATTTTAAAACAGTCCTTTGATGACACAATTGGACTTCGAAATAAGTGCGTTGTATATTACAGTTGAGAAGGTCAAGAAATTACGAGCTCTATAATATGCATTTTGTAAGTTGATAAGTTGATTCCAAGTTTCAAATTTAATTTAATTTTTAATTCTAAAACAATCCTTTGATGAAACAATTGAACTTCGAAATAAGTGCGTTATATATTGCAATTGAGAAGGTCAAGAAATTACGAGCTCTATAATATGCATTTTGTAAGTTAATTTTATGAAATGATTCCAAGTTTCAAATTTAATTTAATTTTATTTCTAAAACAATCCTTTGGTGAAACAATTGAACTTCGAAATAAGTGCGTTATATATTGCAATTGAGAAGGTCAAGAAATTACGAGCTCTATAATATGCATTTTGTAAGTTCATTTTATGAAATGATTCCAAGTTTCAAATTTAATTTAATTTTATTTCTAAAACAATCCTTTGGTGAAACAATTGAACTTCGAAATAAGTGCGTTATATATTGCAATTGAGAAGGTCAAGAAATTACGAGCTCTATAATATGCATTTTGTTAGTTAATTTTATGAAATGATTCCAAGTTTCAAATTAAATTTAATTTTATTTCTAAAACAATCCTTTGGTGAAACAATTGAACTTCGAAATAAGTGCGTTATATATTGCAATTGAGAAGGTCAAGAAATTACGAGCTCTATAATATGCATTTTGTAAGTTAATTTTATGAAATGATTCCAAGTTTCAAATTTAATTTAATTTTTAATTCTAAAACAATCCTTTGATGAAACAATTGAACTTCGAAATAAGTGAGTTATATATTACAACTGAGAAAGTCAAGAAATTACGAGCTCTATAATATGCATTTTGTAAGTTAATTTTATGAAATGATTCCAAGTTTCAAATTTAATTTAATTTTTAATTCTAAAACAATCCTTTGATGAAACAATTGAACTTCGAAATAAGTGAGTTATATATTACAACTGAGAAGGTCAAGAAATTACGAGCTCTATAATATGCATTTTGTTAGTTCATTTTATGAAATGATTCCAAGTTTCAAATTTAATTTAATTTTTAATTCTAAAACAATCCTTTGGTGAAACAATTGAACTTCGAAATAAGTGCGTTATATATTTCAATTGAGAAGGTCAAGAAATTACGAGCTCTATAATATGCATTTTGTAAGTTCATTTTATGAAATGATTCCAAGTTTCAAATTGAATTTAATTTTTAATTTTAAAACAGTCCTTTGATGACACAATTGGACTTCGAAATAACTGCGTTATATATTGCAATTGAGAAGGTCAAGAAATTACGAGCTCTATAATATGCATTTTGTAAGTTCATTTTATGAATATTTGAATGAATTTTTAATTTTAAAACAGTCCTTTGATGACACAATTGGACTTCGAAATAACTGCGTTATATATTACAATTGAGAAGGTCAAGAAATTACGAGCTCTATAATATGCATTTTGTAAGTTAATTTTATGAAATGATTCCAAGTTTCAAATTTAATTTAATTTTTAATTCTAAAACAATCCTTTGATGAAACAATTGAACTTCGAAATAAGTGAGTTATATATTACAACTGAGAAGGTCAAGAAATTACGAGCTCTATAATATGCATTTTGTAAGTTAATTTTATGAAATGATTCCAAGTTTCAAATTTAATTTAATTTTTAATTCTAAAACAATCCTTTGATGAAACAATTGAACTTCGAAATAAGTGCGTTATATATTGCAATTGAGAAGGTCAAGAAATTACGAGCTTTATAATATGCATTTTGTAAGTTAATTTTATGAAATGATTCCAAGTTTCAAATTTAATTTAATTTTTAATTCTAAAACAGTCCTCTGATGACACAATTGGACTTCGAAATAAGTGCGTTATATATTACAGTTGAGAATGTCAAGAAATAACGAGCTCTATAAAATGCATTTTGTAAGTTAATTTTATGAAATGATTCCAAGTTTCAAATTTAATTTAATTTTTAATTCTAAAACAATCCTTTGATGAAACAATTGAACTTCGAAATAAGTGCGTTATATATTGCAATTGAGAAGGTCAAGAAATTAGGAGCTCTATAATATGCATTTTGTAAGTTAATTTTATGAAATGATTCCAAGTTTCAAATTTAATTTAATTTTTAATTCTAAAACAATCCTTTGATGAAACAATTGAACTTCGAAATAAGTGCGTTATATATTGCAATTGAGAAGGTCAAGAAATAACGAGCTCTATAATATGCATTTCGTAAGTTAATTTTATGAAATGATTCCAAGTTTCGAATTTAATTAATTTTTAATTCTAAAACAATCCTTTGATGAAACAATTGAACTTCGAAATAAGTGCGTTATATATTGCAATTGAGAAGGTCAAGAAATTACGAGCTCTATAATATGCATTTTGTAAGTTCATTTTATGAAAATTTGAATGAATTTTTAATTTTAAAACAGTCCTTTGATGACACAATTGGACTTCGAAATAAGTGCGTTATATATTACAGTTGAGAAGGTCAAGAAATTACGAGCTCTATAATATGCATTTTGTAAGTTAATTTTATGAAATGATTCCAAGTTTCAAATTTAATTTAATTTTTAATTCTAAAACAATCCTTTGATGAAACAATTGAACTTCGAAATAAGTGCGTTATATATTGCAATTGAGAAGGTCAAGAAATTAGGAGCTCTATAATATGCATTTTGTAAGTTAATTTTATGAAATGATTCCAAGTTTCAAATTTAATTTAATTTTTAATTCTAAAACAATCCTTTGATGAAACAATTGAACTTCGAAATAAGTGCGTTATATATTGCAATTGAGAAGGTCAAGAAATTACGAGCTCTATAATATGCATTTTGTAAGTTCATTTTATGAAAATTTGAATGAATTTTTAATTTTAAAACAGTCCTTTGATGACACAATTGGACTTCGAAATAAGTGCGTTATATATTACAGTTGAGAAGGTCAAGAAATTACGAGCTCTATAATATGCATTTTGTAAGTTAATTTTATGAAATGATTCCAAGTTTCAAATTTAATTTAATTTTTAATTCTAAAACAATCCTTTGATGAAACAATTGAACTTCGAAATAAGTGCGTTATATATTGCAATTGAGAAGGTCAAGAAATTACGAGCTCTATAATATGCATTTTGTAAGTTCATTTTATGAAATGATTCCAAGTTTCAAATTTAATTTAATTTTTAATTCTAAAACAATCCTTTGATGAAACAATTGAACTTCGAAATAAGTGAGTTATATATTACAACTGAGAAGGTCAAGAAATTACGAGCTCTATAATATGCATTTTGTAAGTTAATTTTATGAAATGATTCCAAGTTTCAAATTTAATTTAATTTTATTTCTAAAACAATCCTTTGGTGAAACAATTAAACTTCGAAATAAGTGCGTTATATATTGCAATTGAGAAGGTCAAGAAATTACGAGCTCTATAATATGCATTTTGTAAGTTAATTTTATGAAATGATTCCAAGTTTCAAATTTAATTTAATTTTATTTCTAAAACAATCCTTTGGTGAAACAATTGAACTTCGAAATAAGTGCGTTATATATTGCAATTGAGAAGGTCAAGAAATTACGAGCTCTATAATATGCATTTTGTAAGTTAATTTTATGAAATGATTCCAAGTTTCAAATTTAATTTAATTTTATTTCTAAAACAATCCTTTGGTGAAACAATTGAACTTCGAAATAAGTGCGTTATATATTGCAATTGAGAAGGTCAAGAAATTACGAGCTCTATAATATGCATTTTGTAAGTTCATTTTATGAAATGATTCCAAGTTTCAAATTTAATTTAATTTTTAATTCTAAAACAATCATTTGATGAAACAATTGAACTTCGAAATAAGTGAGTTATATATTACAACTGAGAAGGTCAAGAAATTACGAGCTCTATAATATGCATTTTGTAAGTTAATTTTATGAAATTATTCCAAGTTTCAAATTTAATTTAATTTTTAATTCTAAAACAATCCTTTGGTGAAACAATTGAACTTCGAAATAAGTGCGTTATATATTGCAATTGAGAAGGTCAAGAAATTACGAGCTCTATAATATGCATTTTGTAAGTTAATTTTATGAAATGATTCCAAGTTTCAAATTTAATTTAATTTTTAATTCTAAAACAATCCTTTGATGAAACAATTGAACTTCGAAATATGTGAGTTATATATTACAACTGAGAAGGTCAAGAAATTACGAGCTCTATAATATGCATTTTGTAAGTTAATTTTATGAAATGATTCCAAGTTTCAAATTTAATTTAATTTTTAATTTTAAAACAGTCCTTTGATGACACAATTGGACTTCGAAATAACTGCGTTATATATTGCAATTGAGAAGGTCAAGAAATTACGAGCTCTATAATATGCATTTTGTAAGTTCATTTTATGAAAATTTGAATGAATGTTTAATTTTAAAACAGTCCTTTGATGACACAATTGGACTTCGAAATAAGTGCGTTATATATTACAGTTGAGAAGGTCAAGAAATTACGAGCTCTATAATATGCATTTTGTAAGTTGATAAGTTGATTCCAAGTTTCAAATTTAATTTAATTTTTAATTCTAAAACAATCCTTTGATGAAACAATTGAACTTCGAAATAAGTGCGTTATATATTGCAATTGAGAAGGTCAAGAAATTACGAGCTCTATAATATGCATTTTGTAAGTTAATTTTATGAAATGATTCCAAGTTTCAAATTTAATTTAATTTTATTTCTAAAACAATCCTTTGGTGAAACAATTGAACTTCGAAATAAGTGCGTTATATATTGCAATTGAGAAGGTCAAGAAATTACGAGCTCTATAATATGCATTTTGTAAGTTCATTTTATGAAATGATTCCAAGTTTCAAATTTAATTTAATTTTTAATTCTAAAACAATCCTTTGATGAAACAATTGAACTTCGAAATAAGTGAGTTATATATTACAACTGAGAAGGTCAAGAAATTACGAGCTCTATAATATGCATTTTGTAAGTTAATTTTATGAAATGATTCCAAGTTTCAAATTTAATTTAATTTTATTTCTAAAACAATCCTTTGGTGAAACAATTGAACTTCGAAATAAGTGCGTTATATATTGCAATTGAGAAGGTCAAGAAATTACGAGCTCTATAATATGCATTTTGTAAGTTAATTTTATGAAATGATTCCAAGTTTCAAATTTAATTTAATTTTTAATTCTAAAACAATCCTTTGATGAAACAATTGAACTTCGAAATAAGTGAGTTATATATTACAACTGAGAAGGTCAAGAAATTACGAGCTCTATAATATGCATTTTGTAAGTTAATTTTATGAAATGATTCCAAGTTTCAAATTTAATTTAATTTTTAATTCTAAAACAATCCTTTGATGAAGCAATTGAACTTCGAAATAAGTGAGTTATATATTACAACTGAGAAGGTCAAGAAATTACGAGCTCTATAATATGCATTTTGTAAGTTCATTTTATGAAATGATTCCAAGTTTCAAATTTAATTTAATTTTTAATTCTAAAACAATCCTTTGGTGAAACAATTGAACTTCGAAATAAGTGCGTTATATATTGCAATTGAGAAGGTCAAGAAATTACGAGCTCTATAATATGCATTTTGTAAGTTCATTTTATGAAATGATTCCAAGTTTCAAATTGAATTTAATTTTTAATTTTAAAACAGTCCTTTGATGACACAATTGGACTTCGAAATAACTGCGTTATATATTGCAATTGAGAAGGTCAAGAAATTACGAGCTCTATAATATGCATTTTGTAAGTTCATTTTATGAAATGATTCCAAGTTTCAAATTTAATTTAATTTTTAATTCTAAAACAATCCTTTGATGAAACAATTGAACTTCGAAATAAGTGAGTTATATATTACAACTGAGAAGGTCAAGAAATTACGAGCTCTATAATATGCATTTTGTAAGTTCATTTTATGAAATGATTCTAAGTTTCAAATTTAATTTAATTTTTAATTCTAAAACAATCCTTTGGTGAAACAATTGAACTTCGAAATAAGTGCGTTATATATTGCAATTGAGAAGGTCAAGAAATTACGAGCTCTATAACATGCATTTTGTAAGTTCATTTTATGAAATGATTCCAAGTTTCAAATTTAATTTAATTTTTAATTTTAAAACAGTCCTTTGATGACACAATTGGACTTCGAAATAACTGCGTTATATATTACAATTGAGAAGGTCAAGAAATTACGAGCTCTATAATATGCACTTGTAAGTTAATTTTATGAAATGATTCCAAGTTTCAAATTTAATTTAATTTTTAATTCTAAAACAATCCTTTGATGAAACAATTGAACTTCGAAATAAGTGCGTTATAACGGGTCTTTTTTTATGAGGTTTGTTTTTCCGATAGATGTCGTTTTATTTTATGACAGTTGTTTTGACAGCTCAAAGTGGCATTTCTACTCAGTATTGTTTGGCAAATCATTATGAAAAAAAAAAAAAAAAAAAAAAAAATGACATTTGTGAAAAATAGTCGTGGTAGCCATATGCCAGAAATTGTGTTTAAATGTTAAATGCCAAAAAATTATCTACCAAATAAAAAAAAAACACGTTATATCTAACGGGTGTTTTTTTAAGAGGTTGCCGATTTTTTTTTTGAATAAAACACATATAAAATTATGAAATGACCAAAATTTTTTTTTATTTGGTAGATATTTTTTTGGCATTTAACATTTAAACACAATTACTGGCATATGGCTACCACGACTATTTTTCACAAATGTCTTTTTTTTTTTTTTTTTTTTTTTTTTTTTTCATAATGATTTGCCAAACAATACTGAGTAGAAATGCCACTTTGAGCTGTCAAAACAACTGTCATAAAATAAAACGACATCTATCGGAAAAACAAACCTCCCAAAAAAACACCCTTTATATTGCAATTGAGAAGGTCAAGAAATTACGAGCTCTATAATATGCATTTTGTAAGTTAATTTTATGAAAATTTGAATGAATTTTTTATTTTAAAACAGTCCTCTGATGACACAATTGGACTTCGAAATAAGTGCGTTATATATTACAGTTGAGAATGTCAAGAAATTACGAGCTCTATAATATGCATTTTGTAAGTTAATTTTATGAAATGATTCCAAGTTTCAAATTTAATTTAATTTTTAATTTTAAAACAGTCCTTTGATGACACAATTGGACTTCGAAATAACTGCGTTATATATTACAATTGAGAAGGTCAAGAAATTACGAGCTCTATAATATGCATTTTGTAAGTTCATTTTATGAAATGATTCCAAGTTTCAAATTTAATTTAATTTTATTTCTAAAACAATCCTTTGATGAAACAATTGAACTTCGAAATAAGTGAGTTATATATTACAACTGAGAAGGTCAAGAAATAACGAGCTCTATAATATGCATTTTGTAAGTTCATTTTATGAAAATTTGAATGAATTTTTAATTTTAAAACAGTCCTCTGATGACACAATTGGACTTCGAAATAAGTGCGTTATATATTACAGTTGAGAATGTCAAGAAATTACGAGCTCTATAATATGCATTTTGTAAGTTCATTTTATGAAAATTTGAATGAATTTTTAATTTTAAAACAGTCCTCTGATGACACAATTGGACTTCGAAATAAGTGCGTTATATATTACAGTTGAGAAGGTCAAGAAATTACGAGCTCTATAATATGCATTTTCTAAGTTAATTTTATGAAATGATTCCAAGTTTCAAATTTAATTTAATTTTTAATTCTAAAACAATCCTTTGATGAAACAATTGAACTTCGAAATAAGTGCGTTATATATTGCAATTGAGAAGGTCAAGAAATTAGGAGCTCTATAATATGCATTTTGTAAGTTAATTTTATGAAATGATTCCCAGTTTCAAATTTAATTTAATTTTTAATTCAAAAACAATCCTTTGATGAAACAATTGAACTTCGAAATAAGTGCGTTATTTATTGCAATTGAGAAGGTCAAGAAATTACGAGCTCTATAATATGCATTTTGTAAGTTCATTTTATGAAATGATTCCAAGTTTCAAATTTAATTTAATTTTTAATTCTAAAACAATCCTTTGATGAAACAATTGAACTTCGAAATAGGTGCGTTATATATTGCAATTGAGAAGGTCAAGAAATTACGAGCTCTATAATATGCATTTTGTAAGTTCATTTTATGAAAATTTGAATGAATGTTTAATTTTAAAACAGTCCTTTGATGACACAATTGGACTTCGAAATAAGTGCGTTATATATTACAGTTGAGAAGGTCAAGAAATTACGAGCTCTATAATATGCATTTTGTAAGTTCATTTTATGAAAATTTGAATGAATGTTTAATTTTAAAACAGTCCTTTGATGACACAATTGGACTTCGAAATAACTGCGTTATATATTGCAATTGAGAAGGTCAAGAGATTACGAGTTCTATACTATGCATTTTGTAAGTTCATTTTATGAAAATTTGAATGAATGTTTAATTTTAAAACAGTCCTTTGATGACACAATTGGACTTCGAAATAAGTGCGTTATATATTACAGTTGAGAAGGTCAAGAAATTACGAGCTCTATAATATGCATTTTGTAAGTTAATTTTATGAAATGATTCCAAGTTTCAAATTTAATTTAATTTTTAATTCTAAAACAATCCTTTGATGAAACAATTGAACTTCGAAATAAGTGCGTTATATATTGCAATTGAGAAGGTAAGAAATTAGGAGCTCTTTAATATGCATTTTGTAAGATAATTTTATGAAATGATTCCAAGTTTCAAATTTAATTTAATTTTTAATTCTAAAACAATCCTTTGATGAAACAATTGAACTTCGAAATAAGTGCGTTATATATTGCAATTGAGAAGGTCAAGAAATAACGAGCTCTATAGTATGCATTTTGTAAGTTCATTTTATGAAAATTTGAATGAATGTTTAATTTTAAAACAGTCCTTTGATGACACAATTGGACTTCGAAATAACTGCGTTATATATTGCAATTGAGAAGGTCAAGAAATTACGAGCTCTATACTATGCATTTTGTAAGTTCATTTTATGAAAATTTGAATGAATGTTTAATTTTAAAACAGTCCTTTGATGACACAATTGGACTTCGAAATAAGTGCGTTATATATTACAGTTGAGAAGGTCAAGAAATTACGAGCTCTATAATATGCATTTTGTAAGTTAATTTTATGAAATGATTCCAAGTTTCAAATTTAATTTAATTTTTAATTCTAAAACAATCCTTTGATGAAACAATTGAACTTCGAAATAAGTGAGTTATATATTTAAACTGAGAAGGTCAAGAAATTACGAGCTCTATAATATGCATTTTGTAAGTTAATTTTATGAAATGATTCCAAGTTTCAAATTTAATTTAATTTTTTATTCTAAAACAATCCTTTGGTGAAACAATTGAACTTCGAAATAAGTGCGTTATATATTGCAATTGAGAAGGTCAAGAAATTACGAGCTCTATAATATGCATTTTGTAAGTTAATTTTATGAAATGATTCCAAGTTTTAAATTTAATTTAATTTTTAATTCTAAAACAATCCTTTGATGAAACAATTGAACTTCGAAATAAGTGAGTTATATATTACAACTGAGAAGGTCAAGAAATTACGAGCTCTATAATATGCATTTTGTAAGTTAATTTTATGAAATAATTCCAAGTTTCAATTTTAATTTAATTTTTAATTCTAAAACAATCCTTTGATGAAACAATTGAACTTCGAAATAAGTGAGTTATATATTACAACTGAGAAGGTCAAGAAATTACGAGCTCTATAATATGTATTTTGTAAGTTCATTTTATGAAATGATTCCAAGTTTCAAATTTAATTTAATTTTTAATTCTTAAACAATCCTTTGGTGAAACAATTGAACTTCGAAATAAGTGCGTTATATATTGCAATTGAGAAGGTCAAGAAATTACGAGCTCTATAATATGCATTTTGTAAGTTCATTTTATGAAATGATTCCAAGTTTCAAATTTAATTTAATTTTTAATTTTAAAACAGTCCTTTGATGACACAATTGGACTTCGAAATAACTGCGTTATATATTGCAATTGAGAAGGTCAAGAAATTACGAGCTCTATAATATGCATTTTGTAAGTTAATTTTATGAAATGATTCCAAGTTTCAAATTTAATTTAATTTTTAATTCTAAAACAATCCTTTGATGAAACAATTGAACTTCGAAATAAGTGAGTTATATATTACAACTGAGAAGGTCAAGAAATTACGAGCTCTATAATATGCATTTTGTAAGTTAATTTTATGAAATGATTCCAAGTTTCAAATTTAATTTAATTTTTAATTCTAAAACAATCCTTTGGTGAAACAATTGAACTTCGAAATAAGTGAATAAGTATAATATGTATTTTGTAAGTTCATTTTATGAAATGATTCCAAGTTTCAAATTTAATTTAATTTTTAATTCTAAAACAATCCTTTGGTGAAACAATTGAACTTCGAAATAAGTGCGTTATATATTGCAATTGAGAAGGTCAAGAAATTACGAGCTCTATAATATGCATTTTGTAAGTTCATTTTATGAAATGATTCCAAGTTTCAAATTTAATTTAATTTTTAATTTTAAAACAGTCCTTTGATGACACAATTGGACTTCGAAATAACTGCGTTATATATTGCAATTGAGAAGGTCAAGAAATTACGAGCTCTATAATATGCATTTTGTAAGTTAATTTTATGAAATGATTCCAAGTTTCAAATTTAATTTAATTTTTAATTCTAAAACAATCCTTTGATGAAACAATTGAACTTCGAAATAAGTGAGTTATATATTACAACTGAGAAGGTCAAGAAATTACGAGCTCTATAATATGCATTTTGTAAGTTAATTTTATGAAATGATTCCAAGTTTCAAATTTAATTTAATTTTTAATTCTAAAACAATCCTTTGGTGAAACAATTGAACTTCGAAATAAGTGAGTTATATATTACAACTGAGAAGGTCAAGAAATTACGAGCTCTATAATATGCATTTTGTAAGTTCATTTTATGAAATGATTCCAAGTTTCAAATTTAATTTAATTTTTAATTCTAAAACAATCATTTGGTGAAACAATTGAACTTCGAAATAAGTGCGTTATATATTGCAATTGAGAAGGTGAAGAAATTACGAGCTCTATAATATGCATTTTGTAAGTTCATTTTATGAAATGATTCCAAGTTTCAAATTTAATTTAATTTTTAATTTTAAAACAGTCCTTTGATGACACAATTGGACTTCGAAATAAGTGCGTTATATATTACAATTGAGAAGGTCAAGAAATTACGAGCTCTATAATATGCATTTTGTAAGTTAATTTTATGGAATGATTCCAAGTTTCAAATTTAATTTAATTTTTAATTCTAAAACAATCCTTTGATGAAACAATTGAACTTCGAAATAAGTGCGTTATATATTGCAATTGAGAAGGTCAAGAAATTACGAGCTCTATAATATGCATTTTGTAAGTTCATTTTATGAAATGATTCCAAGTTTCAAATTTAATTTAATTTTTAATTTTAAAACAGTCCTTTGATGACACAATTGGACTTCGAAATAAGTGCGTTATATATTACAATTGAGAAGGTCAAGAAATTACGAGCTCTATAATATGCATTTTGTAAGTTCATTTTATGAAATGATTCCAAGTTTCAAATTTAATTTAATTTTTAATTTTAAAACAGTCCTTTGATGACACAATTGGACTTCGAAATAACTGCGTTATATATTGCAATTGAGAAGGTCAAGAAATTACGAGCTCTATAATATGCATTTTGTAAGTTAATTTTATGGAATGATTCCAAGTTTCAAATTTAATTTAATTTTTAATTCTAAAACAATCCTTTGATGAAACAATTGAACTTCGAAATAAGTGCGTTATATATTGCAATTGAGAAGGTCAAGAAATTACGAGCTCTATAATATGCATTTTGTAAGTTAATTTTATGAAATGATTCCAAGTTTCAAATTTAATTTAATTTTTAATTCTAAAACAATCCTTTGATGAATTAATTGAACTTCGAAATAAGTGCGTTATATATTGCAATTGAGAAGGTCAAGAAATAACGAGCTCTATAGTATGCATTTTGTAAGTTCATTTTATGAAAATTTGAATGAATGTTTAATTTTAAAACAGTCCTTTGATGACACAATTGGACTTCGAAATAACTGCGTTATATATTGCAATTGAGAAGGTCAAGAAATTACGAGCTCTATAATATGCATTTTGTAAGTTAATTTTATGAAATGATTCCAAGTTTCAAATTTAATTTAATTTTTAATTCTAAAACAATCCTTTGATGAATTAATTGAACTTCGAAATAAGTGAGTTATATATTAAAACTGAGAAGGTCAAGAAATTACGAGCTCTATAATATGCATTTTGTAAGTTAATTTTATGGGATGATTCCAAGTTTCAAATTTAATTTAATTTTTAATTCTAAAACAATCCTTTGATGAAACAATTGAACTTCGAAATAAGTGCGTTATATATTGCAATTGAGAAGGTCAAGAAATAACGAGCTCTATAGTATGCATTTTGTAAGTTCATTTTATGAAAATTTGAATGAATGTTTAATTTTAAAACAGTCCTTTGATGACACAATTGGACTTCGAAATAACTGCGTTATATATTGCAATTGAGAAGGTCAAGAAATTACGAGCTCTATAATATGCATTTTGTAAGTTAATTTTATGAAATGATTCCAATATTCAAATTTAATTTAATTTTTAATTCTAAAACAATCCTTTGGTGAAACAATTGAACTTCGAAATAAGTGCGTTATATATTGCAATTGAGAAGGTCAAGAAATTACGAGCTCTATAATATGCATTTTGTAAGTTAATTTTATGAAATGATTCCAAGTTTCAAATTTAATTTAATTTTTAATTCTAAAACAATCCTTTGATGAAACAATTGAACTTCGAAATAAGTGAGTTATATATTACAACTGAGAAGGTCAAGAAATTACGAGCTCTATAATATGCATTTTGTAAGTTCATTTTATGAAATGATTCCAAGTTTCAAATTTAATTTAATTTTTAATTCTAAAACAATCATTTGGTGAAACAATTGAACTTCGAAATAAGTGCGTTATATATTGCAATTGAGAAGGTCAAGAAATTACGAGCTCTATAATATGCATTTTGTAAGTTCATTTTATGAAATGATTCCAAGTTTCAAATTTAATTTAATTTTTAATTTTAAAACAGTCCTTTGATGACACAATTGGACTTCGAAATAAGTGCGTTATATATTACAATTGAGAAGGTCAAGAAATTACGAGCTCTATAATATGCATTTTGTAAGTTAATTTTATGGAATGATTCCAAGTTTCAAATTTAATTTAATTTTTAATTCTAAAACAATCCTTTGATGAAACAATTGAACTTCGAAATAAGTGCGTTATATATTGCAATTGAGAAGGTCAAGAAATTACGAGCTCTATAATATGCATTTTGTAAGTTCATTTTATGAATTGATTCCAAGTTTCAAATTTAATTTAATTTTTAATTTTAAAACAGTCCTTTGATGACACAATTTGACTTCGAAATAAGTGCGTTATATATTACAATTGAGAAGGTCAAGAAATTACGAGCTCTATAATATGCATTTTGTAAGTTCATTTTATGAAATGATTCCAAGTTTCAAATTTAATTTAATTTTCAATTTTAAAACAGTCCTTTGATGACACAATTGGACTTCGAAATAAGTGCGTTATATATTACAATTGAGAAGGTCAAGAAATTACGAGCTCTATAATATGCATTTTGTAAGTTCATTTTATGAAATGATTCCAAGTTTCAAATTTAATTTAATTTTTAATTTTAAAACAGTCCTTTGATGACACAATTGGACTTCGAAATAAGTGCGTTATATATTACAATTGAGAAGGTCAAGAAATTACGAGCTCTATAATATGCATTTTGTAAGTTCATTTTATGAAATGATTCCAAGTTTCAAATTTAATTTAATTTTTAATTCTAAAACAATCATTTGGTGAAACAATTGAACTTCGAAATAAGTGCGTTATATATTGCAATTGAGAAGGTCAAGAAATTACGAGCTCTATAATATGCATTTTGTAAGTTCATTTTATGAAATGATTCCAAGTTTCAAATTTAATTTAATTTTTAATTTTAAAACAGTCCTTTGATGACACAATTGGACTTCGAAATAAGTGCGTTATATATTACAATTGAGAAGGTCAAGAAATTACGAGCTCTATTATATGCATTTTGTAAGTTAATTTTATGGAATGATTCCAAGTTTCAAATTTAATTTAATTTTTAATTCTAAAACAATCCTTTGATGAAACAATTGAACTTCGAAATAAGTGCGTTATATATTGCAATTGAGAAGGTCAAGAAATTACGAGCTCTATAATATGCATTTTGTAAGTTCATTTTATGAAATGATTCCAAGTTTCAAATTTAATTTAATTTTTAATTTTAAAACAGTCCTTTGATGACACAATTGGACTTCGAAATAAGTGCGTTATATATTACAATTGAGAAGGTCAAGAAATTACGAGCTCTATAATATGCATTTTGTAAGTTCATTTTATGAAATGATTCCAAGTTTCAAATTTAATTTAATTTTCAATTTTAAAACAGTCCTTTGATGACACAATTGGACTTCGAAATAAGTGCGTTATATATTACAATTGAGAAGGTCAAGAAATTACGAGCTCTATAATATGCATTTTGTAAGTTCATTTTATGAAATGATTCCAAGTTTCAAATTTAATTTAATTTTTAATTTTAAAACAGTCCTTTGATGACACAATTGGACTTCGAAATAAGTGCGTTATATATTACAATTGAGAAGGTCAAGAAATTACGAGCTCTATAATATGCATTTTGTAAGTTCATTTTATGAAATGATTCCAAGTTTCAAATTTAATTTAATTTTTAATTTTAAAACAGTCCTTTGATGACACAATTGGACTTCGAAATAAGTGCGTTATATATTACAATTGAGAAGGTCAAGAAATTACGAGCTCTATAATATGCATTTTGTAAGTTCATTTTATGAAATGATTCCAAGTTTCAAATTTAATTTAATTTTTAATTTTAAAACAGTCCTTTGATGACACAATTGGACTTCGAAATAAGTGCGTTATATATTACAATTGAGAAGGTCAAGAAATTACGAGCTCTATAATATGCATTTTGTAAGTTCATTTTATGAAATGATTCCAAGTTTCAAATTTAATTTAATTTTTAATTTTAAAACAGTCCTTTGATGACACAATTGGACTTCGAAATAAGTGCGTTATATATTACAATTGAGAAGGTCAAGAAATTACGAGCTCTATAATATGCATTTTGTAAGTTCATTTTATGAAATGATTCCAAGTTTCAAATTTAATTTAATTTTTAATTCTAAAACAATCCTTTGGTGAAACAATTGAACTTCGAAATAAGTGCGTTATATATTGCAATTGAGAAGGTCAAGAAATTACGAGCTCTATAATATGCATTTTGTAAGTTCATTTTATGAAATGATTCCAAGTTTCAAATTTAATTTAATTTTTAATTTTAAAACAGTCCTTTGATGACACAATTGGACTTCGAAATAAGTGCGTTATATATTACAATTGAGAAGGTCAAGAAATTACGAGCTCTATAATATGCATTTTGTAAGTTCATTTTATGAAATGATTCCAAGTTTCAAATTTAATTTAATTTTTAATTCTAAAACAATCCTTTGGTGAAACAATTGAAATTCGAAATAAGTGCGTTATATATTGCAATTGAGAAGGTCAAGAAATTACGAGCTCTATAATATGCATTTTGTAAGTTCATTTTATGAAATGATTCCAAGTTTCAAATTTAATTTAATTTTTAATTCTAAAACAATCCTTTGGTGAAACAATTGAAATTCGAAATAAGTGCGTTATATATTGCAATTGAGAAGGTCAAGAAATTACGAGCTCTATAATATGCATTTTGTAAGTTAATTTTATGAAATGATTCCAAGTTTCAAATTTAATTTAATTTTTAATTTTAAAACAGTCCTTTGATGATACAATTGGACTTCAAAATAAGTGCGTTATATATTGCAATTGAGAAGGTCAAGAAATTACGAGCTCTATAATATGCATTTTGTAAGTTCATTTTATGAAATGATTCCAAGTTTCAAATTTAATTTAATTTTTAATTCTAAAACAATCCTTTGGTGAAACAATTGAAATTCGAAATAAGTGCGTTATATATTGCAATTGAGAAGGTCAAGAAATTACGAGCTCTATAATATGCATTTTGTAAGTTCATTTTATGAAATGATTCCAAGTTTCAAATTTAATTTAATTTTTAATTTTAAAACAGTCCTTTGATGATACAATTGGACTTCAAAATAAGTGCGTTATATATTGCAATTGAGAAGGTCAAGAAATTACGAGCTCTATAATATGCATTTTGTAAGTTCATTTATGAAATGATTCCAAGTTTCAAATTTAATTTAATTTTTAATTTTAAAACAGTCCTTTGATGATACAATTGGACTTCAAAATAAGTGCGTTATATATTGCAATTGAGAAGGTCAAGAAATTACGAGCTCTATAATATGCATTTTGTATGTTCATTTTATGAAATGATTCCAAGTTTCAAATTTAATTTAATTTTTAATTCTAAAACAATCCTTTGGTGAAACAATTGAAATTCGAAATAAGTGCGTTATATATTGCAATTGAGAAGGTCAAGAAATTACGAGCTCTATAATATGCATTTTGTAAGTTAATTTTATGAAATGATTCCAAGTTTCAAATTTAATTTAATTTTTAATTTTAAAACAGTCCTTTGATGATACAATTGGACTTCAAAATAAGTGCGTTATATATTGCAATTGAGAAGGTCAAGAAATTACGAGCTCTATAATATGCATTTTGTAAGTTCATTTTATGAAATGATTCCAAGTTTCAAATTTAATTTAATTTTTAATTCTAAAACAATCCTTTGGTGAAACAATTGAAATTCGAAATAAGTGCGTTATATATTGCAATTGAGAAGGTCAAGAAATTACGAGCTCTATAATATGCATTTTGTAAGTTCATTTTATGAAATGATTCCAAGTTTCAAATTTAATTTAATTTTTAATTTTAAAACAGTCCTTTGATGATACAATTGGACTTCAAAATAAGTGCGTTATATATTGCAATTGAGAAGGTCAAGAAATTACGAGCTCTATAATATGCATTTTGTAAGTTCATTTATGAAATAATTCCAAGTTTCAAATTTAATTTAATTTTTAATTTTAAAACAGTCCTTTGATGATACAATTGGACTTCAAAATAAGTGCGTTATATATTGCAATTGAGAAGGTCAAGAAATTACGAGCTCTATAATATGCATTTTGTAAGTTCATTTTATGAAATGATTCCAAGTTTCAAATTTAATTTAATTTTTAATTCTAAAACAATCCTTTGGTGAAACAATTGAAATTCGAAATAAGTGCGTTATATATTGCAATTGAGAAGGTCAAGAAATTACGAGCTCTATAATATGCATTTTGTAAGTTCATTTTATGAAATGATTCCAAGTTTCAAATTTAATTTAATTTTTAATTTTAAAACAGTCCTTTGATGATACAATTGGACTTCAAAATAAGTGCGTTATATATTGCAATTGAGAAGGTCAAGAAATTACGAGCTCTATAATATGCATTTTGTAAGTTCATTTATGAAATGATTCCAAGTTTCAAATTTAATTTAATTTTTAATTTTAAAACAGTCCTTTGATGATACAATTGGACTTCAAAATAAGTGCGTTATATATTGCAATTGAGAAGGTCAAGAAATTACGAGCTCTATAATATGCATTTTGTAAGTTCATTTTATGAAATGATTCCAAGTTTCAAATTTAATTTAATTTTTAATTCTAAAACAATCCTTTGGTGAAACAATTGAAATTCGAAATAAGTGCGTTATATATTGCAATTGAGAAGGTCAAGAAATTACGAGCTCTATAATATGCATTTTGTAAGTTCATTTTATGAAATGATTCCAAGTTTCAAATTTAATTTAATTTTTAATTCTAAAACAATCCTTTGGTGAAACAATTGAAATTCGAAATAAGTGCGTTATATATTGCAATTGAGAAGGTCAAGAAATTACGAGCTCTATAATATGCATTTTGTAAGTTCATTTTATGAAATGATTCCAAGTTTCAAATTTAATTTAATTTTTAATTCTAAAACAATCCTTTGGTGAAACAATTGAAATTCGAAATAAGTGCGTTATATATTGCAATTGAGAAGGTCAAGAAATTACGAGCTCTATAATATGCATTTTGTAAGTTCATTTTATGAAATGATTCCAAGTTTCAAATTTAATTTAATTTTTAATTTTAAAACAGTCCTTTGATGATACAATTGGACTTCAAAATAAGTGCGTTATATATTGCAATTGAGAAGGTCAAGAAATTACGAGCTCTATAATATGCATTTTGTAAGTTCATTTTATGAAATGATTCCAAGTTTCAAATTTAATTTAATTTTTAATTCTAAAACAATCCTTTGGTGAAACAATTGAAATTCGAAATAAGTGCGTTATATATTGCAATTGAGAAGGTCAAGAAATTACGAGCTCTATAATATGCATTTTGTAAGTTCATTTTATGAAATGATTCCAAGTTTCAAATTTAATTTAATTTTTAATTCTAAAACAATCCTTTGGTGAAACAATTGAAATTCGAAATAAGTGCGTTATATATTGCAATTGAGAAGGTCAAGAAATTACGAGCTCTATAATATGCATTTTGTAAGTTAATTTTTAAAATGATTCCAAGTTTCAAATTTAATTTAATTTTTAATTTTAAAACAGTCCTTTGATGACACAATTGGACTTCGAAATAAGTGCGTTATATATTACAATTGAGAAGGTCAAGAAATTACGAGCTCTATAATATGCATTTTGTAAGTTAATTTTTAAAATGATTCCAAGTTTCAAATTTAATTTAATTTTTAATTTTAAAACAGTCCTTTGATGACACAATTGGACTTATTATATATTACAATTGAGAAGGTCAAGAAATTACGAGCTCTATAATATGCATTTTGTAAGTTAATTTTTAAAATGATTCCAAGTTTCAAATTTAATTTAATTTTTAATTTTAAAACAGTCCTTTGATGACACAATTGGACTTCAAAATAAGTGCGTTATATATTACAATTGAGAAGGTCAAGAAATTACGAGCTCTATAATATGCATTTTGTAAGTTCATTTTATGAAATGATTCCAAGTTTCAAATTTAATTTAATTTTTAATTCTAAAACAATCCTTTGGTGAAACAAATGAAATTCGAAATAAGTGCGTTATATATTGCAATTGAGAAGGTCAAGAAATTACGAGCTCTATAATATGCATTTTGTAAGTTAATTTTATGAAATGATTCCAAGTTTCAAATTTAATTTAATTTTTAATTTTAAAACAGTCCTTTGATGATACAATTGGACTTCAAAATAAGTGCGTTATATATTACAATTGAGAAGGTCAAGAAATTACGAGCTCTATAATATGCATTTTGTAAGTTCATTTTATGAAATGATTCCAAGTTTCAAATTTAATTTAATTTTTAATTTTAAAACAGTCCTTTGATGACACAATTGGACTTCGAAATAAGTGCGTTATATATTACAATTGAGAAGGTCAAGAAATTACGAGCTCTATAATATGCATTTTGTAAGTTCATTTTATGAAATGATTCCAAGTTTCAAATTTAATTTAATTTTTAATTTTAAAACAGTCCTTTGATGACACAATTGGACTTCGAAATAAGTGCGTTATATATTACAATTGAGAAGGTCAAGAAATTACGAGCTCTATAATATGCATTTTGTAAGTTCATTTTATGAAATGATTCCAAGTTTCAAATTTAATTTAATTTTTAATTTTAAAACAGTCCTTTGATGACACAATTGGACTTCGAAATAAGTGCGTTATATATTACAATTGAGAAGGTCAAGAAATTACGAGCTCTATAATATGCATTTTGTAAGTTAATTTTATGAAATGATTCCAAGTTTCAAATTTAATTTAATTTTTAATTTTAAAACAGTCCTTTGATGACACAATTGGACTTCGAAATAAGTGCGTTATATATTACAATTGAGAAGGTCAAGAAATTACGAGCTCTATAATATGCATTTTGTAAGTTCATTTTATGAAATGATTCCAAGTTTCAAATTTAATTTAATTTTTAATTTTAAAACAGTCCTTTGATGACACAATTGGACTTCGAAATAAGTGCGTTATATATTACAATTGAGAAGGTCAAGAAATTACGAGCTCTATAATATGCATTTTGTAAGTTAATTTTATGAAATGATTCCAAGTTTCAAATTTAATTTAATTTTTAATTCTAAAACAATCCTTTGATGAAACAATTGAACTTCGAAATAAGTGAGTTATATATTACAACTGAGAAGGTCAAGAAATTACGAGCTCTATAACATGCATTTTGTAAGTTCATTTTATGAAATGATTCCAAGTTTCAAATTTAATTTAATTTTTAATTTTAAAACAGTCCTTTGATGACACAATTGGACTTCGAAATAAGTGCTTTATATATTACAATTGAGAAGGTCAAGAAATTACGAGCTCTATAATATGCATTTTGTAAGTTAATTTTATGAAATGATTCCAAGTTTCAAATTTAATTTAATTTTTAATTCTAAAACAATCCTTTGATGAAACAATTGAACTTCGAAATAAGTGCGTTATATATTGCAATTGAGAAGGTCAAGAAATTACGAGCTCTATAATATGCATTTTGTAAGTTAATTTTATGAAATGATTCCAAGTTTCAAATTTAATTTAATTTTTAATTCTAAAACAATCCTTTGATGAAACAATTGAACTTCGAAATAAGTGAGTTATATATTACAACTGAGAAGGTCAAGAAATTACGAGCTCTATAATATGCATTTTGTAAGTTAATTTTATGAAATGATTCCAAGATTCAAATTTAATTTAATTTTTAATTCTAAAACAATCCTTTGATGAAACAATTGAACTTCGAAATAAGTGAGTTATATATTACAACTGAGAAGGTCAAGAAATTACGAGCTCTATAATATGCATTTTGTAAGTTAATTTTATGAAATGATTCCAAGTTTCAAATTTAATTTAATTTTTAATTCTAAAACAATCCTTTGATGAAACAATTGAACTTCGAAATAAGTGCGTTATATATTGCAATTGAGAAGGTCAAGAAATTACGAGCTCTATAATATGCATTTTGTAAGTTAATTTTATGAAATGATTCCAAGTTTCAAATTTAATTTAATTTTTAATTCTAAAACAATCCTTTGATGAAACAATTGAACTTCGAAATAAGTGAGTTATATATTACAACTGAGAAGGTCAAGAAATTACGAGCTCTATAATATGCATTTTGTAAGTTAATTTTATGAAATGATTCCAAGTTTCAAATTTAATTTAATTTTTAATTCTAAAACAATCCTTTGATGAAACAATTGAACTTCGAAATAAGTGAGTTATATATTACAACTGAGAAGGTCAAGAAATTACGAGCTCTATAATATGCATTTTGTAAGTTAATTTTATGAAATGATTCCAAGTTTCAAATTTAATTTAATTTTTAATTCTAAAACAATCCTTTGATGAAACAATTGAACTTCGAAATAAGTGAGTTATATATTACAATTGAGAAGGTCAAGAAATTACGAGCTCTATAATATGCATTTTGTAAGTTCATTTTATGAAATGATTCCAAGTTTCAAATTTAATTTAATTTTTAATTTTAAAACAGTCCTTTGATGACACAATTGGACTTCGAAATAAGTGCGTTATATATTACAATTGAGAAGGTCAAGAAATTACGAGCTCTATAATATGCATTTTGTAAGTTCATTTTATGAAATGATTCCAAGTTTCAAATTTAATTTAATTTTTAATTTTAAAACAGTCCTTTGATGACACAATTGGACTTCGAAATAAGTGCGTTATATATTACAATTGAGAAGGTCAAGAAATTACGAGCTCTATAATATGCATTTTGTAAGTTCATTTTATAAAATGATTCCAAGTTTCAAATTTAATTTAATTTTTAATTCTAAAACAATCCTTTGATGAAACAATTGAACTTCGAAATAAGTGAGTTATATATTACAACTGAGAAGGTCAAGAAATTACGAGCTCTATAATATGCATTTTGTAAGTTAATTTTATGAAATGATTCCAAGATTCAAATTTAATTTAATTTTTAATTCTAAAACAATCCTTTGATGAAACAATTGAACTTCGAAATAAGTGAGTTATATATTACAACTGAGAAGGTCAAGAAATTACGAGCTCTATAATATGCATTTTGTAAGTTAATTTTATGAAATGATTCCAAGTTTCAAATTTAATTTAATTTTTAATTCTAAAACAATCCTTTGATGAAACAATTGAACTTCGAAATAAGTGCGTTATATATTGCAATTGAGAAGGTCAAGAAATTACGAGCTCTATAATATGCATTTTGTAAGTTAATTTTATGAAATGATTCCAAGTTTCAAATTTAATTTAATTTTTAATTCTAAAACAATCCTTTGATGAAACAATTGAACTTCGAAATAAGTGAGTTATATATTACAACTGAGAAGGTCAAGAAATTACGAGCTCTATAATATGCATTTTGTAAGTTAATTTTATGAAATGATTCCAAGTTTCAAATTTAATTTAATTTTTAATTCTAAAACAATCCTTTGATGAAACAATTGAACTTCGAAATAAGTGAGTTATATATTACAACTGAGAAGGTCAAGAAATTACGAGCTCTATAATATGCATTTTGTAAGTTAATTTTATGAAATGATTCCAAGTTTCAAATTTAATTTAATTTTTAATTCTAAAACAATCCTTTGATGAAACAATTGAACTTCGAAATAAGTGAGTTATATATTACAATTGAGAAGGTCAAGAAATTACGAGCTCTATAATATGCATTTTGTAAGTTCATTTTATGAAATGATTCCAAGTTTCAAATTTAATTTAATTTTTAATTTTAAAACAGTCCTTTGATGACACAATTGGACTTCGAAATAAGTGCGTTATATATTACAATTGAGAAGGTCAAGAAATTACGAGCTCTATAATATGCATTTTGTAAGTTCATTTTATGAAATGATTCCAAGTTTCAAATTTAATTTAATTTTTAATTTTAAAACAGTCCTTTGATGACACAATTGGACTTCGAAATAAGTGCGTTATATATTACAATTGAGAAGGTCAAGAAATTACGAGCTCTATAATATGCATTTTGTAAGTTCATTTTATAAAATGATTCCAAGTTTCAAATTTAATTTAATTTTTAATTCTAAAACAATCCTTTGGTGAAACAATTGAACTTCGAAATAAGTGCGTTATATATTGCAATTGAGAAGGTCAAGAAATTACGAGCTCTATAATATGCATTTTGTAAGTTCATTTTATGAAATGATTCCAAGTTTCAAATTTAATTTAATTTTTAATTTTAAAACAGTCCTTTGATGACACAATTGGACTTCGAAATAAGTGCGTTATATATTACAATTGAGAAGGTCAAGAAATTACGAGCTCTATAATATGCATTTTGTAAGTTCATTTTATGAAATGATTCCAAGTTTCAAATTTAATTTAATTTTTAATTCTAAAACAATCCTTTGGTGAAACAATTGAAATTCGAAATAAGTGCGTTATATATTGCAATTGAGAAGGTCAAGAAATTACGAGCTCTATAATATGCATTTTGTAAGTTCATTTTATGAAATGATTCCAAGTTTCAAATTTAATTTAATTTTTAATTCTAAAACAATCCTTTGGTGAAACAATTGAAATTCGAAATAAGTGCGTTATATATTGCAATTGAGAAGGTCAAGAAATTACGAGCTCTATAATATGCATTTTGTAAGTTAATTTTATGAAATGATTCCAAGTTTCAAATTTAATTTAATTTTTAATTTTAAAACAGTCCTTTGATGATACAATTGGACTTCAAAATAAGTGCGTTATATATTGCAATTGAGAAGGTCAAGAAATTACGAGCTCTATAATATGCATTTTGTAAGTTCATTTTATGAAATGATTCCAAGTTTCAAATTTAATTTAATTTTTAATTCTAAAACAATCCTTTGGTGAAACAATTGAAATTCGAAATAAGTGCGTTATATATTGCAATTGAGAAGGTCAAGAAATTACGAGCTCTATAATATGCATTTTGTAAGTTCATTTTATGAAATGATTCCAAGTTTCAAATTTAATTTAATTTTTAATTTTAAAACAGTCCTTTGATGATACAATTGGACTTCAAAATAAGTGCGTTATATATTGCAATTGAGAAGGTCAAGAAATTACGAGCTCTATAATATGCATTTTGTAAGTTCATTTTATGAAATGATTCCAAGTTTCAAATTTAATTTAATTTTTAATTTTAAAACAGTCCTTTGATGATACAATTGGACTTCAAAATAAGTGCGTTATATATTGCAATTGAGAAGGTCAAGAAATTACGAGCTCTATAATATGCATTTTGTAAGTTCATTTTATGAAATGATTCCAAGTTTCAAATTTAATTTAATTTTTAATTCTAAAACAATCCTTTGGTGAAACAATTGAAATTCGAAATAAGTGCGTTATATATTGCAATTGAGAAGGTCAAGAAATTACGAGCTCTATAATATGCATTTTGTAAGTTCATTTTATGAAATGATTCCAAGTTTCAAATTTAATTTAATTTTTAATTCTAAAACAATCCTTTGGTGAAACAATTGAAATTCGAAATAAGTGCGTTATATATTGCAATTGAGAAGGTCAAGAAATTACGAGCTCTATAATATGCATTTTGTAAGTTCATTTTATGAAATGATTCCAAGTTTCAAATTTAATTTAATTTTTAATTCTAAAACAATCCTTTGGTGAAACAATTGAAATTCGAAATAAGTGCGTTATATATTGCAATTGAGAAGGTCAAGAAATTACGAGCTCTATAATATGCATTTTGTAAGTTCATTTTATGAAATGATTCCAAGTTTCAAATTTAATTTAATTTTTAATTTTAAAACAGTCCTTTGATGATACAATTGGACTTCAAAATAAGTGCGTTATATATTGCAATTGAGAAGGTCAAGAAATTACGAGCTCTATAATATGCATTTTGTAAGTTCATTTTATGAAATGATTCCAAGTTTCAAATTTAATTTAATTTTTAATTCTAAAACAATCCTTTGGTGAAACAATTGAAATTCGAAATAAGTGCGTTATATATTGCAATTGAGAAGGTCAAGAAATTACGAGCTCTATAATATGCATTTTGTAAGTTCATTTTTTGAAATGATTCCAAGTTTCAAATTTAATTTAATTTTTAATTCTAAAACAATCCTTTGGTGAAACAATTGAAATTCGAAATAAGTGCGTTATATATTGCAATTGAGAAGGTCAAGAAATTACGAGCTCTATAATATGCATTTTGTAAGTTAATTTTTAAAATGATTCCAAGTTTCAAATTTAATTTAATTTTTAATTTTAAAACAGTCCTTTGATGACACAATTGGACTTCGAAATAAGTGCGTTATATATTACATTTGAGAAGGTCAAGAAATTACGAGCTCTATAATATGCATTTTGTAAGTTAATTTTTAAAATGATTCCAAGTTTCAAATTTAATTTAATTTTTAATTTTAAAACAGTCCTTTGATGACACAATTGGACTTCAAAATAAGTGCGTTATATATTACAATTGAGAAGGTCAAGAAATTACGAGCTCTATAATATGCATTTTGTAAGTTCATTTTATGAAATGATTACAAGTTTCAAATTTAATTTAATTTTTAATTCTAAAACAATCCTTTGGTGAAACAATTGAAATTCGAAATAAGTGCGTTATATATTGCAATTGAGAAGGTCAAGAAATTACGAGCTCTATAATATGCATTTTGTAAGTTAATTTTATGAAATGATTCCAAGTTTCAAATTTAATTTAATTTTTAATTTTAAAACAGTCCTTTGATGATACAATTGGACTTCAAAATAAGTGCGTTATATATTACAATTGAGAAGGTCAAGAAATTACGAGCTCTATAATATGCATTTTGTAAGTTCATTTTATGAAATGATTCCAAGTTTCAAATTTAATTTAATTTTTAATTTTAAAACAGTCCTTTGATGACACAATTGGACTTCGAAATAAGTGCGTTATATATTACAATTGAGAAGGTCAAGAAATTACGAGCTCTATAATATGCATTTTGTAAGTTCATTTTATGAAATGATTCCAAGTTTCAAATTTAATTTAATTTTTAATTTTAAAACAGTCCTTTGATGACACAATTGGACTTCGAAATAAGTGCGTTATATATTACAATTGAGAAGGTCAAGAAATTACGAGCTCTATAATATGCATTTTGTAAGTTAATTTTATGAAATGATTCCAAGTTTCAAATTTAATTTAATTTTTAATTCTAAAACAATCCTTTGATGAAACAATTGAACTTCGAAATAAGTGAGTTATATATTACAACTGAGAAGGTCAAGAAATTACGAGCTCTATAATATGCATTTTGTAAGTTCATTTTATGAAATGATTCCAAGTTTCAAATTTAATTTAATTTTTAATTTTAAAACAGTCCTTTGATGACACAATTGGACTTCGAAATAAGTGCGTTATATATTACAATTGAGAAGGTCAAGAAATTACGAGCTCTATAATATGCATTTTGTAAGTTCATTTTATGAAATGATTCCAAGTTTCAAATTTAATTTAATTTTTAATTTTAAAACAGTCCTTTGATGACACAATTGGACTTCGAAATAAGTGCGTTATATATTACAATTGAGAAGGTCAAGAAATTACGAGCTCTATAATATGCATTTTGTAAGTTAATTTTATGAAATGATTCCAAGTTTCAAATTTAATTTAATTTTTAATTTTAAAACAGTCCTTTGATGACACAATTGGACTTCGAAATAAGTGCGTTATATATTACAATTGAGAAGGTCAAGAAATTACGAGCTCTATAATATGCATTTTGTAAGTTCATTTTATGAAATGATTCCAAGTTTCAAATTTAATTTAATTTTTAATTTTAAAACAGTCCTTTGATGACACAATTGGACTTCGAAATAAGTGCGTTATATATTACAATTGAGAAGGTCAAGAAATTACGAGCTCTATAATATGCATTTTGTAAGTTAATTTTATGAAATGATTCCAAGTTTCAAATTTAATTTAATTTTTAATTCTAAAACAATCCTTTGATGAAACAATTGAACTTCGAAATAAGTGAGTTATATATTACAACTGAGAAGGTCAAGAAATTACGAGCTCTATAACATGCATTTTGTAAGTTCATTTTATGAAATGATTCCAAGTTTCAAATTTAATTTAATTTTTAATTTTAAAACAGTCCTTTGATGACACAATTGGACTTCGAAATAAGTGCGTTATATATTACAATTGAGAAGGTCAAGAAATTACGAGCTCTATAATATGCATTTTGTAAGTTAATTTTATGAAATGATTCCAAGTTTCAAATTTAATTTAATTTTTAATTCTAAAACAATCCTTTGATGAAACAATTGAACTTCGAAATAAGTGCGTTATATATTGCAATTGAGAAGGTCAAGAAATTACGAGCTCTATAATATGCATTTTGTAAGTTAATTTTATGAAATGATTCCAAGTTTCAAATTTAATTTAATTTTTAATTCTAAAACAATCCTTTGATGAAACAATTGAACTTCGAAATAAGTGAGTTATATATTACAACTGAGAAGGTCAAGAAATTACGAGCTCTATAATATGCATTTTGTAAGTTAATTTTATGAAATGATTCCAAGTTTCAAATTTAATTTAATTTTTAATTCTAAAACAATCCTTTGATGAAACAATTGAACTTCGAAATAAGTGAGTTATATATTACAACTGAGAAGGTCAAGAAATTACGAGCTCTATAATATGCATTTTGTAAGTTAATTTTATGAAATGATTCCAAGTTTCAAATTTAATTTAATTTTTAATTCTAAAACAATCCTTTGATGAAACAATTGAACTTCGAAATAAGTGCGTTATATATTGCAATTGAGAAGGTCAAGAAATTACGAGCTCTATAATATGCATTTTGTAAGTTAATTTTATGAAATGATTCCAAGTTTCAAATTTAATTTAATTTTTAATTCTAAAACAATCCTTTGATGAAACAATTGAACTTCGAAATAAGTGAGTTATATATTACAACTGAGAAGGTCAAGAAATTACGAGCTCTATAATATGCATTTTGTAAGTTAATTTTATGAAATGATTCCAAGTTTCAAATTTAATTTAATTTTTAATTCTAAAACAATCCTTTGATGAAACAATTGAACTTCGAAATAAGTGAGTTATATATTACAACTGAGAAGGTCAAGAAATTACGAGCTCTATAATATGCATTTTGTAAGTTAATTTTATGAAATGATTCCAAGTTTCAAATTTAATTTAATTTTTAATTCTAAAACAATCCTTTGATGAAACAATTGAACTTCGAAATAAGTGAGTTATATATTACAACTGAGAAGGTCAAGAAATTACGAGCTCTATAATATGCATTTTGTAAGTTAATTTTATGAAATGATTCCAAGTTTCAAATTTAATTTAATTTTTAATTTTAAAACAGTCCTTTGATGACACAATTGAACTTCGAAATAAGTGCGTTATATATTACAATTGAGAAGGTCAAGAAATTACAAGCTCTATAATATGCATTTTGTAAGTTCATTTTATGAAATGATTCCAAGTTTCAAATTTAATTTAATTTTTAATTTTAAAACAGTCCTTTGATGACACAATTGGACTTCGAAATAAGTGCGTTATATATTACAATTGAGAAGGTCAAGAAATTACGAGCTCTATAATATGCATTTTGTAAGTTCATTTTATGAAATGATTCCAAGTTTCAAATTTAATTTAATTTTTAATTCTAAAACAATCCTTTGATGAAACAATTGAACTTCGAAATAAGTGAGTTATATATTACAACTGAGAAGGTCAAGAAATTACGAGCTCTATAATATGCATTTTGTAAGTTAATTTTATGAAATGATTCCAAGTTTCAAATTTAATTTAATTTTTAATTTTAAAACAGTCCTTTGATGACACAATTGAACTTCGAAATAAGTGCGTTATATATTACAATTGAGAAGGTCAAGAAATTACAAGCTCTATAATATGCATTTTGTAAGTTCATTTTATGAAATGATTCCAAGTTTCAAATTTAATTTAATTTTTAATTTTAAAACAGTCCTTTGATGACACAATTGGACTTCGAAATAAGTGCGTTATATATTACAATTGAGAAGGTCAAGAAATTACGAGCTCTATAATATGCATTTTGTAAGTTCATTTTATGAAATGATTCCAAGTTTCAAATTTAATTTAATTTTTAATTTTAAAACAGTCCTTTGATGACACAATTGGACTTCGAAATAAGTGCATTATATATTACAATTGAGAAGGTCAAGAAATTACGAGCTCTATAATATGCATTTTGTAAGTTAATTTTATGAAATGATTCGAAGTTTCAAATTTAATTTAATTTTTAATTCTAAAACAATCCTTTGATGAAACAACAAAGTGCGATATATATTACAATTGAGAAGGTCAAGAAATTACGAGCTCTATAATATGCATTTTGTAAGTTAATTTTATGAAATGATTCCAAGTTTCAAATTTAATTTAATTTTTAATTCTAAAACAATCCTTTGATGAAACAATTGAACTTCGAAATAAGTGCGTTATATATTGCAATTGAGAAGGTCAAGAAATTACGAGCTCTATAATATGCATTTTGTAAGTTCATTTTATGAAATGATTCCAAGTTTCAAATTTAATTTAATTTTTAATTTTAAAACAGTCCTTTGATGACACAATTGGACTTCGAAATAAGTGCGTTATATATTACAATTGAGAAGGTCAAGAAATTACGAGCTCTATAATATGCATTTTGTAAGTTCATTTTATGAAATGATTCCAAGTTTCAAATTTAATTTAATTTTTAATTTTAAAACAGTCCTTTGATGACACAATTGGACTTCGAAATATGTGCGTTATATATTACAATTGAGACGGTCAAGAAATTACGAGCTCTATAATATGCATTTTGTAAGTTCATTTTATGAAATGATTCCAAGTTTCAAATTTAATTTAATTTTTAATTTTAAAACAGTCCTTTGATGACACAATTGGACTTCGAAATATGTGCGTTATATATTACAATTGAGACGGTCAAGAAATTGCGAGCTCTATAATATGCATTTTGTAAGTTAATTTTATGAAAATTTGAATGAATTTTTAATTTTAAAACAGTCCTTTGATGACACAATTGGACTTCGAAATAAGTGCGTTATATATTACAATTGAGAAGGTCAAGAAATTACGAGCTCTATAATATGCATTTTGTAAGTTCATTTTAAGAAATGATTCCAAGTTTCAAATTTAATTTAATTTTTAATTTTAAAACAGTCCTTTGATGACACAATTGGACTTCGAAATAAGTGCGTTATATATTACAATTGAGAAGGTCAAGAAATTACGAGCTCTATAATATGCATTTTGTAAGTTAATTTTATGAAATGATTCCAAGTTTCAAATTTAATTTAATTTTTAATTCTAAAACAATCCTTTGATGAAACAATTGAACTTCGAAATAAGTGAGTTATATATTACAATTGAGAAGGTCAAGAAATTACGAGCTCTATAATATGCATTTTGTAAGTTCATTTTATGAAAATTTGAATGAATTTTTAATTTTAAAACAGTCCTCTGATGACACAATTGAACTTCGAAATAAGTGCATTATATATTACAGTTGAGAATGTCTAGAAATTACGAGCTCTATAATATGCATTTTGTAAGTTAATTTTATGAAATGATTCCAAGTTTCAAATTTAATTTAATTTTTAATTCTAAAACAATCCTTTGATGAAACAATTGAACTTCGAAATAAGTGCGTTATATATTGCAATTGAGAAGGTCAAGAAATTAGGAGCTCTATAATATGCATTTTGTAAGTTAATTTTATGAAATGATTCCAAGTTTCAAATTTAATTTAATTTTTAATTCTAAAACAATCCTTTGATGAAACAATTTAACTTCGAAATAAGTGCGTTATATATTGCAATTGAGAAGGTCAAGAAATTACGAGCTCTATAATATGCATTTTGTAAGTTCATTTTATGAAAATTTGAATGAATGTTTAATTTTAAAACAGTCCTTTGATGACACAATTGGACTTCGAAATAACTGCGTTATATATTGCAATTGAGAAGGTCAAGAAATTACGAGCTCTATACTATGCATTTTGTAAGTTCATTTTATGAAAATTTGAATGAATGTTTAATTTTAAAACAGTCCTTTGATGACACAATTGGACTTCGAAATAAGTGCGTTATATATTACAGTTGAGAAGGTCAAGAAATTACGAGCTCTATAATATGCATTTTGTAAGTTAATTTTATGAAATGATTCCAAGTTTCAAATTTAATTTAATTTTTAATTCTAAAACAATCCTTTGATGAAACAACAAAGTGCGATATATATTACAATTGAGAAGGTCAAGAAATTACGAGCTCTATAATATGCATTTTGTAAGTTAATTTTATGAAATGATTCCAAGTTTCAAATTTAATTTAATTTTTAATTCTAAAACAATCCTTTGATGAAACAATTGAACTTCGAAATAAGTGCGTTATATATTGCAATTGAGAAGGTCAAGAAATTACGAGCTCTATAATATGCATTTTGTAAGTTCATTTTATGAAATGATTCCAAGTTTCAAATTTAATTTAATTTTTAATTTTAAAACAGTCCTTTGATGACACAATTGGACTTCGAAATAAGTGCGTTATATATTACAATTGAGAAGGTCAAGAAATTACGAGCTCTATAATATGCATTTTGTAAGTTCATTTTATGAAATGATTCCAAGTTTCAAATTTAATTTAATTTTTAATTTTAAAACAGTCCTTTGATGACACAATTGGACTTCGAAATATGTGCGTTATATATTACAATTGAGACGGTCAAGAAATTACGAGCTCTATAATATGCATTTTGTAAGTTCATTTTATGAAATGATTCCAAGTTTCAAATTTAATTTAATTTTTAATTTTAAAACAGTCCTTTGATGACACAATTGGACTTCGAAATATGTGCGTTATATATTACAATTGAGACGGTCAAGAAATTGCGAGCTCTATAATATGCATTTTGTAAGTTAATTTTATGAAAATTTGAATGAATTTTTAATTTTAAAACAGTCCTTTGATGACACAATTGGACTTCGAAATAAGTGCGTTATATATTACAATTGAGAAGGTCAAGAAATTACGAGCTCTATAATATGCATTTTGTAAGTTCATTTTAAGAAATGATTCCAAGTTTCAAATTTAATTTAATTTTTAATTTTAAAACAGTCCTTTGATGACACAATTGGACTTCGAAATAAGTGCGTTATATATTACAATTGAGAAGGTCAAGAAATTACGAGCTCTATAATATGCATTTTGTAAGTTAATTTTATGAAATGATTCCAAGTTTCAAATTTAATTTAATTTTTAATTCTAAAACAATCCTTTGATGAAACAATTGAACTTCGAAATAAGTGAGTTATATATTACAATTGAGAAGGTCAAGAAATTACGAGCTCTATAATATGCATTTTGTAAGTTCATTTTATGAAAATTTGAATGAATTTTTAATTTTAAAACAGTCCTCTGATGACACAATTGAACTTCGAAATAAGTGCATTATATATTACAGTTGAGAATGTCTAGAAATTACGAGCTCTATAATATGCATTTTGTAAGTTAATTTTATGAAATGATTCCAAGTTTCAAATTTAATTTAATTTTTAATTCTAAAACAATCCTTTGATGAAACAATTGAACTTCGAAATAAGTGCGTTATATATTGCAATTGAGAAGGTCAAGAAATTAGGAGCTCTATAATATGCATTTTGTAAGTTAATTTTATGAAATGATTCCAAGTTTCAAATTTAATTTAATTTTTAATTCTAAAACAATCCTTTGATGAAACAATTTAACTTCGAAATAAGTGCGTTATATATTGCAATTGAGAAGGTCAAGAAATTACGAGCTCTATAATATGCATTTTGTAAGTTCATTTTATGAAAATTTGAATGAATGTTTAATTTTAAAACAGTCCTTTGATGACACAATTGGACTTCGAAATAACTGCGTTATATATTGCAATTGAGAAGGTCAAGAAATTACGAGCTCTATACTATGCATTTTGTAAGTTCATTTTATGAAAATTTGAATGAATGTTTAATTTTAAAACAGTCCTTTGATGACACAATTGGACTTCGAAATAAGTGCGTTATATATTACAGTTGAGAAGGTCAAGAAATTACGAGCTCTATAATATGCATTTTGTAAGTTAATTTTATGAAATGATTCCAAGTTTCAAATTTAATTTAATTTTTAATTCTAAAACAATCCTTTGATGAAACAATTGAACTTCGAAATAAGTGAGTTATATATTACAACTGAGAAGGTCAAGAAATTATGAGCTCTATAATATGCATTTTGTAAGTTAATTTTATGAAATGATTCCAAGTTTCAAATTTAATTTAATTTTTAATTCTAAAACAATCCTTTGGTGAAACAATTGAACTTCGAAATAAGTGCGTTATATATTGCAATTGAGAAGGTCAAGAAATTACGAGCTCTATAATATGCATTTTGTAAGTTAATTTTATGAAATGATTCCAAGTTTTAAGTTTAATTTAATTTTTAATTCTAAAACAATCCTTTGATGAAACAATTGAACTTCGAAATAAGTGAGTTATATATTACAACTGAGAAGGTCAAGAAATTACGAGCTCTATAATATGCATTTTGTAAGTTAATTTTATGAAATGATTCCAAGTTTCAATTTTAATTTAATTTTTAATTCTAAAACAATCCTTTGATGAAACAATTGAACTTCGAAATAAGTGAGTTATATATTACAACTGAGAAGGTCAAGAAATTACGAGCTCTATAATATGCATTTTGTAAGTTCATTTTATGAAATGATTCCAAGTTTCAAATTTAATTTAATTTTTAATTCTAAAACAATCCTTTGGTGAAACAATTGAACTTCGAAATAAGTGCGTTATATATTGCAATTGAGAAGGTCAAGAAATTACGAGCTCTATAATATGCATTTTGTAAGTTAATTTTATGAAATGATTCCAAGTTTCAATTTTAATTTAATTTTTAATTCTAAAACAGTCCTTTGATGACACAATTGAACTTCGAAATAAGTGCGTTATATATTACAATTGAGAAGGTCAAGAAATTACAAGCTCTATAATATGCATTTTGTAAGTTCATTTTATGAAATGATTCCAAGTTTCAAATTTAATTTAATTTTTAATTTTAAAACAGTCCTTTGATGACACAATTGGACTTCGAAATAAGTGCGTTATATATTACAATTGAGAAGGTCAAGAAATTACGAGCTCTATAATATGCATTTTGTAAGTTCATTTTATGAAATGATTCCAAGTTTCAAATTTAATTTAATTTTTAATTTTAAAACAGTCCTTTGATGACACAATTGGACTTCGAAATAAGTGCATTATATATTACAATTGAGAAGGTCAAGAAATTACGAGCTCTATAATATGCATTTTGTAAGTTAATTTTATGAAATGATTCGAAGTTTCAAATTTAATTTAATTTTTAATTCTAAAACAATCCTTTGATGAAACAACAAAGTGCGATATATATTACAATTGAGAAGGTCAAGAAATTACGAGCTCTATAATATGCATTTTGTAAGTTAATTTTATGAAATGATTCCAAGTTTCAAATTTAATTTAATTTTTAATTCTAAAACAATCCTTTGATGAAACAATTGAACTTCGAAATAAGTGCGTTATATATTGCAATTGAGAAGGTCAAGAAATTACGAGCTCTATAATATGCATTTTGTAAGTTCATTTTATGAAATGATTCCAAGTTTCAAATTTAATTTAATTTTTAATTTTAAAACAGTCCTTTGATGACACAATTGGACTTCGAAATAAGTGCGTTATATATTACAATTGAGAAGGTCAAGAAATTACGAGCTCTATAATATGCATTTTGTAAGTTCATTTTATGAAATGATTCCAAGTTTCAAATTTAATTTAATTTTTAATTTTAAAACAGTCCTTTGATGACACAATTGGACTTCGAAATATGTGCGTTATATATTACAATTGAGACGGTCAAGAAATTACGAGCTCTATAATATGCATTTTGTAAGTTCATTTTATGAAATGATTCCAAGTTTCAAATTTAATTTAATTTTTAATTTTAAAACAGTCCTTTGATGACACAATTGGACTTCGAAATATGTGCGTTATATATTACAATTGAGACGGTCAAGAAATTGCGAGCTCTATAATATGCATTTTGTAAGTTAATTTTATGAAAATTTGAATGAATTTTTAATTTTAAAACAGTCCTTTGATGACACAATTGGACTTCGAAATAAGTGCGTTATATATTACAATTGAGAAGGTCAAGAAATTACGAGCTCTATAATATGCATTTTGTAAGTTCATTTTAAGAAATGATTCCAAGTTTCAAATTTAATTTAATTTTTAATTTTAAAACAGTCCTTTGATGACACAATTGGACTTCGAAATAAGTGCGTTATATATTACAATTGAGAAGGTCAAGAAATTACGAGCTCTATAATATGCATTTTGTAAGTTAATTTTATGAAATGATTCCAAGTTTCAAATTTAATTTAATTTTTAATTCTAAAACAATCCTTTGATGAAACAATTGAACTTCGAAATAAGTGAGTTATATATTACAACTGAGAAGGTCAAGAAATTACGAGCTCTATAATATGCATTTTGTAAGTTAATTTTATGAAATGATTCCAAGTTTCAAATTTAATTTAATTTTTAATTCTAAAACAATCCTTTGATGAAACAATTGAACTTCGAAATAAGTGAGTTATATATTACAACTGAGAAGGTCAAGAAATTACGAGCTCTATAATATGCATTTTGTAAGTTAATTTTATGAAATGATTCCAAGTTTCAAATTTAATTTAATTTTTAATTCTAAAACAATCCTTTGATGAAACAATTGAACTTCGAAATAAGTGAGTTATATATTACAACTGAGAAGGTCAAGAAATTACGAGCTCTATAATATGCATTTTGTAAGTTAATTTTATGAAATGATTCCAAGTTTCAAATTTAATTTAATTTTTAATTTTAAAACAGTCCTTTGATGACACAATTGAACTTCGAAATAAGTGCGTTATATATTACAATTGAGAAGGTCAAGAAATTACAAGCTCTATAATATGCATTTTGTAAGTTCATTTTATGAAATGATTCCAAGTTTCAAATTTAATTTAATTTTTAATTTTAAAACAGTCCTTTGATGACACAATTGGACTTCGAAATAAGTGCGTTATATATTACAATTGAGAAGGTCAAGAAATTACGAGCTCTATAATATGCATTTTGTAAGTTCATTTTATGAAATGATTCCAAGTTTCAAATTTAATTTAATTTTTAATTCTAAAACAATCCTTTGATGAAACAATTGAACTTCGAAATAAGTGAGTTATATATTACAACTGAGAAGGTCAAGAAATTACGAGCTCTATAATATGCATTTTGTAAGTTAATTTTATGAAATGATTCCAAGTTTCAAATTTAATTTAATTTTTAATTTTAAAACAGTCCTTTGATGACACAATTGAACTTCGAAATAAGTGCGTTATATATTACAATTGAGAAGGTCAAGAAATTACAAGCTCTATAATATGCATTTTGTAAGTTCATTTTATGAAATGATTCCAAGTTTCAAATTTAATTTAATTTTTAATTTTAAAACAGTCCTTTGATGACACAATTGGACTTCGAAATAAGTGCGTTATATATTACAATTGAGAAGGTCAAGAAATTACGAGCTCTATAATATGCATTTTGTAAGTTCATTTTATGAAATGATTCCAAGTTTCAAATTTAATTTAATTTTTAATTTTAAAACAGTCCTTTGATGACACAATTGGACTTCGAAATAAGTGCATTATATATTACAATTGAGAAGGTCAAGAAATTACGAGCTCTATAATATGCATTTTGTAAGTTAATTTTATGAAATGATTCGAAGTTTCAAATTTAATTTAATTTTTAATTCTAAAACAATCCTTTGATGAAACAACAAAGTGCGATATATATTACAATTGAGAAGGTCAAGAAATTACGAGCTCTATAATATGCATTTTGTAAGTTAATTTTATGAAATGATTCCAAGTTTCAAATTTAATTTAATTTTTAATTCTAAAACAATCCTTTGATGAAACAATTGAACTTCGAAATAAGTGCGTTATATATTGCAATTGAGAAGGTCAAGAAATTACGAGCTCTATAATATGCATTTTGTAAGTTCATTTTATGAAATGATTCCAAGTTTCAAATTTAATTTAATTTTTAATTTTAAAACAGTCCTTTGATGACACAATTGGACTTCGAAATAAGTGCGTTATATATTACAATTGAGAAGGTCAAGAAATTACGAGCTCTATAATATGCATTTTGTAAGTTCATTTTATGAAATGATTCCAAGTTTCAAATTTAATTTAATTTTTAATTTTAAAACAGTCCTTTGATGACACAATTGGACTTCGAAATATGTGCGTTATATATTACAATTGAGACGGTCAAGAAATTACGAGCTCTATAATATGCATTTTGTAAGTTCATTTTATGAAATGATTCCAAGTTTCAAATTTAATTTAATTTTTAATTTTAAAACAGTCCTTTGATGACACAATTGGACTTCGAAATATGTGCGTTATATATTACAATTGAGACGGTCAAGAAATTGCGAGCTCTATAATATGCATTTTGTAAGTTAATTTTATGAAAATTTGAATGAATTTTTAATTTTAAAACAGTCCTTTGATGACACAATTGGACTTCGAAATAAGTGCGTTATATATTACAATTGAGAAGGTCAAGAAATTACGAGCTCTATAATATGCATTTTGTAAGTTCATTTTAAGAAATGATTCCAAGTTTCAAATTTAATTTAATTTTTAATTTTAAAACAGTCCTTTGATGACACAATTGGACTTCGAAATAAGTGCGTTATATATTACAATTGAGAAGGTCAAGAAATTACGAGCTCTATAATATGCATTTTGTAAGTTAATTTTATGAAATGATTCCAAGTTTCAAATTTAATTTAATTTTTAATTCTAAAACAATCCTTTGATGAAACAATTGAACTTCGAAATAAGTGAGTTATATATTACAATTGAGAAGGTCAAGAAATTACGAGCTCTATAATATGCATTTTGTAAGTTCATTTTATGAAAATTTGAATGAATTTTTAATTTTAAAACAGTCCTCTGATGACACAATTGAACTTCGAAATAAGTGCATTATATATTACAGTTGAGAATGTCTAGAAATTACGAGCTCTATAATATGCATTTTGTAAGTTAATTTTATGAAATGATTCCAAGTTTCAAATTTAATTTAATTTTTAATTCTAAAACAATCCTTTGATGAAACAATTGAACTTCGAAATAAGTGCGTTATATATTGCAATTGAGAAGGTCAAGAAATTAGGAGCTCTATAATATGCATTTTGTAAGTTAATTTTATGAAATGATTCCAAGTTTCAAATTTAATTTAATTTTTAATTCTAAAACAATCCTTTGATGAAACAATTTAACTTCGAAATAAGTGCGTTATATATTGCAATTGAGAAGGTCAAGAAATTACGAGCTCTATAATATGCATTTTGTAAGTTCATTTTATGAAAATTTGAATGAATGTTTAATTTTAAAACAGTCCTTTGATGACACAATTGGACTTCGAAATAAGTGCGTTATATATTACAGTTGAGAAGGTCAAGAAATTACGAGCTCTATAATATGCATTTTGTAAGTTAATTTTATGAAATGATTCCAAGTTTCAAATTTAATTTAATTTTTAATTCTAAAACAATCCTTTGATGAAACAATTGAACTTCGAAATAAGTGAGTTATATATTACAACTGAGAAGGTCAAGAAATTATGAGCTCTATAATATGCATTTTGTAAGTTAATTTTATGAAATGATTCCAAGTTTCAAATTTAATTTAATTTTTAATTCTAAAACAATCCTTTGGTGAAACAATTGAACTTCGAAATAAGTGCGTTATATATTGCAATTGAGAAGGTCAAGAAATTACGAGCTCTATAATATGCATTTTGTAAGTTAATTTTATGAAATGATTCCAAGTTTTAAGTTTAATTTAATTTTTAATTCTAAAACAATCCTTTGATGAAACAATTGAACTTCGAAATAAGTGAGTTATATATTACAACTGAGAAGGTCAAGAAATTACGAGCTCTATAATATGCATTTTGTAAGTTAATTTTATGAAATGATTCCAAGTTTCAATTTTAATTTAATTTTTAATTCTAAAACAATCCTTTGATGAAACAATTGAACTTCGAAATAAGTGAGTTATATATTACAACTGAGAAGGTCAAGAAATTACGAGCTCTATAATATGCATTTTGTAAGTTCATTTTATGAAATGATTCCAAGTTTCAAATTTAATTTAATTTTTAATTCTAAAACAATCCTTTGGTGAAACAATTGAACTTCGAAATAAGTGCGTTATATATTGCAATTGAGAAGGTCAAGAAATTACGAGCTCTATAATATGCATTTTGTAAGTTCATTTTATAAAATGATTCCAAGTTTCAAATTTAATTTAATTTTTAATTTTAAAACAGTCCTTTGATGACACAATTGGACTTCGAAATAACTGCGTTATATATTGCAATTGAGAAGGTCAAGAAATTACGAGCTCTATAATATGCATTTTGTAAGTTAATTTTATGAAATGATTCCAAGTTTTAAATTTAATTTAATTTTTAATTCTAAAACAATCCTTTGATGAAACAATTGAACTTCGAAATAAGTGAGTTATATATTACAACTGAGAAGGTCAAGAAATTACGAGCTCTATAATATGCATTTTGTAAGTTCATTTTATGAAATGATTACAAGTTTCAATTTTAATTTAATTTTTAATTCTAAAACAATCCTTTGGTGAAACAATTGAACTTCGAAATAAGTGCGTTATATATTGCAATTGAGAAGGTCAAGAAATTACTAGCTCTATAATATGCATTTTGTAAGTTCATTTTATGAAATGATTCCAAGTTTCAAATTTAATTTAATTTTTAATTCTAAAACAATCCTTTGGTGAAACAATTGAACTTCGAAATAAGTGCGTTATATATTGCAATTGAGAAGGTCAAGAAATTACGAGCTCTATAATATGCATTTTGTAAGTTCATTTTATGAAATGATTCCATGTTTCAAATTTAATTTAATTTTTAATTCTAAAACAATCCTTTGGTGAAACAATTGAACTTCGAAATAAGTGCGTTATATATTGCAATTGAGAAGGTCAAGAAATTACGAGCTCTATAATATGCATTTTGTAAGTTCATTTTATGAAATGATTCCAAGTTTCAAATTTAATTTAATTTTTAATTCTAAAACAATCCTTTGGTGAAACAATTGAACTTCGAAATAAGTGCGTTATATATTGCAATTGAGAAGGTCAAGAAATTACGAGCTCTATAATATGCATTTTGTAAGTTCATTTTATGAAATGATTCCAAGTTTCAAATTTAATTTAATTTTTAATTCTAAAACAATCCTTTGGTGAAACAATTGAACTTCGAAATAAGTGCGTTATATATTGCAATTGAGAAGGTCAAGAAATTACGAGCTCTATAATATGCATTTTGTAAGTTCATTTTATGAAATGATTCCAAGTTTCAAATTTAATTTAATTTTTAATTCTAAAACAATCCTTTGATGAAACAATTGAACTTCGAAATAAGTGCGTTATATATTGCAATTGAGAAGGTCAAGAAATTACGAGCTCTATAATATGCATTTTGTAAGTTCATTTTATGAAATGATTCCAAGTTTCAAATTTAATTTAATTTTTAATTCTAAAACAATCCTTTGGTGAAACAATTGAACTTCGAAATAAGTGCGTTATATATTGCAATTGAGAGGGTCAAGAAATTACGAGCTCTATAATATGCATTTTGTAAGTTAATTTTATGAAATGATTCCAAGTTTCAAATTTAATTTAATTTTTAATTCTAAAACAATCCTTTGATGAAACAATTGAACTTCGAAATAAGTGAGTTATATATTACAACTGAGAAGGTCAAGAAATTACGAGCTCTATAATATGCATTTTGTAAGTTCATTTTATGAAAATTTGAATGAATTTTTAATTTTAAAACAGTCCTCTGATGACACAATTGGACTTCGAAATAAGTGCGTTATATATAACAGTTGAGAATGTCAAGAAATTACGAGCTCTATAATATGCATTTTGTAAGTTCATTTTATGAAATGATTCCAAGTTTCAAATTTAATTTAATTTTTAATTCTAAAACAATCCTTTGGTGAAACAATTGGACTTCGAAATAATGCGTTATATATTACAATTGAGAAGGTCAAGAAATTACGAGCTCTATAATATGCATTTTGTAAGTTAATTTTATGAAATGATTCCAAGTTTCAAATTTTATTTAATTTTGAATTCTAAAACAATCCTTTGATGAAACAATTGAACTTCGAAATAAGTGAGTTATATATTACAACTGAGAAGGTCAAGAAATTACGAGCTCTATAATATGCATTTTGTAAGTTCATTTTATGAAAATTTGAATGAATTTTTAATTTTAAAACAGTCCTCTGATGACACAATTGGACTTCGAAATAAGTGCGTTATATATTACAGTTGAGAATGTCAAGAAATTACGAGCTCTATAATATGCATTTTGTAAGTTCATTTTATTGAACTTCGAAATAAGTGAGTTATATATTACAACTGAGAAGGTCAAGAAATTACGAGCTCTATAATATGCATTTTGTAAGTTAATTTTATGAAATGATTCCAAGTTTCAAATTTTATTTAATTTTTAATTTTAAAACAGTCCTTTGATGACACAATTGGACTTCGAAATAACTGCGTTATATATTACAATTGAGAAGGTCAAGAAATTACGAGCTTTATAATATGCATTTTGTAAGTTAATTTTATGAAATGATTCCAAGTTTCAAATTTAATTTAATTTTTAATTCTAAAACAATCCTTTGGTGAAACAATTGAACTTCGAAATAACTGCGTTATATATTGCAATTGAGAAGGTCAAGAAATTACGAGCTCTATAATATGCATTTTGTAAGTTAATTTTATGAAATGATTCCAAGTTTCAAATTTAATTTAATTTTTAATTTTAAAACAGTCCTTTGATGAAACAATTGAACTTCGAAATAAGTGAGTTATATATTACAACTGAGAAGGTCAAGAAATTACGAGCTCTATAAAATGCATTTTGTAAGTTAATTTTATGAAATGATTCCAAGTTTCAAATTTTATTTAATTTTTAATTCTAAAACAATCCTTTGATGAAACAATTGAACTTCGAAATAAGTGAGTTATATATTACAGTTGAGAATGTCAAGAAATTACGAGCTCTATAATATGCATTTTGTAAGTTCATTTTATGAAATGATTCCAAGTTTCAAATTTTATTTAATTTTTAATTCTAAAACAATCCTTTGATGAAACAATTGAACTTCGAAATAAGTGAGTTATATATTACAACTGAGAAGGTCAAGAAATTACGAGCTCTATAATATGAATTTTGTAAGTTAATTTTATGAAATGATTCCAAGTTTCAAATTTTATTTAATTTTTAATTTTAAAACAGTCCTTTGATGACACAATTGGACTTCGAAATAACTGCGTTATATATTACAATTGAGAAGGTCAAGAAATTACGAGCTTTATAATATGCATTTTGTAAGTTAATTTTATGAAATGATTCCAAGTTTCAAATTTTATTTAATTTTTAATTCTAAAACAATCCTTTGGTGAAACAATTGAACTTCGAAATAAGTGCGTTATATATTGCAATTGAGAAGGTCAAGAAATTACGAGCTCTATAATATGCATTTTGTAAGTTAATTTTATGAAATGATTCCAAGTTTCAAATTTAATTTAATTTTTAATTTTAAAACAGTCCTTTGATGACACAATTGGACTTCGAAATAACTGCGTTATATATTACAATTGAGAAGGCCAAGAAATTACGAGCTCTATAATATGCATTTTGTAAGTTAATTTTATGAAATGATTCCAAGTTTCAAATTTTATTTAATTTTTAATTCTAAAACAATCCTTTGGTGAAACAATTGAACTTCGAAATAAGTGCGTTATATATTGCAATTGAGAAGGTCAAGAAATTACGAGCTCTATAATATGCATTTTGTAAGTTAATTTTATGAAATGATTCCAAGTTTCAAATTTAATTTAATTTTTAATTTTAAAACAGTCCTTTGATGACACAATTGGACTTCGAAATAACTGCGTTATATATTACAATTGAGAAGGTCAAGAAATTACGAGCTCTATAATATGCATTTTGTAAGTTAATTTTATGAAATGATTCCAAGTTTCAAATTTAATTTAATTTTTAATTCTAAAACAATCCTTTGGTGAAACAATTGAACTTCGAAATAAGTGCGTTATATATTGCAATTGAGAAGGTCAAGAAATTACGAGCTCTATAATATGCATTTTGTAAGTTAATTTTATGAAATGATTCCAAGTTTCAAATTTAATTTAATTTTTAATTCTAAAACAATCCTTTGGTGAAACAATTGAACTTCGAAATAAGTGCGTTATATATTGCAATTGAGAAGGTCAAGAAATTACGAGCTCTATAATATGCATTTTGTAAGTTAATTTTATGAAATGATTCCAAGTTTCAAATTTAATTTAATTTTTAATTCTAAAACAATCCTTTGATGAAACAATTGAACTTCGAAATAAGTGCGTTATATATTGCAATTGAGAAGGTCAAGAAATTACGAGCTCTATAATATGCATTTTGTAAGTTAATTTTATGAAATGATTCCAAGTTTCAAATTTAATTTAATTTTTAATTTTAAAACAGTCCTTTGATGAAACAATTGAACTTCGAAATAAGTGAGTTATATATTACAACTGAGAAGGTCAAGAAATTACGAGCTCTATAATATGCATTTTGTTAGTTCATTTTATGAAATGATTCCAAGTTTCAAATTTTATTTAATTTTTAATTCTAAAACAATCCTTTGATGAAACAATTGAACTTCGAAATAAGTGAGTTATATATTACAGTTGAGAATGTCAAGAAATTACGAGCTCTATAATATGCATTTTGTAAGTTCATTTTATGAATTGATTCCAAGTTTCAAATTTTATTTAATTTTTAATTCTAAAACAATCCTTTGATGAAACAATTGAACTTCGAAATAAGTGAGTTATATATTACAACTGAGAAGGTCAAGAAATTACGAGCTCTATAATATGCATTTTGTAAGTTAATTTTATGAAATGATTCCAAGTTTCAAATTTTATTTAATTTTTAATTTTAAAACAGTCCTTTGATGACACAATTGGACTTCGAAATAACTGCGTTATATATTACAATTGAGAAGGTCAAGAAATTACGAGCTTTATAATATGCATTTTGTAAGTTAATTTTATGAAATGATTCCAAGTTTCAAATTTTATTTAATTTTTAATTCTAAAACAATCCTTTGGTGAAACAATTGAACTTCGAAATAAGTGCGTTATATATTGCAATTGAGAAGGTCAAGAAATTACGAGCTCTATAATATGCATTTTGTAAGTTAATTTTATGAAATGATTCCAAGTTTCAAATTTAATTTAATTTTTAATTTTAAAACAGTCCTTTGATGACACAATTGGACTTCGAAATAAGTGAGTTATATATTACAGTTGAGAATGTCAAGAAATTACGAGCTCTATAATATGCATTTTGTAAGTTCATTTTATGAAATGATTCCAAGTTTCAAATTTAATTTAATTTTTAATTTTAAAACAGTCCTTTGATGACACAATTGGACTTCGAAATAACTGCGTTATATATTACAATTGAGAAGGTCAAGAAATTACGAGCTCTATAATATGCATTTTGTAAGTTAATTTTATGAAATGATTCCAAGTTTCAAATTTTATTTAATTTTTATTTCTAAAACAATCCTTTGGTGAAACAATTGAACTTCGAAATAAGTGCGTTATATATTGCAATTGAGAAGGTCAAGAAATTATGAGCTCTATAATATGCATTTTGTAAGTTAATTTTATGAAATGATTCCAAGTTTCAAATTTAATTTAATTTTTAATTCTAAAACAATCCTTTGATGAAACAATTGAACTTCGAAATAAGTGAGTTATATATTACAACTGAGAAGGTCAAGAAATTATGAGCTCTATAATATGCATTTTGTAAGTTAATTTTATGAAATGATTCCAAGTTTCAAATTTTATTTAATTTTTAATTCTAAAACAATCCTTTGGTGAAACAATTGAACTTCGAAATAAGTGCGTTATATATTGCAATTGAGAAGGTCAAGAAATTACGAGCTCTATAATATGCATTTTGTAAGTTAATTTTATGAAATGATTCCAAGTTTCAAATTTAATTTAATTTTTAATTTTAAAACAGTCCTTTGATGACACAATTGGACTTCGAAATAACTGCGTTATATATTACAATTGAAAAGGTCAAGAAATTACGAGCTCTATAATATGCATTTTGTAAGTTCATTTTATGAAATGATTCCAAGTTTCAAATTTTATTTAATTTTTAATTCTAAAACAATCCTTTGATGAAACAATTGAACTTCGAAATAAGTGAGTTATATATTACAGTTGAGAATGTCAAGAAATTACGAGCTCTATAATATGCATTTTGTAAGTTCATTTTATGAAATGATTCCAAGTTTCAAATTTTATTTAATTTTTAATTCTAAAACAATCCTTTGATGAAACAATTGAACTTCGAAATAAGTGAGTTATATATTACAGTTGAGAATGTCAAGAAATTACGAGCTCTATAATATGCATTTTGTAAGTTAATTTTATGAAATGATTCCAAGTTTCAAATTTAATTTAATTTTTAATTCTAAAACAATCCTTTGGTGAAACAATTGAACTTCGAAATAAGTGCGTTATATATTGCAATTGAGAAGGTCAAGAAATTACGAGCTCTATAATATGCATTTTGTAAGTTAATTTTATGAAATGATTCCAAGTTTCAAATTTAATTTAATTTTTAATTTTAAAACAGTCCTTTGATGACACAATTGGACTTCGAAATAACTGCGTTATATATTACAATTGAAAAGGTCAAGAAATTACGAGCTCTATAATATGCATTTTGTAAGTTCATTTTATGAAATGATTCCAAGTTTCAAATTTTATTTAATTTTTAATTCTAAAACAATCCTTTGATGAAACAATTGAACTTCGAAATAAGTGAGTTATATATTACAGTTGAGAATGTCAAGAAATTACGAGCTCTATAATATGCATTTTGTAAGTTAATTTTATGAAATGATTCCAAGTTTCAAATTTAATTTAATTTTTAATTCTAAAACAATCCTTTGATGAAACAATTGAACTTCGAAATAAGTGCGTTATATATTGCAATTGAGAAGGTCAAGAAATTACGAGCTCTATAATATGCATTTTGTAAGTTCATTTTATGAAATGATTCCAAGTTTCAAATTTAATTTAATTTTTAATTCTAAAACAATCCTTTGATGAAACAATTGAACATCGAAATAAGTGCGCTATATATTGCAATTGAGAAGGTCAAGAAATTACGAGCTCTATTATATGCATTTTGTAAGTTAATTTTATGATATGATTCCAAGTTTCAAATTTAATTTAATTTTTAATTCTAAAACAATCCTTTGATGAAACAATTGAACATCGAAATAAGTGCGTTATATATTGCAATTGAGAAGGTCAAGAAATTACGAGCTCTATAATATGCATTTTGTGAGTTAATTTTATGAAATGATTCCAAGTTTCAAATTTAATTTAATTTTTAATTCTAAAACAATCCTTTGATGAAACAATTGAACTTCGAAATAAGTGCGTTATATATTACAGTTGAGAAGGTCAAGAAATTACGAGCTCTATAATATGCATTTTGTAAGTTAATTTTATGAAAATTTGAATGAATTTTTAATTTTAAAACAATCCTTTGATGAAACAATTGAACTTCGAAATAAGTGCGTTATATATTGCAATTGAGAAGGTCAAGAAATTACGAGCTCTATAATATGCATTTTGTAAGTTAATTTTATGAAAATTTGAATGAATTTTTAATTTTAAAACAGTCCTTTGATGACACAATTGGACTTCGAAATAACTGCGTTATATATTGCAATTGAGAAGGTCAAGAAATTACGAGCTCTATAATATGCATTTTGTAAGTGCATTTTATGAAAATTTGAATGAATTTTTAATTTTAAAACAGTCGTTTGATGACACAATTGGACTTCGAAATAAGTGCGTTATATATTACAGTTGAGAAGGTCAAGAAATAACGAGCTCTATAATATGCATTTTGTAAGTTAATTTTATGAAATGATTCCAAGTTTCAAATATAATTTAATTTTTAATTCTAAAACAATCCTTTGGTGAAACAATTGAACTTCGAAATAAGTGCGTTATATATTGCTATTGAGAAGGTCAAGAAATTACGAGCAGTATAATATGCATTTTGTAAGTTCATTTTATGAAATGATTCCAAGTTTCAAATTTAATTTAATTTTTAATTCTAAAACAATCCTTTGATGAAACAATTGAACTTCGAAATAAGTGCGTTATATATTGCAATTGAGAAGGTCAAGAAATTACGAGCTCTATAATATGCATTTTGTAAGTGCATTTTATGAAAATTTGAATGAATTTTTAATTTTAAAACAGTCGTTTGATGACACAATTGGACTTCGAAATAAGTGCGTTATATATTACAGTTGAGAAGGTCAAGAAATAACGAGCTCTATAATATGCATTTTGTAAGTTAATTTTATGAAATGATTCCAAGTTTCAAATTTAATTTAATTTTTAATTCTAAAACAATCCTTTGGTGAAACAATTGAACTTCGAAATAAGTGCGTTATATATTGCAATTGAGAAGGTCAAGAAATTACGAGCAGTATAATATGCATTTTGTAAGTTCATTTTATGAAATGATTCCAAGTTTCAAATTTAATTTAATTTTTAATTCTAAAACAATCCTTTGATGAAACAATTGAACTTCGAAATAAGTGCGTTATATATTACAGTTGAGAAGGTCAATAAAATTACGAGCTCTATAATATGCATTTTGTAAGTTAATATTATGAAATGATTCCAAGTTTCAAATTTAATTAAATTTTTAATTCTAAAACAATCCTTTGATGAAACAATTGAACTTCGAAATAAGTGCGTTTAATATTACAACTGAGAAGGTCAAGAAATTACGAGCTCTATAACATGCATTTTGTAAGTTAATTTTATGAAATGATTCCAAGTTTCAAATTTAATTTAATTTTTAATTCTAAAACAATCCTTTGATGAAACAATTGAACATCGAAATAAGTGCGTTATATATTACAACTGAGAAGGTCAAGAAATAACGAGCTCTATAATATACATTTTGTAAGTTAATTTTATGAAATGATTCCAAGTTTCAAATTTAATTTAATTTTTAATTCTAAAACAATCCTTTGATGAAACAATTGAACTTCGAAATAAGTGCGTTTAATATTACAACTGAGAAGGTCAAGAAATTACGAGCTCTATAACATGCATTTTGTAAGTTAATTTTATGAAATGATTCCAAGTTTCAAATTTAATTTAATTTTTAATTCTAAAACAATCCTTTGATGAAACAATTGAACTTCGAAATAAGTGCGTTATATATTGCAATTGAGAAGGTCAAGAAATAACGAGCTCTATAATATGCATTTTGTAAGTTAATTTTATGAAATGATTCCAAGTTTCAAATTTAATTTAATTTTTAATTCTAAAACAATCCTTTGATGAAACAATTGAACTTCGAAATAAGTGCGTTATATATTGCAATTGAGAAGGTCAAGAAATTACGAGCTCTATAATATGCATTTTGTAAGTTAATTTTATGAAATGATTCCAAGTTTTAAATTTAATTTAATTTTTAATTCTAAAACAATCCTTTGATGAAACAATTGAACTTCGAAATAAGTGCGTTATATATTGCAATTGAGAAGGTCAAGAAATTACGAGCTCTATAATATGCATTTTGTAAGTTCATTTTATGAAATGATTCCAAGTTTCAAATTTAATTTAATTTTTAATTCTAAAACAATCCTTTGATGAAACAATTGAACATCGAAATAAGTGCGTTATATATTGCAATTGAGAAGGTCAAGAAATTACGAGCTCTATAATATGCATTTTGTAAGTTCATTTTATGAAATGATTCCAAGTTTCAAATTTAATTTAATTTTTAATTCTAAAACAATCCTTTGATGAAACAATTGAACTTCGAAATAAGTGCGTTATATATTGCAATTGAGAAGGTCAAGAAATTACGAGCTCTATAATATGCATTTTGTAAGTTTATTTTATGAAATTATTCCAAGTTTCAAATTTAATTTAATTTTTAATTCTAAAACAATCCTTTGATGAAACAATTGAACTTCGAAATAAGTGCGTTATATATTGCAATTGAGAAGGTCAAGAAATTACGAGCTCTATAATATGCATTTTGTAAGTTAATTTTATGAAATGATTCCAAGTTTCAAATTTAATTTAATTTTTAATTCTAAAACAATCCTTTGATGAAACAATTGAACTTCGAAATAAGTGCGTTATATATTGCAATTGAGAAGGTCAAGAAATTAAGAGCTCTATAATATGCATTTTGTAAGTTTATTTTATGAAATGATTCCAAGTTTCAAATTTAATTTAATTTTTAATTCTAAACAATCCTTTGATGAAACAATTGAACATCGAAATAAGTGCGTTATATATTGCAATTGAGAAGGTCAAGAAATTACGAGCTCTATGATATGCATTTTGTAAGGTTATTTTATGAAATGATTCCAAGTTTTAAATTTAATTTAATTTTTAATTCTAAAACAATCCTTTGATGAAACAATTGAACATCGAAATAAGTTCGATATGCATTTTGTAAGGTTATTTTATGAAATGATTCCAAGTTTTAAATTTAATTTAATTTTTAATTCTAAAACAATCCTTTGATGAAACAATTGAACTTCGAAATAAGTGCGTTATATATTGCAATTGAGAAGGTCAAGAAATTACGAGCTCTATAATATGCATTTTGTAAGTTTATTTTATGAAATGATTCCAAGTTTCAAATTTAATTTAATTTTTAATTCTAAAACAATCCTTTGATGAAACAATTGAACTTCGAAATAAGTGCGTTTAATATTACAACTGAGAAGGTCAAGAAATTACGAGCTCTATAACATGCATTTTGTAAGTTAATTTTATGAAATGATTCCAAGTTTCAAATTTAATTTAATTTTTAATTCTAAAACAATCCTTTGATGAAACAGTTGAACATCGAAATAAGTGCGTTATATATTGCAATTGAGAAGGTCAAGAAATAACGAGCTCTATAATATGCATTTTGTAAGTTAATTTTATGAAATTATTCCAAGTTTCAAATTTAATTTAATTTTTAATTCTCAAACAATCCTTTGATGAAACAATTGAACTTCGAAATAAGTGCGTTATATATTGCAATTGAGAAGGTCAAGAAATAACGAGCTCTATAATATGCATTTTGTAAGTTAATTTTATGAAATGATTCCAAGTTTCAAATTTAATTTAATTTTTAATTCTCAAACAATCCTTTGATGAAACAATTGAACTTCGAAATAAGTGCGTTATATATTGCAATTGAGAAGGTCAAGAAATAACGAGCTCTATAATATGCATTTTGTAAGTTAATTTTATGAAATTATTCCAAGTTTCAAATTTAATTTAATTTTTAATTCTAAAACAATCCTTTGATGAAACAATTGAACTTCGAAATAAGTGCGTTATATATTGCAATTGAGAAGGTCAAGAAATTACGAGCTCTATAATATGCATTTTGTAAGTTAATTTTATGAAATGATTCCAAGTTTCAAATTTAATTTAATTTTTAATTCTAAAACAATCCTTTGATGAAACAATTGAACATCGAAATAAGTGCGTTATATATTACAACTGAGAAGGTCAAGAAATAACGAGCTCTATAATATACATTTTGTAAGTTAATTTTATGAAACAATTCCAAGTTTCAAATTTAATTTAATTTTTAATTCTAAAACAATCCTTTGATGAAACAATTGAAGTTCGAAATAAGTGCGTTATATATTGCAATTGAGAAGGTCAAGAAATTACGAGCTCTATAATATGCATTTTGTAAGTTCATTTTATGAAATGATTCCAAGTTTCAAATTTAATTTAATTTTTAATTCTAAAACAATCCTTTGATGAAACAATTGAACTTCGAAATAAGTGCGTTATATATTGCAATTGAGAAGGTCAAGAAATTACGAGCTCTATAATATGCATTTTGTAAGTTAATTTTATGAAATGGTTCCAAGTTTCAAATTTAATTTAATTTTTAATTCTAAAACAATCCTTTGATGAAACAATTGAACATCGAAATAAGTGCGTTATATATTGCAATTGAGAAGGTCAAGAAATTACGAGCTCTATAATATGCATTTTGTAAGTTAATTTTATGAAATGATTCCAAGTTTCAAATTTAATTTAATTTTTAATTCTAAAACAATCCTTTGATGAAACAATTGAACTTCGAAATAAGTGCGTTATATATTGCAATTGAGAAGGTCAAGAAATAACGAGCTCTATAATATGCATTTTGTAAGTTAATTTTATGAAATGATTCCAAGTTTCAAATTTAATTTAATTTTTAATTCTAAAACAATCCTTTAGTTTTAAGTTAATTTTATGAAATGATTCCAAGTTTCAAATTTAATTTAATTTTTAATTCTCAAACAATCCTTTGATGAAACAATTGAACTTCGAAATAAGTGCGTTATATATTGCAATTGAGAAGGTCAAGAAATTACGAGCTCTATAATATGCATTTTGTAAGTTAATTTTATGAAATGATTCCAAGTTTCAAATTTAATTTAATTTTTAATTCTAAAACAATCCTTTGATGAAACAATTGAACTTCGAAATAAGTTCGTTATATATTGCAATTGAGAAGGTCAAGAAATTACGAGCTCTATAATATGCATTTTGTAAGTTAATTTTATGAAATGATTCCAAGTTTCAAATTTAATTTAATTTTTAATTCTAAAACAATCCTTTGATGAAACAATTGAACTTCGAAATAAGTGCGTTATATATTGCAATTGAGAAGGTCAAGAAATTACGAGCTCTATAATATGCATTTTGTAAGTTCATTTTATGAAATGATTCCAAGTTTCAAATTTAATTTAATTTTTAATTCTAAAACAATCCCTTGGTGAAACAATTGAACGAAATAAGTGCGTTATATATTGCAATTGAGAAGGTCAAGAAATTACGAGCTCTATAATATGCATTTTGTAAGTTCATTTTATGAAATGATTCCAAGTTTCAAATTTAATTTAATTTTTAATTCTAAAACAATCCTTTGATGAAACAATTGAACTTCGAAATAAGTGCGTTATATATTGCAATTGAGAAGGTCAAGAAATTACGAGCTCTATAATATGCATTTTGTAAGTTAATTTTATGAAATGATTCCAAGTTTCAAATTTAATTTAATTTTTAATTCTAAAACAATCCTTTGATGAAACAATTGAACTTCGAAATAAGTGCGTTATATATTGCAATTGCGAAGGTCAAGAAATTACGAGCTCTATAATATGCATTTTGTAAGTTAATTTTATGAAATGATTCCAAGTTTCAAATTTAATTTAATTTTTAATTCTAAAACAATCCTTTGATGAAACAATTGAACTTCGAAATAAGTGCGTTATATATTGCAATTGAGAAGGTCAATAAATTACGAGCTCTATAATATGCATTTTGTAAGTTAATTTTATGAAGTGATTCCAAGTTTCAAATTTAATTTAATTTTTAATTCTAAAACAATCCTTTGATGAAACAATTGAACTTCGAAATAAGTGCGTTATATATTGCAATTGAGAAGGTCAAGAAATTACGAGCTCTATAATATGCATTTTGTAAGTTAATTTTATGAAATGATTCCAAGTTTCAAATTTAATTTAATTTTTAATTCTAAAACAATCCTTTGATGAAACAATTGAACTTCGAAATAAGTGCGTTATATATTGCAATTGCGAAGGTCAAGAAATTACGAGCTCTATAATATGCATTTTGTAAGTTAATTTTATGAAGTGATTCCAAGTTTCAAATTTAATTTAATTTTTAATTCTAAAACAATCCTTTGGTGAAACAATTGAACGAAATAAGTGCGTTATATATTGCAATTGAGAAGGTCAAGAAATTACGAGCTCTATAATATGCATTTTGTAAGTTGATTTTATGAAATGATTCCAAGTTTCAAATTTAATTTAATTTTTAATTCTAAAACAATCCTTTGATGAAACAATTGAACTTCGAAATAAGTGCGTTATATATTGCAATTGAGAAGGTCAAGAAATAACGAGCTCTATAATATGCATTTTGTAAGTTAATTTTATGAAATTATTCCAAGTTTCAAATTTAATTTAATTTTTAATTCTAAAACAATCCTTTGATGAAACAATTGAACTTCGAAATAAGTGCGTTATATATTGCAATTGAGAAGGTCAAGAAATTACGAGCTCTATAATATGCATTTTGTAAGTTAATTTTATGAAATGATTCCAAGTTTCAAATTTAATTTAATTTTTAATTCTAAAACAATCCTTTGATGAAACAATTGAACATCGAAATAAGTGCGTTATATATTACAACTGAGAAGGTCAAGAAATAACGAGCTCTATAATATACATTTTGTAAGTTAATTTTATGAAACGATTCCAAGTTTCAAATTTAATTTAATTTTTAATTCTAAAACAATCCTTTGATGAAACAATTGAAGTTCGAAATAAGTGCGTTATATATTGCAATTGAGAAGGTCAAGAAATTACGAGCTCTATAATATGCATTTTGTAAGTTCATTTTATGAAATGATTCCAAGTTTCAAATTTAATTTGATTTTTAATTCTAAAACAATCCTTTGATGAAACAATTGAACTTCGAAATAAGTGCGTTATATATTGCAATTGAGAAGGTCAAGAAATTACGAACTCTATAATATGCATTTTGTAAGTTAATTTTATGAAATGGTTCCAAGTTTCAAATTTAATTTAATTTTTAATTCTAAAACAATCCTTTGATGAAACAATTGAACATCGAAATAAGTGCGTTATATATTGCAATTGAGAAGGTCAAGAAATTACGAGCTCTATAATATGCATTTTGTAAGTTAATTTTATGAAATGATTCCAAGTTTCAAATTTAATTTAATTTTTAATTCTAAAACAATCCTTTGATGAAACAATTGAACTTCGAAATAAGTGCGTTATATATTGCAATTGAGAAGGTCAAGAAATAACGAGCTCTATAATATGCATTTTGTAAGTTAATTTTATGAAATGATTCCAAGTTTCAAATTTAATTTAATTTTTAATTCTAAAACAATCCTTTAGTTTTAAGTTAATTTTATGAAATGATTCCAAGTTTCAAATTTAATTTAATTTTTAATTCTCAAACAATCCTTTGATGAAACAATTGAACTTCGAAATAAGTGCGTTATATATTGCAATTGAGAAGGTCAAGAAATTACGAGCTCTATAATATGCATTTTGTAAGTTAATTTTATGAAATGATTCCAAGTTTCAAATTTAATTTAATTTTTAATTCTAAAACAATCCTTTGATGAAACAATTGAACTTCGAAATAAGTTCGTTATATATTGCAATTGAGAAGGTCAAGAAATTACGAGCTCTATAATATGCATTTTGTAAGTTAATTTTATGAAATGATTCCAAGTTTCAAATTTAATTTAATTTTTAATTCTAAAACAATCCTTTGATGAAACAATTGAACTTCGAAATAAGTGCGTTATATATTGCAATTGAGAAGGTCAAGAAATTACGAGCTCTATAATATGCATTTTGTAAGTTCATTTTATGAAATGATTCCAAGTTTCAAATTTAATTTAATTTTTAATTCTAAAACAATCCCTTGGTGAAACAATTGAACGAAATAAGTGCGTTATATATTGCAATTGAGAAGGTCAAGAAATTACGAGCTCTATAATATGCATTTTGTAAGTTCATTTTATGAAATGATTCCAAGTTTCAAATTTAATTTAATTTTTAATTCTAAAACAATCCTTTGATGAAACAATTGAACTTCGAAATAAGTGCGTTATATATTGCAATTGAGAAGGTCAAGAAATTACGAGCTCTATAATATGCATTTTGTAAGTTTATTTTATGAAATGATTCCAAGTTTCAAATTTAATTTAATTTTTAATTCTAAAACAATCCTTTGATGAAACAATTGAACTTCGAAATAAGTGCGTTATATATTGCAATTGCGAAGGTCAAGAAATTACGAGCTCTATAATATGCATTTTGTAAGTTAATTTTATGAAATGATTCCAAGTTTCAAATTTAATTTAATTTTTAATTCTAAAACAATCCTTTGATGAAACAATTGAACTTCGAAATAAGTGCGTTATATATTGCAATTGAGAAGGTCAATAAATTACGAGCTCTATAATATGCATTTTGTAACTTAATTTTATGAAGTGATTCCAAGTTTCAAATTTAATTTAATTTTTAATTCTAAAACAATCCTTTGATGAAACAATTGAACTTCGAAATAAGTGCGTTATATATTGCAATTGAGAAGGTCAAGAAATTACGAGCTCTATAATATGCATTTTGTAAGTTAATTTTATGAAATGATTCCAAGTTTCAAATTTAATTTAATTTTTAATTCTAAAACAATCCTTTGATGAAACAATTGAACTTCGAAATAAGTGCGTTATATATTGCAATTGCGAAGGTCAAGAAATTACGAGCTCTATAATATGCATTTTGTAAGTTAATTTTATGAAGTGATTCCAAGTTTCAAATTTAATTTAATTTTTAATTCTAAAACAATCCTTTGGTGAAACAATTGAACGAAATAAGTGCGTTATATATTGCAATTGAGAAGGTCAAGAAATTACGAGCTCTATAATATGCATTTTGTAAGTTGATTTTATGAAATGATTCCAAGTTTCAAATTTAATTTAATTTTTAATTCTAAAACAATCCTTTGATGAAACAATTGAACTTCGAAATAAGTGCGTAATATATTGCAATTGAGAAGGTCAAGAAATTACGAGCTCTATAATATGCATTTTGTAAGTTAATTTTATGAAATGGTTCCAAGTTTCAAATTTGATTGAAATTTTAATTCTAAAACAGTCCTTTGATGACACAATTGGACTTCGAAATAATTGCGTTACATATTACAGTTGAGAAGGTCAAGAAATTACGAGCTCTATAATATGCATTTTGTAAGTTAATTTTATGAAATGGTTCCAAGTTTCAAATTTGATTGAAATTTTAATTCTGAAACAGTCCTTTGATGACACAATTGGACTTCGAAATAATTGCGTTACATATTACAGTTGAGAAGGTCAAGAAATTACGAGCTCTATAATATGCATTTTGTAAGTTAATTTTATGAAATGGTTCCAAGTTTCAAATTTGATTGAAATTTTAATTCTAAAACAGTCCTTTGATGACACAATTGAACTTCGAAATAAGTGCGTTATATATTGCAATTGAGAAGGTCAAGAAATTACGAGCTCTATAATATGCATTTTGTAAGTTAATTTTATGAAATTATTCCAAGTTTCAAATTTAATTTAATTTTTAATTCTAAAACAATCCTTTGATGAAACAATTGAACTTCGAAATAAGTGCGTTATATATTGCAATTGAGAAGGTCAAGAAATTACGAGCTCTATAATATGCATTTTGTAAGTTAATTTTATGAAATGGTTCCAAGTTTCAAATTTGATTGAAATTTTAATTCTAAAACAGTCCTTTGATGACACAATTGGACTTCGAAATAATTGCGTTACATATAACAGTTGAGAAGGTCAAGAAATTACGAGCTCTATAATATGCATTTTGTAAGTTAATTTTATGAAATGGTTCCAAGTTTCAAATTTGATTGAAATTTTAATTCTAAAACAGTCCTTTGATGACACAATTGGACTTCGAAATAAGTGCGTTATATATTGCAATTGAGAAGGTCAAGAAATTACGAGCTCTATAATATGCATTTTGTAAGTTAATTTTATGAAATGATTCCAAGTTTCAAATTTAATTTAATTTTTAATTGTAAAACAATCCTTTGGTGAAACAATTGAACTTCGAAATAAGTGCGTTATATATTGCAATTGAGAAGGTCAATAAATTACGAGCTCTATAATATGCATTTTGTAAGTTAATTTTATGAAGTGATTCCAAGTTTCAAATTTAATTTAATTTTTAATTCTAAAACAATCCTTTGATGAAACAATTGAACTTCGAAATAAGTGCGTAATATATTGCAATTGAGAAGGTCAAGAAATTACGAGCTCTATAATATGAAATGATTCCAAGTTTCAAATTTAATTTAATTTTTAATTCTAAAACAATCCTTTGATGAAACAATTGAACTTCGAAATAAGTGCGTTATATATTGCAATTGAGAAGGTCAAGAAATTACGAGCTCTATAATATGCATTTTGTAAGTTAATTTTATGAAATGGTTCCAAGTTTCAAATTTGATTGAAATTTTAATTCTAAAACAGTCCTTTGATGACACAATTGGACTTCGAAATAATTGCGTTACATATAACAGTTGAGAAGGTCAAGAAATTACGAGCTCTATAATATGCATTTTGTAAGTTAATTTTATGAAATGGTTCCAAGTTTCAAATTTGATTGAAATTTTAATTCTAAAACAGTCCTTTGATGACACAATTGGACTTCGAAATAAGTGCGTTATATATTGCAATTGAGAAGGTCAAGAAATTACGAGCTCTATAATATGCATTTTGTAAGTTAATTTTATGAAATGATTCCAAGTTTCAAATTTAATTTAATTTTTAATTCTAAAACAATCCTTTGATGAAACAATTGAACATCGAAATAAGTGCGTTATATATTGCAATTGAGAAGGTCAAGAAATAACGAGCTCTATAATATGCATTTTGTAAGTTAATTTTATGAAATGATTCCAAGTTTCAAATTTAATTTAATTTTTAATTCTAAAACAATCCTTTGATGAAACAATTGAACTTCGAAATAAGTGCGTTATATATTGCAATTGAGAAGGTCAAGAAATAACGAGCTCTATAATATGCATTTTGTAAGTTAATTTTATGAAATGATTCCAAGTTTCAAATTTAATTTAATTTTTAATTCTAAAACAATCCTTTAGTTTTAAGTTAATTTTATGAAATGATTCCAAGTTTCAAATTTAATTTAATTTTTAATTCTCAAACAATCCTTTGATGAAACAATTGAACTTCGAAATAAGTGCGTTATATATTGCAATTGAGAAGGTCAAGAAATTACGAGCTCTATAATATGCATTTTGTAAGTTAATTTTATGAAATGATTCCAAGTTTCAAATTTAATTTAATTTTTAATTCTAAAACAATCCTTTGATGAAACAATTGAACTTCGAAATAAGTTCGTTATATATTGCAATTGAGAAGGTCAAGAAATTACGAGCTCTATAATATGCATTTTGTAAGTTAATTTTATGAAATGATTCCAAGTTTCAAATTTAATTTAATTTTTAATTCTAAAACAATCCTTTGATGAAACAATTGAACTTCGAAATAAGTGCGTTATATATTGCAATTGAGAAGGTCAAGAAATTACGAGCTCTATAATATGCATTTTGTAAGTTCATTTTATGAAATGATTCCAAGTTTCAAATTTAATTTAATTTTTAATTCTAAAACAATCCTTTGATGAAACAATTGAACTTCGAAATAAGTGCGTTATATATTGCAATTGAGAAGGTCAAGAAATTACGAGCTCTATAATATGCATTTTGTAAGTTAATTTTATGAAATGATTCCAAGTTTCAAATTTAATTTAATTTTTAATTCTAAAACAATCCTTTGATGAAACAATTGAACTTCGAAATAAGTGCGTTATATATTGCAATTGAGAAGGTCAAGAAATTACGAGCTCTATAATATGCATTTTGTAAGTTCATTTTATGAAATGATTCCAAGTTTCAAATTTAATTTAATTTTTAATTCTAAAACAATCCTTTGATGAAACAATTGAACTTCGAAATAAGTGCGTTATATATTGCAATTGCGAAGGTCAAGAAATTACGAGCTCTATAATATGCATTTTGTAAGTTAATTTTATGAAATGATTCCAAGTTTCAAATTTAATTTAATTTTTAATTCTAAAACAATCCTTTGATGAAACAATTGAACTTCGAAATAAGTGCGTTATATATTGCAATTGAGAAGGTCAATAAATTACGAGCTCTATAATATGCATTTTGTAAGTTAATTTTATGAAGTGATTCCAAGTTTCAAATTTAATTTAATTTTTAATTCTAAAACAATCCTTTGATGAAACAATTGAACTTCGAAATAAGTGCGTTATATATTGCAATTGAGAAGGTCAAGAAATTACGAGCTCTATAATATGCATTTTGTAAGTTAATTTTATGAAATGATTCCAAGTTTCAAATTTAATTTAATTTTTAATTCTAAAACAATCCTTTGATGAAACAATTGAACTTCGAAATAAGTGCGTTATATATTGCAATTGCGAAGGTCAAGAAATTACGAGCTCTATAATATGCATTTTGTAAGTTAATTTTATGAAGTGATTCCAAGTTTCAAATTTAATTTAATTTTTAATTCTAAAACAATCCTTTGGTGAAACAATTGAACGAAATAAGTGCGTTATATATTGCAATTGAGAAGGTCAAGAAATTACGAGCTCTATAATATGCATTTTGTAAGTTGATTTTATGAAATGATTCCAAGTTTCAAATTTAATTTAATTTTTAATTCTAAAACAATCCTTTGATGAAACAATTGAACTTCGAAATAAGTGCGTTATATATTGCAATTGAGAAGGTCAAGAAATAACGAGCTCTATAATATGCATTTTGTAAGTTAATTTTATGAAATTATTCCAAGTTTCAAATTTAATTTAATTTTTAATTCTAAAACAATCCTTTGATGAAACAATTGAACTTCGAAATAAGTGCGTTATATATTGCAATTGAGAAGGTCAAGAAATTACGAGCTCTATAATATGCATTTTGTAAGTTAATTTTATGAAATGATTCCAAGTTTCAAATTTAATTTAATTTTTAATTCTAAAACAATCCTTTGATGAAACAATTGAACATCGAAATAAGTGCGTTATATATTACAACTGAGAAGGTCAAGAAATAACGAGCTCTATAATATACATTTTGTAAGTTAATTTTATGAAACGATTCCAAGTTTCAAATTTAATTTAATTTTTAATTCTAAAACAATCCTTTGATGAAACAATTGAAGTTCGAAATAAGTGCGTTATATATTGCAATTGAGAAGGTCAAGAAATTACGAGCTCTATAATATGCATTTTGTAAGTTCATTTTATGAAATGATTCCAAGTTTCAAATTTAATTTGATTTTTAATTCTAAAACAATCCTTTGATGAAACAATTGAACTTCGAAATAAGTGCGTTATATATTGCAATTGAGAAGGTCAAGAAATTACGAACTCTATAATATGCATTTTGTAAGTTAATTTTATGAAATGGTTCCAAGTTTCAAATTTAATTTAATTTTTAATTCTAAAACAATCCTTTGATGAAACAATTGAACATCGAAATAAGTGCGTTATATATTGCAATTGAGAAGGTCAAGAAATTACGAGCTCTATAATATGCATTTTGTAAGTTAATTTTATGAAATGATTCCAAGTTTCAAATTTAATTTAATTTTTAATTCTAAAACAATCCTTTGATGAAACAATTGAACTTCGAAATAAGTGCGTTATATATTGCAATTGAGAAGGTCAAGAAATAACGAGCTCTATAATATGCATTTTGTAAGTTAATTTTATGAAATGATTCCAAGTTTCAAATTTAATTTAATTTTTAATTCTAAAACAATCCTTTAGTTTTAAGTTAATTTTATGAAATGATTCCAAGTTTCAAATTTAATTTAATTTTTAATTCTCAAACAATCCTTTGATGAAACAATTGAACTTCGAAATAAGTGCGTTATATATTGCAATTGAGAAGGTCAAGAAATTACGAGCTCTATAATATGCATTTTGTAAGTTAATTTTATGAAATGATTCCAAGTTTCAAATTTAATTTAATTTTTAATTCTAAAACAATCCTTTGATGAAACAATTGAACTTCGAAATAAGTTCGTTATATATTGCAATTGAGAAGGTCAAGAAATTACGAGCTCTATAATATGCATTTTGTAAGTTAATTTTATGAAATGATTCCAAGTTTCAAATTTAATTTAATTTTTAATTCTAAAACAATCCTTTGATGAAACAATTGAACTTCGAAATAAGTGCGTTATATATTGCAATTGAGAAGGTCAAGAAATTACGAGCTCTATAATATGCATTTTGTAAGTTCATTTTATGAAATGATTCCAAGTTTCAAATTTAATTTAATTTTTAATTCTAAAACAATCCCTTGGTGAAACAATTGAACGAAATAAGTGCGTTATATATTGCAATTGAGAAGGTCAAGAAATTACGAGCTCTATAATATGCATTTTGTAAGTTCATTTTATGAAATGATTCCAAGTTTCAAATTTAATTTAATTTTTAATTCTAAAACAATCCTTTGATGAAACAATTGAACTTCGAAATAAGTGCGTTATATATTGCAATTGAGAAGGTCAAGAAATTACGAGCTCTATAATATGCATTTTGTAAGTTCATTTTATGAAATGATTCCAAGTTTCAAATTTAATTTAATTTTTAATTCTAAAACAATCCTTTGATGAAACAATTGAACTTCGAAATAAGTGCGTTATATATTGCAATTGCGAAGGTCAAGAAATTACGAGCTCTATAATATGCATTTTGTAAGTTAATTTTATGAAATGATTCCAAGTTTCAAATTTAATTTAATTTTTAATTCTAAAACAATCCTTTGATGAAACAATTGAACTTCGAAATAAGTGCGTTATATATTGCAATTGAGAAGGTCAATAAATTACGAGCTCTATAATATGCATTTTGTAAGTTAATTTTATGAAGTGATTCCAAGTTTCAAATTTAATTTAATTTTTAATTCTAAAACAATCCTTTGATGAAACAATTGAACTTCGAAATAAGTGCGTTATATATTGCAATTGAGAAGGTCAAGAAATTACGAGCTCTATAATATGCATTTTGTAAGTTAATTTTATGAAATGATTCCAAGTTTCAAATTTAATTTAATTTTTAATTCTAAAACAATCCTTTGATGAAACAATTGAACTTCGAAATAAGTGCGTTATATATTGCAATTGCGAAGGTCAAGAAATTACGAGCTCTATAATATGCATTTTGTAAGTTAATTTTATGAAGTGATTCCAAGTTTCAAATTTAATTTAATTTTTAATTCTAAAACAATCCTTTGGTGAAACAATTGAACGAAATAAGTGCGTTATATATTGCAATTGAGAAGGTCAAGAAATTACGAGCTCTATAATATGCATTTTGTAAGTTGATTTTATGAAATGATTCCAAGTTTCAAATTTAATTTAATTTTTAATTCTAAAACAATCCTTTGATGAAACAATTGAACTTCGAAATAAGTGCGTAATATATTGCAATTGAGAAGGTCAAGAAATTACGAGCTCTATAATATGCATTTTGTAAGTTAATTTTATGAAATGGTTCCAAGTTTCAAATTTGATTGAAATTTTAATTCTAAAACAGTCCTTTGATGACACAATTGGACTTCGAAATAATTGCGTTACATATTACAGTTGAGAAGGTCAAGAAATTACGAGCTCTATAATATGCATTTTGTAAGTTAATTTTATGAAATGGTTCCAAGTTTCAAATTTGATTGAAATTTTAATTCTGAAACAGTCCTTTGATGACACAATTGGACTTCGAAATAATTGCGTTACATATTACAGTTGAGAAGGTCAAGAAATTACGAGCTCTATAATATGCATTTTGTAAGTTAATTTTATGAAATGGTTCCAAGTTTCAAATTTGATTGAAATTTTAATTCTAAAACAGTCCTTTGATGACACAATTGAACTTCGAAATAAGTGCGTTATATATTGCAATTGAGAAGGTCAAGAAATTACGAGCTCTATAATATGCATTTTGTAAGTTAATTTTATGAAATTATTCCAAGTTTCAAATTTAATTTAATTTTTAATTCTAAAACAATCCTTTGATGAAACAATTGAACTTCGAAATAAGTGCGTTATATATTGCAATTGAGAAGGTCAAGAAATTACGAGCTCTATAATATGCATTTTGTAAGTTAATTTTATGAAATGATTCCAAGTTTCAAATTTAATTTAATTTTTAATTCTAAAACAATCCTTTGATGAAACAATTGAACTTCGAAATAAGTGCGTTATATATTGCAATTGAGAAGGTCAAGAAATTACGAGCTCTATAATATGCATTTTGTAAGTTAATTTTATGAAATGGTTCCAAGTTTCAAATTTGATTGAAATTTTAATTCTAAAACAGTCCTTTGATGACACAATTGGACTTCGAAATAATTGCGTTACATATAACAGTTGAGAAGGTCAAGAAATTACGAGCTCTATAATATGCATTTTGTAAGTTAATTTTATGAAATGGTTCCAAGTTTCAAATTTGATTGAAATTTTAATTCTAAAACAGTCCTTTGATGACACAATTGGACTTCGAAATAAGTGCGTTATATATTGCAATTGAGAAGGTCAAGAAATTACGAGCTCTATAATATGCATTTTGTAAGTTAATTTTATGAAATGATTCCAAGTTTCAAATTTAATTTAATTTTTAATTGTAAAACAATCCTTTGGTGAAACAATTGAACTTCGAAATAAGTGCGTTATATATTGCAATTGAGAAGGTCAATAAATTACGAGCTCTATAATATGCATTTTGTAAGTTAATTTTATGAAGTGATTCCAAGTTTCAAATTTAATTTAATTTTTAATTCTAAAACAATCCTTTGATGAAACAATTGAACTTCGAAATAAGTGCGTAATATATTGCAATTGAGAAGGTCAAGAAATTACGAGCTCTATAATATGAAATGATTCCAAGTTTCAAATTTAATTTAATTTTTAATTCTAAAACAATCCTTTGATGAAACAATTGAACTTTGAAATAAGTGCGTTATATATTGCAATTGAGAAGGTCAAGAAATTACGAGCTCTATAATATGCATTTTGTAAGTTAATTTTATGAAATGGTTCCAAGTTTCAAATTTGATTGAAATTTTAATTCTAAAACAGTCCTTTGATGACACAATTGGACTTCGAAATAATTGCGTTACATATAACAGTTGAGAAGGTCAAGAAATTACGAGCTCTATAATATGCATTTTGTAAGTTAATTTTATGAAATGGTTCCAAGTTTCAAATTTGATTGAAATTTTAATTCTAAAACAGTCCTTTGATGACACAATTGGACTTCGAAATAAGTGCGTTATATATTGCAATTGAGAAGGTCAAGAAATTACGAGCTCTATAATATGCATTTTGTAAGTTAATTTTATGAAATGATTCCAAGTTTCAAATTTAATTTAATTTTTAATTGTAAAACAATCCTTTGGTGAAACAATTGAACTTCGAAATAAGTGCGTTATATATTGCAATTGAGAAGGTCAATAAATTACGAGCTCTATAATATGCATTTTGTAAGTTAATTTTATGAAGTGATTCCAAGTTTCAAATTTAATTTAATTTTTAATTCTAAAACAATCCTTTGATGAAACAATTGAACTTCGAAATAAGTGCGTAATATATTGCAATTGAGAAGGTCAAGAAATTACGAGCTCTATAATATGCATTTTGTAAGTTAATTTTATGAAATGGTTCCAAGTTTCAAATTTGATTGAAATTTTAATTCTGAAACAGTCCTTTGATGACACAATTGGACTTCGAAATAATTGCGTTACATATTACAGTTGAGAAGGTCAAGAAATTACGAGCTCTATAATATGCATTTTGTCAGTTAATTTTATGAAATGGTTCCAAGTTTCAAATTTGATTGAAATTTTAATTCTAAAACAGTCCTTTGATGACACAATTGAACTTCGAAATAAGTGCGTTATATATTGCAATTGAGAAGGTCAAGAAATTACGAGCTCTATAATATGCATTTTGTAAGTTAATTTTATGAAATGATTCCAAGTTTCAAATTTAATTTAATTTTTAATTCTAAAACAATCCTTTGATGAAACAATTGAACTTCGAAATAAGTGCGTTATATATTGCAATTGAGAAGGTCAAGAAATTACGAGCTCTATAATATGCATTTTGTAAGTTAATTTTATGAAATGGTTCCAAGTTTCAAATTTGGTTGAAATTTTAATTCTAAAACAGTCCTTTGATGACACAATTGGACTTCGAAATAAGTGCGTTATATATTGCAATTGAGAAGGTCAAGAAATTACGAGCTCTATAATATGCATTTTGTGAGTTAATTTTATGAAATGATTCCAAGTTTCAAATTTAATTTAATTTTTAATTCTAAAACAATCCTTTGATGAATCAATTGAACTTCGAAATAAGTGCGTTATATATTGCAATTGAGAAGGTCAAGAAATTACGAGCTCTATAATATGCATTTTGTAAGTTAATTTTATGAAATGATTCCAAGTTTCAAATTTAATTTAATTTTTAATTCTAAAACAATCCTTTGGTGAAACAATTGAACGAAATAAGTGCGTTATATATTGCAATTGAGAAGGTCAAGAAATAACGAGCTCTATAATATGCATTTTTTAAGTTCATTTTATGAAATGATTCCAAGTTTCAAATTTAATTTAATTTTTAATTCTAAAACAATCCTTTGATGAAACAATTGAACTTCGAAATAAGTGCGTTATATATTGCAATTGAGAAGGTCAAGAAATTACGAGCTCTATAATATGCATTTTGTAAGTTAATTTTATGAAATGATTCCAAGTTTCAAATTTAATTTAATTTTTAATTCTAAAACAATCCTTTGATGAAACAATTGAACTTCGAAATAAGTGCGTTATATATTGCAATTGAGAAGGTCAAGAAATTACGAGCTCTATAATATGCATTTTGTAAGTTAATTTTATGAAATGGTTCCAAGTTTCAAATTTGATTGAAATTTTAATTCTAAAACAGTCCTTTGATGACACAATTGGACTTCGAAATAATTGCGTTACATATTACAGTTGAGATGGTCAAGAAATTACGAGCTCTAAAATATGCATTTTGTAAGTTAATTTTATGAAATGGTTCCAAGTTTCAAATTTGATTGAAATTTTAATTCTAAAACAGTCCTTTGATGACACAATTGGACTTCGAAATAATTGCGTTACATATAACAGTTGAGAAGGTCAAGAAATTACGAGCTCTATAATATGCATTTTGTAAGTTAATTTTATGAAATGGTTCCAAGTTTCAAATTTGATTGAAATTTTAATTCTAAAACAGTCCTTTGATGACACAATTGGACTTCGAAATAAGTGCGTTATATATTGCAATTGAGAAGGTCAAGAAATTACGAGCTCTATAATATGCATTTTGTGAGTTAATTTTATGAAATGATTCCAAGTTTCAAATTTAATTTAATTTTTAATTCCAAAACAATCCTTTGATGAAACAATTAAACTTCGAAATAAGTGCGTTATATATTGCAATTGAGAAGGTCAAGAAATTACGAGCTCTATAATATGCATTTTGTAAGTTAATTTTATGAAATGATTCCAAGTTTCAAATTTAATTTAATTTTTAATTCTAAAACAATCCTTTGGTGAAACAATTGAACGAAATAAGTGCGTTATATATTGCAATTGAGAAGGTCAAGAAATAACGAGCTCTATAATATGCATTTTGTAAGTTCATTTTATGAAATGATTCCAAGTTTCAAATTTAATTTAATTTTTAATTCTAAAACAATCCTTTGATGAAACAATTGAACTTCGAAATAAGTGCGTTATATATTGCAATTGAGAAGGTCAAGAAATTACGAGCTCTATAATATGCATTTTGTAAGTTAATTTTATGAAATGATTCCAAGTTTCAAATTTAATTTAATTTTTAATTCTAAAACAATCCTTTGATGAAACAATTGAACTTCGAAATAAGTGCGTTATATATTGCAATTGAGAAGGTCAAGAAATTACGAGCTCTATAATATGCATTTTGTAAGTTAATTTTATGAAATGGTTCCAAGTTTCAAATTTGATTGAAATTTTAATTCTAAAACAGTCCTTTGATGACACAATTGGACTTCGAAATAATTGCGTTACATATTACAGTTGAGATGGTCAAGAAATTACGAGCTCTAAAATATGCATTTTGTAAGTTAATTTTATGAAATGGTTCCAAGTTTCAAATTTGATTGAAATTTTAATTCTAAAACAGTCCTTTGATGACACAATTGGAATTCGAAATAATTGCGTTACATATTACAGTTGAGAAGGTCAAGAAATTACGAGCTCTATAATATGCATTTTGTAAGCTAATTTTATGAAATGGTTCCAAGTTTCAAATTTGATTGAAATTTTAATTCTAAAACAGTCCTTTGATGACACATTTGGACTTCGAAATAATTGCGTTACATAATACAGTTGAGAAGGTCAAGAAATTACGAGCTCTATAATATGCATTTTGTAAGTTAATTTTATGAAATGGTTCCAAGTTTCAAATTTGATTGAAATTTTAATTCTAAAACAGTCCTTTGATGTGACAATTGGACTTCGAAATAATTGCGTTACATATTACAGTTGAGAAGGTCAAGAAATTACGAGCTCTATAATATGCATTTTGTAAGTTAATTTTATGAAAATTTGAATGAATTTTTAATTTTAAAACAGTCCTTTGATGACACAATTGGACTTCGAAATAACTGCGTTATATATTACAGTTGAGAAGGTCAAGAAATTACGAGCTCTAAAATATGCATTTTGTAAGTTAATTTTATGAAATGATTCCAAGTTTCAAATTTAATTTTTAATTCTAAAACAATCCTTTGATGAAACAATTGAACTTCGAAATAAGTGAGTTATATATTACAACTGAGAAGGTCAAGAAATTACGAGCTCTATAATATGCATTTTGTAAGTTCATTTTATGAAATGATTCCAAGTTTCAAATTTAATTTAATTTTTAATTCTAAAACAATCCTTTGGTGAAACAATTGAACGAAATAAGTGCGTTATATATTGCAATTGAGAAGGTCAAGAAATAACGAGCTCTATAATATGCATTTTGTAAGTTCATTTTATGAAATGATTCCAAGTTTCAAATTTAATTTAATTTTTAATTCGAAAACAATCCTTTGATGAAACAATTGAACTTCGAAATAAGTGCGTTATATATTGCAATTGAGAAGGTCAAGAAATTACGAGCTCTATAATATGCATTTTGTAAGTTAATTTTATGAAATGATTCCAAGTTTCAAATTTAATTTAATTTTTAATTCTAAAACAATCCTTTGATGAAACAATTGAACTTCGAAATAAGTGCGTTATATATTGCAATTGAGAAGGTCAAGAAATTACGAGCTCTATAATATGCATTTTGTAAGTTAATTTTATGAAATGGTTCCAAGTTTCAAATTTGATTGAAATTTTAATTCTAAAACAGTCCTTTGATGACACAATTGGACTTCGAAATAATTGCGTTACATATTACAGTTGAGAAGGTCAAGAAATTACGAGCTCTATAATATGCATTTTGTAAGCTAATTTTATGAAATGGTTCCAAGTTTCAAATTTGATTGAAATTTTAATTCTAAAACAGTCCTTTGATGACACAATTGGACTTCGAAATAATTGCGTTACATATTACAGTTGAGAAGGTCAAGAAATTACGAGCTCTATAATATGCATTTTGTAAGTTAATTTTATGAAATGATTCCAAGTTTCAAATTTAATTTTTAATTCTAAAACAATCCTTTGATGAAACAATTGAACTTCGAAATAAGTGAGTTATATATTACAACTGAGAAGGTCAAGAAATTACGAGCTCTATAATATGCATTTTGTAAGTTAATTTTATGAAATGATTCCAAGTTTCAAATTTAATTTTTAATTCTAAAACAATCCTTTGATGAAACAATTGAACTTCGAAATAAGTGAGTTATATATTACAACTGAGAAGGTCAAGAAATTACGAGCTCTATAATATGCATTTTGTAAGTTAATTTTATGAAATGATTCCAAGTTTCAAATTTAATTTAATTTTTAATTCTAAAACAATCCTTTGATGAAACAATTGAACTTCGAAATAAGTGCGTTATATATTGCAATTGAGAAGGTCAAGAAATTACGAGCTCTATAATATGCATTTTGTAAGTTCATTTTATGAAATGATTCCAAGTTTCAAATTTAATTTAATTTTTAATTCTAAAACAATCCTTTGGTGAAACAATTGAACGAAATAAGTGGGTTATATATTGCAATTGAGAAGGTCAAGAAATTACGAGCTCTATAATATGCATTTTGTAAGTTCATTTTATGAAATGATTCCAAGTTTCAAATTTAATTTAATTCTTAATTCTAAAACAATCCTTTGATGAAACAATTGAACTTCGAAATAAGTGCGTTATATATTGCAATTGAGAAGGTCAAGAAATTACGAGCTCTATAATATGCATTTTGTAAGTTAATTTTATGAAATGATTCCAAGTTTCAAATTTAATTTAATTTTTAATTCTAAAACAATCCTTTGATGAAACAATTGAACTTCGAAATAAGTGCGTTATATATTGCAATTGAGAAGGTCAAGAAATTACGAGCTCTATAATATGCATTTTGTAAGTTAATTTTATGAAATGATTCCAAGTTTCAAATTTAATTTAATTTTTAATTCTAAAACAATCCTTTGGTGAAACAATTGAACGAAATAAGTGCGTTATATATTGCAATTGAGAAGGTCAAGAAATTACGAGCTCTATAATATGCATTTTGTAAGTTCATTTTATGAAATGATTCCAAGTTTCAAATTTAATTTAATTTTTAATTCTAAAACAATCCTTTGATGAAACAATTGAACTTCGAAATAAGTGCGTTATATATTGCAATTGAGAAGGTCAAGAAATTACGAGCTCTATAATATGCATTTTGTAAGTTAATTTTATGAAATGATTCCAAGTTTCAAATTTAATTTAATTTTTAATTCTAAAACAATCCTTTGATGAAACAATTGAACTTCGAAATAAGTGCGTTATATATTGCAATTGAGAAGGTCAAGAAATTACGAGCTCTATATTATGCATTTTGTAAGTTAATTTTATGAAATGATTCCAAGTTTCAAATTTAATTTAATTTTTAATTCTAAAACAATCCTTTGGTGAAACAATTGAACGAAATAAGTGCGTTATATATTGCAATTGAGAAGGTCAAGAAATTACGAGCTCTATAATATGCATTTTGTAAGTTAATTTTATGAAATGATTCCAAGTTTCAAATTTAATTTAATTTTTAATTCTAAAACAATCCTTTGGTGAAACAATTGAACGAAATAAGTGCGTTATATATTGCAATTGAGAAGGTCAAGAAATTACGAGCTCTATAATATGCATTTTGTAAGTTAATTTTATGAAATGATTCCAAGTCTCAAATTTAATTTAATTTTTAATTCTAAAACAATCCTTTGGTGAAACAATTGAACGAAATAAGTGCGTTATATATTGCAATTGAGAAGGTCAAGAAATTACGAGCTCTATAATATGCATTTTGTAAGTTAATTTTATGAAATGATTCCAAGTTTCAAATTTAATTTAATTTTTAATTCTAAAACAATCCTTTGGTGAAACAATTGAACGAAATAAGTGCGTTATATATTGCAATTGAGAAGGTCAAGAAATTACGAGCTCTATAATATGCATTTTGTAAGTTCATTTTATGAAATGATTCCAAGTTTCAAATTTAATTTAATTTTTAATTCTAAAACAATCCTTTGATGAAACAATTGAACTTCGAAATAAGTGCGTTATATATTGCAATTGAGAAGGTCAAGAAATTACGAGCTCTATAATATGCATTTTGTAAGTTAATTTTATGAAATGATTCCAAGTTTCAAATTTAATTTAATTTTTAATTCTAAAACAATCCTTTGATGAAACAATTGAACTTCGAAATAAGTGCGTTATATATTGCAATTGAGAAGGTCAAGAAATTACGAGCTCTATAATATGCATTTTGTAAGTTAATTTTATGAAATGATTCCAAGTTTCAAATTTAATTTAATTTTTAATTCTAAAACAATCCTTTGGTGAAACAATTGAACGAAATAAGTGCGTTATATATTGCAATTGAGAAGGTCAAGAAATTACGAGCTCTATAATATGCATTTTGTAAGTTCATTTTATGAAATGATTCCAAGTTTCAAATTTAATTTAATTTTTAATTCTAAAACAATCCTTTGGTGAAACAATTGAACGAAATAAGTGCGTTATATATTGCAATTGAGAAGGTCAAGAAATTACGAGCTCTATAATATGCATTTTGTAAGTTCATTTTATGAAATGATTCCAAGTTTCAAATTTAATTTAATTTTTAATTCTAAAACAATCCTTTGGTGAAACAATTGAACGAAATAAGTGCGTTATATATTGCAATTGAGAAGGTCAAGAAATTACGAGCTCTATAATATGCATTTTGTAAGTTCATTTTATGAAATGATTCCAAGTTTCAAATTTAATTTAATTTTTAATTCTAAAACAATCCTTTGGTGAAACAATTGAACGAAATAAGTGCGTTATATATTGCAATTGAGAAGGTCAAGAAATTACGAGCTCTATAATATGCATTTTGTAAGTTCATTTTATGAAATGATTCCAAGTTTCAAATTTAATTTAATTTTTAATTCTAAAACAATCCTTTGGTGAAACAATTGAACGAAATAAGTGCGTTATATATTGCAATTGAGAAGGTCAAGAAATTACGAGCTCTATAATATGCATTTTGTAAGTTCATTTTATGAAATGATTCCAAGTTTCAAATTTAATTTAATTTTTAATTCTAAAACAATCCTTTGGTGAAACAATTGAACGAAATAAGTGCGTTATATATTGCAATTGAGAAGGTCAAGAAATTACGAGCTCTATAATATGCATTTTGTAAGTTCATTTTATGAAATGATTCCAAGTTTCAAATTTAATTTAATTTTTAATTCTAAAACAATCCTTTGGTGAAACAATTGAACGAAATAAGTGCGTTATATATTGCAATTGAGAAGGTCAAGAAATTACGAGCTCTATAATATGCATTTTGTAAGTTCATTTTATGAAATGATTCCAAGTTTCAAATTTAATTTAATTTTTAATTCTAAAACAATCCTTTGGTGAAACAATTGAACGAAATAAGTGCGTTATATATTGCAATTGAGAAGGTCAAGAAATTACGAGCTCTATAATATGCATTTTGTAAGTTCATTTTATGAAATGATTCCAAGTTTCAAATTTAATTTAATTTTTAATTCTAAAACAATCCTTTGGTGAAACAATTGAACGAAATAAGTGCGTTATATATTGCAATTGAGAAGGTCAAGAAATTACGAGCTCTATAATATGCATTTTGTAAGTTCATTTTATGAAATGATTCCAAGTTTCAAATTTAATTTAATTTTTAATTCTAAAACAATCCTTTGGTGAAACAATTGAACGAAATAAGTGCGTTATATATTGCAATTGAGAAGGTCAAGAAATTACGAGCTCTATAATATATATTTTGTAAGTTCATTTTATGAAATGATTCCAAGTTTCAAATTTAATTTAATTTTTAATTCTAAAACAATCCTTTGGTGAAACAATTGAACGAAATAAGTGCGTTATATATTGCAATTGAGAAGGTCAAGAAATTACGAGCTCTATAATATGCATTTTGTAAGTTCATTTTATGAAATGATTCCAAGTTTCAAATTTAATTTAATTTTTAATTCTAAAACAATCCTTTGATGAAACAATTGAACTTCGAAATAAGTGCGTTATATATTGCAATTGAGAAGGTCAAGAAATTACGAGCTCTATAATATGCATTTTGTAAGTTAATTTTATGAAATGATTCCAAGTTTCAAATTTAATTTAATTTTTAATTCTAAAACACTCCTTTGGTGAAACAATTGAACGAAATAAGTGCGTTATATATTGCAATTGAGAAGGTCAAGAAATTACGAGCTCTATAATATGCATTTTGTAAGTTAATTTTATGAAATGATTCCAAGTTTCAAATTTAATTTAATTTTTAATTCTAAAACAATCCTTTGATGAAACAATTGAACTTCGAAATAAGTGCGTTATATATTGCAATTGAGAAGGTCAAGAAATTACGAGCTCTATAATATGCATTTTGTAAGTTCATTTTATGAAATGATTCCAAGTTTCAAATTTAATTTAATTTTTAATTCTAAAACAATCCTTTGGTGAAACAATTGAACGAAATAAGTGCGTTATATATTGCAATTGAGAAGGTCAAGAAATTACGAGCTCTATAATATGCATTTTGTAAGTTCATTTTATGAAATGATTCCAAGTTTCAAATTTAATTTAATTTTTAATTCTAAAACAATCCTTTGGTGAAACAATTGAACGAAATAAGTGCGTTATATATTGCAATTGAGAAGGTCAAGAAATTACGAGCTCTATAATATATATTTTGTAAGTTCATTTTATGAAATGATTCCAAGTTTCAAATTTAATTTAATTTTTAATTCTAAAACAATCCTTTGGTGAAACAATTGAACGAAATAAGTGCGTTATATATTGCAATTGAGAAGGTCAAGAAATTACGAGCTCTATAATATGCATTTTGTAAGTTCATTTTATGAAATGATTCCAAGTTTCAAATTTAATTTAATTTTTAATTCTAAAACAATCCTTTGATGAAACAATTGAACTTCGAAATAAGTGCGTTATATATTGCAATTGAGAAGGTCAAGAAATTACGAGCTCTATAATATGCATTTTGTAAGTTAATTTTATGAAATGATTCCAAGTTTCAAATTTAATTTAATTTTTAATTCTAAAACACTCCTTTGGTGAAACAATTGAACGAAATAAGTGCGTTATATATTGCAATTGAGAAGGTCAAGAAATTACGAGCTCTATAATATGCATTTTGTAAGTTAATTTTATGAAATGATTCCAAGTTTCAAATTTAATTTAATTTTTAATTCTAAAACAATCCTTTGATGAAACAATTGAACTTCGAAATAAGTGCGTTATATATTGCAATTGAGAAGGTCAAGAAATTACGAGCTCTATAATATGCATTTTGTAAGTTCATTTTATGAAATGATTCCAAGTTTCAAATTTAATTTAATTTTTAATTCTAAAACAATCCTTTGGTGAAACAATTGAACGAAATAAGTGCGTTATATATTGCAATTGAGAAGGTCAAGAAATTACGAGCTCTATAATATGCATTTTGTAAGTTCATTTTATGAAATGATTCCAAGTTTCAAATTTAATTTAATTTTTAATTCTAAAACAATCCTTTGGTGAAACAATTGAACGAAATAAGTGCGTTATATATTGCAATTGAGAAGGTCAAGAAATTACGAGCTCTATAATATGCATTTTGTAAGTTCATTTTATGAAATGATTCCAAGTTTCAAATTTAATTTAATTTTTAATTCTAAAACAATCCTTTGATGAAACAATTGAACTTCGAAATAAGTGCGTTATATATTGCAATTGAGAAGGTCAAGAAATTACGAGCTCTATAATATGCATTTTGTAAGTTAATTTTATGAAATGATTCCAAGTTTCAAATTTAATTTAATTTTTAATTCTAAAACAATCCTTTGGTGAAACAATTGAACGAAATAAGTGCGTTATATATTGCAATTGAGAAGGTCAAGAAATTACGAGCTCTATAATATGCATTTTGTAAGTTAATTTTATGAAATGATTCCAAGTTTCAAATTTAATTTAATTTTTAATTCTAAAACAATCCTTTGATGAAACAATTGAACTTCGAAATAAGTGCGTTATATATTGCAATTGAGAAGGTCAAGAAATTACGAGCTCTATAATATGCATTTTGTAAGTTAATTTTATGAAATGATTCCAAGTTTCAAATTTAATTTAATTTTTAATTCTAAAACAATCCTTTGATGAAACAATTGAACTTCGAAATAAGTGCGTTATATATTGCAATTGAGAAGGTCAAGAAATTACGAGCTCTATAATATGCATTTTGTAAGTTAATTTTATGAAATGATTCCAAGTTTCAAATTTAATTTAATTTTTAATTCTAAAACAATCCTTTGATGAAACAATTGAACTTCGAAATAAGTGCGTTATATATTGCAATTGAGAAGGTCAAGAAATTACGAGCTCTATAATATGCATTTTGTAAGTTCATTTTATGAAATGATTCCAAGTTTCAAATTTAATTTAATTTTTAATTCTAAAACAATCCTTTGATGAAACAATTGAACTTCGAAATAAGTGCGTTATATATTGCAATTGAGAAGGTCAAGAAATTACGAGCTCTATAATATGCATTTTGTAAGTTAATTTTATGAAATGATTCCAAGTTTCAAATTTAATTTAATTTTTAATTCTAAAACAATCCTTTGATGAAACAATTGAACTTCGAAATAAGTGCGTTATATATTGCAATTGAGAAGGTCAAGAAATTACGAGCTCTATAATATGCATTTTGTAAGTTCATTTTATGAAATGATTCCAAGTTTCAAATTTAATTTAATTTTTAATTCTAAAACAATCCTTTGATGAAACAATTGAACTTCGAAATAAGTGCGTTATATATTGCAATTGAGAAGGTCAAGAAATTACGAGCTCTATAATATGCATTTTGTAAGTTAATTTTATGAAATGATTCCAAGTTTCAAATTTAATTTAATTTTTAATTCTAAAACAATCCTTTGGTGAAACAATTGAACGAAATAAGTGCGTTATATATTGCAATTGAGAAGGTCAAGAAATTACGAGCTCTATAATATGCATTTTGTAAGTTCATTTTATGAAATGATTCCAAGTTTCAAATTTAATTTAATTTTTAATTCTAAAACAATCCTTTGGTGAAACAATTGAACGAAATAAGTGCGTTATATATTGCAATTGAGAAGGTCAAGAAATTACGAGCTCTATAATATGCATTTTGTAAGTTAATTTTATGAAATGATTCCAAGTTTCAAATTTAATTTAATTTTTAATTCTAAAACAATCCTTTGGTGAAACAATTGAACGAAATAAGTGCGTTATATATTGCAATTGAGAAGGTCAAGAAATTACGAGCTCTATAATATGCATTTTGTAAGTTAATTTTATGAAATGATTCCAAGTTTCAAATTTAATTTAATTTTTAATTCTAAAACAATCCTTTGATGAAACAATTGAACTTCGAAATAAGTGCGTTATATATTGCAATTGAGAAGGTCAAGAAATTACGAGCTCTATAATATGCATTTTGTAAGTTAATTTTATGAAATGATTCCAAGTTTCAAATTTAATTTAATTTTTAATTCTAAAACAATCCTTTGGTGAAACAATTGAACGAAATAAGTGCGTTATATATTGCAATTGAGAAGGTCAAGAAATTACGAGCTCTATAATATGCATTTTGTAAGTTCATTTTATGAAATGATTCCAAGTTTCAAATTTAATTTAATTTTTAATTCTAAAACAATCCTTTGATGAAACAATTGAACTTCGAAATAAGTGCGTTATATATTGCAATTGAGAAGGTCAAGAAATTACGAGCTCTATAATATGCATTTTGTAAGTTAATTTTATGAAATGATTCCAAGTTTCAAATTTAATTTAATTTTTAATTCTAAAACAATCCTTTGGTGAAACAATTGAACGAAATAAGTGCGTTATATATTGCAATTGAGAAGGTCAAGAAATTACGAGCTCTATAATATTCATTTTGTAAGTTCATTTTATGAAATGATTCCAAGTTTCAAATTTAATTTAATTTTTAATTCTAAAACAATCCTTTGATGAAACAATTGAACTTCGAAATAAGTGCGTTATATATTGCAATTGAGAAGGTCAAGAAATTACGAGCTCTATAATATGCATTTTGTAAGTTAATTTTATGAAATGATTCCAAGTTTCAAATTTAATTTAATTTTTAATTCTAAAACAATCCTTTGATGAAACAATTGAACATCGAAATAAGTGCGTTATATATTGCAATTGAGAAGGTCAAAAAATTACGAGCTCTATAATATGCATTTTGTAAGTTAATTTTATGAAATGATTCCAAGTTTCAAATTTAATTTAATTTTTAATTCTAAAACAATCCTTTGGTGAAACAATTGAACGAAATAAGTGCGTTATATATTGCAATTGAGAAGGTCAAGAAATTACGAGCTCTATAATATTCATTTTGTAAGTTCATTTTATGAAATGATTCCAAGTTTCAAATTTAATTTAATTTTTAATTCTAAAACAATCCTTTGATGAAACAATTGAACTTCGAAATAAGTGCGTTATATATTGCAATTGAGAAGGTCAAGAAATTACGAGCTCTATAATATGCATTTTGTAAGTTAATTTTATGAAATGATTCCAAGTTTCAAATTTAATTTAATTTTTAATTCTAAAACAATCCTTTGATGAAACAATTGAACATCGAAATAAGTGCGTTATATATTGCAATTGAGAAGGTCAAGAAATTACGAGCTCTATAATATGCATTTTGTAAGTTAATTTTATGAAATGATTCCAAGTTTCAAATTTAATTTAATTTTTAATTCTAAAACAATCCTTTGGTGAAACAATTGAACGAAATAAGTGCGTTATATATTGCAATTGAGAAGGTCAAGAAATTACGAGCTCTATAATATGCATTTTGTAAGTTCATTTTATGAAATGATTCCAAGTTTCAAATTTAATTTAATTTTTAATTCTAAAACAATCCTTTGATGAAACAATTGAACTTCGAAATAAGTGCGTTATATATTGCAATTGAGAAGGTCAAGAAATTACGAGCTCTATAATATGCATTTTGTAAGTTAATTTTATGAAATGATTCCAAGTTTCAAATTTAATTTAATTTTTAATTCTAAAACAATCCTTTGATGAAACAATTGAACTTCGAAATAAGTGCGTTATATATTGCAATTGAGAAGGTCAAGAAATTACGAGCTCTATAATATGCATTTTGTAAGTTAATTTTATGAAATGATTCCAAGTTTCAAATTTAATTTAATTTTTAATTCTAAAACAATCCTTTGGTGAAACAATTGAACGAAATAAGTGCGTTATATATTGCAATTGAGAAGGTCAAGAAATTACGAGCTCTATAATATGCATTTTGTAAGTTCATTTTATGAAATGATTCCAAGTTTCAAATTTAATTTAATTTTTAATTCTAAAACAATCCTTTGATGAAACAATTGAACTTCGAAATAAGTGCGTTATATATTGCAATTGAGAAGGTCAAGAAATTACGAGCTCTATAATATTCATTTTGTAAGTTAATTTTAAGAAATGATTCCAAGTTTCAAATTTAATTTAATTTTTAATTCTAAAACAATCCTTTGATGAAACAATTGAACTTCGAAATAAGTGCGTTATATATTGCAATTGAGAAGGTCAATAAATTACGAGCTCTATAATATGCATTTTGTAAGTTAATTTTATGAAATGATTCCAAGTTTCAAATTTAATTTAATTTTTAATTCTAAAACAATCCTTTGGTGAAACAATTGAACGAAATAAGTGCGTTATATATTGCAATTGAGAAGGTCAAGAAATTACGAGCTCTATAATATGCATTTTGTAAGTTCATTTTATGAAATGATTCCAAGTTTCAAATTTAATTTAATTTTTAATTCTAAAACAATCCTTTGATGAAACAATTGAACTTCGAAATAAGTGCGTTATATATTGCAATTGAGAAGGTCAAGAAATTACGAACTCTATAATATGCATTTTGTAAGTAAATTTTATGAAATGGTTCCAAGTTTCAAATTTGATTGAAATTTTAATTCTAAAACAATCCTTTGATGACACAATTGGACTTCGAAATAATTGCGTTACATATTACAGTTGAGAAGGTCAAGAAATTACGAGCTCTATAATATGCATTTTGTAAGTTAATTTTATGAAATGGTTCCAAGTTTCAAATTTGATTGAAATTTTAATTCTAAAACAGTCCTTTGATGAGACAATTGGACTTCGAAATAATTGCGTTACATATTACAGTTGAGAAGGTCAAGAAATTACGAGCTCTATAATATGCATTTTGTAAGTTAATTTTATGAAATGGTTCCAAGTTTCAAATTTGATTGAAATTTTAATTCTAAAACAGTCCTTTGATGAGACAAAGTGATTCCAAGTTTCAAATTTAATTTAATTTTTAATTCTAAAACAATCCTTTGGTGAAACAATTGAACGAAATAAGTGCGTTATATATTGCAATTGAGAAGGTCAAGAAATTACGAACTCTATAATATGCATTTTGTAAGTTAATTTTATGAAATGATTCCAAGTTTCAAATTTAATTTAATTTTTAATTCTAAAACAATCCTTTGATGAAACAATTGAACTTCGAAATAAGTGCGTTATATATTGCAATTGAGAAGGTCAAGAAATTACGAACTCTATAATATGCATTTTGTAAGTTAATTTTATGAAATGGTTCCAAGTTTCAAATTTGATTGAAATTTTAATTCTAAAACAGTCCTTTGATGACACAATTGGACTTCGAAATAATTGCGTTACATATTACAATTGAGAAGGTCAAGAAATTACGAGCTCTATAATATGCATTTTGTAAGCTAATTTTATGAAATGGTTCCAAGTTTCAAATTTGATTGAAATTTTAATTCTAAATCAGTCCTTTGATGACACATTTGGACTTCGAAATAATTGCGTTACATATTACAGTTGAGAAGGTCAAGAAATTACGAGCTCTATAATATGCATTTTGTAAGTTAATTTTATGAAATGGTTCCAAGTTTCAAATTTGATTGAAATTTTAATTCTAAAACAGTCCTTTGATGAGACAATTGGACTTCGAAATAATTGCGTCACATATTACAGTTGAGAAGGTCAAGAAATTACGAGCTCTATAATATGCATTTTGTAAGTTAATTTTATGAAAATTTGAATGAATTTTTAATTTTAAAACAGTCCTTTGATGACACAATTGGACTTCGAAATAACTGCGTTATATATTACAGTTGAGAAGGTCAAGAAATTACGAGCTCTAAAATATGCATTTTGTAAGTTAATTTTATAAAATGATTCCAAGTTTCAAATTTAATTTTTAATTCTAAAACAATCCTTTGATGAAACAATTGAACTTCGAAATAAGTGAGTTATATATTACAACTGAGAAGGTCAAGAAATTACGAGCTCTATAATATGCATTTTGTAAGTTCATTTTATGAAATGATTCCAAGTTTCAAATTTAATTTAATTTTTAATTCTAAAACAATCCTTTGATGAAACAATTGAACTTCGAAATAAGTGCGTTATATATTGCAATTGAGAAGGTCAAGAAATTACGAGCTCTATAATATGCATTTTGTAAGTTAATTTTATGAAATGATTCCAAGTTTCAAATTTAATTTAATTTTTAATTCTAAAACAATCCTTTGATGAAACAATTGAACTTCGAAATAAGTGAGTTATATATTACAACTGAGAAGGTCAAGAAATTACGAGCTCTATAATATGCATTTTGTAAGTTCATTTTATGAAATGATTCCAAGTTTCAAATTTAATTTAATTTTTAATTTTAAAACAGTCCTTTGATGACACAATTGGACTTCGAAATAACTGCGTTATATATTACAATTGAGAAGGTCAAGAAATTACGAGCTCTAAAATATGCATTTTGTAAGTTAATTTTATGAAATGATTCCAAGTTTCAAATTTAATTTTTAATTCTAAAACAATCCTTTGATGAAACAATTGAACTTCGAAATAAGTGAGTTATATATTACAACTGAGAAGGTCAAGAAATTACGAGCTCTATAATATGCATTTTGTAAGTTAATTTTATGAAATGATTCCAAGTTTCAAATTTAATTTTTAATTCTAAAACAATCCTTTGATGAAACAATTGAACTTCGAAATAAGTGCGTTATATATTGCAATTGAGAAGGTCAAGAAATTACGAGCTCCATAATATGCATTTTGTAAGTTCATTTTATGAAAATTTGAATGAATTTTTAATTATAAAACAGTCCTTTGATTACACAATTGGACTTCGAAATAAGTGCGTTATATATTGCAATTGAGAAGGTCAAGAAATTACGAGCTCTATAATATGCATTTTGTAAGTTAATTTTATGAAAATTTGAATGAATTTTTAATTATAAAACAGTCCTTTGATGACACAATTGGACTTCGAAATAACTGCGTTATATATTACAGTTGAGAAGGTCAAGAAATTATGAGCTCTATAATATGCATTTATGAAATGATTCCAAGTTTCAAAATTAATTTAATTTTTAATTCTAAAACAATCCTTTGATGAAACAATTGAACTTCGAAATAAGTGCGTTATATATTGCAATTGAGAAGGTCAAGAAATTACGAGCTCTATAATATGCATTTTGTAAGTTAATTTTATGAAATGATTCCAAGTTTCAAATTTAATTTAATTTTTAATTCTAAAACAATCCTTTGGTGAAACAATTGAACGAAATAAGTGCGTTATATATTGCAATTGAGAAGGTCAAGAAATAACGAGCTCTATAATATGCATTTTGTATGTTCATTTTATGAAATGATTCCAAGTTTCAAATTTAATTTAATTTTTAATTCTAAAACAATCCTTTGATGAAACAATTGAACTTCGAAATAAGTGCGTTATATATTGCAATTGAGAAGGTCAAGAAATTACGAGCTCTATAATATGCATTTTGTAAGTTAATTTTATGAAATGATTCCAAGTTTCAAATTTAATTTAATTTTTAATTCTAAAACAATCCTTTGATGAAACAATTGAACTTCGAAATAAGTGCGTTATATATTGCAATTGAGAAGGTCAAGAAATTACGAGCTCTATAATATGCATTTTGTAAGTTAATTTTATGAAATGGTTCCAAGTTTCAAATTTGATTGAATTTTTAATTCTAAAACAGTCCTTTGATGACACAATAGAACATAGAAATAAGTGCGTTACATATTACAGTTAAGAAGGTCGAGAAATTACGAGCTCTATAATATGCATTTTGTGAGCTAATTTTATAAAATGGTTCCAAGTTTCAAATTTGATTGAATTTTTAATTCTAAAACAATCCTTTGGTGAAACAATTGAACGAAATAAGTGCGTTATATATTGCAATTGAGAAGGTCAAGAAATTACGAGCTCTATAATATGCATTTTGTAAGTTCATTTTATGAAATGATTCCAAGTTTCAAATTTAATTTAATTTTTAATTCTAAAACAATCCTTTGATGAAACAATTGAACTTCGAAATAAGTGCGTTATATATTGCAATTGAGAAGGTCAAGAAATTACGAGCTCTATAATATGCATTTTGTAAGTTCATTTTATGAAATGATTCCAAGTTTCAAATTTAATTTAATTTTTAATTCTAAAACAATCCTTTGGTGAAACAATTGAACGAAATAAGTGCGTTATATATTGCAATTGAGAAGGTCAAGAAATTACGAGCTCTATAATATGCATTTTGTAAGTTCATTTTATGAAATGATTCCAAGTTTCAAATTTAATTTAATTTTTAATTCTAAAACAATCCTTTGATGAAACAATTGAACTTCGAAATAAGTGCGTTATATATTGCAATTGAGAAGGTCAAGAAATTACGAGCTCTATAATATGCATTTTGTAAGTTCATTTTATGAAATGATTCCAAGTTTCAAATTTAATTTAATTTTTAATTCTAAAACAATCCTTTGATGAAACAATTGAACTTCGAAATAAGTGCGTTATATATTGCAATTGAGAAGGTCAAGAAATTACGAGCTCTATAATATGCATTTTGTAAGTTAATTTTATGAAATGATTCCAAGTTTCAAATTTAATTTAATTTTTAATTCTAAAACAATCCTTTGATGAAACAATTGAACTTCGTAATAAGTGCGTTATATATTGCAATTGCGAAGGTCAAGAAATTACGAGCTCTATAATATGCATTTTGTAAGTTAATTTTATGAAATGATTCCAAGTTTCAAATTTAATTTAATTTTTAATTCTAAAACAATCCTTTGATGAAACAATTGAACTTCGAAATAAGTGAGTTATATATTACAACTGAGAAGGTCAAGAAATTACGAGCTCTATAATATGCATTTTGTAAGTTCATTTTATGAAATGATTCCAAGTTTCAAATTTAATTAAATTTTTAATTCTAAAACAATCCTTTGGTGAAACAATTGAACGAAATAAGTGCGTTATATATTGCAATTGAGAAGGTCAAGAAATTACGAGCTCTATAATATGCATTTTGTAAGTTAATTTTATGAAATGATTCCAAGTTTCAAATTTAATTTAATTTTTAATTCTAAAACAATCCTTTGATGAAACAATTGAACTTCGAAATAAGTGCGTTATATATTGCAATTGAGAAGGTCAAGAAATAACGAGCTCTATAATATGCATTTTGTATGTTCATTTTATGAAATGATTCCAAGTTTCAAATTTAATTTAATTTTTAATTCTAAAACAATCCTTTGATGAAACAATTGAACTTCGAAATAAGTGCGTTATATATTGCAATTGAGAAGGTCAAGAAATTACGAGCTCTATAATATTCATTTTGTAAGTTAATTTTATGAAATGATTCCAAGTTTCAAATTTAATTTAATTTTTAATTCTAAAACAATCCTTTGATGAAACAATTGAACTTCGAAATAAGTGCGTTATATATTGCAATTGCGAAGGTCAAGAAATTACGAACTCTATAATATGCATTTTGTAAGTTAATTTTATGAAGTGATTCCAAGTTTCAAATTTAATTTAATTTTTAATTCTAAAACAATCCTTTGGTGAAACAATTGAACGAAATAAGTGCGTTATATATTGCAATTGAGAAGGTCAAGAAATTACGAGCTCTATAATATGCATTTTGTAAGTTAATTTTATGAAATGATTCCAAGTTTCAAATTTAATTTAATTTTTAATTCTAAAACAATCCTTTGATGAAACAATTGAACTTCGAAATAAGTGAGTTATATATTACAACTGAGAAGGTCAAGAAATTACGAGCTCTATAATATGCATTTTGTAAGTTCATTTTATGAAATGATTCCAAGTTTCAAATTTAATTAAATTTTTAATTCTAAAACAATCCTTTGGTGAAACAATTGAACGAAATAAGTGCGTTATATATTGCAATTGAGAAGGTCAAGAAATTACGAGCTCTATAATATGCATTTTGTAAGTTAATTTTATGAAATGATTCCAAGTTTCAAATTTAATTTAATTTTTAATTCTAAAACAATCCTTTGATGAAACAATTGAACTTCGAAATAAGTGCGTTATATATTGCAATTGAGAAGGTCAAGAAATAACGAGCTCTATAATATGCATTTTGTATGTTCATTTTATGAAATGATTCCAAGTTTCAAATTTAATTTAATTTTTAATTCTAAAACAATCCTTTGATGAAACAATTGAACTTCGAAATAAGTGAGTTATATATTACAACTGAGAAGGTCAAGAAATTACGAGCTCTATAATATGCATTTTGTAAGTTAATTTTATGAAATGATTCCAAGTTTCAAATTTAATTTAATTTTTAATTCTAAAACAATCCTTTGATGAAACAATTGAACTTCGAAATAAACGAGTTATATATTGCAATTGAGAAGGTCAAGAAATTACGAGCTCTATAATATGCATTTTGTAAGTTCATTTTATGAAATGATTCCAAGTTTCAAATTTAATTTAATTTTTAATTCTAAAACAATCCTTTGATGAAACAATTGAACTTCGAAATAAGTGCGTTATATATTGCAATTGAGAAGGTCAAGAAATTACGAGCTCTATAATATTCATTTTGTAAGTTAATTTTATGAAATGATTCCAAGTTTCAAATTTAATTTAATTTTTAATTCTAAAACAATCCTTTGATGAAACAATTGAACTTCGAAATAAGTGCGTTATATATTGCAATTGCGAAGGTCAAGAAATTACGAACTCTATAATATGCATTTTGTAAGTTAATTTTATGAAGTGATTCCAAGTTTCAAATTTAATTTAATTTTTAATTCTAAAACAATCCTTTGGTGAAACAATTGAACGAAATAAGTGCGTTATATATTGCAATTGAGAAGGTCAAGAAATTACGAGCTCTATAATATGCATTTTGTAAGTTAATTTTATGAAATGATTCCAAGTTTCAAATTTAATTTAATTTTTAATTCTAAAACAATCCTTTGATGAAACAATTGAACTTCGAAATAAGTGAGTTATATATTACAACTGAGAAGGTCAAGAAATTACGAGCTCTATAATATGCATTTTGTAAGTTCATTTTATGAAATGATTCCAAGTTTCAAATTTAATTAAATTTTTAATTCTAAAACAATCCTTTGGTGAAACAATTGAACGAAATAAGTGCGTTATATATTGCAATTGAGAAGGTCAAGAAATTACGAGCTCTATAATATGCATTTTGTAAGTTAATTTTATGAAATGATTCCAAGTTTCAAATTTAATTTAATTTTTAATTCTAAAACAATCCTTTGATGAAACAATTGAACTTCGAAATAAGTGCGTTATATATTGCAATTGAGAAGGTCAAGAAATAACGAGCTCTATAATATGCATTTTGTATGTTCATTTTATGAAATGATTCCAAGTTTCAAATTTAATTTAATTTTTAATTCTAAAACAATCCTTTGATGAAACAATTGAACTTCGAAATAAGTGAGTTATATATTACAACTGAGAAGGTCAAGAAATTACGAGCTCTATAATATGCATTTTGTAAGTTAATTTTATGAAATGATTCCAAGTTTCAAATTTAATTTAATTTTTAATTCTAAAACAATCCTTTGATGAAACAATTGAACTTCGAAATAAGTGAGTTATATATTACAACTGAGAAGGTCAAGAAATTACGAGCTCTATAATATGCATTTTGTAAGTTAATTTTATGAAATGATTCCAAGTTTCAAATTTAATTTAATTTTTAATTCTAAAACAATCCTTTGATGAAACAATTGAACTTCGAAATAAGTGAGTTATATATTACAACTGAGAAGGTCAAGAAATTACGAGCTCTATAATATGCATTTTGTAAGTTCATTTTATGAAATGATTCCAAGTTTCAAATTTAATTAAATTTTTAATTCTAAAACAATCCTTTGGTGAAACAATTGAACGAAATAAGTGCGTTATATATTGCAATTGAGAAGGTCAAGAAATTACGAGCTCTATAATATGCATTTTGTAAGTTAATTTTATGAAATGATTCCAAGTTTCAAATTTAATTTAATTTTTAATTCTAAAACAATCCTTTGATGAAACAATTGAACTTCGAAATAAGTGCGTTATATATTGCAATTGAGAAGGTCAAGAAATAACGAGCTCTATAATATGCATTTTGTATGTTCATTTTATGAAATGATTCCAATTTTCAAATTTAATTTAATTTTTAATTCTAAAACAATCCTTTGATGAAACAATTGAACTTCGAAATAAGTGCGTTATATATTGCAATTGAGAAGGTCAAGAAATAACGAGCTCTATAATATGCATTTTGTATGTTCATTTTATGAAATGATTCCAAGTTTCAAATTTAATTTAATTTTTAATTCTAAAACAATCCTTTGATGAAACAATTGAACTTCGAAATAAGTGCGTTATATATTGCAATTGAGAAGGTCAAGAAATTACGAGCTCTATAATATGCATTTTGTAAGTTAATTTTATGAAATGATTCCAAGTTTCAAATTTAATTTAATTTTTAATTCTAAAACAATCCTTTGATGAAACAATTGAACTTCGAAATAAGTGAGTTATATATTACAACTGAGAAGGTCAAGAAATTACGAGCTCTATAATATGCATTTTGTAAGTTAATTTTATGAAATAATTCCAAGTTTCAAATTTAATTTAATTTTTAATTCTAAAACAATCCTTTGATGAAACAATTGAACTTCGAAATAAGTGAGTTATATATTACAACTGAGAAGGTCAAGAAATTACGAGCTCTATAATATGCATTTTGTAAGTTCATTTTATGAAATGATTCCAAGTTTCAAATTTAATTAAATTTTTAATTCTAAAACAATCCTTTGGTGAAACAATTGAACGAAATAAGTGCGTTATATATTGCAATTGAGAAGGTCAAGAAATTACGAGCTCTATAATATGCATTTTGTAAGTTAATTTTATGAAATGATTCCAAGTTTCAAATTTAATTTAATTTTTAATTCTAAAACAATCCTTTGATGAAACAATTGAACTTCGAAATAAGTGCGTTATATATTGCAATTGAGAAGGTCAAGAAATTACGAGCTCTATAATATTCATTTTGTAAGTTAATTTTATGAAATGATTCCAAGTTTCAAATTTAATTTAATTTTTAATTCTAAAACAATCCTTTGATGAAACAATTGAACTTCGAAATAAGTGCGTTATATATTGCAATTGCGAAGGTCAAGAAATTACGAACTCTATAATATGCATTTTGTAAGTTAATTTTATGAAGTGATTCCAAGATTCAAATTTAATTTAATTTTTAATTCTAAAACAATCCTTTGATGAAACAATTGAACTTCGAAATAAGTGCGTTATATATTGCAATTGCGAAGGTCAAGAAATTACGAGCTCTATAATATGCATTTTGTATGTTCATTTTATGAAATGATTCCAAGTTTCAAATTTAATTTAATTTTTAATTCTAAAACAATCCTTTGATGAAACAATTGAACTTCGAAATAAGTGAGTTATATATTACAACTGAGAAGGTCAAGAAATTACGAGCTCTATAATATGCATTTTGTAAGTTCATTTTATGAAATGATTCCAAGTTTCAAATTTAATTAAATTTTTAATTCTAAAACAATCCTTTGGTGAAACAATTGAACGAAATAAGTGCGTTATATATTGCAATTGAGAAGGTCAAGAAATTACGAGCTCTATAATATGCATTTTGTAAGTTAATTTTATGAAATGATTCCAAGTTTCAAATTTAATTTAATTTTTAATTCTAAAACAATCCTGTGATGAAACAATTGAACTTCGAAATAAGTGCGTTATATATTGCAATTGAGAAGGTCAAGAAATAACGAGCTCTATAATATGCATTTTGTATGTTCATTTTATGAAATGATTCCAAGTTTCAAATTTAATTTAATTTTTAATTCTAAAACAATCCTTTGATGAAACAATTGAACTTCGAAATAAGTGCGTTATATATTGCAATTGAGAAGGTCAAGAAATTACGAGCTCTATAATATTCATTTTGTAAGTTAATTTTATGAAATGATTCCAAGTTTCAAATTTAATTTAATTTTTAATTCTAAAACAATCCTTTGATGAAACAATTGAACTTCGAAATAAGTGCGTTATATATTGCAATTGCGAAGGTCAAGAAATTACGAACTCTATAATATGCATTTTGTAAGTTAATTTTATGAAGTGATTCCAAGTTTCAAATTTAATTTAATTTTTAATTCTAAAACAATCCTTTGGTGAAACAATTGAACGAAATAAGTGCGTTATATATTGCAATTGAGAAGGTCAAGAAATTACGAACTCTATAATATGCATTTTGTAAGTTAATTTTATGAAATGATTCCAAGTTTCAAATTTAATTTAATTTTTAATTCTAAAACAATCATTTGATGAAACAATTGAACTTCGAAATAAGTGCGTTATATATTGCAATTGAGAAGGTCAAGAAATTACGAACTCTATAATATGCATTTTGTAAGTTAATTTTATGAAATGGTTCCAAGTTTCAAATTTGATTGAAATTTTAATTCTAAAACAGTCCTTTTATGACACAATTGGACTTCGAAATAATTGCGTTACATATTACAGTTGAGAAGGTCAAGAAATTACGAGCTCTATAATATGCATTTTGTAAGCTAATTTTATGAAATGGTTCCAAGTTTCAAATTTGATTGAAATTTTAATTCTAAAACAGTTTTTTGATGACACATTTGGACTTCGAAATAATTGCGTTACATATTATAGTTGAGAAGGTCAAGAAATTACGAGCTCTATAATATGCATTTTGTAAGTTAATTTTATGAAATGGTTCCAAGTTTCAAATTTGATTGAAATTTTAATTCTAAAACAGTCCTTTGATGAGACAATTGGACTTCGAAATAATTGCGTCACATATTACAGTTGAGAAGGTCAAGAAATTACGAGCTCTATAATATGCATTTTGTAAGTTAATTTTATGAAAATTTGAATGAATTTTTAATTTTAAAACAGTCCTTTGATGACACAATTGGACTTCGAAATAACTGCGTTATATATTACAGTTGAGAAGGTCAAGAAATTACGAGCTCTAAAATATGCATTTTGTAAGTTAATTTTATGAAATGATTCCAAGTTTCAAATTTAATTTAATTTTTAATTCTAAAACAATCCTTTGGTGAAACAATTGAACGAAATAAGTGCGTTATATATTGCAATTGAGAAGGTCAAGAAATAACGAGCTCTATAATATGCATTTTGTATGTTCATTTTATGAAATGATTCCAAGTTTCAAATTTAATTTAATTTTTAATTCTAAAACAATCCTTTGATGAAACAATTGAACTTCGAAATAAGTGCGTTATATATTGCAATTGAGAAGGTCAAGAAATTACGAGCTCTATAATATGCATTTTGTAAGTTAATTTTATGAAATGATTCCAAGTTTCAAATTTAATTTAATTTTTAATTCTAAAACAATCCTTTGATGAAACAATTGAACTTCGAAATAAGTGAGTTATATATTACAACTGAGAAGGTCAAGAAATTACGAGCTCTATAATATGCATTTTGTAAGTTAATTTTATGAAATGATTCCAAGTTTCAAATTTAATTTTTAATTCTAAAACAATCCTTTGATGAAACAATTGAACTTCGAAATAAGTGCGTTATATATTGCAATTGAGAAGGTCAAGAAATTACGAGCTCCATAATATGCATTTTGTAAGTTCATTTTATGAAAATTTGAATGAATTTTTAATTATAAAACAGTCCTTTGATGACACAATTGGACTTCGAAATAAGTGCGTTATATATTGCAATTGAGAAGGTCAAGAAATTACGAGCTCTATAATATGCATTTTGTAAGTTAATTTTATGAAAATTTGAATGAATTTTTAATTATAAAACAGTCCTTTGATGACACAATTGGACTTCGAAATAACTGCGTTATATATTACAGTTGAGAAGGTCAAGAAATTATGAGCTCTATAATATGCATTTATGAAATGATTCCAAGTTTCAAAATTAATTTAATTTTTAATTCTAAAACAATCCTTTGATGAAACAATTGAACTTCGAAATAAGTGCGTTATATATTGCAATTGAGAAGGTCAAGAAATTACGAGCTCTATAATATGCATTTTGTAAGTTAATTTTATGAAATGATTCCAAGTTTCAAATTTAATTTAATTTTTAATTCTAAAACAATCCTTTGGTGAAACAATTGAACGAAATAAGTGCGTTATATATTGCAATTGAGAAGGTCAAGAAATAACGAGCTCTATAATATGCATTTTGTATGTTCATTTTATGAAATGATTCCAAGTTTCAAATTTAATTTAATTTTTAATTCTAAAACAATCCTCTGATGAAACAATTGAACTTCGAAATAAGTGCGTTATATATTGCAATTGAGAAGGTCAAGAAATTACGAGCTCTATAATATGCATTTTGTAAGTTAATTTTATGAAATGATTCCAAGTTTCAAATTTAATTTAATTTTTAATTCTAAAACAATCCTTTGATGAAACAATTGAACTTCGAAATAAGTGCGTTATATATTGCAATTGAGAAGGTCAAGAAATTACGAGCTCTATAATATGCATTTTGTAAGTTAATTTTATGAAATGGTTCCAAGTTTCAAATTTGATTGAATTTTTAATTCTAAAACAGTCCTTTGATGACACAATAGAACATAGAAATAAGTGCGTTACATATTACAGTTAAGAAGGTCGAGAAATTACGAGCTCTATAATATGCATTTTGTGAGCTAATTTTATAAAATGGTTCCAAGTTTCAAATTTGATTGAATTTTTAATTCTAAAACAATCCTTTGGTGAAACAATTGAACGAAATAAGTGCGTTATATATTGCAATTGAGAAGGTCAAGAAATTACGAGCTCTATAATATGCATTTTGTAAGTTCATTTTATGAAATGATTCCAAGTTTCAAATTTAATTTAATTTTTAATTCTAAAACAATCCTTTGATGAAACAATTGAACTTCGAAATAAGTGCGTTATATATTGCAATTGAGAAGGTCAAGAAATTACGAGCTCTATAATATGCATTTTGTAAGTTCATTTTATGAAATGATTCCAAGTTTCAAATTTAATTTAATTTTTAATTCTAAAACAATCCTTTGGTGAAACAATTGAACGAAATAAGTGCGTTATATATTGCAATTGAGAAGGTCAAGAAATTACGAGCTCTATAATATGCATTTTGTAAGTTCATTTTATGAAATGATTCCAAGTTTCAAATTTAATTTAATTTTTAATTCTAAAACAATCCTTTGATGAAACAATTGAACTTCGAAATAAGTGCGTTATATATTGCAATTGAGAAGGTCAAGAAATTACGAGCTCTATAATATGCATTTTGTAAGTTCATTTTATGAAATGATTCCAAGTTTCAAATTTAATTTAATTTTTAATTCTAAAACAATCCTTTGATGAAACAATTGAACTTCGAAATAAGTGCGTTATATATTGCAATTGAGAAGGTCAAGAAATTACGAGCTCTATAATATGCATTTTGTAAGTTAATTTTATGAAATGATTCCAAGTTTCAAATTTAATTTAATTTTTAATTCTAAAACAATCCTTTGATGAAACAATTGAACTTCGAAATAAGTGCGTTATATATTGCAATTGCGAAGGTCAAGAAATTACGAGCTCTATAATATGCATTTTGTAAGTTAATTTTATGAAATGATTCCAAGTTTCAAATTTAATTTAATTTTTAATTCTAAAACAATCCTTTGATGAAACAATTGAACTTCGAAATAAGTGCGTTATATATTGCAATTGAGAAGGTCAAGAAATTACGAGCTCTATAATATGCATTTTGTAAGTTAATTTTATGAAATGGTTCCAAGTTTCAAATTTGATTGAATTTTTAATTCTAAAACAGTCCTTTGATGACACAATAGAACATAGAAATAAGTGCGTTACATATTACAGTTAAGAAGGTCGAGAAATTACGAGCTCTATAATATGCATTTTGTGAGCTAATTTTATAAAATGGTTCCAAGTTTCAAATTTGATTGAATTTTTAATTCTAAAACAATCCTTTGGTGAAACAATTGAACGAAATAAGTGCGTTATATATTGCAATTGAGAAGGTCTAGAAATTACGAGCTCTATAATATGCATTTTGTAAGTTCATTTTATGAAATGATTCCAAGTTTCAAATTTAATTTAATTTTTAATTCTAAAACAATCCTTTGATGAAACAATTGAACTTCGAAATAAGTGCGTTATATATTGCAATTGAGAAGGTCAAGAAATTACGAGCTCTATAATATGCATTTTGTAAGTTCATTTTATGAAATGATTCCAAGTTTCAAATTTAATTTAATTTTTAATTCTAAAACAATCCTTTGGTGAAACAATTGAACGAAATAAGTGCGTTATATATTGCAATTGAGAAGGTCAAGAAATTACGAGCTCTATAATATGCATTTTGTAAGTTCATTTTATGAAATGATTCCAAGTTTCAAATTTAATTTAATTTTTAATTCTAAAACAATCCTTTGATGAAACAATTGAACTTCGAAATAAGTGCGTTATATATTGCAATTGAGAAGGTCAAGAAATTACGAGCTCTATAATATGCATTTTGTAAGTTCATTTTATGAAATGATTCCAAGTTTCAAATTTAATTTAATTTTTAATTCTAAAACAATCCTTTGATGAAACAATTGAACTTCGAAATAAGTGCGTTATATATTGCAATTGAGAAGGTCAAGAAATTACGAGCTCTATAATATGCATTTTGTAAGTTAATTTTATGAAATGATTCCAAGTTTCAAATTTAATTTAATTTTTAATTCTAAAACAATCCTTTGATGAAACAATTGAACTTCGAAATAAGTGCGTTATATATTGCAATTGCGAAGGTCAAGAAATTACGAGCTCTATAATATGCATTTTGTAAGTTAATTTTATGAAATGATTCCAAGTTTCAAATTTAATTTAATTTTTAATTCTAAAACAGTCCTTTGATGACACAATTGGACTTCGAAATAATTGCGTTACATATTACAGTTGAGATGGTCAAGAAATTACGAGCTCTAAAATATGCATTTTGTATGTTCATTTTATGAAATGATTCCAAGTTTCAAATTTAATTTAATTTTTAATTCTAAAACAGTCCTTTGATGAAACAATTGAACTTCGAAATAAGTGCGTTATATATTGCAATTGAGAAGGTCAAGAAATTACGAGCTCTATAATATGCATTTTGAATGTTCATTTTATGAAATGATTCCAAGTTTCAAATTTAATTTAATTTTTAATTCTAAAACAATCCTTTGATGAAACAATTGAACTTCGAAATAAGTGCGTTATATATTGCAATTGAGAAGGTCAAGAAATTACGAGCTCTATAATATGCATTTTGTGAGCTAATTTTATAAAATGGTTCCAAGTTTCAAATTTGATTGAATTTTTAATTCTAAAACAATCCTTTGGTGAAACAATTGAACGAAATAAGTGCGTTATATATTGCAATTGAGAAGGTCAAGAAATTACGAGCTCTATAATATGCATTTTGTAAGTTCATTTTATGAAATGATTCCAAGTTTCAAATTTAATTTAATTTTTAATTCTAAAACAATCCTTTGATGAAACAATTGAACTTCGAAATAAGTGCGTTATATATTGCAATTGAGAAGGTCAAGAAATTACGAGCTCTATAATATGCATTTTGTAAGTTCATTTTATGAAATGATTCCAAGTTTCAAATTTAATTTAATTTTTAATTCTAAAACAATCCTTTGGTGAAACAATTGAACGAAATAAGTGCGTTATATATTGCAATTGAGAAGGTCAAGAAATTACGAGCTCTATAATATGCATTTTGTAAGTTCATTTTATGAAATGATTCCAAGTTTCAAATTTAATTTAATTTTTAATTCTAAAACAATCCTTTGATGAAACAATTGAACTTCGAAATAAGTGCGTTATATATTGCAATTGAGAAGGTCAAGAAATTACGAGCTCTATAATATGCATTTTGTAAGTTCATTTTATGAAATGATTCCAAGTTTCAAATTTAATTTAATTTTTAATTCTAAAACAATCCTTTGATGAAACAATTGAACTTCGAAATAAGTGCGTTATATATTGCAATTGAGAAGGTCAAGAAATTACGAGCTCTATAATATGCATTTTGTAAGTTAATTTTATGAAATGATTCCAAGTTTCAAATTTAATTTAATTTTTAATTCTAAAACAATCCTTTGATGAAACAATTGAACTTCGAAATAAGTGCGTTATATATTGCAATTGCGAAGGTCAAGAAATTACGAGCTCTATAATATGCATTTTGTAAGTTAATTTTATGAAATGATTCCAAGTTTCAAATTTAATTTAATTTTTAATTCTAAAACAGTCCTTTGATGACACAATTGGACTTCGAAATAATTGCGTTACATATTACAGTTGAGATGGTCAAGAAATTACGAGCTCTAAAATATGCATTTTGTATGTTCATTTTATGAAATGATTCCAAGTTTCAAATTTAATTTAATTTTTAATTCTAAAACAGTCCTTTGATGAAACAATTGAACTTCGAAATAAGTGCGTTATATATTGCAATTGAGAAGGTCAAGAAATTACGAGCTCTATAATATGCATTTTGAATGTTCATTTTATGAAATGATTCCAAGTTTCAAATTTAATTTAATTTTTAATTCTAAAACAATCCTTTGATGAAACAATTGAACTTCGAAATAAGTGCGTTATATATTGCAATTGAGAAGGTCAAGAAATTACGAGCTCTATAATATGCATTTTGTAAGTTAATTTTATGAAATGATTCCAAGTTTCAAATTTAATTTAATTTTTAATTCTAAAACAATCCTTTGATGAAACAATTGAACTTCGAAATAAGTGCGTTATATATTGCAATTGAGAAGGTCAAGAAATTACGAGCTCTATAATATGCATTTTGTAAGTTAATTTTATGAAATGGTTCCAAGTTTCAAATTTGCTTGAAATTTTAATTCTAAAACAGTCCTTTGATGACACAATTGAACTTCGAAATAATTGCGTTACATATTACAGTTGAGAAGGTCAAGAAATTACGAGCTCTATAATATGCATTTTGTAAGTTAATTTAATGAAATGGTTCCAAGTTTCAAATTTGATTGAAATTTTAATTCTAAAACAGTCCTTTGATGAGACAATTGGACTTCGAAATAATTGCGTTACATATTACAGTTGAGAAGGTCAAGAAATTACGAGCTCTATAATATGCATTTTGTAAGTTAATTTTATGAAAATTTGAATGAATTTTTAATTTTAAAACAATCCTTTGATGACACAATTGGACTTCGAAATAACTGCGTTATATATTACAGTTGAGAAGGTCAAGAAATTACGAGCTTTATAATATGCATTTTGTAAGTTAATTTTATGAAATGATTCCAAGTTTCAATTTTAATTTTTAATTCTAAAACAATCCTTTGATGAAACAATTGAACTTCGAAATAAGTGAGTTATATATTACAACTGAGAAGGTCAAGAAATTACGAGTTCTATAATATGCATTTTGTAAGTTAATTTTATGAAATGATTCCAAGTTTCAAATTTAATTTAATTTTTATTTCTAAAACAATCGTTTGATGAAACAATTGAACTTCGAAATAAGTGCGTTATATATTGCAATTGAGAAGGTCAAGAAATTACGAGCTCCATAATATGCATTTTGTAAGTTCATTTTATGAAATGATTCCAAGTTTCAAATTTAATTTAATTTTTAATTCTAAAACAGTCCTTTGATGACACAATTGGACTTCGAAATAACTGCGTTATATATTACAGTTGAGAAGGTCAAGAAATTACGAGCTCTATAATATGCATTTATGAAATGATTCCAAGTTTCAAATTTAATTTAATTTTTAATTCTAAAACAATCCTTTGATGAAACAGTTGAACTTCGAAATAAGTGCGTTATATATTGCAATTGAGAAGGTCAAGAAATTACGAGCTCTATAATATGCATTTTGTAAGTTAATTTTATGAAATGATTCCAAGTTTCAAATTTAATTTAATTTTTAATTCTAAAACAATCCTTTGGTGAAACAATTGAACGAAATAAGTGCGTTATATATTGCAATTGAGAAGGTCAAGAAATAACGAGCTCTATAATATGCATTTTGTAAGTTAATTTTATGAAATGATTCCAAGTTTCAAATTTAATTTAATTTTTAATTCTAAAACAATCCTTTGATGAAACAATTGAACTTCGAAATAAGTGCGTTATATATTGCAATTGAGAAGGTCAAGAAATTACGAGCTCTATAATATGCATTTTGTAAGTTAATTTTATGAAATGATTCCAAGTTTCAAATTTAATTTAATTTTTAATTCTAAAACAATCCTTTGATGAAACAATTGAACTTCGAAATAAGTGCGTTATATATTGCAATTGAGAAGGTCAAGAAATTACGAGCTCTATAATATGCATTTTGTATGTTCATTTTATGAAATGATTCCAAGTTTCAAATTTAATTTAATTTTTAATTCTAAAACAATCCTTTGATGAAACAATTGAACTTTGAAATAAGTGCGTTATATATTGCAATTGAGAAGGTCAAGAAATTACGAGCTCTATAATATGCATTTTGTAAGTTAATTTTATGAAATGATTCCAAGTTCAAATTTAATTTAATTTTTAATTCTAAAACAATCCTTTGATGAAACAATTGAACTTCGAAATAAGTGCGTTATATATTGCAATTGAGAAGGTCAAGAAATTACGAGCTCTATAATATGCATTTTGTAAGTTAATTTTATGAAATGGTTCCAAGTTTCAAATTTGATTGAAATTTTAATTCTAAAACAGTCCTTTGATGACACAATTGAACTTCGAAATAATAGCGTTACATATTACAGTTGAGAAGGTCAAGAAATTACGCGCTCTATAATATGCATTTTGTAAGTTAATTTTATGAAATGGTTCCAAGTTTCAAATTTGATTGAAATTTTAATTCTAAAACAGTCCTTTGATGACACAATTGAACTTCGAAATAATTGCGTTACATATTACAGTTGAGAAGGTCAAGAAATTACGAGCTCTATAATATGCATTTTGTAAGTTAATTTTATGAAATGGTTCCAAGTTTCAAATTTGATTGAAATTTTAATTCTAAAACAGTCCTTTGATGACACATTTGGACTTCGAAATAATTGCGTTACATATTACAGTTGAGAAGGTCAAGAAATTACGAGCTCTATAATATGCATTTTGTAAGTTAATTTTATGAAATGGTTCCAAGTTTCAAATTTGATTGAAATTTTAATTCTAAAACAGTCCTTTGATGAGACAATTGGACTTCGAAATAATTGCGTTACATATTACAGTTGAGAAGGTCAAGAAATTACGAGCTCTATAATATGCATTTTGTAAGTTAATTTTATGAAAATTTGAATGAATTTTTAATTTTAAAACAGTCCTTTGATGACACAATTGGACTTCGAAATAACTGCGTTATATATTACAGTTGAGAAGGTCAAGAAATTACGAGCTCTATAATATGCATTTTGTAAGTTAATTTTATGAAATGATTCCAAGTTTCAAATTTAATTTAATTTTTAATTCTAAAACAATCCTTTGATGAAACAATTGAACTTCGAAATAAGTGCGTTATATATTGCAATTGAGAAGGTCAAGAAATTACGAGCTCTATAATAGGCATTTTGTAAGTTAATTTTATGAAATGATTCCAAGTTTCAAATTTAATTTAATTTTTAATTCTAAAACAGTCCTTTGATGACACAATTGAACTTCGAAATAATTGCGTTACATATTACAGTTGAGAAGGTCAAGAAATTACGAGCTCTATAATATGCATTTTGTAAGTTAATTTTATGAAATGGTTCCAAGTTTCAAATTTGATTGAAATTTTAATTCTAAAACAGTCCTTTGATGACACATTTGGACTTCGAAATAATTGCGTTACATATTACAGTTGAGAAGGTCAAGAAATTACGAGCTCTATAATATGCATTTTGTAAGTTAATTTTATGAAATGGTTCCAAGTTTCAAATTTGATTGAAATTTTAATTCTAAAACAGTCCTTTGATGAGACAATTGGACTTCGAAATAATTGCGTTACATATTACAGTTGAGAAGGTCAAGAAATTACGAGCTCTATAATATGCATTTTGTAAGTTAATTTTATGAAAATTTGAATGAATTTTTAATTTTAAAACAGTCCTTTGATGACACAATTGGACTTCGAAATAACTGCGTTATATATTACAGTTGAGAAGGTCAAGAAATTACGAGCTCTATAATATGCATTTTGTAAGTTAATTTTATGAAATGATTCCAAGTTTCAAATTTAATTTTTAATTCTAAAACAATCCTTTGATGAAACAATTGAACTTCGAAATAAGTGAGTTATATATTACAACTGAGAAGGTCAAGAAATTACGAGTTCTATAATATGCATTTTGTAAGTTAATTTTATGAAATGATCCAAGTTTCAAATTTAATTTAATTTTTAATTCTAAAACAATCGTTTGATGAAACAATTGAACTTCGAAATAAGTGCGTTATATATTGCAATTGAGAAGGTCAAGAAATTACGAGCTCCATAATATGCATTTAGTAAGTTCATTTTATGAAATGATTCCAAGTTTCAAATTTAATTTAATTTTTAATTCTAAAACAATCCTTTGGTGAAACAATTGAACTTCGAAATAAGTTAATTTTATGAAATGATTCCAAGTTTCAAATTTAATTTAATTTTTAATTCTAAAACAATCCTTTGATGAAACAATTGAACTTCGAAATAAGTGCGTTATATATTGCAATTGAGAAGGTCAAGAAATTACGAGCTCTATAATATGCATTTTGTAAGTTAATTTTATGAAATGATTCCAAGTTTCAAATTTAATTTAATTTTTAATTCTAAAACAATCCTTTGATGAAACAATTGAACTTCGAAATAAGTGCGTTATATATTGCAATTGAGAAGGTCAAGAAATTACGAGCTCTATAATATGCACTTTGTAAGTTAATTTTATGAAATGTTTCAAATTTAATTTAATTTTTAATTCTAAAACAATCCTTTGATGAAACAATTGAACTCCGAAATAAGTGCGTTTTATATTGCAATTGAGAAGGTCAAGAAATTACGAGCTCTATAATATGCATTTTGTAAGTAATTTTATGAAATGATTCCAAGTTTCAAATTTAATTTAATTTTTAATTCTAAAACAATCCTTTGATGAAACAATTGAACTTCGAAATAAGTGCGTTATATATTGCAATTGAGAAGGTCAAGAAATTACGAGCTCTATAATATGCATTTTGTAGGTTCATTTTATGAAATGATTCCAAGTTTCAAATTTAATTTAATTTTTAATTCTAAAACAATCCTTTGATGAAACAATTGAACTTCGAAATAAGTGCGTTATATATTGCAATTGAGAGGGTCAAGAAATTACGAGCTCTATAATATGCATTTTGTAAGTTAATTTTATGAAATGATTCCAAGTTTCAAATTTAATTTAATTTTTAATTCTAAAACAATCCTTCGATGAAACAATTGAACTTCGAAATAAGTGCGTTATATATTGCAATTGAGAAGGTCAAGAAATTACGAGCTCTATAATATGCACTTTGTAAGTTAATTTTATGAAATGTTTCAAATTTAATTTAATTTTTAATTCTAAAACAATCCTTTGATGAAACAATTGAACTCCGAAATAAGTGCGTTTTATATTGCAATTGAGAAGGTCAAGAAATTACGAGCTCTATAACATGCATTTTGTAAGTTCATTTTATGAAATGATTCCAAGTTTCAAATTTAATTTAATTTTTAATTCTAAAACAATCCTTTGATGAAACAATTGAACTTCGAAATAAGTGCGTTATATATTGCAATTGAGAAGGTCAAGAAATTACGAGCTCTATAATATGCACTTTGTAAGTTAATTTTATGAAATGTTTCAAATTTAATTTAATTTTTAATTCTAAAACAATCCTTTGATGAAACAATTGAACTCCGAAATAAGTGCGTTTTATATTGCAATTGAGAAGGTCAAGAAATTACGAGCTCTATAACATGCATTTTGTAAGTTCATTTTATGAAATGATTCCAAGTTTCAAATTTAATTTAATTTTAATTCTAAAACAATCCTTTGATGAAACAATTGAACTTCGAAATAAGTGCGTTATATATTGCAATTGAGAAGGTCAAGAAATTACGAGCTCTATAATATGCACTTTGTAAATTAATTTTATGAAATGTTTCAAATTTAATTTAATTTTTAATTCTAAAACAATCCTTTGATGAAACAATTGAACTCCGAAATAAGTGCGTTATATATTGCAATTGAGAAGCTCAAGAAATTACGAGCTCTATAATATGCATTTTGTAAGTTAATTTTATGAAATGATTCCAAGTTTCAAATTTAATTTAATTTTTAATTCTAAAACAATCCTTTGATGAAACAATTGAACTTCGAAATAAGTGCGTTATATATTGCAATTGAGAAGGTCAAGAAATTACGAGCTCTATAATATGCATTTTGTAAGTTAATTTTATGAAATGATTCCAAGTTTCAAATTTAATTTAATTTTTAATTCTTAAACAATCCTTTGATGAAACAATTGAACTTCGAAATAAGTGCGTTATATATTGCAATTGAGAAGGTCAAGAAATTACGAGCTCTATAATATGCATTTTGTAAGTTAATTTTATGAAATGATTCCAAGTTTCAAATTTAATTTAATTTTTAATTCTAAAACAATCCTTTGATGAAACAATTGAACTTCGAAATAAGTGCGTTATATATTGCAATTGAGAAGGTCAAGAAATTACGAGCTCTATAATATGCATTTTGTAAGTTAATTTTATGAAATGGTTCCAAGTTTCAAATTTGATTGAAACTTTAATTCTAAAACAGTCCTTTGATGAGACAATTGGACTTCGAAATAATTGCGTTACATATTACAGTTGAGAAGGTCAAGAAATTACGAGCTCTATAATATGCATTTTGTAAGTTAATTTTATGAAATGATCCAAGTTTCAAATTTAATTTAATTTTTAATTCTAAAACAATCGTTTGATGAAACAATTGAACTTCGAAATAAGTGCGTTATATATTGCAATTGAGAAGGTCAAGAAATTACGAGCTCCATAATATGCATTTTGTAAGTTCATTTTATGAAATGATTCCAAGTTTCAAATTTAATTTAATTTTTAATTCTAAAACAATCCTTTGGTGAAACAATTGAACTTCGAAATAAGTTAATTTTATGAAATGATTCCAAGTTTCAAATTTAATTTAATTTTTAATTCTAAAACAATCCTTTGATGAAACAATTGAACTTCGAAATAAGTGCGTTATATATTGCAATTGAGAAGGTCAAGAAATTACGAGCTCTATAATATGCATTTTGTAAGTTAATTTTATGAAATGATTCCAAGTTTCAAATTTAATTTAATTTTTAATTCTAAAACAATCCTTTGATGAAACAATTGAACTTCGAAATAAGTGCGTTATATATTGCAATTGAGAAGGTCAAGAAATTACGAGCTCTATAATATGCACTTTGTAAGTTAATTTTATGAAATGTTTCAAATTTAATTTAATTTTTAATTCTAAAACAATCCTTTGATGAAACAATTGAACTCCGAAATAAGTGCGTTTTATATTGCAATTGAGAAGGTCAAGAAATTACGAGCTCTATAATATGCATTTTGTAAGTAATTTTATGAAATGATTCCAAGTTTCAAATTTAATTTAATTTTTAATTCTAAAACAATCCTTTGATGAAACAATTGAACTTCGAAATAAGTGCGTTATATATTGCAATTGAGAAGGTCAAGAAATTACGAGCTCTATAATATGCATTTTGTAGGTTCATTTTATGAAATGATTCCAAGTTTCAAATTTAATTTAATTTTTAATTCTAAAACAATCCTTTGATGAAACAATTGAACTTCGAAATAAGTGCGTTATATATTGCAATTGAGAGGGTCAAGAAATTACGAGCTCTATAATATGCATTTTGTAAGTTAATTTTATGAAATGATTCCAAGTTTCAAATTTAATTTAATTTTTAATTCTAAAACAATCCTTTGATGAAACAATTGAACTTCGAAATAAGTGCGTTATATATTGCAATTGAGAAGGTCAAGAAATTACGAGCTCTATAATATGCATTTTGTAAGTTAATTTTATGAAATGATTCCAAGTTTCAAATTTAATTTAATTTTTAATTCTTAAACAATCCTTTGATGAAACAATTGAACTTCGAAATAAGTGCGTTATATATTGCAATTGAGAAGGTCAAGAAATTACGAGCTCTATAATATGCATTTTGTAAGTTAATTTTATGAAATGATTCCAAGTTTCAAATTTAATTTAATTTTTAATTCTAAAACAATCCTTTGATGAAACAATTGAACTTCGAAATAAGTGCGTTATATATTGCAATTGAGAAGGTCAAGAAATTACGAGCTCTATAATATGCATTTTGTAAGTTAATTTTATGAAATGGTTCCAAGTTTCAAATTTGATTGAAACTTTAATTCTAAAACAGTCCTTTGATGAGACAATTGGACTTCGAAATAATTGCGTTACATATTACAGTTGAGAAGGTCAAGAAATTACGAGCTCTATAATATGCATTTTGTAAGTTAATTTTATGAAATGATCCAAGTTTCAAATTTAATTTAATTTTTAATTCTAAAACAATCGTTTGATGAAACAATTGAACTTCGAAATAAGTGCGTTATATATTGCAATTGAGAAGGTCAAGAAATTACGAGCTCCATAATATGCATTTTGTAAGTTCATTTTATGAAATGATTCCAAGTTTCAAATTTAATTTAATTTTTAATTCTAAAACAATCCTTTGGTGAAACAATTGAACTTCGAAATAAGTTAATTTTATGAAATGATTCCAAGTTTCAAATTTAATTTAATTTTTAATTCTAAAACAATCCTTTGATGAAACAATTGAACTTCGAAATAAGTGCGTTATATATTGCAATTGAGAAGGTCAAGAAATTACGAGCTCTATAATATGCATTTTGTAAGTTAATTTTATGAAATGATTCCAAGTTTCAAATTTAATTTAATTTTTAATTCTTAAACAATCCTTTGATGAAACAATTGAACTTCGAAATAAGTGCGTTATATATTGCAATTGAGAAGGTCAAGAAATTACGAGCTCCATAATATGCATTTTGTAAGTTCATTTTATGAAATGATTCCAAGTTTCAAATTTAATTTAATTTTTAATTCTAAAACAATCCTTTGATGAAACAATTGAACTTCGAAATAAGTGCGTTATATATTGCAATTGAGAAGGTCAAGAAATTACGAGCTCCATAATATGCATTTTGTAAGTTAATTTTATGAAATGGTTCCAAGTTTCAAATTTGATTGAAATTTTAATTCTAAAACAGTCCTTTGATGAGACAATTGGACTTCGAACATAATTGCGTTACATATTACAGTTGAGAAGGTCAAGAAATTACGAGCTCTATAATATGAATTTTGTAAGTTAATTTTATGAAATGATCCAAGTTTCAAATTTAATTTAATTTTTAATTCTAAAACAATCGTTTGATGAAACAATTGAACTTCGAAATAAGTGCGTTATATATTGCAATTGAGAAGGTCAAGAAATTACGAGCTCCATAATATGCATTTTGTAAGTTCATTTTATGAAATGATTCCAAGTTTCAAATTTAATTTAATTTTTAATTCTAAAACAATCCTTTGATGAAACAATTGAACTTCGAAATAAGTGCGTTATATATTGCAATTGAGAAGGTCAAGAAATTACGAGCTCTATAATATGCATTTTGTAAGTTAATTTTATGAAATGATTCCAAGTTTCAAATTTAATTTAATTTTTAATTCTAAAACAATCCTTTGATGAAACAATTGAACTTCGAAATAAGTGCGTTATATATTGCAATTGAGAAGGTCAAGAAATTACGAGCTCTATAATATGCATTTTGTAAGTTAATTTTATGAAATGATTCCAAGTTTCAAATTTAATTTAATTTTTAATTCTTAAACAATCCTTTGATGAAACAATTGAACTTCGAAATAAGTGCGTTATATATTGCAATTGAGAAGGTCAAGAAATTACGAGCTCCATAATATGCATTTTGTAAGTTCATTTTATGAAATGATTCCAAGTTTCAAATTTAATTTAATTTTTAATTCTAAAACAATCCTTTGATGAAACAATTGAACTTCGAAATAAGTGCGTTATATATTGCAATTGAGAAGGTCAAGAAATTACGAGCTCCATAATATGCATTTTGTAAGTTAATTTTATGAAATGGTTCCAAGTTTCAAATTTGATTGAAATTTTAATTCTAAAACAGTCCTTTGATGAGACAATTGGACTTCGAAATAATTGCGTTACATATTACAGTTGAGAAGGTCAAGAAATTACGAGCTCTATAATATGCATTTTGTAAGTTAATTTTATGAAATGATCCAAGTTTCAAATTTAATTTAATTTTTAATTCTAAAACAATCGTTTGATGAAACAATTGAACTTCGAAATAAGTGCGTTATATATTGCAATTGAGAAGGTCAAGAAATTACGAGCTCCATAATATGCATTTTGTAAGTTCATTTTATGAAATGATTCCAAGTTTCAAATTTAATTTAATTTTTAATTCTAAAACAATCCTTTGGTGAAACAATTGAACTTCGAAATAAGTTAATTTTATGAAATGATTCCAAGTTTCAAATTTAATTTAATTTTTAATTCTAAAACAATCCTTTGATGAAACAATTGAACTTCGAAATAAGTGCGTTATATATTGCAATTGAGAAGGTCAAGAAATTACGAGCTCTATAATATGCATTTTGTAAGTTAATTTTATGAAATGATTCCAAGTTTCAAATTTAATTTAATTTTTAATTCTTAAACAATCCTTTGATGAAACAATTGAACTTCGAAATAAGTGCGTTATATATTGCAATTGAGAAGGTCAAGAAATTACGAGCTCTATAATATGCATTTTGTAAGTTAATTTTATGAAATGATTCCAAGTTTCAAATTTAATTTAATTTTTAATTCTAAAACAATCCTTTGATGAAACAATTGAACTTCGAAATAAGTGCGTTATATATTGCAATTGAGAAGGTCAAGAAATTACGAGCTCTATACTATGCATTTTGTAAGTTAATTTTATGAAATGGTTCCAAGTTTCAAATTTGATTGAAATTTTAATTCTAAAACAGTCCTTTGATGAGACAATTGGACTTCGAAATAATTGCGTTACATATTACAGTTGAGAAGGTCAAGAAATTACGAGCTCTACAATATGCATTTTGTAAGTTAATTTTATGAAATGATCCAAGTTTCAAATTTAATTTAATTTTTAATTCTAAAACAATCGTTTGATGAAACAATTGAACTTCGAAATAAGTGCGTTATATATTGCAATTGAGAAGGTCAAGAAATTACGAGCTCCATAATATGCATTTTGTAAGTTCATTTTATGAAATGATTCCAAGTTTCAAATTTAATTTAATTTTTAATTCTAAAACAATCCTTTGGTGAAACAATTGAACTTCGAAATAAGTTAATTTTATGAAATGATTCCAAGTTTCAAATTTAATTTAATTTTTAATTCTAAAACAATCCTTTGATGAAACAATTGAACTTCGAAATAAGTGCGTTATATATTGCAATTGAGAAGGTCAAGAAATTACGAGCTCTATAATATGCATTTTGTAAGTTAATTTTATGAAATGATTGTTTCAAATTTAATTTAATTTTTAATTCTTAAACAATCCTTTGATGAAACAATTGAACTTCGAAATAAGTGCGTTATATATTGCAATTGAGAAGGTCAAGAAATTACGAGCTCTATAATATGCATTTTGTAAGTTAATTTTATGAAATGATTCCAAGTTTCAAATTTAATTTAATTTTTAATTCTAAAACAATCCTTTGATGAAACAATTGAACTTCGAAATAAGTGCGTTATATATTGCAATTGAGAAGGTCAAGAAATTACGAGCTCTATAATATGCATTTTGTAAGTTAATTTTATGAAAATTTTAATGAATTTTTAATTTTAAAACAGTCCTTTGATGACACAATTGGACTTCGAAATAACTGCGTTATATATTACAGTTGAGAAAGTCAAGAAATAACGAGCTCAATAATATGCATTTTGTAAGTTAATTTTATGAAAATTTGAATGAATTTTTAATTTTAAAACAGTCCTTTGATGACACAATTGGACTTCGAAATAAGTGCGTTATATATTACAGTTGAGAAGGTCAAGAAATAACGAGCTCTATAATATGCATTTTGTAAGTTAATTTTATGAAATGATTCCAAGTTTCAAATTTAATTTAATTTTTAATTCTAAAACAATCCTTTGATGAAACAATTGAACTTCGAAATAAGTGCGTTATATATTGCAATTGAGAAGGTCAAGAAATTACGAGCTCTATAATATGCATTTTGTAAGTTAATTTTATGAAATGATTCCAAGTTTCAAATTTAATTTAATTTTTAATTCTAAAACAATCCTTTGATGAAACAATTGAACTTCGAAATAAGTGCGTTATATATTGCAATTGAGAAGGTCAAGAAATTACGAGCTCTATAATATGCATTTTGTAAGTTAATTTTATGAAATGATTCCAAGTTTCAAATTTAATTTAATTTTTAATTCTAAAACAATCCTTTGATGAAACAATTGAACTTCGAAATAAGTGCGTTATATATTGCAATTGAGAAGGTCAAGAAATTACGAGCTCTATAATATGCATTTTGTAGGTTCATTTTATGAAATGATTCCAAGTTTCAAATTTAATTTAATTTTTAATTCTAAAACAATCCTTTGATGAAACAATTGAACTTCGAAATAAGTGCGTTATATATTGCAATTGAGAAGGTCAAGAAATTACGAGCTCTATAATATGCATTTTGTAAGTTAATTTTATGAAATGATTCCAAGTTTCAAATTTAATTTAATTTTTAATTCTAAAACAATCCTTTGATGAAACAATTGAACTTCGAAATAAGTGCGTTATATATTGCAATTGAGAAGGTCAAGAAATTACGAGCTCTATAATATGCATTTTGTAAGTTAATTTTATGAAATGATTCCAAGTTTCAAATTTAATTTAATTTTTAATTCTAAAACAATCCTTTGATGAAACAATTGAACTTCGAAATAAGTGCGTTATATATTGCAATTGAGAAGGTCAAGAAATTACGAGCTCTATAATATGCATTTTGTAAGTTAATTTTATGAAATGATTCCAAGTTTCAAATTTAATTTAATTTTTAATTCTAAAACAATCCTTTGATGAAACAATTGAACTTCGAAATAAGTGCGTTATATATTGCAATTGAGAAGGTCAAGAAATTACGAGCTCTATAATATGCATTTTGTAAGTTAATTTTATGAAATGATTCCAAGTTTCAAATTTAATTTAATTTTTAATTCTAAAACAATCCTTTGATGAAACAATTGAACTTCGAAATAAGTGCGTTATATATTGCAATTGAGAAGGTCAAGAAATTACGAGCTCTATAATATGCATTTTGTAAGTTAATTTTATGAAATGATTCCAAGTTTCAAATTTAATTTAATTTTTAATTCTTAAACAATCCTTTGATGAAACAATTGAACTTCGAAATAAGTGCGTTATATATTGCAATTGAGAAGGTCAAGAAATTACGAGCTCTATAATATGCATTTTGTAAGTTAATTTTATGAAATGATTCCAAGTTTCAAATTTAATTTAATTTTTAATTCTAAAACAATCCTTTGATGAAACAATTGAACTTCGAAATAAGTGCGTTATATATTGCAATTGAGAAGGTCAAGAAATTACGAGCTCTATAATATGCATTTTGTAAGTTAATTTTATGAAAATTTTAATGAATTTTTAATTTTAAAACAGTCCTTTGATGACACAATTGGACTTCGAAATAACTGCGTTATATATTACAGTTGAGAAAGTCAAGAAATAACGAGCTCTATAATATGCATTTTGTAAGTTAATTTTATGAATATTTGAATGAATTTTTAATTTTAAAACATTCCTTTGATGACACAATTGGACTTCGAAATAAGTGCGTTATATATTACAGTTGAGAAGGTCAAGAAATAACGAGCTCTATAATATGCATTTTGTAAGTTAATTTTATGAAATGATTCCAAGTTTCAAATTTAATTTAATTTTTAATTCTAAAACAATCCTTTGATGAAACAATTGAACTTCGAAATAAGTGCGTTATATATTGCAATTGAGAAGGTCAAGAAATTACGAGCTCTATAATATGCATTTTGTAAGTTAATTTTATGAAATGATTCCAAGTTTCAAATTTAATTTAATTTTTAATTCTAAAACAATCCTTTGATGAAACAATTGAACTTCGAAATAAGTGCGTTATATATTGCAATTGAGAAGGTCAAGAAATTACGAGCTCTATAATATGCATTTTGTAAGTTAATTTTATGAAATGATTCCAAGTTTCAAATTTAATTTAATTTTTAATTCTAAAACAATCCTTTGATGAAACAATTGAACTTCGAAATAAGTGCGTTATATATTGCAATTGAGAAGGTCAAGAAATTACGAGCTCTATAATATGCATTTTGTAAGTTAATTTTATGAAATGATTCCAAGTTTTAAATTTAATTTAATTTTTAATTCTAAAACAATCCTTTGATGAAACAATTGAACTTCGAAATAAGTGCGTTATATATTGCAATTGAGAAGGTCAAGAAATTACGAGCTCTATAATATGCATTTTGTAGGTTCATTTTATGAAATGATTCCAAGTTTCAAATTTAATTTAATTTTTAATTCTAAAACAATCCTTTGATGAAACAATTGAACTTCGAAATAAGTGCGTTATATATTGCAATTGAGAAGGTCAAGAAATTACGAGCTCTATAATATGCATTTTGTAAGTTAATTTTATGAAATGATTCCAAGTTTCAAATTTTATTTAATTTTTAATTCTAAAACAATCCTTTGATGAAACAATTGAACTTCGAAATAAGTGCGTTATATATTGCAATTGAGAAGGTCAAGAAATTACGAGCTCTATAATATGCACTTTGTAAGTTAATTTTATGAAATGTTTCAAATTTAATTTAATTTTTAATTCTAAAACAATCCTTTGATGAAACAATTGAACTCCGAAATAAGTGCGTTTTATATTGCAATTGAGAAGGTCAAGAAATTACGAGCTCTATAATATGTATTTTGTAAGTTAATTTTATGAAATGATTGTTTCAAATTTAATTTAATTTTTAATTCTAAAACAATCCTTTGATGAAACAATTGAACTTCGAAATAAGTGCGTTATATATTGCAATTGAGAAGGTCAAGAAATTACGAGCTCTATAATATGCATTTTGTAAGTTAATTTTATGAAATGATTCCAAGTTTCAAATTTAATTTAATTTTTAATTCTAAAACAATCCTTTGATGAAACAATTGAACTTCGAAATAAGTGCGTTATATATTGCAATTGAGAAGGTCAAGAAGTTACGAGCTCTATAATATGCATTTTGTAAGTTAATTTTATGAAATGATTCCAAGTTTCAAATTTAATTTAATTTTTAATTCTAAAACAATCCTTTGATGAAACAATTGAACTTCGAAATAAGTGCGTTATATATTGCAATTGAGAAGGTCAAGAAATTACGAGCTCTATAATATGCATTTTGTAAGTTAATTTTATGAAAATTTTAATGAATTTTTAATTTTAAAACAGTCCTTTGATGACACAATTGGACTTCGAAATAACTGCGTTATATATTACAGTTGAGAAAGTCAAGAAATAACGAGCTCTATAATATGCATTTTGTAAGTTAATTTTATGAAAATTTGAATGAATTTTTAATTTTAAAACAGTCCTTTGATGACACAATTGGACTTCGAAATAAGTGCGTTATATATTACAGTTGAGAAGGTCAAGAAATAACGAGCTCTATAATATGCATTTTGTAAGTTAATTTTATGAAATGATTCCAAGTTTCAAATTTAATTTAATTTTTAATTCTAAAACAATCCTTTGATGAAACAATTGAACTTCGAAATAAGTGCGTTATATATTGCAATTGAGAAGGTCAAGAAATTACGAGCTCTATAATATGCATTTTGTAAGTTAATTTTATGAAATGATTCCAAGTTTCAAATTTAATTTAATTTTTAATTCTAAAACAATCCTTTGATGAAACAATTGAACTTCGAAATAAGTGCGTTATATATTGCAATTGAGAAGGTCAAGAAATTACGAGCTCTATAATATGCATTTTGTAAGTTAATTTTATGAAATGATTCCAAGTTTCAAATTTAATTTAATTTTTAATTCTAAAACAATCCTTTGATGAAACAATTGAACTTCGAAATAAGTGCGTTATATATTGCAATTGAGAAGGTCAAGAAATTACGAGCTCTATAATATGCATTTTGTAAGTTAATTTTATGAAATGATTCCAAGTTTCAAATTTAATTTAATTTTTAATTCTAAAACAATCCTTTGATGAAACAATTGAACTTCGAAATAAGTGCGTTATATATTGCAATTGAGAAGGTCAAGAAATTACGAGCTCTATAATATGCATTTTGTAAGTTAATTTTATGAAATGATTCCAAGTTTCAAATTTAATTTAATTTTTAATTCTAAAACAATCCTTTGATGAAACAATTGAACTTCGAAATAAGTGCGTTATATATTGCAATTGAGAAGGTCAAGAAATTACGAGCTCTATAATATGCATTTTGTAGGTTCATTTTATGAAATGATTCCAAGTTTCAAATTTAATTTAATTTTTAATTCTAAAACAATCCTTTGATGAAACAATTGAACTTCGAAATAAGTGCGTTATATATTGCAATTGAGAAGGTCAAGAAATTACGAGCTCTATAATATGCATTTTGTAAGTTAATTTTATGAAATGATTCCAAGTTTCAAATTTAATTTAATTTTTAATTCTAAAACAATCCTTTGATGAAACAATTGAACTTCGAAATAAGTGCGTTATATATTGCAATTGAGAAGGTCAAGAAATTACGAGCTCTATAATATGCATTTTGTAAGTTAATTTTATGAAATGATTCCAAGTTTTAAATTTAATTTAATTTTTAATTCTAAAACAATCCTTTGATGAAACAATTGAACTTCGAAATAAGTGCGTTATATATTGCAATTGAGAAGGTCAAGAAATTACGAGCTCTATAATATGCATTTTGTAGGTTCATTTTATGAAATGATTCCAAGTTTCAAATTTAATTTAATTTTTAATTCTAAAACAATCCTTTGATGAAACAATTGAACTTCGAAATAAGTGCGTTATATATTGCAATTGAGAAGGTCAAGAAATTACGAGCTCTATAATATGCATTTTGTAAGTTAATTTTATGAAATGATTCCAAGTTTCAAATTTTATTTAATTTTTAATTCTAAAACAATCCTTTGATGAAACAATTGAACTTCGAAATAAGTGCGTTATATATTGCAATTGAGAAGGTCAAGAAATTACGAGCTCTATAATATGCACTTTGTAAGTTAATTTTATGAAATGTTTCAAATTTAATTTAATTTTTAATTCTAAAACAATCCTTTGATGAAACAATTGAACTCCGAAATAAGTGCGTTTTATATTGCAATTGAGAAGGTCAAGAAATTACGAGCTCTATAATATGTATTTTGTAAGTTAATTTTATGAAATGATTGTTTCAAATTTAATTTAATTATTAATTCTAAAACAATCCTTTGATGAAACAATTGAACTTCGAAATAAGTGCGTTATATATTGCAATTGAGAAGGTCAAGAAATTACGAGCTCTATAATATGCATTTTGTAAGTTAATTTTATGAAATGATTCCAAGTTTCAAATTTAATTTAATTTTTAATTCTAAAACAATCCTTTGATGAAACAATTGAACTTCGAAATAAGTGCGTTATATATTGCAATTGAGAAGGTCAAGAAGTTACGAGCTCTATAATATGCATTTTGTAAGTTAATTTTATGAAATGATTCCAAGTTTCAAATTTAATTTAATTTTTAATTCTAAAACAATCCTTTGATGAAACAATTGAACTTCGAAATAAGTGCGTTATATATTGCAATTGAGAAGGTCAAGAAATTACGAGCTCTATAATATGCATTTTGTAAGTTAATTTTATGAAAATTTTAATGAATTTTTAATTTTAAAACAGTCCTTTGATGACACAATTGGACTTCGAAATAACTGCGTTATATATTACAGTTGAGAAAGTCAAGAAATAACGAGCTCTATAATATGCATTTTGTAAGTTAATTTTATGAAAATTTGAATGAATTTTTAATTTTAAAACAGTCCTTTGATGACACAATTGGACTTCGAAATAAGTGCGTTATATATTACAGTTGAGAAGGTCAAGAAATAACGAGCTCTATAATATGCATTTTGTAAGTTAATTTTATGAAATGATTCCAAGTTTCAAATTTAATTTAATTTTTAATTCTAAAACAATCCTTTGATGAAACAATTGAACTTCGAAATAAGTGCGTTATATATTGCAATTGAGAAGGTCAAGAAATTACGAGCTCTATAATATGCATTTTGTAAGTTAATTTTATGAAATGATTCCAAGTTTCAAATTTAATTTAATTTTTAATTCTAAAACAATCCTTTGATGAAACAATTGAACTTCGAAATAAGTGCGTTATATATTGCAATTGAGAAGGTCAAGAAATTACGAGCTCTATAATATGCATTTTGTAAGTTAATTTTATGAAATGATTCCAAGTTTCAAATTTAATTTAATTTTTAATTCTAAAACAATCCTTTGATGAAACAATTGAACTTCGAAATAAGTGCGTTATATATTGCAATTGAGAAGGTCAAGAAATTACGAGCTCTATAATATGCATTTTGTAAGTTAATTTTATGAAATGATTCCAAGTTTCAAATTTAATTTAATTTTTAATTCTAAAACAATCCTTTGATGAAACAATTGAACTTCGAAATAAGTGCGTTATATATTGCAATTGAGAAGGTCAAGAAATTACGAGCTCTATAATATGCATTTTGTAAGTTAATTTTATGAAATGATTCCAAGTTTCAAATTTAATTTAATTTTTAATTCTAAAACAATCCTTTGATGAAACAATTGAACTTCGAAATAAGTGCGTTATATATTGCAATTGAGAAGGTCAAGAAATTACGAGCTCTATAATATGCATTTTGTAGGTTCATTTTATGAAATGATTCCAAGTTTCAAATTTAATTTAATTTTTAATTCTAAAACAATCCTTTGATGAAACAATTGAACTTCGAAATAAGTGCGTTATATATTGCAATTGAGAAGGTCAAGAAATTACGAGCTCTATAATATGCATTTTGTAAGTTAATTTTATGAAATGATTCCAAGTTTCAAATTTTATTTAATTTTTAATTCTAAAACAATCCTTTGATGAAACAATTGAACTTCGAAATAAGTGCGTTATATATTGCAATTGAGAAGGTCAAGAAATTACGAGCTCTATAATATGCACTTTGTAAGTTAATTTTATGAAATGTTTCAAATTTAATTTAATTTTTAATTCTAAAACAATCCTTTGATGAAACAATTGAACTCCGAAATAAGTGCGTTTTATATTGCAATTGAGAAGGTCAAGAAATTACGAGCTCTATAATATGTATTTTGTAAGTTAATTTTATGAAATGATTGTTTCAAATTTAATTTAATTTTTAATTCTAAAACAATCCTTTGATGAAACAATTGAACTTCGAAATAAGTGCGTTATATATTGCAATTGAGAAGGTCAAGAAATTACGAGCTCTATAATATGCATTTTGTAAGTTAATTTTATGAAATGATTCCAAGTTTCAAATTTAATTTAATTTTTAATTCTAAAACAATCCTTTGATGAAACAATTGAACTTCGAAATAAGTGCGTTATATATTGCAATTGAGAAGGTCAAGAAGTTACGAGCTCTATAATATGCATTTTGTAAGTTAATTTTATGAAAATTTTAATGAATTTTTAATTTTAAAACAGTCCTTTGATGACACAATTGGACTTCGAAATAACTGCGTTATATATTACAGTTGAGAAGGTCAAGAAATTACGAGCTCTATAATATGCATTTTGTAAGTTAATTTTATGAAAATTTGAATGAATTTTTAATTTTAAAACAGTCCTTTGATGACACAATTGGACTTCGAAATAAGTGCATTATATATTACAGTTGAGAAGGTCAAGAAATAACGAGCTCTATAATATGCATTTTGTAAGTTAATTTTATGAAATGATTCCAAGTTTCAAATTTAATTTAATTTTTAATTCTAAAACAATCCTTTGATGAAACAATTGAACTGAATGATTCCAAGTTTCAAATTTAATTTAATTTTTAATTCTAAAACAATCCTTTGATGAAACAATTGAACTTCGAAATAAGTGCGTTATATATTGCAATTGAGAAGGTCAAGAAATTACGAGCTCTATAATATGCATTTTGTAAGTTTATTTTATGAAATGATTCCAAGTTTCAAATTTAATTAAATTTTTAATTCTAAAACAATCCTTTGGTGAAACAATTGAACGAAATAAGTGCGTTATATATTGCAATTGAGAAGGTCAAGAAGTTACGAGCTCTATAATATGCATTTTGTAAGTTAATTTTATGAAATGATTCCAAGTTTCAAATTTAATTTAATTTTTAATTCTAAAACAATCCTTTGATGAAACAATTGAACTTCGAAATAAGTGCGTTATATATTGCAATTGAGAAGGTCAAGAAATTACGAGCTCTATAATATGCATTTTGTAGGTTCATTTTATGAAATGATTCCAAGTTTCAAATTTAATTTAATTTTTAATTCTAAAACAATCCTTTGATGAAACATTTGAACTTCGAAATAAGTGCGTTATATATTGCAATTGAGAAGGTCAAGAAATTACGAGCTCTATAATATGCATTTTGTAAGTTAATTTTATGAAATGATTCCAAGTTTCAAATTTAATTTAATTTTTAATTCTAGAACAATCCTTTGATGAAACAATTGAACTTCGAAATAAGTGCGTTATATATTGCAATTGAGAAGGTCAAGAAATTACGAGCTCTATAATATGCACTTTGTAAGTTAATTTTATGAAATGATTCCAAGTTTCAAATTTAATTTAATTTTTAATTCTAAAACAATCCTTTGATGAAACAATTGAACTTCGAAATAAGTGCGTTATATATTGCAATTGAGAAGGTCAAGAAATTACGAGCTCTATAATATGTATTTTGTAAGTTAATTTTATGAAATGATTGTTTCAAATTTAATTTAATTTTTAATTCTAAAACAATCCTTTGATGAAACAATTGAACTTCGAAAAAAGTGCGTTATATATTGCAATTGAGAAGGTCAAGAAATTACGAGCTCTATAATATGCATTTTGTAAGTTAATTTTATGAAATGATTCCAAGTTTCAAATTTAATTTAATTTTTAATTCTAAAACAATCCTTTGATGAAACAATTGAACTTCGAAAGAAGTGCGTTATATATTGCAATTGAGAAGTTCAAGAAATTACGAGCTCTATAATATGCATTTTGTAAGTTAATTTTATGAAATGATTCCAAGTTTCAAATTTAAATTAATATTTAATTCTAAAACAATCCTTTGATGAAACAATTGAACTTCGAAAGAAGTGCGTTATATATTGCAATTGAGAAGGTCAAGAAATTACGAGCTCTATAATATGCATTTTGTAAGTTAATTTTATGAAATGATTCCAAGTTTCAAATTTAATTTAATTTTTAATTCTAAAACAATCCTTTGATGAAACAATTGAACTTCGAAATAAGTGCGTTATATATTGCAATTGAGAAGGTCAAGAAATTACGAGCTCTATAATATGCATTTTGTAAGTTAATTTTATGAAAATTTTAATGAATTTTTAATTTTAAAACAGTCCTTTGATGACACAATTGGACTTCGAAATAACTGCGTTATATATTACAGTTGAGAAGGTCAAGAAATTACGAGCTCTATAATATGCATTTTGTAAGTTAATTTTATGAAATGATTCCAAGTTTCAAATTTAATTTAATTTTTAATTCTAAAACAATCCTTTGATGAAACAATTGAACTTCGAAATAAGTGCGTTATATATTGCAATTGAGAAGGTCAAGAAATTACGAGCTCTATAATATGCATTTTGTAAGTTAATTTTATGAAATGATTCCAAGTTTCAAATTTAATTTAATTTTTATTTCTAAAACAATCCTTTGATGAAACAATTGAACTTCGAAATAAGTGCGTTATATATTGCAATTGAGAAGGTCAAGAAATTACGAGCTCTATAATATGCATTTTGTAAGTTAATTTTATGAAATGATTCCAAGTTTCAAATTTAATTTAATTTTTAATTCTAAAACAATCCTTTGATGAAACAATTGAACTTCGAAATAAGTGCGTTATATATTGCAATTGAGAAGTTCAAGAATTTACGAGCTCTATAATATGCATTTTGTAAGTTAATTTTATGAAAATTTGAATGAATTTTTAATTTTAAAACAGTCCTTTGATGACACAATTGGACTTCGAAATAAGTGCGTTATATATTACAGTTGAGAAGGTCAAGAAATAACGAGCTCTATAATATGCATTTTGTAAGTTAATTTTATGAAATGATTCCAAGTTTCAAATTTAATTTAATTTTTAATTCTAAAACAATCCTTTGATGAAACAATTGAACTTCGAAATAAGTGCGTTATATATTGCAATTGAGAAGGTCAAGAAATTACGAGCTCTATAATATGCATTTTGTAAGTTAATTTTATGAAATGATTCCAAGTTTCAAATTTAATTTAATTTTTAATTCTAAAACAATCCTTTGATGAAACAATTGAACTTCGAAATAAGTGCGTTATATATTGCAATTGAGAAGGTCAAGAATTTACGAGCTCTATAATATGCATTTTGTAAGTTCATTTTATGAAATGATTCCAAGTTTCAAATTTAATTTAATTTTTAATTCTAAAACAATCCTTTGATGAAACAATTGAACTTCGAAATAAGTGCGTTATATATTGCAATTGAGAAGGTCAAGAAATGACGAGCTCTATAATATGCATTTTGTAAGTTCATTTTATGAAATGATTCCAAGTTTCAAATTTAATTTAATTTTTAATTCTAAAACAATCCTTTGGTGAAACAATTGAACGAAATAAGTGCGTTATATATTGCAATTGAGAAGGTCAAGAAATTACGAGCTCTATAATTTGCATTTTGTAAGTTAATTTTATGAAATGATTCCAAGTTTCAAATTTAATTTAATTTTTAATTCTAAAACAATCCTTTGATGAAACAATTGAACTTCGAAATAAGTGCGTTATATATTGCAATTGAGAAGGTCAAGAATTTACGAGCTCTATAATATGCATTTTGTAAGTTAATTTTATGAAATGATTCCAAGTTTCAAATTTAATTTAATTTTTAATTCTAAAAAAATCCTTTGATGAAACAATTGAACTTCGAAATAAGTGCGTTATATATTGCAATTGAGAAGGTCAAGAAATTACGAGCTCTATAATATGCATTTTGTAAGTTAATTTTATGAAATGATTCCAAGTTTCAAATTTAATTTAATTTTTAATTCTAAAACAATCCTTTGATGAAACAATTGAACGAAATAAGTGCGTATATATTGCAATTGAGAAGGTCAAGAAATTACGAGCTCTATAATATGCATTTTGTAAGTTAATTTTATGAAATGATTCCAAGTTTCAAATTTAATTTAATTTTTAATTCTAAAACAATCCTTTGATGAAACAATTGAACGAAATAAGTGCGTTATATATTGCAATTGAGAAGGTCAAGAAATTACGAGCTCTATAATATGCATTTTGTAAGTTCATTTTATGAAATGATTCCAAGTTTCAAATTTAATTTAATTTTTAATTCTAAAACAATCCTTTGGTGAAACAATTGAACGAAATAAGTGCGTTATATATTGCAATTGAGAAGGTCAAGAAATTACGAGCTCTATAATATGCATTTTGTAAGTTCATTTTATGAAATGATTCCAAGTTTCAAATTTAATTCAATTTTTAATTCTAAAACAATCCTTTGATGAAACAATTGAACTTCGAAATAAGTGCGTTATATATTGCAATTGAGAAGGTCAAGAAATTACGAGCTCTATAATATGCATTTTGTAAGTTCATTTTATGAAATGATTCCAAGTTTCAAATTTAATTTAATTTTTATTTCTAAAACAATCCTTTGATGAAACAATTGAACTTCGAAATAAGTGCGTTATATATTGCAATTGAGAAGGTCAAGAAATTACGAGCACTATAATATGCATTTTGTAAGTTCATTTTATGAAATGATTCCAAGTTTCAAATTTAATTTAATTTTTAATTCTAAAACAATCCTTTGGTGAAACAATTGAACGAAATAAGTGCGTTATATATTGCAATTGAGAAGGTCAAGAAATTACGAGCTCTATAATATGCATTTTGTAGGTTCATTTTATGAAATGATTCCAAGTTTCAAATTTAATTTAATTTTTAATTCTAAAACAATCCTTTGATGAAACAATTGAACTTCGAAATAAGTGCGTTATATATTGCAATTGAGAAGGTCAAGAAATTACGAGCTCTATAATATGCATTTTGTAAGTTAATTTTATGAAATGATTCCAAGTTTCAAATTTAATTTAATTTTTAATTCTAAAACAATCCTTTGATGAAACAATTGAACTTCGAAATAATTGCGTTATATATTGCAATTGAGAAGGTCAAGAAATTACGAGCTCTATAATATGCACTTTGTAAGTTAATTTTATAAAATGATTCCAAGTTTCAAATTTAATTTAATTTTTAATTATAAAACAATCCTTTGATGAATCAATTGAACTTCGAAATAAGTGCGTTATATATTGCAATTGAGAAGGTCAAGAAATTACGAGCTCTATAATATGCATTTTGTAAGTTCATTTTATGAAAATTTGAATGAATTTTTAATTTTAAAACAGTCCTTTGATGACACAATTGGACTTCGAAATAAGTGCGTTATATATTGCAATTGAGAAGGTCAAGAAATTACGAGCTCTATAATATGTATTTTGTAAGTTAATTTTATGAAATGATTGTTTCAAATTTAATTTAATTTTTAATTCTAAAACAATCCTTTGATGAATCAATTGAACTTCGAAATAAGTGCGTTATATATTGCAATTGAGAAGGTCAAGAAATTACGAGCTCTATAATATGCATTTTGTAAGTTCATTTTATGAAATGATTCCAAGTTTCAAATTTAATTTAATTTTTATTTCTAAAACAATCCTTTGATGAAACAATTGAACTTCGAAATAAGTGCGTTATATATTGCAATTGAGAAGGTCAAGAAATTACGAGCACTATAATATGCATTTTGTAAGTTCATTTTATGAAATGATTCCAAGTTTCAAATTTAATTTAATTTTTTATTCTAAAACAATCCTTTGGTGAAACAATTGAACGAAATAAGTGCGTTATATATTGCAATTGAGAAGGTCAAGAAATTACGAGCTCTATAATATGTATTTTGTAAGTTAATTTTATGAAATGATTGTTTCAAATTTAATTTAATTTTTAATTCTAAAACAATCCTTTGATGAAACAATTGAACTTCGAAATAAGTGCGTTATATATTGCAATTGAGAAGGTCAAGAAATTACGAGCTCTATAATATGCATTTTGTAAGTTCATTTTATGAAATGATTCCAAGTTTCAAATTTAATTTAATTTTTAATTCTAAAACAATCCTTTGATGAAACAATTGAACTTCGAAATAAGTGCGTTATATATTGCAATTGAGAAGATCAAGAAATTACGAGCTCTATAATATGCATTTTGTAAGTTCATTTTATGAAATGATTCCAAGTTTCAAATTTAATTAAATTTTTAATTCTAAAACAATCCTTTGGTGAAACAATTGAATGAAATAAGTGCGTTATATATTGCAATTGAGAAGGTCAAGAAATTACGAGCTCTATAATATGCATTTTGTAAGTTCATTTTATGAAATGATTCCAAGTTTCAAATTTAATTAAATTTTTAATTCTAAAACAATCCTTTGGTGAAACAATTGAACTTCGAAATAAGTGCGTTATATATTGCAATTGAGAAGGTCAAGAAATTACGAGCTCTATAATATGCATTTTGTAAGTTCATTTTATGAAATGATTCCAAGTTTCAAATTTAATTTAATTTTTAATTCTAAAACAATCCTTTGATGAAACAATTAAACTTCGAAATAAGTGCGTTATATATTGCAATTGAGAAGGTCAAGAAATTACGAGCTCTATAATATGCATTTTGTAGGCTCATTTTATGAAATGATTCCAAGTTTCAAATTTAATTTAATTTTTAATTCTAAAACAATCCTTTGATGAAACAATTGAACTTCGAAATAATTGCGTTATATATTGCAATTGAGAAGGTCAAGAAATTACGAGCTCTATAATATGCACTTTGTAAGTTCATTTTATGAAATGATTCCAAGTTTCAAATTAAATTTAATTTTTAATTCTAAAACAGTCCTTTGATGACACAATTGGACTTCGAAATAAGTGCGTTATATAATGCAATTGAGAAGGTCAAGAAATTACGAGCTCTATAATATGTATTTTGTAAGTTAATTTTATGAAATGATTGTTTCAAATTTAATTTAATTTTTAATTCTAAAACAATCCTTTGATGAAACAATTGAACTTCGAAATAAGTGCGTTATATATTGCAATTGAGAAGGTCAAGAAATTACGAGCTCTATAATATGCATTTTGTAAGTTCATTTTATGAAATGATTCCAAGTTTCAAATTTAATTTAATTTTTAATTCTAAAACAATCCTTTGATGAAACAATTGAACTTCGAAATAAGTGCGTTATATATTGCAATTGAGAAGGTCAAGAAATTACGAGCTCTATAATATGCATTTTGTAAGCTAATTTTATGAAATGATTCCAAGTTTCAAATTTAATTTAATTTTTAATTCTAAAACAATCCTTTGATGAAACAATTGAACTTCGAAATAAGTGCGTTATATATTGCAATTGAGAAGGTCAAGAAATTACGAGCTCTATAATATGCATTTTGTAAGTTCATTTTATGAAATGATTCCAAGTTTCAAATTTAATTAAATTTTTAATTCTAAAACAATCCTTTGGTGAAACAATTGAACGAAATAAGTGCGTTATATATTGCAATTGAGAAGGTCAAGAAATTACGAGCTCTATAATATGCATTTTGTAAGTTAATTTTATGAAATGATTCCAAGTTTCAAATTTAATTAAATTTTTAATTCTAAAACAATCCTTTGATGAAACAATTGAACTTCGAAATAAGTGCGTTATATATTGCAATTGAGAAGGTCAAGAAATAACGAGCTCTATAATATGCATTTTGTAAGTTAATTTTATGAAATGATTCCAAGTTTCAAATTTTATTTAATTTTTAATTCTAAAACAATCCTTTGATGAAACAATTGAACTTCGAAATAAGTGCGTTATATATTGCAATTGAGAAGGTCAAGAAATTACGAGCTCTATAATATGCATTTTGTAAGTTCATTTTATGAAATGATTCCAAGTTTCAAATTTAATTTAATTTTTAATTCTAAAACAATCCTTTGATGAAACAATTGAACTTCGAAATAAGTGCGTTATATATTGCAATTGAGAAGGTCAAGAAATTACGAGCTCTATAATATGCATTTTGTAAGTTCATTTTATGAAATGATTCCAAGTTTCAAATTTAATTTAATTTTTAATTCTAAAACAATCCTTTGGTGAAACAATTGAACGAAATAAGTGCGTTATATATTGCAATTGAGAAGGTCAAGAAATTACGAGCTCTATAATATGCATTTTGTAAGTTCATTTTATGAAATGATTCCAAGTTTCAAATTTAATTTAATTTTTAATTCTAAAACAATCCTTTGATGAAACAATTGAACTTCGAAATAAGTGCGTTATATATTGCAATTGAGAAGGTCAAGAAATTACGAGCTCTATAATATGCATTTTGTAAGTTCATTTTATGAAATGATTCCAAGTTTCAAATTTAATTTAATTTTTAATTCTAAAACAATCCTTTGATGAAACAATTGAACTTCGAAATAAGTGCGTTATATATTGCAATTGAGAAGGTCAAGAAATTACGAGCTTTATAATATGCATTTTGTAAGTTCATTTTATGAAATGATTCCAAGTTTCAAATTTAATTTAATTTTTAATTCTAAAACAATCCTTTGGTGAAACAATTGAACGAAATAAGTGCGTTATATATTGCAATTGAGAAGGTCAAGAAATTACGAGCTCTATAATATGCATTTTGTAAGTTCATTTTATGAAATGATTCCAAGTTTCAAATTTAATTTAATTTTTAATTCTAAAACAATCCTTTGGTGAAACAATTGAACGAAATAAGTGCGTTATATATTGCAATTGAGAAGGTCAAGAAATAACGAGCTCTATAATATGCATTTTGTAAGTTAATTTTATGAAATGATTCCAAGTTTCAAATTTTATTTAATTTTTAATTCTAAAACAATCCTTTGATGAAACAATTGAACTTCGAAATAAGTGCGTTATATATTGCAATTGAGAAGGTCAAGAAATTACGAGCTCTATAATATGCATTTTGTAAGTTCATTTTATGAAATGATTCCAAGTTTCAAATTTAATTTAATTTTTAATTTTAAAACAATCCTTTGGTGAAACAATTGAACGAAATAAGTGCGTTATATATTGCAATTGAGAAGGTCAAGAAATTACGAGCTCTATAACATGCATTTTGTAAGTTCATTTTATGAAATGATTCCAAGTTTCAAATTTAATTTAATTTTTAATTCTAAAACAATCCTTTGATGAAACAATTGAACGAAATAAGTGCGTTATATATTGCAATTGAGAAGGTCAAGAAATTACGAGCTCTATAATATGCATTTTGTAAGTTCATTTTATGAAATGATTCCAAGTTTCAAATTTATTTTTAATTTTTAATTCTAAAACAATCTTTTGGTGAAACAATTGAACGAAATAAGTGCGTTATATATTGCAATTGAGAAGGTCAAGAAATTACGAGCTCTATAATATGCATTTTGTAAGTTCATTTTATGAAATGATTCCAAGTTTCAAATTTAATTTAATTTTTAATTCTAAAACAATCCTTTGGTGAAACAATTGAACGAAATAACTGCGTTATATATTGCAATTGAGAAGGTCAAGAAATTACGAGCTCTATAATATGCATTTTGTAAGTTCATTTTATGAAATGATTCCAAGTTTCAAATTTAATTTAATTTTTAATTCTAAAACAATCCTTTGGTGAAACAATTGAACGAAATAAGTGCGTTATATATTGCAATTGAGAAGGTCAAGAAATTACGAGCTCTATAATATGCATTTTGTAAGTTCATTTTATGAAATGATTCCAAGTTTCAAATTTAATTTAATTTTTAATTCTAAAACAATCCTTTGCTGAAACAATTGAACGAAATAAGTGCGTTATATATTGCAATTGAGAAGGTCAAGAAATAACGAGCTCTATAATATGCATTTTGTAAGTTCATTTTATGAAATGATTCCAAGTTTCAAATTTAATTTAATTTTTAATTCTAAAACAATCCTTTGGTGAAACAATTGAACGAAATAAGTGCGTTATATATTGCAATTGAGAAGGTCAAGAAATAACGAGCTCTATAATATGCATTTTGTAAGTTAATTTTATGAAATGATTCCAAGTTTCAAATTTTATTTAATTTTTAATTCTAAAACAATCCTTTGATGAAACTTGATTGATTGAACTTCGAAATAAGTGCGTTATATATTGCAATTGAGAAGGTCAAGAAATTACGAGCTCTATAATATGCATTTTGTAAGTTCATTTTATGAAATGATTCCAAGTTTCAAATTTAATTTAATTTTTAATTTTAAAACAATCCTTTGGTGAAACAATTGAACGAAATAAGTGCGTTATATATTGCAATTGAGAAGGTCAAGAAATTACGAGCTCTATAACATGCATTTTGTAAGTTCATTTTATGAAATGATTCCAAGTTTCAAATTTAATTTAATTTTTAATTCTAAAACAATCCATTGATGAAACAATTGAACGAAATAAGTGCGTTATATATTGCAATTGAGAAGGTCAAGAAATTACGAGCTCTATAATATGCATTTTGTAAGTTCATTTTATGAAATGATTCCAAGTTTCAAATTTAATTTAATTTTTAAATCTAAAACAATCCTTTGGTGAAACAATTGAACGAAATAACTGCGTTATATATTGCAATTGTAAGTTCATTTTATGAAATGATTCCAAGTTTCAAATTTAATTTAATTTTTAATTCTAAAACAATCCTTTGGTGAAACAATTGAACGAAATAAGTGCGTTATATATTGCAATTGAGAAGGTCAAGAAATAACGAGCTCTATACTATGCATTTTGTAAGTTCATTTTATGAAATGATTCCAAGTTTCAAATTTAATTTAATTTTTAATTCTAAAACAATCCTTTGGTGAAACAATTGAACGAAATAAGTGCGTTATATATTGCAATTGAGAAGGTCAAGAAATAACGAGCTCTATAATATGCATTTTGTAAGTTAATTTTATGAAATGATTCCAAGTTTCAAATTTTATTTAATTTTTAATTCTAAAACAATCCTTTGATGAAACAATTGAACTTCGAAATAAGTGCGTTATATATTGCAATTGAGAAGGTCAAGAAATTACGAGCTCTATAATATGCATTTTGTAAGTTCATTTTATGAAATGATTCCAAGTTTCAAATTTAATTTAATTTTTAATTCTAAAACAATTCTTTTGGTGAAACAATTGAACGAAATAAGTGCGTTATATATTGCAATTGAGAAGGTCAAGAAATAACGAGCTCTATAATATGCATTTTGTAAGTTCATTTTATGAAATGATTCCAAAATTCAAATTTATTTTTAATTTTTAATTCTAAAACAATCTTTTGGTGAAACAATTGAACGAAATAAGTGCGTTATATATTGCAATTGAGAAGGTCAAGAAATTACGAGCTCTATAATATGCATTTTGTAAGTTAATTTTATGAAATGATTCCAAGTTTCAAATTTAATTTAATTTTTAATTCTAAAACAATCCTTTGGTGAAACAATTGAACGAAATAACTGCGTTATATATTGCAATTGAGAAGGTCAAGAAATTACGAGCTCTATAATATGCATTTTGTAAGTTCATTTTATGAAATGATTCCAAGTTTCAAATTTAATTTAATTTTTAATTCTAAAACAATCCTTTGGTGAAACAATTGAACGAAATAAGTGCGTTATATATTGCAATTGAGAAGGTCAAGAAATAACGAGCTCTATAATATGCATTTTGTAAGTTAATTTTATGAAATGATTCCAAGTTTCAAATTTTATTTAATTTTTAATTCTAAAACAATCCTTTGATGAAACAATTGAACTTCGAAATAAGTGCGTTATATATTGCAATTGAGAAGGTCAAGAAATTACGAGCTCTATAATATGCATTTTGTAAGTTCATTTTATGAAATGATTCCAAGTTTCAAATTTTATTTAATTTTTAATTCTAAAACAATCCTTTGATGAAACAATTGAACTTCGAAATAAGTGCGTTATATATTGCAATTGAGAAGGTCAAGAAATTACGAGCTCTATAATATGCATTTTGTAAGTTCATTTTATGAAATGATTCCAAGTTTCAAATTTATTTTTAATTTTTAATTCTAAAACAATCTTTTGGTGAAACAATTGAACGAAATAAGTGCGTTATATATTGCAATTGAGAAGGTCAAGAAATTACGAGCTCTATAATATGCATTTTGTAAGTTCATTTTATGAAATGATTCCAAGTTTCAAATTTAATTTAATTTTTAATTCTAAAACAATTCTTTTGGTGAAACAATTGAACGAAATAAGTGCGTTATATATTGCAATTGAGAAGGTCAAGAAATAACGAGCTCTATAATATGCATTTTGTAAGTTCATTTTATGAAAATTTTAATGATTTTTTTATTTTAAAACAGTCCTTTGATGACACAATTGGACTTCGAAATAAGTGCGTTATATATTACAATTGAGAAGGTCAAGAAATTACGAGCTCTATAATATGCATTTTGTAAGTTAATTTTATGAAATGATTCCAAGTTTCAAATTTAATTTAATTTTTAATTCTAAAACAATCCTTTGATGAAACAATTGAACTTCAAAATAAGTGCGTTATATATTGCAATTGAGAAGGTCAAGAAATTACGAGCTCTATAATATGCATTTTGTAAGTTCATTTTATGAAATGATTCCAAGTTTCAAATTTAATTTAATTTTTAATTCTAAAACAATCCTTTGATGAAACAATTGAACTTCGAAATAAGTGCGTTATATATTGCAATTGAGAAGGTCAAGAAATTACGAGCTCTATAATATGCATTTTGTAAGTTCATTTTATGAAATGATTCCAAGTTTCAAATTTAATTTAATTTTTAATTCTAAAACAATCCTTTGGTGAAACAATTGAACGAAATAACTGCGTTATATATTGCAATTGAGAAGGTCAAGAAATTACGAGCTCTATAATATGCATTTTGTAAGTTCATTTTATGAAATGATTCCAAGTTTCAAATTTAATTTAATTTTTAATTCTAAAACAATCCTTTGGTGAAACAATTGAACGAAATAACTGCGTAATATATTGCAATTGAGAAGGTCAAGAAATTACGAGCTCTATAATATGCATTTTGTAAGTTCATTTTATGAAATGATTCCAAGTTTCAAATTTAATTTAATTTTTAATTCTAAAACAATCCTTTGGTGAAACAATTGAACGAAATAAGTGCGTTATATATTGCAATTGAGAAGGTCAAGAAATAACGAGCTCTATAATATGCATTTTGTAAGTTAATTTTATGAAATGATTCCAAGTTTCAAATTTTATTTAATTTTTAATTCTAAAACAATCCTTTGATGAAACAATTGAACTTCGAAATAAGTGCGTTATATATTGCAATTGGGAAGGTCAAGAAATTACGAGCTCTATAATATGCATTTAGTAAGTTCATTTTATGAAATGATTCCAAGTTTCAAATTTAATTTAATTTTTAATTTTAAAACAATCCTTTGGTGAAACAATTGAACGAAATAAGTGCGTTATATATTGCAATTGAGAAGGTCAAGAAATTACGAGCTCTATAACATGCATTTTGTAAGTTCATTTTATGAAATGATTCCAAGTTTCAAATTTAATTTAATTTTTAATTCTAAAACAATCCTTTGGTGAAACAATTGAACGAAATAAGTGCGTTATATATTGCAATTGAGAAGGTCAAGAAATTACGAGCTCTATAATATGCATTTTGTAAGTTCATTTTATGAAATGATTCCAAGTTTCAAATTTAATTTAATTTTTAATTCTAAAACAATCCTTTGGTGAAACAATTGAACGAAATAATTGCGTTATATATTGCAATTGAGAAGGTCAAGAAATTACGAGCTCTATAATATGCATTTTGTAAGTTAATTTTATGAAATGATTCCAAGTTTCAAATTTTATTTAATTTTTAATTCTAAAACAATCCTTTGATGAAACAATTGAACTTCGAAATAAGTGCGTTATATATTGCAATTGGGAAGGTCAAGAAATTACGAGCTCTATAATATGCATTTAGTAAGTTCATTTTATGAAATGATTCCAAGTTTCAAATTTAATTTAATTTTTAATTTTAAAACAATCCTTTGGTGAAACAATTGAACGAAATAAGTGCGTTATATATTGCAATTGAGAAGGTCAAGAAATTACGAGCTCTATAACATGCATTTTGTAAGTTCATTTTATGAAATGATTCCAAGTTTCAAATTTAATTTAATTTTTAATTCTAAAACAATCCTTTGGTGAAACAATTGAACGAAATAAGTGCGTTATATATTGCAATTGAGAAGGTCAAGAAATTACGAGCTCTATAATATGCATTTTGTAAGTTAATTTTATGAAATGATTCCAAGTTTCAAATTTAATTTAATTATTAATTCTAAAACAATCCTTTGATGAAACAATTGAACTTCAAAATAAGTGCGTTATATATTGCAATTGAGAAGGTCAAGAAATTACGAGCTCTATAATATGCATTTTGTAAGTTCATTTTATGAAATGATTCCAAGTTTCAAATTTAATTTAATTTTTAATTCTAAAACAATCCTTTGATGAAACAATTGAACTTCGAAATAAGTGCGTTATATATTGCAATTGAGAAGGTCAAGAAATTACGAGCTCTATAATATGCATTTTGTAAGTTCATTTTATGAAATGATTCCAAGTTTCAAATTTAATTTAATTTTTAATTCTAAAACAATCCTTTGGTGAAACAATTGAACGAAATAACTGCGTTATATATTGCAATTGAGAAGGTCAAGAAATTACGAGCTCTATAATATGCATTTTGTAAGTTCATTTTATGAAATGATTCCAAGTTTCAAATTTAATTTAATTTTTAATTCTAAAACAATCCTTTGGTGAAACAATTGAACGAAATAACTGCGTAATATATTGCAATTGAGAAGGTCAAGAAATTACGAGCTCTATAATATGCATTTTGTAAGTTCATTTTATGAAATGATTCCAAGTTTCAAATTTAATTTAATTTTTAATTCTAAAACAATCCTTTGGTGAAACAATTGAACGAAATAAGTGCGTTATATATTGCAATTGAGAAGGTCAAGAAATAACGAGCTCTATAATATGCATTTTGTAAGTTAATTTTATGAAATGATTCCAAGTTTCAAATTTTATTTAATTTTTAATTCTAAAACAATCCTTTGATGAAACAATTGAACTTCGAAATAAGTGCGTTATATATTGCAATTGGGAAGGTCAAGAAATTACGAGCTCTATAATATGCATTTAGTAAGTTCATTTTATGAAATGATTCCAAGTTTCAAATTTAATTTAATTTTTAATTTTAAAACAATCCTTTGGTGAAACAATTGAACGAAATAAGTGCGTTATATATTGCAATTGAGAAGGTCAAGAAATTACGAGCTCTATAACATGCATTTTGTAAGTTCATTTTATGAAATGATTCCAAGTTTCAAATTTAATTTAATTTTTAATTCTAAAACAATCCTTTGGTGAAACAATTGAACGAAATAAGTGCGTTATATATTGCAATTGAGAAGGTCAAGAAATTACGAGCTCTATAATATGCATTTTGTAAGTTCATTTTATGAAATGATTCCAAGTTTCAAATTTAATTTAATTTTTAATTCTAAAACAATCCTTTGGTGAAACAATTGAACGAAATAAGTGCGTTATATATTGCAATTGAGAAGGTCAAGAAATTACGAGCTCTATAATATGCATTTTGTAAGTTCATTTTATGAAATGATTCCAAGTTTCAAATTTAATTTAATTTTTAATTCTAAAACAATCCTTTGGTGAAACAATTGAACGAAATAACTGCGTTATATATTGCAATTGAGAAGGTCAAGAAATTACGAGCTCTATAATATGCATTTTGTAAGTTCATTTTATGAAATGATTCCAAGTTTCAAATTTAATTTAATTTTTAATTCTAAAACAATCCTTTGGTGAAACAATTGAACGAAATAAGTGCGTTATATATTGCAATTGAGAAGGTCAAGAAATTACGAGCTCTATAATATGCATTTTGTAAGTTCATTTTATGAAATGATTCCAAGTTTCAAATTTAATTTAATTTTTAATTCTAAAACAATCCTTTGGTGAAACAATTGAACGAAATAACTGCGTTATATATTGCAATTGAGAAGGTCAAGAAATTACGAGCTCTATAATATGCATTTTGTAAGTTCATTTTATGAAATAATTCCAAGTTTCAAATTTAATTTAATTTTTAATTCTAAAACAATCCTTTGGTGAAACAATTGAACGAAATAAGTGCGTTATATATTGCAATTGAGAAGGTCAAGAAATAACGAGCTCTATAATATGCATTTTGTAAGTTAATTTTATGAAATGATTCCAAGTTTCAAATTTTATTTAATTTTTAATTCTAAAACAATCCTTTGATGAAACAATTGAACTTCGAAATAAGTGCGTTATATATTGCAATTGGGAAGGTCAAGAAATTACGAGCTCTATAATATGCATTTTGTAAGTTCATTTTATGAAATGATTCCAAGTTTCAAATTTAATTTAATTTTTAATTTTAAAACAATCCTTTGGTGAAACAATTGAACGAAATAAGTGCGTTATATATTGCAATTGAGAAGGTCAAGAAATTACGAGCTCTATAACATGCATTTTGTAAGTTCATTTTATGAAATGATTCCAAGTTTCAAATTTAATTTAATTTTTAATTCTAAAACAATCCTTTGGTGAAACAATTGAACGAAATAAGTGCGTTATATATTGCAATTGAGAAGGTCAAGAAATTACGAGCTCTATAATATGCATTTTGTAAGTTCATTTTATGAAATGATTCCAAGTTTCAAATTTAATTTAATTTTTAATTCTAAAACAATCCTTTGATGAAACAATTGAACGAAATAAGTGCGTTATATATTGCAATTGAGAAGGTCAAGAAATTACGAGCTCTATAATATGCATTTTGTAAGTTCATTTTATGAAATGATTCCAAGTTTCAAATTTATTTTTAATTTTTAATTCTAAAACAATCTTTTGGTGAAACAATTGAACGAAATAAGTGCGTTATATATGGCAATTGAGAAGGTCAAGAAATTACGAGCTCTATAATATGCATTTTGTAAGTTCATTTTATGAAATGATACCAAGTTTCAAATTTAATTTAATTTTTAATTCTAAAACAATCCTTTGGTGAAACAATTGAACGAAATAACTGCGTTATATATTGCAATTGAGAAGGTCAAGAAATTACGAGCTCTATAATATGCATTTTGTAAGTTCATTTTACGAAATGATTCCAAGTTTCAAATTTAATTTAATTTTTAATTCTAAAACAATCCTTTGGTGAAACAATTGAACGAAATAAGTGCGTTATATATTGCAATTGAGAAGGTCAAGAAATTACGAGCTCTATAATATGCATTTTGTAAGTTCATTTTATGAAATGATTCCAAGTTTCAAATTTAATTTAATTTTTAATTCTAAAACAATCCTTTGATGAAACAATTGAACTTCGAAATAAGTTCGTTATATATTACAGTTTAGAAGGTCAAGAAATTACGAGCTCTATAATATGCATTTTGTAAGTTAATTTTATGAAAATTTTAATGAATTTTTAATTTTAAAACAGTCCTTTGATGACACAATTGGACTTCGAAATAAGTGCGTTATATATTACAGTTGAGAAGGTCAAGAAATTACGAGCTCTATAATATGCATTTTGTAAGTTAATTTTATGAAAATTTTAATGAATTTTTAATTTTAAAACAGTCCTTTGATGACACAATTGGACTTCGAAATAAGTGCGTTATATATTACAGTTGAGAAGGTCAAGAAATTACGAGCTCTATAATATGCATTTTGTAAGTTAATTTTATGAAATGATTCCAAGTTTCAAATTTAATTTAATTTTTAATTCTAAAACAATCCTTTGATGAAACAATTGAACTTCGAAATAAGTGCGTTATATATTACAGTTGAGAAGGTCAAGAAATTTCGAGCTCTATAATATGCATTTTGTAAGTTAATTTTATGAAAATTTTAATGAATTTTTAATTTTAAAACAGTCCTTTGATGACACAATTGGACTTCGAAATAAGTGCGTTATATATTACAGTTGAGAAGGTCAAGAAATTACGAGCTCTATAATATGCATTTTGTAAGTTAATTTTATGAAAATTTTAATGATTTTTTTATTTTAAAACAGTCCTTTGATGACACAATTGGACTTCGAAATAAGTGCGTTATATATTACAATTGAGAAGGTCAAGAAATTACGAGCTCTATAATATGCATTTTGTAAGTTAATTTTATGAAATGATTCCAAGTTTCAAATTTAATTTAATTTTTAATTCTAAAACAATCCTTTGATGAAACAATTGAACTTCAAAATAAGTGCGTTATATATTGCAATTGAGAAGGTCAAGAAATTACGAGCTCTATAATATGCATTTTGTAAGTTCATTTTATGAAATGATTCCAAGTTTCAAATTTAATTTAATTTTTAATTCTAAAACAATCCTTTGATGAAACAATTGAACTTCGAAATAAGTGCGTTATATATTGCAATTGAGAAGGTCAAGAAATTACGAGCTCTATAATATGCATTTTGTAAGTTCATTTTATGAAATGATTCCAAGTTTCAAATTTAATTTAATTTTTAATTCTAAAACAATCCTTTGGTGAAACAATTGAACGAAATAAGTGCGTTATATATTGCAATTGAGAAGGTCAAGAAATTACGAGCTCTATAATATGCATTTTGTAAGTTCATTTTATGAAATTATTCCAAGTTTCAAATTTAATTTAATTTTTAATTCTAAAACAATCCTTTGGTGAAACAATTGAACGAAATAAGTGCGTTATATATTGCAATTGAGAAGGTCAAGATATTACAAGCTCTATAATATGCATTTTGTAAGTTCATTTTATGAAATGATTCCAAGTTTCAAATTTAATTTAATTTTTAATTCTAAAACAATCCTTTGATGAAACAATTGAACTTCGAAATAAGTGCGTTATATATTGCAATTGAGAAGGTCAAGAAATAACGAGCTCTATAATATGCATTTTGTAAGTTAATTTTATGAAATTATTCCAAGTTTCGAATTTAATTAATTTTTAATTCTAAAACAATCCTTTGATGAAACAATTGAACTTCGAAATAAGTGCGTTATATATTGCAATTGAGAAGGTCAAGAAATTACGAGCTCTATAATATGCATTTTGTAAGTTAATTTTATGAAAATTTGAATGAATTTTTAATTTTAAAACAGTCCTTTGATGACACAATTGGACTTCGAAATAAGTGCGTTATATATTACAGTTGAGAAGGTCAAGAAATTACGAGCTCTATAATATGCATTTTGTATGTTAATTTTATGAAAATTTTAATGAATTTTTAATTTTAAAACAGTCCTTTGATGACACAATTGGACTTCGAAATAACTGCGTTATATATTACAGTTGAGAAGGTCAAGAAATTACGAGCTCTATAATATGCATTTTGTAAGTTAATTTTATGAAATGATTCCAAATTTCAAATTTAATTTAATTTTTAATTCTAAAACAATCCTTTGATAAAACAATTGAACTTCGAAATAAGTGCGTTATATATTGCAATTGAGAAGGTCAAGAAATTACGAGCTCTATAATATGCATTTTGTAAGTTAATTTTATGAAAATTTGAATGAATTTTTAATTTTAAAACAGTCCTTTGATGACACAATTGGACTTCGAAATAAGTGCGTTATATATTACAGTTGAGAAGGTCAAGAAATAACGAGCTCTATAATATGCATTTTGTAAGTTAATTTTATGAAAATTTGAATGAATTTTTAATTTTAAAACAGTCCTTTGATGACACAATTGGACTTCGAAATAAGTGCGTTATATATTATAGTTGAGAAGGTCAAGAAATAACGAGCTCTATAATATGCATTTTGTAAGTTAATTTTATTAAATGATTCCAAGTTTCAAATTTAATTTAATTTTTAATTCTAAAACAATCCTTTGGTGAAACAATTGAACTTCGAAATAAGTGCGTTATATATTGCAATTGAGAAGGTCAAGAAATTACGAGCTCTATAATATGCATTTTGTAAGTTAATTTTATGAAAATTTGAATGAATTTTTAATTTTAAAACAGTCCTTTGATGACACCATTGGACTTCGAAATAAGTGCGTTATATATTACAGTTGAGAAGGTCAAGAAATAACGAGCTCTATAATATGCATTTTGTAAGTTAATTTTATGAAAATTTGAATGAATTTTTAATTTTAAAACAGTCCTTTGTATACACAATTGGACTTCGAAATAAGTGCGTTATATATTACAGTTGAGAAGGTCAAGAAATAACGAGCTCTATAATATGCATTTTGTAAGTTAATTTTATGAAAATTTGAATGAATTTTTAATTTTAAAACAGTCCTTTGATGACACAATTGGACTTCGAAATAAGTGCGTTATATATTATAGTTGAGAAGGTCAAGAAATAACGAGCTCTATAATATGCATTTTGTAAGTTAATTTTATTAAATGATTCCAAGTTTCAAATTTAATTTAATTTTTAATTTTAAAACAATCCTTTGGTGAAACAATTGAACTTCGAAATAAGTGCGTTATATATTGCAATTGAGAAGGTCAAGAAAATACGAGCTCTATAATATGCATTTTGTAAGTTAATTTTATGAAAATTTGAATAAATTTTTAATTTTAAAACAGTCCTTTGATGACACCATTGGACTTCGAAATAAGTGCGTTATATATTACAGTTGAGAAGGTCAAGAAATAACGAGCTCTATAATATGCATTTTGTAAGTTAATTTTATGAAAATTTGAATGAATTTTTAATTTTAAAACAGTCCTTTGTTGACACAATTGGACTTCGAAATAAGTGCGTTATATATTACAGTTGAGAAGGTCAAGAAATAACGAGCTCTATAATATGCATTTTGTAAGTTAATTTTATGAAAATTTGAATGAATTTTTAATTTTAAAACAGTCCTTTGTTGACACAATTGGACTTCGAAATAAGTGCGTTATATATTACAGTTGAGAAGGTCAAGAAATAACGAGCTCTATAATATGCATTTTGTAAGTTAATTTTATGAAAATTTGAATGAATTTTTAATTTTAAATCAGTCCTTTGATGACACAATTGGACTTCGAAATAAGTGCGATATATATTATAGTTGAGAAGGTCAAGAAATAACGAGCTCTATAATATGCATTTTGTAAGTTAATTTTATTAAATGATTCCAAGTTTCAAATTTAATTTAATTTTTATTTCTAAAACAATCCTTTGGTGAAACAATTGAACTTCGAAATAAGTGCGTTATATATATTACAGTTGACAAGGTCAAGAAATTACGAGCTCTATAATATGCATTTTGTAAGTTAATTTTATGAAAATTTGAATGAATTTTTAATTTTAAAACAGTCCTTTGATGACACAATTGGACTTCGAAATGAGTGCGTTATATATTATAGTTGAGAAGGTCAAGAAATAACGAGCTCTATAATATGCATTTTGTAAGTTAATTTTATTAAATGATTCCAAGTTTCAAATTTAATTTAATTTTTAATTCTAAAACAATCCTTTGATAAAACAATTGAACTTCGAAATAAGTGCGTTATATATTGCAATTGAGAATGTCAAGAAATTACGAGCTCTATAATATGCATTTTGTAAGTTAATTTTATGAAAATTTGAATGAATTTTTAGTTTTAAAACAGTCCTTTGATGACACAATTGGACTTCGAAATAAGTGCGTTATATATTATAGTTGAGAAGGTCAAGAAATAACGAGCTCTATAATATGCATTTTGTAAGTTAATTTTATTAAATGATTCCAAGTTTCAAATTTAATTTAATTTTTAATTCTAAAACAATCCTTTGATAAAACAATTGAACTTCGAAATAAGTGCGTTATATATTGCAATTGAGAAGGTCAAGAAATTACGAGCTCTATAATATGCATTTTGTAAGTTAATTTTATGAAAATTTGAATGAATTTTTAATTTTAAAACAGTCCTTTGTTGACACAATTGGACTTCGAAATAAGTGCGTTATATATTACAGTTGAGAAGGTCAAGAAATAACGAGCTCTATAATATGCATTTTGTAAGTTAATTTTATGAAAATTTGAATGAATTTTTAGTTTTAAAACAGTCCTTTGATGACACAATTGGACTTCGAAATAAGTGCGTTATATATTATAGTTGAAAAGGTCAAGAAATAACGAGCTCTATAATATGCATTTTGTAAGTTAATTTTATTAAATGATTCCAAGTTTCAAATTTAATTTAATTTTTAATTCTAAAACAATCCTTTGGTGAAACAATTGAACTTCGAAATAAGTGCGTTATATATTGCAATTGAGAAGGTCAAGAAAATACGAGCTCTATAATATGCATTTTGTAAGTTAATTTTATGAAAATTTGAATGAATTTTTAATTTTAAAACAGTCCTTTGATGACACAATTGGACTTCGAAATAAGTGCGTTATATATTAAAGTTGAGAAGGTCAAGAAATAACGAGCTCTATAATATGCATTTTGTAAGTTAATTTTATTAAATGATTCCAAGTTTCAAATTTAATTTAATTTTTAATTCTAAAACAATCCTTTGGTGAAACAATTGAACTTCGAAATAAGTGCGTTATATATTGCAATTGAGAAGGTCAAGAAATTACGAGCTCTATAATATGCATTTTGTAAGTTAATTTTATGAAAATTTGAATGAATTTTTAATTTTAAAACAGTCCTTTGTTGACACAATTGGACTTCGAAATAAGTGCGTTATATATTACAGTTGAGAAGGTCAAGAAATAACGAGCTCTATAATATGCATTTTGTAAGTTAATTTTATGAAAATTTGAATGAATTTTTAGTTTTAAAACAGTCCTTTGATGACACAATTGGACTTCGAAATAAGTGCGTTATATATTATAGTTGAAAAGGTCAAGAAATAACGAGCTCTATAATATGCATTTTGTAAGTTAATTTTATTAAATGATTCCAAGTTTCAAATTTAATTTAATTTTTAATTCTAAAACAATCCTTTGGTGAAACAATTGAACTTCGAAATAAGTGCGTTATATATTGCAATTGAGAAGGTCAAGAAAATACGAGCTCTATAATATGCATTTTGTAAGTTAATTTTATGAAAATTTGAATGAATTTTTAATTTTAAAACAGTCCTTTGATGACACCATTGGACTTCGAAATAAGTGCGTTATATATTACAGTTGAGAAGGTCAAGAAATAACGAGCTCTATAATATGCATTTTGTAAGTTAATTTTATGAAAATTTGAATGAATTTTTAATTTTAAAACAGTCCTTTGTTGACACAATTGGACTTCGAAATAAGTGCGTTATATATTACAGTTGAGAAGGTCAAGAAATAACGAGCTCTATAATATGCATTTTGTAAGTTAATTTTATGAAAATTTGAATGAATTTTTAATTTTAAAACAGTCCTTTGTTGACACAATTGGACTTCGAAATAAGTGCGTTATATATTACAGTTGAGAAGGTCAAGAAATAACGAGCTCTATAATATGCATTTTGTAATTTAATTTTATGAAAATTTGAATGAATTTTTAATTTTAAAACAGTCCTTTGATGACACAATTGGACTTCGAAATAAGTGCGTTATATATTATAGTTGAGAAGGTCAAGAAATAACGAGCTCTATAATATGCATTTTGTAAGTTAATTTTATTAAATCATTCCAAGTTTCAAATTTAATTTAATTTTTATTTCTAAAACAATCCTTTGGTGAAACAATTGAACTTCGAAATAAGTGCGTTATATATTACAGTTGAGAAGGTCAAGAAATTACGAGCTCTATAATATGCATTTTGTAAGTTAATTTTATGAAAATTTGAATGAATTTTTAATTTTAAAACAGTCCTTTGATGACACAATTGGACTTCGAAATAAGTGCGTTATATATTATAGTTGAGAAGGTCAAGAAATAACGAGCTCTATAATATGCATTTTGTAAGTTAATTTTATTAAATGATTCCAAGTTTCAAATTTAATTTTATTTTTAATTCTAAAAAAATCCTTTGATAAAACAATTGAACTTCGAAATAAGTGCGTTATATATTGCAATTGAGAAGGTCAAGAAATTACGAGCTCTATAATATGCATTTTGTAAGTTAATTTTATGAAAATTTGAATGAATTTTTAATTTTAAAACAGTCCTTTGATGACACAATTGGACTTCGAAATAAGTGCGTTATATATTGCAATTGAGAATGTCAAGAAATTACGAGCTCTATAATATGCATTTTGTAAGTTAATTTTATGAAAATTTGAATGAATTTTTAGTTTTAAAACAGTCCTTTGATGACACAATTGGACTTCGAAATAAGTGCGTTATATATTATAGTTGAGAAGGTCAAGAAATAACGAGCTCTATAATATGCATTTTGTAAGTTAATTTTATTAAATGATTCCAAGTTTCAAATTTAATTTAATTTTTAATTCTAAAACAATCCTTTGGTGAAACAATTGAACTTCGAAATAAGTGCGTTATATATTGCAATTGAGAAGGTCAAGAAAATACGAGCTCTATAATATGCATTTTGTAAGTTAATTTTATGAAAATTTGAATGAATTTTTAATTTTAAAACAGTCCTTTGATGACACCATTGGACTTCGAAATAAGTGCGTTATATATTACAGTTGAGAAGGTCAAGAAATAACGAGCTCTATAATATGCATTTTGTAAGTTAATTTTATGAAAATTTGAATGAATTTTTAATTTTAAAACAGTCCTTTGTTGACACAATTGGACTTCGAAATAAGTGCGTTATATATTACAGTTGAGAAGGTCAAGAAATAACGAGCTCTATAATATGCATTTTGTAAGTTAATTTTATGAAAATTTGAATGAATTTTTAATTTTAAAACAGTCCTTTGTTGACACAATTGGACTTCGAAATAAGTGCGTTATATATTACAGTTGAGAAGGTCAAGAAATAACGAGCTCTATAATATGCATTTTGTAAGTTAATTTTATGAAAATTTGAATGAATTTTTAATTTTAAAACAGTCCTTTGATGACACAATTGGACTTCGAAATAAGTGCGTTATATATTATAGTTGAGAAGGTCAAGAAATAACGAGCTCTATAATATGCATTTTGTAAGTTAATTTTATTAAATGATTCCAAGTTTCAAATTTAATTTAATTTTTATTTCTAAAACAATCCTTTGGTGAAACAATTGAACTTCGAAATAAGTGCGTTATATATTACAGTTGAGAAGGTCAAGAAATTACGAGCTCTATAATATGCATTTTGTAAGTTAATTTTATGAAAATTTGAATGAATTTTTAATTTTAAAACAGTCCTTTGATGACACAATTGGACTTCGAAATAAGTGCGTTATATATTATAGTTGAGAAGGTCAAGAAATAACGAGCTCTATAATATGCATTTTGTAAGTTAATTTTATTAAATGATTCCAAGTTTCAAATTTAATTTAATTTTTAATTCTAAAACAATCCTTTGATAAAACAATTGAACTTCGAAATAAGTGCGTTATATATTGCAATTGAGAATGTCAAGAAATTACGAGCTCTATAATATGCATTTTGTAAGTTAATTTTATGAAAATTTGAATGAATTTTTAGTTTTAAAACAGTCCTTTGATGACACAATTGGACTTCGAAAAAAGTGCGTTATATATTATAGTTGAGAAGGTCAAGAAATAACGAGCTCTATAATATGCATTTTGTAAGTTAATTTTATTAAATGATTCCAAGTTTCAAATTTAATTTAATTTTTAATTCTAAAACAATCCTTTGATAAAACAATTGAACTTCGAAATAAGTGCGTTATATATTGCAATTGAGAAGGTCAAGAAATTACGAGCTCTATAATATGCATTTTGTAAGTTAATTTTATGAAAATTTGAATGAATTTTTAATTTTAAAACAGTCCTTTGATGACACAATTGGACTTCGAAATAAGTGCGTTATATATTAAAGTTGAGAAGGTCAAGAAATAACGAGCTCTATAATATGCATTTTGTAAGTTAATTTTATTAAATGATTCCAAGTTTCAAATTTAATTTAATTTTTAATTCTAAAACAATCCTTTGGTGAAACAATTGAACTTCGAAATAAGTGCGTTATATATTGCAATTGAGAAGGTCAAGAAAATACGAGCTCTATAATATGCATTTTGTAAGTTAATTTTATGAAAATTTGAATGAATTTTTAATTTTAAAACAGTCCTTTGATGACACAATTGGACTTCGAAATAAGTGCGTTATATATTATAGTTGAGAAGGTCAAGAAATAACGAGCTCTATAATATGCATTTTGTAAGTTAATTTTATTAAATGATTCCAAGTTTCAAATTTAATTTAATTTTTAATTCTAAAACAATCCTTTGATAAAACAATTGAACTTCGAAATAAGTGCGTTATATATTGCAATTGAGAAGGTCAAGAAATTACGAGCTCTATAATATGCATTTTGTAAGTTAATTTTATGAAAATTTGAATGAATTTTTAATTTTAAAACAGTCCTTTGATGACACAATTGGACTTCGAAATAAGTGCGTTATATATTATAGTTGAGAAGGTCAAGAAATAACGAGCTCTATAATATGCATTTTGTAAGTTAATTTTATTAAATGATTCCAAGTTTCAAATTTAATTTAATTTTTAATTCTAAAACAATCCTTTGGTGAAACAATTGAACTTCGAAATAAGTGCGTTATATATTGCAATTGAGAAGGTCAAGAAAATACGAGCTCTATAATATGCATTTTGTAAGTTAATTTTACTAAATTATTCCAAGTTTCAAATTTAATTTAATTTTTAATTCTAAAACAATCCTTTGGTGAAACAATTGAACTTCGAAATAAGTGCGTTATATATTGCAATTGAGAAGGTCAAGAAAATACGAGCTCTATAATATGCATTTTGTAAGTTAATTTTATTAAATGATTCCAAGTTTCAAATTTAATTTAATTTTTAATTCTAAAACAATCCTTTGGTGAAACAATTGAACTTCGAAATAAGTGCGTTATATATTGCAATTGAGAAGGTCAAGAAAATACGAGCTCTATAATATGCATTTTGTAAGTTAATTTTATGAAAATTTGAATGAATTTTTAATTTTAAAACAGTCCTTTGATGACACAATTGGACTTCGAAATAAGTGCGTTATATATTATAGTTGAGAAGGTCAAGAAATAACGAGCTCTATAATATGCATTTTGTAAGTTAATTTTATTAAATGATTCCAAGTTTCAAATTTAATTTACTTTTTAATTCTAAAACAATCCTTTGATAAAACAATTGAACTTCGAAATAAGTGCGTTATATATTGCAATTGAGAAGGTCAAGAAATTACGAGCTCTATAATATGCATTTTGTAAGTTAATTTTATGAAAATTTGAATGAATTTTTAATTTTAAAACAGTCCTTTGATGACACAATTGGACTTCGAAATAAGTGCGTTATATATTAAAGTTGAGAAGGTCAAGAAATAACGAGCTCTATAATATGCATTTTGTAAGTTAATTTTATTAAATGATTCCAAGTTTCAAATTTAATTTAATTTTTAATTCTAAAACAATCCTTTGGTGAAACAATTGAACTTCGAAATAAGTGCGTTATATATTGCAATTGAGAAGGTCAAGAAAATACGAGCTCTATAATATGCATTTTGTAAGTTAATTTTATGAAAATTTGAATGAATTTTTAATTTTAAAACAGTCCTTTGATGACACAATTGGACTTCGAAATAAGTGCGTTATATATTATAGTTGAGAAGGTCAAGAAATAACGAGCTCTATAATATGCATTTTGTAAGTTAATTTTATTAAATGATTCCAAGTTTCAAATTTAATTTAATTTTTAATTCTAAAACAATCCTTTGATAAAACAATTGAACTTCGAAATAAGTGCGTTATATATTGCAATTGAGAAGGTCAAGAAATTACGAGCTCTATAATATGCATTTTGTAAGTTAATTTTATGAAAATTTGAATGAATTTTTAATTTTAAAACAGTCCTTTGATGACACAATTGGACTTCGAAATAAGTGCGTTATATATTATAGTTGAGAAGGTCAAGAAATAACGAGCTCTATAATATGCATTTTGTAAGTTAATTTTATTAAATGATTCCAAGTTTCAAATTTAATTTAATTTTTAATTCTAAAACAATCCTTTGGTGAAACAATTGAACTTCGAAATAAGTGCGTTATATATTGCAATTGAGAAGGTCAAGAAAATACGAGCTCTATAATATGCATTTTGTAAGTTAATTTTACTTAATGATTCCAAGTTTCAAATTTAATTTAATTTTTAATTCTAAAACAATCCTTTGGTGAAACAATTGAACTTCGAAATAAGTGCGTTATATATTGCAATTGAGAAGGTCAAGAAAATACGAGCTCTATAATATGCATTTTGTAAGTTAATTTTATGAAAATTTGAATGAATTTTTAATTTTAAAACAGTCCTTTGATGACACAATTGGACTTCGAAATAAGTGCGTTATATATTATAGTTGAGAAGGTCAAGAAATAACGAGCTCTATAATATGCATTTTGTAAGTTAATTTTATTAAATGATTCCAAGTTTCAAATTTAATTTAATTTTTAATTCTAAAACAATCCTTTGATAAAACAATTGAACTTCGAAATAAGTGCGTTATATATTGCAATTGAGAAGGTCAAGAAATTACGAGCTCTATAATATGCATTTTGTAAGTTAATTTTATGAAAATTTGAATGAATTTTTAATTTTAAAACAGTCCTTTGATGACACAATTGGACTTCGAAATAAGTGCGTTATATATTATAGTTGAGAAGGTCAAGAATTTATTTAAATTCTGAAACAATCCTTTGGTGAAACAATTGAACTTCGAAATAAGTGCGTTATATATTGCAATTGAGAAGGTCAAGAAAATACGAGCTCTATAATATGCATTTTGTAAGTTAATTTTATGAAAATTTTAATGAATTTTTAATTTTAAAACAGTCCTTTGATGACACAATTGGACTTCGAAATAAGTGCGTTATATATTATAGTTGAGAAGGTCAAGAAATAACGAGCTCTATAATATGCATTTTGTAAGTTAATTTTATTAAATGATTCCAAGTTTCAAATTTAATTTAATTTTAAATTCTAAAACAATCCTTTGATAAAACAATTGAACTTCGAAATAAGTGCGTTATATATTGCAATTGAGAAGGTCAAGAAATTACGAGCTCTATAATATGCATTTTGTAAGTTAATTTTATTAAATGATTCCAAGTTTCAAATTTAATTTAATTTTTAATTCTAAAACAATCCTTTGATAAAACAATTGAATTTCGAAATAAGTGCGTTATATATTGCAATTGAGAAGGTCAAGAAATTACGAGCTCTATAATATGCATTTTGTAAGTTAATTTTATGAAAATTTGAATGAATTTTTAATTTTAAAACAGTCCTTTGATGACACAATTGGACTTCGAAATAAGTGCGTTATATATTATAGTTGAGAAGGCCAAGAAATAACGAGCTCTATAATATGCATTTTGTAAGTTAATTTTATTAAATGATTCCAAGTTTCAAATTTAATTTAATTTTTAATTCTAAAACAATCCTTTGGTGAAACAATTGAACTTCGAAATAAGTGCGTTATATATTGCAATTGAGAAGGTCAAGAAAATACGAGCTCTATAATATGCATTTTGTAAGTTAATTTTATGAAAATTTGAATGAATTTTTAATTTTAAAACAGTCCTTTGATGACACAATTGGACTTCGAAATAAGTGCGTTATATATTATAGTTGAGAAGGTCAAGAAATAACGAGCTCTATAATATGCATTTTGTAAGTTAATTTTATTAAATGATTCCAAGTTTCAAATTTAATTTAATTTTTAATTCTAAAACAATCCTTTGATAAAACAATTGAACTTCGAAATAAGTGCGTTATATATTGCAATTGAGAAGGTCAAGAAATTACGAGCTCTATAATATGCATTTTGTTTAATTAATTTTATTAAATGATTCCAAGTTTCAAATTTAATTTAATTTTTAATTCTAAAACAATCCTTTGATAAAACAATTGAACTTCGAAATAAGTGCGTTATATATTGCAATTGAGAAGGTCAAGAAATTACGAGCTCTGTAATATGCATTTTGTAAGTTAATTTTATGAAAATTTGAATGAATTTTTAATTTTAAAACAGTCCTTTGATGACACAATTTGACTTCGAAATAAGTGCGTTATATATTATAGTTGAGAAGGTCAAGAAATAACGAGCTCTATAATATGCATTTTGTAAGTTAATTTTATTAAATGATTCCAAGTTTCAAATTTAATTTAATTTTTAATTCTAAAACAATCCTTTGGTGAAACAATTGAACTTCGAAATAAGTGCGTTATATATTGCAATTGAGAAGGTCAAGAAAATACGAGCTCTATAATATGCATTTTGTAAGTTAATTTTATGAAAATTTGAATGAATTTTTAAATTTTAAACAGTCCTTTGATGACACAATTGGACTTCGAAATAAGTGCGTTATATATTATAGTTGAGAAGGTCAAGAAATAACGAGCTCTATAATATGCATTTTGTAAGTTAATTTTATTAAATGATTCCAAGTTTCAAATTTAATTTAATTTTTAATTCTAAAACAATCCTTTGATAAAACAATTGAACTTCGAAATAAGTGCGTTATATATTGCAATTGAGAAGGTCAAGAAATTACGAGCTCTATAATATGCATTTTGTAAGTTAATTTTATGAAAATTTGAATGAATTTTTAATTTTAAAACAGTCCTTTGATGACACAATTTGACTTCGAAATAAGTGCGTTATATATTATAGTTGAGAAGGTCAAGAAATAACGAGCTCTATAATATGCATTTTGTAAGTTAATTTTATTAAATGATTCCAAGTTTCAAATTTAATTTAATTTTTAATTCTAAAACAATCCTTTGGTGAAACAATTGAACTTCGAAATAAGTGCGTTATATATTGCAATTGAGAAGGTCAAGAAAATACGAGCTCTATAATATGCATTTTGTAAGTTAATTTTATGAACATTTGAATGAATTTTTAATTTTAAAACAGTCCTTTGATGACACAATTGGACTTCGAAATAAGTGCGTTATATATTATAGTTGAGAAGGTCAAGAAATAACGAGCTCTATAATATGCATTTTGTAAGTTAATTTTATTAAATGATTCCAAGTTTCAAATTTAATTTAATTTTTAATTCTAAAACAATCCTTTGATAAAACAATTGAACTTCGAAATAAGTGCGTTATATATTGCAATTGATAAGGTCAAGAAATTACGAGCTCTATAATATGCATTTTGTAAGTTAATTTTATGAAAATTTGAATGAATTTTTAATTTTAAAACAGTCCTTTGATGACACAATTGGACTTCGAAATAAGTGCGTTATATATTATAGTTGAGAAGGTCAAGAAATAACGAGCTCTATAATATGCATTTTGTAAGTTAATTTTATTAAATGATTCCAAGTTTCAAATTTAATTTAATTTTTAATTCTAAAACAATCCTTTGATAAAACAATTGAACTTCGAAATAAGTGCGTTATATATTGCAATTGAGAAGGTCAAGAAATTACGAGCTCTATAATATGCATTTTGTAAGTTAATTTTATGAAAATTTGAATGAATTTTTAATTTTAAAACAGTCCTTTGATGACACAATTGAACTTCGAAATAAGTGCGTTATATATTATAGTTGAGAAGGTCAAGAAATAACGAGCTCTATAATATGCATTTTGTAAGTTAATTTTATTAAATGATTCCAAGTTTCAAATTTAATTTAATTTTTAATTCTAAAACAATCCTTTGGTGAAACAATTGAACTTCGAAATAAGTGCGTTATATATTGCAATTGATAAGGTCAAGAAATTACGAGCTCTATAATATGCATTTTGTAAGTTAATTTTATGAAAATTTGAATGAATTTTTAATTTTAAAACAGTCCTTTGTTGACACAATTGGACTTCGAAATAAGTGCGTTATATATTACAGTTGAGAAGGTCAAGAAATAACGAGCTCTATAATATGCATTTTGTAAGTTAATTTTATGAAAATTTGAATGAATTTTTAATTTTAAAACAGTCCTTTGTTGACACAATTGGACTTCGAAATAAGTGCGTTATATATTACAGTTGAGAAGGTCAAGAAATAACGAGCTCTATAATATGCATTTTGTAAGTTAATTTTATGAAAATTTGAATGAATTTTTAATTTTAAAACAGTCCTTTGATGACACAATTGGACTTCGAAATAAGTGCGTTATATATTATAGTTGAGAAGGTCAAGAAATAACGAGCTCTATAGTATGCATTTTGTAAGTTAATTTTATTAAATGATTCCAAGTTTCAAATTTAATTTAATTTTTAATTCTAAAAAAATCCTTTGATAAAACAATTGAACTTCGAAATAAGTGCGTTATATATTGCAATTGAGAAGGTCAAGAAATTACGAGCTCTATAATATGCATTTTGTAAGTAAATTTTATGAAAATTTGAATGAATTTTTAATTTTAAAACAGTCCTTTGATGACACAATTGGACTTCGAAATAAGTGCGTTATATATTGCAATTGAGAATGTCAAGAAATTACGAGCTCTATAATATGCATTTTGTAAGTTAATTTTATGAAAATTTGAATGAATTTTTAGTTTTAAAACAGTCCTTTGATGACACAATTGGACTTCGAAATAAGTGCGTTATATATTATAGTTGAGAAGGTCAAGAAATAACGAGCTCTATAATATGCATTTTGTAAGTTAATTTTATTAAATGATTCCAAGTTTCAAATTTAATTTAATTTTTAATTCTAAAACAATCCTTTGATAAAACAATTGAACTTCGAAATAAGTGCGTTATATATTGCAATTGATAAGGTCAAGAAATTACGAGCTCTATAATATGCATTTTGTAAGTTAATTTTATGAAAATTTGAATGAATTTTTAATTTTAAAACAGTCCTTTGATGACACAATTGGACTTCGAAATAAGTGCGTTATATATTATAGTTGAGAAGGTCAAGAAATAACGAGCTCTATAATATGCATTTTGTAAGTTAATTTTATTAAATGATTCCAAGTTTCAAATTTAATTTAATTTTTAATTCTAAAACAATCCTTTGATAAAACAATTGAACTTCGAAATAAGTGCGTTATATATTGCAATTGAGAAGGTCAAGAAATTACGAGCTCTATAATATGCATTTTGTAAGTTAATTTTATGAAAATTTGAATGAATTTTTAATTTTAAAACAGTCCTTTGATGACACAATTGAACTTCGAAATAAGTGCGTTATATATTATAGTTGAGAAGGTCAAGAAATAACGAGCTCTATAATATGCATTTTGTAAGTTAATTTTATTAAATGATTCCAAGTTTCAAATTTAATTTAATTTTTAATTCTAAAACAATCCTTTGGTGAAACAATTGAACTTCGAAATAAGTGCGTTATATATTGCAATTGATAAGGTCAAGAAATTACGAGCTCTATAATATGCATTTTGTAAGTTAATTTTATGAAAATTTGAATGAATTTTTAATTTTAAAACAGTCCTTTGTTGACACAATTGGACTTCGAAATAAGTGCGTTATATATTACAGTTGAGAAGGTCAAGAAATAACGAGCTCTATAATATGCATTTTGTAAGTTAATTTTATGAAAATTTGAATGAATTTTTAATTTTAAAACAGTCCTTTGTTGACACAATTGGACTTCGAAATAAGTGCGTTATATATTACAGTTGAGAAGGTCAAGAAATAACGAGCTCTATAATATGCATTTTGTAAGTTAATTTTATGAAAATTTGAATGAATTTTTAATTTTAAAACAGTCCTTTGATGACACAATTGGACTTCGAAATAAGTGCGTTATATATTATAGTTGAGAAGGTCAAGAAATAACGAGCTCTATAGTATGCATTTTGTAAGTTAATTTTATTAAATGATTCCAAGTTTCAAATTTAATTTAATTTTTAATTCTAAAAAAATCCTTTGATAAAACAATTGAACTTCGAAATAAGTGCGTTATATATTGCAATTGAGAAGGTCAAGAAATTACGAGCTCTATAATATGCATTTTGTAAGTAAATTTTATGAAAATTTGAATGAATTTTTAATTTTAAAACAGTCCTTTGATGACACAATTGGACTTCGAAATAAGTGCGTTATATATTGCAATTGAGAATGTCAAGAAATTACGAGCTCTATAATATGCATTTTGTAAGTTAATTTTATGAAAATTTGAATGAATTTTTAGTTTTAAAACAGTCCTTTGATGACACAATTGGACTTCGAAATAAGTGCGTTATATATTATAGTTGAGAAGGTCAAGAAATAACGAGCTCTATAATATGCATTTTGTAAGTTAATTTTATTAAATGATTCCAAGTTTCAAATTTAATTTAATTTTTAATTCTAAAACAATCCTTTGGTGAAACAATTGAACTTCGAAATAAGTGCGTTATATATTGCAATTGAGAAGGTCAAGAAAATACGAGCTCTATAATATGCATTTTGTAAGTTAATTTTATGAAAATTTGAATGAATTTTTAATTTTAAAACAGTCCTTTGATGACACCATTGGACTTCGAAATAAGTGCGTTATATATTACAGTTGAGAAGGTCAAGAAATAACGAGCTCTATAATATGCATTTTGTAAGTTAATTTTATGAAAATTTGAATGAATTTTTAATTTTAAAACAGTCCTTTGTTGACACAATTGGACTTCGAAATAAGTGCGTTATATATTACAGTTGAGAAGGTCAAGAAATAACGAGCTCTATAATATGCATTTTGTAAGTTAATTTTATGAAAATTTGAATGAATTTTTAATTTTAAAACAGTCCTTTGTTGACACAATTGGACTTCGAAATAAGTGCGTTATATATTACAGTTGAGAAGGTCAAGAAATAACGAGCTCTATAATATGCATTTTGTAAGTTAATTTTATGAAAATTTGAATGAATTTTTAATTTTAAAACAGTCCTTTGATGACACAATTGGACTTCGAAATAAGTGCGTTATATATTATAGTTGAGAAGGTCAAGAAATAACGAGCTCTATAATATGCATTTTGTAAGTTAATTTTATTAAATGATTCCAAGTTTCAAATTTAATTTAATTTTTATTTCTAAAACAATCCTTTGGTGAAACAATTGAACTTCGAAATAAGTGCGTTATATATTACAGTTGAGAAGGTCAAGAAATTACGAGCTCTATAATATGCATTTTGTAAGTTAATTTTATGAAAATTTGAATGAATTTTTAATTTTAAAACAGTCCTTTGATGACACAATTGGACTTCGAAATAAGTGCGTTATATATTATAGTTGAGAAGGTCAAGAAATAACGAGCTCTATAATATGCATTTTGTAAGTTAATTTTATTAAATGATTCCAAGTTTCAAATTTAATTTAATTTTTAATTCTAAAACAATCCTTTGATAAAACAATTGAACTTCGAAATAAGTGCGTTATATATTGCAATTGAGAAGGTCAAGAAATTACGAGCTTTATAATATGCATTTTGTAAGTTAATTTTATGAAAATTTGAATGAATTTTTAATTTTAAAACAGTCCTTTGATGACACAATTGGACTTCGAAATAAGTGCTTTATATATTGCAATTGAGAATGTCAAGAAATTACGAGCTCTATAATATGCATTTTGTAAGTTAATTTTATGAAAATTTGAATGAATTTTTAGTTTTAAAACAGTCCTTTGATGACACAATTGGACTTCGAAATAAGTGCGTTATATATTATAGTTGAGAAGGTCAAGAAATAACGAGCTCTATAATATGCATTTTGTAAGTTAATTTTATTAAATGATTCCAAGTTTCAAATTTAATTTAATTTTTAATTCTAAAACAATCCTTTGATAAAACAATTGAACTTCGAAATAAGTGCGTTATATATTGCAATTGAGAATGTCAAGAAATTACGAGCTCTATAATATGCATTTTGTAAGTTAATTTTATGAAAATTTGAATGAATTTTTAGTTTTAAAACAGTCCTTTGATGACACAATTGGACTTCGAAATAAGTGCGTTATATATTATAGTTGAGAAGGTCAAGAAATAACGAGCTCTATAATATGCATTTTGTAAGTTAATTTTATTAAATGATTCCAAGTTTCAAATTTAATTTAATTTTTAATTCTAAAACAATCCTTTGATAAAACAATTGAACTTCGAAATAAGTGCGTTATATATTGCAATTGAGAAGGTCAAGAAATTACGAGCTCTATAATATGCATTTTGTAAGTTAATTTTATGAAAATTTGAATGAATTTTTAATTTTAAAACAGTCCTTTGATGACACAATTGGACTTCGAAATAAGTGCGTTATATATTAAAGTTGAGAAGGTCAAGAAATAACGAGCTCTATAATATGCATTTTGTAAGTTAATTTTATTAAATGATTCCAAGTTTCAAATTTAATTTAATTTTTAATTCTAAAACAATCCTTTGGTGAAACAATTGAACTTCGAAATAAGTGCGTTATATATTGCAATTGAGAAGGTCAAGAAAATACGAGCTCTATAATATGCATTTTGTAAGTTAATTTTATGAAAATTTGAATGAATTTTTAATTTTAAAACAGTCCTTTGATGACACAATTGGACTTCGAAATAAGTGCGTTATATATTATAGTTGAGAAGGTCAAGAAATAACGAGCTCTATAATATGCATTTTGTAAGTTAATTTTATTAAATGATTCCAAGTTTCAAATTTAATTTAATTTTTAATTCTAAAACAATCCTTTGGTGAAACAATTGAACTTCGAAATAAGTGCGTTATATATTGCAATTGAGAAGGTCAAGAAAATACGAGCTCTATAATATGCATTTTGTAAGTTAATTTTACTAAATTATTCCAAGTTTCAAATTTAATTTAATTTTTAATTCTAAAACAATCCTTTGGTGAAACAATTGAACTTCGAAATAAGTGCGTTATATATTGCAATTGAGAAGGTCAAGAAAATACGAGCTCTATAATATGCATTTTGTAAGTTAATTTTATTAAATGATTCCAAGTTTCAAATTTAATTTAATTTTTAATTCTAAAACAATCCTTTGGTGAAACAATTGAACTTCGAAATAAGTGCGTTATATATTGCAGTTGAGAAGGTCAAGAAAATACGAGCTCTATAATATGCATTTTGTAAGTTAATTTTATGAAAATTTGAATGAATTTTTAATTTTAAAACAGTCCTTTGATGACACAATTGGACTTCGAAATAAGTGCGTTATATATTATAGTTGAGAAGGTCAAGAAATAACGAGCTCTATAATATGCATTTTGTAAGTTGATTTTATTAAATGATTCCAAGTTTCAAATTTAATTTAATTTTTAATTCTAAAACAATCCTTTGGTGAAACAATTGAACTTCGAAATAAGTGCGTTATATATTGCAATTGAGAAGGTCAAGAAAATACGAGCTCTATAATATGCATTTTGTAAGTTAATTTTACTAAATTATTCCAAGTTTCAAATTTAATTTAATTTTTAATTCTAAAACAATCCTTTGGTGAAACAATTGAACTTCGAAATAAGTGCGTTATATATTGCAATTGAGAAGGTCAAGAAAATACGAGCTCTATAATATGCATTTTGTAAGTTAATTTTATTAAATGATTCCAAGTTTCAAATTTAATTTAATTTTTAATTCTAAAACAATCCTTTGGTGAAACAATTGAACTTCGAAATAAGTGCGTTATATATTGCAATTGAGAAGGTCAAGAAAATACGAGCTCTATAATATGCATTTTGTAAGTTAATTTTATGAAAATTTGAATGAATTTTTAATTTTAAAACAGTCCTTTGATGACACAATTGGACTTCGAAATAAGTGCGTTATATATTATAGTTGAGAAGGTCAAGAAATAACGAGCTCTATAATATGCATTTTGTAAGTTAATTTTATTAAATGATTCCAAGTTTCAAATTTAATTTACTTTTTAATTCTAAAACAATCCTTTGATAAAACAATTGAACTTCGAAATAAGTGCGTTATATATTGCAATTGAGAAGGTCAAGAAATTACGAGCTCTATAATATGCATTTTGTAAGTTAATTTTATGAAAATTTGAATGAATTTTTAATTTTAAAACAGTCCTTTGATGACACAATTGGACTTCGAAATAAGTGCGTTATATATTAAAGTTGAGAAGGTCAAGAAATAACGAGCTCTATAATATGCATTTTGTAAGTTAATTTTATTAAATGATTCCAAGTTTCAAATTTAATTTAATTTTTAATTCTAAAACAATCCTTTGGTGAAACAATTGAACTTCGAAATAAGTGCGTTATATATTGCAATTGAGAAGGTCAAGAAAATACGAGCTCTATAATATGCATTTTGTAAGTTAATTTTATGAAAATTTGAATGAATTTTTAATTTTAAAACAGTCCTTTGATGACACAATTGGACTTCGAAATAAGTGCGTTATATATTATAGTTGAGAAGGTCAAGAAATAACGAGCTCTATAATATGCATTTTGTAAGTTAATTTTATTAAATGATTCCAAGTTTCAAATTTAATTTAATTTTTAATTCTAAAACAATCCTTTGATAAAACAATTGAACTTCGAAATAAGTGCGTTATATATTGCAATTGAGAAGGTCAAGAAATTACGAGCTCTATAATATGCATTTTGTAAGTTAATTTTATGAAAATTTGAATGAATTTTTAATTTTAAAACAGTCCTTTGATGACACAATTGGACTTCGAAATAAGTGCGTTATATATTATAGTTGAGAAGGTCAAGAAATAACGAGCTCTATAATATGCATTTTGTAAGTTAATTTTATTAAATGATTCCAAGTTTCAAATTTAATTTAATTTTTAATTCTAAAACAATCCTTTGGTGAAACAATTGAACTTCGAAATAAGTGCGTTATATATTGCAATTGAGAAGGTCAAGAAAATACGAGCTCTATAATATGCATTTTGTAAGTTAATTTTACTAAATGATTCCAAGTTTCAAATTTAATTTAATTTTTAATTCTAAAACAATCCTTTGGTGAAACAATTGAACTTCAAAATAAGTGCGTTATATATTGCAATTGAGAAGGTCAAGAAAATACGAGCTCTATAATATGCATTTTGTAAGTTAATTTTATGAAAATTTGAATGAATTTTTAATTTTAAAACAGTCCTTTGATGACACAATTGGACTTCGAAATAAGTGCGTTATATATTATAGTTGAGAAGGTCAAGAATTTATTTTAATTCTGAAACAATCCTTTGGTGAAACAATTGAACTTCGAAATAAGTGCGTTATATATTGCAATTGAGAAGGTCAAGAAAATACGAGCTCTATAATATGCATTTTGTAAGTTAATTTTATGAAAATTTTAATGAATTTTTAATTTTAAAACAGTCCTTTGATGACACAATTGGACTTCGAAATAAGTGCGTTATAACGGGTGTTTTTTTAAGAGGTTGCCGATTTTTTTTTTGAATAAAACACATATAAAATTATGAAATGACCAAAATTTTTTTTTATTTGGTAGATAATTTTTTGGCATTTAAGATTTAAACACAATTTCTGGCATATGGCTACCACGACTATTTTTCACAAATGTCATTCTGGAGGTCCAATTTTCCAGCACTTTTTCAAGCATTTGAGGGCGTATGGCAGCAATGACACGTTGAATATTGGTTTCCAAAGCGTCAATCGATTGAGGTTTATCCACATAAACCAATGACTTCACGTATCCCCACAAAAAGTAATCGAGTGGCGTCAAATCGCACGAACGCGGAGGCCAATTCACCGGACCATTTCTCGAAATAATGTTGTCGTTGAAAGTTTCTTTCAATAAGTCGATTGTTTCACGTGCTGTATGGCAAGTGGCACCATCTTGTTGAAACCACATTTCATCCATATCCATATCTTCAAGATTTGACAACAAAAACTCATTTAACATGGTTCTGTATCGATTTCCATTCACGGTAACGCGTCGTCCTTCCTCATTTTTAAAGAAATATGGACCGATGATCCCACCAGCCCATAGACCGCACCAAACAGTACATTTATCAGGATGCATTGGTAATTCTTGAACGGCGTGTGGATTATCTTTGCTCCAAATGCGACAATTTTGTTTGTTGACGTATCCATTTAACAAAAAATGCGCCTCATCACTGAAGAGAATTTTACGGTAAAAAAATGGATCTTCGTTCAATTGATTTAACGACCAATCACTGAATTCACGGCGCAAACGATGGTCGTGTGGCTTTAATTCTTGCACCAATTGAATTTTGTATGGCACCAAACCCAAATCTTTACGTAAAATTTTCCATAAAGTCGATGGACAAAGTCCAATTTGCTGAGCACGACGACGAATCGATAAATTGTCGTTTTCTTCGACACTGGCCTCAACGACAGCAATATTTTCTTCTGTACGAACTCTTCTCATTCTTGTCGGTGGCTTGGCATCCAAAAGAGTGAATGTAGACCGAAATTTGGTAATTACGTTCTTTATGGTGGTCTCTGACGGACGATTATGTGCACCATAAAATTCACGAAGTGCTCTATAAACATTTTTAATTGAACACTGATTTTGAAAATAAATTTCCACGATTTGAAAACGTTGTTCTGGAGTTAACCTATTAATAATGATTTGCCAAACAATACTGAGTAGAAATGCCACTTTGAGCTGTCAAAACAACTGTCATAAAATAAAACGACATCTATCGGAAAAACAAACCTCCTAAAAAAACACCCTTTATATTATAGTTGAGAAGGTCAAGAAATAACGAGCTCTATAATATGCATTTTGTAAGTTAATTTTATTAAATGATTCCAAGTTTCAAATTTAATTTAATTTTTAATTCTAAAACAATCCTTTGATAAAACAATTGAACTTCGAAATAAGTGCGTTATATATTGCAATTGAGAAGGTCAAGAAATTACGAGCTCTATAATATGCATTTTGTAAGTTAATTTTATTAAATGATTCCAAGTTTCAAATTTAATTTAATTTTTAATTCTAAAACAATCCTTTGATAAAACAATTGAACTTCGAAATAAGTGCGTTATATATTGCAATTGAGAAGGTCAAGAAATTACGAGCTCTATAATATGCATTTTGTAAGTTAATTTTATGAAAATTTGAATGAATTTTTAATTTTAAAACAGTCCTTTGATGACACAATTGGACTTCGAAATAAGTGCGTTATATATTATAGTTGAGAAGGCCAAGAAATAACGAGCTCTATAATATGCATTTTGTAAGTTAATTTTATTAAATGATTCCAAGTTTCAAATTTAATTTAATTTTTAATTCTAAAACAATCCTTTGGTGAAACAATTGAACTTCGAAATAAGTGCGTTATATATTGCAATTGAGAAGGTCAAGAAAATACGAGCTCTATAATATGCATTTTGTAAGTTAATTTTATGAAAATTTGAATGAATTTTTAATTTTAAAACAGTCCTTTGATGACACAATTGGACTTCGAAATAAGTGCGTTATATATTATAGTTGAGAAGGTCAAGAAATAACGAGCTCTATAATATGCATTTTGTAAGTTAATTTTATTAAATGATTCCAAGTTTCAAATTTAATTTAATTTTTAATTCTAAAACAATCCTTTGATAAAACAATTGAACTTCGAAATAAGTGCGTTATATATTGCAATTGAGAAGGTCAAGAAATTACGAGCTCTATAATATGCATTTTGTTTAATTAATTTTATTAAATGATTCCAAGTTTCAAATTTAATTTAATTTTTAATTCTAAAACAATCCTTTGATAAAACAATTGAACTTCGAAATAAGTGCGTTATATATTGCAATTGAGAAGGTCAAGAAATTACGAGCTCTATAATATGCATTTTGTAAGTTAATTTTATGAAAATTTGAATGAATTTTTAATTTTAAAACAGTCCTTTGATGACACAATTTGACTTCGAAATAAGTGCGTTATATATTATAGTTGAGAAGGTCAAGAAATAACGAGCTCTATAATATGCATTTTGTAAGTTAATTTTATTAAATGATTCCAAGTTTCAAATTTAATTTAATTTTTAATTCTAAAACAATCCTTTGGTGAAACAATTGAACTTCGAAATAAGTGCGTTATATATTGCAATTGAGAAGGTCAAGAAAATACGAGCTCTATAATATGCATTTTGTAAGTTAATTTTATGAAAATTTGAATGAATTTTTAATTTTAAAACAGTCCTTTGATGACACAATTGGACTTCGAAATAAGTGCGTTATATATTATAGTTGAGAAGGTCAAGAAATAACGAGCTCTATAATATGCATTTTGTAAGTTAATTTTATTAAATGATTCCAAGTTTCAAATTTAATTTAATTTTTAATTCTAAAACAATCCTTTGATAAAACAATTGAACTTCGAAATAAGTGCGTTATATATTGCAATTGAGAAGGTCAAGAAATTACGAGCTCTATAATATGCATTTTGTAAGTTAATTTTATGAAAATTTGAATGAATTTTTAATTTTAAAACAGTCCTTTGATGACACAATTTGACTTCGAAATAAGTGCGTTATATATTATAGTTGAGAAGGTCAAGAAATAACGAGCTCTATAATATGCATTTTGTAAGTTAATTTTATTAAATGATTCCAAGTTTCAAATTTAATTTAATTTTTAATTCTAAAACAATCCTTTGGTGAAACAATTGAACTTCGAAATAAGTGCGTTATATATTGCAATTGAGAAGGTCAAGAAAATACGAGCTCTATAATATGCATTTTGTAAGTTAATTTTATGAACATTTGAATGAATTTTTAATTTTAAAACAGTCCTTTGATGACACAATTGGACTTCGAAATAAGTGCGTTATATATTATAGTTGAGAAGGTCAAGAAATAACGAGCTCTATAATATGCATTTTGTAAGTTAATTTTATTAAATGATTCCAAGTTTCAAATTTAATTTAATTTTTAATTCTAAAACAATCCTTTGATAAAACAATTGAACTTCGAAATAAGTGCGTTATATATTGCAATTGAGAAGGTCAAGAAATTACGAGCTCTATAATATGCATTTTGTAAGTTAATTTTATGAAAATTTGAATGAATTTTTAATTTTAAAACAGTCCTTTGATGACACAATTTGACTTCGAAATAAGTGCGTTATATATTATAGTTGAGAAGGTCAAGAAATAACGAGCTCTATAATATGCATTTTGTAAGATTTTATTAAATGATTCCAAGTTTCAAATTTAATTTAATTTTTAATTCTAAAACAATCCTTTGGTGAAACAATTGAACTTCGAAATAAGTGCGTTATATATTGCAATTGAGAAGGTCAAGAAAATACGAGCTCTATAATATGCATTTTGTAAGTTAATTTTATGAACATTTGAATGAATTTTTAATTTTAAAACAGTCCTTTGATGACACAATTGGACTTCGAAATAAGTGCGTTCTATATTATAGTTGAGAAGGTCAAGAAATAACGAGCTCTATAATATGCATTTTGTAAGTTAATTTTATTAAATGATTCCAAGTTTCAAATTTAATTTAATTTTTAATTCTAAAACAATCCTTTGGTGAAACAATTGAACTTCGAAATAAGTGCGTTATATATTGCAATTGAGAAGGTCAAGAAAATACGAGCTCTATAATATGCATTTTGTAAGTTAATTTTATGAACATTTGAATGAATTTTTAATTTTAAAACAGTCCTTTGATGACACAATTGGACTTCGAAATAAGTGCGTTATATATTATAGTTGAGAAGGTCAAGAAATAACGAGCTCTATAATATGCATTTTGTAAGTTAATTTTATTAAATGATTCCAAGTTTCAAATTTAATTTAATTTTTAATTCTAAAACAATCCTTTGATAAAACAATTGAACTTCGAAATAAGTGCGTTATATATTGCAATTGAGAAGGTCAAGAAATTACGAGCTCTATAATATGCATTTTGTAAGTTAATTTTATGAAAATTTGAATGAATTTTTAATTTTAAAACAGTCCTTTGATGACACAATTTGACTTCGAAATAAGTGCGTTATATATTATAGTTGAGAAGGTCAAGAAATAACGAGCTCTATAATATGCATTTTGTAAGTTAATTTTATTAAATGATTCCAAGTTTCAAATTTAATTTAATTTTTAATTCTAAAACAATCCTTTGGTGAAACAATTGAACTTCGAAATAAGTGCGTTATATATTGCAATTGAGAAGGTCAAGAAAATACGAGCTCTATAATATGCATTTTGTAAGTTAATTTTATGAACATTTGAATGAATTTTTAATTTTAAAACAGTCCTTTGATGACACAATTGGACTTCGAAATAAGTGCGTTATATATTATAGTTGAGAAGGTCAAGAAATAACGAGCTCTATAATATGCATTTTGTAAGTTAATTTTATTAAATGATTCCAAGTTTCAAATTTAATTTAATTTTTAATTCTAAAACAATCCTTTGATAAAACAATTGAACTTCGAAATAAGTGCGTTATATATTGCAATTGAAAAGGTCAAGAAATTACGAGCTCTATAATATGCATTTTGTAAGTTAATTTTATGAAAATTTGAATGAATTTTTAATTTTAAAACAGTCCTTTGATGACACAATTGAACTTCGAAATAAGTGCGTTATATATTATAGTTGAGAAGGTCAAGAAATAACGAGCTCTATAATATGCATTTTGTAAGTTAATTTTATTAAATGATTCCAAGTTTCAAATTTAATTTAATTTTTAATTCTAAAACAATCCTTTGGTGAAACAATTGAACTTCGAAATAAGTGCGTTATATATTATAGTTGAGAAGGTCAAGAAATAACGAGCTCTATAATATGCATTTTGTAAGTTAATTTTATTAAATGATTCCAAGTTTCAAATTTAATTTAATTTTTAATTCTAAAACAATCCTTTGGTGAAACAATTGAACTTCGAAATAAGTGCGTTATATATTGCAATTGAGAAGGTCAAGAAAATACGAGCTCTATAATATGCATTTTGTAAGTTAATTTTATGAAAATTTGAATGAATTTTTAATTTTAAAACAGTCCTTTGATGACACCATTGGACTTCGAAATAAGTGCGTTATATATTACAGTTGAGAAGGTCAAGAAATAACGAGCTCTATAATATGCATTTTGTAAGTTAATTTTATGAAAATTTGAATGAATTTTTAATTTTAAAATAGTCCTTTGATGACACCATTGGACTTCGAAATAAGTGCGTTATATATTACAGTTGAGAAGGTCAAGAAATAACGAGCTCTATAATATGCATTTTGTAAGTTAATTTTATGAAAATTTGAATGAATTTTTAATTTTAAAACAGTCCTTTGATGACACAATTGGACTTCGAAATAAGTGCGTTATATATTATAGTTGAGAAGGTCAAGAAATAACGAGCTCTATAATATGCATTTTGTAAGTTAATTTTATTAAATGATTCCAAGTTTCAAATTTAATTTAATTTTTAATTCTAAAACAATCCTTTGATGAAACAATTGAACTTCGAAATAAGTGCGTTATATATTGCAATTGAGAAGGTCAAGAAATAACGAGCTCTATAATATGCAATTTGTAAGTTAATTTTATTAAATGATTCCAAGTTTCAAATTTAATTTAATTTTTAATTCTAAAACAATCCTTTGGTTAAACAATTGAACTTCGAAATAAGTGCGTTATATATTACAGTTGAGAAGGTCAAGAAATTACGAGCTCTATAATATGCATTTTGTAAGTTAATTTTATGAAAATTTGAATGAATTTTTAATTTTAAAACAGTCCTTTGATGACACAATTGGACTTCGAAAAAAGTGCGTTATATATTACAGTTGAGAAGGTCAAGAAATAACGAGCTCTATAATATGCATTTTGTAAGTTAATTTTATTAAATGATTCCAAGTTTCAAATTTAATTTAATTTTTAATTCTAAAACAATCCTTTGATGAAACAATTGAACTTCGAAATAAGTGCGTTATATATTGCAATTGAGAAGGTCAAGAAATAACGAGCTCTATAATATGCAATTTGTAAGTTAATTTTATTAAATGATTCCAAGTTTCAAATTTAATTTAATTTTTAATTCTAAAACAATCCTTTGATAAAACAATTGAACTTCGAAATAAGTGCGTTATATATTGCAATTGAGAAGGTCAAGAAATTACGAGCTCTATAATATGCATTTTGTAAGTTAATTTTATGAAAATTTGAATGAATTTTTAATTTTAAAACAGTCCTTTGATGACACAATTGGACTTAGAAATAAGTGCGTTATATATTATAGTTGAGAAGGTCAAGAAATAACGAGCTCTATAATATGCATTTTGTAAGTTAATTTTATTAAATGATTCCAAGTTTCAAATTTAATTTAATTTTTAATTCTAAAACAATCCTTTGGTGAAACAATTGAACTTCGAAATAAGTGCGTTATATATTGCAATTGAGAAGGTCAAGAAAATACGAGCTCTATAATATGCATTTTGTAAGTTAATTTTATGAAAATTTGAATGAATTTTTAATTTTAAAACAGTCCTTTGATGACACCATTGGACTTCGAAATAAGAGCGTTATATATTACAGTTGAGAAGGTCAAGAAATAACGAGCTCTATAATATGCATTTTGTAAGTTAATTTTATTAAATGATTCCAAGTTTCAAATTTAATTTAATTTTTAATTCTAAAACAATCCTTTGATAAAACAATTGAACTTCGAAATAAGTGCGTTATATATTGTAATTGAGAAGGTCAAGAAATTACGAGCTCTATAATATGCATTTTGTAAGTTAATTTTATGAAAATTTGAATGAATTTTTAATTTTAAAACAGTCCTTTGATGACACAATTGGACTTCGAAATAAGTGCGTTATATATTATAGTTGAGAAGGTCAAGAAATAACGAGCTCTATAATATGCATTTTGTAAGTTAATTTTATTAAATGATTCCAAGTTTCAAATTTAATTTAATTTTTAATTCTAAAACAATCCTTTGGTGAAACAATTGAACTTCGAAATAAGTGCGTTATATATTGCAATTGAGAAGGTCAAGAAAATACGAGCTCTATAATATGCATTTTGTAAGTTAATTTTATGAAAATTTGAATGAATTTTTAATTTTAAAACAGTCCTTTGATGACACCATTGGACTTCGAAATAAGAGCGTTATATATTACAGTTGAGAAGGTCAAGAAATAACGAGCTCTATAATATGCATTTTGTAAGTTAATTTTATTAAATGATTCCAAGTTTCAAATTTAATTTAATTTTTAATTCTAAAACAATCCTTTGGTGAAACAATTGAACTTCGAAATAAGTGCGTTATATATTGCAATTGAGAAGGTCAAGAAAATACGAGCTCTATAATATGCATTTTGTAAGTTAATTTTATGAAAATTTGAATGAATTTTTAATTTTAAAACAGTCCTTTGATGACACCATTGGACTTCGAAATAAGTGCGTTATATATTACAGTTGAGAAGGTCAAGAAATAACGAGCTCTATAATATGCATTTTGTAAGTTAATTTTATGAAAATTTGAATGAATTTTTAATTTTAAAACAGTCCTTTGATGACACAATTGGACTTCGAAATAAGTGCGTTATATATTGCAATTGAGAAGGTCAAGAAAATACGAGCTCTATAATATGCATTTTGTAAGTTAATTTTATAAAAATTTGAATGAATTTTTAATTTTAAAACAGTCCTTTGATGACACCATTGGACTTCGAAATAAGAGCGTTATATATTACAGTTGAGAAGGTCAAGAAATAACGAGCTCTATAATATGCATTTTGTAAGTTAATTTTATTAAATGATTCCAAGTTTCAAATTTAATTTAATTTTTAATTCTAAAACAATCCTTTGGTGAAACAATTGAACTTCGAAATAAGTGCGTTATATATTGCAATTGAGAAGGTCAAGAAAATACGAGCTCTATAATATGCATTTTGTAAGTTAATTTTATGAAAATTTGAATGAATTTTTAATTTTAAAACAGTCCTTTGATGACACCATTGGACTTCGAAATAAGAGCGTTATATATTACAGTTGAGAAGGTCAAGAAATAACGAGCTCTATAATATGCATTTTGTAAGTTAATTTTATTAAATGATTCCAAGTTTCAAATTTAATTTAATTTTTAATTCTAAAACAATCCTTTGGTGAAACAATTGAACTTCGAAATAAGTGCGTTATATATTGCAATTGAGAAGGTCAAGAAAATACGAGCTCTATAATATGCATTTTGTAAGTTAATTAATTTTAAAACAGTCCTTTGATGACACCATTGGACTTCGAAATAAGTGCGTTATATATTACAGTTGAGAAGGTCAAGAAATAACGAGCTCTATAATATGCATTTTGTAAGTTAATTTTATGAAAATTTGAATGAATTTTTAATTTTAAAACAGTCCTTTGATGACACAATTGGACTTCGAAATAAGTGCGTTATATATTATAGTTGAGAAGGTCAAGAAATAACGAGCTCTATAATATGCATTTTGTAAGTTAATTTTATTAAATGATTCCAAGTTTCAAATTTAATTTAATTTTTAATTCTAAAACAATCCTTTGATGAAACAATTGAACTTCGAAATAAGTGCGTTATATATTGCAATTGAGAAGGTCAAGAAATAACGAGCTCTATAATATGCATTTTGTAAGTTAATTTTATTAAATGATTCCAAGTTTCAAATTTAATTTAATTTTTAATTCTAAAACAATCCTTTGATGAAACAATTGAACTTCGAAATAAGTGCGTTATATATTGCAATTGAGAAGGTCAAGAAATAACGAGCTCTATAATATGCAATTTGTAAGTTAATTTTATTAAATGATTCCAAGTTTCAAATTTAATTTAATTTTTAATTCTAAAACAATCCTTTGATAAAACAATTGAACTTCGAAATAAGTGCGTTATATATTGCAATTGAGAAGGTCAAGAAATTACGAGCTCTATAATATGCTTTTTGTAAGTTAATTTTATGAAAATTTGAATGAATTTTTAATTTTAAAACAGTCCTTTGATGACACAATTGGACTTAGAAATAAGTGCGTTATATATTATAGTTGAGAAGGTCAAGAAATAACGAGCTCTATAATATGCATTTTGTAAGTTAATTTTATTAAATGATTCCAAGTTTCAAATTTAATTTAATTTTTAATTCTAAAACAATCCTTTGGTGAAACAATTGAACTTCGAAATAAGTGCGTTATATATTGCAATTGAGAAGGTCAAGAAAATACGAGCTCTATAATATGCATTTTGTAAGTTAATTTTATGAAAATTTGAATGAATTTTTAATTTTAAAACAGTCCTTTGATGACACAATTGGACTTCGAAATATGTGCGTTATATATTATAGTTGAGAAGGTCAAGAAATAACGAGCTCTATAATATGCATTTTGTAAGTTAATTTTATTAAATGATTCCAAGTTTCAAATTTAATTTAATTTTTAATTCTAAAACAATCCTTTGATAAAACAATTGAACTTCGAAATAAGTGCGTTATATATTGTAATTGAGAAGGTCAAGAAATTACGAGCTCTATAATATGCATTTTGTAAGTTAATTTTATGAAAATTTGAATGAATTTTTAATTTTAAAACAGTCCTTTGATGACACAATTGCACTTCGAAATAAGTGCGTTATATATTATAGTTGAGAAGGTCAAGAAATAACGAGCTCTATAATATGCATTTTGTAAGTTAATTTTATTAAATGATTCCAAGTTTCAAATTTAATTTAATTTTTAATTCTAAAACAATCCTTTGGTGAAACAATTGAACTTCGAAATAAGTGCGTTATATATTGCAATTGAGAAGGTCAAGAAAATACGAGCTCTATAATATGCATTTTGTAAGTTAATTTTATCAAAATTTGAATGAATTTTTAATTTTAAAACAGTCCTTTGATGACACCATTGGACTTCGAAATAAGAGCGTTATATATTACAGTTGAGAAGGTCAAGAAATAACGAGCTCTATAATATGCATTTTATAAGTTAATTTTATTAAATGATTCCAAGTTTCAAATTTAATTTAATTTTTAATTCTAAAACAATCCTTTGGTGAAACAATTGAACTTCGAAATAAGTGCGTTATATATTACAGTTGAGAAGGTCAAGAAATTACGAGCTTTATAATATGCATTTTGTAAGTTAATTTTATGAAAATTTGAATGAATTTTTAATTTTAAAACAGTCCTTTGATGACACAATTGCACTTCGAAATAAGTACGTTATATATTACAGTTGAGAAGGTCAAGAAATATCGAGCGCTATAATATGCATTTTGTAAGTTAATTTTATTAAATGATTCCAAGTTTCAAATTTAATTTAATTTTTAATTCTAAAACAATCCTTTGGTGAAACAATTGAACTTCGAAATAAGTACGTTATATATTGCAATTGAGAAGGTCAAGAAATTACGAGCTCTATAATATGCATTTTGTAAGTTCATTTTATGAAAATTTGAATGAATTTTTAATTTTATAACATTCCTTTGATGACACAATTGGACTTCGAAATAAGTGCGTTATATATTGCAATTGAGAAGGTCAAGAAATTACAAGCTCTATAATATGCATTTTGTAAGTTCATTTTATGAAAATTTGAATGAATTTTTAATTTTAAAACAGTCCTTTGATGACACAATTGGACTTCGAAATAAGTGCGTTATATATTGCAATTGAGAAGGTCAAGAAATTACGAGCTCTATAATATGCATTTTGTAAGTTCATTTTATGAAAATTTGAATGAATTTTTAATTTTAAAACAGTCCTTTGATGACACAATTGGACTTCGAAATAAGTGCATTATATATTACAGTTGAGAAGGTCAAGAAATTACGAGCTCTATAATATGCATTTTGTAAGTTAATTTTATGAAAATTTTAATGAATTATTAATTTTAAAACAGTCCTTTGATGACACAATTGGACTTCGAAATAAGTGCGTTATATATTACAGTTGAGAAGGTCAAGAAATTACGAGCTCTATAATATGCATTTTGTAAGTTAATTTTATGAAATGATTCCAAGTTTCAAATTTAATTTAATTTTTAATTCTAAAACAATCCTTTGATGAAACAATTGAACTTCGAAATAAGTGCGTTATATATTGCAATTGAGAAGGTCAAGAAATTACGAGCTCTATAATATGCATTTTGTAAGTTAATTTTATGAAATGATTCCAAGTTTCAAATTTAATTTAATTTTTAATTCTAAAACAATCCTTTGATGAAACAATTGAACTTCGAAATAAGTGCGTTATATATTGCAATTGAGAAGGTCAAGAAATTACGAGCACTATAATATGCATTTTGTAAGTTCGTTTTATGAAATGATTCCAAGTTTCAAATTTAATTTAATTTTTAATTCTAAAACAATCCTTTGGTGAAACAATTGAACGAAATAAGTGCGTTATATATTGCAATTGAGAAGGTCAAGAAATTACGAGCTCTATAATATGCATTTTTTAAGTTCATTTTATGAAATGATTCCAAGTTTCAAATTTAATTTAATTTATAATTCTAAAACAATCCTTTGGTGAAACAATTGAACGAAATAAGTGCGCTATATATTGCAATTGAGAAGGTCAAGAAATAACGAGCTCTATAATATGCATTTTGTAAGTTAATTTTATGAAATGATTCCAAGTTTCGAATTTAATTAATTTTTAATTCTAAAACAATCCTTTGATGAAACAATTGAACTTCGAAATAAGTGCGTTATATATTGCAATTGAGAAGGTCAAGAAATTACGAGCTCTATAATATGCATTTTGTAAGTTAATTTTATGAAATGATTCCAAATTTCAAATTTAATTTAATTTTTAATTCTAAAACAATCCTTTGATAAAACAATTGAACTTCGAAATAAGTGCGTTATATATTGCAATTGAGAAAGTCAAGAAATAACGAGCTCTATAATATGCATTTTGTAAGTTAATTTTATTAAATGATTCCAAGTTTCAAATTTAATTTAATTTTTAATTCTAAAACAATCCTTTGGTGAAACAATTGAACTTCGAAATAAGTGCGTTATATATTGCAATTGAGAAGGTCAAGAAATTACGAGCTCTATAATATGCATTTTGTAAGTTAATTTTATGAAAATTTGAATGAATTTTTAATTTTAAAACAGTCCTTTGATGACACAAATGGACTTCGAAATAAGTGCGTTATATATTATAGTTGAGAAGGTCAAGAAATAACGAGCTCTATAATATGCATTTTGTAAGTTAATTTTATTAAATGATTCCAAGTTTCAAATTTAATTTAATTTTTAATTCTAAAACAATCCTTTGGTGAAACAATTGAACGAAATAAGTGCGCTATATATTGCAATTGAGAAGGTCAAGAAATAACGAGCTCTATAATATGCATTTTGTAAGTTAATTTTATGAAATGATTCCAAGTTTCAAATTTAATTTAATTTTTAATTCTAAAACAATCCTTTGGTGAAACAATTGAACGAAATAAGTGCGCTATATATTGCAATTGAGAAGGTCAAGAAATAACGAGCTCTATAATATGCATTTTGTAAGTTAATTTTATGAAAATTTGAATGAATTTTTAATTTTAAAACAGTCCTTTGATGACACAATTGGACTTCGAAATAAGTGCGTTATATATTATAGTTGAGAAGGTCAAGAAATAACGAGCTCTATAATATGCATTTTGTAAGTTAATTTTATTAAATGATTCCAAGTTTCAAATTTAATTTAATTTTTAATTCTAAAACAATCCTTTGGTGAAACAATTGAACGAAATAAGTGCGCTATATATTGCAATTGAGAAGGTCAAGAAATAACGAGCTCTATAATATGCATTTTGTAAGTTAATTTTATGAAATGATTCCAAGTTTCAAATTTAATTTAATTTTTAATTCTAAAACAATCCTTTGGTGAAACAATTGAACGAAATAAGTGCGCTATATATTGCAATTGAGAAGGTCAAGAAATAACGAGCTCTATTATATGCATTTTGTAAGTTAATTTTATGAAATGATTCCAAGTTTCAAATTTAATTTAATTTTTAATTCTAAAACAATCCTTTGGTGAAACAATTGAACGAAATAAGTGCGCTATATATTGCAATTGAGAAGGTCAAGAAATAACGAGCTCTATAATATGCATTTTGTAAGTTAATTTTATGAAAATTTGAATGAATTTTTAATTTTAAAACAGTCCTTTGATGACACAATTGGACTTCGAAATAAGTGCGTTATATATTATAGTTGAGAAGGTCAAGAAATAACGAGCTCTATAATATGCATTTTGTAAGTTAATTTTATTAAATGATTCCAAGTTTCAAATTTAATTTAATTTTTAATTCTAAAACAATCCTTTGGTGAAACAATTGAACTTCGAAATAAGTGCGTTATATATTGCAATTGAGAAGGTCAAGAAAATACGAGCTCTATAATATGCATTTTGTAAGTTAATTTTATGAAAATTTGAATGAATTTTTAATTTTAAAACAGTCCTTTGATGACACAATTGGACTTCGAAATAAGTGCGTTATATATTATAGTTGAGAAGGTCAAGAAATAACGAGCTCTATAATATGCATTTTGTAAGTTAATTTTATTAAATGATTCCAAGTTTCAAATTTAATTTAATTTTTAATTCTAAAACAATCCTTTGGTGAAACAATTGAACTTCGAAATAAGTGCGTTATATATTGCAATTGAGAAGGTCAAGAAAATACGAGCTCTATAATATGCATTTTGTAAGTTAATTTTATGAAAATTTGAATGAATTTTTAATTTTAAAACAGTCCTTTGATGACACAATTGCACTTCGAAATAAGTGCGTTATATATTGCAATTGAGAAGGTCAAGAAATAACGAGCTCTATAATATGCATTTTGTAAGTTAATTTTATTAAATGATTCCAAGTTTCAAATTTAATTTAATTTTTAATTCTAAAACAATCCTTTGGTGAAACAATTGAACTTCGAAATAAGTGCGTTATATATTGCAATTAAGAAGGTCAAGAAATTACGAGCTCTATAATATGCATTTTGTAAGTTCATTTTATGAAATGATTCCAAGTTTCAAATTTAATTTAATTTTTAATTCTAAAACAATCCTTTGATGAAACAATTGAACTTCGAAATAAGTGCGTTATATATTGCAATTGAGAAGGTCAAGAAATTACGAGCTCTATAATATGCATTTTGTAAGTTAATTTTATGAAAATTTGAATGAATTTTTAATTTTAAAACAGTCCTTTGATGACACAATTGGACTTAGAAATAAGTGCGTTATATATTATAGTTGAGAAGGTCAAGAAATAACGAGCTCTATAATATGCATTTTGTAAGTTAATTTTATTAAATGATTCCAAGTTTCAAATTTAATTTAATTTTTAATTCTAAAACAATCCTTTGGTGAAACAATTGAACTTTGAAATAAGTGCGTTATATATTGCAATTGAGAAGGTCAAGAAAATACGAGCTCTATAATATGCATTTTGTAAGTTAATTTTATGAAAATTTGAATGAATTTTTAATTTTAAAACAGTCCTTTGATGACACAATTGGACTTCGAAATAAGTGCGTTATATATTATAGTTGAGAAGGTCAAGAAATAAGGAGCTCTATAATATGCATTTTGTAAGTTAATTTTATTAAATGATTCCAAGTTTCAAATTTAATTTAATTTTTAATTCTAAAACAATCCTTTGGTGAAACAATTGAACTTCGAAATAAGTGCGTTATATATTGCAATTGAGAAGGTCAAGAAAATACGAGCTCTATAATATGCATTTTGTAAGTTAATTTTATGAAAATTTGAATGAATTTTTAATTTTAAAACAGTCCTTTGATGACACAATTGCACTTCGAAATAAGTGCGTTATATATTACAGTTGAGAAGGTCAAGAAATAACGAGCTCTATAATATGCATTTTGTAAGTTAATTTTATTAAATGATTCCAAGTTTCAAATTTAATTTAATTTTTAATTCTAAAACAATCCTTTGGTGAAACAATTGAACTTCGAAATAAGTGCGTTATATATTGCAATTGAGAAGGTCAAGAAAATACGAGCTCTATAATATGCATTTTGTAAGTTAATTTTATGAAAATTTGAATGAATTTTTAATTTTAAAACAGTCCTTTGATGACACAATTGCACTTCGAAATAAGTGCGTTATATATTACAGTTGAGAAGGTCAAGAAATAACGAGCTCTATAATATGCATTTTGTAAGTTAATTTTATTAAATGATTCCAAGTTTCAAATTTAATTTAATTTTTAATTCTAAAACAATCCTTTGGTGAAACAATTGAACTTCGAAATAAGTGCGTTATATATTGCAATTGAGAAGGTCAAGAAAATACGAGCTCTATAATATGCATTTTGTAAGTTAATTTTATGAAAATTTGAATGAATTTTTAATTTTAAAACAGTCCTTTGATGACACAATTGCACTTCGAAATAAGTGCGTTATATATTACAGTTGAGAAGGTCAAGAAATAACGAGCTCTATAATATGCATTTTGTAAGTTAATTTTATTAAATGATTCCAAGTTTCAAATTTAATTTAATTTTTAATTCTAAAACAATCCTTTGGTGAAACAATTGAACTTCGAAATAAGTGCGTTATATATTGCAATTGAGAAGGTCAAGAAATTACGAGCTCTATAATATGCATTTTGTAAGTTAATTTTATGAAATGATTCCAAGTTTCAAATTTAATTTAATTTTTAATTCTAAAACAATCCTTTGATGAAACAATTGAACTTCGAAATAAGTGCGTTATATATTGCAATTGAGAAGGTCAAGAAATTACGAGCTCTATAATATGCATTTTGTAAGTTAATTTTATGAAATGATTCCAAGTTTCAAATTTAATTTAATTTTTAATTCTAAAACAATCCTTTGATGAAACAATTGAACTTCGAAATAAGTGCGTTATATATTGCAATTGAGAAGGTCAAGAAATTACGAGCTCTATAATATGCATTTTGTAAGTTAATTTTATGAAAATTTGAATGAATTTTGAATTTTAATACAGTCCTTTGATGACACCATTGGACTTCGAAATAAGTGCGTTATATATTACAGTTGAGAAGGTCAAGAAATAACGAGCTCTATAATATGCATTTTGTAAGTTAATTTTATTAAATGATTCCAAGTTTCAAATTTAATTTAATTTTTAATTCTAAAACAATCCTTTGATGAAACAATTGAACTTCGAAATAAGTGCGTTATATATTGCAATTGAGAAGGTCAAGAAATTACGAGCTCTATAATATGCATTTTGTAAGTTAATTTTATGAAAATTTGAATGAATTTTTAATTTTAAAACAGTCCTTTGATGACACAATTGCACTTAGAAATAAGTGCGTTATATATTACAGTTGAGAAGGTCAAGAAATATCGAGCGCTATAATATGCATTTTGTAAGTTAATTTTATGAAAATTTGAATGAATTTTTAATTTTAATACAGTCCTTTGATGACACCATTGGACTTCGAAATAAGTGCGTTATATATTACAGTTGAGAAGGTCAAGAAATAACGAGCTCTATAATATGCATTTTGTAAGTTAATTTTATTAAATGATTCCAAGTTTCAAATTTAATTTAATTTTTAATTCTAAAACAATCCTTTGGTGAAACAATTGAACTTCGAAATAAGTGCGTTATATATTGCAATTGAGAAGGTCAAGAAATTACGAGCTCTATAATATGCATTTTGTAAGTTCATTTAATGAAAATTTGAATGAATTTTTAATTTTATAACATTCCTTTGATGACACAATTGGACTTCGAAATAAGTGTGTTATATATTGCAATTGAGAAGGTCAAGAAATTACAAGCTCTATAATATGCATTTTGTAAGTTCATTTTATGAAAATTTGAATGAATTTTTAATTTTAAAACAGTCCTTTGATGACACAATTGGACTTCGAAATAAGTGCGTTATATATTGCAATTGAGAAGGTCAAGAAATTACGAGCTCTATAATATGCATTTTGTAAGTTCATTTTATGAAAATTTGAATGAATTTTTAATTTTAAAACAGTCCTTTGATGACACAATTGGACTTCGAAATAAGTGCATTATATATTACAGTTGAGAAGGTCAAGAAATTACGAGCTCTATAATATGCATTTTGTAAGTTAATTTTATGAAAATTTTAATGAATTTTTAATTTTAAAACAGTCCTTTGATGACACAATTGGACTTCGAAATAAGTGCGTTATATATTACAGTTGAGAAGGTCAAGAAATTACGAGCTCTATAATATGCATTTTGTAAGTTAATTTTATGAATTGATTCCAAGCTTCAAATTTAATTTAATTTTTAATTCTAAAACAATCCTTTGATGAAACAATTGAACGAAATAAGTGCGTTATATATTGCAATTGAGAAGGTCAAGAAATTACGAGCTCTATAATATGCATTTTGTAAGTTCATTTTATGAAAATTTGAATGAATTTTTAATTTTAAAACAGTCCTTTGATGACACAATTGGACTTCAAAATAAGTGCGTTATATATTACAGTTGAGAAGGTCAAGAAATTACGAGCTCTATAATATACATTTTGTAAGTTAATTTTATGAAATGATTCCAAGTTTCAAATTTAATTTAATTTTTAATTCTAAAACAATCCTTTGATGAAACAATTGAACTTCGAAATAAGTGCGTTATATATTGCAATTGAGAAGGTCAAGAAATTACGAGCTCTATAATATGCATTTTGTAAGTTCGTTTTATGAAATGATTCCAAGTTTCAAATTTAATTTAATTTTTAATTCTAAAACAATCCTTTGGTGAAACAATTGAACGAAATAAGTGCGTTATATATTGCAATTGAGAAGGTCAAGAAATTACGAGCTCTATAATATGCATTTTGTAAGTTCATTTTATGAAATGATTCCAAGTTTCAAATTTAATTAAATTTTTAATTCTAAAACAATCCTTTGATGAAACAATTGAACTTCGAAATAAGTGCGTTATATATTGCAATTGAGAAGGTCAAGAAATTACGAGCTCTATAATATGCATTTTGTAAGTTCATTTTATGAAATGATTCCAAGTTTCAAATTTAATTAAATTTTTAATTCTAAAACAATCCTTTGATGAAACAATTGAACTTCGAAATAAGTGCGTTATATATTGCAATTGAGAAGGTCAAGAAATTACGAGCTCTATAATATGCATTTTGTAAGTTCGTTTTATGAAATGATTCCAAGTTTCAAATTTAATTTAATTTTTAATTCTAAAACAATCCTTTGGTGAAACAATTGAACGAAATAAGTGCGCTATATATTGCAATTGAGAAGGTCAAGAAATTACAAGCTCTATAATATGCATTTTGTAAGTTCATTTTATGAAATGATTCCAAGTTTCAAATTTAATTTAATTTTTAATTCTAAAACAATCCTTTGATGAAACAATTGAACTTCGAAATAAGTGCGTTATATATTGCAATTGAGAAGGTCAAGAAATTACGAGCTCTATAATATGCATTTTGTAAGTTCGTTTTATGAAATGATTCCAAGTTTCAAATTTAATTTAATTTTTAATTCTAAAACAATCCTTTGGTGAAACAATTGAACGAAATAAGTGCGCTATATATTGCAATTGAGAAGGTCAAGAAATTACAAGCTCTATAATATGCATTTTGTAAGTTCATTTTATGAAATGATTCCAAGTTTCAAATTTAATTTAATTTTTAATTCTAAAACAATCCTTTGATGAAACAATTGAACTTCGAAATAAGTGCGTTATATATTGCAATTGAGAAGGTCAAGAAATAACGAGCTCTATAATATGCATTTCGTAAGTTAATTTTATGAAATGATTCCAAGTTTCGAATTTAATTAATTTTTAATTCTAAAACAATCCTTTGATGAAACAATTGAACTTCGAAATAAGTGCGTTATATATTGCAATTGAGAAGGTCAAGAAATTACGAGCTCTATATTATGCATTTTGTAAGTTCGTTTTATGAAATGATTCCAAGTTTCAAATTTAATTTAATTTTTAATTCTAAAACAATCCTTTGGTGAAACAATTGAACGAAATAAGTGCGCTATATATTGCAATTGAGAAGGTCAAGAAATTACAAGCTCTATAATATGCATTTTGTAAGTTCATTTTATGAAATGATTCCAAGTTTCAAATTTAATTTAATTTTTAATTCTAAAACAATCCTTTGATGAAACAATTGAACTTCGAAATAAGTGCGTTATATATTGCAATTGAGAAGGTCAAGAAATAACGAGCTCTATAATATGCATTTCGTAAGTTAATTTTATGAAATGATTCCAAGTTTCGAATTTAATTAATTTTTAATTCTAAAACAATCCTTTGATGAAACAATTGAACTTCGAAATAAGTGCGTTATATATTGCAATTGAGAAGGTCAAGAAATAACGAGCTCTATAATATGCATTTCGTAAGTTAATTTTATGAAATGATTCCAAGTTTCGAATTTAATTAATTTTTAATTCTAAAACAATCCTTTGATGAAACAATTGAACTTCGAAATAAGTGCGTTATATATTGCAATTGAGAAGGTCAAGAAATTACGAGCTCTATAATATGCATTTTGTAAGTTCATTTTATGAAAATTTGAATGAATTTTTAATTTTAAAACAGTCCTTTGATGACACAATTGGACTTCGAAATAAGTGCGTTATATATTACAGTTGAGAAGGTCAATAAATTACGAGCTCTATAATATGCATTTTGTAAGTTAATTTTATGAAATGATTCCAAGTTTCAAATTTAATTTAATTTTTAATTCTAAAACAATCCTTTGATGAAACAATTGAACTTCGAAATAAGTGCGTTATATATTGCAATTGAGAAGGTCAAGAAATTACGAGCTCTATAATATGCATTTTGTAATTTCATTTTATGAAAATTTGAATGAATTTTTAATTTTAAAACAGTCCTTTGATGACACAATTGGACTTCGAAATAAGTGCGTTATATATTACAGTTGAGAAGGTCAAGAAATAACGAGCTCTATAATATGCATTTTGTAAGTTAATTTTTTGAAATGATTCTAAGTTTCAAATTTAATTTAATTTTTAATTTTAAAACAGTCCTTTGATGACACAATTGGACTTCGAAATAAGTGCGTTATATATTACAGTTGAGAAGGTCAAGAAATTACGAGCTCTATAATATGCATTTTGTAAGTTCATTTTATGAAAATTTGAATGAAATTTAATTTTTAAAACAGTCCTTTGATGACCCAATTGGACTTCGAAATAAGTGCGTTATATATTGCAATTGAGAAGGTCAAGAAATTACGAGCTCTATAATATGCATTTTGTAAGTTAATTTTATGAAATGATTCCAAGTTTCAAATTTAATTTAATTTTTAATTCTAAAACAATCCTTTGATGACACAATTGAACTTCGAAATAAGTGCGTTATATATTGCAATTGAGAAGGTCAAGAAATCACGAGTTCTATAATATGCATTTTGTAAGTTAATTTTATGAAATGGTTCCAAGTTTCAAATTTGATTGATTTTTTAATTTAAAAACAGTCATTTGATGACACAATTGGACTTCGAAATAATTGCGTTACATATTACAGTTGAGAAGGTCAAGAAATTACGAGCTCTATAATATGTATTTTGTAAGCTAATTTTATAAAATGGTTCCAAGTTTCAAATTTGATTGATTTTTTAATTTAAAAACAGTCATTTGATGACACAATTGGACTTCGAAATAATTGCGTTACATATTACAGTTGAGAAGGTCAAGAAATTACGAGCTCTATAATATGTATTTTGTAAGCTAATTTTATGAAATGGTTCCAAGTTTCAAATTTGATTGATTTTTTAATTCAAAAACAGTCATTTGATGACACAATTGGACTTCGAAATAATTGCGTTACATATTACAGTTGAGAAGGTCAAGAAATTACGAGCTCTATAATCTGCATTTTGTAAGCTAATTTTATGAAATGGTTCCAAGTTTCAAATTTGATTGATTTTTTAATTTAAAAACAGTCATTTGATGAAACAATTGAACTTCGAAATAAGTGCGTTATATATTGCAATTGAGAAGGTCAAGAAATTACGAGCTCTATAATATGCATTTTGTAAGTTCGTTTTATGAAATGATTCCAAGTTTCAAATTTAATTTAATTTTTAATTCTAAAACAATCCTTTGGTGAAACAATTGAACGAAATAAGTGCGCTATATATTGCAATTGAGAAGGTCAAGAAATTACAAGCTCTATAATATGCATTTTGTAAGTTCATTTTATGAAATGATTCCAAGTTTCAAATTTAATTTAATTTTTAATTCTAAAACAATCCTTTGATGAAACAATTGAACTTCGAAATAAGTGCGTTATATATTGCAATTGAGAAGGTCAAGAAATAACGAGCTCTATAATATGCATTTCGTAAGTTAATTTTATGAAATGATTCCAAGTTTCGAATTTAATTAATTTTTAATTCTAAAACAATCCTTTGATGAAACAATTGAACTTCGAAATAAGTGCGTTATATATTGCAATTGAGAAGGTCAAGAAATTACGAGCTCTATATTATGCATTTTGTAAGTTCGTTTTATGAAATGATTCCAAGTTTCAAATTTAATTTAATTTTTAATTCTAAAACAATCCTTTGGTGAAACAATTGAACGAAATAAGTGCGCTATATATTGCAATTGAGAAGGTCAAGAAATTACAAGCTCTATAATATGCATTTTGTAAGTTCATTTTATGAAATGATTCCAAGTTTCAAATTTAATTTAATTTTTAATTCTAAAACAATCCTTTGATGAAACAATTGAACTTCGAAATAAGTGCGTTATATATTGCAATTGAGAAGGTCAAGAAATAACGAGCTCTATAATATGCATTTCGTAAGTTAATTTTATGAAATGATTCCAAGTTTCGAATTTAATTAATTTTTAATTCTAAAACAATCCTTTGATGAAACAATTGAACTTCGAAATAAGTGCGTTATATATTGCAATTGAGAAGGTCAAGAAATAACGAGCTCTATAATATGCATTTCGTAAGTTAATTTTATGAAATGATTCCAAGTTTCGAATTTAATTAATTTTTAATTCTAAAACAATCCTTTGATCAAACAATTGAACTTCGAAATAAGTGCGTTATATATTGCAATTGAGAAGGTCAAGAAATTACGAGCTCTATAATATGCATTTTGTAAGTTCATTTTATGAAAATTTGAATGAATTTTTAATTTTAAAACAGTCCTTTGATGACACAATTGGACTTCGAAATAAGTGCGTTATATATTACAGTTGAGAAGGTCAATAAATTACGAGCTCTATAATATGCATTTTGTAAGTTAATTTTATGAAATGATTCCAAGTTTCAAATTTAATTTAATTTTTAATTCTAAAACAATCCTTTGATGAAACAATTGAACTTCGAAATAAGTGCGTTATATATTGCAATTGAGAAGGTCAAGAAATTACGAGCTCTATAATATGCATTTTGTAATTTCATTTTATGAAAATTTGAATGAATTTTTAATTTTAAAACAGTCCTTTGATGACACAATTGGACTTCGAAATAAGTGCGTTATATATTACAGTTGAGAAGGTCAAGAAATAACGAGCTCTATAATATGCATTTTGTAAGTTAATTTTTTGAAATGATTCTAAGTTTCAAATTTAATTTAATTTTTAATTTTAAAACAGTCCTTTGATGACACAATTGGACTTCGAAATAAGTGCGTTATATATTACAGTTGAGAAGGTCAAGAAATTACGAGCTCTATAATATGCATTTTGTAAGTTCATTTTATGAAAATTTGAATGAAATTTAATTTTTAAAACAGTCCTTTGATGACCCAATTGGACTTCGAAATAAGTGCGTTATATATTGCAATTGAGAAGGTCAAGAAATTACGAGCTCTATAATATGCATTTTGTAAGTTAATTTTATGAAATGATTCCAAGTTTCAAATTTAATTTAATTTTTAATTCTAAAACAATCCTTTGATGACACAATTGAACTTCGAAATAAGTGCGTTATATATTGCAATTGAGAAGGTCAAGAAATCACGAGTTCTATAATATGCATTTTGTAAGTTAATTTTATGAAATGGTTCCAAGTTTCAAATTTGATTGATTTTTTAATTTAAAAACAGTCATTTGATGACACAATTGGACTTCGAAATAATTGCGTTACATATTACAGTTGAGAAGGTCAAGAAATTACGAGCTCTATAATATGTATTTTGTAAGCTAATTTTATAAAATGGTTCCAAGTTTCAAATTTGATTGATTTTTTAATTTAAAAACAGTCATTTGATGACACAATTGGACTTCGAAATAATTGCGTTACATATTACAGTTGAGAAGGTCAAGAAATTACGAGCTCTATAATATGTATTTTGTAAGCTAATTTTATGAAATGGTTCCAAGTTTCAAATTTGATTGATTTTTTAATTCAAAAACAGTCATTTGATGACACAATTGGACTTCGAAATAATTGCGTTACATATTACAGTTGAGAAGGTCAAGAAATTACGAGCTCTATAATCTGCATTTTGTAAGCTAATTTTATGAAATGGTTCCAAGTTTCAAATTTGATTGATTTTTTAATTTAAAAACAGTCATTTGATGACACAATTGGACTTCGAAATAATTGCGTTACATATTACAGTTGAGAAGGTCAAGAAATTACGAGCTCTATAATATGTATTTTGTAAGCTAATTTTATAAAATGGTTCCAAGTTTCAAATTTGATTGATTTTTTAATTTAAAAACAGTCATTTGATGACACAATTGGACTTCGAAATAATTGCGATACATATTACAGTTGAGAAGGTCAAGAAATTACGAGCTCTATAATATGCATTTTGTAAGCTAATTTTATGAAATGGTTCCAAGTTTCAAATTTGATTGATTTTTTAATTTAAAAACAGTCATTTGATGACACAATTGGACTTCGAAATAATTGCGTTACATATTACAGTTGAGAAGGTCAAGAAATTACGAGCTCTATAATATGTATTTTGTAAGCTAATTTTATAAAATGGTTCCAAGTTTCAAATTTGATTGATTTTTTAATTTAAAAACAGTCATTTGATGACACAATTGGACTTCGAAATAATTGCGTTACATATTACAGTTGAGAAGGTCAAGAAATTACGAGCTCTATAATATGCATTTTGTAAGCTAATTTTATGAAATGGTTCCAAGTTTCAAATTTGATTGAATTTTTAATTCAAAAACAGTCATTTGATGACACAATTGGACTTCGAAATAATTGCGTTACATATTACAGTTGAGAAGGTCAAGAAATTACGAGCTCTATAATATGCATTTTGTAAGTTCATTTTATGAAAATTTGAATGAATGTTTAATTTTAAAACAGTCCTTTGATGACACAATTGGACTTCGAAATAACTGCGTTGTATATTACAGTTGAGAAGGTCAAGATATTACGAGTTCTATAATATGCATTTTGTAAGTTAATTTTATGAAATGATTCCAAGTTTCAAATTTAATTTAATTTTTAATTCTAAAACAATCCTTTGATGAAACAATTGAACTTCGAAATAAGTGCGTTATATATTGCAATTGAGAAGGTCAATAAATTACGAGCTCTATAATATGCATTTTGTAAGTTCATTTTATGAAAATTTGAATGAATTTTTAATTTTAAAACAGTCCTTTGATGAAACAATTGAACTTCGAAATAAGTGCGTTATATATTGCAATTGAGAAGGTCAAGAAATGACGAGCTCTATAATATGCATTTTGTAAGTTCATTTTATGAAAATTTGAATGAATGTGTAATTTTAAAACAGTCCTTTGATGACACAATTGGACTTCGAAATAACTGCGTTGTATATTACAGTTGAGAAGGTCAAGAAATTACGAGCTCTATAATATGCATTTTGTAAGTTAATTTTATGAAATGATTCCAAGTTTCAAATTTAATTTAATTTTTAATTCTAAAATAATCCTTTGATGAAACAATTGAACTTCGAAATAAGTGCGTTATATATTACAGTTGAGAAGGTCAAGAAATTACGAGCTCTATAATATGCATTTTGTAAGTTCATTTTATGAAAATTTGAATGAATTTTTATTTTTTAAACAGTCCTTTGATGACACAATTGGACTTCGAAATAACTGCGTTATATATTACAGTTGAGAAGGTCAATAAATTACGAGCTCTATAATATGCATTTTGTAAGTTAATTTTATGAAATGATTCCAAGTTTCAAATTTAATTTAATTTTTAATTCTAAAACAATCCTTTGATGAAACAATTGAACTTCGAAATAAGTGCGTTATATATTGCAATTGAGAAGGTCAAGAAATTACGAGCTCTATAATATGCATTTTGTAATTTCATTTTATGAAAATTTGAATGAATTTTTAATTTTAAAACAGTCCTTTGATGACACAATTGGACTTCGAAATAAGTGCGTTATATATTACAGTTGAGAAGGTCAAGAAATAACGAGCTCTATAATATGCATTTTGTAAGTTAATTTTTTGAAATGATTCTAAGTTTCAAATTTAATTTAATTTTTAATTTTAAAACAGTCCTTTGTTGACACAATTGGACTTCGAAATAAGTGCGTTATATATTACAGTTGAGAAGGTCAAGAAATTACGAGCTCTATAATATGCATTTTGTAAGTTCATTTTATGAAAATTTGAATGAAATTTAATTTTTAAAACAGTCCTTTGATGACCCAATTGGACTTCGAAATAAGTGCGTTATATATTGCAATTGAGAAGGTCAAGAAATTACGAGCTCTATAATATGCATTTTGTAAGTTAATTTTATGAAATGATTCCAAGTTTCAAATTTAATTTAATTTTTAATTCTAAAACAATCCTTTGATGACACAATTGAACTTCGAAATAAGTGCGTTATATATTGCAATTGAGAAGGTCAAGAAATCACGAGTTCTATAATATGCATTTTGTAAGTTAATTTTATGAAATGATTCCAAGTTTCAAATTTAATTTAATTTTTAATTCTAAAACAATCCTTTGATGAAACAATTGAACTTCGAAATAAGTGCGTTATATATTGCAATTGAGAAGGTCAAGAAATTACGAGCTCTATAATATGCATTTTGTAAGTTAATTTTATGTAATGATTCCAAGTTTCAAATTTAATTTAATTTTTAATTCTAAAACAATCCTTTGATGACACAATTGAACTTCGAAATAAGTGCGTTATATATTGCAATTGAGAAGGTCAAGAAATTACGAGCTCTATAATATGCATTTTGTAATTTCATTTTATGAAAATTTGAATGAAATTTAATTTTTAAAACAGTCCTTTGATGACCCAATTGGACTTCGAAATAACTGCGTTATATATTACAGTTGAGAAGGTCAAGAAATTACGAGCTCTATAATATGCATTTTGTAAGTTAATTTTATGAAATGATTCCAAGTTTCAAATTTAATTTAATTTTTAATTCTAAAACAATCCTTTGATGACACAATTGAACTTCGAAATAAGTGCGTTATATATTGCAATTGAGAAGGTCAAGAAATTACGAGCTCTATAATATGCATTTTGTAATTTCATTTTATGAAAATTTGAATGAATTTTTAATTTTAAAACAGTCCTTTGATGACACAATTGGACTTCGAAATAAGTGCGTTATATATTACAGTTGAGAAGGTCAAGAAATAACGAGCTCTATAATATGCATTTTGTAAGTTAATTTTTGGAAATGATTCCAAGTTTCAAATTTAATTTAATTTTTAATTCTAAAACAATCCTTTGATGAAACAATTGAACTTCGAAATAAGTGCGTTATATATTACAGTTGAGAAGGTCAAGAAATTACGAGTTCTATAATATGCATTTTGTAAGTTAATTTTATGAAATGATTCTAAGTTTCAAATTTAATTTAATTTTTAATTCTAAAACAGTCCTTTGATGACACAATTGGACTTCGAAATAAGTGCGTTATATATTACAGTTGAGAAGGTCAAGAAATTACGAGCTCTGTAATATGCATTTTGTAAGTTCATTTTATGAAAATTTGAATGAAATTTAATTTTTAAAACAGTCCTTTGATGACCCAATTGGACTTCGAAATAACTGCGTTATATATTACAGTTGAGAAGGTCAAGAAATTACGAGCTCTATAATATGCATTTTGTAAGTTAATTTTATGAAATGATTCCAAGTTTCAAATTTAATTTAATTTTTAATTCTAAAACAATCCTTTGATGACACAATTGAACTTCGAAATAAGTGCGTTATATATTGCAATTGAGAAGGTCAAGAAATGACGAGCTCTATAATATGCATTTTGTAAGTTCATTTTATGAAAATTTGAATGAATTTTTAATTTTAAAACAGTCCTTTGATGACACAATTGGACTTCGAAATAATTGCGTTACATATTACAGTTGAGAAGGTCAAGAAATTACGAGCTCTATAATATGTATTTTGTAAGCTAATTTTATGAAATGGTTCCAAGTTTCAAATTTGATTGATTTTTTAATTTAAAAACAGTCATTTGATGACACAATTGGACTTCGAAATAATTGCGTTACATATTACAGTTGAGAAGGTCAAGAAATTACGAGCTCTATAATATGTATTTTGTAAGCTAATTTTATGAAATGGTTCCAAGTTTCAAATTTGATTGATTTTTTAATTCAAAAACAGTCATTTGATGACACAATTGGACTTCGAAATAATTGCGTTACATATTACAGTTGAGAAGGTCAAGAAATTACGAGCTCTATAATATGTATTTTGTAAGCTAATTTAATGAAATGGTTCCAAGTTTCAAATTTGATTCAAAAACAGTCATTTGATGAAACAATTGAACTTCGAAATAAGTGCGTTATATATTACAGTTGAGAAGGTCAAGAAATTACGAGTTCTATAATATGCATTTTGTAAGTTAATTTTATGAAATGATTCTAAGTTTCAAATTTAATTTAATTTTTAATTCTAAAACAGTCCTTTGATGACACAATTGGACTTCGAAATAAGTGCGTTATATATTACAGTTGAGAAGGTCAAGAAATTACGAGCTCTGTAATATGCATTTTGTAAGTTCATTTTATGAAAATTTGAATGAAATTTAATTTTTAAAACAGTCCTTTGATGACCCAATTGGACTTCGAAATAACTGCGTTATATATTACAGTTGAGAAGGTCAAGAAATTACGAGCTCTATAATATGCATTTTGTAAGTTAATTTTATGAAATGATTCCAAGTTTCAAATTTAATTTAATTTTTAATTCTAAAACAATCCTTTGATGACACAATTGAACTTCGAAATAAGTGCGTTATATATTGCAATTGAGAAGGTCAAGAAATGACGAGCTCTATAATATGCATTTTGTAAGTTCATTTTATGAAAATTTGAATGAATTTTTAATTTTAAAACAGTCCTTTGATGACACAATTGGACTTCGAAATAATTGCGTTACATATTACAGTTGAGAAGGTCAAGAAATTACGAGCTCTATAATATGTATTTTGTAAGCTAATTTTATGAAATGGTTCCAAGTTTCAAATTTGATTGATTTTTTAATTTAAAAACAGTCATTTGATGACACAATTGGACTTCGAAATAATTGCGTTACATATTACAGTTGAGAAGGTCAAGAAATTACGAGCTCTATAATATGTATTTTGTAAGCTAATTTTATGAAATGGTTCCAAGTTTCAAATTTGATTGATTTTTTAATTTCATTTTATGAAAATTTGAATGAATTTTTAATTTTAAAACAGTCCTTTGATGACACAATTGGACTTCGAAATAAGTGCGTTATATATTACAGTTGAGAAGGTCAAGAAATAACGAGCTCTATAATATGCATTTTGTAAGTTAATTTTTTGAAATGATTCTAAGTTTCAAATTTAATTTAATTTTTAATTTTAAAACAGTCCTTTGATGACACAATTGGACTTCGAAATAAGTGCGTTATATATTACAGTTGAGAAGGTCAAGAAATTACGAGCTCTATAATATGCATTTTGTAAGTTCATTTTATGAAAATTTGAATGAAATTTAATTTTTAAAACAGTCCTTTGATGACCCAATTGGACTTCGAAATAAGTGCGTTATATATTGCAATTGAGAAGGTCAAGAAATTACGAGCTCTATAATATGCTTTTTGTAAGTTAATTTTATGAAATGATTCCAAGTTTCAAATTTAATTTAATTTTTAATTCTAAAACAATCCTTTGATGACACAATTGAACTTCGAAATAAGTGCGTTATATATTGCAATTGAGAAGGTCAAGAAATCACGAGTTCTATAATATGCATTTTGTAAGTTAATTTTATGAAATGGTTCCAAGTTTCAAATTTGATTGATTTTTTAATTTAAAAACAGTCATTTGATGACACAATTGGACTTCGAAATAATTGCGTTACATATTACAGTTGAGAAGGTCAAGAAATTACGAGCTCTATAATATGTATTTTGTAAGCTAATTTTATAAAATGGTTCCAAGTTTCAAATTTGATTGATTTTTTAATTTAAAAACAGTCATTTGATGACACAATTGGACTTCGAAATAATTGCGTTACATATTACAGTTGAGAAGGTCAAGAAATTACGAGCTCTATAATATGCATTTTGTAAGCTAATTTTATGAAATGGTTCCAAGTTTCAAATTTGATTGATTTTTTAATTTAAAAACAGTCATTTGATGACACAATTGGACTTCGAAATAATTGCGTTACATATTACAGTTGAGAAGGTCAAGAAATTACGAGCTCTATAATATGCATTTTGTAAGCTAATTTTATGAAATGGTTCCAAGTTTCAAATTTGATTGAATTTTTAATTCAAAAACAGTCATTTGATGACACAATTGGACTTCGAAATAATTGCGTTACATATTACAGTTGAGAAGGTCAAGAAATTACGAGCTCTATAATATGCATTTTGTAAGTTCATTTTATGAAAATTTGAATGAATGTTTAATTTTAAAACAGTCCTTTGATGACACAATTGGACTTCGAAATAACTGCGTTGTATATTACAGTTGAGAAGGTCAAGAAATTACGAGTTCTATAATATGCATTTTGTAAGTTAATTTTATGAAATGATTCCAAGTTTCAAATTTAATTTAATTTTTAATTCTAAAACAATCCTTTGATGAAACAATTGAACTTCGAAATAAGTGCGTTATATATTGCAATTGAGAAGGTCAAGAAATTACGAGCTCTATAATATGCATTTTGTAAGTTCATTTTATGAAAATTTGAATGAATTTTTAATTTTAAAACAGTCCTTTGATGAAACAATTGAACTTCGAAATAAGTGCGTTATATATTGCAATTGAGAAGGTCAAGAAATGACGAGCTCTATAATATGCATTTTGTAAGTTCATTTTATGAAAATTTGAATGAATGTTTAATTTTAAAACAGTCCTTTGATGACACAATTGGACTTCGAAATAACTGCGTTGTATATTACAGTTGAGAAGGTCAAGAAATTACGAGCTCTATAATATGCATTTTGTAAGTTAATTTTATGAAATGATTCCAAGTTTCAAATTTAATTTAATTTTTAATTCTAAAATAATCCTTTGATGAAACAATTGAACTTCGAAATAAGTGCGTTATATATTACAGTTGAGAAGGTCAAGAAATTACGAGCTCTATAATATGCATTTTGTAAGTTCATTTTATGAAAATTTGAATGAATTTTTATTTTTTAAACAGTCCTTTGATGACACAATTGGACTTCGAAATAACTGCGTTATATATTACAGTTGAGAAGGTCAAGAAATCACGAGTTCTATAATATGCATTTTGTAAGTTAATTTTATGAAATGATTCCAAGTTTCAAATTTAATTTAATTTTAAATTCTAAAACAATCCTTTGATGAAACAATTGAACTTCGAAATAAGTGCGTTATATATTGCAATTGAGAAGGTCAAGAAATTACGAGCTCTATAATATGCATTTTGTAAGTTAATTTTATGAAATGATTCCAAGTTTCAAATTTAATTTAATTTTTAATTCTAAAACAATCCTTTGATGACACAATTGAACTTCGAAATAAGTGCGTTATATATTGCAATTGAGAAGGTCAAGAAATTACGAGCTCTATAATATGCATTTTGTAATTTCATTTTATGAAAATTTGAATGAAATTTAATTTTTAAAACAGTCCTTTGATGACCCAATTGGACTTCGAAATAACTGCGTTATATATTACAGTTGAGAAGGTCAAGAAATTACGAGCTCTATAATATGCATTTTGTAAGTTAATTTTATGAAATGATTCCAAGTTTCAAATTTAATTTAATTTTTAATTCTAAAACAATCCTTTGATGACACAATTGAACTTCGAAATAAGTGCGTTATATATTGCAATTGAGAAGGTCAAGAAATTACGAGCTCTATAATATGCATTTTGTAATTTCATTTTATGAAAATTTGAATGAATTTTTAATTTTAAAACAGTCCTTTGATGACACAATTGGACTTCGAAATAAGTGCGTTATATATTACAGTTGAGAAGGTCAAGAAATAACGAGCTCTATAATATGCATTTTGTAAGTTAATTTTTGGAAATGATTCCAAGTTTCAAATTTAATTTAATTTTTAATTCTAAAACAATCCTTTGATGAAACAATTGAACTTCGAAATAAGTGCGTTATATATTACAGTTGAGAAGGTCAAGAAATTACGAGTTCTATAATATGCATTTTGTAAGTTAATTTTTTGAAATGATTCCAAGTTTCAAATTTAATTTAATTTTTATTTCTAAAACAATCCTTTGATGAAACAATTGAACTTCGAAATAAGTGCGTTATATATTGCAATTGAGAAGGTCAAGAAATTACGAGCTCTATAATATGCATTTTGTAAGTTCATTTTATGAAATGATTCCAAGTTTCAAATTTAATTTAATTTTTAATTCTAAAACAATCCTTTGATGAAACAATTGAACTTCGAAATAAGTGCGTTATATATTGCAATTGAGAAGGTCAAGAAATTACGAGCTCTATAATATGCATTTTGTAAGTTCATTTTATGAAAATTTGAATGAAATTTAATTTTTAAAACAGTCCTTTGATGACCCAATTGGACTTCGAAATAACTGCGTTATATATTACAGTTGAGAAGGTCAAGAAATTACGAGCTCTATAATATGCATTTTGTAAGTTCATTTTATGAAAATTTGAATGAATTTTTAATTTTAAAACAGTCCTTTGATGACACAATTGGACTTCGAAATAACTGCGTTGTATATTACAGTTGAGAAGGTCAAGAAATTACGAGTTCTATAATATGCATTTTGTAAGTTAATTTTATGAAATGATTCTAAGTTTCAAATTTAATTTAATTTTTAATTCTAAAACAATCCTTTGATGAAACAATTGAACTTCGAAATAAGTGCGTTATATATTGCAATTGAGAAGGTCAAGAAATTACGAGCTCTATAATATGCATTTTGTAAGTTCATTTTATGAAATGATTCTAAGTTTCAAATTTAATTTAATTTTTAATTTTAAAACAGTCCTTTGATGACACAATTGGACTTCGAAATAAGTGCGTTATATTACAGTTGAGAAGGTCAAGAAATTACGAGCTCTATAATATGCATTTTGTAAGTTAATTTTATGAAATGATTCCAAGTTTCAAATTTAATTTAATTTTTAATTCTAAAACAATCCTTTGATGAAACAATTGAACTTCGAAATAAGTGCGTTATATATTGCAATTGAGAAGGTCAAGAAATTACGAGCTCTATAATATGCATTTTGTAAGTTCATTTTATGAAAATTTGAATGAAATTTAATTTTTAAAACAGTCCTTTGATGACCCAATTGGACTTCGAAATAACTGCGTTATATATTACAGTTGAGAAGGTCAAGAAATTACGAGCTCTATAATATGCATTTTGTAAGTTCATTTTATGAAAATTTGAATGAATGTTTAATTTTAAAACAGTCCTTTGATGACACAATTGGACTTCGAAATAACTGCGTTGTATATTACAGTTGAGAAGGTCAAGAAATTACGAGTTCTATAATATGCATTTTGTAAGTTAATTTTATGAAATGATTCTAAGTTTCAAATTTAATTTAATTTTTAATTCTAAAACAATCCTTTGATGAAACAATTGAACTTCGAAATAAGTGCGTTATATATTGCAATTGAGAAGGTCAAGAAATTACGAGCTCTATAATATGCATTTTGTAAGTTCATTTTATGAAAATTTGAATGAATTTTTAATTTTAAAACAGTCCTTTGATGACACAATTGGACTTCGAAATAACTGCGTTATATATAACAGTTGAGAAGGTCAAGAAATTACGAGCTCTATAATATGCATTTTGTAAGTTAATTTTATGAAATGATTCCAAGTTTCAAATTTAATTTAATTTTTAATTCTAAAACAATCCTTTGATGAAACAATTGAACTTCGAAATAAGTGCGTTATATATTGCAATTGAGAAGGTCAAGAAATTACGAGCTCTATAATATGCATTTTGTAAGTTCATTTTATGAAAATTTGAATGAATTTTTAATTTTAAAACAGTCCTTTGATGACCCAATTGGACTTCGAAATAACTGCGTTATATTACAGTTGAGAAGGTCAAGAAATTACGAGCTCTATAATATGCATTTTGTAAGTTAATTTTATTAAATGATTCCAAGTTTCAAATTTAATTTAATTTTTAATTCTAAAACAATCCTTTGATGAAACAATTGAACTTCGAAATAAGTGCGTTATATATTGCAATTGAGAAGGTCAAGAAATCACGAGTTCTATAATATGCATTTTGTAAGTTAATTTTATGAAATGATTCCAAGTTTCAAATTTAATTTAATTTTTAATTCTAAAACAATCCTTTGATGAAACAATTGAACTTCGAAATAAGTGCGTTGTATATTGCAATTGAGAAGGTCAAGAAATTACGAGCTCTATAATATGCATTTTGTAAGCTCATTTTATGAAAATTTGAATGAATTTTTAATTTTAAAACAGTCCTTTGATGACACAATTGGACTTCGAAATAAGTGCGTTATATATTACAGTTGAGAAGGTCAAGAAATTACGAGCTCTATAATATGCATTTTGTAAGTTAATTTTTTGAAATGATTCCAAGTTTCAAATTTAATTTAATTTTTAATTCTAAAACAATCCTTTGATGAAACAATTGAACTTCGAAATAAGTGCGTTATATATTGCAATTGAGAAGGTCAAGAAATGACGAGCTCTATAATATGCATTTTGTAAGTTCATTTTATGAAAATTTGAATGAATTTTTAATTTTAAAACAGTCCTTTGATGACACAATTGGACTTCGAAATAAGTGCGTTATATATTACAGTTGAGAAGGTCAAGAAATTACGAGCTCTATAATATGCATTTTGTAAGTTAATTTTTTGAAATGATTCCAAGTTTCAAATTTAACTTAATTTTTAATTCTAAAACAATCCTCTGATGAAACAATTGAACTTCGAAATTAGTGCGTTTTATATTACAGTTGAGAAGGTCAAGAAATTACGAGCTCTATAATATGCATTTTGTAAGTTAATTTTATGAAATGATTCCAAGTTTCAAATTTAATTTAATTTTTAATTCTAAAACAATCCTTTGATGAAACAATTGAACTTCGAAATAAGTGCGTTATATATTGCAATTGAGAAGGTCAAGAAATTACGAGCTCTATAATATGCATTTTGTAAGTTCATTTAATGAAAATTTGAATGAATGTTTAATTTTAAAACAGTCCTTTGATGACACAATTGGACTTCGAAATAACTGCGTTATATATTACAGTTAAGAAGGTCAATAAATAACGAGCTCTATAATATGCATTTTGTAAGTTAATTTTATGAAATGATTCCAAGTTTCAAATTTAATTTAATTTTTAATTCTAAAACAATCCTTTGATGAAACAATTGAACTTCGAAATAAGTGCGTTATATATTGCAATTGAGAAGGTCAAGAAATTACGAGCTCTATAATATGCATTTTGTAAGTTCATTTTATGAAAATTTGAATGAATTTTTAATTTTAAATTAGTCCTTTGATGAACCAATTGGACTTCGAAATAACTGCGTTATATATTACAGTTGAGAAGGTCAAGAAATTACGAGCTCTATAATATGCATTTTGTAAGTTAATTTTATGAAATGATTCCAAGTTTCAAATTTAATTTAATTTTTAATTCTAAAACAATCCTTTGATGAAACAATTGAACTTCGAAATAAGTGCGTTATATATTACAGTTGAGAAGGTCAAGAAATTACGAGCTCTATAATATGCATTTTGTAAGTTAATTTTTTGAAATGATTCCAAGTTTCAAATTTAATTTAATTTTTAATTCTAAATCAGTCCTTTGATGACACAATTGGACTTCGAAATAAGTGCGTTATATATTACAGTTGAGAAGGTCAAGAAATTACGAGCTCTATAATATGCATTATGTAAGTTCATTTTATTAAAATTTGAATGAATTTTTAATTTTAAATTAGTCCTTTGATGAACCAATTGGACTTCGAAATAACTGCGTTATATATTACAGTTGAGAAGGTCAAGAAATTACGAGCTCTATAATATGCATTTTGTAAGTTAATTTTATGAAATGATTCCAAGTTTCAAATTTAATTTAATTTTTAATTCTAAAACAATCCTTTGATGAAACAATTGAACTTCGAAATAAGTGCGTTATATATTACAGTTGAGAAGGTCAAGAAATTACGAGCTCTATAATATGCATTTTGTAAGTTAATTTTTTGAAATGATTCCAAGTTTCAAATTTAATTTAATTTTTAATTCTAAATCAGTCCTTTGATGACACAATTGGACTTCGAAATAAGTGCGTTATATATTACAGTTGAGAAGGTCAAGAAATTACGAGCTCTATAATATGCATTTTGTAAGTTAATTTTTTGAAATGATTCCAAGTTTCAAATTTAATTTAATTTTTAATTCTAAAAAAATCCTTTGATGAAACAATTGAACTTCGAAATAAGTGCGTTATATATTACAGTTGAGAAGGTCAAGAAATTACGAGCTCTATAATATGCATTTTTTAAGTTCATTTTATGAAAATTTGAATGAATGTTTAATTTTAAAACAGTCCTTTGATGACACAATTGGACTTCGAAATAACTGCGTTATATATTACAGTTGAGAAGGTCAATAAATTACGAGCTCTATAATATGCATTTTGTAAGTTAATTTTATGAATTATTCCAAGTTTCAAATTTAATTTAATTTTTAATTCTAAAACAATCCTTTGATGAAACAATTGAACTTCGAAATAAGTGCGTTATATATTACAGTTCAGAAGGTCAAGAAATTACGAGCTCTATAATATGCATTTTGTAAGTTAATTTTTTGAAATGATTCCAAGTTTCAAATTTAATTTAATTTTTAATTCTAAAACAATCCTTTGATGAAACAATTGAACTTCGAAATAAGTGCGTTATATATTACAGTTGAGAAGGTCAAGAAATTACGAGCTCTATAATATGCATTTTGTAAGTTAATTTTATGAAATGATTCCAAGTTTCAAATTTAATTTAATTTTTAATTCTAAAACAATCCTTTGATGAAACGATTGAACTTCGAAATAAGTGCGTTATATATTACAGTTGAGAAGGTCAAGAAATTACGAGCTCTATAATATGCATTTTGTAAGTTCATTTTATGAAAATTTGAATGAATTTTTAATTTTAAAACAGTCCTTTGATGACACAATTGGACTTCGAAATAACTGCGTTGTATATTACAGTTGAGAAGGTCAAGAAATTACGAGCTCTATAATATGCATTTTGTAAGTTAATTTTATGAAATGATTCCAAGTTTCAAATTTAATTTAATTTTTAATTCTAAAATAATCATTTGATGAAACAATTGAACTTCGAAATAAGTGCGTTATAACGGGTGTTTTTTTAAGAGGTTTCCGATTTTTTTTTTGAATAAAACACATACAAAATTATGAAATGACCAAAATTTTTTTTTATTTGGTAGATAATTTTTTGGCATTTAACATTTAAACACAATTTCTGGCATATGGCTACCACGACTATTTTTCACAAATGTCATTCTGGAGGTCCAATTTTCCAGCACTTTTTCAAGCATTTGAGGGCGTATGTCAGCAATGACACGTTGAATATTGGTTTCCAAAGCGTCAATCGATTGAGGTTTATCCACATAAACCAATGACTTCACGTATCCCCACAAAAAGTAATCGAGTGGCGTCAAATCGCACGAACGCGGAGGCCAATTCACCGGACCATTTCTCGAAATAATGTTGTCGTTGAAAGTTTCTTTCAATAAGTCGATTGTTTCACGTGCTGTATGGCAAGTGGCACCATCTTGTTGAAACCACATTTCATCCATATCCATATCTTCAAGATTTGACAACAAAAACTCATTTAACATGGTTCTGTATCGATTTCCATTCACGGTAACGCGTCGTCCTTCCTCATTTTTAAAGAAATATGGACCGATGATCCCACCAGCCCAGACCGCACCAAACAGTACATTTATCAGGATGCATTGGTAATTCTTGAACGGCGTGTGGATTATCTTTGCTCCAAATGCGACAATTTTGTTTGTTGACGTATCCATTTAACAAAAAATGCGCCTCATCACTGAAGAGAATTTTACGGTAAAAAAATGGATCTTCGTTCAATTGATTTAACGACCAATCACTGAATTCACGGCGCAAACGATGGTCGTGTGGCTTTAATTCTTGCACCAATTGAATTTTGTATGGCACCAAACCCAAATCTTTACGTAAAATTTTCCATAAAGTCGATGGACAAAGTCCAATTTGCTGAGCACGACGACGAATCGATAAATTGTCGTTTTCTTCGACACTGGCCTCAACGACAGCAATATTTTCTTCTGTACGAACTCTTCTCATTCTTGTCGGTGGCTTGGCATCCAAAAGAGTGAATGTAGACCGAAATTTGGTAATTACGTTCTTTATGGTGGTCTCTGACGGACGATTATGTGCACCATAAAATTCACGAAGTGCTCTATAAACATTTTTAATTGAACACTGATTTTGAAAATTAATTTCCACGATTTGAAAACGTTGTTCTGGAGTTAACCTATTCATAATGATTTGCCAAAGAATACTGAGTAGAAATGCCACTTTGAGCTGTCAAAACAACTGTCATAAAATAAAACGATATCTATCGGAAAAACAAACCTCCTAAAAAAACACCCTTTATATTACAGTTGAGAAGGTCAAGAAATTACGAGCTCTATAATATGCATTTTGTAAGTTAATTTTTTGAAATGATTCCAAGTTTCAAATTTAATTTAATTTTTAATTCTAAAACAATCCTTTGATGAAACAATTGAAGTTCGAAATAAGTGCGTTATATATTACAGTTGAGAAGGTCAAGAAATTACGAGCTCTATAATATGCATTTTGTAAGTTAATTTTATGAAATGATTCCAAGTTTCAAATTTAATTTAATTTTTAATTCTAAAACAATCCTTTGATGAAACAATTGAACTTCGAAATAAGTGCGTTATATATTGCAATTGAGAAGGTCAAGAAATTACGAGCTCTATAATATGCATTTTGTAAGTTCATTTTATGAAAATTTGAATGAATGTTTAATTTTAAAACAGTCCTTTGATGACACAATTGGACTTCGAAATAACTGCGTTGTATATTACAGTTGAGAAGGTCAAGAAATTACGAGCTCTATAATATGCATTTTGTAAGTTAATTTTATGAAATGATTCCAAGTTTCAAATTTAATTTAATTTTTAATTCTAAAATAATCCTTTGATGAAACAATTGAACTTCGAAATAAGTGCGTTATATATTACAGTTGAGAAGGTCAAGAAATTACGAGCTCTATAATATGCATTTTGTAAGTTAATTTTTTGAAATGATTCCAAGTTTCAAATTTAATTTAATTTTTAATTCTAAAACAATCCTTTGATGAAACAATTGAACTTCGAAATAAGTGCGTTATATATTACAGTTAAGAAGGTCAATAAATTACGAGCTCTATAATATGCATTTTGTAAGTTAATTTTATGAAATGATTCCAAGTTTCAAATTTTATTTAATTTTTAATTCTAAAACAATCCTTTGATGAAACAATTGAACTTCGAAATAAGTGAGTTATATATTACAACTGAGAAGGTCAAGAAATTACGAGCTCTATAATATGCATTTTGTAAGTTCATTTTATGAAATGATTCCAAGTTTCAAATTTAATTTAATTTTTAATTCTAAAACAATCCTTTGATGAAACAATTGAACTTCGAAATAAGTGCGTTATATATTGCAATTGAGAAGGTCAAGAAATTACGAGCTCTATAATATGCATTTTGTAATTTCATTTTATGAAAATTTGAATGAATGTTTAATTTTAAAACAGTCCTTTGATGACACAATTGGACTTCGAAATAACTGCGTTGTATATTACAGTTGAGAAGGTCAATAAATTACGAGCTCTATAATATGCATTTTGTAAGTTCATTTTATGAAAATTTGAATGAATGTTTAATTTTAAAACAGTCCTTTGATGACACAATTGGACTTCGAAATAAGTGCGTTATATATTGCAATTGAGAAGGTCAAGAAATTACGAGCTCTATAATATGCATTTTGTAAGTTCATTTTATGAAAATTTGAATGAATGTTTAATTTTAAAACAGTCCTTTGATGACACAATTGGACTTCGAAATAACTGCGTTATATATTACAGTTGAGAAGGTCAATAAATTACGAGCTCTATAATATGCATTTTGTAAGTTAATTTTATGAAATGATTCCAAGTTTCAAATTTAATTTAATTTTTAATTCTAAAACAATCCTTTGATGAAACAATTGAACTTCGAAATAAGTGCGTTATATATTGCAATTGAGAAGGTCAAGAAATTACGAGCTCTATAATATGCATTTTGTAATTTCATTTTATGAAAATTTGAATGAATGTTTAATTTTAAAACAGTCCTTTGATGACACAATTGGACTTCGAAATAACTGCGTTGTATATTACAGTTGAGAAGGTCAAGAAATTACGAGTTCTATAATATGCATTTTGTAAGTTAATTTTTTGAAATGATTCCAAGTTTCAAATTTAATTTTATTTTTAATTCTAAAACAATCCTTTGATGAAACAATTGAACTTCGAAATAAGTGCCTTATATATTACAGTTGAGAAGGTCAAGAAATTACGAGCTCTATAATATGCATTTTGTAAGTTAATTTTTTGAAATGATTCCAAGTTTCAAATTTAATTTAATTTTTAATTCTAAAACAATCCTTTGATGACACAATTGGACTTCGAAATAACTGCGTTGTATATTACAGTTGAGAAGGTCAAGAAATTACGAGTTCTATAATATGCATTTTGTAAGTTAATTTTATGAAATGATTCCAAGTTTCAAATTTAATTTAATTTTTAATTCTAAAACAATCCTTTGATGAAACAATTGAACTTCGAAATAAGTGCGTTATATATTACAGTTGAGAAGGTCAAGAAATTCCGAGCTCTATAATATGCATTTTGTAAGTTCATTTTATGAAATGATTCCAAGTTTCAAATTTAATTTAATTTTTAATTCTAAAACAATCCTTTGATGAAACAATTGAACTTCGAAATAAGTGCGTTATATATTACAGTTGAGAAGGTCAATAAATTACGAGCTCTATAATATGCATTTTGTAAGTTAATTTTATGAAATGATTCCAAGTTTCAAATTTAATTTAATTTTTAATTCTAAAACAATCCTTTGATGAAACAATTGAACTTCGAAATAAGTGAGTTATATATTACAACTGAGAAGGTCAAGAAATTACGAGCTCTATAATATGCATTTTGTAAGTTCATTTTATGAAAATTTGAATGAATGTTTAATTTTAAAACAGTCCTTTGATGACACAATTGGACTTCGAAATAACTGCGTTGTATATTACAGTTGAGAAGGTCAAGAAATTACGAGCTCTATAATATGCATTTTGTAAGTTAATTTTATGAAATGATTCCAAGTTTCAAATTTAATTTAATTTTTAATTCTAAAATAATCCTTTGATGAAACAATTGAACTTCGAAATAAGTGCGTTATATATTACAGTTGAGAAGGTCAAGAAATTACGAGCTCTATAATATGCATTTTGTAAGTTAATTTTTTGAAATGATTCCAAGTTTCAAATTTAATTTAATTTTTAATTCTAAAACAATCCTTTGATGAAACAATTGAACTTCGAAATAAGTGCGTTATATATTACAGTTAAGAAGGTCAATAAATTACGAGCTCTATAATATGCATTTTGTAAGTTAATTTTATGAAATGATTCCAAGTTTCAAATTTTATTTAATTTTTAATTCTAAAACAATCCTTTGATGAAACAATTGAACTTCGAAATAAGTGAGTTATATATTACAACTGAGAAGGTCAAGAAATTACGAGCTCTATAATATGCATTTTGTAAGTTCATTTTATGAAATGATTCCAAGTTTCAAATTTAATTTAATTTTTAATTCTAAAACAATCCTTTGATGAAACAATTGAACTTCGAAATAAGTGCGTTATATATTGCAATTGAGAAGGTCAAGAAATTACGAGCTCTATAATATGCATTTTGTAATTTCATTTTATGAAAATTTGAATGAATGTTTAATTTTAAAACAGTCCTTTGATGACACAATTGGACTTCGAAATAACTGCGTTGTATATTACAGTTGAGAAGGTCAATAAATTACGAGCTCTATAATATGCATTTTGTAAGTTCATTTTATGAAAATTTGAATGAATGTTTAATTTTAAAACAGTCCTTTGATGACACAATTGGACTTCGAAATAAGTGCGTTATATATTGCAATTGAGAAGGTCAAGAAATTACGAGCTCTATAATATGCATTTTGTAAGTTCATTTTATGAAAATTTGAATGAATGTTTAATTTTAAAACAGTCCTTTGATGACACAATTGGACTTCGAAATAACTGCGTTATATATTACAGTTGAGAAGGTCAATAAATTACGAGCTCTATAATATGCATTTTGTAAGTTAATTTTATGAAATGATTCCAAGTTTCAAATTTAATTTAATTTTTAATTCTAAAACAATCCTTTGATGAAACAATTGAACTTCGAAATAAGTGCGTTATATATTGCAATTGAGAAGGTCAAGAAATTACGAGCTCTATAATATGCATTTTGTAATTTCATTTTATGAAAATTTGAATGAATGTTTAATTTTAAAACAGTCCTTTGATGACACAATTGGACTTCGAAATAACTGCGTTGTATATTACAGTTGAGAAGGTCAAGAAATTACGAGTTCTATAATATGCATTTTGTAAGTTAATTTTTTGAAATGATTCCAAGTTTCAAATTTAATTTTATTTTTAATTCTAAAACAATCCTTTGATGAAACAATTGAACTTCGAAATAAGTGCCTTATATATTACAGTTGAGAAGGTCAAGAAATTACGAGCTCTATAATATGCATTTTGTAAGTTAATTTTTTGAAATGATTCCAAGTTTCAAATTTAATTTAATTTTTAATTCTAAAACAATCCTTTGATGACACAATTGGACTTCGAAATAACTGCGTTGTATATTACAGTTGAGAAGGTCAAGAAATTACGAGTTCTATAATATGCATTTTGTAAGTTAATTTTATGAAATGATTCCAAGTTTCAAATTTAATTTAATTTTTAATTCTAAAACAATCCTTTGATGAAACAATTGAACTTCGAAATAAGTGCGTTATATATTACAGTTGAGAAGGTCAAGAAATTCCGAGCTCTATAATATGCATTTTGTAAGTTCATTTTATGAAATGATTCCAAGTTTCAAATTTAATTTAATTTTTAATTCTAAAACAATCCTTTGATGAAACAATTGAACTTCGAAATAAGTGCGTTATATATTACAGTTGAGAAGGTCAATAAATTACGAGCTCTATAATATGCATTTTGTAAGTTAATTTTATGAAATGATTCCAAGTTTCAAATTTAATTTAATTTTTAATTCTAAAACAATCCTTTGATGAAACAATTGAACTTCGAAATAAGTGCGTTATATATTGCAATTGAGAAGGTCAAGAAATTACGAGCTCTATAATATGCATTTTGTAAGTTCATTTTATGAAAATTTGAATGAATGTTTAATTTTAAAACAGTCCTTTGATGACACAATTGGACTTCGAAATAACTGCGTTATATATTACAGTTGAGAAGGTCAATAAATTACGAGCTCTATAATATGCATTTTGTAAGTTAATTTTATGAAATGATTCCAAGTTTCAAATTTAATTTAATTTTTAATTCTAAAACAATCCTTTGATGAAACAATTGAACTTCGAAATAAGTGCGTTATATATTGCAATTGAGAAGGTCAAGAAATTACGAGCTCTATAATATGCATTTTGTAAGTTAATTTTTTGAAATGATTCCAAGTTTCAAATTTAATTTTATTTTTAATTCTAAAACAATCCTTTGATGAAACAATTGAACTTCGAAATAAGTGCCTTATATATTACAGTTGAGAAGGTCAAGAAATTACGAGCTCTATAATATGCATTTTGTAAGTTAATTTTATGAAATGATTTCAAGTTTCAAATTTAATTTAATTTTTAATTCTAAAACAATCCTTTGATGAGACAATTGAACTTCGAAATAAGTGCGTTATATATTGCAATTGAGAAGGTCAAGAAATTACGAGCTCTATAATATGCATTTTGTAAGTTCATTTTATGAAAATTTGAATGAATGTTTAATTTTAAAACAGTCCTTTGATGACACAATTGGACTTCGAAATAATTGCGTTGTATATTACAGTTGAGAAGGTCAAGAAATTACGAGTTCTATAATATGCATTTTGTAAGTTAATTTTATGAAATGATTCCAAGTTTCAAATTTAATTTAATTTTTAATTCTAAAACAATCCTTTGATGAAACAATTGAACTTCGAAATAAGTGCGTTATATATTACAGTTGAGAAGGTCAAGAAATTACGAGCTCTATAATATGCATTTTGTAAGTTAATTTTATGAAATGATTCCAAGTTTCAAATTTAATTTAATTTTTAATTCTAAAACAATCCTTTGATGAAACAATTGAACTTCGAAATAAGTGCGTTATATATTACAGTTGAGAAGGTCAAGAAATTACGAGCTCTATAATATGCATTTTGTAAGTTAATTTTATGAAATGATTCCAAGTTTCAAATTTAATTTAATTTTTAATTCTAAAACAATCCTTTGATGAAACAATTGAACTTCGAAATAAGTGCGTTATATATTGCAATTGAGAAGGTCAAGAAATTACGAGTTCTATAATATGCATTTTGTAAGTTCATTTTATGAAAATTTGAATAAATTTTTAATTTTAAAACAGTCCTTTGATGACACAATTGGACTTCGAAATAACTGCGTTATATATTACAGTTGAGAAGGCCAAGAAATTACGAGCTCTATAATATGCATTTTGTAAGTTAATTTTATGAAATGATTCCAAGTTTCAAATTTAATTTAATTTTTAATTCTAAAACAATCCTTTGATGAAACAATTGAACTTCGAAATAAGTGCGTTATATATTGCAATTGAGAAGGTCAAGAAATTACGAGCTCTATAATATGCATTTTGTAAGTTCTTTTTAAGAAAATTTGAATGAATTTTTAATTTTAAAACAGTCCTTTGATGACCCAATTGGACTTCGAAATAACTGCGTTATATATTACAGTTGAGAAGGTCAAGAAATTACGAGCTCTATAATATGCATTTTGTAAGTTAATTTTATGAAATGATTCCAAGTTTCAAATTTAATTTAATTTTTAATTCTAAAACAATCCTTTGATGAAACAATTGAACTTCGAAATAAGTGCGTTATATATTACAGTTGAGAAGGTCAAGAAATTACGAGCTCTATAATATGCATTTTGTAAGTTAATTTTATGAAATGATTCCAAGTTTCAAATTTAATTTAATTTTTAATTCTAAAACAATCCTTTGATGAAACAATTGAACTTCGAAATAAGTGCGTTATATATTACAGTTGAGAAGGTCAAGAAATTACGAGCTCTATAATATGCATTTTGTAAGTTAATTTTATGAAATGATTCCAAGTTTCAAATTTAATTTAATTTTTAATTCTAAAACAATCCTTTGATGAAACAATTGAACTTCGAAATAAGAGCGTTATATATTGCAATTGAGAAGGTCAAGAAATTACGAGCTCTATAATATGCATTTTTAAGTTCATTTTATGAAAATTTGAATGAATTTTTAATTTTAAAACAGTCCTTTGATGACCCAATTGGACTTCGAAATAACTGCGTTATATATTACAGTTGAGAAGGTCAAGAAACTACGAGCTCTATAATATGCATTTTGTAAGTTAATTTTATGAAATGATTCCAAGTTTCAAATTTAATTTAATTTTTAATTCTAAAACAATCCTTTGATGAAACAATTGAACTTCGAAATAAGTGCGTTATATATTGCAATTGAGAAGGTCAAAAAATAACGAGCTCTATAATATGCATTTTGTAAGTTCATTTTATGAAAATTTGAATGAATTTTTAATTTTAAAACAGTCCTTTGATGACACAATTGGACTTCGAAATAAGTGCGTTATATATTACAGTTGAGAAGGTCAAGAAATTACGAGCTCTATAATATGCATTTTGTAAGTTAATTTTATGAAATGATTCCAAGTTTCAAATTTAATTTAATTTTTAATTCTAAAACAATCCTTTGATGAAACAATTGAACTTCGAAATAAGTGCGTTATATATTGCAATTGAGAAGGTCAAGAAATTACGAGCTCTATAATATGCATTTTGTAAGTTCATTTTATGAAAATATGAATGAATGTTTAATTTTAAAACAGTCCTTTGATGACACAATTGGACTTCGAAATAACTGCGTTATATATTACAGTTGAGAAGGTCAATAAATTACGAGCTCCATAATATGCATTTTGTAAGTTAATTTTATGAAATGATTCCAAGTTTCAAATTTAATTTAATTTTTAATTCTTAAACAATCCTTTGATGAAACAATTGAACGAAATAAGTGCGTTTTATATTGCAATTGAGAAGGTCAAGAAATTACGAGCTCTATAATATGCATTTTGTAAGTTAATTTTATGAAATGATTCCAAGTTTCAAATTTAATTTAATTTTTAATTCTTAAACAATCCTTTGATGAAGCAATTGAACTTCGAAATAAGTGCGTTATATATTACAGTTGAGAAGGTCAAGAAATTACGAGCTCTATAATATGCATTTTGTAAGTTAATTTTATGAAATGATTCCAAGTTTCAAATTTAATTTAATTTTTAATTCTAAAACAATCCTTTGATGAAACAATTGAACTTCGAAATAAGTGCGTTATATATTGCAATTGAGAAGGTCAAGAAATTACGAGCTCTATAATATGCATTTTGTAAGTTCATTTTATAAAAAATTTTAATGAATGTTTAATTTTAAAACAGTCCTTTGATGACACAATTGGACTTCGAAATAACTGCGTTATATATTACAGTTGAGAAGGTCAATAAATTACGAGCTCTATAATATGCATTTTGTAAGTTAATTTTATGAAATGATTCCAAGTTTCAAATTTAATTTAATTTTTAATTCTAAAACAATCCTTTGATGAAACAATTGAACTTCGAAATAAGTGCGTTATATATTGCAATTGAGAAGGTCAAGAAATTACGAGCTCTATAATATGCATTTTGTAATTTCATTTTATGAAAATTTGAATGAATTTTTAATTTTAAAACAGTCCTTTGATGACACAATTGGACTTCGAAATAAGTGCGTTATATATTACAGTTGAGAAGGTCAAGAAAAAACGAGCTCTATAATATGCATTTTGTAAGTTAATTTTTTGAAATGATTCCAAGTTTCAAATTTAATTTAATTTTTAATTCTAAAACCATCCTTTGATGAAACAATTGAACTTCGAAATAAGTGCGTTATATATTACAGTTGAGAAGGTCAAGAAATTACGAGCTCTATAATATGCATTTTGTAAGTTAATTTTATGAAATGATTCCAAGTTTCAAATTTAATTTAATTTTTAATTCTAAAACAATCCTTTGATGAAACAATTGAACTTCGAAATAAGTGCGTTATATATTACAGTTGAGAAGGTCAAGAAATTACGAGCTCTATAATATGCATTTTGTAAGTTCATTTTATGAAAATTTGAATGAATGTTTAATTTTAAAACAGTCCTTTGATGACACAATTGGACTTCGAAATAACTGCGTTGTATATTACAGTTGAGAAGGTCAAGAAATTACGAGTTCTATAATATGCATTTTGTAAGTTAATTTTATGAAATGATTCCAAGTTTCAAATTTAATTTAATTTTTAATTCTAAAACAATCCTTTGATGAAACAATTGAACTTCGAAATAAGTGCGTTATATATTGCAATTGAGAAGGTCAAGAAATTACGAGCTCTATAATATGCATTTTGTAAGTTCATTTTATGAAAATTTGAATGAATTTTTAATTTAAAAACAGTCCTTTGATGACCCAATTGGACTTCGAAATAAGTGCGTTGTATATTACAGTTGAGAAGGTCAAGAAATTACGAGTTCTATAATATGCATTTTGTAAGTTAATTTTATGAAATGATTCCAAGTTTCAAATTTAATTTAATTTTTAATTCTAAAACAATCCTTTGATGAAACAATTGAACTTTGAAATAAGTGCGTTATATATTACAGTTGAGAAGGTCAAGAAATTACGAGCTCTATAATATGCATTTTGTAAGTTCATTTTATGAAAATTTGAATGAATTTTTAATTTAAAAACAGTCCTTTGATGACCCAATTGGACTTCGAAATAACTGCGTTGTATATTACAGTTGAGAAGGTCAAGAAATTACGAGTTCTATAATATGCATTTTGTAAGTTAATTTTATGAAATGATTCCAAGTTTCAAATTTAATTTAATTTTTAATTCTAAAACAATCCTTTGATGAAACAATTGAACTTCGAAATAAGTGCGTTATATATTACAGTTGAGAAGGTCAAGAAATTACGAGCTCTATAATATGCATTTTGTAAGTTCATTTTATGAAAATTTGAATGAATTTTTAATTTTAAAACAGTCCTTTGATGACACAATTGGACTTCGAAATAACTGCGTTATATATTACAGTTGAGAAGGTCAAGAAATTACGAGCTCTATAATATGCATTTTGTAAGTTCATTTTATGAAAATTTGAATGAATTTTTAATTTAAAAACAGTCCTTTGATGACCCAATTGGACTTCGAAATAAGTGCGTTGTATATTACAGTTGAGAAGGTCAAGAAATTACGAGTTCTATAATATGCATTTTGTAAGTTAATTTTATGAAATGATTCCAAGTTTCAAATTTAATTTAATTTTTAATTCTAAAACAATCCTTTGATGAAACAATTGAACTTTGAAATAAGTGCGTTATATATTACAGTTGAAAAGGTCAAGAAATTACGAGCTCTATAATATGCATTTTGTAAGTTCATTTTATGAAAATTTGAATGAATTTTTAATTTAAAAACAGTCCTTTGATGACCCAATTGGACTTCGAAATAACTGCGTTGTATATTACAGTTGAGAAGGTCAAGAAATTACGAGTTCTATAATATGCATTTTGTAAGTTAATTTTATGAAATGATTCCAAGTTTCAAATTTAATTTAATTTTTAATTCTAAAACAATCCTTTGATGAAACAATTGAACTTCGAAATAAGTGCGTTATATATTACAGTTGAGAAGGTCAAGAAATTACGAGCTCTATAATATGCATTTTGTAAGTTCATTTTATGAAAATTTGAATGAATTTTTAATTTAAAAACAGTCCTTTGATGACCCAATTGGACTTCGAAATAACTGCGTTGTATATTACAGTTGAGAAGGTCAAGAAATTACGAGTTCTATAATATGCATTTTGTAAGTTAATTTTATGAAATGATTCCAAGTTTCAAATTTAATTTAATTTTTAATTCTAAAACAATCCTTTGATGAAACAATTGAACTTCGAAATAAGTGCGTTATATATTACAGTTGAGAAGGTCAAGAAATTACGAGCTCTATAATATGCATTTTGTAAGTTCATTTTATGAAAATTTGAATGAATTTTTAATTTAAAAACAGTCCTTTGATGACCCAGTTGGACTTCGAAATAAGTGCGTTATATATTACAGTTGAGAAGGTCAAGAAATTACGAGCTCTATAATATGCATTTTGTAAGTTCATTTTATGAAAATTTGAATGAATGTTTAATTTTAAAACAGTCCTTTGATGACACAATTGGACTTCGAAATAACTGCGTTGTATATTACAGTTGAGAAGGTCAAGAAATCACGAGTTCTATAATATGCATTTTGTAAGTTAATTTTATGAAATGATTCCAAGTTTCAAATTTAATTTAATTTTTAATTCTAAAACAATCCTTTGATGAAACAATTGAACTTCGAAATAAGTGCGTTATATATTGCAATTGAGAAGGTCAAGAAATTACGAGCTCTATAATATGCATTTTGTAAGTTAATTTTATGAAATGATTCCAAGTTTCAAATTTAATTTAATTTTTAATTCTAAAACAATCCTTTGATGAAACAATTGAACTTCGAAATAAGTGCGTTATATATTACAGTTGAGAAGGTCAAGAAATTACGAGCTCTATAATATGCATTTTGTAAGTTCATTTTATGAAAATTTGAATGAATTTTTAATTTTAAAACAGTCCTTTGATGACACAATTGGACTTCGAAATAACTGCGTTATATATTACAGTTGAGAAGGTCAAGAAATTACGAGCTCTATAATATGCATTTTGTAAGTTAATTTTATGAAATGATTCCAAGTTTCAAATTTAATTTAATTTTTAATTCTAAAACAATCCTTTGATGAAACAATTGAACTTCGAAATAAGTGCGTTATATATTGCAATTGAGAAGGTCAAGAAATTACGAGCTCTATAATATGCATTTTGTAAGTTCATTTTATGAAAATTTGAATGAATTTTTAATTTAAAAACAGTCCTTTGATGACCCAGTTGGACTTCGAAATAAGTGCGTTATATATTACAGTTGAGAAGGTCAAGAAATTACGAGCTCTATAATATGCATTTTGTAAGTTCATTTTATGAAATGATTCCAAGTTTCAAATTTAATTTAATTTTTAATTCTAAAACAATCCTTTGATGAAACAATTGAACTTCGAAATAAGTGCGTTATATATTACAGTTGAGAAGGTCAAGAAATTACGAGCTCTATAATATGCATTTTGTAAGTTCATTTTATGAAATGATTCCAAGTTTCAAATTTAATTTAATTTTTAATTCTAAAACAATCCTTTGATGAAACAATTGAACTTCGAAATAAGTGCGTTATATATTGCAATTGAGAAGGTCAAGAAATTACGAGCTCTATAATATGCATTTTGTAAGTTAATTTTATGAAATGATTCCAAGTTTCAAATTTAATTTAATTTTTAATTCTAAAACAATCCTTTGATGAAACAATTGAACTTCGAAATAAGTGCGTTATATATTACAGTTGAGAAGGTCAAGAAATTACGAGCTCTATAATATGCATTTTGTAAGTTCATTTTATGAAAATTTGAATGAATTTTTAATTTTAAAACAGTCCTTTGATGACACAATTGGACTTCGAAATAACTGCGTTATATATTACAGTTGAGAAGGTCAAGAAATTACGAGCTCTATAATATGCATTTTGTAAGTTAATTTTATGAAATGATTCCAAGTTTCAAATTTAATTTAATTTTTAATTCTAAAACAATCCTTTGATGAAACAATTGAACTTCGAAATAAGTGCGTTATATATTGCAATTGAGAAGGTCAAGAAATTACGAGCTCTATAATATGCATTTTGTAAGTTCATTTTATGAAAATTTGAATGAATTTTTAATTTAAAAACAGTCCTTTGATGACCCAGTTGGACTTCGAAATAAGTGCGTTATATATTACAGTTGAGAAGGTCAAGAAATTACGAGCTCTATAATATGCATTTTGTAAGTTCATTTTATAAAAATTTGAATGAATGTTTAATTTTAAAACAGTCCTTTGATGACACAATTGGACTTCGAAATAACTGCGTTGTATATTACAGTTGAGAAGGTCAAGAAATCACGAGTTCTATAATATGCATTTTGTAAGTTAATTTTATGAAATGATTCCAAGTTTCAAATTTAATTTAATTTTTAATTCTAAAACAATCCTTTGATGAAACAATTGAACTTCGAAATAAGTGCGTTATATATTGCAATTGAGAAGGTCAAGAAATCACGAGTTCTATAATATGCATTTTGTAAGTTAATTTTATGAAATGATTCCAAGTTTCAAATTTAATTTAATTTTTAATTCTAAAACAATCCTTTGATGACACAATTGAACTTCGAAATAAGTGCGTTATATATTGCAATTGAGAAGGTCAAGAAATGACGAGCTCTATAATATGCATTTTGTAAGTTCATTTTATGAATATTTGAATGAATTTTTAATTTTAAATTAGTCCTTTGATGAACCAATTGGACTTCGAAATAACTGCGTTATATATTACAGTTGAGAAGGTCAAGAAATTACGAGCTCTATAATATGCATTTTGTAAGTTAATTTTATGAAATGATTCCAAGTTTCAAATTTAATTTAATTTTTAATTCTAAAACAATCCTTTGATGACACAATTGAACTTCGAAATAAGTGCGTTATATATTGCAATTGAGAAGGTCAAGAAATGACGAGCTCTATAATATGCATTTTGTAAGTTAATTTTATGAAATGATTCCAAGTTTCAAATTTAATTTAATTTTGAATTCTAAAACAATCCTTTGATGACACAATTGAACTTCGAAATAAGTGCGTTATATATTGCAATTGAGAAGGTCAAGAAATGACGAGCTCTATAATATGCATTTTGTAAGTTCATTTTATGAAATGATCCCAAGTTTCAAATTTAATTTAATTTTTAATTCTAAAACAATCCTTTGATGACACAATTGAACTTCGAAATAAGTGCGTTATATATTGCAATTGAGAAGGTCAAGAAATTACGAGCTCTATAATATGCATTTTGTAAGTTAATTTTATGAAATGATTCCAAGTTTCAAATTTAATTTAATTTTTAATTCTAAAACAATCCTTTGATGACACAATTGAACTTCGAAATAAGTGCGTTATATATTGCAATTGAGAAGGTCAAGAAATGACGAGCTCTATAATATGCATTTTGTAAGTTCATTTTATGAAAATTTGAATGAATTTTTAATTTTAAATTAGTCCTTTGATGAACCAATTGGACTTCGAAATAACTGCGTTATATATTACAGTTGAGAAGGTCAAGAAATTACGAGCTCTATAATATGCATTTTGTAAGTTAATTTTATGAAATGATTCCAAGTTTCAAATTTAATTTAATTTTTAATTCTAAAACAATCCTTTGATGACACAATTGAACTTCGAAATAAGTGCGTTATATATTGCAATTGAGAAGGTCAAGAAATGACGAGCTCTATAATATGCATTTTGTAAGTTAATTTTATGAAATGATTCCAAGTTTCAAATTTAATTTAATTTTTAATTCTAAAACAATCCTTTGTTGACACAATTGAACTTCGAATTAAGTGCGTTATATATTGCAATTGAGAAGGTCAAGAAATGACGAGCTCTATAATATGCATTTTGTAAGTTCATTTTATGAAATGATTCCAAGTTTCAAATTTAATTTAATTTTTAATTCTAAAACAATCCTTTGATGACACAATTGAACTTCGAAATAAGTGCGTTATATATTGCAATTGAGAAGGTCAAGAAATTACGAGCTCTATAATATGCATTTTGTAAGTTAATTTTATGAAATGATTCCAAGTTTCAAATTTAATTTAATTTTTAATTCTAAAACAATCCTTTGATGACACAATTGAACTTCGAAATAAGTGCGTTATATATTGCAATTGAGAAGGTCAAGAAATTACGAGCTCTATAATATGCATTTTGTAAGTTAATTTTATGAAATGATTCCAAGTTTCAAATTTAATTTAATTTTTAATTCTAAAACAATCCTTTGATGACACAATTGAACTTCGAAATAAGTGCGTTATATATTGCAATTGAGAAGGTCAAGAAATGACGAGCTCTATAATATGCATTTTGTAAGTTCATTTTATGAAAATTTGAATGAATTTTTAATTTTAAATTAGTCCTTTGATGAACCAATTGGACTTCGAAATAACTGCGTTATATATTACAGTTGAGAAGGTCAAGAAATTACGAGCTCTATAATATGCATTTTGTAAGTTAATTTTATGAAATGATTCCAAGTTTCAAATTTAATTTAATTTTTAATTCTAAAACAATCCTTTGATGAAACAATTGAACTTCGAAATAAGTGCGTTATATATTACAGTTGAGAAGGTCAAGAAATTACGAGCTCTATAATATGCATTTTGTAAGTTAATTTTATGAAATGATTCCAAGTTTCAAATTTAATTTAATTTTTAATTCTAAAACAATCCTTTGGTGAAACAATTGAACTTCGAAATAAGTGCGTTATATATTACAGTTGAGAAGGTCAAGAAATTACGAGCTCTATAATATGCATTTTGTAAGTTAATTTTATGAAATGATTCCAAGTTTCAAATTTAATTTAATTTTCAATTCTAAAACAATCCTTTGATGAAACAATGGAACTTCGAAATAAGTGCGTTATATATTGCAATTGAGAAGGTCAAGAAATAACGAGCTCTATAATATGCATTTTGTAAGTTAATTTTTTGAAATGATTCCAAGTTTCAAATTTAATTTAATTTTTAATTCTAAAACAATCCTTTGATGAAACAATTGAACTTCGAAATAAGTGCGTTATATATTACAGTTGAGAAGGTCAAGAAATTACGAGCTCTATAATATGCATTTTGTAAGTTAATTTTATGAAATGATTCCAAGTTTCAAATTTAATTTAATTTTTAATTCTAAAACAATCCTTTGATGAAACAATTGAACTTCGAAATAAGTGCGTTATATATTGCAATTGAGAAAGTCAAGAAATTACGAGCTCTATAATATGCATTTTGTAAGTTCATTTTATGAAAATTTGAATGAATTTTTAATTTTAAAACAGTCCTTTGATGACCCAATTGGACTTCGAAATAACTGCGTTATATATTACAGTTGAGAAGGTCAAGAAATTACGAGCTCTATAATATGCATTTTGTAAGTTAATTTTATGAAATGATTCCAAGTTTCAAATTTAATTTAATTTTTAATTCTAAAACAATCCTTTGATGAAACAATTGAACTTCGAAATAAGTGCGTTATATATTACAGTTGAGAAGGTCAAGAAATTACGAGCTCTATAATATGCATTTTGTAAGTTAATTTTATGAAATGATTCCAAGTTTCAAATTTAATTTAATTTTTAATTCTAAAACAATCCTTTGATGAAACAATTGAACTTCGAAATAAGTGCGTTATATATTGCAATTGAGAAGGTCAAGAAATTACGAGCTCTATAATATGCATTTTGTAAGTTCATTTTATGAAAATTTGAATGAATGTTTAATTTTAAAACAGTCCTTTGATGACACAATTGGACTTCGAAATAAGTGCGTTATATATTGCAATTGAGAAGGTCAAGAATTTACGAGCTTTATAATATGCATTTTGTAAGTTAATTTTATGAAATGATTCCAAGTTTCAAATTTAATTTAATTTTTAATTCTAAAACAATCCTTTGATGAAACAATTGAACTTCGAAATAAGTGCGTTATATATTACAGTTGAGAAGGTCAAGAAATTACGAGCTCTATAATATGCATTTTGTAAGTTAATTTTATGAAATGATTCCAAGTTTCAAATTTAATTTAATTTTTAATTCTAAAACAATCCTTTGATGAAACAATTGAACTTCGAAATAAGTGCGTTATATATTACAGTTGAGAAGGTCAAGAAATTAAGAGCTCTATAATATGCATTTTGTAAGTTAATTTTATGAAATGATTCCAAGTTTCAAATTTAATTTAATTTTTAATTATAAAACAATCCTTTGATGACACAATTGAACTTCGAAATAAGTGCGTTATATATTGCAATTGAGAAGGTCAAGAAATGACGAGCTCTATAATATGCATTTTGTAAGTTCATTTTATGAAAATTTGAATGAATTTTTAATTTTAAAACAGTCCTTTGATAACCCATTTGGACTTCGAAATAACTGCGTTATATATTGCAATTGAGAAGGTCAAGAAATGACGAGCTCTATAATATGCATTTTGTAAGTTCACTTTATGAAAATTTGAATGAATTTTTAATTTTAAAACAGTCCTTTGATGACCCAATTGGACTTCAAAATAACTGCGTTATATATTGCAATTGAGAAGGTCAAGAAATGACGAGCTCTATAATATGCGTTTTGTAAGTTCATTTTATGAAAATTTGAATGAATTTTTAATTTTAAAACAGTCGTTTGATGACCCAATTGGACTTCGAAATAACTGCGTTATATATTACGGTTGAGAAGGTCAAGAAATTACGAGCTCTATAATATGCATTTTGTAAGTTAATTTTATGAAATGATTCCAAGTTTAAAATTTAATTTAATTTTTAATTCTAAAACAATCCTTTGATGAAACAATTGAACTTCGAAATAAGTGCGTTATATATTGCAATTGAGAAGGTCAAGAAATTACGAGCTCTATAATATGCATTTTGTAAGTTAGTTTTATGAAATGATTCCAAGTTTCAAATTTGATTGAATTTTTAATTCTAAAACAGTCCTTTGATGACACAATTGGACTTCGAAATAAGTGCGTTATATATTACAGTTGAGAAGGTCAAGAAATTACGAGCTCTATAATATGCATTTTGTAAGTTCATTTTATGAAATGATTCCAAGTTTCAAATTTAATTTAATTTTTAATTCTAAAACAATCCTTTGATGAAACAATTGAACTTCGAAATAAGTGCGTTATATATTGCAATTGAGAAGGTCAAGAAATTACGAGCTCTATAATATGCATTTTGTAAGTTAGTTTTATGAAATGATTCCAAGTTTCAAATTTAATTTAATTTTTAATTCTAAAACAATCCTTTGATGACACAATTGAACTTCGAAATAAGTGCGTTATATATTGCAATTGAGAAGGTCAAGAAATGACGAGCTCTATAATATGCATTTTGTAAGTTCATTTTATGAAAATTTTAATGAATTTTTAATTTTAAATTAGTCCTTTGATGAACCAATTGGACTTCGAAATAACTGCGTTATATATTACAGTTGAGAAGGTCAAGAAATTACGAGCTCTATAATATGCATTTTGTAAGTAAATTTTATGAAATGATTCCAAGTTTCAAATTTAATTTAATTTTTAATTCTAAAACAATCCTTTGATGACACAGTTGAACTTCGAAATAAGTGCGTTATATATTGCAATTGAGAAGGTCAAGAAATGACGAGCTCTAAAATATGCATTTTGTAAGTTCATTTTATGAAAATTTGAATGAATTTTTAATTTTAAATTAGTCCTTTGATGAACCAATTGGACTTCGGAATAACTGCGTTATATATTACAGTTGAGAAGGTCAAGAAATTACGAGCTCTATAATATGCATTTTGTAAGTTAATTTTATGAAATGATTCCAAGTTTCAAATTTAATTTAATTTTTAATTCTAAAACAATCCTTTGATGAAACAATTGAACTTCGAAATAAGTGCGTTATATATTACAGTTGAGAAGGTCAAGAAATTACGAGCTCTATAATATGCATTTTGTAAGTTAATTTTATGAAATGATTCCAAGTTTCAAATTTAATTTAATTTTTAATTCTAAAACAATCCTTTGATGAAACAATTGAACTTCGAAATAAGTGCGTTATATATTACAGTTGAGAAGGTCAAGAAATTACGAGCTCTATAATATGCATTTTGTAAGTTAATTTTATGAAATGATTCCAAGTTTCAAATTTAATTTAATTTTTAATTCTAAAACAATCCTTTGATGAAACAATTGAACTTCGAAATAAGTGCGTTATATATTACAGTTGAGAAGGTCAAGAAATTACGAGCTCTATAATATGCATTTTGTAAGTTAATTTTATGAAATGATTCCAAGTTTCAAATTTAATTTAATTTTTAATTCTAAAACAATCCTTTGATGAAACAATTGAACTTCGAAATAAGTGCGTTATATATTACAGTTGAGAAGGTCAAGAAATTACGAGCTCTATAATATGCATTTTGTAAGTTAATTTTATGAAATGATTCCAAGTTTCAAATTTAATTTAATTTTTAATTCTAAAACAATCCTTTGATGAAACAATGGAACTTCGAAATAAGTGCGTTATATATTACAGTTGAGAAGGTCAAGAAATTACGAGCTCTATAATATGCATTTTGTAAGTTAATTTTATGAAATGATTCCAAGTTTCAAATTTAATTTAATTTTTAATTCTAAAACAATCCTTTGATGAAACAATTGAACTTCGAAATAAGTGCGTTATATATTACAGTTGAGAAGGTCAAGAAATTACGAGCTCTATAATATGCATTTTGTAAGTTAATTTTATGAAATGATTCCAAGTTTCAAATTTAATTTAATTTTTAATTCTAAAACAATCCTTTGATGAAACAATTGAACTTCGAAATAAGTGCGTTATATATTACAGTTGAGAAGGTCAAGAAATTACGAGCTCTATAATATGCATTTTGTAAGTTAATTTTATGAAATGATTCCAAGTTTCAAATTTAATTTAATTTTTAATTCTAAAACAATCCTTTGATGAAACAATTGAACTTCGAAATAAGTGCGTTATATATTACAGTTGAGAAGGTCAAGAAATTACGAGCTCTATAATATGCATTTTGTAAGTTAATTTTATGAAATGATTCCAAGTTTCAAATTTAATTTAATTTTTAATTCTAAAACAATCCTTTGATGAAACAATGGAACTTCAAAATAAGTGCGTTATATATTACAGTTGAGAAGGTCAAGAAATTACGAGCTCTATAATATGCATTTTGTAAGTTAATTTTATGAAATGATTCCAAGTTTCAAATTTAATTTAATTTTTAATTCTAAAACAATCCTTTGATGAAACAATTGAACTTCGAAATAAGTGCGTTATATATTACAGTTGAGAAGGTCAAGAAATTACGAGCTCTATAATATGCATTTTGTAAGTTAATTTTATGAAATGATTCCAAGTTTCAAATTTAATTTAATTTTTAATTCTAAAACAATCCTTTGATGAAACAATTGAACTTCGAAATAAGTGCGTTATATATTACAGTTGAGAAGGTCAAGAAATTACGAGCTCTATAATATGCATTTTGTAAGTTAATTTTATGAAATGATTCCAAGTTTCAAATTTAATTTAATTTTTAATTCTAAAACAATCCTTTGATGAAACAATGGAACTTCGAAATAAGTGCGTTATATATTACAGTTGAGAAGGTCAAGAAATTACGAGCTCTATAATATGCATTTTGTAAGTTAATTTTATGAAATGATTCCAAGTTTCAAATTTAATTTAATTTTTAATTCTAAAACAATCCTTTGATGAAACAATTGAACTTCGAAATAAGTGCGTTATATATTACAGTTGAGAAGGTCAAGAAATTACGAGCTCTATAATATGCATTTTGTAAGTTAATTTTATGAAATGATTCCAAGTTTCAAATTTAATTTAATTTTTAATTCTAAAACAATCCTTTGATGAAACAATTGAACTTCGAAATAAGTGCGTTATATATTACAGTTGAGAAGGTCAAGAAATTACGAGCTCTATAATATGCATTTTGTAAGTTAATTTTATGAAATGATTCCAAGTTTCAAATTTAATTTAATTTTTAATTCTAAAACAATCCTTTGATGAAACAATTGAACTTCGAAATAAGTGCGTTATATATTACAGTTGAGAAGGTCAAGAAATTACGAGCTCTATAATATGCATTTTGTAAGTTAATTTTATGAAATGATTCCAAGTTTCAAATTTAATTTAATTTTTAATTCTAAAACAATCCTTTGATGAAACAATGGAACTTCGAAATAAGTGCGTTATATATTGCAATTGAGAAGGTCAAGAAATAACGAGCTCTATAATATGCATTTTGTAAGTTAATTTTTTGAAATGATTCCAAGTTTCAAATTTAATTTAATTTTTAATTCTAAAACAATCCTTTGATGAAACAATTGAACTTCGAAATAAGTGCGTTATATATTACAGTTGAGAAGGTCAAGAAATTACGAGCTCTATAATATGCATTTTGTAAGTTAATTTTTTTAAACGATTCCAAGTTTCAAATTTAATTTAATTTTTAATTCTAAAACAATCCTTTGATGAAACAATTGAACTTCGAAATAAGGGCGTTATATATTGCAATTGAGAAGGTCAAGAAATTACGAGCTCTATAATATGCATTTTGTAAGTTCATTTTATGAAAATTTGAATGAATTTTTAATTTTAAAACAGTCCTTTGATGACCCAATTGGACTTCGAAATAACTGCGTTATATATTACAGTTGAGAAGGTCAAGAAATTACGAGCTCTATAATATGCATTTTGTAAGTTCATTTTATGAAAATTTGAATGAATTTTTAATTTTAAAACAGTCCTTTGATGACCCAATTGGACTTCGAAATAACTGCGTTATATATTGCAATTGAGAAGGTCAAGAAATGACGAGCTCTATAATATGCATTTTGTAAGTTCATTTTATGAAAATTTGAATGAATTTTTAATTTTAAAACAGTCCTTTGATGACCCAATTGGACTTCGAAATAACTGCGTTATATATTACAGTTAAGAAGGTCAAGAAATTACGAGCTCTATAATATGCATTTTGTAAGTTAATTTTATGAAATGATTCCAAGTTTCAAATTTAATTTAATTTTTAATTCTAAAACAATCCTTTGATGAAACAATTGAACTTCGAAATAAGGGCGTTATATATTGCAATTGAGAAGGTCAAGAAATTACGAGCTCTATAATATGCATTTTGTAAGTTAATTTTTTGAAATGATTCCAAGTTTCAAATTTAATTTAATTTTTAATTCTAAAACAATCCTTTGATGAAACAATTGAACTTCGAAATAAGGGCGTTATATATTGCAATTGAGAAGGTCAAGAAATTACGAGCTCTATAATATGCATTTTGTAAGTTCATTTTATGAAAATTTGAATGAATTTTTAATTTTAAAACAGTCCTTTGATGACCCAATTGGACTTCGAAATAACTGCGTTATATATTGCAATTGAGAAGGTCAAGAAATGACGAGCTCTATAATATGCATTTTGTAAGTTCATTTTATGAAAATTTGAATGAATTTTTAATTTTAAAACAGTCCTTTGATGACCCAATTGGACTTCGAAATAACTGCGTTATATATTACAGTTAAGAAGGTCAAGAAATTACGAGCTCTATAATATGCATTTTGTAAGTTAATTTTATGAAATGATTCCAAGTTTCAAATTTAATTTAATTTTTAATTCTAAAACAATCCTTTGATGAAACAATTGAACTTCGAAATAAGGGCGTTATATATTGCAATTGAGAAGGTCAAGAAATTACGAGCTCTATAATATGCATTTTGTAAGTTAATTTTTTGAAATGATTCCAAGTTTCAAATTTAATTTAATTTTTAATTCTAAAACAATCCTTTGATGAAACAATTGAACTTCGAAATAAGGGCGTTATATATTGCAATTGAGAAGGTCAAGAAATTACGAGCTCTATAATATGCATTTTGTAAGTTAATTTTTTGAAATGATTCCAAGTTTCAAATTTAATTTAATTTTTAATTCTAAAACAATCCTTTGATGAAACAATTGAACTTCGAAATAAGGGCGTTATATATTGCAATTGAGAAGGTCAAGAAATTACGAGCTCTATAATATGCATTTTGTAAGTTAATTTTTTGAAATGATTCCAAGTTTCAAATTTAATTTAATTTTTAATTCTAAAACAATCCTTTGATGAAACAATTGAACTTCGAAATAAGGGCGTTATATATTGCAATTGAGAAGGTCAAGAAATTACGAGCTCTATAATATGCATTTTGTAAGTTAATTTTTTGAAATGATTCCAAGTTTCAAATTTAATTTAATTTTTAATTCTAAAACAATCCTTTGATGAAACAATTGAACTTCGAAATAAGGGCGTTATATATTGCAATTGAGAAGGTCAAGAAATTACGAGCTCTATAATATGCATTTTGTAAGTTAATTTTTTGAAATGATTCCAAGTTTCAAATTTAATTTAATTTTTTAATTCTAAAACAATCCTTTGATGAAACAATTGAACTTCGAAATAAGGGCGTTATATATTGCAATTGAGAAGGTCAAGAAATAACGAGCTCTATAATATGCATTTTGTAAGTTAATTTTTTGAAATGATTCCAAGTTTCAAATTTAATTTAATTTTTAATTCTAAAACAATCCTTTGATGAAACAATTGAACTTCGAAATAAGGGCGTTATATATTGCAATTGAGAAGGTCAAGAAATTACGAGCTCTATAATATGCATTTTGTAAGTTCATTTTATGAAAATTTGAATGAATTTTTAATTTTAAAACAGTCCTTTGATGACCCAATTGGACTTCGAAATAACTGCGTTATATATTACAGTTAAGAAGGTCAAGAAATAACGAGCTCTATAATATGCATTTTGTAAGTTAATTTTATGAAATGATTCCAAGTCTCAAATTTAATTTAATTTTTAATTCTAAAACAATCCTTTGATGAAACAATTGAACTTCGAAATAAGTGCGTTATATATTGCAATTGAGAAGGTCAAGAAATTACGAGCTCTATAATATGCATTTTGTAAGTTAATTTTATGAAATGATTCCAAGTTTCAAATTTAATTTAATTTTTAATTCTAAAACAATCCTTTGATGAAACAATGGAACTTCGAAATAAGTGCGTTATATATTGCAATTGAGATGGTCAAGAAATTACGAGCTCTATAATATGCATTTTGTAAGTTCATTTTATGAAAATTTGAATGAATGTTTAATTTTAAAACAGTCCTTTGATGACACAATTGGACTTCGAAATAAGTGCGTTATATATTGCAATTGAGAAGGTCAAGAAATTACGAGCTTTATAATATGCATTTTGTTAGTTCATTTTATGAAAATTTGAATGAATTTTTAATTTTAAAACAGTCCTTTGATGACCCAATTGGACTTCGAAATAACTGCGTTATATATTACAGTTGAGAAGGTCAAGAAATTACGAGCTCTATAATATGCATTTTGTAAGTTAATTTTATGAAATGATTCCAAGTTTCAAATTTAATTTAATTTTTAATTCTAAAACAATCCTTTGATGACACAATTGAACTTCGAAATAAGTGCGTTATATATTGCAATTGAGAAGGTCAAGAAATGACGAGCTCTATAATATGCATTTTGTAAGTTCATTTTATGAAAATTTGAATGAATGTTTAATTTTAAAACAGTCCTTTGATGACACAATTGGACTTCGAAATAAGTGCGTTATATATTGCAATTGAGAAGGTCAAGAAATTACGAGCTTTATAATATGCATTTTGTTAGTTCATTTTATGAAAATTTGAATGAATTTTTAATTTTAAAACAGTCCTTTGATGACCCAATTGGACTTCGAAATAACTGCGTTATATATTACAGTTGAGAAGGTCAAGAAATTACGAGCTCTATAATATGCATTTTGTAAGTTAATTTTATGAAATGATTCCAAGTTTCAAATTTAATTTAATTTTTAATTCTAAAACAATCCTTTGATGAAACAATTGAACTTCGAAATAAGTGCGTTATATATTACAGTTGAGAAGGTCAAGAAATTACGAGCTCTATAATATGCATTTTGTAAGTTAATTTTATGAAATGATTCCAAGTTTCAAATTTAATTTAATTTTTAATTATAAAACAATCCTTTGATGACACAATTGAACTTCGAAATAAGTGCGTTATATATTGCAATTAAGAAGGTCAAGAAATGACGAGCTCTATAATATGCATTTTGTAAGTTCATTTTATGAAAATTTGAATGAATGTTAAATTTTAAAACAGTCCTTTGATGACACAATTGGACTTCGAAATAAGTGCGTTATATATTGCAATTGAGAAGGTCAAGAAATTACGAGCTTTATAATATGCATTTTGTTAGTTCATTTTATGAAAATTTGAATGAATTTTTAATTTTAAAACAGTCCTTTGATGACCCAATTGGACTTCGAAATAACTGCGTTTTATATTACAGTTGAGAAGGTCAAGAAATTACGAGCTCTATAATATGCATTTTGTAAGTTAATTTTATGAAATGATTCCAAGTTTCAAATTTAATTTAATTTTTAATTCTAAAACAATCCTTTGATGAAACAATTGAACTTCGAAATAAGTGCGTTATATATTACAGTTGAGAAGGTCAAGAAATTTCGAGCTCTATAATATGCATTTTGTAAGTTAATTTTATGAAATGATTCCAAGTTTCAAATTTAATTTAATTTTTAATTATAAAACAATCCTTTGATGACACAATTGAACTTCGAAATAAGTGCGTTATATATTGCAATTGAGAAGGTCAAGAAATGACGAGCTCTATAATATGCATTTTGTAAGTTCATTTTATGAAAATTTGAATGAATTTTTAATTTTAAAACAGTCCTTTGATAACCCATTTGGACTTCGAAATAACTGCGTTATATATTGCAATTGAGAAGGTCAAGAAATGACGAGCTCTATAATATGCATTTTGTAAGTTCATTTTATGAAAATTTGAATGAATTTTTAATTTTAAAACAGTCCTTTGATGACCCAATTGAACTTCGAAATAACTGCGTTATATATTGCAATTTCGAAGGTCAAGAAATGACGAGCTCTATAATATGCATTTTGTAAGTTCATTTTATGAAAATTTGAATGAATTTTTAATTTTAAAACAGTCGTTTGATGACCCAATTGGACTTCGAAATAACTGCGTTATATATTACATTTGAGAAGGTCAAGAAATTTCGAGCTCTATAATATGCATTTTGTAAGTTAATTTTATAAAATGATTCCAAGTTTAAAATTTAATTTAATTTTTAATTCTAAAACAATCCTTTGATGAAACAATTGAACTTCGAAATAAGTGCGTTATATATTGCAATTGAGAAGGTCAAGAAATTACGAGCTCTATAATATGCATTTTGTAAGTTAGTTTTATGAAATGATTCCAAGTTTCAAATTTGATTGAATTTTTAATTCTAAAACAGTCCTTTGATGACACAATTGGACTTCGAAATAAGTGCGTTATATATTACAATTGAGAAGGTCAAGAAATTACGAGCTCTATAATATGCATTTTGTAAGTTATTTTTTTGAAATGATTCCAAGTTTCAAATTTAATTTAATTTTTAATTCTAAAACAATCCTTTGATGAAACAATTGAACTTCGAAATAAGTGCGTTATATATTGCAATTTAGAAGGTCAAGAAATTACGAGCTCTATAATATGCATTTTGTAAGTTCATTTTATGAAATGGTTCCAAGTTTCAAATTTGATTGAATTTTTAATTCTAAAACAGTCCTTTGATGACACAATTGGACTTCGAAATAAGTGCGTTATATATTACAGTTGAGAAGGTCAAGAAATTCCGAACTCTATAATATGCATTTTGTAAGTTCATTTTATGAAATGATTCCAAGTTTCAAATTTAATTTAATTTTTAATTCTAAAACAATCCTTTGATGAAACAATTGAACTTCGAAATAAGTGCGTTATATATTGCAATTGAGAAGGTCAAGAAATGACGAGCTCTATAATATGCATTTTGTAAGTTCATTTTATGAAATGATTCCAAGTTTCAAATTTAATTTAATTTTTAATTCTAAAACAATCCTTTGATGACACAATTGAACTTCGAAAAAAGTGCGTTATATATTGCAATTGAGAAGGTCAAGAAATGACGAGCTCTATAATATGCATTTTGTAAGTTCATTTTATGAAAATTTTAATGAATTTTTAATTTTAAATTAGTCCTTTGATGAACTAATTGGACTTCGAAATAACTGCGTTATATATTACAGTTGAGAAGGTCAAGAAATTACGAGCTCTATAATATGCATTTTGTAAGTTAATTTTATGAAATGATTCCAAGTTTCAAATTTAATTTAATTTTTAATTCTAAAACAATCCTTTGATGACACAATTGAACTTCGAAATAAGTGCGTTATATATTGCAATTGAGAAGGTCAAGAAATGACGAGCTCTATAATATGCATTTTGTAAGTTAATTTTATGAAATGATTCCAAGTTTCAAATTTAATTTAATTTTTAATTCTAAAACAATCCTTTGATGAAACAATGGAACTTCGAAATAAGTGCGTTATATATTTCAATTGAGAAGGTCAAGAAATAACGAGCTCTATAATATGCATTTTGTAAGTTAATTTTTTGAAATGATTCCAAGTTTCAAATTTAATTTAATTTTTAATTCTAAAACAATCCTTTGATGAAACAATTGAACTTCGAAATAAGTGCGTTATATATTACAGTTGAGAAGGTCAAGAAATTACGAGCTCTATAATATGCATTTTGTAAGTTAATTTTATGAAATGATTCCAAGTTTCAAATTTAATTTAATTTTTAATTCTAAAACAATCCTTTGATGAAACAATGGAACTTCGAAATAAGTGCGTTATATATTGCAATTGAGAAGGTCAAGAAATAACGAGCTCTATAATATGCATTTTGTAAGTTAATTTTATGAAATGATTCCAAGTTTCAAATTTAATTTAATTTTTAATTCTAAAACAATCCTTTGATGAAACAATTGAACTTCGAAATAAGTGCGTTATATATTACAGTTGAGAAGGTCAAGAAATTACGAGCTCTATAATATGCATTTTGTAAGTTAATTTTATGAAATGATTCCAAGTTTCAAATTTAATTTAATTTTTAATTCTAAAACAATCCTTTGATGAAACAATTGAACTTCGAAATAAGTGCGTTATATATTACAGTTGAGAAGGTCAAGAAATTACGAGCTCTATAATATGCATTTTGTAAGTTAATTTTATGAAATGATTCCAAGTTTCAAATTTAATTTAATTTTTAATTCTAAAACAATCCTTTGATGAAACAATTGAACTTCGAAATAAGTGCGTTATATATTACAGTTGAGAAGGTCAAGAAATTACGAGCTCTATAATATGCATTTTGTAAGTTAATTTTATGAAATGATTCCAAGTTTCAAATTTAATTTAATTTTTAATTCTAAAACAATCCTTTGATGAAACAATGGAACTTCGAAATAAGTGCGTTATATATTTCAATTGAGAAGGTCAAGAAATAACGAGCTCTATAATATGCATTTTGTAAGTTAATTTTTTGAAATGATTCCAAGTTTCAAATTTAATTTAATTTTTAATTCTAAAACAATCCTTTGATGAAACAATTGAACTTCGAAATAAGTGCGTTATATATTACAGTTGAGAAGGTCAAGAAATTACGAGCTCTATAATATGCATTTTGTAAGTTAATTTTATGAAATGATTCCAAGTTTCAAATTTAATTTAATTTTTAATTCTAAAACAATCCTTTGATGAAACAATGGAACTTCGAAATAAGTGCGTTATATATTTCAATTGAGAAGGTCAAGAAATAACGAGCTCTATAATATGCATTTTGTAAGTTAATTTTTTGAAATGATTCCAAGTTTCAAATTTAATTTAATTTTTAATTCTAAAACAATCCTTTGATGAAACAATTGAACTTCGAAATAACTGCGTTATATATTACAGTTGAGAAGGTCAAGAAATTACGAGCTCTATAATATGCATTTTGTAAGTTAATTTTATGAAATGATTCCAAGTTTCAAATTTAATTTAATTTTTAATTCTAAAACAATCCTTTGATGAAACAATTGAACTTCGAAATAAGTGCGTTATATATTACAGTTGAGAAGGTCAAGAAATTACGAGCTCTATAATATGCATTTTGTAAGTTAATTTTATGAAATGATTCCAAGTTTCAAATTTAATTTAATTTTTAATTCTAAAACAATCCTTTGATGAAACAATTGAACTTCGAAATAAGTGCGTTATATATTACAGTTGAGAAGGTCAAGAAATTACGAGCTCTATAATATGCATTTTGTAAGTTAATTTTATGAAATGATTCCAAGTTTCAAATTTAATTTAATTTTTAATTCTAAAACAATCCTTTGATGAAACAATGGAACTTCGAAATAAGTGCGTTATATATTTCAATTGAGAAGGTCAAGAAATAACGAGCTCTATAATATGCATTTTGTAAGTTCATTTTATGAAAATTTGAATGAATTTTTAATTTTAAAACAGTCCTTTGATGACCCAATTGGACTTCGAAATAACTGCGTTATATATTACAGTTGAGAAGGTCAAGAAATTACGAGCTCTATAATATGCATTTTGTAAGTTAATTTTATGAAATGATTCCAAGTTTCAAATTTAATTTAATTTTTAATTCTAAAACAATCCTTTGATGAAACAATTGAACTTCGAAATAAGTGCGTTATATATTACAGTTGAGAAGGTCAAGAAATTACGAGCTCTATAATATGCATTTTGTAAGTTAATTTTATGAAATGATTCCAAGTTTCAAATTTAATTTAATTTTTAATTCTAAAACAATCCTTTGATGAAACAATTGAACTTCGAAATAAGTGCGTTATATATTACAGTTGAGAAGGTCAAGAAATTACGAGCTCTATAATATGCATTTTGTAAGTTAATTTTATGAAATGATTCCAAGTTTCAAATTTAATTTAATTTTTAATTCTAAAACAATCCTTTGATGAAACAATTGAACTTCGAAATAAGTGCGTTATATATTACAGTTGAGAAGGTCAAGAAATTACGAGCTCTATAATATGCATTTTGTAAGTTAATTTTATGAAATGATTCCAAGTTTCAAATTTAATTTAATTTTTAATTCTAAAACAATCCTTTGATGAAACAATGGAACTTCGAAATAAGTGCGTTATATATTTCAATTGAGAAGGTCAAGAAATAACGAGCTCTATAATATGCATTTTGTAAGTTAATTTTTTGAAATGATTCCAAGTTTCAAATTTAATTTAATTTTTAATTCTAAAACAATCCTTTGATGAAACAATTGAACTTCGAAATAAGTGCGTTATATATTACAGTTGAGAAGGTCAAGAAATTACGAGCTCTATAATATGCATTTTGTAAGTTAATTTTATGAAATGATTCCAAGTTTCAAATTTAATTTAATTTTTAATTCTAAAACAATCCTTTGATGAAACAATTGAACTTCGAAATAAGTGCGTTATATATTACAGTTGAGAAGGTCAAGAAATTACGAGCTCTATAATATGCATTTTGTAAGTTAATTTTATGAAATGATTCCAAGTTTCAAATTTAATTTAATTTTTAATTCTAAAACAATCCTTTGATGAAACAATTGAACTTCGAAATAAGTGCGTTATATATTACAGTTGAGAAGGTCAAGAAATTACGAGCTCTATAATATGCATTTTGTAAGTTAATTTTATGAAATGATTCCAAGTTTCAAATTTAATTTAATTTTTAATTCTAAAACAATCCTTTGATGAAACAATGGAACTTCGAAATAAGTGCGTTATATATTTCAATTGAGAAGGTCAAGAAATAACGAGCTCTATAATATGCATTTTGTAAGTTAATTTTTTGAAATGATTCCAAGTTTCAAATTTAATTTAATTTTTAATTCTAAAACAATCCTTTGATGAACCAATTGGACTTCGAAATAACTGCGTTATATATTACAGTTGAGAAGGTCAAGAAATTACGAGCTCTATAATATGCATTTTGTAAGTTAATTTTATGAAATGATTCCAAGTTTCAAATTTAATTTAATTTTTAATTCTAAAACAATCCTTTGATGAAACAATTGAACTTCGAAATAAGTGCGTTATATATTACAGTTGAGAAGGTCAAGAAATTACGAGCTCTATAATATGCATTTTGTAAGTTAATTTTATGAAATGATTCCAAGTTTCAAATTTAATTTAATTTTTAATTCTAAAACAATCCTTTGATGAAACAATTGAACTTCGAAATAAGTGCGTTATATATTACAGTTGAGAAGGTCAAGAAATTACGAGCTCTATAATATGCATTTTGTAAGTTAATTTTATGAAATGATTCCAAGTTTCAAATTTAATTTAATTTTTAATTCTAAAACAATCCTTTGATGAAACAATGGAACTTCGAAATAAGTGCGTTATATATTTCAATTGAGAAGGTCAAGAAATAACGAGCTCTATAATATGCATTTTGTAAGTTAATTTTTTGAAATGATTCCAAGTTTCAAATTTAATTTAATTTTTAATTCTAAAACAATCCTTTGATGAAACAATTGAACTTCGAAATAAGTGCGTTATATATTACAGTTGAGAAGGTCAAGAAATTACGAGCTCTATAATATGCATTTTGTAAGTTAATTCTATGAAATGATTCCAAGTTTCAAATTTAATTTAATTTTTAATTTTAAAACAATCCTTTGATGAAACAATTGAACTTCGAAATAAGTGCGTTATATATTGCAATTGAGAAGGTCAAGAAATTACGAGCTCTATAATATGCATTTTGTAAGTTCATTTTATGAAAATTTGAATGAATTTTTAATTTTAAAACAGTCCTTTGATGACCCAATTGGACTTCGAAATAACTGCGTTATATATTACAGTTGAGAAGGTCAAGAAATTACGAGCTCTATAATATGCATTTTGTAAGTTAATTTTATGAAATGATTCCAAGTTTCAAATTTAATTTAATTTTTAATTCTAAAACAATCCTTTGATGAAACAATTGAACTTCGAAATAAGTGCGTTATATATTGCAATTGAGAAGGTCAAGAAATTACGAGCTCTATAATATGCATTTTGTAAGTTAATTTTATGAAATGATTCCAAGTTTCAAATTTAATTTAATTTTTAATTCTAAAACAATCCTTTGATGAAACAATTGAACTTCGAAATAAGTGCGTTATATATTGCAATTGAGAAGGTCAAGAAATTACGAGCTCTATAATATGCATTTTGTAAGTTCATTTTATGAAAATTTGAATGAATTTTTAATTTTAAAACAGTCCTTTGATGACCCAATTGGACTTCGAAATAACTGCGTTATATATTACAGTTGAGAAGGTCAAGAAATTACGAGCTCTATAATATGCATTTTGTAAGTTAATTTTATGAAATGATTCCAAGTTTCAAATTTAATTTAATTTTTAATTCTAAAACAATCCTTTGATGAAACAATTGAACTTCGAAATAAGTGCGTTATATATTGCAATTGAGAAGGTCAAGAAATTACGAGCTCTATAATATGCATTTTGTAAGTTCATTTTATGAAAATTTGAATGAATGTTTAATTTTAAAACAGTCCTTTGATGACACAATTGGACTTCGAAATAACTGCGTTGTATATTACAGTTGAGAAGGTCAAGAAATTACGAGTTCTATAATATGCATTTTGTAAGTTAATTTTATGAAATGATTCCAAGTTTCAAATTTAATTTAATTTTTAATTCTAAAACAATCCTTTGATGAAACAATTGAACTTCGAAATAAGTGCGTTATATATTACAGTTGAGAAGGTCAAGAAATTACGAGCTCTATAATATGCATTTTGTAAGTTAATTTTATGAAATGATTCCAAGTTTCAAATTTAATTTAATTTTTAATTCTAAAACAATCCTTTGATGAAACAATGGAACTTCGAAATAAGTGCGTTATATATTGCAATTGAGAAGGTCAAGAAATAACGAGCTCTATAATATGCATTTTGTAAGTTCATTTTATGAAAATTTGAATGAATGTTTAATTTTAAAACAGTCCTTTGATGACACAATTGGACTTCGAAATAACTGCGTTGTATATTACAGTTGAGAAGGTCAAGTAATTACGAGTTCTATAATATGCATTTTGTAAGTTAATTTTATGAAATGATTCCAAGTTTCAAATTTAATTTAATTTTTAATTCTAAAACAATCCTTTGATGAAACAATTGAACTTCGAAATAAGTGCGTTATATATTACAGTTGAGAAGGTCAAGAAATTACGAGCTCTATAATATGCATTTTGTAAGTTAATTTTATGAAATGATTCCAAGTTTCAAATTTAATTTAATTTTTAATTCTAAAACAATCCTTTGATGAAACAATTGAACTTCGAAATAAGTGCGTTATATATTACAGTTGAGAAGGTCAAGAAATTACGAGCTCTATAATATGCATTTTGTAAGTTCATTTTATGAAATGATTCCAAGTTTCAAATTTAATTTAATTTTTAATTCTAAAACAATCCTTTGATGACACAATTGAACTTCGAAATAAGTACGTTATATATTGCAATTGAGAAGGTCAAGAAATGACGAGCTCTATAATATGCATTTTGTAAGTTAATTTTAAGAAATGATTCCAAGTTTTAAATTTTTTAATTCTAAAACAATCCTTTGATGACACAATTGAACTTCGAAATAAGTGCGTTATATATTGCAATTGAGAAGGTCAAGAAATGACGAGCTCTATAATATGCATTTTGTAAGTTAATTTTATGAAATGATTCCAAGTTTCAAATTTAATTTAATTTTTAATTCTAAAACAATCCTTTGATGACACAATTGAACTTCGAAATAAGTGCGTTATATATTGCAATTGAGAAGGTCAAGAAATTACGAGCTCTATAATATGCATTTTGTAAGTTAATTTTATGAAATGATTCCAAGTTTCAAATTTAATTTAATTTTTAATTCTAAAACAATCCTTTGATGAAACAATTGAACTTCGAAATAAGTGCGTTATATATTGCAATTGAGAAGGTCAAGAAATGACGAGCTCTATAATATGCATTTTGTAAGTTCATTTTATGAAAATTTGAATGAATTTTTAATTTTAAATTAGTCCTTTGATGAACCAATTGGACTTCGAAATAACTGCGTTATATATTACAGTTGAGAAGGTCAAGAAATTACGAGCTCTATAATATGCATTTTGTAAGTTAATTTTGTGAAATGATTCCAAGTTTCAAATTTAATTTAATTTTTAATTCTAAAACAATCCTTTGATGAAACAATTGAACTTCGAAATAAGTGCGTTATATATTACAGTTGAGAAGGTCAAGAAATTACGAGCTCTATAATATGCATTTTGTAAGTTCATTTTATGAAAATTTTAATGAATTTTTAATTTTAAATTAGTCCTTTGATGAACCAATTGGACTTCGAAATAACTGCGTTATATATTACAGTTGAGAAGGTCAAGAAATTACGAGCTCTATAATATGCATTTTGTAAATTAATTTTATGAAATGATTCCAAGTTTCAAATTTAATTTAATTTTTAATTCTAAAACAATCCTTTGATGACACAATTGAACTTCGAAATAAGTGCGTTATATATTGCAATTGAGAAGGTCAAGAAATGACGAGCTCTATAATATGCATTTTGTAAGTTCATTTTATGAAAATTTGAATGAATTTTTAATTTTAAATTAGTCCTTTGATGAACCAATTGGACTTCGAAATAACTGCGTTATATATTACAGTTGAGAAGGTCAAGAAATTACGAGCTCTATAATATGCATTTTGTAAGTTAATTTTGTGAAATGATTCCAAGTTTCAAATTTAATTTAATTTTTAATTCTAAAACAATCCTTTGATGACACAATTGAACTTCGAAATAAGTGCGTTATATATTGCAATTGAGAAGGTCAAGAAATGACGAGCTCTATAATATGCATTTTGTAAGTTCATTTTATGAAAATTTGAATGAATTTTTAATTTTAAATTAGTCCTTTGATGAACCAATTGGACTTCGAAATAACTGCGTTATATATTACAGTTGAGAAGGTCAAGAAATTACGAGCTCTATAATATGCATTTTGTAAGTTAATTTTGTGAAATGATTCCAAGTTTAAAATTTAATTTAATTTTTAATTCTAAAACAATCCTTTGATGAAACAATTGAACTTCGAAATAAGTGCGTTATATATTACAGTTGAGAAGGTCAAGAAATTACGAGCTCTATAATATGCATTTTGTAAGTTCATTTTATGAAAATTTTAATGAATTTTTAATTTTAAATTAGTCCTTTGATGAACCAATTGGACTTCGAAATAACTGCGTTATATATTACAGTTGAGAAGGTCAAGAAATTACGAGCTCTATAATATGCATTTTGTAAATTAATTTTATGAAATGATTCCAAGTTTCAAATTTAATTTAATTTTTAATTCTAAAACAATCCTTTGATGAAACAATTGAACTTCGAAATAAGTGCATTATATATTGCAATTGAGAAGGTCAAGAAATGACGACGCATTTTGTAAGTTCATTTTATGAAATGATTCCAAGTTTCAAATTTAATTTAATTTTTAATTCTAAAACAATCCTTTGATGACACAATTTAACTTCGAAATAAGTGCGTTATATATTGCAATTGAGAAGGTCAAGAAATTACGAGCTCTATAATATGCATTTTGTAAGTTAATTTTATGAAATGGTTCCAAGTTTCAAATTTGATTAAATTTTTAATTCTAAAACAGTCCTTTGATGACACAATTGGACTTCGAAATAAGTGCGTTATATATTACAGTTGAGAAGGTCAAGAAATTACGAGCTCTATAATATGCATTTTGTAAGTTCATTTTATGAAATGATTCCAAGTTTCAAATTTAATTTAATTTTTAATTCTAAAACAATCCTTTGATGACACAATTGAACTTCGAAATAAGTACGTTATATATTGCAATTGAGAAGGTCAAGAAATGACGAGCTCTATAATATGCATTTTGTAAGTTCATTTTATGAAAATTTGAATGAATTTTTAATTTTAAATTAGTCCTTTGATGAACCAATTGGACTTCGAAATAACTGCGTTATATATTACAGTTGAGAAGGTCAAGAAATGACGAGCTCTATAATATGCATTTTGTAAGTTCATTTTATGAAAATTTGAATGAATTTTTAATTTTAAATTAGTCCTTTGATGAACCAATTGGACTTCGAAATAACTGCGTTATATATTACAGTTGAGAAGGTCAAGAAATTACGAGCTCTATAATATGCATTTTGTAAGTTAATTTTGTGAAATGATTCCAAGTTTAAAATTTAATTTAATTTTTAATTCTAAAACAATCCTTTGATGAAACAATTGAACTTCGAAATAAGTGCGTTATATATTACAGTTGAGAAGGTAAAGAAATTACGAGCTCTATAATATGCATTTTGTAAGTTCATTTTATGAAAATTTTAATGAATTTTTAATTTTAAATTAGTCCTTTGATGAACCAATTGGACTTCGAAATAACTGCGTTATATATTACAGTTGAGAAGGTCAAGAAATTACGAGCTCTATAATATGCATTTTGTAAATTAATTTTATGAAATGATTCCAAGTTTCAAATTTAATTTAATTTTTAATTCTAAAACAATCCTTTGATGAAACAATTGAACTTCGAAATAAGTGCATTATATATTGCAATTGAGAAGGTCAAGAAATGACGACGCATTTTGTAAGTTCATTTTATGAAATGATTCCAAGTTTCAAATTTAATTTAATTTTTAATTCTAAAACAATCCTTTGATGACACAATTTAACTTCGAAATAAGTGCGTTATATATTGCAATTGAGAAGGTCAAGAAATTACGAGCTCTATAATATGCATTTTGTAAGTTAATTTTATGAAATGGTTCCAAGTTTCAAATTTGATTAAATTTTTAATTCTAAAACAGTCCTTTGATGACACAATTGGACTTCGAAATAAGTGCGTTATATATTACAGTTGAGAAGGTCAAGAAATTACGAGCTCTATAATATGCATTTTGTAAGTTCATTTTATGAAATGATTCCAAGTTTCAAATTTAATTTAATTTTTAGTTCTAAAACAATCCTTTGATGACACAATTGAACTTCGAAATAAGTGCGTTATATATTGCAATTGAGAAGGTCAAGAAATTACGAGCTCTATAATATGCATTTTGTAAGTTAATTTTATGAAATGGTTCCAAGTTTCAAATTTGATTAAATTTTTAATTCTAAAACAGTCCTTTGATGACACAATTGGACTTCGAAATAAGTGCGTTATATATTACAGTTGAGAAGGTCAAGAAATTACGAGCTCTATAATATGCATTTTGTAAGTTCATTTTATGAAATGATTCCAAGTTTCAAATTTAATTTAATTTTTAATTCTAAAACAATCCTTTGATGACACAATTGAACTTCGAAATAAGTACGTTATATATTGCAATTGAGAAGGTCAAGAAATGACGAGCTCTATAATATGCATTTTGTAAGTTAATTTTAAGAAATGATTCCAAGTTTTAAATTTTTTAATTCTAAAACAATCCTTTGATGACACAATTGAACTTCGAAATAAGTGCGTTATATATTGCAATTGAGAAGGTCAAGAAATGACGAGCTCTATAATATGCATTTTGTAAGTTAATTTTATGAAATGATTCCAAGTTTCAAATTTAATTTAATTTTTAATTCTAAAACAATCCTTTGATGACACAATTGAACTTCGAAATAAGTGCGTTATATATTGCAATTGAGAAGGTCAAGAAATGACGAGCTCTATAATATGCATTTTGTAAGTTAATTTTATGAAATGATTCCAAATTTCAAATTTAATTTAATTTTTAATTCTAAAACAATCCTTTGATGACACAATTGAACTTCGAAATAAGTGCGTTATATATTGCAATTAAGAAGGTCAAGAAATGACGAGCTCTATAATATGCATTTTGTAAGTTCATTTTATGAAATGATTCCAAGTTTCAAATTTAATTTAATTTTTAATTCTAAAACAATCCTTTGATGAAACAATTGAACTTCGAAATAAGTGCGTTATATATTGCAATTGAGAAGGTCAAGAAAATAACGAGCTCTATAATATGCATTTTGTAAGTTAATTTTATGAAATGATTCCAAGTTTCAAATTTAATTTAATTTTTAATTCTAAAACAATCCTTTGATGACACAATTGAACTTCGAAATAAGTGCGTTATATATTGCAATTGAGAAGGTCAAGAAATTACGAGCTCTATAATATGCATTTTGTAAGTTAATTTTATGAAATGATTCCAAGTTTCAAATTTAATTTAATTTTTAATTCTAAAACAATCCTTTGATGACACAATTGAACTTCGAAATAAGTGCGTTATATATTGCAATTGAGAAGGTCAAGAAATGACGAGCTCTATAATATGCATTTTGTAAGTTCATTTTATGAAAATTTGAATGAATTTTTAATTTTAAATTAGTCCTTTGATGAACCAATTGGACTTCGAAATAACTGCGTTATATATTACAGTTGAGAAGGTCAAGAAATTACGAGCTCTATAATATGCATTTTGTAAGTTAATTTTGTGAAATGATTCCAAGTTTCAAATTTAATTTAATTTTTAATTCTAAAACAATCCTTTGATGAAACAATTGAACTTCGAAATAAGTGCGTTATATATTACAGTTGAGAAGGTCAAGAAATTACGAGCTCTATAATATGCATTTTGTAAGTTAATTTTATGAAATGATTCCAAGTTTCAAATTTAATTTAATTTTTAATTCTAAAACAATCCTTTGATGAAACAATTGAACTTCGAAATAAGTGCGTTATATATTGCAATTGAGAAGGTCAAGAAATGACGAGCTCTATAATATGCATTTTGTAAGTTCATTTTATGAAAATTTGAATGAATTTTTAATTTTAAATTAGTCCTTTGATGAACCAATTGGACTTCGAAATAACTGCGTTATATATTACAGTTGAGAAGATCAAGAAATTACGAGCTCTATAATATGCATTTTGTAAGTTAATTTTGTGAAATGATTCCAAGTTTCAAATTTAATTTAATTTTTAATTCTAAAACAATCCTTTGATGAAACAATTGAACTTCGAAATAAGTGCGTTATATATTACAGTTGAGAAGGTCAAGAAATTACGAGCTCTATAATATGCATTTTGTAAGTTCATTTTATGAAAATTTTAATGAATTTTTAATTTTAAATTAGTCCTTTGATGAACCAATTGGACTTCGAAATAACTGCGTTATATATTACAGTTGAGAAGGTCAAGAAATTACGAGCTCTATAATATGCATTTTGTAAATTAATTTTATGAAATGATTCCAAGTTTCAAATTTAATTTAATTTTTAATTCTAAAACAATCCTTTGATGACACAATTGAACTTCGAAATAAGTGCGTTATATATTGCAATTGAGAAGGTCAAGAAATGACGAGCTCTATAATATGCATTTTGTAAGTTCATTTTATGAAAATTTGAATGAATTTTTAATTTTAAATTAGTCCTTTGATGAACCAATTGGACTTCGAAATAACTGCGTTATATATTACAGTTGAGAAGGTCAAGAAATTACGAGCTCTATAATATGCATTTTGTAAGTTAATTTTATGAAATGATTCCAAGTTTCAAATTTAATTTAATTTTTAATTCTAAAACAATCCTTTGATGACACAATTGAACTTCGAAATAAGTGCGTTATATATTGCAATTGAGAAGGTCAAGAAATGACGAGCTCTATAATATGCATTTTGTAAGTTCATTTTATGAAAATTTGAATGAATTTTTAATTTTAAATTAGTCCTTTGATGAACCAATTGGACTTCGAAATAACTGCGTTATATATTACAGTTGAGAAGGTCAAGAAATTACGAGCTCTATAATATGCATTTTGTAAGTTAATTTTGTGAAATGATTCCAAGTTTCAAATTTAATTTAATTTTTAATTCTAAAACAATCCTTTGATGAAACAATTGAACTTCGAAATAAGTGCGTTATATATTACAGTTGAGAAGGTCAAGAAATTACGAGCTCTATAATATGCATTTTGTAAGTTAATTTTATGAAATGATTCCAAGTTTCAAATTTAATTTAATTTTTAATTCTAAAACAATCCTTTGATGAAACAATTGAACTTCGAAATAAGTGCGTTATATATTACAGTTGAGAAGGTCAAGAAATTACGAGCTCTATAATATGCATTTTGTAAGTTAATATTATGAAATGATTCCAAGTTTCAAATTTAATTTAATTTTTAATTCTAAAACAATCCTTTGATGAAACAATGGAACTTCGAAATAAGTGCGTTATATATTGCAATTGAGAAGGTCAAGAAATAACGAGCTCTATAATATGCATTTTGTAAGTTAATTTTTTGAAATGATTCCAAGTTTCAAATTTAATTTAATTTTTAATTCTAAAACAATCCTTTGATGAAACAATTGAACTTCGAAATAAGTGCGTTATATATTACAGTTGAGAAGGTCAAGAAATTACGAGCTCTATAATATGCATTTTGTAAGTTAATTTTATGAAATGATTCCAAGTTTCAAATTTAATTTAATTTTTAATTCTAAAACAATCCTTTGATGAAACAATTGAACTTCGAAATAAGTGCGTTATATATTGCAATTGAGAAGGTCAAGAAATTACGAGCTCTATAATATGCATTTTGTAAGTTCATTTTATGAAAATTTGATGGAATTTTTAATTTTAAAACAGTCCTTTGATGACCCAATTGGACTTCGAAATAACTGCGTTATATATTGCAATTAAGAAGGTCAAGAAATGACGAGCTCTATAATATGCATTTTGTAAGTTCATTTTATGAAAATTTGAATGAATTTTTAATTTTAAAACAGTCGTTTGATGACCCAATTGGACTTCGAAATAATTGCGTTATATATTACAGTTGAGAAGGTCAAGAAATTACGAGCTCTATAATATGCATTTTGTAAGTTAATTTTATGAAATGATTCCAAGTTTAAAATTTAATTTAATTTTTATTTCTAAAACAATCCTTTGATGAAACAATTGAACTTCGAAATAAGTGCGTTATATATTGCAATTGAGAAGGTCAAGAAATTACGAGCTCTATAATATGCATTTTGTAAGTTAGTTTTATGAAATGATTCCAAGTTTCAAATTTGATTGAATTTTTAATTCTAAAACAGTCCTTTGATGACACAATTGGACTTCGAAATAAGTGCGTTATATATTACAGTTGAGAAGGTCAAGAAATTACGAGCTCTATAATATGCATTTTGTAAGTTAATTTTTTGAAATGATTCCAAGTTTCAAATTTAATTTAATTTTTAATTCTAAAACAATCCTTTGATGAAACAATTGAACTTCGAAATAAGTGCGTTATATATTGCAATTTAGAAGGTCAAGAAATTACGAGCTCTATAATATGCATTTTGTAAGTTCATTTTATGAAATGGTTCCAAGTTTCAAATTTGATTGAATTTTTAATTCTAAAACAGTCCTTTGATGACACAATTGGACTTCGAAATAAGTGCGTTATATATTACAGTTGAGAAGGTCAAGAAATTACGAGCTCTATAATATGCATTTTGTAAGTTCATTTTATGAAATTATTCCAAGTTTCAAATTTAATTTAATTTTTAATTCTAAAACAATCCTTTGATGAAACAATTGAACTTCGAAATAAGTGCGTTATATATTGCAATTGAGAAGGTCAAGAAATGACGACGCATTTTGTAAGTTCATTTTATGAAATGATTCCAAGTTTCAAATTTAATTTAATTTTTAATTTAAAACAATCCTTTGATGAAACAATTGAACTTCGAAATAAGTGCGTTATATATTGCAATTTAGAAGGTCAAGAAATTACGAGCTCTATAATATGCATTTTGTAAGTTCATTTTATGAAATGGTTCCAAGTTTCAAATTTGATTAAATTTTTAATTCTAAAACAGTCCTTTGATGACACAATTGGACTTCGAAATAAGTGCGTTATATATTACAGTTGAGAAGGTCAAGAAATTACGAGCTCTATAATATGCATTTTGTAAGTTCATTTTATGAAATGATTCCAAGTTTCAAATTTAATTTAATTTTTAATTCTAAAACAATCCTTTGATGACACAATTGAACTTCGAAATAAGTGCGTTATATATTGCAATTGAGAAGGTCAAGAAATTACGAGCTCTATAATATGCATTTTGTAAGTTAATTTTATGAAATGGTTCCAAGTTTCAAATTTGATTAAATTTTTAATTCTAAAACAGTCCTTTGATGACACAATTGGACTTCGAAATAAGTGCGTTATATATTACAGTTGAGAAGGTCAAGAAATTACGAGCTCTATAATATGCATTTTGTAAGTTCATTTTATGAAATGATTCCAAGTTTCAAATTTAATTTAATTTTTAATTCTAAAACAATCCTTTGATGACACAATTGAACTTCGAAATAAGTACGTTATATATTGCAATTGAGAAGGTCAAGAAATGACGAGCTCTATAATATGCATTTTGTAAGTTCATTTTATGAAAATTTGAATGAATTTTTAATTTTAAAACAGTCCTTTGATGACCCAATTGGACTTCGAAATAACTGCGTTATATATTACAGTTGAGAAGGTCAAGAAATTACGAGCTCTATAATATGCATTTTGTAAGTTCATTTTATGAAATGATTCCAAGTTTCAAATTTAATTTAATTTTTAATTCTAAAACAATCCTTTGATGACACAATTGAACTTCGAAATAAGTGCGTTATATATTGCAATTGAGAAGGTCAAGAAATGACGAGCTCTATAATATGCATTTTGTAAGTTCATTTTATGAAAATTTGAATGAATTTTTAATTTTAAAACAGTCCATTGATTACACAATTGGACTTCGAAATAAGTGCGTTATATATTACAGTTGAGAAGGTCAAGAAATTACGAGCTCTATAATATGCATTTTGTAAGTTAATTTTGTGAAATGATTCCAAGTTTCAAATTTAATTTAATTTTTAATTCTAAAACAATCCTTTGATGACACAATTTAACTTCGAAATAAGTGCGTTATATATTGCAATTGAGAAGGTCAAGAAATTACGAGCTTTATAATATGCATTTTGTAAGTTAATTTTATGAAATGGTTCCAAGTTTCAAATTTGATTAAATTTTTAATTCTAAAACAGTCCTTTGATGACACAATTGGACTTCGAAATAAGTGCGTTATATATTACAGTTGAGAAGGTCAAGAAATTACGAGCTCTATAATATGCATTTTGTAAGTTCATTTTATGAAATGATTCCAAGTTTCAAATTTAATTTAATTTTTAATTCTAAAACAATCCTTTGATGACACAATTGAACTTCGAAATAAGTGCGTTATATATTGCAATTGAGAAGGTCAAGAAATTACGAGCTCTATAATATGCATTTTGTAAGTTAATTTTATGAAATGATTCCAAGTTTCAAATTTGATTAAATTTTTAATTCTAAAACAGTCCTTTGATGACACAATTGGACTTCGAAATAAGTGCGTTATATATTACAGTTGAGAAGGTCAAGAAATTACGAGCTCTATAATATGCATTTTGTAAGTTCATTTTATGAAAATTTGAATGAATTTTTAATTTTAAAACAGTCCTTTGATGACCCAATTGGACTTCGAAATAACTGCGTTATATATTACAGTTGAGAAGGTCAAGAAATTACGAGCTCTATAATATGCATTTTGTAAGTTCATTTTATGAAAATTTGAATGAATTTTTAATTCTAAAACAGTCCTTTGAAGACACAATTGGACTTCGAAATAAGTGCGTTATATATTACAGTTGAGAAGGTCAAGAAATTACGAGCTCTATAATATGCATTTTGTAAGTTCATTTCATGAAAATTTGAATGAATTTTTAATTTTAAAACAGTCCTTTGATGACCCAATTGGACTTCGAAATAACTGCGTTATATATTACAGTTGAGAAGGTCAAGAAATTACGAGCTCTATAATATGCATTTTGTAAGTTAATTTTATGAAATGATTCCAAGTTTCAAATTTGATTAAATTTTTAATTCTAAAACAGTCCTTTGATGACACAATTGGACTTCGAAATAAGTGCGTTATATATTACAGTTGAGAAGGTCAAGAAATTACGAGCTCTATAATATGCATTTTGTAAGTTCATTTTATGAAAATTTGAATGAATTTCTAATTTGAAAACAGTCCTTTGATGACCCAATTGGACTTCGAAATAACTGCGTTATATATTACAGTTGAGAAGGTCAAGAAATTACGAGCTCTATAATATGCATTTTGTAAGTTAATTTTATGAAATGGTTCCAAGTTTCAAATTTGATTAAATTTTTAATTCTAAAACAGTCCTTTGATGACACAATTGGACTTCGAAATAAGTGCGTTATATATTACAGTTGAGAAGGTCAAGAAATTACGAGCTCTATAATATGCATTTTGTAAGTTCATTTTATGAAAATTTGAATGAATTTTTAATTTTAAAACAGTCCTTTGATGACCCAATTGGACTTCGAAATAACTGCGTTATATATTACAGTTGAGAAGGTCAAGAAATTACGAGCTCTATAATATGCATTTTGTAAGTTCATTTTATGAAATGATTCCAAGTTTCAAATTTAATTTAATTTTTAATTCTAAAACAATCCTTTGATGACACAATTGAACTTCGAAATAAGTACGTTATATATTGCAATTGAGAAGGTCAAGAAATGACGAGCTCTATAATATGCATTTTGTAAGTTCATTTTATGAAAATTTGAATGAATTTTTAATTTTAAAACAGTCCTTTGATGACCCAATTGGACTTCGAAATAACTGCGTTATATATTACAGTTGAGAAGGTCAAGAAATTACGAGCTCTATAATATGCATTTTGTAAGTTCATTTTATGAAATGATTCCAAGTTTCAAATTTAATTTAATTTTTAATTCTAAAACAATCCTTTGATGACACAATTGAACTTCGAAATAAGTGCGTTATATATTGCAATTGAGAAGGTCAAGAAATGACGAGCTCTATAATATGCATTTTGTAAGTTCATTTTATGAAAATTTGAATGAATTTTTAATTTTAAAACAGTCCATTGATTACACAATTGGACTTCGAAATAAGTGCGTTATATATTACAGTTGAGAAGGTCAAGAAATTACGAGCTCTATAATATGCATTTTGTAAGTTCATTTTATGAAATGATTCCAAGTTTCAAATTTAATTTAATTTTTAATTCTAAAACAATCCTTTGATGAAACAATTGAACTTCGAAATAAGTGCGTTATATATTGCAATTAGGAAGGTCAAGAAATGACGACGCATTTTGTAAGTTCATTTTATGAAATGATTCCAAGTTTCAAATTTGATTAAATTTTTAATTCTAAAACAGTCCTTTGATGACACAATTGGACTTCGAAATAAGTGCGTTATATATTGCAATTGAGAAGGTCAAGAAATGACGAGCTCTATAATATGCATTTTGTAAGTTCATTTTATGAAAATTTGAATGAATTTTTAATTTTAAAACAGTCCATTGATTACACAATTGGACTTCGAAATAAGTGCGTTATATATTACAGTTGAGAAGGTCAAGAAATTACGAGCTCTATAATATGCATTTTGTAAGTTCATTTTATGAAAATTTGAATGAATTTTTAATTTTAAAACAGTCCTTTGATGACCCAATTGGACTTCGAAATAACTGCGTTATATATTACAGTTGAGAAGGTCAAGAAATTACGAGCTCTATAATATGCATTTTGTAAGTTCATTTTATGAAATGATTCCAAGTTTCAAATTTAATTTAATTTTTAATTCTAAAACAATCCTTTGATGAAACAATTGAACTTCGAAATAAGTGCGTTATATATTGCAATTAGGAAGGTCAAGAAATGACGACGCATTTTGTAAGTTCATTTTATGAAATGATTCCAAGTTTCAAATTTGATTAAATTTTTAATTCTAAAACAGTCCTTTGATGACACAATTGGACTTCGAAATAAGTGCGTTATATATTACAGTTGAGAAGGTCAAGAAATTACGAGCTCTATAATATGCATTTTGTAAGTTCATTTTATGAAAATTTGAATGAATTTCTAATTTGAAAACAGTCCTTTGATGACCCAATTGGACTTCGAAATAACTGCGTTATATATTACAGTTGAGAAGGTCAAGAAATTACGAGCTCTATAATATGCATTTTGTAAGTTAATTTTATGAAATGGTTCCAAGTTTCAAATTTGATTAAATTTTTAATTCTAAAACAGTCCTTTGATGACACAATTGGACTTCGAAATAAGTGCGTTATATATTACAGTTGAGAAGGTCAAGAAATTACGAGCTCTATAATATGCATTTTGTAAGTTCATTTTATGAAAATTTGAATGAATTTTTAATTTTAAAACAGTCCTTTGATGACCCAATTGGACTTCGAAATAACTGCGTTATATATTACAGTTGAGAAGGTCAAGAAATTACGAGCTCTATAATATGCATTTTGTAAGTTCATTTTATGAAATGATTCCAAGTTTCAAATTTAATTTAATTTTTAATTCTAAAACAATCCTTTGATGACACAATTGAACTTCGAAATAAGTACGTTATATATTGCAATTGAGAAGGTCAAGAAATGACGAGCTCTATAATATGCATTTTGTAAGTTCATTTTATGAAAATTTGAATGAATTTTTAATTTTAAAACAGTCCTTTGATGACCCAATTGGACTTCGAAATAACTGCGTTATATATTACAGTTGAGAAGGTCAAGAAATTACGAGCTCTATAATATGCATTTTGTAAGTTCATTTTATGAAATGATTCCAAGTTTCAAATTTAATTTAATTTTTAATTCTAAAACAATCCTTTGATGACACAATTGAACTTCGAAATAAGTGCGTTATATATTGCAATTGAGAAGGTCAAGAAATGACGAGCTCTATAATATGCATTTTGTAAGTTCATTTTATGAAAATTTGAATGAATTTTTAATTTTAAAACAGTCCATTGATTACACAATTGGACTTCGAAATAAGTGCGTTATATATTACAGTTGAGAAGGTCAAGAAATTACGAGCTCTATAATATGCATTTTGTAAGTTCATTTTATGAAATGATTCCAAGTTTCAAATTTAATTTAATTTTTAATTCTAAAACAATCCTTTGATGAAACAATTGAACTTCGAAATAAGTGCGTTATATATTGCAATTAGGAAGGTCAAGAAATGACGACGCATTTTGTAAGTTCATTTTATGAAATGATTCCAAGTTTCAAATTTGATTAAATTTTTAATTCTAAAACAGTCCTTTGATGACACAATTGGACTTCGAAATAAGTGCGTTATATATTGCAATTGAGAAGGTCAAGAAATGACGAGCTCTATAATATGCATTTTGTAAGTTCATTTTATGAAAATTTGAATGAATTTTTAATTTTAAAACAGTCCATTGATTACACAATTGGACTTCGAAATAAGTGCGTTATATATTACAGTTGAGAAGGTCAAGAAATTACGAGCTCTATAATATGCATTTTGTAAGTTCATTTTATGAAAATTTGAATGAATTTTTAATTTTAAAACAGTCCTTTGATGACCCAATTGGACTTCGAAATAACTGCGTTATATATTACAGTTGAGAAGGTCAAGAAATTACGAGCTCTATAATATGCATTTTGTAAGTTCATTTTATGAAATGATTCCAAGTTTCAAATTTAATTTAATTTTTAATTCTAAAACAATCCTTTGATGAAACAATTGAACTTCGAAATAAGTGCGTTATATATTGCAATTAGGAAGGTCAAGAAATGACGACGCATTTTGTAAGTTCATTTTATGAAATGATTCCAAGTTTCAAATTTGATTAAATTTTTAATTCTAAAACAGTCCTTTGATGACACAATTGGACTTCGAAATAAGTGCGTTATATATTGCAATTGAGAAGGTCAAGAAATGACGAGCTCTATAATATGCATTTTGTAAGTTCATTTTATGAAAATTTGAATGAATTTTTAATTTTAAAACAGTCCATTGATTACACAATTGGACTTCGAAATAAGTGCGTTATATATTACAGTTGAGAAGGTCAAGAAATTACGAGCTCTATAATATGCATTTTGTAAGTTCATTTTATGAAAATTTGAATGAATTTTTAATTTTAAAACAGTCCTTTGATGACCCAATTGGACTTCGAAATAACTGCGTTATATATTACAGTTGAGAAGGTCAAGAAATTACGAGCTCTATAATATGCATTTTGTAAGTTCATTTTATGAAATGATTCCAAGTTTCAAATTTAATTTAATTTTTAATTCTAAAACAATCCTTTGATGAAACAATTGAACTTCGAAATAAGTGCGTTATATATTGCAATTGAGAAGGTCAAGAAAATAACGAGCTCTATAATATGCATTTTGTAAGTTAATTTTAAGAAATGATTCCAAGTTTTAAATTTTTTAATTCTAAAACAATCCTTTGATGACACAATTGAACTTCGAAATAAGTGCGTTATATATTGCAATTGAGAAGGTCAAGAAATGACGAGCTCTATAATATGCATTTTGTAAGTTAATTTTATGAAATGATTCCAAGTTTCAAATTTAATTTAATTTTTAATTCTAAAACAATCCTTTGATGACACAATTGAACTTCGAAATAAGTGCGTTATATATTGCAATTGAGAAGGTCAAGAAATGACGAGCTCTATAATATGCATTTTGTAAGTTAATTTTATGAAATGATCCCAAGTTTCAAATTTAGTTTAATTTTTAATTCTAAAACAATCCTTTGATGAAACAATTGAACTTCGAAATAAGTGCGTTATATATTGCAATTGAGAAGGTCAAGAAAATAACGAGCTCTATAATATGCATTTTGTAAGTTAATTTTATGAATTGAATCCAAGTTTCAAATTTAATTTAATTTTTAATTCTAAAACAATCCTTTGATGACACAATTGAACTTCGAAATAAGTGCGTTATATATTGCAATTGAGAAGGTCAAGAAATGACGAGCTCTATAATATGCATTTTGTAAGTTAATTTTATGAAATGATTCCAAGTTTCAAATTTAATTTAATTTTTAATTCTAAAACAATCCTTTGATGACACAATTGAACTTCGAAATAAGTGCGTTATATATTGCAATTAAGAAGGTCAAGAAATGACGAGCTCTTTAATATGCATTTTGTAAGTTCATTTTATGAAATGATTCCAAGTTTCAAATTTAATTTAATTTTTAATTCTAAAACAATCCTTTGATGAAACAATTGAACTTCGAAATAAGTGCGTTATATATTGCAATTGAGAAGGTCAAGAAAATAACGAGCTCTATAATATGCATTTTGTAAGTTAATTTTATGAAATGATTCCAAGTTTCAAATTTAATTTAATTTTTAATTCTAAAACAATCCTTTGATGACACAATTGAACTTCGAAATAAGTGCGTTATATATTGCAATTGAGAAGGTCAAGAAATTACGAGCTCTATAATATGCATTTTGTAAGTTAATTTTATGAAATGATTCCAAGTTTCAAATTTAATTTAATTTTTAATTCTAAAACAATCCTTTGATGACACAATTGAACTTCGAAATAAGTGCGTTATATATTGCAATTGAGAAGGTCAAGAAATGACGAGCTCTATAATATGCATTTTGTAAGTTCATTTTATGAAAATTTGAATGAATTTTTAATTTTAATTTAGTCCTTTGATGAACCAATTGGACTTCGAAATAACTGCGTTATATATTACAGTTGAGAAGGTCAAGAAATTACGAGCTCTATAATATGCATTTTGTAAGTTAATTTTATGAAATGATTCCAAGTTTCAAATTTAATTTAATTTTTAATTCTAAAACAATCCTTTGATGTCACAATTGAACTTCGAAATAAGTGCGTTATATATTGCAATTGAGAAGGTCAAGAAATGACGAGCTCTATAATATGCATTTTGTAAGTTCATTTTATGAAAATTTGAATGAATTTTTAATTTTAAATTAGTCCTTTGATGAACCAATTGGACTTCGAAATAACTGCGTTATATATTACAGTTGAGAATGTCAAGAAATAACGAGCTCTATAATATGCATTTTGTAAGTTAATTTTATGAAATGATTCCATGTTTCAAATTTAATTTAATTTTTAATTCTAAAACAATCCTTTGATGAAACAATTGAACTTCGAAATAAGTGCGTTATATATTGCAATTGAGAATGTCAAGAAATAACGAGCTCTATAATATGCATTTTGTAAGTTAATTTTTTGAAATGATTCCAAGTTTCAAATTTAATTTAATTGTTAATTCTAAAACAATCCTTTGATGACACAATTGGACTTCGAAATAAGTGCGTTATATATTACAGTTGAGAAGGTCAAGAAATTACGAGCTCTATAATATGCATTTTGTAAGTTAATTTTATGAAATGATTCCATGTTTCAAATTTAATTTAATTGTTAATTCTAAAACAATCCTTTGATGACACAATTGGACTTCGAAATAAGTGCGTTATATATTACAGTTGAGAAGGTCAAGAAATTACGAGCTCTATAATATGCATTTTGTAAGTTAATTTTATGAAATGATTCCATGTTTCAAATTTAATTTAATTGTTAATTCTAAAACAATCCTTTGATGACACAATTGAACTTCGAAATAAGTGCGTTATATATTGCAATTGAGAAGGTCAAGAAATGACGAGCTCTATAATATGCATTTTGTAAGTTCATTTTATGAAAATTTGAATGAATTTTTAATTTTAAAACAGTCCTTTGATAACCCATTTGGACTTCGAAATAACTGCGTTATATATTGCAATTGAGAAGGTCAAGAAATGACGAGCTCTATAATATGCATTTTGTAAGTTCATTTTATGGAAATTTGAATGAATTTTTAATTTTAAAACAGTCCTTTGATGACCCAATTGGACTTCGAAATAACTGCGTTATATATTACAGTTGAGAATGTCAAGAAATAACGAGCTCTATAATATGCATTTTGTAAGTTAATTTTATGAAATGATTCCATGTTTCAAATTTAATTTAATTTTTAATTCTAAAACAATCCTTTGATGAAACAATTGAACTTCGAAATAAGTGCGTTATATATTGCAATTGAGAATGTCAAGAAATAACGAGCTCTATAATATGCATTTTGTAAGTTAATTTTTTGAAATGATTCCAAGTTTCAAATTTAATTTAATTGTTAATTCTAAAACAATCCTTTGATGACACAATTGGACTTCGAAATAAGTGCGTTATATATTACAGTTGAGAATGTCAAGAAATAACGAGCTCTATAATATGCATTTTGTAAGTTAATTTTTTGAAATGATTCCAAGTTTCAAATTTAATTTAATTGTTAATTCTAAAACAATCCTTTGATGACACAATTGGACTTCGAAATAAGTGCGTTATATATTACAGTTGAGAAGGTCAAGAAATTACGAGCTCTATAATATGCATTTTGTAAGTTAATTTTATGAAATGATTCCATGTTTCAAATTTAATTTAATTGTTAATTCTAAAACAATCCTTTGATGACACAATTGGACTTCGAAATAAGTGCGTTATATATTACAGTTGAGAATGTCAAGAAATAACGAGCTCTATAATATGCATTTTGTAAGTTAATTTTTTGAAATGATTCGAAGTTTCAAATTTAATTTAATTGTTAATTCTAAAACAATCCTTTGATGACACAATTGGACTTCGAAATAAGTGCGTTATATATTACAGTTGAGAAGGTCAAGAAATTACGAGCTCTATAATATGCATTTTGTAAGTTAATTTTATGAAATGATTCCATGTTTCAAATTTAATTTAATTGTTAATTCTAAAACAATCCTTTGATGACACAATTGGACTTCGAAATAAGTGCGTTATATATTACAGTTGAGAATGTCAAGAAATAACGAGCTCTATAATATGCATTTTGTAAGTTAATTTTTTGAAATGATTCCAAGTTTCAAATTTAATTTAATTGTTAATTCTAAAACAATCCTTTGATGACACAATTGGACTTCGAAATAAGTGCGTTATATATTACAGTTGAGAAGGTCAAGAAATTACGAGCTCTATAATATGCATTTTGTAAGTTAATTTTATGAAATGATTCCATGTTTCAAATTTAATTTAATTTTTAATTCTAAAACAATCCTTTGATGAAACAATTGAACTTCGAAATAAGTGCGTTATATATTGCAATTGAGAAGGTCAAGAAATTACGAGCTTTATAATATGCATTTTGTTAGTTCATTTTATGAAAATTTGAATGAATTTTTAATTTTAAAACAGTCCTTTGATGACCCAATTGGACTTCGAAATAACTGCGTTATATATTACAGTTGAGAAGGTCAAGAAATTACGAGCTCTATAATATGCATTTTGTAAGTTAATTTTATGAAATGATTCCAAGTTTCAAATTTAATTAAATTTTTAATTCTAAAACAATCCTTTGATGAAACAATTGAACTTCGAAATAAGTGCGTTACATATTACAGTTGAGAAGGTCAAGAAATTACGAGCTCTATAATATGCATTTTGTAAGTTAATTTTATGAAATGATTCCAAGTTTCAAATTTAATTTAATTTTTAATTCTAAAACAATCCTTTGATGACACAATTGAACTTCGAAATAAGTGCGTTATATATTGCAATTGAGAAGGTCAAGAAATGACGAGCTCTATAATATGCATTTTGTAAGTTCATTTTATGAAAATTTGAATGAATTTTTAATTTTAAAACAGTCCTTTGATAACCCATTTGGACTTCGAAATAACTGCGTTATATATTGCAATTGAGAAGGTCAAGAAATGACGAGCTCTATAATATGCATTTTGTAAGTTCATTTTATGGAAATTTGAATGAATTTTTAATTTTAAAACAGTCCTTTGATGACCCAATTGGACTTCGAAATAACTGCGTTATATATTGCAATTGAGAAGGTCAAGAAATGACGAGCTCTATAATAAGCATTTTGTAAGTTAATTTTATGAAATGGTTCCAAGTTTCAAATTTGATTAAATTTTTAATTCTAAAACAGTCCTTTGATGACACAATTGGACTTCGAAATAAGTGCGTTATATATTACAGTTGAGAAGGTCAAGAAATTACGAGCTCTATAATATGCATTTTGTAAGTTAATTTTATGAAATGATTCCAAGTTTCAAATTTAATTTAATTTTTAATTATAAAACAATCCTTTGATGACACATTTGAACTTCGAAATAAGTGCGTTATATATTGCAATTGAGAAGGTCAAGAAATGACGAGCTCTATAATATGCATTTTGTAAGTTCATTTTATGAAAATTTGAATGAATTTTTAATTTTAAAACAGTCCTTTGATAACCCATTTGGACTTCGAAATAACTGCGTTATATATTGCAATTGAGAAGGTCAAGAAATGACGAGCTCTATAATATGCATTTTGTAAGTTCATTTTATGGAAATTTGAATGAATTTTTAATTTTAAAACAGTCCTTTGATGACCCAATTGGACTTCGAAATAACTGCGTTATATATTGCAATTGAGAAGGTCAAGAAATTACGAGCTCTATAATATGCATTTTGTAAGTTCATTTTATGAAAATTTGAATGAATTTTTAATTTTAAAACAGTCGTTTGATGACCCAATTGGACTTCGAAATAACTGCGTTATATATTACAGTTGAGAAGGTCAAGAAATTACGAGCTCTATAATATGCATTTTGTAAGTTAATTTTATGAAATGATTCCAAGTTTCAAATTTAATTTAATTGTTAATTCTAAAACAATCCTTTGATGACACAATTGGACTTCGAAATAATTGCGTTATATATTGCAATTGAGAAGGTCAAGAAATAACGAGCTCTATAATATGCATTTTGTTAGTTCATTTTTTGAAATGATTCCAAGTTTCAAATTTAATTTAATTTTTAATTCTAAAACAATCCTTTGATGAAACAATTGAACTTCGAAATAAGTGCGTTATATATTACAGTTGAGAAGGTCAAGAAATTACGAGCTCTATAATATGCATTTTGTAAGTTAATTTTATGAAATGATTCCAAGTTTCAAATTTAATTTAATTTTTAATTCTAAAACAATCCTTTGATGAAACAATTGAACTTCGAAATAAGTGCGTTATATATTGCAATTGAGAAGGTCAAGAAATTACGAGCTCTATAATATGCATTTTGTAAGTTCATTTTATGAAAATTTGAATGAATGTTTAATTTTAAAACAGTCCTTTGATGACACAATTGGACTTCGAAATAACTGCGTTATATATTACAGTTGAGAATGTCAAGAAATAACGAGCTCTATAATATGCATTTTGTAAGTTAATTTTTTGAAATGATTCCAAGTTTCAAATTTAATTTAATTGTTAATTCTAAAACAATCCTTTGATGACACAGTTGGACTTCGAAATAAGTGCGTTATATATTGCAATTGAGAAGGTCAAGAAATTACGAGCTTTATAATATGCATTTTGTTAGTTCATTTTATGAAAATTTGAATGAATTTTTAATTTTAAAACAGTCCTTTGATGACCCAATTGGACTTCGAAATAACTGCGTTATATATTACAGTTGAGAAGGTCAAGAAATTACGAGCTCTATAATATGCATTTTGTAAGTTAATTTTATGAAATGATTCCAAGTTTCAAATTTAATTAAATTTTTAATTCTAAAACAATCCTTTGATGAAACAATTGAACTTCGAAATAAGTGCGTTATATATTACAGTTGAGAAGGTCAAGAAATTACGAGCTCTATAATATGCATTTTGTAAGTTCATTTTATGAAAATTTGAATGAATTTTTAATTTTAAAACAGTCCTTTGATGACCCAATTGGACTTCGAAATAACTGCGTTATATATTACAGTTGAGAAGGTCAAGAAATTACGAGCTCTATAATATGCATTTTGTAAGTTCATTTTATGAAATGATTCCAAGTTTCAAATTTAATTTAATTTTTAATTCTAAAACAATCCTTTGATGACACAATTGAACTTCGAAATAAGTGCGTTATATATTGCAATTGAGAAGGTCAAGAAATGACGAGCTCTATAATATGCATTTTGTAAGTTCATTTTATGAAAATTTGAATGAATTTTTAATTTTAAAACAGTCCTTTGATGACCCAATTGGACTTCGAAATAACTGCGTTATATATTACAGTTGAGAAGGTCAAGAAATTACGAGCTCTATAATATGCATTTTGTAAGTTAATTTTATGAAATGATTCCAAGTTTCAAATTTAATTTAATTTTTAATTCTAAAACAATCCTTTGATGAAACAATTGAACTTCGAAATAAGTGCGTTATATATTGCAATTGAGAAGGTCAAGAAATTACGAGCTCTATTATATGCATTTTGTAAGTTAATTTTATGAAATGATTCCAAGTTTCAAATTTAATTTAATTTTTAATTCTAAAACAATCCTTTGATGACACAATTGAACTTCGAAATAAGTGCGTTATATATTGCAATTGAGAAGGTCAAGAAATGACGAGCTCTATAATATGCATTTTGTAAGTTAATTTTATGAAATGATTCCAAGTTTCAAATTTAATTTAATTTTTAATTCTAAAACAATCCTTTGATGACACAATTGAACTTCGAAATAAGTGCGTTATATATTGCAATTGAGAAGGTCAAGAAATGACGAGCTCTATAATATGCATTTTGTAAGTTCATTTTATGAAAATTTGAATGAATTTTTAATTTTAAAACAGTCCTTTGATGACCCAATTGGACTTCGAAATAACTGCGTTATATATTACAGTTGAGAAGGTCAAGAAATGACGAGCTCTATAATATGCATTTTGTAAGTTAATTTTATGAAATGATTCCAAGTTTCAAATTTAATTTAATTTTTAATTCTAAAACAATCCTTTGATGAAACAATTGAACTTCGAAATAAGTGCGTTATATATTACAGTTGAGAAGGTCAAGAAATGACGAGCTCTATAATATGCATTTTGTAAGTTAATTTTATGAAATGATTCCAAGTTTCAAATTTAATTTAATTTTTAATTCTAAAACAATCCTTTGATGACACAATTGAACTTCGAAATAAGTGCGTTATATATTGCAATTGAGAAGGTCAAGAAATGACGAGCTCTATAATATGCATTTTGTAAGTTAATTTTATGAAATGATTCCAAGTTTCAAATTTAATTTAATTTTTAATTCTAAAACAATCCTTTGTTGACACAATTGAACTTCGAAATAAGTGCGTTATATATTGCAATTGAGAAGGTCAAGAAATGACGAGCTCTATAATATGCATTTTGTAAGTTCATTTTATGAAAATTTGAATGAATTTTTAATTTTAAAACAGTCCTTTGATGACCCAATTGGACTTCGAAATAACTGCGTTATATATTACAGTTGAGAAGGTCGAGAAATTACGAGCTCTATAATATGCATTTTGTAAGTTAATTTTATGAAATGATTCCAAGTTTCAAATTTAATTTAATTTTTAATTCTAAAACAATCCTTTGATGAAACAATTGAACTTCGAAATAAGTGCGTTATATATTGCAATTGAGAAGGTCAAGAAATTACGAGCTCTATTATATGCATTTTGTAAGTTAATTTTATGAAATGATTCCAAGTTTCAAATTTAATTTAATTTTTAATTCTAAAACAATCCTTTGATGACACAATTGAACTTCGAAATAAGTGCGTTATATATTGCAATTGAGAAGGTCAAGAAATGACGAGCTCTATAATATGCATTTTGTGAGTTAATTTTATGAAATGATTCCAAGTTTCAAATTTAATTTAATTTTTAATTCTAAAACAATCCTTTGTTGACACAATTGAACTTCGAAATAAGTGCGTTATATATTGCAATTGAGAAGGTCAAGAAATGACGAGCTCTATAATATGCATTTTGTAAGTTCATTTTATGAAAATTTGAATGAATTTTTAATTTTAAAACAGTCCTTTGATGACCCAATTGGACTTCGAAATAACTGCGTTATATATTACAGTTGAGAAGGTCAAGAAATTACGAGCTCTATAATATGCATTTTGTAAGTTAATTTTATGAAATGATTCCAAGTTTCAAATTTAATTTAATTTTTAATTCTAAAACAATCCTTTGATGAAACAATTGAACTTCGAAATAAGTGCGTTATATATTGCAATTGAGAAGATCAAGAAATGACGAGCTCTATAATATGCATTTTGTAAGTTCATTTTATGAAAATTTGAATGAATTTTTAATTTTAAAACAGTCCTTTGATGACCCAATTGGACTTCGAAATAACTGCGTTATATATTACAGTTGAGAAGGTCAAGAAATTACGAGCTCTATAATATGCATTTTGTAAGTTAATTTTATGAAATGATTCCAAGTTTCAAATTTAATTTAATTTTTAATTCTAAAACAATCCTTTGATGAAACAATTGAACTTCGAAATAAGTGAGTTATACATTACAACTGAGAAGGTCAAGAAATTACGAGCTCTATAATATGCATTTTGTAATTTAATTTTATGAAATGATTCCAAGTTTCAAATTTAATTTAATTTTTAATTCTAAAACAATCCTTTGATGAAACAATTGAACTTCGAAATAAGTGAGTTATACATTACAACTGAGAAGGTCAAGAAATTACGAGCTCTATAATATGCATTTTGTAATTTAATTTTATGAAATGATTCCAAGTTTCAAATTTAATTTAATTTTTAATTCTAAAACAATCCTTTGATGAAACAATTGAACTTCGAAATAAGTGAGTTATATATTACAACTGAGAAGGTCAAGAAATTACGAGCTCTATAATATGCATTTTGTAAGTTAATTTTATGAAATGATTCCAAGTTTCAAATTTAATTTAATTTTTAATTTTAAAACAGTCCTTTGATGACACAATTGGACTTCGAAATAACTGCGTTATATATTGCAATTGAGAAGGTCAAGAAATTACGAGCCTTATAATATGCATTTTGTAAGTTCATTTTATGAAAATTTGAATGAATGTTTAATTTTAAAACAGTCCTTTGATGACACAATTGGACTTCGAAATAAGTGCGTTATATATTACAGTTGAGAAGGTCAAGAAATTACGAGCTCTATAATATGCATTTTGTAATTTAATTTTATGAAATGATTCCAAGTTTCAAATTTAATTTAATTTTTAATTTTAAAACAGTCCTTTGATGACACAATTGGACTTCGAAATAACTGCGTTATATATTGCAATTGAGAAGGTCAAGAAATTACGAGCTCTATTATATGCATTTTGTAAGTTAATTTTATGAAATGATTCCAAGTTTCAAATTTAATTTAATTTTTAATTCTAAAACAATCCTTTGATGAAACAATTGAACTTCGAAATAAGTGAGTTATACATTACTACTGAGAAGGTCAAGAAATTACGAGCTCTATAATATGCATTTTGTAATTTAATTTTATGAAATGATTCCAAGTTTCAAATTTAATTTAATTTTTAATTCTAAAACAATCCTTTGATGAAACAATTGAACTTCGAAATAAGTGAGTTATATATTACAACTGAGAAGGTCAAGAAATTACGAGCTCTATAATATGCATTTTGTAAGTTAATTTTATGAAATGATTCCACGTTTCAAATTTAATTTAATTTTTAATTCTAAAACAATCCTTTGGTGAAACAATTGAACTTCGAAATAAGTGCGTTATATATTGCAATTGAGAAGGTCAAGAAATTACGAGCTCTATAATATGCATTTTGTAAGTTAATTTTATGAAATGATTCCAAGTTTCAAATTTAATTTAATTTTTAATTTTAAAACAGTCCTTTGATGACACAATTGGACTTCGAAATAAGTGCGTTATATATTACAGTTGAGAAGGTCAAGAAATTACGAGCTCTATAATATGCATTTTGTAAGTTAATTTTATGAAATGATTCCAAGTTTCAAATTTAATTTAATTTTTAATTTTAAAACAGTCCTTTGATGACACAATTGGACTTCGAAATAACTGCGTTATATATTGCAATTGAGAAGGTCAAGAAATTACGAGCTCTATAATATGCATTTTGTAAGTTAATTTTATGAAATGATTCCACGTTTCAAATTTAATTTAATTTTTAATTCTAAAACAATCCTTTGGTGAAACAATTGAACTTCGAAATAAGTGCGTTATATATTGCAATTGAGAAGGTCAAGAAATTACGAGCTCTATAATATGCATTTTGTAAGTTAATTTTATGAAATGATTCCAAGTTTCAAATTTAATTTAATTTTTAATTTTAAAACAGTCCTTTGATGACACAATTGGACTTCGAAATAAGTGCGTTATATATTACAGTTGAGAAGGTCAAGAAATTACGAGCTCTATAATATGCATTTTGTAAGTTAATTTTATGAAATGATTCCAAGTTTCAAATTTAATTTAATTTTTAATTCTAAAACAATCCTTTGATGAAACAATTGAACTTCGAAATAAGTGAGTTATATATTACAACTGAGAAGGTCAAGAAATTACGACCTCTATAATATGCATTTTGTAAGTTAATTTTATGAAATGATTCCAAGTTTCAAATTTAATTTAATTTTTAATTCTAAAACAATCCTTTGATGAAACAATTGAACTTCGAAATAAGTGAGTTATATATTACAACTGAGAAGGTCAAGAAATTACGAGCTCTATAATATGCATTTTGTAAGTTAATTTTATGAAATGATTCCACGTTTCAAATTTAATTTAATTTTTAATTCTAAAACAATCCTTTGGTGAAACAATTGAACTTCGAAATAAGTGAGTTATATATTACAACTGAGAAGGTCAAGAAATTACGAGCTCTATAATATGCATTTTGTAAGTTAATTTTATGAAATGATTCCACGTTTCAAATTTAATTTAATTTTTAATTCTAAAACAATCCTTTGGTGAAACAATTGAACTTCGAAATAAGTGCGTTATATATTGCAATTGAGAAGGTCAAGAAATTACGAGCTCTATAATATGCATTTTGTAAGTTAATTTTATGAAATGATTCCAAGTTTCAAATTTAATTTAATTTTTAATTTTAAAACAGTCCTTTGATGACACAATTGGACTTCGAAATAAGTGCGTTATATATTACAGTTGAGAAGGTCAAGAAATTACGAGCTCTATAATATGCATTTTGTAAGTTAATTTTATGAAATGATTCCAAGTTTCAAATTTAATTTAATTTTTAATTCTAAAACAATCCTTTGATGAAACAATTGAACTTCGAAATAAGTGAGTTATATATTACAACTGAGAAGGTCAAGAAATTACGAGCTCTATAATATGCATTTTGTAATTTAATTTTATGAAATGATTCCAAGTTTCAAATTTAATTTAATTTTTAATTCTAAAACAATCCTTTGATGAAACAATTGAACTTCGAAATAAGTGAGTTATATATTACAACTGAGAAGGTCAAGAAATTACGAGCTCTATAATATGCATTTTGTAAGTTAATTTTATGAAATGATTCCAAGTTTCAAATTTAATTTAATTTTTAATTCTAAAACAATCCTTTGGTAAAACAATTGAACTTCGAAATAAGTGCGTTATATATTGCAATTGAGAAGGTCAAGAAATTACGAGCTCTATAATATGCATTTTGTAAGTTAATTTTATGAAATGATTCCAAGTTTCAAATTTAATTTAATTTTTAATTTTAAAACAGTCCTTTGATGACACAATTGGACTTCGAAATAACTGCGTTATATATTGCAATTGAGAAGGTCAAGAAATTACGAGCTCTATAATATGCATTTTGTAAGTTAATTTTATGAAATGATTCCAAGTTTCAAATTTAATTTAATTTTTAATTCTAAAACAATCCTTTGGTGAAACAATTGAACTTCGAAATAAGTGAGTTATATATTACAACTGAGAAGGTCAAGAAATTACGAGCTCTATAATATGCATTTTGTAAGTTAATTTTATGAAATGATTCCAAGTTTCAAATTTAATTTAATTTTTAATTCTAAAACAATCCTTTGGTGAAACAATTGAACTTCGAAATAAGTGCGTTATATATTGCAATTGAGAAGGTCAAGAAATTACGAGCTCTATAAAATGCATTTTGTAAGTTAATTTTATGAAATGATTCCAAGTTTCAAATTTAATTTAATTTTTAATTCTAAAACAATCCTTTGGTGAAACAATTGAACTTCGAAATAAGTGCGTTATATATTGCAATTGAGAAGGTCAAGAAATTACGAGCTCTATAATATGCATTTTGTAAGTTAATTTTATGAAATGATTCCAAGTTTCAAATTTAATTTAATTTTTAATTCTTAAACAATCCTTTGATGAAACAATTGAACTTCGAAATAATTGAGTTATACATTACAACTGAGAAGGTCAAGAAATTACGAGCTCTATAATATGCATTTTGTAATTTAATTTTATGAAATGATTCCAAGTTTCAAATTTAATTTAATTTTTAATTCTAAAACAATCCTTTGATGAAACAATTGAACTTCGAAATAAGTGAGTTATACATTACAACTGAGAAGGTCAAGAAATTACGAGCTCTATAATATGCATTTTGTAATTTAATTTTATGAAATGATTCCAAGTTTCAAATTTAATTTAATTTTTAATTCTAAAACAATCCTTTGATGAAACAATTGAACTTCGAAATAAGTGAGTTATATATTACAACTGAGAAGGTCAAGAAATTACGAGCTCTATAATATGCATTTTGTAAGTTAATTTTATGAAATGATTCCAAGTTTCAAATTTAATTTAATTTTTAATTCTAAAACAATCCTTTGGTGAAACAATTGAACTTCGAAATAAGTGCGTTATATATTGCAATTGAGAAGGTCAAGAAATTACGAGCTCTATAATATGCATTTTGTAAGTTAATTTTATGAAATGATTCCACGTTTCAAATTTAATTTAATTTTTAATTCTAAAACAATCCTTTGGTGAAACAATTGAACTTCGAAATAAGTGCGTTATATATTGCAATTGAGAAGGTCAAGAAATTACGAGCTCTATAATATGCATTTTGTAAGTTAATTTTATGAAATGATTCCAAGTTTCAAATTTAATTTAATTTTTAATTTTAAAACAGTCCTTTGATGACACAATTGGACTTCGAAATAAGTGCGTTATATATTACAGTTGAGAAGGTCAAGAAATTACGAGCTCTATAATATGCATTTTGTAAGTTAATTTTATGAAATGATTCCAAGTTTCAAATTTAATTTAATTTTTAATTTTAAAACAGTCCTTTGATGACACAATTGGACTTCGAAATAACTGCGTTATATATTGCAATTGAGAAGGTCAAGAAATTACGAGCTCTATAATATGCATTTTGTAAGTTAATTTTATGAAATGATTCCACGTTTCAAATTTAATTTAATTTTTAATTCTAAAACAATCCTTTGGTGAAACAATTGAACTTCGAAATAAGTGCGTTATATATTGCAATTGAGAAGGTCAAGAAATTACGAGCTCTATAATATGCATTTTGTAAGTTAATTTTATGAAATGATTCCAAGTTTCAAATTTAATTTAATTTTTAATTTTAAAACAGTCCTTTGATGACACAATTGGACTTCGAAATAAGTGCGTTATATATTACAGTTGAGAAGGTCAAGAAATTACGAGCTCTATAATATGCATTTTGTAAGTTAATTTTATGAAATGATTCCAAGTTTCAAATTTAATTTAATTTTTAATTCTAAAACAATCCTTTGATGAAACAATTGAACTTCGAAATAAGTGAGTTATATATTACAACTGAGAAGGTCAAGAAATTACGACCTCTATAATATGCATTTTGTAAGTTAATTTTATGAAATGATTCCAAGTTTCAAATTTAATTTAATTTTTAATTCTAAAACAATCCTTTGATGAAACAATTGAACTTCGAAATAAGTGAGTTATATATTACAACTGAGAAGGTCAAGAAATTACGAGCTCTATAATATGCATTTTGTAAGTTAATTTTATGAAATGATTCCACGTTTCAAATTTAATTTAATTTTTAATTCTAAAACAATCCTTTGGTGAAACAATTGAACTTCGAAATAAGTGAGTTATATATTACAACTGAGAAGGTCAAGAAATTACGAGCTCTATAATATGCATTTTGTAAGTTAATTTTATGAAATGATTCCACGTTTCAAATTTAATTTAATTTTTAATTCTAAAACAATCCTTTGGTGAAACAATTGAACTTCGAAATAAGTGCGTTATATATTGCAATTGAGAAGGTCAAGAAATTACGAGCTCTATAATATGCATTTTGTAAGTTAATTTTATGAAATGATTCCAAGTTTCAAATTTAATTTAATTTTTAATTTTAAAACAGTCCTTTGATGACACAATTGGACTTCGAAATAAGTGCGTTATATATTACAGTTGAGAAGGTCAAGAAATTACGAGCTCTATAATATGCATTTTGTAAGTTAATTTTATGAAATGATTCCAAGTTTCAAATTTAATTTAATTTTTAATTCTAAAACAATCCTTTGATGAAACAATTGAACTTCGAAATAAGTGAGTTATATATTACAACTGAGAAGGTCAAGAAATTACGAGCTCTATAATATGCATTTTGTAATTTAATTTTATGAAATGATTCCAAGTTTCAAATTTAATTTAATTTTTAATTCTAAAACAATCCTTTGATGAAACAATTGAACTTCGAAATAAGTGAGTTATATATTACAACTGAGAAGGTCAAGAAATTACGAGCTCTATAATATGCATTTTGTAAGTTAATTTTATGAAATGATTCCAAGTTTCAAATTTAATTTAATTTTTAATTCTAAAACAATCCTTTGGTAAAACAATTGAACTTCGAAATAAGTGCGTTATATATTGCAATTGAGAAGGTCAAGAAATTACGAGCTCTATAATATGCATTTTGTAAGTTAATTTTATGAAATGATTCCAAGTTTCAAATTTAATTTAATTTTTAATTTTAAAACAGTCCTTTGATGACACAATTGGACTTCGAAATAACTGCGTTATATATTGCAATTGAGAAGGTCAAGAAATTACGAGCTCTATAATATGCATTTTGTAAGTTAATTTTATGAAATGATTCCAAGTTTCAAATTTAATTTAATTTTTAATTCTAAAACAATCCTTTGGTGAAACAATTGAACTTCGAAATAAGTGAGTTATATATTACAACTGAGAAGGTCAAGAAATTACGAGCTCTATAATATGCATTTTGTAAGTTAATTTTATGAAATGATTCCAAGTTTCAAATTTAATTTAATTTTTAATTCTAAAACAATCCTTTGGTGAAACAATTGAACTTCGAAATAAGTGCGTTATATATTGCAATTGAGAAGGTCAAGAAATTACGAGCTCTATAAAATGCATTTTGTAAGTTAATTTTATGAAATGATTCCAAGTTTCAAATTTAATTTAATTTTTAATTCTAAAACAATCCTTTGGTGAAACAATTGAACTTCGAAATAAGTGCGTTATATATTGCAATTGAGAAGGTCAAGAAATTACGAGCTCTATAATATGCATTTTGTAAGTTAATTTTATGAAATGATTCCAAGTTTCAAATTTAATTTAATTTTTAATTCTAAAACAATCCTTTGATGAAACAATTGAACTTCGAAATAATTGAGTTATACATTACAACTGAGAAGGTCAAGAAATTACGAGCTCTATAATATGCATTTTGTAATTTAATTTTATGAAATGATTCCAAGTTTCAAATTTAATTTAATTTTTAATTCTAAAACAATCCTTTGATGAAACAATTGAACTTCGAAATAAGTGAGTTATACATTACAACTGAGAAGGTCAAGAAATTACGAGCTCTATAATATGCATTTTGTAATTTAATTTTATGAAATGATTCCAAGTTTCAAATTTAATTTAATTTTTAATTCTAAAACAATCCTTTGATGAAACAATTGAACTTCGAAATAAGTGAGTTATATATTACAACTGAGAAGGTCAAGAAATTACGAGCTCTATAATATGCATTTTGTAAGTTAATTTTATGAAATGATTCCAAGTTTCAAATTTAATTTAATTTTTAATTCTAAAACAATCCTTTGGTGAAACAATTGAACTTCGAAATAAGTGCGTTATATATTGCAATTGAGAAGGTCAAGAAATTACGAGCTCTATAATATGCATTTTGTAAGTTAATTTTATGAAATGATTCCAAGTTTCAAATTTAATTTAATTTTTAATTCTAAAACAATCCTTTGGTGAAACAATTGAACTTCGAAATAAGTGCGTTATATATTGCAATTGAGAAGGTCAAGAAATTACGAGCTCTATAATATGCATTTTGTAAGTTAATTTTATGAAATGATTCCAAGTTTCAAATTTAATTTAATTTTTAATTCTAAAACAATCCTTTGATGAAACAATTGAACTTCGAAATAACTGCGTTATATATTGCAATTGAGAAGGTCAAGAAATTACGAGCTCTATAATATGCATTTTGTAAGTTAATTTTATGAAATGATTCCAAGTTTCAAATTTAATTTAATTTTTAATTCTAAAACAATCCTTTGATGAAACAATTGAACTTCGAAATAAGTGAGTTATATATTACAACTGAGAAGGTCAAGAAATTACGAGCTCTATAATATGCATTTTGTAAGTTAATTTTATGAAATGATTCCAAGTTTCAAATTTAATTTAATTTTTAATTCTAAAACAATCCTTTGGTGAAACAATTGAACTTCGAAATAAGTGCGTTATATATTGCAATTGAGAAGGTCAAGAAATTACGAGCTCTATAATATGCATTTTGTAAGTTCATTTTATGAAAATTTGAATGAATGTTTAATTTTAAAACAGTCCTTTGATGACACAATTGGACTTCGAAATAAGTGCGTTATATATTACAGTTGAGAAGGTCAAGAAATTACGAGCTCTATAATATGCATTTTGTAATTTAATTTTATGAAATGATTCCAAGTTTCAAATTTAATTTAATTTTTAATTTTAAAACAGTCCTTTGATGACACAATTGGACTTCGAAATAACTGCGTTATATATTGCAATTGAGAAGGTCAAGAAATTACGAGCTCTATAATATGCATTTTGTAAGTTAATTTTATGAAATGATTCCAAGTTTCAAATTTAATTTAATTTTTAATTCTAAAACAATCCTTTGATGAAACAATTGAACTTCGAAATAAGTGAGTTATACATTACAACTGAGAAGGTCAAGAAATTACGAGCTCTATAATATGCATTTTGTTATTTAATTTTATGAAATGATTCCAAGTTTCAAATTTAATTTAATTTTTAATTCTAAAACAATCCTTTGATGAAACAATTGAACTTCGAAATAAGTGAGTTATATATTACAACTTAGAAGGTCAAGAAATTACGAGCTCTATAATATGCATTTTGTAAGTTAATTTTATGAAATGATTCCAAGTTTCAAATTTAATTTAATTTTTAATTCTAAAACAATCCTTTGGTGAAACAATTGAACTTCGAAATAAGTGCGTTATATATTGCAATTGAGAAGGTCAAGAAATTACGAGCTCTATAATATGCATTTTGTAAGTTAATTTTATGAAATGATTCCAAGTTTCAAATTTAATTTAATTTTTAATTTTAAAACAGTCCTTTGATGACACAATTGGACTTCGAAATAAGTGCGTTATATATTACAGTTGAGAAGGTCAAGAAATTACGAGCTCTATAATATGCATTTTGTAAGTTAATTTTATGAAATGATTCCAAGTTTCAAATTTAATTTAATTTTTAATTCTAAAACAATCCTTTGATGAAACAATTGAACTTCGAAATAAGTGAGTTATACATTACAACTGAGAAGGTCAAGAAATTACGAGCTCTATAATATGCATTTTGTAATTTAATTTTATTTAATGATTCCAAGTTTCAAATTTAATTTAATTTTTAATTCTAAAACAATCCTTTGATGAAACAATTGAACTTCGAAATAAGTGAGTTATACATTACAACTGAGAAGGTCAAGAAATTACGAGCTCTATAATATGCATTTTGTAAGTTAATTTTATGAAATGATTCCAAGTTTCAAATTTAATTTAATTTTTAATTCTAAAACAATCCTTTGATGAAACAATTGAACTTCGAAATAAGTGAGTTATATATTACAACTGAGAAGGTCAAGAAATTACGAGCTCTATAATATGCATTTTGTAAGTTAATTTTATGAAATGATTCCAAGATTCAAATTTAATTTAATTTTTAATTCTAAAACAATCCTTTGATGACACAATTGAACTTCGAAGTAAGTGCGTTATATATTGCAATTGAGAAGGTCAAGAAATTACGAGCTCTATAATATGCATTTTGTAAGTTAATTTTATGAAATGATTCCAAGTTTCAAATTAAATTTAATTTTTAATTCTAAAACAATCCTTTGATAAAACAATTGAACTTCGAAATAAGTGAGTTATATATTACAACTGAGAAGGTCAAGAAATTACGAGCTCTATAATATGCATTTTGTAAGTTAATTTTATGAAATGATTCCAAGTTTCAAATTTAATTTAATTTTTAATTCTAAAACAATCCTTTGGTGAAACAATTGAACTTCGAAATAAGTGCGTTATATATTGCAATTGAGAAGGTCAAGAAATTACGAGCTCTATAATATGCATTTTGTAATTTAATTTTATGAAATGATTCCAAGTTTCAAATTTAATTTAATTTTTAATTCTAAAACAATCCTTTGATGAAACAATTGAACTTCGAAATAAGTGAGTTATACATTACAACTGAGAAGGTCAAGAAATTACGAGCTCTATAATATGCATTTTGTAATTTAATTTTATGAAATGATTCCAAGTTTCAAATTTAATTTAATTTTTAATTCTAAAACAATCCTTTGATGAAACAATTGAACTTCGAAATAAGTGAGTTATACATTACAACTGAGAAGGTCAAGAAATTACGAGCTCTATAATATGCATTTTGTAAGTTAATTTTATGAAATGATTCCAAGTTTCAAATTTAATTTAATTTTTAATTCTAAAACAATCCTTTGATGAAACAATTGAACTTCGAAATAAGTGAGTTATATATTACAACTGAGAAGGTCAAGAAATTACGAGCTCTATAATATGCATTTTGTAAGTTAATTTTATGAAATGATTCCAAGTTTCAAATTTAATTGAATTTTTAATTTTAAAACAGTCCTTTGATGACACAATTGGACTTCGAAATAACTGCGTTATATATTGCAATTGAGAAGGTCAAGAAATTACGAGCTCTATAATATGCATTTTGTAAGTTAATTTTATGAAATGATTCCAAGTTTCAAATTTAATTTAATTTTTAATTCTAAAACAATCCTTTGATGAAACAATTGAACTTCGAAATAAGTGAGTTATACATTACAACTGAGAAGGTCAAGAAATTACGAGCTCTATAATATGCATTTTGTAAGTTAATTTTATGAAATGATTCCAAGTTTCAAATTTAATTTAATTTTTAATTCTAAAACAATCCGTTGATGAAACAATTGAACTTCGAAATAAGTGAGTTATACATTACAACTGAGAAGGTCAAGAAATTACGAGCTCTATAATATGCATTTTGTAAGTTAATTTTATGAAATGATTCCAAGTTTCAAATTTAATTTAATTTTTAATTCTAAAACAATCCTTTGATGAAACAATTGAACTTCGAAATAAGTGAGTTATATATTACAACTGAGAAGGTCAAGAAATTACGAGCTCTATAATATGCATTTTGTAAGTTAATTTTATGAAATGATTCCAAGTTTCAAATTTAATTTAATTTTTAATTCTAAAACAATCCTTTGGTGAAACAATTGAACTTCGAAATAAGTGCGTTATATATTGCAATTGAGAAGGTCAAGAAATTACGAGCTCTATAATATGCATTTTGTAAGTTAATTTTATGAAATGATTCCAAGTTTCAAATTTAATTTAATTTTTAATTTTAAAACAGTCCTTTGATGACACAATTGGACTTCGAAATAACTGCGTTTTATATTGCAATTGAGAAGGTCAAGAAATTACGAGCTCTATAATATGCATTTTGTAAGTTCATTTTATGAAAATTTGAATGAATGTTTAATTTTAAAACAGTCCTTTGATGACACAATTGGACTTCGAAATAAGTGCGTTATATATTACAGTTGAGAAGGTCAAGAAATTACGAGCTCTATAATATGCATTTTGTAAGTTAATTTTATGAAATGATTCCAAGTTTCAAATTAAATTTAATTTTTAATTCTAAAACAATCCTTTGATGAAACAATTGAACTTCGAAATAAGTGAGTTATATATTACAACTGAGAAGGTCAAGAAATTACGAGCTCTATAATATGCATTTTGTAAGTTAATTTTATGAAATGATTCCAAGTTTCAAATTTAATTTAATTTTTAATTCTAAAACAATCCTTTGATGACACAATTGAAATTCGAAATAAGTGCGTTATAATATATATTGCAATTGAGAAGGTCAAGAAATTACGAGCTCTATAATATGCATTTTGTAAGTTAATTTTATAAAATGATTCCAAGTTTCAAATTAAATTTAATTTTTAATTCTAAAACAATCCTTTGATGAAACAATTGAACTTCGAAATAAGTGAGTTATATATTACAACTGAGAAGGTCAAGAAATTACGAGCTCTATAATATGCATTTTGTAAGTTAATTTTATGAAATGATTCCAAGTTTCAAATTTAATTTAATTTTTAATTCTAAAACAATCCTTTGGTGAAACAATTGAACTTCGAAATAAGTGCGTTATATATTGCAATTGAGAAGGTCAAGAAATTACGAGCTCTATAATATGCATTTTGTAAGTTAATTTTATGAAATGATTCCAAGTTTCAAATTTAATTTAATTTTTAATTTTAAAACAGTCCTTTGATGACACAATTGGACTTCGAAATAACTGCGTTATATATTGCAATTGAGAAGGTCAAGAAATTACGAGCTCTATAATATGCATTTTGTAAGTTCATTTTATGAAAATTTGAATGAATGTTTAATTTTAAAACAGTCCTTTGATGACACAATTGGACTTCGAAATAAGTGCGTTATATATTACAGTTGAGAAGGTCAAGAAATTACGAGCTCTATAATATGCATTTTGTAAGTTAATTTTATGAAATGATTCCAAGTTTCAAATTAAATTTAATTTTTAATTCTAAAACAATCCTTTGATGAAACAATTGAACTTCGAAATAAGTGAGTTATATATTACAACTGAGAAGGTCAAGAAATTACGAGCTCTATAATATGCATTTTGTAAGTTAATTTTATGAAATGATTCCAAGTTTCAAATTTAATTTAATTTTTAATTCTAAAACAATCCTTTGATGACACAATTGAACTTCGAAATAAGTGCGTTATATATTGCAATTGAGAAGGTCAAGAAATTACGAGCTCTATAATATGCATTTTGTAAGTTAATTTTATGAAATGATTCCAAGTTTCAAATTAAATTTAATTTTTAATTCTAAAACAATCCTTTGATGAAACAATTGAACTTCGAAATAAGTGAGTTATATATTACAACTGAGAAGGTCAAGAAATTACGAGCTCTATAATATGCATTTTGTAAGTTAATTTTATGAAATGATTCCAAGTTTCAAATTTAATTTAATTTTTAATTCTAAAACAATTCTTTGGTGAAACAATTGAACTTCGAAATAAGTGCGTTATATATTGCAATTGAGAAGGTCAAGAAATTACGAGCTCTATAATATGCATTTTGTAAGTTAATTTTATGAAATGATTCCAAGTTTCAAATTAAATTTAATTTTTAATTCTAAAACAATCCTTTGATGAAACAATTGAACTTCGAAATAAGTGAGTTATATATTACAACTGAGAAGGTCAAGAAATTACGAGCTCTATAATATGCATTTTGTAAGTTAATTTTATGAAATGATTCCAAGTTTCAAATTTAATTTAATTTTTAATTCTAAAACAATCCTTTGGTGAAACAATTGAACTTCGAAATAAGTGCGTTATATATTGCAATTGAGAAGGTCAAGAAATTACGAGCTCTATAATATGCATTTTGTAAGTTAATTTTATGAAATGATTCCAAGTTTCAAATTAAATTTAATTTTTAATTCTAAAACAATCCTTTGATGAAACAATTGAACTTCGAAATAAGTGAGTTATATATTACAACTGAGAAGGTCAAGAAATTACGAGCTCTATAATATGCATTTTGTAAGTTAATTTTATGAAATGATTCCAAGTTTCAAATTTAATTTAATTTTTAATTCTAAAACAATCCTTTGGTGAAACAATTGAACTTCGAAATAAGTGCGTTATATATTGCAATTGAGAAGGTCAAGAAATTACGAGCTCTATAATATGCATTTTGTAAGTTAATTTTATGAAATGATTCCAAGTTTCAAATTTAATTTAATTTTTAATAATAAAACAGTCCTTTGATGACACAATTGGACTTCGAAATAACTGCGTTATATATTGCAATTGAGAAGGTCAAGAAATTACGAGCTCTATAATATGCATTTTGTAAGTTAATTTTATGAAATGATTCCAAGTTTCAAATTTAATTTAATTTTTAATTCTAAAACAATCCTTTGATGAAACAATTGAACTTCGAAATAAGTGAGTTATACATTACAACTGAGAAGGTCAAGAAATTACGAGCTCTATAATATGCATTTTGTAATTTAATTTTATGAAATGATTCCAAGTTTCAAATTTAATTTAATTTTTAATTCTAAAACAATCCTTTGATGAAACAATTGAACTTCGAAATAAGTGAGTTATATATTACAACTGAGAAGGTCAAGAAATTACGAGCTCTATAATATGCATTTTGTAAGTTAATTTTATGAAATGATTCCAAGTTTCAAATTTAATTTAATTTTTAATTCTAAAACAATCCTTTGGTGAAACAATTGAACTTCGAAATAAGTGCGTTATATATTGCAATTGAGAAGGTCAAGAAATTACGAGCTCTATAATATGCATTTTGTAAGTTAATTTTATGAAATGATTCCAAGTTTCAAATTTAATTTAATTTTTAATTTTAAAACAGTCCTTTGATGACACAATTGGACTTCGAAATAACTGCGTTATATATTGCAATTGAGAAGGTCAAGAAATTACGAGCTCTATAATATGCATTTTGTAAGTTCATTTTATGAAAATTTGAATGAATGTTTAATTTTAAAACAGTCCTTTGATGACACAATTGGACTTCGAAATAAGTGCGTTATATATTACAGTTGAGAAGGTCAAGAAATTACGAGCTCTATAATATGCATTTTGTAAGTTAATTTTATGAAATGATTCCAAGTTTCAAATTTAATTTAATTTTTAATTCTAAAACAATCCTTTGATGAAACAATTGAACTTCGAAATAAGTGAGTTATACATTACAACTGAGAAGGTCAAGAAATTACGAGCTCTATAATATGCATTTTGTAATTTAATTTTATGAAATGATTCCAAGTTTCAAATTTAATTTAATTTTTAATTCTAAAACAATCCTTTGATGAAACAATTGAATTTCGAAATAAGTGAGTTATATATTACAACTGAGAAGGTCAAGAAATTACGAGCCCTATAATATGCATTTTGTAAGTTCATTTTATGAAAATTTGAATGAATGTTTAATTTTAAAACAGTCCTTTGATGACACAATTGGACTTCGAAATAAGTGCGTTATATATTACAGTTGAGAAGGTCAAGAAATTACGAGCTCTATAATATGCATTTTGTAAGTTAATTTTATGAAATGATTCCAAGTTTCAAATTTAATTTAATTTTTAATTCTAAAACAATCCTTTGATGAAACAATTGAACTTCGAAATAAGTGAGTTATATATTACAACTGAGAAGGTCAAGAAATTACGAGCTCTATAATATGCATTTTGTAAGTTAATTTTATGAAATGATTCCAAGTTTCAAATTTAATTTAATTTTTAATTCTAAAACAATCCTTTGGTGAAACAATTGAACTTCGAAATAAGTGCGTTATATATTGCAATTGAGAAGGTCAAGAAATTACGAGCTCTATAATATGCATTTTGTAAGTTAATTTTATGAAAATTTGAATGAATGTTTAATTTTAAAACAGTCCTTTGATGACACAATTGGACTTCGAAATAAGTGCGTTATATATTGCAATTGAGAAGGTCAAGAAATTACGAGCTCTATAATATGCATTTTGTAAGTTAATTTTATGAAATGATTCCAAGTTTCAAATTTAATTTAATTTTTAATTCTAAAACAATCCTTTGATGAAACAATTGAACTTCGAAATAAGTGAGTTATATATTACAACTGAGAAGGTCAAGAAATTACGAGCTCTATAATATGCATTTTGTAAGTTAATTTTATGAAATGATTCCAAGTTTCAAATTTAATTTAATTTTTAATTTTAAAACAGTCCTTTGATGACACAATTGGACTTCGAAATAACTGCGTTATATATTGCAATTGAGAAGGTCAAGAAATTACGAGCTCTATAATATGCATTTTGTAAGTTCATTTTATGAAAATTTGAATGAATGTTTAATTTTAAAACAGTCCTTTGATGACACAATTGGACTTCGAAATAAGTGCGTTATATATTACAGTTGAGAAGGTCAAGAAATTACGAGCTCTATAATATGCATTTTGTAAGTTAATTTTATGAAATGATTCCAAGTTTCAAATTTAATTTAATTTTTAATTCTAAAACAATCCTTTGATGAAACAATTGAACTTCGAAATAAGTGAGTTATATATTACAACTGAGAAGGTCAAGAAATTACGAGCTCTATAATATGCATTTTGTAATTTAATTTTATGAAATGATTCCAAGTTTCAAATTTAATTTAATTTTTAATTCTAAAACAATGCTTTGATGAAACAATTGAACTTCGAAATAAGTGTGTTATATATTACAACTGAGAAGGTCAAGAAATTACGAGCTCTATAATATGCATTTTGTAAGTTCATTTTATGAAAATTTGAATGAATGTTTAATTTTAAAACAGTCCTTTGATGACACAATTGGACTTCGAAATAAGTGCGTTATATATTACAGTTGAGAAGGTCAAGAAATTACGAGCTCTATAATATGCATTTTGTAAGTTAATTTTATGAAATGATTCCAAGTTTCAAATTTAATTTAATTTTTAATTCTAAAACAATCCTTTGATGAAACAATTGAACTTCGAAATAAGTGAGTTATATATTACAACTGAGAAGGTCAAGAAATTACGAGCTCTATAATATGCATTTTGTAAGTTAATTTTATGAAATGATTCCAAGTTTCAAATTTAATTTAATTTTTAATTCTAAAACAATCCTTTGGTGAAACAATTGAACTTCGAAATAAGTGCGTTATATATTGCAATTGAGAAGGTCAAGAAATTACGAGCTCTATAATATGCATTTTGTAAGTTCATTTTATGAAAATTTGAATGAATGTTTAATTTTAAAACAGTCCTTTGATGACACAATTGGACTTCGAAATAAGTGCGTTATATATTGCAATTGAGAAGGTCAAGAAATTACGAGCTCTATAATATGCATTTTGTAAGTTCATTTTATGAAAAGATTCCAAGTTTCAAATTTACTTTAATTTTTAATTCTAAAACAAACCTTTGATGAAACAATTGAACTTCGAAATAAGTGAGTTATATATTACAACTGAGAAGGTCAAGCAATTACGAGCTCTATAATATGCATTTTGTAAGTTCATTTTATGAAATGATTCCAAGTTTCAAATTTAATTTAATTTTTAATTCTAAAACAATCCTTTGGTGAAACAATTGAACTTCGAAATAAGTGCGTTATATATTGCAATTGAGAAGGTCAAGAAATTACGAGCTCTATAATATGCATTTTGTAAGTTAATTTTATGAAATGATTCCAAGTTTCAAATTTAATTTAATTTTTAATTCTAAAACAATCCTTTGATGAAACAATTTAACTTCGAAATAAGTGAGTTATATATTACAACTGAGAAGGTCAAGAAATTACGAGCTCTATAATATGCATTTTGTAAGTTAATTTTATGAAATGATTCCAAGTTTCAAATTTAATTTAATTTTTAATTTTAAAACAGTCCTTTAATGACACAATTGGACTTCGAAATAACTGCGTTATATATTGCAATTGATAAGTCAAGAAATTACGAGCTCTATAATATGCATTTTGTAAGTTCATTTTATAAAAATTTGAATGAATGTTTAATTTTAAAACAGTCCTTTGATGATAAAATTGGACTTCGAAATAAGTGCGTTATATATTACAGTTGAGAAGGTCAAGAAATTACGAGCTCTATAATATGCATTTTGTAAGTTAATTTAATGAAATGATTCCAAGTTTCAAATTTAATTTAATTTTTAATTCTAAAACAATCCTTTGATGAAACAATTGAACTTCGAAATAAGTGAGTTATATATTACAACTGAGAAGGTCAGGAAATTACGAGCTCTATAATATGCATTTTGTAAGTTAATTTTATGAAATGATTCCAAGTTTCAAATTTAATTTAATTTTATTTCTAAAACAATCCTTTGGTGAAACAATTGAACTTCGAAATAAGTGCGTTATATATTGCAATTGAGAAGGTCAAGAAATTACGAGCTCTATAATATGCATTTTGTAAGTTAATTTTATGAAATGATTCCAAGTTTCAAATTTAATTTAATTTTTAATTTTAAAACAGTCCTTTGATGACACAATTGGACTTCGAAATAACTGCGTTATATATTGCAATTGAGAAGGTCAAGAAATTACGAGCTCTATAATATGCATTTTGTAAGTTCATTTTATGAAAATTTTAATGAATGTTTAATTTTAAAACAGTCCTTTGATGACACAATTGGACTTCGAAATAAGTGCGTTATATATTACAGTTGAGAAGGTCAAGAAATTACGAGCTCTATAATATGCATTTTGTAAGTTAATTTTATGAAATGATTCCAAGTTTCAAATTTAATTTAATTTTTAATTCTAAAACAATCCTTTGATGAAACAATTGAACTTCGAAATAAGTGAGTTATATATAACAACTGAGAAGGTCAGGAAATTACGAGCTCTATAATATGCATTTTGTAAGTTAATTTTATGAAATGATTCCAAGTTTCAAATTTAATTTAATTTTATTTCTAAAACAATCCTTTGGTGAAACAATTGAACTTCGAAATAAGTGCGTTATATATTGCAATTGAGAAGGTCAAGGAATTACGAGCTCCATAATATGCATTTTGTAAGTTAATTTTATGAAATGATTCCAAGTTTCAAATTTAATTTAATTTTTAATTATAAAACAATCCTTTACTGAAACAATTGAACTTCGAAATAAGTGAGTTATATATTACAACTGAGAAGGTCAAGAAATTACGAGCTCTATAATATGCATTTTGTAAGTTAATTTTATGAAATGATTCCAAGTTTCAAATTTAATTTAATTTTTAATTCTATAACAATCCTTTGATGAAACAATTGAACTTCGAAATAAGTGAGTTATATATTACAACTGAGAAGGTCAAGAAATTACGAGCTCTATAATATGCATTTTGTAAGTTCATTTTATGAAATGATTCCAAGTTTCAAATTCAATTTAATTTTTAATTCTAAAACAATCCTTTGGTGAAACAATTGAACTTCGAAATAATTGCGTTATATATTGCAATTGAGAAGATCAAGAAATTACGAACTCTATAATATGCATTTTGTAAGTTCATTTTATGAAATGATTCCAAGTTTCAAATTGAATTTAATTTTTAATTCTAAAACAATCCTTTGATGAAACAATTGAACCTCGAAATAAGTGAGTTATATATTACAACTGAGAAGGTCAGGAAATTACGAGCTCTATAATATGCATTTTGTAAGTTAATTTTATGAAATGATTCCAAGTTTCAAATTTAATTTAATTTTTAATTCTAAAATAATCCTTTGATGAAACAATTGAACTTCGAAATAAGTGAGTTATATATTACAACTGAGAAGGTCAGGAAATTACGAGCTCTATAATATGCATTTTGTAAGTTAATTTTATGAAATGATTCCAAGTTTCAAACTTAATTTAATTTTATTTCTAAAACAATCCTTTGGTGAAACAATTGAACTTCGAAATAAGTGCGTTATATATTGCAATTGAGAAGGTCAAGAAATTACGGGCTCTATAATATGCATTTTGTAAGTTAATTTTATGAAATGATTCCAAGTTTCAAATTTAATTTAATTTTTAATTCTAAAACAATCCTTTACTGAAACAATTGAACTTCGAAATAAGTGAGTTATATATAACAACTGAGAAGGTCAGGAAATTACGAGCTCTATAATATGCATTTTGTAAGTTAATTTTATGAAATGATTCCAAGTTTCAAATTTAATTTAATTTTATTTCTAAAACAATCCTTTGGTGAAACAATTGAACTTCGAAATAAGTGCGTTATATATTGCAATTGAGAAGGTCAAGGAATTACGAGCTCCATAATATGCATTTTGTAAGTTAATTTTATGAAATGATTCCAAGTTTCAAATTTAATTTAATTTTTAATTCTAAAACAATCCTTTACTGAAACAATTGAACTTCGAAATAAGTGAGTTATATATAACAACTGAGAAGGTCAGGAAATTACGAGCTCTATAATATGCATTTTGTAAGTTAATTTTATGAAATGATTCCAAGTTTCAAATTTAATTTAATTTTATTTCTAAAACAATCCTTTGGTGAAACAATTGAACTTCGAAATAAGTGCGTTATATATTGCAATTGAGAAGGTCAAGGAATTACGAGCTCCATAATATGCATTTTGTAAGTTCATTTTATGAAATGATTCCAAGTTTCAAATATAATTTAATTTTTAATTCTAAAACAATCCTTTACTGAAACAATTGAACTTCGAAATAATTGCGTTATATATTGCAATTGAGAAGGTCAAGAAATTACGAGCTCTATAATATGCATTTTGTAAGTTCATTTTATGAAATGATTCCAAGTTTCAAATTGAATTTAATTTTTAATTCTAAAACAATCCTTTACTGAAACAATTAAACTTCGAAATAAGTGAGTTATATATAACAACTGAGAAGGTCAGGAAACTACGAGCTCTATAATATGCATTTTGTAAGTTAATTTTATGAAATGATTCCAAGTTTCAAATTTAATTTAATTTTATTTCTAAAACAATCCTTTGGTGAAACAATTGAACTTCGAAATAAGTGCGTTATATATTGCAATTGAGAAGGTCAAGGAATTACGAGCTCCATAATATGCATTTTGTAAGTTCATTTTATGAAATGATTCCAAGTTTCAAATTTAATTTAATTTTTAATTCTAAAACAATCCTTTACTGAAACAATTGAACTTCGAAATAATTGCGTTATATATTGCAATTGAGAAGGTCAAGAAATTACGAGCTCTATAATATGCATTTTGTAAGTTCATTTTATGAAATGATTCCAAGTTTCAAATTGAATTTAATTTTTAATTCTAAAACAATCCTTTGATGAAACAATTGAACCTCGAAATAAGTGAGTTATATATTACAACTGAGAAGGTCAGGAAATTACGAGCTCTATAATATGCATTTTGTAAGTTAATTTTATGAAATGATTCCAAGTTTCAAATTTAATTTAATTTTTAATTCTAAAACAATCCTTTGATGAAACAATTGAACTTCGAAATAAGTGAGTTATATATTACAACTGAGAAGGTCAGGAAATTACGAGCTCTATAATATGCATTTTGTAAGTTAATTTTATGAAATGATTCCAAGTTTCAAACTTAATTTAATTTTATTTCTAAAACAATCCTTTGGTGAAACAATTGAACTTCGAAATAAGTGCGTTATATATTGCAATTGAGAAGGTCAAGAAATTACGGGCTCTATAATATGCATTTTGTAAGTTAATTTTATGAAATGATTCCAAGTTTCAAATTTAATTTAATTTTTAATTCTAAAACAATCCTTTACTGAAACAATTGAACTTCGAAATAAGTGAGTTATATATAACAACTGAGAAGGTCAGGAAATTACGAGCTCTATAATATGCATTTTGTAAGTTAATTTTATGAAATGATTCCAAGTTTCAAATTTAATTTAATTTTATTTCTAAAACAATCCTTTGGTGAAACAATTGAACTTCGAAATAAGTGCGTTATATATTGCAATTGAGAAGGTCAAGGAATTACGAGCTCCATAATATGCATTTTGTAAGTTAATTTTATGAAATGATTCCAAGTTTCAAATTTAATTTAATTTTTTATTCTAAAACAATCCTTTACTGAAACAATTGAACTTCGAAATAAGTGAGTTATATATTACAACTGAGAAGGTCAAGAAATTACGAGCTCTATAATATGCATTTTGTAAGTTAATTTTATGAAATGATTCCAAGTTTCAAATTTAATTTAATTTTTAATTCTATAACAATCCTTTGATGAAACAATTGAACTTCGAAATAAGTGAGTTATATATTACAACTGAGAAGGTCAAGAAATTACGAGCTCTATAATATGCATTTTGTAAGTTCATTTTATGAAATGATTCCAAGTTTCAAATTCAATTTAATTTTTAATTCTAAAACAATCCTTTGGTGAAACAATTGAACTTCGAAATAATTGCGTTATATATTGCAATTGAGAAGGTCAAGAAATTACGAGCTCTATAATATGCATTTTGTAAGTTCATTTTATGAAATGATTCCAAGTTTCAAATTGAATTTAATTTTTAATTCTAAAACAATCCTTTGATGAAACAATTGAACCTCGAAATAAGTGAGTTATATATTACAACTGAGAAGGTCAGGAAATTACGAGCTCTATAATATGCATTTTGTAAGTTAATTTTATGAAATGATTCCAAGTTTCAAATTTAATTTAATTTTTAATTCTAAAACAATCCTTTGATGAAACAATTGAACTTCGAAATAAGTGAGTTATATATTACAACTGAGAAGGTCAGGAAATTACGAGCTCTATAATATGCATTTTGTAAGTTAATTTTATGAAATGATTCCAAGTTTCAAACTTAATTTAATTTTAATTCTAAAACAATCCTTTACTGAAACAATTGAACTTCGAAATAAGTGAGTTATATATTACAACTGAGAAGGTCAAGAAATTACGAGCTCTATAATATGCATTTTGTAAGTTATTTTTATGAAATGATTCCAAGTTTCAAATTTAATTTAATTTTTAATTCTATAACAATCCTTTGATGAAACAATTGAACTTCGAAATAAGTGAGTTATATATTACAACTGAGAAGGTCAAGAAATTACGAGCTCTATAATATGCATTTTGTAAGTTCATTTTATGAAATGATTCCAAGTTTCAAATTTAATTTAATTTTTAATTCTAAAACAATCCTTTGATGAAACAATTGAAGTTCGAAATAAGTGAGTTATATATTACAACTGAGAAGGTCAAGAAATTACGAGCTCTATAATATGCATTTTGTAAGTTCATTTTATGAAAATTTGAATGAATTTTTAATTTTAAAACAGTCCTTTGATGACACAATTGGACTTCGAAATAAGTGCGTTATATATTACAGTTGAGAAGGTCAAGAAATAACGAGCTCTATAATATGCATTTTGTAAGTTAATTTTATGAAATGATTCCAAGTTTCAAATTTAATTTAATTTTTAATTCTAAAACAATCCTTTGATGAAACAATTGAAGTTCGTAATAAGTGAGTTATATATTACAACTGAGAAGGTCAAGAAATTACGAGCTCTATAATATGCATTTTGTAAGTTCATTTTATGAAATGATTCCAAGTTTCAAATTTAATTTAATTTTTAATTCTAAAACAATCCTTTGGTGAAACAATTGAACTTCGAAATAAGTGCGTTATATATTGCAATTGAGAAGGTCAAGAAATTACGAGCTCTATAATATGCATTTTGTAAGTTCATTTTATGAAATGATTCCAAGTTTCAAATTTAATTTAATTTTTAATTTTAAAACAGTCCTTTGATGACACAATTGGACTTCGAAATAACTGCGTTATATATTACAATTGAGAAGGTCAAGAAATTACGAGCTCTATAATATGCATTTTGTAAGTTAATTTTATGAAATGATTCCAAGTTTCAAATTTAATTTAATTTTTAATTCTAAAACAATCCTTTGATGAAACAATTGAACTTCGAAATAAGTGAGTTATATTTTACAACTGAGAAGGTCAAGAAATTACGAGCTCTATAATATGCATTTTGTAAGTTCATTTTATGAAAATTTGAATGAATTTTTAATTTTAAAACAGTCCTCTGATGACACAATTGGACTTCGAAATAAGTGCGTTATATATTACAGTTGAGAATGTCAAGAAATTACGAGCTCTATAATATGCATTTTGTAAGTTAATTTTATGAAATGATTCCAAGTTTCAAATTTAATTTAATTTTTAATTTTAAAACAGTCCTTTAATGACACAATTGGACTTCGAAATAACTTTGTTATATATTGCAATTGATAAGTCAAGAAATTACGAGCTCTATAATATGCATTTTGTAAGTTCATTTTATGAAAATTTGAATGAATGTTTAATTTTAAAACAGTCCTTTGATGACACAATTGGACTTCGAAATAAGTGCGTTATATATTACAGTTGAGAAGGTCAAGAAATTACGAGCTCTATAATATGCATTTTGTAAGTTAATTTTATGAAATGATTCCAAGTTTCAAATTTAATTTAATTTTTAATTCTAAAACAATCCTTTGATGAAACAATTGAACTTCGAAATAAGTGAGTTATATATTACAACTGAGAAGGTCAGGAAATTACGAGCTCTATAATATGCATTTTGTAAGTTAATTTTATGAAATGATTCCAAGTTTCAAATTTAATTTAATTTTATTTCTAAAACAATCCTTTGGTGAAACAATTGAACTTCGAAATAAGTGCGTTATATATTGCAATTGAGAAGGTCAAGAAATTACGAGCTCTATAATATGCATTTTGTAAGTTAATTTTATGAAATGATTCCAAGTTTCAAATTTAATTTAATTTTTAATTTTAAAACAGTCCTTTGATGACACAATTGGACTTCGAAATAACTGCGCTATATATTGCAATTGAGAAGGTCAAGAAATTACGAGCTCTATAATATGCATTTTGTAAGTTCATTTTATGAAAATTTGAATGAATGTTTAATTTTAAAACAGTCCTTTGATGACACAATTGGACTTCGAAATAAGTGCGTTATATATTACAGTTGAGAAGGTCAAGAAATTACGAGCTCTATAATATGCATTTTGTAAGTTAATTTTATGAAATGATTCCAAGTTTCAAATTTAATTTAATTTTTAATTCTAAAACAATCCTTTGATGAAACAATTGAACTTCGAAATAAGTGAGTTATATATTACAACTGAGAAGGTCAAGAAATTACGAGCTCTATAATATGCATTTTGTAAGTTAATTTTATGAAATGATTCCAAGTTTCAAATTTAATTTAATTTTTAATTCTATAACAATGCTTTGATGAAACAATTGAACTTCGAAATAAGTGAGTTATATATTACAACTGAGAAGGTCAAGAAATTACGAGCTCTATAATATGCATTTTGTAAGTTCATTTTATGAAATGATTCCATGTTTCAAATTCAATTTAATTTTTAATTCTAAAACAATCCTTTGGTGAAACAATTGAACTTCGAAATAATTGCGTTATATATTGCAATTGAGAAGGTCAAGAAATTACGAGCTCTATAATATGCATTTTGTAAGTTCATTTTATGAAATGATTCCAAGTTTCAAATTGAATTTAATTTTTAATTCTAAAACAATCCTTTGATGAAACAATTGAACTTCGAAATAAGTGAGTTATATATTACAACTGAGAAGGTCAGGAAATTACGAGCTCTATAATATGCATTTTGTAAGTTAATTTTATGAAATGATTCCAAGTTTCAAATTTAATTTAATTTTATTTCTAAAACAATCCTTTGGTGAAACAATTGAACTTCGAAATAAGTGCGTTATATATTGCAATTGAGAAGGTCAAGAAATTACGGGCTCTATAATATGCATTTTGTAAGTTAATTTTATGAAATGATTCCAAGTTTCAAATTTAATTTAATTTTTAATTCTAAAACAATCCTTTACTGAAACAATTGAACTTCGAAATAAGTGAGTTATATATTACAACTGAGAAGGTCAAGAAATTACGAGCTCTATAATATGCATTTTGTAAGTTAATTTTATGAAATGATTCCAAGTTTCAAATTTAATTTAATTTTTTATTCTATAACAATCCTTTGATGAAACAATTGAACTTCGAAATAAGTGAGTTATATATTACAACTGAGAAGGTCAAGAAATTACGAGCTCTATAATATGCATTTTGTAAGTTATTTTTATGAAATGATTCCAAGTTTCAAATTTAATTTAATTTTTAATTCTATAACAATCCTTTGATGAAACAATTGAACTTCGAAATAAGTGAGTTATATATTACAACTGAGAAGGTCAAGAAATAACGAGCTCTATAATATGCATTTTGTAAGTTCATTTTATGAAATGATTCCAAGTTTCAAATTTAATTTAATTTTTAATTCTAAAACAATCCTTTGATGAAACAATTGAAGTTCGAAATAAGTGAGTTATATATTACAACTGAGAAGGTCAAGAAATTACGAGCTCTATAATATGCATTTTGTAAGTTCATTTTATGAAAATTTGAATGAATTTTTAATTTTAAAACAGTCCTTTGATGACACAATTGGACTTCGAAATAAGTGCGTTATATATTACAGTTGAGAAGGTCAAGAAATAACGAGCTCTATAATATGCATTTTGTAAGTTAATTTTATGAAATGATTCCAAGTTTCAAATTTAATTTAATTTTTAATTCTAAAACAATCCTTTGATGAAACAATTGAAGTTCGAAATAAGTGAGTTATATATTACAACTGAGAAGGTCAAGAAATTACGAGCTCTATAATATGCATTTTGTAAGTTCATTTTATGAAATGATTCCAAGTTTCAAATTTAATTTAATTTTTAATTCTAAAACAATCCTTTGGTGAAACAATTGAACTTCGAAATAAGTGCGTTATATATTGCAATTGAGAAGGTCAAGAAATTACGAGCTCTATAATATGCATTTTGTAAGTTCATTTTATGAAATGATTCCAAGTTTCAAATTTAATTTAATTTTTAATTTTAAAACAGTCCTTTGATGACACAATTGGACTTCGAATTAACTGCGTTATATATTACAATTGAGAAGGTCAAGAAATTACGATATGCATTTTGTAAGTTAATTTTATGAAATGATTCCAAGTTTCAAATTTAATTTAATTTTTAATTCTAAAACAATCCTTTGATGAAACAATTGAACTTCGAAATAAGTGAGTTATATTTTACAACTGAGAAGGTCAAGAAATTACGAGCTCTATAATATGCATTTTGTAAGTTCATTTTATGAAAATTTGAATGAATTTTTAATTTTAAAACAGTCCTCTGATGACACAATTGGACTTCGAAATAAGTGCGTTATATATTACAGTTGAGAATGTCAAGAAATTACGAGCTCTATAATATGCATTTTGTAAGTTAATTTTATGAAATGATTCCAAGTTTCAAATTAAATTTAATTTTTAATTCTAAAACAATCCTTTGATGAAACAATTGAACGTCGAAATAAGTGCGTTATATATTGCAATTGAGAAGGTCAAGAAATTAGGAGCTCTATAATATGCATTTTGTAAGTTAATTTTATGAAATGATTCCAAGTTTCAAATTTAATTTAATTTTTAATTCTAAAACAATCCTTTGATGAAACAATTGAGCTTCGAAATAAGTGCGTTATATATTGCAATTGAGAAGGTCAAGAAATTACGAGCTCTATAATATGCATTTTGTAAGTCCATTTTATGAAAATTTGAATGAATGTTTAATTTTAAAACAGTCCTTTGATGACACAATTGGACTTCAAAATAACTGCGTTATATATTGCAATTGAGAAGGTCAAGAAATTACGAGCTCTATACTATGCATTTTGTAAGTTCATTTTATGAAAATTTGAATGAATGTTTAATTTTAAAACAGTCATTTGATAACACAATTGGACTTCGAAATAAGTGCGTTATATATTACAGTTGAGAATGTCAAGAAATTACGAGCTCTATAATATGCATTTTGTAAGTTAATTTTATGAAATGATTCCAAGTTTCAAATTTAATTTAATTTTTAATTCTAAAACAATCCTTTGATGAAACAATTGAACTTCGAAATAAGTGCGTTATATATTGCAATTGAGAAGTTCAAGAAATTACGAGCTCTATAATATGCATTTTGTAAGTTAATTTTATGAAATGATTCCAAGTTTCAAATTTAATTTAATTTTAAATTCTAAAACAATCCTTTGATGAAACAATTGAAGTTCGAAATAAGTGAGTTATATATTACAACTGAGAAGGTCAAGAAATTACGAGCTCTATAATATGCATTTTGTAAGTTCATTTTATGAAATGATTCCAAGTTTCAAATTTAATTTAATTTTTAATTCTAAAACAATCCTTTGGTGAAACAATTGAACTTCGAAATAAGTGCGTTATATATTGCAATTGAGAAGGTCAAGAAATTACGAGCTCTATAATATGCATTTTGTAAGTTCATTTTATGAAATGATTCCAAGTTTCAAATTTAATTTAATTTTTAATTTTAAAACAGTCCTTTGATGACACAATTGGACTTCGAAATAAGTGCGTTATATATTACAGTTGAGAAGTTCAAGAAATTACGAGCTCTATAATATGCATTTTGTAAGTTAATTTTATGAAATGATTCCAAGTTTCAAATTTAATTTAATTTTTAATTCTAAAACAATCCTTTGATGAAACAATTGAACTTCGAAATAAGTGAGTTATATATTACAACTGAGAAGGTCAAGAAATTACGAGCTCTATACTATGCATTTTGTAAGTTAATTTTATGAAATTATTCCAAGTTTCAAATTTAATTTAATTTTTAATTCTAAAACAATCCTTTGGTGAAAAAATTGAACTTCGAAATAAGTGCGTTATATATTGCAATTGAGAAGGTCAAGAAATTACGAGCTCTATAATATGCATTTTGTAAGTTAATTTTATGAAATGATTCCAAGTTTTAAATTTAATTTAATTTTTAATTCTAAAACAATCCTTTGATGAAACAATTGAACTTCGAAATAAGTGAGTTATATATTACAACTGAGAAGGTCAAGAAATTACGAGCTCTATAATTGCATTTTGTAAGTTAATTTTATGAAATGATTACAAGTTTCAATTTTAATTTAATTTTTAATTCTAAAACAATCCTTTGATGAAACAATTGAACTTCGAAATAAGTGAGTTATATATTACAACTGAGAAGGTCAAGAAATTACGAGCTCTATAATATGCATTTTGTAAGTTAATTTTATGAAATGATTCCAAGTTTCAAATTTAATTTAATTTTTAATTCTAAAACAATCCTTTGGTGAAACAATTGAACTTCGAAATAAGTGCGTTATATATTGCAATTGAGAAGGTCAAGAAATTACGAGCTCTATAATATGCATTTTGTAAGTTCATTTTATGAAATGATTCCAAGTTTCAAATTTAATTTAATTTTTAATTTTCAAACAGTCCTTTGATGACACAATTGGACTTCGAAATAACTGCGTTATATATTGCAATTGAGAAGGTCAAGAAATTACGAGCTCTATAATATGCATTTTGTAAGTTCATTTTATGAAATGATTCCAAGTTTCAAATTTAATTTAATTTTTAATTCTAAAACAATCCTTTGATGAAACAATTGAACTTCGAAATAAGTGAGTTATATATTACAACTGAGAAGGTCAAGAAATTACGAGCTCTATAATATGCATTTTGTAAGTTAATTTTATGAAATGATTCCAAGTTTCAAATTTAATTTAATTTTTAATTCTAAAACAATCCTTTGGTGAAACAATTGAACTTCGAAATAAGTGCGTTATATATTGCAATTGAGAAGGTCAAGAAATTACGAGCTCTATAATATGCATTTTGTAAGTTAATTTTATGAAATGATTCCAAGTTTCAAATTTAATTTAATTTTATTTCTAAAACAATCCTTTGGTGAAACAATTGAACTTCGAAATAAGTGCGTTATATATTGCAATTGAGAAGGTCAAGAAATTACGAGCTCTATAATATGCATTTTGTAAGTTCATTTTATGAAATGATTCCAAGTTTCAAATTTAATTTAATTTTTAATTTTCAAACAGTCCTTTGATGACACAATTGGACTTCGAAATAACTGCGTTATATATTGCAATTGAGAATGTCAAGAAATTACGAGCTCTATAATATGCATTTTGTAAGTTCATTTTATGAAAATTTGAATGAATGTTTAATTTTAAAACAGTCCTTTGATGACACAATTGGACTTCGAAATAAGTGCGTTATATATTACAGTTGAGAAGGTCAAGAAATTACGAGCTCTATAATATGCATTTTGTAAGTTAATTTTATGAAATGATTCCAAGTTTCAAATTTAATTTAATTTTTAATTCTAAAACAATCCTTTGATGAAACAATTGAACTTCGAAATAAGTGAGTTATATATTACAACTGAGAAGGTCAGGAAATTAATTGAACTTCGAAATAAGTGAGTTATATATTACAACTGAGAAGGTCAAGAAATTACGAGCTCTATAATATGCATTTTGTAAGTTAATTTTATGAAATGATTCCAAGTTTCAAATTTAATTTAATTTTTAATTCTATAACAATCCTTTGATGAAACAATTGAACTTCGAAATAAGTGAGTTATATATTACAACTGAGAAGGTCAGGAAATTACGAGCTCTATAATATGCATTTTGCAAGTTAATTTTATGAAATGATTCTAAGTTTCAAATTGAATTTAATTTTTAATTCTAAAACAATCCTTTGATGAAACAATTGAACTTCGAAATAAGTGAGTTATATATTACAACTGAGAAGGTCAGGAAATTACGAGCTCTATAATATGCATTTTGTAAGGTTATTTTATGAAATGATTCCAAGTTTCAAATTTAATTTAATTTTTAATTCTAAAACAATCCTTTGATGAAACAATTGAACTTCGAAATAAGTGAGTTATATATTACAACTGAGAAGGTCAGGAAATTACGAGCTCTATAATATGCATTTTGTAAGGTTATTTTATGAAATGATTCCAAGTTTCAAATTTAATTTAATTTTTAATTCTAAAACAATCCTTTACTGAAACAATTGAACTTCGAAATAAGTGAGTTATATATTACAACTGAGAAGGTCAAGAAATTACGAGCTCTATAATATGCATTTTGTAAGTTCATTTTATGAAATGATTCTAAGTTTCAAATTGAATTTAATTTTTAATTCTAAAACAATCCTTTGATGAAACAATTGAACTTCGAAATAAGTGAGTTATATATTACAACTGAGAAGGTCAGGAAATTACGAGCTCTATAATATGCATTTTGTAAGGTTATTTTATGAAATGATTCCAAGTTTCAAATTTAATTTAATTTTTAATTCTAAAACAATCCTTTGATGAAACAATTGAACTTCGAAATAAGTGAGTTATATATTACAACTGAGAAGGTCAGGAAATTACGAGCTCTATAATATGCATTTTGCAAGTTAATTTTATGAAATGATTCCAAGTTTCAAACTTCATTTAATTTTATTTCTAAAACAATCCTTTGGTGAAACAATTGAACTTCGAAATAAGTGCGTTATATATTGCAATTGAGAAGGTCAAGAAATTACGGGCTCTATAATATGCATTTTGTAAGTTAATTTTATGAAATGATTCCAAGTTTCAAATTTAATTTAATTTTTAATTCTAAAACAATCCTTTACTGAAACAATTGAACTTCGAAATAAGTGAGTTATATATTACAACTGAGAAGGTCAAGAAATTACGAGCTCTATAATATGCATTTTGTAAGTTAATTTTATGAAATGATTCCAAGTTTCAAATTTAATTTAATTTTTAATTCTATAACAATCCTTTGATGAAACAATTGAACTTCGAAATAAGTGAGTTATATATTACAACTGAGAAGGTCAAGAAATTACGAGCTCTATAATATGCATTTTGTAAGTTATTTTTATGAAATGATTCCAAGTTTCAAATTTAATTTAATTTTTAATTCTATAACAATCCTTTGATGAAACAATTGAAGTTCGAAATAAGTGAGTTATATATTACAACTGAGAAGGTCAAGAAATTACGAGCTCTATAATATGCATTTTGTAAGTTCATTTTATGAAAATTTGAATGAATTTTTAATTTTAAAACAGTCCTTTGATGACACAATTGGACTTCGAAATAAGTGCGTTATATATTACAGTTGAGAAGGTCAAGAAATAACGAGCTCTATAATATGCATTTTGTAAGTTAATTTTATGAAATGATTCCAAGTTTCAAATTTAATTTAATTTTTAATTCTAAAACAATCCTTTGATGAAACAATTGAAGTTCGAAATAAGTGAGTTATATATTACAACTGAGAAGGTCAAGAAATTACGAGCTCTATAATATGCATTTTATAAGTTCATTTTATGAAATGATTCCAAGTTTCAAATTTAATTTAATTTTTAATTCTAAAACAATCCTTTGGTGAAACAATTGAACTTCGAAATAAGTGCGTTATATATTGCAATTGAGAAGGTCAAGAAATTACGAGCTCTATAATATGCATTTTGTAAGTTCATTTTATGAAATGATTCCAAGTTTCAAATTTAATTTAATTTTTAATTTTAAAACAGTCCTTTGATGACACAATTGGACTTCGAAATAACTGCGTTATATATTACAATTGAGAAGGTCAAGAAATTACGATATGCATTTTGTAAGTTAATTTTATGAAATGATTCCAAGTTTCAAATTTAATTTAATTTTTAATTCTAAAACAATCCTTTGATGAAACAATTGAACTTCGAAATAAGTGAGTTATATTTTACAACTGAGAAGGTCAAGAAATTACGAGCTCTATAATATGCATTTTGTAAGTTCATTTTATGAAAATTTGAATGAATTTTTAATTTTAAAACAGTCCTCTGATGACACAATTGGACTTCGAAATAAGTGCGTTATATATTACAGTTGAGAATGTCAAGAAATTACGAGCTCTATAATATGCATTTTGTAAGTTAATTTTATGAAATGATTCCAAGTTTCAAATTTAATTTAATTTTTAATTCTAAAACAATCCTTTGATGAAACAATTGAACGTCGAAATAAGTGCGTTATATATTGCAATTGAGAAGGTCAAGAAATTAGGAGCTCTATAATATGCATTTTGTAAGTTAATTTTATGAAATGATTCCAAGTTTCAAATTTAATTTAATTTTTAATTCTAAAACAATCCTTTGGCGAAACAATTGAACTTCGAAATAAGTGCGTTATATATTGCAATTGAGAAGGTCAAGAAATTACGAGCTCTATAATATGCATTTTGTAAGTCCATTTTATGAAAATTTGAATGAATGTTTAATTTTAAAACAGTCCTTTGATGACACAATTGGACTTCGAAATAACTGCGTTATATATTGCAATTGAGAAGGTCAAGAAATTACGAGCTCTATACTATGCATTTTGTAAGTTCATTTTATGAAAATTTGAATGAATGTTTAATTTTAAAACAGTCATTTGATAACACAATTGGACTTCGAAATAAGTGCGTTATATATAACAGTTGAGAATGTCAAGAAATTACGAGCTCTATAATATGCATTTTGTAAGTTAATTTTATGAAATGATTCCAAGTTTCAAATTTAATTTAATTTTTAATTCTAAAACAATCCTTTGATGAAACAATTGAACTTCGAAATAAGTGCGTTATATATTGCAATTGAGAAGGTCAAGAAATTAGGAGCTCTATAATATGCATTTTGTAAGTTAATTTTATGAAATGATTCCAAGTTTCAAATTTAATTTAATTTTTAATTCTAAAACAATCCTTTGATGAAACAATTGAAGTTCGAAATAAGTGAGTTATATATTACAACTGAGAAGGTCAAGAAATTACGAGCTCTATAATATGCATTTTGTAAGTTCATTTTATGAAATGATTCCAAGTTTCAAATTTAATTTAATTTTTAATTCTAAAACAATCCTTTGGTGAAACAATTGAACTTCGAAATAAGTGCGTTACATATTGCAATTGAGAAGGTCAAGAAATTACGAGCTCTATAATATGCATTTTGTAAATTCATTTTATGAAATGATTCCAAGTTTCAAATTTAATTTAATTTTTAATTTTAAAACAGTCCTTTGATGACACAATTGGACTTCGAAATAAGTGCGTTATATATTACAGTTGAGAAGGTCAAGAAATTACGAGCTCTATAATATGCATTTTGTAAGTTAATTTTATGAAATGATTCCAAGTTTCAAATTTAATTTAATTTTTAATTCTAAAACAATCCTTTGATGAAACAATTGAACTTCGAAATAAGTGAGTTATATATTACAACTGAGAAGGTCAAGAAATTACGAGCTCTATAATATGCATTTTGTAAGTTTATTTTATGAAATTATTCCAAGTTTCAAATTTAATTTAATTTTTAATTCTAAAACAATCCTTTGGTGAAACAATTGAACTTCGAAATAAGTGCGTTATATATTGCAATTGAGAAGGTCAAGAAATTACGAGCTCTATAATATGCATTTTGTAAGTTAATTTTATGAAATGATTCCAAGTTTTAAATTTAATTTAATTTTTAATTCTAAAACAATCCTTTGATGAAACAATTGAACTTCGAAATAAGTGAGTTATATATTACAACTGAGAAGGTCAAGAAATTACGAGCTCTATAATATGCATTTTGTAAGTTAATTTTATGAAATGATTACAAGTTTCAATTTTAATTTAATTTTTAATTCTAAAACAATCCTTTGATGAAACAATTGAACTTCGAATTAAGTGAGTTATATATTACAACTGAGAAGGTCAAGAAATTACGAGCTCTATAATATGTATTTTGTAAGTTCATTTTATGAAAATTTGAATGAATTTTTAATTTTAAAACAGTCCTCTGATGACACAATTGGACTTCGAAATAAGTGCGTTATATATTACAGTTGAGAATGTCAAGAAATTACGAGCTCTATAATATGCATTTTGTAAGTTAATTTTATGAAATGATTCCAAGTTTCAAATTTAATTTAATTTTTAATTCTAAAACAATCCTTTGATAAAACAATTGAACTTCGAAATAAGTGCGTTATATATTGCAATTGAGAAGGTCAAGAAGTTAGGAGCTCTATAATATGCATTTTGTAAGTTAATTTTATGAAATGATTCCAAGTTTCAAATTTAATTTAATTTTTAATTCTAAAACAATCCTTTGGTGAAACAATTGAACTTCGAAATAAGTGCGTTATATATTGCAATTGAGAAGGTCAAGAAATTACGAGCTCTATAATATGCATTTTGTAAGTTAATTTTATGAAATGATACCAAGTTTCAAATTTAATTTAATTTTTAATTCTAAAACAATCCTTTGATGAAACAATTGAACTTCGAAATAAACGAGTTATATATTGCAATTGAGAAGGTCAAGAAATTACGAGCTCTATAATATGCATTTTGTAAGTTCATTTTATGAAATGATTCCAAGTTTCAAATTTAATTTAATTTTTAATTCTAAAACAATCCTTTGGTGAAACAATTGAACTTCGAAATAAGTGCGTTATATATTGCAATTGAGAAGGTCAAGAAATTAGGAGCTCTATACTATGCATTTTGTAAGTTCATTTTATGAAATGATTTCAAGTTTCAAATTTAATTTAATTTTTAATTCTAAAACAATCCTTTGATGAAACAATTGAACTTCGAAATAAGTGCGTTATATATTGCAATTGAGAAGGTCAAGAAATTACGAGCTCTATACTATGCATTTTGTAAGTTCATTTTATGAAAATTTGAATGAATGTTTAATTTTAAAACAGTCCTTTGATGACACAATTGGACTTCGAAATAAGTGCGTTATATATTGCAATTGAGAAGGTCAAGAAATTACGAGCTCTATAATATGCATTTTGTAAGTTAATTTTATGAAATGATTCCAAGTTTCAAATTTAATTTAATTTTTAATTCTAAAACAATCCTTTGATGAATCAATTGAACTTCGAAATAAGTGAGTTATATATTACAACTGAGAAGGTCAAGAAATTACGAGCTCTATAATATGCATTTTGTAAGTTAATTTTATGAAATGATTCCAAGTTTCAAATTTAATTTAATTTTTAATTCTAAAACAATCCTTTGGTGAAACAATTGAACTTCGAAATAAGTGCGTTATATATTGCAATTGAGAAGGTCAAGAAATTACGAGCTCTATAATATGCATTTTGTAAGTTGAATGAATGTTTAATTTTAAAACAGTCCTTTGATGACACAATTGGACTTCGAAATAAGTGCGTTATATATTACAGTTGAGAATGTCAAGAAATTACGAGCTCTATAATATGCATTTTGTAAGTTAATTTTATGAAATTATTCCAAGTTTCAATTTTAATTTAATTTTTAATTCTAAAACAATCCTTTGATGAAACAAATGAACTTCGAAATAAGTGAGTTATATATTACAACTGAGAAGGTCAAGAAATTAAAATTTGAATGAATGTTTAATTTTAAAACAGTCCTTTGATGACACAATTGGACTTCGAAATAAGTGCGTTATATATTACAGTTGAGAATGTCAAGAAATTACGAGCTCTATAATATGCATTTTGTAAGTTAATTTTATGAAATGATTCCAAGTTTCAAATTTAATTTAATTTTTAATTCTAAAACAATCCTTTGATGAAACAATTGAACTTCGAAATAAGTGCGTTATATATTGCAATTGAGAAGGTCAAGAAATTACGAGCTCTATACTATGCATTTTGTAAGTTCATTTTATGAAAATTTGAATGAATGTTTAATTTTAAAACAGTCCTTTGATGACACAATTGGACTTCGAAATAAGTGCGTTATATATTGCAATTGAGAAGGTCAAGAAATTACGAGCTCTATAATATGCATTTTGTAAGTTAATTTTATGAAATGATTCCAAGTTTCAAATTTAATTTAATTTTTAATTCTAAAACAATCCTTTGATGAAACAATTGAACTTCGAAATAAGTGAGTTATATATTACAACTGAGAAGGTCAAGAAATTACGAGCTCTATAATATGCATTTTGTAAGTTAATTTTATGAAATGATTCCAAGTTTCAAATTTAATTTAATTTTTAATTCTAAAACAATCCTTTGGTGAAACAATTGAACTTCGAAATAAGTGCGTTATATATTGCAATTGAGAAGGTCAAGAAATTACGAGCTCTATAATATGCATTTTGTAAGTTAATTTTATGAAATGATTCCAAGTTTTAAATTTAATTTAATTTTTAATTCTAAAACAATCCTTTGATGAAACAATTGAACTTCGAAATAAGTGAGTTATATATTACAACTGAGAAGGTCAAGAAATTACGAGCTCTATAATATGCATTTTGTAAGTTAATTTTATGAAATTATTCCAAGTTTCAATTTTAATTTAATTTTTAATTCTAAAACAATCCTTTGATGAAACAAATGAACTTCGAAATAAGTGAGTTATATATTACAACTGAGAAGGTCAAGAAATTACGAGCTCTATAATATGCATTTTGTAAGTTAATTTTATGAAATGATTCCAAGTTTCAAATTTAATTTAATTTTTAATTCTAAAACAATCCTTTGATGAAACAATTGAACTTCGAAATAAGTGCGTTATATATTGCAATTGAGAAGGTCAAGGAATTACGAGCTCTATAATATGCATTTTGTAAGTTCATTTTATGAAATGATTCCAAGTTTCAAATTTAATTTAATTTTTAATTCTAAAACAATCCTTTGGTGAAACAATTGAACTTCGAAATAAGTGCGTTATATATTGCAATTGAGAAGGTCAAGAAATTACGAGCTCTATAATATGCATTTTGTAAGTTAATTTTATGAACTGATTCCAAGTATCAAATTTAATTTAATTTTTAATTCTAAAACAATCCTTTGATGAAACAATTGAACTTCGAAATAAGTGAGTTATATATTACAACTGAGAAGGTCAAGAAATTACGAGCTCTATAATATGCATTTTGTAAGTTCATTTTATGAAATGATTCCATGTTTCAAATTTAATTTAATTTTTAATTCTAAAACAATACTTTGATGAAACAATTGAACTTCGAAATAAGTGAGTTATATATTACAACTGAGAAGGTCAAGAAATTACGAGCTCTATAATATGCATTTTGTAAGTTCATTTTATGAAAATTTGAATGAATTTTTAATTTTAAAACAGTCCTCTGATGACACAATTGGACTTCGAAATAAGTGCGTTATATATTACAGTTGAGAATGTCAAGAAATTACGAGCTCTATAATATGCATTTTGTAAGTTAATTTTATGAAATGATTCCAAGTTTCAAATTTAATTTAATTTTTAATTCTAAAACAGTCCTTTGATGACACAATTGGACTTCGAAATAACTGCGTTATATATTACAATTGAGAAGGTCAAGAAATTACGAGCTCTATAATATGCATTTTGTAAGTTAATTTTATGAAATGATACCAAGTTTCAAATTTAATTTAATTTTTAATTCTAAAACAATCCTTTGATGAAACAATTGAACTTCGAAATAAACGAGTTATATATTGCAATTGAGAAGGTCAAGAAATTACGAGCTCTATAATATGCATTTTGTAAGTTCATTTTATGAAATGATTCCAAGTTTCAAATTTAATTTAATTTTTAATTCTAAAACAATCCTTTGGTGAAACAATTGAACTTCGAAATAAGTGCGTTATATATTGCAATTGAGAAGGTCAAGAAATTACGAGCTCTATAATATGCATTTTGTAAGTTCATTTTATGAAATGATTCCAAGTTTCAAATTTAATTTAATTTTTAATTCTAAAACAATACTTTGATGAAACAATTGAACTTCGAAATAAGTGAGTTATATATTACAACTGAGAAGGTCAAGAAATTACGAGCTCTATAATATGCATTTTGTAAGTTCATTTTATGAAAATTTGAATGAATTTTTAATTTTAAAACAGTCCTCTGATGACACAATTGGACTTCGAAATAAGTGCGTTATATATTACAGTTGAGAATGTCAAGAAATTACGAGCTCTATAATATGCATTTTGTAAGTTAATTTTATGAAATGATTCCAAGTTTCAAATTTAATTTAATTTTTAATTCTAAAACAGTCCTTTGATGACACAATTGGACTTCGAAATAACTGCGTTATATATTACAATTGAGAAGGTCAAGAAATTACGAGCTCTATAATATGCATTTTGTAAGTTAATTTTATGAAATGTTTCCAAGTTTCAAATTTAATTTAATTTTTAATTCTAAAACAATACTTTGATGAAACAATTGAACTTCGAAATAAGTGAGTTATATATTACAACTGAGAAGGTCAAGAAATTACGAGCTCTATAATATGCATTTTGTAAGTTCATTTTATGAAAATTTGAATGAATTTTTAATTTTAAAACAGTCCTCTGATGACACAATTGGACTTCGAAATAAGTGCGTTATATATTACAGTTGAGAATGTCAAGAAATTACGAGCTCTATAATATGCATTTTGTAAGTTAATTTTATGAAATGATTCCAAGTTTCAAATTTAATTTAATTTTTAATTCTAAAACAATCCTTTGATGAAACAATTGAACTTCGAAATAAGTGCGTTGTATATTGCAATTGAGAAGGTCAAGAAATTAGGAGCTCTATAATATGCATTATGTAAGTTAATTTTATGAAATGATTCCAAGTTTCAAATTTAATTTAATTTTTAATTCTAAAACAATCCTTTGATGAAACAATTGAACTTCGAAATAAGTGCGTTATATATTGCAATTGAGAAGGTCAAGAAATTAGGAGCTCTATAATATGCATTTTGTAAGTTAATTTTATGAAATGATTCCAAGTTTCAAATTTAATTTAATTTTTAATTCTAAAACAATCCTTTGATGAAACAATTGAACTTCGAAATAAGTGCGTTATATATTGCAATTGAGAAGGTCAAGAAATTACGAGCTCTATAATATGCATTTTGTAAGTTCATTTTATGAAAATTTGAATGAATTTTTAATTTTAAAACAGTCCTTTGATGACACAATTGGACTTCGAAATAAGTGCGTTATATATTACAGTTGAGAAGGTCGAGAAATTACGAGCTCTATAATATGCATTTTGTAAGTTAATTTTATGAAATGATTCCAAGTTTCAAATTTAATTTAATTTTTAATTCTAAAACAATCCTTTGATGAAACAATTGAACTTCGAAATAAGTGAGTTATATATTACAGTTGAGAAGGTCGAGAAATTACGAGCTCTATAATATGCATTTTGTAAGTTAATTTTATGAAATGATTCCAAGTTTCAAATTTAATTTAATTTTTAATTCTAAAACAATCCTTTGATGAAACAATTGAACTTCGAAATAAGTGAGTTATATATTACAACTGAGAAGGTCAAGAAATTACGAGCTCTATAATATGCATTTTGTAAGTTCATTTTATGAAAATTTGAATGAATTTTTAATTTTAAAACAGTCCTTTGATGACACAATTGGACTTCGAAATAAGTGCGTTATATATTACAGTTGAGAATGTCAAGAAATTACGAGCTCTATAATATGCATTTTGTAAGTTAATTTTATGAAATGATTCCAAGTTTCAAATTTAATTTAATTTTTAATTCTAAAACAATCCTTTGATGAAACAATTGAACTTCGAAATAAGTGAGTTATATATTACAGTTGAGAAGGTCGAGAAATTACGAGCTCTATAATATGCATTTTGTAAGTTAATTTTATGAAATGATTCCAAGTTTCAAATTTAATTTAATTTTTAATTCTAAAACAATCCTTTGATGAAACAATTGAACTTCGAAATAAGTGAGTTATATATTACAGTTGAGAAGGTCGAGAAATTACGAGCTCTATAATATGCATTTTGTAAGTTCATTTTATGAAATGATTCCAAGTTTCAAATTTAATTTAATTTTTAATTCTAAAACAATACTTTGATGAAACAATTGAACTTCGAAATAAGTGAGTTATATATTACAACTGAGAAGGTCAAGAAATTACGAGCTCTATAATATGCATTTTGTAAGTTCATTTTATGAAAATTTGAATGAATTTTTAATTTTAAAACAGTCCTCTGATGACACAATTGGACTTCGAAATAAGTGCGTTATATATTACAGTTGAGAATGTCAAGAAATTACGAGCTCTATAATATGCATTTTGTAAGTTAATTTTATGAAATGATTCCAAGTTTCAAATTTAATTTAATTTTTAATTCTAAAACAGTCCTTTGATGACACAATTGGACTTCGAAATAACTGCGTTATATATTACAATTGAGAAGGTCAAGAAATTACGAGCTCTATAATATGCATTTTGTAAGTTAATTTTATGAAATGTTTCCAAGTTTCAAATTTAATTTAATTTTTAATTCTAAAACAATACTTTGATGAAACAATTGAACTTCGAAATAAGTGAGTTATATATTACAACTGAGAAGGTCAAGAAATTACGAGCTCTATAATATGCATTTTGTAAGTTCATTTTATGAAAATTTGAATGAATTTTTAATTTTAAAACAGTCCTCTGATGACACAATTGGACTTCGAAATAAGTGCGTTATATATTACAGTTGAGAATGTCAAGAAATTACGAGCTCTATAATATGCATTTTGTAAGTTAATTTTATGAAATGATTCCAAGTTTCAAATTTAATTTAATTTTTAATTCTAAAACAATCCTTTGATGAAACAATTGAACTTCGAAATAAGTGCGTTATATATTGCAATTGAGAAGGTCAAGAAATTAGGAGCTCTATAATATGCATTTTGTAAGTTAATTTTATGAAATGATTCCAAGTTTCAAATTTAATTTAATTTTTAATTCTATAACAATCCTTTGATGAAACAATTGAACTTCGAAATAAGTGCGTTATATATTGCAATTGAGAAGGTCAAGAAATTACGAGCTCTATAATATGCATTTTGTAAGTTCATTTTATGAAAATTTGAATGAATTTTTAATTTTAAAACAGTCCTTTGATGACACAATTGGACTTCGAAATAAGTGCGTTATATATTACAGTTGAGAAGGTCAAGAAATTACGAGCTCTATAATATGCATTTTGTAAGTTCATTTTATGAAAATTTGAATGAATTTTTAATTTTAAAACAGTCCTTTGATGACACAATTGGACTTCGAAATAAGTGCGTTATATATTACAGTTGAGAAGGTCGAGAAATTACGAGCTCTATAATATGCATTTTGTAAGTTAATATTATGAAATGATTCCAAGTTTCAAATTTAATTTAATTTTTAATTCTATAACAATCCTTTGATGAAACAATTGAACTTCGAAATAAGTGCGTTATATATTGCAATTGAGAAGGTCAAGAAATTAGGAGCTCTATAATATGCATTTTGTAAGTTAATTTTATGAAATGATTCCAAGTTTCAAATTTAATTTAATTTTTAATTCTAAAACAATCCTTTGATGAAACAATTGAACTTCGAAATAAGTGCGTTATATATTGCAATTGAGAAGGTCAAGAAATTACGAGCTCTATAATATGCATTTTGTAAGTTCATTTTATGAAAATTTGAATGAATTTTTAATTTTAAAACAGTCCTTTGATGACACAATTGGACTTCGAAATAAGTGCGTTATATATTACAGTTGAGAAGGTCAAGAAATTACGAGCTCTATAATATGCATTTTGTAAGTTCATTTTATGAAAATTTGAATGAATTTTTAATTTTAAAACAGTCCTTTGATGACACAATTGGACTTCGAAATAAGTGCGTTATATATTACAGTTGAGAAGGTCAAGAAATTACGAGCTCTATAATATGCATTTTGTAAGTTCATTTTATGAAAATTTGAATGAATTTTTAATTTTAAAACAGTCCTTTGATGACACAATTGGACTTCGAAATAAGTGCGTTATATAAAGGGTGTTTTTTTGGGAGGTTTGTTTTTCCGATAGATGTCGTTTTATTTTATGACAGTTGTTTTGACAGCTCAAAGTGGCATTTCTACTCAGTATTGTTTGGCAAATCATTATGAAAAAAAAAAAAAAAAAAAAAAAAAAAAAAAAAAATGACATTTGTGAAAAATAGTCGTGGTAGCCATATGCCAGAAATTGTGTTTAAATGTTAAATGCCAAAAAATTATCTACCAAATAAAAAAAAATTTTGGTCATTTCATAATTTTATATGTGTTTTATTCAAAAAAAAAATCGGCAACCTCTTAAAAAAACACGTTATATCTAACGGGTGTTATATCTAACGGGTGTTTTTTGTTGAGTGTTGAGCTGTCAAAACAACTGTCATAAAATAAAACGACATCTATCGGAAAAACAAACCTCCCAAAAAAACACCCTTTATTACAGTTGAGAAGGTCAAGAAATTACGAGCTCTATAATATGCATTTTGTAAGTTCATTTTATGAAAATTTGAATGAATTTTTAATTTTAAAACAGTCCTTTGATGACACAATTGGACTTCGAAATAAGTGCGTTATATATTACAGTTGAGAAGGTCGAGAAATTACGAGCTCTATAATATGCATTTTGTAAGTTAATATTATGAAATGATTCCAAGTTTCAAATTTAATTTAATTTTTAATTCTATAACAATCCTTTGATGAAACAATTGAACTTCGAAATAAGTGCGTTATATATTGCAATTGAGAAGGTCAAGAAATTAGGAGCTCTATAATATGCATTTTGTAAGTTAATTTTATGAAATGATTCCAAGTTTCAAATTTAATTTAATTTTTAATTCTATAACAATCCTTTGATGAAACAATTGAACTTCGAAATAAGTGCGTTATATATTGCAATTGAGAAGGTCAAGAAATTACGAGCTCTATAATATGCATTTTGTAAGTTCATTTTATGAAAATTTGAATGAATTTTTAATTTTAAAACAGTCCTTTGATGACACAATTGGACTTCGAAATAAGTGCGTTATATATTACAGTTGAGAAGGTCAAGAAATTACGACCTCTATAATATGCATTTTGTAAGTTAATTTTATGAAATGATTCCAAGTTTCAAATTTAATTTAATTTTTAATTCTAAAACAATCCTTTGATGAAACAATTGAACTTCGAAATAAGTGAGTTATATATTACAGTTGAGAAGGTCGAGAAATTACGAGCTCTATAATATGCATTTTGTAAGTTAATTTTATGAAATGATTCCAAGTTTCAAATTTAATTTAATTTTTAATTCTAAAACAATCCTTTGATGAAACAATTGAACTTCGAAATAAGTGAGTTATATATTACAGTTGAGAAGGTCGAGAAATTACGAGCTCTATAATATGCATTTTGTAAGTTAATTTTATGAAATGATTCCAAGTTTCAAATTTAATTTAATTTTTAATTCTAAAACAATCCTTTGATGAAACAATTGAACTTCGAAATAAGTGCGTTATATATTGCAATTGAGAAGGTCAAGAAATTACGAGCTCTATAATATGCATTTTGTAAGTTCATTTTATGAAAATTTGAATGAATTTTTAATTTTAAATAGTCCTTTGATGACACAATTGGACTTCGAAATAAGTGCGTTATATATTACAGTTGAGAAGGTCAAGAAATTACGAGCTCTATAATATGCATTTTGTAAGTTCATTTTATGAAAATTTGAATGAATTTTTAATTTTAAAACAGTCCTTTGATGACACAATTGGACTTCGAAATAAGTGCGTTATATATTACAGTTGAGAAGGTCGAGAAATTACGAGCTCTATAATATGCATTTTGTAAGTTAATATTATGAAATGATTCTAAGTTTCAAAATTTAATTTAATTTTTAATTCTAAAACAATCCTTTGATGAAACAATTGAACTTCGAAATAAGTGAGTTATATATTACAGTTGAGAAGGTCGAGAAATTACGAGCTCTATAATATGCATTTTGTAAGTTAATTTTATGAAATGATTCCAAGTTTCAAATTTAATTTAATTTTTAATTCTAAAACAATCCTTTGATGAAGCAATTGAACTTCGAAATAAGTGCGTTATATATTGCAATTGAGAAGGTCAAGAAATTACGAGCTCTATAATATGCATTTTTTAAGTTCATTTTATGAAAATTTGAATGAATGTTTAATTTTAAAACAGTCCTTTGATGACACAATTGGACTTCGAAATAAGTGCGTTACATATTGCAATTGAGAAGGTCAAGAAATTACGAGCTCTATAATATGCATTTTGTAAGTTAATTTTATGAAAATTTGAATGAATTTTTAATTTTAAAACAATCCTTTGATGACACAATTGGACTTCGAAAAAAGTGCGTTATATATTACAGTTGAGAAGGTCAAGAAATTACGAGCTCTATAATATGCATTTTGTAAGTTCATTTTATGAAAATTTGAATGAATGTTTAATTTTAAAACAGTCCTTTGATGACACAATTGGACTTCGAAATAAGTGCGTTACATATTGCAATTGAGAATGTCAAGAAATTTCGAGCTCTATAATATGCATTTTGTAAGTTAATTTTATGAAAATTTGAATGAATTTTTATTTTTAAAACAGTCCTTTGATGACACAATTGGACTTCGAAAAAAGTGCGTTACATATTACAGTTGAGAAGGTCAAGAAATTACGAGCTCTATAATATGCATTTTGTAAGTTAATTTTATGAAATGATTCCAAGTTTCAAATTTAATTTAATTTTTAATTCTAAAACAATCCTTTGATGAAACAATTGAACTTCGAAATAAGTGCGTTATATATTGCAATTGAGAAGGTCAAGAAATTACGAGCTCTATAATATGCATTTTGTAAGTTCATTTTATGAAATGATTCCAAGTTTCAAATTTAATTTAATTTTTAATTCTAAAACAATCCTTTGATGAAACAATTGGACTTCGAAATAAGTGCGTTATATATTGCAATTGAGAAGGTCAAGAAATTACGAGCTCTATAATATGCATTTTGTAAGTTCATTTTATGAAAATTTGAATGAATTTTTAATTTTAAAACAATCCTTTGATGACACAATTGGACTTCGAAAAAAGTGCGTTATATATTACAGTTGAGAAGGTCAAGAAATTACGAGTTCTATAATATGCATTTTGTAAGTTCATTTTATGAAAATTTGAATGAATGTTTAATTTTAAAACAGTCCTTTGATGACACAATTGGACTTCGAAATAAGTGCGTTACATATTGCAATTGAGAATGTCAAGAAATTTCGAGCTCTATAATATGCATTTTGTAAGTTAATTTTATGAAAATTTGAATGAATTTTTATTTTTAAAACAGTCCTTTGATGACACAATTGGACTTCGAAAAAAGTGCGTTACATATTACAGTTGAGAAGGTCAAGAAATTACGAGCTCTATAATATGCATTTTTTAAGTTAATTTTATGAAATGATTCCAAGTTTCAAATTTAATTTAATTTTTAATTCTAAAACAAGCCTTTGATGAAACAATTGAACTTCGAAATAAGTGCTTTATATATTGCAATTGAGAAGGTCAAGAAATTACGAGCTCTATAATATGCATTTTGTAAGTAAATTTTATGAAAATTTGAATGAATTTTTAATTTTAAAACAGTCCTTTGATGACACAATTGGACTTCGAAAAAAGTGCGTTATATATTACAGTTGAGAAGGTCAAGAAATTACGAGCTCTATAATACGCATTTTGTAAGTTCATTTTATGAAAATTTGAATGAATGTTTAATTTTAAAACAGTCCTTTGATGACACAATTGGACTTCGAATTAAGTGCGTTACATATTGCAATTGAGAAGGTCAAGAAATTACGAGCTCTATAATATGCATTTTGTAAGTTAATTTTATGAAAATTTGAATGAATTTTTAATTTTAAAACAGTCCTTTGATGACACAATTGGACTTCGAAAAAAGTGCGTTACATATTACAGTTGAGAAGGTCAAGAAATTACGAGCTCTATAATATGCATTTTGTAAGTTAATTTTATGAAATGATTCCAAGTTTAAAATTTAATTTAATTTTTAATTCTAAAACAATCCTTTGATGAAACAATTGAACTTCGAAATAAGTGCGTTATATATTGCAATTGAGAAGGTCAAGAAATTACGAGCTCTATAATATGCATTTTGTAAGTTAATTTTATGAAATGATGCGTTATATATTGCAATTGAGAAGGTCAAGAAATTACGAGCTCTATAATATGCATTTATTAAGTTAATTTTATGAAATGATTCCAAGTTTCAAATTTAATTTAATTTTTAATTCTAAAACAATCCTTTGATGAAACAATTGAACTTCGAAATAAGTGCGTTATATATTGCAATTGAGAAGGTCAAGAAATTACGAGCTCTATAATATGCATTTTGTAAGTTCATTTTATGAAATGATTCCAAGTTTCAAATTTAATTTAATTTTTAATTCTAAAACAGTCCTTTGATGACACAATTGGACTTCGAAATAAGTGCGTTATATATTGCAATTGAGAAGGTCAAGAAATTACGAGATCTATAATATGCATTTTGTAAGTTAATTTTATGAAATGATGCGTTATATATTGCAATTGAGAAGGTCAAGAAATTACGAGCTCTATAATATGCATTTTGTAAGTTAATTTTATGAAATGATTCCAAGTTTAAAATTTAATTTAATTTTTAATTCTAAAACAATCCTTTGATGAAACAATTGAACTTCGAAATAAGTGCGTTATATATTGCAATTGAGAAGGTCAAGAAATTACGAGCTCTATAATATGCATTTTGTAAGTTCATTTTATGAAATGATTCCAAGTTTCAAATTTAATTTAATTTTTAATTCTAAAACAATCCTTTGGTGAAACAATTGAACGAAATAAGTGCGTTATATATTGCAATTGAGAAGGTCAAGAAATTACGAGCTCTATAATATGCATTTTGTAATTTCATTTTATGAAATGATTCCAAGTTTCAAATTTAATTTAATTTTTAATTCTAAAACAATCCTTTGATGAAACAATTGAACTTCGAAATAAGTGCGTTATATATTGCAATTGAGAAGGTCAAGAAATTACGAGCTCTATAATATGCATTTTGTAAGTTAATTTTATGAAATGATTCCAAGTTTCAAATTTAATTTAATTTTTAATTCTAAAACAATCCTTTGATGAAACAATTGAACTTCGAAATAAGTGCGTTATATATTGCAATTGAGAAGGTCAAGAAATTACGAGCTCTATAATATGCACAATCCTTTGGTGAAACAATTGAACGAAATAAGTGCGTTATATATTGCAATTGAGAAGGTCAAGAAATTACGAGCTCTATAATATGCATTTTGTAAGTTCATTTTATGAAATGATTCCAAGTTTCAAATTTAATTTAATTTTTAATTCTAAAACAATCCTTTGATGAAACAATTGAACTTCGAAATAAGTGCGTTATATATTGCAATTGAGAAGGTCAAGAAATTACGAGCTCTATAATATGCATTTTGTAAGTTAATTTTATGAAATGATTCCAAGTTTCAAATTTAATTTAATTTTTAATTCTAAAACAATCCTTTGATGAAACAATTGAACTTCGAAATAAGTGCGTTATATATTGCAATTGAGAAGGTCAAGAAATTACGAGCTCTATAATATGCATTTTGTAAGTTCATTTTTTGAAATGATTCCAAGTTTCAAATTTAATTTAATTTTTAATTCTAAAACAATCCTTTGGTGAAACAATTGAACTTCGAAATAAGTGCGTTATATATTACAATTGAGGTCAAGAAATTACGAGCTCTATAATATGCATTTTGTAAGTTAATTTTATGAAATGATTCCAAGTTTCAAATTTAATTTAATTTTTAATTTTAAAACAGTCCTTTGATGACACAATTGGACTTCGAAATAAGTGAGTTATATATTACAACTGAGAAGGTCAAGAAATTACGAGCTCTATAATATGCATTTTGTAATTTAATTTTATGAAATGATTCCAAGTTTCAAATTTAATTTAATTTTTAATTCTAAAACAATCCTTTGATGAAACAATTGAACTTCGAAATAAGTGAGTTATATATTACAACTGAGAAGGTCAAGAAATTACGAGCTCTATAATATGCATTTTGTAAGTTAATTTTATGAAATGATTCCAAGTTTCAAATTTAATTTAATTTTTAATTCTAAAACAATCCTTTGATGAAACAATTGAACTTCGAAATAAGTGAGTTATATATTACAACTGAGAAGGTCAAGAAATTACGAGCTCTATAATATGCATTTTGTAATTTAATTTTATGAAATGATTCCAAGTTTCAAATTTAATTTAATTTTTAATTCTAAAACAATCCTTTGATGAAACAATTGAACTTCGAAATAAGTGAGTTATATATTACAACTGAGAAGGTCAAGAAATTACGAGCTCTATAATATGCATTTTGTAAGTTAATTTTATGAAATGATTCCAAGTTTCAAATTTAATTTAATTTTTAATTCTAAAACAATCCTTTGATGAAACAATTGAACTTCGAAATAAGTGAGTTATATATTACAACTGAGAAGGTCAAGAAATTACGAGCTCTATAATATGCATTTTGTAAGTTCATTTTATGAAAATTTGAATGAATGTTTAATTTTAAAACAGTCCTTTGATGACACAATTGGACTTCGAAATAAGTGAGTTATATATTACAACTGAGAAGGTCAAGAAATTACGAGCTCTATAATATGCATTTTGTAATTTAATTTTATGAAATGATTCCAAGTTTCAAATTTAATTTAATTTTTAATTCTAAAACAATCCTTTGATGAAACAATTGAACTTCGAAATAAGTGCGTTATATATTGCAATTGAGAAGGTCAAGAAATTACGAGCTCTATAATATGCATTTTGTAAGTTAATTTTATGAAATGATTCCAAGTGTCAAATTTAATTTAATTTTTAATTCTAAAACAATCCTTTGGTGAAACAATTGAACTTCGAAATAAGTGCGTTATTTATTGCAATTGAGAAGGTCAAGAAATTACGAGCTCTATAATATGCATTTTATAAGTTAATTTTATGAAATGATTCCAAGTGTCAAATTTAATTTAATTTTTAATTCTAAAACAATCCTTTGATGAAACAATTGAACTTCGAAATAAGTGCGTTATATATTGCAATTGAGAAGGTCAAGAAATTACGAGCTCTATAATATGCATTTTGTAAGTTAATTTTATGAAATGATTCCAAGTGTCAAATTTAATTTAATTTTTAATTCTAAAACAATCCTTTGGTGAAACAATTGAACTTCGAAATAAGTGCGTTATATATTGCAATTGAGAAGGTCAAGTGTCAAATTTAATTTAATTTTTAATTCTAAAACAATCCTTTGATGAAACAATTGAACTTCGAAATAAGTGCGTTATATATTGCAATTGAGAAGGTCAAGAAATAACGAGCTCTATAATATGCATTTCGTAAGTTAATTTTATGAAATTATTCCAAGTTTCAAATTTAATTTAATTTTTAATTCTAAAACAATCCTTTGATGAAACAATTGAACTTCGAAATAAGTGCGTTATATATTGCAATTGAGAAGGTCAAGCAATTACGAGCTCTATAATATGCATTTTGTAAGTTCATTTTATGAAAATTTGAATGAATGTTTAATTTTAAAACAGTCCTTTGATGACACAATTGGACTTCGAAATAACTGCGTTATATATTGCAATTGAGAAGGTCAAGAAATTACGAGCTCTATAATATGCATTTTGTAAGTTCATTTTATGAAAATTTGAATGAATGTTTAATTTTAAAACAGTCCTTTGATGACACAATTGGACTTCGAAATAACTGCGTTATATATTGCAATTGAGAAGGTCAAGAAATTACGAGCTCTATAATATGCATTTTGTAAGTTAATTTTATGAAATGATTCCAAGTTTCAAATTTAATTTAATTTTTAATTCTAAAACAATCCTTTGATGAAACAATTGAACTTCGAAATAAGTGCGTTATATATTGCAATTGAGAAGGTCAAGAAATTACGAGCTCTATAATATGCATTTTGTAAGTTTATTTTATGAAATGATTCCAAGTTTCAAATTTAATTTAATTTTTAATTCTAAAACAATCCTTTGGTGAAACAATTGAACGAAATAAGTGCGTTATATATTGCAATTGAGAAGGTCAAGAAATTTCGAGCTCTATAATATGCATTTTGTAATTTCATTTTATGAAATGATTCCAAGTTTCAAATTTAATTTAATTTTTAATTCTAAAACAATCCTTTGATGAAACAATTGAACTTCGAAATAAGTGCGTTATATATTGCAATTGAGAAGGTCAAGAAATTACGAGCTCTATAATATGCATTTTGTAAGTTAATTTTATGAAATGATTCCAAGTTTCAAATTTAATTTAATTTTTAATTCTAAAACAATCCTTTGATGAAACAATTGAACTTCGAAATAAGTGCGTTATATATTGCAATTGAGAAGGTCAAGAAATTACGAGCTCTATAATATGCATTTTGTAAGTTAATTTTATGAAATGATTCCAAGTTTCAAATTTAATTTAATTTTTAATTCTAAAACAATCCTTTGATGAAACAATTGAACTTCGAAATAAGTGCGTTATATATTGCAATTGAGAAGGTCAAGAAATTACGAGCTCTATAATATGCATTTTGTAAGTTCATTTTTTGAAATGATTCCAAGTTTCAAATTTAATTTAATTTTTAATTCTAAAACAATCCTTTGGTGAAACAATTGAACTTCGAAATAAGTGCGTTATATATTACAATTGAGGTCAAGAAATTACGAGCTCTATAATATGCATTTTGTAAGTTAATTTTATGAAATGATTCCAAGTTTCAAATTTAATTTAATTTTTAATTTTAAAACAGTCCTTTGATGACACAATTGGACTTCGAAATAACTGCGTTATATATTGCAATTGAGAAGGTCAAGAAATTACGAGCTCTATAATATGCATTTTGTAAGTTCATTTTATGAAAATTTGAATGAATGTTTAATTTTAAAACAGTCCTTTGATGACACAATTGGACTTCGAAATAAGTGCGTTATATATTACAGTTGAGAAGGTCAAGAAATTACGAGCTCTATAATATGCATTTTGTAAGTTAATTTTATGAAATGATTCCAAGTTTCAAATTTAATTTAATTTTTAATTCTAAAACAATCCTTTGATGAAACAATTGAACTTCGAAATAAGTGAGTTATATATTACAACTGAGAAGGTCAAGAAATTACGAGCTCTATAATATGCATTTTGTAATTTAATTTTATGAAATGATTCCAAGTTTCAAATTTAATTTAATTTTTAATTCTAAAACAATCCTTTGATGAAACAATTGAACTTCGAAATAAGTGAGTTATATATTACAACTGAGAAGGTCAAGAAATTACGAGCTCTATAATATGCATTTTGTAAGTTCATTTTATGAAAATTTGAATGAATGTTTAATTTTAAAACAGTCCTTTGATGACACAATTGGACTTCGAAATAAGTGCGTTATATATTACAGTTGAGAAGGTCAAGAAATTACGAGCTCTATAATATGCATTTTGTAAGTTAATTTTATGAAATGATTCCAAGTTTCAAATTTAATTTAATTTTTAATTCTAAAACAATCCTTTGATGAAACAATTGAACTTCGAAATAAGTGAGTTATATATTACAACTGAGAAGGTCAAGAAATTACGAGCTCTATAATATGCATTTTGTAATTTAATTTTATGAAATGATTCCAAGTTTCAAATTTAATTTAATTTTTAATTCTAAAACAATCCTTTGATGAAACAATTGAACTTCGAAATAAGTGCGTTATATATTGCAATTGAGAAGGTCAAGAAATTACGAGCTCTATAATATGCATTTTGTAAGTTCATTTTATGAAATGATTCCAAGTTTCAAATTTAATTTAATTTTTAATTCTAAAACAATCCTTTGATGAAACAATTGAACTTCGAAATAAGTGCGTTATATATTGCAATTGAGAAGGTCAAGAAATTACGAGCTCTATAATATGCATTTTGTAAGTTAATTTTATGAAATGATTCCAAGTGTCAAATTTAATTTAATTTTTAATTCTAAAACAATCCTTTGGTGAAACAATTGAACTTCGAAATAAGTGCGTTATATATTGCAATTGAGAAGGTCAAGAAATTACGAGCTCTATAATATGCATTTTATAAGTTAATTTTATGAAATGATTCCAAGTGTCAAATTTAATTTAATTTTTAATTCTAAAACAATCCTTTGATGAAACAATTGAACTTCGAAATAAGTGCGTTATATATTGCAATTGAGAAGGTCAAGAAATTACGAGCTCTATAATATGCATTTTGTAAGTTAATTTTATGAAATGATTCCAAGTGTCAAATTTAATTTAATTTTTAATTCTAAAACAATCCTTTGATGAAACAATTGAACTTCGAAATAAGTGAGTTATATATTACAACTGAGAAGGTCAAGAAATTACGAGCTCTATAATATGCATTTTGTAAGTTCATTTTATGAAAATTTGAATGAATGTTTAATTTTAAAACAGTCCTTTGATGACACAATTGGACTTCGAAATAAGTGCGTTATATATTGCAATTGAGAAGGTCAAGAAATTACGAGCTCTATAATATGCATTTTGTAAGTTAATTTTATGAAATGATTCCAAGTTTCAAATTTAATTTAATTTTTAATTCTAAAACAATCCTTTGATGAAACAATTGAACTTCGAAATAAGTGCGTTATATATTGCAATTGAGAAGGTCAAGAAATAACGAGCTCTATAATATGCATTTTATAAGTTAATTTTATGAAATGATTCCAAGTGTCAAATTTAATTTAATTTTTAATTCTAAAACAATCCTTTGATGAAACAATTGAACTTCGAAATAAGTGAGTTATATATTACAACTGAGAAGGTCAAGAAATTACGAGCTCTATAATATGCATTTTGTAAGTTCATTTTATGAAAATTTGAATGAATGTTTAATTTTAAAACAGTCCTTTGATGACACAATTGGACTTCGAAATAAGTGCGTTATATATTGCAATTGAGAAGGTCAAGAAATTACGAGCTCTATAATATGCATTTTGTAAGTTAATTTTATGAAATGATTCCAAGTTTCAAATTTAATTTAATTTTTAATTCTAAAACAATCCTTTGATGAAACAATTGAACTTCGAAATAAGTGCGTTATATATTGCAATTGAGAAGGTCAAGAAATAACGAGCTCTATAATATGCATTTTATAAGTTAATTTTATGAAATGATTCCAAGTGTCAAATTTAATTTAATTTTTAATTCTAAAACAATCCTTTGATGAAACAATTGAACTTCGAAATAAGTGAGTTATATATTACAACTGAGAAGGTCAAGAAATTACGAGCTCTATAATATGCATTTTGTAAGTTCATTTTATGAAAATTTGAATGAATGTTTAATTTTAAAACAGTCCTTTGATGACACAATTGGACTTCGAAATAAGTGCGTTATATATTGCAATTGAGAAGGTCAAGAAATTACGAGCTCTATAATATGCATTTTGTAAGTTAATTTTATGAAATGATTCCAAGTTTCAAATTTAATTTAATTTTTAATTCTAAAACAATCCTTTGATGAAACAATTGAACTTCGAAATAAGTGCGTTATATATTGCAATTGAGAAGGTCAAGAAATAACGAGCTCTATAATATGCATTTTATAAGTTAATTTTATGAAATGATTCCAAGTGTCAAATTTAATTTAATTTTTAATTCTAAAACAATCCTTTGGTGAAACAATTGAACTTCGAAATAAGTGCGTTATATATTGCAATTGAGAAGGTCAAGAAATTACAAGCTCTATAATATGCATTTTATAAGTTAATTTTATGAAATGATTCCAAGTTTCAAATTTAATTTAGTTTTTAATTCTAAAACAATCCTTTGATGAAACAATTGAACTTCGAAATAAGTGCGTTATATATTGCAATTGAGAAGGTCAAGAAATTACGAGCTCTATAATATGCATTTTGTAAATTAATTTTATGAAATGATTCCAAGTGTCAAATTTAATTTAATTTTTAATTCTAAAACAATCCTTTGATGAAACAATTGAACTTCGAAATAAGTGAGTTATATATTACAACTGAGAAGGTCAAGAAATTACGAGCTCTATAATATGCATTTTGTAAGTTCATTTTATGAAAATTTGAATGAATGTTTAATTTTAAAACAGTCCTTTGATGACACAATTGGACTTCGAAATAAGTGCGTTATATATTGCAATTGAGAAGGTCAAGAAATTACGAGCTCTATAATATGCATTTTGTAAGTTAATTTTATGAAATGATTCCAAGTTTCAAATTTAATTTAATTTTTAATTCTAAAACAATCCTTTGATGAAACAATTGAACTTCGAAATAAGTGCGTTATATATTGCAATTGAGAAGGTCAAGAAATAACGAGCTCTATAATATGCATTTTGTAAGTTAATTTTATGAAATGATTCCAAGTTTCAAATTTAATTTAATTTTTAATTCTAAAACAATCCTTTGATGAAACAATTGAACTTCGAAATAAGTGCGTTATATATTGCAATTGAGAAGGTCAAGCAATTACGAGCTCTATAATATGCATTTTGTAAGTTAATTTTATGAAATGATTCCAAGTTTCAAATTTAATTTAATTTTTAATTCTAAAACAGTCCTTTGATGACACAATAGAACTTAGAAATAATTGCGTTACATATTACAGTTAAGAAGGTCGAGAAATTACGAGCTATATAATATGCATTTTGTAAGTTAATTTTATGAAATGGTTCCAAGTTTCAAATTTGATTGAATTTTTAATTCTAAAACAGTCCTTTGATGACACAATAGAACTTAGAAATAATTGCGTTACATATTACAGTTAAGAAGGTCGAGAAATTACGAGCTATCTAATATGCATTTTGTAAGTTAATTTTATGAAATGGTTCCAAGTTTCAAATTTGATTGAATTTTTAATTCTAAAACAGTCCTTTGATGACACAATAGAACTTAGAAATAATTGCGTTACATATTACAGTTAAGAAGGTCGAGAAATTACGAGCTATCTAATATGCATTTTGTAAGTTAATTTTATGAAATGGTTCCAAGTTTCAAATTTGATTGAATTTTTAATTCTAAGACAGTCCTTTGATGACACAATAGAACTTAGAAATAATTGCGTTACATATTACAGTTAAGAAGGTCGAGAAATTACGAGCTATCTAATATGCATTTTGTAAGTTAATTTTATGAAATGGTTCCAAGTTTCAAATTTGATTGAATTTTTAATTCTAAGACAGTCCTTTGATGACACAATAGAACTTAGAAATAATTGCGTTACATATTACAGTTAAGAAGGTCGAGAAATTACGAGCTATCTAATATGCATTTTGTAAGTTAATTTTATGAAATGGTTCCAAGTTTCAAATTTGATTGAATTTTTAATTCTAAAGCAGTCCTTTGATGACACAATAGAACTTAGAAATAATTGCGTTACATATTTCAGTTAAGAAGGTCGAGAAATTACGAGCTATCTAATATGCATTTTGTAAGTTAATTTTATGAAATGGTTCCAAGTTTCAAATTTGATTGAATTTTTAATTCTAAAACAGTCCTTTGATGACACAATTGGACGTCGAAATAAGTGAGTTATATATTACAACTGAGAAGGTCAAGAAATTACGAGCTCTATAATATGCATTTTGTAAGTTCATTTTATGAAAATTTGAATGAATGTTTAATTTTAAAACAGTCCTTTGATGACACAATTGGACTTCGAAATAAGTGCGTTATATATTGCAATTGAGAAGGTCAAGAAATTACGAGCTCTATAATATGCATTTTGTAAGTTCATTTTATGAAATGATTCCAAGTTTCAAATTTAATTTAATTTTTAATTCTAAAACAATCCTTTGATGAAACAATTGAACTTCGAAATAAGTGACTTATATATTACAACTGAGAAGGTCAAGAAATTACGAGCTCTATAATATGCATTTTGTAAGTTAATTTTATGAAATATGAAGTTTCAAATTTAATTTAATTTTTAATTCTAAAACAATCCTTTGGTGAAACAATTGAACTTCGAAATTAGTGCGTTATATATTGCAATTGAGAAGGTCAAGAAATTACGAGCTCTATAATATGCATTTTGTAAGTTAATTTTATGAAATGATTCCAAGTTTCAAATTTAATTTAATTTTTAATTCTAAAACAATCCTTTGATGAAACAATTGAACTTCGAAATAAGTGCGTTATATATTGCAATTGAGAAGGTCAAGAAATTACGAGCTCTATAATATGCATTTTGTAAGTTCATTTTATGAAATGATTCCAAGTTTCAAATTTAATTTAATTTTTAATTCTAAAACAATCCTTTGATGAAACAATTGAACTTCGAAATAAGTGAGTTATATATTACAACTGAGAAGGTCAAGAAATTACGAGCTCTATAATATGCATTTTGTAAGTTCATTTTATGAAAATTTGAATGAATGTTTAATTTTAAAACAGTCCTTTGATGACACAATTGGACTTCGAAATAAGTGCGTTATATATTGCAATTGAGAAGGTCAAGAAATTACGAGCTCTATAATATGCATTTTGTAAGTTCATTTTATGAAATGATTCCAAGTTTCAAATTTAATTTAATTTTTAATTCTAAAACAATCCTTTGATGAAACAATTGAACTTCGAAATAAGTGACTTATATATTACAACTGAGAAGGTCAAGAAATTACGAGCTCTATAATATGCATTTTGTAAGTTAATTTTATGAAATATGAAGTTTCAAATTTAATTTAATTTTTAATTCTAAAACAATCCTTTGGTGAAACAATTGAACTTCGAAATTAGTGCGTTATATATTGCAATTGAGAAGGTCAAGAAATTACGAGCTCTATAATATGCATTTTGTAAGTTAATTTTATGAAATGATTCCAAGTTTCAAATTTAATTTAATTTTTAATTCTAAAACAATCCTTTGGTGAAACAATTAAACTTCGAAATAAGTGCGTTATATATTGCAATTGAGAAGGTCAAGAAATTACGAGCTCTATAATATGCATTTTGTAAGTTAATTTTATGAAATGATTCCAAGTTTCAAATTTAATTTAATTTTTAATTTTAAAACAGTCCTTTGATGACACAATTGGACTTCGAAATAACTGCGTTATATATTGCAATTGAGAAGGTCAAGAAATTACGAGCTCTATAATATGCATTTTGTAAGTTCATTTTATGAAAATTTGAATGAATGTTTAATTTTAAAACAGTCCTTTGATGACACAATTGGACTTCGAAATAAGTGCGTTATATATTGCAATTGAGAAGGTCAAGAAATTATGAGCTCTATAATATGCATTTTGTAAGTTAATTTTATGAAATGATTCCAAGTTTCAAATTTAATTTAATTTTTAATTCTAAAACAATCCTTTAATGAGACAATTGGACTTCGAAATAAGTGCGTTATATATTGCAATTGAGAAGGTCAAGAAATTACGAGCTCTATAAAATGCATTTTGTAAGTTCATTTTATGAAATGATTCCAAGTTTCAAATTTAATTTAATTTTTAATTCTAAAACAATCCTTTGATGAAACAATTGAACTTCGAAATAAGTGAGTTATATATTACAACTGAGAAGGTCAAGAAATTACGAGCTCTATAATATGCATTTTGTAAGTTAATTTTATGAAATGATTCCAAGTTTCAAATTTAATTTAATTTTTAATTCTAAAACAATCCTTTGGTGAAACAATTGAACTTCGAAATAAGTGCGTTATATATTGCAATTGAGAAGGTCAAGAAATTACGAGCTCTATAATATGCATTTTGTAAGTTAATTTTATGAAATGATTCCAAGTTTCAAATTTAATTTAATTTTTAATTCTAAAACAATCCTTTGGTGAAACAATTAAACTTCGAAATAAGTGCGTTATATATTGCAATTGAGAAGGTCAAGAAATTACGAGCTCTATAATATGCATTTTGTAAGTTAATTTTATGAAATGATTCCAAGTTTCAAATTTAATTTAATTTTTAATTTTAAAACAGTCCTTTGATGACACAATTGGACTTCGAAATAACTGCGTTATATATTGCAATTGAGAAGGTCAAGAAATTACGAGCTCTATAATATGCATTTTGTAAGTTCATTTTATGAAAATTTGAATGAATGTTTAATTTTAAAACAGTCCTTTGATGACACAATTGGACTTCGAAATAAGTGCGTTATATATTGCAATTGAGAAGGTCAAGAAATTACGAGCTCTATAATATGCATTTTGTAAGTTAATTTTATGAAATGATTCCAAGTTTCAAATTTAATTTAATTTTTAATTCTAAAACAATCCTTTGATGAAACAATTGAACTTCGAAATAAGTGCGTTATATATTGCAATTGAGAAGGTCAAGAAATAACGAGCTCTATAATATGCATTTTGTAAGTTAATTTTATGAAATGATTCCAAGTTTCAAATTTAATTTAATTTTTAATTCTAAAACAATCCTTTGATGAAACAATTGAACTTCGAAATAAGTGCGTTATATATTGCAATTGAGAAGGTCAAGCAATTACGAGCTCTATAATATGCATTTTGTAAGTTAATTTTATGAAATGATTCCAAGTTTCAAATTTAATTTAATTTTTAATTCTAAAACAGTCCTTTGATGACACAATAGAACTTAGAAATAATTGCGTTACATATTACAGTTAAGAAGGTCGAGAAATTACGAGCTATCTAATATGCATTTTGTAAGTTAATTTTATGAAATGGTTCCAAGTTTCAAATTTGATTGAATTTTTAATTCTAAAACAGTCCTTTGATGACACAATAGAACTTAGAAATAATTGCGTTACATATTACAGTTAAGATGGTCGAGAAATTACGAGCTATCTAATATGCATTTTGTAAGTTAATTTTATGAAATGGTTCCAAGTTTCAAATTTGATTGAATTTTTAATTCTAAAACAGTCCTTTGATGACACAATAGAACTTAGAAATAATTGCGTTACATATTACAGTTAAGAAGGTCGAGAAATTACGAGCTATCTAATATGCATTTTGTAAGTTAATTTTATGAAATGATTCCAAGTTTCAAATTTGATTGAATTTTTAATTCTAAAACAGTCCTTTGATGACACAATAGAACTTAGAAATAATTGCGTTACATATTACAGTTAAGAAGGTCGAGAAATTACGAGCTATCTAATATGCATTTTGTAAGTTAATTTTATGAAATGGTTCCAAGTTTCAAATTTGATTGAATTTTTAATTCTAAGACAGTCCTTTGATGACACAATAGAACTTAGAAATAATTGCGTTACATATTACAGTTAAGAAGGTCGAGAAATTACGAGCTATCTAATATGCATTTTGTAAGTTAATTTTATGAAATGGTTCCAAGTTTCAAATTTGATTGAATTTTTAATTCTAAAACAGTCCTTTGATGACACAATAGAACTTAGAAATAATTGCGTTACATATTACAGTTAAGAAGGTCGAGAAATTACGAGCTATCTAATATGCATTTTGTAAGTTAATTTTATGAAATGGTTCCAAGTTTCAAATTTGATTGAATTTTTAATTCTAAAACAGTCCTTTGATGACATAATTGGACGTCGAAATAAGTGAGTTATAAATTACAATTGAGAAGGTCAAGAAATTACGAGCTCTATAATATGCATTTTGTAAGTTCATTTTATGAAATGATTCCAAGTTTCAAATTTAATTTAATTTTTAATTCTAAAACAATCCTTTGATGAAACAATTGAACTTCGAAATAAGTGAGTTATATATTACAACTGAGAAGGTCAAGAAATTACGAGCTCTATAATATGCATTTTGTAAGTTAATTTTATGAAATGATTCCAAGTTTCAAATTTAATTTAATTTTTAATTCTAAAACAATCCTTTGGTGAAACAATTGAACTTCGAAATAAGTGCGTTATATATTGCAATTGAGAAGGTCAAGAAATTACGAGCTCTATAATATGCATTTTGTAAGTTCATTTTATGAAAATTTGAATGAATGTTTAATTTTAAAACAGTCCTTTGATGACACAATTGGACTTCGAAATAAGTGCGTTATATATTGCAATTGAGAAGGTCAAGAAATTACGAGCTCTATAATATGCATTTTGTAAGTTAATTTTATGAAATGATTCCAAGTTTCAAATTTAATTTAATTTTTAATTCTAAAACAATCCTTTGATGAAACAATTGGACTTCGAAATAAGTGCGTTATATATTGCAATTGAGAAGGTCAAGAAATTACGAGCTCTATAATATGCATTTTGTAAGTTCATTTTATGAAATGATTCCAAGTTTCAAATTTAATTTAATTTTTAATTCTAAAACAATCCTTTGATGAAACAATTGAACTTCGAAATAAGTGAGTTATATATTACAACTGAGAAGGTCAAGAAATTACGAGCTCTATAATATGCATTTTGTAAGTTAATTTTATGAAATGATTCCAAGTTTCAAATTTAATTTAATTTTTAATTCTAAAACAATCCTTTGGTGAAACAATTGAACTTCGAAATAAGTGCGTTATATATTGCAATTGAGAAGGTCAAGAAATTACGAGCTCTATAATATGCATTTTGTAAGTTAATTTTATGAAATGATTCCAAGTTTCAAATTTAATTTAATTTTTAATTCTAAAACAATCCTTTGGTGAAACAATTAAACTTCGAAATAAGTGCGTTATATATTGCAATTGAGAAGGTCAAGAAATTACGAGCTCTATAATATGCATTTTGTAAGTTAATTTTATGAAATGATTCCAAGTTTCAAATTTAATTTAATTTTTAATTTTAAAACAGTCCTTTGATGACACAATTGGACTTCAAAATAACTGCGTTATATATTGCAATTGAGAAGGTCAAGAAATTACGAGCTCTATAATATGCATTTTGTAAGTTCATTTTATGAAAATTTGAATGAATGTTTAATTTTAAAACAGTCCTTTGATGACACAATTGGACTTCGAAATAAGTGCGTTATATATTGCAATTGAGAAGGTCAAGAAATTACGAGCTCTATAATATGCATTTTGTAAGTTAATTTTATGAAATGATTCCAAGTTTCAAATTTAATTTAATTTTTAATTCTAAAACAATCCTTTGATGAAACAATTGAACTTCGAAATAAGTGAGTTATATATTACAACTGAGAAGGTCAAGAAATTACGAGCTCTATAATATGCATTTTGTAAGTTAATTTTATGAAATGATTCCAAGTTTCAAATTTAATTTAATTTTTAATTCTAAAACAATCCTTTGGTGAAACAATTGAACTTCGAAATAAGTGCGTTATATATTGCAATTGAGAAGGTCAAGAAATTACGAGCTCTATAATATGCATTTTGTAAGTTCATTTTATGAAAATTTGAATGAATGTTTAATTTTAAAACAGTCCTTTGATGACACAATTGGACTTCGAAATAAGTGCGTTATATATTGCAATTGAGAAGGTCAAGAAATTACGAGCTCTATAATATGCATTTTGTAAGTTAATTTTATGAAATGATTCCAAGTTTCAAATTTAATTTAATTTTTAATTCTAAAACAATCCTTTGATGAAACAATTGGACTTCGAAATAAGTGCGTTATATATTGCAATTGAGAAGGTCAAGAAATTACGAGCTCTATAATATGCATTTTGTAAGTTCATTTTATGAAATGATTCCAAGTTTCAAATTTAATTTAATTTTTAATTCTAAAACAATCCTTTGATGAAACAATTGAACTTCGAAATAAGTGAGTTATATATTACAACTGAGAAGGTCAAGAAATTACGAGCTCTATAATATGCATTTTGTAAGTTAATTTTATGAAATGATTCCAAGTTTCAAATTTAATTTAATTTTTAATTCTAAAACAATCTTTTGGTGAAACAATTGAACTTCGAAATAAGTGCGTTATATATTGCAATTGAGAAGGTCAAGAAATTACGAGCTCTATAATATGCATTTTGTAAGTTAATTTTATGAAATGATTCCAAGTTTCAAATTTAATTTAATTTTTAATTCTAAAACAATCCTTTGGTGAAACAATTAAACTTCGAAATAAGTGCGTTATATATTGCAATTGAGAAGGTCAAGAAATTACGAGCTCTATATTATACATTTTGTAAGTTAATTTTATGAAATGATTCCAAGTTTCAAATTTAATTTAATTTTTAATTTTAAAACAGTCCTTTGATGACACAATTGGACTTCAAAATAACTGCGTTATATATTGCAATTGAGAAGGTCAAGAAATTACGAGCTCTATAATATGCATTTTGTAAGTTCATTTTATGAAAATTTGAATGAATGTTTAATTTTAAAACAGTCCTTTGATGACACAATTGGACTTCGAAATAAGTGCGTTATATATTGCAATTGAGAAGGTCAAGAAATTACGAGCTCTATAATATGCATTTTGTAAGTTAATTTTATGAAATGATTCCAAGTTTCAAATTTAATTTAATTTTTAATTCTAAAACAATCCTTTGATGAAACAATTGAACTTCGAAATAAGTGAGTTATATATTACAACTGAGAAGGTCAAGAAATTACGAGCTCTATAATATGCATTTTGTAATTTAATTTTATGAAATGATTCCAAGTTTCAAATTTAATTTAATTTTTAATTCTAAAACAATCCTTTGATGAAACAATTGAACTTCGAAATAAGTGAGTTATATATTACAACTGAGAAGGTCAAGAAATTACGAGCTCTATAATATGCATTTTGTAAGTTAATTTTATGAAATGATTCCAAGTTTCAAATTTAATTTAATTTTTAATTCTAAAACAATCCTTTGATGAAACAATTGAACTTCGAAATAAGTGAGTTATATATTACAACTGAGAAGGTCAAGAAATTACGAGCTATCTAATATGCATTTTGTAAGTTAATTTTATGAAATGGTTCCAAGTTTCAAATTTGATTGAATTTTTAATTCTAAAACAGTCCTTTGATGACACAATAGAACTTAGAAATAATTGCGTTACATATTACAGTTAAGAAGGTCGAGAAATTACGAGCTATCTAATATGCATTTTGTAAGTTAATTTTATGAAATGGTTCCAAGTTTCAAATTTGATTGAATTTTTAATTCTAAAACAGTCCTTTGATGACACAATAGAACTTAGAAATAATTGCGTTACATATTACAGTTAAGAAGGTCGAGAAATTACGAGCTATCTAATATGCATTTTGTAAGTTAATTTTATGAAATGGTTCCAAGTTTCAAATTTGATTGAATTTTTAATTCTAAAACAGTCCTTTGATGACACAATAGAACTTAGAAATAATTGCGTTACATATTATAGTTAAGAAGGTCGAGAAATTACGAGCTATCTAATATGCATTTTGTAAGTTAATTTTATGAAATGGTTCCAAGTTTCAAATTTGATTGAATTTTTAATTCTAAAACAGTCCTTTGATGACACAATAGAACTTAGAAATAATTGCGTTACATATTTCAGTTAAGAAGGTCGAGAAATTACGAGCTATCTAATATGCATTTTGTAAGTTAATTTTATGAAATGGTTCCAAGTTTCAAATTTGATTGAATTTTTAATTCTAAAACAGTCCTTTGATGACACAATTGGACGTCGAAATAAGTGAGTTATATATTACAACTGAGAAGGTCAAGAAATTACGAGCTCTATAATATGCATTTTGTAAGTTAATTTTATGAAATGGTTCCAAGTTTCAAATTTGATTGAATTTTTAATTCTAAAACAGTCCTTTGATGACACAATAGAATTTAGAAATAATTGCGTTACATATTACAGTAAAGAAGGTCGAGAAATTACGAGCTATCTAATATGCATTTTGTAAGTTAATTTTATGAAATGATTCCAAGTTTCAAATTTAATTTAATTTTTAATTCTAAAACAATCCTTTGATGAAACAATTGAACTTCGAAATAAGTGCGTTATATATTGCAATTGAGAAGGTCAAGAAATTACGAGCTCTATAATATGCATTTTGTAAGTTAATTTTATAAAATTATTCCAAGTTTCAAATTTAATTTAATTTTTAATTCTAAAACAATCCTTTGATGAAACCATTGAACTTCGAAATAAGTGCGTTATATATTGCAATTGAGAAGGTCAAGCAATTACGAGCTCTATAATATGCATTTTGTAAGTTCATTTTATGAAATGATTCCAAGTTTCAAATTTAATTTAATTTTTAATTCTAAAACAGTCCTTTGATGACACAATAGAACTTAGAAATAATTGCGTTACATATTACAGTTAAGAAGGTCGAGAAATTACGAGCTATCTAATATGCATTTTGTAAGTTAATTTTATGAAATGGTTCCAAGTTTCAAATTTGATTGAATTTTTAATTCTAAAACAGTCCTTTGATGACACAATAGAACTTAGAAATAATTGCGTTACATATTACAGTTAAGAAGGTCGAGAAATTACGAGCTATCTAATATGCATTTTGTAAGTTAATTTTATGAAATGGTTCCAAGTTTCAAATTTGATTGAATTTTTAATTCTAAAACAGTCCTTTGATGACACAATAGAACTTAGAAATAATTGCGTTACATATTACAGTTAAGAAGGTCGAGAAATTACGAGCTATCTAATATGCATTTTGTAAGTTAATTTTATGAAATGGTTCCAAGTTTCAAATTTGATTGAATTTTTAATTCTAAAACAGTCCTTTGATGACACAATAGAATTTAGAAATAATTGCGTTACATATTACAGTTAAGAAGGTCGAGAAATTACGAGCTATCTAATATGCATTTTGTAAGTTAATTTTATGAAATGGTTCCAAGTTTCAAATTTGATTGAATTTTTAATTCTAAAACAGTCCTTTGATGACACAATAGAACTTAGAAATATTTGCGTTACATATTACAGTTAAGAAGGTCGAGAAATTACGAGCTATCTAATATGCATTTTGTAAGTTAATTTTATGAAATGGTTCCAAGTTTCAAATTTGATTGAATTTTTAATTCTAAAACAGTCCTTTGATGACACAATAGAACTTAGAAATAATTGCGTTACATATTACAGTTAAGAAGGTCGAGAAATTACGAGCTATCTAATATGCATTTTGTAAGTTAATTTTATGAAATGGTTCCAAGTTTCAAATTTGATTGAATTTTTAATTCTAAAACAGTCCTTTGATGACACAATAGAACTTAGAAATAATTGCGTTACATATTACAGTTAAGAAGGTCGAGAAATTACGAGCTATCTAATATGCATTTTGTAAGTTAATTTTATGAAATGGTTCCAAGTTTCAAATTTGATTGAATTTTTAATTCTAAAACAGTCCTTTGATGACACAATAGAACTTAGAAATAATTGCGTTACATATTACAGTTAAGAAGGTCGAGAAATTACGAGCTATCTAATATGCATTTTGTAAGTTAATTTTATGAAATGGTTCCAAGTTTCAAATTTGATTGAATTTTTAATTCTAAAACAGTCCTTTGATGACACAATAGAACTTAGAAATAATTGCGTTACATATTACAGTTAAGAAGGTCGAGAAATTACGAGCTATCTAATATGCATTTTGTAAGTTAATTTTATGAAATGGTTCCAAGTTTCAAATTTGATTGAATTTTTAATTCTAAAACAGTCCTTTGATGACACAATAGAACTTAGAAATAATTGCGTTACATATTACAGTTAAGAAGGTCGAGAAATTACGAGCTATCTAATATGCATTTTGTAAGTTAATTTTATGAAATGGTTCCAAGTTTCAAATTTGATTGAATTTTTAATTCTAAAACAGTCCTTTGATGACACAATAGAACTTAGAAATAATTGCGTTACATATTACAGTTAAGAAGGTCGAGAAATTACGAGCTATCTAATATGCATTTTGTAAGTTAATTTTATGAAATGGTTCCAAGTTTCAAATTTGATTGAATTTTTAATTCTAAAACAGTCCTTTGATGACACAATAGAACTTAGAAATAATTGCGTTACATATTACAGTTAAGAAGGTCGAGAAATTACGAGCTATCTAATATGCATTTTGTAAGTTAATTTTATGAAATGGTTCCAAGTTTCAAATTTGATTGAATTTTTAATTCTAAAACAGTCCTTTGATGACACAATAGAACTTAGAAATAATTGCGTTACATATTACAGTTAAGAAGGTCGAGAAATTACGAGCTATCTAATATGCATTTTGTAAGTTAATTTTATGAAATGGTTCCAAGTTTCAAATTTGATTGAATTTTTAATTCTAAAACAGTCCTTTGATGACACAATAGAACTTAGAAATAATTGCGTTACATATTACAGTTAAGAAGGTCGAGAAATTACGAGCTATCTAATATGCATTTTGTAAGTTAATTTTATGAAATGATTCCAAGTTTCAAATTTGATTGAATTTTTAATTCTAAGACAGTCCTTTGATGACACAATAGAACTTAGAAATAATTGCGTTACATATTACAGTTAAGAAGGTCGAGAAATTACGAGCTATCTAATATGCATTTTGTAAGTTAATTTTATGAAATGGTTCCAAGTTTCAAATTTGATTGAATTTTTAATTCTAAAACAGTCCTTTGATGACACAATAGAACTTAGAAATAATTGCGTTACATATTACAGTTAAGAAGGTCGAGAAATTACGAGCTATCTAATATGCATTTTGTAAGTTAATTTTATGAAATGGTTCCAAGTTTCAAATTTGATTGAATTTTTAATTCTAAAACAGTCCTTTGATGACACAATTGGACGTCGAAATAAGTGAGTTATATATTACAACTGAGAAGGTCAAGAAATTACGAGCTCTATAATATGCATTTTGTAAGTTCATTTTATGAAAATTTGAATGAATGTTTAATTTTAAAACAGTCCTTTGATGACACAATTGGACTTCGAAATAAGTGCGTTATATATTGCAATTGAGAAGGTCAAGAAATTACGAGCTCTATAATATGCATTTTGTAAGTTCATTTTATGAAATGATTCCAAGTTTCAAATTTAATTTAATTTTTAATTCTAAAACAATCCTTTGATGAAACAATTGAACTTCGAAATAAGTGAGTTATATATTACAACTGAGAAGGTCAAGAAATTACGAGCTCTATAATATGCATTTTGTAAGTTAATTTTATGAAATGATTCCAAGTTTCAAATTTAATTTAATTTTTAATTCTAAAACAATCCTTTGGTGAAACAATTGAACTTCGAAATAAGTGCGTTATATATTGCAATTGAGAAGGTCAAGAAATTACGAGCTCTATAATATGCATTTTGTAAGTTAATTTTATGAAATGATTCCAAGTTTCAAATTTAATTTAATTTTTAATTCTAAAACAATCCTTTGGTGAAACAATTAAACTTCGAAATAAGTGCGTTATATATTGCAATTGAGAAGGTCAAGAAATTACGAGCTCTATAATATGCATTTTGTAAGTTAATTTTATGAAATGATTCCAAGTTTCAAATTTAATTTAATTTTTAATTTTAAAACAGTCCTTTGATGACACAATTGGACTTCGAAATAACTGCGTTATATATTGCAATTGAGAAGGTCAAGAAATTACGAGCTCTATAATATGCATTTTGTAAGTTCATTTTATGAAAATTTGAATGAATGTTAAATTTTAAAACAGTCCTTTGATGACACAATTGGACTTCGAAATAAGTGCGTTATATATTGCAATTGAGAAGGTCAAGAAATTACGAGCTCTATAATATGCATTTTGTAAGTTAATTTTATGAAATGATTCCAAGTTTCAAATTTAATTTAATTTTTAATTCTAAAACAATCCTTTGATGAAACAATTGGACTTCGAAATAAGTGCGTTATATATTGCAATTGAGAAGGTCAAGAAATTACGAGCTCTATAATATGCATTTTGTAAGTTCATTTTATGAAATGATTCCAAGTTTCAAATTTAATTTAATTTTTAATTCTAAAACAATCCTTTGGTGAAACAATTGAACTTCGAAATAAGTGCGTTATATATTGCAATTGAGAAGGTCAAGAAATTACGAGCTCTATAATATGCATTTTGTAAGTTAATTTTATGAAATGATTCCAAGTTTCAAATTTAATTTAATTTTTAATTCTAAAACAATCCTTTGGTGAAACAATTAAACTTCGAAATAAGTGCGTTATATATTGCAATTGAGAAGGTCAAGAAATTACGAGCTCTATAATATGCATTTTGTAAGTTAATTTTATGAAATGATTCCAAGTTTCAAATTTTATTTAATTTTTAATTTTAAAACAGTCCTTTGATGACACAATTGGACTTCAAAATAACTGCGTTATATATTGCAATTGAGAAGGTCAAGAAATTACGAGCTCTATAATATGCATTTTGTAAGTTCATTTTATGAAAATTTGAATGAATGATTAATTTTAAAACAGTCCTTTGATGACACAATTGGACTTCGAAATAAGTGCGTTATATATTGTAATTGAGAAGGTCAAGAAATTACGAGCTCTATAATATGCATTTTGTAAGTTAATTTTATGAAATGATTCCAAGTTTCAAATTTAATTTAATTTTTAATTCTAAAACAATCCTTTGATGAAACAATTGAACTTCGAAATAAGTGAGTTATATATTACAACTGAGAAGGTCAAGAAATTACGAGCTCTATAATATGCATTTTGTAATTTAATTTTATGAAATGATTCCAAGTTTCAAATTTAATTTAATTTTTAATTCTAAAACAATCCTTTGATGAAACAATTGAACTTCGAAATAAGTGAGTTATATATTACAACTGAGAAGGTCAAGAAATTACGAGCTATCTAATATGCATTTTGTAAGTTAATTTTATGAAATGGTTCCAAGTTTCAAATTTGATTGAATTTTTAATTCTAAAACAGTCCTTTGATGACACAATAGAACTTAGAAATAATTGCGTTACATATTACAGTTAAGAAGGTCGAGAAATTACGAGCTATCTAATATGCATTTTGTAAGTTAATTTTATGAAATGGTTCCAAGTTTCAAATTTGATTGAATTTTTAATTCTAAAACAGTCCTTTGATGACACAATAGAACTTAGAAATAATTGCGTTACATATTACAGTTAAGAAGGTCGAGAAATTACGAGCTATCTAATATGCATTTTGTAAGTTAATTTTATGAAATGGTTCCAAGTTTCAAATTTGATTGAATTTTTAATTCTAAAACAGTCCTTTGATGACACAATAGAACTTAGAAATAATTGCGTTACATATTACAGTTAAGAAGGTCGAGAAATTACGAGCTATCTAATATGCATTTTGTAAGTTAATTTTATGAAATGATTCCAAGTTTCAAATTTAATTTAATTTTTAATTCTAAAACAATCCTTTGATGAAACAATTGAACTTCGAAATAAGTGCGTTATATATTGCAATTGAGAAGGTCAAGAAATTACGAGCTCTATAATATGCATTTTGTAAGTTAATTTTATAAAATGATTCCAAGTTTCAAATTTAATTTAATTTTTAATTCTAAAACAATCCTTTGATGAAACAATTGAACTTCGAAATAAGTGCGTTATATATTGCAATTGAGAAGGTCAAGCAATTACGAGCTCTATAATATGCATTTTGTAAGTTCATTTTATGAAAATTTGAATGAATGTTTAATTTTAAAACAGTCCTTTGATGACACAATTGGACTTCGAAATAAGTGCGTTATATATTGCAATTGAGAAGGTCAAGAAATTACGAGCTCTATAATATGCATTTTGTAAGTTAATTTTATGAAATGATTCCAAGTTTCAAATTTAATTTAATTTTTAATTCTAAAACAATCCTTTGATGAAACAATTGGACGTCGAAATAAGTGCGTTATATATTGCAATTGAGAAGGTCAAGAAATTACGAGCTCTATAATATGCATTTTGTAAGTTCATTTTATGAAATGATTCCAAGTTTCAAATTTAATTTAATTTTTAATTCTAAAACAATCCTTTGATGAAACAATTGAACTTCGAAATAAGTGAGTTATATATTACAACTGAGAAGGTCAAGAAATTACGAGCTCTATAATATGCATTTTGTAAGTTAATTTTATGAAATGATTCCAAGTTTCAAATTTAATTTAATTTTTAATTCTAAAACAATCCTTTGGTGAAACAATTGAACTTCGAAATAAGTGCGTTATATATTGCAATTGAGAAGGTCAAGAAATTACGAGCTCTATAATATGCATTTTGTAAGTTAATTTTATGAAATGATTCCAAGTTTCAAATTTAATTTAATTTTTAATTCTAAAACAATCCTTTGGTGAAACAATTAAACTTCGAAATAAGTGCGTTATATATTGCAATTGAGAAGGTCAAGAAATTACGAGCTCTATAATATGCATTTTGTAAGTTAATTTTATGAAATGATTCCAAGTTTCAAATTTAATTTAATTTTTAATTTTAAAACAGTCCTTTGATGACACAATTGGACTTCGAAATAACTGCGTTATATATTGCAATTGAGAAGGTCAAGAAATTACGAGCTCTATAATATGCATTTTGTAAGTTCATTTTATGAAAATTTGAATGAATGTTTAATTTTAAAACAGTCCTTTGATGACACAATTGGACTTCGAAATAAGTGCGTTATATATTGCAATTGAGAAGGTCAAGAAATTACGAGCTCTATAATATGCATTTTGTAAGTTAATTTTATGAAATGATTCCAAGTTTCAAATTTAATTTAATTTTTAATTCTAAAACAATCCTTTGATGAAACAATTGAACTTCGAAATAAGTGAGTTATATATTACAACTGAGAAGGTCAAGAAATTACGAGCTCTATAATATGCATTTTGTAATTTAATTTTATGAAATGATTCCAAGTTTCAAATTTAATTTAATTTTTAATTCTAAAACAATCCTTTGATGAAACAATTGAACTTCGAAATAAGTGAGTTATATATTACAACTGAGAAGGTCAAGAAATTACGAGCTCTATAATATGCATTTTGTAATTTAATTTTATGAAATGATTCCAAGTTTCAAATTTAATTTAATTTTTAATTCTAAAACAATCCTTTGATGAAACAATTGAACTTCGAAATAAGTGAGTTATATATTACAACTGAGAAGGTCAAGAAATTACGAGCTATCTAAAATGCATTTTGTAAGTTAATTTTATGAAATGGTTCCAAGTTTCAAATTTGATTGAATTTTTAATTCTAAAACAGTCCTTTGATGACACAATAGAACTTAGAAATAATTGCGTTACATATTACAGTTAAGAAGGTCGAGAAATTACGAGCTATCTAATATGCATTTTGTAAGTTAATTTTATGAAATGGTTCCAAGTTTCAAATTTGATTGAATTTTTAATTCTAAAACAGTCCTTTGATGACACAATAGAACTTAGAAATAATTGCGTTACATATTACAGTTAAGAAGGTCGAGAAATTACGAGCTATCTAATATGCATTTTGTAAGTTAATTTTATGAAATGATTCCAAGTGTCAAATTTAATTTAATTTTTAATTCTAAAACAATCCTTTGATGAAACAATTGAACTTCGAAATAAGTGCGTTATATATTGCAATTGAGAAGGTCAAGCAATTACGAGCTCTATAATATGCATTTTGTAAGTTAATTTTATGAAATGATTCCAAGTGTCAAATTTAATTTAATTTTTAATTCTAAAACAATCCTTTGATGAAACAATTGAACTTCGAAATAAGTGCGTTATATATTGCAATTGAGAAGGTCAAGCAATTACGAGCTCTATAATATGCATTTTGTAAGTTAATTTTATGAAATGGTTCCAAGTTTCAAATTTGATTGAATTTTTAATTCTAAAACAGTCCTTTGATGACACAATAGAACTTAGAAATAATTGCGTTACATATTACAGTTAAGAAGGTCGAGAAATTACGAGCTATCTAATATGCATTTTGTAAGTTCATTTTATGAAAATTTGAATGAATTTTTAATTTTAAAACAGTCCTTTGATGACACAATTGGACTTCGAAATAAGTGAGTTATATATTACAACTGAGAAGGTCAAGAAATTACGAGCTCTATAATATGCATTTTGTAAGTTAATTTTATGAAAATTTGAATGAAATTTTAATTTTAAAACAGTCCTTTGATGACACAATTGGACTTCGAAATAAGTGAGTTATATATTACAACTGAGAAGGTCAAGAAATTACGAGCTCTATAATATGCATTTTGTAAGTTCATTTTATGAAATGATTCCAAGTGTCAAATTTAATTTAATATTTAATTCTAAAACAATCCTTTGATGAAACAATTGAACTTCGAAATAAGTGCGTTATATATTGCAATTGAGAAGGTCAAGAAATTACGAGCTCTATAATATGCATTTTGTAAGTTAATTTTATGAAATGATTCCAAGTGTCAAATTTAATTTAATTTTTAATTCTAAAACAATCCTTTGATGAAACAATTGAACGAAATAAGTGCGTTATATATTGCAATTGAGAAGGTCAAGAAATTACGAGCTCTATAATATGCATTTTGTAAGTTCATTTTATGAAATGATTCCAAGTGTCAAATTTAATTTAATTTTTAATTCTAAAACAATCCTTTGATGAAACAATTGAACTTCGAAATAAGTGCGTTATATATTGCAATTGAGAAGGTCAAGCAATTACGAGCTCTATAATATGCATTTTGTAAGTTAATTTTATGAAATGATTCCAAGTGTCAAATTTAATTTAATTTTTAATTCTAAAACAATCCTTTGATGAAACAATTGAACTTCGAAATAAGTGCGTTATATATTGCAATTGAGAAGGTCAAGAAATTACGAGCTCTATAATATGCATTTTGTAAGTTAATTTTATGAAATGATTCCAAGTTTCAAATTTAATTTAATTTTTAATTCTAAAACAATCCTTTGATGAAACAATTGAACTTCGAAATAAGTGCGTTATATATTGCAATTGAGAAGGTCAAGCAATTACGAGCTCTATAATATGCATTTTGTAAGTTCATTTTATGAAATGATTCCAAGTTTCAAATTTAATTTAATTTTTAATTCTAAAACAATCCTTTGATGAAACAATTGAACTTCGAAATAAGTGCGTTATATATTGCAATTGAGAAGGTCAAGAAATAACGAGCTCTATAATATGCATTTTGTAAGTTCATTTTATGAAATGATTCCAAGTTTCAAATTTAATTTAATTTTTAATTCTAAAACAATCCTTTGATGAAACAATTGAACTTCGAAATAAGTGCGTTATATATTGCAATTGAGAAGGTCAAGCAATTACGAGCTCTATAATATGCATTTTGTAAGTTCATTTTATGAAATGATTCCAAGTTTCAAATTTAATTTAATTTTTAATTCTAAAACAATCCTTTGATGAAACAATTGAACTTCGAAATAAGTGCGTTATATATTGCAATTGAGAAGGTCAAGAAATAACGAGCTCTATAATATGCATTTTGTAAGTTCATTTTATGAAATGATTCCAAGTTTCAATTTTAATTTAATTTTTAATTCTAAAACAATCCTTTGATGAAACAATTGAACTTCGAAATAAGTGCGTTATATATTGCAATTGAGAAGGTCAAGAAATTACGAGCTCTATAATATGCATTTTGTAAGTTAATTTTATGAAATGATTCCAAGTTTCAAATTTAATTTAATTTTTAATTCTAAAACAATCCTTTGATGAAACAATTGAACTTCGAAATAAGTGCGTTATATATTGGAATTGAGAAGGTCAAGAAATAACGAGCTCTATAATATGCATTTTGTAAGTTCATTTTATGAAATGATTCCAAGTTTCAAATTTAATTTAATTTTTAATTCTAAAACAATCCTTTGATGAAACAATTGAACTTCGAAATAAGTGCGTTATATATTGCAATTGAGAAGGTCAAGAAATTACGAGCTCTATAATATGCATTTTGTAAGTTCATTTTATAAAATGATTCCAAGTTTCAAATTTAATTTAATTTTTAATTCTAAAACAATCCTTTGATGAAACAATTGAACTTCGAAATAAGTGCGTTATATATTGCAATTGAGAAGGTCAAGCAATTACGAGCTCTATAATATGCATTTTGTAAGTTCATTTTATGAAATGATTCCAAGTTTCAAATTTAATTTAATTTTTAATTCTAAAACAATCCTTTGATGAAACAATTGAACTTCGAAATAAGTGCGTTATATATTGCAATTGAGAAGGTCAAGCAATTACGAGCTCTATAATATGCATTTTGTAAGTTCATTTTATGAAATGATTCCAAGTTTCAAATTTAATTTAATTTTTAATTCTAAAACAATCCTTTGATGAAACAATTGAACTTCGAAATAAGTGCGTTATATATTGCAATTGAGAAGGTCAATAAATTACGAGCTCTATAATATGCATTTTGTAAGTTAATTTTATGAAATGATTCCAAGTTTCAAATTTAATTTAATTTTTAATTCTAAAACAATCCTTTGATGAAACAATTGAACTTCGAAATAAGTGCGTTATATATTGCAATTGAGATGGTCAAGAAATTACGAGCTCTATAATATGCATTTTGTAAGTTAATTTTATGAAATGATTCCAAGTTTCAAATTTAATTTAATTTTTAATTCTAAAACAATCCTTTGATGAAACAATTGAACTTCGAAATAAGTGCGTTATATATTGCAATTGAGAAGGTCAAGAAATAACGAGCTCTATAATATGCATTTTGTAAGTTCATTTTATGAAATGATTCCAAGTTTCAAATTTAATTTAATTTTTAATTCTAAAACAATCCTTTGATGAAACAATTGAACTTCGAAATAAGTGCGTTATATATTGCAATTGAGAAGATCAAGAAATTACGAGCTCTATAATATGCATTTTGTAAGTTCATTTTATGAAATGATTCCAAGTTTTAAATTTAATTTAATTTTTAATTCTAAAACAATCCTTTGATGAAACAATTGAACTTCGAAATAAGTGCGTTATATATTGCAATTGAGAAGGTCAAGAAATAACGATCACTATAATATGCATTTTGTAAGTTAATTTTATAAAATGATTCCAAGTTTCAAATTTAATTTAATTTTTAATTCTAAAACAATCCTTTGATGAAACAATTGAACTTCGAAATAAGTGCGTTATATATTGCAATTGAGAAGGTCAAGAAATTACGAGCTCTATAATATGCATTTTGCAAGTTCATTTTATGAAATGATTCCAAGTTTCAAATTTAATTTAATTTTTAATTCTAAAACAATCCTTTGATGAAACAATTGAACTTCGAAATAAGTGCGTTATATATTGCAATTGAGAAGGTCAAGAAATTACGAGCTCTATAATATACATTTTGTAAGTTAATTTTATGAAATGATTCCAAGTGTCAAATTTAATTTAATTTTTAATTCTAAAACAATCCTTTGATGAAACAATTGAACTTCGAAATAAGTGCGTTATATATTGCAATTGAGAAGGTCAAGAAATTACGAGCTCTATAATATGCATTTTGTAAGTTCATTTTTTGAAATGATTCCAAGTTTCAAATTTAATTTAATTTTTAATTCTAAAACAATCCTTTGGTGAAACAATTGAACTTCGAAATAAGTGCGTTATATATTACAATTGAGGTCAAGAAATTACGAGCTCTATAATATGCATTTTGTAAGTTAATTTTATGAAATGATTCCAAGTTTCAAATTTAATTTAATTTTTAATTTTAAAACAGTCCTTTGATGACACAATTGGACTTCGAAATAACTGCGTTATATATTGCAATTGAGAAGGTCAAGAAATTACGAGCTCTATAATATGCATTTTGTAAGTTCATTTTATGAAAATTTTAATGAATGTTTAATTTTAAAACAGTCCTTTGATGACACAATTGGACTTCGAAATAAGTGCGTTATATATTACAGTTGAGAAGGTCAAGAAATTACGAGCTCTATAATATGCATTTTGTAAGTTAATTTTATGAAATGATTCCAAGTTTCAAATTTAATTTAATTTTTAATTCTAAAACAATCCTTTGATGAAACAATTGAACTTCGAAATAAGTGCGTTATATATTACAATTGAGGTCAAGAAATTACGAGCTCTATAATATGCATTTTGTTAGTTCATTTTATGAAAATTTGAATGAATGTTTAATTTTAAAACAGTCCTTTGATGACACAATTGGACTTCGAAATAAGTGCGTTATATATTGCAATTGAGAAGGTCAAGAAATTACGAGCTCTATAATATTCATTTTGTAAGTTCATTTTATGAAATGATTCCAAGTTTCAAATTTAATTTAATTTTTAATTCTAAAACAATCCTTTGATGAAACAATTGAACTTCGAAATAAGTGCGTTATATATTGCAATTGAGAAGGTCAAGAAATTACGAGTTCTATAATAAGCATTTTGTAAGTTAATTTTATGAAATGATTCCAAGTGTCAAATTTAATTTAATTTTTAATTCTAAAATAATCCTTTGGTGAAACAATTGAACTTCGAAATAAGTGCGTTATATATTGCAATTGAGAAGGTCAAGAAATTACGAGCTCTATAATATGCATTTTATAAGTTAATTTTATGAAATGATTCCAAGTGTCAAATTTAATTTAATTTTTAATTCTAAAATAATCCTTTGGTGAAACAATTGAACTTCGAAATAAGTGCGTTATATATTGCAATTGAGAAGGTCAAGAAATTACGAGCTCTATAATATGCATTTTGTAAGTTAATTTTATGAAATGATTCCAAGTGTCAAATTTAATTTAATTTTTAATTCTAAAACAATCCTTTGGTGAAACAATTGAACTTCGAAATAAGTGCGTTATATATTGCAATTGAGAAGGTCAAGAAATTACGAGCTCTATAATATGCATTTTGTAAGTTAATTTTATGAAATGATTCCAAGTTTCAAATTTAATTTAATTTTTAATTCTAAAACAATCCTTTGGTGAAACAATTGAACTTCGAAATAAGTGCGTTATATATTGCAATTGAGAAGGTCAAGAAATTACGAGCTCTATAATATGCATTTTGTAAGTTAATTTTATGAAATGATTCCAAGTTTCAAATTTAATTTAATTTTTAATTCTAAAACAATCCTTTGGTGAAACAATTAAACTTCGAAATAAGTGCGTTATATATTGCAATTGAGAAGGTCAAGAAATTACGAGCTCTATAATATGCATTTTGTAAGTTAATTTTATGAAATGATTCCAAGTGTCAAATTTAATTTAATTTTTAATTTTAAAACAGTCCTTTGATGAAACAATTGGACTTCGAAATAACTGCGTTATATATTGCAATTGAGAAGGTCAAGAAATTACGAGCTCTATAATATGCATTTTGTAAGTTCATTTTATGAAAATTTGAATGAATGTTTAATTTTAAAACAGTCCTTTGATGACACAATTGGACTTCGAAATAAGTGCGTTATATATTACAGTTGAGAAGGTCAAGAAATTACGAGCTCTATAATATGCATTTTGTAAGTTAATTTTATGAAATGATTCCAAGTTTCAAATTTAATTTAATTTTTAATTCTAAAACAATCCTTTGATGAAACAATTGAACTTCGAAATAAGTGCGTTATATATTACAATTGAGGTCAAGAAATTACGAGCTCTATAATATGCATTTTGTAAGTTCATTTTATGAAAATTTGAATGAATGTTTAATTTTAAAACAGTCCTTTGATGACACAATTGGACTTCGAAATAAGTGCGTTATATATTGCAATTGAGAAGGTCAAGAAATTACGAGCTCTATAATATGCATTTTGTAAGTTCATTTTTTGAAATGATTCCAAGTTTCAAATTTAATTTAATTTTTAATTCTAAAACAATCCTTTGGTGAAACAATTGAACTTCGAAATAAGTGCGTTATATATTACAATTGAGGCCAAGAAATTACGAGCTCTATAATATGCATTTTGTAAGTTAATTTTATGAAATGATTCCAAGTTTCAAATCTAATTTAATTTTTAATTTTAAAACAGTCCTTTGATGACACAATTGGACTTCGAAATAAGTGAGTTATATATTACAACTGAGAAGGTCAAGAAATTACGAGCTCTATAATATGCATTTTGTAATTTAATTTTATGAAATGATTCCAAGTTTCAAATTTAATTTAATTTTTAGTTCTAAAACAATCCTTTGATGAAACAATTGAACTTCGAAATAAGTGAGTTATATATTACAACTGAGAAGGTCAAGAAATTACGAGCTCTATAATATGCATTTTGTAAGTTCATTTTATGAAAATTTGAATGAATGTTTAATTTTAAAACAGTCCTTTGATGACACAATTGGACTTCGAAATAAGTGCGTTATATATTGCAATTGAGAAGGTCAAGAAATTACGAGCTCTATAATATGCATTTTGTAAGTTCATTTTATGAAATGATTCCAAGTTTCAAATTTAATTTAATTTTTAATTCTAAAACAATCCTTTGATGAAACAATTGAACTTCGAAATAAGTGCGTTATATATTGCAATTGAGAAGGTCAAGAAATTACGAGCTCTATAATAAGCATTTTGTAAGTTAATTTTATGAAATGATTCCAAGTGTCAAATTTAATTTAATTTTTAATTCTAAAATAATCCTTTGGTGAAACAATTGAACTTCGAAATAAGTGTGTTATATATTGCAATTGAGAAGGTCAAGAAATTACGAGCTCTATAATATGCATTTTATAAGTTAATTTTATGAAATGATTCCAAGTGTCAAATTTAATTTAATTTTTAATTCTAAAATAATCCTTTGGTGAAACAATTGAACTTCGAAATAAGTGCGTTATATATTGCAATTGAGAAGGTCAAGAAATTACGAGCTCTATAATATGCATTTTGTAAGTTAATTTTATGAAATGATTCCAAGTGTCAAATTTAATTTAATTTTTAATTCTAAAACAATCCTTTGGTGAAACAATTGAACTTCGAAATAAGTGCGTTATATATTGCAATTGAGAAGGTCAAGAAATTACGAGCTCTATAATATGCATTTTGTAAGTTAATTTTATGAAATGATTCCAAGTTTCAAATTTAATTTAATTTTTAATTCTAAAACAATCCTTTGGTGAAACAATTGAACTTCGAAATAAGTGCGTTATATATTGCAATTGAGAAGGTCAAGAAATTACGAGCTCTATAATATGCATTTTGTAAGTTAATTTTATGAAATGATTCCAAGTTTCAAATTTAATTTAATTTTTAATTCTAAAACAATCCTTTGGTGAAACAATTAAACTTCGAAATAAGTGCGTTATATATTGCAATTGAGAAGGTCAAGAAATTACGAGCTCTATAATATGCATTTTGTAAGTTAATTTAGTGAAATGATTCCAAGTTTCAAATTTAATTTAATTTTTAATTTTAAAACAGTCCGCTCCAAGAAGACAACACGAGAAAAAGTTTTTTTTAATTTTATTTTCATTCTTTGATGCAATTATTGCAATAGAAATTCAATTTTTTTCGTCTTTAAGAAATTTTAAAGAACAAAGCTTTGAGAAGGTCAAGAAATTACGAGCTCTATAATATGCATTTTGTAAGTTAATTTTATGAAATGATTCCAAGTTTCAAATTTAATTTAATTTTTAATTCTAAAACAATCCTTTGATGAAACAATTGAACTTCGAAATAAGTGAGTTATATATTACAACTGAGAAGGTCACGAAATTACGAGCTCTATAATATGCATTTTGTTATTTAATTTTATGAAATGATTCCAAGTTTCAAATTTAATTTAATTTTTAATTCTAAAACAATCCTTTGATGAAACAATTGAACTTCGAAATAAGTGAGTTATATATTACAACTGAGAAGGTCAAGAAATTACGAGCTCTATAATATGCATTTTGTAAGTTCATTTTATGAAAATTTGAATGAATGTTTAATTTTAAAACAGTCCTTTGATGACACAATTGGACTTCGAAATAAGTGCGTTATATATTACAGTTGAGAAGGTCAAGAAATTACGAGCTCTATAATATGCATTTTGTAAGTTAATTTTATGAAATGATTCCAAGTTTCAAATTTAATTTAATTTTTAATTCTAAAACAATCCTTTGGTGAAACAATTGAACTTCGAAATAAGTGCGTTATATATTGCAATTGAGAAGGTCAAGAAATTACGAGCTCTATAATATGCATTTTGTAAGTTAATTTTATGAAATGATACCAAGTTTCAAATTTAATTTAATTTTTAATTTTAAAACAGTCCTTTGATGACACAATTGGACTTCGAAATAACTGCGTTATATATTGCAATTGAGAAGGTCAAGAAATTACGAGCTCTATAATATGCATTTTGTAAGTTCATTTTATGAAAATTTGAATGAATGTTTAATTTTAAAACAGTCCTTTGATGACACAATTGGACTTCGAAATAAGTGCGTTATATATTGCAATTGAGAAGGTCAAGAAATTACGAGCTCTATAATATGCATTTTGTAAGTTAATTTTATGAAATGATTCCAAGTTTCAAATTTAATTTAATTTTTAATTCTAAAACAATCCTTTGATGAAACAATTGAACTTCGAAATAAGTGCGTTATATATTGCAATTGAGAAGGTCAAGAAATAACGAGCTCTATAATATGCATTTTGTAAGTTCATTTTATGAAATGATTCCAAGTTTCAAATTTAATTTAATTTTTAATTCTAAAACAATCCTTTGATGAAACAATTGAACTTCGAAATAAGTGCGTTATATATTGCAATTGAGAAGGTCAAACAATTACGAGCTCTATAATATGCATTTTGTAAGTTCATTTTATGAAAATTTGAATGAATGTTTAATTTTAAAACAGTCCTTTGATGACACAATTGGACTTCGAAATAAGTGCGTTATATATTGCAATTGAGAAGGTCAAGAAATTACGAGCTCTATAATATGCATTTTGTAAGTTAATTTTATGAAATGATTCCAAGTTTCAAATTTAATTTAATTTTTAATTCTAAAACAATCCTTTGATGAAACAATTGAACTTCGAAATAAGTGCGTTATATATTGCAATTGAGAAGGTCAAGAAATAACGAGCTCTATAATATGCATTTTGTAAGTTAATTTTATGAAATGATTCCAAGTTTCAAATTTAATTTAATTTTTAATTCTAAAACAATCCTTTGATGAAACAATTGAACTTCGAAATAAGTGCGTTATATATTGCAATTGAGAAGGTCAAGCAATTACGAGCTCTATAATATGCATTTTGTAAGTTCATTTTATGAAATGGTTCCAAGTTTCAAATTTGATTGAATTTTTAATTCTAAAACAGTCCTTTGATGACACAATAGAACTTAGAAATAATTGCGTTACATATTACAGTTAAGAAGGTCGAGAAATTACGAGCTATCTAATATGCATTTTGTAAGTTAATTTTATGAAATGGTTCCAAGTTTCAAATTTGATTGAATTTTTAATTCTAAAACAGTCCTTTAATGACACAATAGAACTTAGAAATAATTGCGTTACATATTATGCATTTTGTAAGTTAATTTTATGAAATGGTTCCAAGTTTCAAATTTGATTGAATTTTTAATTCTAAAACAGTCCTTTAATGACACAATAGAACTTAGAAATTGCGTTACATATTATAGTTAAGAAGGTCGAGAAATTACGAGCTATCTAATATGCATTTTGTAAGTTAATTTTATGAAATGGTTCCAAGTTTCAAATTTGATTGAATTTTTAATTCTAAAACAGTCCTTTGATGACACAATAGAACTTAGAAATAATTGCGTTACATATTACAGTTAAGAAGGTCGAGAAATTACGAGCTATCTAATATGCATTTTGTAAGTTAATTTTATGAAATGGTTCCAAGTTTCAAATTTGATTGAATTTTTAATTCTAAAACAGTCCTTTGATGACACAATAGAACTTAGAAATAATTGCGTTACATATTACAGTTAAGAAGGTCGAGAAATTACGAGCTATCTAATATGCATTTTGTAAGTTAATTTTATGAAATGGTTCCAAGTTTCAAATTTGATTGAATTTTTAATTCTAAAACAGTCCTTTGATGACACAATAGAACTTAGAAATAATTGCGTTACATATTACAGTTAAGAAGGTCGAGAAATTACGAGCTATCTAATATGCATTTTGTAAGTTAATTTTATGAAATGGTTCCAAGTTTCAAATTTGATTGAATTTTTAATTCTAAAACAGTCCTTTGATGACACAATAGAACTTAGAAATAATTGCGTTACATATTACAGTTAAGAAGGTCGAGAAATTACGAGCTATCTAATATGCATTTTGTAAGTTAATTTTATAAATGGTTCCAAGTTTCAAATTTGATTGAATTTTTAATTCTAAAACAGTCCTTTGATGACACAATAGAACTTAGAAATAATTGCGTTACATATTACAGTTAAGAAGGTCGAGAAATTACGAGCTATCTAATATGCATTTTGTAAGTTAATTTTATGAAATGGTTCCAAGTTTCAAATTTGATTGAATTTTTAATTCTAAAACAGTCCTTTGATGACACAATAGAACTTAGAAATAATTGCGTTACATATTACAGTTAAGAAGGTCGAGAAATTACGAGCTATCTAATATGCATTTTGTAAGTTAATTTTATGAAATGGTTCCAAGTTTCAAATTTGATTGAATTTTTAATTCTAAAACAGTCCTTTGATGACACAATAGAACTTAGAAATAATTGCGTTACATATTACAGTTAAGAAGGTCGAGAAATTACGAGCTATCTAATATGCATTTTGTAAGTTAATTTTATGAAATGGTTCCAAGTTTCAAATTTGATTGAATTTTTAATTCTAAAACAGTCCTTTGACGACACAATAGAACTTAGAAATAATTGCGTTACATATTACAGTTAAGAAGGTCGAGAAATTACGAGCTATCTAATATGCATTTTGTAAGTTAATTTTATGAAATGGTTCCAAGTTTCAAATTTGATTGAATTTTTAATTCTAAAACAGTCCTTTGATGACACAATAGAACTTAGAAATAATTGCGTTACATATTACAGTTAAGAAGGTCGAGAAATTACGAGCTATCTAATATGCATTTTGTAAGTTAATTTTATGAAATGGTTCCAAGTTTCAAATTTGATTGAATTTTTAATTCTAAAACAGTCCTTTGATGACACAATAGAACTTAGAAATAATTGCGTTACATATTACAGTTAAGAAGGTCGAGAAATTACGAGCTATCTAATATGCATTTTGTAAGTTAATTTTATGAAATGGTTCCAAGTTTCAAATTTGATTGAATTTTTAATTCTAAAACAGTCCTTTGATGACACAATAGAACTTAGAAATAATTGCGTTACATATTACTGTTAAGAAGGTCGAGAAATTACGAGCTATCTAATATGCATTTTGTAAGTTAATTTTATGAAATGGTTCCAAGTTTCAAATTTGATTGAATTTTTAATTCTAAAACAGTCCTTTGATGACACAATTGGACGTCGAAATAAGTGAGTTATATATTACAACTGAGAAGGTCAAGAAATTACGAGCTCTATAATATGCATTTTGTAAGTTCATTTTATGAAAATTTGAATGAATTTTTAATTTTAAAACAGTCCTTTGATGACACAATTGGACTTCGAAATAAGTGCGTTATATATTACAGTTGAGAAGGTCAAGAAATTACGAGCTCTATAATATGCATTTTGTAAGTTCATTTTATGAAAATTTGAATGAATTTTTAATTTTAAAACAATCCTTTGATGACACAATTGGACTTCGAAATAAGTGCGTTATATATTACAGTTGAGAAGGTCAAGAAATTACGAGCTCTATAATATGCATTTTGTAAGTTCATTTTATGAAAATTTGAATGAATTTTTAATTTTAAAACAGTCCTTTGATGACACAATTGGACTTCGAAATAAGTGCGTTATATATTACAGTTGAGAAGGTCAAGAAATTACGAGCTCTATAATATGCATTTTGTAAGTTAATTTTATGAAAATTTGAATGAAATTTTAATTTTAAAACAGTCCTTTGATGACACAATTGGACTTCGAAATAAGTGAGTTATATATTACAACTGAGAAGGTCAAGAAATTACGAGCTCTATAATATGCATTTTGTAAGTTCATTTTATGAAATGATTCCAAGTGTCAAATTTAATTTAATTTTTAATTCTAAAACAATCCTTTGATGAAACAATTGAACTTCGAAATAAGTGCGTTATATATTGCAATTGAGAAGGTCAAGAAATTACGAGCTCTATAATATGCATTTTGTAAGTTAATTTTATGAAATGATTCCAAGTGTCAAATTTAATTTAATTTTTAATTCTAAAACAATCCTTTGATGAAACAATTGAACTTCGAAATAAGTGCGTTATATATTGCAATTGAGAAGGTCAAGAAATTACGAGCTCTATAATATGCATTTTGTAAGTTAATTTTATGAAATGATTCCAAGTGTCAAATTTAATTTAATTTTTAATTCTAAAACAATCCTTTGATGAAACAATTGAACGAAATAAGTGCGTTATATATTGCAATTGAGAAGGTCAAGAAATTACGAGCTCTATAATATGCATTTTGTAAGTTCATTTTATGAAATGATTCCAAGTGTCAAATTTAATTTAATTTTTAATTCTAAAACAATCCTTTGATGAAACAATTGAACTTCGAAATAAGTGCGTTATATATTGCAATTGAGAAGGTCAAGCAATTACGAGCTCTATAATATGCATTTTGTAAGTTAATTTTATGAAATGATTCCAAGTGTCAAATTTAATTTAATTTTTAATTCTAAAACAATCCTTTGATGAAACAATTGAACTTCGAAATAAGTGCGTTATATATTGCAATTGAGAAGGTCAAGAAATTACGAGCTCTATAATATGCATTTTGTAAGTTAATTTTATGAAATGATTCCAAGTTTCAAATTTAATTTAATTTTTAATTCTAAAACAATCCTTTGATGAAACAATTGAACTTCGAAATAAGTGCGTTATATATTGCAATTGAGAAGGTCAAGCAATTACGAGCTCTATAATATGCATTTTGTAAGTTCATTTTATGAAATGATTCCAAGTTTCAAATTTAATTTAATTTTTAATTCTAAAACAATCCTTTGATGAAACAATTGAACTTCGAAATAAGTGCGTTATATATTGCAATTGAGAAGGTCAAGCAATTACGAGCTCTATAATATGCATTTTGTAAGTTCATTTTATGAAATGATTCCAAGTTTCAAATTTAATTTAATTTTTAATTCTAAAACAATCCTTTGATGAAACAATTGAACTTCGAAATAAGTGCGTTATATATTGCAATTGAGAAGGTCAAGAAATAACGAGCTCTATAATATGCATTTTGTAAGTTCATTTTATGAAATGATTCCAAGTTTCAAATTTAATTTAATTTTTATTTCTAAAACAATCCTTTGATGAAACAATTGAACTTCGAAATAAGTGCGTTATATATTGCAATTGAGAAGGTCAAGCAATTACGAGCTCTATAATATGCATTTTGTAAGTTCATTTTATGAAATGATTCCAAGTTTCAAATTTAATTTAATTTTTAATTCTAAAACAATCCTTTGATGAAACAATTGAACTTCGAAATAAGTGCGTTATATATTGCAATTGAGAAGGTCAAGAAATAACGAGCTCTATAATATGCATTTTGTAAGTTCATTTTATGAAATGATTCCAAGTTTCAAATTTAATTTAATTTTTAATTCTAAAACAATCCTTTGATGAAACAATTGAACTTCGAAATAAGTGCGTTATATATTGCAATTGAGAAGGTCAAGCAATTACGAGCTCTATAATATGCATTTTGTAAGTTCATTTTATGAAATGATTCCAAGTTTCAAATTTAATTTAATTTTTAATTCTAAAACAATCCTTTGATGAAACAATTGAACTTCGAAATAAGTGCGTTATATATTGCAATTGAGAAGGTCAAGAAATTACGAGCTCTATAATATGCATTTTGTAAGTTAATTTTATGAAATGATTCCAAGTTTCAAATTTAATTTAATTTTTAATTCTAAAACAATCCTTTGATGAAACAATTGAACTTCGAAATAAGTGCGTTATATATTGCAATTGAGAAGGTCAAGAAATTACGAGCTCTATAATATGCATTTTGTAAGTTAATTTTATGAAATGATTCCAAGTTTCAAATTTAATTTAATTTTTAATTCTAAAACAATCCTTTGATGAAACAATTGAACTTCGAAATAAGTGCGTTATATATTGCAATTGAGAAGGTCAAGAAATAACGAGCTGTATAATATGCATTTTGTAAGTTCATTTTATGAAATGATTCCAAGTTTCAAATTTAATTTAATTTTTAATTCTAAAACAATCCTTTGATGAAACAATTGAACTTCGAAATAAGTGCGTTATATATTGCAATTGAGAAGGTCAAGAAATTACGAGCTCTATAATATGCATTTTGTAAGTTAATTTTATAAAATGATTCCAAGTTTCAAATTTAATTTAATTTTTAATTCTAAAACAATCCTTTGATGAAACAATTGAACTTCGAAATAAGTGCGTTATATATTGCAATTGAGAAGGTCAAGAAATTACGAGCTCTATAATATGCATTTTGTAAGTTAATTTTATGAAATGATTCCAAGTTTCAAATTTAATTTAATTTTTAATTCTAAAACAATCCTTTGATGAAACAATTGAACTTCGAAATAAGTGCGTTATATATTGCAATTGAGAAGGTCAAGAAATAACGAGCTGTATAATATGCATTTTGTAAGTTAATTTTATGAAATGATTCCAAGTTTCAAATTTAATTTAATTTTTAATTCTAAAACAATCCTTTGATGAAACAATTGAACTTCGAAATAAGTGCGTTATATATTGCAATTGAGAAGGTCAAGAAATTACGAGCTCTATAATATGCATTTTGTAAGTTAATTTTATAAAATGATTCCAAGTTTCAAATTTAATTTAATTTTTAATTCTAAAACAATCCTTTGATGAAACAATTGAACTTCGAAATAAGTGCGTTATATATTGCAATTGAGAAGGTCAAGCAATTACGAGCTCTATAATATGCATTTTGTAAGTTCATTTTATGAAATGATTCCAAGTTTCAAATTTAATTTAATTTTTAATTCTAAAACAATCCTTTGATGAAACAATTGAACTTCGAAATAAGTGCGTTATATATTGCAATTGAGAAGGTCAAGCAATTACGAGCTCTATAATATGCATTTTGTAAGTTCATTTTATGAAATGATTCCAAGTTTCAAATTTAATTTAATTTTTAATTCTAAAACAATCCTTTGATGAAACAATTGAACTTCGAAATAAGTGCGTTATATATTGCAATTGAGAAGGTCAAGAAATAACGAGCTCTATAATATGCATTTTGTAAGTTCATTTTATGAAATGATTCCAAGTTTCAAATTTAATTTAATTTTTAATTCTAAAACAATCCTTTGATGAAACAATTGAACTTCGAAATAAGTGCGTTATATATTGCAATTGAGAAGGTCAAGAAATTACGAGCTCTATAATATGCATTTTGTAAGTTAATTTTATGAAATGATTCCAAGTTTCAAATTTAATTTAATTTTTAATTCTAAAACAATCCTTTGATGAAACAATTGAACTTCGAAATAAGTGCGTTATATATTGCAATTGAGAAGGTCAAACAATTACGAGCTCTATAATATGCATTTTGTAAGTTCATTTTATGAAATGATTCCAAGTTTCAAATTTAATTTAATTTTTTATTCTAAAACAATCCTTTGATGAAACAATTGAACTTCGAAATAAGTGCGTTATATATTGCAATTGAGAAGGTCAAGAAATTACGAGCTCTATAATATGCATTTTGTAAGTTCATTTTATGAAATGATTCCAAGTTTTAAATTTAATTTAATTTTTAATTCTAAAACAATCCTTTGATGAAACAATTGAACTTCGAAATAAGTGCGTTATATATTGCAATTGAGAAGGTCAAGAAATAACGATCTCTATAATATGCATTTTGTAAGTTAATTTTATAAAATGATTCCAAGTTTCAAATTTAATTTAATTTTTAATTCTAAAACAATCCTTTGATGAAACAATTGAACTTCGAAATAAGTGCGTTATATATTGCAATTGAGAAGGTCAAGAAATTACGAGCTCTATAATATGCATTTTGTAAGTTAATTTTATGAAATGATTCCAAGTGTCCTTTGATGAAACAATTGAACTTCGAAATAAGTGCGTTATATATTGCAATTGAGAAGGTCAAGAAATAACGAGCTCTATAATATGCATTTTGTAAGTTCATTTTATGAAATGATTCCAAGTTTCAAATTTAATTTAATTTTTAATTCTAAAACAATCCTTTGATGAAACAATTGAACTTCGAAATAAGTGCGTTATATATTGCAATTGAGAAGGTCAAGCAATTACGAGCTCTATAATATGCATTTTGTAAGTTCATTTTATGAAATGATTCCAAGTTTCAAATTTAATTTAATTTTTAATTCTAAAACAATCCTTTGATGAAACAATTGAACTTCGAAATAAGTGCGTTATATATTGCAATTGAGAAGGTCAAGAAATTACGAGCTCTATAATATGCATTTTGTAAGTTAATTTTATGAAATGATTCCAAGTTTCAAATTTAATTTAATTTTTAATTCTAAAACAATCCTTTGATGAAACAATTGAACTTCGAAATAAGTGCGTTATATATTGCAATTGAGAAGGTCAAGAAATTACGAGCTCTATAATATGCATTTTGTAAGTTAATTTTATGAAATGATTCCAAGTTTCAAATTTAATTTAATTTTTAATTCTAAAACAATCCTTTGATGAAACAATTGAACTTCGAAATAAGTGCGTTATATATTGCAATTGAGAAGGTCAAGAAATAACGAGCTGTATAATATGCATTTTGTAAGTTCATTTTATGAAATGATTCCAAGTTTCAAATTTAATTTAATTTTTAATTCTAAAACAATCCTTTGATGAAACAATTGAACTTCGAAATAAGTGCGTTATATATTGCAATTGAGAAGGTCAAGCAATTACGAGCTCTATAATATGCATTTTGTAAGTTAATTTTATAAAATGATTCCAAGTTTCAAATTTAATTTAATTTTTAATTCTAAAACAATCCTTTGATGAAACAATTGAACTTCGAAATAAGTGCGTTATATATTGCAATTGAGAAGGTCAAGCAATTACGAGCTCTATAATATGCATTTTGTAAGTTCATTTTATGAAATGATTCCAAGTTTCAAATTTAATTTAATTTTTAATTCTAAAACAATCCTTTGATGAAACAATTGAACTTCGAAATAAGTGCGTTATATATTGCAATTGAGAAGGTCAAGCAATTACGAGCTCTATAATATGCATTTTGTAAGTTCATTTTATGAAATGATTCCAAGTTTCAAATTTAATTTAATTTTTAATTCTAAAACAATCCTTTGATGAAACAATTGAACTTCGAAATAAGTGCGTTATATATTGCAATTGAGAAGGTCAAGAAATTACGAGCTCTATAATATGCATTTTGTAAGTTAATTTTATGAAATGATTCAAAGTGTCAAATTTAAATTAATTTTTAATTCTAAAACAATCCTTTGATGAAACAATTGAACTTCGAAATAAGTGCGTTATATATTGCAATTGAGAAGGTCAAGAAATTACGAGCTCTATAATATGCATTTTGTAAGTTAATTTTATGAAATGATTCCAAGTGTCAAATTTAATTTAATTTTTAATTCTAAAACAATCCTTTGATGAAACAATTGAACTTCGAAATAAGTGCGTTATATATTGCAATTGAGAAGGTCAAGAAATAACGAGCTCTATAATATGCATTTTGTAAGTTCATTTTATGAAATGATTCCAAGTTTCAAATTTAATTTAATTTTTATTTCTAAAACAATCCTTTGATGAAACAATTGAACTTCGAAATAAGTGCGTTATATATTGCAATTGAGAAGGTCAAGCAATTACGAGCTCTATAATATGCATTTTGTAAGTTCATTTTATGAAATGATTCTAAGTTTCAAATTTAATTTAATTTTTAATTCTAAAACAATCCTTTGATGAAACAATTGAACTTCGAAATAAGTGCGTTATATATTGCAATTGAGAAGGTCAAGAAATAACGAGCTCTATAATATGCATTTTGTAAGTTCATTTTATGAAATGATTCCAAGTTTCAAATTTAATTTAATTTTTAATTCTAAAACAATCCTTTGATGAAACAATTGAACTTCGAAATAAGTGCGTTATATATTGCAATTGAGAAGGTCAAGCAATTACGAGCTCTATAATATGCATTTTGTAAGTTCATTTTATGAAATGATTCCAAGTTTCAAATTTAATTTAATTTTTAATTCTAAAACAATCCTTTGATGAAACAATTGAACTTCGAAATAAGTGCGTTATATATTGCAATTGAGAAGGTCAAGAAATTACGAGCTCTATAATATGCATTTTGTAAGTTAATTTTATGAAATGATTCCAAGTTTCAAATTTAATTTAATTTTTAATTCTAAAACAATCCTTTGATGAAACAATTGAACTTCGAAATAAGTACGTTATATATTGCAATTGAGAAGGTCAAGAAATTACGAGCTCTATAATATGCATTTTGTAAGTTAATTTTATGAAATGATTCCAAGTTTCAAATTTAATTTAATTTTTAATTCTAAAACAATCCTTTGATGAAACAATTGAACTTCGAAATAAGTGCGTTATATATTGCAATTGAGAAGGTCAAGAAATAACGAGCTGTATAATATGCATTTTGTAAGTTCATTTTATGAAATGATTCCAAGTTTCAAATTTAATTTAATTTTTAATTCTAAAACAATCCTTTGATGAAACAATTGAACTTCGAAATAAGTGCGTTATATATTGCAATTGAGAAGGTCAAGAAATTACGAGCTCTATAATATGCATTTTGTAAGTTAATTTTATAAAATGATTCCAAGTTTCAAATTTAATTTAATTTTTAATTCTAAAACAATCCTTTGATGAAACAATTGAACTTCGAAATAAGTGCGTTATATATTGCAATTGAGAAGGTCAAGCAATTACGAGCTCTATAATATGCATTTTGTAAGTTCATTTTATGAAATGATTCCAAGTTTCAAATTTAATTTAATTTTTAATTCTAAAACAATCCTTTGATGAAACAATTGAACTTCGAAATAAGTGCGTTATATATTGCAATTGAGAAGGTCAAGCAATTACGAGCTCTATAATATGCATTTTGTAAGTTCATTTTATGAAATGATTCCAAGTTTCAAATTTAATTTAATTTTTAATTCTAAAACAATCCTTTGATGAAACAATTGAACTTCGAAATAAGTGCGTTATATATTGCAATTGAGAAGGTCAAGCAATTACGAGCTCTATAATATGCATTTTGTAAGTTCATTTTATGAAATGATTCCAAGTTTCAAATTTAATTTAATTTTTAATTCTAAAACAATCCTTTGATGAAACAATTGAACTTCGAAATAAGTGCGTCATATATTGCAATTGAGAAGGTCAAGAAATTACGAGCTCTATAATATGCATTTTGTAAGTTAATTTTATGAAATGATTCCAAGTTTCAAATTTAATTTAATTTTTAATTCTAAAACAATCCTTTGATGAAACAATTGAACTTCGAAATAAGTGCGTTATATATTGCAATTGAGAAGGTCAAGAAATTACGAGCTCTATAATATGCATTTTGTAAGTTAATTTTATGAAATGATTCCAAGTTTCAAATTTAATTTAATTTTTAATTCTAAAACAATCCTTTGATGAAACAATTGAACTTCGAAATAAGTGCGTTATATATTGCAATTGAGAAGGTCAAGAAATAACGAGCTGTATAATATGCATTTTGTAAGTTCATTTTATGAAATGATTCCAAGTTTCAAATTTAATTTAATTTTTAATTCTAAAACAATCCTTTGATGAAACAATTGAACTTCGAAATAAGTGCGTTATATATTGCAATTGAGAAGGTCAAGAAATTACGAGCTCTATAATATGCATTTTGTAAGTTAATTTTATGAAATGATTCCAAGTTTCAAATTTAATTTAATTTTTAATTCTAAAACAATCCTTTGATGAAACAATTGAACTTCGAAATAAGTGCGTTATATATTGCAATTGAGAAGGTCAAACAATTACGAGCTCTATAATATGCATTTTGTAAGTTCATTTTATGAAATGATTCCAAGTTTCAAATTTAATTTAATTTTTTATTCTAAAACAATCCTTTGATGAAACAATTGAACTTCGAAATAAGTGCGTTATATATTGCAATTGAGAAGGTCAAGAAATTACGAGCTCTATAATATGCATTTTGTAAGTTCATTTTATGAAATGATTCCAAGTTTTAAATTTAATTTAATTTTTAATTCTAAAACAATCCTTTGATGAAACAATTGAACTTCGAAATAAGTGCGTTATATATTGCAATTGAGAAGGTCAAGAAATAACGATCTCTATAATATGCATTTTGTAAGTTAATTTTATAAAATGATTCCAAGTTTCAAATTTAATTTAATTTTTAATTCTAAAACAATCCTTTGATGAAACAATTGAACTTCGAAATAAGTGCGTTATATATTGCAATTGAGAAGGTCAAGAAATTACGAGCTCTATAATATGCATTTTGTAAGTTAATTTTATGAAATGATTCCAAGTGTCAAATTTAATTTAATTTTTAATTCTAAAACAATCCTTTGATGAAACAATTGAACTTCGAAATAAGTGCGTTATATATTGCAATTGAGAAGGTCAAGAAATAACGAGCTCTATAATATGCATTTTGTAAGTTCATTTTATGAAATGATTCCAAGTTTCAAATTTAATTTAATTTTTATTTCTAAAACAATCCTTTGATGAAACAATTGAACTTCGAAATAAGTGCGTTATATATTGCAATTGAGAAGGTCAAGCAATTACGAGCTCTATAATATGCATTTTGTAAGTTCATTTTATGAAATGATTCCAAGTTTCAAATTTAATTTAATTTTTAATTCTAAAACAATCCTTTGATGAAACAATTGAACTTCGAAATAAGTGCGTTATATATTGCAATTGAGAAGGTCAAGAAATTACGAGCTCTATAATATGCATTTTGTAAGTTAATTTTATGAAATGATTCCAAGTTTCAAATTTAATTTAATTTTTAATTCTAAAACAATCCTTTGATGAAACAATTGAACTTCGAAATAAGTGCGTTATATATTGCAATTGAGAAGGTCAAGAAATTACGAGCTCTATAATATGCATTTTGTAAGTTAATTTTATGAAATGATTCCAAGTTTCAAATTTAATTTAATTTTTAATTCTAAAACAATCCTTTGATGAAACAATTGAACTTCGAAATAAGTGCGTTATATATTGCAATTGAGAAGGTCAAGAAATAACGAGCTGTATAATATGCATTTTGTAAGTTCATTTTATGAAATGATTCCAAGTTTCAAATTTAATTTAATTTTTAATTCTAAAACAATCCTTTGATGAAACAATTGAACTTCGAAATAAGTGCGTTATATATTGCAATTGAGAAGGTCAAGAAATTACGAGCTCTATAATATGCATTTTGTAAGTTAATTTTATAAAATGATTCCAAGTTTCAAATTTAATTTAATTTTTAATTCTAAAACAATCCTTTGATGAAACAATTGAACTTCGAAATAAGTGCGTTATATATTGCAATTGAGAAGGTCAAGCAATTACGAGCTCTATAATATGCATTTTGTAAGTTCATTTTATGAAATGATTCCAAGTTTCAAATTTAATTTAATTTTTAATTCTAAAACAATCCTTTGATGAAACAATTGAACTTCGAAATAAGTGCGTTATATATTGCAATTGAGAAGGTCAAGAAATTACGAGCTCTATAATATGCATTTTGCAAGTTCATTTTATGAAATGATTCCAAGTTTCAAATTTAATTTAATTTTTAATTCTAAAACAATCCTTTGATGAAACAATTGAACTTCGAAATAAGTGCGTTATATATTGCAATTGAGAAGGTCAAGAAATTACGAGCTCTATAATATGCATTTTGTAAGTTAATTTTATGAAATGATTCCAAGTTTCAAATTTAATTTAATTTTTAATTCTAAAACAATCCTTTGATGAAACAATTGAACTTCGAAATAAGTGCGTTATATATTGCAATTGAGAAGGTCAAGAAATAACGAGCTCTATAATATGCATTTTGTAAGTTAATTTTATGAAATGATTCCAAGTTTCAAATTTAATTTAATTTTTAATTCTAAAACAATCCTTTGATGAAACAATTGAACTTCGAAATAAGTGCGTTATATATTGCAATTGAGAAGGTCAAGAAATAACGAGCTCTATAATATGCATTTTGTAAGTTAATTTTATGAAATGATTCCAAGTTTCAAATTTAATTTAATTTTTAATTCTAAAACAATCCTTTGATGAAACAATTGAACTTCGAAATAAGTGCGTTATATATTGCAATTGAGAAGGTCAAGAAATTACGAGCTCTATAATATGCATTTTGTAAGTTAATTTTATGAAATGATTCCAAGTTTCAAATTTAATTTAATTTTTAATTCTAAAACAATCCTTTGATGAAACAATTGAACTTCGAAATAAGTGCGTTATATATTGCAATTGAGAAGGTCAAGAAATAACGAGCTCTATAATATGCATTTTGTAAGTTAATTTTATGAAATGATTCCAAGTTTCAAATTTAATTTAATTTTTAATTCTAAAACAATCCTTTGATGAAACAATTGAACTTCGAAATAAGTGCGTTATATATTGCAATTGAGAAGGTCAAGAAATAACGAGCTCTATAATATGCATTTTGTAAGTTAATTTTATGAAATGATTCCAAGTTTCAAATTTAATTTAATTTTTAATTCTAAAACAATCCTTTGATGAAACAATTGAACTTCGAAATAAGTGCGTTATATATTGCAATTGAGAAGGTCAAGAAATTACGAGCTCTATAATATGCATTTTGTAAGTTAATTTTATGAAATGATTCCAAGTTTCAAATTTAATTTAATTTTTAATTCTAAAACAATCCTTTGATGAAACAATTGAACTTCGAAATAAGTGCGTTATATATTGCAATTGAGAAGGTCAAGAAATAACGAGCTCTATAATATGCATTTTGTAAGTTAATTTTATGAAATGATTCCAAGTTTCAAATTTAATTTAATTTTTAATTCTAAAACAATCCTTTGATGAAACAATTGAACTTCGAAATAAGTGCGTTATATATTGCAATTGAGAAGGTCAAGAAATAACGAGCTCTATAATATGCATTTTGTAAGTTAATTTTATGAAATGATTCCAAGTTTCAAATTTAATTTAATTTTTAATTCTAAAACAATCCTTTGATGAAACAATTGAACTTCGAAATAAGTGCGTTATATATTGCAATTGAGAAGGTCAAGAAATAACGAGCTCTATAATATGCATTTTGTAAGTTCATTTTATGAAATGATTCCAAGTTTCAAATTTAATTTAATTTTTAATTCTAAAACAATCCTTTGATGAAACAATTGAACTTCGAAATAAGTGCGTTATATATTGCAATTGAGAAGGTCAAGAAATTACGAGCTCTATAATATGCATTTTGTAAGTTCATTTTATGAAATGATTCCAAGTTTTAAATTTAATTTAATTTTTAATTCTAAAACAATCCTTTGATGAAACAATTGAACTTCGAAATAAGTGCGGTATATATTGCAATTGAGAAGGTCAAGAAATAACGATCTCTATAATATGCATTTTGTAAGTTAATTTTATAAAATGATTCCAAGTTTCAAATTTAATTTAATTTTTAATTCTAAAACAATCCTTTGATGAAACAATTGAACTTCGAAATAAGTGCGTTATATATTGCAATTGAGAAGGTCAAGAAATTACGAGCTCTATAATATGCATTTTGCAAGTTCATTTTATGAAATGATTCCAAGTTTCAAATTTAATTTAATTTTTAATTCTAAAACAATCCTTTGATGAAACAATTGAACTTCGAAATAAGTGCGTTATATATTGCAATTGAGAAGGTCAAGAAATTACGAGCTCTATAATATGCATTTTGTAAGTTAATTTTATGAAATGATTCCAAGTTTCAAATTTAATTTAATTTTTAATTCTAAAACAATCCTTTGATGAAACAATTGAACTTCGAAATAAGTGCGTTATATATTGCAATTGAGAAGGTCAAGCAATTACGAGCTCTATAATATGCATTTTGTAAGTTAATTTTATGAAATGATTCCAAGTTTCAAATTTAATTTAATTTTTAATTCTAAAACAATCCTTTGATGAAACAATTGAACTTCGAAATAAGTGCGTTATATATTGCAATTGAGAAGGTCAAGCAATTACGAGCCCTATAATATGCATTTTGTAAGTTCATTTTATGAAATGATTCCAAGTTTCAAATTTAATTTAATTTTTAATTCTAAAACAATCCTTTGATGAAACAATTGAACTTCGAAATAAGTGCGTTATATATTGCAATTGAGAAGGTCAAGAAATTACGAGCTCTATAATATGCATTTTGTAAGTTCATTTTATGAAATGATTCCAAGTTTCAAATTTAATTTAATTTTTAATTCTAAAACAATCCTTTGATGAAACAATTGAACATCGAAATAAGTGCGTTATATATTGCAATTGAGAAGGTCAAGAAATAACAAGCTCTATAATATGCATTTTGTAAGTTAATTTTATGAAATGATTCCAAGTGTCAAATTTAATTTAATTTTTAATTCTAAAACAATCCTTTGGTGAAACAATTGAACTTCGAAATAAGTGCGTTATATATTGCAATTGAGAAGGTCAAGAAATTACGAGCTCTATAATATGCATTTTGTAAGTTAATTTTATGAAATGATTCCAAGTTTCAAATTTAATTTAATTTTTAATTCTCAAACAATCCTTTGATGAAACAATTGAACTTCGAAATAAGTGCGTTATATATTGCAATTGAGAAGGTCAAGAAATAACAAGCTCTATAATATGCATTTTGTAAGTTAATTTTATGAAATGATTCCAAGTGTCAAATTTAATTTAATTTTTAATTCTAAAACAATCCTTTGGTGAAACAATTGAACTTCGAAATAAGTGCGTTATATATTGCAATTGAGAAGGTCAAGAAATTACGAGCTCTATAATATGCATTTTGTAAGTTAATTTTATGAAATGATTCCAAGTTTCAAATTTAATTTAATTTTTAATTCTCAAACAATCCTTTGATGAAACAATTGAACTTCGAAATAAGTGCGTTATATATTGCAATTGAGAAGGTCAAGAAATAACAAGCTCTATAATATGCATTTTGTAAGTTCATTTTATGAAATGATTCCAAGTTTCAAATTTAATTTAATTTTTAATTCTAAAACAATCCTTTGGTGAAACAATTGAACTTCGAAATAAGTGCGTTATATATTGCAATTGAGAAGGTCAAGAAATTACGAGCTCTATAATATGCATTTTGTAAGTTAATTTTATGAAATGATTCCAAGTTTCAAATTTAATTTAATTTTTAATTCTCAAACAATCCTTTGATGAAACAATTGAACTTCGAAATAAGTGCGTTATATATTGCAATTGAGAAGGTCAAGAAATAACAAGCTCTATAATATGCATTTTGTAAGTTCATTTTATGAAATGATTCCAAGTTTCAAATTTAATTTAATTTTTAATTCTAAAACAATCCTTTGATGAAACAATTGAACATCGAAATAAGTGCGTTATATATTGCAATTGAGAAGGTCAAGAAATAACAAGCTCTATAATATGCATTTTGTAAGTTAATTTTATGAAATGATTCCAAGTGTCAAATTTAATTTAATTTTTAATTCTAAAACAATCCTTTGGTGAAACAATTGAACTTCGAAATAAGTGCGTTATATATTGCAATTGAGAAGGTCAAGAAATTACGAGCTCTATAATATGCATTTTGTAAGTTAATTTTATGAAATGATTCCAAGTTTCAAATTTAATTTAATTTTTAATTCTCAAACAATCCTTTGATGAAACAATTGAACTTCGAAATAAGTGCGTTATATATTGCAATTGAGAAGGTCAAGAAATAACAAGCTCTATAATATGCATTTTGTAAGTTAATTTTATGAAATGATTCCAAGTGTCAAATTTAATTTAATTTTTAATTCTAAAACAATCCTTTGGTGAAACAATTGAACTTCGAAATAAGTGCGTTATATATTGCAATTGAGAAGGTCAAGAAATTACGAGCTCTATAATATGCATTTTGTAAGTTAATTTTATGAAATGATTCCAAGTGTCAAATTTAATTTAATTTTTAATTCTAAAACAATCCTTTGGTAAAACAATTGAACTTCGAAATAAGTGCGTTATATATTGCAATTGAGAAGGTCAAGAAATTACAAGCTCTATAATATGCATTTTATAAGTTAATTTTATGAAATGATTCCAAGTTTCAAATTTAATTTAATTTTTAATTCTAAAACAATCCTTTGATGAAACAATTGAACTTCGAAATAAGTGCGTTATATATTGCAATTGAGAAGGTCAAGAAATAACGAGCTCTATAATATGCATTTTGTAAGTTAATTTTATGAAATGATTCCAAGTTTCAAATTTAATTTAATTTTTAATTCTCAAACAATCCTTTGATGAAACAATTGAACGAAATAAGTGAGTTATATATTACAACTGAGAAGGTCAAGAAATTACGAGCTCTATAATATGCATTTTGTAAGTTAATTTTATGAAATGATTCCAAGTTTCAAACTTAATTTTTAATTCTAAAACAATCCTTTGATGAAACAATTGAACGAAATAAGTGAGTTATATATTACAACTGAGAAGGTCAAGAAATTACGAGCTCTATAATATGCATTTTGTAAGTTAATTTTATGAAATGATTCCAAGTTTCAAATTTAATTTAATTTTTAATTCTCAAACAATCCTTTGATGAAACAATTGAACTTCGAAATAAGTGCGTTATATATTGCAATTGAGAAGGTCAAGAAATAACAAGCTCTATAATATGCATTTTGTAAGTTAATTTTATGAAATGATTCCAAGTGTCAAATTTAATTTAATTTTTAATTCTAAAACAATCCTTTGGTGAAACAATTGAACTTCGAAATAAGTGCGTTATATATTGCAATTGAGAAGGTCAAGAAATTACAAGCTCTATAATATGCATTTTATAAGTTAATTTTATGAAATGATTCCAAGTTTCAAATTTAATTTAATTTTTAATTCTAAAACAATCCTTTGATGAAACAATTGAACTTCGAAATAAGTGCGTTATATATTGCAATTGAGAAGGTCAAGAAATTACGAGCTCTATAATATGCATTTTGTAAGTTAATTTTATGAAATGATTCCAAGTTTCAAATTTAATTTAATTTTTAATTCTCAAACAATCCTTTGATGAAACAATTGAACTTCGAAATAAGTGCGTTATATATTGCAATTGAGAAGGTCAAGAAATAACAAGCTCTATAATATGCATTTTGTAAGTTAATTTTATGAAATGATTCCAAGTGTCAAATTTAATTTAATTTTTAATTCTCAAACAATCCTTTGATGAAACAATTGAACGAAATAAGTGAGTTATATATTACAACTGAGAAGGTCAAGAAATTACGAGCTCTATAATATGCATTTTGTAAGTTAATTTTATGAAATGATTCCAAGTTTCAAATTTAATTTAATTTTTAATTCTCAAACAATCCTTTGATGAAACAATTGAACTTCGAAATAAGTGCGTTATATATTGCAATTGAGAAGGTCAAGAAATTACGAGCTCTATAATATGCATTTTGTAAGTTAATTTTATGAAATGATTCCAAGTTTCAAATTTAATTTAATTTTTAATTCTCAAACAATCCTTTGATGAAACAATTGAACTTCGAAATAAGTGCGTTATATATTGCAATTGAGAAGGTCAAGAAATAACAAGCTCTATAATATGCATTTTGTAAGTTAATTTTATGAAATGATTCCAAGTGTCAAATTTAATTTAATTTTTAATTCTCAAACAATCCTTTGATGAAACAATTGAACGAAATAAGTGAGTTATATATTGCAATTGAGAAGGTCAAGAAATTACGAGCTCTATAATATGCATTTTGTAAGTTAATTTTATGAAATGATTCCAAGTTTCAAATTTAATTTAATTTTTAATTCTCAAACAATCCTTTGATGAAACAATTGAACTTCGAAATAAGTGCGTTATATATTGCAATTGAGAAGGTCAAGAAATAACAAGCTCTATAATATGCATTTTGTAAGTTAATTTTATGAAATGATTCCAAGTTTCAAATTTAATTTAATTTTTAATTCTCAAACAATCCTTTGATGAAACAATTGAACTTCGAAATAAGTGCGTTATATATTGCAATTGAGAAGGTCAAGAAATTACGAGCTCTATAATATGCATTTTGTAAGTTAATTTTATGAAATGATTCCAAGTTTCAAATTTAATTTAATTTTTAATTCTCAAACAATCCTTTGATGAAACAATTGAACGAAATAAGTGAGTTATATATTGCAATTGAGAAGGTCAAGAAATTACGAGCTCTATAATATGCATTTTGTAAGTTAATTTTATGAAATGATTCCAAGTTTCAAATTTAATTTAATTTTTAATTCTCAAACAATCCTTTGATGAAACAATTGAACGAAATAAGTGAGTTATATATTGCAATTGAGAAGGTCAAGAAATTATGAGCTCTATAATATGCATTTTGTAAGTTAATTTTATGAAATGATTCCAAGTTTCAAATTTAATTTAATTTTTAATTCTCAAACAATCCTTTGATGAAACAATTGAACGAAATAAGTGAGTTATATATTGCAATTGAGAAGGTCAAGAAATTACGAGCTCTATAATATGCATTTTGTAAGTTAATTTTATGAAATGATTCCAAGTTTCAAATTTAATTTAATTTTTAATTCTCAAACAATCCTTTGATGAAACAATTGAACTTCGAAATAAGTGCGTTATATATTGCAATTGAGAAGGTCAAGAAATTACGAGCTCTATAATATGCATTTTGTAAGTTAATTTTATGAAATGATTCCAAGTTTCAAATTTAATTTAATTTTTAATTCTCAAACAATCCTTTGATGAAACAATTGAACTTCGAAATAAGTGCGTTATATATTGCAATTGAGAAGGTCAAGAAATAACAAGCTCTATAATATGCATTTTGTAAGTTAATTTTATGAAATGATTCCAAGTTTCAAATTTAATTTAATTTTTAATTCTCAAACAATCCTTTGATGAAACAATTGAACTTCGAAATAAGTGCGTTATATATTGCAATTGAGAAGGTCAAGAAATTACGAGCTCTATAATATGCATTTTGTAAGTTAATTTTATGAAATGATTCCAAGTTTCAAATTTAATTTAATTTTTAATTCTCAAACAATCCTTTGATGAAACAATTGAACTTCGAAATAAGTGCGTTATATATTGCAATTGAGAAGGTCAAGAAATAACAAGCTCTATAATATGCATTTTGTAAGTTAATTTTATGAAATGATTCCAAGTGTCAAATTTAATTTAATTTTTAATTCTCAAACAATCCTTTGATGAAACAATTGAACGAAATAAGTGAGTTATATATTACAACTGAGAAGGTCAAGAAATTACGAGCTCTATAATATGCATTTTGTAAGTTAATTTTATGAAATGATTCCAAGTTTCAAATTTAATTTAATTTTTAATTCTCAAACAATCCTTTGATGAAACAATTGAACGAAATAAGTGAGTTATATATTACAACTGAGAAGGTCAAGAAATTACGAGCTCTATAATATGCATTTTGTAAGTTAATTGTATGAAATGATTCCAAGTTTCAAATTTAATTTAATTTTTAATTCTCAAGCAATCCTTTGATGAAACAATTGAACTTCGAAATAAGTGCGTTATATATTGCAATTGAGAAGGTCAAGAAATTACGAGCTCTATAATATGCATTTTGTAAGTTAATTTTATGAAATGATTCCAAGTTTCAAATTTAATTTAATTTTTAATTCTCAAACAATCCTTTGATGAAACAATTGAACTTCGAAATAAGTGCGTTATATATTGCAATTGAGAAGGTCAAGAAATAACGAGCTCTATAATATGCATTTTGTAAGTTAATTTTATGAAATGATTCCAAGTTTCAAATTTAATTTAATTTTTAATTCTCAAACAATCCTTTGATGAAACAATTGAACGAAATAAGTGAGTTATATATTACAACTGAGAAGGTCAAGAAATTACGAGCTCTATAATATGCATTTTGTAAGTTAATTTTATGAAATGATTCCAAGTTTCAAATTTAATTTTTAATTCTAAAACAATCCTTTGATGAAACAATTGAACGAAATAAGTGAGTTATATATTACAACTGAGAAGGTCAAGAAATTACGAGCTCTATAATATGCATTTTGTAAGTTAATTTTATGAAATGATTCCAAGTTTCAAATTTAATTAAATTTTTAATTCTCAAACAATCCTTTGATGAAACAATTGAACTTCGAAATAAGTGCGTTATATATTGCAATTGAGAAGGTCAAGAAATAACAAGCTCTATAATATGCATTTTGTAAGTTAATTTTATGAAATGATTCCAAGTTTCAAATTTAATTTAATTTTTAATTCTCAAACAATCCTTTGATGAAACAATTGAACGAAATAAGTGAGTTATATATTGCAATTGAGAAGGTCAAGAAATTACGAGCTCTATAATATGCATTTTGTAAGTTAATTTTATGAAATGATTCCAAGTTTCAAATTTAATTTAATTTTTAATTCTCAAACAATCCTTTGATGAAACAATTGAACTTCGAAATAAGTGCGTTATATATTGCAATTGAGAAGGTCAAGAAATTACGAGCTCTATAATATGCATTTTGTAAGTTAATTTTATGAAATGATTCCAAGTTTCAAATTTAATTTAATTTTTAATTCTCAAACAATCCTTTGATGAAACAATTGAACGAAATAAGTGAGTTATATATTGCAATTGAGAAGGTCAAGAAATTACGAGCTCTATAATATGCATTTTGTAAGTTAATTTTATGAAATGATTCCAAGTTTCAAATTTAATTTAATTTTTAATTCTCAAACAATCCTTTGATGAAACAATTGAACTTCGAAATAAGTGCGTTATATATTGCAATTGAGAAGGTCAAGAAATATCAAGCTCTATAATATGCATTTTGTAAGTTAATTTTATGAAATGATTCCAAGTTTCAAATTTAATTTAATTTTTAATTCTCAAACAATCCTTTGATGAAACAATTGAACTTCGAAATAAGTGCGTTATATATTGCAATTGAGAAGGTCAAGAAATAACAAGCTCTATAATATGCATTTTGTAAGTTAATTTTATGAAATGATTCCAAGTTTCAAATTTAATTTAATTTTTAATTCTCAAACAATCCTTTGATGAAACAATTGAACTTCGAAATAAGTGCGTTATATATTGCAATTGAGAAGGTCAAGAAATAACAAGCTCTATAATATGCATTTTGTAAGTTAATTTTATGAAATGATTCCAAGTTTCAAATTTAATTTAATTTTTAATTCTCAAACAATCCTTTGATGAAACAATTGAACTTCGAAATAAGTGCGTTATATATTGCAATTGAGAAGGTCAAGAAATTACGAGCTCTATAATATGCATTTTGTAAGTTAATTTTATGAAATGATTCCAAGTTTCAAATTTAATTTAATTTTTAATTCTCAAACAATCCTTTGATGAAACAATTGAACGAAATAAGTGAGTTATATATTGCAATTGAGAAGGTCAAGAAATTACGAGCTCTATAATATGCATTTTGTAAGTTAATTTTATGAAATGATTCCAAGTTTTAAATTTAATTTAATTTTTAATTCTCAAACAATCCTTTGATGAAACAATTGAACTTCGAAATAAGTGCGTTATATATTGCAATTGAGAAGGTCAAGAAATAACAAGCTCTATAATATGCATTTTGTAAGTTAATTTTATGAAATGATTCCAAGTTTCAAATTTAATTTAATTTTTAATTCTCAAACAATCCTTTGATGAAACAATTGAACTTCGAAATAAGTGCGTTATATATTGCAATTGAGAAGGTCAAGAAATTACGAGCTCTATAATATGCATTTTGTAAGTTAATTTTATGAAATGATTCCAAGTTTCAAATTTAATTTAATTTTTAATTCTCAAACAATCCTTTGATGAAACAATTGAACTTCGAAATAAGTGCGTTATATATTGCAATTGAGAAGGTCAAGAAATAACAAGCTCTATAATATGCATTTTGTAAGTTAATTTTATGAAATGATTCCAAGTTTCAAATTTAATTTAATTTTTAATTCGCAAACAATCCTTTGATGAAACAATTGAACTTCGAAATAAGTGCGTTATATATTGCAATTGAGAAGGTCAAGAAATTACGAGCTCTATAATATGCATTTTGTAAGTTAATTTTATGAAATGATTCCAAGTTTCAAATTTAATTTAATTTTTAATTCTCAAACAATCCTTTGATGAAACAATTGAACTTCGAAATAAGTGCGTTATATATTGCAATTGAGAAGGTCAAGAAATAACAAGCTCTATAATATGCATTTTGTAAGTTAATTTTATGAAATGATTCCAAGTGTCAAATTTAATTTAATTTTTAATTCTCAAACAATCCTTTGATGAAACAATTGAACGAAATAAGTGAGTTATATATTACAACTGAGAAGGTCAAGAAATTACGAGCTCTATAATATGCATTTTGTAAGTTAATTTTATGAAATGATTCCAAGTTTCAAATTTAATTTAATTTTTAATTCTCAAACAATCCTTTGATGAAACAATTGAACGAAATAAGTGAGTTATATATTACAACTGAGAAGGTCAAGAAATTACGAGCTCTATAATATGCATTTTGTAAGTTAATTTTATGAAATGATTCCAAGTTTCAAATTTAATTTAATTTTTAATTCTCAAACAATCCTTTGATGAAACAATTGAACTTCGAAATAAGTGCGTTATATATTGCAATTGAGAAGGTCAAGAAATTACGAGCTCTATAATATGCATTTTGTAAGTTAATTTTATGAAATGATTCCAAGTTTCAAATTTAATTTAATTTTTAATTCTCAAACAATCCTTTGATGAAACAATTGAACTTCGAAATAAGTGCGTTATATATTGCAATTGAGAAGGTCAAGAAATAACGAGCTCTATAATATGCATTTTGTAAGTTAATTTTATGAAATGATTCCAAGTTTCAAATTTAATTTAATTTTTAATTCTCAAACAATCCTTTGATGAAACAATTGAACGAAATAAGTGAGTTATATATTACAACTGAGAAGGTCAAGAAATTACGAGCTCTATAATATGCATTTTGTAAGTTAATTTTATGAAATGATTCCAAGTTTCAAATTTAATTTTTAATTCTAAAACAATCCTTTGATAAAACAATTGAACGAAATAAGTGAGTTATATATTACAACTGAGAAGGTCAAGAAATTACGAGCTCTATAATATGCATTTTGTAAGTTAATTTTATGAAATGATTCCAAGTTTCAAATTTAATTTAATTTTTAATTCTCAAACAATCCTTTGATGAAACAATTGAACTTCGAAATAAGTGCGTTATATATTGCAATTGAGAAGGTCAAGAAATAACAAGCTCTATAATATGCATTTTGTAAGTTAATTTTATGAAATGATTCCAAGTGTCAAATTTAATTTAATTTTTAATTCTAAAACAATCCTTTGGTGAAACAATTGAACTTCGAAATAAGTGCGTTATATATTGCAATTGAGAAGGTCAAGAAATTACAAGCTCTATAATATGCATTTTATAAGTTAATTTTATGAAATGATTCCAAGTTTCAAATTTAATTTATTTTTTAATTCTAAAACAATCCTTTGATGAAACAATTGAACTTCGAAATAAGTGCGTTATATATTGCAATTGAGAAGGTCAAGAAATTACGAGCTCTATAATATGCATTTTGTAAGTTAATTTTATGAAATGATTCCAAGTTTCAAATTTAATTTAATTTTTAATTCTCAAACAATCCTTTGATGAAACAATTGAACTTCGAAATAAGTGCGTTATATATTGCAATTGAGAAGGTCAAGAAATAACAAGCTCTATAATATGCATTTTGTAAGTTAATTTTATGAAATGATTCCAAGTGTCAAATTTAATTTAATTTTTAATTCTAAAACAATCCTTTGATGAAACAATTGAACTTCGAAATAAGTGCGTTATATATTGCAATTGAGAAGGTCAAGAAATTACGAGCTCTATAATATGCATTTTGTAAGTTAATTTTATGAAATGATTCCAAGTGTCAAATTTAATTTAATTTTTAATTCTAAAACAATCCTTTGGTGAAACAATTGAACTTCGAAATAAGTGCGTTATATATTGAAATTGAGAAGGTCAAGAAATTACAAGCTCTATAATATGCATTTTATAAGTTAATTTTATGAAATGATTCCAAGTTTCAAATTTAATTTAATTTTTAATTCTAAAACAATCCTTTGATGAAACAATTGAACTTCGAAATAAGTGCGTTATATATTGCAATTGAGAAGGTCAAGAAATAACGAGCTCTATAATATGCATTTTGTAAGTTAATTTTATGAAATGATTCCAAGTTTCAAATTTAATTTAATTTTTAATTCTCAAACAATCCTTTGATGAAACAATTGAACGAAATAAGTGAGTTATATATTACAGTTGAGAAGGTCAAGAAATTACGAGCTCTATAATATGCATTTTGTAAGTTAATTTTATGAAATGATTCCAAGTGTCAAATTTAATTTAATTTTTAATTCTAAAACAATCCTTTGGTGAAACAATTGAACTTCGAAATAAGTGCGTTATATATTGCAATTGAGAAGGTCAAGAAATTACAAGCTCTATAATATGCATTTTATAAGTTAATTTTATGAAATGATTCCAAGTTTCAAATTTAATTTAATTTTTAATTCTAAAACAATCCTTTGATGAAACAATTGAACTTCGAAATAAGTGCGTTATATATTGCAATTGAGAAGGTCAAGAAATAACGAGCTCTATAATATGCATTTTGTAAGTTAATTTTATGAAATGATTCCAAGTTTCAAATTTAATTTAATTTTTAATTCTCAAACAATCCTTTGATGAAACAATTGAACGAAATAAGTGAGTTATATATTACAGTTGAGAAGGTCAAGAAATTACGAGCTCTATAATATGCATTTTGTAAGTTAATTTTATGAAATGATTCCAAGTGTCAAATTTAATTTAATTTTTAATTCTAAAACAATCCTTTGGTGAAACAATTGAACTTCGAAATAAGTGCGTTATATATTGCAATTGAGAAGGTCAAGAAATTACAAGCTCTATAATATGCATTTTATAAGTTAATTTTATGAAATGATTCCAAGTTTCAAATTTAATTTAATTTTTAATTCTAAAACAATCCTTTGATGAAACAATTGAACTTCGAAATAAGTGCGTTATATATTGCAATTGAGAAGGTCAAGAAATTACGAGCTCTATAATATGCATTTTGTAAGTTAATTTTATGAAATGATTCCAAGTGTCAAATTTAATTTAATTTTTAATTCTAAAACAATCCTTTGGTGAAACAATTGAACTTCGAAATAAGTGCGTTATATATTGCAATTGAGAAGGTCAAGAAATTACAAGCTCTATAATATGCATTTTATAAGTTAATTTTATGAAATGATTCCAAGTTTCAAATTTAATTTAATTTTTAATTCTAAAACAATCCTTTGATGAAACAATTGAACTTCGAAATAAGTGCGTTATATATTGCAATTGAGAAGGTCAAGAAATTACGAGCTCTATAATATGCATTTTGTAAGTTAATTTTATGAAATGATTCCAAGTGTCAAATTTAATTTAATTTTTAATTCTAAAACAATCCTTTGGTGAAACAATTGAACTTCGAAATAAGTGCGTTATATATTGCAATTGAGAAGGTCAAGAAATTACAAGCTCTATAATATGCATTTTATAAGTTAATTTTATGAAATGATTCCAAGTTTCAAATTTAATTTAATTTTTAATTCTAAAACAATCCTTTGATGAAACAATTGAACTTCGAAATAAGTGCGTTATATATTGCAATTGAGAAGGTCAAGAAATAACGAGCTCTATAATATGCATTTTGTAAGTTAATTTTATGAAATGATTCCAAGTGTCAAATTTAATTTAATTTTTAATTCTAAAACAATCCTTTGGTGAAACAATTGAACTTCGAAATAAGTGCGTTATATATTGCAATTGAGAAGGTCAAGAAATTACAAGCTCTATAATATGCATTTTATAAGTTAATTTTATGAAATGATTCCAAGTTTCAAATTTAATTTAATTTTTAATTCTAAAACAATCCTTTGATGAAACAATTGAACTTCGAAATAAGTGCGTTATATATTGCAATTGAGAAGGTCAAGAAATAACGAGCTCTATAATATGCATTTTGTAAGTTAATTTTATGAAATGATTCCAAGTTTCAAATTTAATTTAATTTTTAATTCTCAAACAATCCTTTGATGAAACAATTGAACGAAATAAGTGAGTTATATATTACAGTTGAGAAGGTCAAGAAATTACGAGCTCTATAATATGCATTTTGTAAGTTAATTTTATGAAATGATTCCAAGTGTCAAATTTAATTTAATTTTTAATTCTAAAACAATCCTTTGGTGAAACAATTGAACTTCGAAATAAGTGCGTTATATATTGCAATTGAGAAGGTCAAGAAATTACAAGCTCTATAATATGCATTTTGTAAGTTAATTTTATGAAATGATTCCAAGTTTCAAATTTAATTTAATTTTTAATTCTAAAACAATCCTTTGGTGAAACAATTGAACTTCGAAATAAGTGCGTTATATATTGCAATTGAGAAGGTCAAGAAATTACAAGCTCTATAATATGCATTTTATAAGTTAATTTTATGAAATGATTCCAAGTTTCAAATTTAATTTAATTTTTAATTCTAAAACAATCCTTTGATGAAACAATTGAACTTCGAAATAAGTGCGTTATATATTGGAATTGAGAAGGTCAAGAAATTACGAGCTCTATAATATGCATTTTGTAAGTTAATTTTATGAAATGATTCCAAGTGTCAAATTTAATTTAATTTTTAATTCTAAAACAATCCTTTGGTGAAACAATTGAACTTCGAAATAAGTGCGTTATATATTGCAATTGAGAAGGTCAAGAAATTACAAGCTCTATAATATGCATTTTATAAGTTAATTTTATGAAATGATTCCAAGTTTCAAATTTAATTTAAATTTTAATTCTAAAACAATCCTTTGATGAAACAATTGAACTTCGAAATAAGTGCGTTATATATTGCAATTGAGAAGGTCAAGAAATAACGAGCTCTATAATATGCATTTTGTAAGTTAATTTTATGAAATGATTCCAAGTTTCAAATTTAATTTAATTTTTAATTCTCAAACAATCCTTTGATGAAACAATTGAACGAAATAAGTGAGTTATATATTACAGTTGAGAAGGTCAAGAAATTACGAGCTCTATAATATGCATTTTGTAAGTTAATTTTATGAAATGATTCCAAGTGTCAAATTTAATTTAATTTTTAATTCTAAAACAATCCTTTGGTGAAACAATTGAACTTCGAAATAAGTGCGTTATATATTGCAATTGAGAAGGTCAAGAAATTACAAGCTCTATAATATGCATTTTATAAGTTAATTTTATGAAATGATTCCAAGTTTCAAATTTAATTTAATTTTTAATTCTAAAACAATCCTTTGATGAAACAATTGAACTTCGAAATAAGTGCGTTATATATTGCAATTGAGAAGGTCAAGAAATTACAAGCTCTATAATATGCATTTTGTAAGTTAATTTTATGAAATGATTCCAAGTTTCAAATTTAATTTAATTTTTAATTCTAAAACAATCCTTTGGTGAAACAATTGAACTTCGAAATAAGTGCGTTATATATTGCAATTGAGAAGGTCAAGAAATTACAAGCTCTATAATATGCATTTTATAAGTTAATTTTATGAAATGATTCCAAGTTTCAAATTTAATTTAATTTTTAATTCTAAAACAATCCTTTGATGAAACAATTGAACTTCGAAATAAGTGCGTTATATATTGCAATTGAGAAGGTCAAGAAATAACGAGCTCTATAATATGCATTTTGTAAGTTAATTTTATGAAATGATTCCAAGTTTCAAATTTAATTTAATTTTTAATTCTCAAACAATCCTTTGATGAAACAATTGAACGAAATAAGTAAGTTATATATTACAGTTGAGAAGGTCAAGAAATTACGAGCTCTATAATATGCATTTTGTAAGTTAATTTTATGAAATGATTCCAAGTGTCAAATTTAATTTAATTTTTAATTCTCAAACAATCCTTTGATGAAACAATTGAACGAAATAAGTGAGTTATATATTACAGTTGAGAAGGTCAAGAAATTACGAGCTCTATAATATGCATTTTGTAAGTTAATTTTATGAAATGATTCCAAGTTTCAAATTTAATTTAATTTTTAATTCTCAAACAATCCTTTGATGAAACAATTGAACGAAATAAGTGAGTTATATATTACAGTTGAGAAGGTCAAGAAATTACGAGCTCTATAATATGCATTTTGTAAGTTAATTTTATGAAATGATTCCAAGTTTCAAATTTAATTTAATTTTTAATTCTCAAACAATCCTTTGATGAAACAATTGAACGAAATAAGTGAGTTATATATTACAGTTGAGAAGGTCAAGAAATTACGAGCTCTATAATATGCATTTTGTAAGTTAATTTTATGAAATGATACCAAGTTTCAAATTTAATTTAATTTTTAATTTTAAAACAGTCCTTTGATGACACAATTGGACTTCGAAATAACTGCGTTATATATTGCAATTGAGAAGGTCAAGAAATTACGAGCTCTATAATATGCATTTTGTAAGTTCATTTTATGAAAATTTGAATGAATGTTTAATTTTAAAACAGTCCTTTGATGACACAATTGGACTTCGAAATAAGTGAGTTATATATTACAACTGAGAAGGTCAAGAAATTACGAGCTCTATAATATGCATTTTGTAAGTTAATTTTATGAAATGATTCCAAGTTTCAAATTTAATTTAATTTTTAATTCTAAAACAATCCTTTGGTGAAACAATTAAACTTCGAAATAAGTGCGTTATATATTGCAATTGAGAAGGTCAAGAAATTACGAGCTCTATAATATGCATTTTGTAAGTTAATTTTATGAAATGATTCCAAGTTTCAAATTTAATTTAATTTTTAATTTTAAAACAGTCCTTTGATGACACAATTGGACTTCGAAATAACTGCGTTATATATTGCAATTGAGAAGGTCAAGAAATTACGAGCTCTATAATATGCATTTTGTAAGTTCATTTTATGAAAATTTGAATGAATGTTTAATTTTAAAACAGTCCTTTGATGACACAATTGGACTTCGAAATAAGTGCGTTATATATTGCAATTGAGAAGGTCAAGAAATTACGAGCTCTATAATATGCATTTTGTAAGTTAATTTTATGAAATTGTAAGGAGTCAATTTGGCAACAAATTCACCCCACACATTTCTATATAAATATATATATCTACACATTATTATTTCTATCAATATTCAAAAACTGAAAACACCGACGGCATCTCTGCTCAGATCGACTGCACTTCTTCAATGCATAAATGCGATCAGTAGGCCACACCTCCATTTTTGGGACACCGATCGAAATCAATACATTGAGTATCGAGTATCGCACCTCCACTGCAACCACCATAATAGAGCAATAGAGGAGGGAGAGAGAGACAGCACATACTGCATACCAAATTCGGTGTACAGCCAGGAGCACAGGAGAGTAGGCAGAAAAACCCACAAATAACAAACGCATACACAATATCGACAGCACAAGCGAATGAGCAAAAACCCGACACTGAGGTCAACGACCAAGAAGCGCAGACCAAATGCAACACACACAACGACACCACAATTCTATGCACAAAAGAATCATCACAACGGAATTCCCTACAACAACAACGTACAGGAAACTCCGCCAACGCTTTTTGCAAGCAACGATGACGTCGACAATAGACAAAATTAGAAGGAGAAAATACAACAACAAAATATATAGGCAATTTTGTCAACATTTTTCTGAACAACGACAGTAGACAACTCAATTGGCAAAAATGCAACAACAAAATACACAGGGGATTCCGTCAACATTTTTGCAGCGTACATACACGAACAACAACAACGAATGACGCATACGCACTGCAGTTCCGAGGAAATTAAAACCAATTGGCATAGCAACAACGGTAATTTACCGTACGTATTCATGGAAACGGAACAGCCCGGTTCGACGTTTTAAACCGGTTCAGATGATATAAAAGGGGACACAAGCCCAGCATACACTCCTCTTACTCTTAGTCTCTTCGTCATCTGACCGACTCTTGGACATCTGACCGACTCCTGACAGTGAATCAAGCGTAGCATCCTTCTTTCACTGATCAAGCTACCTAGACACAGACTCTTTGGCAACGAATCGAGCGTAGCATCCTCTTTTCGCTGGTCAACTCACGAAAACGTATCAACTCTTTGGCAACGAATCGAGCGTAGCATCCTCTTTTCGCTGGTCAACTCACGAAAACGTATCAACTCTTTGGCAACGAATCGAGCGTAGCATCCTCTTTTCGCTGGTCAACTCACGAAAACGCAACAACTCTTTGGCAACGAATCGAGCGTAGCATCCTCTTTTCGCTGGTCAACTCACGAAAACGTATCAAGTCTTTGGCAACGAATCGAGCGTAGCATCCTCTTTTCGCCGGTCAACTCACGAAAACGCAACAACTCTTTGGCAACGAATCGAGCGTAGCATCCTCTTTTCGCTGGTCAACTCACGAGAACGCAGCAACTCTTTGGCAACGAATCGAGCGTAGCATCCTCTTTTCGCCGGTCAACTCACGAAAACGCAACAACTCTTTGGCAACGAATCGAGCGTAGCATCCTCTTTTCGCTGGTCAACTCACGAGAACGCAGCAACTCTTTGGCAACGAATCGAGCGTAGCATCCTCTTTTCGCTGGTCAACTAACGAAAACGCAACAACTCTTTGGCAACGAATCGAGCGTAGCATCCCCTTTTCGCTGGTCAACTCACGAAAACGTATCAACTCTTTGGAAACGAATTGAGCGTAGCATCCTCTTTTCGCTGGTCAACACTTGGACGAAACACAGACGATTTACTTCGATCCCGCTGGACCAAGGCATCAAAACCGCAGGACACACAGGACACATCTAAGACCTAAGTCAAATTAATTAATTTTCCAAAATCAATTGTCATCTTTTTAAAAAACGAAAGGAAAATAAAACATCGAATTCAGAGTTCCTAACAAAATAAATCTTTCATTGTAACGACCCTTTTAATCAACGAACCCTGGTCACGCTGAGGATACCCCGGCTGGGAAAACCTCGTTACAATTGGCGCCAGAGCAGGGACTCTGGAAAAACAAATAACAAACGAAGAAAACCAAATTAGCCAAGATGGTAAAGACTAGTTGGGTCTATAATCTTACGAAGGACAACCTACAAAGTTATATGGCAGAAGTTAGGTTGGACGTTAACGGCGGAGTAGATGAGTTGAGGAAGCGTTTCACGACGTTCATCACGGGACGAGATGTGACCTCAGACGACGAACTTCGCCTGGCGGAACTGGAGGCAAGACACCACCGCAACCCTTCACCAACGCCCACACCACAATTAAATCTATATGACACGATAGAAGGCGAGAAAGTCAAAACACCGGGGTTAACAATCCCACCATCAACGCACACTTCAGCGGTCACGGACCGAGCATCGAACCGAGGAACAACGGTACCACCTGGTATATCATACGCGATGGTGATCGACCAAGTCAGAAAATGGTCAGTTCGTTACGACGGAGGCAAAGACCCATTGTCATTTGTCGAAAGACTTGAGGAGCTGGCCGACGCATACTCTTTAGACAAGGATCTGCTCCCGAGAACTATGCCCGAACTGCTTCGCGACCGTGGATTGATGTGGTTCCGGAGTAACAACCAGAGATGGCAGAGCTGGAGAGCGTTTAAGGGAGACTTCCTCAATGATGAAATGAAAGTTTTAAAGATTTCGTCATAGCAATGCAAAACTTGATGAGGCACGCCGACTACACAGCGGTACAGCAGGTAGAAAGGATATTCAGAAATTGTCGCCAGGAATATCAATACTACATTAAGCGAAAAGATTTCAATTCACTGAACGACCTCATCGAACTAGCAGAAGATTTTGAGAGTATAGCTGGAATGGCAGGACCAAACAGACCCACCCACCGACCGAAACCGATGGAGAGAAACGGTATGATAGCACGCGACGGCGAGAGACGCATAAACGTAAGGACAGCCTGCATGCGATGCGGCCAGGACGGGCATAGAAGACGAGATTGTCAGAATCAACAAATTCTCTTCTGCTGGGAATGCGGCCGCCGAGACATAAGGACGACAGAATGTTGTCGGAGACAAGCGGGAAACGACCGCGGGGACCGCCGGAACAGAGGTGTGGCGGGACCCCAGACGATGACACCTCAAACCCAGTAGACTGTCTACACTTCGACGCAACTCGAGTCTACGCCACCATCAGCCTAGGGAACGAAATTGTCACCGCTACGATCGACACGGGTGCGACAAAGAGCTTCATTAGCGAGCAGTATGCGGAAGACAGAAGGAGCGCGTCAAATAGCGTACCCGTCAACATGACGGTCAGGATGGCTGAGGGCACACCCCGAGTTATCCGAGAAGCCCTAACCTTTGACGTACGAATTGGAAGAGAACACACCCGACTCAACTTTTTGGTACTCCCGGAAGCTGTGGACAGTATCGTCCTCGGACTAGACTTTCTTCTAAAAGTGAAAGCCAAAGTGAGTTGTGGCGGCCAAACACTACAGCTTCACGAAAAGGCGGAACAGCAGTCTGAAACTCTGCGCGGTATAAGAGTCCAACCGGAACTAAAAACGGACCACGAGAGACTCGCAGTTTTTCTCCAAGAGGAATTCCAAAAGTTTGACAAGTTACCAGCGGTGCCTAACATCACAGAACATAAGATCCTGATGCATGATGAGCGACCAATCAAGCAGCGATATTTCCCCCGAAACCCGGCAATGCAGGAAATCATCAACTCGGAGATCAACGAACTGCTAGCAAAAGGCTGTATCGAACCCTCGCGCAGCCCTCACAGCGCACCTATCGTGCTCGTCAAGAAGAAGACGGGAAAATGGAGGCTTTGCGTAGACTATCGTGAACTCAATGCACGGTCAACACCCGACGCATACCCATTGTCCCGAATCCAGCACATTCTGGAACGACTACGAGGCGCTCAATTTATAAGCAGCCTGGACTTACGGAACGGGTACTGGCAAATACCCATGGAAGCAAACAGCAAGAAATATACTGCCTTCACAGTACCAGGGCGTGGCCTATTTCAGTGGCGAGTGATGCCCTTCGGGTTGCATTCCGCACCGGCCACTTTTCAGCGGGCACTCGACCGGGTTATCGGGCCAGAGATGGAGCCACACGCATTTGCATACCTCGATGACATCATCATCATCGGGAGGACTTTCGAGGAACATTTGTCAAATCTACGCAAGGTGTTCAGACGACTACAAGCGGCGAACCTAAAGATCAACCCAGAAAAATGCGAGTTCTGCAAGACGGAACTGAAGTACCTGGGACACGTAGTCAAAAGAGAAGGAATTCATACCGATCCAGAAAAGGTCGCAGCTATCAGGGAACTGCAACCACCACGCAACGTACGAGAGGCACGACGATACTTGGGGATTGCGTCTTGGTATCGTCGTTTCGTCCCTGACTTCTCGGAGACCACGCGACCACTGACCGCCCTATTGAAGAAAGGAAAACACTGGAAGTGGACAGAGGAACAACAAACAGCGTTCGATAAGTTAAAAACCAGATTAACTGAAGCCCCAATCCTCGCATGTCCGGACTTCTCACAAAAGTTTTCACTCCAGACAGACGCCAGCGACTATGGGCTAGGAGCAGTGCTGACGCAGGAGCTAGACGGCAACGAACGCGTAATAGCATACGCCAGCCGACATCTCAACCAAGCCGAGAAGAACTATTCCCCCACCGAGAAGGAGTGCCTAGCGATAGTTTGGGGAATCAGGAAAATGCGGCCATACCTAGAAGGGTACCGCTTCACGGTAATCACTGACCATCTTTCTCTCAAATGGTTAAATTCCATTACGAGCCCCTCCGGACGAATCGCCCGTTGGGCACTCGAACTTCAACAGTACACGTTCGACGTTCAGTACAGACGTGGGAAACTGAACGTCGTAGCGGATGCATTATCACGCCAACCACACGACTTACTGATGGCAAGTTCCGACGACAACACACTAAGTTCCAAGTGTAAATGGCTGGAGAGAAAGGTAAACCAGATCAAAGAAGACCCCAAAAAGTATCCCGACTACGTGATAGAAGCTGGGCAGCTATATCGCCACATAGAACAGCGAGCTGGAGACGAAGACACAACGCCTTGGAAACTTTGTGTCCCGATCGCACTTCGTGACCAAGTTCTCAGGGAAAACCACGACAACCCATCGGCAGGCCATCTAGGCATCCGGAAGACGACTGCGCGGATATGTGCCCGTTATTACTGGCCAGGGATGTTCCGCGATATCCACAAGCATGTCAAACGTTGCGAGAATTGTCAACGCTACAAGCCGAATCAGCAGCAGGCAGCAGGGAAAATGCTCACGCAGGTGGCAGAAGAACCATGGGCCATGCTATGTGCCGACTTCGTAGGGCCACTACCACGATCGAAACATGGGAACACCATGTTATTGGTATTCTTCGACCGTTTTTCTAAATGGGTCGAACTAGTGCCGATGAGACGGGCAACCACCGACGGACTACAAAAAGCGTTTCGCGAACGCATACTGGCACGATATGGGGTACCCAAAGTCCTCATCACCGACAACGGCGCCCAGTTCACAAGTAGGGCATTTCGACGGTTTCTCCAGAGCATGGGAGTCCGACACCAGTACACCGCCCCATACACCCCGCAAGAAAACCCGACCGAAAGGGCAAACCGAACCGTCAAAACAATCATCGCGCAACTGTCCGGCACGCAACAGCGTACATGGGACGAGAAACTACCGGAGATCATGTTGGCGATCAATTCAAGCCAGCAAGACTCAACGGGGTACAGCCCAATCTTCCTAACGCAGGGTCGAGAACCACGCCTCCCACACGCGCTTTTCGACGAAGTCACCACTGGAACCGGCACACTGCCCAAGACACCAGATGACAGAGCGAAACAATTGTCGGAAGTGTTCGTAATAGTTCGACGTAATATGGAACGAGCTGCAGGAGAACAGGCGCGACATTACAATCTTCGACGACGCCCCTGGAAACCAGAGGTCGGACAACTGGTCCTGGTCAAACAGCATCATCTGTCCAACGCACTCGAAGGATTTGCCAGCAAGCTCGCACCAAAGTACGACGGACCATATCAGGTGGTCGATTTCGTCTCGCCGGTCATTGCTAAACTAAGGCTATGCGGTCAGACCAAGGAACGTACCGCCCACGTGGGAGAACTGAAACAGTTCCATCAAAACCCCCAAATCGACACAAGCAAAGGTGCCTACCATAGGGAACAGCATCCGCACAGGAATCCACCGACAACAGTCCAGAAACATGCTCAAATCCATAGAAAAACACAGACCAGGCACCATTTTGTTAACGGACCTCGTAACCAAGACCGGAAGATTCCGCTTCGTCCGACGTGACCGGGAAGTGTAAGGAGTCAATTTGGCAACAAATTCACCCCACACATTTCTATATAAATATATATATCTACACATTATTATTTCTATCAATATTCAAAAACTGAAAACACCGACGGCATCTCTGCTCAGATCGACTGCACTTCTTCAATGCATAAATGCGATCAGTAGGCCACACCTCCATTTTTGGGACACCGATCGAAATCAATACATTGAGTATCGAGTATCGCACCTCCACTGCAACCACCATAATAGAGCAATAGAGGAGGGAGAGAGAGACAGCACATACTGCATACCAAATTCGGTGTACAGCCAGGAGCACAGGAGAGTAGGCAGAAAAACCCACAAATAACAAACGCATACACAATATCGACAGCACAAGCGAATGAGCAAAAACCCGACACTGAGGTCAACGACCAAGAAGCGCAGACCAAATGCAACACACACAACGACACCACAATTCTATGCACAAAAGAATCATCACAACGGAATTCCCTACAACAACAAAACGTACAGGAAACTCCGCCAACGCTTTTTGCAAGCAACGATGACGTCGACAATAGACAAAATTAGAAGGAGAAAATACAACAACAAAATATATAGGCAATTTTGTCAACATTTTTCTGAACAACGACAGTAGACAACTCAATTGGCAAAAATGCAACAACAAAATACACAGGGGATTCCGTCAACATTTTTGCAGCGTACATACACGAACAACAACAACGAATGACGCATACGCACTGCAGTTCCGAGGAAATTAAAACCAATTGGCATAGCAACAACGGTAATTTACCGTACGTATTCATGGAAACGGAACAGCCCGGTTCGACGTTTTAAACCGGTTCAGATGATATAAAAGGGGACACAAGCCCAGCATACACTCCTCTTACTCTTAGTCTCTTCGTCATCTGACCGACTCTTGGACATCTGACCGACTCCTGACAGTGAATCAAGCGTAGCATCCTTCTTTCACTGATCAAGCTACCTAGACACAGACTCTTTGGCAACGAATCGAGCGTAGAATCCTCTTTTCGCTGGTCAACTCACGAAAACGTATCAACTCTTTGGCAACGAATCGAGCGTAGCATCCTCTTTTCGCTGGTCAACTCACGAAAACGTATCAACTCTTTGGCAACGAATCGAGCGTAGCATCCTCTTTTCGCTGGTCAACTCACGAAAACGTAACAACTCTTTGGCAACGAATCGAGCGTAGCATCCTCTTTTCGCTGGTCAACTCACGAAAACGTATCAACTCTTTGGCAACGAATCGAGCGTAGCATCCTCTTTTCGCTGGTCAACTCACGAAAACGCAACAACTCTTTGGCAACGAATCGAGCGTAGCATCCTCTTTTCGCTGGTCAACTCACGAAAACGTATCAACTCTTTGGCAACGAATCGAGCGTAGCATCCTCTTTTCGCCGGTCAACTCACGAAAACGCAACAACTCTTTGGCAACGAATCGAGCGTAGCATCCTCTTTTCGCTGGTCAACTCACGAGAACGCAGCAACTCTTTGGCAACGAATCGAGCGTAGCATCCTCTTTTCGCCGGTCAACTCACGAAAACGCAACAACTCTTTGGCAACGAATCGAGCGTAGCATCCTCTTTTCGCTGGTCAACTCACGAGAACGCAGCAACTCTTTGGCAACGAATCGAGCGTAGCATCCTCTTTTCGCTGGTCAACTAACGAAAACGCAACAACTCTTTGGCAACGAATCGAGCGTAGCATCCCCTTTTCGCTGGTCAACTCACGAAAACGTATCAACTCTTTGGAAACGAACTGAGCGTAGCATCCTCTTTTCGCTGGTCAACACTTGGACGAAACACAGACGATTTACTTCGATCCCGCTGGACCAAGGCATCAAAACCACAGGACACACAGGACACATCTAAGACCTAAGTCAAATTAATTAATTTTCCAAAATCAATTGTCATCTTTTTAAAAAACGAAAGGAAAATAAAACATCGAATTCAGAGTTCCTAACAAAATAAATCTTTCATTGTAACGACCCTTTTAATCAACGAACCCTGGTCACGCTGAGGATACCCCGGCTGGGAAAACCTCGTTACAAAATGATTCCAAGTTTCAAATTTAATTTAATTTTTAATTCTAAAACAATCCTTTGATGAAACAATTGAACTTCGAAATAAGTGAGTTATATATTACAACTGAGAAGGTCAAGAAATTACGAGCTCTACAATATGCATTTTGTAATTTAATTTTATGAAATGATTCCAAGTTTCAAATTTAATTTAATTTTTAATTCTAAAACAATCCTTTGATGAAACAATTGAACTTCGAAATAAGTGAGTTATATATTACAACTGAGAAGGTCAAGAAATTACGAGCTCTATAATATGCATTTTGTAAGTTCATTTTATGAAATGATTCCAAGTTTCAAATTTAATTTAATTTTTAATTCTAAAACAATCCTTTGATGAAACAATTGAACTTCGAAATAAGTGCGTTATATATTGCAATTGAGAAGGTCAAGCAATTACGAGCTCTATAATATGCATTTTGTAAGTTAATTTTATGAAATGATTCCAAGTTTCAAATTTAATTTAATTTTTAATTCTAAAACAATCCTTTGGTGAAACAATTGAACTTCGAAATAAGTGCGTTATATATTGCAATTGAGAAGGTCAAGAAATTACGAGCTCTATAATATGCATTTTGTAAGTTAATTTTATGAAATGATACCAAGTTTCAAATTTAATTTAATTTTTAATTTTAAAACAGTCCTTTGATGACACAATTGGACTTCGAAATAACTGCGTTATATATTGCAATTGAGAAGGTCAAGAAATTACGAGCTCTATAATATGCATTTTGTAAGTTCATTTTATGAAAATTTGAATGAATGTTTAATTTTAAAACAGTCCTTTGATGACACAATTGGACTTCGAAATAAGTGCGTTATATACTGCAATTGAGAAGGTCAAGAAATTACGAGCTCTATAATATGCATTTTGTAAGTTCATTTCATGAAATGATTCCAAGTTTCAAATTTAATTTAATTTTTAATTCTAAAACAATCCTTTGGTGAAACAATTGAACTTCGAAATAAGTGCGTTATATATTGCAATTGAGAAGGTCAAGAAATTACGAGCTCTATAATATGCATTTTGTAAGTTAATTTTATGAAATGATTCCAAGTTTCAAATTTAATTTAATTTTTAATTCTAAAACAATCCTTTGATGAAACAATTGAACTTCGAAATAAGTGCGTTATATATTACAACTGAGAAGGTCAAGAAATTACGAGCTCTATAATATGCATTTTGTTAGTTAATTTTATGAAATGATTCCAAGTTTCAAATTTAATTTAATTTTTAATTCTAAAACAATCCTTTGGTGAAACAATTGAACTTCGAAATAAGTGCGTTATATATTGCAATTGAGAAGGTCAAGAAATTACGAGCTCTATAATATGCATTTTGTAAGTTAATTTTATGAAATGATTCCAAGTTTCAAATTTAATTTAATTTTTAATTCTAAAACAATCCTTTGATGAAACAATTGAACTTCGAAATAAGTGCGTTATATATTGCAATTGAGAAGGTCAAGAAATTACGAGCTCTATAATATGCATTTTGTAAGTTCATTTTATGAAATGATTCCAAGTTTCAAATTTAATTTAATTTTTAATTCTAAAACAATCCTTTGATGAAACAATTGAACATCGAAATAAGTGCGTTATATATTGCAATTGAGAAGGTCAAGAAATAACAAGCTCTATAATATGCATTTTGTAAGTTAATTTTATGAAATGATTCCAAGTGTCAAATTTAATTTAATTTTTAATTCTAAAACAATCCTTTGGTGAAACAATTGAACTTCGAAATAAGTGCGTTATATATTGCAATTGAGAAGGTCAAGAAATTACGAGCTCTATAATATGCATTTTGTAAGTTAATTTTATGAAATGATTCCAAGTTTCAAATTTAATTTAATTTTTAATTCTCAAACAATCCTTTGATGAAACAATTGAACTTCGAAATAAGTGCGTTATATATTGCAATTGAGAAGGTTAAGAAATAACAAGCTCTATAATATGCATTTTGTAAGTTAATTTTATGAAATGATTCCAAGTGTCAAATTTAATTTAATTTTTAATTCTAAAACAATCCTTTGGTGAAACAATTGAACTTCGAAATAAGTGCGTTATATATTGCAATTGAGAAGGTCAAGAAATTACGAGCTCTATAATATGCATTTTGTAAGTTAATTTTATGAAATGATTCCAAGTTTCAAATTTAATTTAATTTTTAATTCTCAAACAATCCTTTGATGAAACAATTGAACTTCGAAAAAAGTGCGTTATATATTGCAATTGAGAAGGTCAAGAAATAACAAGCTCTATAATATGCATTTTGTAAGTTAATTTTATGAAATGATTCCAAGTAACAAATTTAATTTAATTTTTAATTCTAAAACAATCCTTTGGTGAAACAATTGAACTTCGAAATAAGTGCGTTATATATTGCAATTGAGAAGGTCAAGAAATTACAAGCTCTATAATATGCATTTTATAAGTTAATTTTATGAAATGATTCCAAGTTTCAAATTTAATTTAATTTTTAATTCTAAAACAATCCTTTGATGAAACAATTGAACTTCGAAATAAGTGCGTTATATATTGCAATTGAGAAGGTCAAGAAATAACGAGCTCTATAATATGCATTTTGTAAGTTAATTTTATGAAATGATTCCAAGTTTCAAATTTAATTTAATTTTTAATTCTCAAACAATCCTTTAATGAAACAATTGAACGAAATAAGTGAGTTATATATTACAACTGAGAAGGTCAAGAAATTACGAGCTCTACAATATGCATTTTGTAAGTTAATTTTATGAAATGATTCCAAGTTTCAAATTTAATTTTTAATTCTAAAACAATCCTTTGATGAAACAATTGAACGAAATAAGTGCGTTATATATTGCAATTGAGAAGGTCAAGAAATTACGAGCTCTATAATATGCATTTTGTAAGTTCATTTTATGAAATGATTCCAAGTTTCAAATTTAATTTAATTTTTAATTCTAAAACAATCCTTTGATGAAACAATTGAACTTCGAAATAAGTGCGTTATATATTGCAATTGAGAAGGTCAAGAAATTATGAGCTCTATAATATGCATTTTGTAAGTTCATTTTATGAAATGATTCCAAGTTTCAAATTTAATTTAATTTTTAATTCTAAAACAATCCTTTGATGAAACAATTGAACTTCGAAATAAGTGCGTTATATATTGCAATTGAGAAGGTCAAGAAATTACGAGCTCTATAATATGCATTTTGTAAGTTAATTTTATGAAATGATTCCAAGTTTCAAATTCAATTTAATTTTTAATTCTAAAACAATCCTTTGATGAAACAATTGAACTTCGAAATAAGTGCGTTATATATTGCAATTGAGAAGGTCAAGAAATTACGAGCTCTATAATATGCATTTTGTAAGTTAATTTTATGAAATGATTCCAAGTTTCAAATTTAATTTAATTTTTAATTCTAAAACAATCCTTTGATGAAACAATTGAACTTCGAAATAAGTGCGTTATATATTGCAATTGAGAAGGTCAAGAAATTACGAGCTCTATAATATGCATTTTGTAAGTTCATTTTATGAAATGATTCCAAGTTTCAAATTTAATTTAATTTTTAATTCTAAAACAATCCTTTGATGAAACAATTGAACTTCAAAATAAGTGAGTTATATATTACAACTGAGAAGGTCAAGAAATTACGAGCTCTATAATATGCATTTTGTAAGTTAATTTTATGAAATGATTCCAAGTTTCAAATTTAATTTAATTTTTAATTCTAAAACAATCCTTTGGTGAAACAATTGAACTTCGAAATAAGTGCGTTATATATTGCAATTGAGAAGGTCAAGAAATTACGAGCTCTATAATATGCATTTTGTAAGTTAATTTTATGAAATGATTCCAAGTTTCAAATTTAATTTAATTTTTAATTCTAAAACAATCCTTTGGTGAAACAATTAAACTTCGAAATAAGTGCGTTATATATTGCAATTGAGAAGGTCAAGAAATTACGAGCTCTATAATATGCATTTTGTAAGTTAATTTTATGAAATGATTCCAAGTTTCAAATTTAATTTAATTTTTAATTTTAAAACAGTCCTTTGATGACACAATTGGACTTCGAAATAACTGCGTTATATATTGCAATTGAGAAGGTCAAGAAATTACGAGCTCTATAATATGCATTTTGTAAGTTCATTTTATGAAAATTTGAATGAATGTTTAATTTTAAAACAGTCCTTTGATGACACAATTGGACTTCGAAATAAGTGCGTTATATATTACAGTTGAGAAGGTCAAGAAATTACGAGCTCTATAATATGCATTTTGTAAGTTAATTTTATGAAATGATTCCAAGTTTCAAATTTAATTTAATTTTTAATTCTAAAACAATCCTTTGGTGAAACAATTGAACTTCGAAATAAGTGCGTTATATATTGCAATTGAGAAGGTCAAGAAATTACGAGCTCTATAATATGCATTTTGTAAGTTAATTTTATGAAATGATACCAAGTTTCAAATTTAATTTAATTTTTAATTTTAAAACAGTCCTTTGATGACACAATTGGACTTCGAAATAACTGCGTTATATATTGCAATTGAGAAGGTCAAGAAATTACGAGCTCTATAATATGCATTTTGTAAGTTAATTTTATGAAAATTTGAATGAATGTTTAATTTTAAAACAGTCCTTTGATGACACAATTGGACTTCGAAATAAGTGCGTTATATATTGCAATTGAGAAGGTCAAGAAATTACGAGCTCTATAATATGCATTTTGTAAGTTAATTTTATGAAATGATTCCAAGTTTCAAATTTAATTTAATTTTTAATTCTAAAACAATCCTTTGATGAAACAATTGAACTTCGAAATAAGTGAGTTATATATTACAACTGAGAAGGTCAAGAAATTACGAGCTCTATAATATGCATTTTGTAATTTAATTTTATGAAATGATTCCAAGTTTCAAATTTAATTTAATTTTTAATTCTAAAACAATCCTTTGATGAAACAATTGAACTTCGAAATAAGTGAGTTATATATTACAACTGAGAAGGTCAAGAAATTACGAGCTCTATAATATGCATTTTGTAAGTTCATTTTATGAAAATTTGAATGAATGTTTAATTTTAAAACAGTCCTTTGATGACACAATTGGACTTCGAAATAAGTGCGTTATATATTACAGTTGAGAAGGTCAAGAAATTACGAGCTCTATAATATGCATTTTGTAAGTTCATTTTATGAAAATTTGAATGAATGTTTAATTTTAAAACAGTCCTTTGATGACACAATTGGACTTCGAAATAAGTGCGTTATATATTACAGTTGAGAAGGTCAAGAAATTACGAGCTCTATAATATGCATTTTGTAAGTTAATTTTATGAAATGATTCCAAGTTTCAAATTTAATTTAATTTTTAATTCTAAAACAATCCTTTGGTGAAACAATTGAACTTCGAAATAAGTGCGTTATATATTGCAATTGAGAAGGTCAAGAAATTACGAGCTCTATAATATGCATTTTGTAAGTTAATTTTATGAAATGATACCAAGTTTCAAATTTAATTTAATTTTTAATTTTAAAACAGTCCTTTGATGACACAATTGGACTTCGAAATAACTGCGTTATATATTGCAATTGAGAAGGTCAAGAAATTACGAGCTCTATAATATGCATTTTGTAAGTTCATTTTATGAAAATTTGAATGAATGTTTAATTTTAAAACAGTCCTTTGATGACACAATTGGACTTCGAAATAAGTGCGTTATATATTGCAATTGAGAAGGTCAAGAAATTACGAGCTCTATAATATGCATTTTGTAAGTTCATTTTATGAAAATTTGAATGAATGTTTAATTTTAAAACAGTCCTTTGATGACACAATTGGACTTCGAAATAAGTGCGTTATATATTACAGTTGAGAAGGTCAAGAAATTACGAGCTCTATAATATGCATTTTGTAAGTTAATTTTATGAAATGATTCCAAGTTTCAAATTTAATTTAATTTTTAATTCTAAAACAATCCTTTGGTGAAACAATTGAACTTCGAAATAAGTGCGTTATATATTGCAATTGAGAAGGTCAAGAAATTACGAGCTCTATAATATGCATTTTGTAAGTTAATTTTATGAAATGATACCAAGTTTCAAATTTAATTTAATTTTTAATTTTAAAACAGTCCTTTGATGACACAATTGGACTTCGAAATAACTGCGTTATATATTGCAATTGAGAAGGTCAAGAAATTACGAGCTCTATAATATGCATTTTGTAAGTTCATTTTATGAAAATTTGAATGAATGTTTAATTTTAAAACAGTCCTTTGATGACACAATTGGACTTCGAAATAAGTGCGTTATATATTGCAATTGAGAAGGTCAAGAAATTACGAGCTCTATAATATGCATTTTGTAAGTTAATTTTATGAAATGATTCCAAGTTTCAAATTTAATTTAATTTTTAATTCTAAAACAATCCTTTGATGAAACAATTGAACTTCGAAATAAGTGAGTTATATATTACAACTGAGAAGGTCAAGAAATTACGAGCTCTATAATATGCATTTTGTAATTTAATTTTATGAAATGATTCCAAGTTTCAAATTTAATTTAATTTTTAATTCTAAAACAATCCTTTGATGAAACAATTGAACTTCGAAATAAGTGAGTTATATATTACAACTGAGAAGGTCAAGAAATTACGAGCTCTATAATATGCATTTTGTAAGTTAATTTTATAAAATGATTCCAAGTTTCAAATTTAATTTAATTTTTAATTCTAAAACAATCCTTTGATGAAACAATTGAACTTCGAAATAAGTGCGTTATATATTGCAATTGAGAAGGTCAAGCAATTACGAGCTCTATAATATGCATTTTGTAAGTTCATTTTATGAAATGATTCCAAGTTTCAAATTTAATTTAATTTTTAATTCTAAAACAATCCTTTGATGAAACAATTGAACTTCGAAATAAGTGCGTTATATATTGCAATTGAGAAGGTCAAGCAATTACGAGCTCTATAATATGCATTTTGTAAGTTAATTTTATGAAATGATTCCAAGTTTCAAATTTAATTTAATTTTTAATTCTAAAACAATCCTTTGGTGAAACAATTAAACTTCGAAATAAGTGCGTTATATATTGCAATTGAGAAGGTCAAGAAATTACGAGCTCTATAATATGCATTTTGTAAGTTAATTTTATGAAATGATTCCAAGTTTCAAATTTAATTTAATTTTTAATTTTAAAACAGTCCTTTGATGACACAATTGGACTTCGAAATAACTGCGTTATATATTGCAATTGAGAAGGTCAAGAAATTACGAGCTCTATAATATGCATTTTGTAAGTTCATTTTATGAAAATTTGAATGAATGTTTAATTTTAAAACAGTCCTTTGATGACACAATTGGACTTCGAAATAAGTGCGTTATATATTGCAATTGAGAAGGTCAAGAAATTACGAGCTCTATAATATGCATTTTGTAAGTTAATTTTATGAAATGATTCCAAGTTTCAAATTTAATTTAATTTTTAATTCTAAAACAATCCTTTGATGAAACAATTGAACTTCGAAATAAGTGAGTTATATATTACAACTGAGAAGGTCAAGAAATTACGAGCTCTATAATATGCATTTTGTAATTTAATTTTATGAAATGATTCCAAGTTTCAAATTTAATTTAATTTTTAATTCTAAAACAATCCTTTGATGAAACAATTGAACTTCGAAATAAGTGAGTTATATATTACAACTGAGAAGGTCAAGAAATTACGAGCTCTATAATATGCATTTTGTAAGTTCATTTTATGAAAATTTGAATGAATGTTTAATTTTAAAACAGTCCTTTGATGACACAATTGGACTTCGAAATAAGTGCGTTATATATTACAGTTGAGAAGGTCAAGAAATTACGAGCTCTATAATATGCATTTTGTAAGTTAATTTTATGAAATGATTCCAAGTTTCAAATTTAATTTAATTTTTAATTCTAAAACAATCCTTTGGTGAAACAATTGAACTTCGAAATAAGTGCGTTATATATTGCAATTGAGAAGGTCAAGAAATTACGAGCTCTATAATATGCATTTTGTAAGTTAATTTTATGAAATGATACCAAGTTTCAAATTTAATTTAATTTTTAATTTTAAAACAGTCCTTTGATGACACAATTGGACTTCGAAATAACTGCGTTATATATTGCAATTGAGAAGGTCAAGAAATTACGAGCTCTATAATATGCATTTTGTAAGTTAATTTTATGAAAATTTGAATGAATGTTTAATTTTAAAACAGTCCTTTGATGACACAATTGGACTTCGAAATAAGTGCGTTATATATTGCAATTGAGAAGGTCAAGAAATTACGAGCTCTATAATATGCATTTTGTAAGTTAATTTTATGAAATGATTCCAAGTTTCAAATTTAATTTAATTTTTAATTCTAAAACAATCCTTTGATGAAACAATTGAACTTCGAAATAAGTGAGTTATATATTACAACTGAGAAGGTCAAGAAATTACGAGCTCTATAATATGCATTTTGTAATTTAATTTTATGAAATGATTCCAAGTTTCAAATTTAATTTAATTTTTAATTCTAAAACAATCCTTTGATGAAACAATTGAACTTCGAAATAAGTGAGTTATATATTACAACTGAGAAGGTCAAGAAATTACGAGCTCTATAATATGCATTTTGTAAGTTCATTTTATGAAAATTTGAATGAATGTTTAATTTTAAAACAGTCCTTTGATGACACAATTGGACTTCGAAATAAGTGCGTTATATATTACAGTTGAGAAGGTCAAGAAATTACGAGCTCTATAATATGCATTTTGTAAGTTCATTTTATGAAAATTTGAATGAATGTTTAATTTTAAAACAGTCCTTTGATGACACAATTGGACTTCGAAATAAGTGCGTTATATATTACAGTTGAGAAGGTCAAGAAATTACGAGCTCTATAATATGCATTTTGTAAGTTAATTTTATGAAATGATTCCAAGTTTCAAATTTAATTTAATTTTTAATTCTAAAACAATCCTTTGGTGAAACAATTGAACTTCGAAATAAGTGCGTTATATATTGCAATTGAGAAGGTCAAGAAATTACGAGCTCTATAATATGCATTTTGTAAGTTAATTTTATGAAATGATACCAAGTTTCAAATTTAATTTAATTTTTAATTTTAAAACAGTCCTTTGATGACACAATTGGACTTCGAAATAACTGCGTTATATATTGCAATTGAGAAGGTCAAGAAATTACGAGCTCTATAATATGCATTTTGTAAGTTCATTTTATGAAAATTTGAATGAATGTTTAATTTTAAAACAGTCCTTTGATGACACAATTGGACTTCGAAATAAGTGCGTTATATATTGCAATTGAGAAGGTCAAGAAATTACGAGCTCTATAATATGCATTTTGTAAGTTCATTTTATGAAAATTTGAATGAATGTTTAATTTTAAAACAGTCCTTTGATGACACAATTGGACTTCGAAATAAGTGCGTTATATATTACAGTTGAGAAGGTCAAGAAATTACGAGCTCTATAATATGCATTTTGTAAGTTAATTTTATGAAATGATTCCAAGTTTCAAATTTAATTTAATTTTTAATTCTAAAACAATCCTTTGGTGAAACAATTGAACTTCGAAATAAGTGCGTTATATATTGCAATTGAGAAGGTCAAGAAATTACGAGCTCTATAATATGCATTTTGTAAGTTAATTTTATGAAATGATACCAAGTTTCAAATTTAATTTAATTTTTAATTTTAAAACAGTCCTTTGATGACACAATTGGACTTCGAAATAACTGCGTTATATATTGCAATTGAGAAGGTCAAGAAATTACGAGCTCTATAATATGCATTTTGTAAGTTCATTTTATGAAAATTTGAATGAATGTTTAATTTTAAAACAGTCCTTTGATGACACAATTGGACTTCGAAATAAGTGCGTTATATATTGCAATTGAGAAGGTCAAGAAATTACGAGCTCTATAATATGCATTTTGTAAGTTAATTTTATGAAATGATTCCAAGTTTCAAATTTAATTTAATTTTTAATTCTAAAACAATCCTTTGATGAAACAATTGAACTTCGAAATAAGTGAGTTATATATTACAACTGAGAAGGTCAAGAAATTACGAGCTCTATAATATGCATTTTGTAATTTAATTTTATGAAATGATTCCAAGTTTCAAATTTAATTTAATTTTTAATTCTAAAACAATCCTTTGATGAAACAATTGAACTTCGAAATAAGTGAGTTATATATTACAACTGAGAAGGTCAAGAAATTACGAGCTCTATAATATGCATTTTGTAAGTTAATTTTATAAAATGATTCCAAGTTTCAAATTTAATTTAATTTTTAATTCTAAAACAATCCTTTGATGAAACAATTGAACTTCGAAATAAGTGCGTTATATATTGCAATTGAGAAGGTCAAGCAATTACGAGCTCTATAATATGCATTTTGTAAGTTCATTTTATGAAATGATTCCAAGTTTCAAATTTAATTTAATTTTTAATTCTAAAACAATCCTTTGATGAAACAATTGAACTTCGAAATAAGTGCGTTATATATTGCAATTGAGAAGGTCAAGCAATTACGAGCTCTATAATATGCATTTTGTAAGTTAATTTTATGAAATGATTCCAAGTGTCAAATTTAATTTAATTTTTAATTCTAAAACAATCCTTTGGTGAAACAATTGAACTTCGAAATAAGTGCGTTATATATTGCAATTGAGAAGGTCAAGAAATTACGAGCTCTATAATATGCATTTTGTAAGTTAATTTTATGAAATGATTCCAAGTGTCAAATTTAATTTAATTTTTAATTCTAAAACAATCCTTTGATGAAACAATTGAACTTCGAAATAAGTGCGTTATATATTGCAATTGAGAAGGTCAAGAAATAACGAGCTCTATAATATGCATTTTGTAAGTTAATTTTATGAAATGATTCCAAGTTTCAAATTTAATTTAATTTTTAATTCTAAAACAATCCTTTAATGAAACAATTGAACTTCGAAATAAGTGCGTTATATATTGCAATTGAGAAGGTCAAGCAATTACGAGCTCTATAATATGCATTTTGTAAGTTCATTTTATGAAATGATTCCAAGTTTCAAATTTAATTTAATTTTTAATTCTAAAACAATCCTTTGATGAAACAATTGAACTTCGAAATAAGTGCGTTATATATTGCAATTGAGAAGGTCAAGAAATAACGAGCTCTATAATATGCATTTTGTAAGTTCATTTTATGAAATGATTCCAAGTTTCAAATTTAATTTAATTTTTAATTCTAAAACAATCCTTTGATGAAACAATTGAACTTCGAAATAAGTGCGTTATATAATGCAATTGAGAAGGTCAAGAAATTACGAGCTCTATAATATGCATTTTGTAAGTTAATTTTATGAAATGATTCCAAGTTTCAAATTTAATTTAATTTTTAATTCTAAAACAATCCTTTGATGAAACAATTGAACTTCGAAATAAGTGCGTTATATATTGCAATTGAGAAGGTCAAGAAATTACGAGCTCTATAATATGCATTTTGTAAGTTAATTTTATGAAATGATTCCAAGTTTCAAATTTAATTTAATTTTTAATTCTAAAACAATCCTTTGATGAAACAATTGAACTTAGAAATAAGTGCGTTATATATTGCAATTGAGAAGGTCAAGCAATTACGAGCTCTATAATATGCATTTTGTAAGTTCATTTTATGAAATGATTCCAAGTTTCAAATTTAATTTAATTTTTAATTCTAAAACAATCCTTTGATGAAACAATTGAACTTCGAAATAAGTGCGTTATATATTGCAATTGAGAAGGTCAAGCAATTACGAGCTCTATAATATGCATTTTGTAAGTTCATTTTATGAAATGATTCCAAGTTTAAAATTTAATTTAATTTTTAATTCTAAAACAATCCTTTGATGAAACAATTGAACTTCGAAATAAGTGCGTTATATATTGCAATTGAGAAGGTCAAGCAATTACGAGCTCTATAATATGCATTTTGTAAGTTCATTTTATGAAATGATTCCAAGTTTCAAATTTAATTTAATTTTTAATTCTAAAACAATCCTTTGATGAAACAATTGAACTTCGAAATAAGTGCGTTATATATTGCAATTGAGAAGGTCAAGCAATTACGAGCTCTATAATATGCATTTTGTAAGTTCATTTTATGAAATGATTCCAAGTTTCAAATTTAATTTAATTTTTAATTCTAAAACAATCCTTTGATGAAACAATTGAACTTCGAAATAAGTGCGTTATATATTGCAATTGAGAAGGTCAAGAAATAACGAGCTCTATAATATGCATTTTGTAAGTTCATTTTATGAAATGATTCCAAGTTTCAAATTTAATTTAATTTTTAATTCTAAAACAATCCTTTGATGAAACAATTGAACTTTGAAATAAGTGCGTTATATATTGCAATTGAGAAGGTCAAGCAATTAAGAGCTCTATAATATGCATTTTGTAAGTTCATTTTATGAAATGATTCCAAGTTTCAAATTTAATTTAATTTTTAATTCTAAAACAATCCTTTGATGAAACAATTGAACTTCGAAATAAGTGCGTTATATATTGCAATTGAGAAGGTCAAGATATAACGAGCTCTATAATATGCATTTTGTAAGTTCATTTTATGAAATGATTCCAAGTTTCAAATTTAATTTAATTTTTAATTCTAAAACAATCCTTTGATGAAACAATTGAACTTCGAAATAAGTGCGTTATATATTGCAATTGAGAAGGTCAAGCAATTACGAGCTCTATAATATGCATTTTGTAAGTTCATTTTATGAAATGATTCCAAGTTTCAAATTTAATTTAATTTTTAATTCTAAAACAATCCTTTGATGAAACAATTGAACTTCGAAATAAGTGCGTTATATATTGCAATTGAGAAGGTCAAGAAATTACGAGCTCTATAATATGCATTTTGTAAGTTAATTTTATAAAATGATTCCAAGTTTCAAATTTAATTTAATTTTTAATTCTAAAACAATCCTTTGATGAAACAATTGAACTTCGAAATAAGTGCGTTATATATTGCAATTGAGAAGGTCAAGCAATTACGAGCTCTATAATATGCATTTTGTAAGTTCATTTTATGAAATGATTCCAAGTTTCAAATTTAATTTAATTTTTAATTCTAAAACAATCCTTTGATGAAACAATTGAACTTCGAAATAAGTGCGTTATATATTGCAATTGAGAAGGTCAAGCAATTACGAGCTCTATAATATGCATTTTGTAAGTTAATTTTATGAAATGATTCCAAGTGTCAAATTTAATTTAATTTTTAATTCTAAAACAATCCTTTGGTGAAACAATTGAACTTCGAAATAAGTGCGTTATATATTGCAATTGAGAAGGTCAAGAAATTACGAGCTCTATAATATGCATTTTGTAAGTTAATTTTATGAAATGATTCCAAGTGTCAAATTTAATTTAATTTTTAATTCTAAAACAATCCTTTGATGAAACAATTGAACTTCGAAATAAGTGCGTTATATATTGCAATTGAGAAGGTCAAGAAATAACGAGCTCTATAATATGCATTTTGTAAGTTAATTTTATGAAATGATTCCAAGTTTCAAATTTAATTTAATTTTTAATTCTAAAACAATCCTTTAATGAAACAATTGAACTTCGAAATAAGTGCGTTATATATTGCAATTGAGAAGGTCAAGCAATTACGAGCTCTATAATATGCATTTTGTAAGTTCATTTTATGAAATGATTCCAAGTTTCAAATTTAATTTAATTTTTAATTCTAAAACAATCCTTTGATGAAACAATTGAACTTCGAAATAAGTGCGTTATATATTGCAATTGAGAAGGTCAAGAAATAACGAGCTCTATAATATGCATTTTGTAAGTTCATTTTATGAAATGATTCCAAGTTTCAAATTTAATTTAATTTTTAATTCTAAAACAATCCTTTGATGAAACAATTGAACTTCGAAATAAGTGCGTTATATAATGCAATTGAGAAGGTCAAGAAATTACGAGCTCTATAATATGCATTTTGTAAGTTAATTTTATGAAATGATTCCAAGTTTCAAATTTAATTTAATTTTTAATTCTAAAACAATCCTTTGATGAAACAATTGAACTTCGAAATAAGTGCGTTATATATTGCAATTGAGAAGGTCAAGAAATTACGAGCTCTATAATATGCATTTTGTAAGTTAATTTTATGAAATGATTCCAAGTTTCAAATTTAATTTAATTTTTAATTCTAAAACAATCCTTTGATGAAACAATTGAACTTAGAAATAAGTGCGTTATATATTGCAATTGAGAAGGTCAAGCAATTACGAGCTCTATAATATGCATTTTGTAAGTTCATTTTATGAAATGATTCCAAGTTTCAAATTTAATTTAATTTTTAATTCTAAAACAATCCTTTGATGAAACAATTGAACTTCGAAATAAGTGCGTTATATATTGCAATTGAGAAGGTCAAGCAATTACGAGCTCTATAATATGCATTTTGTAAGTTCATTTTATGAAATGATTCCAAGTTTCAAATTTAATTTAATTTTTAATTCTAAAACAATCCTTTGATGAAACAATTGAACTTCGAAATAAGTGCGTTATATATTGCAATTGAGAAGGTCAAGCAATTACGAGCTCTATAATATGCATTTTGTAAGTTCATTTTATGAAATGATTCCAAGTTTCAAATTTAATTTAATTTTTAATTCTAAAACAATCCTTTGATGAAACAATTGAACTTCGAAATAAGTGCGTTATATATTGCAATTGAGAAGGTCAAGCAATTACGAGCTCTATAATATGCATTTTGTAAGTTCATTTTATGAAATGATTCCAAGTTTCAAATTTAATTTAATTTTTAATTCTAAAACAATCCTTTGATGAAACAATTGAACTTCGAAATAAGTGCGTTATATATTGCAATTGAGAAGGTCAAGAAATAACGAGCTCTATAATATGCATTTTGTAAGTTCATTTTATGAAATGATTCCAAGTTTCAAATTTAATTTAATTTTTAATTCTAAAACAATCCTTTGATGAAACAATTGAACTTTGAAATAAGTGCGTTATATATTGCAATTGAGAAGGTCAAGCAATTACGAGCTCTATAATATGCATTTTGTAAGTTCATTTTATGAAATGATTCCAAGTTTCAAATTTAATTTAATTTTTAATTCTAAAACAATCCTTTGATGAAACAATTGAACTTCGAAATAAGTGCGTTATATATTGCAATTGAGAAGGTCAAGAAATAACGAGCTCTATAATATGCATTTTGTAAGTTCATTTTATGAAATGATTCCAAGTTTCAAATTTAATTTAATTTTTAATTCTAAAACAATCCTTTGATGAAACAATTGAACTTCGAAATAAGTGCGTTATATATTGCAATTGAGAAGGTCAAGCAATTACGAGCTCTATAATATGCATTTTGTAAGTTCATTTTATGAAATGATTCCAAGTTTCAAATTTAATTTAATTTTTAATTCTAAAACAATCCTTTGATGAAACAATTGAACTTCGAAATAAGTGCGTTATATATTGCAATTGAGAAGGTCAAGAAATTACGAGCTCTATAATATGCATTTTGTAAATTAATTTTATGAAATGATTCCAAGTTTCAAATTTAATTTAATTTTTAATTCTAAAACAATCCTTTGATGAAACAATTGAACTTCGAAATAAGTGCGTTATATATTGCAATTGAGAAGGTCAAGAAATAACGAGCTCTATAATATGCATTTTGTAAGTTCATTTTATGAAATGATTCCAAGTTTCAAATTAAATTTAATTTTTAATTCTAAAACAATCCTTTGATGAAACAATTGAACTTCGAAATAAGTGCGTTATATATTGCAATTGAGAAGGTCAAGAAATTACGAGCTCTATAATATGCATTTTGTAAGTTAATTTTATAAAATGATTCCAAGTTTCAAATTTAATTTAATTTTTAATTCTAAAACAATCCTTTGATGAAACAATTGAACTTCGAAATAAGTGCGTTATATATTGCAATTGAGAAGGTCAAGCAATTACGAGCTCTATAATATGCATTTTGTAAGTTCATTTTATGAAATGATTCCAAGTTTCAAATTTAATTTAATTTTTAATTCTAAAACAATCCTTTGATGAAACAATTGAACTTCGAAATAAGTGCGTTATATATTGCAATTGAGAAGGCCAAGCAATTACGAGCTCTATAATATGCATTTTGTAAGTTCATTTTATGAAATGATTCCAAGTTTCAAATTTAATTTAATTTTTAATTCTAAAACAATCCTTTGATGAAACAATTGAACTTCGAAATAAGTGCGTTATATATTGCAATTGAGAAGGTCAAGAAATAACGAGCTCTATAATATGCATTTTGTAAGTTCATTTTATGAAATGATTCCAAGTTTCAAATTTAATTTAATTTTTAATTCTAAAACAATCCTTTGATGAAACAATTGAACTTCGAAATAAGTGCGTTATATATTGCAATTGAGAAGGTCAAGAAATTACGAGCTCTATAATATGCATTTTGTAAGTTAATTTTATGAAATGATTCCAAGTTTCAAATTTAATTTAATTTTTAATTCTAAAACAATCCTTTGATGAAACAATTGAACTTCGAAATAAGTGCGATATATATTGCAATTGAGAAGGTCAAGAAATAACGAGCTCTATAATATGCATTTTGTAAGTTCATTTTATGAAATGATTCCAAGTTTCAAATTTAATTTAATTTTTAATTCTAAAACAATCCTTTGATGAAACAATTGAACTTCGAAATAAGTGCGTTATATATTGCAATTGAGAAGGTCAAGAAATTACGAGCTCTATAATATGCATTTTGTAAGTTCATTTTATGAAATGATTCCAAGTTTTAAATTTAATTTAATTTTTAATTCTAAAACAATCCTTTGATGAAACAATTGAACTTCGAAATAAGTGCGTTATATATTGCAATTGAGAAGGTCAAGAAATAACGATCTCTATAATATGCATTTTGTAAGTTAATTTTATAAAATGATTCCAAGTTTCAAATTTAATTTAATTTTTAATTCTAAAACAATCCTTTGATGAAACAATTGAACTTCGAAATAAGTGCGTTATATATTGCAATTGAGAAGGTCAAGAAATTACGAGCTCTATAATATGCATTTTGTAAGTTAATTTTATAAAATGATTCCAAGTTTCAAATTTAATTTAATTTTTAATTCTAAAACAATCCTTTGATGAAACAATTGAACTTCGAAATAAGTGCGTTATATATTGCAATTGAGAAGGTCAAGAAATTACGAGCTCTATAATATGCATTTTGCAAGTTCATTTTATGAAATGATTCCAAGTTTCAAATTTAATTTAATTTTTAATTCTAAAACAATCCTTTGATGAAACAATTGAACTTCGAAATAAGTGCGTTAAATATTGCAATTGAGAAGGTCAAGAAATTACGAGCTCTATAATATGCATTTTGTAAGTTCATTTTATGAAATGATTCCAAGTTTCAAATTTAATTTAATTTTTAATTCTAAAACAATCCTTTGATGAAACAATTGAACTTCGAAATAAGTGCGTTATATATTGCAATTGAGAAGGTCAAGAAATAACGAGCTCTATAATATGCATTTTGTAAGTTCATTTTATGAAATGATTCCAAGTTTCAAATTTAATTTAATTTTTAATTCTAAAACAATCCTTTGATGAAACAATTGAACTTCGAAATAAGTGCGTTATATATTGCAATTGAGAAGGTCAAGCAATTACGAGCTCTATAATATGCATTTTGTAAGTTCATTTTATGAAATGATTCCAAGTTTCAAATTTAATTTAATTTTTAATTCTAAAACAATCCTTTGATGAAACAATTGAACTTCGAAATAAGTGCGTTATATATTGCAATTGAGAAGGTCAAGAAATTACGAGCTCTATAATATGCATTTTGTAAATTAATTTTATGAAATGATTCCAAGTTTCAAATTTAATTTAATTTTTAATTCTAAAACAATCCTTTGATGAAACAATTGAACTTCGAAATAAGTGCGTTATATATTGCAATTGAGAAGGTCAAGAAATAACGAGCTCTATAATATGCATTTTGTAAGTTCATTTTATGAAATGATTCCAAGTTTCAAATTAAATTTAATTTTTAATTCTAAAACAATCCTTTGATGAAACAATTGAACTTCGAAATAAGTGCGTTATATATTGCAATTGAGAAGGTCAAGAAATTACGAGCTCTATAATATGCATTTTGTAAGTTAATTTTATAAAATGATTCCAAGTTTCAAATTTAATTTAATTTTTAATTCTAAAACAATCCTTTGATGAAACAATTGAACTTCGAAATAAGTGCGTTATATATTGCAATTGAGAAGGTCAAGCAATTACGAGCTCTATAATATGCATTTTGTAAGTTCATTTTATGAAATGATTCCAAGTTTCAAATTTAATTTAATTTTTAATTCTAAAACAATCCTTTGATGAAACAATTGAACTTCGAAATAAGTGCGTTATATATTGCAATTGAGAAGGCCAAGCAATTACGAGCTCTATAATATGCATTTTGTAAGTTCATTTTATGAAATGATTCCAAGTTTCAAATTTAATTTAATTTTTAATTCTAAAACAATCCTTTGATGAAACAATTGAACTTCGAAATAAGTGCGTTATATATTGCAATTGAGAAGGTCAAGAAATAACGAGCTCTATAATATGCATTTTGTAAGTTCATTTTATGAAATGATTCCAAGTTTCAAATTTAATTTAATTTTTAATTCTAAAACAATCCTTTGATGAAACAATTGAACTTCGAAATAAGTGCGTTATATATTGCAATTGAGAAGGTCAAGAAATTACGAGCTCTATAATATGCATTTTGTAAGTTAATTTTATGAAATGATTCCAAGTTTCAAATTTAATTTAATTTTTAATTCTAAAACAATCCTTTGATGAAACAATTGAACTTCGAAATAAGTGCGATATATATTGCAATTGAGAAGGTCAAGAAATAACGAGCTCTATAATATGCATTTTGTAAGTTCATTTTATGAAATGATTCCAAGTTTCAAATTTAATTTAATTTTTAATTCTAAAACAATCCTTTGATGAAACAATTGAACTTCGAAATAAGTGCGTTATATATTGCAATTGAGAAGGTCAAGAAATTACGAGCTCTATAATATGCATTTTGTAAGTTCATTTTATGAAATGATTCCAAGTTTTAAATTTAATTTAATTTTTAATTCTAAAACAATCCTTTGATGAAACAATTGAACTTCGAAATAAGTGCGTTATATATTGCAATTGAGAAGGTCAAGAAATAACGATCTCTATAATATGCATTTTGTAAGTTAATTTTATAAAATGATTCCAAGTTTCAAATTTAATTTAATTTTTAATTCTAAAACAATCCTTTGATGAAACAATTGAACTTCGAAATAAGTGCGTTATATATTGCAATTGAGAAGGTCAAGAAATTACGAGCTCTATAATATGCATTTTGCAAGTTCATTTTATGAAATGATTCCAAGTTTCAAATTTAATTTAATTTTTAATTCTAAAACAATCCTTTGATGAAACAATTGAACTTCGAAATAAGTGCGTTAAATATTGCAATTGAGAAGGTCAAGAAATTACGAGCTCTATAATATGCATTTTGTAAGTTAATTTTATGAAATGATTCCAAGTTTCAAATTTAATTTAATTTTTAATTCTAAAACAATCCTTTGATGAAACAATTGAATTTCGAAATAAGTGCGTTATATATTGCAATTGAGAAGGTCAAGAAATTACGAGCTCTATAATATGCATTTTGTAAGTTAATTTTATGAAATGATTCCAAGTTTCAAATTTAATTTAATTTTTAATTCTAAAACAATCCTTTGATGAAACAATTGAACTTCGAAATAAGTGCGTTATATATTGCAATTGAGAAGGTCAAGCAATTACGAGCTCTATAATATGCATTTTGTAAGTTAATTTTATGAAATGATTCCAAGTTTCAAATTTAATTTAATTTTTAATTCTAAAACAATCCTTTGATGAAACAATTGAACTTCGAAATAAGTGCGTTATATATTGCAATTGAGAAGGTCAAGCAATTACGAGCTCTATAATATGCATTTTGTAAGTTCATTTTATGAAATGATTCCAAGTTTCAAATTTAATTTAATTTTTAATTCTAAAACAATCCTTTGATGAAACAATTGAACTTCGAAATAAGTGCGTTATATATTGCAATTGAGAAGGTCAAGAAATTACGAGCTCTATAATATGCATTTTGTAAGTTAATTTTATGAAATGATTCCAAGTTTCAAATTTAATTTAATTTTTAATTCTAAAACAATCCTTTGATGAAACAATTGAACTTCGAAATAAGTGCGTTATATATTGCAATTGAGAAGGTCAAGCAATTACGAGCTCTATAATATGCATTTTGTAAGTTCATTTTATGAAATGATTCCAAGTTTCAAATTTAATTTAATTTTTAATTCTAAAACAATCCTTTGATGAAACAATTGAACTTCGAAATAAGTGCGTTATATATTGCAATTGAGAAGGTCAAGAAATAACGAGCTCTATAATATGCATTTTGTAAGTTAATTTTATGAAATGATTCCAAGTTTCAAATTTAATTTAATTTTTAATTCTAAAACAATCCTTTGATGAAACAATTGAACTTCGAAATAAGTGCGTTATATATTGCAATTGAGAAGGTCAAGCAATTACGAGCTCTATAATATGCATTTTGTAAGTTCATTTTATGAAATGATTCCAAGTTTCAAATTTAATTTAATTTTTAATTCTAAAACAATCCTTTGATGAAACAATTGAACTTCGAAATAAGTGCGTTATATATTGCAATTGAGAAGGTCAAGCAATTACGAGCTCTATAATATGCATTTTGTAAGTTCATTTTATGAAATGATTCCAAGTTTCAAATTTAATTTAATTTTTAATTCTAAAACAATCCTTTGATGAAACAATTGAACTTCGAAATAAGTGCGTTATATATTGCAATTGAGAAGGTCAAGAAATAACGAGCTCTATAATATGCATTTTGTAAGTTCATTTTATGAAATGATTCCAAGTTTCAAATTTAATTTAATTTTTAATTCTAAAACAATCCTTTGATGAAACAATTGAACTTCGAAATAAGTGCGTTATATATTGCAATTGAGAAGGTCAAGAAATAACGAGCTCTATAATATGCATTTTGTAAGTTCATTTTATGAAATGATTCCAAGTTTCAAATTTAATTTAATTTTTAATTCTAAAACAATCCTTTGATGAAACAATTGAATTTCGAAATAAGTGCGTTATATATTGCAATTGAGAAGGTCAAGAAATTACGAGCTCTATAATATGCATTTTGTAAGTTAATTTTATGAAATGATTCCAAGTTTCAAATTTAATTTAATTTTTAATTCTAAAACAATCCTTTGATGAAACAATTGAACTTCGAAATAAGTGCGTTATATATTGCAATTGAGAAGGTCAAGAAATTACGAGCTCTATAATATGCATTTTGTAAGTTAATTTTATGAAAATTTGAATGAATTTTTAATTTTAAAACAGTCCTCTGATGACACAATTGGACTTCGAAATAAGTGCGTTATATATTGCAATTGAGAATGTCAAGAAATTACGAGCTCTATAATATGCATTTTGTAAGTTAATTTTATGAAATGATTCCAAGTTTCAAATTTAATTTAATTTTTAATTCTAAAACAATCCTTTGATGAAACAATTGAACTTCGAAAAAAATGCGTTATATATTGCAATTGAGAAGGTCAAGAAATTACGAGCTCTATAATATGCATTTTGTAAGTTAATTTTATGAAATGATTCCAAGTTTCAAATTTAATTTAATTTTTAATTCTAAAACAATCCTTTGATGAAACAATTGAACTTCGAAATAAGTGCGTTATATATTGCAATTGAGAAGGTCAAGAAATTACGAGCTCTATAATATGCATTTTGTAAGTTAATTTTATGAAATGATTCCAAGTTTCAAATTTAATTTAATTTTTAATTCTAAAACAATCCTTTGATGAAACAATTGAACTTCGAAATAAGTGCGTTATATATTGCAATTGAGAAGGTCAAGAAATTACGAGCTCTATAATGTGCATTTTGTCAGTTAATTTAATGAAATGATTCCAAGTTTCAAATTTAATTTAATTTTTAATACTAAAACAATCCTTTGATGAAACAATTGAACTTCGAAATAAGTGCGTTATATATTGCAATTGAGAAGGTCAAGAAATTACGAGCTCTATAATATGCATTTTGTAAGTTAATTTTATGAAATGATTCCAAGTTTCAAATTTAATTTAATTTTTAATTCTAAAACAATCCTTTGATGAAACAATTGAACTTCGAAATAAGTGCGTTATATATTGCAATTGAGAAGGTCAAGAAATTACGAGCTCTATAATATGCATTTTGTAAGTTAATTTTATGAAATGATTCCAAGTTTCAAATTTAATTTAATTTTTAATTCTAAAACAATCCTTTGATGAAACAATTGAACTTCGAAATAAGTGCGTTATATATTGCAATTGAGAAGGTCAAGAAATTACGAGCTCTATAATATGCATTTTGTAAGTTAATTTTATGAAATGATTCCAAGTTTCAAATTTAATTTAATTTTTAATTCTAAAACAATCCTTTGATGAAACAATTGAACTTCGAAATAAGTGCGTTATATATTGCAATTGAGAAGGTCAAGAAATAACGAGCTCTATAATATGCATTTTGTAAGTTAATTTTATGAAATGATTCCAAGTTTCAAATTTAATTTAATTTTTAATTCTAAAACAATCCTTTGATGAAACAATTGAACTTCGAAATAAGTGCGTTATATATTGCAATTGAGAAGGTCAAGAAATTACGAGCTCTATAATATGCATTTTGTAAGTTCATTTTATGAAATGATTCCAAGTTTCAAATTTAATTTAATTTTTAATTCTAAAACAATCCTTTGATGAAACAATTGAACTTCGAAATAAGTGCGTAATATATTGCAATTGAGAAGGTCAAGAAATTACGAGCTCTATAATATGCATTTTGTAAGTTAATTTTATGAAATGATTCCAAGTTTCAAATTTAATTTAATTTTTAATTCTAAAACAATCCTTTGATGAAACAATTGAACTTCGAAATAAGTGCGTTATATATTGCAATTGAGAAGGTCAAGAAATAACGAGCTCTATAATATGCATTTTGTAAGTTCATTTTATGAAATGATTCCAAGTTTCAAATTTAATTTAATTTTTAATTCTAAAACAATCCTTTGATGAAACAATTGAATTTCGAAATAAGTGCGTTATATATTGCAATTGAGAAGGTCAAGAAATAACGAGCTCTATAATATGCATTTTGTAAGTTAATTTTATGAAATGATTCCAAGTTTCAAATTTAATTTAATTTTTAATTCTAAAACAATCCTTTGATGAAACAATTGAACTTCGAAATAAGTGCGTTATATATTGCAATTGAGAAGGTCAAGAAATTACTAGCTCTATAATATGCATTTTGTAAGTTAATTTTATGAAAATTTGAATGAATTTTTAATTTTAAAACAGTCCTCTGATGACACAATTGGACTTCGAAATAAGTGCGTTATATATTGCAATTGAGAATGTCAAGAAATTACGAGCTCTATAATATGCATTTTGTAAGTTAATTTTATGAAATGATTCCAAGTTTCAAATTTAATTTAATTTTTAATTCTAAAACAATCCTTTGATGAAACAATTGAACTTCGAAATAAATGCGTTATATATTGCAATTGAGAAGGTCAAGAAATTACGAGCTCTATAATATGCATTTTGTAAGTTAATTTTATGAAATGATTCCAAGTTTCAAATTTAATTTAATTTTTAATTCTAAAACAATCCTTTGATGAAACAATTGAACTTCGAAATAAGTGCGTTATATATTGCAATTGAGAAGGTCAAGAAATTACGAGCTCTATAATATGCATTTTGTAAGTTAATTTTATGAAATGATTCCAAGTTTCAAATTTAATTTAATTTTTAATTCTAAAACAATCCTTTGATGAAACAATTGAACTTCGAAATAAGTGCGTTATATATTGCAATTGAGAAGGTCAAGAAATTACGAGCTCTATAATATGCATTTTGTAAGTTAATTTTATGAAATGATTCCAAGTTTCAAATTTAATTAAATTTTTAATTCTAAAACAATCCTTTGATAAAACAATTGAACTTCGAAATAAGTGCGTTATATATTGCAATTGAGAAGGTCAAGAAATTACGAGCTCTATAATATGCATTTTGTAAGTTAATTTTATAAAATGATTCCAAGTTTCAAATTTAATTTAATTTTTAATTCTAAAACAATCCTTTGATGAAACAATTGAACTTCGAAATTAGTGAGTTATATATTACAGTTGAGAAGGTCAAGAAATTACGAGCTCTATAATATGCATTTTGTAAGTTAATTATATGAAATGATTCCAAGTTTCAAATTTAATTTAATTTTTAATTCTAAAACAATCCTTTGATGAAACAATTGAACTTCGAAATAAGTGCGTTATATATTGCAATTGAGAAGGTCAAGAAATTACGAGCTCTATAATATGCATTTTGTAAGTTAATTTTATGAAATGATTCCAAGTTTCAAATTTAATTTAATTTTTAATTCTAAAACAATCCTTTGATGAAACAATTGAACTTCGAAATAAGTGAGTTATATATTACAGTTGAGAAGGTCAAGAAATTACGAGCTCTATAATATGCATTTTGTAAGTTAATTTTATGAAATGATTCCAAGTTTCAAATTTAATTTAATTTTTAATTATAAAACAATCCTTTGATGAAACAATTGAACTTCGAAATAAGTGCGTTATATATTGCAATTGAGAAGGTCAAGAAATAACGAGCTCTATAATATGCATTTTGTAAATTAATTTTATGAAATGATTCCAAGTTTCAAATTTAATTTAATTTTTAATTCTAAAACAATCCTTTGATGAAACAATTGAACTTCGAAATAAGTGCGTAATATATTGCAATTGAGAAGGTCAAGAAATTACGAGCTCTATAATATGCATTTTGTAAGTTAATTTTATGAAATGATTCCAAGTTTCAAATTTAATTTAATTTTTAATTCTAAAACAATCCTTTGATGAAACAATTGAACTTCGAAATAAGTGCGTTATATATTGCAATTGAGAAGGTCAAGAAATAACGAGCTCTATAATATGCATTTTGTAAGTTCATTTTATGAAATGATTCCAAGTTTCAAATTTAATTTAATTTTTAATTCTAAAACAATCCTTTGATGAAACAATTGAATTTCGAAATAAGTGCGTTATATATTGCAATTGAGAAGGTCAAGAAATTACGAGCTCTATAATATGCATTTTGTAAGTTAATTTTATGAAATGATTCCAAGTTTCAAATTTAATTTAATTTTTAATTCTAAAACAATCCTTTGATGAAACAATTGAACTTCGAAATAAGTGCGTTATATATTGCAATTGAGAAGGTCAAGAAATTACTAGCTCTATAATATGCATTTTGTAAGTTAATTTTATGAAAATTTGAATGAATTTTTAATTTTAAAACAGTCCTCTGATGACACAATTGGACTTCGAAATAAGTGCGTTATATATTGCAATTGAGAATGTCAAGAAATTACGAGCTCTATAATATGCATTTTGTAAGTTAATTTTATGAAATGATTCCAAGTTTCAAATTTAATTTAATTTTTAATTCTAAAACAATCCTTTGATGAAACAATTGAACTTCGAAATAAATTCGTTATATATTGCAATTGAGAAGGTCAAGAAATTACGAGCTCTATAATATGCATTTTGTAAGTTAATTTTATGAAATGATTCCAAGTTTCAAATTTAATTTAATTTTTAATTCTAAAACAATCCTTTGATGAAACAATTGAACTTCGAAATAAGTGCGTTATATATTGCAATTGAGAAGGTCAAGAAATAACGAGCTCTATAATATGCATTTTGTAAGTTAATTTTATGAAATGATTCCAAGTTTCAAATTTAATTTAATTTTTAATTCTAAAACAATCCTTTGATGAAACAATTGAACTTCGAAATAAGTGCGTTATATATTGCAATTGAGAAGGTCAAGAAATTACGAGCTCTATAATATGCATTTTGTAAGTTAATTTTATGAAAATTTGAATGAATTTTTAATTTTAAAACAGTCCTCTGATGACACAATTGGACTTCGAAATAAGTGCGTTATATATTACAGTTGAGAATGTCAAGAAATTACGAGCTCTATAATATGCATTTTGTAAGTTAATTTTATGAAAATTTGAATGAATTTTTAATTTTAAAACAGTCCTCTGATGACACAATTGGACTTCGAAATAAGTGCGTTATATATTACAGTTGAGAATGTCAAGAAATTACGAGCTCTATAATATACATTTTGTAAGTTCATTTTATGAAATGATTCCAAGTGTCAAATTTAATTTAATTTTTAATTCTAAAACAATCCTTTGATGAAACAATTGAACTTCGAAATAAGTGCGTTATATATTGCAATTGAGAAGGTCAAGAAATTACGAGCTCTATAATATGCATTTTGTAAGTTAATTTTATGAAATGATTCCAAGTTTCAAATTTAATTTAATTTTTAATTCTAAAACAATCCTTTGATGAAACAATTGAACTTCGAAATAAGTGCGTTATATATTGCAATTGAGAAGGTCAAGCAATTACGAGCTCTATAATATGCATTTTGTAAGTTAATTTTATGAAATGATTCCAAGTTTCAAATTTAATTAAATTTTTAATTCTAAAACAATCCTTTGATGAAACAATTGAACTTCGAAATAAGTGCGTTATATATTGCAATTGAGAAGGTCAAGAAATTACGAGCTCTATAATATGCATTTTGTAAGTAAATTTTATAAAATGATTCCAAGTTTCAAATTTAATTTAATTTTTAATTCTAAAACAATCCTTTGATGAAACAATTGAACTTCGAAATTAGTGAGTTATATATTACAGTTGAGAAGGTCAAGAAATTACGAGCTCTATAATATGCATTTTGTAAGTTAATTATATGAAATGATTCCAAGTTTCAAATTTAATTTAATTTTTAATTCTAAAACAATCCTTTGATGAAACAATTGAACTTCGAAATAAGTGCGTTATATATTGCAATTGAGAAGGTCAAGAAATTACGAGCTCTATAATATGCATTTTGTAAGTTAATTTTATGAAATGATTCCAAGTTTCAAATTTAATTTAATTTTTAATTCTAAAACAATCCTTTGATGAAACAATTGAACTTCGAAATAAGTGAGTTATATATTACAGTTGAGAAGGTCAAGAAATTACGAGCTCTATAATATGCATTTTGTAAGTTAATTTTATGAAATGATTCCAAGTTTCAAATTTAATTTAATTTTTAATTATAAAACAATCCTTTGATGAAACAATTGAACTTCGAAATAAGTGCGTTATATATTGCAATTGAGAAGGTCAAGAAATAACGAGCTCTATAATATGCATTTTGTAAATTAATTTTATGAAATGATTCCAAGTTTCAAATTTAATTTAATTTTTAATTCTAAAACAATCCTTTGATGAAACAATTGAACTTCGAAATAAGTGCGTTATATATTGCAATTGAGAAGGTCAAGAAATTACGAGCTCTATAATATGCATTTTGTAAGTTAATTTTATGAAAATTTGAATGAATTTTTAATTTTAAAACAGTCATCTGATGACACAATTGAACTTCGAAATAAGTGCGTTATATATTACAGCTGAGAAGGTCAAGAAATAACGAGCTCTATAATATGCATTTTGTAAGTTAATTTTATGAAATGATTCCAAGTTTCAAATTTAATTTAATTTTTAATTCTAAAACAATCCTTTGATGAAACAATTGAACTTCGAAATAAGTGCGTTATATATTGCAATTGAGAAGGTCAAGAAATTACGAGCTCTATAATATGCATTTTGTAAGTTAATTTTATGAAAATTTGAATGAATTTTTAATTTTAAAACAGTCCTCTGATTGGACTTAAAAATAACTGCGTTATATATTACAGTTGAGAAGATCAAGAAATTACGAGCTCTATAATATGCATTTTGTAAGTTAATTTTATGAAATGATTCCAAGTGTCAAATTTAATTTAATTTTTAATTCTAAAACAATCCTTTGATGAAACAATTGAATTTCGAAATAAGTGCGTTATATATTGCAATTGAGAAGGTCAAGAAATTACGAGCTCTATAATATGCATTTTGTAAGTTAATTTTATGAAATGATTCCAAGTTTCAAATTTAATTTAATTTTTAATTCTAAAACAATCCTTTGATGAAACAATTGAACTTCGAAATAAGTGCGTTATATATTGCAATTGAGAAGGTCAAGAAATTACTAGCTCTATAATATGCATTTTGTAAGTTAATTTTATGAAAATTTGAATGAATTTTTAATTTTAAAACAGTCCTCTGATGACACAATTGGACTTCGAAATAAGTGCGTTATATATTGCAATTGAGAATGTCAAGAAATTACGAGCTCTATAATATGCATTTTGTAAGTTAATTTTATGAAATGATTCCAAGTTTCAAATTTAATTTAATTTTTAATTCTAAAACAATCCTTTGATGAAACCATTGAACTTCGAAATAAATTCGTTATATATTGCAATTGAGAAGGTCAAGAAATTACGAGCTCTATAATATGCTTTTTGTAAGTTAATTTTATGAAATGATTCCAAGTGTCAAATTTAATTTAATTTTTAATTCTAAAACAATCCTTTGATGAAACAATTGAACTTCGAAATAAGTGCGTTATATATTGCAATTGAGAAGGTCAAGAAATTACGAGCTCTATAATATGCATTTTGTAAGTTAATTTTATGAAAATTTGAATGAATTTTTAATTTTAAAACAGTCCTCTGATGACACAATTGGTCTTCGAAATAAGTGCGTTATATATTGCAATTGAGAATGTCAAGAAATTACGAGCTCTATAATATGCATTTTGTAAGTTAATTTTATGAAATGATTCCAAGTTTCAAATTTAATTTAATTTTTAATTCTAAAACAATCCTTTGATGAAACAATTGAACTTCGAAATAAGTGCGTTATATATTGCAATTGAGAAGGTCAAGAAATTACGAGCTCTATAATATGCTTTTTGTAAGTTAATTTTATGAAATGATTCCAAGTGTCAAATTTAATTTAATTTTTAATTCTAAAACAATCCTTTGATGAAACAATTGAACTTCGAAATAAATTCGTTATATATTGCAATTGAGAAGGTCAAGAAATTACGAGCTCTATAATATGCTTTTTGTAAGTTAATTTTATGAAATGATTCCAAGTGTCAAATTTAATTTAATTTTTAATTCTAAAACAATCCTTTGATGAAACAATTGAACTTCGAAATAAGTGCGTTATATATTGCAATTGAGAAGGTCAAGAAATTACTAGCTCTATAATATGCATTTTGTAAGTTAATTTTATGAAAATTTGAATGAATTTTTAATTTTAAAACAGTCCTCTGATGACACAATTGGACTTCGAAATAAGTGCGTTATATATTGCAATTGAGAATGTCAAGAAATTACGAGCTCTATAATATGCATTTTGTAAGTTAATTTTATGAAATGATTCCAAGTTTCAAATTTAATTTAATTTTTAATTCTAAAACAATCCTTTGATGAAACAATTGAACTTCGAAATAAGTGCGTTATATATTGCAATTGAGAAGGTCAAGAAATTACGAGCTCTATAATATGCATTTTGTAAGTTAATTTTATGAAATGATTCCAAGTTTCAAATTTAATTTAATTTTTAATTCTAAAACAATCCTTTGATGAAACAATTGAACTTCGAAATAAGTGCGTTATATATTGCAATTGAGAAGGTCAAGAAATTACGAGCTCTATAATATGCATTTTGTAAGTTAATTTTATGAAATGATTCCAAGTTTCAAATTTAATTTAATTTTTAATTCTAAAACAATCCTTTGATGAAACAATTGAACTTCGAAATAAATTCGTTATATATTGCAATTGAGAAGGTCAAGAAATTACGAGCTCTATAATATGCTTTTTGTAAGTTAATTTTATGAAATGATTCCAAGTGTCAAATTTAATTTAATTTTCAATTCTAAAACAATCCTTTGATGAAACAATTGAACTTCGAAATAAGTGCGTTATATATTGCAATTGAGAAGGTCAAGAAATTACGAGCTCTATAATATGCATTTTGTAAGTAATTTTATGAAATGATTCCAAGTTTCAAATTTAATTTAATTTTTAATTCTAAAACAATCCTTTGATGAAACAATTGAACTTCGAAATAAATTCGTTATATATTGCAATTGAGAAGGTCAAGAAATTACGAGCTCTATAATATGCTTTTTGTAAGTTAATTTTATGAAATGATTCCAAGTTTCAAATTTAATTTAATTTTTAATTCTAAAACAATCCTTTGATGAAACAATTGAACTTCGAAATAAATTCGTTATATATTGCAATTGAGAAGGTCAAGAAATTACGAGCTCTATAATATGCTTTTTGTAAGTTAATTTTATGAAATGATTCCAAGTGTCAAATTTAATTTAATTTTTAATTCTAAAACAATCCTTTGATGAAACAATTGAACTTCGAAATAAGTGCGTTATATATTGCAATTGAGAAGGTCAAGAAATTACGAGCTCTATAATATGCTTTTTGTAAGTTAATTTTATGAAATGATTCCAAGTTTCAAATTTAATTTAATTTTTAATTCTAAAACAATCCTTTGATGAAACAATTGAACTTCGAAATAAATTCGTTATATATTGCAATTGAGAAGGTCAAGAAATTACGAGCTCTATAATATGCTTTTTGTAAGTTAATTTTATGAAATGATTCCAAGTGTCAAATTTAATTTAATTTTTAATTCTAAAACAATCCTTTGATGAAACAATTGAACTTCGAAATAAGTGCGTTATATATTGCAATTGAGAAGGTCAAGAAATTACGAGCTCTATAATATGCTTTTTGTAAGTTAATTTTATGAAATGATTCCAAGTGTCAAATTTAATTTAATTTTTAATTCTAAAACAATCCTTTGATGAAACAATTGAACTTCGAAATAAGTGCGTTATATATTGCAATTGAGAAGGTCAAGAAATTACGAGCTCTATAATATGCATTTTGTAAGTTAATTTTATGAAAATTTGAATGAATTTTTAATTTTAAAACAGTCCTCTGATGACACAATTGGACTTCGAAATAAGTGCGTTATATATTGCAATTGAGAATGTCAAGAAATTACGAGCTCTATAATATGCATTTTGTAAGTTAATTTTATGAAATGATTCCAAGTTTCAAATTTAATTTAATTTTTAATTCTAAAACAATCCTTTGATGAAACAATTGAACTTCGAAATAAGTGCGTTATATATTGCAATTGAGAAGGTCAAGAAATTACGAGCTCTATAATATGCATTTTGTAAGTTAATTTTATGAAATGATTCCAAGTTTCAAATTTAATTTAATTTTTAATTCTAAAACAATCCTTTGATGAAACAATTGAACTTCGAAATAAGTGCGTTATATATTGCAATTGAGAAGGTCAAGAAATTACGAGCTCTATAATATGCATTTTGTAAGTTAATTTTATGAAATGATTCCAAGTTTCAAATTTAATTAAATTTTTAATTCTAAAACAATCCTTTGATGAAACAATTGAACTTCGAAATAAGTGCGTTATATATTGCAATTGAGAAGGTCAAGAAATTACGAGCTCTATAATATGCATTTTGTAAGTTAATTTTATAAAATGATTCCAAGTTTCAAATTTAATTTAATTTTTAATTCTAAAACAATCCTTTGATGAAACAATTGAACTTCGAAATTAGTGAGTTATATATTACAGTTGAGAAGGTCAAGAAATTACGAGCTCTATAATATGCATTTTGTAAGTTAATTATATGAAATGATTCCAAGTTTCAAATTTAATTTAATTTTTAATTCTAAAACAATCCTTTGATGAAACAATTGAACTTCGAAATAAGTGCGTTATATATTGCAATTGAGAAGGTCAAGAAATTACGAGCTCTATAATATGCATTTTGTAAGTTAATTTTATGAAATGATTCCAAGTTTCAAATTTAATTTAATTTTTAATTCTAAAACAATCCTTTGATGAAACAATTGAACTTCGAAATAAGTGAGTTATATATTACAGTTGAGAAGGTCAAGAAATTACGAGCTCTATAATATGCATTTTGTAAGTTAATTTTATGAAATGATTCCAAGTTTCAAATTTAATTTAATTTTTAATTATAAAACAATCCTTTGATGAAACAATTGAACTTCGAAATAAGTGCGTTATATATTGCAATTGAGAAGGTCAAGAAATAACGAGCTCTATAATATGCATTTTGTAAATTAATTTTATGAAATGATTCCAAGTTTCAAATTTAATTTAATTTTGAATTCTAAAACAATCCTTTGATGAAACAATTGAACTTCGAAATAAGTGCGTTATATATTGCAATTGAGAAGGTCAAGAAATTACGAGCTCTATAATGTGCATTTTGTAAGTTCATTTTATGAAATGATTCCAAGTTTCAAATTTAATTTAATTTTTAATTCTAAAACAATCCTTTGATGAAACAATTGAACTTCGAAATAAGTGCGTTATATATTGCAATTGAGAAGGTCAAGAAATTACGAACTCTATAATATGCATTTTGTAAGTTAATTTTATGAAAATTTGAATGAATTTTTAATTTTAAAACAGTCCTCTGATGACACAATTGGACTTCGAAATAAGTGCTTTATATATTGCAATTGAGAAGGTCAAGAAATAACGAGCTCTATAATATGCATTTTGTAAGTTAATTTTATGAAATGATTCCAAGTTTCAAATTTAATTTAATTTTTAATTCTAAAACAATCCTTTGATGAAACAATTGAACTTCGAAATAAGTGCGTTATATATTGCAATTGAGAAGGTCAAGAAATTACGAGCTCTATAATATGCATTTTGTAAGTTAATTTTATGAAAATTTGAATGAATTTTTAATTTTAAAACAGTCCTCTGATGACACAATTGGACTTCGAAATAAGTGCGTTATATATTACAGTTGAGAATGTCAAGAAATTACGAGCTCTATAATATACATTTTGTAAGTTCATTTTATGAAATGATTCCAAGTGTCAAATTTAATTTAATTTTTAATTCTAAAACAATCCTTTGATGAAACAATTGAACTTCGAAATAAGTGCGTTATATATTGCAATTGAGAAGGTCAAGAAATTACGAGCTCTATAATATGCATTTTGTAAGTTAATTTTATGAAATGATTCCAAGTTTCAAATTTAATTTAATTTTTAATTCTAAAACAATCCTTTGATGAAACAATTGAACTTCGAAATAAGTGCGTTATATATTGCAATTGAGAAGGTCAAGAAATAACGAGCTCTATAATATGCATTTTGTAAGTTAATTTTATGAAATGATTCCAAGTTTCAAATTTAATTTAATTTTTAATTCTAAAACAATCCTTTGATGAAACAATTGAACTTCGAAATAAGTGCGTTATATATTGCAATTGAGAAGGTCAAGAAATTACGAGCTCTATAATATGCATTTTGTAAGTTAATTTTATGAAAATTTGAATGAATGTTTAATTTTAAAACAGTCCTCTGATGACACAATTGGACTTCGAAATAAGTGCGTTATATATTACAGTTGAGAATGTCAAGAAATTACGAGCTCTATAATATGGATTTTGTAAGTTCATTTTATGAAATGATTCCAAGTGTCAAATTTAATTTAATTTTTAATTCTAAAACAATCCTTTGATGAAACAATTGAACTTCGAAATAAGTGCGTTATATATTGCAATTGAGAAGGTCAAAAAATAACGAGCTCTATAATATGCATTTTGTATGTTAATTTTATGAAATGATTCCAAGTTTCAAATTTAATTTAATTTTTAATTCTAAAACAATCCTTTGATGAAACAATTGAACTTCGAAATAAGTGCGTTATATATTGCAATTGAGAAGGTCAAGAAATTACGAGCTCTATAATATGCATTTTGTAAGTTAATTTTATGAAATGATTCCAAGTTTCAAATTTAATTTAATTTTAAATTCTAAAACAATCCTTTGATGAAACAATTGAACTTCGAAATAAGTGCGTTATATATTGCAATTGAGAAGGTCAAGAAATTATGAGCTCTATAATATGCATTTTGTAAGTTAATTTTATGAAAATTTTAATGAATGTTTAATTTTAAAACAGTCCTTTGATGACACAATTGGACTTAAAAATAACTGCGTTATATATTACAGTTGAGAAGATCAAGAAATTACGAGCTCTATAATATGCATTTTGTAAGTTAATTTTATGAAATGATTCCAAATTTCAAATTTAATTTAATTTTTAATTCTAAAACAATCCTTTGATGAAACAATTGAACTTCGAAATAAGTGCGTTATATATTGCAATTGAGAAGGTCAAGAAATAACGAGCTCTATAATATGCATTTTGTAAGTTAATTTTATGAAATGATTCCAAGTTTCAAATTTAATTTAATTTTTAATTCTAAAACAATCCTTTGATGAAACAATTGAACTTCGAAATAAGTGCGATATATATTGCAATTGAGAAGGTCAAGAAATTACGAGCTCTATAATATGCATTTTGTAAGTTAATTTTATGAAATGATTCCAAGTTTCAAATTTAATTTAATTTTTAATTCTAAAACAATCCTTTGATGAAACAATTGAACTTCGAAATAAGTGCGTTATATATTGCAATTGAGAAGGTCAAGAAATTACGAGCTCTATAATATGCATTTTGTAAGTTAATTTTATGAAAATTTGAATGAATGTTTAATTTTAAAACAGTCCTCTGATGACACAATTGGACTTCGAAATAAGTGCGTTATATATTACAGTTGAGAATGTCAAGAAATTACGAGCTCTATAATATGCATTTTGTAAGTTCATTTTATGAAATGATTCCAAGTGTCAAATTTAATTTAATTTTTAATTCTAAAACAATCCTTTGATGAAACAATTGAACTTCGAAATAATTGCGTTATATATTGCAATTGAGAAGGTCAAGAAATAACGAGCTCTATAATATGCATTTTGTATGTTAATTTTATGAAATGATTCCAAGTTTCAAATTTAATTTAATTTTTAATTCTAAAACAATCCTTTGATGAAACAATTGAACTTCGAAATAAGTGCGTTATATATTGCAATTGAGAAGGTCAAGAAATTACGCGCTCTATAATATGCATTTTGTAAGTTAATTTTATGAAATGATTCCAAGTTTCAAATTTAATTTAATTTTAAATTCTAAAACAATCCTTTGATGAAACAATTGAACTTCGAAATAAGTGCGTTATATATTGCAATTGAGAAGGTCAAGAAATTATGAGCTCTATAATATGCATTTTGTAAGTTAATTTTATGAAAATTTTAATGAATGTTTAGTTTTAAAACAGTCCTTTGATGACACAATTGGACTTAAAAATAACTGCGTTATATATTACAGTTGAGAAGATCAAGAAATTACGAGCTCTATAATATGCATTTTGTAAGTTAATTTTATGAAATGATTCCAAGTTTCAAATTTAATTTAATTTTTAATTCTAAAACAATCCTTTGATGAAACAATTGAACTTCGAAATAAGTGCGTTATATATTGCAATTGAGAAGGTCAAGAAATAACGAGCTCTAAAATATGCATTTTGTAAGTTAATTTTATGAAATGATTCCAAGTTTCAAATTTAATTTAATTTTTAATTCTAAAACAATCCTTTGATGAAACAATTGAACTTCGAAATAAGTGCGATATATATTGCAATTGAGAAGGTCAAGAAATTACGAGCTCTATAATATGCATTTTGTAAGTTAATTTTATGAAAATTTTAATGAATGTTTAATTTTAAAACAGTCCTTTGATGACACAATTGGACTTAAAAATAACTGCGTTATATATTACAGTTGAGAAGATCAAGAAATTACGAGCTCTATAATATGCATTTTGTAAGTTAATTTTATGAAATGATTCCAAGTTTCAAATTTAATTTAATTTTTAATTCTAAAACAATCCTTTGATGAAACAATTGAACTTCGAAATAAGTGCGTTATATATTGCAATTGAGAAGGTCAAGAAATAACGAGCTCTATAATATGCATTTTGTATGTTAATTTTATGAAATGATTCCAAGTTTCAAATTTAATTTAATTTTTAATTCTAAAACAATCCTTTGATGAAACAATTGAACTTCGAAATAAGTGCGATATATATTGCAATTGAGAAGGTCAAGAAATTACGAGCTCTATAATATGCATTTTGTTAGTTAATTTTATGAAAATTTGAATGAATTTTTAATTTTAAAACAGTCCTCTGATGACACAATTGGACTTCGAAATAAGTGCGTTATATATTACAGTTGAGAATGTCAAGAAATTACGAGCTCTATAATATGCATTTTGTAAGTTAATTTTATGAAATGATTCCAAGTTTCAAATTTAATTTAATTTTTAATTCTAAATCAATCCTTTGATGAAACAATTGAACTTCGAAATAAGTGCGTTATATATTGCAATTGAGAAGGTCAAGAAATTACGAGCTCTATAATATGCATTTTGTAAGTTAATTTTATGAAATGAATCCAAGTGTCAAATTTAATTTAATTTTTAATTCTAAATCAATCCTTTGATGAAACAATTGAACTTCGAAATAAGTGCGTTATATATTGCAATTGAGAAGGTCAAGAAATTACGAGCTCTATAATATGCATTTTGTAAGTTAATTTTATGAAATGATTCCAAGTTTCAAATTTAATTTAATTTTTAATTCTAAAACAATCCTTTGATGAAACAATTGAACTTCGAAATAAGTGCGTTATATATTGCAATTGAGAAGGTCAAGAAATAACGAGCTCTATAATATGCATTTTGTAAGTTAATTTTATGAAATGATTCCAAGTTTCAAATTTAATTTAATTTTTAATTCTAAAACAATCCTTTGATGAAACAATTGAACTTCGAAATAAGTGCGTTATATATTGCAATTGAGAAGGTCAAGAAATTACGAGCTCTATAATATGCATTTTGTAAGTTAATTTTATGAAAATTTGAATGAATTTTTAATTTTAAAACAGTCCTCTGATGACACAATTGGACTTCGAAATAAGTGCGTTATATATTACAGTTGAGAATGTCAAGAAATTACGAGCTCTATAATATGCATTTTGTAAGTTCATTTTATGAAATGATTCCAAGTGTCAAATTTAATTTAATTTTTAATTCTAAAACAATCCTTTGATGAAACAATTGAACTTCGAAATAAGTGCGTTATATATTGCAATTGAGAAGGTCAAGAAATAACGAGCTCTATAATATGCATTTTGTAAGTTAATTTTATGAAATGATTCCAAGTTTCAAATTTAATTTAATTTTTAATTCTAAAACAATCCTTTGATGAAACAATTGAACTTCGAAATAAGTGCGTTATATATTGCAATTGAGAAGGTCAAGAAATTACGAGCTCTATAATATGCATTTTGTAAGTTCATTTTATGAAATGATTCCAAGTGTCAAATTTAATTTAATTTTTAATTCTAAAACAATTCTTTGATGAAACAATTGAACTTCGAAATAAGTGCGTTATATATTGCAATTGAGAAGGTCAAGAAATTACGAGCTCTATAATATGCATTTTGTAAGTTAATTTTATGAAAATTTTAATGAATGTTTAATTTTAAAACAGTCCTTTGATGACACAATTGGACTTAAAAATAACTGCGTTATATATTACAGTTGAGAAGATCAAGAAATTACGAGCTCTATTATATGCATTTTGTAAGTTAATTTTATGAAATGATTCCAAGTTTCAAATTTAATTTAATTTTTAATTCTAAAACAATCCTTTGATGAAACAATTGAACTTCGAAATAAGTGCGTTATATATTGCAATTGAGAAGGTCAAGAAATTACGAGCTCTATAATATGCATTTTGTAAGTTCATTTTATGAAATGATTCCAAGTTTCAAATTTAATTTAATTTTTAATTATAAAACAATCCTTTGATGAAACAATTGAACTTCGAAATAAGTGCGTTATATATTGCAATTGAGAAGGTCAAGAAATTACGAGCTCTGTAATATGCATTTTGTAAGTTAATTTTATGAAATGATTCCAAGTTTCAAATTTAATTTAATTTTTAATTCTAAAACAATCCTTTGATGAAACAATTGAACTTCGAAATAAGTGCGTTATATATTGCAATTAAGAAGGTCAAGAAATAACGAGCTCTATAATATGCATTTTGTAAGTTAATTTTATGAAATGATTCCAAGTGTCAAATTTTATTTAATTTTTAATTCTAAAACAATCCTTTGATGAAACAATTGAACTTCGAAATAAGTGCGTTATATATTGCAATTGAGAAGGTCAAGAAATTACGAGCTCTGTAATATGCATTTTGTAAGTTAATTTTATGAAATGATTCCAAGTTTCAAATTTAATTTAATTTTTAATTCTAAAACAATCCTTTGATGAAACAATTGAACTTCGAAATAAGTGCGTTATATATTGCAATTAAGAAGGTCAAGAAATAACAAGCTCTATAATATGCATTTTGTAAGTTAATTTTATGAAATGATTCCAAGTGTCAAATTTAATTTAATTTTTAATTCTAAAACAATCCTTTGATGAAACAATTGAACTTCGAAATAAGTGCGTTATATATTGCAATTGAGAAGGTCAAGAAATTACGAGCTCTATAATATGCATTTTGTAAGTTAATTTTATGAAAATTTTAATGAATGTTTAATTTTAAAACAGTCCTTTGATGACACAATTGGACTTAAAAATAACTGCGTTATATATTACAGTTGAGAAGATCAAGAAATTACGAGCTCTATTATATGCATTTTGTAAGTTAATTTTATGAAATGATTCCAAGTTTCAAATTTAATTTAATTTTTAATTCTAAAACAATCCTTTGATGAAACAATTGAACTTCGAAATAAGTGCGTTATATATTGCAATTGAGAAGGTCAAGAAATTACGAGCTCTATAATATGCATTTTGTAAGTTCATTTTATGAAATGATTCCAAGTTTCAAATTTAATTTAATTTTTAATTCTAAAACAATCCTTTGATGAAACAATTGAACTTCGAAATAAGTGCGTTATATATTGCAATTGAGAAGGTCAAGAAATTACGAGCTCTGTAATATGCATTTTGTAAGTTAATTTTATGAAATGATTCCAAGTTTCAAATTTAATTTAATTTTTAATTCTAAAACAATCCTTTGATGAAACAATTGAACTTCGAAATAAGTGCGTTATATATTGCAATTAAGAAGGTCAAGAAATTACGAGCTCTATAATATGCATTTTGTAAGTTAATTTTATGAAAATTTTAATGAATGTTTAATTTTAAAACAGTCCTTTGATGACACAATTGGACTTAAAAATAACTGCGTTATATATTACAGTTGAGAAGATCAAGAAATTACGAGCTCTATTATATGCATTTTGTAAGTTAATTTTATGAAATGATTCCAAGTTTCAAATTTAATTTAATTTTTAATTCTAAAACAATCCTTTGATGAAACAATTGAACTTCGAAATAAGTGCGTTATATATTGCAATTGAGAAGGTCAAGAAATTACGAGCTCTATAATATGCATTTTGTAAGTTCATTTTATGAAATGATTCCAAGTTTCAAATTTAATTTAATTTTTAATTCTAAAACAATCCTTTGATGAAACAATTGAACTTCGAAATAAGTGCGTTATATATTGCAATTGAGAAGGTCAAGAAATTACGAGCTCTGTAATATGCATTTTGTAAGTTAATTTTATGAAATGATTCCAAGTTTCAAATTTAATTTAATTTTTAATTCTAAAACAATCCTTTGATGAAACAATTGAACTTCGAAATAAGTGCGTTATATATTGCAATTGAGAAGGCCAAGAAATTACGAGCTCTAAAATATGCATTTTGTAAGTTAATTTTATGAAAATTTTAATGAATGTTTAATTTTAAAACAGTCCTTTGATGACACAATTGGACTTAAAAATAACTGCGTTATTTATTACATTTGAGAAGATCAAGAAATTACGAGCTCTATAATATGCATTTTGTAAGTTAATTTTATGAAAATTTGAATGAATTTTTAATTTTAAAACAGTCCTCTGATGACACAATTGGACTTCGAAATAAGTGCGTTATATATTGCAATTGAGAAGGTCAAGAAATAACGAGCTCTATAATATGCATTTTGTAAGTTAATTTTATGAAATGATTCCAAGTTTCAAATTTAATTTAATTTTTAATTCTAAAACAATCCTTTGATGAAACAATTGAACTTCGAAATAAGTGCGTTATATATTGCAATTAAGAAGGTCAAGAAATAACGAGCTCTATAATATGCATTTTGTAAGTTAATTTTATGAAATGATTCCAAGTTTCAAATTTAATTTAATTTTTAATTCTAAAACAATCCTTTGATGAAACAATTGAACTTCGAAATAAGTGCGTTATATATTGCAATTAAGAAGGTCAAGAAATAACGAGCTCTATAATATGCATTTTGTAAGTTAATTTTATGAAATGATTCCAAGTTTCAAATTTAATTTAATTTTTAATTCTAAAACAATCCTTTGATGAAACAATTGAACTTCGAAATAAGTGCGTTATATATTGCAATTGAGAAGGTCAAGAAATTACGAGCTCTGTAATATGCATTTTGTAAGTTAATTTTATGAAATGATTCCAAGTTTCAAATTTAATTTAATTTTTAATTCTAAAACAATCCTTTGATGAAACAATTGAACTTCGAAATAAGTGCGTTATATATTGCAATTGAGAAGGTCAAGAAATAACGAGCTCTATAATATGCATTTTGTAAGTTAATTTTATGAAATGATTCCAAGTTTCAAATTTAATTTAATTTTTAATTCTAAAACAATCCTTTGATGAAACATTTGAACTTCGAAATAAGTGCGTTATATATTGCAATTGAGAAGGTCAAGAAATTACGAGCTCTATAATATGCATTTTGTAAGTTAATTTTATGAAATGATTCCAAGTTTCAAATTTAATTTAATTTTAAATTCTAAAACAATCCTTTGATGAAACAATTGAACTTCGAAATAAGTGCGTTATATATTGCAATTGAGAAGGTCAAGAAATTACGAGCTCTATATATGCATTTTGTAAGTTCATTTTATGAAATGATTCCAAGTGTCAAATTTAATTTAATTTTTAATTCTAAAACAACCCTTTGATGAAACAATTGAACTTCGAAATAAGTGCTTTATATATTGCAATTGAGAAGGTCAAGAAATAACGAGCTCTATAATATGCATTTTGTAAGTTAATTTTATGAAATGATTCCAAGTTTCAAATTTAATTTAATTTTAAATTCTAAAACAATCCTTTGATGAAACAATTGAACTTCGAAATAAGTGCGTTATATATTGCAATTGAGAAGGTCAAGAAATTACGAGCTCTATAATATGCATTTTGTAAGTTCATTTTATGAAATGATTCCAAGTGTCAAATTTAATTTAATTTTTAATTCTAAAACAATCCTTTGATGAAACAATTGAACTTCGAAATAAGTGCTTTATATATTGCAATTGAGAAGGTCAAGAAATAACGAGCTCTATAGTATGCATTTTGTAAGTTAATTTTATGAAATGATTCCAAGTTTCAAATTTAATTTAATTTTTAATTCTAAAACAATCCTTTGATGAAACAATTGAACTTCGAAATAAGTGCGTTATATATTGCAATTGAGAAGGTCAAGAAATTACGAGCTCTATAATATGCATTTTGTAAGTTAATTTTATGAAATGATTCCAAGTTTCAAATTTAATTTAATTTTAAATTCTAAAACAATCCTTTGATGAAACAATTGAACTTCGAAATAAGTGCGTTATATATTGCAATTGAGAAGGTCAAGAAATTACGAGCTCTATAATATGCATTTTGTAAGTTAATTTTATGAAATGATTCCAAGTTTCAAATTTAATTTAATTTTTAATTCTAAAACAATCCTTTGATGAAACAATTGAACTTCGAAATAAGTGCGTTATATATTGCAATTGAGAAGGTCAAGAAATTACGAGCTCTATAATATGCATTTTGTAAGTTAATTTTATAAAATGATTCCAAGTTTCAAATTTAATTTAATTTTTAATTCTAAAACAATCCTTTGATGAAACAATTGAACTTCGAAATAAGTGCGTTATATATTGCAATTGAGAAGGTCAAGAAATTACGAGCTCTATAATATGCATTTTGTAAGTTAATTTTATGAAATGATTCCAAGTGTCAAATTTAATTTAATTTTTAATTCTAAAACAATCCTTTGATGAAACAATTGAACTTCGAAATAAGTGCGTTATATATTGCAATTGAGAAGGTCAAGAAATTACGAGCTCTATAATATGCATTTTGTAAGTTAATTTTATGAAATGATTCCAAGTTTCAAATTTAATTTAATTTTTAATTCTAAAACAATCCTTTGATGAAACAATTGAACTTCGAAATAAGTGCGTTATATATTGCAATTGAGAAGGTCAAGAAATTACGAGCTCTATAATATGCATTTTGTAAGTTAATTTTATGAAATGATTCCAAGTGTCAAATTTAATTTAATTTTTAATTCTAAAACAATCCTTTGATGAAACAATTGAACTTCGAAATAAGTGCGTTATATATTGCAATTGAGAAGGTCAAGAAATTACGAGCTCTATAATATGCATTTTGTAAGTTAATTTTATGAAATGATTCCAAGTTTCAAATTTAATTTAATATTTAATTCTAAAACAATCCTTTGATGAAACAATTGAACTTCGAAATAAGTGCGTTATATATTGCAATTGAGAAGGTCAAGAAATTACGAGCTCTATAATATGCATTTTGTAAGTTAATTTTATGAAATGATTCCAAGTGTCAAATTTAATTTAATTTTTAATTCTAAAACAATCCTTTGATGAAACAATTGAAGTTCGAAATAAGTGCGTTATATATTGCAATTGAGAAGGTCAAGAAATTACGAGCTCTATAATATGCATTTTGTAAGTTAATTTTATGAAATGATTCCAAGTGTCAAATTTAATTTAATTTTTAATTCTAAAACAATCCTTTGATGAAACAATTGAACTTCGAAATAAGTGCGTTATATATTGCAATTGAGAAGGTCAAGAAATTACGAGCTCTATAATATGCATTTTGTAAGTTAATTTTATGAAATGATTCCAAGTTTCAAATTTAATTTAATTTTTAATTCTAAAACAATCCTTTGATGAAACAATTGAACTTCGAAATAAGTGCGTTATATATTGCAATTGAGAAGGTCAAGAAATTACGAGCTCTATAATATGCATTTTGTAAGTTAATTTTATGAAATGATTCCAAGTGTCAAATTTAATTTAATTTTTAATTCTAAAACAATCCTTTGATGAAACAATTGAACTTCGAAATAAGTGCGTTATATATTGCAATTGAGAAGGTCAAGAAATTACGAGCTCTATAATATGCATTTTGTAAGTTAATTTTATGAAATGATTCCAAGTTTCAAATTTAATTTAATTTTTAATTCTAAAACAATCCTTTGATGAAACAATTGAACTTCGAAATAAGTGCGTTATATATTGCAATTGAGAAGGTCAAGAAATTACGAGCTCTATAATATGCATTTTGTAAGTTAATTTTATAAAATGATTCCAAGTTTCAAATTTAATTTAATTTTTAATTCTAAAACAATCCTTTGATGAAACAATTGAACTTCGAAATAAGTGCGTTATATATTGCAATTGAGAAGGTCAAGAAATTAAGAGCTCTATAATATGCATTTTGTAAGTTAATTTTATGAAATGATTCCAAGTTTCAAATTTAATTTAATTTTTAATTCTAAAACAATCCTTTGATGAAACAATTGAACTTCGAAATAAGTGCGTTATATATTGCAATTGAGAAGATCAAGAAATAACGAGCTCTATAATATGCATTTTGTAAGTTAATTTTATGAAATGATTCCAAGTTTCAAATTTAATTTAATTTTAAATTCTAAAACAATCCTTTGATGAAACAATTGAACTTCGAAATAAGTGCGTTATATATTGCAATTGAGAAGGTCAAGAAATAACGAGCTCTATAATATGCAGTTTAAGTTAATTTTATGAAATGATTCCAAGTTTCAAATTTAATTTAATTTTTAATTCTAAAACAATCCTTTGATGAAACAATTGAACTTCGAAATAAGTGCGTTATATATTGCAATTGAGAAGGTCAAGAAATTACGAGCTCTATAATATGCATTTTTTAAGTTCATTTTATGAAATGATTCCAAGTTTCAAATTTAATTTAATTTTTAATTCTAAAACAATCCTTTGATAAAACAATTGAACTTCGAAATAAGTGCGTTATATATTGCAATTGAGAAGGTCAAGAAATAACGAGCTCTATAATATGCATTTTGTAAGTTAATTTTATGAAATGATTCCAAGTTTCAAATTTAATTTAATTTTTAATTCTAAAACAATCCTTTGATGAAACAATTGAACTTCGAAATAAGTGCGTTATATATTGCAATTGAGAAGGTCAAGAAATTACGAGCTCTATAATATGCATTTTGTAAGTTAATTTTATGAAATGATTCCAAGTTTCAAATTTAATTTAATTTTTAATTCTAAAACAATCCTTTGATGAAACAATTGAACTTCGAAATAAGTGCGTTATATATTGCAATTGAGAAGGTCAAGAAATTACGAGCTCTATAATATGCATTTTGTAAGTTAATTTTATGAAATGATTCCAAGTTTCAAATTTAATTTAATTTTTAATTCTAAAACAATCCTTTGATGAAACAATTGAACTTCGAAATAAGTGCGTTATATATTGCAATTGAGAAAGTCAAGAAATTACGAGCTCTATAATATGCATTTTGTAAGTTCATTTTATGAAATGATTCCAAGTGTCAAATTTAATTTAATTTTTAATTCTAAAACAATCCTTTGATGAAACAATTGAACTTCGAAATAAGTGCGTTATATATTGCAATTGAGAATGTCAAGAAATTACGAGCTCTATAATATGCATTTTGTAAGTTAATTTTATGAAAATTTTAATGAATGTTTAATTTTAAAACAGTCCTTTGATGACACAATTGGACTTAAAAATAACTGCGTTATATATTACAGTTGAGAAGATCAAGAAATTACGAGCTCTATTATATGCATTTTGTAAGTTAATTTTATGAAATGATTCCAAGTTTCAAATTTAATTTAATTTTTAATTCTAAAACAATCCTTTGATGAAACAATTGAACTTCGAAATAAGTGCGTTATATATTGCAATTAAGAAGGTCAAGAAATAACGAGCTCTATAATATGCATTTTGTAAGTTAATTTTATGAAATGATTCCAAGTTTCAAATTTAATTTAATTTTTAATTCTAAAACAATCCTTTGATGAAACAATTGAACTTCGAAATAAGTGCGTTATATATTGCAATTAAGAAGGTCAAGAAATAACGAGCTCTATAATATGCATTTTGTAAGTTAATTTTATGAAATGATTCCAAGTTTAAAATTTAATTTAATTTTTAATTCTAAAACAATCCTTTGATAAACCAATTGAACTTCGAAATAAGTGCGTTATATATTGCAATTGAGAAGGTCAAGAAATTACGAGCTCTGTAATATGCATTTTGTAAGTTAATTTTATGAAATGATTCCAAGTTTCAAATTTAATTTAATTTTTAATTCTAAAACAATCCTTTGATGAAACAATTGAACTTCGAAATAAGTGCGTTATATATTGCAATTGAGAAGGTCAAGAAATAACGGGCTCTATAATATGCATTTTGTAAGTTAATTTTATGAAATGATTCCAAGTTTCAAATTTAATTTAATTTTTAATTCTAAAACAATCCTTTGATGAAACAATTGAACTTCGAAATAAGTGCGTTATATATTGCAATTGAGAAGGTCAAGAAATTACGAACTCTATAATATGCATTTTGTAAGTTAATTTTATGAAATGATTCCAAGTTTCAAATTTAATTTAATTTTAAATTCTAAAACAATCCTTTGATGAAACAATTGAACTTCGAAATAAGTGCGTTATATATTGCAATTGAGAAGGTCAAGAAATTACGAGCTCTTTAATATGCATTTTGTAAGTTCATTTTATGAAATGATTCCAAGTGTCAAATTTAATTTAATTTTTAATTCTAAAACAATCCTTTGATGAAACAATTGAACTTCGAAATAAGTGCGTTATATATTGCAATTGAGAAGGTCAAGAAATTACGAGCTCTATAATATGCATTTTGTAAGTTAATTTTATGAAATGATTCCAAGTGTCAAATTTAATTTAATTTTTAATTCTAAAACAATCCTTTGATGAAACAATTGAACTTCGAAATAAGTGCTTCATATATTGCAATTGAGAAGGTCAAGAAATAACGAGCTCTATAATATGCATTTTGTAAGTTAATTTTATGAAATGATTCCAAGTTTCAAATTTAATTTAATTTTAAATTCTAAAACAATCCTTTGATGAAACAATTGAACTTCGAAATAAGTGCGTTATATATTGCAATTGAGAAGGTCAAGAAATTACGAGCTCTATAATATGCATTTTGTAAGTTCATTTTATGAAATGATTCCAAGTGTCAAATTTAATTTAATTTTTAATTCTAAAACAATCCTTTGATGAAACAATTGAACTTCGAAATAAGTGCTTTATATATTGCAATTGAGAAGGTCAAGAAATAACGAGCTCTATAATATGCATTTTGTAAGTTAATTTTATGAAATGATTCCAAGTTTCAAATTTAATTTAATTTTAAATTCTAAAACAATCCTTTGATGAAACAATTGAACTTCGAAATAAGTGCGTTATATATTGCAATTGAGAAGGTCAAGAAATTACGAGCTCTATAATATGCATTTTGTAAGTTCATTTTATGAAATGATTCCAAGTGTCAAATTTAATTTAATTTTTAATTCTAAAACAATCCTTTGATGAAACAATTGAACTTCGAAATAAGTGCTTTATATATTGCAATTGAGAAGGTCAAGAAATTACGAGCTCTATAATATGCATTTTGTAAGTTAATTTTATGAAATGATTCCAAGTGTCAAATTTAATTTAATTTTTAATTCTAAAACAATCCTTTGATGAAACAATTGAACTTCGAAATAAGTGCTTAATATATTGCAATTGAGAAGGTCAAGAAATAACGAGCTCTATAATATGCATTTTGTAAGTTAATTTTATGAAATGATTCCAAGTTTCAAATTTAATTTAATTTTAAATTCTAAAACAATCCTTTGATGAAACAATTGAACTTCGAAATAAGTGCTTTATATATTGCAATTGAGAAGGTCAAGAAATTACGAGCTCTATAATATGCATTTTGTAAGTTAATTTTATGAAATGATTCCAAGTGTCAAATTTAATTTAATTTTTAATTCTAAAACAATCCTTTGATGAAACAATTGAACTTCGAAATAAGTGCTTTATATATTGCAATTGAGAAGGTCAAGAAATTACGAGCTCTATAATATGCATTTTGTAAGTTAATTTTATGAAATGATTCCAAGTGTCAAATTTAATTTAATATTTAATTCTAAAACAATCCTTTGATGAAACAATTGAACTTCGAAATAAGTGCTTTATATATTGCAATTGAGAAGGTCAAGAAATAACGAGCTCTATAATATGCATTTTGTAAGTTAATTTTATGAAATGATTCCAAGTTTCAAATTTAATTTAATTTTAAATTCTAAAACACACCTTTGATGAAACAATTGAACTTCGAAATAAGTGCGTTATATATTGCAATTGAGAAGGTCAAGAAATTACGAGCTCTATAATATGCATTTTGTAAGTTCATTTTATGAAATGATTCCAAGTGTCAAATTTAATTTAATTTTTAATTCTAAAACAATCCTTTGATGAAACAATTGAACTTCGAAATAAGTGCTTAATATATTGCAATTGAGAAGGTCAAGAAATAACGAGCTCTATAATATGCATTTTGTAAGTTAATTTTATGAAATGATTCCAAGTTTCAAATTTAATTTAATTTTAAATTCTAAAACAATCCTTTGATGAAACAATTGAACTTCGAAATAAGTGCTTTATATATTGCAATTGAGAAGGTCAAGAAATTACGAGCTCTATAATATGCATTTTGTAAGTTAATTTTATGAAATGATTCCAAGTGTCAAATTTAATTTAATTTTTAATTCTAAAACAATCCTTTGATGAAACAATTGAACTTCGAAATAAGTGCTTTATATATTGCAATTGAGAAGGTCAAGAAATTACGAGCTCTATAATATGCATTTTGTAAGTTAATTTTATGAAATGATTCCAAGTGTCAAATTTAATTTAATATTTAATTCTAAAACAATCCTTTGATGAAACAATTGAACTTCGAAATAAGTGCTTTATATATTGCAATTGAGAAGGTCAAGAAATAACGAGCTCTATAATATGCATTTTGTAAGTTAATTTTATGAAATGATTCCAAGTTTCAAATTTAATTTAATTTTAAATTCTAAAACACACCTTTGATGAAACAATTGAACTTCGAAATAAGTGCGTTATATATTGCAATTGAGAAGGTCAAGAAATTACGAGCTCTATAATATGCATTTTGTAAGTTCATTTTATGAAATGATTCCAAGTGTCAAATTTAATTTAATTTTTAATTCTAAAACAATCCTTTGATGAAACAATTGAACTTCGAAATAAGTGCTTTATATATTGCAATTGAGAAGGTCAAGAAATAACGAGCTCTATAATATGCATTTTGTAAGTTAATTTTATGAAATGATTCCAAGTTTCAAATTTAATTTAATTTTTAATTCTAAAACAATCCTTTGATGAAACAATTGAACTTCGAAATAAGTGCGTTATATATTGCAATTGAGAAGGTCAAGAAATTACGAGCTCTATAATATGCATTTTGTAAGTTAATTTTATAAAATGATTCCAAGTTTCAAAATTAATTTAATTTTTAATTCTAAAACAATCCTTTGATGAAACAATTGAACTTCGAAATAAGTGCGTTATATATTGCAATTGAGAAGGTCAAGAAATTAAGAGCTCTATAATATGCATTTTGTAAGTTAATTTTATGAAATGATTCCAAGTTTCAAATTTAATTTAATTTTTAATTCTAAAACAATCCTTTGATGAAACAATTGAACTTCGAAATAAGTGCGTTATATATTGCAATTGAGAAGGTCAAGAAATAACGAGCTCTATAATATGCATTTTGTAAGTTAATTTTATGAAATGATTCCAAGTTTCAAATTTAATTTAATTTTAAATTCTAAAACAATCCTTTGATGAAACAATTGAACTTCGAAATAAGTGCGTTATATATTGCAATTGAGAAGGTCAAGAAATAACGAGCTCTATAATATGCATTTTGTAAGTTAATTTTATGAAATGATTCCAAGTTTCAAATTTAATTTAATTTTTAATTCTAAAACAATCCTTTGATGAAACAATTGAACTTCGAAATAAGTGCGTTATATATTGCAATTGAGAAGGTCAAGAAATTACGAGCTCTATAATATGCATTTTTTAAGTTAATTTTATGAAATGATTCCAAGTTTCAAATTTAATTTAATTTTTAATTCTAAAACAATCCTTTGATGAAACAATTGAACTTCGAAATAAGTGCGTTATATATTGCAATTGAGAAGGTCAAGAAATTACGAGCTCTATAATATTCATTTTGTAAGTTAATTTTATGAAATGATTCCAAGTTTCAAATTTAATTTAATTTTTAATTCTAAAACAATCCTTTGATGAAACAATTGAACTTCGAAATAAGTGCGTTATATATTGCAATTGAGAAGGTCAAGAAATTAAGAGCTCTATAATATACATTTTGTAAGTTAATTTTATGAAATGATTCCAAGTTTCAAATTTAATTTAATTTTTAATTCTAAAACAATCCTTTGATGAAACAATTGAACTTCGAAATAAGTGCGTTATATATTGCAATTGAGAAGGTCAAGAAATAACGAGCTCTATAATATGCATTTTGTAAGTTAATTTTATGAAATGATTCCAAGTTTCAAATTTAATTTAATTTTAAATTCTAAAACAAATCTTTGATGAAACAATTGAACTTCGAAATAAGTGCGTTATATATTGCAATTGAGAAGGTCAAGAAATAACGAGCTCTATAATATGCATTTTGTAAGTTAATTTTTTGAAATGATTCCAAGTTTCAAATTTAATTTAATTTTTAATTCTAAAACAATCCTTTGATGAAACACTTGAACTTCGAAATTAGTGCGTTATATATTGCAATTGAGAAGGTCAAGAAATTACGAGCTCTATAATATGCATTTTTTAAGTTCATTTTATGAAATGATTCCAAGTTTCAAATTTAATTTAATTTTTAATTCTAAAACAATCCTTTGATGAAACAATTGAACTTCGAAATAAGTGCGTTATATATATTGCAATTGAGAAGGTCAATAAATAACGAGCTCTATAATATGCATTTTGTAAGTTAATTTTATGAAATGATTCCAAGTTTCAAATTTAATTTAATTTTTAATTCTAAAACAATCCTTTGATGAAACAATTGAACTTCGAAATAAGTGCGTTATATATTGCAATTGAGAAGGTCAAGAAATTACGAGCTTTATAATATGCATTTTGTAAGTTAATTTTATGAAATGATTCCAAGTTTCAAATTTAATTTAATTTTTAATTCTAAAACAATCCTTTGATGAAACAATTGAACTTCGAAATAAGTGCGTTATATATTGCAATTGAGAAGGTCAAGAAATTAAGAGCTCTATAATATGCATTTTGTAAGTTAATTTTATGAAATGATTCCAAGTTTCAAATTTAATTTAATTTTTAATTCTAAAACAATCCTTTGATGAAACAATTGAACTTCGAAATAAGTGCGTTATATATTGCAATTGAGAAGGTCAAGAAATAACGAGCTCTATAATATGCATTTTGTAAGTTAATTTTATGAAATGATTCCAAGTTTCAAATTTAATTTAATTTTAAATTCTAAAACAAATCTTTGATGAAACAATTGAACTTCGAAATAAGTGCGTTATATATTGCAATTGAGAAGGTCAAGAAATAACGAGCTCTATAATATGCATTTTGTAAGTTAATTTTATGAAATGATTCCAAGTTTCAAATTTAATTTAATTTTTAATTCTAAAACAATCCTTTGATGAAACACTTGAACTTCGAAATTAGTGCGTTATATATTGCAATTGAGAAGGTCAAGAAATTACGAGCTCTATAATATGCATTTTTTAAGTTCATTTTATGAAATGATTCCAAGTTTCAAATTTAATTTAATTTTTAATTCTAAAACAATCCTTTGATGAAACAATTGAACTTCGAAATAAGTGCGTTATATATTGCAATTGAGAAGGTCAAGAAATTACGAGCTCTATAATATGCATTTTGTAAGTTAATTTTATGAAATGATTCCAAGTTTCAAATTTAATTTAATTTTTAATTCTAAAACAATCCTTTGATGAAACAATTGAACTTCGAAATAAGTGCGTTATATATATTGCAATTGAGAAGGTCAATAAATAACGAGCTCTATAATATGCATTTTGTAAGTTAATTTTATGAAATGATTCCAAGTTTCAAATTTAATTTAATTTTTAATTCTAAAACAATCCTTTGATGAAACAATTGAACTTCGAAATAAGTGCGTTATATATTGCAATTGAGAAGGTCAAGAAATTACGAGCTCTATAATATGCATTTTGTAAGTTCATTTTATGAAATGATTCCAAGTTTCAAATTTAATTTAATTTTTAATTCTAAAACAATCCTTTGATGAAACAATTGAACTTCGAAATAAGTGCGTTATATATTGCAATTGAGAAGGTCAAGAAATAACGAGCTCTATAATATGCATTTTGTAAGTTCATTTTATGAAATGATTCCAAGTTTCAAATTTAATTTAATTTTTAATTCTAAAACAATCCTTTGATGAAACAATTGAACTTCGAAATAAGTGCGTTATATATATTGCAATTGAGAAGGTCAATAAATAACGAGCTCTATAATATGCATTTTGTAAGTTAATTTTATGAAATGATTCCAAGTTTCAAATTTAATTTAATTTTTAATTCTAAAACAATCCTTTGATGAAACAATTGAACTTCGAAATAAGTGCGTTATATATTGCAATTGAGAAGGTCAAGAAATTACGAGCTCTATAATATGCATTTTGTAAGTTCATTTTATGAAATGATTCCAAGTTTCAAATTTAATTTAATTTTTAATTCTAAAACAATCCTTTGATGAAACAATTGAACTTCGAAATAAGTGCGTTATATATATTGCAATTGAGAAGGTCAATAAATAACGAGCTCTATAATATGCATTTTGTAAGTTAATTTTATGAAATGATTCCAAGTTTCAAATTTAATTTAATTTTTAATTCTAAAACAATCCTTTGATGAAACAATTGAACTTCGAAATAAGTGCGTTATATATTGCAATTGAGAAGGTCAAGAAATTACGAGCTTTATAATATGCATTTTGTAAGTTAATTTTATGAAATGATTCCAAGTTTCAAATTTAATTTAATTTTTAATTCTAAAACAATCCTTTGATGAAACAATTGAACTTCGAAATAAGTGCGTTATATATTGCAATTGAGAAGGTCAAGAAATTACGAGCTCTATAATATGCATTTTGTAAGTTCATTTTATGAAATGATTCCAAGTTTCAAATTTAATTTAATTTTTAATTCTAAAACAATCCTTTGATGAAACAATTGAACTTCGAAATAAGTGCGTTATATATTGCAATTGAGAAGGTCAAGAAATTACGAGCTTTATAATATGCATTTTGTAAGTTAATTTTATGAAATGATTCCAAGTTTCAAATTTAATTTAATTTTTAATTCTAAAACAATCCTTTGATGAAACAATTGAACTTCGAAATAAGTGCGTTATATATTGCAATTGAGAAGGTCAAGAAATTACGAGCTCTATAATATGCATTTTGTAAGTTCATTTTATGAAATGATTCCAAGTTTCAAATTTAATTTAATTTTTAATTCTAAAACAATCCTTTGATGAAACAATTGAACTTCGAAATAAGTGCGTTATATATTGCAATTGAGAAGGTCAAGAAATTACGAGCTCTATAATATGCATTTTGTAAGTTAATTTTATGAAATGATTCCAAGTTTCAAATTTAATTTAATTTTTAATTCTAAAACAATCCTTTGATGAAACAATTGAACTTCGAAATAAGTGCGTTATATATTGCAATTGAGAAGGTCAAGAAATTACGAGCTTTATAATATGCATTTTGTAAGTTAATTTTATGAAATAATTCCAAGTTTCAAATTTAATTTAATTTTTAATTCTAAAACAATCCTTTGATGAAACAATTGAACTTCGAAATAAGTGCGTTATATATTGCAATTGAGAAGGTCAAGAAATTACGAGCTCTATAATATGCATTTTGTAAGTTCATTTTATGAAATGATTCCAAGTTTCAAATTTAATTTAATTTTTAATTCTAAAACAATCCTTTGATGAAACAATTGAACTTCGAAATAAGTGCGTTATATATTGCAATTGAGAAGGTCAAGAAATTACGAGCTTTATAATATGCATTTTGTAAGTTAATTTTATGAAATGATTCCAAGTTTCAAATTTAATTTAATTTTTAATTCTAAAACAATCCTTTGATGAAACAATTGAACTTCGAAATAAGTGCGTTATATATTGCAATTGAGAAGGTCAAGAAATAACGAGCTCTATAATATGCATTTTGTAAGTTAATTTTATGAAATGATTCCAAGTTTCAAATTTAATTTAATTTTTAATTCTAAAACAATCCTTTGATGAAACAATTGAACTTCGAAATAAGTGCGTTATATATTGCAATTGAGAAGGTCAAGAAATTACGAGCTTTATAATATGCATTTTGTAAGTTAATTTTATGAAATGATTCCAAGTTTCAAATTTAATTTAATTTTTAATTCTAAAACAATCCTTTGATGAAACAATTGAACTTCGAAATAAGTGCGTTATATATTGCAATTGAGAAGGTCAAGAAATTACGAGCTTTATAATATGCATTTTGTAAGTTAATTTTATGAAATGATTCCAAGTTTCAAATTTAATTTAATTTTTTATTCTAAAACAATCCTTTGATGAAACAATTGAACTTCGAAATAAGTGCGTTATATATTGCAATTGAGAAGGTCAAGAAATTACGAGCTCTATAATATGCATTTTGTAAGTTAATTTTATGAAATGATTCCAAGTTTCAAATTTAATTTAATTTTTAATTCTAAAACAATCCTTTGATGAAACAATTGAACTTCGAAATAAGTGCGTTATATATATTGCAATTGAGAAGGTCAATAAATAACGAGCTCTATAATATGCATTTTGTAAGTTAATTTTATGAAATGATTCCAAGTTTCAAATTTAATTTAATTTTTAATTCTAAAACAATCCTTTGATGAAACAATTGAACTTCGAAATAAGTGCGTTATATATTGCAATTGAGAAGGTCAATAAATAACGAGCTCTATAATATGCATTTTGTAAGTTAATTTTATGAAATGATTCCAAGTTTCAAATTTAATTTAATTTTTAATTCTAAAACAATCCTTTGATGAAACAATTGAACTTCGAAATAAGTGCGTTATATATTGCAATTGAGAAGGTCAAGAAATTACGAGCTTTATAATATGCATTTTGTAAGTTAATTTTATGAAATGATTCCAAGTTTCAAATTTAATTTAATTTTTAATTCTAAAACAATCCTTTGATGAAACAATTGAACTTCGAAATAAGTGCGTTATATATTGCAATTGAGAAGGTCAAGAAATTACGAGCTCTATAATATGCATTTTGTAAGTTCATTTTATGAAATGATTACAAGTTTCAAATTTAATTTAATTTTTAATTCTAAAACAATCCTTTGATGAAACAATTGAACTTCGAAATAAGTGCGTTATATATTGCAATTGAGAAGGTCAAGAAATTACGAGCTTTATAATATGCATTTTGTAAGTTAATTTTATGAAATGATTCCAAGTTTCAAATTTAATTTAATTTTTAATTCTAAAACAATCCTTTGATGAAACAATTGAACTTCGAAATAAGTGCGTTATATATTGCAATTGAGAAGGTCAAGAAATTACGAGCTCTATAATATGCATTTTGTAAGTTCATTTTATGAAATGATTCCAAGTTTCAAATTTAATTTAATTTTTAATTCTAAAACAATCCTTTGATGAAACAATTGAACTTCGAAATAAGTGCGTTATATATTGCAATTGAGAAGGTCAAGAAATTACGAGCTTTATAATATGCATTTTGTAAGTTAATTTTATGAAATGATTCCAAGTTTCAAATTTAATTTAATTTTTAATTCTAAAACAATCCTTTGATGAAACAATTGAACTTCGAAATAAGTGCGTTATATATTGCAATTGAGAAGGTCAAGAAATTACGAGCTCTATAATATGCATTTTGTAAGTTAATTTTATGAAATGATTCCAAGTTTCAAATTTAATTTAATTTTTAATTCTAAAACAATCCTTTGATGAAACAATTGAACTTCGAAATAAGTGCGTTATATATTACAACTGAGAAGGTCAAGAAATTACGAGCTTTATAATATGCATTTTGTAAGTTAATTTTATGAAATGATTCCAAGTTTCAAATTTAATTTAATTTTTAATTCTAAAACAATCCTTTGATGAAACAATTGAACTTCGAAATAAGTGCGTTATATATTGCAATTGAGAAGGTCAAGAAATTACGAGCTTTATAATATGCATTTTGTAAGTTAATTTTATGAAATGATTCCAAGTTTCAAATTTAATTTAATTTTTAATTCTAAAACAATCCTTTGATGAAACAATTGAACTTCGAAATAAGTGCGTTATATATTGCAATTGAGAAGGTCAAGAAATAACGAGCTCTATAATATGCATTTTGTAAGTTAATTTTATGAAATGATTCCAAGTTTCAAATTTAATTTAATTTTTAATTCTAAAACAATCCTTTGATGAAACAATTGAACTTCGAAATAAGTGCGTTATATATTACAACTGAGAAGGTCAAGAAATTACGAGCTTTATAATATGCATTTTGTAAGTTAATTTTATGAAATGATTCCAAGTTTCAAATTTAATTTAATTTTTAATTCTAAAACAATCCTTTGATGAAACAATTGAACTTCGAAATAAGTGCGTTATATATTGCAATTGAGAAGGTCAAGAAATTACGAGCTTTATAATATGCATTTTGTAAGTTAATTTTATGAAATGATTCCAAGTTTCAAATTTAATTTAATTTTTAATTCTAAAACAATCCTTTGATGAAACAATTGAACTTCGAAATAAGTGCGTTATATATTGCAATTGAGAAGGTCAAGAAATTACGAGCTTTATAATATGCATTTTGTAAGTTAATTTTATGAAATGATTCCAAGTTTCAAATTTAATTTAATTTTTAATTCTAAAACAATCCTTTGATGAAACAATTGAACTTCGAAATAAGTGCGTTATATATTGCAATTGAGAAGGTCAAGAAATAACGAGCTCTATAATATGCATTTTGTAAGTTCATTTTATGAAATGATTCCAAGTTTCAAATTTAATTTAATTTTTAATTCTAAAACAATCCTTTGATGAAACAATTGAACTTCGAAATAAGTGCGTTATATATTGCAATTGAGAAGGTCAAGAAATTACGAGCTCTATAATATGCATTTTGTAAGTTAATTTTATGAAATGATTCCAAGTTTCAAATTTAATTTAATTTTTAATTCTAAAACAATCCTTTGATGAAACAATTGAACTTCGAAATAAGTGCGTTATATATTGCAATTGAGAAGGTCAAGAAATTACGAGCTCTATAATATGCATTTTGTAAGTTCATTTTATGAAATGATTCCAAGTTTCAAATTTAATTTAATTTTTAATTCTAAAACAATCCTTTGATGAAACAATTGAACTTCGAAATAAGTGCGTTATATATATTGCAATTGAGAAGGTCAATAAATAACGAGCTCTATAATATGCATTTTGTAAGTTAATTTTATGAAATGATTCCAAGTTTCAAATTTAATTTAATTTTTAATTCTAAAACAATCCTTTGATGAAACAATTGAACTTCGAAATAAGTGCGTTATATATTGCAATTGAGAAGGTCAAGAAATAACGAGCTCTATAATATGCATTTTGTAAGTTCATTTTATGAAATGATTCCAAGTTTCAAATTTAATTTAATTTTTAATTCTAAAACAATCCTTTGATGAAACAATTGAACTTCGAAATAAGTGCGTTATATATATTGCAATTGAGAAGGTCAATAAATAACGAGCTCTATAATATGCATTTTGTAAGTTAATTTTATGAAATGATTCCAAGTTTCAAATTTAATTTAATTTTTAATTCTAAAACAATCCTTTGATGAAACAATTGAACTTCGAAATAAGTGCGTTATATATTGCAATTGAGAAGGTCAAGAAATTACGAGCTCTATAATATGCATTTTGTAAGTTCATTTTATGAAATGATTCCAAGTTTCAAATTTAATTTAATTTTTAATTCTAAAACAATCCTTTGATGAAACAATTGAACTTCGAAATAAGTGCGTTATATATTGCAATTGAGAAGGTCAAGAAATTACGAGCTCTATAATATGCATTTTGTAAGTTAATTTTATGAAATGATTCCAAGTTTCAAATTTAATTTAATTTTTAATTCTAAAACAATCCTTTGATGAAACAATTGAACTTCGAAATAAGTGCGTTATATATATTGCAATTGAGAAGGTCAATAAATAACGAGCTCTATAATATGCATTTTGTAAGTTAATTTTATGAAATGATTCCAAGTTTCAAATTTAATTTAATTTTTAATTCTAAAACAATCCTTTGATGAAACAATTGAACTTCGAAATAAGTGCGTTATATATTGCAATTGAGAAGGTCAAGAAATTACGAGCTCTATAATATGCATTTTGTAAGTTCATTTTATGAAATGATTCCAAGTTTCAAATTTAATTTAATTTTTAATTCTAAAACAATCCTTTGATGAAACAATTGAACTTCGAAATAAGTGCGTTATATATTGCAATTGAGAAGGTCAAGAAATTACGAGCTCTATAATATGCATTTTGTAAGTTCATTTTATGAAATGATTCCAAGTTTCAAATTTAATTTAATTTTTAATTCTAAAACAATCCTTTGATGAAACAATTGAACTTCGAAATAAGTGCGTTATATATTGCAATTGAGAAGGTCAAGAAATAACGAGCTCTATAATATGCATTTTGTAAGTTAATTTTATGAAATGATTCCAAGTTTCAAATTTAATTTAATTTTTAATTCTAAAACAATCCTTTGATGAAACAATTGAACTTCGAAATAAGTGCGTTATATATTGCAATTGAGAAGGTCAAGAAATTACGAGCTTTATAATATGCATTTTGTAAGTTAATTTTATGAAATGATTCCAAGTTTCAAATTTAATTTAATTTTTAATTCTAAAACAATCCTTTGATGAAACAATTGAACTTCGAAATAAGTGCGTTATATATTGCAATTGAGAAGGTCAAGAAATTACGAGCTCTATAATATGCATTTTGTAAGTTAATTTTATGAAATGATTCCAAGTTTCAAATTTAATTTAATTTTTAATTCTAAAACAATCTTTTGATGAAACAATTGAACTTCGAAATAAGTGCGTTATATATTGCAATTGAGAAGGTCAAGAAATTACGAGCTCTATAATATGCATTTTGTAAGTTCATTTTATGAAATGATTCCAAGTTTCAAATTTAATTTAATTTTTAATTCTAAAACAATCCTTTGATGAAACAATTGAACTTCGAAATAAGTGCGTTATATATTGCAATTGAGAAGGTCAAGCAATTACGAGCTCTATAATATGCATTTTGTAAGTTCATTTTATGAAATGATTCCAAGTTTCAAATTTAATTTAATTTTTAATTCTAAAACAATCCTTTGATGAAACAATTGAACTTCGAAATAAGTGTGTTATATATTGCAATTGAGAAGGTCAAGAAATTACGAGCTCTATAATATGCATTTTGTAAGTTCATTTTATGAAATGATTCCAAGTTTCAAATTTAATTTAATTTTTAATTCTAAAACAATCCTTTGATGAAACAATTGAACTTCGAAATAAGTGCGTTATATATTGCAATTGAGAAGGTCAAGAAATTACGAGCTCTATAATATGCATTTTGTAAGTTAATTTTATGAAATGATTCCAAGTTTCAAATTTAATTTAATTTTTAATTCTAAAACAATCCTTTGATGAAACAATTGAACTTCGAAATAAGTGCGTTATATATTGCAATTGAGAAGGTCAAGAAATTACGAGCTCTATAATATGCATTTTGTAAGTTAATTTTATGAAATGATTCCAAGTTTCAAATTTAATTTAATTTTTAATTCTAAAACAATCCTTTGATGAAACAATTGAACTTCGAAATATGTGCGTTATTTTTTTTTTTTTTTTTTTATAATTCGCGCACGCTTCAAGGGGTTCGCACCCTTATAATGCTCGGCTATATGCTTGGCACAGCGTGGGCGTTAAGGAAGAGGAGGAGAAAAGAGGAGATGTCTATGAGCTTGTGTTTTGAATGCCTGTGGATCATAGTGATGTGGGAAGACAGAGCTTGGCAGAGCATTCCACATACGTGTTGTACGGCTGAAGAACGAATCCCTGAATTTAACTGTACGTCCGAAGATGGGCTTGAGGGTAAACTGATGAGCATTTAGAGCGCCACGAGTATTGCGGTTGAATTCAAGGAGAGGTGGCATGCAGCTGGCTATTTCTCTTGAGCACCGCTGGTAGAAGAAACAATAAAACAGTGACAAGCAAGAAACGTTCCTGCGGTGTTCAAGCGAATCTATTGATTTCGCTATATTTTCGTCACCGATAAGTTTTAACGCGCGGTTTTGTATTCTATCTAGCTGATGCAAAGAAGTCTTAGGCGCACCAGACCAGATATGGCAATTGTACTCAAGTTTTGGGCGAATAAAAGCCTTGTATATGGTAGCCAGATCAGAGGGAGAGAAATATTTCTTGCACCGGGCTAGAAAACCTAAACATTTCGCAGCATTTTTAGCGATGGTAAATATGTGGTCATTCCAACGAAGCTTGTCGTTAACGCACATACCGAGAATTGCGAGATTTTCAGTTTTCTCGATGCAAGTGCCATTCATGGATAATGGCATGGGGTTAAGAATTCGCTTTGACGACAGGAGACAACATTGGGTTTTGGAAGCGTTAAATTCTACTCGATTGATTTCTCCCCATTGTATTATGCTGTCAAGGTCAGAATTCAACGAGCTTAACATACAAAGTTGTTTGTGCTCCACATCAGAAGTGGAGGGACGTTCCACAAACTTATATGAGAAGCTGAGAGTGCTGTCGTCAGCGAAAGAGTGAATTGGATTAGAAGTCACAGATAAGAGATCATTAATAAAAATGAGAAAGAGTGTCGGGGACAGAACAGAGCCCTGGGGAACGCCAGCATTTATGTGGTGTATTTCAGACTTGAAACCGTCCAAAACAACTTGAATTGAGCGGTCCAAAAGATAGCTTCTAATCCAATGAAGCAGTTTATCATCAACACCATAAGCACGCATTTTAGACAAAAGAGCTTGATGCCAAACTCTATCAAATGCCTTTGAAATATCGAGTGCAACAGCTTTGCTTTCTCCAAAATGATGTAAAGATCGGTTCCACTGTTCGGTGAGATATACCATCAAATCACCAGTAGAACGTTGCCCACGAAATCCATACTGCCGGTCACTAAGGATTTCGTTGGTTTCAAGATATTTCTTAAGCTGATAATTGATCAGCGTTTCCATGACCTTGGAAAGAATGGATGTAAGTGCTATGGGTCGGTACGAAGAAGGAGATGACGGCTCGCCTTTTTTGGGTATGGGCTGGACAAATGCTGTTTTCCAACTTCTCGGGAAGAGTCCAGAAGAATAGGATAGATGGAAAAGCTTACGCAATGGTAATGCCAGCTTGGAAGAACACCTCTTCAGAACTAATGGAGAAATACCATCTGGCCCAGCGGATTTGTGTGTGTTGAGATCATTTAAAACCCTAGCAACTGCACGAGTACGAATAAATATCTGTCCCATAGAGTGTTCAATACTCTGAGGTGCAGGAGGCGACAATGCACTATCTGGAAGCGTAGAGCTAGCTGCGAAATGCGCAGCAAACAGATTGGCTTTGTCTATAGAGCTGACAACTGGAATGTCATTATAAATGAGCGTTGGGATTGACGACGAGGCTGTATTTTTGATTCTTTTCACGAAGGACCAAAAATTTTTACTACCTTTGGGACATTGTAGTATTTTTTGCCTTAATTTTCGGTCGTAGGCGAATTTGACTCGCCGAAGATGGGCATTGCAATCATTTCTTGCTCGTTTAAATTTTTTTCGGTTTTCCTCGGTAGGGTTTGCTTTGTAAAACCGAAAGCACACCTCTCTAATCCTAGAAGCCTCTTTACAGCTCAAGTCATACCATCCATCTTCCTTTGATTTGATAGATTTATTCCTGAAAGGAATAAACTTTCTCATACCAATAAGAATGATGTTTGTGATTGCATCAGCGGCGGCATCCACGTTGCTATCACGAAAAAATAGCGACCAGTTAGTTCTCCCAAAGAAGTTGTTAAGGCCGTCCCAATTGGCTTTCTCGTATTGCCATACTATTTTTTTGGGAGTTTTTTCTCTAACTACGTGGTTTATTAACGAGAAATTAGCTGATACTACACAATGGTCTGACGAGCCTAGAGGCGATAATACATTGACAGAGTATTTCTCAGGACGAGAGGTAAGGAACAAGTCAAGGGTGTTAGCGGAATGATATGCAATGTCAGGTATTCGGGTAGGCTCATTTACAAGCTGAGTAAGGTGGTTAAACTCAGCGAATAACTCAACACACCTTCCTTCGGGTGTTGTCTGGCCAGAATGGCGAAGCCACCCAGAATTGTGTACATTGAAATCGCCCGCAATAACGATTTCATGTTTTTTATCAATTCTTAAGATTGAATCAGACAGTGCATCAAACTCACTCTGAGTTGAAACACTATCTAAGTTGGGGCTTCTGTAAAGGAAACAATAGTAGATGTTGCGCTCTTGTACCTTAACTTTTAGCCAAATGAAATTGAATTCCGGTTTGGAACTTTGGCTAAATTGAGGCAAAAGCTGAAACGCGACATCTCTCCGTACATAGATTGCGAGTCCGCGTCGAGAGAAAAATAATGGCACCAAGCTATACCCAGGCAGATTAAATTCCGATACATCAGAATTATCAAACACCTGAGTTTCACTCAATGCCAAAATTGCTGGCCTGTGGACATGAACATGGTTAAACACAGAAAACGAATTCGTTCTCAGCCCACGTATGTTGCTGAGATCCACTCTGAAAACACACATACTACAAAAAACAAACACACAAGACACAACTTACCGCTTCTTTAAACCGTAATTGAGAAGAGTATGTCTCAAATTGGATTCTTAACACAATTTGTCGCCAGTGTTATGCCTTCACGACAAAATGAGTTAAATCACCAAAGGAAACAAACACTCACAATCCGTTATTCTTATAGCTAAATAATTAGATCATTACACTGCCGCATGCAAGCATAAAACAGTTGTAATTCACTAATTCTTTAGCTGAGGTGTTGGGGTCGGGAAGCATGGACACCACACACTGCACTTCGCACTAACAAATTATGCACACGCGAGCCGGCGAGCTTGGGCAATTTGCTTTTTTGTTGTTGATTTTTTTTTTGTTTGTTTTGTGCAATGACGATGCGCAGCACATCCGCCTACGATGACGTATCAGAGACAACTCTATTGCAATTGAGAAGGTCAAGAAATTACGAGCTCTATAATATGCATTTTGTAAGTTAATTTTATGAAATGATTCCAAGTTTCAAATTTAATTTAATTTTTAATTCTAAAACAATCCTTTGATGAAACAATTGAACTTCGAAATAAGTGCGTTATATATTGCAATTGAGAAGGTCAAGCAATTACGAGCTCTATAATATGCATTTTGTAAGTTCATTTTATGAAATGATTCCAAGTTTCAAATTTAATTTAATTTTTAATTCTAAAACAATCCTTTGATGAAACAATTGAACTTCGAAATAAGTGCGTTATATATTGCAATTGAGAAGGTCAAGCAATTACGAGCTCTATAATATGCATTTTGTAAGTTCATTTTATGAAATGATTCCAAGTTTCAAATTTAATTTAATTTTTAATTCTAAAACAATCCTTTGATGAAACAATTGAACTTCGAAATAAGTGCGTTATATATTGCAATTGAGAAGGTCAAGAAATAACGAGCTCTATAATATGCATTTTGTAAGTTCATTTTATGAAATGATTCCAAGTTTCAAATTTAATTTAATTTTTAATTCTAAAACAATCCTTTGATGAAACAATTGAACTTCGAAATAAGTGCGTTATATATTGCAATTGAGAAGGTCAAGAAATTACGAGCTCTATAATATGCATTTTGTAAGTTAATTTTATGAAATGATTCCAAGTTTCAAATTTAATTTAATTTTTAATTCTAAAACAATCCTTTGATGAAACAATTGAACTTCGAAATAAGTGCGTTATATATTGCAATTGAGAAGGTCAAGAAATAACGAGCACTATAATATGCATTTTGTAAGTTAATTTTATGAAATGATTCCAAGTTTCAAATTTAATTTAATTTTTAATTCTAAAACAATCCTTTGATGAAACCATTGAACTTCGAAATAAGTGCGTTATATATTGCAATTGAGAAGGTCAAGAAATTACGAGCTCTATAATATGCATTTTTTAAGTTCATTTTATGAAATGATTCCAAGTTTCAAATTTAATTTAATTTTCAATTCTAAAACAATCCTTTGATAAAACAATTGAACTTCGAAATAAGTGCGTTATATATTGCAATTGAGAAGGTCAAGAAATAACGAGCACTATAATATGCATTTTGTAAGTTAATTTTATGAAATGATTCCAAGTTTCAAATTTAATTTAATTTTTAATTCTAAAACAATCCTTTGATGAAACAATTGAACTTCGAAATAAGTGCGTTATATATTGCAATTGAGAAGGTCAAGAAATAACGAGCTCTATAATATGCATTTTGTAAGTTCATTTTATGAAAATTTGAATGAATTTTTAATTTTAAAACAGTCCTTTGATGACACAATTGGACTTCGAAATAACTGCGTTATATATTACAGTTGAGAAGGTCAATAAATTACGAGCTCTATAATATGCATTTTGTAAGTTAATTTTTTGAAATGATTCCAAGTTTCAAATTTAATTTAATTTTTAATTCTAAAACAATCCTTTGATGAAACAATTGAACTTCGAAATAAGTGCGTTATATATTACAGTTGAGAAGGTCAAGAAATTACGAGCTCTATAATATGCATTTTGTAAGTTAATTTTATGAAATGATTCCAAGTTTCAAATTTAATTTAATTTTTAATTCTAAAACAATCCTTTGATGAAACAATTGAACTTCGAAATAAGTGCGTTATATATTGCAATTGAGAAGGTCAAGAAATAACGAGCTCTATAATATGCATTTTGTAAGTTCATTTTATGAAAATTTGAATGAATTTTTAATTTTAAAACAGTCCTTTGATGACACAATTGGACTTCGAAATAAGTGCGTTATATATTACAGTTGAGAAGGTCAAGAAATTACGAGCTCTATAATATGCATTTTGTAAGTTAATTCTTGAAATGATTCCAAGTTTCAAATTTAATTTAATTTTTAATTCTAAAACAATCCTTTGATGAAACAATTGAACTTCGAAATAAGTGCGTTATATATTACAGTTGAGAAGGTCAAGAAATTACGAGCTCTATAATATGCAGTTTGTAAGTTAATTTTATGAAATGATTCCAATTTTCAAATTTAATTTAATTTTTAATTCTAAAACAATCCTTTGATGAAACAATTGAACTTCGAAATAAGTGCGTTATATATTGCAATTGAGAAGGTCAAGAAATAACGAGCTCTATAATATGCATTTTGTAAGTTCATTTTATGAAATGATTCCAAGTTTCAAATTTAATTTAATTTTTAATTCTAAAACAATCCTTTGATGAAACAATTGAACTTCGAAATAAGTGCGTTATATATTGCAATTGAGAAGGTCAAGAAATAACGAGCTCTATAATATGCATTTTGTAAGTTCATTTTATGAAAATTTGAATGAATTTTTAATTTTAAAACAGTCCTTTGATGACACAATTGGACTTCGAAATAAGTGCGTTATATATTACAGTTGAGAAGGTCAAGAAATTACGAGCTCTATAATATGCATTTTGTAAGTTAATTTTATGAAATGATTCCAAGTTTCAAATTTAATTTAATTTTTAATTCTAAAACAATCCTTTGATGAAACAATTGAACTTCGAAATAAGTGCGTTATATATTGCAATTGAGAAGTTCAAGAAATAACGAGCTCTATAATATGCATTTTGTAAGTTCATTTTATGAAATGATTCCAAGTTTCAAATTTAATTTAATTTTTAATTCTAAAACAATCCTTTGATGAAACAATTGAACTTCGAAATAAGTGCGTTATATATTGCAATTGAGAAGGTCAAGAAATAACGAGCTCTATAATATGCATTTTGTAAGTTCATTTTATGAAAATTTGAATGAATTTTTAATTTTAAAACAGTCCTTTGATGAAACAATTGAACTTCGAAATAAGTGCGTTATATATTACAGTTGAGAAGGTCAAGAAATTACGAGCTCTATAATATGCATTTTGTAAGTTAATTTTATGAAATGATTCCAAGTTTCAAATTTAATTTAATTTTTAATTCTAAAACAATCCTTTGATGAAACAATTGAACTTCGAAATAAGTGCGTTATATATTGCAATTGAGAAGGTCAAGAAATAACGAGCTCTATAATATGCATTTTGTAAGTTCATTTTATGAAAATTTGAATGAATTTTTAATTTTAAAACAGTCCTTTGATGACACAATTGGACTTCGAAATAAGTGCGTTATATATTACAGTTGAGAAGGTCAAGAAATTACGAGCTCTATAATATGCATTTTGTAAGTTAATTCTTGAAATGATTCCAAGTTTCAAATTTAATTTAATTTTTAATTCTAAAACAATCCTTTGATGAAACAATTGAACTTCGAAATAAGTGCGTTATATATTACAGTTGAGAAGGTCAAGAAATTACGAGCTCTATAATATGCATTTTGTAAGTTAATTTTATGAAATGATTCCAAGTTTCAAATTTAATTTAATTTTTAATTCTAAAACAATCCTTTGATGAAACAATTGAACTTCGAAATAAGTGCGTTATATATTGCAATTGAGAAGGTCAAGAAATAACGAGCTCTATAATATGCATTTTGTAAGTTCATTTTATGAAATGATTCCAAGTTTCAAATTTAATTTAATTTTTAATTCTAAAACAATCCTTTGATGAAACAATTGAACTTCGAAATAAGTGCGTTATATATTGCAATTGAGAAGGTCAAGAAATAACGAGCTCTATAATATGCATTTTGTAAGTTCATTTTATGAAAATTTGAATGAATTTTTAATTTTAAAACAGTCCTTTGATGACACAATTGGACTTCGAAATAAGTGCGTTATATATTACAGTTGAGAAGGTCAAGAAATTACGAGCTCTATAATATGCATTTTGTAAGTTAATTTTATGAAATGATTCCAAGTTTCAAATTTAATTTAATTTTTAATTCTAAAACAATCCTTTGATGAAACAATTGAACTTCGAAATAAGTGCGTTATATATTGCAATTGAGAAGTTCAAGAAATAACGAGCTCTATAATATGCATTTTGTAAGTTCATTTTATGAAATGATTCCAAGTTTCAAATTTAATTTAATTTTTAATTCTAAAACAATCCTTTGATGAAACAATTGAACTTCGAAATAAGTGCGTTATATATTGCAATTGAGAAGGTCAAGAAATAACGAGCTCTATAATATGCATTTTGTAAGTTCATTTTATGAAAATTTGAATGAATTTTTAATTTTAAAACAGTCCTTTGATGACACAATTGGACTTCGAAATAAGTGCGTTATATATTACAGTTGAGAAGGTCAAGAAATTACGAGCTCTATAATATGCATTTTGTAAGTTAATTTTTTGAAATGATTCCAAGTTTCAAATTTAATTTAATTTTTAATTCTAAAACAATCCTTTGATGAAACAATTGAACTTCGAAATAAGTGCGTTATATATTACAGTTGAGAAGGTCAAGAAATTACGAGCTCTATAATATGCATTTTGTAAGTTAATTTTATGAAATGATTCCAAGTTTCAAATTTAATTTAATTTTTAATTCTAAAACAATCCTTTGATGAAACAATTGAACTTCGAAATAAGTGCGTTATATATTACAGTTGAGAAGGTCAAGATATTACGAGCTCTATAATATGCATTTTGTAAGTTAATTTTATGAAATGATTCCAAGTTTCAAATTTAATTTAATTTTTAATTCTAAAACAATCCTTTGATGAAACAATTGAACTTCGAAATAAGTGCGTTATATATTGCAATTGAGAAGGTCAAGCAATTACGAGCTCTATAATATGCATTTTGTAAGTTCATTTTATGAAATGATTCCAAGTTTCAAATTTAATTTAATTTTTAATTCTAAAACAATCCTTTGATGAAACAATTGAACTTCGAAATAAGTGCGTTATATATTGCAATTGAGAAGGTCAAGCAATTACGAGCTCTATAATATGCATTTTGTAAGTTCATTTTATGAAATGATTCCAAGTTTCAAATTTAATTTAATTTTTAATTCTAAAACAATCCTTTGATGAAACAATTGAACTTCGAAATAAGTGCGTTATATATTGCAATTGAGAAGGTCAAGAAATAACGAGCTCTATAATATGCATTTTGTAAGTTCATTTTATGAAATGATTCCAAGTTTCAAATTTAATTTAATTTTTAATTCTAAAACAATCCTTTGATGAAACCATTGAACTTCGAAATAAGTGCGTTATATATTGCAATTGAGAAGGTCAAGAAATAACGAGCTCTATAATATGCATTTTGTAAGTTCATTTTATGAAAATTTTAATGAATTTTTAATTTTAAAACAGTCCTTTGATGACACAATTGGACTTCGAAATAACTGCGTTATATATTGCAATTGAGGAGGTCAAGAAATTACGAGCTCTATAATATGCATTTTGTAAGTTAATTTTATGAAATGATTCCAAGTTTCAAATTTAATTTAATTTTTAATTCTAAAACAATCCTTTGATGAAACCATTGAACTTCGAAATAAGTGCGTTATATATTGCAATTGAGAAGGTCAAGAAATAACGAGCTCTATAATATGCATTTTGAAAGTTCATTTTATGAAATGATTCCAAGTTTCAAATTTAATTTAATTTTTAATTCTAAAACAATCCTTTGATGAAACCATTGAACTTCGAAATAAGTGCGTTATATATTGCAATTGAGAAGGTCAAGAAATAACGAGCTCTATAATATGCATTTTGTAAGTTCATTTTATGAAAATTTTAATGAATTTTTAATTTTAAAACAGTCCTTTGATGACACAATTGGACTTCGAAATAAGTGCGTTATATATTACAGTTGAGAAGGTCAAGAAATAACGAGCACTATAATATGCATTTTGTAAGTTAATTTTATGAAATGATTCCAAGTTTCAAATTTATTTTAATTTTTAATTCTAAAACAATCCTTTGATGAAACAATTGAACTTCGAAATAAGTGCGTTATATATTGCAATTGAGGAGGTCAAGAAATTACGAGCTTTATAATATGCATTTTGTAAGTTAATTTTATGAAATGATTCCAAGTTTCAAATTTAATTTAATTTTTAATTCTAAAACAATCCTTTGATGAAACCATTGAACTTCGAAATAAGTGCGTTATATATTGCAATTGAGAAGGTCAAGAAATAACGAGCTCTATAATATGCATTTTGTAAGTTCATTTTATGAAAATTTTAATGAATTTTTAATTTTAAAACAGTCCTTTGATGACACAATTGGACTTCGAAATAACTGCGTTATATATTACAGTTGAGAAGGTCAATAAATTACGAGCTCTATAATATGCATTTTGTAAGTTAATTTTTTGAAATGATTCCAAGTTTCAAATTTAATTTAATTTTTAATTCTAAAACAATCCTTTGATGAAACAATTGAACTTCGAAATAAGTGCGTTATATATTGCAATTGAGAAGGTCAAGAAATAACGAGCTCTATAATATGCATTTTGTAAGTTCATTTTATGAAAATTTGAATGAATTTTTAATTTTAAAACAGTCCTTTGATGACACAATTGGACTTCGAAATAACTGCGTTATATATTACAGTTGAGAAGGTCAATAAATTACGAGCTCTATAATATGCATTTTGTAAGTTAATTTTTTGAAATGATTCCAAGTTTCAATTTTCATTGAATTTTTAATTCTCAAACTGTCCTTCGATGACACAATTGGACTTAGAAATAAGTGCGTCACGTATTACAATTGAGAAGGTCAAGAAATTACGAGCTCTATAATATGCATTTTGTAAGTTAATTTTATGAAATGGTTCCATGTTTCAAATTTCATTGAATTTTTAATTCTCAAACTGTCCTTCGATGACACAATTGGACTTAGAAATAAGTGCGTCACGTATTACAATTGAGAAGGTCAAGAAATTACGAGCTCTATAATATGCATTTTGTAAGTTAATTTTTTGAAATGATTCCAAGTTTCAAATTTAATTTAATTTTTAATTCTAAAACAATCCTTTGATGAAACAATTGGACTTCGAAATAACTGCGTTATATATTACAGTTGAGAAGGTCAATAAATTACGAGCTCTATAATATGCATTTTGTAAGTTAATTTTTTGAAATGATTCCAAGTTTCAATTTTCATTGAATTTTTAATTCTCAAACTGTCCTTCGATGACACAATTGGACTTAGAAATAAGTGCGTCACGTATTACAATTGAGAAGGTCAAGAAATTACGAGCTCTATAATATGCATTTTGTAAGTTAATTTTATGAAATGGTTCCATGTTTCAAATTTCATTGAATTTTTAATTCTCAAACTGTCCTTCGATGACACAATTGGACTTAGAAATAAGTGCGTCACGTATTACAATTGAGAAGGTCAAGAAATTACGAGCTCTATAATATGCATTTTGTAAGTTAATTTTATGAAATGGTTCCATGTTTCAAATTTCATTGAATTTTTAATTCTCAAACTGTCCTTCGATGACACAATTGGACTTAGAAATAAGTGCGTCACGTATTACAACTGAGAAGGTCAAGAAATTACGAGCTCTATAATATGCATTTTGTAAGTTAATTTTATGAAATGGTTCCATGTTTTAAATTTCATTGAATTTTTAATTCTCAAACTGTCCTTCGATGACACAATTGGACTTAGAAATAAGTGCATCACGTATTACAACTGAGAAGGTCAAGAAATTACGAGCTCTATAATATGCATTTTGTAAGTTAATTTTATGAAATGGTTCCATGTTTCAAATTTCATTGAATTTTTAATTCTCAAACTGTCCTTCGATGACACAATTGGACTTAGAAATAAGTGCGTCACGTATTACAATTGAGAAGGTCAAGAAATTACGAGCTCTATAATATGCATTTTGTAAGTTAATTTTATGAAATGGTTCCATGTTTTAAATTTCATTGAATTTTTAATTCTCAAACTGTCCTTCGATGACACAATTGGACTTAGAAATAAGTGCGTCACGTATTACAATTGAGAAGGTCAAGAAATTACGAGCTCTATAATATGCATTTTGTAAGTTAATTTTATGAAATGGTTCCATGTTTCAAATTTCATTGAATTTTTAATTCTCAAACTGTCCTTCGATGACACAATTGGACTTAGAAATAAGTGCGTCACGTATTACAACTGAGAAGGTCAAGAAATTACGAGCTCTATAATATGCATTTTGTAAGTTAATTTTATGAAATGGTTCCATGTTTCAAATTTCATTGAATTTTTAATTCTCAAAACTGTCCTTCGATGACACAATTGGACTTAGAAATAAGTGCGTCACGTATTACAACTGAGAAGGTCAAGAAATTACGAGCTCTATAATATGCATTTTGTAAGTTAATTTTATGAAATGGTTCCATGTTTTAAATTTCATTGAATTTTTAATTCTCAAACTGTCCTTCGATGACACAATTGGACTTAGAAATAAGTGCATCACGTATTACAACTGAGAAGGTCAAGAAATTACGAGCTCTATAATATGCATTTTGTAAGTTAATTTTATGAAATGGTTCCATGTTTCAAATTTCATTGAATTTTTAATTCTCAAACTGTCCTTCGATGACACAATTGGACTTAGAAATAAGTCCGTCACGTATTACAATTGAGAAGGTCAAGAAATTACGAGCTCTATAATATGCATTTTGTAGGTTAATTTTATGAAATGGTTCCATGTTTCAAATTTCATTGAATTTTTAATTCTCAAACTGTCCTACGATGACACAATTGGACTTAGAAATAAGTGCATCACGTATTACAACTGAGAAGGTCAAGAAATTACGAGCTCTATAATATGCATTTTGTAAGTTAATTTTATGAAATGGTTCCATGTTTCAAATTTCATTGAATTTTTAATTCTCAAACTGTCCTTCGATGACACAATTGGACTTAGAAATAAGTGCGTCACGTATTACAATTGAGAAGGTCAAGAAATTACGAGCTCTATAATATGCATTTTGTAAGTTAATTTTATGAAATGGTTCCATGTTTCAAATTTCATTGAATTTTTAATTCTCAAACTGTCCTTCGATGACACAATTGGACTTAGAAATAAGTGCGTCACGTATTACAACTGAGAAGGTCAAGAAATTACGAGCTCTATAATATGCATTTTGTAAGCTAATTTTATGAAATGGTTCCATGTTTCAAATTTCATTGAATTTTTAATTCTCAAACTGTCCTTCGATGACACAATTGGACTTAGAAATAAGTGCATCACGTATTACAACTGAGAAGGTCAAGAAATTACGAGCTCTATAATATGCATTTTGTAAGTTAATTTATGAAATGGTTCCATGTTTTAAATTTCATTGAATTTTTAATTCTCAAACTGTCCTTCGATGACACAATTGGACTTCGAAATAAGTGCGTTACATATTGCAATTGAGAAGGTCAAGAAATTACGAGCTCTATAATATGCATTTTGTAAGTTAATTTTATGAAATGGTTCCATGTTTCAAATTTCATTGAATTTTTAATTCTCAAACTGTCCTTCGATGACACCATTGGACTAATAAATAAGAGCGTTACATATTACACTTGAGAATGTCAAGAAATTACGAGCTCTATAATATGCATTTTGTAAGTTAATTTTATGAAATGGTTCCATGTTTTAAATTTCATTGAATTTTTAATTCTCAAACTGTCCTTCGATGACACAATTGGACTTAGAAATAAGTGCATCACGTATTACAACTGAGAAGGTCAAGAAATTACGAGCTCTATAATATGCATTTTGTAAGTTAATTTTATGAAATGGTTCATGTTTCAAATTTCATTGAATTTTTAATTCTCAAACTGTCCTTCGATGACACAATTGAACTTAGAAATAAGTGCGTCACGTATTACAATTGAGAAGGTCAAGAAATTACGAGCTCTATAATATGCATTTTGTAAGTTAATTTTATGAAATGGTTCCATGTTTCAAATTTCATTGAATTTTTAATTCTCAAACTGTCCTTCGATGACACAATTGGACTTAGAAATAAGTGCGTCACGTATTACAATTGAGAAGGTCAAGAAATTACGAGCTCTATAATATGCATTTTGTAAGTTAATTTTATGAAATGGTTCCATGTTTCAAATTTCATTGAATTTTTAATTCTCAAACTGTCCTTCGATGACACAATTGGACTTAGAAATAAGTGCATCACGTATTACAACTGAGAAGGTCAAGAAATTACGAGCTCTATAATATGCATTTTGTAAGTTAATTTTATGAAATGGTTTCATGTTTCAAATTTCATTGAATTTTTAATTCTCAAACTGTCCTTCGATGACACAATTGGACTTAGAAATAAGTGCGTCACGTATTACAATTGAGAAGGTCAAGAAATTACGAGCTCTATAATATGCATTTTGTAAGTTAATTTTATGAAATGGTTCCATGTTTTAAATTTCATTGAATTTTTAATTCTCAAACTGTCCTTCGATGACACAATTGGACTTAGAAATAAGTGCGTCACGTATTACAATTGAGAAGGTCAAGAAATTACGAGCTCTATAATATGCATTTTGTAAGTTAATTTTATGAAATGGTTCCATGTTTCAAATTTCATTGAATTTTTAATTCTCAAACTGTCCTTCGATGACACAATTGGACTTAGAAATAAGTGCGTCACGTATTACAACTGAGAAGGTCAAGAAATTGCGAGCTCTATAATATGCATTTTGTAAATTAATTTTATGAAATGGTTCCATGTTTTAAATTTCATTGAATTTTTAATTCTCAAACTGTCCTTCGATGACACAATTGGACTTAGAAATAAGTGCATCACGTATTACAACTGAGAAGGTCAAGAAATTACGAGCTCTATAATATGCATTTTGTAAGTTAATTTTATGAAATGGTTCCATGTTTCAAATTTCATTGAATTTTTAATTCTCAAACTGTCCTTCGATGACACAATTGGACTTAGAAATAAGTGCGTCACGTATTACAACTGAGAAGGTCAAGAAATTACGAGCTCTATAATATGCATTTTGTAAGTTAATTTTATGAAATGGTTCCATGTTTTAAATTTCATTGAATTTTTAATTCTCAAACTGTCCTTCGATGACACAATTGGACTTAGAAATAAGTGCATCACGTATTACAACTGAGAAGGTCAAGAAATTACGAGCTCTATAATATGCATTTTGTAAGTTAATTTTATGAAATGGTTTCATGTTTCAAATTTCATTGAATTTTTAATTCTCAAACTGTCCTTCGATGACACAATTGGACTTAGAAATAAGTGCGTCACGTATTACAACTGAGAAGGTCAAGAAATTACGAGCTCTATAATATGCATTTTGTAAGTTAATTTTATGAAATGGTTCCATGTTTTAAATTTCATTGAATTTTTAATTCTCAAACTGTCCTTCGATGACACAATTGGACTTAGAAATAAGTGCGTCACGTATTACAATTGAGAAGGTCAAGAAATTACGAGCTCTATAATATGCATTTTGTAAGTTAATTTTATGAAATGGTTCCATGTTTCAAATTTCATTGAATTTTTAATTCTCAAACTGTCCTTCGATGACACAATTGGACTTAGAAATAAGTGCGTCACGTATTACAACTGAGAAGGTCAAGAAATTGCGAGCTCTATAATATGCATTTTGTAAATTAATTTTATGAAATGGTTCCATGTTTTAAATTTCATTGAATTTTTAATTCTCAAACTGTCCTTCGATGACACAATTGGACTTAGAAATAAGTGCATCACGTATTACAACTGAGAAGGTCAAGAAATTACGAGCTCTATAATATGCATTTTGTAAGTTAATTTTATGAAATGGTTCCATGTTTCAAATTTCATTGAATTTTTAATTCTCAAACTGTCCTTCGATGACACAATTGGACTTAGAAATAAGTGCGTCACGTATTACAACTGAGAAGGTCAAGAAATTACGAGCTCTATAATATGCATTTTGTAAGTTAATTTTATGAAATGGTTCCATGTTTTAAATTTCATTGAATTTTTAATTCTCAAACTGTCCTTCGATGACACAATTGGACTTAGAAATAAGTGCATCACGTATTACAACTGAGAAGGTCAAGAAATTACGAGCTCTATAATATGCATTTTGTAAGTTAATTTTATGAAATGGTTTCATGTTTCAAATTTCATTGAATTTTTAATTCTCAAACTGTCCTTCGATGACACAATTGGACTTAGAAATAAGTGCGTCACGTATTACAATTGAGAAGGTCAAGAAATTACGAGCTCTATAATATGCATTTTGTAAGTTAATTTTATGAAATGGTTCCATGTTTTAAATTTCATTGAATTTTTAATTCTCAAACTGTCCTTCGATGACACAATTGGACTTAGAAATAAGTGCGTCACGTATTACAATTGAGAAGGTCAAGAAATTACGAGCTCTATAATATGCATTTTGTAAGTTAATTTTATGAAATGGTTCCATGTTTCAAATTTCGTTGAATTTTTAATTCTCAAACTGTCCTTCGATGACACAATTGGACTTAGAAATAAGTGCGTCACGTATTACAATTGAGAAGGTCAAGAAATTACGAGCTCTATAATATGCATTTTGTAAGTTAATTTTATGAAATGGTTCCATGTTTCAAATTTCGTTGAATTTTTAATTCTCAAACTGTCCTTCGATGACACAATTGGACTTAGAAATAAGTGCGTCACGTATTACAATTGAGAAGGTCAAGAAATTACGAGCTCTATAATATGCATTTTGTAAGTTAATTTTATGAAATGGTTCCATGTTTCAAATTTCGTTGAATTTTTAATTCTCAAACTGTCCTTCGATGACACAATTGGACTTAGAAATAAGTGCGTCACGTATTACAATTGAGAAGGTCAAGAAATTACGAGCTCTATAATATGCATTTTGTAAGTTAATTTTATGAAATGGTTCCATGTTTTAAATTTCATTGAATTTTTAATTCTCAAACTGTCCTTCGATGACACAATTGGACTTAGAAATAAGTGCGTCACGTATTACAATTGAGAAGGTCAAGAAATTACGAGCTCTATAATATGCATTTTGTAAGTTAATTTTATGAAATGGTTCCATGTTTCAAATTTCGTTGAATTTTTAATTCTCAAACTGTCCTTCGATGACACAATTGGACTTAGAAATAAGTGCGTCACGTATTACAATTGAGAAGGTCAAGAAATTACGAGCTCTATAATATGCATTTTGTAAGTTAATTTTATGAAATGGTTCCATGTTTCAAATTTCGTTGAATTTTTAATTCTCAAACTGTCCTTCGATGACACAATTGGACTTAGAAATAAGTGCGTCACGTATTACAATTGAGAAGGTCAAGAAATTACGAGCTCTATAATATGCATTTTGTAAGTTAATTTTATGAAATGGTTCCATGTTTCAAATTTCGTTGAATTTTTAATTCTCAAACTGTCCTTCGATGACACAATTGGACTTAGAAATAAGTGCGTCACGTATTACAATTGAGAAGGTCAAGAAATTACGAGCTCTATAATATGCATTTTGTAAGTTAATTTTATGAAATGGTTCCATGTTTCAAATTTCGTTGAATTTTTAATTCTCAAACTGTCCTTCGATGACACAATTGGACTTAGAAATAAGTGCGTCACGTATTACAATTGAGAAGGTCAAGAAATTACGAGCTCTATAATATGCATTTTGTAAGTTAATTTTATGAAATGGTTTCATGTTTCAAATTTCATTGAATTTTTAATTCTCAAACTGTCCTTCGATGACACAATTGGACTTCGAAATAAGTGCGTCACGTATTACAATTGAGAAGGTCAAGAAATTACGAGCTCTATAATATGCATTTTGTAAGTTAATTTTATGAAATGGTTCCATGTTTTAAATTTCATTGAATTTTTAATTCTCAAACTGTCCTTCGATGACACAATTGGACTTAGAAATAAGTGCGTCACGTATTACAATTGAGAAGGTCAAGAAATTACGAGCTCTATAATATGCATTTTGTAAGTTAATTTTATGAAATGGTTCCATGTTTCAAATTTCGTTGAATTTTTAATTCTCAAACTGTCCTTCGATGACACAATTGGACTTAGAAATAAGTGCGTCACGTATTACAATTGAGAAGGTCAAGAAATTACGAGCTCTATAATATGCATTTTGTAAGTTAATTTTATGAAATGATTCCAAGTTTCAAATTTAATTTAATTTTTAATTCTAAAACAGTCCTTTGATGACACAATTGGACTTCGAAATAAGTGCGTTATATATTACAGTTGAGAAGGTCAAGAAATTACGAGCTCTATAATATGCATTTTATAAGTTAATTTTATGAAATGATTCCAAGTTTCAAATTTAATTTAATTTTTAATTCTTAAACAATCATTTGATGTAACAATTGAACTTCGAAATAAGTGAGTTATATATTACAACTGAGAAGGTCAAGAAATTACGAGCTCTATAATATGCATTTTGTAAGTTCATTTTATGAAATGGTTCCATGTTTCAAATTTCATTGAATTTTTAATTCTCAAACTGTCCTTCGATGACACCATTGGACTTATAAATAAGAGCGTTACATATTACACTTGAGAATGTCAAGAAATTACGAGCTCTATAATATGCATTTTGTAAGTTAATTTTATGAAATGATTCCAAGTTTCAAATTTAATTTAATTTTTAATTCTAAAACAATCCTTTGGTGAAACAATTGAACTTCGAAATAAGTGCGTTATATATTGCAATTGAGAAGGTCAAGCAATTACGAGGTCTATAATATGCATTTTGTAAGTTCATTTTATGAAAATTTGAATGAATTTTTAATTTTTAAACAGTCCTTTGATGACACAATTGGACTTCGAAATAAGTGCGTTATATATTACAGTTGAGAAGGTCAAGAAATTACGAGCTCTATAATATGCATTTTGTAAGTTAATTTTATGAAATGATTCCAAGTTTCAAATTTAATTTAATTTTTAATTCTAAAACAATCCTTTGGTGAAACAATTGAACTTCGAAATAAGTGCGTTATATATTGCAATTGAGAAGGTCAAGCAATTACGAGGTCTATAATATGCATTTTGTAAGTTCATTTTATGAAAATTTGAATGAATTTTTAATTTTAAAACAGTCCTTTGATGACACAATTGGACTTCGAAATAAGTGCGTTATATATTACAGTTGAGAAGGTCAAGAAATTACGAGCTTTTTAATATGCATTTTATAAGTTAATTTTATGAAATGATTCCAAGTTTCAAATTTAATTTAATTTTTAATTCTAAAACAATCATTTGATGTAACAATTGAACTTCGAAATAAGTGAGTTATATATTACAACTGAGAAGGTCAAGAAATTACGAGCTCTATAATATGCATTTTGTAAGTTCATTTTATGAAATGATTCCAAGTTTCAAATTTAATTTAATTTTTAATTCTAAAACAATCCTTTGGTGAAACAATTTAACTTCGAAATAAGTGCGTTATATATTGCAATTGAGAAGGTCAAGCAATTACGAGGTCTATAATATGCATTTTGTAAATTCATTTTATGAAAATTTGAATGAATTTTTAATTTTTAAACAGTCCTTTGATGACACAATTGGACTTCGAAATAAGTGCGTTATATATTACAGTTGAGAAGGTCAAGAAATTACGAGCTCTATAATATGCATTTTGTAAGTTAATTTTATGAAATGATTCCAAGTTTCAAATTTAATTTAATTTTTAATTCTAAAACAATCCTTTGGTGAAACAATTGAACTTCGAAATAAGTGAGTTATATATTACAACTGAGAAGGTCAAGAAATTACGAGCTCTATAATATGTATTTTGTAAGTTCATTTTATGAAATGATTCCAAGTTTCAAATTTAATTTAATTTTTAATTCTAAAACAATCCTTTGATGAAACAATTGAACTTCGAAATAAGTGAGTTATATATTACAACTGAGAAGGTCAAGAAATTACGAGCTCTATAATATGCATTTTGTAAGTTAATTTTATGAAATGATTCCAAGTTTCAAATTTAATTTAGTTTTTAATTCTAAAACAATCCTTTGATGAAACAATTGAACTTCGAAATAAGTGAGTTATATATTTCAACTGAGAAGGTCAAGAAATTACGAGCTCTATAATATGCATTTTGTAAGTAAATTTTATGAAATGATTCCAAGTTTCAAATTTAATTTAATTTTTAATTCTAAAACAATCCTTTGATGAAACAATTGAACTTCGAAATAAGTGAGTTATATATTACAACTGAGAAGGTCAAGAAATTACGAGCTCTATAATATGCATTTTGTAAGTTAATTTTATGAAATGATTCCAAGTTTCAAATTTAATTTAATTTTTAATTCTAAAACAATCCTTTGATGAAACAATTGAACTTCGAAATAAGTGAGTTATATATTACAACTGAGAAGGTCAAGAAATTACGAGCTCTATAATATGTATTTTGTAAGTTAATTTTATGAAATGGTTCCAAGTTTCAAATTTAATTTAATTTTTAATTCTAAAACAATCCTTTGATGAAACAATTGAACTTCGAAATAAGTGAGTTATATATTACAACTGAGAAGGTCAAGAAATTACGAGCTCTATAATATGCATTTTGTAAGTTAATTTTATGAAATGATTCCAAGTTTCAAATTTAATTTAATTTTTAATTCTAAAACAATCATTTGATGTAACAATTGAACTTCGAAATAAGTGAGTTATATATTACAACTGAGAAGGTCAAGAAATTACGAGCTCTATAATATGCATTTTGTAAGTTAATTTTATGAAATGATTCCAAGTTTCAAATTTAATTTAATTTTTAATTCTAAAACAATCCTTTGATGAAACAATTGAACTTCGAAATAAGTGAGTTATATATTACAACTGAGAAGGTCAAGAAATTACGAGCTCTATAATATGCATTTTGTAAGTTCATTTTATGAAATGATTCCAAGTTTCAAATTTAATTTAATTTTTAATTCTCAAACTGTCCTTCGATGACACAATTGGACTTAGAAATAAGTGCGTCACGTATTACAATTGAGAAGGTCAAGAAATTACGAGCTCTATAATATGCATTTTTAAGTTAATTTTATGAAATGGTTTCATGTTTCAAATTTCATTGAATTTTTAATTCTCAAACTGTCCTTCGATGACACAATTGGACTTAGAAATAAGTGCGTCACGTATTACAATTGAGAAGGTCAAGAAATTACGAGCTCTATAATATGCATTTTGTAAGTTAATTTTATGAAATGATTCCAAGTTTCAAATTTAATTTAATTTTTAATTCTAAAACAGTCCTTTGATGACACAATTGGACTTCGAAATAAGTGCGTTATATATTACAGTTGAGAAGGTCAAGAAATTACGAGCTCTATAATATGCATTTTATAAGTTAATTTTATGAAATGATTCCAAGTTTCAAATTTAATTTAATTTTTAATTCTAAAACAATCATTTGATGTAACAATTGAACTTCGAAATAAGTGAGTTATATATTACAACTGAGAAGGTCAAGAAATTACGAGCTCTATAATATGCATTTTGTAAGTTAATTTTATGAAATGATTCCAAGTTTCAAATTTAATTTAATTTTTAATTCTAAAACAATCCTTTGATGAAACAATTGAACTTCGAAATAAGTGAGTTATATATTACAACTGAGAAGGTCAAGAAATTACGAGCTCTATAATATGTATTTTGTAAGTTAATTTTATGAAATGGTTCCAAGTTTCAAATTTAATTTAATTTTTAATTCTAAAACAATCCTTTGATGAAACAATTGAACTTCGAAATAAGTGAGTTATATATTACAACTGAGAAGGTCAAGAAATTACGAGCTCTATAATATGCATTTTGTAAGTAAATTTTATGAAATGATTCCAAGTTTCAAATTTAATTTAATTTTTAATTCTAAAACAATCCTTTGATGAAACAATTGAACTTCGAAATAAGTGAGTTATATATTACAACTGAGAAGGTCAAGAAATTACGAGCTCTATAATATGCATTTTGTAAGTAAATTTTATGAAATGATTCCAAGTTTCAAATTTAATTTAGTTTTTAATTCTAAAACAATCCTTTGATGAAACAATTGAACTTCGAAATAAGTGAGTTATATATTACAACTGAGAAGGTCAAGAAATTACGAGCTCTATAATATGCATTTTGTAAGTAAATTTTATAAAATGATTCCAAGTTTCAAATTTAATTTAATTTTTAATTCTAAAACAATCCTTTGATGAAACAATTGAACTTCGAAATAAGTGAGTTATATATTACAACTGAGAAGGTCAAGAAATTACGAGCTCTATAATATGCATTTTGTAAGTTCATTTTATGAAATGATTCCAAGTTTCAAATTTAATTTAATTTTTAATTCTCAAACTGTCCTTCGATGACACAATTGGACTTAGAAATAAGTGCGTCACGTATTACAATTGAGAAGGTCAAGAAATTACGAGCTCTATAATATGCATTTTGTAAGTTAATTTTATGAAATGGTTTCATGTTTCAAATTTAATTTAATTTTTAATTCCAAAACAATCCTTTGATGAAACAATTGAACTTCGAAATAAGTGAGTTATATATTACAACTGAGAAGGTCAAGAAATTACGAGCTCTATAATATGCATTTTGTAAGTAAATTTTATGAAATGATTCCAAGTTTCAAATTTAATTTAATTTTTAATTCTAAAACAATCCTTTGATGAAACAATTGAACTTCGAAATAAGTGAGTTATATATTACAACTGAGAAGGTCAAGAAATTACGAGCTCTATAATATGCATTTTGTAAGTTAATTTTATGAAATGGTTTCATGTTTCAAATTTAATTTAATTTTTAATTCTAAAACAATCCTTTGATGAAACAATTGAACTTCGAAATAAGTGAGTTATATATTACAACTGAGAAGGTCAAGAAATTACGAGCTCTATAATATGCATTTTGTAAGTAAATTTTATGAAATGATTCCAAGTTTCAAATTTAATTTAGTTTTTAATTCTAAAACAATCCTTTGATGAAACAATTGAACTTCGAAATAAGTGAGTTATATATTACAACTGAGAAGGTCAAGAAATTACGAGCTCTATAATATGCATTTTGTAAGTAAATTTTATGAAATGATTCCAAGTTTCAAATTTGATTGAATTTTTAATTCTAAAACAGTCCTTTGATGACACAATTGGACGTCGAAATAAGTGAGTTATATATTACAACTGAGAAGGTCAAGAAATTACGAGCTCTATAATATGCATTTTGTAAGTTAATTTTATGAAATGGTTTCATGTTTCAAATTTAATTTAATTTTTAATTCTAAAACAATCCTTTGATGAAACAATTGAACTTCGAAATAAGTGAGTTATATATTACAACTGAGAAGGTCAAGAAATTACGAGCTCTATAATATGCATTTTGTAAGTAAATTTTATGAAATGATTCCAAGTTTCAAATTTAATTTAGTTTTTAATTCTAAAACAATCCTTTGATGAAACAATTGAACTTCGAAATAAGTGAGTTATATATTACAACTGAGAAGGTCAAGAAATTACGAGCTCTATAATATGCATTTTGTAAGTAAATTTTATGAAATGATTCCAAGTTTCAAATTTAATTTAATTTTTAATTCTAAAACAATCCTTTGATGAAACAATTGAACTTCGAAATAAGAGAGTTATATATTACAACTGAGAAGGTCAAGAAATTACGAGCTCTATAATATGCATTTTGTAAGTAAATTTTATGAAATGATTCCAAGTTTCAAATTTAATTTAGTTTTTAATTCTAAAACAATCCTTTGATGAAACAATTGAACTTCGAAATAAGTGAGTTATATATTACAACTGAGAAGGTCAAGAAATTACGAGCTCTATAATATGCATTTTGTAAGTAAATTTTATGAAATGATTCCAAGTTTCAAATTTAATTTAATTTTTAATTCTAAAACAATCCTTTGATGAAACAATTGAACTTCGAAATAAGTGAGTTATATATTACAACTGAGAAGGTCAAGAAATTACGAGCTCTATAATATGCATTTTGTAAGTTCATTTTATGAAATGATTCCAAGTTTCAAATTTAATTTAATTTTTAATTCTCAAACTGTCCTTCGATGACACAATTGGACTTAGAAATAAGTGCGTCACGTATTACAATTGAGAAGGTCAAGAAATTACGAGCTCTATAATATGCATTTTGTAAGTTAATTTTATGAAATGGTTTCATGTTTCAAATTTCATTGAATTTTTAATTCTCAAACTGTCCTTCGATGACACAATTGGACTTAGAAATAAGTGCGTCACGTATTACAATTGAGAAGGTCAAGAAATTACGAGCTCTATAATATGCATTTTGTAAGTTAATTTTATGAAATGATTCCAAGTTTCAAATTTAATTTAATTTTTAATTCTAAAACAGTCCTTTGATGACACAATTGGACTTCGAAATAAGTGCGTTATATATTACAGTTGAGAGGGTCAAGAAATTACGAGCTCTATAATATGCATTTTGTAAGTTAATTTTATGAAATGGTTCCATGTTTCAAATTTCGTTGAATTTTTAATTCTCAAACTGTCCTTCGATGACACAATTGGACTTAGAAATAAGTGCGTCACGTATTACAATTGAGAAGGTCAAGAAATTACGAGCTCTATAATATGCATTTTGTAAGTTAATTTTATGAAATAATTCCAAGTTTCAAATTTAATTTAATTTTTAATTCTAAAACAGTCCTTTGATGACACAATTGGACTTCGAAATAAGTGCGTTATATATTACAGTTGAGAAGGTAAAGAAATTACGAGCTCTATAATATGCATTTTATAAGTTAATTTTATGAAATGATTCCAAGTTTCAAATTTAATTTAATTTTTAATTCTAAAACAATCATTTGATGTAACAATTGAACTTCGAAAGAAGTGAGTTATATATTACAACTGAGAAGGTCAAGAAATTACGAGCTCTATAATATGCATTTTGTAAGTTAATTTTATGAAATGATTCCAAGTTTCAAATTTAATTTAATTTTTAATTCTAAAACAATCCTTTGGTGAAACAATTGAACTTCAAAATAAGTGCGTTATATATTGCAATTGAGAAGGACAAGAAATAACGAGCTCTATAATATGCATTTTGTAAGTTCATTTTATGAAAATTTGAATGAATTTTTAATTTTTAAACAGTCCTTTGATGACACAATTGGACTTCGAAATAAGTGCGTTATATATTACAGTTGAGAAGGTCAATAAATTACGAGCTCTATAATATGCATTTTGTAAGTTAATTTTTTGAAATGATTCCAAGTTTCAAATTTAATTTAATTTTTAATTCTAAAACAATCCTTTGATGAAACAATTGAACTTCGAAATAAGTGCGTTATATATTGCAATTGAGAAGGACAAGAAATAACGAGCTCTATAATATGCATTTTGTAAGTTCATTTTATGAAAATTTGAATGAATTTTTAATTTTAAAACAGTCCTTTGATGACACAATTGGACTTCGAAATAACTGCGTTATATATTACAGTTGAGAAGGTCAATAAATTACGAGCTCTATAATATGCATTTTGTAAGTTAATTTTTTGAAATGATTCCAAGTTTCAAATTTAATTTAATTTTTAATTCTAAAACAATCCTTTGATGAAACAATTGGACTTCGAAATAACTGCGTTATATATTACAGTTGAGAAGGTCAATAAATTACGAGCTCTATAATATGCATTTTGTAAGTTAATTTTTTGAAATGATTCCAAGTTTCAAATTTGATTGAATTTTTAATTCTAAAACAGTCCTTTGATGACACAATTGGACGTCGAAATAAGTGAGTTATATATTACAACTGAGAAGGTCAAGAAATTACGAGCTCTATAATATGCATTTTGTAAGTTAATTTTATGAAATGGTTTCATGTTTCAAATTTAATTTAATTTTTAATTCTAAAACAATCCTTTGATGAAACAATTGAACTTCGAAATAAGTGAGTTATATATTACAACTGAGAAGGTCAAGAAATTACGAGCTCTATAATATGCATTTTGTAAGTAAATTTTATGAAATGATTCCAAGTTTCAAATTTAATTTAGTTTTTAATTCTAAAACAATCCTTTGATGAAACAATTGAACTTCGAAATAAGTGAGTTATATATTACAACTGAGAAGGTCAAGAAATTACGAGCTCTATAATATGCATTTTGTAAGTAAATTTTATGAAATGATTCCAAGTTTCAAATTTAATTTAATTTTTAATTCTAAAACAATCCTTTGATGAAACAATTGAACTTCGAAATAAGAGAGTTATATATTACAACTGAGAAGGTCAAGAAATTACGAGCTCTATAATATGCATTTTGTAAGTAAATTTTATGAAATGATTCCAAGTTTCAAATTTAATTTAGTTTTTAATTCTAAAACAATCCTTTGATGAAACAATTGAACTTCGAAATAAGTGAGTTATATATTACAACTGAGAAGGTCAAGAAATTACGAGCTCTATAATATGCATTTTGTAAGTAAATTTTATGAAATGATTCCAAGTTTCAAATTTAATTTAATTTTTAATTCTAAAACAATCCTTTGATGAAACAATTGAACTTCGAAATAAGTGAGTTATATATTACAACTGAGAAGGTCAAGAAATTACGAGCTCTATAATATGCATTTTGTAAGTTCATTTTATGAAATGATTCCAAGTTTCAAATTTAATTTAATTTTTAATTCTCAAACTGTCCTTCGATGACACAATTGGACTTAGAAATAAGTGCGTCACGTATTACAATTGAGAAGGTCAAGAAATTACGAGCTCTATAATATGCATTTTGTAAGTTAATTTTATGAAATGGTTTCATGTTTCAAATTTCATTGAATTTTTAATTCTCAAACTGTCCTTCGATGACACAATTGGACTTAGAAATAAGTGCGTCACGTATTACAATTGAGAAGGTCAAGAAATTACGAGCTCTATAATATGCATTTTGTAAGTTAATTTTATGAAATGATTCCAAGTTTCAAATTTAATTTAATTTTTAATTCTAAAACAGTCCTTTGATGACACAATTGGACTTCGAAATAAGTGCGTTATATATTACAGTTGAGAGGGTCAAGAAATTACGAGCTCTATAATATGCATTTTGTAAGTTAATTTTATGAAATGGTTCCATGTTTCAAATTTCGTTGAATTTTTAATTCTCAAACTGTCCTTCGATGACACAATTGGACTTAGAAATAAGTGCGTCACGTATTACAATTGAGAAGGTCAAGAAATTACGAGCTCTATAATATGCATTTTGTAAGTTAATTTTATGAAATAATTCCAAGTTTCAAATTTAATTTAATTTTTAATTCTAAAACAGTCCTTTGATGACACAATTGGACTTCGAAATAAGTGCGTTATATATTACAGTTGAGAAGGTAAAGAAATTACGAGCTCTATAATATGCATTTTATAAGTTAATTTTATGAAATGATTCCAAGTTTCAAATTTAATTTAATTTTTAATTCTAAAACAATCATTTGATGTAACAATTGAACTTCGAAAGAAGTGAGTTATATATTACAACTGAGAAGGTCAAGAAATTACGAGCTCTATAATATGCATTTTGTAAGTTAATTTTATGAAATGATTCCAAGTTTCAAATTTAATTTAATTTTTAATTCTAAAACAATCCTTTGGTGAAACAATTGAACTTCAAAATAAGTGCGTTATATATTGCAATTGAGAAGGACAAGAAATAACGAGCTCTATAATATGCATTTTGTAAGTTCATTTTATGAAAATTTGAATGAATTTTTAATTTTTAAACAGTCCTTTGATGACACAATTGGACTTCGAAATAAGTGCGTTATATATTACAGTTGAGAAGGTCAATAAATTACGAGCTCTATAATATGCATTTTGTAAGTTAATTTTTTGAAATGATTCCAAGTTTCAAATTTAATTTAATTTTTAATTCTAAAACAATCCTTTGATGAAACAATTGAACTTCGAAATAAGTGCGTTATATATTGCAATTGAGAAGGACAAGAAATAACGAGCTCTATAATATGCATTTTGTAAGTTCATTTTATGAAAATTTGAATGAATTTTTAATTTTAAAACAGTCCTTTGATGACACAATTGGACTTCGAAATAACTGCGTTATATATTACAGTTGAGAAGGTCAATAAATTACGAGCTCTATAATATGCATTTTGTAAGTTAATTTTTTGAAATGATTCCAAGTTTCAAATTTAATTTAATTTTTAATTCTAAAACAATCCTTTGATGAAACAATTGGACTTCGAAATAACTGCGTTATATATTACAGTTGAGAAGGTCAATAAATTACGAGCTCTATAATATGCATTTTGTAAGTTAATTTTTTGAAATGATTCCAAGTTTCAAATTTCATTGAATTTTTAATTCTCAAACTGTCCTTCGATGACACAATTGGACTTAGAAATAAGTGCGTCACGTATTACAATTGAGAAGGTCAAGAAATTACGAGCTCTATAATATGCATTTTGTAAGTTAATTTTATGAAATGGTTCCATGTTTCAAATTTCATTGAATTTTTAATTCTCAAACTGTCCTTCGATGACACAATTGGACTTAGAAATAAGTGCGTCACGTATTACAATTGAGAAGGTCAAGAAATTACGAGCTCTATAATATGCATTTTGTAAGTTAATTTTATGAAATGGTTCCATGTTTCAAATTTCATTGAATTTTTAATTCTCAAACTGTCCTTCGATGACACAATTGGACTTAGAAATAAGTGCGTCACGTATTACAACTGAGAAGGTCAAGAAATTACGAGCTCTATAATATGCATTTTGTAAGTTAATTTTATGAAATGGTTCCATGTTTTAAATTTCATTGAATTTTTAATTCTCAAACTGTCCTTCGATGACACAATTGGACTTAGAAATAAGTGCATCACGTATTACAACTGAGAAGGTCAAGAAATTACGAGCTCTATAATATGCATTTTGTAAGTTAATTTTATGAAATGGTTCCATGTTTCAAATTTCATTGAATTTTTAATTCTCAAACTGTCCTTCGATGACACAATTGGACTTAGAAATAAGTGCGTCACGTATTACAATTGAGAAGGTCAAGAAATTACGAGCTCTATAATATGCATTTTGTAAGTTTATTTTATGAAATGGTTTCATGTTTCAAATTTCATTGAATTTTTAATTCTCAAACTGTCCTTCGATGACACAATTGGACTTAGAAATAAGTGCGTCACGTATTACAATTGAGAAGGTCAAGAAATTACGAGCTCTATAATATGCATTTTGTAAGTTAATTTTATGAAATGGTTTCATGTTTTAAATTTCATTGAATTTTTAATTCTCAAACTGTCCTTCGATGACACAATTGGACTTAGAAATAAGTGCGTCACGTATTACAATTGAGAAGGTCAAGAAATTACGAGCTCTATAATATGCATTTTGTAAGTTAATTTTATGAAATGGTTTCATGTTTCAAATTTCATTGAATTTTTAATTCTCAAACTGTCCTTCGATGACACAATTGGACTTAGAAATAAGTGCGTCACGTATTACAATTGAGAAGGTCAAGAAATTACGAGCTCTATAATATGCATTTTGTAAGTTAATTTTATGAAATGGTTCCATGTTTTAAATTTCATTGAATTTTTAATTCTCAAACTGTCCTTCGATGACACAATTGGACTTAGAAACAAGTGCGTCACGTATTACAATTGAGAAGGTCAAGAAATTACGAGCTCTATAATATGCATTTTGTAAGTTAATTTTATGAAATGGTTCCATGTTTCAAATTTCATTGAATTTTTAATTCTCAAACTGTCCTTCGATGACACAATTGGACTTAGAAATAAGTGCGTCACGTATTACAACTGAGAAGGTCAAGAAATTACGAGCTCTATAATATGCATTTTGTAAGTTAATTTTATGAAATGGTTCCATGTTTCAAATTTCATTGAATTTTTAATTCTCAAAACTGTCCTTCGATGACACAATTGGACTTAGAAATAAGTGCGTCACGTATTACAACTGAGAAGGTCAAGAAATTACGAGCTCTATAATATGCATTTTGTAAGTTAATTTTATGAAATGGTTCCATGTTTTAAATTTCATTGAATTTTTAATTCTCAAACTGTCCTTCGATGACACAATTGGACTTAGAAATAAGTGCATCACGTATTACAACTGAGAAGGTCAAGAAATTACGAGCTCTATAATATGCATTTTGTAAGTTAATTTATGAAATGGTTCCATGTTTTAAATTTCTTTTTTTAATTCTCAAACTGTCCTTCGATGACACAATTGGACTTAGAAATAAGTGCGTCACGTATTACAACTGAGAAGGTCAAGAAATTACGAGCTCTATAATATGCATTTTGTAAGTTAATTTTATGAAATGGTTCCATGTTTCAAATTTCATTGAATTTTTAATTCTCAAACTGTCCTACGATGACACAATTGGACTTAGAAATAAGTGCATCACGTATTACAACTGAGAAGGTCAAGAAATTACGAGCTCTATAATATGCATTTTGTAAGTTAATTTTATGAAATGGTTCCATGTTTCAAATTTCATTGAATTTTTAATTCTCAAACTGTCCTTCGATGACACAATTGGACTTAGAAATAAGTGCGTCACGTATTACAATTGAGAAGGTCAAGAAATTACGAGCTCTATAATATGCATTTTGTAAGTTAATTTTATGAAATGGTTCCATGTTTCAAATTTCATTGAATTTTTAATTCTCAAACTGTCCTTCGATGACACAATTGGACTTAGAAATAAGTGCGTCACGTATTACAACTGAGAAGGTCAAGAAATTACGAGCTCTATAATATGCATTTTGTAAGTTAATTTTATGAAATGGTTCCATGTTTTAAATTTCATTGAATTTTTAATTTTCAAACTGTCCTTCGATGACACAATTGGACTTAGAAATAAGTGCATCACGTATTACAACTGAGAAGGTCAAGAAATTACGAGCTCTATAATATGCATTTTGTAAGTTAATTTTATGAAATGGTTCCATGTTTCAAATTTCATTGAATTTTTAATTCTCAAACTGTCCTTCGATGACACAATTGGACTTAGAAATAAGTGCGTCACGTATTACAATTGAGAAGGTCAAGAAATTACGAGCTCTATAATATGCATTTTGTAAGTTAATTTTATGAAATGGTTCCATGTTTCAAATTTCATTGAATTTTTAATTCTCAAACTGTCCTACGATGACACAATTGGACTTAGAAATAAGTGCATCACGTATTACAACTGAGAAGGTCAAGAAATTACGAGCTCTATAATATGCATTTTGTAAGTTAATTTTATGAAATGGTTCCATGTTTCAAATTTCATTGAATTTTTAATTCTCAAACTGTCCTTCGATGACACAATTGGACTTAGAAATAAGTGCGTCACGTATTACAATTGAGAAGGTCAAGAAATTACGAGCTCTATAATATGCATTTTGTAAGTTAATTTTATGAAATGGTTCCATGTTTCAAATTTCATTGAATTTTTAATTCTCAAACTGTCCTTCGATGACACAATTGGACTTAGAAATAAGTGCGTCACGTATTACAACTGAGAAGGTCAAGAAATTACGAGCTCTATAATATGCATTTTGTAAGTTAATTTTATGAAATGGTTTCATGTTTTAAATTTCATTGAATTTTTAATTCTCAAACTGTCCTTCGATGACACAATTGGACTTAGAAATAAGTGCGTCACGTATTACAACTGAGAAGGTCAAGAAATTACGAGCTCTATAATATGCATTTTGTAAGTTAATTTTATGAAATGGTTCCATGTTTCAAATTTCATTGAATTTTTAATTCTCAAACTGTCCTTCGATGACACAATTGGACTTAGAAATAAGTGCGTCACGTATTACAACTGAGAAGGTCAAGAAATTACGAGCTCTATAATATGCATTTTGTAAGTTAATTTATGAAATGGTTCCATGTTTTATATTTCATTGAATTTTTAATTCTCAAACTGTCCTACGATGACACAATTGGACTTAGAAATAAGTGCATCACGTATTACAACTGAGAAGGTCAAGAAATTACGAGCTCTATAATATGCATTTTGTAAGTTAATTTTATGAAATGGTTCCATGTTTTAAATTTCATTGAATTTTTAATTCTCAAACTGTCCTTCGATGACACAATTGGACTTAGAAATAAGTGCGTCACGTATTACAACTGAGAAGGTCAAGAAATTACGAGCTCTATAATATGCATTTTGTAAGTTAATTTTATGAAATGGTTCCATGTTTCAAATTTCATTGAATTTTTAATTCTCAAACTGTCCTTCGATGACACAATTGGACTTAGAAATAAGTGCGTCACGTATTACAATTGAGAAGGTCAAGAAATTACGAGCTCTATAATATGCATTTTGTAAGTTAATTTTATGAAATGGTTCCATGTTTCAAATTTCATTGAATTTTTAATTCTCAAACTGTCCTTCGATGACACAATTGGACTTAGAAATAAGTGCGTCACGTATTACAATTGAGAAGGTCAAGAAATTACGAGCTCTATAATATGCATTTTGTAAGTTAATTTTATGAAATGGTTCCATGTTTCAAATTTCATTGAATTTTTAATTCTCAAACTGTCCTTCGATGACACAATTGGACTTAGAAATAAGTGCGTCACGTATTACAACTGAGAAGGTCAAGAAATTACGAGCTCTATAATATGCATTTTGTAAGTTAATTTTATGAAATGGTTCCATGTTTCAAATTTCATTGAATTTTTAATTCTCAAAACTGTCCTTCGATGACACAATTGGACTTAGAAATAAGTGCGTCACGTATTACAACTGAGAAGGTCAAGAAATTACGAGCTCTATAATATGCATTTTGTAAGTTAATTTTATGAAATGGTTCCATGTTTCAAATTTCATTGAATTTTTAATTCTCAAACTGTCCTTCGATGACACAATTGGACTTAGAAATAAGTGCGTCACGTATTACAATTGAGAAGGTCAAGAAATTACGAGCTCTATAATATGCATTTTGTAAGTTAATTTTATGAAATGGTTCCATGTTTCAAATTTCATTGAATTTTTAATTCTCAAACTGTCCTTCGATGACACAATTGGACTTAGAAATAAGTGCGTCACGTATTACAATTGAGAAGGTCAAGAAATTACGAGCTCTATAATATGCATTTTGTAAGTTAATTTTATGAAATGGTTCCATGTTTCAAATTTCATTGAATTTTTAATTCTCAAACTGTCCTTCGATGACACAATTGGACTTAGAAATAAGTGCGTCACGTATTACAACTGAGAAGGTCAAGAAATTACGAGCTCTATAATATGCATTTTGTAAGTTAATTTTATGAAATGGTTTCATGTTTCAAATTTCATTGAATTTTTAATTCTCAAACTGTCCTTCGATGACACAATTGGACTTAGAAATAAGTGCGTCACGTATTACAATTGAGAAGGTCAAGAAATTACGAGCTCTATAATATGCATTTTGTAAGTTAATTTTATGAAATGGTTCCATGTTTTAAATTTCATTGAATTTTTAATTCTCAAACTGTCCTTCGATGACACAATTGGACTTAGAAACAAGTGCGTCACGTATTACAATTGAGAAGGTCAAGAAATTACGAGCTCTATAATATGCATTTTGTAAGTTAATTTTATGAAATGGTTCCATGTTTCAAATTTCATTGAATTTTTAATTCTCAAACTGTCCTTCGATGACACAATTGGACTTAGAAATAAGTGCGTCACGTATTACAACTGAGAAGGTCAAGAAATTACGAGCTCTATAATATGCATTTTGTAAGTTAATTTTATGAAATGGTTCCATGTTTCAAATTTCATTGAATTTTTAATTCTCAAAACTGTCCTTCGATGACACAATTGGACTTAGAAATAAGTGCGTCACGTATTACAACTGAGAAGGTCAAGAAATTACGAGCTCTATAATATGCATTTTGTAAGTTAATTTTATGAAATGGTTCCATGTTTTAAATTTCATTGAATTTTTAATTCTCAAACTGTCCTTCGATGACACAATTGGACTTAGAAATAAGTGCATCACGTATTACAACTGAGAAGGTCAAGAAATTACGAGCTCTATAATATGCATTTTGTAAGTTAATTTATGAAATGGTTCCATGTTTTAAATTTCTTTTTTTAATTCTCAAACTGTCCTTCGATGACACAATTGGACTTAGAAATAAGTGCGTCACGTATTACAACTGAGAAGGTCAAGAAATTACGAGCTCTATAATATGCATTTTGTAAGTTAATTTTATGAAATGGTTCCATGTTTCAAATTTCATTGAATTTTTAATTCTCAAACTGTCCTACGATGACACAATTGGACTTAGAAATAAGTGCATCACGTATTACAACTGAGAAGGTCAAGAAATTACGAGCTCTATAATATGCATTTTGTAAGTTAATTTTATGAAATGGTTCCATGTTTCAAATTTCATTGAATTTTTAATTCTCAAACTGTCCTTCGATGACACAATTGGACTTAGAAATAAGTGCGTCACGTATTACAATTGAGAAGGTCAAGAAATTACGAGCTCTATAATATGCATTTTGTAAGTTAATTTTATGAAATGGTTCCATGTTTCAAATTTCATTGAATTTTTAATTCTCAAACTGTCCTTCGATGACACAATTGGACTTAGAAATAAGTGCGTCACGTATTACAACTGAGAAGGTCAAGAAATTACGAGCTCTATAATATGCATTTTGTAAGTTAATTTTATGAAATGGTTCCATGTTTTAAATTTCATTGAATTTTTAATTTTCAAACTGTCCTTCGATGACACAATTGGACTTAGAAATAAGTGCATCACGTATTACAACTGAGAAGGTCAAGAAATTACGAGCTCTATAATATGCATTTTGTAAGTTAATTTTATGAAATGGTTCCATGTTTCAAATTTCATTGAATTTTTAATTCTCAAACTGTCCTTCGATGACACAATTGGACTTAGAAATAAGTGCGTCACGTATTACAATTGAGAAGGTCAAGAAATTACGAGCTCTATAATATGCATTTTGTAAGTTAATTTTATGAAATGGTTCCATGTTTCAAATTTCATTGAATTTTTAATTCTCAAACTGTCCTACGATGACACAATTGGACTTAGAAATAAGTGCATCACGTATTACAACTGAGAAGGTCAAGAAATTACGAGCTCTATAATATGCATTTTGTAAGTTAATTTTATGAAATGGTTCCATGTTTCAAATTTCATTGAATTTTTAATTCTCAAACTGTCCTTCGATGACACAATTGGACTTAGAAATAAGTGCGTCACGTATTACAATTGAGAAGGTCAAGAAATTACGAGCTCTATAATATGCATTTTGTAAGTTAATTTTATGAAATGGTTCCATGTTTCAAATTTCATTGAATTTTTAATTCTCAAACTGTCCTTCGATGACACAATTGGACTTAGAAATAAGTGCGTCACGTATTACAACTGAGAAGGTCAAGAAATTACGAGCTCTATAATATGCATTTTGTAAGTTAATTTTATGAAATGGTTTCATGTTTTAAATTTCATTGAATTTTTAATTCTCAAACTGTCCTTCGATGACACAATTGGACTTAGAAATAAGTGCGTCACGTATTACAACTGAGAAGGTCAAGAAATTACGAGCTCTATAATATGCATTTTGTAAGTTAATTTTATGAAATGGTTCCATGTTTCAAATTTCATTGAATTTTTAATTCTCAAACTGTCCTTCGATGACACAATTGGACTTAGAAATAAGTGCGTCACGTATTACAACTGAGAAGGTCAAGAAATTACGAGCTCTATAATATGCATTTTGTAAGTTAATTTATGAAATGGTTCCATGTTTTATATTTCATTGAATTTTTAATTCTCAAACTGTCCTACGATGACACAATTGGACTTAGAAATAAGTGCATCACGTATTACAACTGAGAAGGTCAAGAAATTACGAGCTCTATAATATGCATTTTGTAAGTTAATTTTATGAAATGGTTCCATGTTTTAAATTTCATTGAATTTTTAATTCTCAAACTGTCCTTCGATGACACAATTGGACTTAGAAATAAGTGCGTCACGTATTACAACTGAGAAGGTCAAGAAATTACGAGCTCTATAATATGCATTTTGTAAGTTAATTTTATGAAATGGTTCCATGTTTCAAATTTCATTGAATTTTTAATTCTCAAACTGTCCTTCGATGACACAATTGGACTTAGAAATAAGTGCGTCACGTATTACAATTGAGAAGGTCAAGAAATTACGAGCTCTATAATATGCATTTTGTAAGTTAATTTTATGAAATGGTTCCATGTTTCAAATTTCATTGAATTTTTAATTCTCAAACTGTCCTTCGATGACACAATTGGACTTAGAAATAAGTGCGTCACGTATTACAATTGAGAAGGTCAAGAAATTACGAGCTCTATAATATGCATTTTGTAAGTTAATTTTATGAAATGGTTCCATGTTTCAAATTTCATTGAATTTTTAATTCTCAAACTGTCCTTCGATGACACAATTGGACTTAGAAATAAGTGCGTCACGTATTACAACTGAGAAGGTCAAGAAATTACGAGCTCTATAATATGCATTTTGTAAGTTAATTTTATGAAATGGTTCCATGTTTCAAATTTCATTGAATTTTTAATTCTCAAACTGTCCTTCGATGACACAATTGGACTTAGAAATAAGTGCGTCACGTATTACAATTGAGAAGGTCAAGAAATTACATTTTGTAAGTTAATTTTATGAAATGGTTCCATGTTTCAAATTTCATTGAATTTTTAATTCTCAAACTGTCCTTCGATGACACAATTGGACTTAGAAATAAGTGCGTCACGTATTACAACTGAGAAGGTCAAGAAATTACGAGCTCTATAATATGCATTTTGTAAGTTAATTTATGAAATGGTTCCATGTTTTATATTTCATTGAATTTTTAATTCTCAAACTGTCCTACGATGACACAATTGGACTTAGAAATAAGTGCATCACGTATTACAACTGAGAAGGTCAAGAAATTACGAGCTCTATAATATGCATTTTGTAAGTTAATTTTATGAAATGGTTCCATGTTTCAAATTTCATTGAATTTTTAATTCTCAAACTGTCCTTCGATGACACAATTGGACTTAGAAATAAGTGCGTCACGTATTACAACTGAGAAGGTCAAGAAATTACGAGCTCTATAATATGCATTTTGTAAGTTAATTTATGAAATGGTTCCATGTTTTATATTTCATTGAATTTTTAATTCTCAAACTGTCCTACGATGACACAATTGGACTTAGAAATAAGTGCATCACGTATTACAATTGAGAAGGTCAAGAAATTACGAGCTCTATAATATGCATTTTGTAAGTTAATTTTATGAAATGGTTCCATGTTTCAAATTTCATTGAATTTTTAATTCTCAAACTGTCCTTCGATGACACAATTGGACTTAGAAATAAGTGCGTCACGTATTACAATTGAGAAGGTCAAGAAATTACGAGCTCTATAATATGCATTTTGTAAGTTAATTTTATGAAATGGTTCCATGTTTCAAATTTCATTGAATTTTTAATTCTCAAACTGTCCTTCGATGACACAATTGGACTTAGAAATAAGTGCGTCACGTATTACAACTGAGAAGGTCAAGAAATTACGAGCTCTATAATATGCATTTTGTAAGTTAATTTTATGAAATGGTTCCATGTTTCAAATTTCATTGAATTTTTAATTCTCAAACTGTCCTTCGATGACACAATTGGACTTAGAAATAAGTGCGTCACGTATTACAATTGAGAAGGTCAAGAAATTACGAGCTCTATAATATGCATTTTGTAAGTTAATTTTATGAAATGGTTCCATGTTTCAAATTTCATTGAATTTTTAATTCTCAAACTGTCCTTCGATGACACAATTGGACTTAGAAATAAGTGCGTCACGTATTACAACTGAGAAGGTCAAGAAATTACGAGCTCTATAATATGCATTTTGTAAGTTAATTTTATGAAATGGTTCCATGTTTCAAATTTCATTGAATTTTTAATTCTCAAACTGTCCTTCGATGACACAATTGGACTTAGAAATAAGTGCGTCACGTATTACAATTGAGAAGGTCAAGAAATTACGAGCTCTATAATATGCATTTTGTAAGTTAATTTTATGAAATGGTTCCATGTTTCAAATTTCATTGAATTTTTAATTCTCAAACTGTCCTTCGATGACACAATTGGACTTAGAAATAAGTGCGTCACGTATTACAACTGAGAAGGTCAAGAAATTACGAGCTCTATAATATGCATTTTGTAAGTTAATTTATGAAATGGTTCCATGTTTTATATATCATTGAATTTTTAATTCTCAAACTGTCCTACGATGACACAATTGGACTTAGAAATAAGTGCATCACGTATTACAACTGAGAAGGTCAAGAAATTACGAGCTCTATAATATGCATTTTGTAAGTTAATTTTATGAAATGGTTCCATGTTTTAAATTTCATTGAATTTTTAATTCTCAAACTGTCCTTCGATGACACAATTGGACTTAGAAATAAGTGCATCACGTATTACAACTGAGAAGGTCAAGAAATTACGAGCTCTATAATATGCATTTTGTAAGTTAATTTTATGAAATGGTTTCATGTTTCAAATTTCATTGAATTTTTAATTCTCAAACTGTCCTTCGATGACACAATTGGACTTAGAAATAAGTGCGTCACGTATTACAATTGAGAAGGTCAAGAAATTACGAGCTCTATAATATGCATTTTGTAAGTTAATTTTATGAAATGGTTCCATGTTTTAAATTTCATTGAATTTTTAATTCTCAAACTGTCCTTCGATGACACAATTGGACTTAGAAATAAGTGCATCACGTATTACAACTGAGAAGGTCAAGAAATTACGAGCTCTATAATATGCATTTTGTAAGTTAATTTATGAAATGGTTCCATGTTTTAAATTTCTTTTTTTAATTCTCAAACTGTCCTTCGATGACACAATTGGACTTAGAAATAAGTGCGTCACGTATTACAACTGAGAAGGTCAAGAAATTACGAGCTCTATAATATGCATTTTGTAAGTTAATTTTATGAAATGGTTCCATGTTTCAAATTTCATTGAATTTTTAATTCTCAAACTGTCCTTCGATGACACAATTGGACTTAGAAATAAGTGCATCACGTATTACAACTGAGAAGGTCAAGAAATTACGAGCTCTATAATATGCATTTTGTAAGTTAATTTTATGAAATGGTTTCATGTTTCAAATTTCATTGAATTTTTAATTCTAAAACTGTCCTTCGATGACACAATTGGACTTCGAAATAAGTGCGTCACGTATTACAATTGAGAAGGTCAAGAAATTACGAGCTCTATAATATGCATTTTGTAAGTTAATTTTATGAAATGGTTCCATGTTTTAAATTTCATTGAATTTTTAATTCTCAAACTGTCCTTCGATGACACAATTGGACTTAGAAATAAGTGCATCACGTATTACAACTGAGAAGGTCAAGAAATTACGAGCTCTATAATATGCATTTTGTAAGTTAATTTTATGAAATGGTTCCATGTTTTAAATTTCATTGAATTTTTAATTCTCAAACTGTCCTTCGATGACACAATTGGACTTAGAAATAAGTGCGTCACGTATTACAACTGAGAAGGTCAAGAAATTACGAGCTCTATAATATGCATTTTGTAAGTTAATTTTATGAAATGGTTCCATGTTTCAAATTTCATTGAATTTTTAATTCTCAAACTGTCCTTCGATGACACAATTGGACTTAGAAATAAGTGCATCACGTATTACAACTGAGAAGGTCAAGAAATTACGAGCTCTATAATATGCATTTTGTAAGTTAATTTTATGAAATGGTTCCATGTTTTAAATTTCATTGAATTTTTAATTCTCAAACTGTCCTTCGATGACACAATTGGACTTAGAAATAAGTGCGTCACGTATTACAACTGAGAAGGTCAAGAAATTACGAGCTCTATAATATGCATTTTGTAAGTTAATTTTATGAAATGGTTCCATGTTTCAAATTTCATTGAATTTTTAATTCTCAAACTGTCCTTCGATGACACAATTGGACTTAGAAATAAGTGCATCACGTATTACAACTGAGAAGGTCAAGAAATTACGAGCTCTATAATATGCATTTTGTAAGTTAATTTTATGAAATGGTTTCATGTTTCAAATTTCATTGAATTTTTAATTCTAAAACTGTCCTTCGATGACACAATTGGACTTCGAAATAAGTGCGTCACGTATTACAATTGAGAAGGTCAAGAAATTACGAGCTCTATAATATGCATTTTGTAAGTTAATTTTATGAAATGGTTCCATGTTTTAAATTTCATTGAATTTTTAATTCTCAAACTGTCCTTCGATGACACAATTGGACTTAGAAATAAGTGCATCACGTATTACAACTGAGAAGGTCAAGAAATTACGAGCTCTATAATATGCATTTTGTAAGTTAATTTTATGAAATGGTTTCATGTTTCAAATTTCATTGAATTTTTAATTCTAAAACTGTCCTTCGATGACACAATTGGACTTCGAAATAAGTGCGTCACGTATTACAATTGAGAATTTCAAGAAATTACGAGCTCTATAATATGCATTTTGTAAGTTAATTTTATGAAATGGTTCCATGTTTTAAATTTCATTGAATTTTTAATTCTCAAACTGTCCTTCGATGACACAATTGGACTTAGAAATAAGTGCATCACGTATTACAACTGAGAAGGTCAAGAAATTACGAGCTCTATAATATGCATTTTGTAAGTTAATTTATGAAATGGTTCCATGTTTTAAATTTCTTTTTTTAATTCTCAAACTGTCCTTCGATGACACAATTGGACTTAGAAATAAGTGCGTCACGTATTACAACTGAGAAGGTCAAGAAATTACGAGCTCTATAATATGCATTTTGTAAGTTAATTTTATGAAATGGTTCCATGTTTCAAATTTCATTGAATTTTTAATTCTCAAACTGTCCTTCGATGACACAATTGGACTTAGAAATAAGTGCATCACGTATTACAACTGAGAAGGTCAAGAAATTACGAGCTCTATAATATGCATTTTGTAAGTTAATTTTATGAAATGGTTTCATGTTTCAAATTTCATTGAATTTTTAATTCTAAAACTGTCCTTCGATGACACAATTGGACTTCGAAATAAGTGCGTCACGTATTACAATTGAGAATTTCAAGAAATTACGAGCTCTATAATATGCATTTTGTAAGTTAATTTTATGAAATGGTTCCATGTTTTAAATTTCATTGAATTTTTAATTCTCAAACTGTCCTTCGATGACACAATTGGACTTAGAAATAAGTGCATCACGTATTACAACTGAGAAGGTCAAGAAATTACGAGCTCTATAATATGCATTTTGTAAGTTAATTTATGAAATGGTTCCATGTTTTAAATTTCATTGAATTTTTAATTCTCAAACTGTCCTTCGATGACACAATTGGACTTCGAAATAAGTGCGTTACATATTGCAATTGAGAAGGTCAAGAAATTACGAGCTCTATAATATGCATTGTGTAAGTTAATTTATGAAATGGTTCCATGTTTTAAATTTCATTGAATTTTTAATTCTCAAACTGTCCTTCGATGACACAATTGGACTTCGAAATAAGTGCGTTACATATTGCAATTGAGAAGGTCAAGAAATTACGAGCTCTATAATATGCATTTTGTAAGTTAATTTATGAAATGGTTCCATGTTTTAAATTTCATTGAATTTTTAATTCTCAAACTGTCCTTCGATGACACAATTGGACTTCGAAATAAGTGCGTTACATATTGCAATTGAGAAGGTCAAGAAATTACGAGCTCTATAATATGCATTTTGTAAGTTAATTTATGAAATGGTTCCATGTTTTAAATTTCATTGAATTTTTAATTCTCAAACTGTCCTTCGATGACACAATTGGACTTCGAAATAAGTGCGTTACATATTGCAATTGAGAAGGTCAAGAAATTACGAGCTCTATAATATGCATTTTGTAAGTTAATTTTATGAAATGGTTCCATGTTTCAAATTTCATTGAATTTTTAATTCTCAAACTGTCCTTCGATGACACCATTGGACTTATAAATAAGAGCGTTACATATTACACTTGAGAATGTCAAGAAATTACGAGCTCTATAATATGCATTTTGTAAGTTAATTTTATGAAATGGTTCCATGTTTTAAATTTCATTGAATTTTTAATTCTCAAACTGTCCTTCGATGACACAATTGGACTTAGAAATAAGTGCATCACGTATTACAACTGAGAAGGTCAAGAAATTACGAGCTCTATAATATGCATTTTGTAAGTTAATTTTATGAAATGGTTCATGTTTCAAATTTCATTGAATTTTTAATTCTCAAACTGTCCTTCGATGACACAATTGAACTTAGAAATAAGTGCGTCACGTATTACAATTGAGAAGGTCAAGAAATTACGAGCTCTATAATATGCATTTTGTAAGTTAATTTTATGAAATGGTTCCATGTTTCAAATTTCATTGAATTTTTAATTCTCAAACTGTCCTTCGATGACACAATTGGACTTAGAAATAAGTGCGTCACGTATTACAATTGAGAAGGTCAAGAAATTACGAGCTCTATAATATGCATTTTGTAAGTTAATTTTATGAAATGGTTCCATGTTTCAAATTTCATTGAATTTTTAATTCTCAAACTGTCCTTCGATGACACAATTGGACTTAGAAATAAGTGCATCACGTATTACAACTGAGAAGGTCAAGAAATTACGAGCTCTATAATATGCATTTTGTAAGTTAATTTTATGAAATGGTTTCATGTTTCAAATTTCATTGAATTTTTAATTCTCAAACTGTCCTTCGATGACACAATTGGACTTAGAAATAAGTGCGTCACGTATTACAATTGAGAAGGTCAAGAAATTACGAGCTCTATAATATGCATTTTGTAAGTTAATTTTATGAAATGGTTCCATGTTTTAAATTTCATTGAATTTTTAATTCTCAAACTGTCCTTCGATGACACAATTGGACTTAGAAATAAGTGCGTCACGTATTACAATTGAGAAGGTCAAGAAATTACGAGCTCTATAATATGCATTTTGTAAGTTAATTTTATGAAATGGTTCCATGTTTCAAATTTCATTGAATTTTTAATTCTCAAACTGTCCTTCGATGACACAATTGGACTTAGAAAAAAGTGCGTCACGTATTACAACTGAGAAGGTCAAGAAATTGCGAGCTCTATAATATGCATTTTGTAAATTAATTTTATGAAATGGTTCCATGTTTTAAATTTCATTGAATTTTTAATTCTCAAACTGTCCTTCGATGACACAATTGGACTTAGAAATAAGTGCATCACGTATTACAACTGAGAAGGTCAAGAAATTACGAGCTCTATAATATGCATTTTGTAAGTTAATTTTATGAAATGGTTCCATGTTTCAAATTTCATTGAATTTTTAATTCTCAAACTGTCCTTCGATGACACAATTGGACTTAGAAATAAGTGCGTCACGTATTACAACTGAGAAGGTCAAGAAATTACGAGCTCTATAATATGCATTTTGTAAGTTAATTTTATGAAATGGTTCCATGTTTTAAATTTCATTGAATTTTTAATTCTCAAACTGTCCTTCGATGACACAATTGGACTTAGAAATAAGTGCATCACGTATTACAACTGAGAAGGTCAAGAAATTACGAGCTCTATAATATGCATTTTGTAAGTTAATTTTATGAAATGGTTTCATGTTTCAAATTTCATTGAATTTTTAATTCTCAAACTGTCCTTCGATGACACAATTGGACTTAGAAATAAGTGCGTCACGTATTACAATTGAGAAGGTCAAGAAATTACGAGCTCTATAATATGCATTTTGTAAGTTAATTTTATGAAATGGTTCCATGTTTCAAATTTCGTTGAATTTTTAATTCTCAAACTGTCCTTCGATGACACAATTGGACTTAGAAATAAGTGCGTCACGTATTACAATTGAGAAGGTCAAGAAATTACGAGCTCTATAATATGCATTTTGTAAGTTAATATTATGAAATGGTTCCATGTTTCAAATTTCGTTGAATTTTTAATTCTCAAACTGTCCTTCGATGACACAATTGGACTTAGAAATAAGTGCGTCACGTATTACAATTGAGAAGGTCAAGAAATTACGAGCTCTATAATATGCATTTTGTAAGTTAATTTTATGAAATGGTTCCATGTTTCAAATTTCGTTGAATTTTTAATTCTCAAACTGTCCTTCGATGACACAATTGGACTTAGAAATAAGTGCGTCACGTTTACAATTGAGAAGGTCAAGAAATTACGAGCTCTATAATATGCATTTTGTAAGTTAATTTTATGAAATGGTTCCATGTTTCAAATTTCGTTGAATTTTTAATTCTCAAACTGTCCTTCGATGACACAATTGGACTTAGAAATAAGTGCGTCACGTATTACAATTGAGAAGGTCAAGAAATTACGAGCTCTATAATATGCATTTTGTAAGTTAATTTTATGAAATGGTTCCATGTTTTAAATTTCATTGAATTTTTAATTCTCAAACTGTCCTTCGATGACACAATTGGACTTAGAAATAAGTGCGTCACGTATTACAATTGAGAAGGTCAAGAAATTACGAGCTCTATAATATGCATTTTGTAAGTTAATTTTATGAAATGATTCCAAGTTTCAAATTTAATTTAATTTTGAATTCTAAAACAGTCCTTTGATGACACAATTGGACTTCGAAATAAGTGCGTTATATATTACAGTTGAGAGGGTCAAGAAATTACGAGCTCTATAATATGCATTTTGTAAGTTAATTTTATGAAATGGTTCCATGTTTCAAATTTCGTTGAATTTTTAATTCTCAAACTGTCCTTCGATGACACAATTGGACTTAGAAATAAGTGCGTCACGTATTACAATTGAGAAGGTCAAGAAATTACGAGCTCTATAATATGCATTTTGTAAGTTAATTTTATGAAATGATTCCAAGTTTCAAATTTAATTTAATTTTTAATTCTAAAACAGTCCTTTGATGACACAATTGGACTTCGAAATAAGTGCGTTATATATTACAGTTGAGAAGGTCAAGAAATTACGAGCTCTATAATATGCATTTTATAAGTTAATTTTATGAAATGATTCCAAGTTTCAAATTTAATTTAATTTTTAATTCTAAAACAATCATTTGATGTAACAATTGAACTTCGAAATAAGTGAGTTATATATTACAACTGAGAAGGTCAAGAAATTACGAGCTCTATAATATGCATTTTGTAAGTTCATTTTATGAAATGGTTCCATGTTTCAAATTTCATTGAATTTTTAATTCTCAAACTGTCCTTCGATGACACCATTGGACTTATAAATAAGAGCGTTACATATTACACTTGAGAATGTCAAGAAATTACGAGCTCTATAATATGCATTTTGTAAGTTAATTTTATGAAATGATTCCAAGTTTCAAATTTAATTTAATTTTTAATTCTAAAACAATCCTTTGGTGAAACAATTGAACTTCGAAATAAGTGCGTTATATATTGCAATTGAGAAGGTCAAGCAATTACGAGGTCTATAATATGCATTTTGTAAGTTCATTTTATGAAAATTTGAATGAATTTTTAATTTTTAAACAGTCCTTTGATGACACAATTGGACTTCGAAATAAGTGCGTTATATATTACAGTTGAGAAGGTCAAGAAATTACGAGCTCTATAATATGCATTTTGTAAGTTAATTTTATGAAATGATTCCAAGTTTCAAATTTAATTTAATTTTTAATTCGAAAACAATCCTTTGGTGAAACAATTGAACTTCGAAATAAGTGCGTTATATATTGCAATTGAGAAGGTCAAGCAATTACGAGGTCTATAATATGCATTTTGTAAGTTCATTTTATGAAAATTTGAATGAATTTTTAATTTTAAAACAGTCCTTTGATGACACAATTGGACTTCGAAATAAGTGCGTTATATATTACAGTTGAGAAGGTCAAGAAATTACGAGCTTTTTAATATGCATTTTATAAGTTAATTTTATGAAATGATTCCAAGTTTCAAATTTAATTTAATTTTTAATTCTAAAACAATCATTTGATGTAACAATTGAACTTCGAAATAAGTGAGTTATATATTACAACTGAGAAGGTCAAGAAATTACGAGCTCTATAATATGCATTTTGTAAGTTCATTTTATGAAATGATTCCAAGTTTCAAATTTAATTTAATTTTTAATTCTAAAACAATCCTTTGGTGAAACAATTTAACTTCGAAATAAGTGCGTTATATATTGCAATTGAGAAGGTCAAGCAATTACGAGGTCTATAATATGCATTTTGTAAGTTCATTTTATGAAAATTTGAATGAATTTTTAATTTTTAAACAGTCCTTTGATGACACAATTGGACTTCGAAATAAGTGCGTTATATATTACAGTTGAGAAGGTCAAGAAATTACGAGCTCTATAATATGCATTTTGTAAGTTAATTTTATGAAATGATTCCAAGTTTCAAATTTAATTTTATTTTTAATTCTAAAACAATCCTTTGGTGAAACAATTGAACTTCGAAATAAGTGAGTTATATATTACAACTGAGAAGGTCAAGAAATTACGAGCTCTATAATATGTATTTTGTAAGTTCATTTTATGAAATGATTCCAAGTTTCAAATTTAATTTAATTTTTAATTCTAAAACAATCCTTTGATGAAACAATTGAACTTCGAAATAAGTGAGTTATATATTACAACTGAGAAGGTCAAGAAATTACGAGCTCTATAATATGCATTTTGTAAGTTAATTTTATGAAATGATTCCAAGTTTCAAATTTAATTTAGTTTTTAATTCTAAAACAATCCTTTGATGAAACAATTGAACTTCGAAATAAGTGCGTCACGTATTACAATTGAGAAGGTCAAGAAATTACGAGCTCTATAATATGCATTTTGTAAGTTAATTTTATGAAATGGTTTCATGTTTCAAATTTCATTGAATTTTTAATTCTCAAACTGTCCTTCGATGACACAATTGGACTTAGAAATAAGTGCGTCACGTATTACAATTGAGAAGGTCAAGAAATTACGAGCTCTATAATATGCATTTTGTAAGTTAATTTTATGAAATGATTCCAAGTTTCAAATTTAATTTAATTTTTAATTCTAAAACAGTCCTTTGATGACACAATTGGACTTCGAAATAAGTGCGTTATATATTACAGTTGAGAAGGTCAAGAAATTACGAGCTCTATAATATGCATTTTATAAGTTAATTTTATGAAATGGTTTCATGTTTCAAATTTTATTGAATTTTTAATTCTCAAACTGTCCTTCGATGACACAATTGGACTTAGAAATAAGTGCGTCACGTATTACAATTGAGAAGGTCAAGAAATTACGAGCTCTATAATATGCATTTTGTAAGTTAATTTTATGAAATGATTCCAAGTTTCAAATTTAATTTAATTTTTAATTCTAAAACAGTCCTTTGATGACACAATTGGACTTCGAAATAAGTGCGTTATATATTACAGTTGAGAAGGTCAAGAAATTACGAGCTCTATAATATGCATTTTATAAGTTAATTTTATGAAATGATTCCAAGTTTCAAATTTAATTTAATTTTTAATTCTAAAACAATCATTTGATGTAACAATTGAACTTCGAAATAAGTGAGTTATATATTACAACTGAGAAGGTCAAGAAATTACGAGCTCTATAATATGCATTTTGTAAGTTAATTTTATGAAATGATTCCAAGTTTCAAATTTAATTTAATTTTTAATTCTAAAACAATCCTTTGATGAAACAATTGAACTTCGAAATAAGTGAGTTATATATTACAACTGAGAAGGTCAAGAAATTACGAGCTCTATAATATGTATTTTGTAAGTTAATTTTATGAAATGGTTCCAAGTTTCAAATTTAATTTAATTTTTAATTCTAAAACAATCCTTTGATGAAACAATTGAGCTTCGAAATAAGTGAGTTATATATTACAACTGAGAAGGTCAAGAAATTACGAGCTCTATAATATGCATTTTGTAAGTAAATTTTATGAAATGATTCCAAGTTTCAAATTTAATTTAATTTTTAATTCTAAAACAATCCTTTGATGAAACAATTGAACTTCGAAATAAGTGAGTTATATATTACAACTGAGAAGGTCAAGAAATTACGAGCTCTATAATATGCATTTTGTAAGTAAATTTTATGAAATGATTCCAAGTTTCAAATTTAATTTAGTTTTTAATTCTAAAACAATCCTTTGATGAAACAATTGAACTTCGAAATAAGTGAGTTATATATTACAACTGAGAAGGTCAAGAAATTACGAGCTCTATAATATGCATTTTGTAAGTAAATTTTATGAAATGATTCCAAGTTTCAAATTTAATTTAATTTTTAATTCTAAAACAATCCTTTGATGAAACAATTGAACTTCGAAATAAGTGAGTTATATATTACAACTGAGAAGGTCAAGAAATTACGAGCTCTATAATATGCATTTTGTAAGTTCATTTTATGAAATGATTCCAAGTTTCAAATTTAATTTAATTTTTAATTCTCAAACTGTCCTTCGATGACACAATTGGACTTAGAAATAAGTGCGTCACGTATTACAATTGAGAAGGTCAAGAAATTACGAGCTCTATAATATGCATTTTGTAAGTTAATTTTATGAAATGGTTTCATGTTTCAAATTTAATTTAATTTTTAATTCTAAAACAATCCTTTGATGAAACAATTGAACTTCGAAATAAGTGAGTTATATATTACAACTGAGAAGGTCAAGAAATTACGAGCTCTATAATATGCATTTTGTAAGTAAATTTTATGAAATGATTCCAAGTTTCAAATTTAATTTAATTTTTAATTCTAAAACAATCCTTTGATGAAACAATTGAACTTCGAAATAAGTGAGTTATATATTACAACTGAGAAGGTCAAGAAATTACGAGCTCTATAATATGCATTTTGTAAGTTAATTTTATGAAATGGTTTCATGTTTCAAATTTAATTTAATTTTTAATTCTAAAACAATCCTTTGATGAAACAATTGAACTTCGAAATAAGTGAGTTATATATTACAACTGAGAAGGTCAAGAAATTACGAGCTCTATAATATGCATTTTGTAAGTAAATTTTATGAAATGATTCCAAGTTTCAAATTTAATTTAGTTTTTAATTCTAAAACAATCCTTTGATGAAAAGATTGAACTTCGAAATAAGTGAGTTATATATTACAACTGAGAAGGTCAAGAAATTACGAGCTCTATAATATGCATTTTTTTTGTAAATTTTATGAAATGATTCCAAGTTTCAAATTTGATTGAATTTTTAATTCTAAAACAGTCCTTTGATGACACAATTGGACGTCGAAATAAGTGAGTTATATATTACAACTGAGAAGGTCAAGAAATTACGAGCTCTATAATATGCATTTTGTAAGTTAATTTTATGAAATGGTTTCATGTTTCAAATTTAATTTAATTTTTAATTCTAAAACAATCCTTTGATGAAACAATTGAACTTCGAAATAAGTGAGTTATATATTACAACTGAGAAGGTCAAGAAATTACGAGCTCTATAATATGCATTTTGTAAGTAAATTTTATGAAATGATTCCAAGTTTCAAATTTAATTTAGTTTTTAATTCTAAAACAATCCTTTGATGAAACAATTGAACTTCGAAATAAGTGAGTTATATATTACAACTGAGAAGGTCAAGAAATTACGAGCTCTATAATATGCATTTTGTAAGTAAATTTTATGAAATGATTCCAAGTTTCAAATTTAATTTAATTTTTAATTCTAAAACAATCCTTTGATGAAACAATTGAACTTCGAAATAAGTGAGTTATATATTACAACTGAGAAGGTCAAGAAATTACGAGCTCTATAATATGCATTTTGTAAGTAAATTTTATGAAATGATTCCAAGTTTCAAATTTAATTTAGTTTTTAATTCTAAAACAATCCTTTGATGAAAGAATTGAACTTCGAAATAAGTGAGTTATATATTACAACTGAGAAGGTCAAGAAATTACGAGCTCTATAATATGCATTTTGTAAGTAAATTTTATGAAATGATTCCAAGTTTCAAATTTAATTTAATTTTTAATTCTAAAACAATCCTTTGATGAAACAATTGAACTTCGAAATAAGTGAGTTATATATTACAACTGAGAAGGTCAAGAAATTACGAGCTCTATAATATGCATTTTGTAAGTTCATTTTATGAAATGATTCCAAGTTTCAAATTTAATTTAATTTTTAATTCTCAAACTGTCCTTCGATGACACAATTGGACTTAGAAATAAGTGCGTCACGTATTACAATTGAGAAGGTCAAGAAATTACGAGCTCTATAATATGCATTTTGTAAGTTAATTTTATGAAATGGTTTCATGTTTCAAATTTCATTGAATTTTTAATTCTCAAACTGTCCTTCGATGACACAATTGGACTTAGAAATAAGTGCGTCACGTATTACAATTGAGAAGGTCAAGAAATTACGAGCTCTATAATATGCATTTTGTAAGTTAATTTTATGAAATGATTCCAAGTTTCAAATTTAATTTAATTTTTAATTCTAAAACAGTCCTTTGATGACACAATTGGACTTCGAAATAAGTGCATTATATATTACAGTTGAGAGGGTCAAGAAATTACGAGCTCTATAATATGCATTTTGTAAGTTAATTTTATGAAATGGTTCCATGTTTCAAATTTCGTTGAATTTTTAATTCTCAAACTGTCCTTCGATGACACAATTGGACTTAGAAATAAGTGCGTCACGTATTACAATTGAGAAGGTCAAGAAATTACGAGCTCTATAATATGCATTTTGTAAGTTAATTTTATGAAATGATTCCAAGTTTCAAATTTAATTTAATTTTTAATTCTAAAACAGTCCTTTGATGACACAATTGGACTTCGAAATAAGTGCGTTATATATTACAGTTGAGAAGGTCAAGAAATTACAAGCTCTATAATATGCATTTTATAAGTTAATTTTATGAAATGATTCCAAGTTTCAAATTTAATTTAATTTTTAATTCTAAAACAATCATTTGATGTAACAATTGAACTTCGAAAGAAGTGAGTTATATATTACAACTGAGAAGGTCAAGAAATTACGAGCTCTATAATATGCATTTTGTAAGTTCATTTTATGAAATGATTTCAAGTTTCAAATTTAATTTAATTTTTAATTCTAAAACAATCCTTTGGTGAAACAATTGAACTTCGAAATAAGTGCGTTATATATTGCAATTGAGAAGGTCAAGCAATTACGAGGTCTATAATATGCATTTTGTAAGTTCATTTTATGAAAATTTGAATGAATTTTTAATTTTTAAACAGTCCTTTGATGACACAATTGGACTTCGAAATAAGTGCGTTATATATTGCAATTGAGAAGGTCAAGCAATTACGAGGTCTATAATATGCATTTTGTAAGTTCATTTTATGAAAATTTGAATGAATTTTTAATTTTTAAACAGTCCTTTGATGACACAATTGGACTTCGAAATAAGTGCGTTATATATTACAGTTGAGAAGGTCAAGAAATTACGAGCTCTATAATATGCATTTTGTAAGTTAATTTTATGAAATGATTCCAAGTTTCAAATTTAATTTAATTTTTAATTCTAAAACAATCATTTGATGTAACAATTGAACTTCGAAATAAGTGAGTTATATATTACAACTGAGAAGATCAAGAAATTACGAGCTCTATAATATGCATTTTGTAAGTTCATTTTATGAAATGATTCCAAGTTTCAAATTTAATTTAATTTTTAATTCTAAAACAATCCTTTGGTGAAACAATTGAACTTCGAAATAAGTGCGTTATATATTGCAATTGAGAAGGTCAAGCAATTACGAGGTCTATAATATGCATTTTGTAAGTTCATTTTATGAAAATTTGAATGAATTTTTAATTTTAAAACAGTCCTTTGATGACACAATTGGACTTCGAAATAAGTGCGTTATATATTACAGTTGAGAAGGTCAAGAAATTACGAGCTCTATAATATGCATTTTATAAGTTAATTTTATGAAATGATTCCAAGTTTCAAATTTAATTTAATTTTTAATTCTAAAACAATCATTTGATGTAACAATTGAACTTCGAAATAAGTGAGTTATATATTACAACTGAGAAGGTCAAGAAATTACGAGCTCTATAATATGCATTTTGTAAGTTCATTTTATGAAATGATTCCAAGTTTCAAATTTAATTTAATTTTTAATTCTAAAACAATCCTTTGGTGAAACAATTGAATTTCGAAATAAGTGCGTTATATATTGCAATTGAGAAGGTCAAGCAATTACGAGGTCTATAATATGCATTTTGTAAGTTCATTTTATGAAAATTTGAATGAATTTTTAATTTTTAAACAGTCCTTTGATGACACAATTGGACTTCGAAATAAGTGCGTTATATATTACAGTTGAGAAGGTCAAGAAATTACGAGCTCTATAATATGCATTTTGTAAGTTAATTTTATGAAATGATTCCAAGTTTCAAATTTAATTTAATTTTTAATTCTAAAACAATCCTTTGATGAAACAATTGAACTTCGAAATAAGTGAGTTATATATTACAACTGAGAAGGTCAAGAAATTACGAGCTCTATAATATGCATTTTGTAAGTAAATTTTATGAAATGATTCCAAGTTTCAAATTTAATTTAATTTTTAATTCTAAAACAATCCTTTGATGAAACAATTGAACTTCGAAATAAGTGAGTTATATATTACAACTGAGAAGGTCAAGAAATTACGAGCTCTATAATATGCATTTTGTAAGTTAATTTTATGAAATGATTCCAAGTTTCAAATTTAATTTAATTTTTAATTCTAAAACAATCCTTTGATGAAACAATTGAACTTCGAAATAAGTGAGTTATATATTACAACTGAGAAGGTCAAGAAATTACGAGCTCTATAATATGTATTTTGTAAGTTAATTTTATGAAATGGTTCCAAGTTTCAAATTTAATTTAATTTTTAATTCTAAAACAATCCTTTGATGAAACAATTGAACTTCGAAATAAGTGAGTTATATATTACAACTGAGAAGGTCAAGAAATTACGAGCTCTATAATATGCATTTTGTAAGTTAATTTTATGAAATGATTCCAAGTTTCAAATTTAATTTAATTTTTAATTCTAAAACAATCCTTTGATGAAACAATTGAACTTCGAAATAAGTGAGTTATATATTACAACTGAGAAGGTCAAGAAATTACGAGCTCTATAATATGCATTTTGTAAGTTCATTTTATGAAATGATTCCAAGTTTCAAATTTAATTTAATTTTTAATTCTCAAACTGTCCTTCGATGACACAATTGGACTTAGAAATAAGTGCATCACGTATTACAATTGAGAAGGTCAAGAAATTACGAGCTCTATAATATGCATTTTGTAAGTTAATTTTATGAAATGGTTTCATGTTTCAAATTTCATTGAATTTTTAATTCTCAAACTGTCCTTCGATGACACAATTGGACTTAGAAATAAGTGCGTCACGTATTACAATTGAGAAGGTCAAGAAATTACGAGCTCTATAATATGCATTTTGTAAGTTAATTTTATGAAATGGTTCCATGTTTTGTAATGGTGTATATGTTCCCTAAGCAGCCTTTCCATTTGGCCAGTGTGTACGCCTAGCGGATGCGCTAGCTAGCTCGCCGGATGTGGGTGGGATCTTGGCCAAATAGCTGCTTATACCATCATAAATAATTTTCATGCGTACACCTCCCCCGCGACAAAATACGAACCTCCCCCTAGGTCCCACAACACCCGAACTCAATAATTAAATGATTAGACCTTCTTACTTTTCATTTCGCTTATCGTTTCTTTTTATTTTCAATATAACTTAACCTAAACAATTTGACCGATAGATACCGGCGATTTACACTAATCGCAAAAATAAATCCTATCATATACAGCGGCTTAATTCGAAAGTAAGCCTACAAACACCGTAGCATACTAATTTTGAAAGGCAAGTTATTATGCAAGTCGTCAGATAACACAACGACTTATAATATATAACAATATCGTAGTGATCTACGATCAACCAAGTGTCCTACTACTGTAATACTATGCATGTATAATAATGTGAAGATAAATATACATGTATACAGGTATATATATATGGTCCCTATAGGTGCATACGTATTCGTAGCTGGGTAAGTACATAAGTTCTAAATATTGTGCAAAGAATATTATGATATTTATATGAATGCATGTATATAATCATTTAAATAGGTGCATACGTAGTCGTAGCTGTGTAAGCATACAGTTGCTAAATATTAAAAGAAGGATATAATATATATATATAAATGCATGTATATATTCATTTAAATAGGTGCATACGTAGTCGTAGCTGTGTAAGCATATAGCTGCTAAATATTAAAAGAAGGATATAATATATATATATAAATGCATGTATATATTCATTTAAATAGGTGCATACGTAGTCGTAGCTGTGTAAGCATATAGTTACTAAATATTAAAAGAAGGATATAATATACATATATAAATGCATGTATATATTCATTTAAAATGGGTGCATACGTGTTCGTAGCCGGGTAAATATATAAGTGCTAAATATTATGCAAAGAATATTATGATGTTTATATAAATGCATGTATATAATCATTTAAATAGGTGCATACGTAGTCGTAGCTGGGTAAGTACATAAGTGCTAAATATTATGCAAAGAATATTATGATATTTATATAAATGCATGTATATAATCATTTAAATAGGTGCATACGTAGTCGTAGCTGGGTAAGCATATAGTTGCTAAATATTAAAAGAAGGATATAATATATATATATAAATGCATGTATATATTCATTTAAAATGGGTGCATACGTAGTCGTAGCTGTGTAAGCATATAGTTACTAAATATTAAAAGAAGGATATAATATACATATATAAATGCATGTATATATTCATTTAAATAGGTGCATACGTAGTCGTAGCTGTGTAAGCATATAGTTGCTAAATATTAAAAGAAGGATATAATATATATATATAAATGCATGTATATATTCATTTAAATAGGTGCATACGTAGTCGTAGCTGTGTAAGCATATAGTTGCTAAATATTAAAAGAAGGATATAATATATATATATAAATGCATGTATATATTCATTTAAATAGGTGCATACGTAGTCGTAGCCGAGTAAATATATAAGTGCTAAATATTATGCAAAGAATACTATGATGTTTATATAAATGCATGTATATATTCATTTAAAATGGGTGCATACGTAGTCGTAGCTGTGTAAGCATATAGTTACTAAATATTAAAAGAAGGATATAATATACATATATAAATGCATGTATATATTCATTTAAAATGGGTGCATACGTGTTCGTAGCCGGGTAAATATATAAGTGCTAAATATTATGCAAAGAATATTATGATGTTTATATAAATGCATGTATATAATCATTTAAATAGGTGCATACGTAGTCGTAGCTGGGTAAGTACATAAGTGCTAAATATTATGCAAAGAATATTATGATATTTATATAAATGCATGTATATAATCATTTAAATGGGTGCGTACGTAGTCGTAGCTGGGTAAGTACATAAGTTCTAAATATTAATATACTGGCTTAGGCACTGCCAGAACGGAGTGTGATTCGACGTGCAAAAAGGCGGCCTTCTACCTTTCCGAAACCGTCTCTTGCTTGCTGATGGTTCAAGTTTCCAATGGAGTCCTCGTTCGTGTGCGTTGAGACGTTCGGACTGAGTGGTTTGCGCAATGAAGGCGTTTCTGCCTTCCCCCCAACTTTCCGCACCACGTAGCACCAGATAATGCAATATATAACTGAAATCTTTTGGACACTTACTCAGAGATAGAGAAGGGGCTCCTATAAAGTTGAGGTTAGTGCATTCAGTGTGATTGACAATCCTGACCTCGTGGCAAATCTAATCCCACTAGATCCAGGCCATCCGGATATGAACCAGGATGTTTTTCAATATATTTAGGATTTCTTTTAATTTCTCCTCCGATTCCGCTGAGTCGCACTGTTTCTGTACTGGTGGCCCCACTCCCTAAAAATTTTCTTTAGTGATTTGCTTACTTACATAATAATGCTATAGGCGTTTCGCCCAACCTTACCTATCTCTGATTTGTTCCTTTCCGGTATTCTTTCTTTCGTGTTTTTCCCTATTTTTCTTTCCTTTTTTTTTTCTTATCTTCTTTCGTATTACTATTAATTTGTGTTTTAATATTTTATTTCGGCATTCCGCAGCAACAGCGTGCCGGGTTTCTTTTCAATTTTTATTTCTTGTCCACTACGTCTATGCGCTTTGGGTTCACCGATTAGAAGAAAGAAAAAAAATTCCACATACCCTGGCCAGTCCTTCTTTCTGACAGCACCAGCCTATCATGCCGTGTGTGTGAGCGAGGTGACTACACGGTTGCTCAATTCGCAATAAATTTAGTGCATGATGCTTGTTTACACTTGACTTGCCTTTCAGAGTTGTGGAGATTTTTTTTTTCTCTCAGTGAAGTGTGGCGCGTTGATATTGCACCGTCACAAAACAGATTTTTGGTGTAGTAATTACTAGCCAAGAATCTGAAGGTGCTCTTAAGTTGTTTCCTTACCGACATTAATTGGAAATATATCCTTTCCGTGAAAAGTACCCAATGACTTGCCGTTCATATCTTCCAGTATATAATAAGAACTACCCAGTTTAGTCTTTACTCTTGCTTTTAAAAACAGTGGTGCCAACTTGGCGTTGAACCCCTTTTGTGCATTGCTCTGAGTGAAATTACGACGGAAGACTAACTGACCTTTTCCATACGTTATCGGTCGGGACCGCAAGTTATATATTCTAGAATTATTGTTATATTCGGTTTGCATGTTCCTTTTGGCTCTCTCCCGAATTATACTTAGTTGGTCTCGATTTGCAATCTTGGTATCGACCCCTGACAGAAGGTCAAGGCTCCGAAGCAATTCATAGCTAGATCCATGTAGTAGCATGTTCTGCCCGAAAAGAAGGTAATACGGTGTACACTTAATAGACTGATGTGTCGAGTTCCTGAGTGCGCAACTAATGCTTGATATGTGTTCGTCCCAATCCGTTTGGTCCGGTTTGATATACACTCGTAATGCGGCAATGACAGATCTATTAACCCTTTCAGACGCATTTGCCTGGGGTGAATATAAAGCTGTACATACATGTTTGATGCCGTAGGTGGTTAAGAATGCTTCGAATTCGTTAGACTTGAACTGTGATCCATTGTCAGACACCAGTATTTCGGGGACGCCGAACGTATGAAAGATTTTGTTTTGAAGGTACAGACAAATAGGTTTCGCTGTGAACTTTTTCAGGGGTTCCAGGAAGTGGAACTTGCTAAAATGGTCCAGGACGATTAGTATTCCGACATTTCCCGACTTGGTTCTGGGATATGGTCCTAACAGGTCAACGTATAACCGCTGGAATGGCCGGTCTGAGACTGTTTGTTGACCCATGGGAGGGCGGAGAACCCGATTTGGTGGCTTTGTAGTTCGACATGCTTCACAGGATAAGACGTAATTCCGGACTTGTTTATACATTTTTGGCCAAAACAGGTGACGTCGAATACGCTCTAGCGTTTTGCCGATTCCTCCATGAGCTGCTGTCGGCGCATCATGAGCCCGTCGAATAATTTCCTCCGTCAATTCCATAGGCACCCAAAGCTTCCATTGGTCAAGGTCCTGAGTGCTGTCTATTGAGGATGGGTCCAGACGAATGTATACATAATCCCCCTCTACTTTTACATTTGGGAGCTTGGATCGCTTTGTCTTGACCTCTTGCTTCAATAACGCATAGTCAGCGGAAGTAAATGCTGGAGATGTTAAATCAATCTCTGGCCTAACGTCATTTAACCCGCAAATTTCGTCCGAGTAAACTCGCGATAGGGCATCCGGTACAACATTGGCTGTGCCACGTCTATGACTTATGGAGAAAGTGAAGCATTGCAACTTTAGAGCCCATCTAGCCAGTCGACCGCTGAGATCGCTTTGCCTCATTAACCACTGAAGACTCGCATGATCCGTGATCACCAAAAATTCTTGGCCCTCAATGTATGCTCTGAATTTCTTTATAGCCAATACTGCTGCCAGGCATTCCTGTTCGGTCACCGAGTAGTTCCGTTGGGCCTTATTAAGTTTCTGCGACATATACGCTACTGGTACCTCTTCACCGTTATCGTTCCTCTGCGCTAATACAGCGCCTACCCCCTGTTGACTTGCGTCACATTGTATTATAAATGGGCGCTGGAAATCCGGATTCATTAACACAGGTGCTGAGGTCAGTTTCACTTTCAGGTCAAGGAAAGCCTGATGGGCCTCTGGTGTCCATGTAAACCCTCGTGCTTTTTTGAGTAGATTTGTCAGTGGGCTTGATACTTCTGCAAAGTTTGCGATGAATCGTCGGTACCAGCCTGCCATTCCCAGGAATCTTCGAAGCTGTCGAACTGTAGATGGTATGGGAAATCCAGAAATTGCGGACACTTTTTCGGGATCGGTCCTCAGTACTCCATCTCCGACTATGTAACCTAAGTATTTAACCTCTTTGAGGCAAAAGTTACTCTTGGATACGTTGATTGTGAGTCCTGCCCGCCTAATGAGCTCAGCTATTTCGCCCAGTAGTAAGACATGTATGTCGAATTCCTCGGATATTAGTAATAGGTCATCCAAATAGACAAATACCTGTTCTCGCAGTCTGTTAGGAATCACTTTATCCATTAACCTACACATAGTCTGTGGAGCGTTGCATAATCCAAACGGCATTACCTTGAACTGGTACAGGGGTCTCCCAGGCACCGTAAATGCTGTCTTTTCACGGGAGTTTACCTCTAACGGGATCTGCCAGAACGCGTCCTTTAGATCTAGGCTGGAGATGAACTTGGCTTTGGGCAATCTGCTCAAAATGCCTTCGATATGTGGTAATGGGTAGGCATCCTTTTCTGTGATCAAGTTTACTTTTCGCGAATCCAAGCATAGACGAACCTTACCCGGTTTCCTGACGAGTACTACAGGAGAGCTCCATGCGCTGGTGGATTCCTCTATTACCCCCAGCTGAATCATTCGGTCGATCTCATTGTACATTAATTTTTCTATTGCAGGCGAAACCGGAAAGTGCCGCTGTTTGATAGGCTTGGCCTCTTTAACGTCAATTGTATGCTCCAAGAGCGTAGTTTTGCCTAATCCTTCCTTTTCAAACGATGGGAAGAGAAGTTTAACCTCCTCGAGTCGCCTGTGCTCGTCTTGCGACAGTTGGTGATTGTTTGCGCCGGGTTCCTTTTTATCTGTCTTATCTACATCCATACCAGCGATGATATTTGGTGCCAGTGAAAACTTCCGCCAAAAGTCGACACCCAGATAGAGGTTTTGCGTTAGGGAGGGTACTATAAACAGCTCGATTTCTCGGGTTTCATTTCGAAAGGAGATATCTACCTTCAGACTGCCTCTTACTGATTGGGAATTTCCATCTGCCGTTTTAATGTCATAACGGAATTGATTTATTTTCTGTGTTGATGCGAGGACCTCCCTAGCCAGGTCGGAGCCAATACAACTGATTGTTGCCCCACTGTCCAACAATCCCATTACCACTCTATTTAAAAGCTGCACTTGGGCGAAAGGTCGTAGATCATCTTCCACTGATAGTATAGCCGAAACTAAACGTCTTTGTGTCTCTTTTATCAATCTCTGGTACGCTCGCCTACGTAGAGTAGGTCTCTTGGGAATCTTGAAGCTGACCTCGATATTGTTAGGGCTGTTCCTGGGATCAGATGTTCTCCCGCATTTGGTATTATAATCATATGCACTGTCTTGATGGGGGTTGGTGATAGACTTTTTGGTTACAGCTGGCTGTAGATTTTTCTTTAGAGTAGGTCTTTTCGATATGTTTGTGGATGGTATTATTGGTTCCGAGGATTTGTCAGCGGATGTGGTCCCACATCCTTTCCCACGTTTCCCTGATTCCCACATTTCAAGCATTGGGGTCTGTATGTATTAGCTGCTCCACACCCGTAACAGAACACTCGCCTTTTTCCCAGACAGTTTTGATACCGATGTCCCGGTCTGTTACAATTCCAGCAAACGGGAACACTTAGCTGAGGTTTTCCCACCTCCTCTATCTTTGACATGGAATTTTGGTTTAGCGGCACATGTTCGTCATTTATTTCAGATATCTGTCTCCGAGGGTAAACCGCTCTTGTCACCGTAGGGGTCTTACGGAGATCCTCTATAAAACATTCATGTCGTCTGCATGATCGGCGTAACTGCGCTAGTGTCTTGAATTCTAGATGTAATAGCTCGTGCCTAAGGTCGTGTCGTAAATTCCGCAATGTAGTCTCGATTAGCTCCGATTCAGACATGGGATCGCGTAAGCGGTCCATCAAGGTCGAGATGGAATCGAAATACTCGTCAAAGCTTTCGTGGTCTTTCTGCTTTCGGCTGCGAATGAGCTCACGAATGTCGAAATCCGTCCTCAGGTCTTTGTACTGCCGTCTCAAGGCTTCGCAAAGGTCCGCCCAATAGATCGTTCGTACATTCTTATGATACCTCCAGTACCATTCGCGAGCTTTACCACCAAAGAACATGTGTGCATGTTGACACAGGGCCACAAAGTCGCCATTAAGCGACTGATATGTTAGAGCTTGAATTCTATAGATAAATTCCTCTACTGAAATTCCATTCGGAGAGGCCTCAAAATGCAAATTCCAGCTTTGAACGATCTTGCCAACCTTTTCGGAGTTTCCTCCAGTTTGGTGGTAATTACGTGTGAAGTTTCTTGTCGACTCCTCGGCCGGAGTATTCGGTGGCGGGTAATGTCCTGCTGGTGACCAAGGGTCGTCAAAACGAACTGAATTCACTGGTCGTGCACTTCGCGTTGTTTCATTGTCATCAGATCTAACGTTTGAGGTAAGCTGGCCTTGTAAAAATTGACTTAGTGTGTCGTTTATATAATCCTTGATGCTCCCCAACAATTCCTGTTTTTGGTTGGCCATCTCACCTTGCGTTATCTTAATAATGTCGTCTCTATAAGAGTGGGAGGAGTTCTTCTCCCTGGACAAGTCGGAATTCCCAAAATTAGATTGGCTGGTATTTCCCGAGATATTGAGTGGTAAGGATAGGTTTCCTCTTATATTTTGCGAAGGAGCAGTAAAGGACATATTCGTGATTTCTTCATTTGGTTTCGCGGATGTTATAACACCCGGTGAGTTTAGGTATAACGGTTGCCTCCTCGTCCCCATGGTTCGGGAATGTTTTGGCTTGGTACCACGCCCACCTCTAGAAGGCATCGCGGGGAATTTATGGGCCGGTCCGTTTTGGCCCTTTGACATTGGAGTGAAAGGGATGATGTCTCTTGCCTGACACTCCGCACGACAGTTTGGACAAAATGGTTGGTTGCTAATTGCGTCAATAATGCATAGCTTGTGGAACAAGTGGGCACACGGGGTTTTTGCAATTTCAATGTCTTGACCAAGCTCTTCCTTACAGACGCTACATATCAAGATGTCCTCCTGATTAAGCACAAGCAAGTTTTCCTCGCTACGAAAGACTGCCATTTCTAAGGTTAGTGAGGTACTAACAAAGCAAACTATTACTACTTTCCAGGTCTAGTGTGGAAGAAGGATAATTTCTATGATATGTTATGTTTAATATTTAAACAGGTAATTATTCTTTACTAAAATGATCAAGTATTGGGGTCTTTAACATTGAGTTCAGGTGTGCATCCTATGGGGGGGGTCGACGACAAATAGCTAGCCTGAGCCGACTAGACAAAAAAATTAAATAACCTACATTCCAAGCAAATAAGTAATTGCTACCGCGACGTAACTCGGTAATTGAACGGCAATTGGTAAACCTAACCAGCGGGCAACACCCCAAAAAAAAATTCTAAAATAACAAATGAGCGGTCGGTTATTCCGGGAGAAATCTACAAAATAATCCGAATTCCAGCTAAATATGATATCTCAAAAAAACTATCTCAAAAACTATACTTCCCAAAACAATTTAAGCGGTCAGCTATTCCGAAAGAAATCTACCAAATACCCGAATTCCAGCTAAATATAATATCTCAAAAACAACTATCTCCAAAAAAAAACTATACTTCCCAAAACAATTTAAGCGGTCAGCTATTCCGAAAGAAGTCTACAAAATACCCGAGTTCCAGCTAAATATAATATCTCAAAAAAAAACTATCTCCAAAAAATTATACTTCCCAAACAATTTAAGCGGTCAGCTATTCCGAAAGAAATCTACAAAATACCCGAGTTCCAGCTAAATATAATATCTCAAAAAAAAACTATCTCCAAAAAAAAACTATACTTCCCAAAACAATTTAAGCGGTCAGCTATTCCGAAAGAAGTCTACAAAATACCCGAATTCCAGCTAAATATAATATCTCAAAAAAAAACTATCTCAAAGAAACTATACTTCCCAAACCAATTTAATCAAGCCTAACCAATTACCGAGAATCTGCTGCGAAACAAGTCATGGCCTAAAATAGAGTATTATCTGTCATCCCCATGATACATCAGTCAACTAAATCCCTGCCCAGTGGACAGCTATTCTAGACGAAATCACGAAATACAACCGTATTCCTACCTGAATATCTTGACTCCACCAGCAAATCCGGTGAGGAGACAGACACACTGTCGCCAAAAAAAATAAAAAAACTCTAGATTACTATCACTAGAAGAGTGAATGGATGAATTTCTAAAGTCCAAAACCACGTTACGAAAATTCCGAACGGTATAAAGCCAGGTATCTTCTGGTCGCGAGTCAGTCAGTCAGTTGCTGCAACTCCCAAAATCCAAAAAGGATCAGTTAACAATCGCGACGAAATCAATTCCCAGGTTGTAACTCAAAATAAAATACAAAAAGTATTGGTAACCTATCGAATGATAGGCCCCACGTTGGGCGCCAATTTATGTAATGGTGTATATGTTCCCTAAGCAGCCTTTCCATTTGGCCAGTGTGTACGCCTAGCGGATGCGCTAGCTAGCTCGCCGGATGTGGGTGGGATCTTGGCCAAATAGCTGCTTATACCATCATAAATAATTTTCATGCGTACACCTCCCCCGCGACAAAATACGAACCTCCCCCTAGGTCCCACAACACCCGAACTCAATAATTAAATGATTAGACCTTCTTACTTTTCATTTCGCTTATCGTTTCTTTTTATTTTCAATATAACTTAACCTAAACAATTTGACCGATAGATACCGGCGATTTACACTAATCGCAAAAATAAATCCTATCATATACAGCGGCTTAATTCGAAAGTAAGCCTACAAACACCGTAGCATACTAATTTTGAAAGGCAAGTTATTATGCAAGTCGTCAGATAACACAACGACTTATAATATATAACAATATCGTAGTGATCTACGATCAACCAAGTGTCCTACTACTGTAATACTATGCATGTATAATAATGTGAAGATAAATATACATGTATACAGGTATATATATATGGTCCCTATAGGTGCATACGTATTCGTAGCTGGGTAAGTACATAAGTTCTAAATATTGTGCAAAGAATATTATGATATTTATATGAATGCATGTATATAATCATTTAAATAGGTTTATACGTAGTCGTAGCTGTGTAAGCATACAGTTGCTAAATATTAAAAGAAGGATATAATATATATATATAAATGCATGTATATATTCATTTAAATAGGTGCATACGTAGTCGTAGCTGTGTAAGCATATAGCTGCTAAATATTAAAAGAAGGATATAATATATATATATAAATGCATGTATATATTCATTTAAATAGGTGCATACGTAGTCGTAGCTGTGTAAGCATATAGTTACTAAATATTAAAAGAAGGATATAATATACATATATAAATGCATGTATATATTCATTTAAAATGGGTGCATACGTGTTCGTAGCCGGGTAAATATATAAGTGCTAAATATTATGCAAAGAATATTATGATGTTTATATAAATGCATGTATATAATCATTTAAATAGGTGCATACGTAGTCGTAGCTGGGTAAGTACATAAGTGCTAAATATTATGCAAAGAATATTATGATATTTATATAAATGCATGTATATAATCATTTAAATAGGTGCATACGTAGTCGTAGCTGGGTAAGCATATAGTTGCTAAATATTAAAAGAAGGATATAATATATATATATAAATGCATGTATATATTCATTTAAAATGGGTGCATACGTAGTCGTAGCTGTGTAAGCATATAGTTACTAAATATTAAAAGAAGGATATAATATACATATATAAATGCATGTATATATTCATTTAAATAGGTGCATACGTAGTCGTAGCTGTGTAAGCATATAGTTGCTAAATATTAAAAGAAGGATATAATATATATATATAAATGCATGTATATATTCATTTAAATAGGTGCATACGTAGTCGTAGCTGTGTAAGCATATAGTTGCTAAATATTAAAAGAAGGATATAATATATATATATAAATGCATGTATATATTCATTTAAATAGGTGCATACGTAGTAGTAGCCGAGTAAATATATAAGTGCTAAATATTATGCAAAGAATACTATGATGTTTATATAAATGCATGTATATATTCATTTAAAATGGGTGCATACGTAGTCGTAGCTGTGTAAGCATATAGTTACTAAATATTAAAAGAAGGATATAATATACATATATAAATGCATGTATATATTCATTTAAAATGGGTGCATACGTGTTCGTAGCCGGGTAAATATATAAGTGCTAAATATTATGCAAAGAATATTATGATGTTTATATAAATGCATGTATATAATCATTTAAATAGGTGCATACGTAGTCGTAGCTGGGTAAGTACATAAGTGCTAAATATTATGCAAAGAATATTATGATATTTATATAAATGCATGTATATAATCATTTAAATGGGTGCGTACGTAGTCGTAGCTGGGTAAGTACATAAGTTCTAAATATTAATATACTGGCTTAGGCACTGCCAGAACGGAGTGTGATTCGACGTGCAAAAAGGCGGCCTTCTACCTTTCCGAAACCGTCTCTTGCTTGCTGATGGTTCAAGTTTCCAATGGAGTCCTCGTTCGTGTGCGTTGAGACGTTCGGACTGAGTGGTTTGCGCAATGAAGGCGTTTCTGCCTTCCCCCCAACTTTCCGCACCACGTAGCACCAGATAATGCAATATATAACTGAAATCTTTTGGACACTTACTCAGAGATAGAGAAGGGGCTCCTATAAAGTTGAGGTTAGTGCATTCAGTGTGATTGACAATCCTGACCTCGTGGCAAATCTAATCCCACTAGATCCAGGCCATCCGGATATGAACCAGGATGTTTTTCAATATATTTAGGATTTCTTTTAATTTCTCCTCCGATTCCGCTGAGTCGCACTGTTTCTGTACTGGTGGCCCCACTCCCTAAAAATTTTCTTTAGTGATTTGCTTACTTACATAATAATGCTATAGGCGTTTCGCCCAACCTTACCTATCTCTGATTTGTTCCTTTCCGGTATTCTTTCTTTCGTGTTTTTCCCTATTTTTCTTTCCTTTTTTTTTTCTTATCTTCTTTCGTATTACTATTAATTTGTGTTTTAATATTTTATTTCGGCTTTCCGCAGCAACAGCGTGCCGGGTTTCTTTTCAATTTTTATTTCTTGTCCACTACGTCTATGCGCTTTGGGTTCACCGATTAGAAGAAAGAAAAAAAATTCCACATACCCTGGCCAGTCCTTCTTTCTGACAGCACCAGCCTATCATGCCGTGTGTGTGAGCGAGGTGACTACACGGTTGCTCAATTCGCAATAAATTTAGTGCATGATGCTTGTTTACACTTGACTTGCCTTTCAGAGTTGTGGAGATTTTTTTTTTCTCTCAGTGAAGTGTGGCGCGTTGATATTGCACCGTCACAGTTTCAAATTTCGTTGAATTTTTAATTCTCAAACTGTCCTTCGATGACACAATTGGACTTAGAAATAAGTGCGTCACGTATTACAATTGAGAAGGTCAAGAAATTACGAGCTCTATAATATGCTTTTTGTAAGTTAATTTTATGAAATGGTTCCATGTTTCAAATTTCGTTGAATTTTTAATTCTCAAACTGTCCTTCGATGACACAATTGGACTTAGAAATAAGTCCGTCACGTATTACAATTGAGAAGGTCAAGAAATTACGAGCTCTATAATATGCATTTTGTAAGTTAATTTTATGAAATGGTTCCATGTTTTAAATTTCATTGAATTTTTAATTCTCAAACTGTCCTTCGATGACACAATTGGACTTAGAAATAAGTGCGTCACGTATTACAATTGAGAAGGTCAAGAAATTACGAGCTCTATAATATGCATTTTGTAAGTTAATTTTATGAAATGATTCCAAGTTTCAAATTTAATTTAATTTTTAATTCTAAAACAGTCCTTTGATGACACAATTGGACTTCGAAATAAGTGCGTTATATATTACAGTTGAGAGGGTCAAGAAATTACGAGCTCTATAATATGCATTTTGTAAGTTAATTTTATGAAATGGTTCCATGTTTTAAATTTCAATGAATTTTTAATTCTCAAACTGTCCTTCGATGACACAATTGGACTTAGAAATAAGTGCGTCACGTATTACAATTGAGAAGGTCAAGAAATTACGAGCTCTATAATATGCATTTTGTAAGTTAATTTTATGAAATGATTCCAAGTTTCAAATTTAATTTAATTTTTAATTCTAAAACAGTCCTTTGATGACACAATTGGACTTCGAAATAAGTGCGTTATATATTACAGTTGAGAGGGTCAAGAAATTACGAGCTCTATAATATGCATTTTGTAAGTTAATTTTATGAAATGGTTCCATGTTTCAAATTTCGTTGAATTTTTAATTCTCAAACTGTCCTTCGATGACACAATTGGACTTAGAAATAAGTGCGTCACGTATTACAATTGAGAAGGTCAAGAAATTACGAGCTCTATAATATGCATTTTGTAAGTTAATTTTATGAAATGGTTCCATGTTTCAAATTTCGTTGAAAGTTTAATTCTCAAACTGTCCTTCGATGACACAATTGGAATTAGAAATAAGTGCGTCACGTATTACAATTGAGAAGGTCAAGAAATTACGAGCTCTATAATATGCATTTTGTAAGTTAATTTTATGAAATGGTTCCATGTTTCAAATTTCGTTGAATTTTTAATTCTCAAACTGTCCTTCGATGACACAATTGGACTTAGAAATAAGTGCGTAACGTATTACAATTAAGAAGGTCAAGAAATTACGAGCTCTATAATATGCATTTTGTAAGTTAATTTTATGAAATGGTTCCATGTTTTAAATTTCATTGAATTTTTAATTCTCAAACTGTCCTTCGATGACACAATTGGACTTAGAAATAAGTGCGTCACGTATTACAATTGAGAAGGTCAAGAAATTACGAGCTCTATAATATGCATTTTGTAAGTTAATTTTATGAAATGATTCCAAGTTTCAAATTTAATTTAATTTTAAATTCTAAAACAATCATTTGATGTAACAATTGAACTTCGAAATAAGTGAGTTATATATTACAACTGAGAAGGTCAAGAAATTACGAGCTCTATAATATGCATTTTGTAAGTTCATTTTATGAAATGATTCCAAGTTTCAAATTTAATTTAATTTTTAATTCTCAAACTGTCCTTCGATGACACAATTGGACTTAGAAATAAGTGCGTCACGTATTACAATTGAGAAGGTCAAGAAATTACGAGCTCTATAATATGCATTTTGTAAGTTAATTTTATGAAATGATTCCAAGTTTCAAATTTAATTTAATTTTTAATTCTAAAACAATCATTTGATGTAACAATTGAACTTCGAAATAAGTGAGTTATATATTACAACTGAGAAGGTCAAGAAATTACGAGCTCTATAATATGCATTTTGTAAGTTCATTTTATGAAATGATTCCAAGTTTCAAATTTCATTTAATTTTTAATTCTCAAACTGTCCTTCGATGACACAATTGGACTTAGAAATAAGTGCGTCACGTATTACAATTGAGAAGGTCAAGAAATTACGAGCTCTATAATATGCATTTTGTAAGTTAATTTTATGAAATGGTTCCATGTTTTAAATTTCATTGAATTTTTAATTCTCAAACTGTCCTTCGATGACACAATTGGACTTAGAAATAAGTGCGTCACGTATTACAATTGAGAAGGTCAAGAAATTACGAGCTCTATAATATGCATTTTGTAAGTTAATTTTATGAAATGATTCCAAGTTTCAAATTTAATTTAATTTTTAATTCTAAAACAATCATTTGATGTAACAATTGAACTTCGAAATAAGTGAGTTATATATTACAACTGAGAAGGTCAAGAAATTACGAGCTCTATAATATGCATTTTGTAAGTTCATTTTATGAAATGATTCCAAGTTTCAAATTTAATTTAATTTTTAATTCTCAAACTGTCCTTCGATGACACAATTGGACTTAGAAATAAGTGCGTCACGTATTACAATTGAGAAGGTCAAGAAATTACGAGCTCTATAATATGCATTTTGTAAGTTAATTTTATGAAATGATTCCAAGTTTCAAATTTAATTTAATTTTTAATTCTAAAACAATCATTTGATGTAACAATTGAACTTCGAAATAAGTGAGTTATATATTACAACTGAGAAGGTCAAGAAATTACGAGCTCTATAATATGCATTTTGTAAGTTCATTTTATGAAATGATTCCAAGTTTCAAATTTAATTTAATTTTTAATTCTCAAACTGTCCTTCGATGACACAATTGGACTTAGAAATAAGTGCGTCACGTATTACAATTGAGAAGGTCAAGAAATTACGAGCTCTATAATATGCATTTTGTAAGTTAATTTTATGAAATGGTTCCATGTTTTAAATTTCATTGAATTTTTAATTCTCAAACTGTCCTTCGATGACACAATTGGACTTAGAAATAAGTGCGTCACGTATTACAATTGAGAAGGTCAAGAAATTACGAGCTCTATAATATGCATTTTGTAAGTTAATTTTATGAAATGATTCCAAGTTTCAAATTTAATTTAATTTTTAATTCTCAAACTGTCCTTCGATGACACAATTGGACTTAGAAATAAGTGCGTCACGTATTACAATTGAGAAGGTCAAGAAATTACGAGCTCTATAATATGCATTTTGTAAGTTAATTTTATGAAATGGTTCCATGTTTTAAATTTCATTGAATTTTTAATTCTCAAACTGTCCTTCGATGACACAATTGGACTTAGAAATAAGTGCGTCACGTATTACAATTGAGAAGGTCAAGAAATTACGAGCTCTATAATATGCATTTTGTAAGTTAATTTTATGAAATGGTTCCATGTTTCAAATTTCGTTGAATTTTTAATTCTCAAACTGTCCTTCGATGACACAATTGGACTTAGAAATAAGTGCGTCACGTATTACAATTGAGAAGGTCAAGAAATTACGAGCTCTATAATATGCATTTTGTAAGTTAATTTTATGAAATGGTTCCATGTTTTAAATTTCATTGAATTTTTAATTCTCAAACTGTCCTTCGATGACACAATTGGACTTAGAAATAAGTGCGTCACGTATTACAATTGAGAAGGTCAAGAAATTACGAGCTCTATAATATGCATTTTGTAAGTTAATTTTATGAAATGATTCCAAGTTTCAAATTTAATTTAATTTTTAATTCTAAAACAGTCCTTTGATGACACAATTGGACTTCGAAATAAGTGCGTTATATATTACAGTTGAGAGGGTCAAGAAATTACGAGCTCTATAATATGCATTTTGTAAGTTAATTTTATGAAATGGTTCCATGTTTCAAATTTCGTTGAATTTTTAATTCTCAAACTGTCCTTCGATGACACAATTGGACTTAGAAATAAGTGCGTCACGTATTACAATTGAGAAGGTCAAGAAATTACGAGCTCTATAATATGCATTTTGTAATTTAATTTTATGAAATGGTTCCATGTTTCAAATTTCGTTGAATTTTTAATTCTCAAACTGTCCTTCGATGACACAATTGGACTTAGAAATAAGTGCGTCACGTATTACAATTGAGAAGGTCAAGAAATTACGAGCTCTATAATATGCATTTTGTAAGTTAATTTTATGAAATGATTCCATGTTTCAAATTTAATTTAATTTTTAATTCTAAAACAATCATTTGATGTAACAATTGAACTTCGAAATAAGTGAGTTATATATTACAACTGAGAAGGTCAAGAAATTACGAGCTCTATAATATGCATTTTGTAAGTTCATTTTATGAAATGATTCCAAGTTTCAAATTTAATTTAATTTTTAATTCTCAAACTGTCCTTCGATGACACAATTGGACTTAGAAATAAGTGCGTCACGTATTACAATTGAGAAGGTCAAGAAATTACGAGCTCTATAATATGCATTTTGTAAGTTAATTTTATGAAATGATTCCAAGTTTCAAATTTAATTTAATTTTTAATTCTAAAACAATCATTTGATGTAACAATTGAACTTCGAAATAAGTGAGTTATATATTACAACTGAGAAGGTCAAGAAATTACGAGCTCTATAATATGCATTTTGTAAGTTCATTTTATGAAATGATTCCAAGTTTCAAATTTAATTTAATTTTTAATTCTCAAACTGTCCTTCGATGACACAATTGGACTTAGAAATAAGTGCGTCACGTATTACAATTGAGAAGGTCAAGAAATTACGAGCTCTATAATATGCATTTTGTAAGTTAATTTTATGAAATGGTTCCATGTTTTAAATTTCATTGAATTTTTAATTCTCAAACTGTCCTTCGATGACACAATTGGACTTAGAAATAAGTGCGTCACGTATTACAATTGAGAAGGTCAAGAAATTACGAGCTCTATAATATGCATTTTGTAAGTTAATTTTATGAAATGATTCCAAGTTTCAAATTTAATTTAATTTTTAATTCTCAAACTGTCCTTCGATGACACAATTGGACTTAGAAATAAGTGCGTCACGTATTACAATTGAGAAGGTCAAGAAATTACGAGCTCTATAATATGCATTTTGTAAGTTAATTTTATGAAATGGTTCCATGTTTTAAATTTCATTGAATTTTTAATTCTCAAACTGTCCTTCGATGACACAATTGGACTTAGAAATAAGTGCGTCACGTATTACAATTGAGAAGGTCAAGAAATTACGAGCTCTATAATATGCATTTTGTAAGTTAATTTTATGAAATGGTTCCATGTTTCAAATTTCGTTGAATTTTTAATTCTCAAACTGTCCTTCGATGACACAATTGGACTTAGAAATAAGTGCGTCACGTATTACAATTGAGAAGGTCAAGAAATTACGAGCTCTATAATATGCATTTTGTAAGTTAATTTTATGAAATGGTTCCATGTTTTAAATTTCATTGAATTTTTAATTCTCAAACTGTCCTTCGATGACACAATTGGACTTAGAAATAAGTGCGTCACGTATTACAATTGAGAAGGTCAAGAAATTACGAGCTCTATAATATGCATTTTGTAAGTTAATTTTATGAAATGATTCCAAGTTTCAAATTTAATTTAATTTTTAATTCTAAAACAGTCCTTTGATGACACAATTGGACTTCGAAATAAGTGCGTTATATATTACAGTTGAGAGGGTCAAGAAATTACGAGCTCTATAATATGCATTTTGTAAGTTAATTTTATGAAATGGTTCCATGTTTCAAATTTCGTTGAATTTTTAATTCTCAAACTGTCCTTCGATGACACAATTGGACTTAGAAATAAGTGCGTCACGTATTACAATTGAGAAGGTCAAGAAATTACGAGCTCTATAATATGCATTTTGTAATTTAATTTTATGAAATGGTTCCATGTTTCAAATTTCGTTGAATTTTTAATTCTCAAACTGTCCTTCGATGACACAATTGGACTTAGAAATAAGTGCGTCACGTATTACAATTGAGAAGGTCAAGAAATTACGAGCTCTATAATATGCATTTTGTAAGTTAATTTTATGAAATGATTCCATGTTTCAAATTTAATTTAATTTTTAATTCTAAAACAATCATTTGATGTAACAATTGAACTTCGAAATAAGTGAGTTATATATTACAACTGAGAAGGTCAAGAAATTACGAGCTCTATAATATGCATTTTGTAAGTTAATTTTATGAAATGGTTCCATGTTTCAAATTTCGTTGAATTTTTAATTCTCAAACTGTCCTTCGATGACACAATTGGACTTAGAAATAAGTGCGTCACGTATTACAATTGAGAAGGTCAAGAAATTACGAGCTCTATAATATGCATTTTGTAAGTTAATTTTATGAAATGGTTCCATGTTTTAAATTTCATTGAATTTTTAATTCTCAAACTGTCCTTCGATGACACAATTGGACTTAGAAATAAGTGCGTCACGTATTACAATTGAGAAGGTCAAGAAATTACGAGCTCTATAATATGCATTTTGTAAGTTAATTTTATGAAATGGTTCCATGTTTCAAATTTCGTTGAATTTTTAATTCTCAAACTGTCCTTCGATGACACAATTGGACTTAGAAATAAGTGCGTCACGTATTACAATTGAGAAGGTCAAGAAATTACGAGCTCTATAATATGCATTTTGTAAGTTAATTTTATGAAATGGTTCCATGTTTCAAATTTCATTGAATTTTTAATTCTCAAACTGTCCTTCGATGACACAATTGGACTTAGAAATAAGTGCGTCACGTATTACAATTGAGAAGGTCAAGAAATTACGAGCTCTATAATATGCATTTTGTAAGTTAATTTTATGAAATGGTTCCATGTTTCAAATTTCATTGAATTTTTAATTCTCAAACTGTCCTTCGATGACACAATTGGACTTAGAAATAAGTGCGTCACGTATTACAATTGAGAAGGTCAAGAAATTACGAGCTCTATAATATGCATTTTGTAAGTTAATTTTATGAAATGGTTCCATGTTTCAAATTTCATTGAATTTTTAATTCTCAAACTGTCCTTCGATGACACAATTGGACTTATAAATAAGTGCGTTAGATATTACACTTGAGAATGTCAAGAAATTCCGAGCTCTATAATATGCATTTTGAAAGGTAATTTATGAAATGGTTCCATGTTTTAAATTTCATTGAATTTTTAATTCTCAAACTGTCCTTCGATGACACAATTGGACTTAGAAATAAGTGCGTCACGTATTACAATTGAGAAGGTCAAGAAATTACGAGCTCTATAATATGCATTTTGTAAGTTAATTTTATGAAATGGTTCCATGTTTCAAATTTTATTGAATTTTTAATTCTCAAACTGTCCTTCGATGACACAATTGGACTTAGAAATAAGTGCGTCACGTATTACAATTGAGAAGGTCAAGAAATTACGAGCTCTATAATGTGCATTTTGTAAGTTAATTTTATGAAATGGTTTCATGTTTCAAATTTCATTGAATTTTTAATTCTCAAACTGTCCTTCGATGACACAATTGGACTTAGAAATAAGTGCGTCACGTATTACAATTGAGAAGGTCAAGAAATTACGAGCTCTATAATATGCATTTTGTAAGTTAATTTTATGAAATGGTTCCATGTTTCAAATTTCATTGAATTTTTAATTCTCAAACTGTCCTTCGATGACACAATTGGACTTAGAAATAAGTGCGTCACGTATTACAATTGAGAAGGTCAAGAAATTACGAGCTCTATAATATGCATTTTGTAAGTTAATTTTATGAAATGGTTCCAAGTTTCAACTTTGGTTGAATTTTTATTTTAAAACAGTCCTTTGTTGACACAATTTGACTTATAAATAAGTGCGTTAGATATTACACTTGAGAATGTCAAGAAATTACGAGCTCTATAATATGTATTTTGTAAGTTAATTTATGAAATGGTTCCATGTTTTATATTTCATTGAATTTTTAATTCTCAAACTGTCCTTCGATGACACAATTGGACTTAGAAATAAGTGCGTCACGTATTACAATTGAGAAGGTCAAGAAATTACGAGCTCTATAATATGCATTTTGTAAGTTAATTTTATGAAATGGTTCCATGTTTCAAATTTCATTGAATTTTTAATTCTCAAACTGTCCTTCGATGACACAATTGGACTTATAAATAAGTGCGTTACATATTACAATTGAGAATTTCAAGAAATTACGAGCTCTATAATATGCATTTTGTAAGTTAATTTTATGAAATGGTTTCATGTTTTAAATTTCATTGAATTTTTAATTCTCAAACTGTCCTTCGATGACACAATTGGACTTAGAAATAAGTGCGTCACGTATTACAATTGAGAAGGTCAAGAAATTACGAGCTCTATAATATGCATTTTGTAAGTTAATTTTATGAAATGGTTCCAAGTTTCAAATTTGGTTGAATTTTTATTTTAAAACTGTCCTTTGTTGACACAATTGGACTTATAAATAAGTGCGTTAGATATTACTCTTGAGAATGTCAAGAAATTACGAGCTCTATAATATGTATTTTGTAAGTTAATTTATGAAATGGTTCCATGTTTTAAATTTCATTGAATTTTTAATTCTCAAACTGTCCTTCGATGACACAATTGGACTTAGAAATAAGTGCGTCACGTATTACAATTGAGAAGGTCAAGAAATTACGAGCTCTATAATATGCATTTTGTAAGTTAATTTTATGAAATGGTTCCATGTTTCAAATTTCATTGAATTTTTAATTCTCAAACTGTCCTTCGATGACACAATTGGACTTATAAATAAGTGCGTTACATATTACAATTGAGAATTTCAAGAAATTACGAGCTCTATAATATGCATTTTGTAAGTTAATTTTATGAAATGGTTTCATGTTTCAAATTTCATTGAATTTTTAATTCTCAAACTGTCCTTTGATGACACAATTGGACTTAGAAATAAGTGCGTCACGTATTACAATTGAGAAGGTCAAGAAATTACGAGCTCTATAATATGCATTTTGTAAGTTAATTTTATGAAATGGTTCCATGTTTCAAATTTCATTGAATTTTTAATTCTCAAACTGTCCTTCGATGACACAATTGGACTTATAAATAAGTGCGTTACATATTACAATTGAGAATTTCAAGAAATTACGAGCTCTATAATATGCATTTTGTAAGTTAATTTTATGAAATGGTTTCATGTTTCAAATTTCATTGAATTTTTAATTCTAAAACTGTCCTTTGATGACACAATTGGACTTAGAAATAAGTGCGTCACGTATTACAATTGAGAAGGTCAAGAAATTACGAGCTCTATAATATGCATTTTGTAAGTTAATTTTATGAAATGGTTCCAAGTTTCAAATTTGGTTGAATTTTTATTTTAAAACTGTCCTTTGTTGACACAATTGGACTTATAAATAAGTGCGTTAGATATTACTCTTGAGAATGTCAAGAAATTACGAGCTCTATAATATGTATTTTGTAAGTTAATTTATGAAATGGTTCCATGTTTTAAATTTCATTGAATTTTTAATTCTCAAACTGTCCTTCGATGACACAATTGGACTTAGAAATAAGTGCGTCACGTATTACAATTAAGAAGGTCAAGAAATTACGAGCTCTATAATATGCATTTTGTAAGTTAATTTTATGAAATGGTTCCATGTTTCAAATTTCATTGAATTTTTAATTCTCAAACTGTCCTTCGATGACACAATTGGACTTATAAATAAGTGCGTTACATATTACAATTGAGAATTTCAAGAAATTACGAGCTCTATAATATGCATTTTGTAAGTTAATTTTATGAAATGGTTTCATGTTTCAAATTTCATTGAATTTTTAATTCTCAAACTGTCCTTTGATGACACAATTGGACTTAGAAATAAGTGCGTCACGTATTACAATTGAGAAGGTCAAGAAATTACGAGCTCTATAATATGCATTTTGTAAGTTAATTTTATGAAATGGTTCCAAGTTTCAAATTTGGTTGAATTTTTATTTTAAAACTGTCCTTTGTTGACACAATTGGACTTATAAATAAGTGCGTTAGATATTACTCTTGAGAATGTCAAGAAATTACGAGCTCTATAATATGTATTTTGTAAGTTAATTTATGAAATGGTTCCATGTTTTAAATTTCATTGAATTTTTAATTCTCAAACTGTCCTTCGATGACACAATTGGACTTATAAATAAGTGCGTTACATATTACAATTGAGAATTTCAAGAAATTACGAGCTCTATAATATGCATTTTGTAAGTTAATTTTATGAAATGGTTTCATGTTTTAAATTTCATTGAATTTTTAATTCTCAAACTGTCCTTCGATGACACAATTGGACTTAGAAATAAGTGCGTCACGTATTACAATTGAGAAGGTCAAGAAATTACGAGCTCTATAATATGCATTTTGTAAGTTAATTTTATGAAATGGTTCCAAGTTTCAAATTTGGTTGAATTTTTATTTTAAAACTGTCCTTTGTTGACACAATTGGACTTATAAATAAGTGCGTCACGTATTACAATTGAGAAGGTCAAGAAATTACGAGCTCTATAATATGCATTTTGTAAGTTAATTTTATGAAATGGTTCCATGTTTCAAATTTCATTGAATTTTTAATTCTCAAACTGTCCTTCGATGACACAATTGGACTTATAAATAAGTGCGTTACATATTACAATTGAGAATTTCAAGAAATTACGAGCTCTTTAATATGCATTTTGTAAGTTAATTTTATGAAATGGTTTCATGTTTCAAATTTCATTGAATTTTTAATTCTCAAACTGTCCTTTGATGACACAATTGGACTTAGAAATAAGTGCGTCACGTATTACAATTGAGAAGGTCAAGAAATTACGAGCTCTATAATATGCATTTTGTAAGTTAATTTTATGAAATGGTTCCAAGTTTCAAATTTGGTTGAATTTTTATTTTAAAACTGTCCTTTGTTGACACAATTGGACTTATAAATAAGTGCGTTAGATATTAATCTTGAGAATGTCAAGAAATTACGAGCTCTATAATATGTATTTTGTAAGTTAATTTTATGAAATGGTTTCATGTTTTAAATTTCATTGAATTTTTAATTCTCAAACTGTCCTTCGATGACACAATTGGACTTATAAATAAGTGCGTTACATATTACAATTGAGAATTTCAAGAAATTACGAGCTCTATAATATGCATTTTGTAGGTTCATTTTATGAAATGATTCCAAGTTTCAAATTTAATTTAATTTTTAATTCTCAAACTGTCCTTCGATGACACAATTGGACTTAGAAATAAGTGCGTCACGTATTACAATTGAGAAGGTCAAGAAATTACGAGCTCTATAATATGCATTTTGTAAGTTAATTTTATGAAATGATTCCAAGTTTCAAATTTAATTTAATTTTTAATTCTAAAACAATCATTTGATGTAACAATTGAACTTCGAAATAAGTGAGTTATATATTACAACTGAGAAGGTCAAGAAATTACGAGCTCTATAATATGCATTTTGTAAGTTAATTTTATGAAATGGTTTCATGTTTCAAATTTCATTGAATTTTTAATTCTCAAACTGTCCTTTGATGACACAATTGGACTTAGAAATAAGTGCGTCACGTATTACAATTGAGAAGGTCAAGAAATTACGAGCTCTATAATATGCATTTTGTAAGTTAATTTTATGAAATGGTTCCATGTTTCAAATTTCATTGAATTTTTAATTCTCAAACTGTCCTTCGATGACACAATTGGACTTATAAATAAGTGCGTTACATATTACAATTGAGAATTTCAAGAAATTACGAGCTCTATAATATGCATTTTGTAAGTTAATTTTATGAAATGGTTTCATGTTTCAAATTTCATTGAATTTTTAATTCTCAAACTGTCCTTTGATGACACAATTGGACTTAGAAATAAGTGCGTCACGTATTACAATTGAGAAGGTCAAGAAATTACGAGCTCTATAATATGCATTTTGTAAGTTAATTTTATGAAATGGTTCCAAGTTTCAAATTTGGTTGAATTTTTATTTTAAAACTGTCCTTTGTTGACACAATTGGACTTATAAATAAGTGCGTTAGATATTACTCTTGAGAATGTCAAGAAATTACGAGCTCTATAATATGTATTTTGTAAGTTAATTTATGAAATGGTTCCATGTTTTAAATTTCATTGAATTTTTAATTCTCAAACTGTCCTTCGATGACACAATTGGACTTAGAAATAAGTGCGTCACGTATTACAATTGAGAAGGTCAAGAAATTACGAGCTCTATAATATGCATTTTGTAAGTTAATTTTATGAAATGGTTCCAAGTTTCAAATTTGGTTGAATTTTTAATTTAAAACTGTCCTTTGTTGACACAATTGGACTTATAAATAAGTGCGTTAGATATTACTCTTGAGAATGTCAAGAAATTACGAGCTCTATAATATGTATTTTGTAAGTTAATTTATGAAATGGTTCCATGTTTTAAATTTCATTGAATTTTTAATTCTCAAACTGTCCTTCGATGACACAATTGGACTTAGAAATAAGTGCGTCACGTATTACAATTGAGAAGGTCAAGAAATTACGAGCTCTATAATATGCATTTTGTAAGTTAATTTTATGAAATGATTCCAAGTTTCAAATTTAATTTAATTTTTAATTCTAAAACAATCATTTGATGTAACAATTGAACTTCGAAATAAGTGAGTTATATATTACAACTGAGAAGGTCAAGAAATTACGAGCTCTATAATATGCATTTTGTAAGTTAATTTTATGAAATGGTTTCATGTTTCAAATTTCATTGAATTTTTAATTCTCAAACTGTCCTTTGATGACACAATTGGACTTAGAAATAAGTGCGTCACGTATTACAATTGAGAAGGTCAAGAAATTACGAGCTCTATAATATGCATTTTGTAGGTTCATTTTATGAAATGATTCCAAGTTTCAAATTTAATTTAATTTTTAATTCTCAAACTGTCCTTCGATGACACAATTGGACTTAGAAATAAGTGCGTCACGTATTACAATTGAGAAGGTCAAGAAATTACGAGCTCTATAATATGCATTTTGTAAGTTAATTTTATGAAATGATTCCAAGTTTCAAATTTAATTTAATTTTTAATTCTAAAACAATCATTTGATGTAACAATTGAACTTCGAAATAAGTGAGTTATATATTACAACTGAGAAGGTCAAGAAATTACGAGCTCTATAATATGCATTTTGTAAGTTAATTTTATGAAATGGTTTCATGTTTCAAATTTCATTGAATTTTTAATTCTCAAACTGTCCTTTGATGACACAATTGGACTTAGAAATAAGTGCGTCACGTATTACAATTGAGAAGGTCAAGAAATTACGAGCTCTATAATATGCATTTTGTAAGTTAATTTTATGAAATGGTTCCAAGTTTCAAATTTGGTTGAATTTTTATTTTAAAACTGTCCTTTGTTGACACAATTGGACTTATAAATAAGTGCGTCACGTATTACAATTGAGAAGGTCAAGAAATTACGAGCTCTATAATATGCATTTTGTAAGTTAATTTTATGAAATGGTTCCATGTTTCAAATTTCATTGAATTTTTAATTCTCAAACTGTCCTTCGATGACACAATTGGACTTATAAATAAGTGCGTTACATATTACAATTGAGAATTTCAAGAAATTACGAGCTCTATAATATGCATTTTGTAAGTTAATTTTATGAAATGGTTTCATGTTTCAAATTTCATTGAATTTTTAATTCTCAAACTGTCCTTTGATGACACAATTGGACTTAGAAATAAGTGCGTCACGTATTACAATTGAGAAGGTCAAGAAATTACGAGCTCTATAATATGCATTTTGTAAGTTAATTTTATGAAATGGTTCCAAGTTTCAAATTTGGTTGAATTTTTATTTTAAAACTGTCCTTTGTTGACACAATTGGACTTATAAATAAGTGCGTTAGATATTACTCTTGAGAATGTCAAGAAATTACGAGCTCTATAATATGTATTTTGTAAGTTAATTTATGAAATGGTTCCATGTTTTAAATTTCATTGAATTTTTAATTCTCAAACTGTCCTTCGATGACACAATTGGACTTAGAAATAAGTGCGTCACGTATTACAATTGAGAAGGTCAAGAAATTACGAGCTCTATAATATGCATTTTGTAAGTTAATTTTATGAAATGGTTCCAAGTTTCAAATTTGGTTGAATTTTTATTTTAAAACTGTCCTTTGTTGACACAATTGGACTTATAAATAAGTGCGTTAGATATTACTCTTGAGAATGTCAAGAAATTACGAGCTCTATAATATGTATTTTGTAAGTTAATTTATGAAATGGTTCCATGTTTTAAATTTCATTGAATTTTTAATTCTCAAACTGTCCTTCGATGACACAATTGGACTTAGAAATAAGTGCGTCACGTATTACAATTGAGAAGGTCAAGAAATTACGAGCTCTATAATATGCATTTTGTAAGTTAATTTTATGAAATGGTTCCATGTTTCAAATTTTATTAAATTTTTAATTCTCAAACTGTCCTTCGATGACACAATTGGACTTAGAAATAAGTGCGTCACGTATTACAATTGAGAAGGTCAAGAAATTACGAGCTCTATAATATGCATTTTGTAAGTTAATTTTATAAAATGGTTCCATGTTTCAAATTTCATTGAATTTTTAATTCTCAAACTGTCCTTCGATGACACAATTGGACTTAGAAATAAGTGCGTCACGTATTACAATTGAGAAGGTCAAGAAATTACGAGCTCTATAATATGCATTTTGTAAGTTAATTTTATGAAATGGATCCATGTTTCAAATTTTATTGAATTTTTAATTCTCAAACTGTCCTTCGATGACACAATTGGACTTAGAAATAAGTGCGTCACGTATTACAATTGAGAAGGTCAAGAAATTACGAGCTCTATAATATGCATTTTGTAAGTTAATTTTATGAAATGGTTCCATGTTTCAAATTTCATTGAATTTTTAATTCTCAAACTGTCCTTCGATGACACAATTGGACTTATAAATAAGTGCGTTACATATTACAATTGAGAATTTCAAGAAATTACGAGCTCTATAATATGCATTTTGTAAGTTAATTTTATGAAATGGTTTCATGTTTCAAATTTCATTGAATTTTTAATTCTCAAACTGTCCTTTGATGACACAATTGGACTTAGAAATAAGTGCGTCACGTATTACAATTGAGAAGGTCAAGAAATTACGAGCTCTATAATATGCATTTTGTAAGTTAATTTTATGAAATGGTTCCATGTTTCAAATTTTATTGAATTTTTAATTCTCAAACTGTCCTTCGATGACACAATTGGACTTAGAAATAAGTGCGTCACGTATTACAATTGAGAAGGTCAAGAAATTACGAGCTCTATAATATGCATTTTGTAAGTTAATTTTATGAAATGGTTCCATGTTTCAAATTTCATTGAATTTTTAATTCTCAAACTGTCCTTCGATGACACAATTGGACTTAGAAATAAGTGCGTCACGTATTACAATTGAGAAGGTCAAGAAATTACGAGCTCTATAATATGCATTTTGTAAGTTAATTTTATGAAATGGTTCCATGTTTCAAATTTTATTGAATTTTTAATTCTCAAACTGTCCTTCGATGACACAATTGGACTTAGAAATAAGTGCGTCACGTATTACAATTGAGAAGGTCAAGAAATTACGAGCTCTATAATATGCATTTTGTAAGTTAATTTTATGAAATGGTTCCATGTTTCAAATTTCATTGAATTTTTAATTCTCAAACTGTCCTTCGATGACACAATTGGACTTATAAATAAGTGCGTTACATATTACAATTGAGAATTTCAAGAAATTACGAGCTCTATAATATGCATTTTGTAAGTTAATTTTATGAAATGGTTCCATGTTTCAAATTTTATTGAATTTTTAATTCTCAAACTGTCCTTCGATGACACAATTGGACTTAGAAATAAGTGCGTCACGTATTACAATTGAGAAGGTCAAGAAATTACGAGCTCTATAATATGCATTTTGTAAGTTAATTTTATGAAATGGTTCCATGTTTCAAATTTCATTGAATTTTTAATTCTCAAACTGTCCTTCGATGACACAATTGGACTTAGAAATAAGTGCGTCACGTATTACAATTGAGAAGGTCAAGAAATTACGAGCTCTATAATATGCATTTTGTAAGTTAATTTTATGAAATGGTTCCATGTTTCAAATTTTATTGAATTTTTAATTCTCAAACTGTCCTTCGATGACACAATTGGACTTAGAAATAAGTGCGTCACGTATTACAATTGAGAAGGTCAAGAAATTACGAGCTCTATAATATGCATTTTGTAAGTTAATTTTATGAAATGGTTCCATGTTTCAAATTTCATTGAATTTTTAATTCTCAAACTGTCCTTCGATGACACAATTGGACTTATAAATAAGTGCGTTACATATTACAATTGAGAATTTCAAGAAATTACGAGCTCTATAATATGCATTTTGTAAGTTAATTTTATGAAATGGTTTCATGTTTCAAATTTCATTGAATTTTTAATTCTCAAACTGTCCTTTGATGACACAATTGGACTTAGAAATAAGTGCGTCACGTATTACAATTGAGAAGGTCAAGAAATTACGAGCTCTATAATATGCATTTTGTAAGTTAATTTTATGAAATGGTTCCATGTTTCAAATTTCATTGAATTTTTATTTCTCAAACTGTCCTTCGATGACACAATTGGACTTAGAAATAAGTGCGTCACGTATTACAATTGAGAAGGTCAAGAAATTACGAGCTCTATAATATGCATTTTGTAAGTTAATTTTATGAAATGGTTTCATGTTTCAAATTTCATTGAATTTTTAATCCTCAAACTGTCCTTCGATGACACAATTGGACTTAGAAATAAGTGCGTCACGTATTACAATTGAGAAGGTCAAGAAATTACGAGCTCTATAATATGCATTTTGTAAGTTAATTTTATGAAATGGTTCCATGTTTCAAATTTTATTGAATTTTTAATTCTCAAACTGTCCTTCGATGACACAATTGGACTTAGAAATAAGTGCGTCACGTATTACAATTGAGAAGGTCAAGAAATTACGAGCTCTATAATATGCATTTTGTAAGTTAATTTTATGAAATGGTTCCAAGTTTCAAATTTGGTTGAATTTTTATTTTAAAACAGTCCTTTGTTGACACAATTGGACTTATAAATAAGTGCGTTAGATATTACTCTTGAGAATGTCAAGAAATTACGAGCTCTATAATATGCATTTTGTAAGTTAATTTTATGAAATGGTTCCATGTTTCAAATTTCATTGAATTTTTAATTCTCAAACTGTCCTTCGATGACACAATTGGACTTAGAAATAAGTGCGTCACGTATTACAATTGAGAAGGTCAAGAAATTACGAGCTCTATAATATGCATTTTGTAAGTTAATTTTATGAAATGGTTCCATGTTTCAAATTTTATTGAATTTTTAATTCTCAAACTGTCCTTCGATGACACAATTGGACTTAGAAATAAGTGCGTCACGTATTACAATTGAGAAGGTCAAGAAATTACGAGCTCTATAATATGCATTTTGTAAGTTAATTTTATGAAATGGTTCCATGTTTCAAATTTCATTGAATTTTTAATTCTCAAACTGTCCTTCGATGACACAATTGGACTTATAAATAAGTGCGTTACATATTACAATTGAGAATTTCAAGAAATTACGAGCTCTATAATATGCATTTTGTAAGTTAATTTTATGAAATGGTTTCATGTTTCAAATTTCATTGAATTTTTAATTCTCAAACTGTCCTTTGATGACACAATTGGACTTAGAAATAAGTGCGTCACGTATTACAATTGAGAAGGTCAAGAAATTACGAGCTCTATAATATGCATTTTGTAAGTTAATTTTATGAAATGGTTCCATGTTTCAAATTTCATTGAATTTTTATTTCTCAAACTGTCCTTCGATGACACAATTGGACTTAGAAATAAGTGCGTCACGTATTACAATTGAGAAGGTCAAGAAATTACGAGCTCTATAATATGCATTTTGTAAGTTAATTTTATGAAATGGTTTCATGTTTCAAATTTCATTGAATTTTTAATCCTCAAACTGTCCTTCGATGACACAATTGGACTTAGAAATAAGTGCGTCACGTATTACAATTGAGAAGGTCAAGAAATTACGAGCTCTATAATATGCATTTTGTAAGTTAATTTTATGAAATGGTTCCATGTTTCAAATTTTATTGAATTTTTAATTCTCAAACTGTCCTTCGATGACACAATTGGACTTAGAAATAAGTGCGTCACGTATTACAATTGAGAAGGTCAAGAAATTACGAGCTCTATAATATGCATTTTGTAAGTTAATTTTATGAAATGGTTCCAAGTTTCAAATTTGGTTGAATTTTTATTTTAAAACAGTCCTTTGTTGACACAATTGGACTTATAAATAAGTGCGTTAGATATTACTCTTGAGAATGTCAAGAAATTACGAGCTCTATAATATGCATTTTGTAAGTTAATTTTATGAAATGGTTCCATGTTTCAAATTTCATTGAATTTTTAATTCTCAAACTGTCCTTCGATGACACAATTGGACTTAGAAATAAGTGCGTCACGTATTACAATTGAGAAGGTCAAGAAATTACGAGCTCTATAATATGCATTTTGTAAGTTAATTTTATGAAATGGTTCCATGTTTCAAATTTCATTGAATTTTTAATTCTCAAACTGTCCTTCGATGACACAATTGGACTTATAAATAAGTGCGTTACATATTACAATTGAGAATTTCAAGAAATTACGAGCTCTATAATATGTATTTTGTAAGTTAATTTATGAAATGGTTCCATGTTTTAAATTTCATTGAATTTTTAATTCTCAAACTGTCCTTCGATGACACAATTGGACTTAGAAATAAGTGCGTCACGTATTACAATTGAGAAGGTCAAGAAATTACGAGCTCTATAATATGCATTTTGTAAGTTAATTTTATGAAATGGTTCCATGTTTCAAATTTCATTGAATTTTTAATTCTCAAACTGTCCTTCGATGACACAATTGGACTTAGAAATAAGTGCGTCACGTATTACAATTGAGAAGGTCAAGAAATTACGAGCTCTATAATATGTATTTTGTAAGTTAATTTATGAAATGGTTCCATGTTTTAAATTTCATTGAATTTTTAATTCTCAAACTGTCCTTCGATGACACAATTGGACTTAGAAATAAGTGCGTCACGTATTACAATTGAGAAGGTCAAGAAATTACGAGCTCTATAATATGCATTTTGTAAGTTAATTTTATGAAATGGTTCCATGTTTCAAATTTCATTGAATTTTTAATTCTCAAACTGTCCTTCGATGACACAATTGGACTTATAAATAAGTGCGTTACATATTACAATTGAGAATTTCAAGAAATTACGAGCTCTATAATATGTATTTTGTAAGTTAATTTATGAAATGGTTCCATGTTTTAAATTTCATTGAATTTTTAATTCTCAAACTGTCCTTCGATGACACAATTGGACTTATAAATAAGTGCGTTACATATTACAATTGAGAATTTCAAGAAATTACGAGCTCTATAATATGTATTTTGTAAGTTAATTTATGAAATGGTTCCATGTTTTAAATTTCATTGAATTTTTAATTCTCAAACTGTCCTTTGATGACACAATTGGACTTAGAAATAAGTGCGTCACGTATTACAATTGAGAAGGTCAAGAAATTACGAGCTCTATAATATGCATTTTGTAAGTTAATTTTATGAAATGGTTCCATGTTTCAAATTTCATTGAATTTTTAATTCTCAAACTGTCCTTCGATGACACAATTGGACTTATAAATAAGTGCGTTACATATTACAATTGAGAATTTCAAGAAATTACGAGCTCTATAATATGTATTTTGTAAGTTAATTTATGAAATGGTTCCATGTTTTAAATTTCATTGAATTTTTAATTCTCAAACTGTCCTTCGATGACACAATTGGACTTAGAAATAAGTGCGTCACGTATTACAATTGAGAAGGTCAAGAAATTACGAGCTCTATAATATGCATTTTGTAAGTTAATTTTATGAAATGGTTCCATGTTTCAAATTTCATTGAATTTTTAATTCTCAAACTGTCCTTCGATGACACAATTGGACTTATAAATAAGTGCGTTACATATTACAATTGAGAATTTCAAGAAATTACGAGCTCTATAATATGCATTTTGTAAGTTAATTTTATGAAATGGTTTCATGTTTCAAATTTCATTGAATTTTTAATTCTAAAACTGTCCTTTGATGACACAATTGGACTTAGAAATAAGTGCGTCACGTATTACAATTGAGAAGGTCAAGAAATTACGAGCTCTATAATATGCATTTTGTAAGTTAATTTATGAAATGGTTCCATGTTTTAAATTTCATTGAATTTTTAATTCTCAAACTGTCCTTCGATGACACAATTGGACTTCGAAATAAGTGCGTTACATATTGCAATTGAGAAGGTCAAGAAATTACGAGCTCTATAATATGCATTTTGTAAGTTAATTTTATGAAATGGTTCCATGTTTCAAATTTCATTGAATTTTTAATTCTAAAACTGTCCTTCGATGACACAATTGGACTTCGAAATAAGTGCGTTACATATTGCAATTGAGAAGGTCAAGAAATTACGAGCTCTATAATATGCATTTTGTAAGTTAATTTTATGAAATGGTTCCATGTTTCAAATTTCATTGAATTTTTAATTCTCAAACTGTCCTTCGATGACACCATTTGACTTATAAATAAGTGCGTTACATATTACACTTGAGAAGGTCAAGAAATTACGAGCTCTATAATATGCATTTTGTAAGTTAATTTTATGAAATGTTTCCATGTTACAAATTTCATTGAATTTTTAATTCTAAAACTGTCCTTCGATGACACAATTGGACTTCGAAATAAGTGCGTTACATATTGCAATTGAGAAGGTCAAGAAATTACGAGCTCTATAATATGCATTTTGTAAGTTAATTTTATGAAATGGTTCCATGTTTCAAATTTCATTGAATTTTTAATTCTCAAACTGTCCTTCGATGACACAATTGGACTTATAAATAAGTGCGTTACATATTACACTTGAGAATGTCAAGAAATTACAAGCTCTATAATATGCATTTTGTAAGTTAATTTTATGAAATGGTTCCATGTTTCAAATTTCATTGAATTTTTAATTCTCAAACTGTCCTTCGATGACACCATTTGACTTATAAATAAGTGCGTTACATATTACACTTGAGAAGGTCAAGAAATTACGAGCTCTATAATATGCATTTTGTAAGTTAATTTTATGAAATGGTTCCATGTTTCAAATTTCATTAAATTTTTAATTCTCAAACTGTCCTTCGATGACACCATTTGACTTATAAATAAGTGCGTTACATATTACACTTGAGAAGGTCAAGAAATTACGAGCTCTATAATATGCATTTTGTAAGTTAATTTTATGAAATGTTTCCATGTTACAAATTTCATTGAATTTTTAATTCTAAAACTGTCCTTCGATGACACAATTGGACTTCGAAATAAGTGCGTTACATATTGCAATTGAGAAGGTCAAGAAATTACGAGCTCTATAATATGCATTTTGTAAGTTAATTTTATGAAATGGTTCCATGTTTCAAATTTCATTGAATTTTTAATTCTCAAACTGTCCTTCGATGACACAATTGGACTTATAAATAAGTGCGTTACATATTACACTTGAGAATGTCAAGAAATTACAAGCTCTATAATATGCATTTTGTAAGTTAATTTTATGAAATGGTTCCATGTTTCAAATTTCATTGAATTTTTAATTCTCAAACTGTCCTTCGATGACACCATTTGACTTATAAATAAGTGCGTTACATATTACACTTGAGAAGGTCAAGAAATTACGAGCTCTATAATATGCATTTTGTAAGTTAATTTTATGAAATGGTTCCATGTTTCAAATTTCATTAAATTTTTAATTCTCAAACTGTCCTTCGATGACACCATTTGACTTATAAATAAGTGCGTTACATATTACACTTGAGAAGGTCAAGAAATTACGAGCTCTATAATATGCATTTTGTAAGTTAATTTTATGAAATGGTTCCATGTTTCAAATTTCATTGAATTTTTAATTCTCAAACTGTCCTTCGATGACACCATTTGACTTATAAATAAGTGCGTTACATATTACACTTGAGAAGGTCAAGAAATTACGAGCTCTATAATATGCATTTTGTAAGTTAATTTTATGAAATGGTTCCATGTTTCAAATTTCATTGAATTTTTAATTCTCAAACTGTCCTTCGATGACACCATTTGACTTATAAATAAGTGCGTTACATATTACACTTGAGAATGTCAAGAAATTACGAGCTCTATAATATGCATTTTGTAAGTTAATTTTATGAAATGGTTTCATGTTTCAAATTTCATTGAATTTTTAATTCTCAAACTGTCCTTCGATGACACAATTGGACTTCGAAATAAGTGCGTTACATATTACACTTGAGAATGTCAAGAAATTACGAGCTCTATAATATGCATTTTGTAAGTTAATTTTATGAAATGGTTCCATTTTTCAAATTTCATTGAATTTTTAATTCTAAAACTGTCCTTCGATGACACAATTGGACTTCGAAATAAGTGCGTTACATATTGCAATTGAGAAGGTCAAGAAATTACGAGCTCTATAATATGCATTTTGTAAGTTAATTTTATGAAATGGTTCCATGTTTTAAATTTCATTGAATTTTTAATTCTCAAACTGTCCTTCGATGACAATTGGTTTTCGAAATAAGTGCGTTACATATTGCAATTGAGAAGGTCAAGAAATTACGAGCTCTATAATATGCATTTTGTAAGTTAATTTTATGAAATGGTTCCATGTTTCAAATTTCATTGAATTTTTAATTCTCAAACTGTCCTTCGATGACACCATTTGACTTATAAATAAGTGCGTTACATATTACACTTGAGAATGTCAAGAAATTACAAGCTCTATAATATGCATTTTGTAAGTTAATTTTATGAAATGGTTTCATGTTTCAAATTTCATTGAATTTTTAATTCTAAAACTGTCCTTCGATGACACAATTGGACTTCGAAATAAGTGCGTTACATATTGCAATTGAGAAGGTCAAGAAATTACGAGCTCTATAATATGCATTTTGTAAGTTAATTTTATGAAATGGTTTCATGTTTCAAATTTCATTGAATTTTTAATTCTAAAACTGTCCTTCGATGACACAATTGGACTTCGAAATAAGTGCGTTACATATTGCAATTGAGAAGGTCAAGAAATTACGAGCTCTATAATATGCATTTTGTAAGTTAATTTATGAAATGGTTCCATGTTTTAAATTTCATTGAATTTTTAATTCTCAAACTGTCCTTCGATGACACAATTGGACTTCGAAATAAGTGCGTTACATATTGCAATTGAGAAGGTCAAGAAATTACGAGCTCTATAATATGCATTTTGTAAGTTAATTTTATGAAATGGTTCCATGTTTCAAATTTCATTGAATTTTTAATTCTCAAACTGTCCTTCGATGACACCATTGGACTTATAAATAAGTGCGTTACATATTACACTTGAGAATGTCAAGAAATTACGAGCTCTATAATATGCATTTTGTAAGTTAATTTTATGAAATGGTTCCATGTTTCAAATTTCATTGAATTTTTAATTCTCAAACTGTCCTTCGATGACACCATTGGACTTCGAAATAAGTGCGTTACATATTGCAATTGAGAAGGTCAAGAAATTACGAGCTCTATAATATGCATTTTGTAAGTTAATTTATGAAATGGTTCCATGTTTTAAATTTCATTGAATTTTTAATTCTCAAACTGTCCTTCGATGACACAATTGGACTTCGAAATAAGTGCGTTACATATTGCAATTGAGAAGGTCAAGAAATTACGAGCTCTATAATATGCATTTTGTAAGTTAATTTTATGAAATGGTTCCATGTTTCAAATTTCATTGAATTTTTAATTCTCAAACTGTCCTTCGATGACACCATTGGACTTAAAAATAAGTGCGTTACATATTACACTTGAGAATGTCAAGAAATTACGAGCTCTATAATATGCATTTTGTAAGTTAATTTTATGAAATGGTTCCAAGTTTCAAATTTGGTTGAATTTTTATTTTAAAACTGTCCTTTGTTGACACAATTGGACTTATAAATAAGTGCGTCACGTATTACAATTGAGAAGGTCAAGAAATTACGAGCTCTATAATATGCATTTTGTAAGTTAATTTTATGAAATGGTTCCATGTTTCAAATTTCATTGAATTTTTAATTCTCAAACTGTCCTTCGATGACACAATTGGACTTATAAATAAGTGCGTTACATATTACAATTGAGAATTTCAAGAAATTACGAGCTCTTTAATATGCATTTTGTAAGTTAATTTTATGAAATGGTTTCATGTTTCAAATTTCATTGAATTTTTAATTCTCAAACTGTCCTTTGATGACACAATTGGACTTAGAAATAAGTGCGTCACGTATTAAAATTGAGAAGGTCAAGAAATTACGAGCTCTATAATATGCATTTTGTAAGTTAATTTTATGAAATGGTTCCAAGTTTCAAATTTGGTTGAATTTTTATTTTAAAACTGTCCTTTGTTGACACAATTGGACTTATAAATAAGTGCGTTAGATATTACTCTTGAGAATGTCAAGAAATTACGAGCTCTATAATATGTATTTTGTAAGTTAATTTTATGAAATGGTTTCATGTTTTAAATTTCATTGAATTTTTAATTCTCAAACTGTCCTTCGATGACACAATTGGACTTATAAATAAGTGCGTTACATATTACAATTGAGAATTTCAAGAAATTACGAGCTCTATAATATGCATTTTGTAAGTTCATTTTATGAAATGATTCCAAGTTTCAAATTTAATTTAATTTTTAATTCTCAAACTGTCCTTCGATGATACAATTGGACTTAGAAATAAGTGCGTCACGTATTACAATTGAGAAGGTCAAGAAATTACGAGCTCTATAATATGCATTTTGTAAGTTAATTTATGAAATGGTTCCATGTTTTAAATTTCATTGAATTTTTAATTCTCAAACTGTCCTTCGATGACACAATTGGACTTAGAAATAAGTGCGTCACGTATTACAATTGAGAAGGTCAAGAAATTACGAGCTCTATAATATGCATTTTGTAAGTTAATTTATGAAATGGTTCCATGTTTTAAATTTCATTGAATTTTTAATTCTCAAACTGTCCTTCGATGACACAATTGGACTTAGAAATAAGTGCGTCACGTATTACAATTGAGAAGGTCAAGAAATTACAAGCTCTATAATATGCATTTTGTAAGTTAATTTTATGAAATGGTTCCATGTTTTAAATTTCATTGAATTTTTAATTCTCAAACTGTCCTTCGATGACACAATTGGACTTAGAAATAAGTGCGTCACGTATTACAATTGAGAAGGTCAAGAAATTACGAGCTCTATAATATGCATTTTGTAAGTTAATTTTATGAAATGGTTCCATGTTTCAAATTTCGTTGAATTTTTAATTCTCAAACTGTCCTTCGATGACACAATTGGACTTAGAAATAAGTGCGTCACGTATTACAATTGAGAAGGTCAAGAAATTACGAGCTCTATAATATGCATTTTGTAAGTTAATTTTATGAAATGGTTCCATGTTTCAAATTTCGTTGAATTTTTAATTCTCAAACTGTCCTTCGATGACACAATTGGACTTAGAAATAAGTGCGTCACGTATTACAATTGAGAAGGTCAAGAAATTACGAGCTCTATAATATGCATTTTGTAAGTTAATTTATGAAATGGTTCCATGTTTTAAATTTCATTGAATTTTTAATTCTCAAACTGTCCTTCGATCACACAATTGGACTTAGAAATAAGTGCGTCACGTATTACAATTGAGAAGGTCAAGAAATTACGAGCTCTATAATATGCATTTTGTAAGTTAATTTTATGAAATGGTTCCATGTTTTAAATTTCATTGAATTTTTAATTCTCAAACTGTCCTTCGATGACACAATTGGACTTAGAAATAAGTGCGTCACGTATTACAATTGAGAAGGTCAAGAAATTACGAGCTCTATAATATGCATTTTGTAAGTTAATTTTATGAAATGGTTCCATGTTTCAAATTTCGTTGAATTTTTAATTCTCAAACTGTCCTTCGATGACACAATTGGACTTAGAAATAAGTGCGTCACGTATTACAATTGAGAAGGTCAAGAAATTACGAGCTCTATAATATGCATTTTGTAAGTTAATTTTATGAAATGGTTCCATGTTTTAAATTTCATTGAATTTTTAATTCTCAAACTGTCCTTCGATCACACAATTGGACTTAGAAATAAGTGCGTCACGTATTACAATTGAGAAGGTCAAGAAATTACGAGCTCTATAATATGCATTTTGTAAGTTAATTTTATGAAATGGTTCCATGTTTTAAATTTCATTGAATTTTTAATTCTCAAACTGTCCTTCGATGACACAATTGGACTTAGAAATAAGTGCGTCACGTATTACAATTGAGAAGGTCAAGAAATTACGAGCTCTATAATATGCATTTTGTAAGTTAATTTTATGAAATGGTTCCATGTTTCAAATTTCGTTGAATTTTTAATTCTCAAACTGTCCTTCGATGACACAATTGGACTTAGAAATAAGTGCGTCACGTATTACAATTGAGAAGGTCAAGAAATTACGAGCTCTATAATATGCATTTTGTAAGTTAATTTTATGAAATGGTTCCATGTTTCAAATTTCGTTGAATTTTTAATTCTCAAACTGTCCTTCGATGACACAATTGGACTTATAAATAAGTGCGTTAGATATTACTCTTGAGAATGTCAAGAAATTACGAGCTCTATAATATGCATTTTGTAAGTTCATTTTATGAAATGATTCCAAGTTTCAAATTTAATTTAATTTTTAATTCTCAAACTGTCCTTCGATGACACAATTGGACTTAGAAATAAGTGCGTCACGTATTACAATTGAGAAGGTCAAGAAATTACGAGCTCTATAATATGCATTTTGTAAGTTAATTTTATGAAATGGTTCCATGTTTTAAATTTCATTGAATTTTTAATTCTCAAACTGTCCTTCGATGACACAATTGGACTTAGAAATAAGTGCGTCACGTATTACAATTGAGAAGGTCAAGAAATTACGAGCTCTATAATATGCATTTTGTAAGTTCATTTTATGAAATGATTCCAAGTTTCAAATTTAATTTAATTTTTAATTCTAAAACAGTCCTTTGATGACACAATTGGACTTCGAAATAAGTGCGTTATATATTACAGTTGAGAGGGTCAAGAAATTACGAGCTCTATAATATGCATTTTGTAAGTTAATTTTATGAAATGGTTCCATGTTTCAAATTTCGTTGAATTTTTAATTCTCAAACTGTCCTTCGATGACACAATTGGACTTAGAAATAAGTGCGTCACGTATTACAATTGAGAAGGTCAAGAAATTACGAGCTCTATAATATGCATTTTGTAAGTTAATTTTATGAAATGGTTCCATGTTTCAAATTTCGTTGAATTTTTAATTCTCAAACTGTCCTTCGATGACACAATTGGACTTAGAAATAAGTGCGTCACGTATTACAATTGAGAAGGTCAAGAAATTACGAGCTCTATAATATGCATTTTGTAAGTTAATTTTATGAAATGGTTCCATGTTTTAAATTTCATTGAATTTTTAATTCTCAAACTGTCCTTCGATGACACAATTGGACTTAGAAATAAGTGCGTCACGTATTACAATTGAGAAGGTCAAGAAATTACGAGCTCTATAATATGCATTTTGTAAGTTAATTTATGAAATGGTTCCATGTTTTAAATTTCATTGAATTTTTAAATCTCAAACTGTCCTTCGATGACACAATTGGACTTAGAAATAAGTGCGTCACGTATTACAATTGAGAAGGTCAAGAAATTACGAGCTCTATAATATGCATTTTGTAAGTTAATTTATGAAATGGTTCCATGTTTTAAATTTCATTGAATTTTTAATTCTCAAACTGTCCTTCGATGACACAATTGGACTTAGAAATAAGTGCGTCACGTATTACAATTGAGAAGGTCAAGAAATTACAAGCTCTATAATATGCATTTTGTAAGTTAATTTTATGAAATGGTTCCATGTTTTAAATTTCATTGAATTTTTAATTCTCAAACTGTCCTTCGATGACACAATTGGACTTAGAAATAAGTGCGTCACGTATTACAATTGAGAAGGTCAAGAAATTACGAGCTCTATAATATGCATTTTGTAAGTTAATTTTATGAAATGGTTCCATGTTTCAAATTTCGTTGAATTTTTAATTCTCAAACTGTCCTTCGATGACACAATTGGACTTAGAAATAAGTGCGTCACGTATTACAATTGAGAAGGTCAAGAAATTACGAGCTCTATAATATGCATTTTGTAAGTTAATTTTATGAAATGGTTCCATGTTTCAAATTTCGTTGAATTTTTAATTCTCAAACTGTCCTTCGATGACACAATTGGACTTAGAAATAAGTGCGTCACGTATTACAATTGAGAAGGTCAAGAAATTACGAGCTCTATAATATGCATTTTGTAAGTTAATTTATGAAATGGTTCCATGTTTTAAATTTCATTGAATTTTTAATTCTCAAACTGTCCTTCGATCACACAATTGGACTTAGAAATAAGTGCGTCACGTATTACAATTGAGAAGGTCAAGAAATTACGAGCTCTATAATATGCATTTTGTAAGTTAATTTTATGAAATGGTTCCATGTTTTAAATTTCATTGAATTTTTAATTCTCAAACTGTCCTTCGATGACACAATTGGACTTAGAAATAAGTGCGTCACGTATTACAATTGAGAAGGTCAAGAAATTACGAGCTCTATAATATGCATTTTGTAAGTTAATTTTATGAAATGGTTCCATGTTTCAAATTTCGTTGAATTTTTAATTCTCAAACTGTCCTTCGATGACACAATTGGACTTAGAAATAAGTGCGTCACGTATTACAATTGAGAAGGTCAAGAAATTACGAGCTCTATAATATGCATTTTGTAAGTTAATTTTATGAAATGGTTCCATGTTTCAAATTTCGTTGAATTTTTAATTCTCAAACTGTCCTTCGATGACACAATTGGACTTAGAAATAAGTGCGTCACGTATTACAATTGAGAAGGTCAAGAAATTACGAGCTCTATAATATGCATTTTGTAAGTTAATTTTATGAAATGGTTCCATGTTTCAAATTTCGTTGAATTTTTAATTCTCAAACTGTCCTTCGATGACACAATTGGACTTAGAAATAAGTGCGTCACGTATTACAATTGAGAAGGTCAAGAAATTACGAGCTCTATAATATGCATTTTGTAAGTTAATTTTATGAAATGGTTCCATGTTTTAAATTTCATTGAATTTTTAATTCTCAAACTGTCCTTCGATGACACAATTGGACTTAGAAATAAGTGCGTCACGTATTACAATTGAGAAGGTCAAGAAATTACGAGCTCTATAATATGCATTTTGTAAGTTAATTTTATGAAATGGTTCCATGTTTTAAATTTCATTGAATTTTTAATTCTCAAACTGTCCTTCGATGACACAATTGGACTTAGAAATAAGTGCGTCACGTATTACAATTGAGAAGGTCAAGAAATTACGAGCTCTATAATATGCATTTTGTAAGTTAATTTTATGAAATGGTTCCATGTTTCAAATTTCATTGAATTTTTATTTCTCAAACTGTCCTTCGATGACACAATTGGACTTAGAAATAAGTGCGTCACGTATTACAATTGAGAAGGTCAAGAAATTACGAGCTCTATAATATGCATTTTGTAAGTTAATTTTATGAAATGGTTCCATGTTTCAAATTTCATTGAATTTTTATTTCTCAAACTGTCCTTCGATGACACAATTGGACTTAGAAATAAGTGCGTCACGTATTACAATTGAGAAGGTCAAGAAATTACGAGCTCTATAATATGCATTTTGTAAGTTAATTTTATGAAATGGTTCCATGTTTCAAATTTCATTGAATTTTTATTTCTCAAACTGTCCTTCGATGACACAATTGGACTTAGAAATAAGTGCGTCACGTATTACAATTGAGAAGGTCAAGAAATTACGAGCTCTATAATATGCATTTTGTAAGTTAATTTTATGAAATGGTTCCATGTTTCAAATTTCGTTGAATTTTTAATTCTCAAACTGTCCTTCGATGACACAATTGGACTTAGAAATAAGTGCGTCACGTATTACAATTGAGAAGGTCAAGAAATTACGAGCTCTATAATATGCATTTTGTAAGTTAATTTTATGAAATGGTTCCATGTTTTAAATTTCGTTGAATTTTTAATTCTCAAACTGTCCTTCGATGACACAATTGGACTTAGAAATAAGTGCGTCACGTATTACAATTGAGAAGGTCAAGAAATTACGAGCTCTATAATATGCATTTTGTAAGTTAATTTTATGAAATGGTTCCATGTTTCAAATTTCGTTGAATTTTTAATTCTCAAACTGTCCTTCGATGACACAATTGGACTTAGAAATAAGTGCGTCACGTATTACAATTGAGAAGGTCAAGAAATTACGAGCTCTATAATATGCATTTTGTAAGTTAATTTTATGAAATGGTTCCATGTTTCAAATTTCGTTGAATTTTTAATTCTCAAACTGTCCTTCGATGACACAATTGGACTTAGAAATAAGTGCGTCACGTATTACAATTGAGAAGGTCAAGAAATTACGAGCTCTATAATATGCATTTTGTAAGTTAATTTTATGAAATGGTTCCATGTTTCAAATTTCATTGAATTTTTATTTCTCAAACTGTCCTTCGATGACACAATTGGACTTAGAAATAAGTGCGTCACGTATTACAATTGAGAAGGTCAAGAAATTACGAGCTCTATAATATGCATTTTGTAAGTTAATTTTATGAAATGGTTCCATGTTTCAAATTTCATTGAATTTTTATTTCTCAAACTGTCCTTCGATGACACAATTGGACTTAGAAATAAGTGCGTCACGTATTACAATTGAGAAGGTCAAGAAATTACGAGCTCTATAATATGCATTTTGTAAGTTAATTTTATGAAATGGTTCCATGTTTTAAATTTCATTGAATTTTTAATTCTCAAACTGTCCTTCGATGACACAATTGGACTTAGAAATAAGTGCGTCACGTATTACAATTGAGAAGGTCAAGAAATTACGAGCTCTATAATATGCATTTTGTAAGTTAATTTTATGAAATGGTTCCATGTTTTAAATTTCATTGAATTTTTAATTCTCAAACTGTCCTTCGATGACACAATTGGACTTAGAAATAAGTGCGTCACGTATTACAATTGAGAAGGTCAAGAAATTACGAGCTCTATAATATGCATTTTGTAAGTTAATTTTATGAAATGGTTCCATGTTTTAAATTTCATTGAATTTTTAATTCTCAAACTGTCCTTCGATGACACAATTGGACTTAGAAATAAGTGCGTCACGTATTACAATTGAGAAGGTCAAGAAATTACGAGCTCTATAATATGCATTTTGTAAGTTAATTTTATGAAATGGTTCCATGTTTTAAATTTCATTGAATTTTTAATTCTCAAACTGTCCTTCGATGACACAATTGGACTTAGAAATAAGTGCGTCACGTATTACAATTGAGAAGGTCAAGAAATTACGAGCTCTATAATATGCATTTTGTAAGTTAATTTTATGAAATGGTTCCATGTTTTAAATTTCATTGAATTTTTAATTCTCAAACTGTCCTTCGATGACACAATTGGACTTAGAAATAAGTGCGTCACGTATTACAATTGAGAAGGTCAAGAAATTACGAGCTCTATAATATGCATTTTGTAAGTTAATTTTATGAAATGGTTCCATGTTTCAAATTTCGTTGAATTTTTAATTCTCAAACTGTCCTTCGATGACACAATTGGACTTAGAAATAAGTGCGTCACGTATTACAATTGAGAAGGTCAAGAAATTACGAGCTCTATAATATGCATTTTGTAAGTTAATTTTATGAAATGGTTCCATGTTTCAAATTTCATTGAATTTTTATTTCTCAAACTGTCCTTCGATGACACAATTGGACTTAGAAATAAGTGCGTCACGTATTACAATTGAGAAGGTCAAGAAATTACGAGCTCTATAATATGCATTTTGTAAGTTAATTTTATGAAATGGTTCCATGTTTCAAATTTCATTGAATTTTTATTTCTCAAACTGTCCTTCGATGACACAATTGGACTTAGAAATAAGTGCGTCACGTATTACAATTGAGAAGGTCAAGAAATTACGAGCTCTATAATATGCATTTTGTAAGTTAATTTTATGAAATGGTTCCATGTTTCAAATTTCGTTGAATTTTTAATTCTCAAACTGTCCTTCGATGACACAATTGGACTTAGAAATAAGTGCGTCACGTATTACAATTGAGAAGGTCAAGAAATTACGAGCTCTATAATATGCATTTTGTAAGTTAATTTTATGAAATGGTTCCATGTTTCAAATTTCGTTGAATTTTTAATTCTCAAACTGTCCTTCGATGACACAATTGGACTTAGAAATAAGTGCGTCACGTATTACAATTGAGAAGGTCAAGAAATTACGAGCTCTATAATATGCATTTTGTAAGTTAATTTTATGAAATGGTTCCATGTTTCAAATTTCATTGAATTTTTATTTCTCAAACTGTCCTTCGATGACACAATTGGACTTAGAAATAAGTGCGTCACGTATTACAATTGAGAAGGTCAAGAAATTACGAGCTCTATAATATGCATTTTGTAAGTTAATTTTATGAAATGGTTCCATGTTTCAAATTTCATTGAATTTTTATTTCTCAAACTGTCCTTCGATGACACAATTGGACTTAGAAATAAGTGCGTCACGTATTACAATTGAGAAGGTCAAGAAATTACGAGCTCTATAATATGCATTTTGTAAGTTAATTTTATGAAATGGTTCCATGTTTCAAATTTCGTTGAATTTTTAATTCTCAAACTGTCCTTCGATGACACAATTGGACTTAGAAATAAGTGCGTCACGTATTACAATTGAGAAGGTCAAGAAATTACGAGCTCTATAATATGCATTTTGTAAGTTAATTTTATGAAATGGTTCCATGTTTCAAATTTCATTGAATTTTTATTTCTCAAACTGTCCTTCGATGACACAATTGGACTTAGAAATAAGTGCGTCACGTATTACAATTGAGAAGGTCAAGAAATTACGAGCTCTATAATATGCATTTTGTAAGTTAATTTTATGAAATGGTTCCATGTTTCAAATTTCATTGAATTTTTAATTCTCAAACTGTCCTTCGATGACACAATTGGACTTAGAAATAAGTGCGTCACGTATTACAATTGAGAAGGTCAAGAAATTACGAGCTCTATAATATGCATTTTGTAAGTTAATTTTATGAAATGGTTCCATGTTTCAAATTTCATTGAATTTTTAATTCTCAAACTGTCCTTCGATGACACAATTGGACTTATAAATAAGTGCGTTAGATATTACACTTGAGAATGTCAAGAAATTCCGAGCTCTATAATATGCATTTTGAAAGGTAATTTATGAAATGGTTCCATGTTTTAAATTTCATTGAATTTTTAATTCTCAAACTGTCCTTCGATGACACAATTGGACTTAGAAATAAGTGCGTCACGTATTACAATTGAGAAGGTCAAGAAATTACGAGCTCTATAATATGCATTTTGTAAGTTAATTTTATGAAATGGTTCCATGTTTCAAATTTTATTGAATTTTTAATTCTCAAACTGTCCTTCGATGACACAATTGGACTTAGAAATAAGTGCGTCACGTATTACAATTGAGAAGGTCAAGAAATTACGAGCTCTATAATGTGCATTTTGTAAGTTAATTTTATGAAATGGTTTCATGTTTTAAATTTCATTGAATTTTTAATTCTCAAACTGTCCTTCGATGACACAATTGGACTTAGAAATAAGTGCGTCACGTATTACAATTGAGAAGGTCAAGAAATTACGAGCTCTATAATATGCATTTTGTAAGTTAATTTTATGAAATGGTTCCATGTTTCAAATTTCATTGAATTTTTAATTCTCAAACTGTCCTTCGATGACACAATTGGACTTAGAAATAAGTGCGTCACATATTACAATTGAGAAGGTCAAGAAATTACGAGCTCTATAATATGCATTTTGTAAGTTAATTTTATGAAATGGTTCCAAGTTTCAACTTTGGTTGAATTTTTATTTTAAAACAGTCCTTTGTTGACACAATTGGACTTATAAATAAGTGCGTTAGATATTACACTTGAGAATGTCAAGAAATTACGAGCTCTATAATATGTATTTTGTAAGTTAATTTATGAAATGGTTCCATGTTTTATATTTCATTGAATTTTTAATTCTCAAACTGTCCTTCGATGACACAATTGGACTTAGAAATAAGTGCGTCACGTATTACAATTGAGAAGGTCAAGAAATTACGAGCTCTATAATATGCATTTTGTAAGTTAATTTTATGAAATGGTTCCATGTTTCAAATTTCATTGAATTTTTAATTCTCAAACTGTCCTTCGATGACACAATTGGACTTATAAATAAGTGCGTTACATATTACAATTGAGAATTTCAAGAAATTACGAGCTCTATAATATGCATTTTGTAAGTTAATTTTATGAAATGGTTTCATGTTTTAAATTTCATTGAATTTTTAATTCTCAAACTGTCCTTCGATGACACAATTGGACTTAGAAATAAGTGCGTCACGTATTACAATTGAGAAGGTCAAGAAATTACGAGCTCTATAATATGCATTTTGTAAGTTAATTTTATGAAATGGTTCCAAGTTTCAAATTTGGTTGAATTTTTATTTTAAAACTGTCCTTTGTTGACACAATTGGACTTATAAATAAGTGCGTTAGATATTACTCTTGAGAATGTCAAGAAATTACGAGCTCTATAATATGTATTTTGTAAGTTAATTTATGAAATGGTTCCATGTTTTAAATTTCATTGAATTTTTAATTCTCAAACTGTCCTTCGATGACACAATTGGACTTAGAAATAAGTGCGTCACGTATTACAATTGAGAAGGTCAAGAAATTACGAGCTCTATAATATGCATTTTGTAAGTTAATTTTATGAAATGGTTCCATGTTTCAAATTTCATTGAATTTTTAATTCTCAAACTGTCCTTCGATGACACAATTGGACTTATAAATAAGTGCGTTACATATTACAATTGAGAATTTCAAGAAATTACGAGCTCTATAATATGCATTTTGTAAGTTAATTTTATGAAATGGTTTCATGTTTCAAATTTCATTGAATTTTTAATTCTCAAACTGTCCTTTGATGACACAATTGGACTTAGAAATAAGTGCGTCACGTATTACAATTGAGAAGGTCAAGAAATTACGAGCTCTATAATATGCATTTTGTAAGTTAATTTTATGAAATGGTTCCAAGTTTCAAATTTGGTTGAATTTTTATTTTAAAACTGTCCTTTGTTGACACAATTGGACTTATAAATAAGTGCGTCACGTATTACAATTGAGAAGGTCAAGAAATTACGAGCTCTATAATATGCATTTTGTAAGTTAATTTTATGAAATGGTTCCAAGTTTCAAATTTGGTTGAATTTTTATTTTAAAACTGTCCTTTGTTGACACAATTGGACTTATAAATAAGTGCGTTAGATATTACTCTTGAGAATGTCAAGAAATTACGAGCTCTATAATATGTATTTTGTAAGTTAATTTTATGAAATGGTTTCATATTTTAAATTTCATTGAATTTTTAATTCTCAAACTGTCCTTCGATGACACAATTGGACTTAGAAATAAGTGCGTCACGTATTACAATTGAGAAGGTCAAGAAATTACGAGCTCTATAATATGCATTTTGTAAGTTAATTTTATGAAATGGTTCCAAGTTTCAAATTTGGTTGAATTTTTATTTTAAAACTGTCCTTTGTTGACACAATTGGACTTATAAATAAGTGCGTCACGTATTACAATTGAGAAGGTCAAGAAATTACGAGCTCTATAATATGCATTTTGTAAGTTAATTTTATGAAATGGTTCCATGTTTCAAATTTCATTGAATTTTTAATTCTCAAACTGTCCTTCGATGACACAATTGGACTTATAAATAAGTGCGTTACATATTACAATTGAGAATTTCAAGAAATTACGAGCTCTTTAATATGCATTTTGTAAGTTAATTTTATGAAATGGTTTCATGTTTCAAATTTCATTGAATTTTTAATTCTCAAACTGTCCTTTGATGACACAATTGGACTTAGAAATAAGTGCGTCACGTATTACAATTGAGAAGGTCAAGAAATTACGAGCTCTATAATATGCATTTTGTAAGTTAATTTTATGAAATGATTCCAAGTTTCAAATTTAATTTAATTTTTAATTCTAAAACATTCATTTGATGTAACAATTGAACTTCGAAATAAGTGAGTTATATATTACAACTGAGAAGGTCAAGAAATTACGAGCTCTATAATATGCATTTTGTAAGTTAATTTTATGAAATGGTTTCATGTTTCAAATTTCATTGAATTTTTAATTCTCAAACTGTCCTTTGATGACACAATTGGACTTAGAAATAAGTGCGTCACGTATTACAATTGAGAAGGTCAAGAAATTACGAGCTCTATAATATGCATTTTGTAAGTTAATTTTATGAAATGGTTCCATGTTTCAAATTTCATTGAATTTTTAATTCTCAAACTGTCCTTCGATGACACAATTGGACTTATAAATAAGTGCGTTACATATTACAATTGAGAATTTCAAGAAATTACGAGCTCTATAATATGCATTTTGTAAGTTAATTTTATGAAATGGTTTCATGTTTCAAATTTCATTGAATTTTTAATTCTCAAACTGTCCTTTGATGACACAATTGGACTTAGAAATAAGTGCGTCACGTTTTACAATTGAGAAGGTCAAGAAATTACGAGCTCTATAATATGCATTTTGTAAGTTAATTTTATGAAATGGTTCCAAGTTTCAAATTTGGTTGAATTTTTATTTTAAAACTGTCCTTTGTTGACACAATTGGACTTATAAATAAGTGCGTCACGTATTACAATTGAGAAGGTCAAGAAATTACGAGCTCTATAATATGCATTTTGTAAGTTAATTTTATGAAATGGTTCCATGTTTCAAATTTCATTGAATTTTTAATTCTCAAACTGTCCTTCGATGACACAATTGGACTTATAAATAAGTGCGTTACATATTACAATTGAGAATTTCAAGAAATTACGAGCTCTATAATATGCATTTTGTAAGTTAATTTTATGAAATGGTTTCATGTTTCAAATTTCATTGAATTTTTAATTCTCAAACTGTCCTTTGATGACACAATTGGACTTAGAAATAAGTGCGTCACGTATTACAATTGAGAAGGTCAAGAAATTACGAGCTCTATAATATGCATTTTGTAAGTTAATTTTATGAAATGGTTCCAAGTTTCAAATTTGGTTGAATTTTTATTTTAAAACTGTCCTTTGTTGACACAATTGGACTTATAAATAAGTGCGTTAGATATTACTCTTGAGAATGTCAAGAAATTACGAGCTCTATAATATGTATTTTGTAAGTTAATTTATGAAATGGTTCCATGTTTTAAATTTCATTGAATTTTTAATTCTCAAACTGTCCTTCGATGACACAATTGGACTTAGAAATAAGTGCGTCACGTATTACAATTGAGAAGGTCAAGAAATTACGAGCTCTATAATATGCATTTTGTAAGTTAATTTTATGAAATGGTTCCAAGTTTCAAATTTGGTTGAATTTTTATTTTAAAACTGTCCTTTGTTGACACAATTGGACTTATAAATAAGTGCGTTAGATATTACTCTTGAGAATGTCAAGAAATTACGAGCTCTATAATATGTATTTTGTAAGTTAATTTATGAAATGGTTCCATGTTTTAAATTTCATTGAATTTTTAATTCTCAAACTGTCCTTCGATGACACAATTGGACTTAGAAATAAGTGCGTCACGTATTACAATTGAGAAGGTCAAGAAATTACGAGCTCTATAATATGCATTTTGTAAGTTAATTTTATGAAATGGTTCCATGTTTCAAATTTTATTGAATTTTTAATTCTCAAACTGTCCTTCGATGACACAATTGGACTTAGAAATAAGTGCGTCACGTATTACAATTGAGAAGGTCAAGAAATTACGAGCTCTATAATATGCATTTTGTAAGTTAATTTTATGAAATGGTTCCATGTTTCAAATTTCATTGAATTTTTAATTCTCAAACTGTCCTTCGATGACACAATTGGACTTAGAAATAAGTGCGTCACGTATTACAATTGAGAAGGTCAAGAAATTACGAGCTCTATAATATGCATTTTGTAAGTTAATTTTATGAAATGGTTCCATGTTTCAAATTTCATTGAATTTTTAATTCTCAAACTGTCCTTCGATGACACAATTGGACTTATAAATAAGTGCGTTACATATTACAATTGAGAATTTCAAGAAATTACGAGCTCTATAATATGCATTTTGTAAGTTAATTTTATGAAATGGTTCCATGTTTCAAATTTCATTGAATTTTTAATTCTCAAACTGTCCTTCGATGACACAATTGGACTTATAAATAAGTGCGTTACATATTACAATTGAGAATTTCAAGAAATTACGAGCTCTATAATATGCATTTTGTAAGTTAATTTTATGAAATGGTTCCATGTTTCAAATTTCATTGAATTTTTAATTCTCAAACTGTCCTTCGATGACACAATTGGACTTAGAAATAAGTGCGTCACGTATTACAATTGAGAAGGTCAAGAAATTACGAGCTCTATAATATGCATTTTGTAAGTTAATTTTATGAAATGGTTCCATGTTTCAAATTTTATTGAATTTTTAATTCTCAAACTGTCCTTCGATGACACAATTGGACTTATAAATAAGTGCGTTACATATTACAATTGAGAATTTCAAGAAATTACGAGCTCTATAATATGCATTTTGTAAGTTAATTTTATGAAATGGTTCCATGTTTCAAATTTCATTGAATTTTTAATTCTCAAACTGTCCTTCGATGACACAATTGGACTTAGAAATAAGTGCGTCACGTATTACAATTGAGAAGGTCAAGAAATTACGAGCTCTATAATATGCATTTTGTAAGTTAATTTTATGAAATGGTTCCATGTTTCAAATTTCATTGAATTTTTAATTCTCAAACTGTCCTTCGATGACACAATTGGACTTATAAATAAGTGCGTTACATATTACAATTGAGAATTTCAAGAAATTACGAGCTCTATAATATGCATTTTGTAAGTTAATTTTATGAAATGGTTCCATGTTTCAAATTTCATTGAATTTTTAATTCTCAAACTGTCCTTCGATGACACAATTGGACTTAGAAATAAGTGCGTCACGTATTACAATTGAGAAGGTCAAGAAATTACGAGCTCTATAATATGCATTTTGTAAGTTAATTTTATGAAATGATTCCAAGTTTCAAATTTAATTTAATTTTTAATTCTAAAACAATCATTTGATGTAACAATTGAACTTCGAAATAAGTGAGTTATATATTACAACTGAGAAGGTCAAGAAATTACGAGCTCTATAATATGCATTTTGTAAGTTAATTTTATAAAATGGTTTCATGTTTCAAATTTCATTGAATTTTTAATTCTCAAACTGTCCTTTGATGACACAATTGGACTTAGAAATAAGTGCGTCACGTATTACAATTGAGAAGGTCAAGAAATTACGAGCTCTATAATATGCATTTTGTAAGTTAATTTTATGAAATGGTTCCATGTTTCAAATTTCATTGAATTTTTAATTCTCAAACTGTCCTTCGATGACACAATTGGACTTAGAAATAAGTGCGTCACGTATTACAATTGAGAAGGTCAAGAAATTACGAGCTCTATAATATGCATTTTGTAAGTTAATTTTATGAAATGGTTCCATGTTTCAAATTTCATTGAATTTTTAATTCTCAAACTGTCCTTCGATGACACAATTGGACTTAGAAATAAGTGCGTCACGTATTACAATTGAGAAGGTCAAGAAATTACGAGCTCTATAATATGCATTTTGTAAGTTAATTTTATGAAATGGTTCCATGTTTCAAATTTCATTGAATTTTTAATTCTCAAACTGTCCTTCGATGACACAATTGGACTTATAAATAAGTGCGTTACATATTACAATTGAGAATTTCAAGAAATTACGAGCTCTATAATATGCATTTTGTAAGTTAATTTTATGAAATGGTTCCATGTTTCAAATTTCATTGAATTTTTAATTCTCAAACTGTCCTTCGATGACACAATTGGACTTATAAATAAGTGCGTTACATATTACAATTGAGAATTTCAAGAAATTACGAGCTCTATAATATGCATTTTGTAAGTTAATTTTATGAAATGGTTCCATGTTTCAAATTTCATTGAATTTTTAATTCTCAAACTGTCCTTCGATGACACAATTGGACTTATAAATAAGTGCGTTACATATTACAATTGAGAATTTCAAGAAATTACGAGCTCTATAATATGCATTTTGTAAGTTAATTTTATGAAATGGTTCCATGTTTCAAATTTCATTGAATTTTTAATTCTCAAACTGTCCTTCGATGACACAATTGGACTTAGAAATAAGTGCGTCACGTATTACAATTGAGAAGGTCAAGAAATTACGAGCTCTATAATATGCATTTTGTAAGTTAATTTTATGAAATGATTCCAAGTTTCAAATTTAATTTAATTTTTAATTCTAAAACAATCATTTGATGTAACAATTGAACTTCGAAATAAGTGAGTTATATATTACAACTGAGAAGGTCAAGAAATTACGAGCTCTATAATATGCATTTTGTAAGTTAATTTTATGAAATGGTTTCATGTTTCAAATTTCATTGAATTTTTAATTCTCAAACTGTCCTTTGATGACACAATTGGACTTAGAAATAAGTGCGTCACGTATTACAATTGAGAAGGTCAAGAAATTACGAGCTCTATAATATGCATTTTGTAAGTTAATTTTATGAAATGGTTCCATGTTTCAAATTTTATTGAATTTTTAATTCTCAAACTGTCCTTTGATGACACAATTGGACTTAGAAATAAGTGCGTCACGTATTACAATTGAGAAGGTCAAGAAATTACGAGCTCTATAATATGCATTTTGTAAGTTAATTTTATGAAATGGTTTCATGTTTCAAATTTCATTGAATTTTTAATTCTCAAACTGTCCTTTGATGACACAATTGGACTTAGAAATAAGTGCGTCACGTATTACAATTGAGAAGGTCAAGAAATTACGAGCTCTATAATATGCATTTTGTAAGTTAATTTTATGAAATGGTTTCATGTTTCAAATTTCATTGAATTTTTAATTCTCAAACTGTCCTTTGATGACACAATTGGACTTAGAAATAAGTGCGTCACGTATTACAATTGAGAAGGTCAAGAAATTACGAGCTCTATAATATGCATTTTGTAAGTTAATTTTATGAAATGATTCCAAGTTTCAAATTTAATTTAATTTTTAATTCTAAAACAATCATTTGATGTAACAATTGAACTTCGAAATAAGTGAGTTATATATTACAACTGAGAAGGTCAAGAAATTACGAGCTCTATAATATGCATTTTGTAAGTTAATTTTATGAAATGGTTTCATGTTTCAAATTTCATTGAATTTTTAATTCTCAAACTGTCCTTTGATGACACAATTGGACTTAGAAATAAGTGCGTCACGTATTACAATTGAGAAGGTCAAGAAATTACGAGCTCTATAATATGCATTTTGTAAGTTAATTTTATGAAATGGTTCCATGTTTCAAATTTCATTGAATTTTTAATTCTCAAACTGTCCTTCGATGACACAATTGGACTTATAAATAAGTGCGTTACATATTACAATTGAGAATTTCAAGAAATTACGAGCTCTATAATATGCATTTTGTAAGTTAATTTTATGAAATGGTTTCATGTTTCAAATTTCATTGAATTTTTAATTTTCAAACTGTCCTTTGATGACACAATTGGACTTAGAAATAAGTGCGTCACGTATTACAATTGAGAAGGTCAAGAAATTACGAGCTCTATAATATGCATTTTGTAAGTTAATTTTATGAAATGGTTCCAAGTTTCAAATTTGGTTGAATTTTTATTTTAAAACTGTCCTTTGTTGACACAATTGGACTTATAAATAAGTGCGTCACGTATTACAATTGAGAAGGTCAAGAAATTACGAGCTCTATAATATGCATTTTGTAAGTTAATTTTATGAAATGGTTCCATGTTTCAAATTTCATTGAATTTTTAATTCTCAAACTGTCCTTCGATGACACAATTGGACTTATAAATAAGTGCGTTACATATTACAATTGAGAATTTCAAGAAATTACGAGCTCTATAATATGCATTTTGTAAGTTAATTTTATGAAATGGTTTCATGTTTCAAATTTCATTGAATTTTTAATTCTCAAACTGTCCTTTGATGACACAATTGGACTTAGAAATAAGTGCGTCACGTATTACAATTGAGAAGGTCAAGAAATTACGAGCTCTATAATATGCATTTTGTAAGTTAATTTTATGAAATGGTTCCAAGTTTCAAATTTGGTTGAATTTTTATTTTAAAACTGTCCTTTGTTGACACAATTGGACTTATAAATAAGTGCGTTAGATATTACTCTTGAGAATGTCAAGAAATTACGAGCTCTATAATATGTATTTTGTAAGTTAATTTATGAAATGGTTCCATGTTTTAAATTTCATTGAATTTTTAATTCTCAAACTGTCCTTCGATGACACAATTGGACTTAGAAATAAGTGCGTCACGTATTACAATTGAGAAGGTCAAGAAATTACGAGCTCTATAATATGCATTTTGTAAGTTAATTTTATGAAATGGTTCCAAGTTTCAAATTTGGTTGAATTTTTATTTTAAAACTGTCCTTTGTTGACACAATTGGACTTATAAATAAGTGCGTTAGATATTACTCTTGAGAATGTCAAGAAATTACGAGCTCTATAATATGTATTTTGTAAGTTAATTTATGAAATGGTTCCATGTTTTAAATTTCATTGAATTTTTAATTCTCAAACTGTCCTTCGATGACACAATTGGACTTAGAAATAAGTGCGTCACGTATTACAATTGAGAAGGTCAAGAAATTACGAGCTCTATAATATGCATTTTGTAAGTTAATTTTATGAAATGGTTCCATGTTTCAAATTTCATTGAATTTTTAATTCTCAAACTGTCCTTCGATGACACAATTGGACTTATAAATAAGTGCGTTACATATTACAATTGAGAATTTCAAGAAATTACGAGCTCTATAATATGCATTTTGTAAGTTAATTTTATGAAATGGTTTCATGTTTCAAATTTCATTGAATTTTTAATTCTCAAACTGTCCTTTGATGACACAATTGGACTTAGAAATAAGTGCGTCACGTATTACAATTGAGAAGGTCAAGAAATTACGAGCTCTATAATATGCATTTTGTAAGTTAATTTTATGAAATGGTTCCATGTTTCAAATTTCATTGAATTTTTAATTCTCAAACTGTCCTTCGATGACACAATTGGACTTATAAATAAGTGCGTTACATATTACAATTGAGAATTTCAAGAAATTACGAGCTCTATAATATGCATTTTGTAAGTTAATTTTATGAAATGGTTTCATGTTTCAAATTTCATTGAATTTTTAATTCTCAAACTGTCCTTCGATGACACAATTGGACTTAGAAATAAGTGCGTCACGTATTACAATTGAGAAGGTCAAGAAATTACGAGCTCTATAATATGCATTTTGTAAGTTAATTTTATGAAATGGTTCCAAGTTTCAAATTTGGTTGAATTTTTATTTTAAAACAGTCCTTTGTTGACACCATTTGACTTATAAATAAGTGCGTTAGATATTACTCTTGAGAATGTCAAGAAATTACGAGCTCTATAATATGCAATTGAGAAGGTCAAGAAATTACGAGCTCTATAATATGCATTTTGTAAGTTAATTTTATGAAATGGTTCCATGTTTTAAATTTCATTGAATTTTTAATTCTAAAACTGTCCTTCGATGACACAATTGGACTTCGAAATAAGTGCGTTACATATTGCAATTGAGAAGGTCAAGAAATTACGAGCTCTATAATATGCATTTTGTAAGTTAATTTTATGAAATGGTTCCATGTTTCAAATTTCATTGAATTTTTAATTCTAAAACTGTCCTTCGATGACACAATTGGACTTCGAAATAAGTGCGTTACATATTGCAATTGAGAATGTCAAGAAATTACGAGCTCTATAATATGCATTTTGTAAGTTAATTTTATGAAATGGTTCCATGTTTCAAATTTCATTGAATTTTTAATTCTCAAACTGTCCTTCGATGACACCATTTGACTTATAAATAAGTGCGTTACATATTACAATTGAGAAGGTCAAGAAATTACGAGCTCTATAATATGCATTTTGTAAGTTAATTTTATGAAATGGTTCCATGTTTCAAATTTCATTGAATTTTTAATTCTCAAACTGTCCTTCGATGACACCATTTGACTTATAAATAAGTGCGTTACATATTACACTTGAGAATGTCAAGAAATTACAAGCTCTATAATATGCATTTTGTAAGTTAATTTTATGAAATGGTTCCATGTTTTAAATTTCATTGAATTTTTAATTCTCAAACTGTCCTTCGATGACACCATTTGACTTATAAATAAGTGCGTTACATATTACACTTGAGAAGGTCAAGAAATTACGAGCTCTATAATATGCATTTTGTAAGTTAATTTTATGAAATGGTTCCATGTTTCAAATTTCATTGAATTTTTAATTCTCAAACTGTCCTTCGATGACACCATTTGACTTATAAATAAGTGCGTTACATATTACAATTGAGAAGGTCAAGAAATTACGAGCTCTATAATATGCATTTTGTAAGTTAATTTTATGAAATGGTTCCATGTTTCAAATTTCATTGAATTTTTAATTCTAAAACTGTCCTTCGATGACACAATTGGACTTCGAAATAAGTGCGTTACATATTACACTTGAGAATGTCAAGAAATTACGAGCTCTATAATATGCATTTTGTAAGTTAATTTTATGAAATGGTTTCATGTTTCAAATTTCATTGAATTTTTAATTCTCAAACTGTCCTTCGATGACACAATTGGACTTCGAAATAAGTGCGTTACATATTACACTTGAGAATGTCAAGAAATTACGAGCTCTATAATATGCATTTTGTAAGTTAATTTTATGAAATGGTTTCATGTTTCAAATTTCATTGAATTTTTAATTCTCAAACTGTCCTTCGATGACACAATTGGACTTCGAAATAAGTGCGTTACATATTACACTTGAGAATGTCAAGAAATTACGAGCTCTATAATATGCATTTTGTAAGTTAATTTTATGAAATGGTTCCATGTTTCAAATTTCATTGAATTTTTAATTCTCAAACTGTCCTTCGATGACACCATTTGACTTATAAATAAGTGCGTTACATATTACAATTGAGAAGGTCAAGAAATTACGAGCTCTATAATATGCATTTTGTAAGTTAATTTTATGAAATGGTTCCATGTTTTAAATTTCATTGAATTTTTAATTCTAAAACTGTCCTTCGATGACACAATTGGACTTCGAAATAAGTGCGTTACATATTGCAATTGAGAAGGTCAAGAAATTACGAGCTCTATAATATGCATTTTGTAAGTTAATTTTATGAAATGGTTCCATGTTTCAAATTTCATTGAATTTTTAATTCTCAAACTGTCCTTCGATGACACCATTTGACTTATAAATAAGTGCGTTACATATTACAATTGAGAAGGTCAAGAAATTACGAGCTCTATAATATGCATTTTGTAAGTTAATTTTATGAAATGGTTCCATGTTTCAAATTTCATTGAATTTTTAATTCTCAAACTGTCCTTCGATGACACCATTTGACTTATAAATAAGTGCGTTACATATTGCAATTGAGAAGGTCAAGAAATTACGAGCTCTATAATATGCATTTTGTAAGTTAATTTTATGAAATGGTTCCATGTTTCAAATTTCATTGAATTTTTAATTCTCAAACTGTCCTTCGATGACACCATTTGACTTATAAATAAGTGCGTTACATATTACAATTGAGAAGGTCAAGAAATTACGAGCTCTATAATATGCATTTTGTAAGTTAATTTTATGAAATGGTTCCATGTTTTAAATTTCATTGAATTTTTAATTCTCAAACTGTCCTTCGATGACACAATTGGACTTCGAAATAAGTGCGTTACATATTGCAATTGAGAATGTCAAGAAATTACGAGCTCTATAATATGCATTTTGTAAGTTAATTTTATGAAATGGTTCCATGTTTCAAATTTCATTGAATTTTTAATTCTCAAACTGTCCTTCGATGACACCATTTGACTTATAAATAAGTGCGTTACATATTACAATTGAGAAGGTCAAGAAATTACGAGCTCTATAATATGCATTTTGTAAGTTAATTTTATGAAATGGTTCCATGTTTCAAATTTCATTGAATTTTTAATTCTCAAACTGTCCTTCGATGACACCATTTGACTTATAAATAAGTGCGTTACATATTACAATTGAGAAGGTCAAGAAATTACGAGCTCTATAATATGCATTTTGTAAGTTAATTTTATGAAATGTTTCCATGTTTCAAATTTCATTGAATTTTTAATTCTAAAACTGTCCTTCGATGACACAATTGGACTTCGAAATAAGTGCGTTACATATTGCAATTGAGAAGGTCAAGAAATTACGAGCTCTATAATATGCATTTTGTAAGTTAATTTTATGAAATGGTTCCATGTTTTAAATTTCATTGAATTTTTAATTCTCAAACTGTCCTTCGATGACACAATTGGACTTCGAAATAAGTGCGTTACATATTGCAATTGAGAATGTCAAGAAATTACGAGCTCTATAATATGCATTTTGTAAGTTAATTTTATGAAATGGTTCCATGTTTCAAATTTCATTGAATTTTTAATTCTCAAACTGTCCTTCGATGACACCATTTGACTTATAAATAAGTGCGTTACATATTACAATTGAGAAGGTCAAGAAATTACGAGCTCTATAATATGCATTTTGTAAGTTAATTTTATGAAATGTTTCCATGTTTCAAATTTCATTGAATTTTTAATTCTAAAACTGTCCTTCGATGACACAATTGGACTTCGAAATAAGTGCGTTACATATTGCAATTGAGAAGGTCAAGAAATTACGAGCTCTATAATATGCATTTTGTAAGTTAATTTTATGAAATGGTTCCATGTTTCAAATTTCATTGAATTTTTAATTCTCAAACTGTCCTTCGATGACACCATTTGACTTATAAATAAGTGCGTTACATATTACACTTGAGAATGTCAAGAAATTACAAGCTCTATAATATGCATTTTGTAAGTTAATTTTATGAAATGGTTCCATGTTTCAAATTTCATTGAATTTTTAATTCTCAAACTGTCCTTCGATGACACCATTTGACTTATAAATAAGTGCGTTACATATTACACTTGAGAAGGTCAAGAAATTACGAGCTCTATAATATGCATTTTGTAAGTTAATTTTATGAAATGGTTCCATGTTTCAAATTTCATTGAATTTTTAATTCTCAAACTGTCCTTCGATGACACCATTTGACTTATAAATAAGTGCGTTACATATTACACTTGAGAATGTCAAGAAATTACGAGCTCTATAATATGCATTTTGTAAGTTTATTTTATGAAATGGTTTCATGTTTCAAATTTCATTGAATTTTTAATTCTCAAACTGTCCTTCGATGACACAATTGGACTTCGAAATAAGTGCGTTACATATTGCAATTGAGAATGTCAAGAAATTACGAGCTCTATAATATGCATTTTGTAAGTTAATTTTATGAAATGGTTCCATTTTTCAAATTTCATTGAATTTTTAATTCTAAAACTGTCCTTCGATGACACAATTGGACTTCGAAATAAGTGCGTTACATATTGCAATTGAGAAGGTCAAGAAATTACGAGCTCTATAATATGCATTTTGTAAGTTAATTTTATGAAATGGTTCCATGTTTTAAATTTCATTGAATTTTTAATTCTCAAACTGTCCTTCGATGACAATTGGTTTTCGAAATAAGTGCGTTACATATTGCAATTGAGAAGGTCAAGAAATTACGAGCTCTATAATATGCATTTTGTAAGTTAATTTTATGAAATGGTTCCATGTTTCAAATTTCATTGAATTTTTAATTCTCAAACTGTCCTTCGATGACACCATTTGACTTATAAATAAGTGCGTTACATATTACACTTGAGAATGTCAAGAAATTACAAGCTCTATAATATGCATTTTGTAAGTTAATTTTATGAAATGGTTTCATGTTTCAAATTTCATTGAATTTTTAATTCTAAAACTGTCCTTCGATGACACAATTGGACTTCGAAATAAGTGCGTTACATATTGCAATTGAGAAGGTCAAGAAATTACGAGCTCTATAATATGCATTTTGTAAGTTAATTTTATGAAATGGTTTCATGTTTCAAATTTCATTGAATTTTTAATTCTAAAACTGTCCTTCGATGACACAATTGGACTTCGAAATAAGTGCGTTACATATTGCAATTGAGAAGGTCAAGAAATTACGAGCTCTATAATATGCATTTTGTAAGTTAATTTTATGAAATGGTTCCATGTTTCAAATTTCATTGAATTTTTAATTCTCAAACTGTCCTTCGATGACACAATTGGACTTCGAAATAAGTGCGTTACATATTGCAATTGAGAAGGTCAAGAAATTACGAGCTCTATAATATGCATTTTATAAGTTAATTTTATGAAATGGTTCCATGTTTCAAATTTCATTGAATTTTTAATTCTCAAACTGTCCTTCGATGACACAATTGGACTTCGAAATAAGTGCGTTACATATTGCAATTGAGAAGGTCAAGAAATTACGAGCTCTATAATATGCATTTTGTAAGTTAATTTTATGAAATGGTTCCATGTTTCAAATTTCATTGAATTTTTAATTCTCAAACTGTCCTTCGATGACACCATTGGACTTATAAATAAGTGCGTTACATATTACACTTGAGAATGTCAAGAAATTACGAGCTCTATAATATGCATTTTGTAAGTTAATTTTATGAAATGGTTTCATGTTTCAAATTTCATTGAATTTTTAATTCTAAAACTGTCCTTCGATGACACAATTGGACTTCGAAATAAGTGCGTTACATATTGCAATTGAGAAGGTCAAGAAATTACGAGCTCTATAATATGCATTTTGTAAGTTAATTTATGAAATGGTTCCATGTTTTAAATTTCATTGAATTTTTAATTCTCAAACTGTCCTTCGATGACACAATTGGACTTCGAAATAAGTGCGTTACATATTGCAATTGAGAAGGTCAAGAAATTACGAGCTCTATAATATGCATTTTGTAAGTTAATTTTATGAAATGGTTCCATGTTTCAAATTTCATTGAATTTTTAATTCTCAAACTGTCCTTCGATGACACCATTGGACTTATAAATAAGTGCGTTACATATTACACTTGAGAATGTCAAGAAATTACGAGCTCTATAATATGCATTTTGTAAGTTAATTTTATGAAATGGTTTCATGTTTCAAATTTCATTGAATTTTTAATTCTAAAACTGTCCTTCGATGACACAATTGGACTTCGAAATAAGTGCGTCACGTATTACAATTGAGAATTTCAAGAAATTACGAGCTCTATAATATGCATTTTGTAAGTTAATTTTATGAAATGGTTTCATGTTTCAAATTTCATTGAATTTTTAATTCTAAAACTGTCCTTCGATGACACAATTGGACTTCGAAATAAGTGCGTTACATATTGCAATTGAGAAGGTCAAGAAATTACGAGCTCTATAATATGCATTTTGTAAGTTAATTTATGAAATGGTTCCATGTTTTAAATTTCATTGAATTTTTAATTCTCAAACTGTCCTTCGATGACACAATTCGACTTCGAAATAAGTGCGTTACATATTGCAATTGAGAAGGTCAAGAAATTACGAGCTCTATAATATGCATTTTGTAAGTTAATTTTATGAAATGGTTCCATGTTTCAAATTTCATTGAATTTTTAATTCTCAAACTGTCCTTCGATGACACCATTGGACTTATAAATAAGTGCGTTACATATTACACTTGAGAATGTCAAGAAATTACGAGCTCTATAATATGCATTTTGTAAGTTAATTTTATGAAATGGTTTCATGTTTCAAATTTCATTGAATTTTTAATTCTCAAACTGTCCTTCGATGACACAATTGGACTTCGAAATAAGTGCGTTACATATTGCAATTGAGAAGGTCAAGAAATTACGAGCTCTATAATATGCATTTTGTAAGTTAATTTTATGAAATGGTTCCATGTTTCAAATTTCATTGAATTTTTAATTCTAAAACTGTCCTTCGATGACACAATTGGACTTCGAAATAAGTGCATCACGTATTACAATTGAGAATTTCAAGAAATTACGAGCTCTTTAATATGCATTTTGTAAGTTAATTTTATGAAATGGTTTCATGTTTCAAATTTCATTGAATTTTTAATTCTCAAACTGTCCTTCGATGACACAATTGGACTTCGAAATAAGTGCGTTACATATTGCAATTGAGAAGGTCAAGAAATTACGAGCTCTATAATATGCATTTTGAAAGTTAATTTTATGAAATGGTTTCATGTTTCAAATTTCATTGAATTTTTAATTCTAAAACTGTCCTTCGATGACACAATTGGACTTCGAAATAAGTGCGTCACGTATTACAATTGAGAATTTCAAGAAATTACGAGCTCTATAATATGTATTTTGTAAGTTAATTTTATGAAATGGTTTCATGTTTCAAATTTCATTGAATTTTTAATTCTCAAACTGTCCTTCGATGACACAATTGGACTTCGAAATAAGTGCGTTACATATTGCAATTGAGAAGGTCAAGAAATTACGAGCTCTATAATATGCATTTTGTAAGTTAATTTTATGAAATGGTTCCATGTTTCAAATTTCATTGAATTTTTAATTCTCAAACTGTCCTTCGATGACACCATTGGACTTATAAATAAGTGCGTTACATATTACACTTGAGAATGTCAAGAAATTACGAGCTCTATAATATGCATTTTGTAAGTTAATTTTATGAAATGGTTCCATGTTTCAAATTTCATTGAATTTTTAATTCTCAAACTGTCCTTCGATGACACAATTGGACTTCGAAATAAGTGCGTTACATATTACACTTGAGAATGTCAAGAAATTACGAGCTCTATAATATGCATTTTGTAAGTTAATTTTATGAAATGGTTCCATGTTTCAAATTTCATTGAATTTTTAATTCTCAAACTGTCCTTCGATGACACAATTGGACTTCGAAATAAGTGCGTTACATATTACACTTGAGAATGTCAAGAAATTACGAGCTCTATAATATGCATTTTGTAAGTTAATTTTATGAAATGGTTTCATGTTTCAAATTTCATTGAATTTTTAATTCTCAAACTGTCCTTCGATGACACAATTGGACTTCGAAATAAGTGCGTTACATATTACACTTGAGAATGTCAAGAAATTACGAGCTCTATAATATGCATTTTGTAAGTTAATTTTATGAAATGGTTCCATGTTTCAAATTTCATTGAATTTTTAATTCTAAAACTGTTTTTCGATGACACAATTGGACTTCGAAATAAGTGCGTCACGTATTACAATTGAGAATTGCAAGAAATTACGAGCTCTATAATATGCATTTTGTAAGTTAATTTTATGAAATGGTTCCATGTTTCAAATTTCATTGAATTTTTAATTCTCAAACTGTCCTTCGATGACACAATTGGACTTCGAAATAAGTGCGTTACATATTACACTTGAGAATGTCAAGAAATTACGAGCTCTATAATATGCATTTTGTAAGTTAATTTTATGAAATGGTTCCATGTTTCAAATTTCATTGAATTTTTAATTCTCAAACTGTCCTTCGATGACACAATTGGACTTCGAAATAAGTGCGTTACATATTACACTTGAGAATGTCAAGAAATTACGAGCTCTATAATATGCATTTTGTAAGTTAATTTTATGAAATGGTTTCATGTTTCAAATTTCATTGAATTTTTAATTTTCAAACTGTCCTTCGATGACACAATTGGACTTCGAAATAAGTGCGTTACATATTGCAATTGAGAAGGTCAAGAAATTACGAGCTCTATAATATGCATTTTGTAAGTTAATTTTATGAAATGGTTCCATGTTTCAAATTTCATTGAATTTTTAATTCTCAAACTGTCCTTCGATGACACCATTGGACTTATAAATAAGTGCGTTACATATTACACTTGAGAATGTCAAGAAATTACGAGCTCTATAATATGCATTTTGTAAGTTAATTTTATGAAATGGTTCCATGTTTCAAATTTCATTGAATTTTTAATTCTCAAACTGTCCTTCGATGACACAATTGGACTTCGAAATAAGTGCGTTACATATTACACTTGAGAATGTCAAGAAATTACGAGCTCTATAATATGCATTTTGTAAGTTAATTTTATGAAATGGTTTCATGTTTCAAATTTCATTGAATTTTTAATTCTCAAACTGTCCTTCGATGATACAATTGGACTTCGAAATAAGTGCGTTACATATTACACTTGAGAATGTCAAGAAATTACGAGCTCTATAATATGCGTTTTGTAAGTTAATTTTATGAAATGGTTTCATGTTTCAAATTTCATTGAATTTTTAATTTTCAAACTGTCCTTCGATGACACAATTGGACTTCGAAATAAGTGCGTTACATATTGCAATTGAGAAGGTCAAGAAATTACGAGCTCTATAATATGCATTTTGTAAGTTAATTTTATGAAATGGTTCCATGTTTCAAATTTCATTGAATTTTTAATTCTCAAACTGTCCTTCGATGACACCATTGGACTTATAAATAAGTGCGTTACATATTACACTTGAGAATGTCAAGAAATTACGAGCTCTATAATATGCATTTTGTAAGTTAATTTTATGAAATGGTTCCATGTTTTAAATTTCATTGAATTTTTAATTCTCAAACTGTCCTTCGATGACACAATTGGACTTCGAAATAAGTGCGTTACATATTACACTTGAGAATGTCAAGAAATTACGAGCTCTATAATATGCATTTTGTAAGTTAATTTTATGAAATGGTTTCATGTTTCAAATTTCATTGAATTTTTAATTCTCAAACTGTCCTTCGATGACACAATTGGACTTCGAAATAAGTGCGTTACATATTACACTTGAGAATGTCAAGAAATTACGAGCTCTAAATTATGCATTTTGTAAGTTAATTTTATGAAATGGTTCCATGTTTCAAATTTCATTGAATTTTTAATTCTCAAACTGTCCTTCAATGACACCATTGGACTTATAAATAAGTGCGTTACATATTACACTTGAGAATGTCAAGAAATTACGAGCTCTATAATATGCATTTTGTAAGTTAATTTTATGAAATGGTTCCATGTTTCAAATTTCATTGAATTTTTAATTCTCAAACTGTCCTTCGATGACACCATTGGACTTCGAAATAAGTGCGTTACATATTACACTTGAGAATGTCAAGAAATTACGAGCTCTATAATATGCATTTTGTAAGTTAATTTTATGAAATGGTTTCATGTTTCAAATTTCATTGAATTTTTAATTCTCAAACTGTCCTTCGATGACACAATTGGACTTCGAAATAAGTGCGTTACATATTACACTTGAGAATGTCAAGGAATTACGAGCTCTATAATATGCATTTTGTAAGTTAATTTTATGAAATGGTTCCATGTTTCAAATTTCATTGAATTTTTAATTCTCAAACTGTCCTTCGATGACACCATTGGACTTATAAATAAGTGCGTTACATATTACACTTGAGAATGTCAAGAAATTACGAGCTCTATAATATGCATTTTGTAAGTTAATTTTATGAAATGGTTCCATGTTTCAAATTTCATTGAATTTTTAATTCTCAAACTGTCCTTCGATGACACAATTGGACTTCGAAATAAGTGCGTTACATATTACACTTGAGAATGTCAAGAAATTACGAGCTCTATAATATGCATTTTGTAAGTTAATTTTATGAAATGGTTCCATGTTTCAAATTTCATTGAATTTTTAATTCTCAAACTGTCCTTCGATGACACAATTGGACTTCGAAATAAGTGCGTTACATATTACACTTGAGAATGTCAAGAAATTACGAGCTCTATAATATGCATTTTGTAAGTTAATTTTATGAAATGGTTCCATGTTTCAAATTTCATTGAATTTTTAATTCTCAAACTGTCCTTCGATGACACCATTGGACTTCGAAATAAGTGCGTTACATATTGCAATTGAGAAGGTCAAGAAATTACGAGCTCTATAATATGCATTTTGTAAGTTAATTTTATGAAATGGTTTCATGTTTCAAATTTCATTGAATTTTTAATTCTCAAACTGTCCTTCGATGACACAATTGGACTTCGAAATAAGTGCGTTACATATTACACTTGAGAATGTCAAGAAATTACGAGCTCTATAATATGCATTTTGTAAGTTAATTTTATGAAATGGTTCCATGTTTCAAATTTCATTGAATTTTTAATTCTCAAACTGTCCTTCGATGACACCATTGGACTTCGAAATAAGTGCGTTACATATTGCAATTGAGAAGGTCAAGAAATTACGAGCTCTATAATATGCATTTTGTAAGTTAATTTTATGAAATGGTTCCATGTTTCAAATTTCATTGAATTTTTAATTCTCAAACTGTCCTTCGATGACACCATTGGACTTCGAAATAAGTGCGTTACATATTGCAATTGAGAAGGTCAAGAAATTACGAGCTCTATAATATGCATTTTGTAAGTTAATTTTATGAAATGGTTCCATGTTTCAAATTTCATTGAATTTTTAATTCTAAAACTGTCCTTCGATGACACAATTGGACTTCGAAATAAGTGCGTTACATATTACACTTGAGAATGTCAAGAAATTACGAGCTCTATAATATGCATTTTGTAAGTTAATTTTATGAAATGGTTTCATGTTTCAAATTTCATTGAATTTTTAATTCTCAAACTGTCCTTCGATGACACCATTGGACTTCGAAATAAGTGCGTTACATATTGCAATTGAGAAGGTCAAGAAATTACGAGCTCTATAATATGCATTTTGTAAGTTAATTTTATGAAATGGTTCCATGTTTCAAATTTCATTGAATTTTTAATTCTAAAACTGTCCTTCGATGACACAATTGGACTTCGAAATAAGTGCGTTACATATTACACTTGAGAATGTCAAGAAATTACGAGCTCTATAATATGCATTTTGTAAGTTAATTTTATGAAATGGTTTCATGTTTCAAATTTCATTGAATTTTTAATTCTCAAACTGTCCTTCGATGACACAATTGGACTTCGAAATAAGTGCGTTACATATTACACTTGAGAATGTCAAGAAATTACGAGCTCTATAATATGCATTTTGTAAGTTAATTTTATGAAATGGTTCCATGTTTCAAATTTCATTGAATTTTTAATTCTAAAACTGTCCTTCGATGACACAATTGGACTTCGAAATAAGTGCGTTACATATTACACTTGAGAATGTCAAGAAATTACGAGCTCTATAATATGCATTTTGTAAGTTAATTTTATGAAATGGTTCCATGTTTCAAATTTCATTGAATTTTTAATTCTAAAACTGTCCTTCGATGACACAATTGGACTTCGAAATAAGTGCGTTACATATTACACTTGAGAATGTCAAGAAATTACGAGCTCTATAATATGCATTTTGTAAGTTAATTTTATGAAATGGTTTCATGTTTCAAATTTCATTGAATTTTTAATTCTCAAACTGTCCTTCGATGACACCATTGGACTTCGAAATAAGTGCGTTACATATTGCAATTGAGAAGGTCAAGAAATTACGAGCTCTATAATATGCATTTTGTAAGTTAATTTTATGAAATGGTTCCATGTTTCAAATTTCATTGAATTTTTAATTCTAAAACTGTCCTTCGATGACACAATTGGACTTCGAAATAAGTGCGTCACGTATTACAATTGAGAATGTCAAGAAATTACGAGCTCTATAATATGCATTTTGTAAGTTAATTTTATGAAATGGTTTCATGTTTCAAATTTCATTGAATTTTTAATTCTCAAACTGTCCTTCGATGACACAATTGGACTTCGAAATAAGTGCGTTACATATTACACTTGAGAATGTCAAGAAATTACGAGCTCTATAATATGCATTTTGTAAGTTAATTTTATGAAATGGTTTCATGTTTCAAATTTCATTGAATTTTTAATTCTCAAACTGTCCTTCGATGACACCATTGGACTTCGAAATAAGTGCGTTACATATTGCAATTGAGAAGGTCAAGAAATTACGAGCTCTATAATATGCATTTTGTAAGTTAATTTTATGAAATGGTTCCATGTTTCAAATTTCATTGAATTTTTAATTCTAAAACTGTCCTTCGATGACACAATTGGACTTCGAAATAAGTGCGTTACATATTACACTTGAGAATGTCAAGAAATTACGAGCTCTATAATATGCATTTTGTAAGTTAATTTTATGAAATGGTTTCATGTTTCAAATTTCATTGAATTTTTAATTCTCAAACTGTCCTTCGATGACACAATTGGACTTCGAAATAAGTGCGTTACATATTACACTTGAGAATGTCAAGAAATTACGAGCTCTATAATATGCATTTTGTAAGTTAATTTTATGAAATGGTTCCATGTTTCAAATTTCATTGAATTTTTAATTCTCAAACTGTCCTTCGATGACACAATTGGACTTCGAAATAAGTGCGTTACATATTACACTTGAGAATGTCAAGAAATTACGAGCTCTATAATATGCATTTTGTAAGTTAATTTTATGAAATGGTTCCATGTTTCAAATTTCATTGAATTTTTAATTCTAAAACTGTCCTTCGATGACACAATTGGACTTCGAAATAAGTGCGTTACATATTACACTTGAGAATGTCAAGAAATTACGAGCTCTATAATATGCATTTTGTAAGTTAATTTTATGAAATGGTTTCATGTTTCAAATTTCATTGAATTTTTAATTCTCAAACTGTCCTTCGATGACACCATTGGACTTCGAAATAAGTGCGTTACATATTGCAATTGAGAAGGTCAAGAAATTACGAGCTCTATAATATGCATTTTGTAAGTTAATTTTATGAAATGGTTCCATGTTTCAAATTTCATTGAATTTTTAATTCTAAAACTGTCCTTCGATGACACAATTGGACTTCGAAATAAGTGCGTCACGTATTACAATTGAGAATGTCAAGAAATTACGAGCTCTATAATATGCATTTTGTAAGTTAATTTTATGAAATGGTTTCATGTTTCAAATTTCATTGAATTTTTAATTCTCAAACTGTCCTTCGATGACACCATTGGACTTCGAAATAAGTGCGTTACATATTGCAATTGAGAAGGTCAAGAAATTACGAGCTCTATAATATGCATTTTGTAAGTTAATTTTATGAAATGGTTCCATGTTTCAAATTTCATTGAATTTTTAATTCTAAAACTGTCCTTCGATGACACAATTGGACTTCGAAATAAGTGCGTTACATATTACACTTGAGAATGTCAAGAAATTACGAGCTCTATAATATGCATTTTGTAAGTTAATTTTATGAAATGGTTTCATGTTTCAAATTTCATTGAATTTTTAATTCTCAAACTGTCCTTCGATGACACAATTGGACTTCGAAATAAGTGCGTTACATATTACACTTGAGAATGTCAAGAAATTACGAGCTCTATAATATGCATTTTGTAAGTTAATTTTATGAAATGGTTTCATGTTTCAAATTTCATTGAATTTTTAATTCTCAAACTGTCCTTCGATGACACAATTGGACTTCGAAATAAGTGCGTTACATATTACACTTGAGAATGTCAAGAAATTACGAGCTCTATAATATGCATTTTGTAAGTTAATTTTATGAAATGGTTTCATGTTTCAAATTTCATTGAATTTTTAATTCTCAAACTGTCCTTCGATGACACAATTGGACTTCGAAATAAGTGCGTCACGTATTACAATTGAGAATGTCAAGAAATTACGAGCTCTATAATATGCATTTTGTAAGTTAATTTTATGAAATGGTTCCATGTTTCAAATTTCATTGAATTTTTAATTCTAAAACTGTCCTTCGATGACACAATTGGACTTCGAAATAAGTGCGTTACATATTACACTTGAGAATGTCAAGAAATTACGAGCTCTATAATATGCATTTTGTAAGTTTATTTTATGAAATGGTTTCATGTTTCAAATTTCATTGAATTTTTAATTCTCAAACTGTCCTTCGATGACACAATTGGACTTCGAAATAAGTGCGTTACATATTACACTTGAGAATGTCAAGAAATTACGAGCTCTATAATATGCATTTTGTAAGTTAATTTTATGAAATGGTTCCATGTTTCAAATTTCATTGAATTTTTAATTCTAAAACTGTCCTTCGATGACACAATTGGACTTCGAAATAAGTGCGTTACATATTACACTTGAGAATGTCAAGAAATTACGAGCTCTATAATATGCATTTTGTAAGTTAATTTTATGAAATGGTTTCATGTTTCAAATTTCATTGAATTTTTAATTCTCAAACTGTCCTTCGATGACACAATTGGACTTCGAAATAAGTGCGTCACGTATTACAATTGAGAATGTCAAGAAATTACGAGCTCTATAATATGCATTTTGTAAGTTAATTTTATGAAATGGTTTCATGTTTCAAATTTCATTGAATTTTTAATTCTCAAACTGTCCTTCGATGACACCATTGGACTTCGAAATAAGTGCGTTACATATTGCAATTGAGAAGGTCAAGAAATTACGAGCTCTATAATATGCATTTTGTAAGTTAATTTTATGAAATGGTTCCATGTTTCAAATTTCATTGAATTTTTAATTCTAAAACTGTCCTTCGATGACACAATTGGACTTCGAAATAAGTGCGTTACATATTACACTTGAGAATGTCAAGAAATTACGAGCTCTATAATATGCATTTTGTAAGTTAATTTTATGAAATGGTTTCATGTTTCAAATTTCATTGAATTTTTAATTCTCAAACTGTCCTTCGATGACACAATTGGACTTCGAAATAAGTGCGTTACATATTACACTTGAGAATGTCAAGAAATTACGAGCTCTATAATATGCATTTTGTAAGTTAATTTTATGAAATGGTTTCATGTTTCAAATTTCATTGAATTTTTAATTCTCAAACTGTCCTTCGATGACACAATTGGACTTCGAAATAAGTGCGTTACATATTACACTTGAGAATGTCAAGAAATTAAGAGCTCTATAATATGCATTTTGTAAGTTTATTTTATGAAATGGTTTCATGTTTCAAATTTCATTGAATTTTTAATTCTCAAACTGTCCTTCGATGACACAATTGGACTTCGAAATAAGTGCGTTACATATTACACTTGAGAATGTCAAGAAATTACGAGCTCTATAATATGCATTTTGTAAGTTAATTTTATGAAATGGTTTCATGTTTCAAATTTCATTGAATTTTTAATTCTCAAACTGTCCTTCGATGACACAATTGGACTTCGAAATAAGTGCGTTACATATTACACTTGAGAATGTCAAGAAATTACGAGCTCTATAATATGCATTTTGTAAGTTAATTTTATGAAATGGTTTCATGTTTCAAATTTCATTGAATTTTTAATTCTCAAACTGTCCTTCGATGACACAATTGGACTTCGAAATAAGTGCGTTACATATTACACTTGAGAATGTCAAGAAATTACGAGCTCTATAATATGCATTTTGTAAGTTAATTTTATGAAATGGTTTCATGTTTCAAATTTCATTGAATTTTTAATTCTCAAACTGTCCTTCGATGACACCATTGGACTTCGAAATAAGTGCGTTACATATTGCAATTGAGAAGGTCAAGAAATTACGAGCTCTATAATATGCATTTTGTAAGTTAATTTTATGAAATGGTTCCATGTTTCAAATTTCATTGAATTTTTAATTCTAAAACTGTCCTTCGATGACACAATTGGACTTCGAAATAAGTGCGTTACATATTACACTTGAGAATGTCAAGAAATTACGAGCTCTATAATATGCATTTTGTAAGTTAATTTTATGAAATGGTTTCATGTTTCAAATTTCATTGAATTTTTAATTCTCAAACTGTCCTTCGATGACACAATTGGACTTCGAAATAAGTGCGTTACATATTACACTTGAGAATGTCAAGAAATTACGAGCTCTATAATATGCATTTTGTAAGTTAATTTTATGAAATGGTTTCATGTTTCAAATTTCATTGAATTTTTAATTCTCAAACTGTCCTTCGATGACACAATTGGACTTCGAAATAAGTGCGTTACATATTACACTTGAGAATGTCAAGAAATTACGAGCTCTATAATATGCATTTTGTAAGTTAATTTTATGAAATGGTTCCATGTTTCAAATTTCATTGAATTTTTAATTCTAAAACTGTTTTTCGATGACACAATTGGACTTCGAAATAAGTGCGTCACGTATTACAATTGAGAATTTCAAGAAATTACGAGCTCTATAATATGCATTTTGTAAGTTAATTTTATGAAATGGTTCCATGTTTCAAAATTCATTGAATTTTTAATTCTCAAACTGTCCTTCGATGACACAATTGGACTTCGAAATAAGTGCGTTACATATTACACTTGAGAATGTCAAGAAATTACGAGCTCTATAATATGCATTTTGTAAGTTAATTTTATGAAATGGTTCCATGTTTCAAATTTCATTGAATTTTTAATTCTCAAACTGTCCTTCGATGACACAATTGGACTTCGAAATAAGTGCGTTACATATTACACTTGAGAATGTCAAGAAATTACGAGCTCTATAATATGCATTTTGTAAGTTAATTTTATGAAATGGTTCCATGTTTCAAATTTCATTGAATTTTTAATTCTCAAACTGTCCTTCGATGACACCATTGGACTTCGAAATAAGTGCGTTACATATTACACTTGAGAATGTCAAGAAATTACGAGCTCTATAATATGCATTTTGTAAGTTAATTTTATGAAATGGTTTCATGTTTCAAATTTCATTGAATTTTTAATTTTCAAACTGTCCTTCGATGACACAATTGGACTTCGAAATAAGTGCGTTACATATTGCAATTGAGAAGGTCAAGAAATTACGAGCTCTATAATATGCATTTTGTAAGTTAATTTTATGAAATGGTTCCATGTTTCAAATATCATTGAATTTTTAATTCTCAAACTGTCCTTCGATGACACAATTGGACTTCGAAATAAGTGCGTTACATATTACACTTGAGAATGTCAAGAAATTACGAGCTCTATAATATGCATTTTGTAAGTTAATTTTATGAAATGGTTCCATGTTTCAAATTTCATTGAATTTTTAATTCTCAAACTGTCCTTCGATGACACAATTGGACTTCGAAATAAGTGCGTTACATATTACACTTGAGAATGTCAAGAAATTACGAGCTCTATAATATGCATTTTGTAAGTTAATTTTATGAAATGGTTCCATGTTTCAAATTTCATTGAATTTTTAATTCTAAAACTGTTTTTCGATGACACAATTGGACTTCGAAATAAGTGCGTCACGTATTACAATTGAGAATGTCAAGAAATTACGAGCTCTATAATATGCATTTTGTAAGTTAATTTTATGAAATGGTTTCATGTTTCAAATTTCATTGAATTTTTAATTCTAAAACTGTCCTTCGATGACACAATTGGACTTCGAAATAAGTGCGTTACATATTACACTTGAGAATGTCAAGAAATTACGAGCTCTATAATATGCATTTTGTAAGTTAATTTTATGAAATGGTTTCATGTTTCAAATTTCATTGAATTTTTAATTCTCAAACTGTCCTTCGATGACACAATTGGACTTCGAAATAAGTGCGTTACATATTACACTTGAGAATGTCACGAAATTACGAGCTCTATAATATGCATTTTGTAAGTTAATTTTATGAAATGGTTCCATGTTTCAAATTTCATTGAATTTTTAATTCTCAAACTGTCCTTCGATGACACCATTGGACTTCGAAATAAGTGCGTTACATATTACACTTGAGAATGTCAAGAAATTACGAGCTCTATAATATGCATTTTGTAAGTTAATTTTATGAAATGGTTCCATGTTTCAAATTTCATTGAATTTTTAATTCTAAAACTGTTTTTCGATGACACAATTGGACTTCGAAATAAGTGCGTCACGTATTACAATTGAGAATGTCAAGAAATTACGAGCTCTATAATATGCATTTTGTAAGTTAATTTTATGAAATGGTTTCATGTTTCAAATTTCATTGAATTTTTAATTCTCAAACTGTCCTTCGATGACACCATTGGACTTCGAAATAAGTGCGTTACATATTGCAATTGAGAAGGTCAAGAAATTACGAGCTCTATAATATGCATTTTGTAAGTTAATTTTATGAAATGGTTCCATGTTTCAAATTTCATTGAATTTTTAATTCTAAAACTGTCCTCCGATGACACAATTGGACTTCGAAATAAGTGCGTTACATATTACACTTGAGAATGTCAAGAAATTACGAGCTCTATAATATGCATTTTGTAAGTTAATTTTATGAAATGGTTTCATGTTTCAAATTTCATTGAATTTTTAATTCTCAAACTGTCCTTCGATGACACAATTGGACTTCGAAATAAGTGCGTTACATATTACACTTGAGAATGTCAAGAAATTACGAGCTCTATAATATGCATTTTGTAAGTTAATTTTATGAAATGGTTCCATGTTTCAAATTTCATTGAATTTTTAATTCTAAAACTGTTTTTCGATGACACAATTGGACTTCGAAATAAGTGCGTCACGTATTACAATTGAGAATTTCAAGAAATTACGAGCTCTATAATATGCATTTTGTAAGTAAATTTTATGAAATGGTTTCATGTTTCAAATTTCATTGAATTTTTAATTCTCAAACTGTCCTTCGATGACACAATTGGACTTCGAAATAAGTGCGTTACATATTACACTTGAGAATGTCAAGAAATTACGAGCTCTATAATATGCATTTTGTAAGTTAATTTTATGAAATGGTTCCATGTTTCAAATTTCATTGAATTTTTAATTCTAAAACTGTCCTTCGATGACACAATTGGACTTCGAAATAAGTGCGTCACGTATTACAATTGAGAATTTCAAGAAATTACGAGCTCTATAGTATGCATTTTGTAAGTTAATTTTATGAAATGGTTTCATGTTTCAAATTTCATTGAATTTTTAATTCTCAAACTGTCCTTCGATGACACAATTGGACTTCGAAATAAGTGCGTTACATATTGCAATTGAGAAGGTCAAGAAATTACGAGCTCTATAATATGCATTTTGTAAGTTAATTTTATGAAATGGTTCCATGTTTCAAATTTCATTGAATTTTTAATTCTAAAACTGTCCTTCGATGACACAATTGGACTTCGAAATAAGTGCGTTACATATTACACTTGAGAATGTCAAGAAATTACGAGCTCTATAATATGCATTTTGTAAGTTAATTTTATGAAATGGTTTCATGTTTCAAATTTCATTGAATTTTTAATTCTCAAACTGTCCTTCGATGACACAATTGGACTTCGAAATAAGTGCGTTACATATTACACTTGAGAATGTCAAGAAATTACGAGCTCTATAATATGCATTTTGTAAGTTAATTTTATGAAATGGTTCCATGTTTCAAATTTCATTGAATTTTTAATTCTAAAACTGTTTTTCGATGACACAATTGGACTTCGAAATAAGTGCGTCACGTATTACAATTGAGAATGTCAAGAAATTACGAGCTCTATAATATGCATTTTGTAAGTTAATTTTATGAAATGGTTTCATGTTTCAAATTTCATTGAATTTTTAATTCTCAAACTGTCCTTCGATGACACAATTGGACTTCGAAATAAGTGCGTTACATATTGCAATTGAGAAGGTCAAGAAATTACGAGCTCTATAATATGCATTTTGTAAGTTAATTTTATGAAATGGTTCCATGTTTCAAATTTCATTGAATTTTTAATTCTAAAACTGTCCTTCGATGACACAATTGGACTTCGAAATAAGTGCGTTACATATTACACTTGAGAATGTCAAGAAATTACGAGCTCTATAATATGCATTTTGTAAGTTAATTTTATGAAATGGTTTCATGTTTCAAAACTGTCCTTCGATGACACAATTGGACTTCGAAATAAGTGCGTTACATATTACACTTGAGAATGTCAAGAAATTACGAGCTCTATAATATGCATTTTGTAAGTTAATTTTATGAAATGGTTTCATGTTTCAAATTTCATTGAATTTTTAATTCTCAAACTGTCCTTCGATGACACAATTGGACTTCGAAATAAGTGCGTTACATATTACACTTGAGAATGTCAAGAAATTACGAGCTCTATAATATGCATTTTGTAAGTTAATTTTATGAAATGGTTCCATGTTTCAAATTTCATTGAATTTTTAATTCTAAAACTGTTTTTCGATGACACAATTGGACTTCGAAATAAGTGCGTCACGTATTACAATTGAGAATTTCAAGAAATTACGAGCTCTATAATATGCATTTTGTAAGTTAATTTTATGAAATGGTTCCATGTTTCAAATTTCATTGAATTTTTAATTCTCAAACTGTCCTTCGATGACACAATTGGACTTCGAAATAAGTGCGTTACATATTACACTTGAGAATGTCAAGAAATTACGAGCTCTATAATATGCATTTTGTAAATTAATTTTATGAAATGGTTCCATGTTTCAAATTTCATTGAATTTTTAATTCTCAAACTGTCCTTCGATGACACCATTGGACTTCGAAATAAGTGCGTTACATATTACACTTGAGAGTGTCAAGAAATTACGAGCTCTATAATATGCATTTTGTAAGTTAATTTTATGAAATGGTTTCATGTTTCAAATTTCATTGAATTTTAAATTTTCAAACTGTCCTTCGATGACACAATTGGACTTCGAAATAAGTGCGTTACATATTGCAATTGAGAAGGTCAAGAAATTACGAGCTCTATAATATGCATTTTGTAAGTTAATTTTATGAAATGGTTCCATGTTTCAAATTTCATTGAATTTTTAATTCTCAAACTGTCCTTCGATGACACCATTGGACTTATAAATAAGTGCGTTACATATTACACTTGAGAATGTCAAGAAATTACGAGCTCTATAATATGCATTTTGTAAGTTAATTTTATGAAATGGTTCCATGTTTCAAATTTCATTGAATTTTTAATTCTCAAACTGTCCTTCGATGACACAATTGGACTTCGAAATAAGTGCGTTACATATTACACTTGAGAATGTCAAGAAATTACGAGCTCTATAATATGCATTTTGTAAGTTAATTTTATGAAATGGTTCCATGTTTCAAATTTCATTGAATTTTTATTTCTCAAACTGTCCTTCGATGACACAATTGGACTTCGAAATAAGTGCGTTACATATTGCAATTGAGAATGTCAAGAAATTACGAGCTCTATAATATGCATTTTGTAAGTTAATTTTATGAAATGGTTCCATGTTTCAAATTTCATTGAATTTTTATTTCTCAAACTGTCCTTCGATGACACAATTGGACTTCGAAATAAGTGCGTTACATATTGCAATTGAGAATGTCAAGAAATTACGAGCTCTATAATATGCATTTTGTAAGTTAATTTTATGAAATGGTTCCATGTTTCAAATTTCATTGAATTTTTATTTCTCAAACTGTCCTTCGATGACACAATTGGACTTCGAAATAAGTGCGTTACATATTACACTTGAGAATGTCAAGAAATTACGAGCTCTATAATATGCATTTTGTAAGTTAATTTTATGAAATGGTTTCATGTTTCAAATTTCATTGAATTTTTAATTCTCAAACTGTCCTTCGATGACACAATTGGACTTCGAAATAAGTGCGTTACATATTGCAATTGAGAAGGTCAAGAAATTACGAGCTCTATAATATGCATTTTGTAAGTTAATTTTATGAAATGGTTCCATGTTTCAAATTTCATTGAATTTTTAATTCTCAAACTGTCCTTCGATGACACAATTGGACTTCGAAATAAGTGCGTTACATATTACACTTGAGAATGTCAAGAAATTACGAGCTCTATAATATGCATTTTGTAAGTTAATTTTATGAAATGGTTCCATGTTTCAAATTTCATTGAATTTTTAATTCTCAAACTGTCCTTCGATGACACAATTGGACTTCGAAATAAGTGCGTTACATATTACACTTGAGAATGTCAAGAAATTACGAGCTCTATAATATGCATTTTGTAAGTTAATTTTATGAAATGGTTCCATGTTTCAAATTTCATTGAATTTTTAATTCTCAAACTGTCCTTCGATGACACAATTGGACTTCGAAATAAGTGCGTTACATATTACACTTGAGAATGTCAAGAAATTACGAGCTCTATAATATGCATTTTGTAAGTTAATTTTATGAAATGGTTTCATGTTTCAAATTTCATTGAATTTTTAATTCTCAAACTGTCCTTCGATGACACAATTGGACTTCGAAATAAGTGCGTTACATATTGCAATTGAGAAGGTCAAGAAATTACGAGCTCTATAATATGCATTTTGTAAGTTAATTTTATGAAATGGTTCCATGTTTCAAATTTCATTGAATTTTTAATTCTCAAACTGTCCTTCGATGACACAATTGGACTTCGAAATAAGTGCGTTACATATTACACTTGAGAATGTCAAGAAATTACGAGCTCTATAATATGCATTTTGTAAGTTAATTTTATGAAATGGTTCCATGTTTCAAATTTCATTGAATTTTTAATTCTCAAACTGTCCTTCGATGACACAATTGGACTTCGAAATAAGTGCGTTACATATTACACTTGAGAATGTCAAGAAATTACGAGCTCTATAATATGCATTTTGTAAGTTAATTTTATGAAATGGTTTCATGTTTCAAATTTCATTGAATTTTTAATTCTCAAACTGTCCTTCGATGACACAATTGGACTTCGAAATAAGTGCGTTACATATTGCAATTGAGAAGGTCAAGAAATTACGAGCTCTATAATATGCATTTTGTAAGTTAATTTTATGAAATGGTTCCATGTTTCAAATTTCATTGAATTTTTAATTCTAAAACTGTCCTTCGATGACACAATTGGACTTCGAAATAAGTGCGTTACATATTACACTTGAGAATGTCAAGAAATTACGAGCTCTATAATATGCATTTTGTAAGTTAATTTTATGAAATGGTTCCATGTTTCAAATTTCATTGAATTTTTAATTCTCAAACTGTCCTTCGATGACACAATTGGACTTCGAAATAAGTGCGTGACATATTACACTTGAGAATGTCAAGAAATTACGAGCTCTATAATATGCATTTTGTAAGTTAATTTTATGAAATGGTTTCATGTTTCAAATTTCATTGAATTTTTAATTCTCAAACTGTCCTTCGATGACACAATTGGACTTCGAAATAAGTGCGTTACATATTGCAATTGAGAAGGTCAAGAAATTACGAGCTCTATAATATGCATTTTGTAAGTTAATTTTATGAAATGGTTCCATGTTTCAAATTTCATTGAATTTTTAATTCTAAAACTGTCCTTCGATGACACAATTGGACTTCGAAATAAGTGCGTTACATATTGCAATTGAGAAGGTCAAGAAATTACGAGCTCTATAATATGCATTTTGTAAGTTAATTTTATGAAATGGTTCCATGTTTCAAATTTCATTGAATTTTTAATTCTCAAACTGTCCTTCGATGACACCATTGGACTTATAAATAAGTGCGTTACATATTACACTTGAGAATGTCAAGAAATTACGAGCTCTATAATATGCATTTTGTAAGTTAATTTTATGAAATGGTTCCATGTTTCAAATTTCATTGAATTTTTAATTCTCAAACTGTCCTTCGATGACACAATTGGACTTCGAAATAAGTGCGTTACATATTACACTTGAGAATGTCAAGAAATTACGAGCTCTATAATATGCATTTTGTAAGTTAATTTTATGAAATGGTTCCATGTTTCAAATTTCATTGAATTTTTAATTCTCAAACTGTCCTTCGATGACACAATTGGACTTCGAAATAAGTGCGTTACATATTACACTTGAGAATGTCAAGAAATTACGAGCTCTATAATATGCATTTTGTAAGTTAATTTTATGAAATGGTTTCATGTTTCAAATTTCATTGAATTTTTAATTCTCAAACTGTCCTTCGATGACACAATTGGACTTCGAAATAAGTGCGTTACATATTGCAATTGAGAAGGTCAAGAAATTACGAGCTCTATAATATGCATTTTGTAAGTTAATTTTATGAAATGGTTCCATGTTTCAAATTTCATTGAATTTTTAATTCTCAAACTGTCCTTCGATGACACAATTGGACTTCGAAATAAGTGCGTTACATATTACACTTGAGAATGTCAAGAAATTACGAGCTCTATAATATGCATTTTGTAAGTTAATTTTATGAAATGGTTCCATGTTTCAAATTTTATTAAATTTTTAATTCTCAAACTGTCCTTCGATGACACAATTGGACTTCGAAATAAGTGCGTTACATATTACACTTGAGAATGTCAAGAAATTACGAGCTCTATAATATGCATTTTGTAAGTTAATTTTATGAAATGGTTTCATGTTTCAAATTTCATTGAATTTTTAATTCTCAAACTGTCCTTCGATGACACAATTGGACTTCGAAATAAGTGCGTTACATATTGCAATTGAGAAGGTCAAGAAATTACGAGCTCTATAATATGCATTTTGTAAGTTAATTTTATGAAATGGTTCCATGTTTCAAATTTCATTGAATTTTTAATTCTAAAACTGTCCTTCGATGACACAATTGGACTTCGAAATAAGTGCGTTACATATTACACTTGAGAATGTCAAGAAATTACGAGCTCTATAATATGCATTTTGTAAGTTAATTTTATGAAATGGTTTCATGTTTCAAAACTGTCCTTCGATGACACAATTGGACTTCGAAATAAGTGCGTTACATATTACACTTGAGAATGTCAAGAAATTACGAGCTCTATAATATGCATTTTGTAAGTTAATTTTATGAAATGGTTTCATGTTTCAAATTTCATTGAATTTTTAATTCTCAAACTGTCCTTCGATGACACAATTGGACTTCGAAATAAGTGCGTTACATATTGCAATTGAGAAGGTCAAGAAATTACGAGCTCTATAATATGCATTTTGTAAGTTAATTTTATGAAATGGTTCCATGTTTCAAATTTCATTGAATTTTTAATTCTAAAACTGTCCTTCGATGACACAATTGGACTTCGAAATAAGTGCGTTACATATTACACTTGAGAATGTCAAGAAATTACGAGCTCTATAATATGCATTTTGTAAGTTAATTTTATGAAATGGTTTCATGTTTCAAAACTGTCCTTCGATGACACAATTGGACTTCGAAATAAGTGCGTTACATATTACACTTGAGAATGTCAAGAAATTACGAGCTCTATAATATGCATTTTGTAAGTTAATTTTATGAAATGGTTTCATGTTTCAAATTTCATTGAATTTTTAATTCTCAAACTGTCCTTCGATGACACAATTGGACTTCGAAATAAGTGCGTTACATATTGCAATTGAGAAGGTCAAGAAATTACGAGCTCTATAATATGCATTTTGTAAGTTAATTTTATGAAATGGTTCCATGTTTCAAATTTCATTGAATTTTTAATTCTCAAACTGTCCTTCGATGACACAATTGGACTTCGAAATAAGTGCGTTACATATTACACTTGAGAATGTCAAGAAATTACGAGCTCTATAATATGCATTTTGTAAGTTAATTTTATGAAATGGTTCCATGTTTCAAATTTCATTGAATTTTTAATTCTCAAACTGTCCTTCGATGACACAATTGGACTTCGAAATAAGTGCGTTACATATTACACTTGAGAATGTCAAGAAATTACGAGCTCTATAATATGCATTTTGTAAGTTAATTTTATGAAATGGTTCCATGTTTCAAATTTCATTGAATTTTTAATTCTCAAACTGTCCTTCGATGACACAATTGGACTTCGAAATAAGTGCGTTACATATTACACTTGAGAATGTCAAGAAATTACGAGCTCTATAATATGCATTTTGTAAGTTAATTTTATGAAATGGTTCCATGTTTCAAATTTCATTGAATTTTTAATTCTCAAACTGTCCTTCGATGACACAATTGGACTTCGAAATAAGTGCGTTACATATTACACTTGAGAATGTCAAGAAATTACGAGCTCTATAATATGCATTTTGTAAGTTAATTTTATGAAATGGTTCCATGTTTCAAATTTCATTGAATTTTTAATTCTAAAACTGTTTTTCGATGACACAATTGGACTTCGAAATAAGTGCGTCACGTATTACAATTGAGAATGTCAAGAAATTACGAGCTCTATAATATGCATTTTGTAAGTTAATTTTATGAAATGGTTTCATGTTTCAAATTTCATTGAATTTTTAATTCTCAAACTGTCCTTCGATGACACAATTGGACTTCGAAATAAGTGCGTTACATATTACACTTGAGAATGTCAAGAAATTACGAGCTCTATAATATGCATTTTGTAAGTTAATTTTATGAAATGGTTTCATGTTTCAAATTTCATTGAATTTTTAATTCTCAAACTGTCCTTCGATGACACAATTGGACTTCGAAATAAGTGCGTTACATATTACACTTGAGAATGTCAAGAAATTACGAGCTCTATAATATGCATTTTGTAAGTTAATTTTATGAAATGGTTTCATGTTTCAAATTTCATTGAATTTTTAATTCTCAAACTGTCCTTCGATGACACAATTGGACTTCGAAATAAGTGCGTTACATATTGCAATTGAGAAGGTCAAGAAATTACGAGCTCTATAATATGCATTTTGTAAGTTAATTTTATGAAATGGTTCCATGTTTCAAATTTCATTGAATTTTTAATTCTAAAACTGTCCTTCGATGACACAATTGGACTTCGAAATAAGTGCGTTACATATTGCAATTGAGAAGGTCAAGAAATTACGAGCTCTATAATATGCATTTTGTAAGTTAATTTTATGAAATGGTTCCATGTTTCAAATTTCATTGAATTTTTAATTCTCAAACTGTCCTTCGATGACACCATTGGACTTATAAATAAGTGCGTTACATATTACACTTGAGAATGTCAAGAAATTACGAGCTCTATAATATGCATTTTGTAAGTTAATTTTATGAAATGGTTCCATGTTTCAAATTTCATTGAATTTTTAATTCTCAAACTGTCCTTCGATGACACAATTGGACTTCGAAATAAGTGCGTTACATATTACACTTGAGAATGTCAAGAAATTACGAGCTCTATAATATGCATTTTGTAAGTTAATTTTATGAAATGGTTCCATGTTTCAAATTTCATTGAATTTTTAATTCTCAAACTGTCCTTCGATGACACAATTGGACTTCGAAATAAGTGCGTTACATATTACACTTGAGAATGTCAAGAAATTACGAGCTCTATAATATGCATTTTGTAAGTTAATTTTATGAAATGGTTTCATGTTTCAAATTTCATTGAATTTTTAATTCTCAAACTGTCCTTCGATGACACAATTGGACTTCGAAATAAGTGCGTTACATATTGCAATTGAGAAGGTCAAGAAATTACGAGCTCTATAATATGCATTTTGTAACTTAATTTTATGAAATGGTTCCATGTTTCAAATTTCATTGAATTTTTAATTCTCAAACTGTCCTTCGATGACACAATTGGACTTCGAAATAAGTGCGTTACATATTACACTTGAGAATGTCAAGAAATTACGAGCTCTATAATATGCATTTTGTAAGTTTATTTTATGAAATGGTTCCATGTTTCAAATTTCATTGAATTTTTAATTCTCAAACTGTCCTTCGATGACACAATTGGACTTCGAAATAAGTGCGTTACATATTACACTTGAGAATGTCAAGAAATTACGAGCTCTATAATATGCATTTTGTAAGTTAATTTTATGAAATGGTTTCATGTTTCAAATTTCATTGAATTTTTAATTCTCAAACTGTCCTTCGATGACACAATTGGACTTCGAAATAAGTGCGTTACATATTGCAATTGAGAAGGTCAAGAAATTACGAGCTCTATAATATGCATTTTGTAAGTTAATTTTATGAAATGGTTCCATGTTTCAAATTTCATTGAATTTTTAATTCTAAAACTGTCCTTCGATGACACAATTGGACTTCGAAATAAGTGCGTTACATATTACACTTGAGAATGTCAAGAAATTACGAGCTCTATAATATGCATTTTGTAAGTTAATTTTATGAAATGGTTTCATGTTTCAAAACTGTCCTTCGATGACACAATTGGACTTCGAAATAAGTGCGTTACATATTACACTTGAGAATGTCAAGAAATTACGAGCTCTATAATATGCATTTTGTAAGTTAATTTTATGAAATGGTTTCATGTTTCAAATTTCATTGAATTTTTAATTCTCAAACTGTCCTTCGATGACACAATTGGACTTCGAAATAAGTGCGTTACATATTACACTTGAGAATGTCAAGAAATTACGAGCTCTATAATATGCATTTTGTAAGTTAATTTTATGAAATGGTTCCATGTTTCAAATTTCATTGAATTTTTAATTCTAAAACTGTTTTTCGATGACACAATTGGACTTCGAAATAAGTGCGTCACGTATTACAATTGAGAATTTCAAGAAATTACGAGCTCTATAATATGCATTTTGTAAGTTAATTTTATGAAATGGTTCCATGTTTCAAATTTCATTGAATTTTTAATTCTCAAACTGTCCTTCGATGACACAATTGGACTTCGAAATAAGTGCGTTACATATTACACTTGAGAATGTCAAGAAATTACGAGCTCTATAATATGCATTTTGTAAATTAATTTTATGAAATGGTTCCATGTTTCAAATTTCATTGAATTTTTAATTCTCAAACTGTCCTTCGATGACACCATTGGACTTCGAAATAAGTGCGTTACATATTACACTTGAGAGTGTCAAGAAATTACGAGCTCTATAATATGCATTTTGTAAGTTAATTTTATGAAATGGTTTCATGTTTCAAATTTCATTGAATTTTAAATTTTCAAACTGTCCTTCGATGACACAATTGGACTTCGAAATAAGTGCGTTACATATTGCAATTGAGAAGGTCAAGAAATTACGAGCTCTATAATATGCATTTTGTAAGTTAATTTTATGAAATGGTTCCATGTTTCAAATTTCATTGAATTTTTAATTCTCAAACTGTCCTTCGATGACACCATTGGACTTATAAATAAGTGCGTTACATATTACACTTGAGAATGTCAAGAAATTACGAGCTCTATAATATGCATTTTGTAAGTTAATTTTATGAAATGGTTCCATGTTTCAAATTTCATTGAATTTTTAATTCTCAAACTGTCCTTCGATGACACAATTGGACTTCGAAATAAGTGCGTTACATATTACACTTGAGAATGTCAAGAAATTACGAGCTCTATAATATGCATTTTGTAAGTTAATTTTATGAAATGGTTCCATGTTTCAAATTTCATTGAATTTTTAATTCTCAAACTGTCCTTCGATGACACAATTGGACTTCGAAATAAGTGCGTTACATATTACACTTGAGAATGTCAAGAAATTACGAGCTCTATAATATGCATTTTGTAAGTTAATTTTATGAAATGGTTTCATGTTTCAAATTTCATTGAATTTTTAATTCTCAAACTGTCCTTCGATGACACAATTGGACTTCGAAATAAGTGCGTTACATATTACACTTGAGAATGTCAAGAAATTACGAGCTCTATAATATGCATTTTGTAAGTTAATTTTATGAAATGGTTCCATGTTTCAAATTTCATTGAATTTTTAATTCTAAAACTGTTTTTCGATGACACAATTGGACTTCGAAATAAGTGCGTCACGTATTACAATTGAGAATGTCAAGAAATTACGAGCTCTATAATATGCATTTTGTAAGTTAATTTTATGAAATGGTTTCATGTTTCAAATTTCATTGAATTTTTAATTCTAAAACTGTCCTTCGATGACACAATTGGACTTCGAAATAAGTGCGTTACATATTACACTTGAGAATGTCAAGAAATTACGAGCTCTATAATATGCATTTTGTAAGTTAATTTTATGAAATGGTTTCATGTTTCAAATTTCATTGAATTTTTAATTCTCAAACTGTCCTTCGATGACACAATTGGACTTCGAAATAAGTGCGTTACATATTACACTTGAGAATGTCAAGAAATTACGAGCTCTATAATATGCATTTTGTAAGTTAATTTTATGAAATGGTTCCATGTTTCAAATTTCATTGAATTTTTAATTCTCAAACTGTCCTTCGATGACACCATTGGACTTCGAAATAAGTGCGTTACATATTACACTTGAGAATGTCAAGAAATTACGAGCTCTATAATATGCATTTTGTAAGTTAATTTTATGAAATGGTTCCATGTTTCAAATTTCATTGAATTTTTAATTCTAAAACTGTTTTTCGATGACACAATTGGACTTCGAAATAAGTGCGTCACGTATTACAATTGAGAATGTCAAGAAATTACGAGCTCTATAATATGCATTTTGTAAGTTAATTTTATGAAATGGTTTCATGTTTCAAATTTCATTGAATTTTTAATTCTCAAACTGTCCTTCGATGACACCATTGGACTTCGAAATAAGTGCGTTACATATTGCAATTGAGAAGGTCAAGAAATTACGAGCTCTATAATATGCATTTTGTAAGTTAATTTTATGAAATGGTTCCATGTTTCAAATTTCATTGAATCTTTAATTCTAAAACTGTCCTTCGATGACACAATTGGACTTCGAAATAAGTGCGTTACATATTACACTTGAGAATGTCAAGAAATTACGAGCTCTATAATATGCATTTTGTAAGTTAATTTTATGAAATGGTTTCATGTTTCAAATTTCATTGAATTTTTAATTCTCAAACTGTCCTTCGATGACACAATTGGACTTCGAAATAAGTGCGTTACATATTACACTTGAGAATGTCAAGAAATTTCGAGCTCTATAATATGCATTTTGTAAGTTAATTTTATGAAATGGTTTCATGTTTCAAATTTCATTGAATTTTTAATTCTCAAACTGTCCTTCGATGACACCATTGGACTTCGAAATAAGTGCGTTACATATTGCAATTGAGAAGGTCAAGAAATTACGAGCTCTATAATATGCATTTTGTAAGTTAATTTTATGAAATGGTTCCATGTTTCAAATTTCATTGAATTTTTAATTCTAAAACTGTCCTTCGATGACACAATTGGACTTCGAAATAAGTGCGTTACATATTACACTTGAGAATGTCAAGAAATTACGAGCTCTATAATATGCATTTTGTAAGTTAATTTTATGAAATGGTTTCATGTTTCAAATTTCATTGAATTTTTAATTCTCAAACTGTCCTTCGATGACACAATTGGACTTCGAAATAAGTGCGTTACATATTACACTTGAGAATGTCAAGAAATTTCGAGCTCTATAATATGCATTTTGTAAGTTAATTTTATGAAATGGTTCCATGTTTCAAATTTCATTGAATTTTTAATTCTAAAACTGTCCTTCGATGACACAATTGGACTTCGAAATAAGTGCGTTACATATTACACTTGAGAATGTCAAGAAATTACGAGCTCTATAATATGCATTTTGTAAGTTAATTTTATGAAATGGTTTCATGTTTCAAATTTCATTGAATTTTTAATTCTCAAACTGTCCTTCGATGACACCATTGGACTTCGAAATAAGTGCGTTACATATTGCAATTGAGAAGGTCAAGAAATTACGAGCTCTATAATATGCATTTTGTAAGTTAATTTTATGAAATGGTTCCATGTTTCAAATTTCATTGAATTTTTAATTCTAAAACTGTCCTTCGATGACACAATTGGACTTCGAAATAAGTGCGTTACATATTACACTTGAGAATGTCAAGAAATTACGAGCTCTATAATATGCATTTTGTAAGTTAATTTTATGAAATGGTTTCATGTTTCAAATTTCATTGAATTTTTAATTCTCAAACTGTCCTTCGATGACACAATTGGACTTCGAAATAAGTGCGTTACATATTACACTTGAGAATGTCAAGAAATTTCGAGCTCTATAATATGCATTTTGTAAGTTAATTTTATGAAATGGTTTCATGTTTCAAATTTCATTGAATTTTTAATTCTCAAACTGTCCTTCGATGACACAATTGGACTTCGAAATAAGTGCGTTACATATTACACTTGAGAATGTCAAGAAATTACGAGCTCTATAATATGCATTTTGTAAGTTAATTTTATGAAATGGTTCCATGTTTCAAATTTCATTGAATTTTTAATTCTAAAACTGTTTTTCGATGACACAATTGGACTTCGAAATAAGTGCGTCACGTATTACAATTGAGAATGTCAAGAAATTACGAGCTCTATAATATGCATTTTGTAAGTTAATTTTATGAAATGGTTCCATGTTTCAAATTTCATTGAATTTTTAATTCTCAAACTGTCCTTCGATGACACAATTGGACTTCGAAATAAGTGCGTTACATATTACACTTGAGAATGTCAAGAAATTACGAGCTCTATAATATGCATTTTGTAAGTTAATTTTATGAAATGGTTCCATGTTTCAAATTTCATTGAATTTTTAATTCTCAAACTGTCCTTCGATGACACAATTGGACTTCGAAATAAGTGCGTTACATATTACACTTGAGAATGTCAAGAAATTACGAGCTCTATAATATGCATTTTGTAAATTAATTTTATGAAATGGTTCCATGTTTCAAATTTCATTGAATTTTTAATTCTCAAACTGTCCTTCGATGACACCATTGGACTTCGAAATAAGTGCGTTACATATTACACTTAAGAGTGTCAAGAAATTACGAGCTCTATAATATGCATTTTGTAAGTTAATTTTATGAAATGGTTTCATGTTTCAAATTTCATTGAATTTTTAATTTTCAAACTGTCCTTCGATGACACAATTGGACTTCGAAATAAGTGCGTTACATATTGCAATTGAGAAGGTCAAGAAATTACGAGCTCTATAATATGCATTTTGTAAGTTAATTTTATGAAATGGTTCCATGTTTCAAATTTCATTGAATTTTTAATTCTCAAACTGTCCTTCGATGACACCATTGGACTTATAAATAAGTGCGTTACATATTACACTTGAGAATGTCAAGAAATTACGAGCTCTATAATATGCATTTTGTAAGTTAATTTTATGAAATGGTTCCATGTTTCAAATTTCATTGAATTTTTAATTCTCAAACTGTCCTTCGATGACACCATTGGACTTATAAATAAGTGCGTTACATATTACACTTGAGAATGTCAAGAAATTACGAGCTCTATAATATGCATTTTGTAAGTTAATTTTATGAAATGGTTCCATGTTTCAAATTTCATTGAATTTTTAATTCTCAAACTGTCCTTCGATGACACAATTGGACTTCGAAATAAGTGCGTTACATATTACACTTGAGAATGTCAAGAAATTACGAGCTCTATAATATGCATTTTGTAAGTTAATTTTATGAAATGGTTCCATGTTTCAAATTTCATTGAATTTTTAATTCTCAAACTGTCCTTCGATGACACAATTGGACTTCGAAATAAGTGCGTTACATATTACACTTGAGAATGTCAAGAAATTACGAGCTCTATAATATGCATTTTGTAAGTTAATTTTATGAAATGGTTTCATGTTTCAAATTTCATTGAATTTTTAATTCTCAAACTGTCCTTCGATGACACAATTGGACTTCGAAATAAGTGCGTTACATATTACACTTGAGAATGTCAAGAAATTACGAGCTCTATAATATGCATTTTGTAAGTTAATTTTATGAAATGGTTCCATGTTTCAAATTTCATTGAATTTTTAATTCTAAAACTGTTTTTCGATGACACAATTGGACTTCGAAATAAGTGCGTCACGTATTACAATTGAGAATGTCAAGAAATTACGAGCTCTATAATATGCATTTTGTAAGTTAATTTTATGAAATGGTTTCATGTTTCAAATTTCATTGAATTTTTAATTCTAAAACTGTCCTTCGATGACACAATTGGACTTCGAAATAAGTGCGTTACATATTACACTTGAGAGTGTCAAGAAATTACGAGCTCTATAATATGCATTTTGTAAGTTAATTTTATGAAATGGTTTCATGTTTCAAATTTCATTGAATTTTTAATTTTCAAACTGTCCTTCGATGACACAATTGGACTTCGAAATAAGTGCGTTACATATTACACTTGAGAATGTCAAGAAATTACGAGCTCTATAATATGCATTTTGTAAGTTAATTTTATAAAATGGTTCCAAGTTTCAACTTTGGTTGAATTTTTATTTTAAAACAGTCCTTTGATGACACAATTGGACTTAGAAATAATTGCGTTACATATTACAGTTGAGAAGGTCAAGAAATTACGAGCTCTATAATATGCATTTTGTGAGTTAATTTTATGAAATGGTTCCAAGTTTCAACTTTGGTTGAATTTTTATTTTAAAACAGTCCTTTGATTACACAATTGGACTTAGAAATAATTGCGTTACATATTACAGTTGAGAAGGTCAAGAAATTACGAGCTCTATAATATGCATTTTGTAAGTTAATTTTATGAAATGGTTCCAAGTTTCAACTTTGGTTGAATTTTTATTTTAAAACAGTCCTTTGATGACACAATTGGACTTAGAAATAATTGCGTTACATATTACAGTTGAGAAGGTCAAGAAATTACGAGCTCTATCTATAATATGCATTTTGTAAGTTAATTTTATAAAATGGTTCCAAGTTTCAACTTTGGTTGAATTTTTATTTTAAAACAGTCCTTTGATGAGACAATTGGACTTAGAAATAATTGCGTTACATATTACAGTTGAGAAGGTCAAGAAATTACGAGCTCTATAATATGCATTTTGTAAGTTAATTTTATAAAATGGTTCCAAGTTTCAACTTTGGTTGAATTTTTATTTTAAAACAGTCCTTTGATGACACAATTGGACTTAGAAATAATTGCGTTACATATTACAGTTGAGAAGGTCAAGAAATTACGAGCTCTATAATATGCATTTTGTAAGTTAATTTTATGAAATGGTTCCATGTTTCATATTTCATTGTTAAGTTAATTTTATGAAATGGTTCCATGTTTCATATTTCATTGTTAAGTTAATTTTATGAAATGGTTCCATGTTTCAAATTTCATTGTTAAGTTAATTTTATGAAATGGTTCCATGTTTCAAATTTCATTGAATTTTTAATTCTAAAACAGTCCTTTGATGACACAATTGGACTTCGAAATAATTGCGTTACATATTACAGTTGAGAAGGTCAAGAAATTACGAGCTTTATAATATGCATTTTGTAAGTTAATTTTATGAAATGGACACAATTGGACTTATAAATAAGTGCGTTACATATTGCAATTGAGAAGGTCAAGAAATTACGAGCTCTATAATATGCATTTTGTAAGTTAATTTTATGAAATGGTTCCATGTTTCAAATTTCATTGTTAAGTTAATTTTATGAAATGGTTCCAAGTTTCAAAATTGATTGAATTTTTAATTCTAAAATATGTTCTTATATTAGGCAAATTGACTTTATGATACAATAAGGTAATTTGATAGCCGACTTCAATGGTTTGAGAAGGACTGTGTCTTACTTTCACTGAAGACAATAAGGTCTGCTTGAGAGTGACTATGCCTTCCTTTGACTGAAGACAATGAGGTCTGCAAAAATTGCTGCGATGCTAATAGCGTGGAGACTATTGGCCGGATATGTAGAGAATCTCTCTTGAAAAGTCCTTTACGGTAGGATTTAACGGAATAGACAAAATCTTCGCTGGACTCTTACCGAAAACGCTCAGATTGTAGAGCTGCCAAGTTAGATGGATTTATATAATTTTCGGAGCACGCCTGGACAACCGGATCTGATCGCATCTGGCTGTTGTTAAGCCAAAAATAAGACAGTAAGAGTATGCTTTAAATAAAATAATCCTAATCCTGTTCGCGATTACCTCGAATACCGTTTATCCGATATAGCAAACATTGGGTCTTAGTGGTGACGGATTGGGTGGATGTTTGCAGGGGTTTACGGTGATCATGGTATTGAGGGGGTTGACGTGGTGGGTGGCTAGGTTTTTTTTGTGAGATTGACTTGAAGACCGTGCATTTGATAGATAGTGGTGATATATGTGGTGGGAGTGGGTTTGGAGTATCTTAAGGTGGGTCAGTTGGGTGGGGGTAGTGTGGTGCGGACAGAGTGGTGGGGGCAGCCCGACAACGCTGGGTATTTCAGCTAGTATGTAATACTACAATTAGCGTACAACCACGGGATCGTATAAAGCTACTACGAGCTTGTTACTAAACAGTGTGAGCTGAGAGTTGTGATATTGATGGTTGACTTTGTTGTGGCTGTTGTTAACTATTTAAGTGCGGTGTTAGGGACAACTAATTTTTAAGCGGTTTATTTAATTGAAAATTTTAAACTGTAATGCTTTATAATATATTATTCCATTCCCCAAACCAAATGTTCTACAAAAGTTGACGTGAGTTAATTATTAATGGAATTACAGAGGCAGGATACGTACATACCGTTTCCGATTTAGAGGAATGGCGATATAGATGTTAGCCACCAGAGCATTGATCTTTATTTAGGAGATCAGGAGATTAGAGTTTCGCAAAACCTACGTCCACCAACGCGTGCGTTGTGATTTTTTGTTGGGTAGCACAGACAATAATTATTTATTTTGAAAATCGCTTTTAAGAATACCCCTTTTGTACTTTTATGGTTTTTTGGCTCTACTACTGGCAAGGATGGTTCGATTGGTTCCTTTTTTTTTTCATTGATATTTACCTAAATTACCTTTCATTTGTTACCAATTAACCACTAAAGCTCCTTCAAATAACTTGGAAAAAGGCATTTTCTAAAAAAAAAAAACTCGAAACTTTGGATGCCCCACGTTCCGGAAAACAAGATGGCGATTTTCAAAATCTGCTTAATTGGGGTTTTTATGGGAGGTATGTCCGAAAGCCCAAATCTCGAAAACCGTATACTGGAGTTTGCTATATAACACCTGCTTTTTGTATGGGAAAAACTCAATTATATGAAATACCACTCAATTATATGAAACTATGGAGATTTTATTTTAAATTAAAGGTATTTTTATTACCTATCATATGGTACCAATATACTCCAAAAACTGCTTCAAAGTACTTGAAAAAATTAATTTTTCTGAAAAAAAAATAAAAACTTTGGACGCTCCTCCCACCTAAAGGGGATGCTAATAATAACTTTCGAATGTTGTAATTATAACAAAGAACATAAAACAAACATATTCAACGTTGTTTTAATTCACAAAACACAACACGATATCGCCGCTTGTTATAAATTGATTTGATATAATTAATAATCACAGTAAATTTATGACGCGTCCTAATTGTACTCACATTACTCACAAGTAAAAAAATATACCGATTCTGCAGATTCTGCTGTTATTCGGTTTGCATATAGAAACTACGATTGTCAAAATTTTTTGCAACGTAATTGCAACAGCAGGTTGTAAACAGCAGGTTTTCCAATTCCAAAGAAGGAATTCGACAGTGCAATTGGTGTTGTAATTCCTTATTCGTCGACATATAAAATACGGCTTATATGTTATACTGCTTTGGCAAATCCGGCTTGACTTCCAACAACAATAGGATAAGCATAAAGCCGGAAATAAATCCAAAAAATTTTAGGATTAAGAAACTAAGCCATTTTATAGTTATGGTACTCACGGTAAGGCAATAGCATTGGTTATTCTATAAAAAAAACCAGTGTAATATAAAAAGCGATGCCATATGTATAATATTAACAGCAATGCCACATACACTTAAATAAACGCACCAATTATATGACGCACGATTTTATACCGACAATTTTACTTTCGTTTACATAGTAAAAGGAAGTATAAAAATCATGAAAATTTTAGAACTCGGGTTTCTTGCAAATTTACCCATTACTCCTGAGTCAGAAAAATCGAAAAACAAATATCTGTCTGTCTGACTTTGTTCACTCTAAAGCCCAGACGACAGAACTTATGATGATGAAAATAGGTATTTTAATTTTTTACATAAATTGTGAGGTGCCAGTTTATTTAGACAGTTTTTCGAGTTTTTGCAAGGGCGAATATATAGTATAGCAATTAATAGAATTTTTATCATCTGCCACGCCCCCTGCCATGCCAACATCTCACACTGCCTAAAAATATGAACCGGACTTAGGGGCGGCGCCCCCTTTAGGAAATTTTGAGTTATTTTTTTAAAAATTCATTTTTCTCAGTAGTTTGATGGAAGTTTGAGGGTTAATTGGTATAATAAAAAAGGTAATAAAAATACCTTTCGTCTTATAAAAAATGTGGTTCAATCCAACCACCCACGACAAAAAACGAGCCAAAAATTTACTTTCTCATGAAAGTTTAGCAGGGGGCATGTTTTAGAGTGGGTGGGCCTAAATATTGGTATCATATGTAAGGTAAAAACTAGTTATACACAGTCATACTATTTTTATGGACATGACATAATTGGAACGGAAGTATGATCAAGTTGAATTTAGTTTATGTGGTATTTCATATAATAATTGAGTCATATATCTTATGAATGAGTTTTTTTTCATACATAATTACATGATATACCATGATGCAGCATTTTAATTTTAAACTCCTATCTAAATATGAATTAATTCCGCGAATTTTACTATACAGTGTTCATAATTTTCAAAAATGCTTTTTAAAACGAAAAATTACTATCTAAATATAATTTGAGCGAAGGAAATCACATCACCTATTTTCTTTAGGAAAAAACTCAATCATTTGTAATGAGTATAAATTGATCCACCTTTAATGAAAATTGGGACACGACCATAAAAAAAAGTATGGTTGTGTGGAAAAAACCTTCAGCTTTCATTTGACATCAAAATCAGACCCGGCTACATTTCAACGTCAACGTGGGCGTCTATTGAACTTTGACGGAAAAATGAGTTTTTCGACTCTAACTATGCCACTAATTAATTATTCCTTGGTGGACTGTATACACCGATAAACAATATTTTATATACTGTATTTCACTAATTTTGTTCGTATTTATTTGTACATATATTATTACAGTTTTGTTGTAAACAATTAATTATACAAATCCAACTTAATATGTACTAATAATGCAGGTAAAAATGCTTTTTATTACTAATAATTTTGTTGTGTTGTATCACATAAAACCGGATGTAACCAACTAACTATATTCGGCTCATACTCATTCGAAAAATCAAAATATTCCTTCTCTTTGTTTGTTTGTCTCCTTTTTTCTATAAACGAGTTGAGCTAAACATCGCTACAAAATAATACTCACATAAAAAATAATTGTACTAGATTTCATAAATGTCAAAGTAAGGAAATATTTACTTAAGTTACGTATGCATAAGTTACTTTACAGTGTACATTATATAATCATTTAAACTAGTAATAAAATGGTAAGTATAAATTATGTTCTGACATTAAATACAATTGTATAATTTAATTTGTATTACAGATTTCCTTTCGATCTAGGTAATCGTCAAGAGTATTTGGATGACATGTGAAATATAACGACAAATGTACAGAATAGTTTAGTATAATAAATGGTTTTCGTTGTTATTATGCAATACATAAGGTTGTATGGTTTTAATTACTGTGATGAATTGATGGTACCAAACAATAATTCAAAAAATAAAATTTAAATGAGAAAATGAGAACAAACACAATTAATAATGCAATAAATTTGCAATAATAAATACCGCTTTTTGTTCATTATACTTAGATTTTTTTCAACAATATAAATTTGTTTTGAAAATTTCTATTTTAACCGTCAGAAATCGATATGCCTGGCAAATAACCTAGTTTTAAGAAGGTAAACATTTTACAGTAATTTTGAATTCAATTAGAAGTTGTTGTAAAATTCTTTTACTTTTAGCTTTTTTTTCGAAATTGTTTTGCTTGCAGTAGTTTGATGGAAGTTAGAGGGTTAATTGGTATAATAGAAAAGGTAATAAAAATACCTTTCATTTTATAAAAAATTGGGTTCAATCCAACCACCCACGACAAAAAACGAGCCAAAACTGAATTTCTCATGAAAGTTTAGCAGGGGGCATGTTTTAGAGTGGGTGGGCCTAAATATTGGTATCATATTTAAGGTAAAAACTAGTTATACACAGTCATACTATTTTTATGGGCATGGCATAATTGGAACGGAAGTATGATCAAGTTGAATTTAGTTTATGTGGTATTTCATATAATAATTGAGTCATATATCTTATGAATGAGTTTTTTTCATACATAATTACATGATATACCATGATGCAGCATTTTAATTTTAAACTCCTATCTAAATATTAATTAATTCTGCGAATTTTACTATACAGTGTTCATAATTTTCAAAAATGCTTTTTAAAACGAAAAATTACTATCTAAATATAATTTGAGCGAAGGAAATCACATCACCTATTTTCTTTAGGAAAAAACTCAATCATTTGTAATGAGTATAAATTGATCCACCTTTAATGAAAATTGGGACACGACCATAAAAAAAGTATGGTTGTGTGGGAAAAACCTTCAGCTTTCATTTGACATCAAAATGAGGCCCGGCTACATTTCAACGTCTACGTGGGTGTCTACTGAACTTTGACGGAAAAATGAGTTTTTCGACTCTAACTATTCGGAAGTAGGTTTGATTGGCCCCATTTTTTTTAAATGGACGGTTTTTTAATAATCCTTTATATGACACCAATTAACTCCCAAAACTTCTTCAAACCACTGAAAAATATAATTTTTAAAAATAAAACTCAAAATTTTGGAAGCTCCTAACTCATAAAGGCGGCGTCTCCCCCAAACAAGATGGCCTGATCAATAAGGGCTTTCAGAAGAGGGGTGTCTCAAAACCCTAACCCTTTAATCGCTTTACTATAGTTAAGCCTTTGAAAGTAACTCAAATGTATTGCATTAATAATTGTCAAGTTTCTCATTTGAAAAAATTTAAATTAAAAAATAAATTTAAATTTATTTGGTAGCGTCAAAAAATTTTGAAAAAATTATCATATTTTTGATGTGAATTTAAATTAATTTCGTTGAATATAGCGTCAAAAAATTTTGCAAAAATTATCATTTTTTTGATGTCCGAAAAAACAATGGAAGCGCTTAAGATTTCATACTTTCCCCCAAATCACTATTGACAAGTGGTTGGACTAATAAATATCTCCCGCAAAAATATAGCTTTTTTTGTGTTCTAAATTATATAGCCTTAAAATATCTCAAATTTTATATTTCATAAAGTTGAATTTAAATAAAAATCAATAAAAACATTTTTTGTCCACATAAATAATTGTTTTATTTTTTAACCATAAAGTAAAAATTTCTCTTTTTTGCTTTAACTAATTATATTTGTGCAACATGCCACTAATTAATTATTCCTTGGTGGACTGTATACACCGATAAACAATATTTTATATACTGTATTTCACTAATTTTGTTCGTATTTATTTGTACATATATTATTACAGTTTTGTTGTAAACAATTAATTATACAAATCCAACTTAATATGTACTAATAATGCAGGTAAAAATGCTTTTTATTACTAATAATTTTGTTGTGTTGTATCACATAAAACCGGATGTAACCAACTAACTATATTCGGCTCATACTCATTCGAAAAATCAAAATATTCCATCTCTTTGTTTGTTTGTCTCCTTTTTTCTATAAACGAGTTGAGCTAAACATCGCTACAAAATAATACTCACATAAAAAATAATTGTACTAGATTTCATAAATGTCAAAGTAAGGAAATATTTACTTAAGTTACGTATGCATAAGTTACTTTACAGTGTACATTATATAATCATTTAAACTAGTAATAAAATGGTAAGTATAAATTATGTTCTGACATTAAATACAATTGTATAATTTAATTTGTATTACAGATTTCCTTTCGATCTAGGTAATCGTCAAGAGTATTTGGATGACATGTGAAATATAACGACAAATGTACAGAATAGTTTAGTATAATAAATGGTTTTCGTTGTTATTATGCAATACATAAGGTTGTATGGTTTTAATTACTGTGATGAATTGATGGTACCAAACAATAATTCAAAAAATAAAATTTAAATGAGAAAATGAGAACAAACACAATTAATAATGCAATAAATTTGCAATAATAAATACCGCTTTTTGTTCATTATACTTAGATTTTTTTCAACAATATAAATTTGTTTTGAAAATTTCTATTTTAACCGTCAGAAATCGATATGCCTGGCAAATAACCTAGTTTTAAGAAGGTAAACATTTTACAGTAATTTTGAATTCAATTAGAAGTTGTTGTAAAATTCTTTTACTTTTAGCTTTTTTTTCGAAATTGTTTTGCTTGCATTTTTCTAAAAAAAACTCAAAACTTTGGATGCCCCTCCTACCCAAAGGGGGCGTCTCCCCCATACAAGATGGCGATTTTCGCAATCTGCTCAATTAGGTCTTTACGGTGAGAGGTGTCAAGAAGGCCAAATCGAATGCCGGACGTACCGTTGTTTAGCCTATCAAAGAAAGCAAATTAAATTATTTATGCAAATACAACAGCCAATATTTCTTCATTGTTTCTCATTTGTTACATTCGTTGACTAGGAGTCATCTATTAAATTTAAAATAAGACGATAACTGTCAAATTTGATCAAAAAAATAATTTTTCAATAAAGAAATGTAAAACACTGATCAGATCAATTTTTGGTAATAATTTTGATCGATTTTTGCCAAATAAATTCTACCTTAATGGTAAAAAGAAAAACGCATTTCCGTCATGTTGCATTGCTAATGGTCTAATGGTATATTAATTTTATCGCCAAAGAACGTGTCTTAATTACGATCGTTTTTTACTTTTTTATTAGCACCAATGATAAATGAAAATGCGTTTAAGTTTATTTAACTGCATGTGGCATTGCTTTTAATATTATACATGTGGCATTGCTGTTAATATTTTACTGGCTGTCATAGAATAACCCTGCTTTAGTTTTTATGTAACAGGTGTTCGATTTGCATTTTGCGCACACTCGGCAAACTATTTAGAAAAGCATAGCAGTTTTTTATATGCAAAGTTCGTTTATTGCGAAATGCGAACTGCGGACCGAGTAGCAGTAGAATCGGCATATTTTTTTCATTGTAGTGCAATTCGGACGCGTCATTACACGATTGCTATATGTAAAAGCAGGAATTATTCGTGCATATTGCTACTCGTATCGAAGTAATTTATAACAAGTGGTTACAGTTTCAATCGGCGAAATTGAGTTGTGTCTTGTGAAATTAAAAAAACCCTCGAAATGTTTGTTTTATATTCTAATTGCGCAATTCTAACGTAGTTATTCACAGGCGTATTTTATTTGCCGAGGAATAAGGAATATGAATTTAAAAACCAGCCGAACATCAGGTTTTCTTATTCCAAAGAAGGAATAAGAATAAGTGCAATTGTTGTTGTAATTCGTTATTCCTCGGCATATAAAATACAGCTAACATCAAGTTTTAATTGCTATCACGTTTTACATTTTGCCGATTTTGAGGTTAGCCACAAAGTTGCAGTCGCAAGTGCGGTAAATCATGTTACAGTGCGCTCCGTAAAAACCATCCATGTAATAACATTTATTTAAATAAACTACAAAAGTTGGTAACTACCTGTTTGATGATGTGCGAATGACGAAAATGGAAGTGGACTAATATCCCGCCAGCAAACTAAGTATCGGCAAAATCAAACGTTTAGCGTTTATTGAGGCGTTGAGGAAGGATTCTCCTGCAGCTGGATTGGCAACTCGTTAAGTAAGTAATAATGAAAGGATATAAAAGAGTCATTCATTTCAAATTTCTATTCTTCTTCCTTCTTTACGGTGCCTATTATTATACTCCGTTTGCGAGTACTTGTCGCCAATTTGTACAGAATTTACATTTTTCGATATATTGCGCAAGGTGATTGAAGATAACAAAAATTCTGGCTGCTATTGCTGAATCAGCTGAACATGAAAGTCGAGGAATCGTGAAAACGTTTGTTTGCTTTTTACATAAAGGTAAAAGTATTTTATTGCAGGGCTATTGGATATAGGGTATGTAATATTTTTTAAAAAATTCGGTATATGACCATGGATGAATGTGGTATTTCAAAATGTGGCCCATATGCACTATAGTATCCCACCCCACTGATTTTATTGATAACTGCAACGTGATCGTGATACTTAAGAATAATAATAGCCGCATACTGAGCGCAGCACAGCACAGCATAGCGTAGCAGATGTTTTTAGGGCATACACTGTTATACTTAATTGCGCACTTTCACATTTAGCCAAACATTGTGTTTGCTTCAAAAACCTCTCCTAAGCTCTTCTGTGCTAGGCTGCGCTCAATATGCGGCTGGTCTAAAACATGTGCATTATCCTTAAACTATGCTGTAGTTTCGTTTTCCGAGCACCTAGAAATATTTTGAATAATAGATTTCTTTTCCTACCTAAATCATAATTAAAGTTTTTCCTAGTCCAGCCATGTTTATCTACTCTAACTGCTACATGAACTCCTTGTCAATTTGGATGCTTTATTCTAATTAGATGTACAGCACAAATGATCGACGCGAGAAGCTAGGCCTAGGACAGCAACGGTCTGTCGCGCCGAATATTATTGTTATTATAGCAAAAAAAATTCTATTCGTGAGCTTTTTTGATTTTTAAATTCTTTAAGTATATCGAACAAATCTATTGTTTTTATAGAATTTTTAACCAAAAATTTAATAAGCGTGTCAAAGATAGGTTAAATATAATTCTAAAACAGTAAATATACTTCGATGTAAGCTGGAATTTCGCCATTTCCAAAATATAAAGCATTTTTTAAAGCAAGTGAGAGGTCAGGAATATTACTAATATGATTGCAATCCTGGCCACTCTCTTAAGAATTTTTCGATACATGGTAGTAGCGATAACCGTCCATAACGTCCATAATTTGACAAACATTTTTCAATAATTCTCGTCGCTTAGCTGAAATGTTAAAATGAGAACGAATTTTTGTAAACTATGTTTTCAATATCAATATCTAACTCCTCCATTGCATTGCGTAAACAATTATGCCATCTGTGTGCATAGCAATTTGCTTTCACTATATTTTTATTAACTGATTTCAAGTTTGTGTATAAAGAGTGAAGACTTCCGGAATTCGCATTGGTATAAGCCGGCTTCTCTTAAAAAATATTGTACTGTATGAAGGAAAAACTTTTGGTTCTTGAAGTTAAACTGCATTGGGCGCGACTAGGGGTAACTGAAATATTTTGATGCGATGTTATCTTACGGATGTAGCGGTTGGTGTATATGGTAAGAAATTATTTTGTATTAAATACCCTGCGATTAACGCGACATCTACATTATATAAGAAAAATTGGTAAATGTACAGTATAGCGTACATCGGTTTTTTGACCACTTGCCGCGCCCACCGCCCACACATCAAAAAAAGTGGGCAGGGTGTGGTGCAAACGCCTCCTTTAAGAGCGAGTGGCTACCAAAGTTTTTAGTATTTTTTTGAAAAAATGCAATTTTCTAAGTAGTTTGTGGGGGATTTAGGGGTTAATTGGTACCATATGAAAGGTAATAAAATAACCCAATTCGGCAGACTTAGAATAAAAAAACTGACTTTTCCATAAAAAGTTAAATGTTGGTATTAAATTAATAGTTCTACACAGCCATACTATCTTTATGATCGTGGCCCAATTTTTACGGAAGTTGTATCAGTTTGTATTTGGTTTATCTGCAGTTTCATATGATTGAGTGGTATATCATATGAATGAGTTTGTTTTTATATGAAAATGACAGTAAAGCATACAAAGCATACATACACATACATCGCCAAATATGCTGCGAGATGCTTAGGTTTCCTAAAACGGTGCAAGATGTGCTTCACTCCCTCAGATCTGTCTACTATTTACAAGGCGTATATTCGCCTTAAACTTGAATACAACTGCATTGTCTGGGCAGGTGCTCCCAATACCACATTGCATCTACTAGACAGAGTTCAGAATCGCGCGTTAAAACTTATTGGTGACGTACATATCGCGAAATCAATCGAATCGCTTGAATATCGTAGAAATGTTTCATACTTGTCACTGTTTTATCGATTTTTTCATAAGCGGTGTTCAAAAGAAATATCCAGATGCATACCGCCCAACCTCCAACCCAACCGAAATACCCGTGCCTCAACTCGAGCTCATGGGTCCACCATTAAGCCTATCTTCGGACGTACTAACCAATTCAGAGATTCCTTTGTAGGTTATTTTCGCTTTCTTTTGGGTAATAAATTTAAATGCAATTTAAATCAATTTTGTATATAACAAATTTTATTTGTTACGATTTTAATTTATTACAACTTTATTCATAACTATTTAATTTATTACAATTCACTGGTTGATTCCCAATTCCAAAATCAATTTTTATATCAAATGCACACGTCTTTTCGCTGTGACGTGCAAAACGATAAGAAGGAAGTTATTTTTCTTACAACTTCCTTTCTTTTTTTTGGTTGTCTGCAATTCACAATAGTATTTTGACTTGTTTACACCGAAGGTGAAAATCTTCAAATTCATTGCCTGTTTGCCAATTCAAACAAGTCAGAATACTATTGTTTACGATTTTATGCTAAATAAAATTAAAAAATTTATGGTTTGTGTATTTGGTAGTGCCATAATAATTGTTTTCAATAATAATAATGAGATCTTAGTCATGTAGGCACTACACCTTCTTTGGCCGCACGATAGTTATGAATTGCCTGATTCTGTGTTTCCGCATATATATGATCTGCAGTCGTTTAAAACACGCGTGCATAGACATTTCATATTTTCCTCTCCCTAATTTCCTGACGCCCACGCGGTGCAAACCCCTTTAGTGTGTGTACATTATAAAAAAAGGGGTTAGGCTTTGGGACACATCTCTACCGGAGCAGTTTTCGAAAATCGCCATCTGGTTTGGGGCTAACGCCCCCTTTTTGAGACAGGCTTATAAAGATTGCATTTATTTTCAGAAAAGTGCGTTTTTCTTAGTGACGTGAAGAAAGTATGGGGGTTTATTGGTACCATATACCATCTATTTGATGGATAATTTCTTTATTAAGACACAGGTGTGGGTCAATTTAGTGAGACATCTCTGTGAACTGGCCAAACCGCTTGACAGCGAACCTCCAAATTTAAGAATTTCATGAAAATAGCAAATGTCCAAACCGATGCACAAATGCCTCTTCCCCTCTGCATTGTAATCTAACAAATTCTGTTCGATAGATAATTCCTTTAGGAAGACATGGGTGTGGGTCGATTTGGTGAGACATATCGGTGAGCTTGTTAATCTTCTTTACAGCGAACCTCTTAATTCAAAATTACAAATGTTATTTTTACCAATACATATACAGCCTGTATACATATGACATTCTGTTAATTTTGTTATTTGTTAAAAACTTCACATGCGTTATTATAAGTGGTCTCACTTACCCTTGACATCCTCCTTGTGATGATTTTCCTTGGTGGCTTATCTCTGTTGTTCTCTTCGTCGCTCGATTGAACGCAAGGAATTGGTCCCAAGGTCCTTTGACTTTTTTTCACAATCACTGTCGTCGTTGTCTCCCTTTCTTTCATTTCTTTCCCTTTCACCAGTGGAACAGAAGTTTTGATGTATGTAAATGCCGACGAGTTCCAATTTCAAATTTGTAATTTTTTTAAATCAAGCTAACTTACTTGACTCGAGTAATCTTCTTAGTATTGTTCAGAACTATACAGGACAACGATATTAAAAGAAAACTACGAAACTTTTATGAAGTGTTTTTTTTGTTATACTTAGAAAGACTATATGATCTTATTTCTTTGTTTTAAAAAATATTTTTTTCAAAAGCGAAGTTAATACAACGAAATTTGTAAAAAAAATTTATTTTGCGGATGCGGATGAGTGCGGATGCGGATTTTTTTTTTATTTTTTTTGCGGATGCGGATCGGATGCGGATACGAAAAAACGTATACGCGCAGGGCTCTAATCAGGACTGCTTCCGTTTTATGGTCGGCTAATTCTAGACCGACGGATACTAGCCATTCTTTGATTTGGCCAACTGCTTCGTTCGTGGCTGACTCTATTCCATTGATTGTCTTTGACACTGTGACAACGGCGATGTCGTCAGCGAATCCAAATATTTGTACGCCTCGTGGTAATTTAGTCTTAGAACTCCATCGTTCATAATATTCCATTGAAGGGGACCCAGCACCGATCCTTGTGGGACTCCTGCGGAGACGTTAAAGTACTTTGTACCCTCATTGGTTTCGTACCTCAACCTTCTATAACTTAAGAAGCTTGATACTATCTTCCTTATATAGTATGGTGCATCCATTCTGGCGAGTGATCTTCTTATTGAGGACCATTTTGCAGAGTTAAAGGCGTTTTTTATGTCCAGTGTCACTACTGCACAATATTCCTTTGTGCCCCACCGTCATCTTTTTCCTTCAATCGCATTCTTTGCTATATTGACCACCGCCTTAATGGCGTCGACGGTCGAGCGTGATTTTCGAATCCCGAACTGATGATCTGACAGTGCTCCTTTATTATCCGCTATATTAAGCAATCTGTCATATATGATCCGCTCGAGTATCTTTCCCATTGTGTCTAGTAGGCATATTGGGCGGTACGACGATGGTTCGCCCGGTGGTTTGTTTCCCTTTGGAAACAATACTAAATGCTGCAGTTTCCAAGGTTCAGGGAAAACTCCTTCATCTAGACACTGTTGCATGCATGTCATGAAAATGTCCGGCCTACTTCGGATGGCCGCTTTCAATGCTTTATTAGGAATGCCATCGGGTCCAGGAGCTTTGTTGTCTCGTATTCTTTTACTTGCGTTCACGAGTTCATCAACTGTTAGCCTTGGAATATTTTCTGTTCTAATTTCTCTTATTATGTTGCACATAGTATATGGTCCTTTCGGAAATAGGTGTTCTACGATGGACCTTAGCATTGTTGGGCATGATATTTGTGGGGTCTTACAGCCTTTTAGCTTTGCCATAACTTTTGTATGCTGTGCCCCAGGGATTGATGTCCGCCTCGTCACATAGTCGTTAGAAGCACTTCGACTTGCTTTCTTTAATTGCATTTTTTAAATTTCGTCTAGCTAATCTTAGCATATCAAGACGTTCTTGAATGTCTTCTTCTTGATCGCTGCGTTCTGCGTCTGGCTTGTAAGCAGGTAGCTCTCAGTGCTTTTATCTGCTCATTCCACCAATAGCAGTGTACACCTCTCTTGCTAGGTCTTCTCCTGGGCATAGCTGCGTCGCACGCTGTAGTGATTATACTGGTAAGTTGTTGCGACAGTATCTCAGATGTTCCGCTTTCGATTAGGAAGCTTGAGTTTATGACTTCCTCAAACATTTCTTTATCAAGGAACTTGTCTTTCCATTTAGGTCCCCCTAATTTTGGGCGTTATGGCTTTTTTTTCTTTAATTTCAATAACAATCGCCTGGTGGTCGCTGTGCGTATAGTCTTCGCTGACGCGCCATTTTATTATCCGCAGGAGGGAACTGCTAGCGAAGGTAATATCGATGATCGATCCCCTTCCTGCTTTGCGATACGTATTTGCTCGTCCCGTGTTAGCTATGCCTATATTTAATGAGGCGAAAGATTCTAGCAGATAATGTCCTCTGATATTAGTAAATCTGCTGCCCCAGTCTGTTGCCCAGGCATTGAAGTCTCCGCCTATAAACACTGGAGTTCTTCCTCGAGTACGGCCGCTAAATTTTCTAGCATTGCTGAGTATTCGCTCATCGTCCAGCTGGGTCTTGCGTAACAACTATACAAGTTGATTCCATTAATTTTTGCCCGTACGAAGCCCTCCGCCTGCCCGTCTACATCTTGGAAGGCATGTCTGCCGCAAATCCATATTGCAGCTTTTTCTGTTTTGTCACATGCCCAAGCGTTGATGTCACGAGATTTGTACGGTTCGCTTATTAAAATTATGTCCACTCTCTCGTCTTTAGCCGTCTGTGACAGGATATCCTCTGCTATCTCGCAGTGATTTAGGTTTATCTGGATAACCTTCATACTTTTCTGCTGGCGATAGCTCTCCTAAAGACTGGGCATTTGCTGCTGCCAGCTACATGCTTCGCATGTTCTGGGTGTTCCTTTCTACAGAACATGCACGAAGGCTCATTTGCGCAAGACTTAGCTATGTGGCCCTCATCCCGACATCTTCTACACAGCTTGGAGCGATCTTCTCCGTTTTTACACTGCTTGGCAATGTGCCCAAATTCCAGGCATTTGAAGCACTTTTTAAGGAGTGCCCGTTGGCGGATGCAACAGACGACCCAGCCAATTTAAATTTTTCTTTTTTCAAGAAGCTTCTTTGCCCTCTCTTCAGGAAGACTAATTGTCGCTGTTTGGGTTCCACCATAGGCTTTTCGCAAGGAAAGGAAGTCAGCCGGTGAAATGATTTCTACGACAAATTGGGACTTTATCGCGTCGCATATGTCCTCTTTTGAAGTTATTTCATTGATGTACCTGATCTCGATGCTAGTCCGTTGGGTAAGAGTCCTAACAATTGCCTGCTCGCCTAACGCTTCGCTGAGGACACTCTTGAATTCGGCGGTCTTTTCCCCTGTATCCTTAAGCTGGATGAGAAGATCGCCTTTTTGTGTTCTCCTGATCCTGGAAACTTCTTTTCCAATTAGCTCCATTTTTGGGTCCGCTTTCATGTTACGTAGAATCTGCGCATAGGACATTTCACCCTTCGCTTGTATAACAATAGCGTCGGGTCTTGTCTTTCTGACTTTTTTTGTTGTTTGCCTGGTGGCAGTCTCCTTGCTAATGGCGTTGGTTTTGACCTTTTTTCCTTTGGTGACAACCCTTGTCCATTCGCCTTCTCCCGTTTTCGGTGCATTTCCGTTTTTTTTCTCCGGGATTTTAGCTGTAGTCGCTGTTACCTTTTCTATGGGTTTTTGTAACGACTTTTGATTTTGATGCCTTTTTGGCGTCTCGCTGTCTATCTTCTGCTTCCGTTTTGTCTCAAGGGGGGGAAGGGGGAAGTTTGTGAGGAGGTGTGTTTTCTCATCACCTCCTTTGCCTTTTCATCTTTAAGGCTGATAGCCGATAGCTCATAAAGCTTTTTTATGCTATCAATTGCATCACGCATTGCTTGGTGGATAGACCGCCTTTTTCCATCTTCCAGCATATCTACCAGTTCCCTTATTTGCTCGCCTAGTTTGAGGAAATCAGACTTCTGATATTTTGGTTTTTCGGTCGTCTTCTTACTAGTTGACGGCGACACGCGTACCTCTGTGGATCCTGGCGATTTAGTTTTTTGGCCAGCTGGTGACCTTACCAATCTGGAACTCCTTTCAAAGGCGTTTACTTCGATCACCTCTTCTACTTCTCCTCCTCCTACTCCTCCTCCTAATTTCAAAGAATTCATTTTAAATGGGTCCCCACTCAAAGCCGTTATCAGTGTTCGGGTGTGTAGTCACCTAAGGATCCCATGGTTATCTATGCAAGCAGTGAGGCCATGCAATGGGTTGACACGAGCCCTTTTGGGGTCTTGTGTTCAGAGCCAGATCAGTGTTAGACAGGAATTTTTCATCTGTACACCACTAAAATAATAGCAACGAAACATTGAGCGTACTTTGAGTCCTGCCAGGGTTTTAACGGGACGGGGGCGCCGGTAGCATTAGCCTGAAAGCCATTTCAGCAAGATTTCACTCTCGCCTACTCAAGTAACAGAATACTACAGACGTCAGCCCAAGAGTTGACAGATCAAGATTGTGCTTCCAGTATACCATAATTAAGACCTTACTGGGCATCCTTACTGGGCAGACCGTGGGGTTGTCAGAAGACCCAACACTCTACTTCAAGAGTGCCCTTGCGGTGTGTGTGTGTTTAAAAATGTGGAACGCTTCACGATTTTGCGTGTCATCCTTGTGCAGGGGCTATGCTAATCTTTTCTGTATCGTTCCAATTTTAAAATATGTTCTGCCGTGTGTGTGTTGTGTTTTTTTTATGGCTGTGCCAAAGGTGGTGAATCTTCTAAAATATACCAGTAGAGCCCTCCAGGGGTACTAGCATGCACGATTCGTAAACCTGAATGTTCGTACCAGGAATTACGCATACGTACTAAACCCTCCTTACACACTTCAACCACTCTCCCCACGGGACTGCCGTTAGGTATTACACCACGGGGCTGGTTAGCATATTACTCTATGTCTTCTGCATCTTCTGCTGCTGCTGATCGCCTTATCTTTTCGATTCTTCGCAGCTCGTTTTGCACATTCGTTATGAATACACACACTTCTGTCCACTTATCCTCAGATCTCAGCATTTCTTCTAACAGGACTTATGGACTTGGCAGGCTGCTTCTCCATTCTCTAAAGCGTCCGCATTGGAAAATCGCATGCTCCGTATCTTCTTCCAGTTCCGATTGATTATACTGGTAAGTTGTTGCGACAGTATCTCAGATGTTCCGCTTTCGATTAGGAAGCTTGAGTTTATGACTTCCTCAAACATTTCTTTATCAAGGAACTTGTCTTTCCATTTAGGTCCCCCTAATTTTGGGCGTTATGGCTTTTTTTTCTTTAATTTCAATAACAATCGCCTGGTGGTCGCTGTGCGTATAGTCTTCGCTGACGCGCCATTTTATTATCCGCAGGAGGGAACTGCTAGCGAAGGTAATATCGATGATCGATCCCCTTCCTGCTTTGCGATACGTATTTGCTCGTCCCGTGTTAGCTATGCCTATATTTAATGAGGCGAAAGATTCTAGCAGATAATGTCCTCTGATATTAGTAAATCTGCTGCCCCAGTCTGTTGCCCAGGCATTGAAGTCTCCGCCTATAAACACTGGAGTTCTTCCTCGAGTACGGCCGCTAAATTTTCTAGCATTGCTGAGTATTCGCTCATCGTCCAGCTGGGTCTTGCGTAACAACTATACAAGTTGATTCCATTAATTTTTGCCCGTACGAAGCCCTCCGCCTGCCCGTCTACATCTTGGAAGGCATGTCTGCCGCAAATCCATATTGCAGCTTTTTCTGTTTTGTCACATGCCCAAGCGTTGATGTCACGAGATTTGTACGGTTCGCTTATTAAAATTATGTCCACTCTCTCGTCTTTAGCCGTCTGTGACAGGATATCCTCTGCTATCTCGCAGTGATTTAGGTTTATCTGGATAACCTTCATACTTTTCTGCTGGCGATAGCTCTCCTAAAGACTGGGCATTTGCTGCTGCCAGCTACATGCTTCGCATGTTCTGGGTGTTCCTTTCTACAGAACATGCACGAAGGCTCATTTGCGCAAGACTTAGCTATGTGGCCCTCATCCCGACATCTTCTACACAGCTTGGAGCGATCTTCTCCGTTTTTACACTGCTTGGCAATGTGCCCAAATTCCAGGCATTTGAAGCACTTTTTAAGGAGTGCCCGTTGGCGGATGCAACAGACGACCCAGCCAATTTAAATTTTTCTTTTTTCAAGAAGCTTCTTTGCCCTCTCTTCAGGAAGACTAATTGTCGCTGTTTGGGTTCCACCATAGGCTTTTCGCAAGGAAAGGAAGTCAGCCGGTGAAATGATTTCTACGACAAATTGGGACTTTATCGCGTCGCATATGTCCTCTTTTGAAGTTATTTCATTGATGTACCTGATCTCGATGCTAGTCCGTTGGGTAAGAGTCCTAACAATTGCCTGCTCGCCTAACGCTTCGCTGAGGACACTCTTGAATTCGGCGGTCTTTTCCCCTGTATCCTTAAGCTGGATGAGAAGATCGCCTTTTTGTGTTCTCCTGATCCTGGAAACTTCTTTTCCAATTAGCTCCATTTTTGGGTCCGCTTTCATGTTACGTAGAATCTGCGCATAGGACATTTCACCCTTCGCTTGTATAACAATAGCGTCGGGTCTTGTCTTTCTGACTTTTTTTGTTGTTTGCCTGGTGGCAGTCTCCTTGCTAATGGCGTTGGTTTTGACCTTTTTTCCTTTGGTGACAACCCTTGTCCATTCGCCTTCTCCCGTTTTCGGTGCATTTCCGTTTTTTTTCTCCGGGATTTTAGCTGTAGTCGCTGTTACCTTTTCTATGGGTTTTTGTAACGACTTTTGATTTTGATGCCTTTTTGGCGTCTCGCTGTCTATCTTCTGCTTCCGTTTTGTCTCAAGGGGGGGAAGGGGGAAGTTTGTGAGGAGGTGTGTTTTCTCATCACCTCCTTTGCCTTTTCATCTTTAAGGCTGATAGCCGATAGCTCATAAAGCTTTTTTATGCTATCAATTGCATCACGCATTGCTTGGTGGATAGACCGCCTTTTTCCATCTTCCAGCATATCTACCAGTTCCCTTATTTGCTCGCCTAGTTTGAGGAAATCAGACTTCTGATATTTTGGTTTTTCGGTCGTCTTCTTACTAGTTGACGGCGACACGCGTACCTCTGTGGATCCTGGCGATTTAGTTTTTTGGCCAGCTGGTGACCTTACCAATCTGGAACTCCTTTCAAAGGCGTTTACTTCGATCACCTCTTCTACTTCTCCTCCTCCTACTCCTCCTCCTAATTTCAAAGAATTCATTTTAAATGGGTCCCCACTCAAAGCCGTTATCAGTGTTCGGGTGTGTAGTCACCTAAGGATCCCATGGTTATCTATGCAAGCAGTGAGGCCATGCAATGGGTTGACACGAGCCCTTTTGGGGTCTTGTGTTCAGAGCCAGATCAGTGTTAGACAGGAATTTTTCATCTGTACACCACTAAAATAATAGCAACGAAACATTGAGCGTACTTTGAGTCCTGCCAGGGTTTTAACGGGACGGGGGCGCCGGTAGCATTAGCCTGAAAGCCATTTCAGCAAGATTTCACTCTCGCCTACTCAAGTAACAGAATACTACAGACGTCAGCCCAAGAGTTGACAGATCAAGATTGTGCTTCCAGTATACCATAATTAAGACCTTACTGGGCATCCTTACTGGGCAGACCGTGGGGTTGTCAGAAGACCCAACACTCTACTTCAAGAGTGCCCTTGCGGTGTGTGTGTGTTTAAAAATGTGGAACGCTTCACGATTTTGCGTGTCATCCTTGTGCAGGGGCTATGCTAATCTTTTCTGTATCGTTCCAATTTTAAAATATGTTCTGCCGTGTGTGTGTTGTGTTTTTTTTATGGCTGTGCCAAAGGTGGTGAATCTTCTAAAATATACCAGTAGAGCCCTCCAGGGGTACTAGCATGCACGATTCGTAAACCTGAATGTTCGTACCAGGAATTACGCATACGTACTAAACCCTCCTTACACACTTCAACCACTCTCCCCACGGGACTGCCGTTAGGTATTACACCACGGGGCTGGTTAGCATATTACTCTATGTCTTCTGCATCTTCTGCTGCTGCTGATCGCCTTATCTTTTCGATTCTTCGCAGCTCGTTTTGCACATTCGTTATGAATACACACACTTCTGTCCACTTATCCTCAGATCTCAGCATTTCTTCTAACAGGACTTATGGACTTGGCAGGCTGCTTCTCCATTCTCTGAAGCGTCCGCATTGGAAAATCGCATGCTCCGTATCTTCTTCCAGTTCCGGACAATCTGGGCAAAAAGGTGAGCTATCGTGTCCAAATCGATAAAGATATTTTCGATATCCGCCATGGCCTGACAGAAACTGCGGAAATTGGTAGTTGCAGTTACCGTGAGATCGGTTTGTCCAATTCTCAATGTTCAGGATCAGCTTGTAGGTCCATCTTCCTTTCAAACTTATGTCCCACCGGTCTTGCCATACAGCCATTGAGGTGGCCTTTTCTTCCTCTTTGATCATTTTGATTGTTCGTTGGTCCTGTTGTGATAAGGCTCTTCTATTGTAGATCCTAAGCATTTCATCTGCGAAGATATCTACTGGAACCATTCCTGCTATAGCGAGGGCAGCATCATCGGAGATCGTTCGGAACCCGCTGATCATCCTTAGTGCACTGAGTCTGTATATAGATGATAGGTTTCTTCTTATTTCTTTAGTCACCTGTGCCTCCGCCCAAACTGGCGCTGCGTAAAGAGGACTGAGCTTACTACTCTGGACATAAGGACCCTCCTTGGATAACCTGGTCCTCCGACATTTGGCAGTATCCGAGATAATGCTGCCTGCATCTGCGACGCCTTTCTTCTAGAATAGTCCACGTGTATTTTAAAACGGAGCCTACTGTCAATCATTACTCCTAGGTATTTGACAGAATCCTTTGATCTGATGGTCTGATTAACAACCCGTATACTTATGTATTCCATTTTTTTCCGGCTGGTAATCAGGACTGCTTCCGTTTTATGGTCGGCTAATTCTAGACCGACGGATACTAGCCATTCTTTGATTTGGCCAACTGCTTCGTTCGTGGCTGACTCTATTCCATTGATTGTCTTTGACACTGTGACAACGGCGATGTCGTCAGCGAATCCAAATATTTGTACGCCTGGTGGTAATGTTAGTCTTAGAACTCCATCGTACATAATATTCCATAGAAGGGAACCCAGCACCGATCCTTGTGGGACTCCTGCGGAGACGTTATAGTACTTTGTACCCTTGTTGGTTTCGTACCACAACCTTCTATCGCTTAAGTAGCTGGATACTATCTTCCTTATATAGTACGGTGCATCCATTCTGGCGAGTGATCTTCTTATTGAGGGCCATTTTGCAGAGTTAAAGGCATTTTTTATGTCCAATGTCACTACTGCACAATATTCGTTTGTGCCACACCGCCATCTTTCTCCTTCAATCGCTTTCTTTGCTATATTGACCACCGCCTTTATGGCGTCGACGGTCGAGCACGATTTTCGAAACCCGAATTGATGATCTGACAGTGCTTCTTTATTATCCGCTATATTAAGCAATCTGTCATATATGATCCGCTCGAGTATCTTTCCCATTGTATCTAGTAGGCATATTGGGCGGTACGACGATGGATCGCCCGGTGGTTTGTTTCCCTTTGGCAGCAATACTAAATGTTGCAGTTTCCAAGGTTCAGGGAAAACTCCTTCATCTAAACACCTTTGCATGCATGCCACGAACATGTCCGGCCTGCTTCGGATGGCCGCTTTCAATGCCTTGTTAGGAATGCCATCGGGTCCAGAAGCTTTGTTGTCTCTTATTCTTTTAGTTGCGTTCACGAATTCATCAACTGTTAGCCTTGGAATACTTTCTGTGCTAATTTCTCTAATTATGTTGCACATAGTATATGGTTCTTGCGGAAAAAGGTGTTCTACGATGGACCTAAGCATTGTTGGGCATGAAATTTGTGGGGACTTACCGCCTTTGAGCTTTGCCATAACTATTTTGTATGCTGTGCCCCAGGGGTTGATTTGACTTGCTTTCCTTAATCGCGTTTTTAAAATTTCGTCTCGCCAGTCTAAGCATATCAAGCCGTTCTTGAAAATCGGTTCCCCTTCTTGAACGCTGAACTCTGCGCCGGGCTTGTAGGCAGATAGCTCTCAGTGCTTTTATCTGCTCGTTCCACCAATAGCAACGTACCCCTCTCTTGCTTGGTATTCTTCTAGGCATAGCTGCGTCGCACGCTATGGTAATTGTACGAGCAAGTTGTTGCGACAGGATCTCAGCTGTTCCGCTTTCAGTTAGGATGCTTGTGTTTATGACCTCCTCAAACATCTCTATATTAAAGAACTTATCTTTCCATTTAGGACCCCCTACTTTTGGGGGTTACCCCGTGCAACCCTTTTAATTTTCTTTCTTTAATTTCAATTATAATCGCCTGGTGGTCGCTGTGCGTATATTCTTCGCTGACCCGCCATTTTATGTTTCGCATGAGGTTATAACATAGGTTATATCGATTATCGATCCCATTCCTGCTTTGCGATACGTATTTACACAACCGTTATTTGCTAAGCCTATCTCTAGTGTTGCGAAGGATTCTAGCAGATAACGTCCTCTATCATTCGTTAGTCTGCTGCCCCAGTCTATTTCCCAGGCATTAAAATCTCCCCCAATAACTACTGGAGCTCTTCCACGAGCATCGGCCGTTAAGCTCTCTAGCATTGCTGCATACTCACTCGCCGTCCAGCTAGGTCTTGCATAACAACTGTAAAAATTGATGCCATTTATCTTTGCTCGTACGAAGCCCTCCGCCTGCCCATCTACATCTTGGAAGGCATGTCTGCCGCAAATCCATACTGCAGCGCTCTTCGTTTTATCGCAGTTCCAAACGATGTTGTCAAGAGATTTGTACGGCTCACTGATTAACATAATGTCCGCTCTCTCGTCTTTTGCTGTCTGTATCTGGATATCCTGCGCTATCTCGCAGTGATTAAGATTTATCTGAATAATCTTCATACTCTTCTGGCAGTTAAAGCTCTCTTAAATACCGGAAACTTGCTGCTGCCCGCTACGTGCTTGGCTTCTTTTGGGTGTTCCTTTCTACAGAACATGCAGGAAGGCTCCTTGACGCAATTCTTTGCTATGTGGCCTTCTTCCCCACACCTCCTGCAAAGCTTGGAGCGATCTTCTCCGTTTTTGCACTGTTTGGCAAAGTGCCCAAATTCCAAGCATTTGAAGCACTTTTTGAGGAGTGCCCGTTCGCGGATGCGACAGACGACTTAGCCAATTTTAATTTTTTTTGCATCAAGAAGCTTCTTTGCCTTCTCTTCAGGAAGACAGGAAGAATTGGGACTTTATCGCGTCGCATATGTCCTCTTTTGAAGTTATTTCATTGATGTCCCTGATCTCGATGCTAGTCCGTTGGGTAAGAGTCCTAACAATTGCCTGCTCGCCTAACGCTTCGCTGAGGACACTCTTGAATTCGGCGGTCTTTTCCCCTGTATCCTTAAGCTGGATGAGAAGATCGCCTTTTTGTGTTCTCCTGATCCTGGAAACTTCTTTTCCAATTAGCTCCATTTTTGGGTCCGCTTTCATGTTAAGTAGAATCTGCGCATAGGACATTTCACCCTTCGCTTGTATAACAATAGCGTCGGGTCTTGTCTTTCTGACTTTTTTTGTTGTTTGCCTGGTGGCAGTCTCCTTGCTAGCGGCGTTGGTTTTGACCTTTTTTCCTTTGGTGACAACCCTTGTCCATTCGCCTTCTCCCGTTTTCGGTGCATTTCCGTTTTTTTTCTCCGGGATTTTAGCTGTAGTCGCTGTTACCTTTTCTATGGGTTTTTGTAACGACTTTTGATTTTGATGCCTTTTTGGCGTCTCGCTGTCTATCGTCTGCTTCCGTTTTGTCTCAAGGGGGGGAAGGGGGAAGTTTGTGAGGAGGTGTGTTTTCTAATCACCTCCTTTGCCTTTTCATCTTTAAGGCTGATAGCCGATAGCTCATAAAGCTTTTTTATGCTATCAATTGCATCACGCATTGCTTGGTGGATAGACCGCCTTTTTCCATCTTCCAGCATATCTACCAGTTCCCTGATTTGCTCGCCTAGTTTGAGGAAATCAGACTTCTGATATTTTGGTTTTTCGGTCGTCTTCTTACTAGTTGACGGCGACACGCGTACCTCTGTGGATCCTGGCGATTTAGTTTTTTGGCCAGCTGGTGACCTTACCAATCTGGAACTCTTTTGAAAGGCGTTTACTTCGATCACCTCTTCTACTTCTCCTCCTCCTACTCCTCCTCCTAAATTCTGGGAATTCATTGTAAATTGGGTCCCCACTCAAAGCCGTTATCAATGCTCGGGTGTGTAGTCACCTATGGATCCCATGGTTATCTATGCAAGCAGTGAGGCCATGCGGGGGTTGACACGAGCCCTTATGGGGTCTAGTGTTCAGATCAGTGTTAGACAGGAATTTTTCATCTGTACCTACACCACTAACTTAATAGCTACGAAACATTGAGCGTACTTTGAGTCCTGCCAGGGTTTTAACGGGACGGGGGCGCCGGTAGCATTAGCCTGAAAGCCATTTCAGCAAGATTTCACTCTCGCCTACTCAGGTAACAGAATACCACAGACGTCAGCCCAAGAGTTGACAAATCAAAATTATTGCTTCCAATGGCCCCTCACATGGTACTATCACCCGAGGCAGGTGAACCAAGGTTTGTTGACGTGGTTTTACTCCGTGGGGTTGTCAGACCCAACACTCTACTTCAAAGTGCCCTTGCGGTGAGTGTGTGTGTGTTTTTTTTTATGGCTGTGCCAAAGGTGGGGAATCTTCTAAAAGATACCAGTAGAGCCCTCCAGGGGTACTAGCATGCACGATTCGTAAACCTGAATGTTCGTACCAGGAATTACGCATACGTACTAAACCCTCCTTACACACTTCAACCACTCTCCCCATTGGACTGCCGTTAGGTATTACATCACGGGGCTAGTTAGCAGATTACTCTATGCCTTCTGCATCTTCTGCTGCTGCTGATCGCCTTATCTTTTCGATTCTTCGCAGCTCGTTTTGCACATTCGTTATGAATACACACACTTCTGTCCACTTATCCTCAGATCTCAGCATTTCTTCTAACAGGACTTGTGGACTTGGAAGGCTGCTTCTCCATTCTCTGAAGCGTCCGCATTGGAAAATCGCATGCTCCGTATCTTCTTCCAGTTCCGGACAATCTGGGCAAAAAGGTGAGCTATCGTGTCCAAATCGATAAAGATATCTTCGATAGCCGCCATGGCATGACAGAAACTGCGTGAATTGGTAATTGCAGTTACCGTGAGATCGGTTTGTCCAATTCTCTATATTCGGGATCAGTTTGTGGGTCCATCTTCCTTTCAAACTTATGTCCCACCTGGCTTGCCATACAGCCATTGAGGTGGCCTTTTCTTCTTCTTTGATCATTTTGATTGATCGTTGGTCCGCTAGAATAGTCCACGTGTATTTTAAAACAGAGCCTACTGTCAATCATTACTCCTAGGTATTTGACAGAATCCTTTGATCTGATGGTCTGATTACCAACCCGTATACTTATGTATTCCATTTTTTTCCGGCTGGTAATCAGGACTGCTTCCGTTTTATGGTCGGCTAATTCTAGACCGACGGATACTAGCCATTCTTTGATTTGGCCAACTGCTTCGTTCGTGGCTGACTCTATTCCATTGATTGTCTTTGACACTATGACAACGGCGATGTCGTCAGCGAATCCAAATATTTGTACGCCTGGTGGTAATGCTAGTCTTAGAACTCCATCGTACATAATATTCCATAGAAGGGAACCCAGCACCGATCCTTGTGGGACTCCTGCGGAGACGTTATAGTACTTTGTACCCTCATTGGTTTTGTACCTCAACCTTCTATCGCTTAAGTAGCTGGATACTATCTTCCTTATATAGTACGGTGCATCCATTCTGGCGAGGATTGAGGACCATTTTGCAGAGTTAAAGGCGTTTTTTATGTCCAGTGTCACTACTGCACAATATTCCTTTGTGCCCCACCGCCATCTTTTTCCTTCAATCGCATTCTTTGCTATGTTGACCACCGCCTTTATGGCGTCGACGGTCGAGCGCGATTTTCGAAACCCGAACTGATGATCTGACAGTGCTCCTTTATTATCCGCTATATTAAGCAAGCTGTCATATATGATCCGCTCGAGTATCTTTCCCATTGTATCTAGTAGGCATATTGGGCGGTACGATGATGGTTCGCCCGGTGGTTTGTTTCCCTTTGGAAGCAATACCAAATGCTGCAGTTTCCAAGGTTCAGGGAAAACTCCTTCATCTAGACACTGTTGCAGGCATGTCATGAACATGTCCGGCCTACTTCGGATGGCCGCTTTCAATGCTTTATTAGGAATGCCATCGGGTCCAGGAGCTTTGTTGTCTCGTATTCTATTACTTGCGTTCACGAGTTCATCAACTGTTAGCCTTGGAATACTTTCTGTGCTAATTTCTCTTATTATGTTGCACATAGTATATGGTCCTTTCGGAAATAGGTGTTCTACGATGGACCTAAGCTTTGTTGGGCATGATATTTGCGGGGTCCTACAGCCTTTTAGCTTTGCCATAACTATTTTGTATGCTGTGCCCCAGGGATTGATGTCCGCCTCGTCACATAGTCGTTTGAAGCACTTCGACTTGCTTTCTTTAGTTGCATTTTTTAAATTTCGTCTAGCTAATCTTAGCATATCAAGACGTTCTTGAATGTCTGATCCCCTTCTTGAGCGCTGCACTCTACGTCTGGCTTGTAAGCAGGCAGCTCTCAGTGCTTTTATCTGCTCATTCCACCAGTAGCAGTGTACACCTCTCTTGCTAGGTCTTCTCCTGGGCATAGCTGCGTCGCACGCTGTAGTGATTATACTGGTAAGTTGTTGCGACAGGATCTCAGATGTTCCGCTTTCGATTAGGAAGCTTGAGTTTATGATTTCCTCAAACATTTCTTTATCAAGGAACTTATCTTTCCATTTAGGTCCCCCTAATTTTGGGCGTTGCACGGCTTTGTTTTCTTTAATTTCAATTACAATCGCCTGGTGGTCGCTGTGCGTATAGTCTTCGCTGACGCGCCATTTTATCATCCGCAGGAGGGAACTGCTAGCGAAGGTAATATCGATGATCGATCCCCTTCCTGATTTGCGATACGTATTTGCTCGTCCCGTGTTAGCTATGCCTATATTTAATGAGGCGAACGATTCTAGCAGATAATGTCCTCTGCTATTAGTAAATCTGCTGCCCCAGTCTGTTGCCCAGGCATTGAAGTCTCCGCCTATAACCACTGGAGCTCTTCCTCGAGCATCGGTCGTTAAATTTTCTATCATTGCTGAGTATTCGCTCATCGTCCAGCTGGGTCTTGCGTAACAACTATAAAAGTTGATTCCATTTATTTTTGCCCGTACGAAGCCCTCCGCCTGCCTGTCTACATCTTGGAAGGCATGTCTCCCGCAAATCCATATTGCAGCTTTTTCTGTTTTATCACATGCCCAAGCGTTGATGTCACGAGATTTGTACGGTTCGCTTATTAAAATTATGTCCGCTCTCTCGTCTTTAGCCGTCTGTGACAGGATATCCTGTGCTATCTCGCAGTGATTTAGGTTTATCTGGATAACCTTCATACTTTTCTGCTGGCGATAGCTCTCCTAAAGACTGGGCATTTGCTGCTGCCCGTTACATGCTTCGCATCTTCTGGGTGTTCCTTTCTACAGAACATGCACGAAGGCTCCTTTGCGCAAGACTTAGCTATGTGGCCCTCATCCCCACATCTTCTACACAGCTTGGAGCGACCTTCTCCGTTTTTACACTGCTTGGCAATGTGCCCAAATTCCAGACATTTGAAGCACTTTTTGAGGAGTGTCCGTTCGCGGATGCGACACACTACCCACCCGATTTTTATCTTCTTTGCTTCCAGCAGCTTCTTTGCTTTTGCATTTGGAAGGCTGATAGTCGCCGTTTGGGTTCCACCATATGCTTTCCTCAGCGATATAAAGTCTGACGGTGTAACGCCTTCGACTCCGGCTTGGACTTCGATTGATTCACAAATGTCTTCTTTTGTGGTGATCTCATCGATGTCTTTCAGCTCGATGCTAGTGCGTTGGGTGAGGGTTCTTACGTTTGCTTGTTCGCCTAACGCCTCACTTATGACGCTTTTAAATTCCGCTCTCTTGTCACTTGTCTCCTTCAATTGAATTAAGAGGTCACCTTTTTGTGTCCTTCTGATCCTAGATACTGCTTTTCCAATTGTTTCTAGTTTTGGATCTGCCTTCACGTTGCGCAATATCTGCGCATAGGATATTTCGCCCTTCGCTTCTATGACTATGGCGTCAGGTCTTGCCTTTCTTATAATTGGCTTTTGTTTTACGGCGGACTTCTTGGCAGATGCGTCTGACTTCACTTTATTTTTAGTTTTAGCGACGACTTTTGTCCATTCGCCTTCTCCAGTTTTTTTAACATTTTTAATACCCTTTTCCTGGGTTTTTTCTTCCGTCGCTATTACCATAGGTTTACGTGAGGACTGGCGTTGCCCTTGCCTCCGCTTTGGATTCGGCGTTTCGCTGTGGATAGGCTGCTTCCTTTTTTGCTCCATTGAAGCTTTGAGCCAGGGAGAGGTTTGAGATGAGGTGTGATTAACCATCTTCTCCTTAGTCTTATTAACGTAGATAGCGGATAACTCATAGAGGTTTTTAATGCTATCAATCGCATCCCGCATGGCTTGATGGATGGAATGTCTTTTTCCATCTTCAAACATTTCTACCAGTCCCTTGATCTGCTCTCTAGTTTATGAAAGTCGGATTTGCCGGGGCTGGCTTCCTTTATCACCTTTCTTGTTTCCGGTGATTCGCGCCTTTGTGACGTTTGGGCCACTGGTGATCTCGCCATCTTCGAACTCCTTTTAAAAGAATTCACATTCTCCTCTCCTACAACTCCTTCTACTTCTCCTCCTACTCCTCCTCCTAAATTCTGGGAATTAATTGTAAATTGGGTCCCCACTCTAAGCCGTTATCAATGCTCAGGTGTGTAGTCACCTATGGATCCCATGGTTATCTATGCAAGCAGTGAGGCCATGCGGGGGTTGACACGAGCCCTTATGGGGTCTAGTGTTCAGATCAGTGTTAGACAGGAATTTTTCATCTGTACCTACACCACTAACTTAATAGCTACGAAACATTGAGCGTACTTTGAGTCCTGCCAGGGTTTTAACGGGACGGGGGCGCCGGTAGCATTAGCCTGAAAGCCATTTCAGCAAAATTTCACTCTTGCCTACTCAGGTAACAGAATACCACAGACGTCAGCCCAAGAGTTGACAAATTAAAATGATTGCTTCCCGATATAAAGTCTGACGGTGTAACGCCTTCGACTCCGGCTTGGACTTCGATTGATTCACAAATGTCTTCTTTTGTGGTGATCTCATCGATGTCTTTCAGCTCGATGCTAGTGCGTTGGGTGAGGGTTCTTACGTTTGCTTGTTCGCCTAACGCCTCACTTATGACGCTTTTAAATTCCGCTCTCTTGTCACTTGTCTCCTTCAATTGAATTAAGAGGTCACCTTTTTGTGTCCTTCTGATCCTAGATACTGCTTTTCCAATTGTTTCTAGTTTTGGATCTGCCTTCACGTTGCGCAATATCTGCGCATAGGATATTTCGCCCTTCGCTTCTATGACTATGGCGTCAGGTCTTGCCTTTCTTATAATTGGCTTTTGTTTTACGGCGGACTTCTTGGCAGATGCGTCTGACTTCACTTTATTTTTAGTTTTAGCGACGACTTTTGTCCATTCGCCTTCTCCAGTTTTTTTAACATTTTTAATACCCTTTTCCTGGGTTTTTTCTTCCGTCGCTATTAGCATAGGTTTACGTGAGGACTGGCGTTGCCCTTGCCTCCGCTTTGGATTCGGCGTTTCGCTGTGGATAGGCTGCTTCCTTTTTTGCTCCATTGAAGCTTTGAGCCAGGGAGAGGTTTGAGATGAGGTGTGATTAACCATCTTCTCCTTAGTCTTATTAACGTAGATAGCGGATAACTCATAGAGGTTTTTAATGCTATCAATCGCATCCCGCATGGCTTGATGGATGGAATGTCTTTTTCCATCTTCAAACATTTCTACCAGTCCCTTGATCTGCTCTCTAGTTTATGAAAGTCGGATTTGCCGGGGCTGGCTTCCTTTATCACCTTTCTTGTTTCCGGTGATTCGCGCCTTTGTGACGTTTGGGCCACTGGTGATCTCGCCATCTTCGAACTCCTTTTAAAAGAATTCACATTCTCCTCTCCTACAACTCCTTCTACTTCTCCTCCTACTCCTCCTCCTAAATTCTGGGAATTAATTGTAAATTGGGTCCCCACTCTAAGCCGTTATCAATGCTCGGGTGTGTAGTCACCTATGGATCCCATGGTTATCTATGCAAGCAGTGAGGCCATGCGGGGGTTGACACGAGCCCTTATGGGGTCTAGTGTTCAGATCAGTGTTAGACAGGAATTTTTCATCTGTACCTACACCACTAACTTAATAGCTACGAAACATTGAGCGTACTTTGAGTCCTGCCAGGGTTTTAACGGGACGGGGGCGCCGGTAGCATTAGCCTGAAAGCCATTTCAGCAAAATTTCACTCTTGCCTACTCAGGTAACAGAATACCACAGACGTCAGCCCAAGAGTTGACAAATTAAAATGATTGCTTCCAGTATACCATAATTAAGACCTTACTGGGCTCAGTCTTAATACATTAATTGAATGCCGCGCTCCCTCGTTGGCCACGGCTTTTCCTCCGGGCGGGTTGGGAGTTATACCGCTCCTACTCGGTCGTCAGAGCCTCGGCGAGCAGATTTTTCCATGCATGAGAGGTTGACAGTGACTTCTTCTCCGCCGTAACCCTGGCTAGGGCCCCTCACATGGTACTATCACCCGGGGCAGGTGAACCAAGGTTTGTTGACGTGGTTTTTCTCCCCATGGGACTGCCGTTAGATATTACATCACGTGGCTGGTTAGCAGATTACTCTATGCCTTCTGCATCTTCTGCTGCTGCTGATCGCCTTATATTTTCGATTCTTCGCAGCTCGTTTTGCACATTCGTTACGAATACACACACGTCTGTCCACTTATCCTCGGATCTTTGCATTTCTTCTAAAAGGACGTGTGGACTTGACAGGTTGCTTCTCCATTCTCTGAAGCGTCTGCAATGGAAAATCGCATGCTCTGTGTCTTCTTCCATGTCTGGACAATTTGGGCAAAAAGGTGAGCTATCGTGTCCAAATCGATAAAGATATTTTCGAAAGCCGCCATGGCCTGACAGAAACTGCGTAAATTGGTAGGTGCAGTTACCGTGAGATCGGTTTGTCCAATTCTCAATGTTCGGGATCAGCTTGTAGGTCCATCTTCCTTTCAAACTTATGTGTGTGTGTGTGTGTGTGTGTGTGTGTGTGTGTGTGTGTGTATGTGTGTGTGTGTGTGTGTGTGTGTGTGTGTGTGTGTGTGTGTGTGTGTGTGTGTGTGTGTGTGTGTGTGTGTGTGTGTGTATGTATGTGTGTGTGTGTGTGTGTGTGTGTGTGTGTGTGTGTGTGTGTGTGTGTGTTGCACAAATGGATTTTTATTAATTTGCACGAACAATAAAAATGACTGATTTTGCTGCTGTTTTCTCTCCGTTGGTCCGCAATAAATTTAAACTGTGATGCGCACTTTGAAAAGGCACAACCATTCCCTTCGATGTCTCGCAACGACTGTGTAGATAGGGACATGATATATGTTTTCAGATATCCGTGAACACCACCAAAAGAGGGTATAATTTCACGGTCCTCTTCGGACACGGATTGATTTTGTGACGTCAGTCAACGCCCATCCATAATATTACTATTATGAATGTATCAGTATCATTGAAGTGTAAGGCTTCAACTTCTCACTGATGGGAGCGAGACCTATCTAATATCTCTGCCGATCTATGGGTCACGGGTCACATAGCCCTAATAAAGGGTGTTTTTTTGGGAGGTTTGTTTTTCCGATAGATGTCGTTTTATTTTATGACAGTTGTTTTGACAGCTCGAAGTGGCATTTCTACTCAGTATTGTTTGGCAAATCATTATGAAAAAAAAAAAAAAAAAAAAAATGACATTTGTGAAAAATAGTCGTGGTAGCCATATGCCAGAAATTGTGTTTAAATGTTAAATGCCAAAAAATTATCTACCAAATAAAAAAAAATTTTGGTCATTTCGTTATATCTAACGGGTGTTTTTTTAAGAGGTTGCCGATTTTTTTTTTGAATAAAACACATATAAAATTATGAAATGACCAAAAATTTTTTTTATTTGGTAGATAATTTTTTGGCATTTAACATTTAAACACAATTTCTGGCATATGGCTACCACGACTATTTTTCACAAATGTAATTTTTTTTTTTTTTTTTTTTTTTTTTTTTTCATAATGATTTGCCAAACAATACTGAGTAGAAATGCCACTTTGAGCTGTCAAAACAACTGTCATAAAATAAAACGACATCTATCGGAAAAACAAACCTCCCAAAAAAACACCCGTTACAAGAACCATATAGAAATATGAATGTTAAAAAAAAAGCTTTACTCTCTATATGCAACATACAAAGACAGGCCAAGACCTAAATGCGGCAATCATAACAAGAAATGCCACCGTTTCAGCGCTTTTACTTCCAGAGTTCACGGATGACAATTCAGTGACGGTGAAAATCACCAAGACATCGCCGATATCCTTGTTTATGGAGCCCCTGTCATGCATGAAAAGGCAATTCAAAAAGATAGAGACTATCACTCGGAAATATAGGAACAACATCGTAATAGCCGGAGATATTAACTCTTAAAACCAACTCTGGGGGGCGAAACCATAGACCTGAGAGGAGAACGGTTTATGGACCTTATATTCAAGGAAGAACATATAGAGAATAACTGCGACAGCGAACCCACATTTTTTACCAGCCATGGAAAAAGTTGGGTAGACATAACCCTTAAGAAGGAATTTAACATCGTAAGATGGAAAGTCGAAACAACCGAAACGCTTAGTGACCATAGGTATCTATATTTCAGTATGAACACTGAAATAGAACCTATAGAAATAGCACAGACTTATAATTTAGCAAGAGCAGATTGGTCGCGCTTCGAGGAATACCTTCGAGATTGTAGAAAAATACAACCCATTATGGACACGAGAGCCCTAATACAACGGAAGAAAACCCGCGAAAAAAACGCAAGAGACCACGGACCATATCAAAAAGTAATTATCATTGGCGAATTCAAAGCCCAAATAAATAAGCTAAAAAAGATGATCAAGGAAGATAAATTCCAGTCCTTAAACAAAGTTCTAGAGGAAAACAACTCAGAAATGGACACATGGGAAATTGCCCACAAGATACTCAATGCAAAAGGCAGGATAGGGACAAAAATAACGTCTATCCAGAGATCCGATGGATCGTGGATGCCTGGAGGAAACAACCTTAGAGCTAGTAAGGAAATACTTCCCAACGGACTCCATAGCTGATGACACTGCCCAAAATAGCGCTGACAGACAAGAAAATTGCGTATGGCAAACGCAAGAAGTCTGCAATATCACCAAGGATGAAATCATCTCGATAATACAAACCCGGAGGAAAAGAAACTCTCCAGGCCCGGACAAATTTCCAACCGCGGCACTGAAGCCACTCTCAAAGGAAATGCTAGAGAATTGGAAAGATTTTCGACAAAATCTTGGCAGATCGTCTAACACATCATATGGAATCAAATGGAAAATTCTCGTTGAACCAATACGGTTTTATTAAAACAAGGAGATCAGCGGAAGCCATTGAAAAGATATTGGATGTCATCAAGGAAAATAAAGCTAACAAAAGGCACACCTTAACCGTCAGTATGGATATTAAAAACGCATTCAATTCGGCATGGTAACCTAGACTGAAACTTCTGCTGGCAAAACCGGATGCCCAGAAAGTCTAGGGAAGACAATAATTGATTTTTTACAAAGCCGTAGAATAAAATCAAACGGCGTAGATTCGGCGACTGAAAGAGGCGCCCCTCAAGGATCATGTCTAGGCCTCTGGTTGGTCATTATGGATGACTGGTTCAACGAGATAAAGAATGTGCAAACAGATAACTCCTTGCATATGAAGGCATTCGCTGATGACCAAATCAGGCACATCCCTCAACAGGATCGAGCACATATGGACACAGACCTGGGAGAGCTGCAAGAGATGGGCGCAAAACAAGAAACTAAGTTATGCGCCACAAAAGACGAAGGCACTGTTTACTCCATCAAGGCTATCAGTAAGACCCCCGCGAATAGAGATAGACGATATAAACGTCACCATCGAGAACAAACTCAAATACCTGGGGATGATTATCGATGACAGTTAACATGGGTGGCGGTTGCTGGGAGTAGGTCAGTGGATAAAAAATGGGCGGTGGGGTTATGTGTGGGAGGCTTTGGATATATATGGGGGTGATGAAGTAATTGGATGGTCATTGGGAGAAAGCGTGTAGAGCTGGTTAAGGGGACCGATGGGGCGATGGGGGGATGGGTGGCCACGAGCAACGCCGGGCACTACAGCTAGTATATTTTCCAAATTTCCAGGTTTCTATAATCATCCCCAGACTTTTACGAACATTTAATAAAAATGAGCTAACTCAGTTAGCCGTGAAAAGGTAACAGACAGACGGACAGAGCTACTTTCACATTTATAATATTAGTATGGATCTTAATGTTGTTTTACGAAAGGGATTTGTTATATTGTAGAACACATACAATGTAAGAAGAAATGATAAAAAAAAAACTCCTAGTGTATTGAAGTCTCTACATAGCGTTAAAAGCCTGTCTAATTAATATTAATATTTAATAAACAAAATACAAAATAGCTAAAACAACACTAAGACACAAATTGAATTACTTTACTTGAATCAAATATTGACATTTGGGTGACTTTGTTTTGACGAATACATTATATCAATGAATTGAACATTGACATTCAAATGAAATGTTTTAGGTCTCAGATACTTGAATGCCAATGTTCAACTACTTTTTCTTTGGTCCTTAGATTATATAAATGTTTCCGACACTTATGAAAAATTATGAGTGCGGTCAATGCATGAATTATATGTAAGCCGGCGATTGGCTATATATATATATATATGTTTTAAAGAAGGAGCCAATAAACGGCGAGAGTAATTATGACCAAATTCCTTCTGTCCCTATCTACTCCCCCGAGGGGGCCGCTGTATCTTACTTAGCTGTCTGGTTATTATAAGTCTGATACTTGGTCATACTCGGTAGACTATAGCGGTAGGGGGCTTCTTTAAAAAATGTCAGAATGGGAGCTGTTTTTAAGCATGAAGCGCTCCTACCATACAATAGCGTTGCGTTGGCCTAGGATATTAGAGCTGATATCGTAGTGTCAAATGATAGGATACGAGGTTCCGGACGAACGTGCTGCCAGGGTCTGCTTTTGCAATCGCCCAGGCACTCATTCCGAAAGAGCTGAGTCCCTTGATGGCAGATCTCACCAAGGCCACGTTGGTACTACGGGGGTTGGCTGCCCACAGATAAGGTTTAATCTCCTTGGAGGTTCGACTGAGTCTGGGCCAACCTTTGGTTGAGGTCCAGTTTATTCTGGCTTTGGCCTACGTAGTGGCTGGTGGTTTACTACCCAAATGCGGGTAGAGCGCTAGCATGGTAACATCAGGAAGGCCTGATGTTACCAAATATCTTTGGTTCATCAGTATCCTTCCTGATGGTACCGGTGCGATGATGTGCTCTCTGTGGAGTTGCATAGATCAACCGGTTGTCGAAAAACCAAAGATCGGCAGTGATTTAAGATAGGTCCTGCTCTAACCATTGAGTTAATACTGGCACATAAGTCTATGATGGACGTTGATTGTCGTATAACGAATCCAAGTCCGAAGAGGACCGTGGGGTAAACCACTCAATGGAGGTATCCACGTCCTACGTTCATGTCCCTATCTTCGAGTTGTGTTGCCACCGCAGAAGCAGACGGTTGTGTTTACCCGAAGTGTGCATTGTGCGAAAAATAAATAAATTTTTATTACGAGACCAAACGAAACGTACTTTTTGCAAGTCATAAAGTAATTTTCATTACTGGCAAGCAAAACCCAAGAGTAATTTTAATTACTAGAGATAGACGACGTTAAAATGACGAAAATTCTCAGAAACACACAAGGGTTTTATTACTTGTACGCACGAGTGTACGTGTGTGTGTGTGTGTTGTGTGCGAAACTACCATACGCGATTTTGTTATATTAAAAGCCGTCACGCAGGTAAAAACAGTAAAACGGGATTTTTAGTAAAACGAGACTTTCAGAAAAGCCGTTGAGTTTTTCATAAAAAGCCGTCAAGCCGAAAAAACATTAAAACGTGAATTTCACAAAAAGCCGTCGGGATCTTCATAAACAGCCGTCGGGGTTTTGCAAAGTTTTCGAAATTTCAAGAAAGCCGTCGGCACTTCGCGAGTTTTTGATTTTTGATAATTAGTGCAAATGAGTGGTCTTAAGACCAATATGAAGCCGCAAAAGGGAAAGAAGATTAAGACAACTCCGGAGCAAAACGTTCGCTTGTCTACCAGCGAAGAGGAGGGAAGTCCAGAGGAACTCCCCAGGAAAGTAAAAACGACTAACATATCTGGGGTAAGTTTGGTTGAAAAAAAACAATGATTCAAATAATATGTGTGAAGATGGAATGCAAAGCATTCTCTCTGATGGGGATGGTGTTTCATCTCTGAGGCCCAACGATGACTGCGCCAAGGCTTCTGAAGATAAGCCTGCTGTCATAAAGGACACTGTTAATTTGATAGTTGCAGCCAATGAGTTCAACGGAAATATGACGACAAGACATATACAAGAGAGGTATACGACGACAACGAAAAAAAAATAGTCAAAAAGAAACACGGCGAAGTCTTTGACGCTTTTTATGAGTTCTACTCAAAATATGACGACATAACTACTGACATGATAGCCGAAAATCATCGCCTTTATGGAGAACTTATCGCCGCCAAAAGAAGGGAGGATGAATTAAGAAGAATTATGAAACAGACCATAAAAGACGGCAACAATGTGATCATGAAAACCTTGGAGAAATCCATGGAAAACATGAAGAAAATGGAGGGAGCTCTTCGTGGTCTCACAAAGACGCAAGCCGCTCCTATTCAGACGCCACTAATTGCAGCCCCACCAAAAATTGCTGTACTCCCAGCTACAGTACCAAAGCCAGTGGAAACCTGGTCGGTTGTTGTCCGCAGCAAAAACAAAGATACCTCTGCCAAGGACGTCATTAAGAAGGTAATGACTGAAGTGGGTCCTACTCTTGGAGTTAGGATCCACGAAGTCAAACCACTGACAGATTCGCACAGATTCGCACCCCAAGCATTGCGGAGAGAACAAGACTAAGCAAAAATTAGAAGTTCTCAGAAGTTGGGCTGAATGTGGTTAACACACCAGTCCCTCGGCGGAAGATCGCCCTCCAAATTGTACCCGCTGATTTATCCACAGAAGATCTCATGCTTGATATCCATGAGAAGAATTTGAAGGATGCTATGACTCTTGAAGTATTCAAGAAGAGCTTCTCGGTTGTAAGCCGTCCTAAAAAGGAGAGCATTGATGCGGTAGCTGACGTTATTCTGGAGGGTTCTGACCAATTGGTTGATTCTCTCCTTGGTGCTGGCCGCTGCTATATTAAGTGTACATCTTGTAGGGTAAGATCGCATGATGCACGATATGGCTGCTTCCGATGCCTCTCGTTTGGCCATCGGGTGGCAGACTGCCCTCTGAATCAGAATGTGTGTCGTCGTTGTGGCGACCAAGGGCACGTGGCGGCACAGTGCGTCAAATCGCCGCACTGTCGCAAATGCGAACTGAAGGGTCAGGCTGCTGACCCTCCCATGATGTCAGCACTCTGTCCTACCTATATCGGAGTTGTTGCTAGGGCAATTGCCAGGCATTAAAATGCCGAACAAATGGTCGTAAGACCACGCTGACTTAAGTTGTGAAACTACGGCGCTTAAAGGTCCACCAGTACCTGAGTTGTAAGGAACTCAACTGCAGTAGTTAGCTACGTTGCTAACTATGAAAATCTGACCTGAGATTCGTCTGGTACCACGGGAGCCGGGGAGCCCACGGAAGGATTTCTTCCGTCACCGGCTATGAGGTAGGCCCCCTTGTGGGAGCATCGTGGTGGCTGCGGTTGACACCCAAATGCGGGTAGAGTATTTACTCCTGTGAGTTCTTACTCGGCGTGGAGTTGCGTTTTCAAACCGGGTGTCGTGACCCATAGATCGACAGAGACTTAGATAGGTCTCGCTCCCATCAGTGAGAATTTGGAGCCTTATACTCCAATGATACTGATACATTCACAATATGATATTGTGGATGGGCGTTGATTGACGTCTCAAAATCAATCCTGTCCGAAGAGGACCGTGGGGTAGAACTTTCAATGCAGGTATCCACGTAAATCCAAATACACTTCATCTCCCTATCTACGTGAGTTGTGTTCTAACAGCAAACCCAAACGGTCGTGCTTCTGTGTGTTGAATTTGCGAATTTGGCGATTTGAAGGTGATCGGAAATAGATCTAGGTCTTTTCGGAATTAATCAAGAAATTTTTTTTTAAAATAGTGTTAAACAACGTGTGCGGTTGTGTGTCGACCTTTTACCTTTGTGCGTGTGTGGTGCGAATTACATTTGTGCGTGTGTCGACGCTAACATTTGTAACTTTATACAAGTTTGTGTGTCAGCAAATCTGCAATTTAGTATATAAATTAATTTACACGGAGTGTGTGTGTCGCCCAAAGTGGAAACAAATTTTTTGCCAAACATTTTAGAAATTCAAACATTTGACAGCTGTTTTGGTTCATCTTTTTTTTTAAAGGGGGCCATACACGAAAAAATTTGTTTGACCAAAATTTTGATTGACCAAATTTTTTCGTCAATCAAATTTTTTTTTTGGATTCCGGTACAATTAAGTGCGCTGAATCGGAAAAAGATAATAAAAAAGTAGTTTTGTATTGAGTAAAGACTATAAAAAGCTTTATTGTGGAAGTGGTTCGCGAGAACGGAATGGAAGTGCCCAAAATGCCCCCCTTAATGAAGCAGAAGGGGAAGAAGAAGAGGAAGAACATCGCTGGCTCGTCTGAGGAAGGCAGCACCGCTGGGTTAGGTGGACTAACCAGCGAATACGAGAGCAGCGTTGGTGAGAGGCCTCATAAGGAGGCGCAGAAGCTCTTGCTGCCGGTGGTAGGTGCTCACTCCGTTGGGGTAAATACCCGGGTGTTTGGTGGTGGTGTTTGCGGTAATGTGAGTGACTTATCCGAGATGGAGATCTCCATTACCGAGAGGGAGAGGGCTGACGTGTTGCGGGGAAGAGGCAACAAAAAGACGTCAAAGGGAAGGCTTGCGGAACCGTCCGGTTTCAGGGCAATTTCTGCAGAGTTGCAAACGATTGTCCTGGGTGAAGGAGTGGATCGTAAGATTGCACAGCAGATTTTGGTTGTCGTTGGCAGGTACGAAGACAGGATTTGTGCCCTGGTTGCTGCCAACGAACACCTGCAGGGTGCACTGAAGGTGCATGAGGAGTTAGCCGCTGCGGATAGACGTGGCCGTGGTCCCACTGTTCCGCCAGCAGCTGTGCCGAAACCGGAGGAGACCTGGTCGCTGGTCGTAAAGAGCAGGGACGCAGGAGCCACGGCCAAAGACGTGGTTAGAAAGGTAGTTACGGAAGTGTGCCCTGAACTTAAGGCCAGGGTTTATGACGTGAAACCCTTGACGAACGGTGGGGCCGTCATACGCACCCCGAGTAATGCCGAACGACTGAAGATTGTTGGCAACAAGAAGTTCGGCGAGGTAGGCCTGGACGTTTCGGTAACAGAGAAACTCGGTCCGAGGATCGTTATTCAGGGGGTTCACGCGGAAATAGTAAGTGATGAACTCATGGGTGATCTCTACGAGAATCACCTGAAGAACGAGATGACGCCTGAGGCATTCAAGAAGAGTGTCAAGATTGTGAGTCGTCCTGCTAGAGGGGGCACTGATGCGGTCGCGAATGTGATCCTGGAGGGCACCAGCTGTGTGGTGAATGCTCTTTTGGCAAACGGACGTGTCTACATCAAGTGGTTCTCCTTTAGGGTGCGCTCACATGATGTAGTTTTTGGATGTTTCCGGTGTCTCGGATTCGACCATCGGGTAGCCGAATGCAAGTCCAAAGTTGATGTCTGTCGTCGCTGTGGTGGTGCAGGACATGTTGTGTCGCAGTGTGGCAGTTTGCCACATTGTCGCAACTGCGCGTTTAAGGGTCAACCTGCTGGGCATCTTATGATGTCCACAGCGTGTCCCATTTACTGCGGACTTGTAGCCAGAGCGAACGCCAGACATTAATGGTTGTTCTTTTGCAACAAAACTGCCAGGGTTCATATGACGTTATGTGTGATTTTGGTGCATATATGGCTGAATGTGGTGTGAGTATTGCGCTGGTGCAAGAGCCCTATGCTGCTGATGGCATTATTAGGGGTCTACCAGCTAATATGCGTTCGTTTCCTGACTCCAAAATGAATGCTGCGATTGTTGTGAATGACGTAAATGTGAAATGTTTAGCCGTTCCTGAACTCTCCAATGAATGGGGATCGTGTGTCTGGGTCAAAGGTGAATTCGGAGAGCTTTACTTGGCGAGTGCCTATTGCAAGTATGGCGACCCTCTGGAGCCGTATCTCGCTTATATGGATTCGGTACTGCTACTGGTTAGCAGTACGCCTGTAATCCTAGGCTTGGACGCTAATGCATCCTCCCCTCTCTGGTACAAGTACACGTTTGATGGCCCCGGAGGTGTCAGCGATATCGACGTGACGATTTGCAATCAGGCTGCCAGGGTCTTCGAATTTCACTGGAGAATAGTGATTGGCCGTGGTTTTAGTGACCATAGTCTTATTGAGGTTAATTTAAATCTCAATGGGACTGTTGGTCTACACGATGTTGATTGTTCCAGACAATGGCGCATTGGTGGTGCGAATTGGGATTTGTTTGCTCAGCGAATAGAAGAGGTAGCTTCTGGCTTACCCGTGAATCAATTCAGAAATCTAAGTGTTGATTGTCAGATTCTGACGATTGACAATTGGATGGTCACCGTCAACGGTGGCATGTTAAGTAGGGTTACAAGGGTGAATGCTAGACGTGCCAAATGGTGGACGGCTGAACTGAGTCTGAAACGTGGGTGGCTTAGGAGTCTACATAGATCCTTCCAAAGAGCTCGAGCAAATGACGCCATGAATGTGGTCCCACTCAAGCGCGCTTATCAGCGTGGAAGGCGTGAGTACCAAGGTATGATCCTGAAGGCCAAGGAGGATGATTGGAGGCGCTTTGTGCGACTCAATTATCATGATCCCTGGGGTCAGGTCTATCGTATATGTAGAGGAAAGCGTGCGATTGATAATATATGTGGCATACGGGTTGGTGACAACACGATGCATACGTGGATGAGTAGTGCAGAAGCACTTCTTGGAGAGTTCTTTCCTGAGGCTGATCCGCCGCGGTACGGTCCGATGAATCGGCTTGGATATGAAGATGTTCCATCTTTAGATCCTGCCGAGTTGTTGGAGTGTATGGCGCTGGTGAGATCTCGGAAATCGCCTTGGATGGACGGAATGACTGGTGAGATGTGTAAAAGCATCTGGCAGGCCATTCCGGACTATATCTTAGCGATCTTTGAGAAGTGTATGCGTGAAAGTTACTTTCCCACTGTATGGAAATCTGCGAAAGTGGAAGTACTGCTGAAGTCCCAGGACAAGGTCAGAAGCGACCCCCGTTCCTACCGTGGCATAAGTCTTCTTCCAGTACTTGGAAAAGTGCCCGCTCAGCGGGTCGTTCTACTTGCCTGCTTGCCGGTTTGTCGCACAGTCTCGACGGAGGCAATGCAGGTGTTAATGGGTGTTCCTCCTCTTCACTTGGATGTTATCCGAAGAAGCTTAGTCTTCAAGGTCAGAAGAGAAAAGCCCTTCCTGCTGTGTGACTGGCTGGTGGGGGATGATGTGGCTGACAGGAGCCTTAGTCAATGTAAGGTTCTTCTGGAAGAACGCATGTTGTCGAAATGGCAGGCCAGGTGGAACGAATCTGTTGATGGAAGGGTGACGTACGGGTTCATCGGGGACGTGCAATATGCCAGGGTAAACAAGGAGTTCAACTTTAGCATTAAGCTGGGCTTTTTGCTCACTGGTCATGGTAGCCTTAATGCATTTTTGTATCAAAGTGAAGTTAAGAGCTGTGTTTGCGGTTTCCCTAGTGAAGACTGGCGTCACGTTCTTTGTGAGTGTCCGTTGTACTCGGACGTTAAAAATCTGAGTGCCATGGGAGTTCGGGGGCTAAACGGAGTGTATGATGTTGGATCAGCTTTAAGCTGCAGGGAACAAGTTGAATGTTTGAATGTGTACGCAAGATTGGTGTTTGGGCGGCGGAGAGCTAGGCAGCTTGGTGTTGCGGGTGTCGGCGTTGACAGACTGACTGACTAACTACGAACGAAAGGACAGATGGACAACTTGGACGGAATTGGACGACTTAGGGACGGTAATTTGACTGACGATGGGCCACCAGTCCCGAGTTGTGAGGAACTCAACTGGAGTAGTGGCTGCGTTATTGGTGGCTGCTGGTTGCTAGTCTAGCTTCTGGCCACCGGCGCTCACGCGGTTGCTACGAAATCCCCCCGGAGATTTTCTGGTACCACGGGTGTCGGGAAGCCCACGGATGAATGTCCGTCCCTGGCAGATGGAGCGGCCCTTCGGGGAGTTTTCGTGGTGGCTGTGGTTATGCCCAAGCGGGAAGACAATAGTCGGCGTGGAGTTGCGTTTGAACCAACCGGGTGCCGTGACCAATAGAATGGCAGAGATTTAGATAGGTCTCGCTCCCATCAGCGAGAACGCTGGGCCCTTACACCCAGTCATACTGATACATCTGCAATATAATATATTGTGGATGGGCGTTGATAGGCGTTTCAAAACCGAATCCGTGTCCGAAGAGGACCGTGGGGTAATGCGTTTCTTGCAGGTAACCACGTTTATCTCTTAGACAGTTTCTGTCCCTATCTACGTTACCCGTGGGGGTCAATCTGCAGCATAAAATCTTATCTGGTATGTTGCAGGGCCTTACCATGGAATATTAACAAAGGGTCGTCGGTGCTTAGAGTATACTCAGGATGGGTAATGTCTTCGTAATTGCGACCCGAAGTGGAGCACTGGTACTTAGAACCTCTTTATGAGCAAGTCTTTGTATTTAGTGGTTAATTTCGTACAATACTACACGTCTGTGGTAAGGGACAGACAGGAATCTTGGATTCCAAAGGCCTAGGACTTGGGGAAATCCTCGTGGCAAATGATGAGGTTCGCGGGTCCGGTCGAATGTGCTGCCAGGGTCTGCTTTTGCAATCGCCCAGGCACTCATTCTGAAAGAGCTGAGTCCCTTGATGCCTGACCTCACCAAGGTTACGTTTGGTACCGCGGGAATTGTCCGTGCTCACAGACAACAAGGCCGGCCGTAAGGCTCGACCAGTCTGAGGACAATTGTGGTTGAGGACCCAGCTCGTTCTAGGGATGCAACACGGGGGCTGTGGTTTACTACCCAAATGCGGGTAGAGTACTAGCATGGTAACATCAGTTTGGTAGGCTGATGTTGCCAAAAATCTTTGGTGCATCAGAAGACCGTCCTGATGTTACCGGTGCGATGATGTGATCTCTGTGGAGTTGCATAGATCAACCGGTTGTCGAAAAACCAAAGATCGGCAGGGATTTAAGATAGGTCCTGCTCTAACCATTGGTTAATACTGGCACATCAGTCTATGATGGACGTTGATTGTCGTATAACGAATCCAAGTCCGAAGAGGACCGTGGGGTAAACCATTCAATGGAGGTATCCACGTAAATCCAATTACACTTCTTGTCCCTATCTACGTACCCGTGGGGGTCCCATTTCAGTATAATATCTAACCGTTATGTTGCAGGACCTAAACACGGAATATAAAAACAACCCATAAAAATTAAAAATTTTCTTGTAAATTCTCTAATCGGGGATACACACACACACACACATTGCGTGCTCGTTTTGTGGCAAAATCATTCACCAAATGACGCAGCGGCAGCGAACAGCGCTTCTCACAAAGCACAGAGCTCAGACTTTGCCGTGATCTGATGCGATATTTAAAAATTGTATATTGGGGTCCCCAATATTTCCAAATGTTAAGTAGGGTTACGCAATGCCTGATGCCTGACCTCACCAAGGTTACGTTTGGTACCGCGGGAATTGTCCGTGCTCACAGACAACAAGGCCGGCCGTAAGGCTCGACCAGTCTGAGGACAATTGTGGTTGAGGACCCAGCTCGTTCTAGGGATGCAACACGGGGGCTGTGGTTTACTACCCAAATGCGGGTAGAGTACTAGCATGGTAACATCAGTTTGGTAGGCTGATGTTGCCAAAAATCTTTGGTGCATCAGAAGACCGTCCTGATGTTACCGGTGCGATGATGTGATCTCTGTGGAGTTGCATAGATCAACCGGTTGTCGAAAAACCAAAGATCGGCAGGGATTTAAGATAGGTCCTGCTCTAACCATTGGTTAATACTGGCACATCAGTCTATGATGGACGTTGATTGTCGTATAACGAATCCAAGTCCGAAGAGGACCGTGGGGTAAACCATTCAATGGAGGTATCCACGTAAATCCAATTACACTTCTTGTCCCTATCTACGTACCCGTGGGGGTCCCATTTCAGTATAATATCTAACCGTTATGTTGCAGGACCTAAACACGGAATATAAAAACAACCCATAAAAATTAAAAATTTTCTTGTAAATTCTCTAATCGGGGATACACACACACACACACATTGCGTGCTCGTTTTGTGGCAAAATCATTCACCAAATGACGCAGCGGCAGCGAACAGCGCTTCTCACAAAGCACAGAGCTCAGACTTTGCCGTGATCTGATGCGATATAGCGATATTTAAAAATTGTATATTGGGGTCCCCAATATTTTCAAATTTTTACAAAAAGTGTTTTCCATCGAAGACACACATGTGTACAAAATTTAAAGAAAATCGGGTAAATTTTGTAAAATATTTGTATGGGAGCCCCCCGACCCCGCGGCCCAAGGGGCCTCAAATAATAAAACTTTAATAGAAAGTGTTGTCTTGGGAGATATACATGTGTGCAAAATTTCAATAAAATCGGGCTGTAGGAAGTGGGTTAAAAATTGATCACAATATTTGGCCAGCCAGCCAGCCAGCCACGGGCAAGTGAAGTTAATATAGAGAATTTAAAAATAGGGTTTCCTGAAAGATACGAAATTCGGAGTATGCTTAATGGCGGAAGCTAGGCAAGCGCGGGGTTCAATCCCTAATCTCCACACGACTTCTTGTCCCTATCTACACAGTTACATTGTGACACTCGAGGTGAATAGACGTGTAAAAATCTAGCGCGCATCAACAGCGATTTTCAAAGTGCTTCGAACGATAAAAAATAATTGACAAAACACAGAGACAAAACCTACAGCCACAAAAAGTAATTTTTAAAAAGTGGTACAAGAAAGTGAAAATTGTGTTTAAACCTTAAAAGTGAAAATTGGGGTTACACCTACGCACAAGTGTACATATAAGTGTATGTGTCTGAACAAAAACACGATACGCAGAAATCAAACCGGCGGCTTTTATAGGATTTCTCCATGAAACCAAACGAGAAGATGAAGAAAATCACCGGGAAGAAAAATTAAAGGACATCGGTGCAAAATCCGTGCCCCTCTTCGAGCGACGAGGACAACAGCCCCCCGGAAGAACCACCAAGGAAAATCATAACAAGGAGACAATCACAGGTAAGTGAGTCTATATATAACAAGGGTTCTAATTATGGGTATAAGAGACCAACCTTTGCGAATGTTGTAAAGGACAAGCCTGTTGACATTGATTGCAACAGCTCCACTGACAGCGACGCATTGCTAAAATCTTCCTCGGATATGGACTCAGACACAGGTACAATTATAAATACTGAACCAGACAATGCCGAGCCAAATAAATGGGGTTTGATAATATAAAAAGCCTAACAAACAATTTCCCTGAAATAAAAAGCAAAATAAGCGACAACACGGGAAAAATCTACGAAATGTGCCTAGCCCTTTTACTAGGTATAGGCTAGGATGACGAACGAAAAATTCACGAGATGGAAAAAGCCATATGGACGAGACCCAAAGTAAGGACTAAAAAAACAACGGAACAGCCAAACAAAACAAACAGCTATGACAAAAAATTTCCCTCGCGCACTTAACAAAAAAACGCAGGGAAAATTCAAACCAGAGGACAGAGTTGCAGCAACTGAAAAATATACGCCAACAGGCGTAGTTCTAAGGAAACACTTAGATACAAAAGAAATTGGAGGGCCCCTAAAAAATCAAAATACCCTACGGAGTGGAGACGTTCGTGTCGGCTGCCACACTTGAGAACAATAGGTCAAAGTACAGAACACATTGACAAAAAAAGCTAAGGACACATTGACAAAAAGACCTCGCACCAGGCAATCCAGACCTCGCAGAAAAAATCAGGGAAAACAAATTGGAAGAAGGAATTAAATCCCTGGGGAAAACGAAAAATTTCAACTCCAGACGGGTGAACTGGAAAATCGAAGTAACCCCCGAAATATACAAGGTACTCATTAAAGTGGAAAAAATAGTGGCAGACTATACACTTTGGTGTATATCAAGGAATACACTGATCTTGCAAGATGTTACAAATACCAGGGCTACGGGAACGTAGCTAAATATTGCAGATCAACGCAAGAGGTCTGCCCAAAATGCGCGGAGAAAACCGCAACATATCGCTTATGGTAATAATTAAAGCCATACAGATCAACATAGGCAGAGGCAAAGAGGCCACCAACCTATTGGAAAGAGTTATGGAAGAAAGGGGCATTGACATAGCCCTAATTCAAGAGCCATACAGAAGAATGCAATTTAACAAAAACTTCACTCTCTTATATAAAAACAGACCGAGACCTAAATGTCAAGACGGCAATCATAACCAGAAACGCCACCGTCTCGGCATTACTACTGCCAGAATTTATGGATGACAACTCGGTGACGCTGAGAATTGTCAACACAACGCCGAACATAGTTGTAACATCTCTGTATATGGAGCCGCTCTCTCGTATGAAAAGACACCTCAAAAAGATAGAGAATATCATCAGAAAGTATAGGAATAACATCCTAATAACCGGAGATATTAACTCCAAAAACCTACTTTGGGGAGGTGAAATCGTAGACCGAAGAGGAGAAAGTTTTATGGACCTTATAGCCAAATGATATGATAGATGGTCTTCATATTGAAAAAAATTGCGACAGCGAACCCACTTTCTGCAACAATCATGAAAAAAGCTGGGTAGACATAACCCTTACAAAGGAACTCAACGTCGAGGACTGGAAAGTCGAAACGACCGAAACATTGAGCGACCACAGGTATTTATCCTTCAGCATTAATACTGAAATAGAACCTATTAGACTAGCTCAGACCTACAACCTATTAAGAGCAGAATACGCTTCGGGGAATACCTCCGAAACCACACTTGGCAAGGGAATGTAAGAGACTCGTCAGCAAATGAACTCGCCACAAAACTGCAGAATTTGGCGACAGCAGCATGTAATGCAGCTATACCACTAAAAAGCAGGGGGTCTGTAGTAAAATACAACCCTTGGTGGACACGGGAACTCCAAATACAGTGAAGGAAAACTAGGATAGCGCGAAGAAATATGCAAGAAGCTATTCACAACACTGCAAGAACTACTCTCAGCAACGATTTCAAAGCTCAGAGAAACAAGCTCAAGAAAATGATTAAGGAAGCAAAATTCCAGTCATTAAATAGAGTCCTAGAGGAAAATAACTTAGAAATGGACCCGTGGGGTGTTGCCCATAAGATCATAAACGCAAAAGGCAGGACAAGGGCAAAAATTAAGTCCACAGTAAAGCCGATGGATCATGGACACAAACCATGGAGGAAACAATCCAGGAACAAATAAGGAAATACTTCCCAGCGGACTCAACTTTTAACGACTCTGCACAAAACAGTGCAGATAGAGAAGAAACTTGCAGCAACTGAAAGCCCCAGGCCCAGACAAATTCCCAACAGATGCACTGAAGCCACTTAAAAGACGCAGTTCTGGTAAACTGGAAAGAGGTGCTGAACCTCTGTCTGAACGAAGGCAAATTCCCGGAAATATGGAAGACAACCGAAATAGCGTGGCTACCAAAAAAAGATACAGACGAAGTTAGACCGATCTGTCTCCTACCAACAATTGGAAAGATCTTTGACAAGATCCAGACAGACCGCCTGACACATTACATGGAAAAAAATGGAAAATTCTCGCCAAACCAGTACGGCTTTAGGAAGACAAGACGACCTACTGAAGCGATCGAGAAGAATCTGGAAGTAATAAAGGCGAATAAAATGATGAAGAGACATACTCTAACCGTCAGCATGGATATTAAAAACGCCTTTAACTCGGCATGGTATCCCAGGCTTAAACTCCTTTTGGCGAAAACTGGATGCCCGGAAATGCTAGGAAAAACCATTGTAGACTTTCTACAAAATCGTAGAATAAAGTCACATGGCATAGAACTGGCAACGGAAAGAGGCACTCCTCAAGGCTCATGCCTAGGCCCAGTCCTCTGGTTAATAATCATGGAGGACTGGTTCAATGAGATGAAAAACGTATCAACAGATGCCCACACGTCTTTGCATATTCAGGCATTTGCGGACGATGAAATCATGACCATTTCAAGAACATCTCTAAGCAGGATCGAACAGCTATGGACACGAACTTGGGAAAGTTGCAAAAAGTGGGCGCAGAATAACAAATTAAGTTACGCCCCACACAAGACAAAGGCAATGTTTACCCCATCAGGCCGCTTAAGGCAGCAAACTAAGAGGCGATTAAAAGGATTAACCACAACTGGGCACAGGAATGGAATAATTCATCCCTCGGATGGGCGGTTCCTGACGCTATCGGGAAGCCCACAGGGAACTGTATCAATCTGGGAAAAAAGGCAGTATACCTAATAACGGGTCACGGAACTTTTATCAGCTTCTTCCGTCGCTTTAGGATTAGAGATGTCCCAAACGTCTGCCCCTGCCAAACGTATGTTGACAGCATTCAACACATATTGAATGACTGTACACTTCCACAGAGGATAGAAGCACGGAGGGAATTCAAAAATAAATATTGAGAAGAGCACATCGTACTAAAAATAGACGAGGCCTCAACCAAAGAATACCTAGACGACGTGAATGCACTCGCGGAAAAGATGGTCTTCGACTACGAAGACGTACAAATCATGGAGCAATAATCATTGCAAAGTGATCAGGGATCCCCCCGCTAATTGTTGGAGTGCGGTTTGGTGGTTGGGTTCCTTTGCCTGCGGATTCGTGTGATGGTTAAGAAGGACTTAGTATTGGCTTAATACCGAAAGGTGGGAAAGCGGAGGGCTTGCCCTCAAATAATATCAACTGTCCCTATCTACTGTCAGTTGAATTTTGGCATTCTCAGTGAGCAGACGTGCTAAAAATCGACCGCTAGTTGTTTTTGTGTTGTGCAAAAATAATCCTTTATTGCAAAAAGACCAAATCGAAATCAGTAATTTTTATTACTTCTAGTTAAAAACAGTGTGTGTAATTAAGCGCACAAGCGTGTCATTTCCGGTTAACGGCTTAATTACCGTGTCTGTGTATAAATCGTCACGCAGGTATTATAAATAAAATTAAATTAAAGTTATAATAAAAACCCGTCGGCAATTATTAAAAATAAAATAAACGTGAACCTAACTATGACGCAGCCCGATAAAGTGGACGGACAACCGAGGAAGAAGAAGACAAAAGTAAGACCAGATAGTGAACCTTTGGACAACGCTGTTCCTACAAGCGATGCTGAAGTAAGTGCTGAGGACATAAAGAGGAAGCAGAATGAAAAATGCGAATAACGATGACTCCGGGGTAAGTTACTATATCGCTAATAACAATAAGAAGATAAAAACTTTAGGTAATATGCTTGAGTGTCACATGAGAAAAATCTCTGGTGACATAAGTGACTCCTCTGTCGATATAACACAGGATGAGAAGGCCGACCTGCGTTAAATCAGGTCGAAATGTGAGTCTGATACTGCTGTAGAAGTAGTATCAACTAAAAAAATGGAAGACATTTCAAAAAAAGTCTTTCTACTGGCTAAGTCTGAAAGCGATGTCTTATTCAACCACGTCATCGAATGGAAGAGCATATATGACAAAAGGATAAGCCAATTGACGAAATTGAACTCTCACATAAAAGGGAGAATTTAGACACTGGAGAAAATCCAGATGCGCACTGAGAGAAATCCTCCCCCCATGAGGTCACCTCCAACGATGCCACCCTCAATGATGGCTCCCTCGACGATTACACCAACGCGAGTTACTATGTTTGAATCCCCAGCTGTCATTCATAAGCCGCCTGATACTTGGTCTGTTGTTGTGAAAAGCAAGGGCAAGACAGTCTCAGCGAAAGAGTTAGCTGAGAAAGTCATCAGCAAAGTGTGCCCAGCTCTTAGAACAAGAGTCCATGAGGTAAAGCCCATTAAAAAGGAAGCGTTGTTGTACGGACTCCGTCGAAGGCTGAACGGGACAAGATAGTCGCGAACAAAAAGTTCGAAGAAATGGGGCTCGATTTTTCCGTAAACGAAAAACTTGGAGCAAAGATTGCAATACAGAATGTATTATCGGCTATCTCAGACGATGAACTGATGACTGAGATCCATTCAAAGAACTTGAATGAAGCTATGAATTTTGAAGAATTCAACAAAGGCGCTAGATTCGTCAGCCGACCAAAAAAAGATGGAGCCGATGCAGTAGCAAATGTGGTTTGCAACTTGGTTGGTGCATAAAAGTACCAACCAAGTTGCAAATATTCTTCTTAAGGCCCGTCGATGCTGTTTTGTGGTACTTCTACGTAGTAAGGGAACAAGATCCTATTATGGGCTGTTTCCGCTGCCTTGGTTTTGACCATCGGGTGTCTGAATGCAGGCACAAAGAAAACGTTTTCCGTCGTTGTGGCGGCGGATATCACCTTGCTTCGCGGTGTGAGAAAATGCCACACTGTCGGAACTGCGCCTCTTGCTGCATATCTAATGATGTCAGCTGCTTGCCCGATATACAGCAATCTTGTCGCCAAGGTGAACTCTAGACATTAATGGTTGTAATTTTACAACTTAATTGTCAGGGCTCCGATGCCGTAATGTGCGATTTTAGCCAGCACTTTTATGAGCAGAACGCCAGCCTCGCGTTGATACAAGTGCCCTATGCGGTTAACGGCTGCGTTAGGGGTCTCCCATCCACCGCATTTTTCCTGATTCTAGGATGAATGCTGCGGTGGTGGTGAATGATATCAACATTGAATGCCTGGCTGTGAGTGACAACACGGACGAGTGGGGATTCTGCGTGTGGATCAAGGGTGAGTTTGGGGACTTTTACTTGGTCAGTGTTTACTGCAAATTTAACGAGCCGCTGGAACCATATCTGGAGTATATGGAGTCCATAATGCAACTTGCAGACGGCAAACCGACGATTTTCGGCATTGATGCTAATACATCCTCGCCGCTGTGGTACAGTAAGCCTGGACGCTCGTCCAGCCAACGTAGCACAGCTAGAGGTGAATTGTTTGCTAAGATGCTTCTCAGACGGTTACACGTTTCATGGACCAAGTGGCTAAGACGTCTCAGGAAAGCGCACCAGAGGGACAGAGCTGGTGATAGTCCAAGCGTCGATCACTTTAGGTTGGCCTATCAGCGCGGCACACGTGAGTACCGTAATATGATCCTCAAAGCCAAAGAGGTCGATTGGAGGCGTTTTGTTGGTAACAACAATAACGATCCATGGGGTGAAATTTACCGCATATGCAGGGGAAAGCGTAGGTCGGAAGTTTGCGGCCTTCGTGTCAATAACCGCGTAAGTTTTGTATAACGATGAGTAAAGTAGGGAAACCAAGAAAAAGTCTGGAGAGCTATTAGTATGTCTTTATTCTTTTGACTTTAAAGTTGAACTAACTTATTTTTGTGGAACAGATCATAATTTATACTTTTCTTCACAATACATTTCTTATGTACTTCAATATGCAAATATACATATGGTGAACTTACTCCTACTTACATAGTTTTAATTTAGTTGCTCAAAGATCATGAAGATCTTTGAACGTGACATTTTGAGATTATACATTTCTTGATTTAATTGCTCAAAGATCATAATGATCTTTGAACGTGACATTTTGAGATTATACAATTATTAATTTGATTGATCAAAGATCATAAAGATCTTTGAACGTGACATTTTGGAGATTGAACATTTCTTGATTTAATTGCTCAAAGATCATGAAGATCTTTGAACGTGACATTTTGAGATTATACATTTCTTGATTTAATTGCTCAAAGATCATAATGATCTTTGAACGTGACATTTTGAGATTATACATTTCTTGATTTGATTGATCAAAGATCATAAAGATCTTTGAACGTGACATTTTGGAAATTGAACATTTCTTGATTTAATTGCTCAAAGATCATGAAGATCTTTGAACGTGACATTTTGAGATTATACAATTATTAATTTGATTGATCAAAGATCATAAAGATCTTTGAACGTGACATTTTGAGATTATACATTTCTTGATTTAATTGCTCAAAGATCATAATGATCTTTGAACGTGACATTTTGAGATTATACAATTATTAATTTGATCTTTGAACGTGACATTTTGAGATTATACAATTATTAATTTGATTGATCAAAGATCATAAAGATCTTTGAACGTGACATTTTGGAGATTGAACATTTCTTGATTTAATTGCTCAAAGATCATGAAGATCTTTGAACGTGACATTTTGAGATTATACATTTCTTGATTTAATTGCTCAAAGATCATAATGATCTTTGAACGTGACATTTTGAGATTATACATTTCTTGATTTAATTGCTCAAAGATCATAATGATCTTTGAACGTGACATTTTGAGATTATACAATTATTAATTTGATTGATCAAAGATCATAAAGATCTTTGAACGTGACATTTTGGAGATTGAACATTTCTTGATTTAATTGCTCAAAGATCATGAAGATCTTTGAACGTGACATTTTGAGATTATACATTTCTTGATTTAATTGCTCAAAGATCATAATGATCTTTGAACGTGACATTTTGAGATTATACAATTATTAATTTGATTGATCAAAGATCATAAAGATCTTTGAACGTGACATTTTGGAGATTGAACATTTCTTGATTTAATTGCTCAAAGATCATGAAGATCTTTGAACGTGACATTTTGAGATTATACATTTCTTGATTTAATTGCTCAAAGATCATAATGATCTTTGAACGTGACATTTTGAGATTATACAATTATTAATTTGATTGATCAAAGATCATAAAGATCTTTGAACGTGACATTTTGGAGATTGAACATTTCTTGATTTAATTGCTCAAAGATCATGAAGATCTTTGAACGTGACATTTTGAGATTATACAATTATTAATTTGATTGATCAAAGATCATAAAGATCTTTGAACGTGACATTTTGGAAATTGAACATTTCTTGATTTAATTGCTCAAAGATCATGAAGATCTTTGAACGTGACATTTTGAGATTATACATTTCTTGATTTAATTGCTCAAAGATCATAATGATCTTTGAACGTGACATTTTGAGATTATACAATTATTAATTTGATCTTTGAACGTGACATTTTGAGATTATACAATTATTAATTTGATTGATCAAAGATCATAAAGATCTTTGAACGTGACATTTTGGAGATTGAACATTTCTTGATTTAATTGCTCAAAGATCATGAAGATCTTTGAACGTGACATTTTGAGATTATACATTTCTTGATTTAATTGCTCAAAGATCATAATGATCTTTGAACGTGACATTTTGAGATTATACAATTATTAATTTGATTGATCAAAGATCATAAAGATCTTTGAACGTGACATTTTGGAGATTGAACATTTCTTGATTTAATTGCTCAAAGATCATGAAGATCTTTGAACGTGACATTTTGAGATTATACATTTCTTGATTTAATTGCTCAAAGATCATAATGATCTTTGAACGTGACATTTTGAGATTATACAATTATTAATTTGATTGATCAAAGATCATAAAGATCTTTGAACGTGACATTTTGGAGATTGAACATTTCTTGATTTAATTGCTCAAAGATCATGAAGATCTTTGAACGTGACATTTTGAGATTATACATTTCTTGATTTAATTGCTCAAAGATCATAATGATCTTTGAACGTGACATTTTGAGATTATACAATTATTAATTTGATTGATCAAAGATCATAAAGATCTTTGAACGTGACATTTTGGAGATTGAACATTTCTTGATTTAATTGCTCAAAGATCATGAAGATCTTTGAACGTGACATTTTGAGATTATACAATTATTAATTTGATTGATCAAAGATCATAAAGATCTTTGAACGTGACATTTTGGAAATTGAACATTTCTTGATTTAATTGCTCAAAGATCATGAAGATCTTTGAACGTGACATTTTGAGATTATACATTTCTTGACTCAATTGCTCAAAGATCATAATGATCTTTGAACGTGACATTTTGAGATTATACAATTATTAATTTGATTGATCAAAGATCATAAAGATCTTTGAACGTGACATTTTGGAGATTGAACATTTCTTGATTTAATTGCTCAAAGATCATGAAGATCTTTGAACGTGACATTTTGAGATTATACATTTCTTGATTTAATTGCTCAAAGATCATAATGATCTTTGAACGTGACATTTTGAGATTATACAATTATTAATTTGATTGATCAAAGATCATAAAGATCTTTGAACGTGACATTTTGGAGATTGAACATTTCTTGATTTAATTGCTCAAAGATCATGAAGATCTTTGAACGTGACATTTTGAGATTATACAATTATTAATTTGATTGATCAAAGATCATAAAGATCTTTGAACGTGACATTTTGGAAATTGAACATTTCTTGATTTAATTGCTCAAAGATCATGAAGATCTTTGAACGTGACATTTTGAGATTATACATTTCTTGACTCAATTGCTCAAAGATCATAATGATCTTTGAACGTGACATTTTGAGATTATACAATTATTAATTTGATTGATCAAAGATCATAAAGATCTTTGAACGTGACATTTTGGAGATTGAACATTTCTTGATTTAATTGCTCAAAGATCATGAAGATCTTTGAACGTGACATTTTGAGATTATACATTTCTTGATTTAATTGCTCAAAGATCATAATGATCTTTGAACGTGACATTTTGAGATTATACAATTATTAATTTGATCTTTGAAAGTGACATTTTGAGATTATACAATTATTAATTTGATTGATCAAAGATCATAAAGATCTTTGAACGTGACATTTTGGAGATTGAACATTTCTTGATTTAATTGCTCAAAGATCATGAAGATCTTTGAACGTGACATTTTGAGATTATACATTTCTTGATTTAATTGCTCAAAGATCATAATGATCTTTGAACGTGACATTTTGAGATTATACAATTATTAATTTGATTGATCAAAGATCATAAAGATCTTTGAACGTGACATTTTGGAGATTGAACATTTCTTGATTTAATTGCTCAAAGATCATGAAGATCTTTGAACGTGACATTTTGAGATTATACATTTCTTGATTTAATTGCTCAAAGATCATAATGATCTTTGAACGTGACATTTTGAGATTATACAATTATTAATTTGATCTTTGAACGTGACATTTTGAGATTATACAATTATTAATTTGATTGATCAAAGATCATAAAGATCTTTGAACGTGACATTTTGGAGATTGAACATTTCTTGATTTAATTGCTCAAAGATCATGAAGATCTTTGAACGTGACATTTTGAGATTATACATTTCTTGATTTAATTGCTCAAAGATCATAATGATCTTTGAACGTGACATTTTGAGATTATACAATTATTAATTTGATTGATCAAAGATCATAAAGATCTTTGAACGTGACATTTTGGAGATTGAACATTTCTTGATTTAATTGCTCAAAGATCATGAAGATCTTTGAACGTGACATTTTGAGATTATACATTTCTTGATTTAATTGCTCAAAGATCATAATGATCTTTGAACGTGACATTTTGAGATTATACAATTATTAATTTGATTGATCAAAGATCATAAAGATCTTTGAACGTGACATTTTGGAGATTGAACATTTCTTGATTTAATTGCTCAAAGATCATGAAGATCTTTGAACGTGACATTTTGAGATTATACATTTCTTGATTTAATTGCTCAAAGATCATAATGATCTTTGAACGTGACATTTTGAGATTATACAATTATTAATTTGATTGATCAAAGATCATAAAGATCTTTGAACGTGACATTTTGGAGATTGAACATTTCTTGATTTAATTGCTCAAAGATCATGAAGATCTTTGAACGTGACATTTTGAGATTATACAATTATTAATTTGATTGATCAAAGATCATAAAGATCTTTGAACGTGACATTTTGGAGATTGAACATTTCTTGATTTAATTGCTCAAAGATCATAAAGATCTTTGAACGTGACATTTTGGAAATTGAACATTTCTTGATTTAATTGCTCAAAGATCATGAAGATCTTTGAACGTGACATTTTGAGATTATACATTTCTTGACTCAATTGCTCAAAGATCATAATGATCTTTGAACGTGACATTTTGAGATTATACAATTATTAATTTGATTGATCAAAGATCATAAAGATCTTTGAACGTGACATTTTGGAGATTGAACATTTCTTGATTTAATTGCTCAAAGATCATGAAGATCTTTGAACGTGACATTTTGAGATTATACATTTCTTGATTTAATTGCTCAAAGATCATAATGATCTTTGAACGTGACATTTTGAGATTATACAATTATTAATTTGATCTTTGAACGTGACATTTTGAGATTATACAATTATTAATTTGATTGATCAAAGATCATAAAGATCTTTGAACGTGACATTTTGGAGATTGAACATTTCTTGATTTAATTGCTCAAAGATCATGAAGATCTTTGAACGTGACATTTTGAGATTATACATTTCTTGATTTAATTGCTCAAAGATCATAATGATCTTTGAACGTGACATTTTGAGATTATACAATTATTAATTTGATTGATCAAAGATCATAAAGATCTTTGAACGTGACATTTTGGAGATTGAACATTTCTTGATTTAATTGCTCAAAGATCATGAAGATCTTTGAACGTGACATTTTGAGATTATACATTTCTTGATTTAATTGCTCAAAGATCATAATGATCTTTGAACGTGACATTTTGAGATTATACAATTATTAATTTGATTGATCAAAGATCATAATGATCTTTGAACGTGACATTTTGGAAATTGAACATTTCTTGATTTAATTGCTCAAAGATCATGAAGATCTTTGAACGTGACATTTTGAGATTATACATTTCTTGACTCAATTGCTCAAAGATCATAATGATCTTTGAACGTGACATTTTGAGATTATACAATTATTAATTTGATTGATCAAAGATCATAAAGATCTTTGAACGTGACATTTTGGAGATTGAACATTTCTTGATTTAATTGCTCAAAGATCATGAAGATCTTTGAACGTGACATTTTGAGATTATACATTTCTTGATTTAATTGCTCAAAGATCATAATGATCTTTGAACGTGACATTTTGAGATTATACAATTATTAATTTGATCTTTGAACGTGACATTTTGAGATTATACAATTATTAATTTGATTGATCAAAGATCATAAAGATCTTTGAACGTGACATTTTGGAGATTGAACATTTCTTGATTTAATTGCTCAAAGATCATGAAGATCTTTGAACGTGACATTTTGAGATTATACATTTCTTGATTTAATTGCTCAAAGATCATAATGATCTTTGAACGTGACATTTTGAGATTATACATTTCTTGATTTGATTGATCAAAGATCATAAAGATCTTTGAACGTGACATTTTGGAAATTGAACATTTCTTGATTTAATTGCTCAAAGATCATGAAGATCTTTGAACGTGACATTTTGAGATTATACATTTCTTGATTTAATTGCTCAAAGATCATAATGATCTTTGAACGTGACATTTTGAGATTATACAATTATTAATTTGATTGATCAAAGATCATAAAGATCTTTGAACGTGACATTTTGGAGATTGAACATTTCTTGATTTAATTGCTCAAAGATCATGAAGATCTTTGAACGTGACATTTTGAGATTATACATTTCTTGATTTAATTGCTCAAAGATCATAATGATCTTTGAACGTGACATTTTGAGATTATACAATTATTAATTTGATTGATCAAAGATCATAATGATCTTTGAACGTGACATTTTGGAAATTGAACATTTCTTGATTTAATTGCTCAAAGATCATGAAGATCTTTGAACGTGACATTTTGAGATTATACATTTCTTGACTCAATTGCTCAAAGATCATAATGATCTTTGAACGTGACATTTTGAGATTATACAATTATTAATTTGATTGATCAAAGATCATAAAGATCTTTGAACGTGACATTTTGGAGATTGAACATTTCTTGATTTAATTGCTCAAAGATCATGAAGATCTTTGAACGTGACATTTTGAGATTATACATTTCTTGATTTAATTGCTCAAAGATCATAATGATCTTTGAACGTGACATTTTGAGATTATACAATTATTAATTTGATTGATCAAAGATCATAATGATCTTTGAACGTGACATTTTGGAAATTGAACATTTCTTGATTTAATTGCTCAAAGATCATGAAGATCTTTGAACGTGACATTTTGAGATTATACATTTCTTGACTCAATTGCTCAAAGATCATAATGATCTTTGAACGTGACATTTTGAGATTATACAATTATTAATTTGATTGATCAAAGATCATAAAGATCTTTGAACGTGACATTTTGGAGATTGAACATTTCTTGATTTAATTGCTCAAAGATCATGAAGATCTTTGAACGTGACATTTTGAGATTATACATTTCTTGATTTAATTGCTCAAAGATCATAATGATCTTTGAACGTGACATTTTGAGATTATACAATTATTAATTTGATTGATCAAAGATCATAAAGATCTTTGAACGTGACATTTTGGAGATTGAACATAATGTTCTGATCGTTAATTGTTTGTTTATTAATTGGATCGAGAATCGGTAAGTAACATACTGAAAGCAATTTTTATTGCTTCGTCCAATTTATTATTAATGGTTTAGGGGTTGATATCGCCTCGACGACTGTGTCGTTGGTCGATATAACTCGTGTGCCATACCAGGTCAGATAGTGTGAGAGCACTCCTAAAGGAGTTCTTTCCAGGTGCCCGTCGCCGTTCGGTCCCTTGAATCAGCTTGGATATGGAGATATTCCATCTCTAGATCCATCTGAGTTGTGGGAGTGCATGGCATCGGTAAGGTCCCGAAAGTCTCCAGGGATGGATGGAATAACTTTGCCTTCAGACTGCTCACTGGACATGACAGCTTTGAAGCATTCTTACATCAGAGAGGCGCCAGTGAGACAGCAAGATGCATCTGCGGTTTCCCCAGAGAGGATTGGTTACATTTCCTATGCGACTGTCCACTCTACTCTAACATAAGAGATTTAAGTGTAACAGTACGTCTTCGAATCTGTTTTGAGCCGTAGTGACCATATTGAGTGCATGAAGGCGTTAGCAAAATACGCGTTTCAATGGCGGACAAGGAGGCAACTTGCTATAGTTGCTTCAACTAACTGATTTAAACAGTCAGTTTAATTTCCGTGCATATGCGATGTATGGAGGGCCACCAGTCCCGAGTCGTAAGGAACTCTACTGCAGTAGTTAACTACTTGTTTGCTACGAACTAGCATCGTGCTGGCTGTGGTTTGACACCCAAATGCGGGTAGAGTATTTACTCAGCGTGAGTTCTTTCTCGGCGTGGAGTTGCGTTCTTCCAACCGGGTGCCGTGACCCATAAATCGGCAGAGATATTAGATAGGTCTCGCTCACATCAGTGAGAAGTTGAAGCCTTACACTTCAATGATACTGATACATTCATAATAGTAATATTGTGGATGGGCGTTGATTGACGTCACAAAATCAATCCGTGTCCGAAGAGGACCGTGAAATTATACCCTCTGTTGGTGGTGTTCACGGAAATCTTAATAAATATATCATGTCCATATCTACTGGATCGTGGGGTCCGACTGCAGCATAATATAACACAGTTATGTTGCAGGACTTAAAGCGACAGATTAAGAAACGGTTTACTCCAAAGGGAGGAACGCTGAGTAGCAAAATATAAGGAGTTGCTTAAAGGTGAAAGCTAGGAAAGCACGGGGCTCAATCCCCAACTCCAACCACGACACTCTGTCCCTATCTACTACCCGTGGGGGTCCAATTGCAGCATAATATCTAACCGTTATGTTGCAGGACCAAAACACGAAATATAAAATATATGGTTTCCTGTTGAGTGATATAAAAAAAGTAGTATGCTTAATGGCGAAAGCCGGGCACGCGCGAGGCTTAATCCCTAATCTCCTTCATGTCCCTATCTACTACCCGTGGGGGTCCAACTGCAGCATAATATCTAACCGTTATGTTGCAGGACTCAAACACGGAATATTAAATTTAGGGTTTCCTGTTGAGTGATATAAAAAAAGTAGTATGTTTAATGGCGAAAGCTAGGCAGGCGCGGGGCTTAATCCTTTATCTCCACCTACCACGTGTCCCTATCTACTCACTCAGTTGATCTGTGACTTTCGTGGTGAACAGTTCCTGTGCGGAAAAATTCGCAGTGAATAAAAAGTAATTTTTATTACTAGTTACGCAAATAATTGAAAACCAAAGCAAGCGAGCAACCAAAGAAAAAAAAGCAAACAAGTATACCTATCACAGGTATAATTTAGCCTAAAAAAATAAAAAGGTTGTTTTTCGTGTGTGTATAATAAAAAATAGAAAGAAAAAAAAAAGACCCGTTATACCATCAGTATCGATTTCTTGGAAAACTGACAAGGTGAATCATTTTGAACCCATAAAAGTGCAAATGGATAGTGATACTTATGACTCTATAATGAAGAAGCCAAAGAAGCCGAGACGAAAAAAAGAGAGAGCTGGTGGAATAACCACCGATGTATCTAGCGACACGGAAGTCAACAGACACGTGCGGGCCAGTAAAGAGAGGAAGTTAGATCCTCAAGTTGTAACTGATGAAAATCTACCTGCGGTAAGTCTTTTTAAAAATATTAGTAGAGTAGATATTGCTGTTAAAAATTGGGCAGCCGTTGGCAATGCGGCTCACAAAAATAAAGCGGTCAATAAAGCGGTAAATGTAGATATCGTAGATGTAGATGAGAGCGATATCAAAAAAGATGTCCAAAATGCTGAAAAGCTGTGGCCTTAACATCGATGTTGCTGAAAGGCAAACTATCGGCCAGTCGACATCCAATGGTTAGACTCAATGGGTCTAACATTAGATACGTTAACCAAGTCAGATACCTTGGTATTAACATGAGCGAACGCATGAACTTCCTCGTGCACCTTACTGAGCTTAAAAAGCGACTGCTAAGCATTGTAGGACCAATGCGTCGAGTCCTTCGTTCCGAATGGGGCCTGGATAAGCGGGCAGTGCGTACCATTTATGGTGGCCTATTTGTTGCTTGTGCAACATATGGAGCATCGGTTTGGTACGATACTGCTATGCTTGTCAGAGGTAGAGCAAAGATAAACTCTTGCCAGTGCGTTGCCTTACTCGCATGCTTGCCGGTCTGTAGAACAGTATCTACAGATGCTATGCAGGTTCTAATGGGTGTTCCACCTCTTGATTTGGAATTGATCCGAAGAAGCTTAGTCTTCAAGATCAAGAGGAATAGGCCGCTCCTGCAAAGCGACTGGCTGACGGCTAGTGATGTTGAAAATCGCAGCCTTGCCCAGTGCAAGGAACTCATTGAAGATGCTATGATAGCTAGATGGCAGTCCAGATGGAACCAAGCTACCAATGACAGAGTAACGTTCGAGTTCGTTAAGGACGATCTGTACGCCCGAACGAGCCCGTACTTTGCTCCTAGCCTTAAGCTGGACTTTCTACTCACTGGCCATGGCAGCTTGAATGCATTTTTGCATTCGAGAGGCCTCAGTGAATCGGCAAGCTGTAATTGTGGATTCCCGAGAAAGGACTGGTCGCATGTATTATGTGACTGTCCCATCTACTCTGACTTGAGGGACTTGCATGCGATGGGCATCAGTTTAAGCAATGGCGGATTTATTTTTGAATCTGCCTTAAGCTCTAGGGAAAGTTTCGAATGCATACAAATATTTGCCAAGAATGCTTTTGAACGACGTGCGAGCAGAGAACTTGCTATCGTAGCACCAGCTGACTGATCAGTAAGCTGAACTTCGTGCGTAAAACGATGTATAAAGGGCCACCAGTCCCGAGTTATAAGGAACTCAACTGCAGTAGTTAACTACGTTGTTAACTGCGAAAATCCGACCAGAGATTCGTCTGGTACCACGGGAGCTGGGGAGCCCACGGAAGGATTTCTTCCGTCCCCAGCTATGAGGTAGGCCCCCTTGTGGGAGCATCGTGGTGGCTGTGGTTGACACACAAATGCGGGTAGAGTATTTACTCAGCGTGAGTTCTTACTCGGCGTGGAGTTGCGTTCTTCCAACCGGGTGCCGTGACCCATAGATCGTCAGAGATTTAGATAGGTCTCGCTCCCATCAGTGAGAAATTGGAGCCTTATACTCCAATGATACTGATACATTCACAATATGATATTGTGGATGGGCGCTGATTGACGTCTCAAAATCAATCCTGTCTGAAGAGGACCGTGGGGTAGAACATCTAATGCAGGTATCCACGTAAATCTAAAGACACTTCATGTCCCTATCTACTATGCTTAATACCGAAAGGTGGGTAAGCAGAGGGCTTGCTCTCAACATAACTGCTATCCCTATCTACTTCCCCGAGGGGCCCGATGTACCTTACTTTTGCTGATAAATCTGATACTTGGGACAACTCGGAAGATTAAATAATGGTTTTACGCCTGTTGAGTAGATATGTAATTAAGGATTATGCTTAATGGCGAAAGCCGGCTAAGCGCGGGGCTCAATCACAAATCTCCACCGACATCCTGTCCCTATCTACTACCCCGAGGGGCCCGCTGTATCTTACTTTTGTTGATAAATCTGATACTTGGAACAACTCGGAAGATTAAATAATGGTTTCACGCCTGTTGAGTAGATATGTAATTAAGGAGTATGCTTAATGGCGAAAGCCGGGTAAGCGCGGGGCTCAATCCGTAATCTCTACTGATACTCGATGTCCATATCTACTTACTCATTCTTAGACAAACTCTCGACAAGAATAGACGTTCAACGGAAAAGTTTCAAAGAGGCAACAAAACCAGCGATTTTTATTGCTATATTTAAAAAACACACAGTACACACACAAACACACAAAAGAAAACACAAGTGCGCGCAGGTATAAAATCCCTACGCGAACCAACATATTTGTGCGCGACCCTAAAATCGAACACGTGCAAACACTTTAGAAAATCACACGCTACCTGCTTATTACTTGAAGTGCAGTTGTAATTAAGTGGTAAATAAGTGAAGTGTTAATAAAAAATAATAAAAAACTGAAAAATTAAAATCAAATAAAAACAGCGATAGAGAGGCAAAGGCTACAAAAAACGAGAAACTGAAGCCACTCAAAAGGAAACAAAGGAGCCAAAAAAGTGGACAAGCACTGGATCGCCGGCAAGAAATTGAAAAGAAGAAAAGAGACGAATTCAATAACTACGACCCATCAAGCGACTCAATGGATAAAGACAACGTGGTCAAAAAAGGAAAAACCACAGAAATAATGGATAAGGAAGATGAAACAGGTAAGAACGTAAGTTTTAATAAATTTGTAGATTGCGTGAACGTCAGCTCAACTGACAATGAAAAACCGGACGACGAGGGCAAAAATAAAAAGGGGCAGAACAATGAGGCAACCAAAACAAAGACAGCAGCTGACCAAATAACCAGAGCGTTAAAAAACATCGAAAAACAGCTAGACAATTACCCGATGGGGTATTGAAGGCAAGACCGTTTAAAACTCCAAATCCGGTACTAATTATCCTGGGAGTCGTTTCAGATGCCGACCTGAATGAGGCAAACATCGGCAGAGATATAGCGGAATCAAATCCAAGAATTGCCCAAACCATCGAAAAAAAAAGATGGAAAAAGGAATTAAATTCCTCACAAAGAGGAAATGCAGAAGCCCACACAAGGAAAACATGAAGATCGAAGTTACTCCAGAGGTATACAAGGTCCTCATCAAGGAAGAAAGGATCGTGATTGATTTCACATATGTGTATCTCAAAGAAGAGATCGACATCGCAAGGTGCTACAAGTGTCAGAGCTACGGACACTTAGCTAAATACTGCAGATCAAGAAAGGAAATCTGCCCAAAATGTGTGGAAAAAAACGACAACAAAGAACACACATGTGGAAACAAAACTTTGTGTTGCATAAACTGCAAATACTTGGGAGTCAAAAATACCCAACTTTGCGCTTGGGACACAAACTGCCCAATCTATATCGGGAAGCTAAAGCAGACAGGCAAACTAATCAACTATGTGGCAGAGGCAAAGAAGCCACTAACCTTGGTAACGATTAAACATACCAATACAATACCGAATATTATTGTAACATCGGTATACATGTAGCCCCTTTCTCGGATAAAAAGATATTAACTCTAAAAACCCACTCTGGGATGGCGAGACCATAGACCGAAGAGGAGAAAGTTTTATGGACCTCATAGCCGAAGAAGGCCTAAACATAGAGAACAATTGCGACAGTTAACCCACATTTTTTACCAGCTATGGAAAAAGCTGGGTAGACATAACCCTAACGAAGCAACTAAGCATCGAAGGATGGAAAGTCGAGACCACCGAAACATTAAGCGATCTATAACACAGCAAGAGCTGACTGGTCTAGTTTCGAGAGACACCTACAAAACCATGCTTGGCAAACGAATGACAGGGAACTGTCAGCAAATGACCGTGCACAGAACTCCAAGCCTTGGCGACAGCAGCATGTAATGTAGCTATCCCGCTAAGAGCTGTAGGAATAATAATAAAATACAAACTATGGTGGACAAGGGAACTTCAATCCCAAAGAAGAGAAACCAGGAAAAGGCGAAGAAGGATCTAAGAAACCACGGACTACATCACTACAAATTTCAGTCTTTGAACAGAGCCTTAGAAGAAAATAATTCAGAAATGGACCCGTGGGTAGTTGCCCACAGGATAATAAACGCAAAAGGCAGGACACAAACGCAATTAAAGTCCATCTAGAGAGCCGACGGAACGTGGACACAAACCATTAAGGAAACAACCAGTTAATTAATGGGAAAATATTTTCCAAAAGACTCGAGTACAGACGACTCTGCGCAGAATAATGAAGATAGGCGGGAAACTTGCGTATGGCAAACGCAAGAAGAGTGCGACATAACCAAGGATAAAATAAAAGCGGTAATAAGAACTCGTAGAAAGAGAAAAGCCGCAGGCTCCGATAAATTCCCGACAATAGCACTAAAGCCACTCTCGGAAGAAATTATGAGAAATTGGCTAGAAGTGTTGAACCTCTGCCTAAGAGAAAGCAAGTTTCCAGAGATTTGGAAGGAAGCTGAGATAGCTTGGCTACCGAAACCAGATACAGACGAAGTCAGACCAATCTGTCTTCTTCCTACAAGCGGGAAAATCTTCGATAAAATCCTTGCAGACCGCCTAACACACCACCTGGAGTCGAATGGGAAACTCTCGCCAAATCAATATGGCCTTATAAGAACGAGATCATCAGCACAAGCAATCGAAAAACTTCTGGAAGTATTAAAGGAAAATAAGGCTTGCAAGCGCACACACTGACTGTGACATTGGCCATTAAAAATGCGTTCAACTCAGCTTGGTATCCTAGACTTGAACTCCTCCTAGCGAAAACTGGGTGCCCAGAAAGGCTAGGAAAGAACATAGTATACTTCCTTCAACAACGTAGGATTAAATCAAATGGTGCAGAATTGAAAACGGAAAGAGGCGCCCCTCAAAGATTATGCATTGGCCCAGTTCTTTAACTGATCATCATGGAAGACTGGTTTGTCAAAATGAGAAACTCTCAAACTACAGCTTTTACATCGCTACATATCCGAGCGCTTGCAGATGACAAGGTAATTACGATTTCAGGGACATCCCTGAGTAGGATCGAAGAATTATGTACAGAAACATGGGAAAATTGCAAAATATGGGCACAGAACAACAAACTCAGCTATGCGCCACAAAAGACAACAGCAATGTTTATCCCATCCAGGCCATCTGTAAGACCACCCCGAATTAATATCGATGACATAAATTTCCCAATAGGTAATAAAATCAAATACCTCGGGATAATAATCGATGACAAACTCACATTTGTAGAACATGCGAAATTTATCAGAAGAAAGGCAACTGCCAAAGCATATCGACTCTACATTGTCGCAGGCAAAACCTGGGGAACTAGCAGGAAAATTCTAAAAAGAATTTATGACGGTGCCATCAAACCACTGCTAACTTATGGGGCAGAGATCTGGGGCAACAACTCAAGAAACAGTTACCTGCAAAGGCACCTCGAAGCAGCCCAAAGGCCATTCCTCAAAGCACTTACCAAGGCCTACAGAACAACGGCCAATAAGTCCATACAAATACTGGCCAACAAGCAGCCAGAGAGAGGTATGAGATTTACGAGGCCAATAAAACTGGCAGATTCGTTAAAAAATTGCCACCAAGCACGTGGCCACATCCAGCCAAAATGATATCAAGACCATATAATAACCTCGAGGAGATCAGAAAAGGAATAGCAACCAACACAACATGGATCTTCACCGACGCGTCCACAACAGAAACAGCTACCGGAATATACGCTATCATTCAAGATGAAATATCCACAGCAATAAAGAAATGGTCCGCCTCAACGACACCAGAGATCCATAGGGCTGAATTTACAGGGGTGTTGAAAGTCCTTGAACACCTGGATCCCAACACAAGAGGAAAATTTGTAAACATTGTGTCAGATTCCAAGGTGGCACTGGAAAAAATATGCTATGCTATATATGCTATTATACATATCGTCAAAAAGTATGGACACATCGAGGACAACGGAAACATTATTGCACTATATTGGACCACAAAACAGATATAGTGCAAATGGAAACAGTCGACCGCATGGCAAAAAGTGCAGCAACTACCCAGGGCATAGACATAGCCAGACCAATCGAGGAATCGAAAAAAAAGGAGCGAGCAAAGACACTCAGTAACTGGTCGCAAGAATGAAGCAACTTCCACATTGGCCGTGCTGTACACGACGTCATGGCACAACCCACAGAGAAATTCGCAAACCTAGGAGCAAAGGCAGTACACCTAATTACAGGACATGGTCCCTTCAACAGATACTTCCATCGTTTTAGAATAATGGAAATCCCGGACGTCTGCCTTTCAGACGGATGTCGACAGCATTCAACATATTCTGAATGACTGTACAATCCCAAAGAGGGTCGAAGAACGAAGAGTGTATATAGAAAAATATGGTCAAGAGAACATCGTACTAAGGATAGACGATGTTTCTACAAAAGAATACTTTAACGACATGAATTTACTAGCAGAAGAGATGGTCGAATACGGCTAAGAAGAGCAAACCAACAGGTAAGACCTTAACTATAAATGCATTCACGCTTAAATTTATTTTCAGGAAAAGGATCGGAAATCCCCGCTAATTGTTGGAGTGAGGTTCGGCGGATGGCTTCTCTTGCCTTCGGATTCGTGTGTTAGTTTAGACTGACCTAATGTTTGCTTTATACCGAAAGGTGGGAAAGCGTAGGGCTTGCCCTTACACATATCTGCTGTCCCTATCTAATCAGTTGTGTTACAACAGCAGAACCAAACGGTCATGTTAATTCTCAGTGCGCATAAAGTGATTTGATTATTGTGCTGAACAACTTCTCTTCTCCAGACGCCGCCGATGGCAGATCGGAAGACGTTGCAGATTGCGGATCAGATGGCACCGTAATACGTGCTAAAAGCAACCAAAACCGGGGAAATATAAGGTTACCATTAACACCCGAAATCGCGATCGAAAACATTAGAGACGCAATAGGGAACATCAAATCTCTCACAAATAAGTTCCCTGTAATTAGTAAGGCAATAATCCCTAATACGGATTTTTTTTCGTAATGTGCATGGACCTACTGCTTGGGATTAGGGACAGAGACCAGAAGATCGGACCGAACTGGAAAGACGTACATGGACAATGACCAATGTAGCGGCAAATAGGCCCACGGGACAAAAAATAGGACAGCAAATGGGTCAACAAACAAGACAGACAACCAAAGCAAACCATGCTCTCTATGACAAAAATTACCCAGTTCCCAATTTCAGCAGTAAAAGTAGGAGGGACAGATCCAATTCGAAAACGGACCACAAAATGTTAATAAAAAAATCGACCAAAATTAAGACACAAGCAAATTATTAAGAGATGCATTAAAAGGACAAAAACCTGAGGAAATGGGAGTGCCCCTTAAAGTATTGACTCACTACGAGACGGAAGCGTGATGGTAAATTCGCACACAAAAAAACAACAGTCAATAGTTCACCAGGTTTTGACAAGCAAAGCAAAGGATACACTTACAGTAAAACCACTCAAGACGTCAAAACCCATTACGCTCCTCATGGGCGTGGATGTAGGTGCCGAATATAGCGAAGAAAACATCGGAAAAAAACTGGCGGCATGGAATGTAGATCTCGCGGACAAGATTAGAAAAGCAAAGTTCGAAGAAGGAATTAAATTCCTAAAAGGAAATGTTTCAACCCCAGGAAAATGAATTTGAAAATTGAGGTAACGCCTGAAATTTACAAAGTCCTAACAAAAATCAACAAGATCGTTGCCGATTATACTCTGGTATCAATAAAGGAATACACAGATCTAGCAAGATGCAATAAATGCCAGGGCTACGGGCATGTAGCCAAATACTGCAGATTGACTCAAGAGATCTGCCCAAAAAGGCGCAGAAAAGTCCGGTACAAAGGACCAGACCTGCAAAACACAGATACCTTGCTGCATAAATTGTAAATATCTTAAACTAGGTAAGACAGACCACTGCGCCTGGGATAACAAATGCCCAATTTTTATCAGGAAACTGAAACAGACAGGAACACTATGGTAAAAATTAAAGCCATACAGGTTAACATAGGCAGAGGTAACGAGGGCACTGGCCTATTAGAAAAAGAAAAAAAAAAGACACCTCAAAAAGATAGAGAATATCATCAGAAAGTTTAGGAATAACATCCTAATAACCGGAGATATTAACTCCAAAAACCCACTTTGGGGAGGTGAAACTATAGACGGAAGAGGAGAAAGGTTTATGGACATTATAGCCAAAAAAGGGTTCATATTGAAAACAATTGCGACAGCGAGCCCACTTTCTACAACAACCATGGAAAAAGCTGGGTAGATTTAACTCGTACAAAGAAACTCAACGTCGAAGATTGGAAAGTCGAAACAACAGAAACATTGAGTGACCACAGCATAAATACTGAAATAGAACCTATTAGAATAGCCCAGACCTACAATCTAGCAAGAGCAGATTAGTCACGTTTCGGGGAATACCTCAGCATGTAATGCAGCTATCCCACTAAGAAGCAGGGGTCTGTAGTAAAATACAACCTATGGTGGACACGGGAACTCCAAATAAAGAGAAGGAAAACTAGAAAAACGCGAAGAAAGATGCAAGAATCTTTGCACAACATCGCAAGAGCTGGTCTCAGCAAGACAAAGCTCTGGGGCAACAACTCAAGAAACAGGTACCTGTAAAGGCACCTAGAAGCAGCCAAAAGGCCATTCCTCTAAGCACTTACCAAGGCATACAGAACAACGGCCAATAAGTCAATACAAATACTGGCCAACAAGCAGCCAGAGAGAGGTATGAGATTTACGAGGCCAAGAAAATTGGCAAATTTGTTGAAAAATTGCCACCAAACACGTGGCCACCTCCAGCCAAAATGAAATCAAGACCATACCATAACCTCGAGGAGATCAGAGAAGGAATAGCAACCAACACAACATCGATCTTCACTGACGCATCCACAACAGAAACAGCTACCGGAATAGGCGCTATCATTCAAGATAAAATTTCCACAGCAATAAAATTGACCGCCTCAAAGACAACAGAGATCCACAGGGCTGAAATTACACGGCTGTTGAAAGCCCTTGAATGCCTGGATCCCAACACAAGAGGAAAATTTGTAAATATTGTGTCAGATTCCAAGGTGGTTTTTATTTTATTTTAAATTATTTTCCCTTCTTGCAAAAATATTTTATTCACGACTCATAATTCAAATGACAAAGCCAACATTTTTTACTCTTAATATAATTCACATTTCAATCCTCTTAACGTTCAAGTAACATCTAATTAAAATGACAAAACCTAAAAATATCATTCCTGATGATCAGATAAAAATTTAATCAAACAAATCAGACAAAATTAAAAATGGGTTTTCTTAATATTATTCATAACTCATAATGAAATTCATGCTGTTTGTTTATACACCTCAAACCTCAAAAAGTGATCTCCATCTTCATTGGGAAGAGCCCACACGGGCGTCTGCGCACCAGATTCGCGATCAATTTCACCATCCCCTGAATAAGCTTCAATCCACACAAAACGTTCCGACTCTTCCAAGATTGTTCTCATATTTCCTTCCATCCGAGATTCCTCGTCCTCATCGACTGTTGACGCCGGAACATCATCCAGAAGAAACTCCGTAGGAACTGCAATTGAATATCATAGTTAATCTCTCGAATTTCAAAATAGTTTGTCAACAGAGATTAATATTTATAAACTGAGAAATTAGACTACAGATACTCACGACAACATATCCTCCAGCTCGGCATTGGTATTTTCAAAGCAGAGCAAAAGTATCTAATCTTCCGCCTCATGGGCAAATGTTAGGATCCACACAAATTTCTCCTCTGACCAATCGAAACGCTTCTAACCACGACGCTTCAAATCCTTAAAACTCATCCCAGCCACACACTTCTATGGCTCCTGTATCTTTTTCCCACACATACGCTATATCACGTTCACTATTACAAACGTTTACTAAGCACAAACCTTACTTGAACTATGACATCATGCTCTTCATATATCCCATCATTTCTGTTCCTATACAGACACACACACAAACATGCCTGCAAAAGATCCCAAAAAATTGATCGTCCGTCGAACTGAAACATTACCCATTATATCACCACAAAAGCAAACATTTCGGCTCTACGATCTATGTAAGATCACAAATAGCACCAGACACAGGTTAAGACATACAAGCAACAACAAAAGACTGATATCGCATATTTAGTATAAGTATAAATTAAGACACGCAGACAACTGTTAAACAGACATCATAGTCTAATTATCGCCCGAAAAACCCTTTCCTACACATTAGCTGCGCATGGCGCCAAGGCAAAACGCACAATTGATCATCCTTTTGATAAGCATTACAGCGAGTTCTACGCATACACATATAACCCAAAACTCTTATGTGCGTTGCAATGCAAATAGAAGCCAACCTTCCGAACAAGATATCACCACAAATATCATTCAGTGCTGTACCACCTACCACCAAGCAACTCGCTTGCTTCCATCAATACCAAGTTTATCCTTGTGCTTGATTTTGTTGCTGCCTTTAGTGCACTTTTTTCAATATTTGCTTCAACCGTTTATCAAATCTATAACATTGGTTTGGTTCTTGGTGTGTGTTAGCTTTGGTGCGCAAGGCTTAATATTTGTTTCAAAAGCATAACATTACTATGGTTTTCCGGTTTTTTGTTTGCCTTCTTTTAATATTCGGTTCAAAGATCTTGGAACGGACAAGTGCTTTTTTTCCCGTTTCCCTAAAACTCACAACATTACCATTAGATCCAAGAGTGTTTTGAAATTATAGGACAAAAACCCTTCAGGATCTAAAAACATGCTAGTGTTACGGCCGCGGATGATGGGATGACAACGCTCCAGAGTTGTTCTGTAACACCGAATAGAATCCTGTAATACCGAACACCACGCAATATCTATATGTTATTATAGTTATACCCTCCCCTGTCTCTTGGTCAATACCAAACTTACCCTCCTCGACTCAGGCCCAGTAAAAGCTCGCTGATGAGACCTCGCGGTGGGGGTCGAAAACGTTTCGAGCCACCAAAAAAGCAACTTAGTTGCTTTAAAACCCCTTTACGGGAAAAGAAAATCTTCCGTCCTAAACGGATGATAAACAAATAAACGGCCTATCTGTCTGCCTTTTTAGATAGGACATACTTTTACTTTTATCTATATTTATGATTTATTATTATTATTATTTTACTACATTTTACATATACTACATCAAATTTTCAATCCATTAACCATATACATATATGCATATACTTATATTATTTTAAAAGTATACTCTTATATAATCACATAATATAATTACAATTATACACATCTTGAAAATCCATGTGCTACATATGTAATTATCATTCAGCTTTGACGAGATCTACATGCGAGAAGTGACCGAAAAAATCAACTCCTTTTGTGTAATTTACTCTTTATGAAAGTACCCATGGTTCCAATAGAACCTTTTTAACTTTTGCAGTAGATTTTAAATCACACTTCACGTCTGAGTCCTGAGCTATACTGAACAGAATAGAGCGAGAGCACCGGGTCAAAATACACAACACTTCGTAAGTCACCTAATCCCTAGATACATTAGCATGATGATCTGTATCTTTTATTTTTATTTTTAACATACACTTGGTTATATTCACACAAACATCTCTATTCTACATTCACTTACCTAGATACACGACCGCTTTCGTCCTAGTTTGTCCTCAACAAAATACATAAAACTTAATCCAAAGATGCTGTCTGCGTTGAAAAAACCAGAAATTAAAAGCAAAAATTGACATACCTTTTTCAAAATATACTCCTTACTACAATGTCAATTATGTGTTAATTGGAACAAACCCATGTTTGCCAATGCTAACTTTGGATTTTGATAGAGCAACACTCAACACGACGACAATAGATGGCTACTAAAAACAACGTTTATTTGGAACTTATATAAAATTTGTTAAATCAATTTATGGTTCTCAAAAGAACCTTTTATTCAAACACACTGCGAAAACACTGCAGCACCTCACAACTTACCTAATTCTTCAAGTTAGAAATCCTCCTTAGCGCAGTGATCCCAATTAAATTTTCTGTCTTGAATACTGAACCTGTCATTTTTGGGATATAGCTGCTATAACACAGACAACTATATCCGAATCTGACCACCTGGATTCCCGAGTGCATCCAGTGCATACACAGCGGCTTTCACACTATGTACATAAGTGCCAAATTATTGTTTTGAGGCAGCATCTTTTTACATTACGCTTACAACCAAACTCACGTCATTTTTTACCTCCATTTTTACTTTTGGTTTTATGTCGTTTTCTAATTTCGGTTTTTGACTTTGGTCTATTGAACTTCTTATGTTAGGATTCAGTCTTCAAACCAATTACGATTTTAATTTCGGTTTTTGACTTTGGTCTATTGATCTTCTTATGGTCTTATCTTGAAACCGATTACGATTCCGATTGTGAAACCTTAATTATGAGGCCTTATTAATGAATCTTTATTGCTATTATATATTGCCTATTATACAGATTTGAACCCTGAGAAAAATATTGAACCAATATTGGATCTATCAACACCCCAAAATTGCGGTGACTTAAAAACGACAACATGGAATGACCGATACTAAAACTTTCAACACCAACGACTAACCTATCCACTCAATTGAATATCACTATTTAAAAAGCAAATCTAAATTTATATCAACCCTGATGCATTCTTACGTCTTCTATTTTCCTTCCAACGTCTCTTCCTGCACATACCAGTCCTTGATTTACCACATTCCCTACCGGGGTTCCGGGATTTCCCTGCCCACCTGCCAGAAACAGATACACAACTACTCAACTCCACATCTGCCGCGATCCCCACTGGCCTATTATCTTCATCATCCCCTACACATCTACATATATATCTTGCAAATCACCATCATCCGGATCAGCTATTCCCGCTAACACTTCAGTTCCCACCCCATCTAAACCACTGACACCCTCCAGCTCCCTCCCATTTACCTCACCGACACACTGCTGTAAATCTCGCAACTGACGTTTATTCAATGACCTACGAGGCTAAAAAGGGAGAATACAATCAATCCCACCTACATTACATATTGCCCTATGCAATACCAAATAATCCTCCCATTGCTTCATGAGCACCCTTCGACAATACTCTCACCTCAGGCTAGAGTCTTATGCCCGGTTTTATGCATATGCAATTACAATGAAGATTTCACATCCTCCATCTCCAGACGCACCACAGAATGTATATCCATTGTGCATACCACGAACACTAATCTACAACCCCCACAGCATATCTCTACCCATTTCTGAGCAATGGCACATGTAGGATCGGTGCCACGGAGACTCATATGCAATAGTAGAGGATTTCTTATATATGCCTTTTTCTAAAGCCCAATACCCAACTACAGACCTCATCTATCTATCCATATTAGCAACTAGGTGGACAGGTATTCGCTTGGTATCATACCAGGATGCCCCACGGGGCATCAGTAACCTCACCAACAGGAAGACTGCCCTTCTGTCGAGCTGCGTGCTCCTTTTATACTTTTCCGTTGCTACAAACTATTGGGAAACCGTTGTTGCTATACAGCGTGGTTTTCCGTTTGTTTTTCGTTGTCCTTGTGTTTTGTTGTTGTTTCTTTGATTTTCCCACTACAGTCTGATGCATATTGCCATATATTGGTGGCAATGTAAATGGTTGACGTATTTTGCATACATGTTTCCATTTGGTAGTAAACATGTTTTTTACTTGCCTTTGAAATATGTTTTGTCTTTTGGCAATATACATGTAATATACATGTTTTAATTTTTTTATAATACGCATGCTTTGCTTATTCCCATACGCATGTAGTGCGTTTGTTTGATCTTTTCTTTGCTTGTCTCTGCTGACGTCATTTGCACATTCGGTTTTGAAAACGATTTTGTGTTTCGAAGAGTTTCGGCCATCGACCCCATCAGCCGTTTGTCTGATGTTAATGCATGTGCATTGTGCATTGAATTCTCATCAATGCGTATGAGTCCACTGCCGCCTGAGTGTGAGTGGGACAGCCATACTTTCGGCCGAATTCAATGCTGTTCTCGTTTTGTGTTTAATATATTTCTCTTCTGTAATTTCTTGATCGCCTATGACTCATGTGAGATCAGTTGCGTTGGATTGGTCACTGCAGGTTTGTTTTACTTGGTAGTGGTTAGATTCACCGCCTGTGGTTGGTTGTCCTCTTTGGTGTATGCCTGCTTTTATGAGAGAAAACAAGAATGGCGGATATTGAGTAGTTTTTGTTTTGTGTTAAATGCTTATTGAGTACCATTTCTACTCTTATTTTATATTGAGTGACTTTTGCTCAGTGAGAACACCGTTTATATATATTTGGTTGATGTTGCTTTATTAATTGATTTATGTCGCATAACAAAATTTAGAGAGTATATATATAAAAATAAATGATGAGGAGGCGGCATATCCAGTGCGTATTGTGTAGGAAAATTCTTCCTTCTGCGCGGAATTTCCCTTCACACAATAAAATGACGATGATGATCTTTCCCCTCTACAAATGTTATTTCCACAAAAAGAAACACAGTGGTGAATACCACACCAATATAAATGCAAATTATACACAGAGAACCAAACCTACAATCTCACCAATAATACCAGCTAGAACAAATGCACAATGGCTAATAGATATATATAATTGTATATCCAAAATTACCACTCCGTAGAAAAACGATCTCCAACTTACTCAGACTGCCTTTAAACTCACTAGTGTGACCCACGCAGGGTCCAATAGGTTAATTATACACGACGATCCACGCACGATTTCACAATTGTCATGCACATGAGTTTCTCACTGATCGGTCTGACACAGGTCAAGCTAGGCGATCCATGCACAATTTTCACAATTTATGTAAATATCATCAATTTGCCCTATATGTGATATTGAATCTTACGTTTACACTGTTCACTTAACTAGTCCACACGATAATCCCCTTTCAGAGATTTATGCTAAAAACTCTGACTCATAACCAAAGCTTTATACTAATTAATCAGATCCTTTTTAATTTTAAAAAAATGCCACAATGAATTATTCACTTTATGGTTTAAATCACCTTAGTTAACAATTTTGTTGCCGTTCTTCTTTGCTCAACGAGTAACTCACTCATAGAATTCCAAAAACGAAAGTACGCGTCTTCTCACCTGTTTATCTTTATATACCTTAAGTTAAACACCTAACAGCCTACCTAACTCTCTTACCTTACCTGGGAGAATAAAAAACCACAACCATACCTGGAACCCTCTTACCTCAATCATTAGGTGTCTATCACGCCTACTAATCACTTGTACGAGGGTTGAAACATACGCATAACGAGCTAAAACATTTTTTAAGACATGCACCTGCACAAAGATGATTACGCAGCACGAGGCATAATTTTGAAAAACCTACACCCCTCTTTTCTGATTAAAAACAATGAGAAACACGAATCACTCGGCACCTCAAAGTGGAAGGGAAAGAAACCAAACGTTAATCATATATCTTCAGATTGGCCTGATCAGCCTGAATGGTTACATACCCCAACTAGAACACAACCCACAACACAATTCAACCCGACACCCACATAACAAACAAATTATAATACACCAGGGAAAAATACAGACACAGCGAAACACAGCTACCCTAGTTTCGGGAAAGAAAAAGATAGTAAAATACACAATTCAGAATATTTATCTCAAATATTTGCAGTTTATTTTTAGAATAACATGAGCTTATTTACATACTAAGACAAAATATATCAAGACTATACTATACTTCCCATCCTACTTCCCAATCCTCCACACACACACCTTCCAGAGGATCTCCCTCTTCTCCGACTGTTCCTTCGGCTACCTCCACAAGCTGCAAAATTCTGAAGAATTTGGCTCAGCAACCATCTCTCCAACTATCACTGCAATCTCTGCTGTATATGAAGCCTGGCCCAAAAGGGTGGATTGTTGTGCAATTCCAGCTTCTATCAACTGTATATCGGTGTCACTGGAATCTTCGAACATCTTTAAAATATCTTCCACCGACACCAACTCTTGGCTTTCTTCCACTTTTTTTTTTATAATGTACACACGCTAAAGGGGTTTGCACCCTTATAATGCTTAGCACAGCGTGGGCGTTAGGAAATTAGGGAGAGGAAAGGATGAGATGTCTATGCACACGTGTCTTAAACGACTGCAGACCACTTGTCCATTCATGGCTCCTCCTGCACATGTACTGGTTGTCGCCACGGCTTTGAATCGTTCTTCCAGGAGCTGGGGTACTCATTATTTTCCCTTCAACTCCCGATTGCAATTGCCTAAAATGGAAACAGAGACAAAGAAGAAGAATCAGTTGACTGACACACTCCTCAATTGGGGAACTGATCACAAGCAACAATGGAGTTAACTTACATGGATGAACCTCCGATATCGCCAATTATTAATACCTCCTCTTCATCATCCACCACGATGATTTCTGAGGAACACGATGTAGGCGACTTCTGGCACCTTATCGCGTAACGCAATGCCCTGAACCGCATCATTCCACAACAGCCAGCGCGTCCACTGTTCAGACACATCAATGTTGAAAAACCATTTGCTGACATTTCTATGCTGAAAATAAAAGGGTAAATGAAATCGGATTTTTACACAACTAATCTTAACACCGATTTACACACACTCACCAGATTTTTAACTTAACCACGATTCAATTTATCGTCCTTCTACTAACAAGAAAAGTATATGCGCGATATAAGATAGTCTGTATTGATCATCAACAACCACAAACTCAAATACACAACTCATTGCACTTTTGCAACCCTTTATATACCTCATTTCACATAATCCTAAATAACATTCAACATCTAGGACCTTTTCCCTCACTCGACATACACACAAATTTTTCAGGACATAAGTAATAAAAAGACCTTTAACACCCACTATACGCTCAGGTATCTATATACAAAACTAAGAACCTTCTCCCATTAATCAGCCAACCCAAACCATGAAACCACAATGTAGCCACTCCCAACCCCTACTCTTGCGATTATGAAAAATAACGTTGTCAGATTTTCTTAGACTAATCCACTGAATGTGGAAAAGCCCCACTACAGCTCTCGCTTCAACTCTTTGACACTCCTCCCTGTAAATGAGCTAAATTAATAAACATAATAATAATGTATATGAGAAAGGCAACCACTTATGGAAAAAACTAAAACACCTTGTTATACCTACCTTTATGTTGGAAACCTTCTTCCCATGAACCAAAAACGCGTTCCTATCGCCAAATTCACTCTTCACTTTCCAATTGCATGCACATATTGACAAAGGAGTATATGAGAACAATCTGACAATGGTGCAGGTTCACCATCTACATGCATGATAATATAATCATGCTACAGACCACAATCGTTGCAAGGAATCGAAACTCTCAGACTTCCCAAGAACAAACTCCTTACTGCTTATAAGGATCTATCCCAAAAGAAATAAAGATAACCTAATGACCAGCATAAAGTGGACTACTACCAAAACATAGTGTAACGAGGTTTTTCCCAGCCGGGGTATCATCAGCGTGACCAGGGTTCTTCGGTAAAAGGGCTTTACAATAAAATTTACTTCTTTCAGGGGCTTATTAATTCTTTATTCGTGTCTTTAAAAATTAAGTGTTTGTGGTAAAATTAGGTTTAATATGACTTAGGTCTAAGTTGATAAATTGTGTATTCTTATAAAAAGCTACAAGGAGTCTAGGTGTCCAAGTGTCTGAACCTGTGAAGAGGATACTTCGCAGATCACGTTTCAGCGGAGACTGTGCGTCCAAGTGTCTGAACCAGTGAAGAGGATACTTCGCAAATCACGTTTCAGCGGAGTCTATGCGTCCAAGTGTCTGAACCAGTGAAGAGGATACTTCGCAAATCACGTTTCTGCCGGGCCTCTTAATTTTGTTGTTGTTTGTTGGTTTGTATTTATTGCGTATTGTTTGTATGCTCATATGTTGCCGAGCCTCTTGTGTTCTTGTTGTTGTTTTTGCGGATTTCTACTTGTTTTGTCGCATAGTTCATTAACCCTACAGTGTTCGTTCGGAGGGGAGAGCGATCGACGTTCTCCAGCTGTGTGGGTGTGTTGGTCATCTTGGTGCAGATTTGCCTGCTGAACTTTATTTGCTCTATGATGTAGTTTTTCGCCGTGGTGGGCGGGACTTACTCGCTGTGGTGAGTTTCGAGTCATTAATTTTTGTTCTTCGCTTTAGAGGAGCGCATTTGCTGAGAGTGTATTAAAATACGCCGACGGCAGTTTATATGGAATACAAAGATTTCTATACATGATAATTCATTTGTCTTTATTTATTAATTTTTAATTTTAAGCTAAAAAAAAATGAAAAATGAAAATTTGTGCGTGGAAAATTTGTTCCTCACACCTCCCGGTCACGTCGGATGACGCTGGTCCTTCCATCTCGGGTCAGCAAAATTGTGAAGAATTTGCGACCCTGATCATGGGAAACTTTCAGCCGCCGCCAGTTTCCCTTCTCCAGCTTGTTCCTGGCATTGGCGATCTTCTCTCGCATGTCCCGGGTCCAGTCCTCTGCAACGACTTCTTCTTGTGATGGGTTGTTGGCTTTTTCTGTTCCGTCCTCGGTTCCTTTTTTGTCTGGTGACTCTGTTCTGCGCTGCTTTCGGGGTGGTGGGCTGTGGGACTCCTGCCATGTCCCTGGGTGTTCCTTCGCACGGAGCTCTTGTATGCAATATGCTCTAACTATTTCGATGGTCTGCTGACGTTTTCTGGTGGCCAATGAGTCATAGATTCGTATTTCCGCCTGGTCGGGGATTCCTAGGCGACTAACCGCGGCCAAGTACCAATGGTCCCTTTCGCAGATCGGGACTAGGGCTAGGTCGCTCTGGAGGAATTCCCCTTTCCTGTCCCAGTTTCGCACCTGGGCATGTCGCACTACTGCCACCGATTCGTCGCTTTCTCCTGGGGTGGGCTGGACGTTCCGCATCTGCGAGACCAGAAAAGGACTGCATGGTTTGATCCTGCTCGGATGGTCATCCGACCGCGTGCTTTGCAGCCACTTCATTCCGATTTCAACGAGAACGTCATTCAAGAACTTGCCCTTTTCCTATCGGCGGTAGTCAGCAATTCGGACGTCGTGGCCTCTAGGTCCCGTGGGGTATCTGCACGGGTATCTACCCGTGAATCGTTGATTTCCCTTGGTTTGGAAACTAATTTCCAGGAGTCTGGGGTTCGTTTGATGGTAATCCGGTGCGGATAGTCTACGTTGGCTGCATGTGAGGTTTTTTTATCTCGCATGGCGCTGTCTACTTTCGTCATTATTCTTGGCGGCTCGTCTGATTATCTTTCTAGGAACTAGTCGGTGATAACCACTGTTGACCATTTTAGTCTTAGCGATGCTGTTCAGAAAGAAACCTCGGTTTGAGTTAGATGTTACCGTTACTCCTAGCGAGCGGTTTTCTCTCCTTTCTAGTCTTGGTTCTAGAGTTCTCTTGCGGTGATTTTGTATGATGTCCCTGTCTGCCCTAGTCTGTTGTTGTTGTTTGGACTCTTTGCAGTTGTTGCCGAAACATTGTGTCCCGGACTGTTGTCCCCTTGTTCTTTTTGGTTGTGGTTGTAAAGTTTGCTCTGTTGGCTTCTGTATTGCTGACTGCTGTTCCTGTGATTGTTGTTGTAAAATTCTAATTTTGCTTTATTTATTATTATACCCGTTGTCGTAAGGTTGTTTTCCTTTTTTGTTGCACTCTGTTGTCCTCTTGATTGAATGATATTTCGGTTGTTGTGTATGTGAGGCTAGAGTTAATTGCCAGCATTATCTCGGGGAGTTTGTCGTCCCATGAACGCTGCTGTGGTCCTGCCAGCTGGGAGATGATGGTTTTTATAGTACGATTCATCCTCTCGGTTGGATTTTCTTGTGGTGTATATGGGGCCGTGAATTGATGCGAATTCCCATGTTATGCAGGAAGCGTTGGAAAGTTCTGCTCGTGAATTGTGTTCCATTGTCGGTGATCAGTATTTTCGGTACACCTTATCGTGCAAGTATTCGTTCTCGGAATGCCTTTTGTTTCCCATCTGCCGTCGCTTGTCGCATCGGGATCAGTTCGGTCCACCTTGAAAATCGGTCAAAAAACACCAACTTGCGATACGTCCGGATGGACTGGAAATGGAGTGTAGCCACTTCAACGCGAGATGATCGGTCAGAACTGTGAACCTGTATACATCTACGTGCTGGCGCATTTTTCGTATTCCCCAGACGATCGCTAGACATTCCTTTTCCGTGGGAAAATAATTCCGCTCTGCATGGTTCAAATGGCGGCCAGCGTAGGCGATGACTCGTTCCCCTTCGTCTTGGTCCTGAGTCAGTACTAATCCAAGCCCGCAGTCGCTTGCGTCCGTTTGCAATACGAATCTTCTGGAAGTCGGGACATGCGAGGATCTGCGCTTCTGTTAATTTTGTTTTGAAACGGTCGAACGCCTTTTGCTGCTCATCTCTCCATTTCCAATGCTTTGCTGTGAGTGGTCGTGAGACCTCTGAAAAGTCGGGGACGAATCGTCTGTACCAGGCGGCGATTCCCAAGTATCGTCGCATCTCTTGAATATTTCTTGGGGGTTGGAGCTGTCGGATGGCTGCTACCTTTTCTGGGTTGGTATGAATACCCTGATTACTTACGACGTGACCCAGATAGCGTAGTTCCCTTTTACAAAATTCACACTTTTCGGGGTTTATTTTCAGGTTTGCAGCCTGAAGTCTCCTAAATACTCGTTGGAGGTTTTCCCGGTAGTTCCTCGAATGTCCGGCCTATAACGATGATGTCGTCCAGATAGGCGAAGGCATGTGGCTCCATTTCTGGTCCTATCACCCTGTCAAGCGCTTGTTGGAAGGTGGCTGGGGCTGAGTGTAGTCCGAATGGCATTACTCGCCACTGGAACAGGCCACGGCCAGGCACGGTAAACGCGGTGTATGGCTTGCTATGCTTCTCCATCGGGATCTGCCAGTATCCGTTTCGTAGGTCCAGACTGCTGATGAATTGGGCCGCTCGGAGACGGTCTAGGATGTGTTGGATGCGCGGCAGTGGATACACGTCTGGCACCGATCGGGCATTCAACTCCCGGTAATCAATGCATAGTCTCGGTTTTCTTCCTCACAAGTACTATGGGCGCACTGTGGGGGCTATGTGACGGTTCAATGCATCTTTTCTCAAGTAGTTCATTCACTTCCCATTGAGTTCCCGTAGTTCGACCGTTTGGCCCGCGCAGCTGAGCTTTGCTTTTATTTGAAGTAGAAAATCTAGTCCTAGGATGACGTCGTCTAGCACATGTGGAAGGATTAGGAATGTGAATCTGTTGCAATTGTCCCCGATGCGTACGCCTAGCTCTAGGACCTCCTTCACACATCTGGGCGTGCCTTCGGCCATGTTTACGGTCAGGTTTACTGCCACGCTGTTCATCGGATTTCGGAGTTTGTTATCGTACCGTTTGCTGATGAAACTCCGAGATGCTCCCGTGTCTATAGTGGCGTCTACAGGCTCGCCTTCCAGGGTTATGCTAGCGAAGACACGGGATGCATCGAAGTGTAGGAAAGAATAAGCTCCACTCGTTCTGCCGATGTCTGGGGGCAGGTCTGGTCGATTCTGGGGCAGACGGAATATTTCCAAGTCTTCGGCCAATGATATGAGTTCTTGCAGGTCATTGAAGTCTTTCCTTTGGATGTACAATTGATAATCTCGACGGAAGTTTCTAAGGATCCGGTCGGTTATTTGTCATTTTTTATACATAGAATTTTTGGATGTCTTGAAGTTCTACAGGATTTGTTTAAGATTTCTACAGGGTTCAAATAATCTCTGAATATTTATTTTCTGAAATGGACAATTTATTTAAAGTGTTGGTGATTAATACTTCCGAAAGTCAGGGGGGTGGTCGGAAATAAGAACACGATCGGTTGATTTGAGTTTAATTTATTTCTTATGTTTATGGGTTAAAACTTATTCACTAAAAAAGATCTATTTATTCTAAGTGCAAGAAAGGCTAACAATTTATTACTATAATTACTAAGTTGTAGTCGCGCCGAACGAATGCTGAAGTATTCGGGTGAGCTGGTCCTGAAGAACTGCCAATTGGGGTGCAGCCGACTGCCGCAAGAAAGCTCGCCTCGCCATACGAGTCCGTCCACCACCACCATCGCCTGTGACTCCAAGTTGCTGCGTCATCACACATTCCAAATGTGTAGAGCGTCGAGTAGCTGATACCAGGCCCATGCCTTGGCTATCCAGCTGTATACGATGAGAAAGGTGCCTACGCCGGCAACTGCGATAATAATCCGCTGTCGATAAGACATTCTGATGTACGCAGAGTTAACAATGTTGCTGCTGCTCGTCGTTGCTGTATATTTATTTGTTTAGCAAATAGGCCATCCGTCTACATCGCAACGGAGCGAGGTATCGGGTGTCCGCACACAGTGCCCAGTCGATGAGTGGACGACGATGAGCCGCACAAGCAATGAACGTCGCAGTGTGCGTCGTCAGCGAAATGATAATATGTGTTGTGGTGATCATTCGGCAGGCAACAAAGTGATTGCAAGATGAATCGTATGCAGACGGAATGTACTGCAACTTTGTGCGACTGGTGGTGTGGAATGCGGCGCGTCAGCAGTCCGCATTTAATGTGAGTATTGCTAGTGGCAGTACTCTTATTGCCATGAATCAATTCTCATTCTATTTTGTTTTAATTTATAATTCTGTTTTGTTTTATTTTGCCCTTTTTGTGGTTTTGTTCTGTTTTGCTTGAAGTTTTGATCTAATTTCGAAGGATTCTTTACTTGAAGACAATCTCTTCACACTATATTAATGTTTTTTGTGTACCTATTTTAAAAACCACGTTTTTCTCCACTTCTTCGCTTCCTTCTCCGCTTCTTCTTCTTCTCTGCTGCTCTTTTTTCTCTGGCTCCCCCCTGCATGAAGTTTGGCTGCTTTTTCTTGAGCCTCCGCGCATAACCTCTCCACACGAGCCCCTTCTTCCATTGTCTCATTTTCCAAGGCCTCTATTTCTTCCCAGTCGATATATTCGAAGCACGTTACTCTGCTCCGACATTGTATTGAACTAGAGGATGATTGTGGCATGGCCATATAAGACGCATAATCACGTTCCATGGCTTCCCGCACGGCACACACACTTCTATATGATGTTGAAAACGGATCCACCCCCGCAGGTGTGAATATCCAAGTCCTTGAACGTGGACATTCTAAATACCAACATACTAAAAATAGAAAGAAGAAATGATTTCATTAACGGATATCTACCACAAACATATAAAGTAAAATATATACTGGCACTTCCAAGATTAATCGAATACTTAACAATCCACAAATAAATTTTTTATCACACATAATTGGTACTTACATTTATATGACATTTCACCGCGTTTAAATATTCACCAAAACTGGCTCTGATTATTAAATCTTTGGTCCAGCCATATCTCCAACTTTGACGCAACCACAATTTATCGACGTAATTTCTGCAACAATCTGTGTCAACACACGAGTGATTCCTTTCTGTCTTCAGAACTACGCTATATAGTTATATACATAATTCCCCTATGACCACTATACACATGCCTCCCAATATGCTATACCTCCCTATACCCGCAGATCATAATCACCTAAAGCTATAACTCAAAAACGATATATCAATTAGATGTACACGTTTTTAAAAAAATCACATCTACCTACTTAACACCATTCTTTCATTAATTAAATGTCCAAACACCAATCCCTGTCTAATCGACGGAAAAAAGGTCCTCCCTCACGAAATACCAAGTGTATAACACGCAGTCCGCCATCAAAGAATGAACCAAAAAAAACCCAATGCCCATACAAAGCCATAAACCCAATAAAAACACTTCCACACTCGCCACTCGACACTATTAAAGAACCTTACATCCACAACACAACCATTTACCAAACGGAAACCATACATGCCATAAAACCTATTTTACAACTACACAGCTAGTTTATGAATTCTTTATACATTCCAAACACATTAGGTGTCTATGTCGGAATTTTGTCAACAACATCTGGAGCCAATTTCGGGTACAAACTTTTATATATAGATCGAAACACGCCACACAGTTGTTTATTAATCGGTAATAATCGCCAAAATATCTGATTTTGAGGTCGAGCAAATTTCACAGTATTTTCTTTTTACGACTCATCGAACGCGACTCGCGACACACGTTACACGCGGGATTGGCATTTGAAATTGAGCTAGGTCATGCGAAAGAAAGTGAAAAAGGACCTCAAAGTGTACGAAAATACAGACAAATAGGGATCAAGTCAAGTTAAATAAAACTTTTTAACGAGAACTAATCCCATAAAAAACACATTATTATTCATTGAAGCATGGATTAGTTATTAAATTGTTGAAAAGCCCTGAAAATTTGTGCACACGTGTAATTTGAAGAAAATCGGGCTTAAGGATGTGGGCTTAAAATTGATCGCAAGATTACACCGGCCAGTGACCCAGCCAGCCACCGACCGACAAACGAGCACGCGAAGTTAATATTGAGAATTTAAAAATTGAAATTTTTCTTGTTAATTCTCTAATCGGAGATTCGATGTTGTGTTGGAATTCCCCATTTGGTGGTGAAAACAGAGCAGCCACAGCGCACGGTTGTTACGACGTGCACACAACGACGTAAGAAGTACTACTAAAAGTTCAGTGTGAGTGCGTAACCAGTTCTTTATATAATATGAAACAAAAGACAAGCTAAGAATGCACTCACACAACTGAGTATACAACCCATTTCAATTGCGGAGCCTATTTATTTTTTTATAAAAAATTTTGTTCTTTTCGTCCCATTACAATTTATGTAGAAATAGATTTTCTTCAAATTTTGTACGCATGTGTATCTCCGATGGACAAACATTTTTGTAATATTTTTGAAGCGATCGGGCCCCGGGTCGGGGGGCTCCCATACAAATTTATTTTTTTAATTATCAATTTCTAACGCACTAAGCCCGATTATCCTGAAATTTTGTATGCATGTGTATTGCCGGTAACAATACTTTCTTTTAAAATTTGGAAGTGATCGGGCCCCGGGGGTTCGTGGGGCACCCATACAAATTTAAAATAAAAATTACCCGTTTTTTTTTTAAATTTTACACACATGTGTATACCCAATAAACAACACTTTTTCTAAAATGTGATCGGGCCCCGGGTTCGGCCGCAAGGCCCCTATAAATTTTTTTTAAATATCATATAATGGCATCAGATATCGTCGTACTTTAATGACTTTGTGCTGTGTGTGCTGCGCAGTCGGCTCCGCTCCGCTCCGCTGCTTGGTAGAGAGAGAGAGAAATCTTAGCTCACGCACAAATGAACCCAGCAAATGTTTTATGCTTAATTCAACTTACTTACTTATTTACTGAATTGTATTTTTATTGATGTCGTTTTTGTTGTTGTCGATATCAACTTACAGATAGAACAACAAGTTTTCACAATATTCTGTCATTTCGCGTTTTCATCAATTAGTTCAGAGCAGTCAAAGAGTTCTCAAGAAAAATGCTCGTGTTTCTTATTTGCTCAGAGTATGAGCGTGCTCTAAGTGCTCAGAATAAAATGATCTAAGCAGGGTTAGTAGCAGGTAAGTGGGGGTTGGTCGTAATGGTTTGCGGTAGTTTCAGTTGGGAAGCGGTGAGTTTGATTGGGTCAGTGGGTGTGGCAACCAGAAAACGCCTATTATTTGTGGGTCTAAACGGTGTCTAGGGGGTGGAGGTTGGCGGGTCCCGGGTAACGCCGAGGTTAACAACTAGTATGTATATACATATGCAGGATGTATGTGCGGGTAGATACTACTACTTCTACGTATAAGAAGAGTTGCATGCCGTCTTAATGTTCCTGCAGCAACAGTGCAACAAAATTACACGTGGAATGGATGCACTCTTACCATTTCACTTCGGTGCATAATCTGCTACAAACGGACTTGCAAAAGAAGAATCTTATTTTATGAGTGCACACATGAAAATGGTGGTGAAAATAGAGCTGAGAAAATGATGTCCACTCACAAAATTAGCTCCTTCTGGGCAAGTCCGTTTGAATTCCTAAATGTTTTACTTTTTGAGTTACTAACAAAAACTCGAAAAACTGTGTATGTAAACTGTCTGTCGTCCGGCTGTGTATCTCAGATAGGCAACACGTCTTGCAAAAATTTTGGAGACCCCGGACCCGGGAGTCGTTTCATTTAAAAAAAAAATTAAACCGATTTTCTTCAAATTTTACATACGTGTGTATCTCCGATGGACAACACTTTTTGCAAAAATTTTGGTTGCCGGGGTCGTGGGCCCCATAAAAAATTTTCAAAAAAATTAACCCGATTTTCTTCAAATTTTATACACCTCTGTATCTCCGATGGACAAAATTTTTTGTAAAGTATTTGGAGTGAACGGGCTCTGAGGCCCAAGGGGTGCTCATATAATTTTTTTAAAAATTAGCTCGATTTTCTTCAAATTTTTAACACATGTGTATCACTGATGGACATAACTTTTTGTAAATTTGTTGGAGTGATAGGGCCATGAGACCCGTATGGTGTCCAAGTACATTTTTTAAAAATTAGCTCGATTTTCTTCAAATTTTTAACACATGTGTATCACTGATGGACATAACTTTTTGTAAATTTGTTGGAGTGATAGGGCCATGAGACCCGTATGGTGTCCAAGTACATTTTTTAAAAATTAGCCCGATTTTCTTCAAATTTTAACACATACCCATCTCCTATTAAATTTTAATTTTTATGGGTTGTTTTTTTATGTGTCTTTCTTCTTCTTGAAATTTGCAGTTTTGCAGCTTCGTTCAGCTCTCCCGTGTTATTGTTGTGTTCCCTTTCGCTTTTGCATCGTGCATCTTTGGAAATTTCCATTCGCTTTTTTGCCACTACCGTAATTCGCTTGTGAGCACGCTGCATTGGATGTGTTGCTATGCTGGATTTTGCTTCTATGCATTAAATGGCACTTTCTTTCTTAAAATTTGGTATTGGAGTGGGCCTGCGGCCGGGGGTTCCTTTACAAATTTTTTTTAAATATTGCCATATAGCAGCATCAGATCACGCCGCACTATAGTGACTGTGTACGCTATGTGTAGCGCTTCTTAACGATTTGGGGTTGTTTTTACTTTTAGCCAGAGAGCACGCAGTGCTTCGCATGTGTTTTATTTTTCAGCATTATGGAATTCAGTATACTCTTGGTTATTAGAGACATAAAAAATTGTAATTTTTATTGTTGGTTTTTTATTTACGAGAAAAATATTAGGTACATGGAATTATGTATGCAGAATTTCGTCACCAATATCCACAACGAAGAGAATACCAAAGTTCGCCATGAAAATAGGAATATTCGATTATATATTGAATAGAAAACCGGAGATATCGAAAATCAGTCTAAAAATAGGCGAAAGTATTTGTTTCTATAAGAAAGGGGATTCCTCACATAAAGGTAAGATAGATCTTGTTTTTGTTTAAACCTTGCATATAAAAATAATAATAATGGAAAGTGTCCACTGTGACATTTTGTTGTAGTGGACCATTTTTGGAATAATAATAATAATATTTTGCGCGACAGACCATTGTGGTCAAAGGCCTAACTTCTCGTGACCATTTGTGCTGCACATGTTAATTTTTGGACACAAAGAGAAGGGACCTACAATTTGAGGCTGGATCTGAACGGTGAATTGAGAAGCTTTCCGTGGCAAGTTATTACTCTCGGAACGTAATAATATTTTCGGTGTTACTGGGATTCAAACCACGAACCTCCTGCTCAGTAGCCACGCGCATTTCCACTGAGCCACGGCGCCCACGAAAGGCCCTTTCATTTAAACGAAACAATATATAGCATATGTTCACTCTAAAAGTCGATTCTAAATATTGGTGAAAGAATTTTTTAAATCGGTCTGGTATTTTCGAAGATCACCTCATACACACAAACTCAGTCTTTCCTCTTTATAATATTAGTATAGATGTGGTGCCGTGACTCAATAGATAAGTGCATGACTGCTGAGCAGAAGGTTCGTGGTTCAAATCCCAGTTACACCAAAAGTATTTGTGCGCAAAAATAAACATGCAAACCCCAAATGGTCGCGAGAGGCTGGGGCTTGAAACGCAACGGTCTGTCACGTCGAATAATATTATTATATAGTGTGGAATACAAGGATTTATTTTTGTTTTGTTTCCACTTTTAGTCGTATCTATCAATATGTCTATTCAATATTCAGTGCTGGAAATAATAAATCTAATCGACGTACCTTATACTATCTCGCATCATTCACACCCCTCCAAGTTCTCTCCTCTTTCTTTCTAGTTGTTTCAATATGGGTTGTGGGATATAACGATTGACATACGATTGTGATATTTTCTGTTGTCTTTACATTTAATTAATTAATTTTTCCTCAACGTATTCTAAGAATTAGTTTTTGAAATTGAAGATCAAAATGTTAACTTATTGTTGTTAAATGTTGGCCTATTGCTGTTACTTGTGTACTATATTCTTTATGCTTTATATGCTTTAATATATTTGAATATATCAAAGCGGTTGCATTACCTTTTAGTATAAGTGAGTGTATTAATTAAAAGTGTTGCCTAAGAATTGTTTTAATCCGCACATTATTGTTAACTATTCAAAATTGTTACCACGATTAACGTTGGACTAATATTCGTTTTCATACTCTTTTGTATATTAAAACGGATGCGGTATACATATGTATATATTATATACCTTTTAATACTGAATGTAAAATAGTAGGGTGTCTTTCAAAACTATCCTCGAGACTACCAACTTGTAGTGTATCTCCTGGCAGGATGGCTATATAATGTAATGAGTTATATGATGACTGGACTTGTGTAATTTATTTTGGAAATCTATATTGTTTTCTTTATTCTATTTGGTAGTTTTTTGTAGTTGGGTAGTGTGTGTATATTTTTGTGTATATTTTTTTTATAGTAACATGGTGAATACGTCTTTATGGTGAGGGTTTTCTTGAAGGTAGGTCTCGATATATTGTGTACTAATTTAGATGTAGGCGCCGTGGCTTAGTGGATAAATGCATGGCTTCTGAGCATGATGTTCATGGTTCGAATTGCAGTGACACCAAAAGTATTTTTCACGGTGTCCCACCTATTTCGAATGGGTGACAAACGTTCCAAGAGTAATAAACTTGTCACAGAATGCTTCTCAATTCGCCGTTCGGATCCGGCAATAAATTCTAGGTCCTCTCCATTTGTGTCCAAAAATGTATATGCTTAACACAAATGGTTGCGAGATGCAAGGCCTTGGGCCGCAATGGTCTGTCGCACCGAATATTATTATTATTATTAAGGTGATTTTTTATGTAACAACAATAATATTTTATTATTCCACTAATAACAAAAAAAAGCAAAGTTCAAGAGCACTGTTTGAATAACTTTCATCAATTCGCTCGTTACAATAGTGTCACATACCTAGATTTTTAAAACGAAGAATTTACAGTTTGACATCTACGTTAAGAAATGTTGAAAATTCAAATTTAAATCCAAATATCCGAAATGACACTCTTCCAGAAAAAGATTACTATATTTATTATTACTACTTAATGTCGGCAATTACAATTTATGAAATGACAGTTATGACATTTTTGCATGAGCGTTGAAACTATTAACAGCATTTTTTACTGTTTTATAATTACTCGTAAGTTTCAGCTACTTATCTAACATACCCGGTAGGTAACTGAATCTTAAGTTGATTGGCTAATTATTTTTAATTTAATTTGCATATCTTTGTGAGCAACATCGAATTGGAAATAGTTCTCATCGCATATTAAAAATGGATTAGTTAGCTATGCGGTATTTAAAAAAACTGCCAAATTTAGTTCATTTTTAAACGTGACTGACTGACTGACTGACTGACTAACTGACTGACTGAGAATAAAGCCAAATTCTATTGCCTATTAAAACAAAAACGATAAATAAATGTCTTACGTGATTAACTGGAGCAGGGCAGAATTATAATAGTCTGACAGTTGGTAAATCAGCGCTAAGTGGTAATTAAAAATGATCCCACAACGTTAATTAGTTGACTTAAAAGCTTGTCACAATATAGAATTAATATAGTATCTTATTTTTCTTCAATAAGGTACTCCCCTTCGTTGCGAGACATATTTCTGTGAAAAGATTTTTTTTTAATTAATCAACATTGAAAAGACCATATTTTTAATTTGTTCAGGTTGATAGTTTTCAACTTAACTTTGTTTACTGGTCCACTTAGTGTACGCAGTACTGTGCTCTGAACAAAATCACGTAAAACATTTCTTCCTCGTTTTGTTGTGTTTCAATTAAAGCTTCCATGTCCCGCTTTTGTATATTATAGTAACAATAGTAAATTGAAATTACTTATAAATTAAAAATTAATATCAGCATATGTCGACTTCGGCTTTACAGAGATGCCGGTTAAACGAAGTCAACTGTTTTGTCAGATCAGTTGGGACGGAAGAATATTAAGACTTTTGTGCGAGAATCCGCACTTAAATGGTTGAATACCTTGTTCAACCGTTTAGACCGGACGTCAGACTTAAAAAGGCGTCAATCTTTTCCTTTATTCTGTTCCTATTCCGTTAAGTGGGCATAACTAATGTGCCTCTTCTCTTTCTACAATTCCCTCTTTCCTAAAGCGGCCGTAGTCAATAAGTAGTCCTTCTATCTTAGACGTAAGCTATCTTTTATTCAATAGCTGTAAGTCTTTAGTAGAAATCTTGAAATTTGAACACCAACGAAGGAGCCGAAACCGATGGATGACGGATTTGTGGTGTTAGATGAGTACACAACTAAGCCAAAGTCAAAGATCGACTTCAACTCAGCGATCTGGCCTGGTATTGAAAAAACCGTACGGTGATAATTCACAAATAAAGTAAACTGAGTTCATTAGATTGACAAAATTGACCACATTTATAGATGGTACACCATCATCACCAGGTCATGCAGCCACAGCAGACTGGTCAAACGTCGAAATGACCAGCAGATTGTTATCGACCAACCAGCTTAATATCTGCTTATATTAAACATCATTGACGGGTATGACTGACAACCAATTAAGGATAATTGGATGTGTATGACGTCGCATCACTCATGTGTGTAACAGCCAAGATTTCTGCTTATACTGCGTCACTGAAAGTCGGTACTGCAATTTCCAGGCAAAAACGCTAACAGGATATCAATTACTAAAATTAGTTTCAGAGCCAAATTCTTAGCCATCACCAGGTACAAAGCAGTCAAAATCACAGCTCCTGAAACAGTTACAACAACTTTTATAAAATATTTCTCCACAATCAGTGGCCAATCAATAAGAAGTAACATACTCAGCACCAGCATGCACCATTATAACTTAAACATAACAAAAACATTTTTTATAAATGCCCCTCCAACAGTTAGCCAGTTACCGCTCAAGTCTAGCATCACCATCAATACATAATGCTACAACGTCAGTCAGAGTGTGATCAAGCAATCGGATACCTATTCGGTACGCAAATATCAAGCGAAACGCCGAAAGAATATCATCAACTTAATTTAGCTTAAGCGTCAAATGCAGAGCCTGCACCAGGTACAAAGCAGCTCCTGAACCAGTTGTAATAACTTCTACAAATTATTTTTCCACCATCTGTGGTCAATCAATCAAAAAACACAGATTCAGAACCAGCCCGATTTTTATCGCATTTATGCTAATGCATCATGGCTTAAACTTAATCCAAACATTCTTCAAAAATGTTCCCGCTTCAGTTAGCCAGTTGCCAGCTCCTGTTGCCATTCCGTCACATACAGTGACCAATCCATCAATATTCAAAACTCTAGCGCCAGTCAGAAATTAATCGAAATAACCACCGTCCACCAATTCGTCAGCAGCGAAATTCCGGCGCCAGAGGCTGTTCCAAGTTCAGCAACGTCACCAACACAATCGTTCTATCCGTCATCGATGCAACACCTTCAGTCAGAGTGTCACCGTCAGCAGCCAAATTCCAGCGGCTGTCCCTGCTCCAACTCGAGCCACTCTGTCCGACATCACCACAACAGCCGCTGCATCCGTCACCCTGCAACAACGTCCGTTGTCAAGTATAATCAACTGGCCTTATAAAGCCACACCTCTCATGTGACAAACAGCCAACATTTCTGGTCATACTCCGTCAACAAAAAAAGTTACAAATTATTTCTCCAGCTTAAATGGCCTATCCATCAGGATTCACAGTTTCCAGATTTCCAGAGTTTAATCGCAAATACCATTTCAACTTCATCTTCATCACTATCGTCAAAATCATTAGCCATTAAGCGAACTGTCAGAAATAGTTTCTCCATCATCAGAGACCAACCTATCAAGATTCACAGCTCCAGCGCTGGTCAGAATGTCATCGAAATTACCACAGTTCCCCGGTTCGCAGAAAGCCAATAATTAGTGATGTTGCAAGTCCAGCAACGTCATCAACACTGTCGCTCTGATGGTCATCGATTCAGCACCGCCAGTTAGAGTGTCATCAAAAATACCACAATCAATCGAGTTTTTTTCTAACAACAATCGCTCTGTATCGCAACAACAGACTCTCTATACTATCGTCCGTCGTTAGATTATAAGAAATGCTAATACTGCCAAAGAAACTCAAAGTCGATACTGCGAAAAACCACGATGGATGTCAAAAACTTTACACAATTTGAGAGCAAACTACAATGCCATCAGTAGGTAGGGGCAGTCACAATCATAGTTGCCTAACCAGTTACAACAATAGTTACAAATTTTGTCACCAGCATCAGTGACCAATCCATTAGGATACACAGCTCCAGCTAAAGTCAACCTTTCCAACTTCAACTTCATCCCTATCAACATTATTCACAACAACCCTCAAATACCATCGTCCACCGATTCGTCGGCAACAAAATTCCGGCGCCAATTGCTGCTCCAAATCCAGCCACTTCATCCAACGTCACTACCACAGCCTACATCGCTGCATCATCGTCCGTCGTCAAACAACTGGCATTATAATAACGTCCACAGCATCATCTACCATCTCAAACACCACACTACATTTCCAAAATCAATTTTTAGTATGTAATAATGAAAGAAACAATAAAATAAAAAATTATTTATAAAACGTCCAAAAAATAAAAAGAAAAATCAATAAAACAAAAAAATATAATTAAAATATTTTAAAAACAAACAAAAACAAATGATCTTAGTACGAGCATATCCAATCAATATATAAAACAAGCCAACCTAAAAATGTTACACTTTAGACTTAGTTATAATAATAGCCCATAAGTTATTCATAGTTTGAAGTAAAAAACTTAAAAATCCTATGTTACTACGGCTTTTCCTTTATCCTTGAGCGGTAGCTTATACGCCGTGCTTTTCCTACTTATCTTTTTAACTTTCTACTAAGTATAAGCTTTGCAGTAGTTTTTATTTATTAAATATTTTTAGAACTTGTTTGATGAATAATAAATTTATGATAGGTTTGTATATCAGACAAATGAAACTGAAATAAGGTTTAAGTTTGTAATAAAAACAACATAAAAAATCACTGTAACATCGTAAAATAACAAGTCTTTAATTTTGTAATTAAAAGAAAATAAAAAAATTAGATTGATAACGAAAAAAATTAAAAGTTTTTGTTATATCTTATACATTGTAAATAATATAAAAATATCATTATATAAAAATTAAATTTTTTGTGTAATATACAATTTCCATTGTAAGCCAAAAACTTATCATTTTTAATAAAAACAGAATAAAATCTCTTAAAATTTATATTACAAACAAAATAAATAATTAAGCATTCAATAACAATTTATAAAAAAAATTTCTTATGTCTAAGTTATTGTAAATAATGAAAAAAAAAAATAAATAAAAATTAAATTTGGTATGTTATATTCAATTTATGTATTGCAAACGTTTTTAAATAAAAATAAAAATAAATATTTAACAGAAAAATTAAAACCTTAAAATCAAATAAAAATAAAAAATTAATAAAACTACAAAAAATTTGTAATAATTTTTATTAAAATTGTGGCCGGGTATTTCCGGAGGGAAATTTATTTCTCCGTTTAAAAAGGAATCGAAAACGGTAAGTTAAACTTCGAACGGAAGTTAAAGAGATGCCATAGCATAGTACCATAGCATTGTGGTTGGGATGGGTTTTGGAACAATCTAGTGTTAATCGAGCTCTGCCCTCTTATTAGTGAAGTGCGTGCTTGATAGACTGTTCTATATCGGATAACCGTTCGTTAGGGCGTAGTTTTTATATAAAATTATCTGAAATACCCAGCGTTGCTTGGCTGACCTCACTGTCTTGATGGAACATCACTTTTTTATTCGCCAAATGCGGTCGTCTTTGCTTCAAATCAATATCGAATCTGTCTTCGCCGGTGATCGTTGAAACCTTTTCAAGTCAATAGATGTGAACGACACCGCGTGCTTCAAAAAAAAAAAAACTGTGGTCATGACCTTGTTTGCCGACAGACCAACCTTGGCATTCTTTCGCGCAGGTTCACCCGGAGAAACCCACTGTCTGGATTGTTCATTGGTCCCTGGTGTATTGTGATGGATCCACGAACTCCTTTGAAGTGGTCACACACGAAATTTACTTTTTTCCATTTTCTTTAAAATTCACAAGGTTGTCTGCTTTCAATGGCTGTCAAACACAAACTAAATGACGCAGCTTGTCAAAAGTAGTCAACTGCCAGATGGATGTTGACGGGACCAGCCCTTTCAGTTTAGAGGTGGAAAATTCAAAAGGTCACAAACTTATTGACCCGCCCTCGTATTTCACCTCTTTCTATCAAATCTTTGAGTCTTTGAGTCAATATCATACTAAGTATACATAGCCACGCACCATGTCAACCATGTTACAGTAAGGGTCTACCTCCAATGTTGACATGAGTTATCGCGAATTTAAGAAAAAGCTTACTTTGTTGTGTACCCTGACACAGTTGATATCTTATTTGAGTATTCAGATATCCAACTGCTATGCCTGTTCCAGTTTTCTTGCCTATGCTAATTTTTGATTTTGAGGTCCATTTTCTCCAGAAAATGTGTAATAAATATAACGTTTTATTAATTTTTTCTTACGAACGTAACAATAATGAAAATAACAAAAACCACCCATAAAAATTAAAATTGTTCATGTAAATTCTCTAATAGGGGGTACATATGTGTGCAAAGTTTGAATAGGGTTAATTTGGAAAAAATTAATATTAGAGCCCCCTTAATTCAAAACTTTTTCAAAAAGTGTACCGGTCGCGAGAAGGGGCCAATCTTGCTACTAAAAATGGAGACACCCACGAAGTAAACAATCAAATACTTGCCATGTTAATAGGCATAGCCACTGAATATAAGTGTATCGATACCGTTGTAGATACTGATGTGGAAGTTTATTATCTAACTCACTCACTTAATTCCTAAACTCACTTAATTCGTCTGGATTGCCACCACATCGCCATGTTTTCCCCACGGAAAACTTTATTTTGCTTGCTCTGGGTTAGGTTGACCTAAGAATTTATTTACAACCAAGTTTAAATAAAAACATTGTATACAACCAAGTTTTGTTTTAAATTAATTTTATGTATGTTTTTTTAATTTTATTTTATAATTTGAATACTATAGCTTTAATTTAAAATATATTTTTTAAAATACATTTTTTTTAATAAAAACTGCAATTTTAGGTCATTCTTTTTTCTACCCCTGCCTAATAGAAGATTGGGATGAATAAATACCTGGGCAACGCCGGGTAATCAGCTAGTATAAGGCCCGAGGGGCCCCACATTTTAATAGAATGTATTGTCACCGGAAATATACATGTATGCAAAATTTCAATAAAATCGGGCTATGGGAAGTGGGTTAAAAATTGATCAGAAAATCTGGCCAGCCAGCCAGCCACGGGAACGCGAAGTTAATATAAAAAGTTTAAAAATGGTAGGCTATGTCGTCTACACTGCCGCGAGGGTTTGAGCATGATAACGCTTACAAACATCTACTGACAATGCGCTGTTTTTTTTTTTGACGTGACAACGTCTCACTGTTAAGTGAGACACTGTTAAGCGTCACACTGTTAAGTGAGACACTGTTAAGCGCCACACTGTTAAGTGAGACACTTTTAAATGTCAGTACTTTGGGAACTAAGCCATTTCCCAAGCGATTCGCATGAAATACGGAATGTAGGACTAAGATGCGACTATAAGATTTCTTCCTATGGAAATTCTGGAATATGATCATTATTGTCTGGAATTTCTGGAACATAGAAACTTTTCAAGCGATTGACATGAAATTCGGAATGTAGGACTAATATGTGACTATAAGATTCGTTCCTATGGAAATTCTGGGATCTGGCCAATAGGGTCTGGAATTTTGGGAACCAAGCCATTTCTCAAGCGATTGGTATGAAACTTGGAATGATGGACTAATATGTGTAATGGTGCATGGTGTGGACACAAAAACCTGAGTGAACAACCCTCCCATGTGGAATGTGGCATGTGTAGACACAAAAACCTGACTGAACAACCCTCCCATGTGTGGACCCAAGTAATTGGGTGAACAACCGTCACATGGAAGTCTGTCGAATTAGGCAAGCGAAAGAAACGCTCTTTCCGGTTTGAACAGGTCAGGCAGCAACACGTAAGAGGAACCCTACAAGGAGGAGAAGCAAATTGGAAAAAAAAAGAAAATGGTCAAAGAAATAGAAAATATTTATGAAAAGACAAAACCAAGAGGAACGAAATTAAGAAGAGACACGAGAAAGAAGAAAAGAAGAGGATAAGGAAAGAACGAAGGAGGAACAAATTCAAAAACAAGTAAAAACAACAACAAAATTAAAATTTTTCATCTAAAATCTCTAATCGCAGAAATTGATATGGGAGCCCCTCGATCCTGGGCCATTTTTTTTTATTGTAGGAGAAAATCATCGAAAAAGACATTTGACATCAGATGTTAAAATTGAAAAAGCTCAGATCATTTTATTCTGAGCACTTAGAGCACGCTCATACTCTGATCAAATAAGAAACACGAGCATTTCTCTTGAGAACTCTTTGACTGCTCTGAACTAATTTATGAAAACGCCAAATGACAGAATATTGTGCAAAATTGGTGTTCTATCTGTAAGTTGATATCGACAACAAAACACAACATCAATAAAAATACAATTCAGTAAATAAGTAAGTCAGTTGAATTAAGCATAAAACATGTATGTCTCGTTTCATTTGCTGGGTTCATTTGTGTGTGAGCTAAGATTTCTCTCTCTCTCCCCACCACCAAAACCATGCAGCGCAGCCGACTGCGCGCACACACCGCACACAGTCCATAAAGGGCGACGAATATCTGATGCCAGTATAGATATTTAAAAAATGTATAAGGGCCTTGCGGCCGAACCCGGGACCCGATCACTACCAATTCGAAAAAGTATTGTTTATTGGGTATACACAGGTGTGTAAAATTTGAAGAAAATCGGGTAAATTTTTTAAAATTTTTGTTTGGGAGCCCCCCGACTCCGCAGCCCGAGGGGCCTCAAAATTTAATAGAAATGTTGTCTCCGGAAATACACATGTGTGCAAAATTTCAATAAAATCGGGCCATGGGAAGTGGGTTAAAAATTCATCGCAAGAATCCACGACAGACGACCGACGACCCACGGGCAAGTGAAGTTAATATAGAGAATTTAAAAAAAGGAAAAAAAAGAACAAACAAACAGAGAGGTAAGACTGTGTCAATTAGTTGTAAGGAAAAATCATAATAATTATTTCCTAGGGAAAAGAGGGGATAGCTATCGATACCAGGATTGTCGGTGCACTCAGCCGTCTATTTTGCAGCCGATAACGCCATGGATGGCGAGATCCCAAAGGGATTGATTTTGGGAAGCGCCTCACCTTTCCAGTCAAGAAAAGTTTTGAAAGGAATCAAACATACACGTTACAAGGTGTAAAGGACTTGGGGAGCACCGGCACACCGACCTCCAGTTGCCTCTCTGGGTGAGTTGTGAAAATTTCATTTTAACTACGCCTCAAGTACCAAAAAAAAGGGGCGACAAACGATCGTCTCGTGACTGAGAATCTGTGTAGGAATTTAATTGCTCCTCGTATTCCAACGTCAGTGGAATCTTCCTCATTCGCCAGAGTTGGCACCTGGTCATCCGTAAAGAACGTACTCCGAATGGTCGCCATTTTATCATTGTATCACACTAGAATTACCTAGTTATAATACCATAAATACCTTTTTTGTCACTACACTACTGATTTATACTTACACGGCCATTTTATCATTATATCACTCTTAAAATATATAACTATTTTATCATTATACTACTTTTAAAAGAAAAAAAAATCCTAGTTATCATTTCTTAATCAACCTTTTATCATTACAATATATATGGGATTCACTATGTTCACCCATGTATGTTCTTGGTTATATACTTAGTTTATGTAATATAATCTCACGCCAGTTCAACTATGCCCATATCTATTTCATAATCATAATCTTTTATGATCACTTAATTATCTTATATACAACTACTTATATAACTATACATCACTTAGCATTAACTGTGATCACCTACATGTCTTTATAGTATATGTATATGATATATACTATATAATTATATCTCCCTTAAGATTACATACCTATGTTCCCACCAATACGGTGTATAATTATATAACGCTTAAGATCAATTGGCTTAGATTACATATTGAACTTTATAATTATAATACACTTAAGAGGACCTTAGTTATATTCAATTAACGTTGTCAATTCCGTATAGTTAATATGGTACTAAAGAAAATAAAATTGTTTATAATGTGATGAGAAAAAAATAAAGAGTTTTTATTGAGTTTGGATTCGCTGCCTCATGGTCGGTTTTTTTATGGTACCTTAGTACACGCAATTATAAATTTTTTTGTAGATGGTAGGCGCGGCTGATGGACCAAGATCCCACCCCAATCCGGCGAGCTAGTTAGCGCGTATGCTAGGCGTGTACACCATGGCCCCGAAACAGCAGCACCGAATAAGAAGAAGAAGAAAAAAAAACAATACCATTACATATGCGACTATAAGATAAGTTCCTACGGAAATTCTGGGATCTGGCCAATAGGGTCTGGAATTTTAGGAACCAAGCCATTTCTCAAGCGATTCGTATGAAACTCGGAATGTAGGACTAATATACGACTATAAGATTTGTTCCTATGGAAATTTTGGGATCTGGCCAATATGGTCTGGAATTTTGGGAACCAAGCCATTTCTCAAGCGATTCGTATGAAACTCGGAATGTAGGACTAATATACGACTATAAGATTTGTTTCTATGGAAATTTTGGGATCTGGCCAATATGGTCTGGAATTTTGGGAACCAAGCCATTTCTCAAGCGATTCGTATGAAATTCGGAATGTAGGACTAATATACGACTATAAGATTTGTTCATATGGAAATTTTGGGATCTGGCCAATATGGTCTGGAATTTTGGGAACCAAGCCATTTCTCAAGCGATCCGTATGAAACTCAAAAAATGCATGTGTCTAAGTTATTTGAAGGAGCTTTAGGGTGTGCAAAATTTCAATAAAATCGGGCTTTGGGAAGTGGGTTAAAAATTGATCGCAAGATTCCACGACAGACGACCGACGACCGACATCCGTGCCACGGGCAAGTGAAGTTAATATAGAGAATTTAAAAAGAAGTTCACGGCGGCCACGTTTGCAGAAGAGCCGACATTGTTCAGTGAATTCAAATAGTTGCCGATAACAGCATATAACCAGAAATAATCAAATTCTTGCTTAAAGTCAAGAAATCCTACTTTATTCTGTCAAGAATCCTTAAATCCAGGAATTTAACCAAGCTGCGTGTGTATATGACAATTGTTATAACAGGTCCCTATTGTACCAACAACTTATTACTTAACACTGAGCAGCTATCATCATTTTTAATTAATTTCTGTTGTACCAACCATAAATTTGAAAAAAAAACTTATCTGAGCGGAAAACTGAATAGTGCTGAACTTATCAGATTGGCGTTGCAGCAAATAGAAAAGTAGTCAGTGATAAATATTCAATTGAAAAGTGAGGTTTAGCAAATTAGACAATTTTTTCCTATTTCTGTTGCACCAAATTATTGTGCTAATCACTTATCATAGGATATGTTGATAATTTCAGCGGAATATGTTAATGTTATTTGAATACTGATTTACGAATCACTTAGCTGTGTTTATTTTTAAAAACAAAACAGTAAAATTGATTTAAAATGCTTCGTTTCGAGACGACATTTAAAGTATATTCAGATAATAAGTCGAGTAGAAGGCGTGTTATAAATCAGCGTATTAATTTAGACTTAAAGCTATAAACGCAGAGTTCAAATTTATCGGTTTGCTGCTCGACTGGCGTGGGCGATACCTCTGTTTTTTAAATTCTCTATATTAACTTCGCGTGCCCGGGGCTGGCTCGCTGGTCAGATCTTGTGATCAATTTTTCACCCACTTCACAAAGCCCGATTTTTTTGAAACACACATGTGTATTTTCGACAAAACTTGCTATTCAAATTTGGAGTCCGAGGGGCCTCGGGGTCGGGGGGCTCTCATACAAATATTTTACAAGATTTACCCGATTTTTTTTTCAAATTTTATACGCATGTGTATCCTAAATGCACAACACTTTTCGTAAAAATTTGTAAGTGATCGGGCCCCGGAGTCGGGGGGCACCCATACAAATTTTATAAAAACAAGTACTCGATGTGTATCTCCGATGGAAAACACTTTTTAAAAAAAAATTGTAGTGATCGGGCCAGGGACCCCGCACCCAAACAAATTTAATAAAAATTCCCGATTTTCTCAAATTTTATACACGTGTGAATCTCAGATGGAGAACACTTTTTGTATAAATTTGGTAGTGATCGTGGGCCCTAGGGTCGGGGGGCTCCCATACAATTTTTTTTAAAAATGTATATAGCCGATTTTCTTCAAATTTTATACACATGTATCTCCGATTAGAGAATTTACAAGAAGAAATTTAATTTTTAAGGGCTTTTTATAAATTCTCATTAACGTCACGTGCCTGTGGCACGTCTGTCTGTCTGTTTGTCGTGGAATCTTGCGATAAATTTTTAGCCCACTTCCCAAAGCCCGATTTTATTAAAAAAAATTTAAAAATTAGCCCGATTTTCTTAAAATTTTAAGCCCTGTGGCCTGAGGGGTGCCCATGTAAATTTTTTAAAAATTATCTCGATTTTCTTGAAATTTTAAACACATGTGTATCTCCGATCGACAAAACTTTTTGCCCGATTTTCTTAAAATTGTAAACACATTTGTATCACTGATGGACAAAACTTTTTGTTAAGTTGGGGTGATCGGGCCCTGAGACCCGAATGGTGCCCATGTAAATTATTTTAAAATTAGCCTGATTTTCTTCAAATTTAAACACATATGTATCTCCTATTAGAGAATTTTCATGAACATTTTTAATTTTTATGAGTTGTTTTTTTTTGGTTTGGGTCAAATCTTGCAAACAATTTTTTAACCCACTTCTACCGAACCTATTCCTTTAAAAAATTCTATACATACTTTTTTTCGATGATTAATTGACAACAATACTACAGATGTTTATTTTTAATTTTATGTATTTTTTTGAAAAACAGTTATCATTATCACTAACCAGAAAAGTGATAATTTTAAAAATGATAATTCAGTGAAATATTATACCCTGTCATTACTTTTCACTCACACTTAACAATTAAATATTTATTTAAGTATTTGCTTCAGTGATAAGATCTTGGTGCAATCTACTATGAAGAGATCTAATGAGCTTCATCATAGGAAACATAGTAAATTACCTCAAATAAAAACTTTTTCACTTTATACTCGTTAATAAAAAGAATTGTAAACTCTTCTAACATATGATTATATTTTTTATTCAATTTTTATTATTAAACAACAGTTGTTTACTATAAAGATTAATTAAAATGGCAGTAATGGATCTTTTCTATAACAACGACAGAAAGATAGAAATATTCCACAATTGCAAACATAAAATGTTAAATAAATATTAAGTAATTATTATTAGTTGCATGAGTTGAAAAGCAAAACACAGTTTGTGGTACACATGAAAATGGATAAGACTTTTTTGGAAAGTTTTTTTTTGTTTCGTGCAGAAATTATAATCTTATTTTGATATATTAGTTTAGCATGCTTGCAATATTTGGCCACCATATTTAACTGACCTTTAATACATACTCCTTCCCTTCAGCAATTACAACAAACAACAAACATCTAGGAGTGCATAACAATAAATTTTACTATCCCTATACTAAAATCTAAGTTAAGAAAATTCAAGATAGGTATGAAAAAAAATTTACTAGTTTGCTGCATCTGCTATGTGTGCAATGCCTTTTTTAATTAAGAGCGCCCCATATTTTTAACATAAAACAAACTTGTATTTGAGGTATTAGAGATGTGCTTTAAAGGTTAAAGTACTATAATAATAATATTTGGCGCGACAGACCATTGCGGTCCAAGGCCTAATTTCTCGCGACCATTGGGCTGCACATGTTAATTTTTGAACACACATGGAAGGGACCTACTATTTAAGGCCGGATCCGAACGGCGAATTGAGAAGCTTTGCGTGACAAGGTATTAATTACTCTCGGAACGTTTGTCACCCATTCGCGAGAGGTGGGACACCGTGAAAAATACTTTTGGTGTTGCTGGGATTCGAACCTGAACCTCCAGCGCAGCAGCCATGTGCACTACCACTGAGCCACGGCGCCCACAAAGTACTATAGTATGATGATATTAATTATTGAACATAACATAATTCAAGTATCCTCTACAGAAACGCCTGTAACAGCGGATGGTCTGAGCTCAATTTTTCATGACTTTCAGGGGATATGTGGGCAATTTCGCATTCGTTCGATCCTGCTGTCGTCTAAAGGCTTGTTATAGACCAGGGATGGCCAAATTTTACTACATGTGGAGCAGAATTAAATTAATCTCTCGTTGCGAGACGTTACGTTACGTTATTAAAAAAAAAATTAAAAACCTCTTTCTAAAGCAAATATTTATTGTTATACACATATACAGATATTTACATTTTTTTAAGAGTACTTTGATTTAAATACAAGTTTTCAGACATCTTTTGCAGACTGGTCGTCCTGAAGTTCTAATAATTCTATTTCTCCAGTGGCTCTTTCATGCAACATATAATAACGTCAATCTCAAATGGATTTATAAGAAATCCAAATAATCCAAATTATGAAATTTGTTCAATTATTATTTAAATCATCAAATCGCAAATGAGACTCTGTTAATAATTCTTTGAATATTCTGTCATATTCATTTAGGTTTTCATCATCAATTTTGGAGAGTCTATTCTTCAGCTTGAAAAAAATCAGCAATAAATTTAACTATTCCCTGTAATGGTAGGTTAATAGATTGCAGATGCTCCATTATATCAAATGAAAAAAGATTTATTCCTTCTATTTTTTAGATTAACATATTTTATTTAACATTTAAGTAATATACAATTTTGACTTAAAACTAAACTTATAACTATTATTAATAAGTGTCGGCTCAACAATAGGGGCCCGACGTATTTACATTGTCTTTTTTTTTGTATTGCTTGTTATTAAACAATATTATTTGCTACTTAATCTACTACATGTTTATATTTAAAGTAATTTAATTTTAAACGATAAATTTTAAAATAAAATAAAAATGGAAAAAGTATAAACAGGGCGATCTTCAGCCTCTGTAATGTTGATTGTTGGCCTTCTCGTAGAAGGAGGCGTCTTGATTATTAAGGATGTCGTTGTATCTAGCATCTGGATGTTTATATAGCGGTGGCTTGGCTTGATTTCCTCAATTCTCAGTCCTTGCATCTCTGGACTTGGATGTGTTTCTAACCCATCAACGAATTTCTTTGCCATTTGGAACAAGTGGTCGGTTTTTGGCAGCAGACCTGCCGCGGCCTAAAGTCTTACAGTCGACACAAACTTATAGCTGTTTGGCACACTCCAGAGTCCTGTACAGATCCTAAGTACCTTCCTTTCAAATAGGGAGATCTTCTTCATCGTTGTTGGTGAGACTGTGAACCATATGGGATAGCCACAGCATAACTTGCCTGATGAGTTGCTTGTAGATGAGCAGCCTGGTGTTGTTGGACAGTCCGTTTCGTCTTCTTAGTAGCGGGTGCACCAAATGAAGAGCGCAGTTCGCTTTTTTCAATGTTTTATCGATGCGAGAGTTAAACTTGAGCCTCTCAGTAAAGTTGATTCCCAGGTACTTAGTCTCAGACTTGGTGTTTAATGTCATGTTATCCGGAAGGGTGATTTTTATGGCTCTGCACCGGCTTGCGATTTTTCTTATCCTTGTTTCGGTTGCTGGCACTCCGAAGCAGATGAGTTCCGATTTGTTGGCGTTGATCTTCAGTCCCCACTTCAGGTAGTACTCCCAAAGATTTCGGAGGTGTTCCTCCACTCTTCGGGCAGCTATCTCAGGAGAGAGAGAAACGGCATACGTGATGGAGTCATCCGCGTAAAGCATGCTGCTTGTTCCGGCTGTATTGGTGGGTTGATCCGCCGTGTAGATGTTGAAAAGGACTGGGCCAAGTCTGAAACCTTGAGGAACTCCGGCTTTAATCCCTTCCCTAGTGGATGAGTCGCCTAAAATCTGTACAAAAAATACCCTGTAAAAGAGAAAATTTTTAATTATTTTTACGACATAATTAGGGAAGCCAAATCTAATAAGTCTGAACAGTATCCCGTTGATCCATACACTATAGAAGGCTTTTTCGATGTCTAGCAAACACGCTACTGTACTGCTTTTAACGTTAAGTCCTCGAGTGACGTTGCTGTGAAGTTTCAGCAGAGGGTGCATTGTAGAGTGCTTCTCTCGGAAACCGCATTGAAAGGAAGGAATAAGGCCTCTTTCCGAACAAAACGTATTGATCTTTTTACGGATCAAAGACTCGAATACTTTACTGATATAACACAGTAAAGCTATTGGACGGTAACCAGTTACGCTCGAGCGGTCAGTTTTCTTGAGTACTGGTACTATTTTGGCCACCTTCCAGTTGTCTGGAAAGTAACCATTGTTAAGGCAATTATTGAAAATGATGGTTAACATCAAAATTGCCATACCCGGTAACTTTTTAAGCAAAAAGTTAGAAATCCCGTCAATGCCCGGTGATTTTTTTGAGTTTCCACTCATTATTAAATCACTGACAATAGCTGTTTTGGTAAACATTTCAACGTCTACGGGCGCTTTAGCGGGGTTTTCTTCACTAAACCGCACTACAGGATTACTTGCTGAAGTGATGTCTTCCAAAAGACTTTCCACCTCTTCCAAAAAATCTGGAAGATGCGTTGGTGGTCGGTCCGTTAAGCTCCTTTCAAAATGGCAGGCAAAGGCTTCGGCTTTTTCAACAGGACTGGATGCTACTTGATCTCCAAACGTGATACTCTCTGAAATGGAAATACGCTTTCCGACCAGAGAGTTTAGCTTCTTAAAAGCATCAGGACCTGGTTTGATGTTCTGGAGTCGTTTGGTCAGGCAGTGCTTGACGAAACATGTTCACTGTACAACGCAGCTGCGAAAGTACAGACTGGTATTCGTCGTTGACTGTATTAAGAGTCCTGTTAAAAATCCTCTGCAGGCGCTTCCTCAGTCGTTGCTTGTGAGCATATATTGCCTGTATATGCCCAGGCAGGTGTTGGAAGCGATCCCTGCTGGTGCGTATTGTTTTCTCTCGATCGATGGCTGTGTTTACCGCAATCTCGAAATTTCTGATAGCATCATCAATTTCGTTATTCTCCAGATTTCTGCAGTCCTCTGGCATTGTAAAATCAGCTTCAACTTCAGATCTAAACCGGTTCCAGTTTACTTTCCTGTATGCACAGTATGTGTGCCTAGAGGAGATGCCTCCGACAGTTTGCAGATCCCGTTGGATGTCTTCCCTCGTTGCGTTACAGTGATTGTACACAGATATCATCAGCAAGGTCTCAACCTCGTTGACTTTAATGCTGACAGCTGTTGCTTCCATGCCACGCAACCTTTTCGCCTGCCATAGTATCCTTGATAAGGACTGCCCTCCCAGAGCGTCCACAGCTTTTGTTGACCCTGTGGATATTTTATCCGTCTGGACTGAAGGGGTTTCTCCTTCCTTAATTAAGGATAAGACCTCGTTGACTTTTTCCTTCCTTTTTGATTTTTCCCCATTTTATAGGGCTGATTGAAAGGAAAACTTTTTCTGAAAATAAATTCTAATAACTGGAAAAGGAAAGTATTTCTGAAATTAAAAAATAATTAGTGAAATAATCACGCATGTGAAGTTTTTAACAAATAACAAAATTAACAGAATCTCATATGTATACAGCCTGCATATGTATTGGTAAAAATAACATTTGTTATTTTGAATTTAGAGGTTCGCTGTAAAACAGATTAACAAGCTCACATATATGTCTCACTAAATTGACCCACACCTGTGTCTTCCTAAAGGAATAATCTATCGAATAGAGTTTGTTAGATTACAATGCAGAGGGGATGAGGCATTTGTGCATCGGTTTGAACTTTTGTTATTTTCATGAAATTCGTCAATTTGGAGGTTCTCTGTCAAGCGGATTGGCCAGTTCCCAGAGATGTCTCACTATATTGACCTACACCTGTGTCTTCCTAAAGGAATAATCTATCGAATAGAGTTTGTTAGATTAGAATGCAGAGGGGATGAGGCATTTGTGCATCGGTTTGAACTTTTGTTATTTTCATGAAATTCGTCAATTTGGTGGTTCTCTGTCAAGCGGATTGGCCAGTTCCCAGAGATGTCTCACTATATTGACCTACACCTGTGTCTTCCTAAAGGAATAATCTATCGAATAGAGTTTGTTAGATTAGAATGCAGAGGGGATGAGTCATTTGTGCATCGGTTTGAACTTTTGTTATTTTCATGAAATTCGTCAATTTGGAAGTTCTCTGTCAAGCGGATTGGCCAGTTCCCAGAGATGTCTCACTATATTGACCTACACCTGTGTCTTCCTAAAGGAATAATCTATCGAATAGAGTTTGTTAGATTAGAATGCAGAGGGGATGAGGCATTTGTGCATCGGTTTGAACTTTTGTTATTTTCATGAAATTCGTCGATTTGGCGGTTCTCTGTCAAGCGGATTGGCCAGTTCCCAGAGATGTCTCACTATATTGACCCACACCTGTGTCTTTCAAAAGGAATAATCTATCGAATAGAGTTTGTTAGATTACAATGCAGAGGGGAAGAGGCATTTGTGCATCGGTTTGAACTTTTGTTATTTTCATGAAATTCGTCAATTTGGAGGTTCTCTGTCAAGCGGATTGGCCAGTTCCCAGAGATGTCTCACTATATTGACCTACACCTGTGTCTTCCTAAAGGAATAATCTATCGAATAGAGTTTGTTAGATTAGAATGCAGAGGGGATGAGGCATTTGTGCATCGGTTTGAACTTTTGTTATTTTCATGAAATTCGTCAATTTGGAGGTTCTCTGTCAAGCGGATTGGCCAGTTCCCAGAGATGTCTCACTATATTGACCTACACCTGTGTCTTCCCAAAGGAATAATCTATCGAATAGAGTTTGTTAGATTACAATGCAGAGGGGAAGAGGCATTTGTGCATCGGTTTGAACTTTTGTTATTTTCATGAAATTCGTCAATTTGGAGGTTCTCTGTCAAGCGGATTGGCCAGTTCCCAGAGATGTCTCACTATATTGACCTACACCTGTGTCTTCCTAAAGGAATAATCTATCGAATAGAGTTTGTTAGATTAGAATGCAGAGGGGATGAGGCATTTGTGCATCGGTTTGAACTTTTGTTATTTTCATGAAATTCGTCAATTTGGTGGTTCTCTGTCAAGCGGATTGGCCAGTTCCCAGAGATGTCTCACTATATTGACCTACACCTGTGTCTTCCTAAAGGAATAATCTATCGAATAGAGTTTGTTAGATTAGAATGCAGAGGGGATGAGTCATTTGTGCATCGGTTTGAACTTTTGTTATTTTCATGAAATTCGTCAATTTGGTGGTTCTCTGTCAAGCGGATTGGCCAGTTCCCAGAGATGTCTCACTATATTGACCTACACCTGTGTCTTCCTAAAGGAATAATCTATCGAATAGAGTTTGTTAGATTAGAATGCAGAGGGGATGAGGCATTTGTGCATCGGTTTGAACTTTTGTTATTTTCATGAAATTCGTCAATTTGGAGGTTTTCTGTCAAGCGGATTGGCCAGTTCCCAGAGATGTCTCACTATATTGACCTACACCTGTGTCTTCCTAAAGGAATAATCTATCGAATAGAGTTTGTTAGATTAGAATGCAGAGGGGATGAGGCATTTGTGCATCGGTTTGAACTTTTGTTATTTTCATGAAATTCGTCAATTTGGAGGTTCTCTGTCAAGCGGATTGGCCAGTTCCCAGAGATGTCTCACTATATTGACCTACACCTGTGTCTTCCTAAAGGAATAATCTATCGAATAGAGTTTGTTAGATTAGAATGCAGAGGGGATGAGGCATTTGTGCATCGGTTTGAACTTTTGTTATTTTCATGAAATTCGTCAATTTGGAGGTTCTCTGCAAAGCGGATTGGCCAGTTCCCAGAGATGTCTCACTATATTGACCCACACCCGTGTCTTCCTAAAGGAATAATCTATCGAATACAGTTTGTTAGATTACAATGCAGAGGGGAAGAGGCATTTGTGCATCGGTTTGAACTTTTGTTATTTTCATGAAATTCGTCAATTTGGAGGTTCTCTGCAAAGCGGATTGGCCAGTTCCCAGAGATGTCTCACTATATTGACCCACACCCGTGTCTTCCTAAAGGAATAATCTATCGAATAGAGTTTGTTAGATTACAATGCAGAGGGGAAGAGGCATTTGTGCATCGGTTTGAACTTTTGTTATTTTCATGAAATTCGTCAATTTGGTGGTTCTCTGTCAAGCGGATTGGCCAGTTCCCAGAGATGTCTCACTATATTGACCTACACCTGTGTCTTCCTAAAGGAATAATCTATCGAATACAGTTTGTTAGATTACAATGCAGAGGGGAAGAGGCATTTGTGCATCGGTTTGAACTTTTGTTATTTTCATGAAATTCGTCAATTTGGTGGTTCTCTGTCAAGCGGATTGGCCAGTTCCCAGAGATGTCTCACTATATTGACCTACACCTGTGTCTTCCTAAAGGAATAATCTATCGAATACAGTTTGTTAGATTACAATGCAGAGGGGAAGAGGCATTTGTGCATCGGTTTGAACTTTTGTTATTTTCATGAAATTCGTCAATTTGGTGGTTCTCTGTCAAGCGGATTGGCCAGTTCCCAGAGATTTCTCACTATATTGACCCACACCTGTGTCTTCCTAAAGGAATAATCTATCGAATACAGTTTGTTAGATTACAATGCAGAGGGGAAGAGGCATTTGTGCATCGGTTTGAACTTTTGTTATTTTCATGAAATTCGTCAATTTGGTGGTTCTCTGTCAAGCGGATTGGCCAGTTCCCAGAGATGTCTCACTATATTGACCTACACCTGTGTCTTCCTAAAGGAATAATCTATCGAATACAGTTTGTTAGATTACAATGCAGAGGGGAAGAGGCATTTGTGCATCGGTTTGAACTTTTGTTATTTTCATGAAATTCGTCAATTTGGTGGTTCTCTGTCAAGCGGATTGGCCAGTTCCCAGAGATGTCTCACTATATTGACCTACACCTGTGTCTTCCTAAAGGAATAATCTATCGAATAGAGTTTGTTAGATTAGAATGCAGAGGGGATGAGGCATTTGTGCATCGGTTTGAACTTTTGTTATTTTCATGAAATTCGTCAATTTGGTGGTTCTCTGTCAAGCGGATTGGCCAGTTCCCAGAGATGTCTCACTATATTGACCTACACCAGTGTCTTCCTAAAGGAATAATCTATCGAATACAGTTTGTTAGATTAGAATGCAGAGGGGAAGAGGCATTTGTGCATCGGTTTGAACTTTTGTTATTTTCATGAAATTCGTCAATTTGGAGGTTCTCTGCAAAGCGGATTGGCCAGTTCCCAGAGATGTCTCACTATATTGACCTACACCTGTGTCTTCCTAAAGGAATAATCTATCGAATACAGTTTGTTAGATTACAATGCAGAGGGGAAGAGGCATTTGTGCATCGGTTTGAACTTTTGTTATTTTCATGAAATTCGTCAATTTGGTGGTTCACTGTCAAGCGGATTGGCCAGTTCCCAGAGATGTCTCACTATATTGACCTACACCTGTGTCTTCCTAAAGGAATAATCTATCGAATAGAGTTTGTTAGATTAGAATGCAGAGGGGATGAGGCATTTGTGCATCGGTTTGAACTTTTGTTATTTTCATGAAATTCGTCAATTTGGTGGTTCTCTGTCAAGCGGATTGGCCAGTTCCCAGAGATGTCTCACTATATTGACCTACACCTGTGTCTTCCTAAAGGAATAATCTATCGAATACAGTTTGTTAGATTACAATGCAGAGGGGAAGAGGCATTTGTGCATCGGTTTGAACTTTTGTTATTTTCATGAAATTCGTCAATTTGGAAGTTCTCTGTCAAGCGGATTGGCCAGTTCCCAGAGATGTCTCACTATATTGACCTACACCTGTGTCTTCCTAAAGGAATAATCTATCGAATAGAGTTTGTTAGATTAGAATGCAGAGGGGATGAGTCATTTGTGCATCGGTTTGAACTTTTGTTATTTTCATGAAATTCGTCAATTTGGTGGTTCTCTGTCAAGCGGATTGGCCAGTTCCCAGAGATGTCTCACTATATTGACCTACACCAGTGTCTTCCTAAAGGAATAATCTATCGAATACAGTTTGTTAGATTACAATGCAGAGTGGAAGAGGCATTTGTGCATCGGTTTGAACTTTTGTTATTTTCATGAAATTCGTCAATTTGGAGGTTCTCTGTCAAGCGGATTGGCCAGTTCCCAGAGATGTCTCACTATATTGACCTACACCTGTGTCTTCCTAAAGGAATAATCTATCGAATAGAGTTTGTTAGATTAGAATGCAGAGGGGATGAGGCATTTGTGCATCGGTTTGAACTTTTGTTATTTTCATGAAATTCGTCAATTTGGAGGTTCTCTGTCAAGCGGATTGGCCAGTTCCCAGAGATGTCTCACTATATTGACCTACACCTGTGTCTTCCTAAAGGAATAATCTATCGAATAGAGTTTGTTAGATTAGAATGCAGAGGGGATGAGGCATTTGTGCATCGGTTTGAACTTTTGTTATTTTCATGAAATTCGTCAATTTGGAGGTTCTCTGTCAAGCGGATTGGCCAGTTCCCAGAGATGTCTCACTATATTGACCTACACCTGTGTCTTCCCAAAGGAATAATCTATCGAATAGAGTTTGTTAGATTACAATGCAGAGGGGAAGAGGCATTTGTGCATCGGTTTGAACTTTTGTTATTTTCATGAAATTCGTCAATTTGGAGGTTCTCTGTCAAGCGGATTGGCCAGTTCCCAGAGATGTCTCACTATATTGACCTACACCTGTGTCTTCCTAAAGGAATAATCTATCGAATACAGTTTGTTAGATTACAATGCAGAGGGGAAGAGGCATTTGTGCATCGGTTTGAACTTTTGTTATTTTCATGAAATTCGTCAATTTGGTGGTTCTCTGTCAAGCGGATTGGCCAGTTCCCAGAGATGTCTCACTATATTGACCTACACCTGTGTCTTCCTAAAGGAATAATCTATCGAATAGAGTTTGTTAGATTAGAATGCAGAGGGGATGAGGCATTTGTGCATCGGTTTGAACTTTTGTTATTTTCATGAAATTCGTCAATTTGGTGGTTCTCTGTCAAGCGGATTGGCCAGTTCCCAGAGATGTCTCACTATATTGACCTACACCAGTGTCTTCCTAAAGGAATAATCTATCGAATACAGTTTGTTAGATTACAATGCAGAGGGGAAGAGGCATTTGTGCATCGGTTTGAACTTTTGTTATTTTCATGAAATTCGTCAATTTGGAGGTTCTCTGCAAAGCGGATTGGCCAGTTCCCAGAGATGTCTCACTATATTGACCCACACCCGTGTCTTCCTAAAGGAATAATCTATCGAATAGAGTTTGTTAGATTACAATGCAGAGGGGAAGAGGCATTTGTGCATCGGTTTGAACTTTTGTTATTTTCATGAAATTCGTCAATTTGGTGGTTCTCTGTCAAGCGGATTGGCCAGTTCCCAGAGATGTCTCACTATATTGACCTACACCAGTGTCTTCCTAAAGGAATAATCTATCGAATACAGTTTGTTAGATTACAATGCAGAGGGGAAGAGGCATTTGTGCATCGGTTTGAACTTTTGTTATTTTCATGAAATTCGTCAATTTGGAGGTTCTCTGCAAAGCGGATTGGCCAGTTCCCAGAGATGTCTCACTATATTGACCCACACCCGTGTCTTCCTAAAGGAATAATCTATCGAATAGAGTTTGTTAGATTACAATGCAGAGGGGAAGAGGCATTTGTGCATCGGTTTGAACTTTTGTTATTTTCATGAAATTCGTCAATTTGGTGGTTCTCTGTCAAGCGGATTGGCCAGTTCCCAGAGATGTCTCACTATATTGACCTACACCTGTGTCTTCCTAAAGGAATAATCTATCGAATACAGTTTGTTAGATTACAATGCAGAGGGGAAGAGGCATTTGTGCATCGGTTTGAACTTTTGTTATTTTCATGAAATTCGTCAATTTGGTGGTTCTCTGTCAAGCGGATTGGCCAGTTCCCAGAGATGTCTCACTATATTGACCTACACCTGTGTCTTCCTAAAGGAATAATCTATCGAATACAGTTTGTTAGATTACAATGCAGAGGGGAAGAGGCATTTGTGCATCGGTTTGAACTTTTGTTATTTTCATGAAATTCGTCAATTTGGTGGTTCTCTGTCAAGCGGATTGGCCAGTTCCCAGAGATTTCTCACTATATTGACCCACACCTGTGTCTTCCTAAAGGAATAATCTATCGAATACAGTTTGTTAGATTACAATGCAGAGGGGAAGAGGCATTTGTGCATCGGTTTGAACTTTTGTTATTTTCATGAAATTCGTCAATTTGGTGGTTCTCTGTCAAGCGGATTGGCCAGTTCCCAGAGATGTCTCACTATATTGACCTACACCTGTGTCTTCCTAAAGGAATAATCTATCGAATACAGTTTGTTAGATTACAATGCAGAGGGGAAGAGGCATTTGTGCATCGGTTTGAACTTTTGTTATTTTCATGAAATTCGTCAATTTGGTGGTTCTCTGTCAAGCGGATTGGCCAGTTCCCAGAGATGTCTCACTATATTGACCTACACCTGTGTCTTCCTAAAGGAATAATCTATCGAATAGAGTTTGTTAGATTAGAATGCAGAGGGGATGAGGCATTTGTGCATCGGTTTGAACTTTTGTTATTTTCATGAAATTCGTCAATTTGGTGGTTCTCTGTCAAGCGGATTGGCCAGTTCCCAGAGATGTCTCACTATATTGACCTACACCAGTGTCTTCCTAAAGGAATAATCTATCGAATACAGTTTGTTAGATTAGAATGCAGAGGGGAAGAGGCATTTGTGCATCGGTTTGAACTTTTGTTATTTTCATGAAATTCGTCAATTTGGAGGTTCTCTGCAAAGCGGATTGGCCAGTTCCCAGAGATGTCTCACTATATTGACCTACACCTGTGTCTTCCTAAAGGAATAATCTATCGAATACAGTTTGTTAGATTACAATGCAGAGGGGAAGAGGCATTTGTGCATCGGTTTGAACTTTTGTTATTTTCATGAAATTCGTCAATTTGGTGGTTCACTGTCAAGCGGATTGGCCAGTTCCCAGAGATGTCTCACTATATTGACCTACACCTGTGTCTTCCTAAAGGAATAATCTATCGAATAGAGTTTGTTAGATTAGAATGCAGAGGGGATGAGGCATTTGTGCATCGGTTTGAACTTTTGTTATTTTCATGAAATTCGTCAATTTGGTGGTTCTCTGTCAAGCGGATTGGCCAGTTCCCAGAGATGTCTCACTATATTGACCTACACCTGTGTCTTCCTAAAGGAATAATCTATAGAATAGAGTTTGTTAGATTAGAATGCAGAGGGGATGAGGCATTTTTGTGCATCGGTTTGAACTTTTGTTATTTTCATGAAATTCGTCAATTTGGTGGTTCTCTGTCAAGCGGATTGGCCAGTTCCCAGAGATGTCTCACTATATTGACCTACACCTGTGTCTTCCTAAAGGAATAATCTATCGAATAGAGTTTGTTAGATTAGAATGCAGAGGGGATGAGGCATTTGTGCATCGGTTTGAACTTTTGTTATTTTCATGAAATTCGTCAATTTGGAGGTTCTCTGTCAAGCGGATTGGCCAGTTCCCAGAGATGTCTCACTATATTGACCTACACCTGTGTCTTCCTAAAGGAATAATCTATCGAATAGAGTTTGTTAGATTAGAATGCAGAGGGGATGAGGCATTTGTGCATCGGTTTGAACTTTTGTTATTTTCATGAAATTCGTCAATTTGGAGGTTCTCTGTCAAGCGGATTGGCCAGTTCCCAGAGATGTCTCACTATATTGACCTACACCTGTGTCTTCCTAAAGGAATAATCTATCGAATAGAGTTTGTTAGATTAGAATGCAGAGGGGATGAGGCATTTGTGCATCGGTTTGAACTTTTGTTATTTTCATGAAATTCGTCAATTTGGAGGTTCTCTGTCAAGCGGATTGGCCAGTTCCCAGAGATGTCTCACTATATTGACCTACACCTGTGTCTTCCTAAAGGAATAATCTATCGAATAGAGTTTGTTAGATTACAATGCAGAGGGGATGAGGCATTTGTGCATCGGTTTGAACTTTTGTTATTTTCATGAAATTCGTCAATTTGGTGGTTCTCTGTCAAGCGGATTGGCCAGTTCCCAGAGATGTCTCACTATATTGACCTACACCTGTGTCTTCCTAAAGGAATAATCTATCGAATAGAGTTTGTTAGATTACAATGCAGAAGGGAAGAGGCATTTGTGCATCGGTTTAAACTTTTGTTATTTTCATGAAATTCGTCAATTTGGAGGTGTTGATATTAAACCTACATATGTCGTATGTTTATTTGTATACGAGTAGGTACATATATAACAATACCAAACTTAAAACCCCAGGCATAAAACCTTCAGCGAGTCTGTAGTGTTGTATAGTATTTACAGGCATATGTAGGTATGTTCATACACTCATAGATTGCTATTTCCTGATAATTTTATATTTTTGGGTTTTTCTTGTTATAGGTTTTTTCATGCTAGACAAGTCATAAAAAAAGACGTCAACAAAGACGTGTATGTCATGGCATCAGTTGCAAATAGAAATGTTGAAATTAACTGTGTTCTTTTGACAGAATAAGTCTAGACTTTCTTGAACAAATTTTTTTCGAATTAAGCGCTAAGCATAAATGTTGATAGTTTTGTGTGTATATAGGGTGTCCCCTTATTCGTGCTCATTAATTTGGGAAATGATTTTTGGGTATATTCTAAGAAAAAAATCGTTCTACAGTAAGGGTCTTTCTCCAATGTTCACATGATTTATCGGGGATATAAGAAAAAGCTTACTTTGGTGCACCAAAGTTAAGTTGTTATCTTGTTTAAGTCTTCAGATATTCAAGTTCAATGCCTGTTCCAGTTTTCTTCCCCATTATATTTTTTGATTTTGACGTCAATTTTCTCCAGAAAATGCGTAATAAACATAACGTTTTTCTATTTTTTATTATGAACGTAACAGTAATACAAATATATTATTTTACGTGTAATCCTAGAGAAAATATAGATGTCTAACTGCCACTAATAATATCAGCGATCCCAAAAACTATGAGATAACATCGGACTAACATGGTTCTAGATTATTTTTGCATATATTCCCCTCCCCACCAGCACTAATAGAGATGATAGCGGTGTATTTTATGTATACCAACTAACAACTTTAGTTAAAATTGAGTAAGGTGTTCCACAATTATGCTAGAACAAAAATATGTACATACATACAACCCTTTATACATACTTATATAGTTATTGTTCAAAATTACTTTATTCTGCAAGACCGCAAGACCAAGACCAAGACTCAGGCTGCAAGACCAAGACCAAGACTAAGACTAATGGTACGAATGCAAGACCAAGACCAAGACTCGACTTGCAAGACCAAGACCAAGACCGAGATGAAATGGTCTTGGTCTTGCGTTTGCTCATCACTAGTCAATTTGGAGGTTCTCTGTCAAGCGAATTGGCCAGTTCCCAGAGATGTCTCACTATATTGACCTACACCTGTGTCTTCCTAAAGGAATAATCTATCGAATACAGTTTGTTAGATTACAATGCAGAGGGGAAGAGGCATTTGTGCATCGGTTTGAACTTTTGTTATTTTCATGAAATTCGTCAATTTGGTGGTTCACTGTCAAGCGGATTGGCCAGTTCCCAGAGATGTCTCACTATATTGACCTACACCTGTGTCTTCCTAAAGGAATAATCTATCGAATAGAGTTTGTTAGATTAGAATGCAGAGGGGATGAGGCATTTGTGCATCGGTTTGAACTTTTGTTATTTTCATGAAATTCGTCAATTTGGTGGTTCTCTGTCAAGCGGATTGGCCAGTTCCCAGAGATGTCTCACTATATTGACCTACACCTGTGTCTTCCTAAAGGAATAATCTATAGAATAGAGTTTGTTAGATTAGAATGCAGAGGGGATGAGGCATTTTTGTGCATCGGTTTGAACTTTTGTTATTTTCATGAAATTCGTCAATTTGGTGGTTCTCTGTCAAGCGGATTGGCCAGTTCCCAGAGATGTCTCACTATATTGACCTACACCTGTGTCTTCCTAAAGGAATAATCTATCGAATAGAGTTTGTTAGATTACAATGCAGAAGGGAAGAGGCATTTGTGCATCGGTTTAAACTTTTGTTATTTTCATGAAATTCGTCAATTTGGAGGTGTTGATATTAAACCTACATATGTCGTATGTTTATTTGTATACGAGTAGGTACATATATAACAATACCAAACTTAAAACCCCAGGCATAAAACCTTCAGCGAGTCTGTAGTGTTGTATAGTATTTACAGGCATATGTAGGTATGTTCATACACTCATAGATTGCTATTTCCTGATAATTTTATATTTTTGGGTTTTTCTTGTTATAGGTTTTTTCATGCTAGACAAGTCATAAAAAAAGACGTCAACAAAGACGTGTATGTCATGGCATCAGTTGCAAATAGAAATGTTGAAATTAACTGTGTTCTTTTGACAGAATAAGTCTAGACTTTCTTGAACAAATTTTTTTCGAATTAAGCGCTAAGCATAAATGTTGATAGTTTTGTGTGTATATAGGGTGTCCCCTTATTCGTGCTCATTAATTTGGGAAATGATTTTTGGGTATATTCTAAGAAAAAAATCGTTCTACAGTAAGGGTCTTTCTCCAATGTTCACATGATAGAAAATAGCAAATAGAAAAACCAAAGTTTAATTTTTGACACCAGGGTTGGCATTTGGAAAAATAAAATCTAATATATAAAAATGGTGTCTGTATTTTTTGAGATTGCCTTTCTCAGGAACCAGACATCGCAGGAAGCTGAAACCATAGATTAGGATTTTAGCGGTTTGGGTTTTTGTTTTGGTTTGAACTCTCTAAGTAGCACTGTTGTCAAAATATAACGGTTTTTTTGTTTCTCAGCAAAGAAGCATCTTAGGAACTTCAGATCTTAACTATATGTTTGTTTCGTTGCTATTTGGGTTTTTGTGAAATTTGGGCCCGTTAGGTGGCGCTGTTTTCAAGATAGTAGGTGGTAAAACCGCTATTTTTGACATTTATTTAGTTTCATTACAACACGCGCAAGAATACAACGTAGGACGCCAAATTAAAATTAAAATTTACAATTAATCGTAAAAAAAACGTTATTACACAAAATAACTGTTTTTATATTATACACATGAGTCACGAAAACTGCATTTGTTTGATTAGCAGTTATTTTATTTTACACACAGGGAATGTAAAATGTTAATATCAACCACATTTTAAACTGAATTTTATGAAATTTTTAAGATGTATTATTGGCCGGTAGGGGAAAGTTATAGATATAGACGGAAGGGGAGAAAGATAAAATTTTAACATGAGATTTACAAAAGTATTTTTAAAAAAATGTCAACGTAAATTATTATCAGGTGAGGGAAAGTTATAGACTATAGTACTCCCGTCACCCCGTGGGTTCATGTGTGCGGGTAGCAAAGCGCCCGGGAACAGCTAGTTGATTTATATATTTCAAACTAGTTACTAGTTACTAGTTGTACCGCTGTACACAAAGTGAATAAAAGTACATTATTTTCTCTGACCAGATCTGTCAGATCAAAAAAATTATCTGTGTGTTTTTTTAGTATCAGAAAAAAGCTTTATTTTCCCCTAATTGCTCCGTAGTAGTCTCATTGATAAAGAAACAAACAACTACGTTTGTCAAAAAATACTCTGAATCTTTTTTCAGAGTAAAAAGATCATATCCCAGAATTATTGGAGTATATAAAAACGACACAGAGAAATGTTTTTTTTTCTCGTAGAATGAAAAAAAAAAACAGATCTAAATTTTGACATTTAAATTAATTATCCGATTACTCTGACATAAAAAAAAAACACGGCCACAGTAAAAAAAAATCGAGGTAGACATTATGTCGCGTGAATTTTTTGAATGTATTTATGCATTTTTTCCAGAGGGTAATTGCAAATGTATACCAAAAATTCATATTACAATATGGCGATAGGCGTTTACATCTCCATAGGCTTTGGAATTATACCGCTGTGCAAGTCATTAGAAAAGTAGATCTGTTTGGTGTGGGAAGATTTTGCAGCCAATGCCTGTCTTGCAACGCTTTTGGTGAGATTTTTCTATGCGATTGTTTTTACATTTCTTCTGCAAGGGAATTTTGGCTGGTTGTTGGGGACATTTGAATAGCATAATAATTAGAATTGTGTTTTTCAAAAAAATACAGCTATATACTGAAATATATATTAGAAACCGAAGGACAGAATAGGCGCCTGAAGAAATTTAAAAAATTCAAATTTATAAGCTGTATTTTATTTGCCAAGCTAGTTCGGAATTCGAATGTCAAAACCAGCTAAACAGCAGGTTTTCACAATTCCAAAGAAGGAATTCGACAGTGCAATTGTTGTTGTTCCTCGGCAAATAAAATCCGTCTATAATTATTGAGTGGTGATAAATATAGTATATTCATCAGTCATATATTTTCTTACTACAAAATAACAATACTGAATATAATATTATTGTAATGATTAATATAATGGTATGGTCGTCTATAATAAAATAATTTTCCCCATTTAAGATTAAATATCTTTGAATCGTTAACTTATTCATTTTCTACACAAACGCAAATTATTGCGCAAAATTATTATTATTAGTGGAAACAGCGGGTAATTTTTATTATTTTATTATTAGTGGAAACAGGGGGTAATTTCAAGGCGCACTATTAAATCATTTCAAATCATGTATTGTTAGGTTATGCATGACGCTGTAGGTATACATATAATATTCAACTTAACATATGTATGCAACGTTATAGGGACAAAGTTGAATCTTCTCCAAATTGTCGAATTTCATGAAAATAGCAAAAGTTCAAACCGATGCACAAATGCCTCATCCCCTCTGCATTCTAATCTAACAAACTCTATTCGATAGATTATTCCTTTAGGAAGACACAGGTGTGGGTCAATATAGTGAGACATCTCTGGGAACTGGCCAATTCGCTTGACAGAGAACCTCCAAATTGACTAGTGATGAGCAAACGCAAGACCAAGACCATTTCATCTCGGTCTTGGTCTTGGTCTTGCAAGTCGAGTCTTGGTCTTGGTCTTGCATTCGTACCATTAGTCTTAGTCTTGGTCTTGGTCTTGCAGCCTGAGTCTTGGTCTTGGTCTTGCGGTCTTGCAGAATAAAGTAATTTTGAACAATAACTATATAAGTATGTATAAAGGGTTGTATGTATGTACATATTTTTGTTCTAGCATAATTGTGGAACACCTTACTCAATTTTAACTAAAGTTGTTAGTTGGTATACATAAAATACACCGCTATCATCTCTATTAGTGCTGGTGGGGAGGGGAATATATGCAAAAATAATCTAGAACCATGTTAGTCCGATGTTATCTCATAGTTTTTGGGATCGCTGATATTATTAGTGGCAGTTTGTAATGGTAGGAATACGAGGAACACCCTGTAGCTCTCTGCAAGAAAAAAAATTGGTTTCGACGCTTTAGCCGATCGGCCGTCACTTGTCCCTTTCCTTCGCCGGTTCTTCCATTCTCCTTTTAAACGCATTTGAAAACTTAAAGAATCCCCAACAACAATTGCATTGACCACTAGAAAGCATATCGTATGATTTGTTGAGAGGTAATATCACACCTTTCAACCGCACGTAAATGGCTTACGGATTGGCTGTAGAGAGAAGAGCATATCGCTCTGGAAAGATACCGGAGAATCATCCGATAATCTTTTCTTCTCCCCTCACAATTACGCCGCAGACATGACACTTCCATCCTTTCGTGATATGGTAGGTTTACATACGCGTGTATGTACTAAGCTTGGACGAATACCTTTTTGCCACGCATGCAGCAAAAAAGACAGTGGGGGTAATGGGCATTCGTTTGGTGATCAACCAAAGAAAAGAGCGTCGAAACTTTGCCTGAGAAAGGGAGTTGGATTTTGGCCGTCAAGTTGGACGGATGTGGTCGAGTTTTGTTTGCGGGTACTACCAGAGCAAAAAGTCAAGTCTTTTCCATTTTGTGGTGCCGTTGTCGGAAATATTATTAAATCTTAGAAATAAATATAGAAACGCGAAATATCGGCTTATTAGTGGTGATAAAAGGAAAAAAAAAAGGAGAAAAGGCTTTGGCTAGTCGCCACGAATTTTTTTTCCCACCTATGAACTTTCGATTTCTTTTTGTTCTGTGCCGAATAGTTCGCCATTTTGGGATATAGTTCCTCTACGGCAAGACGCGTGGCAAGTGCAAGGAATTACCCTCTGGCCAGAATAATTGCCCTAGAGATGAGGAAAAAAAAATAAAATCTCCAACGCATAAGTTCTTCAGGTGCTGTTTTCGTGTGACTACTCTGTGAGGAAACCGTAAGCAGTATCTCGGTTGCCAGTGATTAAATTCCGCTTCGTGCATTGCAAGCCCAAACACCCGTATGATTTTTTTTTTCCTTTGGCTTCCACCGGCTCGGAGATTTCCTTTCAGAATTCCACTTCGGAGCCCTACATTTTCGCGCACCGTCCTGAACTCTACATGAAGTACTCGTATCATTGGAGGAGCTGCGTTTTTTTTTATTTCCCCTTACGTCGGCTATCGCCAAAGTCTATGGCATTTTCAACCCAGCAACTGCGACAGCGACGTTCGTTATTCACCTATTTCAAACTTTGTGCCTAATCAAATGGAGAGAAAAACGAACCCGATGAACGGAATTCCCGAGTAAAAATTTCGATAAGGGAATTTTGCGTCGATTTGGGTTCCAGTCGAAGGCTCTGGACCTTAGATCACGGCAGAAAGGACACCAACACTACTACTATTAAATCGGTGGAACTTACTCCTACCATCGCGTCTACTACTACTAATATTCCTGCGGAAACTACATTCATCTTTACAGCAACTACTACGTACTACTATTGGACACAATAATCTTTTTTTATTATTAATTCGAAAGTAGAAAATTTGTTAATTGGTAAATTTTGAAGGGGAAGGACTTTAAATTGGCCCATCCGCTTAATAACTTGCATTGTTGTTTCAGCCTAATTAGAATTCATCGTCATCGACAGCGCTGCCGACGTCGCGTGGATTTACAAGTAAGTGGTACAATTTATATTTCTTTTGTTTCTCTCTATGGTTTATGGTGCCTCTAGCACCAGGCAACAGGGTGACTAGGGATGATATTGGTCGCTGAACCAGTTCGGGTGCATAATTTAAATCCGCTCCCCAGACAAATGACTACTACAGAAAATAAATTTCTTTTGTTTGTAAATAATAGATTAATTAAGGGATTAAATTTCTTTTAATTACTTTCCTTCAATGATACAATTTCGACCCCTTTGGTCCTCACCTTTAATTATTAAAAAATTAAATTTAAGTTTAGTAGTAATAGATTTTGATCGATTAACATGAATCGAAGTTTTTTTTTGTTTGATCAAATTTAGACCCTTTGGGAGACAATTAACACAATTTTATTTGGTTTGTAAATAATAGATTAATTAAGGGATTAAATTTCTTTTAATTACTTTCCTTCAATGATACAATTTCGACCCCTTTGGTCCTCACCTTTAATTATTAAAAAATTAAATTTAAGTTTAGTAGTAATAGATTTTGATCGATTAACATGAATCGAAGTTTTTTTTTTGTTTGATCAAATTTAGACCCTTTGGGAGACAATTAACACAATTTCTTTTGTTTGTAAATAATCGATTAATTAAGGGATTAAATTTCTTTTAATTACTTTCCTTCAATGATACAATTTGGACCCCTTTGGTCCTCACCTTTAATTATTAAAAATTAAATTTAAGTTTAGTAGTAATAGATTTTGATCGATTAAAAATGAATCGAAGTTTATTTTTGTTTGATCGAATTTAGACCCTTTGGGCGACGATTATCACAATGAGGATAAAAATGTATTTTGGTTTGTTTGTAAATGTTTGAGTGATAATCTGAAGTAAGTTTTTTTTTTTCTCTAAGGCCATTTAATTGTTGAAATAAATTTTTATAAGTTTGATGTAAACATTACTGCAAATTGAATTGGGTTTTTTTTTTATATTTTAAAGGGGTTCTTATTTTATTTGAAAATGGACCTAAACAGGAATAAACAAAAGGGGAATTAACTAAACTCAACTCTCCGGCAGGGGTGATCCCGGTAAAAGGGATGTGGGATTGACCCACTTCCGAAAAGGGGGACCCGACTACATCGGGGTCCCAAGGATGGGAGGGTGAAGAAGGTGGTCGAGCCCAGGTGGCCGAGATTTCCACCGACGATCCGCATCAGGTCATCCGGTTTACGATACAATTGGTTTATTTTCTCTCTCTCTGTCTCCCTCTCCCTCTCTCTATCTATCATGAAAGTAGGTTTTGTTTCTTTTTTTTTGGTATTCACCGCAGCACGCGAAATTATTTGTGCAAATGGCGGAAGGCATGTGAGGACCAAGATCCCCTCCCGGTTGCCGACGAGCACGGCCGTAATGAACGCGTGCGCCCGGTCCTACCATGCCTCCCAGGTGACGGATGTCTTAAAGTCAACAGTCCCGTAGTCCATTACATTAAATTGGCGCCCAACGTGGGGCCCGACGGAATTCAGGGCGCTACTGGATTTTGTTGGGTTCCACAACTTCTCTTTTCTTTTATTTTCCTTGGTAGAATAAATTAAATACCTCCATGGTATATTGCTAGTTTCGGTGTGCGGTTATAACTCACACCGGATCCCTTCTCTATCAATTGTGTTCTGCCTCGTTCGCGGGACGAGACGAAGCTCCCTTATGGAATTGCAGACATCGCGCACGAGTGGGATGCACTGACCAGGGGAATTTTAAGTTCGTCCCGAGCTCGTTACAGCTCATGATAATTTCGCCTGTTAAATCTTTTCATAGTATAAATCTTTGATAAATTAATGCTCGTCTTAATGGCGAGCCCTTTTGCTCTGAGAGTGACCTCGAATCAGGGTTTCTGGAATTGCAGATTTCTGAACCCCGTTTGGATTTCCGACCGTGGACCCGGTTTTCGAGGATACCTCACTCCAGATCCTTTTATGATCGTCGGTTTTCTGCAGCTGGTAAGGAGGAATCTGAGGTGTCTTTCGTGGAATTGCTAGCATCTTGCACGAGTGGGACGACCTGACCCGAAGACAATCGGATCAGCTGAATTAGTAGCAGAAGCCGATCATCAACCCTTTAACGCCATAAACTTTCTGTTGGAGTTTTTTCTTGTTTTCGTACAATGCCTTCCTGGAATGGCCAAGAATTGCTTCGTGCACACCTCGGACCAGAATATAATTGGCATTGATATTTCGTCAATGTTAAATGGGGTGGTGTTTCATCTCTTGGAACTGCTAGCATTCGCAACTGTGCGAATGCTTGACCAGAGCCCTGATGACATCATCTTCGCCGATATTAGATTGTGGTTCCTTGAGGATACCTGTTGTCGTCAAATGGTCTTATTATTACTACACAAGGTGCTTCCTGGAATTACCATAGTGATATCTCGCAGACCTTGGACCAGGAAGTCATTGGTGTTTCTTTGGAACTGAACTGATGATTTAATGTTGTCGAAAATTTTCCTTCAACGATGTCTTGATGCGGAAAACGTAACTGCGACCGGGATGACTTGCGTCGGAGAGAGTAACAGAGTGGTTGATTTCATATTTGCGTTATTTTTGTGTCTATTGTTATCGCATAGCTTATGCGATTAATCGTTTTGGGTTAACTCTGCGATTTTTTTTTTGTAATCTCTCGTTTTGGAGAACACCTCTGTAACGTTAAGTGTAGGCTTGATTTGGGTTAAATAGATTTAGGGTGACCTGAACTTATCAACTCTTGTTCAGGTTGTTGTACTAGACTGTAGTAGTAGTAAGTTGTACTTGTACTGTTGTAAAGGATTATAGTAATTTTAGGGTTCCAAGAGAACTCGAATAGTAATTAAATAATTCAAAATATTTTGAATTAAAGTTTGGTTCAAATTCGGTATTCAGACCTAATCTAAGCTAAAGCTTATCTAAAGGCATCAAATTTGCAAAGCCGTCTTAAATTTATTTTTTTTTCCTTCAAAGGAATTTTGAATTCCGTTTACTTAGTTTGAATTATCGAAGGTATCTCTCGCGGTGAGAGCTTGCTTCGTACGCTGGTGGTTGTTCTGCGTGGCTGAAAATATTTTGAATTAAAGTTTGGTTCAAATTCGGTATTCAGACCTAATCTAAGCTAAAGCTTATCTAAAGGCATCAAATTTGCAAAGCCGTCTTAAATTTATTTTTTTTTCCTTCAAAGGAATTTTGAATTCCGCTTACTTGGTTTGAATTATCGAAGGTATCTCTCGCGGTGAGAGCTTGCTTCGTCCGCTGGTGGTTGTTCTGCGTGGCTGATCTGGGGTTTATCGGTACTTTTTTGTAGAAACGCACATTGACAAGTGCGACGGTTTCGGGTGGTGGTGAACTTGAGTGAACCTTGGTGAATATGTTTACTATTAGGAGCAACGAAGACTTACGGCGTCTCAATCCGAGCGTCATATGTCAGGTATGCAAGTCCGGCTTGACACCGGAAATAGACAGCCTAGTCACTCCGTGTGAACATGTATTTCACCACGCTTGCATCACCGAGTTCCTCAAGACCTCAGAGAAGTGCCCTACCTGTAAACTGGAATGTGTGACTGAAGGTTTAAAACCCATAGAAATAACTGTTACACAATCGTCAGGCGCAGCGTCAGGTAAGAAAAGGTTTGCAAAGCGAACTCCAATATCAAAGGGCGCCATTCCGAAGACGGTACAAACCCGAAGCGCCGGTAGAGGTAAGAAAAGTAATTCTAGGGGGCGCAATCCACTCGACTGGACCATGAATGGGAATTCACAAAACACAGGTGCCAATTATGACCTGGACGTTAGTTTGGGAGTTGAGAACCATCTCTTTGATGATCCACGGAGGTTGTAGACAAAACCTCGGATAACATGCAATCGGATACGATGAAGACGGGGGTTATACCAGGTTATATCAGCGACAATATTCTGAAACCATTGAGGGTTTGACTAGCCGATTGTCTGAGGTGGTTACCGCCAATGTGCAAAGATATTTCGAAAACTTCAATCTCCATCCCACCTTTTCACGACCAGACCCATCGAACCTCTACCAGACGCGACCAGAGGAATTCGCTCGAATACCACCGATGGCGATTCCTGATGCTTTCAGCGCCCAGGGAATTCCAACTGCCTCGAGAGGTGTTTCGTTTGCACCCGATCCTTCGGATATCCCGGGGCGTTCTCTAGACTTAAGTAAGTCCGATCGGATCACTAGCTTGATCCAGAAATGGCAAATTCGTTTCGATGGTTCTCCGGACGGTCTCCTTGTCGATGAATTCTTGTATCGCATACAGGTCTTGACCAATCAAACTCTGTTCGGGGATTTCTCTCTAATCTGCAGCAATTTCCATATGCTTTTGCATGGAAAGGCTCGTGAGTGGTATTGGCGATACCACAGGGGTGTGCTTACTTGTAACTGGCATGATCTCTGTGGAGCGTTGAGAACACAATACAAGGACTGTCGGACTGACTATGATCTTCTAGAAAGCATTCGTTCGCGCAAGCAGAGAGACCGAGAGGGTTTTGACGAGTACTTTGATTCTGTGTCTGTTCTAACCAATCGTCTGGATACACCTTTAAATGAAAGAGAATTGGTTGAGATAATATCTCGTAATCTCAGGCCAGATATACGACATGAAATTCTGTACTTAAATATGAATTCCATCTCACAACTTCGCGATGTCTGTCGGAAGCGCGAAAGGTTTTTAGCTGAATTAAATCGAGGGTCCGCAGGACCTAGAAATTCTTTACCTCGACGGAACATCTCTGAAGTTGATGCGGTCGGTAGTTCCCCTGATAGGGTTGAGCAATTAATTGCGGAAGTCGCAAATCGCGTTCCAGCGGAAAAGAATAGTCGTGGGTGTTGGAATTGCGATGAATCGGGTCACCGGTATTTAGATTGCCTAAAGGAACGACGTATCTTTTGCTACGGATGCGGCGCGGTCAACGTATACAGACCAAACTGTAACACCTGTATGAACTCGGGAAACGCTCGGACGGGTGTGACCAAGTTTCGTCCTCGAAACACACACCCTTAGTAGACAAAACCTCGGATAACATGCAATCGGATACGATGAAGACGGGGGTTATACCGACGAAATCTATGGTACCCTGCGCGACTCAAATATACAAAGTATCAGATACCACCTGTAAATCATACGTTAGGAAACCTGCCCTGTTGCCGATCAAACCTTATCATGTAAGATTTGACGAGTACCAAAAGGCGAAAGCACGAATTTTCGGAGAAGACACAATTATGGTTGAGAGAAAAAGAAAGCGATCAACCCTCAGATTACGAGAATTCTGGAGGTCGGTCCGATTAAATCGACGGAACCTAGTGGATGCGATCATCAACAAGGGGAACGATGTTCGATCTTATGCCGAGGTAAAAATGTTAGGCCAGTCGGTGCTAGGATTACTTGACAGTGGAGCCACCATTAGCTGTCTAGGCTCCAAAGTAGCAGATGACCTGTTGCGAGGTGATCACGATATCATCAAATTCGTCAGCAGTGTTAGAACGGCCGACGGAGCTCGACAACCAGTAAAGGGGAAAATGAAAGTTGATCTGGAATTTCGCGGACAGACTCGAACAATTGATCTATACCTCATCCCTACTCTTTCGCAAGACTTATATCTGGGAGTTGACTTCTGGCGTGCATTCAATTTAGCTCCTGATGTTATTGGCGAATTACACCTCAATTCGAATAATGATACAGCAAGAGCGGTGGATGGCAATTCTCTTAGGTTGACTGACGATCAATGTAAACGACTGGAAGCGGTTAAGTCTTTGTTCCCATCTTACGAAAGTCACTGGTTGGGCAAAACGACGTTGCTCGAACACACTATAGACGTAAGGGACGCAAAACCCGTGAAGCAGCGACATTACCCGGTGTCCCCAGCCATTGAAAAACTAATCTATGCCGAACTGGATGAAATGCTAGAGCAAGGGATTATTGAGGAGTCTAAAAGTTCTTGGAGCTCACCAGTGGTGTTGGTGCGACAACCTGGGAAGATTCGTTTGTGCTTGGATTCCAGAAAAGTGAACGCGGCAACGGTCAAGGATGCGTATCCTTTGCCGCACATAAATGGGATCCTGGGACGATTGCCACCTGCTGAAGTAATCTCAAGCTTAGATCTAAAGAAGGCTTTTCACCTAATTCCGCTAGAAATACGGTCGCGCGACAAAACTGCTTTCACGGTTCCGGGTAGACCATTGTATCAGTACCGAGTGATGCCATTTGGGCTATGCAATGCTCCGCAAACCTTGTGTAGGTTGATGGACCAAGTGATTCCATCACAATTTTGAGATTGTGTATTCGTTTATCTAGATGATCTGTTGGTCATCACAGACACATTTGATGAGCACTTGCTAATCTTGAAAGAAGTTGCCTGTCAGTTGCGTAAGGCTGGTCTTACCATCAACGTACGGAAAAGTAAATTCTGTCTGAGTGAGGTGAAATATTTAGGCTATATAGTAGGAGGGGGAACTCTGAGAGTTGATCCCGATAAGCTCGTCGCTATAAGGGAGTTCCCTACACCGAAGTCAATCAGGCAACTGAGGAGATTTTTGGGAATGGCGGGCTGGTATCGGCACTTCATATCCAATTTCTCGGTTATAGCCCACCCCCTTACAGATTTACTAAAGAAATCCAAATCGTTTGCATGGTCGGAAGAGGCCAATAACGCCTTTGTCAAACTAAAGGAACTTCTAACCACGGCCCCGGTCCTGTCGAATCCCGACTTTACTAAACCATTCCTACTGCAATGCGACGCAAGTCAAGACGGTATTGGGAGTGTTCTTGCCCAGATTAACAACAGCGGTGATGAAGTTCCAGTGGCTTTCATGTCGCAGAAGCTTAACAAAGCCCATAGGAACTACAGAGTCACGGAGCAAGAGTGCCTGGCCGTTGTAATAAGTATCAAAAAGTTTCGCGCTTACATTGAAGGTCAAACCTTCACGGTCATCACTGACCACGCGAGCTTACACTGGCTGATGAGGCAAACCAATTTGAGCGGCAGATTGGCGCGGTGGGCCTTAAAACTTCAAGGGTTCGAGTTTTCAATTAAACACAGGAAAGGCTCCGAAAACGTAGTCCCCGACGCCTTGTCAAGATTGCATTCAGTTGAAGTATATGAAATTGTAGATGTAGGCCCCGCGGTTGACTTGGACTCTGGTGAGTTCGAAAGCCCCGGATACGTGTCTCTTAGGGATAAGGTCTTGGCCAACCAGAATAGGCTACCCGATTGTAAGGTTATGGGAAAATACGTGTACAAACGCACCGAATTTGCATCCGGTAATGCTGACCAGGAGGCTGATTCGTGGAAGCTATGGATTCCTCAGTCCTTGGCTAGCCATATCATTCGACAAGCACACTGCCGGCTGACTAGCGCATACGGAGGAGTGGGTAAGACTATCGAACGTATCAGATCTCGGATTGCGAAACGTGTAAGTGCACCAAGCCAACGAATACCATTTTACGACCGCCCATGGGACGTTTAGCACTAACTGCCAGACCATTTCAACGGCTATACATCGATCTGATAGGGCCTTATCCACGTTCAAAATCCGGTGCCATAGGGATATTTATTGTCGTCGATCACTTTTCCAAGTACAACTGGTTAAAATATCTGAAGAAACTCTGTGCTTCGGTCATTTGCGGTTACTTAGAGGATTACCTTTTTACACCTTTGGGGTACCTGAGGAAATTGTGTCCGATAACGGAGTACAGTTCAAGTCAGCTCAGTTTAAAACTCTAATGATAAAATACGGTATAAAACATGTGTATACGGCCTTATATTCGCCTCAGTCGAACGCGTCCGAGCGGGTGAATCGATCAGTGATAGCTGCTATTCGAGCTTATCTCAAAGACGATCAGAAAGATTGGGATCGATACCTGAGCGGTATAAGTTGTGCTCTGCGTAGTTCGAATCACACTACCATTGGTCATAACCCATACTATGTCTTGTTTGGTATGAACATGATACACCATGCGGGTGACTATCGGTTGTTGCGTAGCCTTGACCTGTTAGAAGAACCCGACGCACACCTTCAACCAATTGACCAACGAACGACGATCAAGAAAAGGGTCCAAGAGAACCTACATCATGCCTATGAAAAGAACGCCCGAACTTACAACACGAGGAGCCGTAACGTCGATTTTAAAGTCGGTCAGGAAGTGTTCCAGCGAAATTTCATCCAAAGCAATTTTGCAAAAGGCTTTAGCGCCAAGCTTGCACCTCTTTTCGTACCGGCCCGAATTCGAGAGAAGCAAGGAAATTCGAACTATGTTCTTGAAGATAGATCTGGTAAATTGATCGGAACTTATCATGCGAAAGATATTCGGCAATAGAGCTTCTACCCTTTTCAAACGATAGGGCAGAATGTCTTATCACTGAGTGGAATTCGGCCTATCGTTCGTTGTGTAATGGTAGGAATACGAGAAACACCCTGCAGCTCTCTGCCAGGTTTCGACGCTTTAGCCGATCGGCCGTCACTTGTCCCTTTCCCTCGCCGGTTCTTCCATTCTCCTTTAAACGCATTTGAAAACTTAAAGAATCCCCAACAACAATTGCATTGACCACTAGAAAGCATATCGTATGATTTGTTGAGAGGTAATATCACACCTTTCAACCGCACGTAAATGGCTTACGAATTGGCTGTAGAGAGAAGATCATATCGCTCTGGAAAGATACCGGAGAATCATCCGATAATCTTTTCTTCTCCCCTCACAATTACGCCGCAGACATGACACTTCCATCCTTTCGTGATATGGTAGGTTTACATACGCGTGTATGTACTAAGCTTGGACGAATACCTTTTTGCCACGCATGCAGCACAAAAGACAGTGGGGGTAATGGGCATTCGTTTGGTGATCAACCAAAGAAAAGAGCGTCGAAACTTTGCCTGAGAAAGGGAGTTGGATTTTGGCCGTCAAGTTGGACGGATGTGGTCGGGTTTTGTTTTGCGGGTACTACCAGAGCAAAAAGTCAAGTCTTTTCCATTTTGTGGTGCCGTTGTCGGAAATATTATTAAATCTTATAAATAAAGTTAGAAACGCGAAATATCGGCTTATTAGTGGTGATAAAAAGGAAAAAAAAGGAGAAAAGGCTTTGGCTAGTCGCCTCGAATTTTTTTTCCTACCTATGAACTTTCGATTTCTTTTTGTTCTGTGCCGAATAGTTCGCCATTTTGGGATATAGTTCCGCTACGGCAAGACGCGTGGCAAATGCAAGGAATTACCCTCTGGCCAGAATAATTGCCCTAGAGATGAGGAAAAAAATAAAATCTCCAACGCATAAGTTCTTCAGGTGCTGTTTTCGTGTGACTACTCTGTGAGGAAACCGTAAGCAGTATCTCGGTTGCCAGTGATTAAATTCCGCTTCGTGGATTGCAAGCCCAAACACCCGTAGGATTTTTTTTTTCCTTTGGCTTCCACCGGCTCGGAGATTTCCTTTCTGAATTCCACTTCGGAGCCCTACATTTTCCCGCATCGTCCTGAACTCTACATGAAGTACTCGTATCATTGGAGGAGCTGCGTTTTTGTTTCCTCTTACGTCGGCCATCGCCAAAGTCTATGGCATTTTCAACCCAGCAACTGCGACAGCGATGTTCGTTATTCACCTATTTCAAACTTTGTGCCTAATAAAATGGAGAGAAAAACGAACCCGATGAACGGAATTCCCGAGTAAAAATTTCGATAAGGGAATTTTGCGTCGATTTGGGTTCCAGTCGAAGGCTCTGGACCTTAGATCACGGCAGAATGGACACCAACACTACTACTATTAAATCGGTGGAACTTACTCCTACCATCGCGTCTACTACTACTACTATTCCTGCGGAAACTACATTCATCTTTACAGCAACTACTACGTACTACTATTGGACACAATACATTTTTTTTATTATTAATTCGAAAGTAAAAAATTTGTTAATTGGTAAATTTTGAAGGGGAAGGACTTTAAATTGGCCCATCCGCTTAATAACTTGCATTGTTGTTTCAGCCTAATTAGAATTCATCGTCATCGACAGCGCTGCCGACGTCGCTTGGATGTACAAGTAAGTGGAACAATTTATATTTCTTTTGTTTCTCTCTATGGTTCATGGTGCCTCTAGCACCAGACAACAGGGTGACTAGGGATGATATTGGTCGCTGAACCAGTTCGGGTGCATAATTTAAATCCGCTCCCCAGACAAATGACAACTACAGAAAATAATTTTTTTTTGTTTGTAAATAATAGATTAATTAAAGGATTTTAAATTTCTTTTAATTACTTTCCTTCAATGATACAATTTCGACCCCTTTGGTCCTCACCTTCAATTATTAAAAATTTAAATTTAAGTTTAGTAGTAATTGATTTTGATCGATTAAAATGAATCGAAGTTTTTTTTGTTTGATCGAATTTAGACCCTTTGGGCGACGATTATCACAATGAAGATAAAAATGAATTTTGGTTTGTTTGTAAATGTTTGAGTGATAATCTGAAGTAAGTTTTTTTCCTCTAAGGCCATTTAATTGTTGAAATAAATTTTTATAAATTTGATGTAAACATTACTGCAAATTGAATTGGGTTTTTTTTTATATTTTAAAGGGGTTCTTATTTTATTTGAAAATGGACCTAAACAGGAATAAACAAAAGGGGAATTAACTAAACTCAACTCTCCGGCAGGGGTGATCCCGGTAAAAGGGATGTGGGATTGACCCACTTCCGAAAAGGGGGATCCGACTACATCGGGGTCCCAAGGATGGGAGGGTGAAGAAGGTGGTCGAGCCCAGGTGGCCGCGATTTCCACCGACGATCCGCATCAGGTCATCCGGTTTACGATACAATTGGTTTATTTTCCCTCTCTCTGTCTCTCTCTCCCTCTCTCTATCTATCATGAAAGTAGGTTTTGTTTCTTTTTTTTTGGTATTCACCGCAGCACGCGAAATTATTTGTGCAAATGGCGGAAGGCATGTGAGGACCAAGATCCCCCCCCCGGTTGCCGACGAGCACGGCCGTAATGAACGCGTGCGCCCGGTCCTACCATGCCTCCCAGGTGACGGACGTCTTAACGTCAACAGTCCCGTAGTCCATTACAAACGGTATGGCTGGAAGTAGCTACCTATAGTTGCAAAAGCAATCAACAACTGTGGGCTGCATACTTGAAAGGAAGAGTGAGCACTCGGAGGGCGTTCGTTATGAACAGCTCGGCTCGAAGCAGCGGCCAACAGTTGCAAAGGAATCAACAACTGTGGGCTGCGTACTTGAAAGGAAGAGTGAGTTGCTTAAGCAATCAACAACTGATGGCTGCGTACTTGAAAGTAAGGGTGAGGTATTGCGGAACTCACGGGGGGCGTTCTTTGTAGAACAGCACGATTCCTCTGTAATGCTTAAAAGTTCAATAGCATCAACACTTTTAAGCACGACAATTTCAAAACAGGAGTGTTTACCACTGGGAGATAATATCGATGTCTTTATCAGACGGAATTACTCTTATCCACTCCCAACCAATTGTGTTTTTCGCGCCCCATGTAATTTTTTTTCGCCGTTCGGATCCGGCTTTAAATTGTAGGTCCCTTCCATTTGTGTGCAAAAATATACATGCTCAACACGAATGGTTGCGAGAAGCCTTGGACCGCAATGGTCTGTCGCGCCGAATATTATTATTATTATTATTAAATCATTTCTTTACTTTTTCAAATTGCTGGGAATTTTATCTCCCCAGCTATTGAATAATATATTGTTCGTATACGTGCTTCGCTCGTATGCGTACAATTCTTTCTTTTATCAATTTTTATTATTGTTATTATTGTTCTTATTATTCCTATTATTCTTACTATATCTTTATTTAGACATGGTGCGCGACAGAAGTACTTTTGTACCAGAAAAAAATGAATTTCTCGGTTGGCCTCGGACGACCGTGGGAATCGGAAATCGTTCGATTTCCGAGCGAAGGTGCCACTGTTGTGCTACTGTCGCTGTGCAGTGTGCTTGGTACCTTGCCTACTTGTTTGGTGTGCTTGACGCCGTATAGTGTATTGGTCATGTATACTTATAATGGCTTTGCTATGCTTAATACTATATTTGATATGTAAATATTTTAGACATATGGTTTGTAACGTAATAATTTTAAGTGTTTAAATTAACTTCGTTACAAAGTATAGCACTCAGGAAAAATCTGTTAAGTGCAAAATAAATTTAAAAAAAAACCACCCATAAAAATTAAAATTTTTCATCAAAATTCTCTAATCGCAGAAATTGATATGGGAAATTGATCCTGGGTCATTTTTTTTTATTGTAGGAGAAAATCATCGAAAGAGACATTTGACATCAGATGTCAAATTTGAAAATGCTCAGATCGTTTTATTCTGAGCACTTAGAGCACGCTCATACTCTGAGCAATTTTCTTGAGAACTCTTTGACTGCTTTGAACTTATTTATGAAAACGCGAAATGACAGAATATTGTGAAAACTTGTTGTTCTATCTGTAAGTTGATATCGACAACAGAAAACGACATCAATAAAAATACGATTCAATAAATAAGTAAGTAAGTTGAAGTAAGCATAAAACATTTATGTCTCGTTTCATTTGCTGGGTTCATTTGTGCGTGAGCTAAGATTTCTCTCTCTCTCTCCACCACCAAAACCAAGCAGCGCAGCCGACTGCGCAGCACACACCGCTCACAGTCATTAAAGTACGACGGTATCTGATGCCATTATATGATGTATAGGGGCCGAACCCGGGACCCGATCACTACCAAATTTTAGAAAAAGTATTGCTTATTGGGTATACACATGTGTGTACAATTTGAAAAAAATCGGGTAATTCTTATTTTAAATTTGTATGGGAGCCCCACAAACCCGGGGCCCGATTACTTCCAAATTTTAAAAGAAAGTATTTTTACCGGAAATACACATGTGTACAAAATTTCAGGAAAATCGGGCTTTGGGAAGTGCGTTAAAAATTGATAATTAAAAACAAATTTGTATGGGAGCCCCCGACCCCGGGGCCCGATCGCTTCAAAAAATTTACAAAAAGTTTTGTCCATCGGATACACACAATTCATATAACCGGATTACGTTATTTGGTAAAAAAACACAATTTGGTTTCTTTCTAAAAACAACTTTATTTTTATTTGCAAAGTTCTTTATTTTACAACATCTACTCTTAACGGAGAAACTAAGACTAAATTTACAATCTTAATTGTCTTTTCATATTACTTTGTATTTCTGATCTATTTCATCAGCATAATTCTGATTGGTTCAATAAATTGCCAACTTGCAATTTATTAATCCATTATTCTTCAAAACAATTCCCTTTAAATTTTATGGTGTGACCGGACGCCACTTTTACCTGTAAGTATTTAGTCAAAAACAATTCCAGGAAAACTGTCTGGATAAATGAAAAATGTCTTAAGTCAAACCGGAGCGGAAATGCCGTTACAATTAAAGTATTTATGAAATTATTCCATTCGTCAACAATTCATGGAATTGTTAAATGTTTTACTTTGTGGATGCATTTCCCATCCACTGTTAATTTTGCTGATGCAATAGATTTACAGTTTTATTATTTACTTATTGTTTTTATGAATTCTTCGATTTTGTCAGGTTTGAATATCTAGCAGGGTTCGTATATGTAACTCACATGCGTATAAAATTTGAAGAAAATCGGGTACATTTTTTAAAAATTTTGTATGGAAGCCCCCCGACCCCGCGGCCCGTCAAATATTAATAGAATGTGTTGTCTCCGGAAATACACATGTGTGCAAAATTTCAATAAAATCGGGCTTGGGAAGTGGGTTAAAAATTAATCGCAAGATTTGGTGTGCCAGCCAGCCAGCCGCCACGGGCAAGTGAAGTTAATATAGAGAATTTAAAAATGGAGGTGTGGGCACAGAACGACTTTCTGTTACGGACGGGGCCGGAATCTTCGGTAAATGTATATTAAACTTTTTTTAAAATTTTTTTTTTGCTTTTATTTATTTTTTTGTTTAAATTTCTTTTGCACCTAACAGAGTTATTTGCAAAAACCCGAAAAACTGTCCTAAGTAAACTGTCACTTCCGTTTGTCAGATTTCCGTAAAAAAAACATCTGGCCCTTCACAATTTATGTAAAAAGCTTAAATATGAATTTTCATCATCACAAGTTCAACCGTCTGGGCTGTAGACTAGACACAGACAGACAGACAGAGATTTAAAAAAATTAACCAGATTTTTTTTAAATTTTACATACGTGTGTATCTCCGATGGACAACTCTTTTTGCCAAAAACTTTGTGGCCGGGGTCGTGGGGCACCATAAAAAGTTTCCAAAAGAATTAACCCGATTTTCTTCAAATTTTATACACCTCTGTATCTTCGATGGACAAAACTTTTTGTAAAGTTTTTGGAGTGAACGGGCCATGAGGCCCAAGGGGTGCCCATATAAATTTTTTAAGAATTAGCTTGATTTTCTTCAAATGTTAACACATACCCATCTCCTATTAGAGAATTTACATGAATTTACTCTTCGGTATTATGTAATCTGCGTGAAGTACGTCTTGGCGGTCTCGTTTTGGTGCAGGTAGGCCTAGCTGCAGTAATGTTTTATTGATCATCGACATACATTTGTCCTCAAGGATAATCAAAGTTTTGTTGTAAATGTCCGGACCAAACGTGATTTCTAATGTCGGACAATCTCTACGGACTTTTGCAAGTATATCCTCACTTAGGGCTTCCTTATATTTTTCCCATAAAGTATTTGGATTCGATGGACTGCATGTAGTTAATATTATAGCAAACAAATTTCTTATTTGCTCTGGAAGAGAGATCATTTCGGCTTCTTGCCATGTAAGATCCCAGTGCTGGTCTCCTTCCAGTAAAGCCAATTTCTGACAGGCTTCTCTAAATGTCTGGCATACTTCTCCGTTTACTGTTCTTAGTTCTGCGAAAGATCTTGGTCCTCGAATTGTGTGAAGAAGCATCCTTAAGAAATAACATTCGGCGTTATTGGGGTGAACTGTGTACACTCGACCCAAAGCGTCACTCGCTACTGCATCATGTCCAGGAACAGGCAGTCGAACTTTTCTTCTATAGAAAACTTTTCTCGATTGACTCCATGTGTAATATCGAGGTATTTCAGGATACAACAAAGTCTTTGCGAAAGGATCCTGCTGACAGAGTTGAAAAAATGCTGTTAATATTATGTTTGGTGGCTGATCAACCACTGCACGGGCACTCTCTGTTGTGAAATAAACTCTCTGACCATTTTCTAAATGGACGCTGAGATGAATAACAGTAGGGTGTCTTTCGTGAATCGTAAATCCAAGTATTCGCCAAACTGCTTCGTTGCTACTAATGTACCTTCCCAACTGATAACGCATCACTTCATCGTTTGCTCGTTCGTTGCTTATGCCGATCACTACCTTTGTTGACATACTTGCACACGTATTTAATCGACTTCACACTGTTACAATACTCTACGTTAATGTGTGCCTGAAACATTTTTGACAGCAATGGGACAACCCACCTATTATCGATTTCTATTTCTGTATTATTGCCTTTCTTTACTTTCGTCGTGATCCCTCCATCCTCTGGAGCACGCCGTCTATATAAAGGATAACCATTCATTTCCTGTTTGTGTCTCTTTAAGCAGTTTTCTTGAGTACTTTTTGGTACACTCTCCATTCTTCATACACGGCGAATTGGGATTAAGATTTCCACATGGTCCATGAATCATGTTTTTCTTAATCACTTCCAAAAGTTCAGGATCTTTTGTTGGGTCAGGCAACTCAGCCGATATAACGTCATCGATTTTTGTGGGATGAATTTTTTCCGCTAACCAGATTAAATTGTGTGAGTGTGGCAGTCCTCGCTTTTGCCATTCAATCGTGTACATCCAGCATCTTGGCACTCCAAAGACATGACTCTTTGTTATAATTTCAATTAGTTTCAACTGCTTCTGTTTGAATACTCTCTCAATCAAGTCGTGGCGCTCATTCGGTAATTGACCATTGGTAAGCATCTCCTTGATCTCTTTCCAAGCCGGATTACACGTGAAGGTGATAAATAAATCTGGCCTTCCGTACGTCCTTACGTACGTCATAGCATCTTGCGTGTATTCGTGCATGTGTCTGGGACTGCCTGTAAACGTAGCTGGTAGTATGACAAAGGCACCACGATTTTCAACATTAACGTCATTTACCACTGCATCTCTCAGGTGAATATATTCTTCAACTCTCAGTTTACGTTGATTTAGACGAATGTAAAGAAGACGCTCACTTTCGATTTTTGCATACATATCAACGATGAATTGATGAAACAATTGTCTCTGCAGTTTAATATGTGGTTCTGTTCCTCTCGAACCATTAGTCTGTATGCATAGAAATCCATCGCTGAAACTTTTTTGCTAGTTGTGTTACCTGTCGTTGGGCTGACCTGCCTCAGATTAAAGTGATATCCATCTTCACCACGGGGAAACATCACTGCGTACTGGAGACCATCATAAGATCGATGTGTTTGTGTGAAATGCGCTGCAATGATACGCTTCTTCGTTGAATTACGATATCCCGTTGATCAAACTCATCACCTGATATAACCACCGCGACTTCATCTACCTGAGGAGCATTGAAGCGGCGTTCGTGTTCGCCTGCTGGTCTTCGGTCTGCTCTTATGACAACTTTATATTCATCCGTTGGCATACGTTCCAATGACGTTTTAAAAGTTTTAATCAGATCATTGTGCTCATGAAACATTTTCTGTAAGTTTGACACTATCGGACGTCTTGTTCCAGATATATAGGTACACCTCTGGTCAGTTTCCATTTGTTCGTTTCCAATTAAATATAATTGTAGAAATCTTGGTGGTTGATCTGGTAGCGGAAGCAGCGATCCCGCCTTATGGTAAATCTGTCCTTGCACCGTAAATGTTGATGGTAATCCGGGCTGATAAATAACTGTTGTGGCGCCGAACGATGTCATTTGGAAACATGAATTGTATTTTGTGATGTTACAGAGAAAATGCTTTGACTCCGACGTGGCTCCTTATGTGTAACTCAAAAGTTCTTGTGGTGGTGATTTTAATGGAAAGAGTTTCACTTTTCCATTTTTGCAGCAAATACCAGGTGACTCTGATTTAAACTTTCTTGCTTGACAGTAACTACAAACCATTTCCATTTTTCCGAACACTTTCATACTGTGAGTAGTCTATGTGTGGATCATAGTGAAATCCTTCCAATGCTAAGCTCAATTGTTCTGCAGTCCGTAATCGTCTGCTTCTATGCCTCATTTCCTGCACTCGGGTCCCCCGCTGTTGTACTGTCTCTAAAGCTCTGAATGTAGTAGCTCTTTCTCTCTGATCCTCTAGTCGGGCTTCACGCTGTTGTCCGGTCTCTGAAGCTCTAGATGTAGTAGCTCTATTTCTCAGATCATCTAGTCTGGCTTCACTCTGTTGTCCGGTCTCTGCAGCTATAGATGTAGTCGTTCTTTCTCTTTGATCCTCTAGTCGGGCTTCACGCTTTTGTCTTGTCTCTATAGCTCTAGATGTAGTAGCTCTATCTCTCAGATCATCTAGTCGGGCTTCACGAAGTTGTTCGGTATCTGAAGCTCTAGACGTAGTAGCTCTATCTCTCAGATCATCTAGTCGGGCCTCACGCTGTTGTCCGGTCTCCGAAGCTCTAGATGTAGTAGCTATATCGCGCTGCGTCGCAAGTCTTCTATTAGTTTCCTCTGGTGTTTCTTGTCTTCGCTGTTGTTTAATTTGTTTAGCCTTTGCTTGCACTTGGCCAATCCCTTTACGTTTCCTTGGCGGCATTTTTAAAAAAAGGCACACTCTAACTGAACAATGGAATTTAAAAATAAAAAAAATTATAAACAACAGAAAAAAAAGAAATTTAAAAATTATAATGTACTTACATCCGTGTAAAAATATAAACCCTTTACAAAAACAAAAAAGGAATCAACTTTATTTTAAATGAGTAAAATACACACTCACAAAGTTGAAAGTACAAAAATTGATATCAGTAACTTTATTTTTAAACTTCAATATAATTGCGTATTTGTTGTAATAATAACAATGTTCGGCGCGACAGACCATTGCGGTCCAAGGCCTAACTTCTCGCGACCATTTGTGCTGCGCATGTTAATTTTTAGACACAAATGGAAGGGACCTATAATTTAAGGCCGGATCCGAACGGCGAATTGAGAAGCTTTCCGTGACAAGGTATTACTCTCGGAACGTTTGTCACCCATTCGCGAGAGATGGAACACCGTGAAAAATACTTTTGGTGGCACTGGAATTCGAACCTGAACCTCCTGCTCAGCAGCCATGTGCACTTCTACTGAGCCACGGTGCCCACATTTATTGTAGCACACTTGAATTATATTTAAGAACTGTTTTTATATTTAACAGATTTGTGTTTATATACACAATTCTTACAATAATTATCCTCAATATAAGGAAGGGATGAATAAATATGTATGTATACATTATAAGGTAAAAGTAATTAGTAGTAATAAGTGTTCATGTGTCTTGCAGTGGTACGGATTTATTGACACGACTGCTCTTATTTGGTTTTTACCAGCATATGCTAAAAATACATACATTGAATTTGTATATATACATTAGTAGGTAAAAATAATTAGTAGGTAATAAAGTTCGTGTGTTCTGCAGCGCACAAATTTGGGTTTTACCAGAATACCCATACATATACAAAATGTGCAAAAGGTAGAAAAAATAATTAGTAGGTAAAAAAAGTTCATGTGTGCCGCAGTGCTACATAGTTCCTTTTTAGACAGCTACACATATTTGGGTTTTAGCAGCATATGTAAAACAGACAATTCATCAGGTATACATATATTTTATGACATCGTGTTTACCAAGAAATGTAAAACATGTAATTACAATATTATAATTTTTCCTTTTAGTTGACTGTATTACAAAATTTTACAGTTGTTATCTGTGTAGAAATATAAAAACTCTTCACATATTTAAAAAATATTAGGCACGCATTAGACACGTCTGTAATGTATTCTTTATACAACGTTTCAATTGATCTTTAGATAGATGAAAGTGAAGGAGTATTGGCAATGCCTTCTAACCACAACTTTTTATTTCATCCACCCCGAAAACTATAGAATCGACTCTAATACTAATACTATCTTACACTAATATCAGTCTTCCCCCCCTCAGCTATCGACCCCATCACCCTAGAGCTGTCTTACCATCACCATTCAACTCAGCGACCCCGAAAACCATAGAATCGACACTAACATCGGTCACCCCCCCCCCCCTGCATCCGTTATCGACCCCATCCCCCTAGAGCTGTCTTACCATCACCATTCAACCCAGCGACCCCGAAAACCATAAAATCAACACTAACATCGGTGTTTGATTCCACATAGTAAATAATATGTATACCAAGTTTGGTTGAAATTGGTCAAGGCGTTCCAGAGCTAGTTAGGCACAAATATATATACAAATATACAAATAAATTCTCTACTTTATATATATAGATGTAAGCTGTGTCATTGATTAGAAAAAAAAATATAGGTGTGGGCATAACACGACTTTCTTTTACGGACGAGGCCGGAATCTTCAGTAAATGTATATTATAGATCACACCGTACTATAGTGACTGTGTGCGCTATGTGTAGCGCTTCTTAACAAGTTGGGTTGTTTTTATTTTTAACCATAGAGCACGCAGTGCTTCGCATGTGTTTTTTTTACCATTTATAGTGGAATTCAGTATACTCTTGGTTATTAGAGGATTTACAAATAAAATTTAATTTTTATTGTTAATTTATTTATTTACGAGCAAATATTAGGTACATGGAATTATGTATGTAGAATTTCGTCACCAATATCCGCAGCGGAGAGAATACCAAAGTTCGCCATGAAAATAGGAATATTGGATTATATATTGAACCAAAAACCGGGAGATATCGAAAATCAGTCTACAAATTGGCGAAAGTATTTTTTTCCAGAAGAAAGGTTATTCCTCACATAAAGGTAAGATAGAACTTATTTTTGTTTAAACCTTGCATGCAGGTTGCATGTAAAAATAATACTAATGGAAAGTGCCCACTGAGTCATTTTGTTGTAGTTTACCATTTTTGGAATATATATCCCTACTAATATTATAAATGTGAAAGTAGCTCTGTCTGTATGTCTGTTACCTTTTCACGGCTAAGCGGCTGGACCAATTTGTAAAAGCCCGGGAATTATTATAGGAACCTGGAAAATTGGAACATTTGGCAAAACCTTGGAAAATTCGGTAAACACTGACAAAATGCCGTTTTCCATGGGATTTATGTATTAACTCGCTGTGGTTTCAATGGGGGATCAGTCAGTTGAGTTGGGTCAGTACGGTGTGAGGGGCGGCCAGACAGCGCCGGTTATTTTGGCTCTTTGTGGGTCTAAATGGTGTCTTGGGGGTGTTGGTCGTCGGATCGTTGTCTGCGGAGTTCCCGGGAAAAGCCAGTATATATGTATAAATTAGTTGTATTCGATAAAAAACTTTTTTAACTTTTATTTAGTCGTTGGACTGAGTGTTTTAATGGTCAGAAAGCAACTAATTGGAATACGTAAAATAATTTCTTTAAGACTAAACTAGCACTAAGCCTACTTTTTCTAAATCAGCGCCTTGTGCGGATATCATATATCGGACGATATGCCTTAGTGCAATGCCAGCGACTCAGCCGTCAGCGCTATTGAGCAACATTCGTAATTTCTGCTGATGATGCATAACATTTTTCGTTTTAATTACCAGCAATTGTGTGGCTGGTGGATGCGATAACGGATTCGTTAACTTATATATATATACTAGCTTTTCCAGGGCGCTCTGCCAACCGCACACATCTCCGACTTGCCCTCACTACCACGGCAGGGTGTTCTATTTGCCTATTGAGTATATGAGGACATTGAGGCATATTCTGTGAAAGTTTCAGCTCAACCGGCTGTCTAGTTTTTTGAATTTTAATGTCGTATTACAAACGAATAGACTTACTTTTATATATATATAGCACACAGTCATTATGTTCGTAGAGCACAGGAACAGCGCAGCATACAGCACACAGTCATTATGATGACCGACCGTTTTGTTCGCCACGAAATAATAATAACATTCGGCGCGCCAACGCCTAGTTTCTCGCGACCATTTGTGTTGCGCATGTATATTTTTCGACACAAATGGAAGGGACCTACAATTTAAGGCCGGATCCGAACAGCGAATTGAGAAGCTTTCCGTGACAAGTTTTTACTCTCGGAACGTTTATCACCCATTCGCGAGAGATGAAAAAGACTTTTGGTGGCACTGGGATTCGAACCACGAACCTCCTGCTCAGTAGTTAAGGTTTCAACCGGGAGGCTTTGCAAAAAAAAACACAATTAGTTTTGGGCAGCGTAACGCTGTATTCAAATTTATTCACAAGACTTCGATTCTGAAAGTTTTACATGGTGTTTACATTTTATGCTTACTTTGCAATACAAATTTTATGGGCAAGTGCATTGATTGATTTGAGGTGAACAAAGTGTAATTTGATAAATGCGAAATAAGGATAATTTAAAAGTATGCAAGGTATGATACAAGGTAAACAATATGTATAGGTGCTGGGCTGTTATGGGTACGTAACTCGCGCATTTCCAGTGAGCCACGGCACCCACGAAAGGCCCTTATGTTAAAACGGTACAACATAAAGCCTATGGTTACTCTAAAATTTAATTTTAAATATCGTTGAAAGAATTTTTTAAATCGACCTAGTATTTTCGAAGATAACCTCATACACACAAACTAAATTTTTCCTCTTTATAATATTAGTATAGATGTGGCGCCGTGCCTCAGTGGATAAGTGCATGGCTGCTGAGCAGAAGGTTCGTGATTCGAATCCCAGTAACACCAAAAGTATTTGTGCGCAAAAATAAACATACATAACCCAAATGTTCGCGAGAAACTCTGCCTTGGAACGCAACGGTAGGTCGCGCGGAATATTATTATTATTATGTATTGTGGAATACAAGGATTTATTTTTGTGATGTTTCCACTTTTGGTCGTATTTATCAATATGTCTATTCAATATTCGGTACTGGAAATAATAAATCTAATCGACGTACCTTATACTATCTCGCATCATTCACACCCCTCCAAGTTCTCTCCTCTTTCTTTCTAGTTGTTTCAATATGGGTTGTGGGATATAACGATTGACATACGATTGTGATTTTTTCTGTTGTCTTTACATTTAATTAATTAATTTTTTTTCGTAGTCCTAAACGTATTCTTAGAATAAGTTTTTGAAATTAAAGATCAAAATGTTGACTCATTGTTGTTAATTGTTTGGCTATTGTTGTAACGTGTGTACTATATTCTTTATGCCTTAATATATTTGAATATATCAAAGCGGTTGCAGTACCTTTTAGTATAAGTGAGTGTATTAATTAAAAGTGTTGCCTAAGAATTGTTTTAATCTGCACATTATTGTTAACTCTTCAAAATTGTTAACACGATTAACGTTGGACTAATATTCGTTTAAATACTTTTTTGTATATTAAAACGGATGCGGCATACATATGTATTATATACCTTTTAATACTGAATGTAAAATAGTAGGGTGTCTTTCAAAACTATCCTCGAGACTACCAACTTGTGGTGTATCTCCTGGCAGGATGGCTATGTAATGTAATGAGTTATATGATGGCTGGACTTGTGTAATTTATTTTGGTGATCTATATTGTTTTGACGTGACAACGTCTCACTCCAAGGTTTAAGAGGGTACATGTTCAAAAACTCAAATGTTAAATGTCACTATCTAACAGCTGTTAAGTTACGTTTTTAACAGATGTTAAGTAACGATTTTTTAACAGATGTTAAGTTACGTTTTTAACAGATGTTAAGTTACGTTTTTAACAGATTTTAAGTAACGTTTTTTAATATCCAATGGGATTTGGTCATGAGGAACTAGAGTTTTTGAACAAAGCAATTTATCAAGCGATTCGCATGAAATTCGGAATGTAGGACTAATATGTGACTATAGGACTTGTTCCTATGGAAATTCTGGGACCTGGCCAATAGGGTCTGGGATTTTTGGAACCAAGCCATTTCTCAAGGGATTCGTATGAAACTCGTAATGTAGGACTAATATGTGACTATAAGACTTGTTCCTATGGAAATTCTGGGATCTGGCCAATTGGGTCTGGGATTTTTGGAACCAAGCCATTTCTCAAGGGATTCGTATGAAACTCGGAATGTAGGACTAAGATGTGACTATAAGATTTCTTCCTATGGAAATTCTGGAATATGATCATTATTGTCTGGAATTTCTGGAATAAAGCAATTTCTCAAGCGATTGAAATGAAATTCAGAATGCAGGACTAATATGCGGATATAAGACTTCTTCCTATGGGAATTCTGGAGAATGATCATTATGGTCTGGAATTTCGGGAACTAAGCAATTTCTCAAGCGACTCGTGCCTTTTAATTTAATCGTAATATTGGCCACAACGTCAAAGAATTTCACTCCAACCGCGCGTAAAGATTACACGCACATATTTTTTTAAAAGCTCTTACTACTGCATTACTATGTTTGTGCAGTGATATGATACATTTAATATGTACCCACCTCACAATAAATTGTTATGAACATTTAAATCAGCTTATAAATTATTTATTCGTTGTATGTGATGTGATTGATGATCATGTATGTGGTTTCAATAACATACAATCAAGCAGAGCAGAACGAAACAAACATATGCAGTAGTAGGCTGCGGTCAAGAATTCAGCCGCTGCGCAGTTTATGCTGCATGTTGGTCAAAAATTCACTTTTCAGCCAATGCATTAAAGAAAAATCGACTGCGCAGTTTACGCAGCTACTTAAAATGGGATGCAAATAGCAAAATGTAAATGTCAAATTGTCGCCCTACAAGCAGACTGTAAGTCGGTTCAAAATATAGCAGCAATTTCGTGCATACTGACTGCCTGCCATTTTTTTGTGCAGCACAAGCTGCGAAGCTACTTAATTCTTTACCACAGCCGTAGTGATAGTATAGTCTCTGTTCCTTTTCCTATCAGTGCTCTGCTCTGCTCTTTATATCAACATTGTGAGTGAGTGCTTTCGTGTTTGGTCGTGTAACAGAAAACAATACTACTATAAGTTACAGAAATAAGAGAACAATGCAAAAGAAATTTAATGAGAAATAATTGGCCTGCATGTTTGAAAAGCGACAATCTTACCATACCATTTCGAAGTATGGGCAGCATTACTCAGTACTTACTACACTCCTCTACTAATTTAATTTAAAACTACTCAAATTTTTTATGAGTTAAAACCAAAAGCTGCATTACTGTGTTTGGGCAGTAATATGTAATATGCAGCAACTTCACAGTTAGTGGTTATGAACATTTAAATCAGCTTATAAATTATTTATTCTGTTGTATGTGATGTGATTGATGATCATGTATGTGGTTCCAATAACAAACAATCAAGCAGAGCAGAACGAAACAAACATATGCAGTAGTAGGCTGCGGTCAAGAATTCAGCCGCTGCGCAGTTTATGCTGCATGTTGGTCAAAAATTCACTTTTCAGCCAATGCATTAAAGAAAAATCGACTGCGCAGTTTACGCAGCTACTTAAAATGGGATGCAAATAGCAAAATGTAAATGTCAAATTGTCGCCCTACAAGCAGACTGTAAGTCGGTTCAAAATATAGCAGCAATTTCGTGCATACCGACTGCCTGCCATTTTTTTGTGCAGCACAAGCTGCGAAGCTACTTAATTCTTTACCACAGCCGTAGTGATAGTATAGTCTCTGTTCATTTTCCTATCAGTGCTCTGCTCGCTCTTTTTTAATTAACATTGTGAGTGAATGCTCTCGTGTTTGGTAACAGAAAACAATACTACTATAAGTTACAGAAATAAGAGAACAATGCAAAAGAAATTTAATGAGAAATAATTGGCCTGCATGTTTGAAAGCGACAATCTTTCCATACCATTTCGAAGTATGGGCAGCATTACTCAGTACTCACTACATTTCTCTACTAATTTCATTTAAAACTACTCAAATTTTTTATGAGTTGAAACCAAAAGCTGCATTACTGTGTTTTTGGCAGTAATATTCAATATGCAGCAACTTCACAGTTAGTGGTTATGAACATTAAAATTCGCTTATAAATAATTTATATATAATGTGATGTGATGATGATGTATGTGATGAGCTACGGTGCAAGTCGTAGGACTTGTATTTAGTATAGAAATTTTTAACGTGACAACGTCTCACTACAAGGGGTGCATGTTCAAAAAGTCAAATGTTAAATGTCCACTGTTGTGATCAACAGAATGCTCACAGCTCACACTGTTGTGCTCACTGTTAATGTTTTATTATCAAGAAGGCGTACCGTACTTGAAAATTTGAGAATCGCCTAGAGAAGACTATATTTAGAAATATTCATTTCAGTGTCGTTTGGCATTTTGTGCATAAAAGTTTGAATGGTTTTTGCATTTTTTAATTATTATAAAAAGTATTACAGTAATTTATTTTTTGTTATTTACATTAAACAATATTTCCTTGTATTGCAGATATTAGCTTTAATATATTTAAGTAATAATCTTCTACAAAAAATCATTTTAAACACAGATTTTCACAAAACGAAATCCCATCTTTCCGAATTATAATCGTTTAATTCATATTATCTATATATATTAACTATAAACATCCCTTTTTACTGATAGTTTACTATATATAAATAAGGAAAAAAAATATAAAAGATAATTTTTAACAGCTCTTACTTCTCCTACTACTATCGACGCAACTGCATTACTATGTTTGTGCAGTGATATGATATATTTAATATGTACCCACCTCACAATAAATTGTTATGAACATTTAAATCAGCTTATAAATTATTTATTCTGTTGTATTTGATGTGATTGATGATCATGTATGTGGTTTCATAAAATCAAGCAGAGCAGAACGAAACAAACATATGCAGTAGTAGGCTGCGGTCAAGAATTCAGCCGCTGTGCAGTTTATGCTGCATTTTGGTCAAAAATTCAATTATCAGCCAATGCATTAAAGAAAAATCGACTGCGCAGTTACTTAAAATTGGATGCAAATAGCAAAATGTAAATGTCAAATTGTCGCCCTACAAGCAGACTGTTATTCGGTTCAAAATATAGCCGCAATTTCGTGCATACCGACTGCCTGCCATTTTTTGTGCAGCACAAGCTGCGAAGCTACTTAATTCTTTACCGCAGCCGTAGTGATAGTATAGTCTCTGTTCATTTTCTATCAGAGCTCTGCTCTGCGTACCGTACTTGAAAATTTGAGAATCGCCTAGAGAAGACTATATTTAGAAATTTTCATTTCAGTGTCGTTTGGCATTTTGTGCACAAAAGTTTGAATGGTTTTTGAATTTTTTAATTATTATAAAAAGTATTACAGTAATTTATTTTTTGTTATTTACATTAAACAATATTTCCTTGTATTGCAGATATTAGCTTTAATATATTTTAGTAATAATCTTCTACAAAAAATCATTTTAAACACAGATTTTTTTTATATAAAAATGAAGCTAAATTTAACATTATAAAAATGCCAGTCTCTCAGTCAAAGAAGAGATGTTCGATCGTAAGTTGGATGTCTGCCACTGAACAATGAATCTACCATCGACCATTGAGTAAACCATCAAATATCATACATGGCATTAAGCATCGGTTCAAAGTAATTATTCGATCATTTACAGAAATAAGAGAACAATGCAAAAGAAATTTAATAAGAAATAATTGGCCTGCGTGTTTCAAAGTGACATTCTTACCATACCATTTCGAAGCATGGGCAGCACTTCTCACCACTTTTCTCTTCTAATTTAATTTAAAACTACTCAAATTTTTTATGAGTTGAAGCCAAAAGCTCCATTACTGTGTTTGGGCAGTAATATGCAATATGCAGCAACTTCAAAGTTAGTGGTTATGAAGTATGAACATTAAAATTAGCTTATAAATAATTTATATATAATGTGATGTGATGATGATGTATGTGATGAGCTACGCTGCAAGTCGTAGGACTTGTTTTTAGTATAGAAAAAATATATTTTTAATATATCCGTCCGTGTTTATGTCCTACAGACAATAAGATATTTGTTTTCTTTTCTTTCGTCCCGGACAGACGTTGTCACGCTCAAAACCCACGGCCGTGTCTTCGACACAGCCTACCCCGCTCTTTTCTTAATTCTATTTGGTAGTTTTTTGTTGTTGGGTAGTGTGTGTATATTTTTGTGTATTTTTATTTATAGTTACATGGTGAATACGTCTTTATGTTGCGGGTTTACTTGAAGGTAGGTCTCGATATTTTGTGTACTAATTTAGATGTAGGCGCCGTGGCTTAGTGGATAAGAGCATGGATTTCTGAGCAGGGGGTTCGTGGTTCGAATCTCAGTAACACCAAAAGTATTTTTCACGGTGTCCCACTTCTCTCGAATGGGTGACAAACGTTCCGAGAGTAATAAACTTGTCACAGAATGCTTCTCAATTCGCCGTTCGGATCCGGCAATAAATTCTAGGTCACCTCCATTTGTGTCCAAAAATGAAGATGCTCAACACAAATGGTTGCGAGAAGCAAGACCTTGGACGGCAATGGTCTGTCGCACCAAATATTATTATTAAGGGTAGTTCTTATATAACAACAATACTATTTTATTATTCCACTAATAACAAAAAAAAAGCAAAGTTCAAGAGCACCATTTGAATAATTTGAATAACATTCATCCATTTGCTTGTTACGATAGTGTCAAGTAGCTAGATTTTTAAGACGAGAAATTTACAGATTGATATATCAGTTCAGAAATGTTGAAAATTAAAATTAATGTCCAAATCTCAGAAATGACACTCTTCCAGAAAAAGATTACTATATTTATTATTACTATGAAATGACAGTTATGACATTTTTGCATGAGCGTTGAAACTATTAACAACATTTTTTACTGTTTTATAATTACTCGTAAGTTTCAGCTACTTATCTAACATACCCGGTAGGTAACTGAATCTTAAGTTGATTGGCTAATTATTTTTAATTTAATTTGCATATCTGTGTGAGCAACTTCGAATTGGAAATAGTTCTCATCGCATATTAAAAATGAATTAGTTAGCTATGCAGTATTTAAAAAAACTGCCAAATTTAGTTCATTTTCAAACGTGACTGACTGACTGACTGAGATGAATAAAGTGGAAATAAGAATAAGAATAAAGCCAAATTCTATTGCCTATTAAAACAAAAACGATAAATAAATGTCTTACGTGATTTACTGGAGCAGGACAGAAATAAAGTAGCCTGACAGTTGGTAAATCAGCGCTTAGTGGTAATTAAAAATGATCCCACAACGTTAATTAGTTGACTTAAAAGCTTGTCACAAGATAGAATTAATATAGTATCTTATTTTTCTTTAATAAGGTACTCCCCTTCGGTGCGAGACATATTTCTGTGAAAAGATTTTATTTTAATTAATCAACATTGACAAAACCATATTTTTAATTTGTTTTAAGTTTTCAACTTAACTTTGCTTACTGGTCAACTTAGTGTACGCAGTACTATGCTCTGAACAAAATCGCGTAAAAAATTTCTTCCTCGTTTTGTTTTGTTTCAATAAAAGCTTTCATGTCCCGCTTTTGTATATTATAGTAACAATAGTAACAGCTAAAGTCGACTTATTGAAATTACTTGTAAATTAAAAATTAATATCAGCATATGTCGACTTCAGCTTTACAGAGATGCCGATTAAACGAAGTCAACTGTTTTGTCAGATCAGTTGGGACGGAAGAATATTAAGACTTTTGTGCGAAAATAAGCACTAAATGGTTGAACACCTTGTCGAACCGTTCAGACCGGACGTCAGTCTTAAAAAGGCGTCAATTTATTCTGTTCCTATTCCGTTAAGTGGGCATAACTAATGTGTCTCTTCTCTTTCTACAATTCCTTCTTTCCTAAAGCAGCCGTAATCAATAAGTAGTCCTTCTATCTTAGACGTAAGCTATCTTTTATTCAATAGTTGTAAGTCATTAGTAGGAATCATGAAAGTAGGACATATGTATTTTAAGCAACACATAAACACCAAAGAAGGAGCCGAAAATGATGGATGACGGATTTGTGGTGTAAGATGAGTCAAAGATTTACTTCAAGTCAATGCCTGCCTGGTATAGAAAAAACCGTAAAGGGATAAACCACCAAACTACGTACGAAGAATAAAGTAAACAGAGATTGTCAACATTTATAGATGCTGTACCCACCAGGTCATGCAGCCACACCAGAAAATTAAAATAAGCTTCAGAGCCATCACCAGGTCTAAAGTGGTCAAAATCACAGCTCCTAAAACAGTTACAACTACTTTTACAAATGATTCTCCACAATCAGTGGCCAATCAATTAGAAGTCACATATTCAGCACCAGCCCGAGGTGCATGCAATGGCACCATTTGAACTTCAACTTCATGTCTAACATAACTATTTTTCCAAAATGCCCAACAGTTAGCCAGATACCGCTCCAGTGTAACATCACAATCAAGATTCAAAACTACAGCGTCAGTAAGAGTGTCGTCAAAATAACCACTGTCGACCGATACGTCAGCAGCGACAGAAACAATTCGGGCCACACACACAGACACTCTATCAATCATCGCTGCAACATATTTCGGCGCCACTTATAAACAACTGGCCTTATAAAGCCGCAGTTCTCATATGTGTAAAATCCAGCACTTATGATAACAAGGCGACAACGAAGTAGCCATAAATTATTTCTCCAGCTTTAGTCACGAATCACAGTTTCAGGACCAGTTTAAGTTCCATCGCAAATACCATCTCAACTTCAACTTCTTGAACGTAATTAACTACAGACCCTAAGTTAGCCACTTAGCGCTTATGTTACCAAACCATTAAAAATTGGTTTTCCAGCATCTGTGACCAATTCAACAAGAATCAAAATTCCAGTGCCGGTCAGAATGTCATCGAAATTACCGCAGTTCATCGAATCGACAGCAGCAGCAGCAATCGGTGACTGGTCCGTCACCCTGCAACAACGTCCGTTGTCAAGTATAATCAACTGGCCTTATAAAGCCACACCTCTCATGTGACAAACAGCCAACATTTCTGGTCATAATCCGTCAACAAAGAAAGTTACAAATAATTTCTCCAGCTTAAGTGGCCAATCCATTAGGATTCACAGTTTCCACCAGTCAGAGTTTAATCGCAAATACCATTTCAACTTCATCTTCATCATTATCGTCAAAATCATTAGAGACCAACCTATCAAGATTCACAGCTCCAGCGCTGGTAAGAATGTCATCGAAATTACCACAGTGCACCGACTCGCAGAAAGCAAAATTCCGTCGCCAATAGTTGGTGATGTTGCAAGGGTGGCAACGTCAACAACAATGTCACTCTGATGGTCATCGATTCAGCACCGCCAGTTAGAGTGTCATCAAAAATACCACAATCAATCGAGTTTTTTTCTAACAACAATCGCTCTGTATCGCAACAACAGTCTCTTTATCCTATCGTCCGTCGTTAGATTTAAAGAACTGACTGCTAATACTGCCAAACAAACTCAAAGTCGATACTGCGAAAAACCTCGATGGGATGTTAACTACTTTACACAATGGGAGAGCAAACTGCAATGCCATCAGTAGGTAGGGGGCAGTCACAATCATACTTGCCTAACCAGTTACAACAATAGTTACAAATTTTGTCACCAGCATCAGTGACCAATCCATTAGGATACACAGCTTCAGCAAAAGTCAACCTTTTCAACGTCAACTTCATCCCTGTCAACATTATTCACAACAGGCCTCAAACACCATCGTCAACCGATTCGTCGGTAACAAAATTCCGGCGCCAATTGCTGTTACAACTCCAGCCACTGCATTCAACGTCACTACCACAGCCTACATCGCTGCAACATCATCCGTCGTCAAACAACTGCAAACAGCACCATCTACCATCCCAAACACCATACTGCATTTCCAAAATCAATTGTTAAATTTTTAGTATGTATATAATGAAAGAAAAATTAAAACAAAAAATTATTTATAAAGAGAAAAATCAATAAATCAAAAAAAAAATCTAAAAAAAATAATTAAAATATTTAAAAAACAAACAAAAACAAATGATCTTAGTTCGAGGAAACCAAATCAAAATATAAAAAAAGACAACCGAAAAATGTGACACAAAATGACGCTTAGTTATAATAATAGCCCATAAGTTATTCATAGTTTGAAGTGAAAAATTTATAAATCCAATGTTACTACGGCTTTTCCTTTATCCTTCAGCGGTAGCTTATACGCCGTGCTTTCCCTTCTTACCTTTCTATCTTTCTGCGGTAATTAGTTATATCTTAGCCGTAAGCTTTGCAGTAGTTTTAATTTATTAATTATTTTTAGAACTTGTTTGATGAATAATTAATTTATGATAGGTTTGTATAATTTAGACATATAAATAAAACTGAAATAAAGTTTAAGTTTGTAATAAAAACAACATAAAAAAACCATCACAAACAATATTAATTGGTATTCCAAATCAGAAAACAAGTCTTTAATTTTGTAATTAAAAGAAGATAAAAAAATTTGATTGATAACGAAAAAAAATAATAGTTTTTGTTATATCTTATACATTGTAAATAATATAAAAATATCTTTATATAAAAATTAATTTTTTTGTATAATATACAATTTCCGTTGTTAACAAAAAACTTAGCATTTTAAATAAAAACAAAATAAAATCTCTTAAAATTAATATTACAAACAAAATAAATAATTAAGCAGTCAATAACAATGTTTAAAAAAAAATTTATTTTATCTAACTTATTGTAAATAATGTAAAAAATAATAAATAAAAATTAAATTTGGTATGTTATATTCAATTTATGTATTACAAACGTTTTCAAATAAAAACAAAAAAAAAATAAATAATTAAAAAAAATAAAAAATTAAAACCTTAAAATCAAATAAAAAAAATTTTTAATAACTACACAAAATTTGTAATAATTTTTTATCAAAATTGTGGCTTGGTATTTCCGGCGGAAAATTAATTTCTCCGTTTAAAACGAATCGAAAACGGTAAGTTAAACTTCGAACGGAAGAAGAAATGTCATAGCATAGTACCATAGTATTGCGGTTGAGATGGGTTTTGGAACAATCTAGGGTTAAGCTAGCTATGCCCTCTGATTATTGAAGTGCGTGCTTGATAGACTGTTCTATATCGGATAACCGTTCGTTAGGGCGTAGTTTTTATATAAAACTAGCTGAAATATCAAGCATTGCCTGGCTGCCCTCACTACACTGTCCCAACTACACTATTCCCTCCCAACTGACCACCAAGATAGCCCTACTCCAAGACCCACCTTAAGACACCGCAAACACACTTCCTCCACATACGAGCAGTCCGTGACTTTTTGAATGAAACACAGGTTCTCGGATAAAAAATCATTCTATTTTTCAACGAAGTCTCCTTTGAGCTCTATACACTTTGTCCAGCGTTTCTCCAATTTTTTATCCCTTCCAAAAAGAAAGATTTGTCGAGTCATCAAAATAAGTATTTGTTTGTGAGATGATTTTATCGTTGGAGTCAAATCTCTTTCCGCCGAGCCATTTCTTCAGGTTTGGAAACCAGAAACAGTCACTTGGGGCTAAATCCGGAGAATTTGGTGGATGAGGGCGCAATTCGTAGCTCAATTTAATGATTTTTGCCATGGTGACTACACACACGTGCACCCGTGCATTGTCTTGATGGGACATCACTTTTTTATTCGATAAATGTGGTCGTTTTTGCTTCAAATCAATATTGAATCTGTCTTCGCCGGTGACAAAAAAAACTCTGGCCATGACCTTGTTGGCCGACAGACCCACCTTGGCTTTCTTTCGCGCAGGTTCTCTCGGTGAAACCCACTGTCTTGACTGTTCCTTGGTCTCTGGTGTGTTGTGATGGATCCATGATTTGTCCACGATTACGAAACGGCATAAAATCTCGTTCGGATTGTGGCTGAACATCGCCAAACACTCCTTTGAAGTGGTCATACACAAAATTCACTTTTTTCCTTTTTCGTTAAATTCACGAGGCTTTCAATGGCTGTCAAACACAAACTAAATGACGCAGTTTATTAAAATGTTAACAGGAGTCAACTGACAGATGGATGTTGACGGGAGCAGTGTCGCCCTTTCAGTTAAGAGGAGGAAAATTCAAAAAGTCACGGACTTATTCACCCTCCGTCGTATTTCACGTCTTTCTATCAAATCTTTGAGTCTTTGAGTCAATATCATTCAAACTATACATAGCCACCCACCATGTAAACCTGCTCAACCTCAAGTTTTAGCCATACCGGATAAACGGTGTTCGATGGAATCGCGAACAGAAATACAGACAAACTTTTTTTTTTATACAGGGTGTCTCCTAATTCGTCAGGGATCATTTGGAAAATGATTCTTGGGTATATTCTAAGAAAAAAATCGTTTTAGCTCCAATGTTGACATCAGTTTTCTCGAATTTAAGAAGAAGCTTACTTTGTTGTGTAGCCTGAGCTATGTTAACGGAAATTGCTCTGTTAACTAACGATATTTAAGACTTTGTTTTTAGAAAAAATACCAGCCTTTGTTACTGCGTTTAAATAAAGTTGATATCTTATTTGAGTCTTCAGATATCCAACTTCTATACCTTGTGAGGACCAAAATTCTTGTGGCTGAATTTTGTTCACACAAAACATGCCATATACTTTTTATACGAATTCGGGTGCACTCTGTATCCACGCAGTGCAGCCCACAAACGGATATGAAAGTAAAATGACAACAGCAACATCACGCCACCGGACTGGCCAATCACATCGCAGCACGTTACTTAAAGATTTTGCAACGAAAAATGGTATAAAAGGGCGAGCACGCAGGCGATCGCTCTCTTGGCCGCTTTCTCTAGTTGGCATTGCGCTACCTGGATCACGCCTCGGTAAGTGCTAGAAAATTTAATCTACATAAATACAACCTTGCCTTGCATTTCGCAGTCGAAGTCAGTTACATATTCGCTGTCGGCGTCACTACTCATCCGCTGCTGACGTCTTCTCCATATTCTATATCGACGTCACTACTCATCCGCTGCCGACGTCCTTAGAATATCGCTGCCGACGTCGTCTACCTGCATTCGTCAATTCTTGCCATCGTACAACGTAACATCACTGTGTGGTTGCCCCGCAGGTCTTACGCTGGTACATCTCAGCATATCGCTGCTGACGTCGTCCACTGCATCTGTCACAATTCTTGCCGACGTACAACGTCACTTGAAGCGCGCGCTCACGCATCGCTCAGGATTCACGCTTGTCTCAGGCTTAAGCTTATGCATCGCCTAGGGCGCACGCTCGTCATCAGGTTCACGCCCAGAAATCGCTTAGGATTGACGCTCGTCTTAGTTTCACGCTCACGCATCGTTCAGGCTAGCGTATCGGTAAACCAATACATTATAAGCAATAAGGAAAATAAAGAAAATAATTCAAAGAGTCACCAAATAGAAATTTTATTGTAATGACCCCTTACCTCTGAACCCTGGTCACGCTGAGTTTACCCCGGCTGGGAAAACTCCTTTACAACCTGTTCCAGTTTTCCTGCCTATGCTAATTTTTGATTTTGAGATCCATTTTCTCCAGAAAATGTGTAATAAATATAACGTTTTACTAATTTTTTCTTATGGACGTAACAATAATGAAAATAAAAATCAACAACAAGTTTTCGGAAAAACCTATAGATTTTCCGATAATTGGGAAAAGCTGCTGCAGGTAAAATTTTTAGAAAAGGGTTTTTTTGCTTTACGATCCAAATGCTATTTATTTTATGTGTGTACTAAAACAGTTATAACAGGTGCCCAAAGTGTCCTCCTTGGCACTTATGTGCCTCTTACAAGTTGCAAGCGACATTGATATTTGATACTGTTCTCTTTGCATACGCTGCTGCTCATACTTTTCACGAAGTGGAATAAAACCTTCTATACAGAAAGCCCAACTGTACGCATACTAGTGCTGTGAAAAAATAACAAAAGCAGCTGTATTTGTATTATGTGAATATAGTGTAGAAACAATAAACAGACGCATTTTATGAAATGGCTAACTGAAGAGAGGGAGAAACGTAGGTTGTAGCAGACAGAAACATTTTTATGGATTTCTTTCTTTCATTGATTACCAATACATCTAATAATGTTAATTTTTAAGCATGGATCTATCAATTAGAAAAAGAGACATTTATCAATAACCAGTTCTTGAGCACTTAAGCGTTGTAATGAATCAGACAGTGGTTTGTTGACGATTCCTATTTATCAACTCGTCCGCTGGAAGACATGGTCGAACCGGGCGCACGCGTTTAATCCAGCCATGCTCGTCGGCAACCGGGGTGGGATCTTGGTTGTCCCATGACTTCCTCCATTATCAAAAAATAATCCGCGTGCTACAAAATAAAACCAAAGCTAGAAAAATTACAACGAGATAGAAGGAGAGAGATAGAGACGGAAGCTTGGCCCTGATGACTTGACGCCTGGGGAGAGACTGTGGGAAGCGTATCCTACAACGCCACCCACCCACTTTCTTAACCCACCCTACCATTGGTCCCGATGTCCTTGGGACCCCCTTGTTTTCTTAAGCCACCGTTGACCCAGGGATTACCTGTGCCGGGAGGACAAAAGATAATGAAGTACTATACACACATTTTCAACCCTTTAACAACTTATTTATTTCCATCGATTTCAATGACGATATTCAAATGCCTCGTAATTCAAAGCAAAAAAAAACCATATTATCGGTTTGAAATTTTACAATCCTTAATGGGAATTACCATATCGAGTCGAATCTGTCAAACAAAACAAATTTATAAACGATTCAAAATACATTTATTCTAGACTAGCCGTTCCCGGGCGCTTTGCTACCCGCCCACTGACGCCACGCCCACTGACTCCACGCCCACTTACACCCGCGTTTCCCGGCTGCCCCATCCCACTGACCCCGCCCACTGACCTCCCGCCCACTGACGCCACGCCCACTTACCCTACCACTCCCCAATAACTAACCAACTCATCAATCCAGAAAACTATAGAATCTACACTTATACAGGCAAAAAATTTACACTTGTTCGAATATTCTTTTTATGAAGATTATATACAGGGAAAACTACATTTTCCACCCCAGCGCCACCTATCGGGTCCAAATTTTGTCAACAAGTTTCTTTTTATTTAAATATTATATGGTGTGAATTTGAGCCAAATCGTTCCATAATTAAGAATTTTCGAAAAAAAACGACACCAGCGCCACCTATCGGGTCAACGACTTTCTTTTTATTTAAATATTATATGGTGTACATTTGAGCCAAATCGTTCCATAAATAAGAATTTTCAGAAAAAAACGGTACCAGCGCCACCTAGCGGGGCTGAATTCACCTTTTAAACCTTTTCTGGACTTCCACAAATAATTTAAGACCAAAATTAGCCAAATCGGTTCAGCCGTTCTCGAGTTTTAGCCAGTCTAACGCACAGCAATTGATTTTTATATATATTCTAGATTATAAGAAAGATTTAATCTACTGTCAAAAAAAATACTTTATGATGATTGGGAAGTTAAGTTATCCATCAGAAACATCATTAATTCGGAAGTTAAATCTATTCTTGGGATATACAGCTGATTTACAATTCAAATCTAATAGTAATAACATTATTATCGATTTGAGACTCAAAACGATTAATAAGAAAGCAAGTAATCGATTTTCAAATTTAACTTTGATATTAATACGCAGTGTGAAACGATAGGGAAAGTCAATACGACTAATAAGCATTTATATAATCGATATGGGATTTAAATTTACTTATGCGATTGATATGCAAACTTAAATTTAATAATAGGGAACAAGCTAAACCGATTATAAAGTCTAATATAATCTGTCGAATATTTAATCGATATGAAATTTAAATATAATAATATTACTTATGCGATCGATATGCAAACTTAAATGTAATGTTACGGAACACGGAAAACCGATATGAGAGTTAAATCTAATCTATCGAATATTTAATCGATTTGAAATTTAAATATAAAATATTAAACGATATGAAAAGTCAAAACGATTCAACAGCCGAATGGACTTCGGAGTCCCAAACACTCACAACCTGAAGTAAGCAGACACGCTAAAATGAATAACCAGCATTCGAATAAAGGAGAATCTGAAAATACACTTACTTGTATACGCGTAGATCCGTGCTTCGTCGCCAGCGCTGTCGAGTTGGGCAGAATCCAGGCTGTATTGAAAGAATGTTAATTGGAAATCATAATTTTCCTATCTTAAATTGAGACGATCCGCGCGCCCACCTCAGGCTACCAGGGTTTGGGGACCGTTACAAAATATATAATAATTCTTTTGTTGTTTCCTTTTTTTTTTTGTAATCAAACTACGATAAGGGACTATATAAGAATAAGGTTACGGGATCTGCTGAGGAGGTAGCGAGATCGACTGCTGCCGTTGGCAATTTATAGCTGTTGATAGTAACTAAAGATGCTGGTCATCAAGGATGCTGAGGATAATTTAGAGATGCAATTGGGGACGATTTCATCCAGATTACTCGAATTCAGGCTCTCCTATTCCTCCCCGTTACATAGTCAACGCAATACCGTTAATGCTCACGACCAAAGTTTGACCATAATTTAACAAGTTAGTGACGCGATAACCCTAATACTCCGACCAAAGGGTGTCTACCAGACAACCAAACAGCGCACCAGAGGCGATAGAAGGTGCTATTGGAAACGGGTATTGATTCAGCTTGCGCAGTCGCTATCGAGGGGGTGTGTGGGGGGGGGGCAAGGCTGCCAAAGCGTAACTACAGAACGGTCTGCGCTGCTGTATTTCCCGTTCCGCACAACAGCATTTCTACTGATGGCGCTGCCGCTGACTTTGCTCTTCGGTAGTTGTGACAAATTCTGCCGCTGGACACTTTACGTAGAGTTCACCGTAATTCTTTTTTTTTCTTGCCCTGTACAGTTCAAACGGGTAGAGTACGAATGAAACACTGGGGCTAAACTTCGTAGCACTTATCGGCCACCACGTTTGTAGCTTTCTCTTGAACCATCCTTTTTACAGGTACAAACAAGTACGATATTATTTTATTTTTTTGCACGATAAAGAGCCACGCAAACACAAATGATGTGGGCCACTCGTTAGGTGGAAATTAATTAATGCAACTTTGCGTACTTTGCGTACGTTGCTTGCACTCAAAGGGTATTTCACGACTTTCCACTAAAATTTCATTAGGAATTCGCTTTTTATCAAAAAAAAATTTTCTGCACTTTCGGAATTCTTGCTATTCGCGTAGTCAGTGAATTATTTCCGATTTCTTGCATTCGGTTGCACGCGGCACTTGTTTAAAAAAAACAAATTGAATTTTCCTTTTTTTTCAAGTTTTACCAACTACCGGACAAAATTCTTTGGCGACCGCTTGGTTCAAATAACAGGGACACAATGCCTTTTGCTTTTTCCATTTTTCGCCTCGTAGGTCACAGCAGTGCCAGTACGGGTGAAGGTAGATGACGCTATTCTCTCACCATACGGAGCCAATCAAAAAAGGTCTTTTAAATTTCTTGTTCTACTTTTGGATGTCTACTACATTGACATAACTATGCCGATGCAGGAGCATGTAAGCCTACGTGGCATACCAGCTATGGCTGTTAGCAAGAAATCATGCGATTTCTGGGCCAATCAAAAGGAGTCTTTTAAATTTCTCGACCAGCATTTTGATAACTACTACATTGACATATTTATGTCGGTGCAAGTACGTGAAGTCGGCATTAAGAGCAGCGGTTATTTTTGTTGCAATGCAATTGGAATTCCACTGAACGCATTTCGCGCATAGGGTGGCTCAGATTTATCTGATAACGTTTGACAAAAAAAAATTATTCTTTCTTGTCTTCAGACAAAACAAAAAAAATCTCCCATTACACAACAAATAATAGGACCCGCTTACTTCTTTTGAAGAGTAAGGGTACTATTCTTTGAAAGAGTGGGATACCCAAGCTTAAGTCATTGCCGAATGTCTTTGGCGTGGTAAGTACCCAACAGCTTCCCGGATCTATCTTCTAGAACGTAATAAGTATTACCTTTCTTCTCCCGAATTCGGGCGGGAAGAAATAAGGGGGCCAATTTGGCACAGAACCCTTTCGCGAAATTGCTTTGGGCGAAGTTCCTCCTAAAAATCTCCTGACCTACCCTGAAATCTACGTTGCGGCTTCTAGTGTTGTAAGTGCGAGTATTGGTATCGTGGGCCTGTTGTAGCCTTTCCTGAACCTTTTCCCGAATGTTTCCAAGTTTGTCGTTCAATGGGATAATCACCTGGTGATCCTCTAACAAATTCAGGCTACGCAGCAAGCGATAGTCGGAGGCGTGGTGAATCATATTCAATCCGAACAGGACATAGTACGGAGCAAATCCGATGGACGCATGATAAGAACTACGCAAAGAACAGCTGATGCCACTAAGACTTTTGTCCCAGTCCTTCTGATCGTTCTTAATATATGCGCGTATGGCAGCTATGATAGAGCGATTCACACGTTCGGATGCGTTAGACTGCGGCGAGTACAGGGCCGTGTACACATGTCTTATACCGTATTTAGTAAGAAGTGAATTAAAGATGACTGATTTGAATTGAACGCCGTTATCCGTCACGATTGTCTCGGGAACTCCGAAGGTGCGGAAGATGTAATCTTCCAAATAACAACAGATAGACGTGGCACAAAACTTTTTAAGGGGTTTCAGAAAGTTGTATTTTGAGAGGTGGTCGAGTATTATCAGTATCCCAATAGCACCTGATTTAGATCGAGGATATGGACCTAACAAATCCATGAACAGTCGTTGAAATGGTCGGGCTGATTGTACCAGCTGACCCATAGGTGGACGCAAGACGACATTGGATGGCTTAGTGCATTTACATGTTTCACAATTAGAGATGTATTCCTTGATTTGTTTCGACATATGTGGCCAGAAGAAGTGTCGCTTAATTCGCTCGGTGGTCTTTCCTATACCTCCATGAGCACCAGTTAGACGACAGTGGGCTTGCTGAATGACCCCGTTGGTCAACGATTTGGGAACCCAGAGTTTCCAAGAGTCATTTTCTTGTACATCACTACCAGTTGCGAATTCGGTACGCTTGTACAGATATTTTCCTACGACTTTAAGATCGGGCAACTTGCCCTGATGAACTAACACCCTGGTCTTTAAGATGCTGTATTCCGTACTATCGAACTCAGCGTAGTCCAAGTCGATTTCGGGACCTACTTCGCTGAATTCGCATAATTCATCAGTATACACTCTGGATAGGGTATCTGGAACAACATTCTCAGACCCCTTTCGATGTTTAATCGAAAATTGGAAACCCTGTAGTTTCAAAGCCCACCGCGCCAACCTGCCACTGAGATCAGTCTGTCGCATCAACCACTGCAAGCTTGCGTGGTCTGTTACCACTGTGAACTCCTGTCCCTCAATGTACGCGCGGAATTTCTTAATACCTAGGACAACGGCCAGACATTCCTGCTCAGTAACGCTGTAGTTCCTTTGCGCCTTATTCAACTTTTGTGACATAAAAGCCACAGGAACCTCATCGCCACTACTGTTTACTTGGGCAAGAACGCTGCAAATTCCGTCCTGGCTTGCGTCGCATTGCAGGACAAAGGGTCGAGTAAAGTCTGGATTGCCCAGTACAGGTGCAGAAGTCAGTCTTCTTTTCAGCTCGTTAAAAGCTTTTTCGGCTTCGTCCGACCAATTGAAGGATTTAGACTTCCTGAGTAATTCTGTGAGAGGATGAGATACTACCGAGAAATTGCTTATGAAGCGACGATACCAGCCAGCCATACCAAGAAAACGTCTCAATTGTCGAACCGACCCGGGCCTAGGAAACTCAGTTATCGCCACGAGTTTGTCTGGATCTACTTTAAGCACTCCGTTTCCGACTACGTATCCCAGATACTTGACTTCTCTCAAACTGAATTTACTTTTATTTACATTGATCGTGAGACCAGCCTTCCGCAAGTGTAAAGCGACCTCCTCCAGGACAAACATATGCTTGTCGAAAGTATCTGTGTTGACCAGCAGGTCGTCAAGATACACGAACACGAAGTCCCTAAGTTGGGGTGGAATAACTTGGTCCATCAATCTACAAAGTGTCTGGGGTGCATTGCATAGTCTGAATGGCATCACCCGATATTGATACAAGGGCATGTTAGGAACAGTGAAAGCGGTTTTGTCACGAGAACCTAATTCCAACGGAATTTGGTGGAAAGCCTTTTTCAAATCTAGACTCGAAATAACCTCCGCAGGCGGTAATCGACTTAAAATCCCATTGATATGAGGTAGGGGATAGGCGTCCTTGACCGTCACTGCGTTGACTTTCCGCGAGTCCAGACAGAGTCGAACCTTCCCTGGTTGACGTACCAACACGACAAGCGAGCTCCAGGAACTTTTTGATTCCTCGATGATCCCTTGAGCTAGCATTACATCCAGTTCCGCAAAAATCAATCTCTCGATAGCCGGAGATACTGGATAATGCCGCTGCTTTATTGGCTTTGCATCCTGAACATCGATAACGTGTTCAACCAGTGTCGTTTTTCCCAATCCATCTTTATCGAAAGAAGGAAAACGTGACTTAACCACTTCCAATCTATTCAATTGACCAGTCGTCAAAACGAGTGATTTGGTGTTATCACCTTTGCCCACCTCGACATTCAAACTATGTTGCACTTCGCTAATGATTCCAGGTGCTAACTTAAATGCTCTCCAGAAATCAATACCAAGGTACAAATCTTGGGAAAGGTTAGGAATAAGATACAATTCGATTTCTCGAATCTGTCCTCGAAATTCAATGTCGACCTTTACCTTTCCTTTCACAGGTTGGCGATTTCCATCAGCCGTTTTAATACTGCTAACAAACTTGATCACGTCGCGACCATCACTCAAAATACTCTCTGCGACTCTTGAACCAACACAACTTATGGTAGCACCACTATCGAGCAGTCCTAGCATAGTACGATCTAAAAATGTCACCTCCGCATATGAACGAACATCATCTCCCCTGTTAACAATTGCTTCTATAAATCTCCGACGGCTTAGTAACACAGACTTCCAGAAGGTTCGCAACCTAAGCGTCGAACGCTTACTCTTTTGCTTCACCGTGGGAGTGTCTTCACCAAAAATTCGAGCTCGTGCTCTCTGATAAGCATCAAAACGATCGTTGTTAACGGTGGAACTATTTTGTTCCAACGACGGAATAGTCAAGGTGCATGTACCTTGACTAATGATGTGGATATAACCGGTTCTTGTACCGATATATCTTAATATCCTATTAGTTAGCCGCCTTACCACTGGTGGGGGGATAGCTAACCAAAAATAAAATTGACAACAACCTTTTTTGATGATTAATAATTGAGTGATTTATTGTTCCCTAATACGGGAGTATTTATAAGGATAATATTGCCTACGTGGGCATAAATAACGAAAATACAAACATAAAGGAAAACGGATTATTGCTTAATTAGCATTAATGCCAAGTACAAAAAATACAAAAATGATTCTACTTAGAACTATATAAAGGTAAATTATTGCCTAATTCGAATTAATTCCAAAAAAATAAAAATACTGCAATAATATGCAGTCAGTTTGCACACGCAATGACTGACGCAAAAAAAATAGTTCGAATTGCTGATAAGCGAAACATATTCCCATTGCTGCACCTATTTGTTTTTTACCTTGAGTTCAAGGTGAGCTGTAATAAGTCTGGGATCATGTTTAGCCGGAATTCGAAACTTTGGCTTCGTGCATGTTGGATTCATTCGCATGCCTGATGAATTTGCATTATGAATTTCATTATGAAAATTAATCCAACATGCACAAACACATTTCTGTTCTTGAACATACTCCCCCCGTTGAATGCAGCCATTCAACAGATTTCGTCGCTAGGTAGGCTGAATTTTCGACGTATTCTAGGGATAGGTCCTGATGGCGATGGTTTGCTAGGTTTGTTTGTCTTCCTTGTTTTCCATCTCCAGAAGATGATTGCTGATACCGTTAAAATAAGCCCTAAGTATGCCACGGAGTATTGGTGAAGGTCATGGTTGCTTATTTTGTGTGGAATTTCTGTTGGAAGTTGCTTGATTTCTTGCCTCAACCTTTCGATCTCTGCCAATTGAAGTTGATCTGCCAATGAATACTCGTTAGTTGGGATAAGATTGCTTGGTATTGCGATGTCCGTTAGATTGACCAGTTTGGTGTAGGATGGTTTGCCGATACTGGTATAGATTTTATGTCCTTGGAATGTTAAGAGATCTTGTTTAATGACGCAGTTGGGCTGAATTTTTAAAAGACCAGAGCCCTCCAGCGTTATTGGTGAAATCTCATTGCCGCATACAGTGTTGATGGTTGTCTTCGTTCTGAGGGCGTAAATCCATTCATTGGGGTGCGACAATCGTATCCATACCTGGTCTTCTGTGAGCTCAGTTATCTTGCATTGTTTTGGTAACGGCATATTGTTCAGTAAGTCAACCTCGCATGTACATATAGAAGTGAGGAAGGGACATGCGCCTTTATCATTATGACTTCGTGACATAATTGCTGTGGTGATAGAAGAAGAGGGCTTATCTTTCCATGGTTTGTGTCGATTAGCACTCTGATTAGTAAGGCTTGTATTCGTTGTGTGTTGGACATGATTAGCGTCAGTTCAATGGATAAGGAAAGAAAAGTACTAGTTAGTTCTTCTTGAGTGGTATGCGCAGTTATTTGATTAATTTGCTCGTTCAACGCTCTAAATTTTTCTTGAACACTTAACTGGTTTCCCTTTATAATGTTTAAAGTTGAGTCTATTATTGATGTTTGATTATTGAGAAGTCGCAGAACGTGGTCTTCATTTCCCTTCATGTCATCAATTGTTTTTGATACCTCTTGTGCATATTCCGAATCAAGAATTCCAAATAAGGAATTGGCTATGGTTCCAACTATATTGAAAGCTCCGCGTCTTGCTCTGGTCTTGCCTTATGAAGGTTCCTCGAGAAGAATTCGTTCCCTGTTGTGAGCTCTTCTTTTACATGACTAAATTGATCGATTATTGACTTGCATGAATTGTTTTGCGGTATCACCTGGCAGAGTTGTCGCAAAGATTTAATTCCCTTTGCGATTTCATGGAATTCAGTCCAGTACGGTGTTAGCTCATAGTATACCGCCAGGTTCCATTCGTTGGCTGCCAAGTTGGCTGTTCCTAGAGCTTCAAAATGAAGGCCTAGCTTAGATGGAAATTGGCTGACTTCCACTGGGTAACTACATGTGAGTGGTACTATCAGGCATACTATTAAGATGGATAACATTGCCGAGCCGTATGATTTTCGACATTTTCTCTTTGGTGGTTGGTCATTGTTTGTTGACTCCCCTGTGATTTGAGATGTTGATTCTGCTGCCTTTCTTTTTGTGTGACATTCAAAATGATGTGGTCGTTCCTGTTTTGGGGTTTCATCATTAAGCGGAAGAGGAGCAAGTTTGTGAATCGCTCGCCGAAGAATGCTAGTTGATGTTTTGACGTCTGCTACGCGGACCTGGCCATCTTCTCCAATGTGAGTTTTAATGACTCGTCCGAGTGGCCATTTCATCGATGGGGTGTTATCTTCTTTAATTAGAACTATGGCTCCAGGTTGTAAGTTTGGTTTTTGCTGTTTCCATTTAACCCGTTGCTGCAATTCATTTAGGTATTCACTCGACCATCTACGCCAAAATTCATTTTTTAGGTGCGTCACTAATTTCCATCGTGTCGGCAGGTTGACGTTCGTGTTTTTAGCGTTTGCGTCAATCGGTGCTGTCAGTGGTTCACCGATTAGGAAGTGATCAGGAGTGAGTGCGGTGAGATCATTTGGATCTGAAGAAAGCGGTGTTAATGGCCGTGAATTAAGAATTGCCTCAATTTCAATTATTAGGGTCTCGAATTCTTCATGTGTCAAGGGTGCTGATGACACGCTTCGATATAGTAAATGTTTTGCTGATTTAACGGCAGCTTCCCATAATCCGCCGAAGTGAGGAGATCGAGGTGGAATGAAATGGAAATCGATGCCTTTTGTGCTGCACGAGTTTGAGATTGATTCTTGACCTTGCGTGGAATATACTGTCTGGCTAAGGTCCTGAAGCTGATTTCTAGCTCCAACAAAATTAGTCGCATTATCACAGTATAGGTTACGAACATGGCCTCGTCTTCCTATGAAACGTTTCAGTGCTCCTATAAAGGCTTCCGTTGTTAAAGCACTAACGATCTCCAGGTGAACAGCCTTAGTAGCAAAGCAGCAGAATATTGCGATGTACCCCTTTTGTGGTCGACTTCCTCTCCAACGGTAGTGAATCCATATCGGCCCGCAAAAGTCCACTCCTGAATTGATGAACGGTCGTGCTGGTTGAACTCGATCGGCTGGTAAACTGCCCACCATCTCAGAGAGCAACTTGGGTTTTGCTTTTGCGCACCGAATGCAGTTTTGCACTATAGATCTGGCAATAGTTTTACCTTTGACCGGCCAGAATCGTTGTCTAGTAATGGCCAAAAGAGTCTGTGGTCCAACGTGCTTATTTTTGCAATGAATCTCTGTCATTATCATTTTTGTAAAAGAATGTCCGTAAGGAAGTAAGATAGGATGTTTTGCATCGTATGAAAGCGCTGATGCTTCTAGTCTTCCTCCAACCCGCATAATATCATTTGTATCCAAAAAGGGTGCGAGACTGCTTATGGCGCTGGTTTTCTCGCACTCGCTGTATCGTTTAAGATGGGCGATGTCGGAATTGAACTCCTCTTTCTGCAGAAGTCGTAGAATGGTATGAAGCGAATCTGTTAATGCTTGGCTGGATAGTTCTTTTTTACTGCTTGTCTTATCTTCACGCCCTTTAAGTTTGCTGACGAATCTTAATATGTACGCAGTGATCCGCTGGACCCTTTGAAATAAGTTTCCATGCTTGATTTCGTAGATGAAGTGACCTGACTCCTTATCATTAGTTGTTATTGGTAACGCATTAGAGTTTGGTTGCTGCTCAGACAATGCCGATTTGTTGTAAGGTTGTGGCCAAGATGATTCTCGACCATGAAGGAATAGGGGACCGTAAAACCAAAGATTGCATTCCTTCAACCTTTCCGGAGTAATTCCTCGTGTAAGTAAATCAGCTGGGTTCTCCTTGGATTTTACGTGACGCCATTGTTGTGGTGTGGTACTAACCTTTATCGAAGATACTCTGTTAGCAATGAACATTGGGAGGGATTTCTCGGAGGAGTTGATCCAAGCCAAGACAATTTCAGAGTCACTCCAAAAATACGTAGGAGCATCTTCGTACCCAATATCCCTTTTTATTCGATTGGCGAGATCCGTTGCTAGTTTGGCGGCGCACAATAATAGCCGTGGAATGGTCGGCTTCTTAAACTTTTCCTTCTCAAGTGGTGCTACACGAGATTTAGCACACAACAATCGCACTATGATGGTTCCGTGACCAACCGTTGATCGTATATAGATGGAGGCTCCATACGCCCTTTCGGATGCATCAGCAAAAACGTGAACTTGTGTTACTTCTGGAGTCTGGTGTGAAAATATGTGTCGTGGAATCCTGATGAGACTTATTGCCTTGAGGTCGTCACAAAATCTTGACCATTGTGAATGCAATTCCTGAGGTAGAGCTGCATCCCAATCTAATTTTAATTTCCACAATTGTTGCAGAAAGATTTTCGCGGTGATTACCACTGGAGCCATGATTCCAAGTGGATCAAATATTCGTGCTATTTCTGATGAGACCTTTCTTTTTGTGACTTTGGCGTCGTGATTCTCATAAGTTTTGATGCAAAAATCGTCTACCTTGGGCAGCCAAGTTAGACCCAAAATTTTTATGTTGTCTTCTGAGTCATTTTTGAAGTCCAGCTGTACTTCTTTGTCCTCTGAACCGAAATTTTGTATTAGCCGTGGGTTATTTGCGCACCACTTGCGCAGTTTGAAGCCTGCTCCCTGAAGCACGTCAATCAATTGCCTTTGCATTTCCAGAGCAGTGGAAAGACTGTTTGCGCCTGTCATGACGTCGTCTACGTAGAAATCGTGTTGAAGTATCTTGCTGCCGAAGGGGTGGCTTTTAGTTGTTGCTTGAGAGAGCTGTTGTAAACATTTGATTGATAAATAGGGGGCAGATGATGTGCCGTAGGTTACGGTGTTCAACTGATAACATTTTACAGGATCTGATACGTCCTTTCTCCACAGAATCAACTGGTATTTTCGATCTTCTTTATGTAGCAATACTTGTCTATACATTTTTTCTACATCGGCTGTAAAAACAAACCGTGGTAACCGGAATCTTAACAGAATTGTGAATAGGTCATCTTGAATTCTGGGGCCTACATGCAAGATATCATTGAGCGATATATTGGAGGATGTCTTGCATGACGCGTCGAATACGACTCTCAACTTGGTGGTACTGCTATCAGGTTTTTGCACGCAGTGGTGAGGAAGAAAATAGTGTGGTGAATTCCTTGGTGGAAGCTCTACTTCTGTCATGTGATTTAGAGTGATATACTCGTTCATAAAGTGATCGTATTGTTGCTTAAGCTCCTTATTGTTAGCCAATCGTCTTTCTAAGGCATATAACCGTCGGAGGGCGATGGGTTTTGATTCCCCAAGACTTGTGGGATCGTCTGAAAATGGTAGTTTTACGGTAAATCGGCCTTGGATATCCCGATGAGTTGTCTGTATAAAGTTCTTTTCACACCACTTTTCTGCTGTTGTAAGAGCTCCTTGTGGTTCCTCTGGTTCTTCAGTTGTCCAAAATTTTTCAATTAGTTTGTTCAGGTTTTCGTCTTCGATGCACATACCGCAAGTAATTGATGTATTTGGAAGTGGTCCAATTCTCCCTGTTGCCATCCACCCGAATACCGTGTTTTGAAAGGTGGGCATCTCGATGTTGGATCTTATTTGTCCAACAGACAGAAGTTCATGGTACAATTCTGCGCCGATGAGTAGGTCGATATGCTCCGTACAGTTGAAGTTTGGATCAGCTAATTTTATATTCTTTGGAATGTTCCATTGTGAGATGTCTATTGATTGTGTTGGTTGAGGTGAAAGTAATTTTGGCAAGACCAACGCTTCAATTCTAGCCGAGAACCCAGTCAGCCTGGATTGCAAATGTACATTCACTCTCTTATGTGCCCTTTGAGTGGCATGACCGATCCCCTAGATGCACAAAGAATCATGCCTTGCTGGAATCTTCAATTTTTTAACGAGTCTCTCCGTAATGAAATTTTCTTGAGAGCCTGAATCTAGCAGCGCTCTGCATTCGACGAATTCACCATTGTGAGATTCTAACTTGACCCGAGCCGTCCCCAACAAAACAAATCCTAGACGTTGTTGACTAACGGTGCTAAGTGATAGAGCTTGATCGTGTCCCTGCGTCTTATTTTCCACTGAAGATGGGCCTGTTGTTCTAGTCGGGTTGATTCCTTTGAATTGTGTAGATGTTGTATTGATTTTTTGGCTTGAATTCACGGCTTCCAAATGCACTAAAGTATTGTGTTTTTTAGAGCATTTGGTGCATGATCGTCTCGGGCAAGTTGTTGCTCGATGTCCTTCCTTCAGACAATTTATGCAGAGGTTATATTTTTTGAGCACATTTAGTCGTTGTGCGGGGGTTTTATCTAAAAATTCCTTGCAAGCGTAAAGTGCGTGATTTCCCTTGCAAACCAAGCATTCAGATGAACTCGCTGCCGCAACTAATGTCCTTAAAGGGTAGAGTCTTCGTCGATCCTCGATGTGCCGATCCTTGCCCAGAGCTTCCAGAGATTGAAATCGTTTCTCTAAGAAGTCCATCACTTGCTTTGTTGTTTGAAGTTCCTTTGGATTGTCGAGTGACTGCTCATATATTTTGTGCGTATCTCTGTCTAATGTTTTCGTCAATACGTGGGTAAATATTGGATCCCATTCCTTGGTGGACACACCGAGATTTTCTAATCCCATGAGACACTCCTTAGTAACGTCGTGAAGATTGCTAATGGCGTTGGGTGAACTTTTCTCTGCAGCAGTACTTGGTTGAGTGAGTAATTTACTTATAAGTGCAGAAACCAATAGTCTCGGATTAGCGTAACGATCTTCTAAGGTTTTCCAGGCCGCGACATAATTGCTGTCAGACGTTGAATAATGTCTGATTAGCCTTTCTGCCTCTCCAGTTAGGTTTGTTTTCAGATACCACATTTTTTGGCAATTTGCCATTGGTTGCATGTGGACCATTTGTTTAAAAAGATCGTGGAATTGTTGCCATTTGGAGTAATCCCCATCAAACTTTGGCAATTCCATTTTCGGAAGTGGTAACGTGTGTGCAGCTGTTGTGCCTGTCCTAGGAGCACATTCCTGCAGTCTTGCAATTAAGGCTGTGACAACCCCTTCAACTTCTTCAGCCAAGATGAAATGTTCTTCTTCATCGTAGCCGTTAGCTACGTTGTCATCACTTAGCTCATAAATTGATGTATGAAGTTCTTCAAGTTGACCCCAGTATTGTTCGATGGCTCTCAACTTATACTCCCAATGTGACCTTGTATGCTGTAGCTCTGGATTTAAATTTAAGTCTACACCACTCAATACACGACGTAGCGACACCACTATGGCGTTGTGTCGCCGTATGATTCTGTTGATCTCATCTGTTGGTTGAGTCGTCATCGTGACGATATTTTTGTTTTCGGCATCGGATTGTTGCGGCCCTTGGTTTCTTGTAATTTCCCCTTCCAATGTTGGTTTGACCTTCAATAGCACGGCTATCTTTTCCTCAAAATGCCCTTTGAATTTTCTGTAGTTTTCTAATACAGTGTCGTATACCTCATGAATAAAATAATCATGATTAGTCGGCACATCTGGTATGGACCTGATCTGGTTGTCGATTTCCTCGAACGCTTCCCAAGCTTCCTTCAACCGTCGAAGCCTTTCTCGAAAATAACTTTCTTGAGTTTTCCTGTCGGCAGGATCCTTCTTGTAGTTGCTGATGATCTTGTTGAAACTTTCAGCATTACGTTCTTGCTGTTGAGCTAATTTTTCGATATCCATGATGATATCCCTCGATGACTGCTTTAATCTTGTACCGATATATCTTAATATCCTATTAGTTAGCCGCCTTACCACTGGTGGGGGGATAGCTAACCAAAAATAAAATTGACAACAACCTTTTTTGATGATTAATAATTGAGTGATTTATTGTTCCCTAATACGGGAGTATTTATAAGGATAATATTGCCGTGGGCATAAATAACGAAAATACAAACATAAAGGAAAACGGATTATTGCTTAATTAGCATTAATGCCAAGTACAAAAAATACAAAAATGATTCTACTTAGAACTTTATAAAGGTAAATTATTGCCTAATTCGAATTAATTCCAAAAAAATAAAAATACTGCAATAATATGCAGTCAGTTTGCACACGCAGTGACTGACGCAAAAAAAATAGTTCGAATTGCTGATAAGCGAAACATATTCCCATTGCTGCACCTATTTGTTTTTTACCTTGAGTTCAAGGTGAGCTGTAATAAGTCTGGGATCATGTTTCGCTCAGCCGGAATTCGAAACTTTGGCTTCGTGCATGTTGGATTCATTCGCATGCCTGATGAATTTGCATTATGAATTTTATTATGAAAATGAATCCAACATGCACAAACACATTTCTGTTCTTGAACAATCGTGATATGGCTTAATTGGATACAGGGTCGGTCTTCCGCTATTGGATTCGCCGGTCGTTTTGTCTTCATTGATTAAAAGTAAGGCAGTGGGAGCGTGAACTTCACCACCAATGGCACCAAAACTAGTGTCGATAGGTGGAATTACATCCAAGGTTGATTTTACATGGGGTGCGGGTTTCGCTGTCGAAGCTGGGCCACACCCGGTCGGAAGATTCCCGACGCCCTACACTTAGCACAGTTGGGTTTGAAGACATTAACGGCGCCACACCCATAGCAGAAGATCCGCCGTTCCTTTAAACAATCTAAATACCTGTGACCAGGCTCGTGACAGTTCCAACAAAGGAGAGTATTACCCTCGCCTAAAGCACAAATTCCACTCTCATTACTTGGTGTCAGACTTCCCTCCTTTGGTAATTCAAAATCGACGTCAACCTCGGAGATGTTGCGTCGAAGGACCGGGTTTCGTAATCCCGTAGAACCGCGGTTAACCTCAGCAAAGAAACGTTCACGTTTCCGGCAGATATCACGGAGTTGCGCTACGGAGCCAATGGTCAGATATAAGATCTCATGTCGAATATCCGGTCTAAGGTTGCGTGCTATGATCTCAACGAGTTCCTTTTCGCTTATTTGAGAGTTTAGTCGGTTTGTTAAAACAGAAATTGAATCAAAATACTCGTCGAAAGTTTCTCGATCTCTCTGTTTCCTTGACCGAATACTCTCAAGGAGATCATAATCTATGCGACAATCCTTGTATTGCGTGCGCAATGCTTCGCAAAGGTCGAACCAATTGCAATTGAGCACGCCCCTGTGATAACGCCAAAACCATTCACGCGCCTTACCGTGAAGTAACATGTGAAAGTTGTTACAGATCAACGAAAAATCTCCGTACAAAGTCTAGTTCGTCAGAACCTGTATGCGATACAAAAACTCGTCAACCGTGAGACCGTCTACCGAGCCGTCAAATCGTATTTGCCATTTCTGTATCAGGCTGGTGATACGATCGGACTTGCTTAAATCGAGTGAACGATCATTGATCATTGAGTGATCAGGTGCGAACGAAACGCTGCGTGAATTGGATGGAAGCCCCTGCTCCATATGTGCATTAGGACCGGTTGTTGGAGGATAACGAGAGAATTCCCCAGGACCATTTAGTGGAATGCCCGGTAGATTAGCACGAACTTCTGTGGATCGAAGATTAAAATTTTCGAAGCTGGACGTTAGAGGCAACCACATCAGACATTTTGCTGGTCAAACAATCGACCATCTCCGTCTTCTGCTGTTTCCAAGCTACGTCAATCAAGGCCTTAACTTCCTCGGTCGTGAGACCTTTATCTGTGCTTGAAATCGCCCGATTACCAGAAATTCGTTGACTATCCTCAAAAAGATTATCTTCATCCAGAAGTTCTCTGTCCGGATTTCGATTAGGCTCTCCAACCCATAAGTTTTCGTTCCTCGTCCAGTCCAACTGGTTTCGCCCCTTGGCCTTGCCTTTTCGCCCAGTGTTCGTACTTCGTGTCTGCATAGTTTTCGGTATTGCTCCCATGGATGCTGGTGTCCTTTTGATAGACTGGTTTCTACCCGACGTGACAGTATTAGCAGGCACAACCGTAACTTCTATCGGCTTCAAATCTTCCACCAAGCACGGCTCTTTGCAAGTTGGACAATTGTTCGAAGTCTTCAAATACTCTGTGATACACGATTGGTGAAGAACATGTTTACACAGGGTAACCAAGCTTGCGACCTCAGGAACCAGTTCAGCCTTGCATACCTGACAAACTATGCTGGGGTTGAGGCGACTCAAGTCCTCGTTACTACGAACGGTGAACATGTCTACTCAAATTCAAGAAAGATGATCCCTACCCCAAGATTCAATAATCTTCACAACACTCGAAGCGCAAATCGATGATCCAAACCCAGATTCGGAGCAGCAACCGCCCCATAAAACAAACAATAAATCGAATTTTGAGAAATTCAACCAAACGAAATTATCCTGAATAGTCGAAATCAGAAATGTCTTAACCGGAAATTTACGATATGGAGTTTTCCTCAAATTCGATAGTCAATACTAAAGGTGATTGTCGATTCTATTTAAAACCCACAAGATAATACTCCAAAATTCATAATAAAAAAAAATGACAGGTTCTAAAACCCAGCAAACTGTGTACAAACAACTAACTTTCTTCGTCCTCCCGCCAGGCAATACCTTCGGTCGTTTGGTGGTTTTGCCTCCCCCTCACATCAAGGCATCAGTTCAAAAAAAAACTTTCAGTAAAATAACAGTATATCCGTTTAGTCCATGTATGAAGTCAACAATGACTTCCTAGTCTAAGGTCGGCCTATCGTCTACGTTGGCAATTCCAGACTGACATGTGCAGAATTGAGAAGCGAGAAAGAATTCCCTCAGGGGAGATACATAAAACGATCTAAAATTCCAGCTATTGGAAATAATGCCATGAGAGCTCTGGTCTAGCACTCGTGGGATGACAAATGACTAGTAATTCCACAAGATTATGCATTTTATTAGTAATCGAAAAGCATTCCGGTCCAAGGTTCGCGCAATACGATCCCTGGTTATCCCAGAACGCTGGCATATAAGGTTATCGAAACTTAAGTAACATTAACGTTGAAGCGGGCGGATTCTGCTACAAATTCGGCTGAACCGATGGTGTGAGGGATCGCACCAGCGACCACATAAATACTATGCCTTAAAGCATACAACATTTTAATTGAATTAAGCATACAAAATTTTGACCCTACATCGACTCTAGTGCCTCTCAAAATAAAATACAAAAATCTTAGATATGCAGTCATTAATTAATAGCACGCTCGGTGCACGAAAATAAACGCACACACAAACCAATACAACGTATTGGTTAACAGCACACATGGTGCATGAAAAACAAAAGCAAACAAAACCCACACGTATTGTTTAATAGCACACTCGGTGCATGGGAACAAAAAATATAAAACATCTCCAATAGCATAATTTATGACCAGCGGTCGCTCGCCTATGAAAATAAATATGCAGTCTAAGCATCATGAGCAAATGAGCGCCGACCGCTTAGAACGTTAATTACCCTTTCCATGCAATGTGCTGAGTAAGCGGCGCATGGAAATGGTAATGAAATAATAAGGTCGTTCGCTTGTGGAAACAAATATGTCAACACAGCAGAATAGGCGAGCGAACCCAAAAACACTTGACGCGGTCGGTCATAAATTACGTACATACAAACATGCACTATGCTGATAAGGCAATACTAGGGAAAATATGAATATCGATGAGTAGGCATTCCAGAGTCGATGTATGATCAAAAATCGATCAGTACATTGGTATAAAAGAAGGAAAAATTATCAAATAAAATCATTCATTTTCCAAAAAGTGAACGTTGAAAGTAAAAACCTCGTCGTCTTATTTTTTCCTCGTAAACATATCGTCCTGATACTGACGCCCTAAGGAGCTCCGGCTTTTGGGTTAGTGGTTATACGGCAACACGCCGAACACAGTCAAGAATCAAGGTTGATATAAACTCTAAACCATAAAGTTGGCCTCGGAAGGGACCAACTTTACATGGCGATCCTGCCAAATTCTGGCTTAATACTAAAATAATTTTTCTAAACACTTATAAATCATCGTACATGTCGTCCAACGAACGACAGCAAGAGAAACTTGCACTTGCAGCCGATTACATCAGGGAAGCACAAGCCCTGCTCCAGCCCGAGGTTCCACTGGAACAGGACCAGGTGGGACCAAAGCCACTGTCAATAGAGGAGTACAGACGACGACAGAAATTGAAGAAGCCAGTAGTCAAAGACCATACTGCACCATCACCAGGAAAAAAACGAGGAGGCATACGAGTACAGCAAAAGCAACAACTCGTTGAACTGCGAAGACTGGCAAGCATTCCAAACCAGTCGAAGGAGACGAGGAAAGAATTTTTACAGCAACTGAAGGACTTGAAAAACGCCATCCGCAACAGAAGGAAGGACAAGAAGAAAAAGAATCTAGCCGAGAAACAGGCGTTCGACAAGCTATTCAACGACACCGTAAGCAGAGCCAGGAGAAACTAAAAATTTCGACACAAATGGACAACGACAGTGACAGAAACACGGACGAATTCATTCTGGAGGACGTCATTCGGCAGTACAAAACAAGACTAATAAATGCAGAAGTGGACCGGTTCCCACATCTAATTGAGATATTCAAACTCATCGACAACTGGAAGATGGACGATGACGAGTAATCGATAATAAATAAGACTAATATCTATGATTATTTTTCAAATATAAATTTTTTTTTTAAATATAATTCCTAATAATATATAGTAATATAAATAATAATCAAGAAAATAAAATTCTCTATATAATATTTTATAATATTTTTTTAGTAATTACAAATTTTTACGAAAATGGGAAAAACCCAGTCAAAGGTTGAAGAGGTCATGGTAAATAACAATGGACCTCAGACCAATAAGAGTTATGACAATATGAACTATGGCATAGACATAGTCACAATTATATTAATACTAATCATAATTATAGGATTTAACTATATCCGTAAAATACTTAGCAGGAAGGTAAACAAAGTTATAAAAAAAGAAATCATAAAACATAATGTAATAGGAAGAAGGTTATCAGTATAGTAATTATTTGAATTGAATAACACAACTTCTCATGGAAGAGCTCGGTTCTTTGGTAGAAGATCTTTATGCTATCGTAAAAAATCTAAGGAAGGACGGACCAAATAGAAAAAAAACGAGGGAATCAGGAGAAAAGAAGTTAGAACAAGTTCATGCAATTTTTAGACAGGCACAAATTATAGCAAAACTCCTAGAAGAAACCATACCGGAAAAAAAAGAACTCAATATACTATATAAAAAACTACACAGTTATAAGATAGAAGCAATAGATAGAATTGAAAAAAGTATAATACAGGACGAAGTAACAAAAGAGACAGAACGTGCACCAAATGAAACAATAGCAGACGTAGATAAAATGACGGACGAATTTAGTTTCAGCTTCGCTCAGAAGCTACCAACCCTTACATGTGAGGAAGAGGGTAAAAGACTAGAAAACATCAGGGATTTTTTAAACAGTATTGAGTTTTATTACGATACACTCTCCCCGACCGCAAAACAAACCCTAATAAAATTCTTACTTAAATGCAAAATTCAAGGTAGGGCACTCACCGAGTTGGGAAGTCAGAAACCAGAAGATTTTGCACAATTAAAAAAATACCTAACAGAAAAATGCGGACCTAAAGAAACCATTGAACTAATACAAACAAAACTTAGTAGGACACATCAGGGAAATCGACCTATAAGAGAATTCGTAACGGACATCGAGACATTAGTAACTAAAATGACAGAGCTGGAGGTAGCTTGCCATGGTGAAAGCACCCGAGCAACATTAACCACAGCCAATGATCGTAGGGGATTAGCTTTCCTAAAAAAGGGGGTGAATGACAGACTACGTATTATACTCGACAGCGCCAGACACACGACTTTTCAAGAAGCAGCACAGCACCTGCTGGAAATAGACCAAGGGTCAACAAATTCATCGATTAGCTATCTCAACTACAACCAGAACGTTAGAGGACAGAACTTTAGGGAACAGAGCTTTAGAGACCAGAACTTTAGAGGAAACAACTTTAGAGGACAAAACTTTAGAGGACAAAACTTTAGAGGACAAAACTTTAGAGGGCAAAACTTTAGAGGACACAACTTTAGAGGACAAAACTTTAGAGAGCAAAATATTAGAGGGCAAAACTTTAGAGGACGGTACGACAATAACATGACCAACGGTTACAACTACAATAACGATAACAGAGTCATTCCACACAACAATTCTGATAACCGCTATAGAGCGAGCTACCAGAATAACAACTACCGCCAGAATAACGACTACCGCCAGAATGACGATAATAGAAACTACGTCCCGAATAGAAATATTAATAATAATAATAATAATAGTAGGGCAACCAATGGTAATCCATCTAACAACCAGAGGGTAAGAGTATTGGGAAACGAACAACCCACCGAGGGGACAGCCGACCCATCGGAGGGGAGTCTATAAATCCCGACATACCAAGTACCATATATACGACGGGGATAGAAAACGGCCTTTACGTACAATTAAAAACCAACAATAACAAAGTTATACGATGCTTACTAGACACCGGAGCATCCATTTGCGTTATAAAAAGTTCCGTAGTTGAGGGAATTATACCAATAGAAGAAAGCTTTAGTACAAACATTATAGGTATAGCTGGGAATCTACGTTCAAAGGGCACCTGTACTAGCACCTTACATTTCGGGAAAAACAGCATTCCATACGAATTCCATGTAGTACCCGATTCTTTCCCGATACCCGTCGATGGTATTATTGGATCAAACTTCCTAATGGAGTTTGGTGCGGTAATCGATCTAGAAACCTTACATTTAAATTTCAAAATTAATAACAGACAACTTTCGGTACCGATATATGTACAACATATATCGATATGAAGCTACATATTGGGTGAATGCAAAGCATATAGATTCCAGAATATTCTATCCTCAGGAATTGTGCAAAGGTGTTTACATGGCTGGATCCATATCTACAGCCATACAAGGAAAATTCCCAATCAAAATTCTCAACACTCGCGAAACTGCTGTAAACCTTAAATGGGCAGAACCAATATCATTCCCAACATCCGAGCATTTCGTCTTACAGTACAAAAGGGAAGACGCTGTACCAAGCACGAGAATAAAGAAGTTACTAAGCGAAATTAATTTCGATACACTGAATAACGAAGAGAGAACTGAAATCGAGTCAATATGCAAAAAATTCCACGATATTTTTCACTTGAAAGGAGACAAGTTAACTTACACTCACATAGGACAAGCAGATATAACACTAAAAGAGGGAGCGACCCTAAAATATACCAAACCCTACCGATTACCACATACACAAAAACAGGATATAAAAAACGAAATCGACAACATGCTAGAAAATGACATAATAGAACCATCAGTATCCGCTTGGAACTCTCCCATACTCGTAGTACCAAAAAAGAGAGATCCCGTTACCAATCAGCAAAAATTCCGAATTGGAACCAAAAAGTAGACCTATGACAGCATTATCAACGGAGGACGGTCACTATCAGCTAAAACGACTACCAATGGGACTAAAAATCTCACCAAGCAAATTCTCGAGAATGATGTCTATAGCGATGGCGGGACTTACGTACTCACGCTGTTTCGTTTACCTTGATGACTTAATAGTGTTTGGTAAGAACTTGATAGATCATAACAAAAATCTGATAGACGTGTTCAAACGACTTAGGGAAGTAAACCTAAAAATTCATCCAAGAAAGTGTGCATTCCTACGAAAAGAAGTATTGTATCTAGGGCACATTATTTCCGAAAAGGGAATTCACCCAGATCCGACAAAATCTGCAGCAATAAGCAATTATCCTACCACAACAAATGCAGACGATGTAAGAAGATTCGTAGCATTTGCTAATTACTACCGTAAATTTATTCCAAACTTTGCTACAATAGCCATCAACAAATTACTTAGGAAAAACGTAGAATTCAATTTTGACCAAAACTGTAACAAATCTTTTCAACTTTTTAAAACAATCCTTACTAGTCCCCAAATTTTACAATTCCCAAATTTCGACAAAGAATTCATTTTACGGACAGACGCCTCAGGTTTTGCACTAGGGGCAGTATTGTCCAATTTCGATGACAAACCTATTGCTTATGCGAGTAAAACTCTGAATAGCGCCGAGAAGAATTATAGCACTATAGAAAAGAATTACTGGCAATAGTATGGGCGATAAAACACTACCGACCATATTTGTTTGGAAGAAAATTCAAAATTATAACAGACCATAGACCATTAGTTTACCTTTTTTCCCTTAAGGAACCCTCAAGTAGATTAACAAAATTCAGACTGCTACTAGAAGAATATAATTTTCACATTGAATATACACCCGGAAAAGATAATTGCACAGCTGACGCTTTAAGTCGCATTAAATGGGATTCTGACCAACTTAAAGAACTACACGTATGTGTCATAACAAGATCTAAAACACAAGCAGAGAAATCAATACAGAAAAATATAACCGACAGACAGGAAACCGAAGCAGAAGAAAATAATCGTGTAATTACAGAGCTACTCAAGCCACCAGAGCATGGAAATAAAATAACTGAGCTAAAAATATGTAACAGTTTCGAGGACAAGGAATATCAGATAAAAGATATAGATATAATCCTAGGACCCAACAAAGTTTTGGCATACGTCCCAGTGAAGAATTGTATACTCCTAAGAAGGGACAAGGATGGCACTACAGCCCGATCGACATCATTTTGCGATTTGTTGTCGAGGGACGTGCATCGCATCTGCGGACCATTATCAATTAATAAATTATACATTACAAAAGAAGAAATTAAGAAACTCGAAGACGGCCGTCGAGAATACAATATTCGCGAGTTGCAAAAAATCTTAGGAGATATGTTTAAGAAAAGTAATGTAAAGGTGCACCTAATAGATAAATGTATAGAAATTACAGATCCTCATAAAAAGAAAATATTGCTCAACGATTATCATATATTACCAACAAGTGGACATGCAGGAATAAACCGCATGATGAAAACGATTAAACAGAAATACTTCTGGACAGGAATGCAGAACGACATAGCTACATACGTAAAGCATTGCACAATATGTCAAAAGAATAAACATATTACACCCAAGAAACAACCAATTGAAATAACATCAACTGCAGAATCAAGTTTTGACAAAATATTTTTGGACCTACTAAGTCCACTCTAAGACTCTAGACGAATCGGTGAATGGATATAGGTACGTACTGACTTTACAAGACGAACTGACCAAATTCACGGAAGCTATTCCAATCCGAAATAAGGAAGCTGGTACAGTAGCCAAAGGTCTAGTAGAATGTTTCATCCTTAGATATGGAGTTCCAAAAACTGTAGCCTCTGATCAAGGAACAGAATTTATAAACAAAATCTTTAAGGATTTGTGCAAATTATTGAAAATAGAACAATTGCAATCTACAGCCTACCATCACGAAAGTATAGGAGCGTTAGAAAATTCCCATAAAGTTCTCGGAGCATACCTCAGGAGCTATGTATCCGATAAACATACAGACTGGTGTACTTGGTTACCGTATTACGTATTTTGCTACAACACCACAGTACATACGGAAACAGGCTATACACCATTTGAATTAGTATTCGGTCGACGATGTACATTACCTTCAAACTTAACAAGACATGTAGAACCAAGATACAACTACGAAGATTACGTAATTGACTTAAGAGAAAAGTTACAAATAGCTCATAGAGATACAAGAGATACACTTCTAGACAGAAAAAACGATAGGAAAACTGACTACGATAGGAAGGCTAGAAGTAAACAAACTAGTTTTGAAGTAGGTAGTTTAGTTTTGCTAAGAAATGAGAATAGAAGAAAACTGGATCCTATTTACATAGGGCCATATGAAGTGTTATCTGAAGAAGGAGTAAATTGCGTAATAAAATACGAGGGAAAGAAAAGGAAGGTCCATAAAAACCGATTGAAGAAATTTTATGTGTATATATTAAAACAGTTCTTATTCAGTTTAGACTAAAATATAATTTTAAATAATAGAGAGCATGCGCATGCCATAGAATAGGATAGAAATAAGTATTTTCAGAATAAATATTATAAACATTAGAAGTATTAGGAATAAGAATACTCCATAGAATAGGATAGAAATAAGTATTTTCAGAATAAATATTATAAACATTAGGAAGTATTAGGAATAAGAATAATCAATAGAACAGAAATAAGTAAACAGAATAGGAATGAGAAACCTTAAAAATCAAATTACTTTAAAAATTATAATTATTATTATTACCATTTTCTTTTCCTAATAGTAAACAGTAGTAAACAAAAATAAGCAAAGCAAAATCTTACAACAAAATTGTAATTAACCTTAGCAAATAAATTATTCAACATGAGTAAAAACCGAACTAATAATTATAAAAAAAAAAAAAAAAAATAATAATAGCAAGTCGTTAATAGAAAAAAAAAAGAGAAAAAAAAAGAAGAAAGAAATTAGTCATTTAAGAATCCTACAAACAAAAAAAAAAAACAAAAAAAAAAAAACTTTTTGTAGGTAACATAACATATTTATATCTATAATATTAATATCAAAACATTGAAACACTACATTGTAAATATTCTTTTGAGATATAACAAAAAATTTAATTATATATAATAATACCAAAACATTGTAAACATTCTTTTGAGATCCCTTATTGTAGAAGTGGCGCGGAAAAGAAGAAATCAAGACATGTCATGATTTCTCCTTTTTCCCCCTGGAAGGGTGGTGTGAGGGATCGCACCAGCGACCACATAAATACTATGCCTTAAAGCATACAACATTTTAATTGAATTAAGCATACAAAATTTTGACCCTACATCGACTCTAGTGCCTCTCAAAATAAAATACAAAAATCTTAGATATGCAGTCATTAATTAATAGCACGCTCGGTGCACGAAAATAAACGCACACACAAACCAATACAACGTATTGGTTAACAGCACACATGGTGCATGAAAAACAAAAGCAAACAAAACCCACACGTATTGTTTAATAGCACACTCGGTGCATGGGAACAAAAAATATAAAACATCTCCAATAGCATAATTTATGACCAGCGGTCGCTCGCCTATGAAAATAAATATGCAGTCTAAGCATCATGAGCAAATGAGCGCCGACCGCTTAGAACGTTAATTACCCTTTCCATGCAATGTGCTGAGTAAGCGGCGCATGGAAATGGTAATGAAATAATAAGGTCGTTCGCTTGTGGAAACAAATATGTCAACACAGCAGAATAGGCGAGCGAACCCAAAAACACTTGACGCGGTCGGTCATAAATTACGTACATACAAACATGCACTATGCTGATAAGGCAATACTAGGGAAAATATGAATATCGATGAGTAGGCATTCCAGAGTCGATGTATGATCAAAAATCGATCAGTACATTGGTATAAAAGAAGGAAAAATTATCAAATAAAATCATTCATTTTCCAAAAAGTGAACGTTGAAAGTAAAAACCTCGTCGTCTTATTTTTTCCTCGTAAACATATCGTTCTGATACTGACGCCCTTAGGAGCTCCGGCTTTTGGGTTAGTGGTTATACGGCAACACGCCGAACACAGTCAAGAATCAAGGTTGATACAAACTCTAAACCACAAGGTTGGCCTCGGAAGGGACCAACTTTACAATGGTTTTCTGGTCAGATCGACCACCCAGGCAAGACGCCTGAAAATCCAATGAAAAGCACATCCAATTCGCCCTTACTTGCAACGAAAAAAAAAACCCGCCGATAAGAGAAGGGTTCTATGGTGAGGTAGCCTTTAACGTCAGCTGTGCGGTCAGGAACCAAAAAAAAAAATCAGAACCCGAAATTCCGCAAGACCTAGTTCCAAGGCCTCAACCAGAACTAGAAGAGGGATCGTCTTTAAGACGAACAATAATCTACCAAGTGATTAAATCGAACAAGAGAAATCTAATAGGGGAAATTATGAATAATCAGCTTTCAAGAGTCCCGCCGATTCTTTGGTCAGCTCTTCCGCTTCTAGCAAAAGGTATGCGATTCCAAAAGGAAGAGAGGGGCCTTCTTGATCAGACGACTGAGGTCCAGATAGAAAGAAGAAAAGAATTCTGGTGTGGGACAATCCGAGTACCATAGGAGGGTCCTAAGGGTTTTTGCCAGACAAGTATTTTGGTCAGGAACACGGCCAAAGGTGCCAAGTTACCTGCGATTCCTAAAGAGCCTGTCTAGCTGCCCACACTCGGTTGCAAAAATGAAATCCTAAAGACAACTATATATATTAAACTATAAGGGAAAATTTTAAAGCGAAAATAGTTTGTGGAACCCAAAACCATTAGCGCGATGCCAATATCCCTCGAGCCCCACGTTGGTATTAACCAACGAGGTTTCTACCTAAAGTGTGTGCCAATTTTATTGTAATGAATCAGACAGTGGTTTGTTGACGATTCCTATTTATCAACTCGTCCGCTGGAAGACATGGTTGAACCGGGCGCACGCGTTTAATCCAGCCATGCTCGTCGGCAACCGGGGTGGGATCTTGGTTGTCCCATGACTTCCTCCATTATCAAAAAATAATCCGCGTGTTACAAAATAAAACCAAAGCTAGAAGAATTACAACGAGATATAAGGAGAGAGATAGAGACGGAAGCTTGGCCCTGATGTCTTGACGCCTGGGGAGAGACTGTGGGAAGCGTATCCTACAACGCCACCCACCCACTTTCTTAACCCACCCTACCATTGGTCCCGATTTCCTTGGGACCCCCTTGTTTTCTTAAGCCACCGTTGACCCAGGGATTACCTGTGCCGGGAGGACAAAAGATAATGAAGTACTATACACACATTTTCAACCCTTTAACAACTTATTTATTTCCATCGATTTCAATGACGATATTCAAATGCCTCGTAATTCAAAGCAAAAAAAAACCATATTATCGGTTTGAAATTTTACAATCCTTAATGGGAATTACCATATCGAGTCGAATCTGTCAAACAAAACAAATTTATAAACGATTCAAAATACATTTATTCTAGACTAGCCGTTCCCGGGCGCTTTGCTACCCGCCCACTGACGCCACGCCCACTGACTCCACGCCCACTTACACCCGCGTTTCCCGGCTGCCCCATCCCACTGACCCCGCCCACTGACCTCCCGCCCACTGACGCCACGCCCACTTACCCTACCACTCCCCAATAACTAACCAACTCATCAATCCAGAAAACTATAGAATCTACACTTATACAGGCAAAAAATTTACACTTGTTCGAATATTCTTTTTATGAAGATTATATACAGGGAAAACTACATTTTCCACCCCAGCGCCACCTATCGGGTCCAAATTTTGTCAACAAGTTTCTTTTTATTTAAATATTATATGGTGTGAATTTGAGCCAAATCGTTCCATAATTAAGAATTTTCGAAAAAAAACGACACCAGCGCCACCTATCGGGTCAACGACTTTCTTTTTATTTAAATATTATATGGTGTACATTTGAGCCAAATCGTTCCATAAATAAGAATTTTCAGAAAAAAACGGTACCAGCGCCACCTAGAGGGGCTGAATTCACGTTTTAAACCTTTTCTTTTATCAGAATACTTTATGATGGTTGGGAAGTTAAGTTATCCATCAGAAACATCATTAATTCGGAAGTTAAATCTATTCTTGGGATATACAGCTGATTTACAATTCAAATCTAATAGTAATAACATTATTATCGATTTGAGACTCAAAACGATTAATAAGAAAGCAAGTAATCGATTTTCAAATTTAACTTTGATATTAATACGCAGTGCGAAACGATAGGGAAAGTCAATACGACTAATAAGCATTTATATAATCGATATGGGATTTAAATTTACTTATGCGCTTGATATGCAAACTTAAATTTAATAATAGGGAACAAGCTAAACCGATTATAAAGTCTAATATAATCTGTCGAATATTTAATCGATATGAAATTTAAATATAATAATATTACTTATGCGATCGATATGCAAACTTAAATGTAATGTTACGGAACACGGAAAACCGATATGAGAGTTAAATCTAATCTATCGAATATTTAATCGATTTGAAATTTAAATATAAAATATTAAACGATATGAAAAGTCAAAACGATTCAACAGCCGAATGGACTTCGGAGTCCCAAACACTCACAACCTGAAGTAAGCAGACACGCTAAAATGAATAACCAGCATTCGAATAAAGGAGAATCTGAAAATACACTTACTTGTATACGCGTAGATCCGTGCTTCGTCGCCAGCGCTGTCGAGTTGGGCAGAATCCAGGCTGTATTGAAAGAATGTTAATTGGAAATCATAATTTTCCTATCTTAAATTGAGACGATCCGCGCGCCCACCTCAGGCTACCAGGGTTTGGGGACCGTTACAAAATATATAATAATTCTTTTGTTGTTTCCTTTTTTTTTTTGTAATCAAACTACGATAAGGGACTATATAAGAATAAGGTTACGGGATCTGCTGAGGAGGTAGCGAGATCGACTGCTGCCGTTGGCAATTTATAGCTGTTGATAGTAACTAAAGATGCTGGTCATCAAGGATGCTGAGGATAATTTAGAGATGCAATTGGGGACGATTTCATCCAGATTACTCGAATTCAGGCTCTCCTATTCCTCCCCGTTACATAGTCAACGCAATACCGTTAATGCTCACGACCAAAGTTTGACCATAATTTAACAAGTTAGTGACGCGATAACCCTAATACTCCGACCAAAGGGTGTCTACCAGACAACCAAACAGCGCACCAGAGGCGATAGAAGGTGCTATTGGAAACGGGTATTGATTCAGCTTGCGCAGTCGCTATCGAGGGGGTGTGTGGGGGGGGGGCAAGGCTGCCAAAGCGTAACTACAGAACGGTCTGCGCTGCTGTATTTCCCGTTCCGCACAACAGCATTTCTACTGATGGCGCTGCCGCTGACTTTGCTCTTCGGTAGTTGTGACAAATTCTGCCGCTGGACACTTTACGTAGAGTTCACCGTAATTCTTTTTTTTTCTTGCCCTGTACAGTTCAAACGGGTAGAGTACGAATGAAACACTGGGGCTAAACTTCGTAGCACTTATCGGCCACCACGTTTGTAGCTTTCTCTTGAACCATCCTTTTTACAGGTACAAACAAGTACGATATTATTTTATTTTTTTGCACGATAAAGAGCCACGCAAACACAAATGATGTGGGCCACTCGTTAGGTGGAAATGAATTAATGCAACTTTGCGTACTTTGCGTACGTTGCTTGCACTCAAAGGGTATTTCACGACTTTCCACTAAAATTTCATTAGGAATTCGCTTTTTATCAAAAAAAAATTTTCTGCACTTTCGGAATTCTTGCTATTCGCGTAGTCAGTGAATTATTTCCGATTTCTTGCATTCGGTTGCACGCGGCACTTGTTTAAAAAAAACAAATTGAATTTTCCTTTTTTTTCAAGTTTTACCAACTACCGGAAAAAATTCTTTGGCGACCGCTTGGTTCAAATAACAGGGACACAATGCCTTTTGCTTTTTCCATTTTTCGCCTCGTAGGTCACAGCAGTGCCAGTACGGGTGAAGGTAGATGACGCTATTCTCTCATCATACGGAGCCAATCAAAATAGGTCTTTTAAATTTCTTGTTCGACTTTTGGATGTCTACTACATTGACATAACTATGCCGATGCAGGAGCATGTAAGCCTACGTGGCATACCAGCTATGGCTGTTAGTAAGAAATCATGCGATTTCTGGGCCAATCAAAAGGAGTCTTTTAAATTTCTCGACCAGCATTTTGATAACTACTACATTGACATATTTATGTCGGTGCAAGTACGTGAAGTCGGCATTAAGAGCAGCGGTTATTTTTGTTGCAATGCAATTGGAATTCCACTGAACGCATTTCGCGCATAGGGTGGCTCAGATTTATCTGATAACGTTTGACAAAAAAAAATTATTCTTTCTTGTCTTCAGACAAAACAAAAAAAATCTCCCATTACAGCGTGTACCTCATAAAATTTAAAAACCTACTGTTCAACTTCAACTTGACAGCATAATTACATTACCCATGAATGTGCATCGCTTTTGACGTGACAACGTCTCACTACAAGGTTTAAGGGGTACATTTTCAAAAAGTTGAATGTTAAATGTCACTATTTAGCAGATGTTAAGTTGCATTTTTAACGGATGTTATGTCACACTTATAATATCTACTGGGATTTGGTCATGAGGAACTAGGATTTTTTTAACTAAACAATTTCTTAAGCTATTGGTCATACCAATGTATGTAGGACTATGATGCGACTATAAGACTTGTTCATATGGAAATTCTGGGATCTGCGTATTAGGGTCTGGAATGTTGTTGACCAAGCCATTTCTCAAGCGATTGGTATGTAGGACTATAAAATTTGATCCTATGGGAATTCTGGAATATGATCGTTATGGTCTGGAATTTCGGGAACAAAGCTTTTTCTCAAGAGATTCGCATGAAATTCGGTATGTACGACTAAGATCCGACTATAAGAAATGTTCCTGGCGGTCAGCCATCAGCAGAGTAGGGCGAATAACACAGAATGCTTCAGAAATGCATGTGGCCGCAACTATCTTTGACTGGTAGAAGTGCGATCAAACTTCCACGTGGTGGCCGCTGGTAATTTTCCTTTAGTACAAGAAAAGCGAAATGATCGGGCTATTCCCTTCAAAGTAAGGTTTGCGCGAGGCCAATAACCTCGCCCGTAAAAAACCATATTACGGAACCAAAAATCAGCATCGGATACACTGATGAACGATTTAAGAATTTTCTCTGGGAACGTACGCTCACTGAATAGAGCTCGAGCTGCACAACAGCTAGCCGATACCCTGTCCAAATATAATGCTGACATAACAGCAATCAGGAGATGGTGTCTTACAAAATCAGAATATGACATAAATTACAGCTGTCATGCAAGACATCATGTGCTCGGCGTGGGGTTTCTATTCAGCAAAAGAATGAAACCCACCGTTAACGGCTTTAAAGCAGTAAATAAACGGCTATGCAACCTTCGCGTGCCGGGCAGATTTAAAAACATAATAAACGTTCACGCATCAACAGAGCATTCCCCAGATGATGAAAAAAAAAGAATTCTTTGAATCAGTCGAACGGGAACTCCATGCCTGTCCTCAGTGGGGAAAAACACAAGCGTTTTTGTGCTTAAGAATTTTATATTACGGCAAACCACTTTATTAATTTACATTTACATTTATTTTAACAAAAAAGTAATTTCCAAAACAAAAAACAAACAAATATTTTTTCTCTCTAAAGTAAAGGTTTGGTTTTACCCATGACAACGGAACAAAGGAAAAGCAACACATATCAAAAAATATGACATTAAATCAAAAACTTTAGAACCTTTTTTTAGTACTAAATGTGAACGTGTACCATTACACCATTCAGCTTGTTTTAATTCACAATGAAAACTGGTAAATGGCAAACATTAAAGGAAACAAAAATTATAATGACATTTTTAACTAAATGATTCTTTTTGTGGTTTCCTATTTTTCCAGGTTATGGCGTTTGCCAGCTGAGACGAATTTGATGCTGTTTGATGTTGCTTCAACACTCAGTATGACGTAAGAATCATTGTGGGGGATATGAATGCCAGTATGGAGCCAGTATTCAGGCAGTACATTGGAACCACTAGCTTACACGAAAACAATAATGACAATGGACAACGAGTCATAGAGCAAACAATATCCACAAAGCCACCTGGGTAGCTCTTGGTGGAGTCACTCCCAACCAGATAGACCACGTGTTGATAGACCGCCGCCCCGAATGTGATGACGGTACGAACGTACCGAGGTCCCAACGTCGACTCGGACCACTACTATCTTGTTGGTATGGTGCTCCGAGTGCGGATTGCATCATCCAGTATGACAGCATCCGCGAATCAGATTTGAGTCAACACGGCTGCCCTTCGCAACGAAGCGACCAGAAACAACTACGGTCAAGCGATATGACTCGCCCTAAATGCAGGAAGAGTAAGTCCTGGGGCTGAGATGCCGGTCGTAGAAGAGAAATAGATACGCCTTAAGAATACTGTCATTTGTACTGCTGACTCCATCTTAGGAAGAATCTCGTCCGTGAACTAGAACCGTATAGAGAGCGAGGAAGTTCTACCAAAGAGTCCGCGGTATGACGCAATATACACCGAGTTGCACATACTGCAAAGGCAAAGAGGGTAATCTGATCGCCGATCTCAAAGGCGTCTTAGAGCAATGGGAAGAGCACTTTCATGAGTTGCTTAATTGCCAGCTAACTGAGAAATTAGAGGTTCCACCAATGACCGAAGAGCACACAATGCTGCCGCCACCAAGCATAGACGAAGTTAGCAGAGCGATAAAACGGCTTAAAAATAATAAGGCTCCGTGATCAGACGGCATCCTAGCGGAGCTAATTAAAACTTATAGTGCAAGTATGGGAGTAAGAAGCGATGCCAGAAGACTGGCGAAGAGGCATCGTGGTATAACGTTGTTGAGTACCGCGTATAAGATATTCTCAAAGCCATGAGAGAATTCGGCATCCCAAATAAACTGACATGACTATGTAGGTTGACCATGACCAATGTTATAAGCCAAGTAAAAATATCCGGATCACTATCATGCCCATTCAACATCTGTAACGGGCTCCGACAAGGGGATGGACTGGCCTGCGTCCTCTTCAACCTGGCCTTGGAGAAAGTGATTCGAGACTCTGACGTAACGGCGAGAGGAACAATCATCTATAAGTCCATTCAGATACTGGCTTACGCAGATGATATTTACATCGTTGGTAGAAACCGAAGAGCTGCACAGTAAGCTTTCATCCATATAGAGCAGGCGACACGAAATCTGGGGCTGCACATAAATGAGAGCAAACCAAAGTACATGGTGGCCACGTCTGCGAGTATAAGATCCAACATTGGTCCCTCAATTCAAATTGTGGAGCGCGAAATTAAAGTTGTGCAATCCTTTAACTGTCTCGGGTCAACTGTAGCAGCCGATAACATCATTGAACCAGAAATAGAGCCAACAAAGCCTACTATAGTCTGTGAAGACTCTTCAAATCCAGGAATTTAACCATATCATCCAAGCTGCTGGTATGTAAGACAAGGGTCATACCTGTACATACATATCGATCCGAGACTTGTGTGCTTAGCATAAAGCATTCTGACCTCTTAGCCGCGTTCAAGAGAAAAGTCTTAGGGAGAATTTTTGGCCCCGTATGTGAAGAAGGACGATTCCGGAGACTCTACAATAATGAGATCTACGAGCGTTACTGCGATGTCGACAACGTGAAGAAAATTAAGCTCGGTAGGCACCGGTGGGCAGGACACGTAGCTCGCATGAGCGAAGAGGATCCAGCTCGGAAAGTCCTTTGCGGTAGGATTTATGGAACACGACAGCGAGGCCGGCCAAGCCTAAGCTGGAAGCATGCTAAGACCTAGACGCCCAGACTTAAGGGATGCCAAACTGGATGACATTGGCTCGAAGTCGGGACCGGTGAAGAGATTTTTTGCGGGAGGCCAGGTCCGGACAGCGGTTGTAAAGCCAAATATGAGGATGATGATTATTCTGATTGTCATATATCAGAAGCTTTAACTTGGCTCTGCTCATAGGTACATTTTTTTGTTTGATTGTGAAAAAATCCTGAATGAATATTTTTACAGAATAACTTTTGCATTTTATTTTATAACAAAAGAAATCCTTAGTTCTCAATTGTCATGTAAAATAAAGAAATTCAGTCGATTGAAACTTATTAAATTTTCTCTTTGGATGAAATGTTTGTAGCACTGAAAAGAGCTTTTTGTTATGTTAACTTCAAATTATTTTTGTTGAAAATCTAACCGTCTGGAAAATTATACATTTTACTTTATAGGTGCTGCTTTCTTCAATGCTGTAGCGGATTTTTTGGTTTAGCTGCAGCAACGGTAACAGCTTTTGGTTTAGCAGCCGCTTATAACACTAAAAGCAGCAGCTTTTGGTTTCCTTGTTTTAGCCTTAACAGCACCACCTGCCTGTTTTAGTTTTTTAGCTTTTTCCGTTTTTTTTCTTCTCTACCACTTTTTTTAGTAGTTGCAGATTTTTTCACTTTCTTCTCGCCGGATCCGGCTGTAAATTTTTTCACTGCTGTTGCTGGCTTCTTGTTAACTGTGGTGACTGTCTTTTTCTTCACAGAGGATTTTGCTTTAGGTTCCTTACTAGCAGCAGCGGCTAATTTAAACGAGCCAGAGGCACTTTTACTTCTGGTTTGGATCAACTTTCCACTGGCAACAGAATTTTTCAAGTACTTTTTAATGAAAGGAGCTAGTTTTAAATGAATTTTTAAATCTAAAACAGTCCTTTGATGACACAATTGGACTTAGAAATAATTGCGTTACATATTACAATTGAGAAGGTCAAGAAATTACGAGCTCTATAATATGCATTTTGTAAGCTAATTTTATGAAATGGTTTCAAGTTTCAAATTTGATTGAATTTTTAATTCTAAAACAGTCCTTTGTTGACACAATTGGACTTAGAAATAATTGCGTTACATATTACAATTGAGAAGGTCAAGAAATTACGAGCTCTATAATATGCATTTTGTAAGTTAATTTTATGAAATGGTTTCAAGTTTCAAATTTGATTGAATTTTTAATTCTAAAACAGTCCTTTGATGACACAATTGGACTTCGAAATAAGTGCGTTACATATTACAGTTAAGAAGGTCGAGAAATTACGAGCTCTATAATATGCATTTTGTAAGCTAATTTTATGAAATGGTTCCAAGTTTCAAATTTGATTGAATTTTTAATTCTAAAACAGTCCTTTGATGACACAATTGGACTTAGAAATAATTGCGTTACATATTACAGTTGAGAAGGTCAAGAAATTACGAGCTCAATAATAAGCATTTTGTAAGTTAATTTTATGAAATGGTTCCAAGTTTCAAATTTGATTGAATTTTTAATTCTAAAACAGTCCGTTGATGACACAATTGGAATTCGAAATAAGTGCGTTACATATTACAGTTAAGAAGGTCGAGAAATTACGAGCTCTATAATATGCATTTTGTAAGCTAATTTTATCAAATGGTTCCAAGTTTCAAATTTGATTGAATTTTTAATTCTAAAACAGTCCTTTGATGACACAATTGGACTTCGAAATAAGTGCGTTACATATTACAGTTAAGAAGGTCGAGAAATTACGAGCTCTATAATATGCATTTTGTAAGCTAATTTTATGAAATGGTTCCAAGTTTCAAATTTGATTGAATTTTTAATTCTAAAACAGTCCTTTGATGACACAATTGGACTTCGAAATAAGTGCGTTACATATTCCAGTTGAGAAGGTCAAGAAATTACGAGCTCTATAATAAGCATTTTGTAAGTTAATTTTATGAAATGGTTCCAAGTTTCAAATTTGATTGAATTTTTAATTCTAAAACAGTCCTTTGATGACACAATTGGACTTCGAAATAAGTGCGTTACATATTACAGTTAAGAAGGTCGAGAAATTACGAGCTCTATAATATGCATTTTGTAAGCTAATTTTATGAAATGGTTCCAAGTTTCAGCTTTGATTGAATTTTTAATTTTAAAACAGTCCTTTGATGACACAATTGGACTTAGAAATAATTGCGTTACATATTACAGTTGAGAAGGTCAAGAAATTACGAGCTCTATAATAAGCATTTTGTAAGTTAATTTTATGAAATGGTTCCAATTTTCAAATTTGATTGAATTTTTAATTCTAAAACAGTCCGTTGATGACACAATTGGACTTCGAAATAAGTGCGTTACATATTACAGTTAAGAAGGTCGAGAAATTACGAGCTCTAAAATATGCATTTTGTAAGCTAATTTTTTGAAATGGTTCCAAGTTTCAAATTTGATTGAATTTTTAATTCTAAAACAGTCCTTTGATGACACAATTGGACTTCGAAATAAGTGCGTTACATATTACAGTTGAGAAGGTCAAGAAATTACGAGCTCAATAATAAGCATTTTGTAAGTTAATTTTATGAAATGGTTCCAAGTTTCAAATTTGATTGAATTTTTAATTCTAAAACAGTCCTTTGATGACACAATTGGACTTCGAAATAAGTGAGTTATATATTACAACTGAGAAGGTCGAGAAATTACGAGCTCTATAATATGCATTTTGTAAGCTAATTTTATGAAATGGTTCCAAGTTTCAAATTTGATTGAATTTTTAATTCTAAAACAGTCCTTTGATGACACAATTGGACTTCGAAATAAGTGCGTTACATATTACAGTTAAGAAGGTCAAGAAATTACGAGCTCTATAATATGCATTTTGTAAGCTAATTTTATGAAATGGTTCCAAGTTTCAAATTTGATTGAATTTTTAATTCTAAAACAGTCCTTTGATGACACAATAGGACTTCGAAATAAATTCGTTACATATTACAGTTAAGAAGGTCGAGAAATTAGGAGCTCTATAATATGCATTTTGTAAGCTAATTTTATGAAATGGTTCCAAGTTTCAAATTTGATTGAATTTTTAATTCTAAAACAGTCTAAAACAGTCTAAAACAGTTTGATGACACAATAGAACTTAGAAATAATTGCGTTACATATTACAGTTAAGAAGGTCAAGAAATTACGAGCTCTATAATATGCATTTTGTAAGCTAATTTTATGAAATGGTTCCAAGTTTCAAATTTGAATTTTTAATTCTAAAACAGTCCTTTGATGACACAATAGGACTTCGAAATAAATGCGTTACATATTACAGTTAAGAAGGTCGAGAAATTACGAGCTCTATTATATGCATTTTGTAAGCTAATTTTATGAAATGGTTCCAAGTTTCAAATTTGAATTTTTAATTCTAAAACAGTCCTTTGATGACACAATAGGACTTCGAAATAAATGCGTTACATATTACAGTTAAGAAGGTCGAGAAATTACGAGCTCTATAATATGCATTTTGTAAGCTAATTTTATGAAATGGTTCCAAGTTTCAAATTTGATTGAATTTTTAATTCTAAAACAGTCCTTTGATGACACAATTGGACTTCGAAATAAATGCGTTACATATTACAGTTAAGAAGGTCGAGAAATTAGGAGCTCTATAATATGCATTTTGTAAGCTAATTTTATGAAATGGTTCCAAGTTTCAAATTTGATTGAATTTTTAATTCTAAAACAGTCCTTTGATGACACAATAGAACTTAGAAATAAATGCGTTACATATTACAGTTAAGAAGGTCGAGAAATTACGAGCTCTATAATATGCATTTTGTAAGCTAATTTTATGAAATGGTTCCAAGTTTCAAATTTGAATTTTTAATTCTAAAACAGTCCTTTGATGACACAATAGGACTTCGAAATAAATGCGTTACATATTACAGTTAAGAAGGTCGAGAAATTACGAGCTCTATAATATGCATTTTGTAAGCTAATTTTATGAAATGGTTCCAAGTTTCAAATTTGATTGAATTTTTAATTCTAAAACAGTCCTTTGATGACACAATTGGACTTCGAAATAAGTGCGTTACATATTACAGTTAAGAAGGTCGAGAAATTACGAGCTCTATAATATGCATTTTGTAAGCTAATTTTATGAAATGGTTCCAAGTTTCAAATTTGATTGAATTTTTAATTCTAAAACAGTCCTTTGATGACACAATAGGACTTCGAAATAAATGCGTTACATATTACAGTTAAGAAGGTCGAGAAACTACGAGCTCTATAATATGCTTTTTGTAAGCTAATTTTATGAAATGGTTCCAAGTTTCAAATTTGAATTTTTAATTCTAAAACAGTCCTTTGATGACACAATAGGACTTCGAAATAAATTCGTTACATATTACAGTTAAGAAGGTCGAGAAATTAGGAGCTCTATAATATGCATTTTGTAAGCTAATTTTATGAAATGTTTCCACGTTTCAAATTTGATTGAATTTTTAATTCTAAAACAGTCCTTTGATGACACAATAGAACTTAGAAATAAATGCGTTACATATTACAGTTAAGAAGGTCGAGAAATTACGAGCTCTATAATATGCATTTTGTAAGCTAATTTTATGAAATGGTTCCAAGTTTCAAATTTGATTGAATTTTTAATTCTAAAACAGTCCTTTGATGACACAATTGGACTTCGAAATAAGTGCGTTACATATTACAGTTAAGAAGGTCGAGAAATTACGAGCTCTATAATATGCATTTTGTAAGCTAATTTTATGAAATGGTTCCAAGTTTCAAATTTGATTGAATTTTTAATTCTAAAACAGTCCTTTGATGACACAATAGGACTTCGAAATAAATGCGTTACATATTACAGTTAAGAAGGTCGAGAAACTACGAGCTCTATAATATGCATTTTGTAAGCTAATTTTATGAAATGGTTCCAAGTTTCAAATTTGAATTTTTAATTCTAAAACAGTCCTTTGATGACACAATAGGACTTCGAAATAAATTCGTTACATATTACAGTTAAGAAGGTCGAGAAATTAGGAGCTCTATAATATGCATTTTGTAAGCTAATTTTATGAAATGTTTCCACGTTTCAAATTTGATTGAATTTTTAATTCTAAAACAATCCTTTGATGACACAATAGAACTTAGAAATAATTGCGTTACATATTACAGCTAAGAAGGTCAAGAAATTACGAGCTCTATAATATGCATTTTGTAAGCTAATTTTATGAAATGGTTCCAAGTTTCAAATTTGATTGAATTTTTAATTCTAAAACAGTCCTTTGATGACACAATAGAACTTAGAAATAAATGCGTTACATATTACAGTTAAGAAGGTCGAGAAATTACGAGCTCTATAATATGCATTTTGTAAGCTAATTTTATGAAATGGTTCCAAGTTTCAAATTTGATTGAATTTTTAATTCTAAAACAGTCCTTTGATGACACAATTGGAATTCGAAATAAGTGCGTTACATATTACAGTTAAGAAGGTCGAGAAATTACGAGCTCTATAATATGCATTTTGTAAGCTTATTTTATGAAATGGTTCCAAGTTTCAAATTTGATTGAATTTTTAATTTAAAAACAGTCCTTTGATGACACAGTTGGACTTAGAAATAATTGCGTTACATATTACAGTTAAGAAGGTCGAGAAATTACGAGCTCTATAATATGCATTTTGTAAGTTAATTTTATGAAATGGTTCCAAGTTTCAACTTTGATTGAATTTTTAATTTAAAAACAGTCCTTTGATGACACAATTGGACTTCGAAATAAGTGCGTTACATATTACAGTTAAGAAGGTCGAGAAATTACGAGCTCTATAATATGCATTTTGTAAGTTAATTTTATGAAATGGTTCCAAGTTTCAAATTTGATTGAATTTTTAATTTAAAAACAGTCCTTTGATGACACAATTGGACTTAGAAATAATTGCGTTACATATTACAGTTAAGAAGGTCAAGAAATTACGAGCTATATAATATGCATTTTGTAAGCTAATTTTATGAAATGGTTCCAAGTTTCAAATTTGATTGAATTTTTAATTCTAAAATAGTCCTTTGATGACACAATAGAACTTAGAAATAAATGCGTTACATATTACAGTTAAGAAGGTCGAGAAATTACGAGCTCTATAATATGCATTTTGTAAGCTAATTTTATGAAATGGTTCCAAGTTTCAAATTTGATTGAATTTTTAATTCTAAAACAGTCCTTTGATGACACAATTGGACTTCGAAATAAGTGCGTTACATATTACAGTTAAGAAGGTCGAGAAATTACGAGCTCTATAATATGCATTTTGTAAGTTAATTTTATGAAATGGTTCCAAGTTTCAAATTTGATTGAATTTTTAATTTAAAAACAGTCCTTTGGACACAGTTGGACTTAGAAATAATTACGTTACATATTACAGTTAAGAAGGTCGAGAAATTACGAGCTCTATAATATGCATTTTGTAAGTTAATTTTATGAAATGGTTCCAAGTTTCAAATTTGATTGAATTTTTAATTTAAAAACAGTCCTTTGATGACACAATTGGACTTAGAAATAATTGCGTTACATATTACAGTTAAGAAGGTCGAGAAATTACGAGCTCTATAATATGCATTTTGTAAGTTAATTTTATGAAATGGTTCCAAGTTTCAACTTTGATTGAATTTTTAATTTTAAAACAGTCCTTTGATGACACAATTGGACTTAGAAATAATTGCGTTACATATTACAGTTGAGAAGGTCAAGAAATTACGAGCTCTATAATATGCATTTTGTAAGTTAATTTTATGAAATGATTCCAAGTTTCAAATTTAATTTAATTTTTAATTCTAAAACAATCCTTTGGTGAAACAATTGAACTTCGAAATAAGTGAGTTATATATTACAACTGAGAAGGTCAAGAAATTACGAGCTCTATAATATGCATTTTGTAAGTTCATTTTATAAAATGATTCCAAGTTTCAAATTTAATTTAATTTTTAATTTTAGAACAGTCCTTTGATGACACAATTGGACTTCGAAATAAGTGCGTTATATATTGCAATTGAGAAGGTCAAGAAATTACGAGCTCTATAATATGCATTTTGTAAGTTAATTTTATGAAATGGTTCCAAGTTTCAACTTTGATTGAATTTTTAATTTAAAAACAGTCCTTTGATGACACAATTGGACTTAGAAATAATTGCGTTACATATTACAGTTAAGAAGGTCGAGAAATTACGAGCTCTATATTATGCATTTTGTAAGTTAATTTTATGAAATGGTTCCAAGTTTCAACTTTGATTGAATTTTTAATTTTAAAACAGTCCTTTGATGACACAATTGGACTTAGAAATAATTGCGTTACATATTACAGTTGAGAAGGTCAAGAAATTACGAGCTCTATAATATGCATTTTGTAAGTTAATTTTATGAAATGATTCCAAGTTTCAAATTTAATTTAATTTTTAATTCTAAAACAATCCTTTGATGAAACAATTGGAATTCGAAATAAGTGAGTTATATATTACAACTGAGAAAGTCAAGAAATTATGAGCTCTATAATATGCATTTTGTAAGTTAATTTTATGAAATGATTCCAAGTTTCAATTTTAATTTAATTTTTAATTCTAAAACAATCCTTTGATGAAACAATTGAACTTCGAAATAAGTGCGTTATATATTGCAATTGAGAAGGTCAAGAAATTACGAGCTCTATAATATGCATTTTGTAAGTTCCTTTTTAAAATGATTCCAAGTTTCAAATTTAATTTAATTTTTAATTTTAAAACAGTCCTTTGATGACACAATTGGACTTCGAATTAAGTGCGTTATATATTGCAATTGAGAAGGTCAAGAAATTACGAGCTCTATAATATGCATTTTGTAAGTTCATTTTATGAAATGATTCCAAGTGTTAAATTTAATTTAATTTTTAATTCTAAAACAATCCTTTGATGAAACAATTGAACTTCGAAATAAGTGAGTTATATATTACAACTGAGAAAGTCAAGAAATTATGAGCTCTATAATATGCATTTTGTAAGTTCATTTTATGAAATGATTCCAAGTTTCAAATTTAATTTAATTTTTAATTCTAAAACAATCATTTGGTGAAACAATTGAACTTCGAAATAAGTGAGTTATATATTACAACTGAGAAGGTCAAGAAATTACGAGCTCTATAATATGCATTTTGTAAGTTCATTTTATAAAATGATTCCAAGTTTCAAATTTAATTTAATTTTTAATTTTAAAACAGTCCTTTGATGACACAATTGGACTTCGAAATAAGTGCGTTATATATTGCAATTGAGAAGGTCAAGAAATTACGAGCTCTATAATATGCATTTTGTAAGTTAATTTTATGAAATGATTCCAAGTTTTAAATTTAATTTAATTTTTAATTCTAAAACAATCCTTTGATGAAACAATTGAACTTCGAAATAAGTGAGTTATATATTACAACTGAGAAAGTCAAGAAATTATGAGCTCTATAATATGCATTTTGTAAGTTAATTTTATGAAATGATTCCAAGTTTCAATTTTAATTTAATTTTTAATTCTAAAACAATCCTTTGATGAAACAATTGAACTTCGAAATAAGTGCGTTATATATTGCAATTGAGAAGGTCAAGAAATTACGAGCTCTATAATATGCATTTTGTAAGTTCATTTTATGAAATGATTCCAAGTTTCAAATTTAATTTAATTTTTAATTCTAAAACAATCCTTTGGTGAAACAATTGAACTTCGAAATAAGTGAGTTATAAATTACAACTGAGAAGGTCAAGAAATTACGAGCTCTATAATATGCATTTTGTAAGTTCATTTTATAAAATGATTCCAAGTTTCAAATTTAATTTAATTTTTAATTTTAAAACAGTCCTTTGATGACACAATTGGACTTCGAAATAAGTGCGTTATATATTGCAATTGAGAAGGTCAAGAAATTACGAGCTCTATAATATGCATTTTGTAAGTTAATTTTATGAAATGACTCCAAGTTTCAATTTTAATTTAATTTTTAATTCTAAAACAATCCTTTGATGAAACAATTGAACTTCGAAATAAGTGCGTTATATATTGCAATTGAGAAGGTCAAGAAATTACGAGCTCTATAATATGCTTTTTGTATGTTCATTTTATGAAATGATTCCAAGTTTCAAATTTAATTTAATTTTTAATTCTAAAACAATCCTTTGGTGAAACAATTGAACTTCGAAATAAGTGCGTTATATATTGCAATTGAGAAGGTCAAGAAATTACGAGCTCTATAATATGCATTTTGTAAGTTCATTTTATAAAATGATTCCAAGTTTCAAATTTAATTTAATTTTTAATTTTAAAACAGTCCTTTGATGACACAATTGGACTTCGAAATAACTGCGTTATATATTGCAATTGAGAAGGTCAAGAAATTACGAGCTCTATAATATGCATTTTGTAAGTTAATTTTATGAAATGATTCCAAGTTTCAAATTTGATTGAATTTTTAATTTAAAAACAGTCCTTTGGACACAGTTGGACTTAGAAATAATTACGTTACATATTACAGTTAAGAAGGTCGAGAAATTACGAGCTCTATAATATGCATTTTGTAAGTTAATTTTATGAAATGGTTCCAAGTTTCAAATTTGATTGAATTTTTAATTTAAAAACAGTCCTTTGATGACACAATTGGACTTAGAAATAATTGCGTTACATATTACAGTTAAGAAGGTCGAGAAATTACGAGCTCTATAATATGCATTTTGTAAGTTAATTTTATGAAATGGTTCCAAGTTTCAACTTTGATTGAATTTTTAATTTTAAAACAGTCCTTTGATGACACAATTGGACTTAGAAATAATTGCGTTACATATTACAGTTGAGAAGGTCAAGAAATTACGAGCTCTATAATATGCATTTTGTAAGTTAATTTTATGAAATGATTCCAAGTTTCAAATTTTATTTAATTTTTAATTCTAAAACAATCCTTTGGTGAAACAATTGAACTTCGAAATAAGTGAGTTATACATTACAACTGAGAAGGTCAAGAAATTACGAGCTCTATAATATGCATTTTGTAAGTTCATTTTATAAAATGATTCCAAGTTTCAAATTTAATTTAATTTTTAATTTTAGAACAGTCCTTTGATGACACAATTGGACTTCGAAATAAGTGCGTTATATATTGCAATTGAGAAGGTCAAGAAATTACGAGCTCTATAATATGCATTTTGTAAGTTAATTTTATGAAATGGTTCCAAGTTTCAACTTTGATTGAATTTTTAATTTAAAAACAGTCCTTTGATGACACAATTGGACTTAGAAATAATTGCGTTACATATTACAGTTAAGAAGGTCGAGAAATTACGAGCTCTATAATATGCATTTTGTAAGTTAATTTTATGAAATGGTTCCAAGTTTCAACTTTGATTGAATTTTTAATTTTAAAACAGTCCTTTGATGACACAATTGGACTTAGAAATAATTGCGTTACATATTACAGTTGAGAAGGTCAAGAAATTACGAGCTCTATAATATGCATTTTGTAAGTTAATTTTATGAAATGATTCCAAGTTTCAAATTTAATTTAATTTTTAATTCTAAAACAATCCTTTGATGAAACAATTGAAATTCGAAATAAGTGAGTTATATATTACAACTGAGAAAGTCAAGAAATTATGAGCTCTATAATATGCATTTTGTAAGTTAATTTTATGAAATGATTCCAAGTTTCAATTTTAATTTAATTTTTAATTCTAAAACAATCCTTTGATGAAACAATTGAACTTCGAAATAAGTGCGTTATATATTGCAATTGAGAAGGTCAAGAAATTACGAGCTCTATAATATGCATTTTGTAAGTTCCTTTTTAAAATGATTCCAAGTTTCAAATTTAATTTAATTTTTAATTTTAAAACAGTCCTTTGATGACACAATTGGACTTCGAAATAAGTGCGTTATATATTGCAATTGAGAAGGTCAAGAAATTACGAGCTCTATAATATGCATTTTGTAAGTTCATTTTATGAAATGATTCCAAGTGTTAAATTTAATTTAATTTTTAATTCTAAAACAATCCTTTGATGAAACAATTGAACTTCGAAATAAGTGAGTTATATATTACAACTGAGAAAGTCAAGAAATTATGAGCTCTATAATATGCATTTTGTAAGTTCATTTTATGAAATGATTCCAAGTTTCAAATTTAATTTAATTTTTAATTCTAAAACAATCATTTGGTGAAACAATTGAACTTCGAAATAAGTGAGTTATATATTACAACTGAGAAGGTCAAGAAATTACGAGCTCTATAATATGCATTTTGTAAGTTCATTTTATAAAATGATTCCAAGTTTCAAATTTAATTTAATTTTTAATTTTAAAACAGTCCTTTGATGACACAATTGGACTTCGAAATAAGTGCGTTATATATTGCAATTGAGAAGGTCAAGAAATTACGAGCTCTATAATATGCATTTTGTAAGTTAATTTTATGAAATGATTCCAAGTTTTAAATTTAATTTAATTTTTAATTCTAAAACAATCCTTTGATGAAACAATTGAACTTCGAAATAAGTGAGTTATATATTACAACTGAGAAAGTCAAGAAATTATGAGCTCTATAATATGCATTTTGTAAGTTAATTTTATGAAATGATTCCAAGTTTCAATTTTAATTTAATTTTTAATTCTAAAACAATCCTTTGATGAAACAATTGAACTTCGAAATAAGTGCGTTATATATTGCAATTGAGAAGGTCAAGAAATTACGAGCTCTATAATATGCATTTTGTAAGTTCATTTTATGAAATGATTCCAAGTTTCAAATTTAATTTAATTTTTAATTCTAAAACAATCCTTTGGTGAAACAATTGAACTTCGAAATAAGTGAGTTATAAATTACAACTGAGAAGGTCAAGAAATTACGAGCTCTATAATATGCATTTTGTAAGTTCATTTTATAAAATGATTCCAAGTTTCAAATTTAATTTAATTTTTAATTTTAAAACAGTCCTTTGATGACACAATTGGACTTCGAAATAAGTGCGTTATATATTGCAATTGAGAAGGTCAAGAAATTACGAGCTCTATAATATGCATTTTGTAAGTTAATTTTATGAAATGATTCCAAGTTTTAAATTTAATTTAATTTTTAATTCTAAAACAATCCTTTGATGAAACAATTGAACTTCGAAATAAGTGAGTTATATATTACAAATGAGAAAGTCAAGAAATTATGAGCTCTATAATATGCATTTTGTAAGTTAATTTTATGAAATGACTCCAAGTTTCAATTTTAATTTAATTTTTAATTCTAAAACAATCCTTTGATGAAACAATTGAACTTCGAAATAAGTGCGTTATATATTGCAATTGAGAAGGTCAAGAAATTACGAGCTCTATAATATGCTTTTTGTATGTTCATTTTATGAAATGATTCCAAGTTTCAAATTTAATTTAATTTTTAATTCTAAAACAATCCTTTGGTGAAACAATTGAACTTCGAAATAAGTGCGTTATATATTGCAATTGAGAAGGTCAAGAAATTACGAGCTCTATAATATGCATTTTGTAAGTTCATTTTATAAAATGATTCCAAGTTTCAAATTTAATTTAATTTTTAATTTTAAAACAGTCCTTTGATGACACAATTGGACTTCGAAATAACTGCGTTATATATTGCAATTGAGAAGGTCAAGAAATTACGAGCTCTATAATATGCATTTTGTAAGTTAATTTTATGAAATGATTCCATGTTTCAAATTTAATTTAATTTTTAATTCTAAAACAATCCTTTGATGAAACAAGTGAACTTCGAAATAAGTGAGTTATATATTACAACTGAGAAGGTCAAGAAATTACGAGCTCTATAATATGCATTTTGTAAGTTCATTTTATGAAATGATTCCAAGTTTCAAATTTAATTTAATTTTTAATTCTAAAACAATCCTTTGATGAAACAATTGAACTTCGAAATAAGTGAGTTATATATTACAACTGAGAAGGTCAAGAAATTACGAGCTCTATAATATGCATTTTGTAAGTTCATTTTATGAAAATTTGAATGAATTTTTAATTTTAAAACAGTCCTCTGATGACACAATTGGACTTCGAAATAAGTGCGTTATATATTACAGTTGAGAATGTCAAGAAATTACGAGCTCTATAATATGCATTTTGTAAGTTAATTTTATGAAATGATTCCAAGATTCAAATTTAATTTAATTTTTAATTCTAAAACAATCCTTTGATGAAACAATTGAACTTCGAAATAAGTGCGTTATATATTGCAATTGAGAAGGTCAAGAAATTAGGAGCTCTATAATATGCATTTTGTAAGTTAATTTTATGAAATGATTCCAAGTTTCAAATTTAATTTAATTTTTAATTTTAAAACAGTCCTTTGATGACACAATTGGACTTCGAAATAACTGCGTTATATATTACAATTGAGAAGGTCAAGAAATTACGAGCTCTATAATATGCATTTTGTAAGTTCATTTTATGAAATGATTCCAAGTTTCAAATTTAATTTAATTTTTAATTTTAAAACAGTCCTTTGATGACACAATTGGACTTCGAAATAACTGCGTTATATATTACAATTGAGAAGGTCAAGAAATTACGAGCTCTATAATATGCATTTTGTAAGTTAATTTTATGAAATGATTCCAAGTTTCAAATTTAATTTAATTTTTAATTCTAAAACAATCCTTTGATGAAACAATTGAACTTCGAAATAAGTGAGTTATATATTACAACTGAGAAGGGCAAGAAATTACGAGCTCTATAATATGCATTTTGTAAGTTCATTTTATGAAAATTTGAATGAATTTTTAATTTTAAAACAGTCCTCTGATGACACAATTGGACTTCGAAATAAGTGCGTTATATATTACAGTTGAGAATGTCAAGAAATTACGAGCTCTATAATATGCATTTTGTAAGTTAATTTTATGAAATGACTCCAAGTTTCAATTTTAATTTAATTTTTAATTCTAAAACAATCCTTTGATGAAACAATTGAACTTCGAAATAAGTGCGTTATATATTGCAATTGAGAAGGTCAAGAAATTACGAGCTCTATAATATGCTTTTTGTATGTTCATTTTATGAAATGATTCCAAGTTTCAAATTTAATTTAATTTTTAATTCTAAAACAATCCTTTGGTGAAACAATTGAACTTCGAAATAAGTGCGTTATATATTGCAATTGAGAAGGTCAAGAAATTACGAGCTCTATAATATGCATTTTGTAAGTTCATTTTATAAAATGATTCCAAGTTTCAAATTTAATTTAATTTTTAATTTTAAAACAGTCCTTTGATGACACAATTGGACTTCGAAATAACTGCGTTATATATTGCAATTGAGAAGGTCAAGAAATTACGAGCTCTATAATATGCATTTTGTAAGTTAATTTTATGAAATGATTCCATGTTTCAAATTTAATTTAATTTTTAATTCTAAAACAATCCTTTGATGAAACAAGTGAACTTCGAAATAAGTGAGTTATATATTACAACTGAGAAGGTCAAGAAATTACGAGCTCTATAATATGCATTTTGTAAGTTCATTTTATGAAATGATTCCAAGTTTCAAATTTAATTTAATTTTTAATTCTAAAACAATCCTTTGATGAAACAATTGAACTTCGAAATAAGTGAGTTATATATTACAACTGAGAAGGTCAAGAAATTACGAGCTCTATAATATGCATTTTGTAAGTTCATTTTATGAAATGATTCCAAGTGTTAAATTTAATTTAATTTTTAATTCTAAAACAATCCTTTGATGAAACAATTGAACTTCGAAATAAGTGAGTTATATATTACAACTGAGAAAGTCAAGAAATTATGAGCTCTATAATATGCATTTTGTAAGTTAATTTTATGAAATGGTTCCAAGTTTCAACTTTGATTGAATTTTTAATTTTAAAACAGTCCTTTGATGACACAATTGGACTTAGAAATAATTGCGTTACATATTACAGTTGAGAAGGTCAAGAAATTACGAGCTCTATAATATGCATTTTGTAAGTTAATTTTATGAAATGATTCCAAGTTTCAAATTTAATTTAATTTTTAATTCTAAAACAATCCTTTGATGAAACAATTGAAATTCGAAATAAGTGAGTTATATATTACAACTGAGAAAGTCAAGAAATTATGAGCTCTATAATATGCATTTTGTAAGTTAATTTTATGAAATGATTCCAAGTTTCAATTTTAATTTAATTTTTAATTCTAAAACAATCCTTTGATGAAACAATTGAACTTCGAAATAAGTGCGTTATATATTGCAATTGAGAAGGTCAAGAAATTACGAGCTCTATAATATGCATTTTGTAAGTTCCTTTTTAAAATGATTCCAAGTTTCAAATTTAATTTAATTTTTAATTTTAAAACAGTCCTTTGATGACACAATTGGACTTCGAAATAAGTGCGTTATATATTGCAATTGAGAAGGTCAAGAAATTACGAGCTCTATAATATGCATTTTGTAAGTTCATTTTATGAAATGATTCCAAGTGTTAAATTTAATTTAATTTTTAATTCTAAAACAATCCTTTGATGAAACAATTGAACTTCGAAATAAGTGAGTTATATATTACAACTGAGAAAGTCAAGAAATTATGAGCTCTATAATATGCATTTTGTAAGTTCATTTTATGAAATGATTCCAAGTTTCAAATTTAATTTAATTTTTAATTCTAAAACAATCATTTGGTGAAACAATTGAACTTCGAAATAAGTGAGTTATATATTACAACTGAGAAGGTCAAGAAATTACGAGCTCTATAATATGCATTTTGTAAGTTCATTTTATAAAATGATTCCAAGTTTCAAATTTAATTTAATTTTTAATTTTAAAACAGTCCTTTGATGACACAATTGGACTTCGAAATAAGTGCGTTATATATTGCAATTGAGAAGGTCAAGAAATTACGAGCTCTATAATATGCATTTTGTAAGTTAATTTTATGAAATGATTCCAAGTTTTAAATTTAATTTAATTTTTAATTCTAAAACAATCCTTTGATGAAACAATTGAACTTCGAAATAAGTGAGTTATATATTACAACTGAGAAAGTCAAGAAATTATGAGCTCTATAATATGCATTTTGTAAGTTAATTTTATGAAATGATTCCAAGTTTCAATTTTAATTTAATTTTTAATTCTAAAACAATCCTTTGATGAAACAATTGAACTTCGAAATAAGTGCGTTATATATTGCAATTGAGAAGGTCAAGAAATTACGAGCTCTATAATATGCATTTTGTAAGTTCATTTTATGAAATGATTCCAAGTTTCAAATTTAATTTAATTTTTAATTCTAAAACAATCCTTTGGTGAAACAATTGAACTTCGAAATAAGTGAGTTATAAATTACAACTGAGAAGGTCAAGAAATTACGAGCTCTATAATATGCATTTTGTAAGTTCATTTTATAAAATGATTCCAAGTTTCAAATTTAATTTAATTTTTAATTTTAAAACAGTCCTTTGATGACACAATTGGACTTCGAAATAAGTGCGTTATATATTGCAATTGAGAAGGTCAAGAAATTACGAGCTCTATAATATGCATTTTGTAAGTTAATTTTATGAAATGATTCCAAGTTTTAAATTTAATTTAATTTTTAATTCTAAAACAATCCTTTGATGAAACAATTGAACTTCGAAATAAGTGAGTTATATATTACAAATGAGAAAGTCAAGAAATTATGAGCTCTATAATATGCATTTTGTAAGTTAATTTTATGAAATGACTCCAAGTTTCAATTTTAATTTAATTTTTAATTCTAAAACAATCCTTTGATGAAACAATTGAACTTCGAAATAAGTGCGTTATATATTGCAATTGAGAAGGTCAAGAAATTACGAGCTCTATAATATGCTTTTTGTATGTTCATTTTATGAAATGATTCCAAGTTTCAAATTTAATTTAATTTTTAATTCTAAAACAATCCTTTGGTGAAACAATTGAACTTCGAAATAAGTGCGTTATATATTGCAATTGAGAAGGTCAAGAAATTACGAGCTCTATAATATGCATTTTGTAAGTTCATTTTATAAAATGATTCCAAGTTTCAAATTTAATTTAATTTTTAATTTTAAAACAGTCCTTTGATGACACAATTGGACTTCGAAATAACTGCGTTATATATTGCAATTGAGAAGGTCAAGAAATTACGAGCTCTATAATATGCATTTTGTAAGTTAATTTTATGAAATGATTCCATGTTTCAAATTTAATTTAATTTTTAATTCTAAAACAATCCTTTGATGAAACAAGTGAACTTCGAAATAAGTGAGTTATATATTACAACTGAGAAGGTCAAGAAATTACGAGCTCTATAATATGCATTTTGTAAGTTCATTTTATGAAATGATTCCAAGTTTCAAATTTAATTTAATTTTTAATTCTAAAACAATCCTTTGATGAAACAATTGAACTTCGAAATAAGTGAGTTATATATTACAACTGAGAAGGTCAAGAAATTACGAGCTCTATAATATGCATTTTGTAAGTTCATTTTATGAAAATTTGAATGAATTTTTAATTTTAAAACAGTCCTCTGATGACACAATTGGACTTCGAAATAAGTGCGTTATATATTACAGTTGAGAATGTCAAGAAATTACGAGCTCTATAATATGCATTTTGTAAGTTAATTTTATGAAATGATTCCAAGATTCAAATTTAATTTAATTTTTAATTCTAAAACAATCCTTTGATGAAACAATTGAACTTCGAAATAAGTGCGTTATATATTGCAATTGAGAAGGTCAAGAAATTAGGAGCTCTATAATATGCATTTTGTAAGTTAATTTTATGAAATGATTCCAAGTTTCAAATTTAATTTAATTTTTAATTTTAAAACAGTCCTTTGATGACACAATTGGACTTCGAAATAACTGCGTTATATATTACAATTGAGAAGGTCAAGAAATTACGAGCTCTATAATATGCATTTTGTAAGTTCATTTTATGAAATGATTCCAAGTTTCAAATTTAATTTAATTTTTAATTTTAAAACAGTCCTTTGATGACACAATTGGACTTCGAAATAACTGCGTTATATATTACAATTGAGAAGGTCAAGAAATTACGAGCTCTATAATATGCATTTTGTAAGTTAATTTTATGAAATGATTCCAAGTTTCAAATTTAATTTAATTTTTAATTCTAAAACAATCCTTTGATGAAACAATTGAACTTCGAAATAAGTGAGTTATATATTACAACTGAGAAGGGCAAGAAATTACGAGCTCTATAATATGCATTTTGTAAGTTCATTTTATGAAAATTTGAATGAATTTTTAATTTTAAAACAGTCCTCTGATGACACAATTGGACTTCGAAATAAGTGCGTTATATATTACAGTTGAGAATGTCAAGAAATTACGAGCTCTATAATATGCATTTTGTAAGTTAATTTTATGAAATGACTCCAAGTTTCAATTTTAATTTAATTTTTAATTCTAAAACAATCCTTTGATGAAACAATTGAACTTCGAAATAAGTGCGTTATATATTGCAATTGAGAAGGTCAAGAAATTACGAGCTCTATAATATGCTTTTTGTATGTTCATTTTATGAAATGATTCCAAGTTTCAAATTTAATTTAATTTTTAATTCTAAAACAATCCTTTGGTGAAACAATTGAACTTCGAAATAAGTGCGTTATATATTGCAATTGAGAAGGTCAAGAAATTACGAGCTCTATAATATGCATTTTGTAAGTTCATTTTATAAAATGATTCCAAGTTTCAAATTTAATTTAATTTTTAATTTTAAAACAGTCCTTTGATGACACAATTGGACTTCGAAATAACTGCGTTATATATTGCAATTGAGAAGGTCAAGAAATTACGAGCTCTATAATATGCATTTTGTAAGTTAATTTTATGAAATGATTCCATGTTTCAAATTTAATTTAATTTTTAATTCTAAAACAATCCTTTGATGAAACAAGTGAACTTCGAAATAAGTGAGTTATATATTACAACTGAGAAGGTCAAGAAATTACGAGCTCTATAATATGCATTTTGTAAGTTCATTTTATGAAATGATTCCAAGTTTCAAATTTAATTTAATTTTTAATTCTAAAACAATCCTTTGATGAAACAATTGAACTTCGAAATAAGTGAGTTATATATTACAACTGAGAAGGTCAAGAAATTACGAGCTCTATAATATGCATTTTGTAAGTTCATTTTATGAAAATTTGAATGAATTTTTAATTTTAAAACAGTCCTCTGATGACACAATTGGACTTCGAAATAAGTGCGTTATATATTACAGTTGAGAATGTCAAGAAATTACGAGCTCTATAATATGCATTTTGTAAGTTAATTTTATGAAATGATTCCAAGTTTCAAATTTAATTTAATTTTTAATTCTAAAACAATCCTTTGATGAAACAATTGAACTTCGAAATAAGTGCGTTATATATTGCAATTGAGAAGGTCAAGAAATTAGGAGCTCTATAATATGCATTTTGTAAGTTAATTTTATGAAATGATTCCAAGTTTCAAATTTAATTTAATTTTTAATTTTAAAACAGTCCTTTGATGACACAATTGGACTTCGAAATAACTGCGTTATATATTACAATTGAGAAGGTCAAGAAATTACGAGCTCTATAATATGCATTTTGTAAGTTCATTTTATGAAATGATTCCAAGTTTCAAATTTAATTTAATTTTTAATTTTAAAACAGTCCTTTGATGACACAATTGGACTTCGAAATAACTGCGTTATATATTACAATTGAGAAGGTCAAGAAATTACGAGCTCTATAATATGCATTTTGTAAGTTAATTTTATGAAATGATTCCAAGTTTCAAATTTAATTTAATTTTTAATTCTAAAACAATCCTTTGATGAAACAATTGAACTTCGAAATAAGTGAGTTATATATTACAACTGAGAAGGTCAAGAAATTACGAGCTCTATAATATGCATTTTGTAAGTTCATTTTATGAAAATTTGAATGAATTTTTAATTTTAAAACAGTCCTCTGATGACACAATTGGACTTCGAAATAAGTGCGTTATATATTACAGTTGAGAATGTCAAGAAATTACGAGCTCTATAATATGCATTTTGTAAGTTCATTTTATGAAATGATTCCAAGTTTTAAATTTAATTTAATTTTTAATTTTAAAACAGTCCTTTGATGACACAATTGGACTTCGAAATAACTGCGTTATATATTGCAATTGAGAAGGTCAAGAAATTACGAGCTCTATAATATGCATTTTGTAAGTTAATTTTATGAAATGATTCCATGTTTCAAATTTAATTTAATTTTTAATTCTAAAACAATCCTTTGATGAAACAAGTGAACTTCGAAATAAGTGAGTTATATATTACAACTGAGAAGGTCAAGAAATTACGAGCTCTATAATATGCATTTTGTAAGTTCATTTTATGAAATGATTCCAAGTTTCAAATTTAATTTAATTTTTAATTCTAAAACAATCCTTTGATGAAACAATTGAACTTCGAAATAAGTGAGTTATATATTACAACTGAGAAGGTCAAGAAATTACGAGCTCTATAATATGCATTTTGTAAGTTCATTTTATGAAAATTTGAATGAATTTTTAATTTTAAAACAGTCCTCTGATGACACAATTGGACTTCGAAATAAGTGCGTTATATATTACAGTTGAGAATGTCAAGAAATTACGAGCTCTATAATATGCATTTTGTAAGTTAATTTTATGAAATGATTCCAAGTTTCAAATTTAATTTAATTTTTAATTCTAAAACAATCCTTTGATGAAACAATTGAACTTCGAAATAAGTGCGTTATATATTGCAATTGAGAAGGTCAAGAAATTAGGAGCTCTATAATATGCATTTTGTAAGTTAATTTTATGAAATGATTCCAAGTTTCAAATTTAATTTAATTTTTAATTTTAAAACAGTCCTTTGATGACACAATTGGACTTCGAAATAACTGCGTTATATATTACAATTGAGAAGGTCAAGAAATTACGAGCTCTATAATATGCATTTTGTAAGTTCATTTTATGAAATGATTCCAAGTTTCAAATTTAATTTAATTTTTAATTTTAAAACAGTCCTTTGATGACACAATTGGACTTCGAAATAACTGCGTTATATATTACAATTGAGAAGGTCAAGAAATTACGAGCTCTATAATATGCATTTTGTAAGTTAATTTTATGAAATGATTCCAAGTTTCAAATTTAATTTAATTTTTAATTCTAAAACAATCCTTTGATGAAACAATTGAACTTCGAAATAAGTGAGTTATATATTACAACTGAGAAGGTCAAGAAATTACGAGCTCTATAATATGCATTTTGTAAGTTCATTTTATGAAAATTTGAATGAATTTTTAATTTTAAAACAGTCCTCTGATGACACAATTGGACTTCGAAATAAGTGCGTTATATATTACAGTTGAGAATGTCAAGAAATTACGAGCTCTATAATATGCATTTTGTAAGTTCATTTTATGAAATGATTCCAAGTTTCAAATTTAATTTAATTTTTAATTTTAAAACAGTCCTTTGATGACACAATTGGACTTCGAAATAACTGCGTTATATATTGCAATTGAGAAGGTCAAGAAATTACGAGCTCTATAATATGCATTTTGTAAGTTAATTTTATGAAATGATTCCATGTTTCAAATTTAATTTAATTTTTAATTCTAAAACAATCCTTTGATGAAACAAGTGAACTTCGAAATAAGTGAGTTATATATTACAACTGAGAAGGTCAAGAAATTACGAGCTCTATAATATGCATTTTGTAAGTTCATTTTATGAAATGATTCCAAGTTTCAAATTTAATTTAATTTTTAATTCTAAAACAATCCTTTGATGAAACAATTGAACTTCGAAATAAGTGAGTTATATATTACAACTGAGAAGGTCAAGAAATTACGAGCTCTATAATATGCATTTTGTAAGTTCATTTTATGAAAATTTGAATGAATTTTTAATTTTAAAACAGTCCTCTGATGACACAATTGGACTTCGAAATAAGTGCGTTATATATTACAGTTGAGAATGTCAAGAAATTACGAGCTCTATAATATGCATTTTGTAAGTTAATTTTATGAAATGATTCCAAGTTTCAAATTTAATTTAATTTTTAATTCTAAAACAATCCTTTGATGAAACAATTGAACTTCGAAATAAGTGCGTTATATATTGCAATTGAGAAGGTCAAGAAATTAGGAGCTCTATAATATGCATTTTGTAAGTTAATTTTATGAAATGATTCCAAGTTTCAAATTTAATTTAATTTTTAATTTTAAAACAGTCCTTTGATGACACAATTGGACTTCGAAATAACTGCGTTATATATTACAATTGAGAAGGTCAAGAAATTACGAGCTCTATAATATGCATTTTGTAAGTTCATTTTATGAAATGATTCCAAGTTTCAAATTTAATTTAATTTTTAATTTTAAAACAGTCCTTTGATGACACAATTGGACTTCGAAATAACTGCGTTATATATTACAATTGAGAAGGTCAAGAAATTACGAGCTCTATAATATGCATTTTGTAAGTTAATTTTATGAAATGATTCCAAGTTTCAAATTTAATTTAATTTTTAATTCTAAAACAATCCTTTGATGAAACAATTGAACTTCGAAATAAGTGAGTTATATATTACAACTGAGAAGGTCAAGAAATTACGAGCTCTATAATATGCATTTTGTAAGTTCATTTTATGAAAATTTGAATGAATTTTTAATTTTAAAACAGTCCTCTGATGACACAATTGGACTTCGAAATAAGTGCGTTATATATTACAGTTGAGAATGTCAAGAAATTACGAGCTCTATAATATGCATTTTGTAAGTTAATTTTATGAAATGACTCCAAGTTTCAATTTTAATTTAATTTTTAATTCTAAAACAATCCTTTGATGAAACAATTGAACTTCGAAATAAGTGCGTTATATATTGCAATTGAGAAGGTCAAGAAATTACGAGCTCTATAATATGCTTTTTGTATGTTCATTTTATGAAATGATTCCAAGTTTCAAATTTAATTTAATTTTTAATTCTAAAACAATCCTTTGGTGAAACAATTGAACTTCAAAATAAGTGCGTTATATATTGCAATTGAGAAGGTCAAGAAATTACGAGCTCTATAATATGCATTTTGTAAGTTCATTTTATAAAATGATTCCAAGTTTCAAATTTAATTTAATTTTTAATTTTAAAACAGTCCTTTGATGACACAATTGGACTTCGAAATAACTGCGTTATATATTGCAATTGAGAAGGTCAAGAAATTACGAGCTCTATAATATGCATTTTGTAAGTTAATTTTATGAAATGATTCCATGTTTCAAATTTAATTTAATTTTTAATTCTAAAACAATCCTTTGATGAAACAAGTGAACTTCGAAATAAGTGAGTTATATATTACAACTGAGAAGGTCAAGAAATTACGAGCTCTATAATATGCATTTTGTAAGTTCATTTTATGAAATGATTCCAAGTTTCAAATTTAATTTAATTTTTAATTCTAAAACAATCCTTTGATGAAACAATTGAACTTCGAAATAAGTGAGTTATATATTACAACTGAGAAGGTCAAGAAATTACGAGCTCTATAATATGCATTTTGTAAGTTCATTTTATGAAAATTTGAATGAATTTTTAAATTTAAAACAGTCCTCTGATGACACAATTGGACTTCGAAATAAGTGCGTTATATATTACAGTTGAGAATGTCAAGAAATTACGAGCTCTATAATATGCATTTTGTAAGTTAATTTTATGAAATGATTCCAAGTTTCAAATTTAATTTAATTTTTAATTCTAAAACAATCCTTTGATGAAACAATTGAACTTCGAAATAAGTGCGTTATATATTGCAATTGAGAAGGTCAAGAAATTAGGAGCTCTATAATATGCATTTTGTAAGTTAATTTTATGAAATGATTCCAAGTTTCAAATTTAATTTAATTTTTAATTTTAAAACAGTCCTTTGATGACACAATTGGACTTCGAAATAACTGCGTTATATATTACAATTGAGAAGGTCAAGAAATTACGAGCTCTATAATATGCATTTTGTAAGTTCATTTTATGAAATGATTCCAAGTTTCAAATTTAATTTAATTTTTAATTTTAAAACAGTCCTTTGATGACACAATTGGACTTCGAAATAACTGCGTTATATATTACAATTGAGAAGGTCAAGAAATTACGAGCTCTATAATATGCATTTTGTAAGTTAATTTTATGAAATGATTCCAAGTTTCAAATTTAATTTAATTTTTAATTCTAAAACAATCCTTTGATGAAACAATTGAACTTCGAAATAAGTGAGTTATATATTACAACTGAGAAGGTCAAGAAATTACGAGCTCTATAATATGCATTTTGTAAGTTCATTTTATGAAAATTTGAATGAATTTTTAATTTTAAAACAGTCCTCTGATGACACAATTGGACTTCGAAATAAGTGCGTTATATATTACAGTTGAGAATGTCAAGAAATTACGAGCTCTATAATATGCATTTTGTAAGTTAATTTTATGAAATGATTCCAAGTTTCAAATTTAATTTAATTTTTAATTCTAAAACAATCCTTTGATGAAACAATTGAACTTCGAAATAAGTGCGTTATATATTGCAATTGAGAAGGTCAAGAAATTAGGAGCTCTATAATATGCATTTTGTAAGTTAATTTTATGAAATGATTCCAAGTTTCAAATTTAATTTAATTATTAATTCTAAAACAATCCTTTGATGAAATAATTGAACTTCGAAATAAGTGCGTTATATATTGCAATTGAGAAGGTCAAGAAATTACGAGCTCTTTAATATGCATTTTGTAAGTTCATTTTATGAAAATTTGAATGAATGTTTAATTTTAAAACAGTCCTTTGATGACACAATTGGAATCGAAATAACTGCGTTATATATTACAGTTGAGAAGGTCAAGAAATTACGAGCTCTTTGTAAGTTAATTTTATGAAATGATTCCAAGTTTCAAATTTAATTTAATTTTTAATTCTAAAACAATCCTTTGATGAAACAATTGAACTTCGAAATAAGTGAGTTATATATTACAACTGAGAAGGTCAAGAAATTACGAGCTCTATAATATGCATTTTGTAAGTTAATTTTATGAAATGATTCCAAGTTTCAAATTTAATTTAATTTTTAATTCTAAAACAATCCTTTGATGAAACAAGTGAACTTCGAAATAAGTGCGTTATATATTGCAATTTAGAAGGTCAAGAAATTACGAGCTCTATAATATGCATTTTGTAAGTTAATTTTATGAAATGATTCCAAGTTTCAAATTTAATTTAATTTTTAATTCTAAAACAATCCTTTGATGAAACAATTGAACTTCGAAATAAGTGAGTTATATATTACAACTGAGAAGGTCAAGAAATTACGAGCTCTATAATATGCATTTTGTAAGTTCATTTTATGAAATGATTCCAAGTTTCAAATTTAATTTAATTTTTAATTTTAAAACAGTCCTTTGATGACACAATTGGACTTCGAAATAACTGCGTTATATATTACAATTGAGAAGGTCAAGAAATTACGAGCTCTATAATATGCATTTTGTAAGTTAATTTTATGAAATGATTCCAAGTTTCAAATTTAATTTAATTTTTAATTCTAAAACAATCCTTTGATGAAACAATTGAACTTCGAAATAAGTGAGTTATATATTACAACTGAGAAGGTCAAGAAATTACGAGCTCTATAATATGCATTTTGTAAGTTCATTTTATGAAAATTTGAATGAATTTTTAATTTTAAAACAGTCCTCTGATGACACAATTGGACTTCGAAATAAGTGCGTTATATATTACAGTTGAGAATGTCAAGAAATTACGAGCTCTATAATATGCATTTTGTAAGTTAATTTTATGAAATGATTCCAAGTTTCAAATTTAATTTAATTATTAATTCTAAAACAATCCTTTGATGAAATAATTGAACTTCGAAATAATTGCGTTATATATTGCAATTGAGAAGGTCAAGAAATTACGAGCTCTTTAATATGCATTTTGTAAGTTCATTTTATGAAAATTTGAATGAATGTTTAATTTTAAAACAGTCCTTTGATGACACAATTGGAATCGAAATAACTGCGTTATATATTACAGTTGAGAAGGTCAAGAAATTACGAGCTCTTTGTAAGTTAATTTTATGAAATGATTCCAAGTTTCAAATTTAATTTAATTTTTAATTCTAAAACAATCCTTTGATGAAACAATTGAACTTCGAAATAAGTGCGTTATATATTGCAATTGAGAAGGTCAAGAAATTACGAGCTCTATAATATGCATTTTGTAAGTTCATTTTATGAAAATTTGAATGAATTTTTAATTTTAAAACAGTCCTTTGATGACACAATTGGACTTCGAAATAAGTGCGTTATATATTACAGTTGAGAAGGTCAAGAAATTACGAGCTCTATAATATGCATTTTGTAAGTTGATTTTATGAAATGATTCCAAGTTTCAAATTTAATTTAATTTTTAATTCTAAAACAATCCTTTGATGAAACAATTGAACTTCGAAATAAGTGCGTTATATATTGCAATTGAGAAGGTCAAGAAATTAGGAGCTCTATAATATGCATTTTGTAAGTTAATTTTATGAAATGATTCCAAGTTTCAAATTTAATAACTTCGAAATAAGTGCGTTATATATTGCAATTGAGAAGGTCAAGAAATTACGAGCTCTATAATATGCATTTTGTAAGTTCATTTAATGAAAATTTGAATGAATTTTTAATTTTAAAACAGTCCTTTGATGACACAATTGGACTTCGAAATAAGTGCGTTATATATTACAGTTGAGAAGGTCGAGAAATTACGAGCTCTATAATATGCATCCTTTGGTGAAACAATTGAACTTCGAAATAAGTGCGTTATATATTGCAATTGAGAAGGTCAAGAAATTACGAGCTCTATAATATGCATTTTGTAAGTTAATTTTATGAAATGATTCCAAGCTTCAAATTTAATTTAATTTTTAATTTTAAAACAGTCCTTTGATGACACAATTGGACTTCGAAATAACTGCGTTATATATTACAATTGAGAAGGTCAAGAAATTACGAGCTCTATAATATGCATTTTGTAAGTTAATTTTATGAAATGATTCCAAGTTTCAAATATAATTTAATTTTTAATTCTAAAACAATCCTTTGATGAAACAATTGAACTTCGAAATAAGTGCGTTATATATTGCAATTGAGAAGGTCAAGAAATTAGGAGCTCTATAATATGCATTTTGTAAGTTAATTTTATGAAATGATTTGCATTTTGTAAGTTAATTTTATGAAATGATTCCAAGTTTCAAATTTAATTTAATTATTAATTCTAAAACAATCCTTTGATGAAATAATTGAAGTTCGAAATAAGTGCGTTATATATTGCAATTGAGAAGGTCAAGAAATTACGAGCTCTTTAATATGCAGTTTGTAAGTTCATTTTATGAAAATTTGAATGAATGTTTAATTTTAAAACAGTCCTTTGATGACACAATTGGAATCGAAATAACTGCGTTATATATTACAGTTGAGAAGGTCAAGAAATTACGAGCTCTTTGTAAGTTAATTTTATGAAATGATTCCAAGTTTCAAATTTAATTTAATTTTTAATTCTAAAACAATCCTTTGATGAAACAATTGAACTTCGAAATAAGTGCGTTATATATTGCAATTGAGAAGGTCAAGAAATTACGAGCTCTATAATATGCATTTTGTAAGTTCATTTTATGAAAATTTGAATGAATTTTTAATTTTAAAACAGTCCTTTGATGACACAATTGGACTTCGAAATAAGTGCGTTATATATTACAGTTGAGAAGGTCAGGAAATTACGAGCTCTATAATATGCATTTTGTAAGTTAATTTTATGAAATGATTCCAAGTTTGAAATTTAATTTTTTATTCTAAAACAATCCTTTGATGAAACAATTGAACTTCGAAATAAGTGCGTTATATATTGCAATTGAGAAGGTCAAGAAATTAGGAGCTCTATAATATGCATTTTGTAAGTTAATTTTATGAAATGATTCCAAGTTTCAAATTTAATTTAATTTTTAATTCTAAAACAATCCTTTGATGAAACAATTGAACTTCGAAATAAGTGAGTTATATATTACAACTGAGAAGGTCAAGAAATTACGAGCTCTATAATATGCATTTTGTAAGTTAATTTTATGAAATGATTCCAAGTTTCAAATTTAATTTAATTTTTAATTCTAAAACAATCCTTTGATGAAACAAGTGAACTTCGAAATAAGTGCGTTATATATTGCAATTTAGAAGGTCAAGAAATTACGAGCTCTATAATATGCATTTTGTAAGTTAATTTTATGAAATGATTCCAAGTTTCAAATTTAATTTAATTTTTAATTCTAAAACAATCCTTTGATGAAACAATTGAACTTCGAAATAAGTGAGTTATATATTACATTTGAGAAGGTCAAGAAATTACGAGCTCTATAATATGCATTTTGTAAGTTCATTTTATGAAATGATTCCAAGTTTCAAATTTAATTTAATTTTTAATTTTAAAACAGTCCTTTGATGACACAATTGGACTTCGAAATAACTGCGTTATATATTACAATTGAGAAGGTCAAGAAATTACGAGCTCTATAATATGCATTTTGTAAGTTAATTTTATGAAATGATTCCAAGTTTCAAATTTAATTTAATTTTTAATTCTAAAACAATCCTTTGATGAAACAATTGAACTTCGAAATAAGTGAGTTATATATTACAACTGAGAAGGTCAAGAAATTACGAGCTCTATAATATGCATTTTGTAAGTTCATTTTATGAAAATTTGAATGAATTTTTAATTTTAAAACAGTCCTCTGATGACACAATTGGACTTCGAAATAAGTGCGTTATATATTACAGTTGAGAATGTCAAGAAATTACGAGCTCTATAATATGCATTTTGTAAGTTAATTTTATGAAATGATTCCAAGTTTCAAATTTAATTTAATTATTAATTCTAAAACAATCCTTTGATGAAATAATTGAACTTCGAAATAATTGCGTTATATATTGCAATTGAGAAGGTCAAGAAATTACGAGCTCTTTAATATGCATTTTGTAAGTTCATTTTATGAAAATTTGAATGAATGTTTAATTTTAAAACAGTCCTTTGATGACACAATTGGAATCGAAATAACTGCGTTATATATTACAGTTGAGAAGGTCAAGAAATTACGAGCTCTTTGTAAGTTAATTTTATGAAATGATTCCAAGTTTCAAATTTAATTTAATTTTTAATTCTAAAACAATCCTTTGATGAAACAATTGAACTTCGAAATAAGTGCGTTATATATTGCAATTGAGAAGGTCAAGAAATTACGAGCTCTATAATATGCATTTTGTAAGTTCATTTTATGAAAATTTGAATGAATTTTTAATTTTAAAACAGTCCTTTGATGACACAATTGGACTTCGAAATAAGTGCGTTATATATTACAGTTGAGAAGGTCAAGAAATTACGAGCTCTATAATATGCATTTTGTAAGTTAATTTTATGAAATGATTCCAAGTTTCAAATTTAATTTAATTTTTAATTCTAAAACAATCCTTTGATGAAACAATTGAACTTCGAAATAAGTGCGTTATATATTGCAATTGAGAAGGTCAAGAAATTAGGAGCTCTATAATATGCATTTTGTAAGTTAATTTTATGAAATGATTCCAAGTTTCAAATTTAATTTAATTTTTAATTCTAAAACAATCCTTCGATGAAACAATTGAACTTCGAAATAAGTGCGTTATATATTGCAATTGAGAAGGTCAAGAAATTACGAGCTCTATAATATGCATTTTATAAGTTCATTTAATGAAAA